>CM061540.1:279737604-282344778 GCA_030864215.1 Capsicum pubescens | reverse complement strand
TTTATCAAACTTTATTTTTATTTTTCCTCTAATTTTTATTTTTCTCAATTTTTTAAATTCTTTGCTTTTTTCTTGATCTTTATTTTTTTCTTTCCCTTTTTTTCTCAATCTTTTTTTTTATTTCTCTATTTTGTTTGATCGTTTTTTTCTTTTTTCTCAACTTCTATTATATTTTGCTAATAAATAAAAAATTTAATAATCCGCAAAGGGATCTTTTTTTTTACATCAAATCAATTTTAAGGGCATGAATTGTCGTTACGAAGTTCTTTGAAAATTCATGAGATAAGTTGTGTCTCTAAGGCGAGAGTTGTAGAATATCTCATAAATAAAGACATAACGTGATAATGTCAACTCTTGCCCGTCGGGGCATAATTTATTATTTGAAAGTCCTTGAGCTAAGTCTTGCCTCTAAGGCAAGAGTTGTAGAACATCCCATAAATAAAGACATAACGTGGTAGTGTCAACTCTTGTCCGTGGGGCATAGTTTATTATTTGAAAGTCCTTGAGCCAAGTCTTGCCTCTAAGGCAAGAGTTGTAGAACATCCCATAAATGAAGACATAACGTGGTAGTGTCAACTCTTGCCCGTGGGGCATACTTTGTAGTTTGAAAGTCTTTGAGCTAAGTCTTGCCTCTAAGGCAAGAGTTGTAGAACATCTCATAAATGAAGACATAACGTGGTAGTGTCAACTCTTGCCCGTGTGACATAATTTGTAGTTTGAAAGTCTTTGAGCTAAGTGTTGCCTCTAAGGCAATAGTTGTAGAACATCCCATAAATGAAGATATAACGTGACAGTGTCAACTCTTGCCCGTTGGGCATAGTTTATTATTTGAAAGTCCTTGAGCTAAGTCTTGCCTCTAAGGCAAGAGTTGTAAAACATCCCATAAACGAAGACATGATGTGGTAGTGTCAACTCTTGCCCGTGGGGCATATTTTGTAGTTTGAAAGTCCTTGAGCTAAGTCTTGCCTCTAAGGCAAGAGTTGTAGAATATCTCATAAATGAAGACATAACGTGGTAGTGTCAACTCTTGCCCGTGGGGCATAATTTGTAGTTTAAAAGTCCTTGAGCTAAGTCTTGCCTCTAAGAAAATAGTTTTAGAACATCTCATAAATGAAAACATAACGTGGTAGAGTCAACTCTTGCCCGTGGAGCATAATTTGTAGTTTGAAAGTCCTTGAGCTAAGTATTATCTCTAAGGCAATAGTAGTAGAATATCTCATAAATGAAAACATAACGTGGTAGAGTCAACTCTTGTTCGTGGAAAATAACTTGTTGTTTGAAAATCCCCGAGCTAAGTCTTGCCTCTAAGGCAATAATTGTAGAACATTTATAAATAAAAACATAACGTGGTAGAGTCAACTCTTGCCCGTGGGGCATAATTTGTTGTTTGAAAGTCTTTGATCTAAGTATTACCTCTAAGGTAAGAGTTATAAAACATCTCATAAATCAAAATACAATGTGGTAGTGTCAACTCTTGCCCATGAAGCATAACTTGTTATTTGAAAGTCATAAGTCTTGCCTCTGCAATATGATAGTGTCAACTCTTGTTCATAAAATGTAGCTTGTTGTTTGAAAGTCATAAGTTTTGCCTTTATAATGTGACAGTGTCAACTCTTGCTTATGAGATGTAACTTGAATGAAAGAAATCGAAGAAAAGAACAAAAAAAAATCACGGAAAAAGAAGAAAATGAAAAAAATATTTTAAAAATAAAAATTAAAAAAATGTAGAAGCTGAGAGCGAATGGAAAAAAAATAAACGTTGATAAAAATAAAATAAAAAGATTAAATAAAATAAAGGTTGAGAAAAATTTAAAAAGAAAAAAAGAAAAGAAAAAACAAAAAGAAAAAAAAATATGTTATAAATGTATTTACATTATAGTGAATGTCTATCAAGATCTAATAAGATCTAGATAATATCTATCAGGATTTGAAGTATCTGTCTTTTAGTCAGAAATTATGAGTATTTTTCCCTATAAACAAAAGATTTTGTTCATTGTATTCTCAATTTGATGATCTCACATCCCTCAAGAGAAATAAAGAAGCATCTCCCTGTTCTCTCTATTTATTCTTGTTGTTCTTACTTTTATATTTCATAACACGCTATCAGCACGAGTCTCCAACAAATTGAGATATCTATTTCAATCAATTCGATGGTAAGCTTGATTCTTTAATTTGATACGGTAAGAAATCCTTTAATCAATGGTATATACTGTATTACTTTAACAATGATATATATTGTGTTACTTTAAAGGATAGTTTGATATGTCCATCTCAAGTAGTGTTATCAATTAAACTATGAAAAAAAAAAAGCAAGAGATGTTCGATAGCGTTTTTGTTTTTATAATTACTTAAAATTTATTTTCGTGTAAAAGCTAATAAAGATGGCAATATTGCAGAAGGTATCACGGATTTTTAATTGTTATGCTACTGCCACTTTAAGATAAGGGATTAACATATGGAAAACTAACAAAGTTGTCATAATCTCTTTCACTTTCACTTTGTGATTTATTTGGATATTAGTTATAATAAATAGGTAAGTTTTCTTTTTCTGATGACTCTTGTTACTATCACTTATTTCAAGGTTAGTAATTCCTTATGTTATTTATCTTTTGCTAATATAATTATTGTTGGATTTGAGGAAAAAATAATTGATTTGGAACCATTTATGTTTTAAATTTATTCTTCAAGAACAATATTATCAAAAGGGATGATAATATGTTGGGTTCAAGTCCCATTGATTTATGCCTAAGATGCCTTTATATGGGTGAGACGTTGAGTTTGAATCTCAATGCACCATATTGATGATATTATGATGGCTAAGGCAAAATAATGTGTTTTTGATGAAAAGTCATGAAACTTGTTCATTGAATATGCTCCAATCCATGAAGTGAATGTGGTAGCAATATATGATATATGTCTCGATTTGCTCCTGAAGTAGCAATGTCATAAAAGAGGTTACAAGCTATCAAAATTTGGTAGGCTTAAGGCATGATTATATTCCATTCCTGGGGAATGAGAAACTTATTAATTCAAACGTGCACTTGATTGTGATGGTATCACAACTCACCTCCGAATAAGTCTACTTCTAAAGTTGTAAATCTGAAATTTATTCATGTAATAGTAAATCTGAAATTTACTAAAGAAAAAAAAATATATGCCATGGTAAACTTATGTTTACTACTATAAATGAGTTCATAAATTATATGAACGATTGTGACATCTCGAACATGTACAAATTGAGTATTAGACATGTATTGAAGAACTAGAAGATTATTCAAGAATTGATTATGTCATTTGTTCTCATGATAAGTTGGTTGGACCAACTAATACTGGGATTGGATCCCTTAAAACCTGAAAAGTATAAAAGGTGAATAAGGGTCCGTTCACCTATCATGTGATATGTTGAAAAGATGCATCAATAAGATGATCACATGTACATTCATTGTCAACCTGCGTTTGACATTCATAAAGTTGCTTGCTCAATAAAATTGAGTTAAGAGCATAACTTTCAGACTGTGTAATCAAGACAATTCATCTTGATAATGATGGTTTAGCATTGAATGCCTTCGATAAATAGCTAAATCATTACTAATGAGAATAAAGTTTCATGCGTTGGTCTGAAATATGATATGTTGCATACAATAACACTTGTATGCATGAGACCAATAAATTATGATTATTTCTTCCCACTCATTTGGTTCAAGGTTAGGAACCAACTATTCCATCTAATAGTTTTGATGTACGGTATACGATTAATGAATATACCATGATGCACAAAGATGGATTTCTCAAAGAAGATGGAGGATGTATGTTAGTTTTCCTAACATAAGGGGGAGATTATAAGCAACTATGAAATATGTTAGGAATTATCATCAGATCCTCATTCAAAAGATAATTCAAGTCAAATACCGAAAGCATCTCATATTAAGCTGCAAGTGCTACTATTTTGTGTCCTTAAAGGATAAAGTCTGTGCATGCGTGAAACATGATAGATCAATCGGTTCCAAATGAAATAATTCTTGAAAAGGATAAGGAGCAAATAATCATGATAAGAAGACAATGTGCTCTTGAAGAGCCTACTACATAACACTTCATGAAACCTTATAAGAGGTTTAGGTACCTGAAAATAATAAAGTGATGAGATCTCAAAATGTTATGTCACACTGTGAACCGATATAAAATGAAATACTATTAATATCTTTGATACAATATTGGCGCAATATTATAAGGATTCGAATTCTACGTTTATTTAAGCATGCTGACGTAAAAACATTTATCAAGTGACATAAAAAGATGCATTTTGGTAAGCATAAAACTTATTTGATTTGCACTCCAGATTCTTGAAGATGTCACACATGAAATACTAAATATTGTCACTTGACAAAAATTTATATGAAAACTTCTTTAAGGATTCAAAATATAAAAGTTTCTGAGAAACTTATTGATAATCCTTATATTGTATAAGCTTATAGCTTGAAAATTATTGAAACTCTTGGAGAATTTTCAAAGCAATAGATTATTTGTTGAAATGATAAATATCCGAATTAGATTGGTTATGAAGTACCATATCTTAGTGCAAGTGGTGCACTCATGTATCTTGCAAATACTACAAGGCCTGATATAGCCTTTTCAGTCAATTTGTTAGCAAGGTATATTTCTGCTCCTACTAGGAGACATCATAATGGGATAAAACATATGAGTTTGTTTTATTCTAAAGAATGCAGTCCAGATCTTATTGGTCATGCTGATGCTGAGTACTTATCTGACCCGCATAAAACTCGATCTCAAACAGGCTATGTGTTCATATGTGGGGTACTGCCATATCTTGGAGATATACAAAGCAGTCTATCGTAGCCACTTCATCGAATCATGCTGAGATAATAGTTATTCGTGAAGCAAGCCGAGAATGTGTATGATTGAGGTCCATGATACATCTCATTTGAAAAAATGTGGTGTGAAATATGACAATCTACCCACAATTTTATACGAAGATAATGCATCATGCATAGCACATCTTAATGGAGGATTCATAAAAGGAGATAGAATGAAGCACATTTCATCAAAGATTTTCTACATACATAAGCTACAAAAGAATGGTGATAACAACGTGCAACAAATTCGTTTAAGTGACAACGTGACTGATTTATTCACAAAGTCTCCTCCAATTGCAACTTTCAAGAAGATGGTGCACAAGTTCGGGATGCAAAGGTTCAAGGATGTTCTCATTAGGGGGGTTAATACGCGTTGTACTCTTTTTCCCTTATGAGGTTTTGTCCCACTGGATTTTCCTTGTAAGGTTTTTAATGAGGCAGCCGATATGCATATTGTTAGATATGTGTACTTTTTTTTCTTCACTAGATTTTTTTCCCACTGGATTTTTTCTAGTAAAGTTTTAACGAGTCACATTATCTATCTAGACATTCAAAGGGGAATGTTATAAATGTATTGACATTATAATGAATATCTATCAGGATTTGAAGTACCTGTCTTTTAGTCAGAAACTAGGAGTATTTTTCTCTCAATCTGATGATCTCTCATCCCTCAAGAGAAATAAAGACGCATCTCCCTGTTCTCTCTATTTATTCTTCTTATTCTTCCTTTTTATATTTCATAACAAAATCAAAAAAGTTTTTTTTTATATAAAAGTAGACGTTGAGAAGTGCAAAGAAAAAAAAAGTAAGGATTGAGAAAAACTAAAAAGGATTAAAAAAAAAAAAAGAGGAAAGAAAAAAAAATAAAAAAGTAAAGTAAAATAAAAAGGAAAAAAAAAGAAGTTGAGAGGGGAAAAGGAAAAAAGTAAGGGTTGAAAAAAATTAAAAATAAAAAATAAAAATCAAAGTAAAATTAAAAAGAGAAAAAAAATGAAAGTTGAAAGATACAAATATGGAGTTGTTATTTATTATGATGATCATTTATGTAATTTACTACATTGATCAGGGGTAATTTCGTCCATAAAATATTAGTTAATAGGTAAAAGTTATTTTAAGGAAGCTTTCTTAGTTGGAGCTAAAATTTGAAAGTCACCTCAATTTCGGTCAATTTTTTAAATTTATCCTATTTAAAATGTAGCTGCTCTCTGATTTCCAAATATAGCAGAACATAAATAATATCTAATCCTAATTGAGAATCACACGGATACAATATCTTATTGTAACGATATATGTATGTATGTGTAACCAACTGTATATGTGGGCAGTGACGGTTAGAGTTTTTAGATACACTGATACATTCATTTGCTAGATGCTGTCCTGCTGAAATACATCACAAGAGAGTTTCACATGTTAAAAACAATAGAGTATAACTATTTAGAAGCTATATATTCTCGTTACAAATAATGAAGAAGCCTCAAGTATCAAACAGATACTATGGTAGAGCCAAAATTTTCATTAAAAGAGTTTAAAATAGGAACAAGTACACACATGAAGAAGTTAAAGGGGGTCGAAATCCACTACACATACATAAAAAATAATTTTAATCGTATTGTATCTTCCAAGGGAAGTTTGGATGAACCCCCTCAACCCCACTTGGCTCCATCCCAGAACAAATCCTGTTAAGAGAGGGATCGTTAACCCAGGAGGATACATAAATCTATACAACATTCAAAAACTCATTTTGTGCAACAACAATGACAATGTATAATCAATCAAGAAGTGGTTTCATAATACATGGCACTTTCATTTCAAAAGAGGGTAAGAAAAGGAAATATGAAGGCCCAACGGAAATTCTCTGAAGCAAAACTTCTACCTCCTTGGAGTAGAAGAACAATAAACTGGGGAATTAAACAACTCCGCAAGCTCCCAAAGCAGCAGATGCATATGTGCAGATCTTTAGGATTTTACTTTTCAGCCCTTCATTCTCGACTAATCCTTGGTAACCCACCTTTGACCGCGAACTTGAATAGCACCAAAGTTCTGCTCACTACTACTACTCTCTCCACCACTTTCTGCACTGGTGTATTCAGATTTTCTACGGTGGTGCTTCTTCCTCCTAGAAGTTCCACTATCACTTACGCTTCCATTCAAAAGGGGATCATCTATCCCACGTATGACTCTTGGTGCTGGAGATGATGAGGCAGCACTACTATCGTCCTTTGTTTTTCTCCCTTTGTCGTGCTTCTTTATGTTCTGAGAGATTTTATGTAATTTTTGTATTCCTTTCTCTACAGGTTCGACTGCTTGGGTTACGGTGAATTTCAAGTCATTCACTATCTGCGTGTGCAATCAGAAAGTATTGTTAGCAATGAAGTATGGAGACAGCAGGCTCGACAGAATAACATCATACCCAATGTAGCCCCACAAAGTGGTATCTGGGGCGAGCAGAGCATACACAGATCTTACCCCTACCTGAGGTAGAGAGCCTGTTTCCGATAGACCCTCGGCTCAAGAAAAATAGTCCAAGCCAATCCCAAAAAGAAGTAACGGAAGTACACAAAAAATAGTAAAAACAACAAAAACTACAAGAAACAACAAATAATAACAGAAAAGGAAGGACAAGAAACTACAGAGAAATACTACAACTATAAATATGAACAGACAAGAAGACAATACATTGCTACCTACTAACCTTCTATCCTAATCCGTGTCATTCAACCCTTCCTATCTAAGGGCATGTCCAGGGTAAGCTGGAACTGTGTTATGTCATGTCTAATCACCTACTTCAAGGATAACAAATACATACAAACAAAAAATTGGTTTCAACAATGAGTTCAACTGGTGAACTATTGCATGATAATGAACTCCTGGCACTAGAGAAAAGAAAAGTATGAAGCGTGTGAGAGGAGAACATACTCTGAATCCTCGGAAATGATGAACTCCTAGAGCTAGAGAAATCGAAAAGTAGGAACTGTGAGTGGGAGAAGAAAATGCTCGGATTCCTTGGAATGATCAAATCATCTATCCTTGAACTCTGCCTCATGAAAATATTTAGCATCTAGAATTGGATGACACTTAAATGGACTAAAACGCATTCTTGAGATGTCAGGATTTGCAATAGAAAGTTATTAGGTTTAGATACACTAATAGGTGGCTTCAGAAATACCAGAGGCTCAAAGCATAAATAGCAAAAAGAAAGAGATGCTTACATATTCACCACCGCCAATAAAAACATCTTTAACACTTTCTCTAATGGCTGTTCCGACCCTATCATCAATGTCCGGTTGAGGAAGACGTAATTTGGTGCGACGTTCACTGTCTCTAACCTCATCAGGATCTACTGGCAAGTCAGCAGATACATAATCTCCAAGAACTGAAACATCCCCAGTAAAACACTCTCCCATCAATTCGTATGGCTTTGCAGGGAAGACATAAAGGTGAACCACAGAAGCAATGCCCATCTGTACTGGATGAATAACAAGAGCTGTAAAGCTTCAAAATTTTGGAGGAATATCAAGCATCGATAAATCACAAATAGAAACATATAGCATGTTTGGTCAAGCTTATAAAATCAACTTATTTTGAAAAGTGTTTTTTTCAAAAGTGCTTCTCAAAAAAGTACTTTTGGTGAAAAGCAGTTCGTGTTTGGCTAAAAAATTTAGAAACACGCGTTTGAGCAGCAATTAGTGTTTACCCAAGCTTTTAAGTGTATTTTTCTCAAAAGTGCTTTTCTAAAAAGTGTTTTTGGGGAGAAGCTACTTTTTTTAGCTTATGAAAAATTGTTTCTACTACTCCTCAAAAGCACTTAATTTCTCCCAAAAGTTTGGCCAAACACCTCAATTTTTTAAAATCAGCACTCCTGAGAAAAAATAAGCACTTTTGGGAAAAGTAAGCTTGGCCAAACGGGCTATTAGTGTCTATATTCATCAGTGACAATACCCATTCCTCGACCCTCATACTCCGAAGAAACCTTTGGAATCAAAAAAAATTATGGGGAGGTTTGTGCTTGTATTTTCTTCTCTCATTTTGTGGATAAGATAGCGAAAGAAACATGCTTTTCACCCCAAATAAAGAACAAAGCAGTCCTGTAATACTACAGAGTAAACCATATGAAACCTCACAACGGGAGAAGCAAATTCTAGAGTATTATGCAGGCAGTTAAATGTCTAAAAGAAGAGTTACTGAGAGCAGCTTTCGACATTAATATGCATCAGTTCCAGTAGCATATCAGTATGCATCATAAGCATAGATCAATGGCACATGGATGCATCAATTGAAAACCATACGATGTTGAACTAATGCAAGATCCATCATGTATGATAAATGCTTATCTTTCAAGTTTCTAGCCCACACCTTAATAGCATAACAAGAAATTTTGTGAGCAATTCCTTAGGAGCAAACACAAAAGCAAAATTCCTGATAGCAAACAAAACATTTTGGTATTAGAAGTAATAAAAACACACCCAATTCCAGAACAATTACCTCAATGCATATGATGAAATCTTGAACGCTGGACTTAACCTGTAAAGCTTGCGCTATTGGACTTTTAAGGAAACCAAGTGTAGAAAGCAGGGCTATTGCCAGGCCTTGCCACCAAGTTAAGAAAACAATTGACTTGAAAGTTAGAAACTTGTACAGTGGCTTGATATGATATAATTCATCCTTTGTAATAGTATAAAATTGAACTAAGCAATACAATGCCCATGATTGACTGAAATTTAAAACCACAGCCATATATGGATACCTACAAAGACAAGACAGATAATGTAAGAGATATCTTGGACCGTTATTTCATTAGGTACATGGTTAAATCAGCTTGATAACATGGTATTGAATGTTAAAACATTTCTAGACGAATAATTATTTTAGGAGTATCTGCCAAATAGATGCAGCTTTATACCCATTAATTGAATATTGAGGCCTATGCAGTCACTATTCATGGAATATTGTGGGATAGCCTAAGTTGTGTGGACTCTTCACTTTCGATACCGCACCCGAGTCGGATTCTCCATAAATACACTGCTTTTGAAGAATCCGACACACACCTGTTGACATTTTTGAAGAGTCCGAGCAACATATCATAGCCTGCCCCCCAGCCCCAGGTCTGTCTGTGTGTCTTAAACAAAATGTATGCACATAAAGACAAGATAACTTAAGCTTCACCGAAAGGCACACAAAGACGGCCTCATGTTGAATGACACCAGGCAGGGTAAAACGTGTAGAAATCTAGGCTAAGAGCTTCATGAATGTTTCCATAAGTTCATCAATGGAGATCAATCTAGAGAGAAATATTGGAGAAGATATTTTGTTATTAGATGAAAGGAAGAATGAATTCTTTGTTTCTGTACACAACATTATATACACACACACTAAACGCTAACTCCACTAACTGCTTTCAAGCGGTAGACTATAACTAACTACCTTGACAACTGTACATTCCTTGCCAGCTATACATTCTACCTATAACTGATCACATAGACTAACTAACTAACCATCATCTGTTAAACCTAATCTCAACACTCCCCCTCAAGCTGGAGGGGGTAAGATATTGAACACTCCAAGCTTGCTCATCAAATATGAGTGTTGTGCTTTACTTAACCCTTTAGTTAATAGATCAGCCTGTTGTTCTACACTGCTTCAATGAGTCCATCCTTGATTTTTCTCTAATGAAATGATAATCAATTTCAATGTGTTTAGTCCTTTCATGAAAGATTGGATTAGATGCGTGCAAACTTACTGTCACTCATAATCTTCACTGGTTGTTTCACCTTGACTTCTATTTCTTGATACAAAGCTAGCAACCATGTACCTTCAGCCACTACTGCTGATGCCATGCTCCTATACTCTGCCTCTGCAGAACTTCTTGAGACTGTCTGTTGCTTCTTTGACTTCCATGACACTAGTGAGTCCCCAAATTTGATCAAGTATCCTGTGACCTTCTGGTATTTGGACAAACTGCCCAATCTGAATCACACCAGCATGTAAGCTCTCGACTAGGTGATGCACTCATAAGGATCCCTTGTCCTGGTGCTAACTTCAAATACTTCACCATTATGATAGCTGAATCCCAATGAGATTGTTTTTGCCTTTGCATGAATTGACTCAAGGTCTGTACAGTGTAGCTTATATCTGGTCTTGTTATGGTCACATACAAAAGTTTTCCCATTAACCTTTGATACACTCCTATGTCTGACAATAAGACATCACTTTGCTCTCCTGTTGCTTCATCAAATTCTGCACTAGTGAGTCTGATATTAGTTTCTAAAGGTGTTGCTGCAGGTTTTGCTCCACCAAGCCCTAACTCTGAAATTAGCTCTAACACTACTTTATTTGATTTAACAATATTCCAGTCTTAGATCTCAACACTTTAATTCCCAAGAAAAATTTCAGTTCTCCTAAGTCTTTTACTTTGAAACGTTGATGAAGTGCATTCTTCGCTGAGTTTATCATCTTGTTACAGCTTCCAATGATTAGTAAATCATCTACGTAAACTAAGATGATTACTACATCTTCTCATTCCTTCTTAGTAAATAAGGAATAGCCATAATTGCTTTGAGTAAAACCAACTTGTATTAGTGCTTCAGTCAATTTAATATTCCACTGTCCTTGTTTAAGTTCATATAAAGATTTCAATAGCTTGCACACTTTAGTCTCCCCTTGTCTTCTGAAACCTTCAGGAATTTCCATGTATACTTCTTCACATAAGCCACCTTGAAGAAAGACATTAAACACATCCATTTGAAAGAGGTTCCAACCTTGTGATGCTGCACGAGCCTGTAACCATCTTGGCTACAGGTGAAAAAGGTCTCATGATAATCCAGACCTTGCCTCTGACTATAACCTTTGGCTACCAATCTAGCCTTGAATCTCTCCACTTCGCCATTTGCTTGAAGTTTAACTTTGTAAACCCATTTTGAGCCTACTGTATTCTTCCCACCGGGCAGGTCAACAATTTCCCAAGTCTTGTTATCTTAAAGTGCTTTGATCTCAACCTTCATGGCATCAACCCATCTCTTATTCTTTACAGCCTCACTAAAGTTTTGAGGTTCTACAAATGATGAGAAATTGACTAGATAACACTGGTATGTAGAGGCGGTATTAGCATAAGACAAATAGTCAAATAAAGGATATAGAACATTACTGCATTGTGCTTTGGGCCTACCAACATAGTCTTTCATCCAAAGGGATTCTTTAGAGGTCCTGGTTGATCTTCTAGTACAACACTAGGATCAGGAACAGTAACAGGAGGTGCAAGATTTTCTGGTGCTTGCACTTCAGGAACCATATCAGTATCACTTGCATCATCCAAAGGTGAAGACGATAAAGTGTGAAGTGAATCAATACCTGTATCACTAAGACAAACTGGATGCATAACCTTAGGGCATGATGATAGCGCATGTAGTGACTCTGGTGAAACGGCTGACAAATATATCTTTAGTAATTAAGTCAACCAATATGTAACCTTTCTGCAGTTCTGAAAAAACAAGTAGCACCGCAGATCCTGATCTTGGTCCTAACTTGTCTCTTTTCAACAAATTTGTAGCATAACAAAGGCAACCGAAGACTTTTAAATGAGTGATGGAAGTTTTCTTATGAAAAAGTAGCTCATATGGTGTATGTCCAGCTAGTGTGACTGAAGGCAACCTGTTCATCAAATAAACTGCAGCCTTGACACATAATCCCCAGTATCTAAGAGGTATCATAGCTTGAAACCTCCAGGCTCTAGCAATATTTAAAATCTGCCTGTGCTTTCTCTCCACAATCCCATTTTGCTGAGGAGTATAAGGGCAACTACTTTGATGCTCAATGCCAAGAGAAAACAACAATTCTTTTCACTTAGAATTAACGAACTCTACACCATTATCCGACCTCAAAACCTTGATCATCATGCCAAACTGATTTTGTATCATGGCTAAAAACTGTCTAAGCACAACAATCACCTCAGACTTTAATTGCAACAAGTAAATCCAAGTAAATCTAGAATGATCATCCACAATAGTCAAGAAATAGTATTTCTTATCATAAGTTGGGATCTTATATGGACCCCAGAGATCCATATGTACAAGATGAAATGGAAAATCTGCTCTAGTTTCACTAAGTGGAAACTGTAGCCTAGTTTGTTTTGCCAAGGGGAAAATATGACAATCCTTTTCTAAAGTAGTGCTAGAACACTTATTTAACTCTGGAATCTTCTTCATGATTGTGGATGATGGATGCCCCAATCTCTTATGCCATAAACTATAATCGGCAGCACTGCTGGTCATACATGTTGTTTTCAGCTTATTTGCTACCATAGATCCTGTTGAATCTCCATCAATCACACACAAGCCTCCTTGCTCTTTACCAATCCCCTTCACACTGCCATTGCAGAGGTCCTGAAACACACAGAAATCAGGGAAAAAGGTGACAAAGCAAGACAACTCTTTAGTCACTTTTGACACTGACAAAAGGTTAAATCTAAACTCAGAAACAAACAACACACCCTTCATTGTTTCATTCCCAAATAAGCTGGCACTTCCTGTGTGAGTAATTTCAGTTTTCTCCCCGTAGGTAAATGCACTTTATCTCTTTTAGAAGCATCTAGACTAACCCTATCCTTCAACAATTGCAGATTTGCATTAACATGATGTGTGGCTCCGGAATCGATGACCCATTCAGTTTTAGGAGGAAAATGAGACATCAGGCAAGTTACAATACCTACCATGTTGACATGATGTTCTCCCGAATCCTTGTTCAGCAAACTTAAGATCTGTCCGTATTGTTCAGCATAAAAGGGATTGTAAAACTGTTTTTCTGACTGAAATCCAGTGTTGCACCGAGAAGATGAAGCTCCTCCATTAATCCTAGATGCAGATGCTACATCAGTGTTATTCACTGTTGGTGGTTGCCCCTTTCTCCAGTTATCAGAAGTGTATGCATTTGTTCTCCATCCATCAGAATTACCAAACCCAAATCCTCCACTTCCAGAAAACTTCCTACTTCGAAAACCAGGTGGATATCCAACAAGCTTGTAGCAGTTCTTTGTGTGGCCTTTCATTCTACAAAAATCACACCATTGTTGCCTTCCTCTAAATCCTCTACCTCTTCCTGCCTGTGAACTCATGGAACTTGTGTGAATAGCCATGGTTTCAACTTTATCAGCTGCTTTAGCGGCTAAGTTTGCAGCTGCTACTTGTTGGCTTTCATCTTGGATAATCATAGCATATGCTTGTCCTAAAGTCGGAGCTACTGATTTCATGAGTATTTGTCTACGAGCTTGATCATAGGATTCATTAAGACCACTAAGGAAATGAAGAAGCCTTTGTTGGCTCAAGTGCTCAACATAATCTTTCGACCTCTCACAGTCAATTAGGTGAAGGAAACAATACATCATACTCATGCCATAATTCCTTTCACTTTGAGAAATAGGTAGAAACAGAGTTATTACCTTGCATCAACGTTGTAATTTCTCGATGCAATTGCCACATCCTCACGCGATTGACTTTGTCAAAACTTTCCTTTAGATCTTCCCACACAAGGTGTGCATTTGATGCATAAACAACTCCGCTTAATAGATCTTCTGAAACCGTATTCATTATCCACGACAACACTAGTGCGTTACAAGTTTCCCACTAATCATGTAATTCAGGTTCGAACGACTCTTTCGAGCATAATCCATTCACAAACCCTAATTTCCTTTTCCCTAACAGTGCAATGCGCATTGATTGACTCCATAAACCATGGTTTTCTGAACCAGTAAGCTTCACCGGAACAAGAACAGAGCTCGATGTATCCGTCGATCCAAGATACAGAGGATGATTGCCATCAATTTGGTTCTCGCCGTTGTACGGATTAGGGAGCTTCAAAGTAATTACTTCTCTATGAAATTGAAACAAGCAATTTACGTGGATCACTCGAGATCTAACGCTCTGCTACTAGGGGTGTTCACAGTTTGTTTTTAACCAAATCGAACTGCGATCCAAACCAAACTGATTCAAAAACCGATATTTGGCTAGGTTAGGTTTGGTTTGGTTTGGTTTGGTTTTGAATTTTCAAAAACCAATACTAATTTGGTTTGATTTGGTTTTACTCTAAAGTAACCGACAAAATAACCACACCGAACCAATATATATATATATATATATATATTAATTATTTATATATTATTCATAAATACAATATAAATATTTGTTACATTTCATATTTTAATCATGATTTAACTTTAGTCGTAACACATTCAGTCATATGTCTTCATCTAGTTGACAATACCTTATGAGATTCTAAATGAATTTCGCACTTTGAATGACAAATGATACTAATTGTGAAAATAATATCTTGTTGTACATTGAAATTTACAGCTAAGATTCATTAGACTATAGACAATCACTAATTTTAACTTTCTTTTTGAACCTTGTCGAGCAAGAAGTTTATGTGTTCACCTTTTGAGGGTTGTCATATCAATCTGTTAAATGTAGTTTTTAAATATTTTTTCAGAAGCGTTCATATGGTGTTGTTCATGGCTTTGCCGAAGCATAACACTCAATTGACATCTTAGTTTCAAGGTTGAGATACAACACTCGGTTGACATCTCATATGTTAGATTGGATTTGTTTTTTAGAATTTTCAACTTTTATCATTAGCAAAAGTTATAAACCGAAAAAAACAAACTAAACCAACGATTATTTTTTTGTTTGGTTTGGTTTGGTTTTAGAAATTTAAAAACTGATTAAGTTGATTTGGTTATGGTTTTGACCAATAACCGACCCAAACCGACTCATGAACACCCCTATCTGCTACCATGTAGAAATCTAGGCTAAGAGCTTCATGAATGTTTCCATAAGTTCATCAATGGAGATCAATCTAGAGAGAGAAATATGGGAGAAGATATTTTGTTATTAGATGAAAGGAAGAATGAATTCTCTGTTTCTGTACACAGCATTATATACACACACTAAACGCTAACTCCACTAACTGCTTTCCCGTTGTAGACTATAACTAACTACCTTGATAGTTGTACATTCCTTGCCAGCTGTACATTCTACCTGTAATTGATCACATAGACTAACTAACCTACCATCATCTGTTAAGCCTAATCTCAACAAAACGAAGGAATATTTTCCCATTAGCCGAGGAAAGTAGCAAAGGACATCGTTGTCATGGGAAGAAAAGAAAATGTATGATAAAAAATATTTTGATAAAAGGGATGGCTAAAAGGCCAAATCCAGCATAAAACAAGAAGAAAAAATCAAGGAGAGAGCTACACAAATGACCAGTGTTTCTTACCCACAATTCCATTTGAAGTCTCCTTCACAATATACATCAAAACCTTCAAGAATCACTGCTAAAGTAGCAGTAAATGCTTTGATTATCATCTGCAGAGTTTGTGTTGTATATATATATATAAGTCGAGATTAGCAGTAAATGCTTTGATTATCATCTGCAGAGTTTGTGTTGTATATATATATATATATATATATATATAAGTCAAGAGACTTGTAAAGCTTCTCGGCCCAAAGGAATATAGCCTCAAAGTCAGGGTAGCACACTTACATATTGGAAAATTCCAAACTTGATAACTTGGTAGACCCACTGACCAAGTTTCCATGGCTTGAAAATATAATTCATGGGAAAATGATGCTTAACAATCCCCCTTTCAGAGCCATGTTCTAGTAGAGGCATCGTTGAAGCTGCACGCCCTTCCCTCTTCATAAATTGTATGGCCCTCTTTTCTCCACCTAAGGCAAACAAAATTAAAGGGGGGGGAGGAAGAAAGACACAAATAATTGAATGAGTTCATGTAAGAGATTTTGGAGACATTTGCTTGTGACCAGTGGCATAGACTAGTAAAATCAAACCGGGACAAATTTATGCTTTGAAAACTTCAATTAAAATTTTTACAGTACAGGGGCACTTAAGAAGACCAGTTAGCCGATAAGGCACACGAGCCCTTATATCAAGCAGTCAAAATTCAGTTGTCATACCAACAAAAAACACGTAAGCGTTTGTGTGTGCATGAGAAGGAATCTGCGGATGAATAGGAAAATGACAACGAATAGTTATCAGATCTTTTCAAGTTGCAAAACAAGGGCAAAAATTCTTTCTCTAGGCAAGACGGATTTGGCAAAGGATTCATAGAAAATATCCATACCTAAACATGCAACAAGGTACCTCCCAAAGCAATACATGGCAAAGGATTCATAGCAATCTCGTAGTATCCCAATCTGAACAGTAATCGCTGGATTTACCAATGACACAAACTGAAAAATAAACCATATTAGAGAATCAGCCAGGTAAACTCCTTTGGGTTTATTATAATAACTCTCAAAGTCAACACGGGTTGAGATCTTCAACAAAAATGTTTGCCTATGTTGTGCGTTCTAATTTAGTCTCCTATGATTTTAACAAAACTTTGTGTAACAAGTATCACAAAAATCAACTTTGAATACCATGACTAAACCATCTCTCATTTTTTCACTTCACTTTGATGGAGTTAGAAAGTGAAAGCCATTAACAAAGGAATGTCAATGTCTCATATACAAAGGGATAAAACCTCGAACATTTGACAAATATTACTTATGAAATTGAGGAAATTATAAACCATTCTTTTTCAAATTTGCATTTTCTTAGACAATTTTTTTTCCAACACTGTTAGACAATTTTTGTGTTTATCATATTACATCCACTTTTTTCTATTGGTGTTATCACCTTAGCGACCAATTTAAAGTCTACTAACATATCTCTTCCTTGTTTTTCTTCGCTGAAGTCTTTACTGTTCATTTCTTTTCAACATAAGATACTAATGAACTTGAGCAATAAGGTTATTCTTCTTCTATGTTTTCCTTTCAGTACTTTTTTTCGATTAACCTCTATATTTCGTTTTTGCCTCCTCAAATTACAGACCGAGCTTTATCACTATCATTGATATTGATACTAATAAGTGATCATGACAACTCGTTACTTTTTAAAATTTGGTATTTGGAGAAAGATTTTGGCTTTTCTGCTAATCGGAACTCATATCAGAATAACTTTAAAAAAAAATAAAAAAAATGAAGCAGAAACTCACTGATTCAACAGCATAAGAAGGCACCATCAATATCACTCCAATCAAAAACTTTTGTTCCTGTCATTAGAAAAAAAAGAAAGAAAAGATACATATAAACAGATATAGAAACTCAATAGTGCACCTTGGCATAACTGGTTGAGTTGTTGTTATCTAATTAGGAGATCACGGGTTCGAACTATGCAAGCAACCTTTTGCAGGCCATGCACAATAGACCTTTATAGTCCGGCCCTTCCAGGATCCTACATATAACAGGAGCTTACGGTCATTTTGGTACGCGGGATAAGGTGGGATATCCCATGATTAAGTCGTACATAAAATTTATACTGCATTTGGTTGACAGTATAAATTTTTTTCTTTTCGATAACCAAGGTGTTCAGGCTAGCTTTTGTGCACCTCGACTAAATCCACGGGAACTCTGTCCACCAAGGCTAGGATAGATGGAAAGAATTACCTAGTGTTTTTTGTCTCGGCTGGGATTTGAACTTGAGAACTCAGGCTCTCAATCCACTTTATTGACCACTAGGTGGGTCTCTCAACCCACTTCATTAACCACTAGGCCACACCCTTGGGTGCCGGTATAAACTTTATACCATCCCATCAGCCAAATGCAGTATAAATTTTATCTTAGGCTTAATCATGTGATATCCCACTTTATCCCATCCAACTTGAGATTATTTTATCCTATCTCATAGGTGGGATAAATTAGTATAAATTAGTACACGATAATAACCCCAAGACTATAATTCCATGGTAAATTAGTATGTGTACCAAACAACTAACCGGTAGGGAACGTTTAACATCTAGTTAGAGTTATGCATTAGTAATTCAAAAATTAGTTATGAGTGAATTTACATATTATTTTATACAACATTTAGTTATTCATGTGTTAGTTATCCATATTTTATCCTGCATAAAATAATACATAAATTTCCTTATACCTACATGTATTAGTTATGCAGGTTTCTAGAAATTTTAACTTATACATGTATTAGTTATGCAGGTTTCTAAATTGCATACCAAACACCATACATAAAATATTGTACATTACTCGTACTTGTGTATAGCTTTAACCTCCGACTGCCCATAGAAACCCAGTATTGCAATAAACAGAGAAATGAAAGAAAACAAAAGAGCAAAAAGGAGAGAAAATCACCTCTGGATTTTTGTAAGCTGAAAGGTGATGGAAAAGGAGATAAATAGAGAGTGTAAGAGTAAGTAATACAAGTAAGCCAGCAATTGAAGTAGCCCATATAGGTGCTGAATAACTAACATTCTTCACTATCCCATTCAAATAATCCCACGTATTTGATATTATCTTCTGCATCACCTGTGACTTTAGGGTTACAATTCCCCTCAATTTTTTTTTATTTTATTTTTTTCTCTTTTTGATGATCAAATTGGGATCATTGAAATTCGAAAATTGGATTGAATTTTGAAGATTTTCGCTTGTTTTTTAAAATTGATTCTGTTGTTAGTGGCATTTAGCTTTTCTACAGGCTTTTTCTTTTTCCTAATTTTGAATTGGTATACTATTGAATTTGTTGAAAAAGAATTAAGAAACCCACCTTTTATTCGGATATTCCGAGGGGAAAAAAGATTATTATATAGAAATGGTTAAGATGGAAAATGATCAAAATAATCCTTAACAATCCGGGATATAATTTGTTTATCTTGTTTTTCATTTTAGTTTATTTCAAGAATATCTTCTTTAGGGCTCATGCCAAGTACAGACGTAATATATGTTATTTTTTATCTCAATTTATGTAAAATAAATAAAATTTAGATAATTAATTATATTTTAATATATTTTTAAATATTTTAAGTTGTTAGTTATTGTAATTTATAAATTTTTTTGATATTGTAATTTACTATTTTAAGTTGTTAGCTATTATAATTTATAATACTTTCTTTGTTCAAACTTTTGTGGCATTGATAGTCAATTGTATTCTTAAAATAATTTAAGTTTGTAAAAATTGTGATTCATAATATTTTTTCTTTTATTCCAATTTAAGTGACACTGATATAATTTCGGAAGTCAACCAAATATCACGATTTGATGTAGCGAAGCAGACATGTCTTAGAGCCTATTTAGGGCCCGTTTGACCATGAATATTTTTTTTTTTCCGAAAAACAATTCCAGAGTTAGAAATTATAATGTTTAGCCATGAAAATTTGAAAAATAATTTCGAAATTAAATTCCGAAAATGGAAAACAACTTTTTGTTGTTTTCCCCTTTTTCCACTTCAATTCCAACTTTCATTATTATTACATATAACTTCAATTTTTAAATTTTTACACAAACCCCTCTTATTAACTAAATTCAGTAATTTTTAAAAAAAAGACCAAATTCAATAAAATAATTAATTCAAGTGAAAATAATTAAGAATTTTCATCAACAAATTTAAGAATATATAAAATATATTTATATCTATCAATCATATTTATCAAAATATATTTTTTCTCTATTCAATCGATTATGGTTAGATAAACTTATTTAGCTCATATTTGTGATATTTTTATTCAAATTATAGAAGAATAACAATCATACTAATAAGTTTGTTGTTAATTATTTTATCAATTGAAGACATATATAAATTATTTTCTCAATATTTGGTTGTATGTTAGTAGGTAAATTAGTAGTTGGGTGATTTTGATAATTTTTAAAAGGTGAGGACATAAAATCATATTTAAAAAAGTTTTTTCAAAAGTCTAAAAAAAAAAAAAATTCAAAAAGACATGGTCAAACACAACTCCAACTCCAACCCCAACTTCATCTTCAACTCTAACTCCAACTCCAACTCCGAAAAAAAGTAATTTTCATGGCCAAACGGCTATTTAGATTGGCTTATTTTAGGTGCTTTTAAGTCAACATAGCTTTTAAGCACTTTGGGAGTGTTTGGGTAAAATTAAAAAGGTGAAGCACTTGGTTTTAAACTAAAATGCTAAAAATAAGTCAAAAGGCATAAGTTAGGATTTCTAACTTATGACTTTTCGTTTATAAGTCAAAAGTCAAAAGTCCACCCAAACGGGTATTTAAATAAAAAAAATAGGGCAACCCGGTGCATTAAAGCTACCGCTATGCGCGATGTCCGGAGAAGGGCCCCACCACAAGGGTGTATCGTACGCAGTCTTACCTTGCATTTCTACCAGAGGCTGTTTCCAAGGCTTGAACCCGTGACCTCCTGGTCACATGGCAGCAACTAATTGCTATAAAAGAAAAATTTAAGTGGGCCTCAAGTTAATTTTAAATATAAAGAGTTAATTTATCATTTTATATCTATTTTATTTCTTTTATTAAATATTATTAATTTTTAATACTTAGATCTTATAATAATTAATTAGGGTGATATAGTAAAAATACGGTTGAAGCAGATATGTCATAAAGTCTATTTTATTTTTTTATTAAATATAATTAATTTTCTAATACGTAAGAGTCAACCAAATATCAAGTTTGAAGTAACAAAACATGCATGTCTTAAATGACTCATAATAATTAATTAGAAGTGATATGACAAAATTGCTATAAAAATACTTGTGAAAAAAAAATTGAGTGGGTTTCATGTAAGATGTCAAGTTAATTAAAGCATTAAGAGATAATTTATAATTTTATGTCTATTTTATTTTTTTTATTAAATATTATTAATACCTGAAGTTTAACCAAATTTTCAGTGGAGCATATTGAACTTTGCGGGGGTTCTATTACCCCCTATACTTTTTAAATTGGAATTAATTCCCCCCCAGACTTTTTTAAAGTGGAATTAATCCACCCCTCAAAACGTATACCCAGTTTTTTTCGTGGAAAGTGTAGTACACGCGCCGTTTCTTCTCCATTTTATCACTTTTCAACATTTTTTCACAATTATAACCATATTAAATATTTCAAATGATTCCATTGAATTTCTGAAAAAAGTTTTTTCAAATAATTGAATGGAATCTTCCATTAATTTTCCATTGAAACTCGGAAGATTCAATTAGCGAGTTCCATTAATAAAAGATTCAATGAAACTCGCTAATTGAAAACTCAATGAAAGATTCAATTTCCATTAATGGAACTCGAAAGATTCGAAAAATTCATTAATGGAACTCAAAAGATTCGGAAAATTTAATTTCATGATTCAATTTCAATTAATGGAACTCGAAAGATTCGAAAAATTCATTAA
This sequence comes from Capsicum pubescens, assembly GCA_030864215.1. Taxonomy (NCBI): domain Eukaryota; kingdom Viridiplantae; phylum Streptophyta; class Magnoliopsida; order Solanales; family Solanaceae; genus Capsicum; species Capsicum pubescens. The sequence goes on along the minus strand of CM061540.1, from coordinate 282,322,705 downwards.
TGAAACTCGGAAGATTCAAAAAAATTAATTTCATGTATGAAGCTATTCAATCTTCCGTTAATGGAACTCGGAAGATTCAATTTCCATGAAGCTATTCAATCTTCCGTTAATGAAACTCAGAAGATTCAATTTCCATTAATGGAACTCGAAATTAAATTAGCGAGTTTTCGAGTTTGAATCTTCCGAATCATTCATTGAGTTTCAATTAGCGAGTTCCATTAAATTATAACCATTAAGGAATTTTCCGAGCTCCGTACATGAAATTTAATTCGGAATCTTTCCATTAATTATAACCATTAATCTTTCCGAATTATAATTCTGAGTTAGAATCCATTTATAATTCCGAGTTCAAATTATAAATGGAACTCGAAAGATTCGAAAAAATCTTTCCATTAATTATAACCATTAATCTTTCCATTAATTCAGAAAGATTCTAAGTTCCATACATGAATTTTTTTTCATGATTTTTCGAGTTCCATTAAGAAGAAAGAAGAATGAATAAATAAATAAAAATATAAAACTTTAAATAATTATAAAATTAAGGGGCTGTTTGACAAAAAAAAAAGTTTTAAAACGTTTTTAACACTGTTCACGCGCTCAATGCGCGTGAATCACACGCAGTATGCCAAGTGGCAGATATATGCCATTAAAATATGGGGGGGGGGGGAGTTTGGGGGGGAAATAGGACCCCCACAAAGTTCAGTATGTTCAACTGGTAATCCGGTCAAACTTCAGGTATTTTTCCTAAAAATTAATTAGGAGTGATATAGTGAAATTACGGTTGAAACAGCTGAAGCAAATATGTATTTGTCGTAAATGTCTATTTTACCTTTTTATTAAATATTATTAATTTTCTAATACGTAAATGACATATAATAATTAACTAGAGTGATATAGTAAAATCACGGAGCAAGCAGGCATGTCACGAACACGTATGGTTGAAACAACTGAAGCAGACATGTCATAAATATTTATTTTACTTTTTATTAAATATTATTAATTTTTCAATATGCAAATGACATATAATAATTATTTAGGAGTGATATAGTAAAATCACAAAACAAGCAGGCATGTCGATGAAGAGGTGTCTGTTTTACCACGCTTATAATCAACATGTCTTTATTTGAGATTACACGATTCAAAAAAATTCTTTACCTGACATATAAATTAAGACAGATAGTCAAATTAAAATCAGATAAATAAAGAGTAAATACATAATTACCTCCTGATGTTAGTCGAGATTTTCAAAAAGACACCTAAACTTTGAATTCGGCCTATTACCCCACGATTCTTCTTTATTTCGTTGCAAACACATCATTTTTCGCTGAATCTCAGTCACAACAAAGAGAGTGAACAAACGCACCAATCAAGTGCTGCCACGTGTTAAATACGTTTAATTTCATATTTTTTTTAATTTTTTTTATAAAATTTTCCTTTTTATTTAATTTAACACCTCACCCCACCCCACCCCTCTTCCCCCACCCTACACCCCTCCAGCAACTGTCCTCCCCCCTTCCCCCGCGTCCAACAGCTCCCCTCTACCCCCACCCCCATTCAGCACCCCCAACCCCCGTACAACATCCTCACCCCATCAGCATTTCCCCCTAACCCCCCACTCCGTCAGCATTTTCGTCCATTTTTTTCTTTTCAAATCACTTCAAAAAATAGTTTTATGATTGAATTGAGAGTTTTATGATTGAATTAAGTTTTAAAGATAGTTAAATGATATGATTTAACTGAAAATGAAGCTTTAATGATATGATTTTTTTTAAAGCTTCAATGGAGGAGTTTTAATGGTGACATTGTGTTGAAAAGCTTTAATGGTGTTGAAGAAGACACTGTGTTGAAGAAGAAATGGTGGGTAGTTAAATGATATGATTTAATTGTAAAATGGATCTTTAATGAATGATTTTTTATTTATTTTTTAAAAGAGCTTCACTGGAGGAGCTTTAATGGTGAATTGAGTTGAAGAAGAAAGGGTGGGTGGATTCGGGGGGGGGAGGGGGTAGGGATAATTTTAAAAATAAATATATATTTTTTTAAAAGAATATAAATTATATATCAATTATTTTACACGTGACAACTTTTAATTGGTCAAAAAGTCAAATTCGAGTCCTTTCACGCACCTGTGGTGCATGTATATACGCAGAGGGTCAAAATAGTATGTTTGCGACGAAATAAAGAAAAATTATGAAATAATAGATCGAAGTGAAAGTTTAGATATCTTTTTGTAAATCTCGAATAAAATCAGGGAAATAATTATGTATTTACTCATAAATAAATGAAGGTGAAAAAAGTATGTGATTCAGAATTGGATCTATGTGGAAGAGTGGGGATGTCAAATCTGTATATTTATATATTTGTATATGTATTACTATTATGTAGAAAAGTGGAGAAACACACACGTCTTCGTCAACATGCGTGCTTCTTGCCATTCTTCTATATGGTAAGGACAATTTTGTCATTTAATACTTTTCATTCTACAATTGCATGTTTAGTCATCTTGCACCATATGTTATATTGTGTGTATAATTTCCTTTATGGTCAATAAAGTACAATATTTCTTTTTTTATCTTTTCTTATGCCCACGTTTTACTTCAATTTCAAATGTAATTGGCATGCAGCCTTTGATGCTATTATACAACGTGGGGTCCATCGAAATTTGTCAATCAATATCTTTAGTATGTTATATATTTTAAAATTCTATAATAATTATTATAAATTACAATAATTAATAATTTAAAGTACCATATAAAAAATTATTGCATCTCGAAATTTCATCCATCACTACTATATATAAGTGTCAATTAGTTGACAACTCAGGCAAGCAGCTATCGGTTATCACGTCTACTTTCAGTTGTCTGTTTTCTTCGTGATTTTATCAGATCATCCCTAATTAATTATTACGTATTATTTATGAATTATAAAAATAATAATATTTAATAAAAAAATAAAATGGACATTTATGACATATCTTCTTCAGTCGTTTCAATCGTAACTTTACTACATCATCCATAATTAATTATTATAAGTCATAAAAATATTAAAAAATTATTATAAAGTGATCGAAGTATTAAAAAATTAATAACATTTAATTTTAAAATAACTTGACGTCTTGTATGGCGTCAATTTAATTTTCTTTCACAAGTATTTTTTATAGTGATTTTATTATATCACTTTTAATTAGTTATTATAAGCTATTTAAATGTTATGCCACTTAAATTGAAAATATTATAAATTAAAATAATTAAAAAATTGAATTATTTAAAAAATATAATTGACTATCAATGTCACAAAAGTTTGAACAAAAAGAGTAACATATGTTATTTAAAAAATTACGTAAAAAGTATTATAAATTGCAATAGTTAACAACTTAAAATATCTAAGAAAAATTTATCTGTTATATATTTCAAAATAATACGTAAAAAATACTATTAATCACAATAATTAACAACTTAAAAAATTAAAATGTATAAAATATTTGGTTGACTCGCAAAATTATATCAATGTCGCTTAAATTGGAATAGAAAAAAAGATATTATAAATCTCAAAAATTAAAAACTTAAACTATTTTTAAAATATAATTGACTATTAATGTCACAGTTTGAACAAGGAGAGAGTACTATAAATTACAATAACTAACGACTTAAAATAGTAAATTACAATGTCAAAAAAGTATTATAAATTACAATAGCTAACAACTTAAAATATCTAAAAACATATTAAAAATATAATTGATTATCTAAATTTTATTTGTATCACATAAATTGAGACTGAAAAAATTCGTAAAAGATAATATAAATCACAATAATTAACAGCTTCAAAAAAATTTAAAAGATATAAAATATTTGATGGACTCTCGAAATTATATCAGTGCCACTTAAATTAGAATAGAAAAAAATATTATAAGAATATAATTGAGTATCAATATTAGGGATGTTCAAAACCGAACCGCAACTGATAAGCCAACCGCAAAATTGACTTATTGGCTTAATGGTGTTGGGTTATTCGATTAACGGCTAGAAAACGAATTAAAATTTTATAGTTAATAGTTTATCGGTGCAGGGCGGATTACTCAATTTTCTTATTGGGTAAACCGTTAACCCATTAAAAACTATTATAGTTAATTTTTATTATTAGCTATATACTTTAAAGTACTTATTATTAACCCTAAAGCTTCATTTAATATTCTACCGCTCCTTAAAATTTATTAAATCAAAACGTCCCTCCTTAAAGATCAAATCAAAACAAGTTGTTTTACTCTCTATTTTGGACTTCCGATTATGACAAGAAAGCTACATGTTTTATTAGCCATTTTACGGATATCATAGTTATATGACGATACGATTTGCAAGTTGAATTTCTTACTGATCTACTAACTCGTTGGTCTGGAGTTTGGACCATATTAGACTTCTATTCACTTCTAATATATAAATATGTATACTTGAAGTATATTTTGATTAATATTTGTTAAATAAATACTTATGTATATGCACCCTTCAAATTTAAGCTTTTATTTATTTTTCTCTCTAATTTAAATTACAATTATAAGCTTAGGTATAGTAGTAAAAGTAATTTTGTGGGAGATCAATATATTGGTGAATGAAATTGTGAAAGTGAAAGTGAAAGAAGGGAGCATGAAATGGTTGAGTCAATACACCGCTCGTTAACCGTCCGATAATTACTAATCCGAACCGAATCAACCGATATCTTATTGGTTGGCTAGTGGATTAGTATATTTAAAAGACGATATCCAATAAGTCGAACCATTAAGCATATTTATCCGTTCGATCCGCCCCATAAGCACCCCTAATCAATATCACAAAAGTTTCGACAAGGAAAGTAACATATAGTACTAATTAAAATTACATAAAAGTATTATAATTTTTAATAGTTAACAACTTAAAATGTCTAAAAAAATAATAATTGTTATATATTTAAAAAAATACGTATAAAATACTACAAATCACAATAATTAACAACTTTAGAAAATTAAAAGATATAAAATATATTGTGGGCTCTCGAAATCATATAATTACTACTTAAATTGGAATATAACAAAAAAATATTATAAATCTCAATAATTAAAACCCTAATTTATTTTAAATATATAATTGGCTATAAACACCATCTTTCGGGTACTCCGCCATGCACAAATTTCGAAAGTAGTCTTAACTTTAAAAAACTAGTTTCAAAACTTCTGTAAAAGATTTAGGAAATCTCTGCCAGTCATATCATGTACTAGCTCAACGAACATCGTTCTCTTGGTTCTGACTGTATATGACGTTTGATGTAGGATTGGTAAGGATTCAACATCGCTGAGGCTATCTATCAGAAGTTCTATCATAGCTGGAGATTTAGTCTATCTAGACTTTATCGCGGCTGACGATTTCCAAAACTTAACTTTGACCTCTGGTGCTGGGGAATTTGAAATATATTCCAATGTTTAGTGGAAATTTTGAGGCCCTCCTCGAAATTTCTGCCCCAGTTTAATGTTGTTTGAGATGATCTCAGCTCGAGAGGATCCGAAGTCTTTGTTTGTCTTCGTTTTTTTTGTTGCATGATAATCTTCATCATTGTGAATTTTTGAGATTCCTTCTCGAAAATTCTACCCTAATTTACTACTATTTGAGATGATCTTGGCTTGAAGAGATCTGAAGTCTTTGCTGATTTTTATTCTCTTTGCTGGATGATGATCTTCATTTTGTGAATTTTTGAGATTCTTTCTAAAAAATTCTACCCCAATTTCCATTTTCTGGGGTTATATGACCGAGCTGTTGGGGCGCCTACGTATCCCGTTGAAGTAGGAATCAGGTCAAACATAGTTCAGGACTACGCTAGGGACATATAGAAAAATATACAGGGTTGACCAAAGCCGACATAGGCCGCCTACGTATCTCGTTTTTGAGAATTCAGGTCATCACGTAGTTCCTACATAAAGAAAAGGATAAATTGTCCTCAGGGGTTGACCGAAGCCGATATAAGCCGCCTACGTATCCCTTTCTTGGGAACTCAGGTCAAACGTAGTTCATACATAAAGGGAAAGGGATTCTAGGCAATTATGCACCATACATCAAAACTACCATAGAGGCGATTACAGATAAACCAAGGAAACAAAACTAAAACATCCTTCAAACATAGTATCTCTTTACCGCATCAGAATTGATTAGTTTGGTCCACTCTTGACAATCTATCTCAAGTAGGATTAGGGCTCCTCCAGGTTGGGCGTCTCTCAGTTTTCAAATTCCTCTATATCTTCCACTAACTGCTCCTCACACCTTCTTCTATTCATCATCATTCTTTTTGCTTTGTTCGTCTAACCATTTTTATGACATGACATTAGCGAGTTTTAAAATTATTGCTACCCAAATAAATCGTGTTAGATGATAACAAGATAATAAAAGATAATAATATAATCATATTTTAAAATAACTTCTTAAATAAATTGAGGCCTTTTGGGAAAATACATACAAACTATGGCTCATGACCCGTGCAAATGCGGGCCCATGCCTTTTAGAAAGCTGTAAAACATGAAAAGAAAATTTGAGACATAAAGAAGTGGATCACGGGGCCTCCTCCAGATCACCATCGATTTTTAAAACTACTAGTAATTGTCCTTTCATCTACCGTGACGGACGATTGGTTATGAGCGGAGTGGAGGTCCAATTTTGCAAAGCCTTTTTGGTGCAATCTTCCTCACCCCATCAGACTTTGGGAAATCCTCTGGTATATCATTGCATCCCTCGAGCAGACTTTTTTTCCCATCCCCAAGACCATCACCTTTTGATATCTCGCGCACAAGAAATAACTGGTACAGGAGTGGCGACGGTTTGGACAAATTCATCTTTGATTTCTCTTCAACCTCATCTTCCTTTCTTGGCTGGTACCCTATCCCACGCTTAAATAATTTTCTGGGACCATGTGATCAATAATTCCTTTTAAATTCTTACTCGAGACACTCAAGGCAGGCACGACTTTCTCTATATTTTTCACTCTTTCTGTCTTTTTGGAATTTTATGAATCCACCTTAGTAATAGTCTTGCTAGATACTCATTCGCCTGTTGTTTCAATCATGCTAACTGTGATTTCCTCGTGATTAAGCAAGGGATTACTGGTGACATTTGGAGTCGTCGCCTGAAGAGTGATGATCTTCTGATCAATTAAGTCTTGGATCTTATGTTTCAGATTGATGCAATCTTCAGTATTATGTCTGGACACTCCTGAATGATAAGCACAGACTTGATCGGCCTGAAAAAATCGGGAATTGAGATTGGTAGGCTTTGATGGAATAGACTGTAAATAACTAGATTTCATCAGTCTTCCGAAGAGCTGGGTATGACTTTCAGCCAATGGAATGAATTTTCTAGGAGGCTTCTTTTTTAGGTTTATACATGGGGGTTATACTGATTTTTATTAGTAGGAGGAGGTACTTGATGATAGTTTGGAGGCGGTTGGAAGTTTATTTGGTGTTTGGAAGAATAGCTTGAACATGAGATTGATAATTTAAATGCGGAACTTGGTACTGGGGTAAAATATTTGGAAGTGGAGCTTGGTACTGGGATTGGGTGTAGAATACAAGCTGAAAACTTGATGATGGAAGTGGGGAAAGAATATTCTTTGGCTTGAATTTCTTCTTCAATTTAACCACAGAATTAGTGGAGACCACAGTCACATCCTTTCTTTTCTTCTTTGAGAATGCAGAAGATTCAGATGATGTTGGGGTTTTGGTAATTTTTCCTGTTCGGATGCCTTCCTCTAACGATTCCCCAATCTTTACCAAATCTGCGAAAGTTGCTCGAACTGTGGATATCATCCTAGTATAAAATTCTCTCTCCTGAGTGCAAGAGAAAATTGATACCATTTCTTGCTCAGACATGGGAGGTTGTACTTTAGCAGTTTCTTTTCTCCAACGAAAGGCATAGTCTCGAAAACACTTATCATTCTTCTGTTTGATCTGGTCTAGTGAATATCAATCAGGGACTATCTCAATGTTAAATGCAAATCTATCGAGAAAACTTTTGGCTAACACCCTTCAATTAGACCATCTTTTCAGTTCTTGAGACGCGAACCAATCTAAGGCTTCGCCGCTTAGGCTTCGGTTGAATAAGCGCATCAATAATGCCTCATTTCTTCCTACCCCAATCATTTGATCACAATACCTTCTTAAATGGGCCATTGGATTTTCGATACCATTGAACGCTTCAAATTTAAGGACTTTGTACCCTTTTGGTAGATCTACTCTGGGGTGCACACATAGATCATTGTACCCCAAAACATCATTATCACATGTCTCGTGAGATTCCTTGATCATCATGATCTATTCATTCACGTTTAGCAACTTTTTTTCATGCTCGGTTCTTCGCTCATTTTCCTTCTCCTCGTAATGGTCTACCTCGGGATTGGGAAAGAGATTGTAGATGTCAGGGGATATGATGACGTAAGAAGAATTTGGAACGGTAGCTTGATTTTGAGGATTAGAGGAGGTTGGGTGGTAGGGAGGAGATTTTGGAAATTGATAGTGATTTGTGTAATATGATAATAGTTTGGTGGAATCTGAGAGAGATTTTGTGGATTTGGAAACGAGTTTTATGAATTTTGAGATGAATTTTGTGGATTCGGGAGCGGATTTTGTGGGTTTGAGAGCAGATTTTATAGATTTGGGAGAGGATTTTGTGGATTTGAAAATGAGTTGAGGGATTCGGGAATGAATTTTATGGATTTGGAGACGGATTTTGTGGGGTTAGGGATGAATTTTATGGATGGTAAACATCTGGGTTATTTTTTCGATTGGTGTTTTGGACAAGTTGAGGAGCGGAGACGGACGAGATATTATTTGGATGGTCCCCGAGAATAGACGTACTGAGGAAAGGGATTTGGAGTGGAGTCTCATGTCCTCTTGGAGCGGAAACGTTGATAATGATGGCCAAGTTAGCCAAATCTCGAGTATAATTCATCTCCTCCTAAAGCATTTCTATTTTTCTCGCGAGTTCAGCAATCATCTCGCTTTGTTCCGCTATTACATTGTCCCTGATGGTCAACGCATTTTCTTCGTTGCTTCTAGTCATTTTTGATTGATGGTCAGAGAACGGGGTTTTATGAACTTTTGATCGGGTGAAGTAAGGATATTCTGCCAGTTTGTTTCAACATAGAGTAGTTTTCGATTATCTGTAAAGTAGAATAACTCAAAGGTAGATGTGTTAGTTTTCATATGTGATAAGTAATGCAAGATACTTCAAAAGAAGTAACCACTTAGAGTTATTTGTGTCATAGCCAAATTGATCCACAGGACCATAGTGAATAAATTTTCCTTTGATTCAAACAAACACACATAAACACATAAGACAGTTATATCTCATAAAAACATTATAATAACTCATATCCTAACTGGGGTGACCCTTTTGAGCCAAGGGTTTAGGCCTAACGAATTTTGAAGAAAATATACGCCTTTTTAAAGCCAATCCATTATCCCCCAAAACCTTCATAGGTATACATAAATGACATAAATACCTACAAAAGTTACACAAAAGGGATACAATCTTTAGGGAAAGGGAAAAAAAATAACATGAGAAAAAGAACAATGTCCCACGCAGGGAATAGAAAATACTAGTTCCTGAATGCTCTTCTATTGACCTCCGCCCTCTTAGCTTTGTCCACTTCTTGTCATTGGCGACATCCGTTGATGATCAAGCGATTGCCGTGTAACTGTGTTCTAGATGCAACCATCTAAATCGATCAATTTCTTGCTTGACTTGCTTCGATTCCTTCCTCAATTGTTGTATGATTGAGGCATCCTTACACGAAAGTAAGCAAAACAAGCCTTTTCTCAACCCCAAAGGATAATGGATTGGATTAAATAAACATATATTTCTTCAACACATAAATATGATTCGTCTGTAATTGATTCGGGGTCAATAGATGCAGGGCAAGTTTTCTAATGGGCAAGTTTTAGGAAGGTTTTAAGGCACCAAAAAGTCCACTAACTTGCGGTTATTCAGATTGTTTGAAAATATCTTTTGACTAACTTTAAAAAGATTGATTGTTGAAAAGTGATTGATTTTAGGAAAAAAACTTGTGTAAAATAGATTTGGACGACTTAGTAGGGATTTTAACCAAGTTTAAACAAACTAACAACAAAACATGTAAAAGGGGAAGGGGAGAAAATAAAAGACTTAGGTCATTGGGCCCAAATCAATAGACTCTGTCCTAATCTAATTAGGCCTTTGGCCCACTTGCACCTGTCCTAATTTAAATATCGGGCCTTTGGCCCATAACCTGTCCTAAACTATTTTTAGGCCTGTTGGCCCAAAATCTGCTCCACCTTTATTAAATTTATAACTTTGACTTCGAGGCCCAAATGAATGAATGAATAAATAAATAAATAAATAAATAAATAAATAGAAGAACAAGTGAAAAAACAACAATACAAAATTTAATGATCTTTCATCAATGGCTTTCGATCCATCATCTTCTTCCATCTTCTTATATTCGTATGCCATGAGATTGTCTTTTGGACTTAGTCTTTCGAAATCGACTCGCGGTTATTAGGCCTCAATGGCTCACAATAATCGTGCAAAAGAAAGTCGTTCATGTAGGACTCGAATGTATCCACATCCAAAAAAAAAGCAAAGTAATTAATATATGTTCAAAGGACAAGCACTTAAAGATCAACGGTGTCATTAAAAGAGAATTCTCACACATAAGGACAATAGTAAACCATGATATAAAGAGATGCAACTTATCCAATGAAAGGCGATTAACCTATCTCCTAAACGAGTTCAAGAATTAAATCGAATGCAATATGATTAACGGATTCAAACAAGTTCAAAAATTTAAATCGAATGCAATATGATTAACTAAATCTTGAGGAGAGACACATGATGTCTAGAACAATAAGGGAAGAACAATCATAATAATAGTAATAATAATGGGAGAAAGGAAAATAAATTTATTTGGGATCGAGTTCGGTCCCTTTAATAATACTATATGGCAAAATTATATAAAGCAAAATCCACATAAAGAAAGGAATCAATGCTGACATCTAATATGTGGAAGACCATCAGTTGATCGGTATGAAACAACACTAACTGGGGTGAGTGGGGCACGGTATATATGCAGCTTGTGCCCTTTATTCTCATTTGTTTCCCTGCACCCCTCTTCTATGCGCCAACAAATGTAAACACTAAATTTCCCATATACCAATCCTATTATGCAAATTATACCAAAGTATCGACTTTAGTGATTCTCCTTCAATTTTAAACCAATATTCAAATTCTATCAAGGTCATTAAAGCTGCTAACATGCGTGCTACGTGTTCACAATTAAAACAGGGGTGGTACATGATTACAAATAAATAGCAGTAAGAAAATCAACGAGTGAACTATGATTTTTAGGAATTTACAAAAGAAAACTTGAAATAATCACAAGACGAAGGGAGACTAAAGCAAGCTACCAACGATATTGAACTAATGAATCGAAACTAAAACAAACAATAGTCAGCTGAAAAACAAGTTAAACCAAAATGTTCAAATATAGAAAAAATACACTAGGAATAACCAGAAGCGAGCATTACAGTGAATTTTGAAGACACAACACAAATCATGAGATTAAAGCATTGGGCTTAAGGATTGGGATGATAAACAATAAATTGAAAGAAACTATGTACTAAATTTCATTAAAATAAAGCGATGACTAAAAATAGAAACCTAAGATCTTGTAGTGAAAAATTAGAACAGTGAACTAAAAAAAAAATTCAGCAGCAGGCAGAGCACTTAGGCTGAAGCAAACAATGAACTCCCCCTAACATGTGTCGATTACTATTAAAACAGATAGAATAGTCATTCAACCTCAATAAACTATCGGGACAGTGAACTCAGTGCAACAAACCCAAAATTATGAAACCAACAATGAAAACACAGATTCTAACATGAATTTGATTCCTATTTAAGAAAAAACTACAGCCTTCCGAGGATTCTACAGCGAATAAAACTCCAACAAATAATATTATAGCTACGAGATATACGAAGGAGACGAAACAAAAGAAAATACTAACAAAATTGAAATGAAAAAATATATTTACCTCTTTGGGGGCAGCAAAATGGGACCACGAACTTTGTCAGAATCAGCCACCACCGAAAAATATCGTCGCCAACTCGAAATCTTTAATTTGCCAATGAATTTCACGAGCCAAAAATTTTTTACTAAAAAAGTGCACTGTATTTTTGCTCAAAGGGTTTTTCCTCTTTCAAGACTTGGGATTTTTTGCTCATTGATGAGCTTTATATAGAATGAATTGTGGGGATCCCGTTACCCCTTCGTCGATGTGGGATAAAAGATCATGAAGGGTAATTTGGGAATTTTTAAACGATGATAAGGGGGTGAGCTGTACTTGTACAAAATTCGTACTATTTGGTTGGCACAAATTCGAATTTCAAAAAAAACTAAAAGGATGAGCTGTTGAGGGAATTCGCGGTTGTACGCTGATTGGGTCGGATCGAATTCGGATATGGATTGGTTTTGGAAAGCTAGGTTCGGGTCGACGTTGGATTCATAGTTGTTGTTGATACGGTTATTCGTTGTTGTCATTGCTGATGTATTGTTGATGGGTTCGACGTTTTGGAGTTGACATCAGTCCTTGGCTGTGTGTACGTTGTTGGTGTATGTGTTTTGGTCGCTATTGTTTATTGATGATGAAGGAGAAAAGAGGATTTAGTACTGGGCCGGGTTGGGTCGGACTATTTCGACTGGTTGAAATTGTTATTGTGTTGGTTTGCTGTTGCGGATTGTTGGTTTAATTAGGAAATGGGTCGAAATTGGTTTAATTGGGCATTGGGTAGATTATGTCATTTGAGGATTTGGCCAATTCATTTAAGTTTTGTTCAAATTAAAAATTAATTGGACAATTGCATCGTAATTGTGGCCAATTTGATTTCAATTATGACCAAATCTAATAGATTGACTAAATTAAATCAAAATTCAAAATGAATTAATACCTCCTTTAACCCCGAACTTCTTGATTCGATAAAATAAAACAAATGTTCTCCCAAATAAATTATTTTTATTTAGACTAAAATGTATTTAAATCGGGATTTTAATCTATTTTCATTATAAACTTTAATTAAAATCCAATATTTCGTAAAATAAATATTTAAGTAACAACATTATATAATTTCATATAATTAAATACGATAATATATAATCTTTAGTTAAAATGGCAAAATTACCCAGCTAAATACTTTGAAAAGCTTTTTATTCGGATAAAATAAATATTATAATTTTATTTAAAATTGAAGAAACTCAGGATTAAACTTAGTTGTGGGGAGCAAATATTAGATGTCAACAACGACAACTCATCACACTTTAGAACTCGTAAATATCGACACATTATAAAAATCATGCATATAGGTCATAATGTTGAACCAAAGAGAGTGAGACATAAGTGTTGATCCACAAGTCTTTTGCCTCTATGTTATGTCGCTTTGATAAGTTGTAATTTTTTATTTTTTTTTGGTTTCTCAAGGTATCCCCACAGCCGGCAGCTGTGAGACTAATCTCCGTTCCGCGGTCAACGCACTAAGCGGTAGGGAACTGGCCACAGAGTTTTCTCCATTCACTAGAGGTGGGGATCGAACCCCCAACCTCTTGCTTAAGGGGTGAAGTGCTGAACCACCATACCAACCCTTGTAGTTTGTAAATCAGTACTTATATTTGTTATTAAAATGACCTCTAATTAATTATTTTTTAAGTATTATGTTTCAATAAAATTAAAATATATATTTAATAATTTTCAGGCATAATTTGTAAGATATTGCAATAACAAAAACTCAACATACCTTAAACCTGATAAACGCTGACACTTATAGAAATCATGCATATAGTTCACATATGTCGAACAAAAGAGAATGAGATATAAGTGTTAATCATACAAGTCTTTCTTGCCTATATTACGTCGATTTTTTAAATTATGGATTATTCCTTATATTTGTTACTAAAATAAAGTCTAACAATTTTTTTTAATTATTACGCTTAAATAAAATTAATATATATATATATATATATATATATATAAATAATAATTTTCAAACATAATTTATAAATATTGCGATAACAACAATTCAACACACTTTATACTTGGTGTTGACACCTAATTTTGACTCTCCATACTTAAAATTAACATTTTTAGGCCCTATAATCTTAAAGCGCATAAAATGCAGTTTTTCACACATTTTTTTTTGTAAATTATTGATAATCATGATTATTTTAGATTTTTTACTCATTTATTGTTATATTTTAATTTTATAGAAGTTATTGATAATTATCTTTAATTTCATAAATTTTAATTTTTTTATCAAATATTATTATTTTAATATTTTTGTTAGTTATCTACATAGCACTCAAGATAGCACTGCAAGTCTTTACCGTTTAGTATAATTTTAATTATTTTATAGCATAATTTTTAAAATAATTATATTTTTTATTATTTGTGATTTATATTTTTTTATAACTATACATCAATATTCATTATTTTATATTTTATTTAATAGTAAATATAAATTAATTTAATTATATTAATACATAAAATAATAAATTAATCAATCAAGTTCTCCTCACTCTGTTTCACCTATTATCCCTAATTTAAGTGATATATTGGAAAAAGTAGATTTGATAGAATTGTTTTTTTTTTTTTTCTCTTTTTAAATACACAAACACACCACACAACACATTAAAGACACAAAACAAAAATCAGATCTCTCTTTCCTCTCCAACAATTCACGCATCTCTCTCTCTCTCTCAAAACCTTACTGCCGCCCTCCACCACCGGAGCTCCGGCAGACTTCTCCCCCATCCCTCTTTTTCTCCCCGCTCCATCTCTCTTCAAGCCGTCTCCTTCACCGATTTGCCGCCGCCGGAGCTGACCACCGACGGCCGGCGATTCCACCACCATCTCTGCCGCCTCTTTTCTTTCCCTTCTCCCGTCACTAAAACAACTCCGGCAAAATACCCCACCGCTAAAACAGCCTATAACTCACCGGAGCCGCACCACCATCTCCTCTATTTTTTATCTTTAATAAATAATAATTTTTGTTCTCCCTTTTAATTTTTATTTTTATCATATAGTTTTTTTAATCATTTATGTTCACCAAAATTCTTCTACTTTAGCTCATAAAACTGTCACCAAATCAATCTTTGAACCCAAAATTTATTTTTTCTTGCATTTTTAACTAAGTTGGTGACACTGAATAGTAGTTTCTACTCAAAGGGGTTGTTATTAAATTCACCGTCTTGGGTCTTTTCTTGTTTTTTCTTTCAATTTTAAATCTTTTTCTTTGTGGGATTTTCTTATTTTGTTGATTCTTGAAGTTCTTGGGAACTGTTACTTCAGATGGGGTTCTTTCAGTTGTGGGGTTTGTGGAGGTTTAGTTGTGTACTTAGTGTGTTTCTTTGTAGTAAAAAAGATGAGAACTTGTGTTGTATTGAGAGTTTTAGTTACTGTTGGACTACTTTTTGTTGTGATCTGTGATGCTTTTCCAGCAAATGAAGTTTATGCTCTCAATACTTTCAAGGAAGCTATATATGAAGACCCTCTTTTGGTTTTGTCAAATTGGAATGCCTTAGATTCAGCAATCTTTTGTTCTATGGCTCAAGATCATGTTTTTTAACACTTCTGACCGCTTCCATTGCACTTTCACCGTTTAACCCATGTTTGCACTTTTTTTTTTTCTTTTTTCTTTTTACAGATCTGGCCGGTTGGTATATATCCGGCGTTTGCCGTGGAAGCAACGCCTCCCCTCTCCCTTGTTTGTCACAAATCTAGCCGGAGAGTTCGTTCTCCGCCGGAGCTTCCTTTTTGTGAAAACTCCATCCTTGTTTGCTGCATACGGGACTATATTTACTGCATTTTATGCATATATTTGTATATTGTTGCTTGTTCTTGCTGTTGCTATTTTTGCTCCGTTTTTTATTTTGTCACTGATTTGCTGTTGTTTTGCATCCGACATTGGTGTTGGATAATTTTGTCATTTACATCTTTGCTCGACTGATAAAGAACAAAATACCACACGAGGATTTTATTTTTCCTTGATTTTTGAGGCCTGCACGAATAAAAGATGGATATTACGTAATAAAATAAGTAAATTTGGGCGATAACGAAATTTTTATTACAACGCAAAAGATTTTATGACTCGTATCTTTGCAAGGCGATTTAGGACCGCCAACAAATTGAGAAATCACTTCATAGTCATGGCGTATCTAAAATTTAATTCGAGCCAATCTTTTAGCAAAAAATTATATTTTTAAATACATATATGCACACTTATCTTTTAAATTTATTTTGTTAATTATTTATTTGTTATTAATATTTTTATTATAAGTGTTTGTATACTGTCAAAAAGGATACTCGAAAAGAAGAGTTTGAGTTTTATATTTGTATTTTACATTCTCATAATTGTATAAATATTATCATCGTGAAAACTTTATTATTGAGGTGTTGGAAGGGATATTTTTTTATTTATGCAATTCTCACCATGCATTAGACAAATTTAGGTCGTTACTATTTATATAAAGAATTAAATTGACTTAGATATTTAATAGAATAATTCATATTTTTAACACTAAAAAGCATTATGTAATCTTTTTTTTTTAACATATTTTTCTTTATTTAATCTTTTCATTTTTTCATACATATTCTTATATACTTTTATTTATTTTCACACTTTTTTTATACACATTTTTTGCAATTTGCACATTCTTTATATATAAATTATTTATATTGTTTTAATACGCATTTTATATTTGTATTTATAAACATCAAATTTTTCTTTTTTTTTAATAAACCTAAGTCTGATTGGGAATTACATTTGTGGATTTTGAAGGGTGCTTAATACCTTTCCTTCAGAACAATTTGAACCTTTACCTAGAATTTAAATTTATTTGTAGATTAAAACACAAGTCATACATGTTAATAAATAAATAGGTTTTCTTATTTTTCTTAAAAAATAGGTGGCGATTCTATACAATATTAATTCTTTTTTTGAGTTTATAATGCCGTGCTTGTTTTAATCTTAGGTAAAAATAAGGTATGACACTTGGTAATTCGATAAGTTGAACTACTAGTCCAATAACCAAATAATCATTACAGATTATTAATTTCAGTTCGATTTTGAACAGTCGTAGCTAAAGTCAAAGGATGTTATGTTCAAACTTAGAAAATGCGAATTAAAGTACTGATTGTCTTTTACTGTCACAAATAAAATTCTTACTATGAAAGAATAAGCATTGACTAAGATCACAATGAAATATTGAGATCTCTACCTAATTATTTTTTTTCTTAGCTTGAAAAGGTATAAAATTATACTAACTGAAATTAAGAATTTCTACCTAATACGTTTTTTAAAAATATACATTAAATATGAATATTACTTAAACAAATGTATTCGCCTATAATGATTAAGAATGTATTTGCCTATACTTAAACAAACTAGTAATCAATGTATTTAGGAACGTATGAACGTATTTGGCTAAGGAAAATTGGCATATGTGCTCATCAACAATAATTAGGTAGAAATTCTTAATGAAATTCTAATAGCATGTCTCTAATAGTGTGAATATCCATAGAAGTTCTTAATTAAATTATTAAAAAATTAAGAATTAACACTTGAAAAAATGTCAGAAATAACAAAAAATAACAAATTATATTTTATATTTAAGTAAACTGTTGCTATACAAATACATATACAACAAGATTTAGTGCCTTTGTTTTACTCAAATTAGTTGATTTAAATAAGAAATAATTATCCCATCTAATTAAATTTTCATAAATTACTCTTATTTAAATTAGTAGATTCCTTTTTCAAATCAAACTCATGTATGAAGATTATTATTTTCATAGTCTTCAAAATTTTAAAATATCATTCTCTTATATTTCTAACTATTTTTTCTTGTTAGTTTTTTTATTTATTTTTCTTTATTTTTATTTTTTTCCATTTTTTTTCTTTCCACTTTATTTTATCTCTTCTACTTTTTTTTTCCTTTTTCCTTTTTTTCCTTTTTTCGCTTTTTTTCCTTTCTCATATTTTTTATCGTTTTCTTTTTCTTCCTTTTTTTTTCTTTTTTTTTCGCTTTTGTTCTTACACTTCTATTTCTAGTTTCTCTCTCTCTTTTTTTTTTTTTTTTTTCCTTTTTCACTTCTTTTTTTTTGAATTTTCATTTTTCGTTTTTATCTTTCTATTTCTTTTTCTTTTTTCTTTTTTGTTACTCTTCTATCTCTATCTTTTATTTTTAAAAGACAAATATCCATATCATATATATATATTAAAAAGAATATACAAAATAAATAGACATACAAATCTGCATATATATTTACGGGAAAGACATACATATATATATGCATATGTATTTATAGAAATACATATCTGACTCACATGTATATATAATCATATATGACACAAAATTTCTATAACAAAAATGACAATTATCTATAATAGATTAAATGTGTGAAGACTCTTAGAAAAGTGATTTGAACTTTTTACCCTTCATTAAAAGTCTTTGCTTTAGACAAAATCGTCTTTTCATTTTTTTCATTCAATTTTATATAATTATTTTTATAATATTGACTAAACTCCTAAAATATATAGGAAGAAAATTAATTAATATTTTTCTATTATAAAAAGACTCCTAAAATAGAAGAACTAAAAAGGAACTCAATTGGGAAAAATTTCATAATATAAAAGACTCCAAAAATTAAAGAACTAGAAAAGAATTCAATTAGAAAAAATTCTAAAATAGAAGAATTTTAAAAGTAATTTTTTACACTATCAATATTATTTTTGGTGTGTATTATTTTGTTTAGGTTTAAAATTGACTTTGACAAACTTCAAAAAGAAAAAAAACAGTAGGTTCCTTGTCTTTTTGGGGAAAAAGATTTGGTATAATTATAACTTTTATTAGTTTTTAATTTTGAAATTTTTTATTTATTTATATCTATAATTTATATTTATAATTTATTAAAAGTGTGAAGATCCCCAGAAAAGTGATTTGATTTTTTGTCCTTCATTCAAAGGCTATATAATAGACAAAATTATCTTTTTACTTTTTTACTTTAATTATTAAATTATTATATTTTTATAATATTGAACATTAATTATAATAAATATATTCAAAAATAAATAGAGAAGAAGTTTGTTAAGTTTAAAATTTGCTGAATTTTTCTATTTTTATGGGAAAAGGTTTGTTTTCTTGTACGTGTTTTCCCACATTTATAGAAAATATTGGTTTTCTAATGTAGGCAAACGATTAAATTTTCTTATACTATAGAAAAGGTTAGTTTTCTTAAATTTTCTTATACTATAGAAAAGGTTAGTTTTCTAAAATTATTTTTATGGAAAATTATATATATATATATATATATATATATATATATATATATATATACTCCTAAAATATTAATTAGTGTCCTTTTTGATTTATGAATCCCTTACTTCTATATAAAAAGTCTTTTAATTTTAGATTTATATTTTGTCGCATCTATTCTTGATAGACAATTGCATGTTCAAATATTTGAGGTACATATTAGTTTATATGATTTAAATAGATATAAAATTTTTCACCTGGGTGGCTATTTTTTAATAATTTTATTTATCGTGAGACATACGTGCAAAGCACATACACTTGACTAGTGTACATATACATATAGGTAATAAAAAATACATGATACATATCTTAAACAGTAAAATAAATAAATAAGTACATATGTTACCCTCTAAAATGACATAGTATGTACAGTTCAAAGACAAATTTAACACCGTATAAAATACATATAGCTCTGCACATGTATTTACATAATACATACCTAATCCATATGTATACTCTTATTTTATATGAGTCACCTTTGTATTTCGAAAATACATATGAAGATATATAGTATAAATTATGTTTGTTATTGTTTAATATGAATATGATATGTATTTCGTAAATATATATCAGAGTCATATTTGTATTTTTTGTATAGTAATATACATATGCATCAGGCATGTATTCTGTAAATACATATGCAGAGTTATATGCATTTTTTTGTAATGTAATATATATTATGTAAAAGAAAACATATGCATACTATGTATTTTGTATTATATTTTTGTGAAAAGTACATGTAATATAAATTTATGTCATTATTTTATTTTATAGGTGTTGTGTGATCATATATTCATGGCAAGAGTACTTTCAAGGTTTGCACCACATATAGAATATCACACAGTCAGTGATATTGAAGGACGTATTAAGGCGATGTTATCAAAGGAGAAGTACATGATTTTTTGTCATAAGAATATTTGTGGTGTCTATATGAACAAGTAGAAATGTGTAGTTCAAGCGCAATTAGACAAATGTATTATGTCACAAATGTATTATAATTTTTTGAGGGGTATGTGCATGTATTTGTATTTTGTATATATAAATGCATATCTATATGTATTTTTGTACGGTGTTGAATTTGTCTTTAAACTGTTCTATGTCATTCTAGATGGTAACATATGTAGTTATTTGTATTTTTTTACTGTTTACGATATGTATCATGTATTTTCTGATTACCTATATGTATATGTATATAGTTGTTCTTTGTGTTATAGAGATTTTGTGTCCTATACGTTTATATATACATATGAGTGAGATATGTATTTCTGTAAATGCATATGTATGTTTTGTACTGTAAATACATAACCAGATCTGTATGGCTATGTATTTTATATGTTTTTTGAATATGTGTATGTGATATACATACTTGTCTTTTCAAAATAAAAGTTAGAGATAGAAGAGTAAAAAACGGAAAAAAACAAAAATATATATATATACAAAAAAGATAAGTGAAAAAGAAAAAAAAGGAAGAAATAGAAATAGAAGTGTAAAAATAAAAGAAAAAAGAAACAAAATAAAATAGAAAAAAAGAAGAAAACGAAAATAGAAAAAGAAAAAAAATATATGAGAAAAGAAAAAAAAAGAAAACGAAAAAAAAGAGAGATAGAAGCGAGAAAATAAAGTGGAAATAAAAAAATAAAAAAAGAAAAAGAAATCAAAATAAAAAAATAAAATGAAAAAAAACTAACAAGAAAAAAAGGTAGAGATATAAGAGAGTGAAAGACAGTAATGATGTTTTATTTTGAAATCGAGAAGATCATGGAGATAATTATCTTCAAATATGAAAAAGGAAAAAAAAAGAAAAAAAATAAAAAAACAAAAAAGGAAAAAAAAACATAGAAATAGGAGAGAAAAAATAAAGTGGAAGTAAAAAATGAAAATAAAATAAAATAAAAAAATAAAAAAAATAAGATGAAAAAAAAGAGGTAAAAGATATGGCTATATTGGGGGAGGTGAAATAGTGGAGTGAAAATAGAAAAATGTAAAGTAGTGAGAGTAAAACATGCACTTGTCTAGTTAATGAGTAAAATAATGTTACTCTTGTTATAAACTATAATTTTACAAAAGTGTTGCTATTTATTATAATTATAGTCTTAAGTATGCTACTTTATGTAATTTTTCCTTAACACTTCTCAATCTGTATGGGAATTAACTATAATTAAGCTTCAACAATAAACAATGTACTGAAAATAGGATAAAAAAATATATTCAATTAATAAGATAAAAGGATAAAAATGTCTAAAAAAAACTGATTTATAGTGTGAATAGAACTTTTTATTATTATGACCAAATTTGGGCTAAATTTTTATGGCCAAAAAGATTTTTCCTTAAAGATATTCAAGATTCCCCTTCATATTTCATTAAATACGTTCATCATAAAATTGCAACTTTTTTCATACTTTACCCTTGCATTAATAGTCTTCTCATGGCTAATATACTTCTTTTTGAAAGAGAAATTATTACAACAAGAAATCATAAGAATTGTTATAAAATATAAAGTAAGAGCAAGAAAAATGGAGAGAGAAGATAATTTTTTTTTTATTTCTCTTGAGGAATTCTTGAGAGGTCAATTACAATGAAGGAAAAATTCCTTTATTTATAGGAAAAAACTTTGTCCCAAAAATTGAGGTTTGGAATTTTTTCATAAATTGACATTCACTACATATGGTAATACATTTATATCCCCCCCTCCCCCCCAATGTCTAATTGATAGATACTGTATCTCGTTAAAATCTCACTAGAAAAAATTCAGTGGGAACAAATCTAGTGAAGGAAAAAAAATACACATTTCTAATAATAAGCATATAGGTTGCCTCATTAAAAACTTTATAAGAAAAACCCAGCGGGATAAAATCTCATACGAAAAAGAGTACAACGTGTATTAATAATTAACTCCCCCTAATAAGAACATCCTTGAACCTTTGCATCCCGATCTTGTGTACTATCTTCTTGAAAGTTGGGGTTGGAAGAGAACTAGTGAATAAAGTAGTCGCATTGTCACTTGAACGAATCTATTGCATATTAATATCACCATTCTTTTGGGCTCATGTGTATAAAAAAACTTTGGTGAAATGTGCTTCGTTCTATCACTTTTTATGAATCCTCCCTTAAGTTGTTCTATGCATGTTGCATTATCTTCATATAAAATTGTGGGTACTTTATCATATTTCAAATCACATTTTTCTCAAATGAGATGTATCGTGGACTTCAACCACATACACTCCCGGCTTGCTTCATGAATAGCTATTATCTTAGCAGGGTTCGATAAAGTGGCTACAATAGACTGCTTTATAGATCTTTCAAGATACGATAGTACCCCACATATGAACACATAACCTGTTTGAGATCAAACTTTATGCGGGTCAAATAAATACCCAACATCAGCATAACCAATAAGATTGAGACTGCAATCTTAAGAATAAAATAAGCGTATATCGACAGTCCCTTTTAGGTACCGTAATATGTGTTTAATACCATTTCAATTTCTCCTAGTAGGATCAGAACTATGCCTCACTAACAAATTAATCAAAAAGGATATATCAGGTCTTGTAGCATTTGCAAGATACATTAGTGCACCAATTGCACTAAGATATGGTACTTCGTAACCAATCCAATTCGGTATATTTCTCATTCCAGTAAATAATCAATTGCTTTGAAAACTCTCCAAACGTTTCAATAATTTTCAAGTTATAAATTTATGCAATATAAGGATCATAAAAAAGTTTCCCCAAAACTTTTATATGCTTCAAACATTTTGAATCTTTAAAAAGTTTTCATATAAATTTTGTCAAGTGACAATATTAAGCATTTCATGTGTGACATCTTCAAGTGTCTGGACTGCAAATATAATAAGTTTTATGATTACCAGGATGCATTCTTTCATGTCACTTGATAAATGTTTCTACGTTACTATGCTTAAATAAACGCAGAATTCAGATCCTCGTAATATTTTTCAATATTGCGCCAATATTGTATCAAAAATATTATCGATGATATATCATTTTATACCGGTTCACAATGTGACATAAAATTTGAGATCCCATCACATTATTATTTTCAGGTACCTAAACCTTTCATAAGGTTTCATGAAAAGTGTTATGTTGTAGATATTTCAAGAACACATTTCCTCCTTATTATGATCATTTACTCCTTTTTCTTTTCAAAGATTATTTCATTTGGAATCGAATATAGTCTATCATACTTTATGAATGTTGTAGACTTTGTCTTTTAGGGACATTTATTTGGATCATTTACAACTAGATATGAGATTAATATTAAGTCAACAAATACTCCTAGCATTTGAACTTGAATTATCTTTTGAATGAGGATCATATTGATGATGATTCACAACATATTTCTTAGCTGTTTATTATCTCCTTCTCATGTTAGAAAACCTAACATACATCTCAATTTACATTGTAACGACCTTAAAATTTGATGAAATATGTGAAATTTGTGATTTTATATGATTTGACTATTTTACCCCTCCCCGTAGTTGCATTATGGTATTTCTGGGGTGTGGAAGTGATTGACATAATTTCCGATGTATTTTGGTATCATTTATGCAATATTGTGATTTTTGATAGTTTCGAGAGCCTTATTTTAGACTTATGGGGATATCTTTTGATCCGTACGATGGATGGCCGAACGGACAACGCCAATAGCTATGAAATATGGATTTTAGGCTAGGTAGACCTTTTGTTTGGGTCCAAGTGCACCCGAGCTCATTTCGACCTATTGGTCGGAAAGTTAAAAAATTGGAAATATAGGTGTGGGACCCATATTTGATCGAATAACCTTGGATGGAAAATTCAACTTCTCCGAAAGATTCGGAATGTCGATTTTATGGTGTTAGCATATTTGGTGTGATTTTACGACTTTTAAATCTTATTTTGACCATAGGTTTGGAAAATTGTGATTTCGGGTTTCAGGGGTTAATTTTGTGAAAATAATATTTTTTTGAAAATTTGATATCGCCATCGCATTTTAAACGTCAAATTTAGTGTGGTTGCATAGTTCGTTTGCATAAATCGGACTTCGAATGAATCCCGGGCACCTAATCGAAATCTGTATTGGACTTAAACTACAAAAACTGCAGTTTTTTCCCTTTTAGTGCAAATTTTCTGCAATATTTAAATAGTTTTGGGGTTCATTTTACTCATTTTTCATTTTGCCTTTTGAGAGTTAAATCCTAAATAGTTTGAGAGCTTAAAAGCAAAGTTTGTGAGAGCTTGGAACGCTAGATTAACATATTTTTCTTGGTTTTATTACAGATTAAAGGTAAGAATTCACCTTTTTCTTAGTAATTTCTCAAAACCCCAAAAATCTTAGAACATGATTTTAAACCCAAATTTCGCTCCTTTTCACTTGAATAACGTTTTTATCTTATATACTAGTTTTTCATCAATTTAACCTTCAAAATAATTTCGATTCTTGATTTTAACCCGGATTTCAAAGATTTTACCTGGTAAAACTCCAAAATAATTTTTCTTCGATTTGAATTCTGTTTTTGACTCGATTTAACTTGGGTTTTCAATTGTAGGTTCCTAAAAATACGGGTAACATATTTTTGAAGTAACGTTTTGATTTTATCCTTTTTTTTTTTGAAAACTCGTTTAGGGGTCCGTTCTGACCCCGGATCAAAAGTAGTCAATATGAGTGTCGTTGGTTTTGTATTACACATAGATTTCATATTTTATATTTTTAGTGGAGTTCGGGATCTTTCATGAAAAGTAAGGTCGCGGGTTCAAGTGTAGCGGATCGATTTCGGCTTTCGAGATAAGTTATGACTTAACTCTTTCAGACTGGGCTGGATAATAAATGATGATACAAAATGCATGTTAAGGGTGAGAAGTAATCATGAAGAATGGCTATCTATGTGGTTTTCTGGTGTGGGGGCTTATATGTGATGTAATTGTCGAAATTGAGATATTATGTGATATGTGTGACCGTGAGAGGTCCTATGTGATAGTGATAGCCTTGAATACATATGAATAATTGTATTGTGTTGTTAAAATTCTAAAGTGGTACCATTGGTGTATTGTGATTATATTCATACTTTATTGACAAATAAGATATGTGAAAATTCATGGATGATATGAAAATAATGAGCGGATATTGCCACATGCGGTTGTGGAAATGTATCATTGTGGTTGGTTGCGAAAATATATCATGTGGTTGTTTGTGAAAATACTCATTGTGATTGGTTGTGAGCATTACATCTTCATATCATACTCATTCATGAAACATTGGTATCACCATGGTAACATCTGAGAAACACTGGCAATACCTTTTTAAAAGATATTGTAACACCTTATAAAACTCTTTCCAAGGGATGTGCTGGAAAGGAGATATGAGATATGTGGATTGTATACGGATTGACGAACCCCCCATGGGTCCTGCATTAGGAGGCTTGCCTCCATAGGTGTATACGGGGATTGTGCGACGATCCCAGAGGTTGTGCGACGACCTCGTGCATCATCATCATCATCATCATAATCATCATAATCATATACATTGCACTTACTTTATTATGTTCTGTTGTGTTGTATTGACATATTGACTAGTCATCTATGTATTTATCGTATCTTCTTTTACTTGTATTTGATGATTTTGTATATGTATGTTCCCCTTGTTCTTTTTATATGTGATATAATACGTACTTTTGTACTATCTTAGTGTGATGTTGCAATATATATGCGATATATTAGAACTGTTAGTTCAAGCGGAGTGGGCTACCGTTATAGGACATTTTCTGATTGCAGGTGACGTGCCCTTAGTCTATATTTTGTATGCTTTATTTACTACTTTGCTTGGTCGGTCTATGATACCTACTATGTACAAGTGGATCGTACTCATTCCTACTCCCTTTCGGTGCAGGTCCTAGCTAGAGTGTGCCTCATCTTCCTTTACTCGAGCGATTGTTGGAGCTTCCAAGGTAGCGGTTGGAAATTCATGCGTTCGAAGTTCACCTTTATCTTTCTACAGTAGTTATGTCTTTATTAGTATTCAGAGACAGATATTATTCATTTGTTGTTATTTTTTTGATACATTTGACTCTTGGATTATATTAGTAGTTCTTACACTATTGACACCTGATTTTATGTATGACAAGTATTTTGGATAAGTTTTTTCTGCATTGTTATGATTATTTATATGGTTCGGCTTCATTCTAGAAGCCTTGCCTTGGGATATTTCTGTCTTTTCATCTTTTTGTAGCATTTTGGGTGATAGGCTTACTTGTCAAGGTATGCGGCGACAAGTGCCATCATGACCCTCATTTTTGGGTTGTGACAAATTGGTATCAAAACATCCAGGTTGCTTCGTCTCAACAGTGTAAGACGGGATGTCTAATAGAGTCTCACGGATCTATACGTAGACGTCCATATCTATCTTCAAGAGGCTATAGGATGTCTTTAGGAAACTTTCCTCATTTTATTCTTTATCGTGCGAAGTTCTTTCATACCTTGTATTCTGTGTTGTGTTTCACTCTTTCTGCGCGAATGATGTGACTTATTCTACATTTTATCAGTTGTGAGATATGAAGAAAGATTGGTGGAGGTTGCTTGTCAGTTATAAACCCTGTGATTCTCCTAAGATAACTTGGAATCTGTTCATCGAGGCTTTTCTAGAGAGATTTGTGCTTTTCAGTTTGAGATATTGTATATGGGACGAGTTTGATCATTTGGAGCAGGGCTCCATGACAATTTTTAAGTATAAGGCATGCTTCCATGCCCTGTCCAGATATTCCTATGATAGCATTTCCATCGAGTTTGAGAAGATTTAAAAGTTCGTGAAGGGTTTGGATATTTTTCATTAGTTGGCTACATCTCAGATGGTTGTGTTTGGGGATTATTTCCAGGGTATAGTGGATCATGCTAAGATAATAAAGGATATTCTTAGTACATTTCAAGGAGGCGCCAAGAAGGCTCGACTCTTTAGGTGAGTTCAGGAGTCATACCTCTTGAGGTAGAGACTTTAGAGGTTCTCGTGGATACCATGGTAGGCCAATGCAAGTGATTTTATAGAGTTCAGCTGGTGGATCTTCTAGATCAACAGTTCAGGGTGACCTTTCGGGCTCAGTTGTACTTTCTCTTGTTGATACTGGTCATAGAGGTTGTTATGTGTGTGATGAGATTGGCCATGTGGCTAAGAACTATTCTAGCTGTGTGTTTAGAGCTATTCCTATTTCAGCTGTGAGAGGTAGGGTTTCTACCAAAAGTGCAAAAGGTAGAGATGGTAGAGCCTGTGTTGGTGGTCATGGGGCTACTCAGTCAGTTGGTAGTCGTGGATAGTGTTATGCTATACCAGTCAGACCTGAGGCAAAGGCTTCTGATGTTGTGATTACAGGTACCTTCCTCGTTTGTTTTAGACCTGCATCTGTTTTATTTAATCTCGAATGGACTTTCTCCTATGTGTCTGTGTATTTTGCTTTGGGTTTTGATTCTGTTAGTGAGCCTCTTGCTATGCCTATTCATGTATCTACCTCGGTAGGTGATTCTTTAGTGGTGGATCGGGAGTACCGATCTTGTGTTGTGACTTTTGTTGGGCGTGAGATTTTGGTAGACTTGCTTGTATTAGACATGGTCGATTTTGATGTTATTTTGGGTATGGATTGGTTGGCTCCTTCTCATGCTATCCTAAATTGTTATGCCAAGACTGTGACTTTAGCTTCGTCGGATGTGCCAAGGATAGCTTGGAAGGGTACACTTCATTCGGGTCCTAAAAGGGTTATATCTTATGTTCAGGCTCATAATTGGTTGAGAGAGGACGTTTATCTTACTTGGCCTATATTCGTGACACAAGTGTTGTTTCACCTCCTTCCTTGGATTCTGTCTGTGTTGTCCGTGAGTTTATGGAGGTGTTCCCTATGGACTTGCCTAGTATACCTTCGGATCGAGATATTGATTTTATTATTGATGTTAAGTCGGGCACCAAGCCTATTTCTATTCCTCCTTATAGGATGGCCCCAGCAAAGTTGAAAGAATTGAAGGATCAGTTGCAGGAGTTGTTGGATAAGGGATTTATCCGACCTAGTGTTTCACGTTGGGGTGCGCCTGTTTTGTTGTGAAGAAAAAGAATGGGCCTATTCAGATGTGTATTGATTATCAGCAGTTGAATAAGGTGACGGTTAAGAATAAGCATACTCATTTTGCCCTGCAATGGTCTGAGAGTTTTACGCGAACTACCAGGCTCAGTTGGAAAACATGTGTAGGTCAGGAGAAATAGTTGCAGACCAGCCCCTGTAGGAGAGAGTTCAGGTAAGGGACGTAAGGGTTGATATCTCAATCAGAACCATCAATAGGTTCTTGCATGGCCCCAACTTCACTCCTCAGGCCACTTCACCATCAGTCTATGCTCGGATTAAAAATCGGGCAAATCAACGTCCGTGGTTGGCCAACATCATAGCCGAAGGGGAACCAACATGGGTGACCAACCCAAACGAGAGAATCTATAAGTCCTCTTTGACTTAAGAGGCAAAATTTTGGTGGGGTGTAGTGCGTATATGGATGATTCCCACTGAAGGAGATAACATTCTGGGTGACGACCGAGCTATCCTAGTAGCAAGAATGGTGCAGCAGCTCCCCCTTATTTTCGGGGAAATCATTGCTGATGAGATGAAGATTAGAATGTCAAGAACCAACACTGCTTATCCTTTCCCGATCTTATCACAGAGTTGTGCCGAACTGCTAATATGCCAGAGATTGCAGGGGTTGATGATGAAATTCCTACCCGAAAGACCCACAATCCCATACGGTATGATGAAAATCAGCCAGGACTGAGACTTGATAGAGGTGTAGAGGTAGAAGCAGACCCTCCAGTTACAGGTGCCAGTTTAACACCTAATGTGGAAGTGCAAGATTCTGAGACTGCGCAACCAACTTTTTCAGCACAAGAAGGTTCAGTGCCTGAGAATGAACCCAATCCCTCAGCTACTACAACATCAGCAGGGTTTGCATTTCTTCCGATCAATATAAAAAAAGTGGCCAAACAAGCCAAATGGTGTGAGGCACAACTACATGCTTTTGCCAAACAGTTTACCGCTGCAGTAGACAAGAGAATCAAGGCTTCCCTTGAGCCTTTTGTGACTTTGCCTGGACGGGTTGCAGATTTGGAGAACTGATTTGATGCACGGGCAAAAGAAATGTCAAGGGCTGATCTTGCTAAATTCAGAGTGGCCTTGAACAAGGTAAAGACAGATGTTGGGGTGTTACAACAACACTAATTTATGGTGCCGACAGATCCAGCTATGTATGAATATGAGGAAGAAATTCCAATGCTTGACCTCACTGGAGATTCACCAAAGAAAAAGATGAAGAAGGGGGAGCGGAAGGGCAAAGATAAGAGAGAAGACCCTGACAACGATGAAAAAAGAATAATGAAAAAGAAGGCAAAAAAGAAGGCCGAAAAAAAGAGTTGAAGAAAGCAAGAATGGAGTCCCTAGCGGATAATGAGAGATGGGAGGAGGCTTTGAAAGCCAGGGCTGCAGGTGCCTCATCTAGCAGACCCCCTACCACTGCAAGGCCAGAAGCTCCTGATGGAGAGAAGGTAGCAGATGATGCAGCAGCAGGGTCAGAAACCCATGACCCCCGAGCTTGAGTCATTCCAGGTATACTCTAACCCTTAGTTTAGCTTTATTTTTAATTTTAAGTTGAGGGTGTAGGGTAGGATATTGTTGTAACAATTTTTGGTAGATAATTAGGAGTAATACAGGTAATTGAGGTAGTTAGCTTATGTTGTGACTTTTGAGCACCTCTCCATTGATCTGAGTTTATAACTTGTGAATTGCATTCATTTGTGACTGCGGTGCATCTTTTTATGGAATTAGTCTGGCGACTTGACGATTTTTGCTGAACAAATTGCATGAATCGTATAAGTAGTCATATGCGATTTACTTGTGTGCCATGTGTATGTGGGGTCTTACTCAGCTCCTTCTGTGTGCCGAAACTAGAACTTGCCCTGTTAGTCCTGCCTAGGTTGTAGGATAGGGGTTAGGAAAGGATCATAGGACATTTTTTATTGTAACCCACTTTCAGCCTAAATGACCTTCCTAATGTGAATAATATCCTTTGATCCTTGATTTGAGCCTATATGCCTATTTCTTTCTGTGAAACCTCTCATCTTCCCGTTTACCTCACAATGAACCTATGTTGGCCCTGGTCCTCCTTGGATACTAAGCACCTTGACTTAGGCAAACAACCTAAGTTGAGGGTAGCTATCATAGGGGTGCGTGATGCAAAATGAGCATGAAGAGAGGTAGAATTAGAGAAAAGAATAAAAAGTTGGGTGCGGTGAAAAAGGAATAAGAAAAGAGAAAGTTGTGTTAAAGATGATAAAAAAATAATATGATGATTGAAAAGACCGGATCCATCTTGAGTATATGTGATCAATAAAAGAAGAGGAGGAAAAGAAGGTTGAGAAGTGAAACCCTAAGAGTTTAGTGTAGTGTCAAGGAGGCATAGTCACTATAAAATATCCATGAATATCATACCAGCCCCTAGCCTACACTACAAGCCTAAGAAAAGCCCTAAAGTGATCCTAATTGGCCTACCTAAAGATTTGGGTACTGACTATAAGGGCAAGCCTATGGCATTTGACATGCAGTGTTTGAAACTTTATTCTGAGAGTGAGACTTGAGATTATCCCTATGTTTATGTATGTGAATTCTGATATGAGTGAAAAAGGGATTTCTTTATTGTGAGAGCACATTGGGTATGTTGCTAAGTCACTGACTTGTTCAGATAGTGTGATCTTGGTATGGTATAATTTTTATTGCTAAATTTTTGCCGTATCTTGATGCTTGTGAGTTGCATGGTTGTTCTTCAAAACATCAACAATGAGTTTTAAATTGACTGACCTTGGAGATAGTGAAATTATTCTGAACTAATATGAGTAGTTAGCTGCCAAATTGTACTTTGTATTCTCTTAGTTATGTTTTGGTTGCTTGAGGACAAGAAATTGTTTTAAGTTGAGGGTGTTGATGTGTGAGCATATGCTAACACATTTGAGGCTTTTAACTCCAAATAATTGCAAGGTCTTGAGCAACTTTAGT
Source organism: Capsicum pubescens (assembly GCA_030864215.1). Classification (NCBI taxonomy): domain Eukaryota; kingdom Viridiplantae; phylum Streptophyta; class Magnoliopsida; order Solanales; family Solanaceae; genus Capsicum; species Capsicum pubescens. The sequence goes on along the minus strand of CM061540.1, from coordinate 282,291,249 downwards.
TATTTTTGATTAGTTTATGTTTGATTTTGCAGTTTAAGCTGATATGATAGAGAACCAACATGAAATGAAGCGAAGAAGTTGAAATTTGAAGAAATCTGAAGACAATTGTGGCTGACGACATTTGTGATAAGTCGTCAGCCCTGTGATAAGCTATCAGATTGGTCGTCATTAGTAGACAGAGAATTGGCCTAAAGTGGAAGTTGTGATGACATTTTGTGATAAGCCGTTAAGGGTTTGATAAGTTATCAAGTTTGTCGTGAGCCTTAAACAGGGAATGAGTTCCAGCTGGTAGAATCGACGACATTTTGTGATAGACCGTCATAATGGTGATAAGTCATCAGGAATGCCGTCAGACTTAGGCAGGACATGAGAATTGGAGCAAAAGTGTGACGACATTTCTGATAAGTCATCACAGTCTTAATAAGCCGTCAGAAGTTGCCGTCAAACTAAGACAGGACTAGTGCAGATTTGAAGAAGACCTGACGACATTCTTGATAAGTCGTCAGGAACCTGATAAGGCGTCACCAATAGTCATCATCTAGTCCGAGAAAAAGCTGTAACCTTGATTTTGTTTCCTTATTTAGGGTAAACTATTTAAAGCTTTGTTTTAGGGTTTTCTAGAATAATTATTGTTATTGTTAGTATCATTATTATTTCGCACAAGGTCGACACCTTGAGTTTTGGACAACATATTATGATATTTTCTCTCTTTACTTCTTGAATTGAATAACACAACTATTTTTGAGAGATTATTATCAGTATTGTGGGATTTTTCCTTTGTGATCTAATCTGCGATTCACTAGTTATTATTCATCTCTATAAGTTTTTCTTTCAAATCATGAATTCAATTATGTGTTTCGTTCGTTACATCATGAGTGGCTAAACTCCATTAACCTGAGTTATGTGATCTAGGGTTAAGTCTTGATGAGGTGCTAAGTATTCAAGATTCAAAATGTGGTAGGATTTCTTGATAATTCTGAAGTTTTAACTAACGTCTGTTGGTTGCAAACAGTAGACACACCTGCTTTGATTTGCTTGAGAAAGAAATTAAATATAGTAGGAAGTGAATTATCAACAGAGACTCGGAAATACTTCGTTTAATAATCAGCGCTATAACAAGGTTGGTTAACCTGAGGTAAAATCTGGGCAGTAAATAGAAATTCCCTAAGCCCGAGAGGATTAGGGAATTAAATGCTTAAGTAGGTCGAGAGACATTTAAGCATTACATCGATAAAGATAGCTTGTTATCCTACCCACCGTGAGAATCTTTAATCACTTCTAGCATCTGTCATGTACCGGAAGCCCTAGTGAACATAATTTTGGTTATTTCATAAACTCTTGATTTACAAACACCGAAAGTAAAGTGACAAACAACAACTTGTTAAACCTAAACACCCCATTTCAGAAAATATTAAATTATCAGTGGATTAAATCGTAAACAACTTGAGTTCACACCATATTCCCTGTGGGATTCGACCCCAACCTAGTTGGGTTTTATATTGACAACGATCGCTTACACCCATTCAAGAGTGCAATTTGAGCGTTATCAATCACATATTACTATTGTTACTACTACTATTTTTTACTAATACATTATTATTATTATTATTATTATTATTATTATTATTATTATTATTATTATTATTATTATGAAATAGTTAGAGTTTATTTAGGACTCTTTAACTATAGATTCTTAGTTTAAAGTTGATGAGATTTTTTTCTTCTTCAAAAAGCTTAATTGTTTTATCTTTTAATTTAAATTCAAATTCAAAATTATCTTTTAGTTAGTTCAAATTCAACTTTATCTAGTATAAAATTTATTTTCAATATTTAAAAGAATTTGTAACTTCTATTTGAAATTCAAAATTCAAAAATTTAACACCAAATCAACAAACCAATATTAAACAAAGTTTATCTTTATCTAAAGACTAATTTAAATAATTTATATCTCAAAAACTATCCTTTATCCTTTTATAGTTTCAATTTAAAACTATAAAAATGTTATAAAAAATTTCAAACTAAATATTTTTTTCTTTATCTTTTAATTTGCATTAATAGTATATCAATTTTGGTAAATTTATCATTAGTTACTTTTAATTATTTTACCGTTTGAATTTCTATGCTTCAAATAAATGAATAGGTTACCCTAATTAAAACCACTTATAATAATAATATAGTCATCCTTATTTCATTTCTTGAATTATCTAAACACTGGACAAAATTTCCTTCCAAAATGACTAAAAATAAAGACATTTAAAGTCAAATTAGTTCACATCCGTGAAAATGCTTATCTGGCCAATTGCAGACATTTTAAAATTTAGTTTTAATGATTTAATTTTCAATTATAAATAATTATAAAATCAATGAGATAATAATAATTTTTTATTATTTTTATTATTATTGTTATTATCACCACATTAATACTATTACTCACACCTTTTTTATGTTAGCAATTTTACTACGTACTACTATTTATTATTATTGTTATTATTATTATTATTATTAAATATATTTTATATTATATAAAAGGAATAAAGTTTTGAAATTGTAAGAGTTTATTTAGGACTCTTTAACCATATTTTTCTATTTTTAAGCTAATGACTTTTTTCTTTTAAAAGGACAATACATTTTGAAATTCAAATATTTTATCCTTTAATTCAAAATTTTTATTACAATACTATTAACCTTTGTCCTAAAATTGTCACGTGGCTTCTCAATAGCTTGCCACATGACTTCTTGTCTTGCTTTTAGTTTTACTTTATATATACTAGTATACGTACTCGTGTGATGAACAAATAATATTAAAATATTATTTTTAATTATTCATATTATTTCTCAATGAAATAAAAAAAAAATTCTACCCTCACCCGCCTCCCACCCCTTCCCACCTCAACCTCAACCTCCACCTCCACTTCCCGCCTCCCCCCACCTCGCCTCCTACCCATCCTCCAACTAAATTTGTATTTAAAAAAATAATCATACAGCTGTTTCATATTTTTCTTTATTATATTATTCACAAAAAAGAAAATCTACCCCCATCCACCTTCCCACCCCACCCCTCCTCAATTTTTAATAAATAAAAACTTTTTTTACACCTTAGCCCTTCACGCCTCCACCACCCCAACCCTCATCCACCCAATCCCCATCTTTAATCAAATCCATACTAAAAAATAATTATGTAATTGTTAAAATGAAATAAATTATGTTTCATTTTTTTCTTTATCCTATTATTCACAAATAGGATTAATAAAATTATCATAATGATATGTATTGTAGGACTACAATATATTTATTTGTTGTTCTTGTCATAACAATATGTATATGCATGTAATATTAATATAACTTTTAACCAGCCTATCACGTAACTTAATATGAATGTCTACTACAATTTTTTAATACAACTAGATGTCAAAGGCCCGTGCCACACGGGCCCAATATATATTATTTTTTAGTCTCAATTTATGTGACACAAATATAATTTAGATAATCAATTATATTTTTAAAATGTTTTAGTTTTTTTTTTTGGCAATTAACGATCACTTTATTAACCACCAAGTGAAATATTTACAAAGCTAAGGGATGATACATTCCGTCAAACCTTTCTCAGAAAATTCTCAAAATCTTGCTAACCAGATTCTACCAACACTATACCTCATAGACTTCTAATATAATAAAAAAGCTTCGGATTAGTCCTTAGTCTAATGCATAACATTATTTTTATGGCTCGAATTAGCTCCCCCACTGCAGCTGTTTGTTTCTGGAAAACTCTGCTATTTGTTTCCAGCCAAAGAATGGGCACAACAACTGCCAGGCTTGCCTTCAAGATGACCCCTCGAGAGTGTGTCCCTCTTGTTCGATGTTCTACCCACTCCCACATGTGTATCTAGTCTCTAGGACAGTCATCCTATCTCTGCCACTTCAAGATAACAATCCATATTGTATTAGTAATTCTACATTCAAAGAACAAGTGATCTCTCGTCTCAAGTTTCGTCCGGTAGAACACACACTCAGGCTCCATATTCATTCCCCACTTCAGCAGCTTGTCTCTCGTTCTGATACTACCATGCATACTTAGCCATAGCATAAATACGTGCTTTGGTTCGACAACATTGTGACGTAGCAACTTTGTCCAGAGGATATTATCAAGTCCACCTCTTATTTTCTTATAAGCTTTGGTGATTTGAAATTTCTCCTGCACTACTATTTGATTTATATCACATATTCTTTTCCAGAATTTCCTCATTGTGCATATTTTCCTGATCATCCAGCAAGCCTGCTGAGGGATGTTCATGTCAAATATATTCTGCCTCTTTATATAGTAATGATATACCCAAGCAATCCATAGCTTGTCCTTTTGTTAACTAAGAGCCTATAACATCTTACATATGTCTGTTTGATTCCATATTTAAAGATTGATTAGATTAAGCCCTCCTGCCCTCTTTGGTTAATAAATTTTCTCCCATGCCACTAGAGCTTTTTTAGTGTTCGTTGCTTCACCTGTCCAAAGGTAATTTCTACATGTAGCCTCTATAAGCTTGATTATCTTTTTAGGCATTGAGAATATCTGAGACCAGTATGCTTGCACTCCAAATAACACTGATCTGATCAGTTGCAATCTCCTAGCATAGGATAGACTCCTAGCCATCTAGGAAGTAATCTTCTATACTAGAGGCTTACACTGCTGCACGGTAAGCTTCTTGGTAGATAGAGGTACTCCTAAGTACTTGAAAGGAAGTTCCCCTTTCTCATACATAAAGGTCTGGACTATTTCCTGCTGAACAGTTAGACTCACATCTCCAAAGAATACCCAACTCTTATTGAGGTTGGGTTTTAGTCCTGATGCTGTTAAGAAACATGTCAAATCTCCTGTTTAAACATTGAAATGATTGTAGGTAACTCCTAGCAAACAATAACTAATCATCTGTGAATCATAAATGAGTTATATTTATCTTTTTGCATCGTGGATAGTAGGAAAAATTTGTATCATGTTGCAAGCCCTTGAGACATCTATTGAGATATTCCATTGCCAACACAAATAATTTAAATTTTTTTAAGTTGTTAATTATTGTGATTTATTGTACTTTTTTATTTTTTTTGAAATATATAATAGATTAATTTTTTTAAAAGATATTTTAAGCTATTAACTATTGCAATTATAGTACTTTTTATGTAATTTTCAAATAATACATGTTACTCTTCTTGTCCAAACTTTATGGCATTGATAGTCAATTATACCTTTAGTTATTCCAATTTAAGTGACACTGATATAATTTCGAGAGTCAACCAAATATTTTAGATCTTTTAAATTTTTTAAATTATTAATTATTGTGATCTATAATATTTTTTTAATATATAACCGATTAATTTTTTTTTAGATATTTTAAGTTGTTAAATACTATAATTTATAATACTTGTTATGTACTTTTCAAATGATATGTGTTACTCTCCTTGTCCAAAATTTTGTGGCATTGATAGTCAGTTACATTTTAAAAATAATTTAAGTTTTTAATTACTGTGATTTATAATACTCTTTCTTCTATTTCAATTTAAATTATACTGATATAATTTTGAGAGTCAACCAAATATTTTATATCTTTTAATTTTTTTAAGTTATTAATTATTATGATTTATAGGATTTTTTTCGTACTTTTGTTGAAATATATAGAGATAAACAAAATAAGACAAACAAATTTAAATTGATCAAAGAAATGAAAGCAATGGAAAGGACAAATGAAGTTGTGCCAAAGCAGATAGATTGACCTTTAAATTTTTAAAGTTGTTAAATATTGTGATTTGTAGTAATTTTTTAAAATATATAATAGAGTTAATTTTTAAAAATATTTTAAACCATTAACTATTGTAATTTATAATATTTTTTTATGTAATTTCTAAATAATATATGTTATTTTCCTTATTCAAAATTTTGTGTCATTTGTAGTCAATTATATTTTTAAAATAATTAACTTTTAATTATTGTGATTTATAATACTTTTTTTTTATATTTAAATGACACAATGTTTAAATGACCGTAATAATTAATTAGGGGTGATATAGTAAAATTATGATTGAAGCAGCGAAACAGACATGTCTTAAGTGACTTATAATAACTAATTAAAAGTGATATAACAAAATGGTTATAAAAAATACTTGTGAAAAAAATTAAGTGAATCACATATAAGACGTCAAGTTAATTTAATATTAAATATTATTAATTTTTTAATACTTAAATGACTTTATAATAATTTTTTAATACTTAGATGACTTACAATAATTAATTAGGGGTGATACAATAAAATTACAGTTGAAACAGCTAAAACAGACATATCATAAATATCCATTTCATTTTTTATTAAATATTATTATTTTTTTAATTTAAATAATATTTAATAATTAATTAGAAGTGATATAGTAAAATCACTGAGCAAGCAGCTGAATTGGGCGGCAAGGAGGACGACGGAAAGCTCCTCTCAACTGCCTCTTATACATAAGTAAAATATAAATGTAATTAATATAAATTTTCTAATACGTAAATGACTTATAATAATTTATTTGGGATGATATAGTAAAATCACGATTGAAGCAGCTGAAGCAGACAGGTGCGTCGACCTACTGCCTTCTTATTCCCTCTTATTATTAGTAGTAAATATAAGTATTTAGTTTTGAAAATTTAATTATTATTTTTTTAGTATTGATTATTTACTGCCCCCTGCCCCCTCCCCCAACCACACCTACTCAATCCAACTTTGTACGTAGTCCATGAGTTTATTATTTTAAATTTTTATATTTAATATTTTATTAGCTTGTCACCTTACCTATAATAGCTTTACTTTGATCATATTCAAATATTTCATCAAAGTCATCTCATCTCTACGAAGTCTTTAGTTGATTGCCTTTGCGCTAAAATTCAGATTCGAATACATTACTTAACATGTACATGTTGGACTTCTTGTAAAATTAATTTATACCAAAAAAGTTGAAGTAATTTTAAAATAAATTCAAATAAATATAAAAAAATACAATATATTTATAAAATAACTTGATATATAAATATTTATATGTCAAATATCGAATAATCTGATCTTAATTTCAATTATACACTAAATATCTATATCTATAATCTATATCTATAATATATTAAAAGCGTGAAGACCCTTAGAAAAGTGATTTGAACTTTTTGCCCTCCACTAAAAGTCTCTGCAATTGATAAAATGGTCTTTTCACCCTTTTAAAATTATTTTTATGATATTAAATAGTTAAATAGAGAAGATTTTCTTATTATGGTTAAATTTCTAATTTTATGGTAATTATTTTCTTACGTTTAAAAAAAAATAGGCAAAAGTCCTAATATGTTTCTTTCAAGCTTTTGTTTGGATCAAATACAATACTTTCAAAAATGTTATATAATAACATAACTATCTATCAAGGTAAGAATAGTAATTGAAAAGAATTTCCTACCTTAGGAGTTACTACCCAAAACTAGAAGCATTACCCAATGGCCAATACAATATTCTAGGTAGAAATCCTAATTTGTATTTGGGTAAATTTTTCATGCCTCAACGCGAGTTAGAAAGAAAATTAAATACTAACATAAATAATTTACTTAGCAAAAAATTAAAATATTATCATAAACAATTTTTTATCATAATTAATTTTTACTTTTCCCCAAAAATAAAGAAATTTTTTCATATTTAGGTAAAAAAAAAAGTTTTGGACTTTTATAAATTGAACAATTTTCCTTCTACAACACATAATAGCATAACAAATTGTTTTGTATGTTTGTAAGTAGATTTATTATTGAGTTTCTAACTTATTTTTTTGGTTTAATATTCAGGTGTCAAATTTTTTTTCTATTATGCTGCTGTTATTGATCAAGAATAACAAAACATCTTTTTATGTTTATAAGTAACTTCCGTTATTGAATCTCCAACATAACTTTGTGGTTTTCGATTCCAGATTTTATTTTCTATTATATTGAATTTCTTGATCGTGAATAACAAATATCCTTTTATGTTTGTAAGTAGAGTTTCGATCGAGATTTATTTTATACGCCAATCTGAAACTCATAATATTGTTAATGGGAACATGATTATTGTATATTTTAAGTTCAAAATATTGTGATAAGTAAAAGGGTGCAAATATATTTTTTTGATCAATGAAACTATAAATCTAAAATATACGGTTAACTTAAAAAATTAATATACACATGAGAGGAGTAAATACAAAATTATTTTAAAAAGAAAATTTACTGGCAAATATAAGGGGATGTCAATGTATTTTACATTGTCACTACCTTATTTGTATCTTAGCTATTATATACACTATATAATTAACTAAATAAATTCTCCATATTTACATGTTCAAAAGATGTTGTATTCATTTTTATTATTTAAACAAGTTTCATATTTAGTGTAGCGTTTATATTCATTAAAGTGAGATACACGCGCGAGGCGCGTACGCCTAAACTAGTTGCTATAACAGCGAGGAAAAGCAACAAACAAATCAAATTGAATAAAAATATTATCATTTGATTCACACACTTTCCTTGACATAATATTATTTAAAAAAATGTTCATCTCAAAATCAAATACATACTTTTCATAACATAATTTTCCTATACAAAGTAAACTTACCAAATAAAAAATATATATATAATATCCCTCATATTCCTAGATTTAGTTAGAAAGTAGTATTATTGTTTTTGGTTGATTGTTAATTAAGACGGAAGGAACAGTTTCACATCATATTTGTAATTACAAAGACAATATGACTGTAGCTAGTATATATTTGCAATTTGAAGTTGTGCAATAGTCATATCTATAATGTCAGCACTTACATGATAAAAGAAAACATTTGAGAACTTTATATATTTCAAATTCAAAACTAAAATATTGATTAAAAAATTATAAGTCTCCCATTCAAAATAAACCTAATTTTGATTCAAATATGTTCCTTCAATTTAAATTCAAATACTTTATATTTTAATAAACTAAATGATATAAAATTTTGTTGCTTGTGATATTCTTATAGTTTAAAATTTTCAAGAACATCTTTAAGTGTTTTTGCTTACTCTATTTGATTTCTTAAAATGACTCGAACAAAATAAATTTAAAAATAAGGCAAGGTGTGTTCTTTTCTCTTTAATTTAGGTTAAAAGAATAATTTTCCAACTCAAGAAATAAATAATTTAATATTTATAATTATCAACGTGTATAAGAAAAATTAAATGTAAAAATCATGAAACAAAGCACCATAAAAAGGAATAACAATAATAATACTAAAGACAATATTTTAAAAAATATTTTTTAAATAATTTAGTGAAATAGGTAAGTGAAAACATACGTTTAAAAGTTAATTTAAATTGCTTTGATGAATTTGGAGACACAATCTTCTTAATAAAAATGTAATTTTAGAATCACATATAACTCGTCATTGTTCGTACCTTTTAGTTACCTTCTTTTATATTTCACCACTCTTCTTCTTCCCTTCTTTATTCTTGTTGGTCTTTTATGCTAACCAAATTAACAATGCCAATTAAATTAGTCATTTAAAAATAAACTAACAAATAATAAAATGCAACTTTCACTTAATATACATACATAAAAATAGAATACTTTTAATATACAAAATTATGCTATTTCTTTTTCTAAATTCATAGGAGATAAACTATGGAGAAAGAATAAAAAATGTTAATGCAAAAAAATTGTTAGGTATTTTAGTAACTACTGCCCTTGTTCTTATTAGGTTGTAAGGCCAAGTGAATCAACAATTGTATGGGCAGAAGTAAGCAATCCTAAGTAGAAATTGGGATAAAACAAAGCAAGCAAAGACAATGATAGAAGGAACAGAAAGAGAACATAAAGCAAAAGAAAGAAAATCCAAAGTCTTAAGTTGGGTTCCAAAGATTTTACAGTATCATAAAGCAAGGAGTCAGGGGTGGGAGCAAAGCTTGAAACGTAATGATGACAAATGAGATTAATTATGACAAGAAAAGCTAAATTTGATTTATGATATATATATATAAAATAGAAGGTTAAGAAACTAAAATTTTATTCCAACTCAAATTCTATTTGAATTCAGATTTCAAAATTCTATCACTAACATATTTCTTGAAGAATAATATATCTCAAAATCAAATTTTCAAATCCTATTTATCCTTATCCTTATCACAAATATCTTTGACTAATTATATATATAGAGAATAAATTATTATTATTATTATTATTATTATTATTATTATTATTATTATTATTATTATTATTATTATTATTATTATTATTTTACTGCACTATGACTAACACCATGCATGTACTTCTGTTCTTACTTCTAGTATTACTTATTTATAGATTTTTATTATTTTGAAATAGTTAAGTTTATTTAGGTTTCTTAACTATGAGTTTGATGTTTTAAGCTAATGACCTTTTTAAAATTTTTTTAATGCATTTTTAAATTTAAACTATTTTGATCTTTTAAGAGAAAATACCCTATTACTCTCTTAAACTATATCCAAAATGGCTGTGACACACCTCAACTTAAAGGGGGTCCTATTACCCCTGAACTAATTAAAAATATAATTTTGATACCCTTAGTGCCTACGTGGCACATACGTGGCACACACGTGTGCCTACGTGGACACTTCAGTGTGTTGTGCCACATATGTGCCACATAGGCACTAAGGGTGTCAAATTACACTTTTAATTAGTTCAGGGGGGTAATAGGACCCCTTTTAAGTTGAGGTGTGTTTCTGTCGTTTTGGGTATAGTTCAGGGGGGTAATAGGGTATTATCTCATCTTTTAATTCAAAACTTTTATTATAATATTTTTAATTTTTTTCTAAAAATTACAACGTGGCTTTTTAATATCGTTGTCACTTGGATTCTTGTCTTGCTTTTAATTTTGCTTGTATATATATAGAGAGAGAGGGGGGGGGGGAGGAGAGAGATTTTGTAGTTTTTGAATTACGGAGAGATAATGATAAAAGAGTTGGGATAATACTCTTTTAAATTTAAATTTGAATTAAGTCATGATAAGCACTAAGAGTATAGATAAAATTAAAACTCTAAATTTATAGAGATAGTTATAATTAATAATAAAATTTAAAATTATTATCTGGTTAAAATATCTTTTTAGTTGCTTAAATTTAGGATTATTTGGATTAAAATTCTAAATAGCAGTTTTATGGAAAACAATTTAGTTAATCCTAAATAGCAATCTTTTGTTAAAATCCTTCAGTAAGGATTATAGATTACTCACGCCTCTTTTTAGGTCAAGCTTTTGGGTTGAAAAGATTCATCAATTAACTTTTAGTTAGGACTCTTTAAATATAGTTCCTAGGTTTAAGTTAATGAAATTTTTTATTTCTTCTTCTAGCATTATTATTTTCAAATTTAAATATTTAATATTCATTAATTTAAAATTTTTATTACAACACTTCTTAGTTTTTTCTTAAGAATTACCACGTGGTTTAACAATAGCTTGCCACATGGCTTTTTATGATATTTCGTCCTCTACTTTATAATATACTAGTATACATACCCGCGCGAAGCACGGATAATATTAAAAAAAAATCTATTAATAATTTCATATTAAGATGTCTTGTTTAAATCATGTTCAATCATATAACCTTAAAAAATATAACTATCATACTATTTCTCCATAAAATGTAATTTTTTTTTTTTAAAATTCTACGTCCACACTATCCACCTCCACCTCCAAACCCCCCTACTCCACCCTATTTTTTTTACCCCCCCCCCCCCCCCCCCCCCCACAAACCAAAACCCCAATTCATCTATCTCTAACCAAATCTACGAAGAACACAATCATGTGATTTTTTAAATAATTTTATGCTTTATTTTTTACTTTATTATGTTATTTACAATTTAAAAATATTAGATTACTAATATTTTCTCTCTCCGACTCCTAATAAAATCTATATGAGTAAAAAAAATAATATGATTATAAAAAATTTTTATGTTTCATATTTACTTTTACAATTTAAATTTTTCAAATTGTTAATATTGATTGTTTTTTAGTTAATTTTTTATTCTATTCTCCCTCGTTTGTTCCATTTAAAACTTATAAATAGTAATATGTCTATGATCTAATTACTTCGTGATATTCTCAAAATTAGTTCAAATTTCCCTCACCCCCGCCCTCACCTCAATCCTTGGTGTACATTTTTTTCTAATATATTTTAATTACTTTAATTTTTTTTAATTTGAATTTGAATTTTAAAAAAATTGGTGTTACATGCATAAGCAGTTAAGTTTTCTTTTCTTTTAATTCATAATATAGAAATTAAAATAGATAAGTATTGCTATGCATAACAAAATAATTGAAATATAGATTAGAAGAAGACTCCAAAATAGTTTAATATGTTAGATAATTATCATTTTTGCCCATATTAAGTGTCGGTAAAATATGAATTGGGTGATTAATAAATAGATTGGATATGAACTTACCTATATTTTACCCTTAAGAGTTGTTTCGTGTGAGATATACCGTATAATGATATGAGGATATCAAGTATATTGTATCATGTGTTTAATTGGAGGTATTAGTTAGTCTCAAGATTATTTATCCCGTCATTTATACCATAGTGATAAGATAAGTTATCTCATATACATGATAAGATAACTTATTCCGAAATAGCTAATTCGATGATAACTTGTCCCCAATCAAACAACCCCTTAGAGAATTGAATAATTTTAAATTTCTAATCTATTTTTTTTTCTATCCACCACCTCCAGCCTACCCATGCCCCTAATTTTTTTCTTTTTAAACTTCTTTTCCACTCACCCCCACCCCCTCTCCCCATTCCTTCGTTTGAGCTTTCAATGATATACCTACTTACAATATTTGATGTCGTAGGTCATCTTCTAACATTATCGAAAAAATTAAATTTTTTGTTTTCAACTACCTTCCCCCCTCCCCGCCCCAAACCTCAAGTTTTTTTTTTTTTTTAATGTTTTTGAAAAATAAAAAGAAAGAAATTAGAATTTTTTCTTTCCCACCCCTAGTCCCCCCCCCCCCCCTTTTTTTTTTAAAAGAACCCCACTTCCACCCAAGCACTCCTACTTTTTTAAAATTATTTTTTTGAGATCTTTATTTTTTTAGTGCAATTGCAGATTTTGAGTAGAAGTGGACAATCAGTTATAAGTCTATTTGCATGGTTATCTATATTTTATTCGCTTTCTTTATATCTTGATGAACTTTTAGAATAGATTAAAGTTCAGATTCACCCAATTATAAATAGAAGTTATCTAATACATTAAATATGAGTTAAATAGATTCATTTCATTAGTATGTTCTGAAATTGTCAGTTTTTTATTATTATTATTAATTGTGTATTCGTATACTTTCCTCTTTTGAAATTCTCAATAAAAGATAAGTGTAGTTACTTGTCAAAAATATTATACATAAATCATCATCTTCTTTAATAGCCTTATTTTAAAATCGAAAATCATTATTATGTCTCAGTGTCCTTGCATCTCTAGTTCAATTTTTTATAATTGAGTTTCAAATACAATACATTTCTAGAGTATTATATTTAGGATAAATCATCATTTTCAACCCTTTTCAAATCAATAATTTATAAGGAATATATTAGAGTAAGCAAATCAAATATACATTTCAAAAATTTGTATATTCAGCATAATTCCGAAGCTTATTTACATAATTGAACGTATTTGTCTTTATAAAAAAATCAAAGGAACAAAATCATAATGAAAAACATTACTTACTTGAATTCAGGCTTGAATGTGATAGGAAAATAGATTAGAATGTAATATCATCATGACTCATCTGCATATCAAAAATACAAATATTAAAAAAAATAAAAATTCTAGAAAATGAAGAATATGAATAATGCAGCAAGTCCTAAAGATCAATAATAATTAATAATAATAATAAAAAAGAGAGTAGAAAGCTTAACATTATATACCACTATTCAAGTATATATATGAGAAGTTAAGAAGTTAAAACTCCATTGCAACTCGTATTTCGTTTAAATTTAAAGTCAAATGTTCATTGATTAAGCTATTGATTTGAATAAATATAAATATAAAAATAAATTAAAAATAAAAGAGTAGAAACTTATAGTTGCTACTTGCTAATAAAGAGGAGCCTACAAAGAATTATAACTCTTTTGCTACAAAATATGCTATTAAAGGGAATACACAATAAACTAATTAATTTTTAATTTAAATTCAATAAAAACTTTTATCTTGGGGTAAGGGAACATGAAGTTTTATTTTTTTAAATTATTGTTATTGTCAGTTTGCCATTATTACTGCTATTATTGTTGTTATTACTATTAGTATTACTACCACTTCTACTATTATTACTATTGCAATTATTATTATTATTATTATTATTATTATATTTTTATTTCTAATTTTATATTTAATTTTTTTATTATTAATGTATATTTATAATAATATTATTATTATAAATATAATAGAGGTTAAGAAGTTAGAATTCATTCTAATATAAAATTCTATTTAAAATTCAAATTTAAATATTATATTATATCAATTTATTATAAGAAAATCAATTTATTTTTCTTTCCTTATCCTTAGACCTTTCAAATAAAAGTCATACCTATCCTATAATATATAAAGCTGAATTAGAGAAAATTTTGAAATTAATTCAAATATTTTTTAATTTGTTATTATTATTGCTCAACTACTACTTACCAATACTACAATGTATTACTACTGTTAGTAGTATTATCTATTTGTGTTTTTTTTTTTAAAAATTATTACTATTATTATTATTTTTAACTTTCATTTAAAATTCAAATAAGCCAAATGTATTATTACTTCTTCTATTACATAATGTACTACTATACTAATTAATATTATTGTCCCTGGCAAATAGCCAGAGGTCGAGGCAGAGAAAGAAGCCATGGAGGAAGATACTCCTCATCAGGGGGAAGATACTCCCCATCATCATCATCATCATCATCATCATCATCATCATCATCATCATCATCATCATCATCATCATATACTTCGTCTTCATCTATATGATGATGATGATGGGGAGAAGTTAGTACGAAAAGTACTAAACTTGAATAGGTAGATTTACCTCAAAATATAGATTTAATAAATAAATGTACAATTCCAAAAGTAGATTTAAAAATTATTTATGAATATGGCTTTCTTGATAAATTTAAATATAAGCAGATAATAAAAACCACTGAACAATCTATTGTTTTGAATGCTGACGAACGAACCATAAAATTACTGAATAAAAAAGATATTGATACTTTTAAAAATCAGTATAATTTTATGTATATTGGTTTAGTGCAAATTGCTTTTAAACCTTTAACCTTGAAAGGTCTTCCAGAAATATTTCTAGCTGCACTACGTGATGCTAGAAATTTAAATTTTCGACAGTCTCTGATGGGATCTATTGAATCTACTCTTGCTTATGACCCTGCATATTTTAACACTCGGCCAAATTTGCAATTATCTTTGACTGATATGCATATTCTTGATTCTTTGACTTTAAATGTAAAAACCCATGGTTATAATTATGCGCCTAGATCTGAACTAATATGTTTATCCTATCGCATTTATTATCGTTTGTTAGATACAATGAATCCTCGATGTAAATTGATTGATGATGCTTCTAATTATACTATGCTTATTGAAACTAATTTTGCAAAATTCAAGGTCACTACCAGGAGACCTATAAGATGGGATGAGATTAATTTCCCCAAAACATGAATTTTAAACTCAGTCATTTCTCCAAAACAACTTGCGGAAGATGTGACAAATTCAGAGTTAACTCACGTTACTCAAAATACTGACGGAAGAATTTGCCTTCAATTTTATGAAAATTCTACTGTTTATAATCGAAACTCTTTTTCTATGCCTAGAATGTTACGTGCCAGGCATTACATTTCTCCAGTTGAACCAGTTTATGATCCAGCTAGAAATCGTGCTGCATCATAAGTTCTGCAGATTTGCATACTCCTCTTAGAAGTATTGAAAAGATTAAAATCAATCCTAAAACAAATATAGTTCAAGATAATGATAATATCCCAGATAGGGATAACCCCACTCCCTCTGAAATAGAGCTTGATGTTAATTCTTGTTAAATTATGATTCCTCACCTAATTGATTTTAGTCCTGGTTCACAGACAAGAAATTATATTAAAAAGGAATTTTTTGGTGAAAAATGGAAAATATTTAGGACATGGTTTTTTGAAACTTATAGTCCCGATGAAATGAATAATATTTCTGAAGAATTCTATGAAATGTGTGCATTAAATAATCAAATTATTTGTTTTGCACCATGGTTTATATTTGTTTACCTACCTTTTTATGTAAAAATTATTGAAAGATCTTACCAAAATTTAAATGGTACTATTACTGAGGCTATTTACCCTCCCCAATCATCTTTTATATTACCGAATAATACTGGTATAACTTTTTCTGCTTTTCAAAAATTTGTTGATGATGAAGTTGGAAAAATCACTATTTTTGAAATAAATAATTTAATTGCTCAAAATAATTATTTGAGCCTGTATGCAAAAGTTCTTGGCGAACATATTTCTTCTCTTGATAAAAAACTCGATACTATGAAAACTTTGATTAAGAAGCTAAGCGATAGTCAAAGGTCATCTGACTATCTCTAACTAATATCTCTAATTAAACACATGACAATAATCCTATATTTTATATTAAAAAATCAGTATCCCTTATTTATAATACCAAACTTGTCACGACCAAAAAACTAGGGCCATGATGACACTTGTCGCAGCGTACCTTGACAAGTAAGCCTATCACTCAAACTGATATGAAATGAGAGAAAGATAGGAATATCCCAAGGTAAGGCTTCTAGAATGAAGCCGAACCATATAAATAATCATAACAATGCGTAAAGAACTTATCCAAAATACCAATCATGCCCAAAACTAGGTGTCAATAGTGTAAGAACTACTAATACAATCCAAGAGTCAAATGCATCGAAAAAATAACCACAAATGAATAATATCGGTTTCCGAAGACTAATAAAGACATAACTACTATAGAAAAATAGAGGTGAACTTCGAACACATGAATGTCCAACCGCTACCTTGGAAGTTCCAACAATCGCCTGTGTCAAGCAAGCTGAGGCGCACTCGAGCTAGGACCTGCACCGAAAGGACGCAGTAGGTATGAATACGGTCCACTTGTACTCAGTGGGGATCATAGGCTGACCAAACAAAGTGGTAAATAAAGCATACAAAATATACACTAAGGGCACGTCATCTACAATTAGAAAATGTCTCACAACGGTAGCCCACGCCGCTTGCACTAATAGTTCTAATATACCTCACATATATTGCAAAATCATACCAAGATAGAACAAAAGTACGTATTATATCACATATAAAAAGAACAAGGGGAGCACGCAGATACAAGATCATCAAATAAAAGTAAAGAAAATACGATAAATACATAGATGACAAGTCAATATGCCAATACAACACAACATAACACAATAAAGTACAATGTATATGA
Organism: Capsicum pubescens; assembly: GCA_030864215.1. Taxonomy (NCBI): domain Eukaryota; kingdom Viridiplantae; phylum Streptophyta; class Magnoliopsida; order Solanales; family Solanaceae; genus Capsicum; species Capsicum pubescens. The sequence goes on along the minus strand of CM061540.1, from coordinate 282,273,736 downwards.
TGATAATGATGATGATGATGCACGAGGTCATCGCACAACCTTCGGGATCGTCGCACAATCCCCGTATACACCTACGGAGGTAAGCCTCCCAATGCAGGACCCATGAGAGGTTCGTCAACCTGTATGCAATCCACATATCTCATATCTCTTTTCCAGAACATCTCTTGGAAAGGGTTTTATAAGGTGTTACAATATCTTTTAAAAAGGTGTTGCTAGTGTTTCTCAAACATTGTCACGGTGGTACCAATTTTTCATGAATGAGTATGATATGAAGATGTAATGCTCACAACCAATCACAATGAGTATTTCCACAAACAACCATACGATATATTTCCACAACCAACCACAATGATACATTTCTATAACCATATGCGTCAATATTTGCTCATTATTTTCGTATCATTCATGAATTTTCACATGTCTCATTTGCCAATAAAGTATGAATATAATCACAATATACCAATGGTACCACATTAGAATTTTAACAACACAATACAATTATTCCTATGTATTCAAGGCTATCAATATCACATAGGACCCCATACGGTCACACATATCATATAATATCTCAATTTCGACAATTACATCACATATAAGCCTTCACACGGGCATAAGACATAGATAGCCATTTTTCAAGATTAGTTCTCATCCTTAACATGTATTTTGTACCATCATTTACTACCCATCCCAGTCTAAAAGAATTAAGCCATAACCTACCTCGAAAACCAAAATCGGTCCGCTACAGTTGAACGTGTGACCTTACTTTTCATGAACAATCCCGAATTTCACTAAAAATATCAACTATAAAATCTACGCATCAAAATAAAACCAACGATATCCATATGGACTACTTTTGGTTCGGTGTCAAAAGGACCCCCAAAATGGGTTTCCGAAAAAAGAAGGGAAAAATTGGAACTTAACTTCAAAAACATGTTACTCATATTTTTAGGAACTTACAGCTGAAAACCCAAGTTAAATCGAGTTAAAAATAGGGTTCAAATCGAAGAAAAACCATTTTTAAGATTTACCAGATAAAATCTTTAAAATTCGGGTTAAAATCAAGAATCAGAGTTGTTTTGAAGGTTAAATTGATGAAAAATTAGTAATTATAACAAAAAAATATTATTCAAGTGAAAAGGAGTGAAAATGGAGTTTAAAATCAAGTCCTAAGATTTCTGGAATTTTGAGAAATTAATCAAGAAATTACTAAGAAAATGGTGAATCTTTAACTTTAATCTGTAATAAAATCAAGAAAATGTGTTAATCTAGCTTTTAATGCTCTCACAAACTTTGTTTTTAAGCTCCTAAACTATTTAGGGTTTAACTCTCAAGAGGCAAGATGAAAAATGAGCAAAATGAACCCAAAAACTATTTAAATAGTGCAGAAAATCTGCACTAAAGGGGTAAAAGCTGCAGTTTTTTGTATTTTAAGTCCAATTCGAACTTTGATTGGGTGCCCGAAATTCGTTCTTAGTCCAACTTATGCAAACGAACTAAGAAACCACACCAAATTCAACGTTCCGGACGCGATGACAATATCATATTTTTTAAAAAATATTGTTTTCACAAAATTGACCCCCGAAACCCGAAATCACAATTTTTCAAACCGAGGATCGAAATGAGATTTAAAAGCTATAAAAGCATACCAAACATGCTAACACCCTAAAATTTACATTCCGAGTCTGCTGGCGAAGTCGTATTTTCCATCCGAGGTCGTTTCGATCAAATGTGGGCACCACACCCAAAATTTTAATTTTCCAACTTTCCGACCAATAGGTCGAAATGAGCTCGGGTGCACCGGAACCCGAACCCGAACCAAAGGTCTACCTAGCCTAAAATTAATATTTCGAAGCTGCTGGCGCAGTCCATTAAGCCATCCGTCGTACGGATCAAAATATATCCACATAAGTCCAAACTAAGGCTTTCGAAGACATCAAAAACCACAATATTTGCATAAATGATACCAAAATGCTTCGAAAATCATGCTAATCACTCCCACACCCCTAAAATATCATAATGCAACTACGAGGAAGGGTAAAATAGTCAAATCATATAAAATCATAAATTTCACATATTTCATCAAATTTTAGGTCGTTCCATCATCCACCGCTAAAAATCTAGTTCGTCCTCGAACTAAGGCAAAAGAAATACCTGAATCAACAAAGAGCTGGGGATAAGGACTACTCATATCAGAATTAACCTCCAAAGAAGCTTCATCTACAGGTCGATGTCGCCATTGGACCTTAACTATAGGGATCACTCTAGAGCGCAACTGCCTAACATCCCTAGCCAAAATGGAAACCGGCTCTTCAACAAAGGACATTCGCTCATCAAACTGAACTGACTCCCAATGAATGACATGAGACTCATCTGAAATATAAAGACGAAACATAAAAACATGAAAAACTGGATGAACAGTTGATAGATCAAGGGGCAAAGCCAACTCATAATCCACACCACTAACATTCCGAAGAATCTCAAATGGACCAATATACCTGGGGCTAAGCTTGACCCTCTTTCCAAACCTCATCACACCCTTCATAGGTGAAACTCGAAGGAAAACATGATCACCAACACAAAATCTCAAGGCACAAAGTCTACGATCAGTCTAACATTTCTGCCTACTCTGAGCCGATCTAATTCTATCCTGAATGACCCGGACTCTATCCAACAACTCACGAAGCAAGTATGCACCTCGAGGTCTCACCTTCAAAATATCGAACCAACCTACTGGGGAGAGACAACGCCTATCATACAATGCCTCAAAAGGAACCATATCAATACTGAATGGTATCTATTACTCTATGCAAACTCTACTAAAGCCAAATGCTGCTCCCACTGGCCACCAAAATCAATCATGCAGGCGTGAAGTATATCCTCTAAAATCTAGATAGTCCGCTCTGACTGGCCATTAGTCTGGGGGTGAAATGCTATGCTAAGATCAACCTGAATACCCAACTCATCCTGAAAAGTCTTCCAAAAGTGAGATGTGAACACAAAACCTCGATCTGAAATAATGGACACTAACGCACTATGTAGACGCATAATCTTACAAATGAAGATGTGGGCTAACCTCTCAACACTGAATGAGAGCTGAACTGGAATAAAATAAGTTGATTTGGTCAATTGAACCATGATGACCCAAACACTATCAAAACCAATAGAAGTAAGAGGCAACTCAATCATGAAGTCCATAGTGATCAATTCCTACTTCCACTCAGGAACGAGTAACCTCTGAAGCAAACCACCAGGTTTCATATGCTTGACCTTCACCTGCTGACAATATAGGCAATGAGCCACAAAATCTGCTATATCTCCCCTCATACCACCCTACCAGTAGTGCTATCTCAAATAATGATACATCTTAGTCACATCTGGATGGATAGAATATCTGGAATAATGGGCCTCCTCTAAGATCAACCTAATCCAATCACCACTCTCGACACACAAACTCAGCTCCTAATTCTCAAAACTTCATTCAAATTAGGTAAGGCTTCCTTATCCTCCCCACACAACACTTTATCTTGAATCAACCTCAATCCAACATTATCAAACCAAAGAGCTTGAATCTGCTCCCTCAAAGAAGATCTAGCATCCACAAATGCCAAAATACCCCTGGTGCCGAAATATCAAGCCTAACCATCTGGTTAGTTAAAAACTAAATCTCTAAGTCCAAAAGCCTCTCCTGGGTCAAAAGATGTGCCAAAGCTACCCATGCTAGTCGACTTTCGGCTCAAGGCATCCGTAACTATATTAGTCTTGCCCGAATGGTAGAAGATAGTCAAGTCATAATCCTTAAGCAACTCAAACCAACGACACTGCCTCATACGAAGATCTCGCTGGGTAAAGAGGTACTGAAGGCTACGCCGATTTGATAAGATCTCACCACGGACTCCATATAAGTAGTGCCTCCACAACTTTAAGGCAAACACAACTACGCACAACTCCAAATCATGTGTAGGATAATTCCTCTCATGAGGCTTTAACTGATGAGATGCATATGCAATTACCTTGCCCTACTGCATCAACACAACACCTAACCCAACACCTGAAGCATCACAAAAGATGGTAAAACCCACGCCCTCCTTGGGTAAAGCTAATATAGGAGCTGAAGTCAATAAAACCTCAAGCTTTTAAAAGCTCACCTTACAAGCATCAGACCACTAAAAAGAAATCTTCTTCTAGGTCAACTTAGTCAAAGGAGATGCAATGGAAGAGAAACCTTCAACAAAACACCGATAATACCCGACCAAGTCAATAAAACTTTGAATCTCGATGGGCGAATTAGGTCTAGCCCAATCACAAACCACTGAAACCTTGTCTGGATCAACCATAATACCTTCCTTAGTCACCATATGACGAAGAAAGAAATTGACTCCAACCAAAACTCACACTTAGAGAACTTAACATACAACTCCCCATCCTTCAATCTCTGAAGCATAATTCGTAAACATAATAACAAAGGAGTCGAGATATGGTTGAAAGACCCGATTCATCAACTCCATGAATGAGGCAGGGGAGTTGGTCAACTCGAAAGACATGACCAAGAACTCATAATGACCATATCGAGTCTGAAAAGCTATTTTTGGAATATTTAAAGCTCTAATACTCAAATGGTGATAACCAGACCGCAAATCAATCTTTGAAAACAGCACAACACCTTGAAGCTGATCAAATAAATCATCAATGCGAGAAAGAGGATACTTATTCTTAACTGTAACCTTATTCAACTATCGATAATCAATTCACATCTGCATAGACCCATCCTTTCTCTTCACAAACTAGACAGGCGCACCCCCAAGGTGAAACACTAGGTTGAATAAATCCCTTATCCAACAACTCTTGCAACTGATCCTTCAGTTTCTTTAACTCTGTTGGGGCCATCCTATAAGAAGGAATGGAAATAGGCTTAGTGCCTAGCTCAACATCAATAATAAAATCAATATCTCGATTTGAAGGCATACTATGCAAGTCTGTGGGGAACACCTCGATAAACTCACGAATAACACAGACAAAATCCAAGAAGGCGAAATAACACTTGTGTCACGAATATAAGCCAAGTAAGATAAACATCCCCTCTCAACCAATTTACGAGCCTAAATATAAGATATGATCCTCTTAGGACCCAAATAAAGTGTACCCTTCTAAGCTATCCTTGACACAAATGACGAAGCTAAAGTCATAGTCTTAGCAAAACAATCTAAGACAACATGATAAGGAGCTAACCAATCCGTGCCTAAAATAACATCAAAATCGACCATGTCTAATACAATTAAGTTTACCAAAGTTTCACGCCAACAAAAGTCACAACACAAGATCGGTACACCCGATGCACCACTAAAGAATCACCTATCGGGGTAGATACACGAATAGGTATGGCAAGAGGCTCACTAATAGAATCAAAATCCAAAGAAAAATACACAGTCAAATAGGAGAAAGTCAATCCGGGATTAAATAATACAGATGCAGGTTTGAAATAAATATGAGAGGTACCTGTAATCACAATATCAGAAGTCTCTACCACAGGTTTGGCTGGTATAGCGTAACACTGTCCATGACTACAAACTGGCTGAGTAGCCCCACAACCACTATTACGACCTCCACTACCTCTACCTCTCATACTTTTGGTAAACCCCTACCTTTTAAAGCTGAAATAAGAGTAGCTCTAAACATTCGGCGAGGATAGTCCTTGGCCACATGGCCAGTCTCATCACATACATAGCAAACTCTAAACTTTCCCTGACAACCACCCTACACTACTGAAGTAGAAGACCCATGAGAACCTCTAAAATCTCTGTCTCGCGGAGTCTGACCTTTGAGCTTACCAAAATGGCGCACCCTCTTGGCACTTCCCTAAGATACCCGAGGAATATCCTCTATCACCTTAACATGATCTATGATACTCTGCCCCCCCAAATATAACCATCTGAGACGTGGCTCGCTGAAGAGTATGAGGTATGGAAAATCGAGCTGCTTGATATCCCACTTGAGGAGGTAACAAAGATGACTACTGAACTCCTGATCTCAAAACCCCATAGTTAGATGTCGACACTGAAGGTGGAATAGTACTCGGGGTCTGAGGAGTACCCAAACTAGAAGCAGGTGTAACGGGAGGATCCACACTCTAAACTGGAGGAACACCTGGCATAACCAAAGGAGAACTCTCTAGACGGGTCAGCAAATGCACCAACAATCCCTCCAACACTGGGGCAGACGAACTCTAAAGAACTTGAGTAGGACCCACACCTCCAACCTGCTCAACATGAAGCTCAGGAGAGAGTCCCTTAGCACTCATCCAAGATGGGGATGCACCACGAGACCATCTACTCCCTCGAGTCCATCCATGACTTGAGGTTCGCCTTCTGGAAGAAGGCTCCGACTCTCTACTCTCGCAAGACCTAGATGACACCATCTGAGCAGAAAGAGTAAAACATAATTCAAAACACAAGGTATGAAAGAACTTTGCACGATAAAGAGTAAAATAAGAAAAGTTTTCTAAAGACATCCTATAGCCTCTCGAAGATAGATACAGACATCTACGTATCGATTCGTGAGACTCTATTAGACATCCTATTCTTACACCATTGAGACCAAAAAAACTTGGCCCTGATACATATTTGTCACATCCCAAAAACCAGGGTCGTGATGGCACTTGTCCTAACGTACCTTGACAAGTAAGCCTATCACCCAAACAGATACGAAATAAGAAAAAGATAGAAATATCCCAAGGTAAGACTTCTAGAATGAAGTTGAACCATATAAATAATCATAACAATGCAGAAAGAACTTATCCAAAATATCAATCATGCTCAAAACTAGGTGTCAATAGTGTAAGAACTACTAATACAATCCAAGAGTCAAATGCATTGGAAAAAAATGAATAATATTTGTCTCCGAATACTAATAAAGACATAAATACTATAGCAAGATAGAGGTAAACTTTGGATGCATGAATGTTCAACCGTTATCTTGGAAGCTCCAACAATCGCTCGAGTCAAGCAAGCTGAGGCCCACTCGAGCTAGGACCTGCACTTAAAGGGCGCAGTAGGCATGAGTATGGTCCACTTGTACTCAGTAGGTATCATAGGCCGAACAAGCAAAGTGGTAAATAAAGCATACAAAATATACACTAAAGGCACGTCACCTGCAATCAGAAAATATCCCACAATGGTAGCCCACACCTCTTGCACTAACAGTTCTAAAATATCTCACATATACTGTATCATCATATCAAGATAGAACAAAGGTACGTATTATATCATATATAAAAAGAACAAGGGGAACATGCATATACAAGATCATCAAATTCAAGTAAAAGAAGATACGATAAATACATAGATGACAAGTTAATATGACAATACAAAAAACATAACACAATAAATTAAGTCCAATGTATATGATGATGATGATGATGATGATGATGATGATGCATGAGGTCGTCGCACAACCTCCAGGATCGTTGCACAATCCTCGTATACACCTACGAAGGTAAGCCTCCCAACGCAGGACCCATGGGGGGTTCGTCAACCCGTATACAATCCACATATCTCATATCTCCTTCCTTTCCAGCACATCCCTTGGAAAGGGTTTTATAAGGTGTTACAACATCTTTTAAAAAGGTGTTGACAGTGTTTCTCAAATGTTGCCACGGTGGTACTAATATTTCATCAATGAGTATGATATAAAGATGTAATGCTCACAACCAATCACAATGAGTATTTCCCCAAACCACCATATGATATATTTCCATAACCAACCACAATGATATATTTCCAAAACCATATGCGTCAATATTCACTCATTATTTTTGTATCATTCATGAATTTTCACATGTCTCATTTGCCAATAAAGTATGAATATAATCACAATATACCAATAGTACCATATTAGCATTTTAACAACACAATACAATTATTCCTATGTATTAAAGGCTATCAATATCACATAGGACCCCATACGGTCACACATATCACATAATATCTTAATTTCGACAATTACATCACATATAAGCCCTCATACGGGAACAACACATAGATAGCCATTTTTTCATGATTAGTTCCCACCCTTAACATGCATTTTGTACCATCATTTACTATCCATCCCAGTCAGAAGGAGTTAAGCCATAACCTATCTCGAAAACCAAAATCGGTCCGCTATCGTTGAACCCATGATCGTACTTTTCATGAACAATCCCAAACTTCACTAAAAACATCAAATATGAAATATACGCATCAAAACAAAACCAACGATACCCATATTGACTACTTTTGATTTGGGGTAAAAAAGGACCCCCAAAATGGGTTTCCGAAAAAAGAAGGGAAAGATTAGAACTTTACCTCAAAAACATGTTACTCATAGTTTTAAGAACATATATCTAAAAATTCAAGTTAAATCGAGTAAAAAATGGGGTTCAAATAGAAGAAAAATCATTTTTGAGCTTTACCGGATAAAATCTTTGAAATCTAGGTTAAAATCAAGAATCAGAGTTGTTTTGAAGGTTAAATTGATGAAAAACTAGTAACTATAAGATAAAAATATTATTCAAGTGAAAAGGAGTGAAAATGGGGTTTAGAATCAAGTCCTAAGATTTTTGGGGTTTTGAGAAATTAATTAAGAAATTACTTAGAAAAAGGTGAATTCTTAACTTTAATCCGTAATAAAATCAAGAAAATGTGTTAATCTAACTTTTCAAGCTCTCACAAACTTTGTTTTTAAGATCCCAAACTATTTAGGGTTTAACTCTAAGAGGCAAGATGAAAAATGAGCAAAATAAATCCAACAACTATTTAAATAGTGCAGAAAATCAGCACTAAAAGGGAAAAAGCTGCAGTTTTTTGTTGGGTGCCCGAGATTCGTTCGGAGTCCGACTTATGCAAACGAACTAAAAAACCACACTAAATTCAACGTTCTGGACGTGTTGGTGATATCAATTTTCAAAAAAACATCGTTTTCACAAAATTTACCCCCGAAACCCGAAATCACAATTTTCTAAACCGAGGATCGAAATGAGATTTAAAAGCCATAAAATCATACCAAACATGCTAACACCCTAAGATCAACATTCCGGATCTGCTGGTGAAGTAGGATTTTCCATCCGAGGTCGTTTCGACCAAATGTGGGCCCCACACCCAAATTTTCAATTTTCCAACTTTCCGATCAATAGGTCGAAATGAGCTTGGGTGCACTGGAACCTGAACCAAAGGTCTACTCAGCCTAAAATCGATATTCTGGAGCTGTTGGCGCAGTCCATTAGGCCATCCATCGCAAGAATCAAAAGATATCCACATAAGACTAAAATAAGGCTCTCGAAGCCATAAAAAATCACAATATTGCATAAATGCTACCAAAATGCTTCGAAAATCATGCCAATCACTCCCATACCCCAGAAATATCATAATGCAACTACGGGGAGAGGTAAAATAATCAAATCACACAAAATCACAAATTTCACATATTTCATCAAATTTTTAGGTCGTTACATCATCCATCACTAAAAATCTAGTTCGTCCTCGAACTAAGGCAAAAGAAATACCCGAATCAACAAAGAACTGGGGATAAAGACCACACATATCAGAATCAACCTCCAAAGTAGCTTCATCTACAGGTCGATGTTGCCATTGGACCTTAACTACTGGGATCACTCTAGAGCGTAACTGCCTAACATATCTAGCCAAAATGGAAAACGGATCCTCAACAAAGGACAACAACTTATCTAACTGAACCGACTCCCAATGAATGACATGAGATTCATCTGGAATATAACGACAAAGCATAGAAACATGAAAAACTGGATGAACAACTGATAGATCAAGGGGCAAAGCCAACTCATAATCCAAACCACCAACAGTCCGAAGAATCTCAAATGGACCAATATACCTGGGGCTAAGCTTACCCCTCTTTCCAAACCTCATCACACCCTTCATAAGTAAAACTCGAAGGAAAACACGATCACCAACACAAAATATCAAGGTACGAAGTCTACGATCAGCATAACACTTCTACCTACTCTGAGCCGATCTAAGTCTTTCTTGAATGACCCGAACTCTATCCAACGACTCATGAAGTAAGTACGCATCTCGAGGTCTCACCTCCAAAATATCAAACCAACCTACTGGGGAGCGACAATGCCTATCATACAACGCCTCAAAAGAAGCCATATCAATACTGGAATGGTAGCTATTACTATATGCAAACTCTGCAAAAGCCAAATGCTGCTCCCACTGGCCACCAAAATCAATCATGCAGGCGTGAAACATATTCTCTAAAACCTAGATAGTCTGCTCTGGTTGGCCATCAGTCTGGGGGTGAAATGCTATGGTAAGATCAACCTGAATACCCAACTCATCCTGAAAAGTCTTCCAAAAGTGAGATGTGAACACAAAATTTCAATCTGAAATAATGGACACCAACGCACCATGTAGACGCTTAATCTCACGAATGAAGATATGGGCTAACCTCTCAACACTGAATGAGACCTGAACTGGAATAAAATAAGTTGATTTGGTCAATTGATCCACGATGACCCAAATACTATCAAAACAAAAAGAAGTAAGAGACAACCCAGTCATGAAGTCCATAGTGATCCGTTCCCACTTTCACTCGAGAACGGGTAACCTCTGAAGCAAACCACCAGGTCTCATATGTTCGGCCTTCACCTGCTAACAACATAGGCAATGAGCCACCAAATTTGCTATATCTCGCTTCATACCACCCCACCAGTAGTGCTGTCTCAAATCATGATACATCTTAGTCAAACCTAGATGGATAGAATATCTGGAACAATAGGACTCCTCCAAGATCAACCTAATCCAATCACCATTCTCGACACACAAACTTAGCCCCCAATTCTCAAAACTCCATCAGAATTAAGTAAGGCTTCCTTATCCTCCCCTTTCAATACTTTATCTTGAATCAACCTCAATCCAACATCATCAAACCAATAAGCTCGAATCTGCTCCCTCAAAGAAGATCTAGATACACAAATGCCAAAATATCCCCTGTGTCGAAATATCAATCCTAACCATCTGGTTAGCTAAATATTGAATCCCTAAGGCCAAAAGCCTCTCCTGGGTCAAAAGATGTGCCAAAACTATCCATGCTAGTCGACTTTTGGCTTAAGGCATCCGCAACCATATTAGCCTTGCCCGAATGGTAGAGGATAGTCAAGTCATAATCCTTAAGCAACTCAACCCAACGACGCTGCCTCATATGAATATCTCGCTGGGTAAAGAGGTACTGAAGGCTATGATGATATGAAAATATCTCACAACGGACTCCATATAAGTAGTGCCTCCACAACTTCAAGGCAAACACAACTACGCACAACTCCAAATCATGTGTAGGATAATTCCTCTCACGAGGCTTCAACTGACGAGATGCATATGTAATTAACTATTCCTCCTACATCAACAAATCACCTAACCTAACACCTGAAGCATCACAAAAGATGGTAAAAGCCACGCTCTCCTTAGGTAAAGCTAATAGGAGCTGAAGTCAACAAAACCTCGAGCTTTTAAAATCCCACCTTTCAAGCATCGAACCATAGAAAAGAAATCTTCTTCTAGGTCAACTTAGTCAAAGAAGCTGCAATGGAAGAGAAACCCTCAACAAAATATCGATAATACCCGACCAACCCAATAAAACTTTGAATCTCGATGGGCGAATTAGGTCTAGCCCAATCACAAACTGCTGAAACCTTGGCTTGATTAACCATAATACCTTCCTTAGTCACCATATGACGAAGAAAGAAATTGACTCCAACCAAAACTCACACTTAGAGAACTTAGCATACAACTCCTCATCCTTCAATATCTAAAGCATAATTCATAAACACAACAATAAAGGAGTCGAGATATGGTCGAAACACCCGATTCATCAACTCCATGAATGAGGCAGGGGAATTGGTCAACCCGAAAGACATGATCAAGAACTCATAATGACCATATCGAGTCCGAAAAGCTATTTTCGGAATATCTGAAACTCTAATACTCAACTGGTGATAACTGGACCGCAAATCAATCTTTAAAAACACCGTAGCACTCTAAAGCTGATAAAATAAATCATCGATGCGAGGAAGAGGATACTTATTCTTAACTGTCACCTTATTCAACTATCGATAATCAATTCACATCCACATAGACCCATATTTTCTCTTCACAAAAAAGACAGGCGCACCCTAAGGTGAAATACTAGGTCGAATAAATCCCTTATCCAACAACTCCTGCAACTTATCCTCCAATTTCTTTAACTCTGTTGGGGCCATCCTATAAGGAGGAATGGAAATGGGCTTGGTTCCCAGCTTAGCATTAATAATAAAATCAATATCTCAATTCGAAGACATAATATGCAAGTCCGTAGGGAACACCTCCATAAACTCATGGACAATACAGACAAAATCCAAGGAAGAGGGCGAAACAATATTCGTGTCACGAAATAAGCCAAGTAAGATAAAAATCCCCTCTCAACCAATTTACGAGCCTGAGTATAATTTATGACCCTCTTAGGACCCCGTATGAAGTGTACCCTTCCAAGCCATCCTTTGCACACCCGATGAAGCTAAAGTCATAGTTGCACACCCGATGAAGCTAAAGTCATAGTCTTAGCAAAATAATCTATGATAGCATGATAAGGAGATAACCAATCCATGCCTAATATAATATCAAAATCGACCATGTCTAATACAAGTAAATCTACCAAAGTCTCCCGCCCGACAAAAGTCACAACACAAGATCGGTACGCCCGATCCATCTCTAAAGAATCACCTACCGGGGTAGATACACGAATAGGTATGGCAAGAGGCTCACTAACAAAATCAAAATCCAAAGTAAAATACACAGACACATAGGAGAAAGTCAATTCGAGATTAAATAATACAGATGCAGGTTTGAAACAAATGAGGGAGGTACCTGTAATCACAACATCAGAAGCCTCTGCCATAGGTCTAGATGGTATAGCATAACACTGTCCACGACTACAAACTGGATGAGTAGCACCACGACCACCATCATGGCCTCTACTACCTTTACCTCTCGCATCTTTGGTGAAACCCCTACCTTCCACAGCTGAAATAGGAGTAACTCTAAACACTCGACGAGGAAAGTCCTTGGCCACATGGACAGTCTCATCACATATATAGCAAACTCTAAACTTTCCCTGACGGCCACCTTGCACTGCTAAACTAGAAGACCCATGAGAACCTCTAAAATCTCTGCCTCATGGAGTCTAACCTTTGAACTTACCAAAACAGCGCACCCTCTAGGAGACTCCCTAAGATACCTGAGGAATATCTTTTGTCACATTAACATGATCCATAATACTCTAAAAATCGCCCCAAACATAACCATCTTAGACATGGCTTGCTGAAGAGTTTTGCGGCATGGAAAGTCTAGCTGCCTGATATCTCACTTGAGGAGGTAACACAGATGACGACTGAACTCCTGATCTTAAAAATCCATAGTTAGATGTTGGTACTGAAAATAAAATAGTACTCGAGGTATGAGGAGTACCCAAAATAGAAGCAGGTGCAATAGGAGGATCCACACTTTGAACTGGAGGAACACTCGGCATAATCAAAGGAGAACCCTCTAGACGGGTCAGCAAATGCACCAATAATCCCTCCAATATTGGGGCAGACGAACTCTGAAGAATAGGAGTAGGACCCACATGTCCAACCTGCTCAACACGAAGCTCAGGAGAGAGTCCCTTAGCACTCCTCCTAGATGGAGCTGAAACACGGGCCCATCCAATATCTTGAGTCCATCCATGACTTGAGGTTTGCCCTTTGAAAGAAGGCTCCGCCTTTCTACTCTCGCAAGACCTAAACGACACCATCTGAGCAGAAAGAGTGAAACACAACTCAAAACACAAGGTATGAAAGAACTTTACATGATAAAGAGTAAAAAGAGAAGAGTTTCCTAAAGACATCCTACAACCTCTCGAAGATAGATACGAACGTCTATGTATCGATCCGCAAGACTCTATTAGACATTCCATTCTTACACCATTGAGACCAATAAAACCTGGCTCTGATACCAATTTGTCATATTCCAAAAACTATGGTCATGATAGCATTTGTCCCGGCGTACCTTGATAAGTAAGACTATCACCCAAACTGATACGAAATAAGAAAAAGACAGAAATATCCCAAGGTAAGGCTTCTAAAATGAAGCCGAACCATATAAATAATCATTACAATGCAAAAAAAACTTATCCAAAATACCAATTATGCCCTAAACCAGGTGTCAATAGTGTAAGAACTACTAATACAATCCAAGAGTCAAATGCATAAAAAAATAATCACAAATAAATATATCTGTCTCCGAATACTAATAAAGACAAAACTACTGTAGAAAGATAGAGATGAACTTCGGACGCATGAATGTCCAACCGCTATCTTGGATGCTCCAACAATCGTCCGACTCAAGCAAGTTGAGGCCCACTCGAGCTAGGACCTACACTAAAAGGGCGCAGTAGGCATGAGTACGGTCCACTTGTACTCAATAGGTATCATAGGCCGACCAAGCAAAGTGGTAAATAAAGCATACAAAATATACACTAAAGGCACATCACCTGCAACAAAAAAATATCCCACAACGGTATCCCACACCTCTTGCACTAACAATTCTAATATATCTCACATATACTGCAACATCACACCAAGATAGAACAAAAGCACGTATTATATCACATATAAAAAGAACAAAGGGAATATGCATATACAAGATCATCAAATACAAGTAAAAGAAGATATGATAAATACATAGATGACAAGTCAATATGCCAATACAACACAACATAATACAATAAATTAAGTGCAATATATATGTAATGCCCCAATTTTCTGGAATCGAAATGCCACACGGTGCTCATAATCCCGAAGGACCACAAGCTAACTCTCTACTGATATCTGTACCTGAGCACTGCATAATATAATATAATAAATATAGAAAACTGGCGGAAACTTGCCATAAGGTTCAAAACATCTAAAATACTCAAAACTGAACACTGAATACTGATAAATCTGCCTGAAAAGCCTCTAAACTTATCTGAACTGTGGAGTTGATGGTACATGTTCCCAACTAACTCCGTCTTCTGAAAACAAATTGAGTCTAATGCCAAAATAAAATAAGGATCATCCTCGAATGAAGAGGACTCACTGCTATGTCCACTGCTGCTGACTGAGTTTGGACTGCTAAGGGTGCTCTTGATCTTGCACTTCTGAACCTATGGTATAAGATACTATAGCGCAAGAGAAAATTCTACGTCAGTACTTTGAATGTACTGGTATGATAGATGAGGTAAGGCTAAATGCAAGGGCTTATGCATGAACATAGCTTAACTGAATAACATGAGAGTACTGAATGAGGACATATGGATGAATGCACAAACCATAACTGAAATCATTTTGACTCTGAATACTGATACTCGGATACTGCTTTACTGACATCTGAACTCACTACTAATACTGAGATGCTGAATAACTGAATCTTCTGATATTGATAACTGAGTACTGAAGTTGAGATCAGTCCTCTCTAGTAGTTGATCTCTAAATCTTTTAATAATAGAAATGACGAACTGAGTTTGAGATTAGGCCTATCTAACGGGTGATCTCCATCTCTATTAGTACTGATACTGATTAACTTTATGTGAGACCAGGCCTATCTAGCGGGTGGTCCATGAATCTATGGAACTATCTAAGTTCCTTACTGAGATGGGTGACTGTATCTGACAGTCCTAATTTTTGAGTTCTGCTCTAAAGACTGATACTAAAACTGCAACTGTTGGAGTTCTCACTTAACTGATATGCCCCAAATCTGATCTAGTGGGGTCCAACCTGTAACCCCACCTGGAAGGGTGTCAATACCATGCCATGGGTAAATACCTCTTCTATGGTCAAGCCTCTTTAACGGGTGACCCTGAACAGGAAGTCAAGCCTAAGGCAATATGATAGTCAAGCCTTAATCTAACGGGTGACTCCTGGTCCTGTACTGGATATGCATTTCTGGAGTTCAGGGACTATTACTAACGACTCTACCTCTCTAACGGGAAAGCCGTCATCCCTGCACTCGCTCAGTGCTAGTTCCTACTCCCAACTGAAAGACACTAAACTGATTCTTGGACTGTACTAGACTGAGCTGAATCTATTACTGATTATCTTACTTGACTGATATGACTGAGTTTATTTGATTTTGTTATTTGACAGAATACTTCTGAATCTCGTTATCTGACTGGATGATACTAAATTCTGAATTGATTACTTGAATTCTACTGAGGTTTGAAACTGAATTCTTGAATACTACTAAAGTACTAAACTGAAGTTGGAATGCTAATGATACTTAGATTACTGAGATTTGTTAAGTTTTGTAACTGTCTGAGAGTACTAAATTCTGTAACTGACTGAGTTCTAAGGATCATGGCTTAACTGAGATTATTATAAAAACTGACACTAGCTCTAGACAACAGTTAATATATCGGGTATAAATACCTTCAGGACTCGATAACATAAAAGTAAAACATAACTATTCTTGAATAATCATGACCATGGACTTTCATTCACAACACAATCAATACGATATCTCATCAATCACTTGAATGTCATACACATGTAAATGTATAAGGAATGCATACTAATGTCTCATAGTTGTTCAATAAGGAATACACATGGATAAGAATGCATGCAACTTATCATAATACATTCACTAAGGCATTTCAACTAACGCTTGACATGCACTAGTTATAAAAAAATTGGGGATTTTATGCTTAACATACTAAATAGGCACTATTATCTTTACTTAAGCATTCTATCAAACATATGGGGAGCATACTTTGGTTATACCACATATTCTATACTTAATTATCATGAATACATTAATATCATGCAACTTGAAGAGAGTTTATCATGAACATCATACAATTCATCACATACTAGAATCAACTCTTGAAATTGGTAGTCTAAATCATGAATTAAAACTCAATAATAACATGAACTTCAATTTCAATTCACATGAATCATGAAAACTCATAAATATAAGATCTTTGAATTTAGAAAAGGATTCTTGAACTTCTTGGGTGGAAGGAACTCAAGAATCAACATCTGCATACCTTGCTATATGATTCTCAGAAGATTTACGGAGGAATCTTGATGACTTGGGTCTTCTTGAGTTATGAACCCCAATGGTTGTTCTTGAAGAAAATTAAGAGAAAACTAGTATATTTGGGTGAAATAATGAGAAATCTCATGTTAAAGAGTATATATAGGAGTAGAAAAATGACCGTCTTGCCCTTGGAATTAAAATCCAAAACTGAAAAAATCTTGATTTTACATACTGGCGCGATGCGCCAGCTTACTGGAAATTGGACAATTGGGAAATTGAGCCTTGGCGCAATATGGTGAAAATCGCGTTGCCACCTTGGTTGCGAACTGGAAAGCCACTGTGACGTGGTGGAATCACGGAGGCTTACTGGATTTTGACAATTGCCATTTTGGCTAGCTCCGCGATGCGCTAAAGTACTAGGTGGTACACTGTCTCACTAAAATAGCTCTAACTCTTCTCCCGAGTGTCGGATTTGGGAGAATTTGGTATCGATGGAAAACTTATTCGATTTTCCACGGGATAAAAAAGTCAAAATCTTAAAAATTTCACATGGAATAAAGTATATTCATCTTTGAAGAAAGATCTTTGATGTTCTATAGACGAATTTGAACTAGGATAAGGGTGGGGTATTACAGTATATGATGATGATGATGATGATGATGATGCACGGGGTCATCGTACAACCTCTGGGATCGTCACACAATCCCTGTATACACCTACGGAGGTAAGCCTCCCAATGCAGGACCCATGGGGGTTCATCAACCCGTATACAATCCACATATCTCATATCTCCTTTCAGTACATCCCTTGGAAAGGGTTTTATAAGGTGTTACAATATCTTTTAAAAAGGTGTTGCCAGTGTTTCTTAGATGTTGCCACGATGGTACCAATGTTTCATGAATGAGTATGATATGAATATGTAATGCTCACAACCAATCACAATGAGTATTTCCACAAACAACCACATGATATATTTCCACAACCAACCACAATGATACATTTCCACAACCACATGCATCAATATTCGCTCATTATTTTCGTATCATTCATGAATTTTCACATGTCTCATTTGCCAATAAAGTATGAATATAATCACAATATACCAATGGTACCACATTAGAATTTTAACAACACAATACAATTATTCATATAAATTCAAGGCTATCAATATCACATAGGACTCCACCGGTTACACATATCACATAATATCTCAATTTCGACAATTACATCACATATAAAACTCCACACGGGCACAACACATAGATAAACATTTTTTCATGATTAGTTCCCACCCTTAACATGCATTTTGTACCATCATTTACTACCTAACCCAGTCTGAAAGAGTTAAGCCATAACCTACCTCAAAAACCGAAACCGATCCGCTATAGTTGAACCCATGAACTTACTTTTCACGAACAATCTCGAACTTCACTAAAAATATCAAATATGAAATCTACGCATCAAAATAAAATCAACGATACTGATATTAACTACTTTTGGTTCGGGGTAAAAACGGACCCCCAAAATAATTTTTTGAAAAAAAGGGCAAAATTAGAATTTTACATCAAAAACATGTTACTCATATTTTTAGGAACCTACATCTAAAAACCCAATTTAAATTGAGTCAAAAATGGGGTTCAAATAAAAAAAAAATCATTTTTGAACTTTACCGAATAAAATCTTTGAAATCCGGGTTAAAATCAAGAATCAGAGTTGTTTTAGAGGTTAAATTGATGAAAAAACTAGTAATTATAAGATAAAAATATTATTCAAGTGAAAAGGAGTGAAAATGGAGTTTCAAATCAAGTCTTAGATTTTTGGGATTTTGAGAAATTAATGAAGAAATTACTAAGAAAATGGTGAATTCTTATCTTTAATTCATAATAAAACCAAGAAAATGTGTTAATCTAGCTTTCCAAGCCCTCACAAACTCTGTTTTTAAGCTGCCAAACTATTTAAGGTTTAACTCTATGAAAAATGAGCAAAATGAACCCAGAAACTATTTAAATAGTGCAGAAAATCTGCACTAAAACGGAAAAAGCTGCAATTTTTTGTATTTTAAGTCAAATTCGGACTCCGATTGGGTGTCCGGGATTCATTCGGAGTCCGATTTATGCAAACGAAATATGCAACCACGCTAAATTCGATGTTTCAGACGCGATGGAGATATCATATTTTCAAAAAAATATCATTTTCACAAATTGACCCCCGAAACCTGAAATCATAATTTTCCAAACCGAGGATCGAAATGAGATTTAAAAGTCGTAAAATCATATTAAATATGTTAACACCTTAAAATCAACATTCTGGATCTGATGGTGAAGTCGTATTTTCTATCCGAGGTATTTTGAACAAAATGTGAGATCCACACCCAAATTTTTAATTTTTCAACTTTTCGATCAATAGGTCGAAATGAGCCCGGGTGCACCAGGACCCGAATCAAAGGTTTACCTAGCCTAAAATCGATATTCCGGAGTTGCTGGCACAGTCTGTTCGGTCATCCGTCGTACGGATTAAAAGATATCCACATAAGTCCAAACTAAGGCTCTAGAAGCCATAAAAAACTGCAATATTGCATAAATGATACCAAAATGTATCGAAAATCATGCCAATCACTCCCACACTCCAAAATATCAAAATGCAACTACGAGAAGGGGTAAAATAGCCAAATCACATAAAATCACAAATTTCATCAAATTTTTAGGTCGTTACAAAATGATTCTGCTAGCTCAGCAAATTGCATCCTTTCTCTTGATGTCTTCTAAAAAAACAACTTTTCATTTTTCATTCACACCTCTTAAAAACCCAACAGATAGTTCAATGTTTTAAGTCACACCTTTGTTTAAGAGGTTTTAGTGATATCACTAACCTATATAACATGGTGCAACTTTATGTTACTGAGGACATGACGCTAGATAGAAAAATGTGAAGGATGAAGATTATCCTACAAGATTAGCAGGTAGCCATCGTACTTTGTGTGGGAGAGGTATGAGGCTATTCTCCTCATTGCCTCCTCAAATAGTTTACTGCATCCCCAAATATTTTCAAATGTATGGCAATATATTCAGTAACTGTTGAAAACTTTCTACTGCTCAGTTCTTGACTATCATGTAATATTCAGTGCTTGGATGTAAAAGTTGGTTTCCAATTTTGTTGATTGTTCTTACATGTCGAGCCACGAAAATAGCCTCTTGCAGAAATGTAGGCAAGGTTGTGTACATTATTTGACCCTTATGATTCGGTCATTTTCTGAACCTAGCACATAGCAGGAGTTTTATTACACCGGGATGCCTTTTTTTCCCTTATACGTCGAGCATTTAAAGGTAGCTTTCTTCAATTTCCTTTAGCATCATTTTTATTATGTTTTGAATTCCTAAATTACTTTAAAAAAGTTTCTTAAGGAAGCTTAGTATCAGTCTGTGCATTGCTAAAAGAAAACCCTAAAGAGATAATTTTGGAAAAACATTTCTTAGTTTTATTTAGTTATTCAGATATGTTAATCGTGACTCATTTATCTACATTGAGTTATCATATAATTTCTTACTTATTTTTGGACTTCGAAATCAAATTCTATTTTGTGAAAAAAAATTCAAATGTCAATTTGATTGAAGACTATCTATAAGTAGCATCCAAAAAAAATTCTGCTTCTAAACTTTCAAAATAATTGAATCTTGTGAATGTAATGCACAGTTTAATATTGTCTAAAGATGCATTGGAAAGTTTTGATATCATAGAAAGGAAAATGTTTAACACAATATGGAACAAAAATTGTAGCATGTTTTGAGTAAAGATCAATTAAAGCTTCAGGCCGACAAAAAAAAAAAGTTCAACATAGTGTATTTGTGGAAGCTTTTGTTTGATCATCTCATTAATTTAACCACCAAAAACATGCTACGTGTTTGATTCTTCATTCATTTATTTCTCAAGAATCAGAATTCCAGATTCAGTTTTAGCTTGCCTCCATCTTTTAGTTCCTTTAAAAATTGATAAAAGTTTCATACAAAACTGTGCATTACTATTGGAGAATTAAAAATAAAACAGACAATTATAAATAGAAAGTTAGAAACATAGCAAAGTACTCGTGTTATGTTCTCATCACTTATTAGCTTAAGACATCAGAAATTCTTGTCATTTACTAATCTTTTTTATCATACAACCTGCAATCTGTTGATACATTTAAAATTTCAAATAAAAGGGCTATTGGAGATGAAAGAAGTTCTCTAGGGGTCGAAAAGATATATTTTACAACTTCCAATATTGCCTTATTTAAAAACCTCGGGCTTGGTGCCTTGAAACTATTGGAAAACGTGGTGCACGCCAGATTTGTGCATTCAATGAATTTTAATTACTAATTTAAAGAAAAACATTTGGAGAATCCTAAACCGTTTCATTATGAATTTCTAGACCTTGCTCTTATTTTGTTTCACATGAGTACAGGTAAATCCACTTAGATTATATAGAAGTAACGACAAGCAAATGGTTGTCATTCGTTGCAAATAACAACATTTGTTTTTTTTGCGTTCTTTCACATGTTTATACAAGTATCATGCATATCACCCTGAATCATCTACTCTATATAAATGTGTAATGGTTCAATGTATTTATGCACTTTCCTGTCTTCCTTCACATCCTACTGCTAGATTCGATAAAACTCGACACTAAAGAGGATGACAAACCAATTCGCTCAATACGTTGCCAATTTGCGGAAAGCATTATTCAATGAGGTTTTACTTTTTCATTATAGAAATGAGTTTTTCTATTTAAAACTGAAACTACTATGTTGTGTATTTGCAGCAAATTCTTTATGATGAGCAATTTCTTGAACTGGAAAGGCATGCAGCCAATACTCTGGGACGTCTTGAGGAAATTTGTGTGGCATTCTTCGGACATATTCTTAAGTTTACTGACTTCATGGTGCTGAAACTGTAAGTACTTGTGTCCTCTAAATTTCATTTTTCAATGTCTTTTCCTGTTTCTCTCTCACAGGTCTGCTATGTATGTATACAGACAAGGATCTCCTTACAATTCCCTTTCAATAGACTGGCTTCTTGATCAATTCAGGGGAGAAACCTCAGCGTGAGTTTTCTCTTTTCTCTTTTCACTGCTCCTAGTTTGTTATTTTTTCTGCTGCCAATGTCATCCTATTCTTATATAGCCTAGTAACCAGGTGTACTCTTTGTGCTTGCAGTTTTGGCGCTGCAAGAGTGACACATCAAATTGATTACATGAGGAACAATGTGAAGGATGGAAATTTTGAAGAGTAAGATCTAAGGAGGAAATTTACATCTTTATTATTTGTTGATGGTTGTATTAACTTCAAGAATGTTAACAGGAGTAAAATTGCATTTGAACATATCAAATGGCAGAGTGAGGTTCTGCAGCTCAGACTGGAGAATTACCTCAAGGTTCTCTTCAAGATCATATAATAGTTTCTTATCTTTTGCATCTGTTTTGTCACTGTTGTAATCACTCTGTCTCTATGTCTCTTTCTCATTTTTGTCTTTTCAGGTGAAGAATCAAGGTCCGTCTACTGAGATTGAGGACCGACCTGAGCAGGGAGATATAGATTCTGACAGTGAGTAGAAAGGGCATCGCAGTTAGGCAATGCCATCAGAAAGTCAATCAGTGAAGTGACATGATTTAGTAGATGGAAATAAATGGGAACAATAGGAAGCAAATTCAATCTTTTTTTTATGTATCCCTAATTGTTAAAAAATTTAAATCATTTATCTTGAGTTCTACTTTTGGTCATGTGATTTTGTAATTTATTTTCATGTTGCTTAATGCAAGTGTTGGAATTGTCTATGCTTCAATTTTTTCGTCTTACTTTTTTCTTTTGTCCATTTTAAAAAGAATATCTTTTTTAGCAAATTTTTAATTTCAACTTTTCACATATCATATTTAAGAGGATAAGATTAAAAGACATTTTGATTCACTCTACCCATCTTTAATTTAAAACTACAAGATTCAACCGTCATTTTACATTCTTAGATTTCGACCAAGTCAGAATCAAACAAACAAATTAAAATGGTAGAGTGTTGCTTTATAACGCCCACAAACCCCACCTGTGGGATGATATACTGGATGTGTTATCGGTTCATTATAACGTGATATATAAGGGTGTGTCCCTTCTGGAGGAAAATATTTTTGAGATTTTTTTTGATTTTTTCATGTTCGGTTGGTGAAAATTTGAAAAATATGTTCTCTTTGAAAACAAGTTCCTTAAAAATGATAAAAATAACTAGTGAAAGTAGGAAAAATGAATTTCACAAATGGTCAAATTTGGCCTTTTATTTCTATGTTATTTGAGTATGTGATAACAACTATTTAAAGTACTTATAAACTAAAATTAATCAAAAATCATAAATAAGTTATTTCCATCTTATATTTTCACTTTATTAAATATTTTTAGTTTGACAAAAAAAATTACTATGTTATCACTTTTATTTTAATTGGATCAAGATTTTTACAATTTTATCACTTTTCTTAGGACACTTATTTTCTTTTCTTTTCTTTTATTATTTTCTTTTATTTTATTATGTGTATTTGATCGTATAAGTAGATTCCTCGATCCTCAACAAATTAATATTTGTTCTTTGTTTATTTAAATTGACTCAAATGCTAACCAATTTTCCACAGCAAAAGATGCGTTCACACATTTTTTTTTTTTTTTTGATTGTCTCATCCAAAATAAAATTTCTCGTGTAGTATTCACAAAACGATAATGGGACAACTCAGTCAGGGCTTTGAGCTATAGGTGACACAAGTCTTAATAATTAAGTAGAGGAGACAATAACTTTATTATGGATTAAGAAAGTTGGGTAAGTTTGAGAATATCCCAGAAGTTTTTAAATTTATACTTGATCCAAATGTTTACCTAATATAACGAAAAATGGTGTAATGCCCCGAGTCTGCACCCCGGATATCACACGGTGCTCAAGACCCCAAAGGACCACAAGCTAACCCATGCTTGGTACCTGCTATGAACACTGAATAATAATATTGAAATAATGCGGAAAATTAGGGTGAAATGTCATAAGGTTCATAATCTGAATACTGATAAATATAGTACTGAAATAACATTTGAAAACTGAATACTGGCTGACTAGTCTAGTCAGAAAAGCCTCTAACTGATCTGTCTGAATATGGAGTTGATGGGACAAGCCCCCAACTAACTCCGACTACTGAAACACTGAAATAAAAGCATATCCTTGATAGATGAGGACTCACTACTGAATCTGCTGCTGCTATCTGAATTTGTCTAAGCGCGGTTGGGACCCTGAGTGTCCGAACCTATAATATGAGACATCATAGCGCAAAGAGAAAGTATGCGTCAGTACGTGGAATATACTGGTATGCTAGATGAGGTAAGGCTGAATGCAAGGGTACATATGCATGAACAGTAACTGACTGAATGATATGAAGTAATTGAATAAGAGTACATGGATAACTGAAACTACTGTAAAATACTGAGTATGAAATACTGTGCATATATATATATATATATACTATGTTTGATCTTTTAGTGAAACTGAGTACTGAGTTCTGATAACTGAGTAACTGATATATGAGATTACAGATAACTGAATTACTGATACTGAGTGACTTTTTCTAATAGTCTTGATCCTGTAGAACTGAACTGAGTTTTATACTGAGCTGGGTGACTGTGTCTGATAGTCCTGATTCTATAGAACTGAACTGAGTTCTATACTGAGTCTGAAACTGAAACTATAACTGTGGGAGTGTTCATCTAACCGACATACCCCAATTATAAACTGAGTTGGGGTCCAACCCGTGACCCCAATTAGAAGGGTGTTAGCACCTTGCCAAGGGATACTAACAATGGCTGTGAGTTAACCCTATCTAGGAGAAAGATATTTCTTCAACCCTCACTAGCAGGAAAACTCATACGAGATGTATCAACCCTTATCTAGCAGAAAGATATCTCAACCTAAGCTAGCTACGTAGTTCTATAACGCAGGGATTGCTACTAAGGGTCAAACCCTTTACTGACAGGAATGCCCCCATCCCTAAGTTCTCTCGGTGCTGAATCCTACTCCTAACTGAATAGACACTGAACTGATCACTAAAATGTACTAAGCTTGACTGAACAATTACTGATCGAGCTAACTGACTGAACTGGACTGAGTTTACTGAGTTCTGTTAACTGACTGGGTACTACTGTTTGTGACATCACTAAGACTATTCTGAAACTACTAAAATTCTACGTAAACAACTAGATTTCAGGTATTGAATACCCCCAGGACTCGATAGCGTAAATAGTACAACATAGCATGATAACTATTGACTTTGTCACAATTCATTCATTGAGGCATCTTATCAAACACTTGGGAAACATCGTTATTTCTCATAATAACAGTCAACACATGAGCATCATGGATACAATAATCACTTGTAATTTCAAGGGTTTAACATGAAAATCATATAATTCACCACACATGCTATTTTAATTTCATGAAACTTGTAGTAAACCATGATTTGAAATCCAAATAATATCATGAACAGGAATACAATCAAATTCAACATGAAATTCATAAAAAATAATCAACTAGTAGTTTTAAAAGTGGTTCTTGAACTCCAAGGGTGAAATGAAACCCTTGAATGAAAACCTAACATACCTTGGTAATCAAATTTATAAAGATTGATAGTATGTTCTTGAAGATTGAATTTGAAATTGGATACCCTAGGGTTTGTTCTTGGGAAAATTTGAGAGAGAATGAGTGATTTTGCCTTTAGGGTAGGTTAATCTTATGTTTTGAGGCTAAATAAAAGTAAAAAAATAACCCAAATATCCCTCTGGGTGTGGACTTTTAATTCCTAAAAATGTGCCCAATGACGTGCGGACCAACGTGCCGCGTCGATGGTGTCAATGTGATGACCAAAGTACCGCGTTGAGTTCGCGTTAGGTCACTGGAATTCGTACTCTGACGCTGGGGAAATATCTGTCGACGCGACGCGTGGAGATCGCGTTGAACCACTATTTTGGCCATCCAAACACGTTTCAAACGAGGTTTGAAAAATCCAAAACTCGCCCGAAGTGACCTATAGACACATATGATCATGATTTAATCAATGGATCGGCATTTTAAGGTCATAAGGGTCGCAAACATATGATCGCCAAATTACGAAGGCTAAAATAATTCTAAGTATAAACACTTAGCAGAAATTTCTAAGTCTGGGACCTCTTTTCATGCTCTAAAGGACTGAGTTGATCTAGGATTTTTCGGGGTCTTACCATATCTCTCCCTTGGGAATATTCACCCTCGAATGAGATTGACTAACCTGAGAATACTGATAGACTGAGTTTACGTACTGAACATGTACAACTGAAGCATGACAGAATTCTTAAAACATGACACATGACTGAGCTGTTTCATGAAGGTATGCATGATATGAGAATGTTATACAACTAAAATTGATACTGAGTTTGTAAAGGTAATCTGAGCATAGAACTGAGTAAAATTATGGAAAACTCTTACCTTGAGCTAAGTCCGAGTTTGCGGAGTAGAGGTGTGGATACTTGGTCTGCATATCTACTTCTGCTTCCCAAGTAGCTCCCTCAACGGACTGATTCTGCCAAAGAACTTTGACTAGAGGAACTTCTTTGTTCCTCGGTTTGCGAACCTAATGATCAAGAATTTCGACTGGGATTTCTTCATAAGAAAGACTATTCTGAACATCTATACCCTTTATAGGGATTATAATTGTTGGGTCACTAATGCATTTCTTAAGCAAGGAGACGTGAAACACTGGGTGCATTGAAGCTAAGTCTGAAGGCAACTCAAGCTCATAAGCTACTTTTCCAAAATGGCTGAGGATTCGGTAAGGACTGACATATCGGAGACTGAGCTTTCCATTCTTGCCGAACCTCTTCACTCCCTTCATAGGCGAGATTTTTAAATACACATAATCACCAATCTCAAACTCAAGATCTTTTCTTCGCACATCTGCATACGATTTCTATCGGTTCCGAGATGACTAAAGCCTTTCTCTAATAACCTGAACTTTTTTTAAGGTATCAAATACCAAGTCAGGTCCTACCACTGTGGCCTCACCCACTTCAAACCAACCAAATGGGAGATCTACATCATCTCCCATAGAGCGCCTAAAATGGAGCCATCTGAATGCTGGAATGATAGCTGTTATTATACATGAACTCAATCAAAGGCAAGTGGTCATCCTAACTACCCTTAAAGTTAATGGCACACGCTCTTAACATATATTCTAGAGTCTGAATGGTCCTTTCTGCTTGAACATCTTTCTGAGGGTAGAAGGATGTACTAAGGTGAACCTGGGTACCAAGACCCTTTTGGAAGGCTTTCCAAAAGTAAGAGGTGAACTGCGTACCTCTATCTAAAATAATGGACAACGAAACTTCGTGCAATATGACCAACTCTCTGATATAGAGCTTGGCATAATACTTAGCCGAATAAGAGGTGTGGACTAGTAATAAATGGGCTGATTTGGTCATCCTATCCATAATAACCCAAATTGAATCATGTTGGCAACGAGTACGAGGCAAACCCATCACAAAATCCTTGTTCACCTCCTCCCATTTCCAAGTGGGAATACTGAACTCCTGCATAGGTCTACTAGGCTTCTGATGTTCAATCTTAGCCTGATGATATGTCCAACACTTAGCTATAAACTCTGCAATGTCTCTCTTCATCCCACTCTACCAATAGACTTCCCACAAGTCACAGTACATATTGGTGGCCCCTGGGTGAATCGAGTAGCTCACACCATGCGCTTTTGCAAGGATTCGTTGTCTCACACCTTCCACACATGGTACACATAGTCTACCCTGGCAGCGTAACATACCATCTCCCCCTTGGGAGAAAACCTCTACTTTCTGATCTCTGACTGGCTCTTTAGTTTAACTAAACTGGGATCACTATTCTGCTTTTCTTTTACTTCAGAAACCAAAGATGATTTCGAACTATTCTGCACCCATACGCTACCCTCTGCTAAATCGACTAAGTGGATACCTAGTCAGGCAAGCTGATGAACTTCCTGAACTAACTTCCTCTTATCATCCTCCACGTGAGAAACACTACCCATAGACATCCTACTGAGAGCATCAGCCACTATATTGGCCTTGCCCGGATGATACAGAACACTCATGTCATAGTCTTTCAACAACTCTAACCACCTTCGTTGACACAACTTTAGATCTTTTTGGGAAAACATATACTGAAGGCTTTTATGGTCTGTGAACATATCACACTACCAAAAATTCGCTATTTTTCGACTGAAAAAAGTAGTTGGAAATTTCCGACTACTTTAGTCGGAAATATTATTTTTTTATTTTTGTTTTTTACAAAATATTTTTTCACTACTTTTTGTGACAAAAACAGTCAGAATGTTTGGTGAAAAATTTTGGAAAATATAAATTCTGACTACAGTAGTCGGAAACAGTAATAAATAAATAAAATTAATAATTAATTTAATATACATCCAACTACTGTAGTCGGAAATATAAATAATTAAATAAATATAATTCTAAATATCTAATCAGTCCCTTAAATGAAAATTAAATAATTATTTAAATAAATTATTAATTTTATATTTTCGACTACTATAGTCGGAAATACTAATAACTAAATAAAATTAAAAGTAATTAAGTATATATTCGACCACCGTAGTCGTAAATATAAATAATTAAATAAATATATTACTAAATGTATAAGCAGTTCCTTATGCGAAATTTAAAAAATAAGTAAAATAAATTATTAAATATATATTTCTGACCGTTGTAGTTGAAAATAAAAATAATTAATTAAATATATTAGTAAATATATAATCGTACTCTTACACCAAAATTAAATAATTATTTAAATAAATAATTAAATATGTATTTCCTACTACTGTAGTCGAAAAATATAATTAATTAAATAATCAAATATATTTAATTTGAACTTACTGTAGTGGTCGGAACATTATATTGAATTATTAAATAAATAATTATATGTAAAATATAAGTTACACGATAGTCTTTCACACTGTATTAATTAATTTTAATATTTAATTAAGTTGTATTAATTAATTTAAATATATAATTAAATTATAAGTATCAAATATCAAATATATATAACCGACTGATGTAGTAAAAAAATTTGAATAATTAAATAAAATAATTTTTTTCGACTACTGTAGTCGGAAATCTTATAAATAATTAATTTCAATACATAATTTATTATATTAAATACTTAACCGACCGAAGTAGTCAAAAACTTTAAATAATTAAACATATTAAATTTATTTCTGACTGAAGTAGTCGAAAATTTACTTTTAATATACCCCAAAACGCACAGCTTTTCCAATTCTGTCTCTCCTTCCCACTTCCTCTCTCTCTAGGGCACACTTCTCTCTTCTCTCTCTCGGCTCTCTTCTCTCCACCGTCTCTCTCAAAACTTGACCGTAAAGGTTGCGTCTCTCGCAAGAAGTGGTAACGGCGACGGTCAATTTCACTGATTCGAGGTTAAAAATGAACTTACTTGGTGAATCTTCTTTGGAGTAAATTGAGCTCAATACTAAAAACTTGTTATGTTCCATGTTTATCATGTACCACTATATATTGTTTTGTCCAAGAAGTTCTTCTCATGGATTGCTAATATGTA
Organism: Capsicum pubescens; assembly: GCA_030864215.1. NCBI lineage: Eukaryota > Viridiplantae > Streptophyta > Magnoliopsida > Solanales > Solanaceae > Capsicum > Capsicum pubescens. The sequence goes on along the minus strand of CM061540.1, from coordinate 282,244,002 downwards.
ATTTGTAATATATATCGATCTATATATATTTGTACTTAGACAACAATTTCAAATTTCATTTTAGATACGAATCAGGAGGATGACATCTATGTTGTTTCATACTAGTATCATTATAAGACCAAAAATCCTCAGAATTTTTTATCCTAATTTCACCAAGTTATGAACATCCAAGAATCTGGTTTAAGAAACTTCAGATTTAATTTTCTTGTGCAAACGGGTCTGAAATTTTGGAAGTGATTTTATGAAAACTTAATCCTCAAATGTTTTCAGTCATATAGTTCCTCACCCTTTTTATTTAGTTTTATGTTTTTTTAGAAGATTTCTTTCATTTTTACACTCTAGAAATCTGTAGAGATTATTTTTTTCTATTCAAATTGTAAGAGGGTAGCAGATAATTGGTGAAAAAAAAGTTATTTTCTTCTATATAATGTGTCAAAAAATAAATGTAATAACACTAATTTTGATGTCTCGACCAAAAAAAAGAAAAGATAGTTGGTTATAAAAGTGGTTAGGTGGAAATTGTATAAGCTCAATTTTGAGTTCCTGTATGACCCTCTCCATTAGAGACCTTTCAAATTCAGTAGGAAGACCAAATCCCATACCCATCAAGTCATGTGCATCTCCTCCAGATTGGTCTAATGAAAAATCCATTTGTAGCTCATCTTCATCATCAAACATTATAGCACCCGTTTCCTCTCCAAGTGTTGCTCCTGGCCACAAAAAATATCATACATATATATTAAACAAGTAAATAGCTATTGTTGCTGATAAAAAAATTCCAAGATATTAAACAAGTAAATAGCTATCACATGGATTGGATACCTTTCACTGATAGATTTTTTTTTAATTAAAATATTCTATTGTTGTTGGCTTCTTTACTATGTTGTATTGAATCTCTTAGTTTTCTGCTTGTGTCTACTGCGTAGTAGAATCTCTAAACAACCCTGTTATTGTTTTGTTTCTCTTGTTTTTGTTTCTCTTTTCTATTATTATTGCTGTCATTCTTATGTAGATGAAAAATAAAGATCGTACATGGATGTATAATAGAATTTATCCTAACCATATGGGGTTAAGAGAGGAATATAAAGCTGGGGTAGCTGGATTTATTGCTAAAGCAATGACACTTAATGATTTTCTTATTGAAGGTACAATTAGGTGTCCTTTTTGGAATTACACGTGTTGTAAGTTATTGAGTCCAGATGCTGTTACATTACATCTTTATAGGAAGGGTTTTATGTTGAATTATACTGTGTGGAAAGCTCATGGAGAGAGTAGTGCTGCTAATAATTTTGCTTTTCAAAATTATGTTGAAAATCCAATAAGAGAGAATAATGTTGAAAGTTCACGATATAGTGAGATGGTCAGGGATGCTTTTGGGACACACTCAGGGGCTCAAAATGAACTAAATGATGAGGCTAAGCACTTTTATGAACAGTTAAAGAAAGCTAGTCATCCATTGTATGAAGGATCAATGCATTCTAAGTTATCTGTTGCCGTTCGGTTACTGAGTATTAAGTCAGATAATTCAATTTCTCAAGAGGGCATGAACTCTATCATTGGACTTATGAATGAACTTAATCCAAATAAACTTGACTTACCCAAAGATTTCTACACAACAAAGAAGTTGGTTTCTAAGTTAGGACTTTCATCAGAGAGGATTCACTGTTGCGAGAAAGGTTGCATGTTATTCTATAAGGAAGATGCAAATTTAGAACATTGCAAATTTTGTAACCATCCTCGTTATAAGGAAGTTAGACAAGCTAAAGGGAAGAAAGTTCTTGTGAAGTCGATGCATTAATTACCCCTTATACCACGGTTAAAGAGGTTGTATGCATCAATGAGCTCTGCCCCTCATATGAGATGGAACTATGAAATAAAAGACCACCTGGTGTTTTATGTCATCCGTTAGATGGAGAACCATGGAGGCATTTTGATAGTGTGTATCCAGATTTTACTAGTGAACCAAGAAACATTATGTTGGGATTATCTACTGATGGATTCACTCCATTTTCTGTCTCAGCTACACCATATTCATGTTGGCCTGTGTTTGTGACTCCTTATAATCTTTCACCTGAATTGTGTATAACGAGTCAATATATATTTCTAACTTGTATTATTCCAGGTCCTTGCAATCCAAAAGTTTTAATTGATGTATATCTGCAGCCATTAATTGATGAGTTGAACTTATTGTGGCATGAAGGTGTGGAAGCATATGACGTATCAATGAAACAAAACTTTAGATTGTGTGCTACTTTGATTTGGACTATAAATGACTTTTCTGCTTATGGAATGATGTTTGGGTGGTCAACTGCGGGCAAGTTAGCTTGCCCTTGTTGTATGGAAGACACAAGCATTCACTTTGAAACATGGGGGTAAAACCTCATGGTTTGACTGTCATCATCGATTATTGCCAATAATGCAACATGAGTTTAGGAGAAATCTAGTGATTTTATGAAGAATAAGACTGATTTTGAGGAGCCACCGCCAATTTTGTCGCGAGAAAAAATTTGCGATAGAGTGAGGAATCTGCCTAAGGTAACAGATTCTCCACCATCCAGGATACCTGGTTATGGTGTAATACATAACTGGACTAAATGAAGCATATTTTGGGAGTTAGATTACTGGAAGGATAATCTTCTGCCTCATAATTTGGATCCCATGCATATTGAGAAAAACTTCTTTGACAACTTATTTAATACTGTGATGGATGTAAGTAACAAAACAAAAGATAACTTGAAGGCCATGATGGACTTAAAGGAGTATTGTCGGCGTAGTGAGTTGTACCTGACATACTTAAACAATAAAATTCAGAAGCCCAAGGCCAGTTACACATTCACTTTGGAGGATAGAAGAGTGATTTGTGATTGGGTTAACAATTTGAGAATGCCAGATGGATATGCGTCAAATTTATCTAGGTATGTTGACATGAAGGAAGGAAAGTTGAACTCCATGAAGAGCCATGACTGTCATATTTTCATGGAGTCATTGATGCCTATTGCATTCTGTGCATTGCCCGATAGAATTTGGAAGCCCATAACAGAGATAAGCTTATTTTTCAAAGATTTATGTTCTAACACATTAAGGGAGGAGAACCTATCTTTGATGGATATCAACATTCGCTTAACCTTAAACAAGTTGGCCAAAATTTTCCCTTCTATTTTTTTTGATGTTATGGAGCATCTTCCAATTCATCTTGTGCGAGAGACACGACTTGGAGGTCCTGTTCAGTGTCGATGGATGTATCCCTTTGAGAGGTATTGACTTTTAACATTTACCTTCATGTGTTTTAATTTAACATTATTTCCTCTAAAAGATCATACTATGCAGGACTATTGGCAAATGTAAACGGACCATAAAAAATAGATCCCAAATTAAGGGATCAATATGTGAGGCTTATTTGGCTAAAGAGACCTCTTATTTTTGTTCATATTATTTTGAACATGATGTACCATGTCTGAGAAACCGACCTAATAGGTATGATGATGGAGACAATTTAGATCCTTCGGCACCACCATTTTCAATATTCAATCAACTAGGTAAAGAAAGTCCGAAAGGTGGTCCAGTTCGATATTTAAATGAGGTGGAGCTTAAGTCAGTTACAACACATGTATTATTAAATTTTCCCGAGGTCCTTCCTTTTTATAAGTGAGTATATTTATATTAAGGAAAATCATTCAAGGTCTATCTAAGCTTAAACTAATGAAAGTCATAACTTTGTCGGGCAGCTACTTCGTGGCTTTACATGGGGATGCTGCTGTTTATCCTATGTTTTTAGTGTGGTTTAGAGAATATGTAAGTGTAACTTAAATATTTAACACAATTTACACTTTTGTTCAATGTCATGTGTATTTAAATTCTAACTTTTTTTAAACTTTTTATAGGTTCATAATCCACTTAATTATGACCCAAATGGCCAATTTTTATGTGATATAGCTTGGGGACCTGATGCTAAAGTCAGAAAGTTTTCTAAGTACTCTGTCAATGGGTACAAATTTCATACAGAAGAGTTCTCTAAGGGAAAGAAAGCCAACAATAGTGGGGTTTGGGTGAAAGGTGATGGCGGTGTTGATTATTATGGCGTGCTTCATGAGATTTTAGAACTCCATTATCATGTTGGTTGACCAAAGAAAAAATTGGTTCTCTTTCGATGTAAGTGGTATGATCCTACTCCTAAGTTAGGTACAAAGGTGCACCCTCAGTACAAAATAGTTGAAATTAAGCGTACAAGGAAGTATGGACTCTATGATCCATTTGTCATTGCACAAAATGTTAAACAAGTGTATTACGCTCCTTATCCTTTCGTAAGAATAAATCTGCATGGCGGGTAGTTGTAAAAACAAAGCCCGTAGGTAGAGTTATAGTAGAGGATGCATTGGATGTAGTGTATCAGAATGACATTTCAGGTGTTGAAGAAAGGGTAGATGATGAATTAGCAGGTGAGTTGCAGCATAACGAACACTTGTATGAAGAATTTGATCCATTTGAACTAGATTGAATGTTCATGATTATGGAGAAGGAACATCCGGGGAAAATGAAGAGGAAGATCCAATTGATGAAAATGAAATAAGAGAGGAAGAGTTACTTGATGAAAATGAAACAAGTGATGAGGAAGAATCGATGAATGAATATGAAACAAGTGATGAGGAAAAATTGATGAATGACTATGAAACAAGCGACGAGAATTGAGTTGTTATTATTAGTAGTAATGTGTTGTAACAAGGTCTTGAATTGTATTTTAGCTGTTGGTTTTTATTATTAGCTATTGTAACAAGGTCTAATATTAGTAGTATTGTGGTTTGTTTTCAATAGTGTTCAACATCCCATGCTTGATCTAAGCAGTTAGTTTTATGATTGTTGATTAGTCATTCAGATTATACATTCACTTCTCTTGTGAGGTCTTGGTTTGAAAACAAGTTTTACGTTGAACAAAATAATTTCACTCCATTACTTGTTTGTATAATATTAGATCCACATGTAGATCTCTTGGAAGTTCTTTTCTCTAGTATAATAACACTGTGGATTTGTAGTTTTCTAACCTTCTTTTAGAGATTTTTTCCCTTTGTAATAATGGTGAATAAGGTGTAATTGTTTATGTATTTATTTTTCCAAATTAAAGTTTGGAGGGATATAGAATATGGGAAAGAGGTGATGTTCTGGTTACTCCAATCACATGTGCAGAGATTACTTTTTAGCAATGCATCTGGTAGATGCAACTTTCTTTCACTCAGTACTACAGGGAATGCAAAATTTAATTTTTGTTTGATCTAAGAAACATAGATGGGCAGCATAACACAGACTAACTCCTTTTTGTGTTATTTTTTTCTAGGTGGTTATTAAAGAAAATCAATGGCATCAAAAGGTCATGGTAATGGACAATGTAAGAAAGGTAAGAAAGAACTTGATAATATTTTCGAAGGTCAATATACACCACCACCAGCACCACCTGTTACCACAACTCTTCAACCAGCTACTACAAATATTATTCCTCCTCCAAGAGAAACTATTTCACTACCAAATGCATTTTTCATGCCCCCACCGCCCCACCAGTTCCAACCCTCTTCTCCCCCTAATAGTCTGCATAGTAGCTCTTCATCTGTAACTTCAATATCATCCACACCTAGCCTTTTTGAATTGAGAATTAGAGGTTCCAACACATCAACATCGCCCTCCATTGATAGTGCTGCAATGTCTAATGCTACAACAGCTGCTTCCCAGATTCCTAAATTTAAAGAGGTAGTTGAATATGACGGCAACGAGAGGCTAATTATTTCCCCTGATGATAATGGGTAAGTAAATCTTATGTTTTTTCGTAATTTTTAAAATTTTCGAAAGCTAAGATAATTTAATGTAATTTTATTGTAGGTTCATTCCCGCTTATGCCGGTGGACATATGGTTATATAAGCAATTAAACCATTTTACACGGAGCCATGGGGTAGTTGGAATGAGATTCGACTCGTCATCAGAGTGCTTATGTGGAATCAATTTTTGGTATAGTCAAAATCTAAGAATTTACCATTTTAGTATCCTATCAATGATGAATTTACCTTTATATCCGTCAACTCATTTCATGACTTTATATTAAACTATTTTGCAGACAAAGTGTGCATGGAATTCTTGTAATGATAATGAAATACAACGTATTTTCAAGTTGAAAGAAGCTCAACGTATCAAAGAACACTTATATGAGGCCCGGAGGCACTTAGAAAAACCTGGATAGCTGAATGCTAATGTGTGGGATCAGTTCTTAAAAAAATAGGATACTCCTGAATATAGGGCAAGGAGGGAACGGGCAAAGGAAAATAGAGCATCTCAAATGGGTGGCTCGTTGCACACTGGAGGTTCGGTGAGTTTCGCTATACACCGACGGAAACTGGTAATAATAGCTTAAATTTCTGATTTGTTCGGTTTAGCTCACTGTTCTATACCGTGACATAGTAAAGCCGTGTGGTGCTCTTTTAATTCACTATTGTTGTTATCTTCTTGTTGTTGTTCATCTTGAAGTCTAGTGAAGCCGTGTGTGGCCTATTTCGATTCACTAACATTGTTGACATCTTGTTGCTCTTGTTGTTGTTTTTATTGAAGTCTAGTGAAGCCGTGTGTGGCCTATTTCGATTCACTAGCATTGTTGACATCTTGTTGCTTTTGTTATTGTTCATATTGAAGTCTAGTGAAGCCGTGTGTGGCCTATTTTGATTCACTAGCATTGTTGACATCTTGTTGCTCTTGTTGTTGCTTGTTTCTTTTGTTGTGAACTTGATCTTGTTCATCTTGTATTACCACTTGGTGGGAATACGCTAGGTTTGTTGTTGTTGTTGGTGGTTTGGTTTTGGTTTTAATCAAACACCGATCCAAACGAAACCATCAACACCCCTATCAGTATGCAATACTCATTCTAAGTTTGTAAATAGACTCATTTGCACCCTCGGTATGAATATTTCTCTGAATCAGTTTAAGTTTGGTTACTTCTTTCCTTGCTAAGGTCTTCTTAATTATGATGTTAAATGAACCTTTCCTTACACCTTTTAACAATCATTTTAGAAGTATATTCAGCCAACTCAAATATTGCAGAACCTTCTAAGTACTTTCTTTCCTTATCTCTGATCAAACCTGGTCATTCGCGTCTTAAACAATGTGCACATAGCATAGTGTTTTGTGAACTTCCATCAGTTGTGACTTTAAGAGAAATGAATTGACTTTTGTGCTATGGAAAACAATTTAGATAGGTTATGTTCATGTATCAGCTTTAAGCTGTTTGTTGTAATGTTTCTAAGAGCTAGCTTTTGAAGGATCTGATTATAGAAATCTTCTTAAAAAAAGAGAGAAAGAGAAACTAACTTTTTTTTCTTTTTGGGCATAATGATAAATAAACATTGTAAATACTCTGATTTCCACGTCTAGATACTTCAACTTGTGTCAACTGTGCCAGTTGAACACTTCATCTTACAAATTAATGTGCCACGTTAGCATCATGTGTTCATGAGATATAGTGGAAACGAGCTAGAGTGTTTAGTTATCAGCTGAGACCAAGTTGAGGTATCTTGCCTGTTCAAACAAACATTCTTACAATAACTCGTATGCAAACTGAGTTTTTTGAAGCTCCACCGTGTTAGTTTATTGAAAGTTTTTAACAAATTGGGTTTTCGATTTTGGTGGTCTGAGGTTATTCATTTGTTGGAACATCTGCTGGATGTTACTGTAATGCTATAGTGATAGAAATCCATTGCAGAAGATGGAAAAACAAGAAGCATTTGAGTGGTAAGTGGTGATGATGTTTGTAGCTTGTGAATGTTTACTTTTTAACTTATCTTGGAGCTAGAACTAGCAAATTTCATATGTTTAAGTTCTAGGTAAGTGGTGATAAGTCTTCATGGGAGGTGGATTGTATAAATGATACTAATACTTTATAAAGGAAGTACTGGTTGGAAACTCCAGTGAATGCCACCTCCTATTGGAAAATAATTAGAGTTTCTAACTTATAGCTTCTTATATAGTGCATAAAGTCTTGAAAATTGATGCAGGAGTTCCAATTTAACTTATAGCTTCTTATATAGTGTATTCTCACGGGCCTATTTTAAGACACGTGCATAAAGATTAACACACTCTAAAGTGATGCTAAACTTCAGTTCTCAACCCCTATAAAACAGTCCCCAAGAATCAATGAACATTCACACAAACAAGCAAGGAAAGGAACTAAAGAAAGACAATGTTTTTGGAGGTCAAAGAGCCAACGTTTTTGTGTTATATTTCTGAATATACAAGGATGTGCTGATTCCTATGATGTCTTAATACATCTATTTATAGTCCTCTTAAAGTCCCTAAGTAAAAAATGTACAACAAGTGCAAGAACTCTTCCCATAGAATTGTCAACTACAAGCTGGAAATTCTGAAAAATCTGCACATGCATGCTGGAAATTTCTGCACATTCAAGCCAACCTATGTGGACTTTTCAAAGTTCAAGAAGTGTGCTGCATGCTTAATTTGACCACCTAGAAGGTGCTGGAACATTGGCAGCATTTCGGGGCATTTATCGAAGCTCCGTCAAGCTCAAAAAGGCACCCGATCAGTCTGGAACATGCCCAAAATGTGAGAAATTTAATGGGTTGTGACGCGGGGCATCACAGTATAGTATCTTTGGCACATTTTTGTTGAATGTATTAGCAAATTTTGGGTATTGGCTCCCTATATAGCTGTAGACCCCTTCCAAACTATCTATTTATAGCTTTAACACTTGAAAAGAAACCACCTAAACTACTACTTCTGTTGGATTTGAGTATTTTCGAATCATGGACTCCATGATCTATTATTAGTCTTAAGATGTTTTGGTCTATGCTGCCCGAACTTGTCTTTGTACTTGCATTATCTCTTTTTCTAAAATTTTGCAGGAATATGAAAATGGAGGAAAAGAGCGCCCTTTTATTGATGTTTACGAAGATACGCATAGGAAGAAAAACAAGGAAGGTACAAGAGGAGATTGGGTCGAACCGCGTGCTATGAATGCATATGTAAGATAATAACTTTTACATACATTGTTTTATTATTACTCAACTTTGCTTGTTTACATACTGACAAATAATTTTTCTTTCAGGAAGAATTTAAAAAAAAGCATAGAAAAGTGGCGTCAAACCCAACCTACTTCAGAGGATGGTACCATGGTCCAACCATCACCTGAAGAGCGGAATAATATGTGGGCAATGTGGTAGGTGGTCCAAAGAAAGGTAGAACCTACAGGACAGGGGTTGTCCAATTCTCGAGTAGTCCTTCGTTGTTTCCTAGTTCCTCTTCTACTTTACAAATTATGGAAGAAATGGAAGCGATGAAAAAGCAAATTGTGGAATTGACGCAGAAATGTATAGCTAACGATGCTAAGTTTTCTAAATTTGATAAATTGGAGGAGTTGGTTAAGAAGTACATGCCGCAAGTATTTTAGGACGAGGAAGATAATGAATCTGATGATAATTAGATTGTAGTTATTGTTCTTGTTTTTTGTTGTGACTTTTAGATGTTTAAACTATTTGATTTTATATTTGTTTTGAATGGTTTAAAGTGGTTATATTTATAAATTTTTGTCGTGTTTGATCCAATTGTGAAAAATACATTAATTATGTTGTTTATGATCTGAAAGCAGTGTAAGCTAATGTAATATAATAATTATTAAATAGTTATTTAATAATTTTCCAACTATAGTGGTCGAAATAATTAAAATTATTAAATAATTATTTATAAAATTTCCGACTTCATTGGTCGGAATAATTATAATTATTAAATACTTATTTATTAAATTTTTGACTACAGTAGTCGGAATAATTACATTATTAAATAATTATTTATTAAATTTTCGACCACAATAGTCGGAATAATTATAATTATTAAATATTTATTTATTAAATTTCCGACTATCGTAGTCAGAATAATTATATTATTAAATAATTATTTATTAAATTTCCGACCACAGTACTCGGAATAATTATCATTATTAAATATTTATTTATTATTTTTTTGACTACAATAGTCGAAATAATTAAAATTATTAAATAATTCTTTATTAATTTTCCAACTATAGTAGTCGAAATAATTAAGATTATTAAATTATTTTTTATTAAATTTCCGACTACAATATTCAGAATATTTATAATTATTGAATAAATATTTTTTAAATATCCGACTACATTTTCGACTATAGTAGTCGGAAATTTCCGACTACTTCAGTCGGAAAATACTTTCTGACAAGCTATATTCCGACTACCATCAAGTAGTCGGAACTACCTTATTTTCCGACCACTTTCCGACTAAACTGGCCGTCGAAATTTTACTATTTTCTAGTAGTGTCAACATGTACACCATACAAATAATGCCTCTAAATCTTTAAGGCAAACACTACAACTGCTAACTCAAGATCATGAGTAGGATAATTCTTTTCATGGGGCTTAAGTTGTCTAGAGGCATAGGCTATGACCTTAACTCTCTGCATCAAAACATAACCCAAACCAACTTTGAAAGCATCACAATATACCACAAACCCGTCTGAACCATCTGGTAAGGTCAAAACTGGGGCTGTAGTGAGTTGAGTCTTTAAATCCTGAAAACTCTTGTCACATGAATCTGACATCTGGAATTTGACTTTCTTCTGAGTCAATCGAGACATGGGGGATGCAATAGATGAAAACCCTTCGACAAACCATCGTTAATAGCCAGCCAAACCCAAGAAACTCCTGATATCTGACGGAGAGATGGGTCTGGGATAATTTCTCACTGCTTTAGTCTTTTGAGGGTCAACTCTAATGCCATCGTCAGAAACAATATGACCAAGGAAAGCTACTGGCCTTAGCCAAAATTCACATTTACTGAATTTGGTGAACAACTGATGGGCTCTGAGAGTTTGTAACACTATTCTGAGATAGTCTGTATGATCATGTTCACTGAGGGAGCAGACTAGAATATCATCAATGAAGACTATAATGAACATGTCCAAGTACTTCTTGAACACACGGTTCATCAAGTCCATGAAAGATGCTGGGGCATTGGTAAGACCAAATGACATTACTAGGAATTTGAAGTGACCATATCAAGTTCTGAAAGCTGTTTCTGGAATGTCACATTCTCTGACTCTGAACTGATGATATCCTGATCTGAGGTCTATCTTAGAAAAGTAACTTGCACCCTAAAGTTTGTCAAACAAGTCATTGATTCTAGAAAGTGGGTACTTTTTATTGATTGTGACTTTGTTCAACTGACGGTAGTCAATACACATTTTGAGAGAACCATCTTTCTTACGCACGAATAGAACTGGTGCACCCCAAGGGGATACACTAGGTCTGATAAATCCCTTATCTAGGAGATCCTTCAACTGTTCTTATAACTCTTTGAGTTCTACTGGAGCCATTTTGTAAGATGGGATAGAGATAGGCTGAGTATCAGGAAGAAGGTCTATTCCAAAGTCAATTTTCCTCTCGAAAGAAACTCTGGGAAGGTCTTCGGGAAACACATCTGAAAATTCACATACTGCTGGAACTAACTCAAGACTAGGAGTCTTGGAACTAGAATCCATAACTCAAACAAGATGATAGACACACTCCTTGTATATCATTTTCCTCGCCCTTAGGTAGGAAACAAGCTGACCCCTAAGTGCTGAGTACTACCCTTCCATTTTAGGAAAGGTTTATTCAAAAACTGAAAATAGACAATTCTGTTTCTGCAGTCAACTAAAGCATAGCATGAATTGAGCAAATCCATGATGAGAATGATACCAAAATCTGCCATCTCTAGCTCTTCTAAGTCTGCTGATATAACTTTCTGACATACCATAACCGGACAGTTCCTGTATATCCATTGGGCTATAATAGATTTACCCACTAGGTTAGAGACTGAGAAGGACTCTTCTAGAATTTCAGGACTGACTCCAAAGTCAATAGCTATATAAGGAGTTACAAAGGACAAAAAAGCTCCTGGATCTAGCAAAGTATAAATATGTAAATGAAAAATTTGTAATGTACCAATGACCATATCAGGAGAACTCTCCTGATCTTGTTGGGACTGAAGTGCATAAAGCCTGTTCGAGCGTTGCCTACTGGTGGCACTGGAAGCGACACCCTGCTTATTCGAGCGACCGAACTAAACTGGGGGATGATTATGCTGACTTTGCGAATCCACTTGAGGACACTCTCTGACCCTATGGCCTGGCTTGCCATATCCGAAACATATATCACTGCCATCTCGACAGACACCCTGATGGTTTTTGCCATATTTTTGGCAAAGAGGATTTGTTCAGGCACTGCTAACACTACCCTGGGGTTTAGGGCCTAGTGCCTATTCTTTATTGCCATCTCTAAATTTTGTCACTGAAGCATTGGCTAAGGACGGTGCTGGAACTAAAGATTTCAGGAGGAACTGAGAACGATTTCCACCCTATGAATTAGGCTGAGTGAAGTTGAAGCTACCTATTTTAGATCTCTTATTCTCCCTTCCCTTCTCCTTATTCTTAGCCTCCTCTATCTGCTGAGTATGGACTATGAGCCTGGATATGTCCATCTCCTTAATCAACATTGTGGTCCTACACTCCTTCACCACACTGTTAGACATACCCAACACAAACTTACTCTCTTAGATATGCTATCTTCTACCATATGAGGGGCATATCTGGCTAACTGAGTAAACTTGAGAGAATACTCCTTCACTGTAATGTTTCCCTATTTCAGATTAATAAGCTCCAAAAACTTTGCTTTCCTCAACTTTAGTGGGAAGAACCTGTCAAGGAAAATAGTAGCAAACTCGTCCCATTCTACTGGCCCAGCATCTGCACTCCTATCTGCCTTTCACTACTTAAACCATGTATGAGCCATATCCTGCAATTGATATGCGGCTAACTCCACACTCTCACTTGAAGTCACCCCATGATATCTATAACTTTCTGCACCATGTTAAGGAATTCCCGTAGGTCCTCCTTAGGCTCAGACCCAGTAAATAATGAAGGATTCATTTAGGTGAAGTACCAAATTCTAGCTGCAACAGTATTAGCCACTAGGTTAACCTGAACGACAGCTGGGAATTCATTCTGGGCTGTGACAAAATGAGCTAGAGTGGTGAAAGCTGCTCTGAATTATGTGTGGGAGACATGCTCATCCAAGGGATCTGCCTGAATGGGCAAAGGTGCTAGCTGGTTTCCTGTTCTTCTTCCGTTGTTCTTTTTAGGAGGCATGTTATATAAATGGAAGTAAAAAAGGATTAGACAGAGAGTTTAACTTGAGATCATGCTCACTCGCACGATATGAATAATTAAAAAAGGGAAACTTTTCCTAAAAACGTCGCATAGCCTATTGTCCATAAGTATGGCACGCTATACATCCATGTACAAGACTCTACTAGACACAACTTTCAGACTCCCTAGGACTCTGTTGAACCTTAGGCTCTGATACCAAGTTTGTATCACCCCGAGTCTGTACTCAGGATATCACGCGGTGCTCACGACCCCAAAATACGACAAGCCAACCCATGAATGGTACCTGCTGTGAACACAGACTAATATTACTGAAATAATATGGAAAATTAGGTTGAAATTCCATAAGGTTTATAGTCTGAATACTGATAAATATAGTACTGAAATAACATCTAAGAATTGAATACTGGCTGAACTAGTCAAGTTTGAAAAGCCTCAAACTGATCTATATGAATATGGAGTTGATGGGACAAGCCCCCAACTAACTCCGACTACTGAAATACTAAAATAAAAGAATATCCTCAATAGATGAGGACTCACTATAGAATTTGCTGCTGCTATCTGAATCCATCTAAGTGCGGTTAGGACCCTGAGCATCCGAACCTATGATATGAGACATCATAGCGCAAAGAGAAATAATGCATTAGTATGTGGAAGTACTGGTATTCTAGATGAGGTAAGGATAAATTCAAGGGTTCATATGCATGAATACTAACTGACTGAATGATATAAAGTAACTAAATAAAAGTACATGGATAACTGGAACTACTATAAAATGCTGAGTATGCAATACTATGCATATACATATATATACTGTATTTGAGATTTTATTGAAACTGAGTACTAGATTCTTATAACTGAGTAACTCATATATGAGATTATTGATAACTGAATTACTGACACTGAGTGACTATATCTGACAGTCCTGATCCTGTAAAACTGAACTGAGTTCTATTCTGAGCTAGGAGACTGTGTCTGACAAACCTAATTCTGTAGAACTGAACTTAGTTTTATATTGAGTTTGAAATTGAAACTGTAACTGTGGAAGTGTTCATCTGACCGACATACCCCGATTATAAATTGAGTTAGGGTCCAACCTGTTACCCTAGTTGGAAGGGTGTCAGCACCTTGCCAAGGGATACTAACAATGGTTGTGAGTTAACCCTATCTGAAAGAAAGACATTTCTTCAACCCTCACCAACAGGAAAACTCATACAAGATGTATTAACCATTATCTAGTAGGAAGATATCTCAAATTAAGCTGGCTAGTAGTTCCGTAATCCAGGGATTGCTACTAAGGGTCAAACCCATTAATGACCCGAATTCCCCCATACTTAGGTTCACTTGGTGATGAATCCTACTTCCAACTAAATAGACATTGAACTGATCACTAAATTGTACTAAGCTTGACTGAACAGTTACTGATTGAGGTAACTGACTGAACTGGACTGAGTTCTATTAACTGACTGGGTACTACTGTTTATGACATCACAAAGACTATTCTGAAACTACTGAAATTCTAGGTAAACAACTAGATTTTGGGTATTGAATACCCCCAGGACTCAATAGTGTAAATAGTACAACATAGCACAATCTTAAAAGCATAATAACTAGTCACTTTGTCACAATTCATTCCTTGAGGCATCTTATAAAAAACTTGGGGAGCATGGTTATTTCACATAATAATAGTCAACACATGAGCATCATGGATAAACTAATCACTTGTAATTTTAAGGGTTTAACATGCAAATCATATAATTCACCACACCTGCTATTTTAATTTCATGAAACTTATAGTAAACCATGATTTGAAACCTAAATAATATCATGAACATGAATACAATCAAATTCAACATGAAATTCATGAAAAACAACCAACTATTAATTTTAAAAAGGGTTCTTGAACTTCAAGGGTGAAAAGGAACCCTTGAATGAACACCTAACATACCTTGGTAATCAAATTCGTGAAGATTGATGGTGCGTTCTTGAAGCTTGAATTTGAAATTGGATGCCCTAGGGTTTGTTCTTGGGAAAATTTAAGAGAGAATGAGTGATTTTGCCTTTAGGGTAGGTTAATATCGTGTTTTGGGGAAGAATAAAAGTGGAAAAATAACCCAAATACCCCTCTAGATGCAGACTTTTAATTTCTAAAAATGTGCTCTGTGATGCGCAGACCGACGTGCCGTACGATAGTGTCAACGTGATAACTAATGCGCCATATTTTGTTTGCGTTAGGTCAATGGAATTTGCACTCTAATGCTGGGGAAAATATCCATCGACGTCATGGGCGACACGATGCGTTAAGATCGCTTTGACCCACTATTTTTATCATCCAAACACATTTCAAACGAGGTTTAAAAAATCCAAAACTCGCCCAAAGTGACCTATTGACACACCTGATCATGATTCAATCCTAGGATCGACATTTTAAGGTCTTAAGGGTCGCAAACATATGATCGCCAAATTACGAAGGCTAAAATAATTCTAAGTATAAACACTTAGCTGAAATTTCTAAGTCTGGGACCTCTTTTGATGCTCTAAAGGACTGAGTTGAGCTGGAATTTTTCGGGGTCTTTCAAATCGAGAGAAAAAGGCATGTTATCTCTCTTCTCATCCATTGTTTTTTTCTCTCTCTTAGGGATTTTTGTTGTTCATTATTGTTGCTTCTTTATTCATTATCTTCTTCTTCATTATCATCATCTTCTACTTTATTATCTTCTTCTTCTTGTTGACCATTGTTGTTGTTGTTGTTGTTACCGCTACTATTGCTATTTAACCATTTTCCTAGGTCAAATTTTGTTTCGTACATCACTTTCTACTTTGGCATTACTTCATTAGAGACTTTGGTAAGTCAAATTATGATTTTTAGTTTAATTTGTCATTTGGGTAACTGCTATTATGCTATTTTTTCAATAATAGATAGCACGCAAATATGAAAGCAATATAAGAGTCATCTGTTTAAACAGATCAATCATTTGTTGCGATAGATGAGATATTTTTTGAATGGAAGACTTATATGTTGGATTTATGTTTATGGTTCTATAGTGCCATAACATGAATCAAACAGATAGGTCATCTGTTGCAACTATGACCCAGCTATTGTAACAGATTAGTTATCTGATACAAGAAGATAAATATCTGTTGCAACAGATTTGTAACCTCTTGCAACAGTATATGAACTCGATTTCATGCAACAGATTAGTAACCTGTTGCAATAAAACCTAAACTCGATTTCAACAGACGTGTTGTCTGTTGGAACTAGGTAAATTTCTATTGCAATAAATTATTAACATGTTGCAATAGAACCTGGACTCGATTCCAAAAGATGGTAAATATCTTTTGCAATATATTAATAACCTGTTACGATAGAACCTAACCTCGATTCCAACAGATCATTATCTGTTGCAACAGGTAAGTCATCCATCATAACAGGTTAATTATATATTGTAACATGTCACTCATCTATTGGAATCAGCTTCAAAGGTGCCTTAGTACTGTAACATCTATCCCAACAGGCGCTTTATCTGTTGCAACAGATATATAGTGTATTGCAACATATGATTCACCTATTATAATAGATGTCTCGTCTGTTGAAATCAACTTCAGGAGTGTAACATGAATCCTAACAGGTAAGTAATCTATTGCGACTAATCACTTACTTGTTGCAACAGATTACACATCTATTGGGATTCATGTATGGCACTATGAAATCACGATTAATAAATGACTTTATTTAGGTACCACTAATGGAGGGATCAATAACAATAGGGGTGGATTGTCATGGTCAATGGATCGATAAGAGCAATTGATATGTATGGTGTTGGAAGAAGGGTTAAATACTAGAGATGATAGCTATGACAGTCCAACGTAATGTTTTAGATAATGATTTTGTGAACTTAATCATCAGCTATTGTGGACTGAATTGTCAACCGGAAGAACTCGTCATCACCTACATGCACAACTCCTTTGAAAATCAGAGGGTACTACCTTTCAAGACAACTGATTAGGTTCGGTTGCGTGCTTATCTTAGTGATTCATCCAAGCTGGTTTTAAGGGTGTACGTGGTTGAAAAGATGAGAGAGAATGAAAACCCAAATGTAGAAGAATAAGAATATCAAGACATCTTTGAAGAGAGGTTGGATGATCTAGACATGAATATTCCAAATAATGATCAAACACCTACGCCTGTTGATGTGACCAATACTGTGGGCAGTTTTTCTCGATCGACATAGTATGACAATCTTCAAGATGACGGGACTGACTTTTTCAATGGAATGTAATTCAAGGAAAAGAATGAAATATCTACCACTTTATTTATTTCTTGCTTGAAAAAAGATTTCAAAATAAAGAAGGTGATTAATTTGAGCAGTGTCTTTTGCTACAAATATGCTAATCTGAACTGCAAGTGGTGGTTCAGAGCGGTGAAGTATGTAAGTTCTGATAGATTCTTCATTCATAAACATAAAAAGCATTGTACATATGGTTCGAAGAATATCTCGGGCCAAAATCCTCACGCCACGGCAAAGGTCCTCGATGAATATTTGAAGAGTAGTTTGCCCAAGGGCAAAGGACCTTCTACAAGGGTTATGGTCAATCAACTCCTTTAGGAATTTGGTGTCCTGATTAATTATTTGAAGATATATATGTCCATAGGGATTTCCAAGGACTTGTGAGGCGGACACACGAGTATGGGTATGCAGTCCTAGATTTGTACTGTTACATGATTGAGTTCATAAATCCTGAAAGTAAGACGACATTGCATGTTGATGAAAACGGATGGTTCAAGTAATTTTTTGTATCCTATGGTGCTTGGATTCAAGGTTTTTGACATTTGATAAAAGGCATAGCCACCGACGGTACCTTCTTGAGGAGCAGGTATAATGGAGTTCTGCTAGCGGCGGTGGCACAGGATGCGGAGAATCACATCTTTCCTGTCGCTTTTTATGTAGCGGACAGGGAATGTGATGCCTCTTATGGACTCTTTTTGAACAACTGCGAAGCTGCGTAGAAGATACTGAAGAGTTGTGTTTTGTTTTGGATAGGCATCCAAGTATTCCAAAGATGGGTTTAATTTTCTTCGCTTCAACTTACTTTGGTTGTTGCATCAGGCATCTTGGAGAGAACATTCGGACCAACTATCACAATGAAAGAGTCATGACCTTTTTTTATAGAGCAGCTAAAACATATAGTTGAGAGGAATTTTTTGACCATTTCAATCAAATAGCAGATGTACATCCCAAGATAGCAGAACATTTCGTACGTGTCGATTTTGAGAAATGGAGTCGGGTATTCTTTCTGGAAGATAGGTACATTCTTATGAATTTAATGTCTTAATCGAGTTACAAGTTTAGTATGATGTCGTACTAAGTGATTCTTTTGTATAGGTACTCCGGTGTATCGGTGAATTCATTGTTTGGCGATGATAGAGAATTTCCCATCAAGGCTCTGTTTGAAATAATAAACAAGAAGTATGGCCGATCTTTTAACAAAAGGCGTGTGCATTTAGAGGCCCAAAAAGAACCCCATTTGTATTAGAAATCAAAAAAATAATATCACCGAACATCATTTTGGGGAATAAGTTATTATCTCATCAAATAGCAGATTACAAATTCAGTATCACCGGTTATGGTGATGCTTCCATGGTTGAGTTTTTGACTTGGATAAAATACCCTGTCCATATGCTATGGCAGTGCTTCGAGCTCAATACGGTCCAAAATATGGACCTAAAATTTATGAGCACTCCTCTCAATATTATTTGGAGGGAAAATATAAAATGGCATATAGTGGGCATATTACTCCGGTGCTTGGGAAAATATAAAATGGCATATAGTGGGCATAATACTTCGGTGCCTCCTGAAGAATCTTGGGTTGTTCCTACAGAGATTTTGGGGAGATTAATAGCTCCTCCATAAATTGACCCAAGCACTATCAATTCGAGAAGAAAGCCATATAAGAGGAGGCATGGAGTCGGAGAATCATTTTTATCTAGAAGAAACAAGTGCTCCATATGTAAGTGTACTGGCCACAAAAGAACTACATGCTCGGATCGTAATCCACCATGATCATTGTAATTGAAAAAACTCGTGTTGTTTGTTGTGGACTTTTATATATTTAACTCATTGTTGTGAACGTAATGTTATCATTTATTAGATATAAAATATCTTTTTAATAACTTGTACTCAATAAAAAGAGGTAACACATGAACTAAATAATACAGTAGACCACAATTATTTTCAACAGATTACCCATCCATGGTAATAGATGGACATTAGCTGGAAGAACACAACACAGTTCCATCAAACTAGAATGTTTTCCTCCAAGAGATGACAAATCTGTCACAACAGATGGATAATCTGTTGACAAAACCCCAACCGATGACCAATCTGTTTCAACAAATGGTCCATCTATTGAAAGAACTCAAAAGCCAAAATTGCTTCTTACCTCCAACCGTCGACATGTTAACATGTATGTTTAGAAGAAATAGACAGAATGAAATTTTAATAAGAATTAAAAAGCCAAAGTTGACTAAAAATAAATTTTTCATTAAACGAAAAGTAAAATACTTTAGGTATAGATACGATATAGAAAAATTAAAATACATACGCTAAAAGAAAAAACACATTCTAATTATTATTAGTATTATCATCATCATTAATGATAGATGGGCAATCAACTCACAGCAGCAGGTCCCTCATCAGCCTCTGCATCTCTATGAACATCTTTGCTCTCACGGTGAACAATTCCCTCTGTAGGTCATTAACCTGCCTCTGAAGTTCCCGCACTATGTCGCGCAGAATAGCAATGTACCAAATAGGATCAACCATATCTAAAACACGCATAAATTGATAAATGTAAAGAAAAGAATCTAAATGTAATACAACATATAGTACCAACTGGTAGATTTACGCAGTAAAATAAATTACCTCAATAAGAAAGGAATATTATCTTTGAAGAGAAGTGGTTAAAGATGTCATACACAAATAAAAAATGCAAGAAATAAATAAAGTGGAGTAGAATAAAGATTAAGGAGGGACCTATTTATAAAGTATTAAATCTGGATGTGTCAGGCCAAAAGGCACGACTGTTCAACTCCATTGTATTAATAACATTCAGACTGGTGGCATTTTGTTTTTTGTGAAAAGTTGCAACTTCTTCTTTTACATTAATACTTCTCACCTTTTCAAAATGGTTTAAGACTTGATAAAATTATTGAGCTGTTACAACAGATCACCATCTGTCACAACAGATTTACAATCTGTTACAACAGATGGTCTGTATGTCCAACAAATGGTCTGTCAAAACATATTTACCATATGTTGCAAAAGATGGTTTGTACGTGCAACAGAAGAGACATATGTTGCAACATATGTATTATCTGTTGCAACAGATGGACTATCTATTACAGAAGATATTTTTATTTCTTCTAACAATTGATTCATCAGTTGTAATAGATGGAGAATTTGATTCATTAGCTGTTTTGAATGTGTTAGATAAAAAGTCACGACTCTTCACCTCTTTTTTGATAGTTGTCACATAAGTGCAGATGAATAAACACTGTTTGGTCTATCGCAATAGATTTACCATCTATTGTAACATCTGTTGCAACATATGTATTATTTATTGTGACAGATGAACCATCTATTAGAGGAGAAATTTTGATTTCTTCTAATAGCTAATTCATCAGCTGCAACAAATGGAGAATTTGATATGTCAGCTATTTTGAATGTATTAGATAAAAAGTCATGACTACCTCTTTTTTAATAGTCATCACATGGGTGCAGATGAACACAATCTAGTTTGTCGCAACAGATTTACCATCTATTGCAATATATGGATTATCTGTTGTGATAGATGGACCATATGTTGGAGGAGATGTTTTGATTTCTTCTAATAGATGATTCATCAGTTTTAATAGATGGAGAATTTGGTTCATCAGTTGTTTTGAATGTGTTAGATAAAAAGTCTTGACTCTTCACCTCTATTTTAATAGTCATCACGTACGTGTAGATGAATGAACACTATCTAACATGTCTTGATGGGGTAGGAAGAATAAGGTGTGTGCAGATAAATAGATCCACTGTCATGCGCGAGAGTTATGTATTATTGATAAGGCCACCATGACAGACACACATAAAGTATAATGATTTTGTCAATGCAATTTTTAACCGATTAGACATTGATCCTTCAAATAAGATCCTACATTGTATAGTTTAGTTTGATAGGTGCAAACTGATAAGGACGAAGGGTTCCAAACGGTGGTGTTGATACCCTATTACAATTTAATAATGGTTTATTCTTATGTTTTTGTGTTAAGTTTGGGGAAGGTTTTAAGTTTTTTGCGGCAGTGTAAATATCTAATAGTGATTGGACCAATTTTAATGGTGCAATGGACTTCTTGAAAGGCCTCCGAAGCCTCGCACTGCAACAAACAATGATGGGACCAATAGAAATTCCCATGGTCGAAATTTGTATAAATGGGTTGCTCGAGAAGACTATTATACAACAAAAGGTGCTTGGGAGAATACATGTGCGGGAAAGGGAGGTGGAGAAGACCATATATCATCTCAGACCTTGTTTAAGAGGAAACACAGAGAAGTAAGTAAGGAACTTCTAGAAAATCTGGCCAATGAATTTGACACGAGAAACAAAAAAGCTGAATGAGCTTCAAATGTGGAAGTGTATCCAAATATAAAAATCCGTCAGTCGTTGAGGAAAAAGAAGAATGGTTAAGAGGACTAGAGCTGGTCACTTTGCTAGAGACTGAAACTAGCGAGCGTGGACTCAATAAAAACTCACAAAGTGCTGGACCAGAACTCTAAGAAAGAAGCTTCGCGAGCACAGGAGATTGGTAAGATTTTCAGTCAAGAATAAAACCTAAACCAATAACTCCAGAAGTAAAAATAAGGGAAGCCAAGACATTAATTTCTGAAGCCTAACTTGCATGCCATGCCTTCTGTTTGTGTCTATGATTAGGGAAATGGTAGTAGAAACAAAAAGATATGAAGTTGGGCAGAAATCCCATGCCTTGTTGTTTCCACTGCCTTTGACCTGGCTAGAGCCATAAACAAGAGGCTTGGGATGTAAGTTTAACTTAAGAAATTGCCATCTTAGCTTGATCCCTTAATTTTAATTCAGGAGTAGTTGGTTAGGTTTCAACCCTGACCGAAAATCTTACCACCTTCCCTGCTCGCAAAGCTGCTTCCTTAGAGTTCTAGTCTTGCATTTTGTGGGTCTTCATTCAGGCCATGCTAGCTAGTTGCAGCCCTCTAGCAAAGTGCACATCTCCAGTCCACTTGAGCATTTTTGTTTTTCAAGAATGACTTATGGATTTTCATTTTTTTGGATACACTTTCACATTCGCAGCTCATTCAGTTTTTTTATTTTTTATGTTAATTTCATCAGCCAGTTTCGCTATACTTAACTTCCTACCCTATGTTTCTTCTTTAATAATGTCTGATTTGATATATGGTGTTATCCACCTCCCTCTTCCTGTATAGGTATTCTTACAATAACTTTCTAGTCTATAATAGTCTCCTCGAGCAACCCATCCACATAAATTTGGACCAGAGCAATAACTATATTCATTTCCATTCTTATTTGCAGCAATGCGAGGCTTTGGAGGCCTTTCAAAAGTTCATTGAACTGTTAAAGTTAGTGCAATCGCTATTTGAATGTTTACACTACCACCAAAAACCTTACCCCTTCTCCAAACTTGACACATAAATATTAGAAATCTACATTAAACCATAACAGGGTATCGACACCACCTACTTGGTCCCTCAGCCTTACCAGTTCAAACCTAACACTCTTAACTGTAAAATGCCATATCTTGTTTGAAGGATTAATGCCTAATCGGTAAAAATCCATCATTCAAAAAATCATTATACTGGATGTGTGTTTTCACGATAGGTTGATCAGTAATACATACCTACCACATATGAAGTGGTTTTATCTGCAAGCTGCTTATTCCTCCAAACCCATCTTTACTCTAGCCTTTAATGCTGGTCGAGCAAAAGTTGATCCAGCTTCACTTCCTTTTATCTGCAAACAAGAGAAATACATTTGATGTAAAACAAGAGAAGAACAAAAAGAACATTACAAAAGGGTAACACAAAATTGAATGAATCAATAGATGACCAATCTGATGTAACAGATTCCCTATCTATTCAATCGAGAGGCATCTGTTGCAACAAATGGATAACATGATGCAATAGTGGGGTAATATGTTAGAATAAATCAAACCAGCCTTGATATTGGTTTGATTTCTTCAAGTAGTTGCTCCATTTATTCCAAAAATTAGTTCATCAATTGTAACAGTTGAGGAAACTATTACAACACCACCACCAATAACATCTATGACAAAGAAATAGCACCATATATTCCAACACCATCAACAACACAAACACTACATATTCCAACCCCCTCCTCCCCCAACAACACTACCACCAAAGTAACAAACAAAAGACATTAAAAAAACTATACTAACAACAAGACTTTTTAGTTCTCACAACAAATGACTTTTTTTGTATATTTTAATAAAAATAATGGTTCGTTCATTCAAGACTTAAAAGTCACCTTTCTTTCAATTTTCTCAATAAATAAAAAACTGGTAATGAGAATAAAGAAGAGAGAGAGATGATTTGAGTTTCTTATCTCGAGTTACTTTATGGATGAAAGAGAGAGTAGTATTCTAGATATGGGATTTAAATATTCATTAATAATTTTTGAGGGGCACGAGGAGACGGTGACATTGAAAAGACCAAATAAGACTACTCAATAAGGAGATTTTTGAGTTATTCAAGTAATATTTTTTACCGCCTTAGTATTTTATCTTTTTATCTCAGACATGAAATACCTAAATTGCTTTAAAAAAAGGATCTTAAAACATCTATGTCATACTTTGCAACAGATGACAATTTCTATTTGAAAATTTCCAAAGCTCGATTATATGTCACAACAGATGATTTACAATGGATGGGTAATCTGTTGCAACAGGTGACTTAATCTATTTGATTAATTCCAATAGATAATTCATCTGTTGCAACAGATTGAATATTTGTTTTTATATAATTTCAATTGAGTTCATATGTTCAACTAATTTCGTAATTGATTAATTTATGACTAGGGGTTAGTTCTCATAGGGTCAACTATAACTTCAATGAAGTCTTGTCAATCGCATGATGAGACAGTACTACGTTCCTCCTGACCAGGGTCATCGATCAATCACTCTGAGGTAAAGCGATTCTTATTACCTTATATGTTTAACTAATACCTAAATTGATTGATCTAAGACTAGGGGTTAGTTCTCATAGGGTCAACTACAACTTTAATTGAGTATTTTGGCAATTGCATGATGAGATGATATTGTATTCCTCCTAACCAAAGTTTTTGATCGATCATTCTGTGCTGAATTTATTCTTATTACCTTATATGTTCGATTAATACCTTAATTGATTAATCTAGGACTAGGGATGAGTTATCATAGGGTCAACTCTAATAGATGGTAGTGCCTATTTGATAATTTACAATAGATGACTAATCTGTTGTAATAGATGACTTAATCTATTTGATTAATTCCCACAGATGGGTCATCTGTTGCAACAGGTTGAATATTTATTTTTATACAATTTCAATTGAGTTCATATGTTCAACTTATACCTAAATTGATTAATCTAGGACTAGGGATGAGTTCTCATAGGGTCAACTACAACTTCAATTGAGTCTTTTGGCAATCGCATGATAAGACGATATTGCATTCCTCCCGACCAAAGTCATCGATTGATCACTCTGAGGTGAAGAAATTCTTATTACCTTATGATCAACTAATACCTAAATTGATTACTCTAAGACTAGGGGTGAGTTCTCATAGGGTCAACCACAACTTCAATTTAGTCTTTTAGCAATTGCATGATGAGATGGTATTGCGTTCCTCCCGACCAGAGTCGTCGATCGATCACTCTGAGCTGAATCTATTCTTATTATCTTATATGTTCAACTAATACCTTAATTGATTAATCTAGGACTAGGGATTATTTCTCATAGGGTCAACTAAAATAGATAACAATGCGTATTTGATAATTTACAACAGGTAGGTAATCTGTTACAAGAGATGACTTAATCTGTTTGATTAATTCCAACAGATGGGTAATCTGTTGCAACATATGAATTAATCTATTTGATTAATTCCACCAGATGGTTCATCTGTTGCAACAAGTTGAACATTTATTTTTATACAATTTTAAATGAGTTCATATGTTCAACTAATACCTAAATTGATTAATCTAGGACTAGGGATGAGATCTCATAGGGTCAACTACAATAGATGGCATCGCCTATTTGATAATTTACAATAGATGGATAATCTATTACAACAGATGACTTAATCTGTTTTATTAATTCCAACAGATGGGTAATCTGCTGCAACACAATTTCAATTGAGTTCATATGTTCAACAAATACCTAAATTGATTAATCTCGGACTAGGGGTGAGTTCTCACAGGGTCAACTATAACTTTAATTGAGTCTTTTGGCAATTGCATGATGAGAGGGTTAAAAATTATGCATATCTTTTATAATTTTAAAAAATAATTAAGATCAATTCAGACCAAATTAACATTTTCAAAACTTGTCATTCTTTTCCAAAATACAAATCAACCCTTACAAATCATCTATTTGCGAGAAAAATATTTCATTATTTTAAAATCCCGAATTCTCGCTTTTTTCTCTCTCTCAATAATACAGACAACAACTACTCAACAAATTGCCCACCCCTTCACAACAGATTGATTTTCTTCTCATTTCCGACCACATAAGTGTTATTTTTGACTTTATTCTTGCTTGTATCAGTCATTTTGTCTATCTTCATAGGTAACAGATTTCGAGAAGAGTTCTATATTTTTTATTTTTCTATAAAATAAGGGATTGTAAGTTAATGATAAAAAAGAAGACTTTTAGTTTTATAATCTTCGAGAATGTGTTTACAATTTTGAGTTTTGATGGTAGAATCATAGGAAGAACTTAAGAAAATCCTAGTTTTATTGCAGTGTTTCGTTGACTATCGTGGTATTGTTGGATGGTATTTTTGGTGTTAGTGGTGGTGGTGGTGGTCGTCGTGGTGGCTCTGGTGGTGTTTGTGATGGCTGTTGGTGGCATTGGTTGGTGGTGTTTGTTGTGGCTATTGGTGGTGTCGGTATTCGTGGGTTTGTAGCATTGGTTGGTGGTGTTTGTGGTGGTGGATGTTGGTGTGTCGGTATTGGTGGTGTTTGTAATGTATTTTTTAAATTTTGTGCATACATCAATTGTAATGTAATTTTGTTTTCTGTTGTTTGTAGGTAAAACATGTCTCCAAAAGAAAATAAAGTGAAAGTGGATCAACTTCTGACCACCCAATAAAAAAGGCTACTGTACAAAGGGATTCAAAGAAGTTTCCTGAACAATCTCAATCGGGGAAAAGTGAAGCTGAGGAAAGATATGAAAATAACGTTGAGGGAGCTAGACAAGGGCTGTAGATGGTGATGAAGAAAATGAAAGTGAGAAATATGAGGAATTAGAGAGTGAGAAAGAGGATGGTCATCAACATGATGATAATAGATCACCAATGGGGCGTGAATTAATATCGACATCCCAACATGATCCTATCAAAACTATTAGTATTGAAAAGTTTCAAGTTGCGATGCCGATAGATGACCCAAAAAACTAACTGGTGAACTTGTACTTAAATGTCAGTTGGGGAAAAAATTTAATTATTTTAGGAATATTATGAAGAACGAAAACATAGACGGACTTTTTAAGAGGATCTGCGTTGGACACTTTCTTGAGCTGCTTGAGGACCACCTTTCCCGTTTCCAAAAGAAGATGGTATATAGTCTTCTCAAGTTCAGGATCAAGTTTGTAGGGGATGATAAAGATTCGTAGGAGGGGGAAAAAGATGGATGAAATCTGGATCAACTACTGCGGCATGTCAATTTGTTTGGCTTGTAAGAGTTTGCCGTAGTGACGGGCTTGAGATGCGATCATCCAGAAGAACCTATCACCAAAGGAACACCCTGCAAAAGTTCTAAGGAAATCAGGATAGCCAAACTACCATTAAAAAATAGAGGGACGACATTGTCCCAGCGACCACCCAACAAAACCAACAAATGCAAGGGAAAAATAGATGGGTTATTGGTCATTGATGGACGTGTCTACAAAACATCGGATTTGATGATAGATCTCAAGGATAAAACCATACCAAAGTAGTACAGGGAGAAATTATGTTTAGTTTGGTTTGCCCATTCGATTATATTGGCAAGAGACATCAACAAGGTCATAGAAGATGATTTGGTGGCACGTACTGAGGATTTTAATAAATTCAACAATTATCCCTGGGATATTAAATATTCTACTTGACTGTCCAATATTTACTGACAAAGATATTCCCATAGACAACCACATTATACGGCTTTCCTTGGGCTTTCATGGTAAAATTAATTGCTATTTTTACTCATCCATTAATTTATATTGAATATAGTTATTATGACTTTTTCTTTCTTGCTTCCTGTTTACATTTTTTAGGCTTAGACATTTGAAGCCATTTCTCTCCTCCAAAAGCAAGTAATGGATTACTAGGATGAGGTTTTTAATCCAAGGATGCTTAGGTGGTTGGCTGCAAAGAACAACACAAGAATTAGCGAGGCTGATCTCTTTAACCCTCTGGATGATGCAGTATGTCTTCTTCAAGTAAAATAATTTAACTTAATGAACGATATTGAATAAATGTTATATCTGGTGCAATAGATGTTATATCTGATGCACCAGATGGGATATCTGTTGCAACACATTACCCGTCCTGTGCCAACCAGTGCAACATATGGGTAATCTATTGCGACAGACGATTGATATCTTGCATCAGATTACCCATCTATTGCTTTTGTTCTCTGAACCCGACTCTTAATAGATTAACCATCTACTGCAAATTATGCAATAGATGGGTAATCTGATGTAACATATTATTAATCTGTTGCGACATACAGATCATCCGTTGTATAACATATACCCCAATAGATTACCCATCTTGTTCCAACTAGTGCAACAGATTGGTAATCTATTGTGAGAGATGATTAATATTTTGCATTAGATTATCCATCTGTTGCTCTAGTTCTTTGAACCCGACTCAAACGAATTTTGACCATCTATTGCAAAGTATGCAATAGATGGGTAATCTATGCAACATATTGTTAATCTGTTATGACATATAGATCATTTGTTGCATAAGCTGTCTGTGTTAACATGTAACCCAACTGTGAAAATTATTATATTCTATGATTTAAATGTATCTGTCTTTTTTTATAGGTTGTGCATCGATCGATCGTGCCTACTGAGCAGGAGTTAGGGATGACTACTTTTATTACTCTAGGTCATATTGATACTATACTATACCCAATGGTGGAGTTAATAAAGAAGGAATTGGCTAGAGCAACAACAATAAGAAGAGTAGTTATGCAAGGTCATCCTAATGTTGAGGCTCTTCATGACCAACCTACTAAGGCAGATCCGGGTGCTTCTTCTGGTGGAGTTATTGGTATTGGTGGCAGGCATACCGATGCTGCTAACACTCGTGATGATGAGCATGTTCATGCTTAAGAAAAAATAAATATGTTTGAAAACACCCCTTTCACAGGTCCCTCTCACCCTTACACAAGTTCCTCTTACCTTTACACCGGTCCCTCTCACCCCTCTTCACTCTCATGTTCTTATTACAAATACGAAGAATGCAAGGACAACCAGGATAAACTCTTTGAAAAGGTAGAGGCTATCACTAAAGATGTTAAGAAATTCAAATCCAAGAAGGGTATCATACTATCCAAGAAAGAGAGAGAGCAATAGACTCTACAAAAATGATTAGGAGAAAGAAAAGAACAAATAGCGACGTACACTCCAGTCAGAAATGAAAAAATATTAAAGTTCGGGGGCCATTGAAAAAGGTCGACATATACGCCAAACTTGGTGCCAAAGAGAAGAGGGATCTGCGATGGGCCAAGAATATCATGTGAGGCACACCAGATTAACCTAGGCCTCTTTTCCCCCCTAAGACTTCCAGATTATAACAGATATGCGTATGTGGTATGAGGACAAGGTAAGTTTACTTTTCCAAACCTAGCTTTCCAATCTACTCCATGAAGAAGAAGCTACGCAACAGATGTGAAATTTGTTGCAACAACTGGATATTCTGGTGTAATTGGTAGTGGTTATGTTGCAACTTATTATCCATCTGTTGCATAAGTTGCATTGGATTGATTCAGAGAACCCTATGCAACAGATGGACTATCTGTTGCATCTTTACAATTACTAACCTATTTAAAAATTGACTTCTTATATCATAGTATGTTGACCAAATTCTCTGCCTTATTAGGAAAAGGCAATTTGCATACCCAGAAGCTTATGGCACTGCCGATAGGATAATGGACCTCGACTTCTACAAGAAGCTCAAGGATAAGTATGATCAACTCAATGATCTAGCGTCATCCTATGGCACAGGATTTGATTCGTTAGTTTCTATGTTGGACTGGGATGAATAAATGATAAAATATATTAGAGGGGAGAGGCCAAATCCACATGGTAAGAGCTGGACCGAGGCAAAGAGGATTCTTGCAGTCATGAGCGTAGATGACATATATTATTGGGATATTGAGATACTACTCGAGCAGGGAAAGATCAAGGTTTATGACTGCAATGAATCTTCCATCAACGAGGTTATTTTTTTATCTACATGTAGCCATTGATAGACCTGTGAATTATTATCACATCCCAGCATGATCCTGTTAAAACTTTTAGTATTGATAGGTTTCAAGTTGCGATGCCGATAAATGACCCAGAAGCAAAACAACTAACTGGTCAAATTGTACTTAAATGTTAGATGGGGAAATTTTTTGAACATTTTATGAAAATTATGAAGAACAAAAACATAGGCAGACTTTTTAAGAAGAGCTTCTTTGGATGCTTTCTTGAGATGCCTGAGGACCCCTCTTCCCGTATCCGTTTCCCTATGACGATGGTATATGGTCTTCTCAAGTGCAAGATCAAGTACGTGGGGGATGATAAAGATCCGGAGGAGGGGGACAAAAAGAAGATGGATGAAATCTGGATAACCTACTGTGGCATGCCTGTTTGTTTTGGCTTGCAAGAGTTTGCCATAGTGATGGGCTTGAGATACCATCGTCCGGAAGGACCACCACCCCGCAAAAGATCCAAGGCAAGAAAACATAAGGAAAAAAAGATGGGTTGTTTGACATTGCTCGACGTGGCTACTAAGCATCGGATTTGTTGACAAATCTCGAGGATAAAACCATGCCAGAGTAGTACAGGGAGAAATTGTGCTTAGTTTGGTTTTCCCATTAGGTTATATTGGCAAGAGACATCAACGAGGTCATAGAAGATGATTTGCTGGCGCGTGCTGAGGATTTTTATAAATTCAACAATTATCCCTGGGGATATGACATTTTCTACTTGAATGCCTAATATTTACTGACAAAGCTATCCTCAGGGACGATCATATTATATGGATTTCCTTGGGCTTTCATGGTAAAATTAATCACTAATTTTACTCAGCCATTAATTTATATTGAATATAGTTATTATGACCTTTTTCTTTGCTTGCTTCCTGTTTACATTTTTTAGGCTTGGGCATTTAAAGCCATTCCCCCCCTCTGAAGGTAGTTAATGGATTATCGGATGAGGTTTCTCATCCAAGGATGTTTAGGTGGTTGGCTGTAAAGAGAAATACCAATATTAAGGAGGCTGATCTTTTTAACCCTCCGAATGATGCAGTACGTCTTCTTTAAGTAAAATAATTTTACTCAAAGAAAGATATTGAACAGATGTTATATCTGGTGAAATAGATGTATATCTGGTTCACCAAATAGGACATCTGTTGTGACAAGGTACGATTGATATCTTGCATCAGATTATCCATCTGTTTCTTTGGTTCTCTGAACCCGACTCCTAATAGATTAACCATCTACAGAAAAAAATGCAACAAATGTGTAATATGATAACATATTGTTCATTTTTTATGATGTATAGATCATCTGTTGCATAACAGATTACCTGTCTTATGCAACTGTTGCAACAGATGATTGATATTTTGCATCATATTATCCATGTGTTGCTCTATTTCTCTAAACCAGACTCAAACGGATTTTAACCATATACTGCAAACTATGCAACAAATATTATATGTTTTTAATGAATCTGTCTTTTTTTCTTTTTTATTGGTTGTGCATCCATGGATCATGCCTACTGAGGAGGAGTCGGTGATGACTTCTTATATTACTCTAGGTCATGTTGCTACTATAGAAGACCCAACGGTGGAGTTAATAAAGAAGGAATTGGCTAGAGCAACAGCCATAAGAAGAGCAGTTAGGCAAGGTCAGCCTAATATTGAGGATCTTCATGACCAACCTACTAAGGTAGATCCGGGTGCTTCTTCTTTTTGAGTTGTTGGTGTTGGTGGCAGGCATGCTGATGCTGATACCACTCATGATGATTTATAACACTCAAATTATACTTTTGAATGGGTGTAAGCGATCGTTGTCAATATAAACTAGTTTGAAACTAAAGCTACAAGTTAAATTCAAGCAAACGATATAAAAAGATAAAATGGGGGTTTTAGAGATTAGCAAATAATTTTTGGTCATTTTAATTTCAGTGTTTGTCAATCAAGAGTATATGAAATAACCAGAATTATGTTCACTAGGGCTTACGGTACATGACCGATGCTAAAGGTGACTCAAGATTCTCCTGGTTGTTAGGATGACAAGCTATCTTTATTGATGATATGCTCGAATGTCTCTTGACCTATTCAAGCATCTAATTTCATAATCCTCTCGGACTTAGGGAATCGCTACTCACTGTCCATATTTTACCTCAGGTTAATCAACCTTGTTACAACACTGATTATTAAGCGAAGTCTTTCCAAGTCCCTGTTGATAATTCACTTCCTACTATTTATGATTTCTTTCTCAAGCAAATCAAATTAGGTACGCCTACTATTTGCAACTAGCAGACTTTAATTATAATCTCAAAATTACCAAGAAATCCTAATGCCTCTTAAATCTTGAGCATTTAACACCTTATCATGACCTAACCCTAGATCTCATAATCCAGATAAAAGGTGTTTAGCCACTCATGATTGAAGAAATAAGTATGAAAATTGAATTCATAACTGAAAGGATTAACTTACAATGATGAAGAAAATCAGAAGTATACTTTGAATTGAATCACAAGACAAAACTCCAAAATATTAGTTTTTGAGACAGAGAGAGAGAGAGAAATATTGTATATTGTATCTTGTAGGATATGTCCAATCCTTAATGATTGAATTATAAATAAAAAACGTTAAACAAGGCTTTAAATAGTTTACCCTAAATAAGAAAATAAAATTAAACTTTAGATTTTCTTCAGAATAGGTGACGGCGCTCGTGACAACCTATCAGGAGTTTGACGGCCTATTACGGACGTCGTCAGCTTCTCTATAAGTTTAGCTTCTGATGCCTAAGGTTGAAGACGATGGTGACGCCTTATCATCATCTTGACGGCGTGTCATGAATGTCGTCACCAAACTTCCTACAACTTCCATCTTCTGTTTAAGGTTGACGACATCCTTGACAGCTTATCACCAGGCTGACGAAGTGTCATGGATATCGTCAGCCACACTTTGTTCTTTATTTGCTTTCGATTTCATGCTTTTTGCTTCCTTTATTTTTGGTTCCCCTTCTTCTCTACTTATACTGCAAAATCAAAGTAAACTAATAAAAAATGACTAAAGTTGCTCAAGACTTTGCAATTATTTATAGTTAAAAGCTGTAAATGTGTTAGCATGGGCTCACACTTCAATGATGAGTATGTTGATGCTCAAGAAAGAATAAATATGTTTGAAAACACCCTTTTTTACCCTTACACAGGTCCCTCTCACCCTTCTTCACCCTCGTGTTCTTGTTGCGAATGCGAAGAGTGCAAGGACAGACAAGATAAACTCTTTGAAAAAGTAGAGGCTATCTCTAAAGCTATTGAGGAATTCAAATCCAAGAGGCATGTCATTCCATCCAAGAAGGTGAGGGAGAAATACACTCCTACAGTGTTGGTTAGGAGAAAGAAAAGAGCAATTAGAGACGTACTCTCCGATTAGAAATCAAAAGAAATTGCAATTTCTCCCTCTCCAAAATCTGTTGAAGTTCAGGGGCCAGTCAAAAAGGTGGAAATATATGAGGAACTTGGATCCAAAGAGAAGAGGGATCTGCGATAGGCCAAGAATGCCAAGCCAGGTGCACCAGATTAACCTAGGCCTCCCTTTCCCCCCCCAAGACTTCCAGACTATGACTAATATGCATATGCCGTATGAGGACAAGGAAAGTTTACTTTTACTAACCTATCCCTTCTAATATACCCCATGAAGAAGAAGATAGAAACAAATTTCACATTTGTTGCAACAGCTGGGTATACTGGTGCAACTGGTAGTGGTTCTGTTGCAACTTATTATCCATCTGTTGCATAAGTTGTATTGGATTATTGATTCAGAGAACCCTATACAATAGATGGACCATCCGTTGTATCTTTAAAATTACTAACATATTTAAAAATTGACTTCTTATATCACAACATGTTGACATAATTCTCTGCCTCATGAGGAAAAGGTAACTAATGTACCGGGAAATTTATGACGCTGCCGATAGGATAATAGACCTCGACTTCTGCAAAAATCTCAAGGATAGGTACGATCAACTCAATGGGGAGGCATTACCCCTTGGAATGGGACTTTATTTCCTAGTTCCTACATTGGTATTGGATGAAGAAGAAATGATAAAATATGTTAGAGAAGAGAGACCAAATCCATACGACAAGAGATGGACCGAGGCAAAAAGGATTCTTGCAGTCATTAGTGTGAACGACATGCATTATCGGGCTGTTGAGATACTACTCTAGGAGGGAAATATCACTATTTATAACTCCAACGTACCTCTCGTCAACGATTTTGATCTTTTTCTCCTCGTGGAGCCACTGATGGTGCTGTTGCCCATCTTGTTGAGGAAGAGTAAACTGATGAATCATTTTTCAAAGGAAGTGTTGCCAAAGAAATCATGGGATTTTAAAGGTCAAAACAAGGGAATGATCCTTCCAAAAGATGATGCCGCTAAATAAAGAGGCTCGTACGCTCTTACACACATCGAATATTTGCTGACCGACACAAAAATGGCTGAGCCAATAACTTTTCTGTACGACAACGCTGTAGCAAACTTGCAAGAGGTCTGGGCTTATAGGGTACTAACTGGATGCTTGAAGCCTATTTATATAGAAGAGCCTATGAAATAGCAATTTTTAATTTCAAGTCACCCTTCACTTTATTACATGTACATGTAGATGTAGTGACAATAATTTTTTTTGATGAAAGTTAAGTTTTTTTTATAATGCAATAGATTGTCAATCTGTTCTAAAATATATTTAATCTGTTTTGGCAGATAGTTTATCTGTTGCAATAGGTTGGTCATCTGTTGCATTACGCCGATGTTATTTCTATGAATAATCTAATAATCTAAGTCTAATCTGTTGCAACAGTGGGAAGACCTGTTTGATAATTTCCAACAGATGACCTAAATTTTATAACATAGGCCTAAATCTTTTTGATATTTTCCAACAGTTACACTTGAATATCCATGTGCTCAACAATACCAAACCAGTAGTAAATACATATACCACCATGAAAATTTCAGCAATTAGGCTTGAATATCCATGTGCCCAACAACACCAAACCAGTAGCTATAACAACAACAATGTAGTATCTTCTTTCTCGATTTAGTTTCTTTTCAGAAGCCTTGACTTTGTTCAACAAACCCCAGATTACATGATTTTCTTGTGAAGGGTTTCGTTCTTCATACCAATCAAAGTAATTGCATCTACCCAATTTCTATAAAAAAGAGAACATAATTACAAAACAATTACAAGTCAATAATTAATCAACTAATTAAATAAAAAAATATTACCTTTGAAATCTTACAAGTAAAAAACCTACGATTCAGATTTTGTTGAGTCCAAGAAGTCTTTAACAGAGCTTCATTACCGCACTTACAATATCGAAAATCTTTATCACAAAAAATAGTGGAAGATACGCTCGACATTGTCAAGCTTAGTTGGAAAAAATGAAAGAAATAATTTAAAGAATTTGGATAGATAAAAGAAGATGATGATGAAGAGGAAGATTTGGGAATTTAGGATTAATTTTTAGGAGGAAGATGAATATATAAGACAATGGGGGGGGGGAAATGACTGTTGGGGGCCAAGTGATGGCAAGTCAGCAAAATGTGCCAGACCGACACATTTGATGCCTATTTTACTTTACGTGTTTAAAATGAACACTGTCTACTTGATGCCTATTTTATTTTAGGTGTTTGAACTAAACATCGTCGATGGGTTCCACTTTTTTTATTTCAATTCACTTTAACCTTTTTACACGTAGTGGAAATTTTTTATATCCAACGAAAGTTGAATTTTTATAGTGCAACAGATTCTCCATCCGTTGTAACAGTTATTCTACCTATTTTGATATGTAGGTTATCTGTTGCAATAGGTTGGTTATCTGTTACATTATCTCGATGTTTCTATCAAAGTCCATCTGTTGCAATAATAGGAAGACCTGTTTGATAAATTCCAATAGATTACCTACCTGTTGCAACATATGTCTAAATCTGTTTGATTTTTCCAATAAATGTGTCGTCTGTTGCAACAGATACATTATCTATTGCAATATTTGAATCTAGTATTCCTTTTCAATTAATAAGTTCAAATCTAAGGAATAAATAAAATTCATAGAAAAAAATAAAATAAATAGAAGCCTTCAGAAATTAGATGAAATAAGTCAACAAATAAATGAAATGTAAAAAAAATTGTTATGGGTACAGATCTCAATAAATACATCAACAACAATTTAATTATGATGCCAATGATTATTTTGACAGGCTCAAGCTATAAATATCTACTCAGTATGGACAAGTTATTTTTCATCCGGTGCTATGAAATTCGACTTTGCTCGTCGTGGATCTTTATTGTCGCTTACGTACGGTTTCTGCGCTTTATGTTCTCTGTATTTCCATAAAAAGAGTAGTATATTGTCAATGCTATTCAGCAGTATCTTCTTCTACATCCACCTGGAAAACCAAAATTGGTCAATGCTAATCACTGAGATACAACAAAACGGAAAAGGATAACTCATCTCTTCTAGCAAATCAAACAGGTCTTCCTCCCATTTTAAATTGTCCCAAACAAATTATATTTTTATATCAACAATGAATCAACTCTTGAGACAAATTTCTACATGAGTAAGACCCTGTATGATATTTTCCAATAGATGAACCATCCGTTGCAATATATGAATCATCTATTGCATAAGATAGGTCGTTTGTTGTTACAAATAAAAGTGGTACAAAGAGTTTCTTGATTTGCTAAAATAGATGAGACATATGTCACAACAGATACTTTATCTGGTGCAACAAGTTAGTCAACTGTTGCAACAGATGTATATATCTGTTTGATAATTTTCAGCAGATGTGTCATCTGTTGAAACAGATATGTGTCTATTTGTTTTGTTTGTTGGAAGACATATATATTCACCTTCTTCATCTCATTCTGCTCTTCTTTGGACATTGTACATTGCTCAGTGCAACACACAGATAGAGGAGTTGTAATTTCACTTTTTTGGATACTTGATAATGCCCTGGAAATCACTCTCCTTCTCCTCTTAGCCCGAATCTCTAATGAGCGGATGGAAATAAAATCCTCTTTGATATAATGAGACCCCTCTTAGATGTCAATTCCTTTACCGAAGAATTTAATGCATTAATAGCATTAATTACTACATCATGTTTCGCCTTGCAGTCTTGATATTTACATGCAGAACATTTGATGGGAGAGGCAAAATTTGTATAATCAGTATGATTATACTCATAATGATTTTCTTTAATACTGTAAGAGGAGCATCATTAGCACTAACTCCAGCACCACTACCACCACCAATAGCTCCATCACCACTAAGACCATCATCAACAACAAGCTCACCCTCCAAAATTGTTTTTCTTGTAATGGCTATTGCTCCAAACGAATCCATTTTTATTCTGTTAATGACCTTAAGGTCCGATAAAGTTTGCACAGACCGTAAAGTAAGAAAAAATGGCATCTTCAACTCTTGATTGGTCGGAACTAGCGACGGATGCACAATCTAACATAAATCATTACATATATTAGAATGATGATTAGATCATTCAAAAAAATCATTAATTAAAAGGAAAAATTAATTATAATTATACTTACTGAATCTTTTGGGGGGTTGAAGAGATTAAGAAATTTTGCATTTTTATCAGTTTTGGCCGATAACCATCTCAAGATTCTTGGACAGGAAACTCCTTCCTGGTAGTTCACTTGTTGTCTCAAATAAGGAATGACTTCAAACGCCCAAGCCTATAAAATAACGCCAATAAATCAAAACCATTATTGAGTAAAAAAAATGAATGATATAATAATAGAAGAAAGAAACATTTACCATGAAAGCCCATGGGAAGCCATATAAGTTGACTTTCTTTGGTACTAACAGAGTCAACAAATATTTGACAGTCATTTTGAAGCTTTCATACCCCCAAGGAGAGCTGTTAAATGCCTCAAGATCCCCGGAGAGCTTTATTAAACTGAGGCTTATGTTGTTGTTAACGTCTCTCTCCCAAAGAATATTATGTACATACCAAACAAAGCACAATGACTGCTTGTGCTTCTTTGAAAGTCCTTTACCTTTCAACGCTTCTATCAAATTTTTATTTTTGAAGCTTGGACCAACAATGGACACCAGGTCATCACGATCACACGACTTACCTTTGCCCTTTTTGGGTGTGTGGGATGTTTTTTTTTGGGTTAGAATAGGTATAATTTGAGAAGGAGGATAATATTTGAGTCCAATAACTATGGCAAACTCCTTCCAACCAAAACAAACAAGCATGACACAATAATTAATCCATACCTTATCTATCTTATCTATGTTTTCATACATAAACCTATACTTGAGAAGTTCATATACCATTTTTATTTGGAAACGAGCATTGTTGTCCTCCGGCAAATCAAGATATTTCCCAAAGCAGCTGTCCTTGAAATAAACATCCAATTTTTGTTCTCAAAGTATTTTTCTGAAGGCGTCGAAAGATTTTCCCATGGTCGACTTAACCAAGAAATCACCAATTAAATCTGCGGCACCATCACACTGCATTCTCACAGGATAACGATCAATGCTGAAGGCTTTGACCAACTCTTCGGTGGAAGGGCTATTAGCATTTGCATCATCTCTTTTAAACATTCCTCCTCTCCGTGTTCATCATATTCTGCTCCCGATAGAGATAACGCTTGTAAAAAAAGTTCATAGAGTGGTGGATGTAGCCTAGATGCTTCACTTATTCCTTTACTTGAACTTGATCTAGTTTTTGATCTTTTGGGAATCATATTATCTAAAATTAATAGGAACATAAAAAAATATATTATAGTTGATTAATGCACCGTTAAAAAAGGATAACAGTAAATCAAACAAGCAAAATAGTAAAATAACAGTTACAAAAGATCACCTATCTATTGCACCAGGTAGTATATCTATTGCAACATATAACCAAACTATTGCAGTAAATGAGTAGTCTGTTGCAATAATACAAAATATATCACTCATCTTTTAAGATAGATGAATGGTCTGTGCAATAGATCATATATTATTGTGATATATGAGTGATCCGTTGGGATAGTTAAATAACTTGTTGCAACGGATGAGTAATCTGTTGCGACAATATAAAACAAATCACTCATCTATTGAGAAAAATAAATGGTCTGTACAACAGATCAAACATCTATTGCAACATCATTTGTTGTAACATATGAGTAATCTATTGGAATAGTTAAATAACCTATAGCAATGGCTAAGTAATCTATTGCGACATTACAAAACATATCACTCATCTGTTGAGAAAGATGAATGGTCTGTGCAGCAGATCACATATCTATTACAACATCACCTGTTGCAACATATGAGTGATCTATTAGAACAGTTAAATAACCTGTAGAAACGACTGAGTAATCTATTGCGATAATACAAAATATATCACTCATCTGTTGAGAAAGATGAATGGTTTGTGCAACAGATCACACATCTATTATGATATCATCTGTTGCAACATATGAGTGATCTATTGAAATAGTTAAATAATCTGTAGTAACGGCTGAGTAATTTGTTGCAAGAATACAAAACATATCACTCATCTGTTGAGAATGATGAATGGTTTGTAAAACAGATCACACATCTATTTCAATATATGAGTGATCTATCCAAGAGTTAACTAACCTACAATAATGGCTGAGTAGTCTGTTATGAGAATACAAAACATATCACTCATCTGTTGAGAAAGATAAATGGTTTGTGCATAAGGTCATACATCTGTTGCAACACACGAGTGATCTGTTTAAACCGTTAGCAACGATCAATATTGTTTAGATTTCTTCCAATATAGGGTTGTCTATCACGGCAGATAAATCATCAGTTGGAAAAATCAAGTCTTGGACATTTTTTGTTGGAAGAGTTGATAGGATTTTATCCAACAGAAGGTTCATCTGTCGCATTGGATCATTAATATGATGGTTCTTCCATTGCATCAGATGGTTAATTAGTTGCATCAAATTTTTTAACCGATTCTTAATTTGTTGCAATATATGGTAAATCTGTTGCATCAGATAGTTAATCTGTTGCATCAGATGATTAATCTATTAATCAAAATTGTAATTTGATGGTTCCTCTGGTGCATCAGATGGTTGATCTATTGTATCTTATGATAAATTTATTGCATCAGATGGTTAATATGTTACACCAGATGGGTAATCTGTTGGAGAAAACAAAAAATAGTAGCATGATTTTGTTCAACAAAAAAATAGCAATTTCACCATTTTTACCAAGAAAAAGAACAGAACAAATCAACCCAAATTGTCATCTTATTTTTATAAACACAAAAAATAAAAATCAAACTTCAAAAAAATGCAACAAACAACAAAATATCATAATTTACTTCAAAAGGAAAAGAGAAGAAATACCAGAAATTAAGGTTTTATTCAGAACAAATTTCAAATTAATACAACAAATATTGAAATTGTTAACCAATACTATAAGAGAAGTTGGCTCAAGTTCCTCGTTTTCTTTAAAACTAAAAAGGCCATAAATTTTTACCTGTGAAAGAAGAAAAGGAACGATGAAAAATTCAAAGCTGTTGTGGCCGGAGAGAAAGGCTGTCACATCAATTGAAGGTTGAAGTCAAAAAGGAACTCGAAGCCCAACTATTTGTAGTTGGATATTGAAGTTGCCGAGGATTGAAATGAGAAATTTATAGAACAATTGGTTGGGAGAAAGTTGAGAGAAGCTGTCGAAAGAGGGATGCGAGACAAGTTGATTTGAATTGAAAAGAGGAACTCAAAGCCCAACTATTTGTCACCAGAGGTAGAATTCGCCGGGGGTTGAAGGGAGAAATTTTATAGAGCTGTTGGTTGGGAGAGAGTTGAGAGAAGCTATCGAGAGAGAAAAGAGTGGTTGATTTGGATTAAAGAGGGGTGTGGGTTGGGTTGATTTGTATTTTTGAAAAAATTAGAAAGTTTTGAAAATATTAATCAAGTCCACAATTAACTTAATCAAGTTTCCTACTGATGTTTGACCCTATCTGTTGGTCAATGTCACCAATCCTTCATTTAAGACTTAAAAGACACCTTTCCTTCAATTTTCTCTATTCTGTAGCTAGATATGCATTTTATCGTAGTGCTAGATGCTAGTTGTTCGTTTCTCACATAAATGATTTGGAAAATATTACTAGCTTCACACATTATTGTTATTTTAGACATAAATATATATGTATGAGAGACATGATTACACTTTAAAGTTATAGAGAAATCTTGAGTGAAAGATGTTTTACTTAAATCCTTTCACCAATTTTGAAAGAGAATTATTATTTCATCCTCAAATTACCTTTTGTGGTCAATGATGCATTTTTGAAAGGCTAAAGAGAAAAAAAGAGAAGACTAATGTGACTTGCAAGTCTTGGTATGACGGTATCAATAAAGATAATGTCCATAAAGAGAAAGCGATGAATTTTTAAGAATGACGAATGTTTTTAAGAGATTAAAATATGGGCTTAAAGAGAGTTAGATGGTTAACCGATAAGGCATGGGTTTGAAAGACTCATTGTCCAAAATGGTGATTTGCCGATGCGAAATTGATTATGTCTTGAAATATGAATAATCATTGTATACTTATTTCATAATTTGATATACTAGAGAGAAGAGACTCCAATCCTTGTGATAAACTAGGATTTGGGTCTTGACCAACAAGTAAAATCCGGACCCTCATAGCCCATGGTGTATAGATATCTCGGGTATACTATCTAGCTCAAAATTATAGAAAAGAGTCGAGTCTATGTTTTAAAGTGGCTATTTGAATCTCTTAAGTATAACATTGTGATTTGATTTCTGTGCCTATGACTATTATGTATGTATCATACTCTATTTTGTAGGTTGTTCTACATGCTAATACATTCCATGTATTGACCATCCTCAGACAGTTGCATCATTTTATAATGTAGGTTTGGAGGCACATTCTCTTCATTTGGTGTAGCACTAGGATTGTCAGACGTTATTAGGGTTGGTGAGTCTTCTATCTTTCAAAAGAGGGTTTATTTTAGACATTTAGCATTTTCAAATATGATATTTTTAGGGCCTTGTTCCATCTTAGACATATTTTCTTATGATAGAGGCTTCGTAGACTGGACTAGTTGCAAAAATTGATGTATTATATTAAGAGTCTTGGGGTCAGTGCCCTTATTCAAATTGAACCCTTTTATTTGAGTCTACTTTTTCACATATTTCTTTGACTATGAATATGCTATGAGATAATTCTAAGGGTTCTTCCCCGGTCTTCATAGGTCTGGGATGCCTGTCTCATCCAGGGACTGGTCTCGGATCGTGACAAAAATGCACTAACTTTGGAGGATCTGGGTTGGACACACACTCGTTAGCTACGAGTCTGAACAACATATCTTAAAACTCATGTCAGAATGCTGCATGTGACTCATTAATCCCTTGAAGGTGCACTTTCAATTCTTGGCTTTCCTAGATCATATAATTTTCAACATTTCCTCATGAGCTATACACTTGCTTATAGTTTAATAAACTCATACCAAATTTATGAGATCTATTGGCATACTTTGAAGATTGGTTATAATATTTCAGTAGTGCATTCATTATCATGGGGAACTTTCTCACCATCAACAATGATCCTAATATTATTCTTTCATTTCCTAGAAGTCTCTCTTCCATAATGCTTCTCAAATGCAGCCGAAGTTACCTTACCTAATAAAGAAGATTTTATTAGAAGCAAAATGTGGAAATATCTTTCAAATAAGGTAGTAAAATAGGACAATTTTGTGATTCATACAAAACAAAGAGTACAATATTGTAGTACAAATATGCCATCGCTAAATGACTCTATGATGAGAACAAATAGTTAGAACTTTAAATTATTCCGAAAAGAGAATAATGATGATTAATTGATTACAACAAACTACATGTTTCAAGAAGCAAGAATAAGGATGAATGAAGCCTAGTTTATTGGTTCAATCGAGACAAGTATTTTTTAGATGGAGTTTAAATATAGAAGAACTACACAAATTGTCCACTAAACTAGGGACCTGGTACCAAATATTGTATGCAATGATGAACAAGATTGAAAGTAAAATAAATGTACAGAATAGTGCACAAACACAATCTTTTACATGGAAACCTCCTTGCTCAAGGGAGTAAAACCATGACCTACCATGTTGGATTTTCAACCACTTCACTATGTTCAAGTAACCTCGAATACAGACTCCACGGTTCAAGGATTAATCTCTTAATACTCTTCTACTTGTAATAACTCTATTACAAAAGGAAACTCCAATATAATAACTCTATTGCACTAAGTGACTCAGCTAACTCTAACCAAAGTAGTCACCAAGCTAACTCTAGATTCTATGTAAACTAACTCTAAATGACATAAGAAACAACCAGAACACACCTACTATTAATTGACAAGAGTAGTAGACTAACATTTACAAACTACCAAACAAAAACTCAAATATAACAAGAGCTTAAGACACAAAATACATTTGAGTAGGTCCCTGTTGCAAGTGAGGCTTTGGTTGACAAGTGCTTCAAGAGAGATTTGATGTTGTTTGAATATGGAAGATTTGGTTTTCTTGTTATAATATGTTGCATATATATGAGAAAAGAAAACTTAGGACTCTTCTTATTGGCTGAAACAAAAAGGTTTGTAGCTTTGCCACCAACTTTCTGCCAAATTGTACTTTTTACAGTTGTATGCTAATTGAGAGAAAAACACGTAGACGCGATGAACCTGGTCCCTGAGCAGTTTCAGTTTTAGCATCAAAAGACTTTATGAAACTAGGTCCCAAGTGGATAGTTCATCAATC
This sequence comes from Capsicum pubescens, assembly GCA_030864215.1. Classification (NCBI taxonomy): domain Eukaryota; kingdom Viridiplantae; phylum Streptophyta; class Magnoliopsida; order Solanales; family Solanaceae; genus Capsicum; species Capsicum pubescens. Next base: position 282,200,249 of record CM061540.1, on the reverse strand, counting down.
ATCAAAACTAAGGACTTAAACAATTTTCCCTTTTTTAATGATAACAAACCCATACTCTATTTTTTTCACATGATCCGCTATATGCATGTAAGACCCCGCAAAATTTTTAAGATTAATCCAGTCCTTTAAGCTTGTCAAGGGGTCCCAGACTTAGAAAAATCCTAGCTAAGTTTCCAGACTTTGTTTATTTTTGGCCTTCGAAGGTTGGCAATCTTATTTCGCGACCTTAATATCCTTTAATAGTTTATATTTTTGTTGATTCATGATCAAGAAGGTCATTAGGTGTTCTCGGAAAAGTTTTAGATTTTCAAAACTCGTTTAGACCACGTTTGGTGTCTCAAAATAGTAGACCAACGTGATCTTGGTGTGTCGCGTCATCTATTGCATTGGTTAACATTGTTGCAGGTTGGCAGAGTCAGAACTATTGAGGCTTAGCACGATCATGGCGTGATGCGTCGGGTATCGCGTCGATGCCATCGACGCGCCGCGTCGCCAACCGCGTCGATGTCCTGTTTTCAGTCATTAAATGACTGCATCTTTAAGGTTAAATAGGTAATTTTCCCATGAACCAGGTCATCCCCAAACACGAAATTGATCACTAAATTACCTAAATATTTCACTATTCTTACAAGTTTCCCCAAAATTCATCATTCTCCCTCAAAAGCAAGAAACCCTAGTTTCAAAATTAAAGAACAAGACTCAAGAATTCCTTTAATAACCCTTAAGGATTTACATTCTAAGGTATGTAATATGTTCATACAAGGATCCCTTTCATCCTTGAATTCCAAGGATACAATTTTAAATTATAAATTTTGATATTCATATTGTGGATTGATTATGATCATGTTGATGTGTTGTATGATTCCCAAGTTGGAATCCTTAGTGTGTTTTCATGATATTGTGTTAGCATGTGGATTGAATTTCATAAAATTGGGTTGATTAATGTAGCCATGATGTAATTGTTTAATGTTCCTGCCTAAACCTAAGTATATGCATTCCATGTGTATGACAAAATACCTAAGTGAGTAGAATTGTGTTTTATGAACCCTTACTGATCTACATGATAAACTTAGCCTATAAATACATGTTCAAAATGACTCCCATGCTAATGTTATTTCTTGTGATGAATTGATGGAGTGTTTATGAGATTAGATTGTGAACTTATGATATGTTGTAATGTATTCCTATTCATGTACAAGACTATGAGTATCAAGTACATCATGAAATCCCTCAATGGTTGTATTATGAATTGTTAACAATTGTTATGAGCTCAAGAAGTGTCATGTTCTATTTATTTTCATGCTATCGAGTCCTGGGGTATTCAATACCCGAAAATTTAGCTGTGTACCTAGAGCTAGTGTCAGTTTTAAGATAATCTCAGTCACACCATGATTAATAGTATTCTCAGTCAGTTTTAGAACTCAGTAGAATTCAGTCAGTTACATGACTTACGAAAACTCAGTAATCTCATGAACTCAACTAGTTAACAAAATTAAGTAACATTTCGTCAGTCTACAGAACTTAGTGTGCTCAGTCCAGTTCATCTCAGTATAATTAGTTTAGTGTCTATTCAGTTGGGAGTAGGATTCAGAACCGAGAGAACCTAGGATGAGGGCACACACTGACAGTAGAGGGTGTGAAACTTAGAAGTAATCCTTGTGTTCCAGAACTATGTAGCTAGCATAGGTTTAGACATTAACACTGAAAGTTGAGGGTGGATGAGGTGGATTAACACTGCTAGTTGAGGGTCCCACCATTCTTCTTTGGGGACACTGCCAGATGAGGGTCACCCACAACTTGTCTTTACCAGTGGCGTGGTATTGACACCCTTCTAATTGGGGTTACAGATTGGACCCCAACACAACTATATTGCTTTATTTGGGGAATGTTGGTTAGATGACTACCTCCCACAACCACAGTCTTAGTCTCAATAATAAAAATTAGATAATTCTATAGATTTCAGGACTGTCAGATACAACCACTTAGTTCAGTACAGAACTCAGCTAATTTCATCAGAATCTAGACTATCTGATACAGTCACCCAGTATCAGTTATATCAATTATCAGTAATTCGTGTTATCAGTAAAACTCAGTATTCAGAATTCTCATGATTTCAGTTACAGTCTATATAGTCATGCATGTATTCTCATTCAGTTATTCTTATGATATTCAGTCAGATATAGTTCATGCATATGAACCCTTGCATTCAGCCTTATCTCACTTTGCGTACCAGTATATTCATACGTACTGACACATACTTTTCTTTTGCTCTATGGTATTTTATACCATAGGTTCAGATGTACGAGCTCCAGAGCATCCTTAGCAGTTCAGATTTAGCCAGCAGCAGTAGATTGTAGTGAGTCCACATCATTCGAGAATAGCATGATTATTTCATTATTTTAGTTCAATTTTTAGTAGACGGATATGTCCTATTAACTCCTTATTCAGACAGTTTAGACGCTTTCAAACTATATGTTTAGACAGCTATTTTAGTTTTTTGGTATTGTTATATCGTATTTATAGTTATGTTTCAGTTTTGAACCTTATGGAATTTTAGCCCATTATTCCATATATTTCAGTATCATTATACAGTTATTGCAGCAGGTACCAGTCATGAGTTAGCTTGTGGTCCTTCGCGATTGTTAGAACTGTGTAGCGTCTAGGGTACCAAACTCGGGGCATTACAAACTTGGTATCAGAGTCTAAGGTTCAATAGAGTCCTAGGAAGTCTGAAAGCCACATCTAGTAGAGTCTTATGCCTGGGTGTGTAACACGCTACATTTATGTATAGGAGGGTATGAGATATTTCAGGAACAATTTCCCTTCTTTCAGTATTCATGTCATGCGAGTGAGTATGATCTCAAATTTAACTCTCAGTCTAATCCATTCCTTCCTTTTGTTTATAGAACATGCCTCCTAAAAGGACTAATGAGAGGAGAAATGGAAATTAGTCATCCCCTTAGCACGTTCAGGAAGATCCCCTGGACTAACACATTTCTCATGCAGAGTTCAGAGCTGCATTCACTACTCTTGCTAATTCAGTTGCTGCTCAGAATGAATGGGTAGCTACCGTTCTGGCCAACACAGTGTCCAACATTGCTGAAGCTAGGATTCTAGACTTCACCCGAATGAATGCTCTATCTTTTTCTGGGTCTAAGTCAAATGAGGACCCTCAGGAATTCCTTGATCAGGTTCAAAAGGTTACAGATATCATGTAGGTTACTACTAGTGAGAGTGCTAAGCTAGATGTATATCAGGTTTAGGATATGGATCACACATAGTTCAAGTAGTGGAAAGCAGAGAGGGCCAAAGATGTAGGGTCCGTTGAATGGGAGGAGTTTACCACTGCCTTTTTAGATAGATTCTTTCCCCTAGAGTTGAGAGAAGCTAAGGTGTTAGAGTTTATCAACCTCAGGTAGCGCAAGATGATAGTGAAAGAGTATTCTCTTAAGTTAACTCAATTAGCCAGGTATTGTCCTCATGTGGTGGAAGATAGCAGGGCTAAGATGAGTAAGTTTGTTTCTGGGGTGAATGATAGTGTGGTCAAGGATTGCAGGACCGCCATGTTGATTAGTGAGATGGACATAGTCAGGCTTATAATCCATATTCAATAGATAGAGGAGCAGCAGGTTAAGAAGAGGGAAAAGCATAACAAGAGGGCTAGAATAGGTAGCTTCAATTTCAGTTAGCCAAAGTTAGAGGGTGGAAATCATTCTCAGTTTCGCCCAAAGTTATCCGTTCCATCTCCTTTCTCAGCCAGTGCTCCAATCCCTAAGTTCAGGAATGGTAACAAAGATAAGGTGCCAGGATCTAAGTCTCAGGGCAGTGTTAGCAATTCCTACACTCATCCTCTTTGTTATACTTGTGGAAAGAACCATCAGGGTATTTGCAGAGCTGGCGATGATGTTTTTTTTGGATGTGGCAAGCCAGGCTACTGAGTTAGAGAATGTCTCCAGTCAGGTTATCAGGGTCAACATAACTATTCCTCAGCTCTGTTGGGTTGCCCAAACTAGTAGGGTGCCACTTTCAGCGCCACCAGTGGGCAACGCCCAAATAGACTATATGCTCTTCAGTTCCGACAAGATCAAAAAAATTCTCCTAATATGGTCATTGGTACGTTACAGATCTTTCATATACATGTTTATGCTTTGCTAGATCTAAGAGCTTCTGTCTTTTGTTACCCCTTATATAGCAGTTGATTTTGTAGTCAGTCCCAAGATTCTAGCAGAGCCCTTCTCAGTCTCTACCCTAGTGGGTAAAACTATCATAACCTAGCAGGTATACAGGAACTGTCCGATTATGAATCTCAAAAAGTCACTTTAGCAGACTTAGTCGAATTAGAGATGACTGATTTTAATGTCATTCTTTGCATGGATTGGATTCATTCTAGCTATGCCACATTCAGCTGTAGAAATAGAATTGTCCAGCTTTAGTTTCTAAATGAACCCATCTTAAAGTGGAGGGGTAGTACTTCAAACTTCAAGGTTCAGCTTATTTCCTAACTACGAGGAAGGAAAATGATATCTAAGGGATGTGTCTATCATCTTATTTAAGTTAAGGACTCTAGTTCTGAAACTCCCAGTCTTGAATCAGTCCTAATAGTGAATGAATATTCAATTGTCTTTCCCTAAGATCTTCCAGGAATTCCTACCAAAATGGAAAAAGACTTTGGCATAGACCTTCTTCCAGATACTCAGCCCATATCTATTCCGTCATATAGAATGGCACCAACAGAACTCAAAGAATTAAAACATCAGTTGAAGGATTTCCTAGATAAGGGGTTCATCATACCTAGTGTGTCCCGTGGGGTGCACCAGTTTTATTCGTGCGAAAGAAAGATGGTTCTCTCAGAATGTGCATAGACTACCGTCAACTCAATAAGGTCACAGTCAAGAACAAATACCCACTTCACAGAATTGATGACTTGTTTGACCAAATCCAGGGTGCCAGTTATTTCTCTACAATAGACCACATATCAGGCTATCATCAACTTAGAGTCAGAGAATGTGACATATCAAAAATAGCCTTCCAAACTCGGTATGGTCACTTTGAATTCTTACTCATGTCCTTTGGTCTTACCAATGCCCTAACCACTTTCTTGGACTTGATGAACCGTGTGTTCAAGAAGTACTTGGACATATTCATCATAGTATTCATAGATTCTCAGGAATCATCAATTATTTGCCAAATTTAGTAAGTAAAATTTTTGGCTAAGGTCAGTAGCATTCCTTTGTCATATCATTTCCGGTGATGGTATTAGAGTTGATCCTCAATAGATCAAAGCAGTAAGAAACTGGCCTCGCCCTGTCTCTCCATCAGATATCAAGAGTTATTTGGGTTTGGCTAGCTATTACAGATGGTTTGTTAAGGGATTTTATTCTATTTCATCCCCTATGTACAGATTGACTAAGAAGAAAATCAAGTTTCAGTGGTAAGATCCTTGCGAGAAGAGTTTTTAGGAGTTGAAGACTCGACTCACCTCAGCTCCTATTTTGGCTCTTCCAGACGGTTCAGATGGGTTCATAGTGTACTGTGATGCATCTAGAGTAGGTTTGGTTTGTGTTCTCATGAAGCATAGTAAGGTAATAGCCTATGCCTCCAGGCAACTTAAACCCCATAAAAAAAATTATCCAACTCATGATCTTGAATTAGCAGTCGTAGTTTTTGCCTTAAAGATTTGGAGGCATTACTTGTATGGGGTGCATGTAGATGTGTTCACAGATCATAAAAGCCTTTAGTACCTATTCTCTTAGAAAGATCTTAACCTCCATCAGAGAAGGTGGTTAGATCTCTTGAAAGATTACAACATGAGAGTCTTTTATCATCCAGGCAAGCCAATGTAGTGGCTGATGCTCTCAGTAGATTGTCTATGGGTAGTGTTTCTCATATTGAGGACAGTAAGAATAAATTAGCTCAGGAATTTCATCAACTTGCCAGACTAGGTGTCCACTTAGTCGACTCAGTAGAAGGTAGTATATAGGTTCAGAATAGTTCAGAATCATCTCTAGTTTCCAAATTTAAGAAAAAAAAGATAGAGATCCCAATCTTGTCAAGTTGAAAGAATCAGTCAGAGATAAGAAAGTAGAGGTTTTCTCCCAAGGGGGAGATAGTGTTTTTCATTATTAGGGTTGTCTCTAGTTACCAGGTGTAGACGAATTAAGGTAGCAAATTCTTGTAGAAGCACACAGTGCGCGTTACTCATTTCATCCAGGGTCCACTAAGATGTATCGTAATTTGTGAAAGATCTATTGATGGAGTGGGATTAAAAGAGATATTGCAGAATTTGTAGCTAAGTGCTCTACATGTCAGCAGGTTAAGATTGAGCATAAGAAGCCTAGTGGGTCCATGTAGGAGTTCAGTAATCCTATTTGGAAGTGGGAAGAAGTAAACATAAACTTCGTGATGGGTTTGCCTCGTACTCATCGTCAGCACGATTCAGTTTGGGTCATTAAAGATAGAATGTCCAAGTCATCTCATTTCCTTCCGGTTCATACCTCTTATTTAGCCGAGGATTACGCCAAACTCTATATTAGTGAGTTGGTCAGATTACATGGTGTTACATTATCTATAATTTCAGATAGAGGTACCAGCTCACCTCTCATTTTTGGAAAGCATTCCAAAAGGGTCTTGGTATCCAAGTTCATCTTAGTACAACCTTTCATCCTCAGACAGATGGTCAAGCAGAAAGGATCATTCATACCTTGAAAGATATGCTAAGGGCGTGTGCAATTGATTTTAAGGGTAGTTGGGATGACCACTTGCCTTTGATTGAGTTTCCATACAACAACAGTTATCATTACAATATCCAAATGGCTCCATTCTAAGCTCTCTACAGTAGGAGATGCAGATCTCCAATCGGTTAGTTTGAAGTAGGTGAGGCCACAGTAGAAGGGCCTGAATTGGTCTTCGATACCTTAGAGAAAGTTCAGTTAATCATAGAGAGGCTCAAGATAGCTTAGAGCCAACAGAAATCATACACAGATGTGCGTAGAAACGATCTCGAGTTTGAGATTGGTGATTATATGTACTTGAAAATCTCCCCCATAAAGGGAGTGAAGAGTTTCGGCAAGAAAGGGAGGCTCACTCCCCGGTATATCGGTCCCTTCAAAATTCTCAGTCATTTTGGCAAGGTAGCTTATGAGCTTGAATTGCCTTCATATATAGCTTTAGTTTATCCAGTCTTTGATGTCTCCTTTCTTAAGAAATGAATAAATGACACAGCAGTCGTAGTCCCTATTGAGGGCATAGATATTCAAAACATTCTCTCATATGAGGAAATGCCAGTCAAAATTCTTAACTATCAGACTAGTAGAATGAGGAGCAAAGAAGTCCCTCTAGTCAAAGTTCTTTGGCAGAATCAATTAGTTGAGGGAGCTACTTGGGAAGCAGAAGCTGACATGCGGATCAAGTATCCTCACCTCTTCTCCGCAAACTCAGACTCAACCCAAGGTAATATCTTTCCTTAAGCATATTTTGTTTCATGTTCAAATTTTAGTTACAAACTTGGTATTCAGCTCCATGCTCAGTTTTCAGTTTAAACTTGGTATTTTACCATTACATGTTCAGTCGCATGTTCATGAGTTAGTTCAATCATGTATTCACGTATTACATATGCGTGATCAGTTTATCAGTACTCTCAGTCATGCATTCATGTATCAGCTCAGTCATGAAATCATGCATCAGATATACTTGCTCAGTATGAATATTAGTAATGTCAGTCATATTGTCATGTTTCAGTTGTTTATGTTCAGTATGTACTTCAGCTTATCATTTTACCCATCCCAGTCAGTCTCATTCGAGGACGAATGTTCCTAAGGGGGAGATATTGTAAGACCCCGTAAAATTTCTAAGATTAATCCAGTCCTTTAAGATTGTCAAGGGGTTCCAGACTTAGAAAAATCCTAGGTAAGTTTCCAGACATAGTTTATTTTTGGCCTTCGAAGGTTGGCAATCTCACTTCGCGACCTTAAGGTCCTTTAATAGTTTATATTTTTGTCGATTCATGATCAGGAAAGTCATTAGGTGTTCCCAGACAAGTTTTGGATTGGTTAAGATTGTTGCAGGTTGCCAGAGTCAAAACTATTAAGGCTTAGCATGATCATGGCGCAACGCATCGGGTATCGCATATATACCATCGACGCTCCGCATTGCCAATAGTGTTGACACCTAGTTTTCAGTTATTAAATGACTACATCTTTAAGGGTAAATAGGTCATTTTTCAATGAATCAGGTCAGCCCCAAACACGAAATTAATCCCTAAATGACCTAAATATTTCACTATTCACACAAGTTTCCCCAAAATTCATCATTCTCTCTCAAAACCAAGAAACCCTAGTTTCAAAATTCAAGAACAAGGCTCAAGAATTCTTTCAAGAACCCTTAAGGATTTACGTTCTAAGGTATGTAAAGTGTTCATCCAAGGATACCTTTCATCCTTGGAGTCCAAGGATACAATTTTAAATTATAAATTTTGATATTCATATTATGGATTGATTATGCTCATGTTGATGTGTTGTATGATTCCCAAGTTGGAATCTTTAGTGTGTTTTCATAATATTGTGTTAGCATGTGGATTAAATTTCATGAAATTGGGTTGATTAATGTAGCCATGATGTAATTGTTTAATGTTCAAGCCTAAACCTAAGTATATGCATTCCATGTGTATGACAAAATGCCTGAGTAGAATGGTGTTTTATGAACCCTTACTGATCTACATGATGAACTTAGGCTATAACTACATGTTCAAAATGACTCCTATACTAATGTTATGTATTGTGATGAATTGATGGAGTGTTCATGAGACTAGATTGTGAACTTATGATATGTTGGAATGTATTCCTATTAATGTACAAGACTATGAGTATCAAGTGTATCATAAAATCCCTCAATGGTTGTATTATGAATTGTTAACAATTGTTATGAGTTCAAGAAGTGTCATGTCCTATTTATTTTCATGCTATCGAGTCCTAGGGTATTCAATACCCGATAATTTAGCTGTTTACCTAGAGCGAGTGTCAGTATCAAGATAATCTCAGTCACGCCATGATCATTAGTATTCTCAGTCAGTTTTAGAACTCAGTTGGATTCAGTCAGTTACATGACTCAGAAAAACTCAGTAATCTTATGAACTCAGTCAGTTAATAGAATTCAGTAACATTCAGTCAGTCCACAAAACTTAGTGAACTTAGTCCATTTCATCTCAGTATAATTAGTTAAGTGTCTATTCAGTTGGGAGTAGGATTCAACACTGAGCCAACTCAAGGATGAGGGCACACATTGACAGTAGAGGGTGTGACCCTTATAAGCAATCCTTGAGTTCCAGAACTATGTAGACAACATATGTTGAGACATCAACTCTAACAGTTGAGGGTTGATGAGGTGGATTAACACTGCTAGTTGAGGGTCCCACCATTCTCCTTTGGGGACACTGCCATATGAAGGTCACGCACAAATTATCTTTATCAGTGGCGCAATATTGACACCCTTCTAATTGGGGTTACAGATGGTACCCCAGCTCAGCTATATTGCTTTATTTAGGGAATGTCGGTTAGATGACTACCTTCCACAACCACAGCTGCAATCTCAGTCTCAGTAATAGACCTTAGATAATTTTACAAATTTCATGAATGAAATCATGTCAAGTGAGTGTATTTGCAAATTTTATCTTGCAAGTGTTTGTCAAAATGCCCCAATAAGGGAATGATGATCAATTTCATTGTTTACATATTTCATGTTTATGCCATGTCTCTTAATTTATGCTATCAAGTCCTGGGGGTACTTGTACCCGACAATTTAGCTATTTACTTAGAGCCATGGTCAGTCATATAATAGTATCAGTCACATCAAGATTAGTCGTACTCTCAGTCAGTTACAGAACTCAAGAAAACTCAGTTGATTCAGTATGAGTCTAGTCTAATTCAGTATTTATCTCAGACCTCAGTAAACTCAGTCAACTAACAAAATTCAGTAGTATTTTGTCAGTCAACAGAATTCAGTAAACTCAGTTCAATGCAGCTAAACAATGATTTCATTAAACACTCCAATCTAGCCTAGTTCATACTAGAATTCAGTTAAGTGTCCTTTCAGTTGGGAGTAGGATTTAGCACCGATTTAAACCAGGGATGTGGGCATTCCTGCCAGCAGAGGGTTTGACCCCTAGTAGAAATCCTTGCATTACAGAACTACGTAGCCAGCATAAGTTGAGATATCTTCCTGCCATATATTATGAGGGTTGATCCTTCTCAACTAAGTTATCCTACCAATGAGGGTTGACGGAAGAGCTTCCTATCAGAGAGGGTTAACTCATAGTTTATCCCTACCCTTTGCACGGTATTAACACCCTTCCAACTGGGGTTACAAACTGGACCCCAATCAGTTTAGAGAGGGGCATGTTGGATAGATAATTACCTCCCACAGTCTCAGTTTCAGTCTCAGTCTCAGAATAGAACTTAGTTCAGTTCTACAGATTCAGGACTATCAAATATAGTCACCTAACTCAGCTCAATACGGAACTCAGTATAGTTCCTCAGAATTTAGGACTGTCAGATACAGTCATTTAGTTATCAGTAATATAATACCAGTAAACTCATTTAATCAGTAAATCAGTATTCAGACTCAGTAGATTCAGTATAGCATGATCTCAGTTACAGTATACTTATTCATGCATGTACTCTCATTTAGTCTTACTCATGTTATTCAGTTATTATAGTTCATGCATATGAAACCATGCATTTCAGCCTACCTCACAGAGCATACCAGTACATTCAAAGTACTGACGCATGCTTTCTTTTGCACTATGATGTCTTATATCATAGGTTCAGACGCACGGCCTCCAGAGCATCCTTAGTAGATCAAACTATCAATAGTTAGAGTAGTGGTGAGTCCTCATAGTTCGAGGACATGCTTATTATTTACAATATTTCAGTTTCAGTATCAGTAGTCATAGTTAGTTGGGGTCTTGTCCCATAAACTCCATAGTTTAGATAATTAAAGGCTTCCCAGACTAGAGTATATCAGACAGATAGTCAGATTTTAGTATTCACTTTTAGTTTTTGGGTATTGTGATACCTCTTTTAGTATTATTCAATATTATTTACAAATTGAACCTTATGGCTTATTTTTGCCAATTTCCGCATAATATTCAGTATTATTGTTCAGTTATTCCAGCAGGTACCAGTCATGGGTTAGCTTGTGGTCTTTTGGGATTATGAGCATCGTGTAGCATCCGGGGTATAGACTCAGGGCATTAAAAACTTACTCAGCTCAGTTCTACAGATTTAGGACCTTCAGATATAGGCACCCAACTCATCTCAGTATATAACTTAGTATAGTTTCTCAAAATTCAGGACTTCCAGATACAGTCATTCAGTTTTCTATAATACAGTATCAGTAAACTCAGTTAAATAGTAAATCAGTATTCAAACTTAGTAGATTTAGTGTAGCATGATCTCAGTTATAGTATACGTATTCATGCATGTACTCTCATTCAGTCTTACTCATGTTATTTAGTTATTATAGTTCATGCATATGAACCCATCCATTTCAGCTACCTCACTGAGCATACCAGTATATTTAAAGTACTAACTCATGCTTTTTATGTGCTATGATGTCTTATATCATAGGTTCAAATGCATGGGCTCCAGAGTATCCTTAGTAGATCAAACTTTCAGCAGTCAGAGCAGTAGTAAGTCCTCATATTTCGATGACTTTCTTATTATTTATAGTAGTTCAGTTTTAGTATCAGTAGTCGGAGTTAGTTGGGGTCTTGTCCCATAAAATCCATAGTTTAGATAATTAAAGGCTTCCCAGACTAAAGTATATCAGACAGATAGTCAGATTTTAGTATTCACTTTCAGTTTTTGGGTATTGTGATACATCTTTCAGTATTATTCTGTATTATTTACATATTGAACCTTATGGCATATTTTTGCCAATTTCTACGTATTATTCAGTATTATTGTTTAGTTATTGCAGCAGGTACCAGTTATGGGTTGGCTTGTGGTCCTTCGGGATTATGAGCACCGTGTAGCGTCTGGGGTACAGACTCAAGGTGTTACAAACTTGGTATCAGAGCCTAAGGTTCAATAGAGTCCTAGGAAGTCTAGAAGTTGCATCTAGTAGAGTTTTGTGCATGGGTGTATTACGTGCCACATTTATGAATAGGAGGCTACGAGATATTTTAGGAAAAGTTTCCTTTCTTTCAGTATACATGTCACGCGAGTGAGCACAAGCTCAAGTTAAACTCCCAGTCTAATTACTCTCTTCCTTATGCTTCCAAAGAAGCTAATGAGAGAAGTAATGAAAATCAGTCAGCCCCTCTGCCTGTTTAGGCAGATCCTCTGAATGAGCATGTCTCCCAATTTGAATTTAGAACTGTTTTCATCGCCTTAACTTATTCAGTAGCTGCCCGGAACAATCAGCTAGCCATTATTCTATCAAGGCTTATAGATCATGCTCCACAGAGTTGGGAGAAGATGCATGGGAAAGAAGGGAGAAACAATAAGAGTGCCAGAATATCTAGGCCAAAAAGTGGCCGAACAAACCTTCTCTGCCAGCAGTGTGGCAGAAACCACCAGGGTATCTATAGAACGGGAAACGATGTGTTTTTTTGATATGGCAAGACAGGCCACAGAGTTAGAAAGTGTCCTCAGGTGGGTTCGCAGAGTCAGCATACCCGTCCCCCAACTCAGTCAGGTTGCCCGAATCAGTAGGGTTCCTCTTTTAGTGCCACCAATGGGCAGCGCCCAAATAGACTCTATGCTTTTCAGTACCGATAGGATCAAGAAATTTCTTCTGATATGGTCACTGGTATTTACAAGTTTTCCATTTACATGTTCACATTTTGCTAGATCCAGAAGCTTCTTTGTCCTTTGTTACCCATATATAGAAGTTGATTTTAGGGTCAGTCTCGAAATCTTTGTAGAGCCTTTCTCAGTCTCTACCCCATTGGGTGAGTCTATCATAGCCCGACGGGTATACATGAATTGTCCGATTATGATATTTTAGAAAGTCACTTCAATAGATTTAGTCGAATTAGAGATGACTGATTTTGATGTCATTCTTGACATGGATTAGCTTCATTCCTTCTATTCCTTAGTCGACTACAGAAATAGAATTGTCCAGTTTCAATTTTCGAATGAACCCGTCCTAGAGTGAAAGGGTAGTACTTTAGCATTTAGGGGTCAACTTATTTCTTACCTTCGGGATAGGAAAATAATATCTAAGGGATTTTTCTACCATCTCGTTGGAGTCCAGGACTCTAGTTCAGAAACCCCTACTCTTGAATTAGTATCAGTAGTATGTGAATTCCCAGATGTGTTTCTCGAAGATCTTCTCAGAGTTCCTCCCTAAAGGGAAATTGATTTCGGAATTGATCTTCTCCCAGATACTCAGCCCATCTCTATTTCTCCATACAAAATGAATCCAGTAGAACTCAGAGAATTGAAGTAATATTTAAAGGATCTCTTATATAAGGGATTCATCAGAACCAGTGTGTCCCCACGGGGCACAATCGTCTTATTTGTGCATAAGAAAGATGGTTTTCTCAGAATGTGTATAGACTACCGTCAGCTAAATAAAGTCACGGTCAAGAACAAGTATCCACTTCCCAAAATTGATGACTTATTTTACCAACTTCAGGGTGCTAGTTATTTATCTAAGATAGACCTCAGATCAGGCTATCATCAGCTCAGAATCAGGAAATTTGACATCCCAAAAACAGCCTTTAGAACTTGGTATGGTCACTTTGAATTCTTAGTCATGTCTTTTGGTCTTACCAATGCCCCAGAAGCTTTCATGAACTTGATGAACCATGCGTTCAAGCAGTACTTAGACATGTTTGTTATAGTCTTTATAGATGACATTCTTGTTTATACTCGTAGAGAAAACGATCACGCAGATCATCACAGAATCGCACTTTACACTCTCAAAGCCTATCAGTTATCATGATATCTATCCATGTCTTACATGTCATCCCTATGATTATTGCTCATGTCATCTCTTCGCTTACAGTTCCCCATATAGGAGTTCCAGTTTATTCAGTGTTATGAATCATGTTCCATGAACACAGAAACTCCAGACTCAGATCATGAACTCCTGACTCATGTATGCATGCCATGCTTTACAATAGGGTCAGTGCCCATGACTCATGCTACCCTCCTGACGAATCGGCTAAATTCAGATCATTATATGTATATAATCATCCTAGATCTTTTGGTATATTCAACCAAGATGTTGATATTCTATTTCTTAGGCCTCAGTTAAGTGTCAAGTTCGATATAGTATTCAATACTCAGTAATCAGTATTCAACATTAGAATTCAGCAAAGAACTTAGATAGTTCTACAGAACCATGGCTATCAGTTATTAGTTGCTTAGTCATCAGAATCTAGTACTTCAGTATTAGTCTAAACCTCAGTTACTAGTATCCAATTATCAGAACTCAGTATTTATTTCCAGTAAGAGTCCCAGCTACAGTCTCAGCTACCATCTTAGTTACGATCCCAATCCTATTCTTGTAATCAAATCAGTAACTCAGTTCAGTTTCAGGTTTGCTTGACCATAGCATACAGTTATTAGTTATTCATATATTAATATTCAACACCTCAGTTTAACAGACTATTTTGGAACTATGTTATACGTTTGGTCTTGCACTTTCAAACAATACAAACCTCCATAAATTCATGCTCAGTTGTCTCATGTTACTCAGTCGGTCCTTACCTTATATGCTTAATACTCTATAGTTTTAGCCCAGTTATTCAGACTAAGAATAGTTTGATCTTGTATGACTAGTATTTAGCTATCAGCCCTTTAGTTAATCAGATAAGATAGTATGTTCATGCATTCGTGATCAGCACCCATGTGAATATTTTCAGTAGTCTCAGGTGGAGCGTCGTGCTAAGGTAGAAAGTATAGTTGAGAAGGTATTTAAGGGATAAGTTTGAAAATCTCAGTTGCAGTACATAAGGCTTAGTCACTCTATCTTAGATGAAGTTTCGTAGGTCTCTCCACATATTACAGAGATTTAGCTAAAATATGACTTCTTATTCACACACTTTATTCAGCCTAGGGAAAGATTTTTTACTCCCTAAAAGTCACTAGAAACTCTATAGAAAGAGTGTCAAGGAAATTCTCTAGTCAAGCATGAGTTTTCAGCAAAAGTTAGTTCATAAATCCAAAAATTCAGTTTAGCAGTCGAGTGGGCGAATTTGTATGACTTGGTTTCCCATCATTCCATCTAGTCACACTATCTGAAGTCTCTTAAATGTAATTATTCCAAGATGGGGCAACCAGGTAGTGCATGTTCAACTCAGTTCGTGTATCATGCCTCAGTTTTAGATCCCAGATATTCAGTCATGATTCAGTTCGCAGGTGCCCTATGCATTATCTCAGTTTCCCTCAGTATCTCAGCCAAGTCAATATTCTTCGAGGGACATAATTCCCCAAGGGAGAGATATACTATAATTCCCCGAGCTTTCACGACCTAAACCTTTCATCTCTTCTTCACGTAACGAATATAGTGGGTAATCATAACTTGACTCTCGACTCCCAATCTCAGCCGTACACCATGTATCCAGGGGCTCAGTTTAGTTCATGATGTTCAGTTCATGTATTACGTTTCAGGATCAGTTATGTTCTCATGTTCCCATTCATGCGTGTTCAGTAAAATATCTCGAGCTTGAGATAAATTTTTTTGTATTCTTGAAAATCTCTCCTATGAAAGGAGTGAAGAGGTTTGGCAAGAAGGGGAAACTCAGTCCCTAATATATCGGTTCTTACCGAATTCTCAGCCATTTTAGAAAGGTAGATTACGAGCTTGAGTTGCTTTCACATATAGCTTTAGTGCACCTAGTGTTCCATGTCTCCTTGCTAAAGAAATGCATAGGTGGCCAAGCATTCGTAGTCCCTATTGAGGGCATAGATATTCAGAACAACCTTTTTTATGAAGAGATCCCAGTCGAAATTCTTGACTATCAGATTCATAGACTGAGGAACAAAGAAGTCTTTCTAGTTAAAGTTCTTTGGCGGAATCAGTCCGTTGAGAGGGCTACTTGGGAAGAAAAATTAGATATGCAGACCACGTATCCTCATATCTTCTTCGCTAATTTAGACTCAACTCAAGGTAATAGTTTTCCTTAAGCTTTTTCAATTTCATGTTCAAATTTCAGTTACAAACTTGGTATTAGTTACCATTGCATGTTCAGTTATATGTTCATGAGCCAGTTCAGTCATGTATCCATGGATCAAATATGCATGTTCAGTATATAGATTTAGTTTATCAGTAATCTCAATAATGCATTCATGAATCATGTTCAACTATACTCATATATTAGATATGCATGTTCAGTAAGATAATTCAGAATACCAGTAATATCAGTCATATAGTCATGTTCCAGATATATATGTCCAGTAGGTAAGTCAGTCTATCTGTATTCTCATTATCAGCAGTCTCATTCGAGGATGAATGTTCCCAAGGGGGAGATAGTGTAAGACCCCGCAAAATCCTAAGCTTAATTCAATCCTTTAGGATTGTCAAGGGGTCCCAGACAGAGAATATTTTAGCTAAGTACTCAGACTTAGTGTCATTTTAGACTACAAAGGTTGGAAATCTTATTTTGTAACCTTTACATTCATTAAATGTTGAAGTTTAGGTTGATTCATGATCAAGAATGTCCGTGGGTGTTTCCGGATAAGTTTTAGATTTTTCGGACTTCGTTTGAAGCCCCTTTAGAATCTTAAAACAGTGGAGCAACGCGATCTTGGCGCGCTGCATCAACTATCATGTTGATTGATATTTTCCCCAGCTACCAGCATCCAATTCCAGTGAATCAACATAAACATGGCGTGATCCGTTGGCTATCGCATTGATGCCATCGACTTTCCGCGTCGACCTACGTGTCGGTAACCCAATTTTTAGTCATTAAAAAAAGCATCCAGAAGGGGTATTTGGGACATTTTCTCACTTCAACCCAGACCCTAAAATATGACGTTCAACTCCCACAAAGCAAGTTACACCCTTTTCTCTCAAATTGCTCTCAAGAACTAAACCCTAGAACATCAATTTCAAGATCAATTCTTAAAGACACTCCATCAATCTTCAAGAATCCAAGCAGTAAGGTATGTGAAGTGTTCATCAAAGGGTCTATTCCACCTTTGGAGTCCAAGAATCTCTTCTGAACTTTAAGTAATTGAGTTTATGATTTCCATGGTTGGAATTAAAGTGTATCCATGATTGCTATTTGGATTAAGTTCCTAATTCATGATTATATATATATATATATATTCTATGTGAATTTAATAATTATGTGTGTAGATTCATGTGAATCCATGATAAATCCTTGATTTGTGAAATTAGAGATGAATTATGATGCTCACTTGTTATTCAATACTATGTGCATATACTATGCTCACCAAGTGCTTGATAAATTGTCCATGTGAACTATTAAGAGAATGAAATCATGTCAAGTTAGCTTGTTTGCAAGTTATATCATGAAAGTGTTTGTTAAAATGCCCCAATAAAGGAATGATGATCAATTTCATAGTTTACATGTTTCATGTTTATGTAATGTCTCTTAATTTATGCTATCGAGTCCTGGGGGTACTTGTACCTAACAATTTAGATGTTTACTTAGAGCCATGGTCATTCATAGAACACTATCAGTCACGTCATGATCAATAGTACTCTCAGTTAGTTACAGAACGTAGGCAAACTCAGTAGATTCAGTATGAGTCCAGTCTAATTCAGTATTCAGCTTAGACCTCAACAAAGTCAGTCAGCTAACAAAATCCAATAGTATTCTGTCAGTCAACAAAATTCAGTAAAATTAGTTCAGTGCAACTAAATAGTGATTTCAGTAACAGTCTAATCCAACCTAGTTCAGACTAGAATTCAGTTCAGTGTCCTTTCAGTTGGGAGTAGGATTCAACACTGAGTTAACCCAGGGATGGGGGCATTCCTGCCAGCAGAGGGTTTGATCCCTAGTAGTAATCCCTGCATTATAGAACTACGTAGCTATCATTGGTTGCGATATATTTCTACCAGATATTATGAGGGTTGATACTTATCACCCGAGTTATCTTGCCAGCGAGGGTTGACGGAAGAGCTTCCTATCAGAGAGGGTTAACTCATAGTTTATCCTTACTCATGGAACAGTATTGACACCCTTCCAACTGGGGTTACAGGTTGGACCCCAATTAGTTTTGAGAGGGGTATATTGGTTAAATGATTACCTCCCACAGTCTCAGTTTCAGTCTCAGTCTCATAATAGAACTTAGTTCAGTTCTACAGATTTAGGACTATCAGATATAGTCACTTAACTAAGCTCAGTACAGAACTCAGTATAGTTCCTTAGAATTTAGGACTATCAGATACAGTCATTCAGTTATCAGTAATACAGTATCAGGCTCAGTAGATTCAGTGTAGTACGATCTCAGTTACAGTATACGTATTCATGCATGTACTCTCATTCATTCATACTCATGTTATTTAGTTATTATAGTTCATGCATATAAACCCATGCATTTCATCCTACCTTACTGAGCATACCAGTACGTTCAAAGTACTGACGCATGCTTTCTTTTGCACTATGATGTCTTATTTCATAGGTTTAGATGCACGGGCTCCAGAGCATCCTTAATAGATCAGACTTTTAGAATTTAGAGTAGTGGTGAGTCCTTATAGTTTGAGGACATTCTTATTATTTATAGTATTTCAGTTTCAGTATCAGTAGTCTGAGTTAGTTCTGGGCTTGTCCCATCAACTCCACAGTTCAAACAATTAAAGGCTTCCCAAACTAGAGTATTTTAGATAGTTAGTCAAATTTTAGTATTGACTTTTAGTTTTTGGGTATTGCGATACCTTTTTCAGTATTATTTACAGATTGAATCTTACGGCATATTTTTGCCAATTTTCGCATATTATTCAGCATTATTGTTTAGTTATTGTAGTAGGTACCAGTCATGGGTTAGCTTATGATCCTTTGAGATTATGAGCACCATGTAGCATTTGGGGCATAGACTTGGGGCATTACAAGAACCCCTCCCTCTGTGTATAGGGACCTTCTCCCTATTCTAACACATACAAACTATCTACCTCATCTTCCCGCTTTTGGCAGTATTAAAAAGAAAAAATAGTAAACCATATAAAGGTAGGCACACATGTTAGAAAAATTAGAAAAAGTGAGCAGAATAATAGCATCAACACATGAAATATTCATTAATAATTAAAAGTTAGCATCATACACTATCTAGAAACAAGAGCACCATAAAACTAAGTATAGGAAACTCCACAACAAAAATCATAAACAAAATAAAACTTAAAGAGAAATAGAAAATGAAACCAAATGAATGGGTCTTAAGGGGAACATGATAAACGGACTGAAGGAATGGGCTTAAGAAGTCAAGACACTATAGGGACCTGATTAATGAACCATATTGGGAATTGGATAACTGACGAAGGATAAGGGTATAATTCTTTCATTCTCAACTGCATAATTCCTTAGAAGTTGTTGAGTTAGTTCCTCAAATTTAGTTTCCAGTTGCTTGACCTTGTCATGTAGCATATCATTTTAAGCATGAAAACCCTTATTCTCACCTGTCCCTCTTCTTGACCCTTCAGATTAGTAGCCTTCAATGTGATAGTATCAACATCCTTTTGGGATAAGAGAGCAATTATCTCTTCCAACTCCCCTATAAACCTAGTCTAAATATCGATCATGTCATCTATCACAGACTCATGACTTGACCTTACTACTTTTAGGGATGCATTCATTATCCTTCAATATGGACACTGCGAACATTTGCTTAACTAACCCTTCCTTCTCAGGCCCACGTGGAACCTCAAAGTAGGCAAACACCCTATTAAATAAAAATCCATTGGCTAATCCGTTCTTACCATTCTTTGTTGTCATAAACTTATGCATGTGTTCTATGATATCAGTACGAAGGTTCACTCACATGAACTTGACTAGAGCTTTCATGAGGAACAAGTCGGTGCTTGTGACAATAATGCATTTCTTAGTTCTTGGAAGCAAGGCTTTGTTGACCAATTTGAATAAAAGTTGATATTCCCCTTTGAGAGATTTCTTTGTCACACTCTTGATAGCTAAATCATCTAGCTTACCACAGACCTTCAAGAATTTTTTTAAACCACTCTCATCCTTCAAGGACATAGTCCCTTTAGTGGGTACTTTTAACACTTCCATCAACACTTGCTCGTCTAGAGCAATGTTAACATCATGAACTTATGTCATCACATACAGGGCATTTTCTAAGAAAGTAAGATTGCAGTAAAACATCCTTACTTTCTTTTCATAAAGAATAGGAATAGAAGGATCAAATAAATGCTTCCAACTCTAAAATTTCACCATGTCAATCATCTCAGCCATGACATGCATGTCAATAATCTCTAGGTATAACACCCTCCATCTCAACACCTCTTGTGTCTTAAGGATCTCTTGTCTATGTTATCTATTAAGTACTTTTCCTTTCCCTTTATATGTGGAGGCTTTCTCACTAGGACCAGTTCCTTTAACAGAAACTCCAGGCTCTTTTGAAGTCCTGAGAGTTTTTGAACTGGGACATGGTCCATTAGAGTTGTGAGCATCCTCTCTCTTAATATTTTCTCCACTATTAAACACTGGTTTCTTTATCATTAATCCCTTAGCCTTTCCCTTCTTTGGTGAAACAACTGTACTAGCCTTAACTTAGGCCCTTTGTGTGGCCATGCTTTTTGGCACATCCTCATCACTCTCTATATGAAAATCACTATCACTATCACTGTCACTCTTTGTTTCCTCATATTTATCCATATCCACAATATCTTTCGTGGGTACATCAAACTCAACTACAACTTTTTTTTCAAATTTCTCTTCTTTTGAGTACTACACTTACTTTTAGTTAGGGCAACCTCCATCAAATTTTGGGGACTCGACCTGGTACCATGGGTCTTACTAATATTTGATGGAAGCCTAGCAGTGGAAAACACTCTTTGTTTGGTGATCTTCCATGACAAAGGCTTGTCATCATCACTATCAATGTTGCCCTTTTCTCCGTCATCCCTTTCAGTCACTTCAAGAAGAGGGGAAAAATTTCACTTTCTTTCTCTATAGTTTTAGGAGCCTCATTTTGTCATCTAGTTGATAAGGATATGGGAGTGTTGTCCCACTTATGAGGAGTAGGAGAAAAAGTTCCACGAGGTACATTCCCGCTTAGGGGAAGTCAACCCCTAGATACCTATTGCCTCACCTATGGAAAGGATGTTTAAAGGTGTACCCTTTGCTATTGGAAGAACCTCATCGAACATGTGTTCATAAAAAGCTTGACTTTCAGGAGAGATAGATGAAACAGACTCTTTAGATGGTGTTATTAAAGAATGGAGACACTGATAATGAACCATGAGGAACAGGTTAGGTTTTAGATTTAGTGATAGACTCTGATTTTTTTTCACTCGGCATAGAGACATTCAGAATAGGAATAGATAGAGTGTCTTGAACAATCCCCACTTGAGGAGAAGAAGATACTTCCTTCTTGATTTTTTGAGAAACAATAAGACTTACATTGCTTGAAAGTAAAGATGGAGTGAACTCAATTATAAAAAAAAGATTTTGTAGGTCTATATTAGGATGAGAGAAGGGGAGAAAGAATTTGAATAGGTTTAGGCTCATTTAGAGAAAGAGATGATTAAGACATGGCTATCAAATTTTTGACTTTTATGTGTTTAAAAGTATGCGAGGAGTGAGATACAGAGAGTTTAGGGAATTGATATGGTAAAAATTAAAGTTTGAATGGGAAAATAAAGAATGGATGGGGTTTAAATAGAGAAAAAAGGTAATGAAAAGAGAGAGAATGGATGGGGTTTAAATAGAGAAAGAAGGGAACAATTTGGATTTGAGGAGGTGTGAGAGATGCGATATGCCCAGTTGGATGGACATGATTCTTGTACTTAAAACAAATGTTGGCATCTTTTAAGAAGAGGAAAGAAGTCTACATTGCATACTCTACTAAAATTTTTAAAACACTCATGTTAAGAGACAAGTCATGATACTGAACTGATGAGGGACCTGATCTCTACATGATTTTCTAAACTTTTGTGCATGAAGTTATCTCATCCTCCTATTTAATCTTCTCGTTCTTATCATGGGTGTACATCTATAGAAGATATGAGACTGATTTAGACATGTATAACATTATCTTATATGGATACCTTCTTATCAATTCATAGCCATCTTAGAGGAATAGTAAGAACAACATGTAGTCAATTTTGCCTCATCAGACCCAACTTCATTTTGTTCTTTTAAAAATGGTCCCCGCCAAGTGATTTAGTGAATATATCAACTATTTGGTCCTCAGTGTTGCAAAAGACCATTTTGATCAGTCCCTTCTCCACATATCTCTGAGGAAATGATGTTTAATGTCTATGTGCTTGGTACTCCTATGCTCAACATGATTCTTGGCTATATTGACTGAACTTGTGTTGTCACAGAATAAAGGAACACAATCTAAGAGAATTCTAAAATCTTCAAGTTGCTGCTTGATCCAAAGAAACTAAGCACAACATAAAGCAGCTGCTACATACTCATCTTCAATATTAGAAAAGGCTAGTGAATTATGTTTCTTGATACCCTAGGAGATCAAGAAGGATCCTAAGAAGTGATCCATTCCTAAGGTACTCTTGTTATCAACCAGGTACCCAGCATAGTCTACATCTACATACCCAACTAAATCAAAGTTGTCACCAACAGGATAGAAGAGGACCAGGCTGGAAGTTTCTTTAAGATATCTTAAGATTGTTTTGGCAGCCTTCAAATGTGATTCCTTTGGACTTGCTTGGAATATCAAACATATCTCTACACTGAACATAATTTCAGGTTTTCTATTAGTAAGATATAGTAATGAACTAATGATTCCTCTATACATAGTTTCATTTACAGAGGAACTAGGTTCATCTAAGTCCAGTTTTAAAGAGGTGCTAATGGGAGTATCAATGGGTTTTGCATCCTCCATGTGGAATCTTTTCAAAAACTCACGAATATACTTTTCCTGGCAAATGGTAGAGCCAATTGTTGCTTTATCTGCAACCCAAGAAATAAGTTAAGCTTTCCTATCATGCTCATCTCAAATTCACTGCTCATCGATTTGGTAAATTCATCACACAGGGAACTAGTTGAGGCTCCAAATATGATGTCATCAACAAGGACTTAAACAATGAGTAGGTTTCTCCCCTCTACCTTTAAGAAGAGTGTGTTGTCTATCTTTTCCCTTTTGAAACTATTGACCATTAAGAATTTTGCGAGCCTCTCATACCAAGCCTTGGGATATTACTTCAATCCATAAATGGCCTTTTCCATTTTGAACACATGATTTGGAAAGTTAACATCTTAAAATCTTGAAGGTTGTTTCACATACACTTTTTTTAGAAATCCACTTAGAAAGGCACTTTTTATATCCATCTGAAATAGTTTGAACTTCATGTAAGAAGAAAAAGCTATAAGAATTTGAATAGCTTCCATTCTAGCCATATGAGCAAATGTATAATCATAATCTTTGGATTTCTCCTGGTTATACCCTTGCACAACCAACCTTGCCTTGTTCTTAATAGTTTTTCCATTCTTATCTACTTTGTTCTTGTAGACCCACCTGGGCCCTATTATAGTTCTGTCTTCAGGACAAGGAACTAGGCACCACAACTTGCTTCTCTTAAACTGATGTAATTCTTTCTCCATGAAATTTATCCAATCAATATCTTTCAAGGCCTCTTTCACATTCTTGGGCTCAACTTGAGACAAGAAAGTTGAGAAAGAACACATGTTCCTTGCTCGATTCCAAGTTTGCATGCCTGAATCCAGAGGAGAAAGTAGATTATCAAGGAGCTATGAAGATTGATGCTTCAAGCTGGCTCTTTAAGGAGTACGCTGACTGGATCTGGGACTTGTTCCCATGAAGGTGTTACTCTCAGGATACTGGTGATCCATTGAACTGAAATGAGGATCAGGATCTTCATGAGGGGTTAAGATGGACCAAATTCCTGATGTTATGTAAATCATCTTCATCTTCATGAGCTGGACCTAGTACCTAGGAGTTAATACCATCCTTGATTACTTCTCCTGAATTATCATCATTTTATTCGACTTTCCTAGAACATTGAGAAGTTCTTCAAGATCTGTATCATTATGAGAGTGACCTACACTATCACTTCCAGCCCCATCAAACACATGTACATTCTCCTCTACACATTAATTTCTCTCATTATAGATTTTTTAGGATTTTCTGTATGAGGAATAACCAACAAACATTCCTTCATCACTTCTTGGTTTAAATTTTTTGAGATCATTCTTACCATTGTTCAACATAAAAAACATCTTAGGCTTTATTTTGGTCATGAGTTCATATAGAGTCATCTAAAGAATAGGCCTGGTAAGACATTTATTGATCATATGAAAAGTTGTGTTGACTGATGTCATGACCTGAGACTACTCCCTAGACGTAACATGGTGCTTAGGACCACAAGGGATCCCAATCTAACCCTATACTGGCTTGATGCTTGAGCTACTAATTTAAATACATAAAACTTGAAGTAATAAGCGGAAGAAATGTCTTTAGCTGAACATCTTCAAAACAAAACTACTAAAACAATTACAACCCTAGTTATACAAAACAAAACTAAAATTAAATACATCAACTCTATTGACTGTCTACGAAGCCTCTACTAATTTTGAATATAGGTAGCCAGAACATGAACCCTATCTATCCCTAATCAATACGACTGAATAAAGAAAACATGATGCTACTCAAACTATGATTGACTCGAGCCCTCAAATCAAAAGTACTCATCACCTGCTGACTGAAAGCTGCACACCATCTAATTATGGTGTGTGGTCTACAACTGGTACCTACATTATGAGACAATGTAGCACATAGACATATATGTGGATCAGTACTTCTGGAATGTAATGAGTATGTGGGGGTGAATGCATAAGAAAAGGAATAACTCAATATTCATATAAACTTTTAGATAATGCATGCTAATTAGAGATGACTCACCCTGGGCTTGAATAAAACTGAAAGCTGAAAAATCATACACCATGAATAATAAAGCATACTGAATAAACTTTATGAGACATAACACTAAGTTCTAAAAGATTTAGTTTTACTCTTTCTTTGGTAGAATAAGTAGAATTGAAGCTGGGCATATTTTCAAATCATGTAGGCTAAGTGTAAAAAGACTCACCTTGATCATACATAAACTGAAAGCTAAAAATCTCATGGATAATAACTTATATAAAATAATATTTGAATAAAACTGTGAGTCTTTACACTTAGTTTCTAAAATTTTTACTATTATTCTTTCTTGTGGGAGGTTCTTCTATCCGACTTAAACCATGTGAGCTATCATGGAGTCCAACATCTTACCCATGTTAGGGAGAGCTGTTCTACCCTTGCCATTGGAATAGAACCTAAACTGAAGTGATCACTATCTGTAACTTTATCCATATTGGGAATAAGTATAAACTACGTTGGCTCATAGTTCTTGGGCAGGTGACCTTGGATGTATACCCAACTCAGTGCTAAATACTACTCCCTTCTTACTTAATGCTTATACTATAGGAAATCCACCTTAAAATAGCATAAGGGTTTATAATTTAAACCAGTTATGTTTCTTTTTGCTTTAAATTATAATTAAGATAAAAAAATGTGGATTCCATCTCTTAGCTGAGGATCAAAAGATCAATTCTTTCTTTAAATCTTGAAATAAACTTGTCATAGAATGCTTAAAAGCATAATCTTCTTGAAATCTCAACACTTAAACTTAGGGCTTAAAATTCATGCTTTAAGCTCATGATAATTCATACCCAAAACATTATGCTCAATATAATTCTTGAAATACTTCAACAATAACAAGTCAAGATAGTGCAATCTCATTCATAATATAAATCTTGTAAGTTAAAAACATAATCATAAGCACTTCTTGATATACTTAAAACTTTAAATCTCATGATAATCACATGTTTCAAGAATATATAAACTTGGGTATGAACCCTACTTCAAAAAATTAAAAAAATCTTAAAATCATGCAATTTGGGTACAAGGGTGAAAGGGTACCCTTGTTCATAACCCCACATACCTTAATAGACTTGACTTAGTGGAGAAACCTTGATGTTGAAAGCCTTGGAGTTGATCTTGAAGGTTTTCTTAAAAATTTTTGGATTAGGGAACTTAAATTCTTGATTTTTCTTGAACAGAAGATGGAATGAATGAACTTGAGGGGATGATTAGGGTTTGTTTTTGGGAGTAAAATTGATGAATATGGGCAAATAATGCCCTAACTAAAGCCTTAAGTCATGTTTTTATGAAATGGGTTGAGGTGGGAAAAGACCCAATTGCCTCTAAATCATTTAAACCAAAAATTCGTAACTGGAATTCGGATTAAAGGCTCATCATGATGCGGTCTAATCACGGTGACCGACTAATTCTGATGAAAATGATCACAAGTTTTCACTCGGGTATTGAATTATGGAGAAATTGGTATCATTGGAAAGATAATTTAATTATCTACAATTTGGTGTGTCTTGACCTGAAAAATTCCATGTATATGAAAAGTTATACATGTTCAAAGTTGGCTCTTGTAGAATTGAATTCCAAACTTTGGATGTATCACAGGCTCTTAGCTCAACTTTGTTCTAAGTGACTCCTATGAACACTCTTCATCTCATAAGCACTTCTCACACTAGGATAAAGATAATGGCATATTCATGTAATTATAAATGAAGAGATGGATGAAACACCTTCACTGCGATGCAGTTATGTACTCATAGCTATACCCACCGCGATGCACCACTATCGCGGTGAGGTTCTGGAATCAAAATCCAAACTTGCCCCAAACCTTGTTCAAAAAACCCGAAACTCCCCCAAGACATACTTCTTACATCCCTGAACATGAATTAACACTAAAACCATTGTCTCAGAGTCCGCAAGGTCAACTTGAAAATTCCCAAATTTAGGAGGTCTTAAAAATGGCTAAGTCCCCAACACTTAACTAAATTTTCAGGATTTAAGCCTTTTATGTATGCACTAGGAGATAAATCGAGTTAATTCTAATATATGGTGTTACAATATCTCCCCGTTGGGTACATTCATCCTCGAATAAGACTGGCTTAGCTGAAATACTAAGGAAAGACTGAGACGATGCACGGGATACTTACAAACTGAATCATTACTGAATATTTGAATCTGAAACACAATGCATGGACTAAACTGGATTCACAATCTACATGGATGAACAAACTGCCCCTTGGAATGACGATATTTATGAAACTGCAGAGAGTAAGACTAGATCAAAAGATGGAAAAACTATAGAAATTTGTCTGTCTGACTGCTAAACTGGATTGCTGGATATACGAATTGAATTATACTGAAAGCTTATACTCAACTATACATTTGACTTCAAAACTACACTTCACTTGAGGCTACTGAAAATATTCAAATGGGCACTAATAACTCTACCCACTGAAGTCTGAGCTGAACCGAATTCTCTCACTATATTCAGGCCTATTCGAATCTACAAAGTGCACACATCACATTGTAATACTAGTTTGATTCATTAATTCGGTACACCTGCGATTTCAAAACTTCCCATCATCATGAATAATCCTTATACCACTTCAACAACTAAATTCAACCTCTTACTAGGAATTCACTAATACACAATGCACCCATCCACTCATATATACCAACATGACATTCAAGCCTATCTTCATAACCACATATGCACTCCCCAACAAACACCCATAAAAAATCTTTCTCATATTCTCTAATACCTCTATCAATAACAACTTTCATACATTATTCTTAGAAAGACAGCCATAGTAAAAAAAAATTCTCAAATAACCAAGAAATACACCAAAAGCTTCACCTCAATACTCCTTCAAACTTATTGACTTACATAAAACAAACGTATAACAATCTTTCCCTACGTGAAACATTCAATCTTTCCCATCTACATAATTGTTCATCATCACTACCTTAACATAAGAAGAGGTCATTGAAAGGTTAGGACATGAGAACCTGAAGCATAAAGGAATAATATGCATAACTTGGACACTTAACTGAGGCCCGAGGAATAGAGTATAAATGACATGGATTCATTACAGAGATAAAAAATGAGGATATACATGACAAAAATCTGAATTTCGCTGGTTATTAAGAGTGTAGCATGCGTCATGGGAACTGAGCATACTGCAAAGCATGAGTACACAAGTCATGATCTGCATGACCTGAGTTTGGAGTTCATGATTTCATGGAACAAGATTCATACTACTGAGTGAACTGGAACTCTTTATACTAGGAACTGGAAACGTACATGATTCTATGGAAAGTACGTGAATATGAGCTATGATCTTGGAACTGACATGCAAGGCATGAGTAGATATTGTGAAAACTTAAGTGCAGATACTAAAATAAGATTGGGTTGCGCATTATCCTCCCTTAATGCTATTCTACAACATACTGACATCCCTACTAAAATCTGAGATCTTGACTTGGTTACTTGTTCTATCATCTCCTCCTTAGCTTTAAGCCATCATTCTAAGTCTGTGGAACCCTTTACTAAACTCTAAACTGGACTACAATCACCACACTATAGAGTTTGGAATATAAAAATACACATAAATAATAAACTTACTCTGAAAGACTACACCTAAAAGGGTAAAACCCACTGCTATAACTTTCTTCTGAGATACAACTCTATCTTTCTATAGTACCAATAGTCATCATATAAAAACTTGAACACTTACTAACTTAGAATTTTCATGAATATCACCACACCTGGAGTTCACACCACTAGAGCTTCAACTCTTATTTCTATTAGTTCAATCTTCAAAGATTCAAACTTAGATTCTAATACTTAATCATGGGTATGCCTAAACCTTTAATGAACCTATCACTTCCGTCATACCTTGTAATATCATATCTCTAAACTATATTTTCCCCTAAACCACGAGAATCAAATATTACCAAAAAGGCTAAACATCATGAATCCATAACTCCTTAACTTAGCTATTAATAAAAGCATATACTATATAACTATCCCTCTTTCCGTTTAGCAACTCAAGGGTACTAATAACCACACACACTCTTTAATAATCTTAGAAAATAATTAAACCCCCATATTACCTTGGGTACACATCTAAATCATACCTACAATATCTTACTCAATTGCAAATAAATGGGTTTAAACTCTTGCATATATTGTTCAATCCTACTAGATCACTTCCATATAACTAGAATCACTAACCAAGCAATCATTATTTCCACCTTGATGATTATCCACTATTCAAACTTAGTGTCTAGTGCTTACCATGGTTAACAACACAACCTCACGTACGATTCTCGCTTTAAATCTATAAAATAAAACACCAAGAAACACTAGTCCACTAGAACCTCATAAAAACAGTAATCAATCATAATCCTATGGTATACCTTATAAAAATCCCTTAGCACATCCTCCTTCTATAAATTATGACTATTTACCCATCTATATATCTAAATTACTTTTATAGCGCTATAAGTTTCAGCTAAACTCCTTTTTGCAACCTCAAGGGAAACCTAAATTAACAATACTCAACCACCAAACACTTCATTAATATACTATACTTTTCTAACATAATAAATACCACCAATAACTCCTTTCCTACTTTAAGCAAACAACAATTCACCTTAACTAATAACTCCTTATCTACCTTCTACCAAGGAACCTGTACCACATTCATTACCCCTAAACTAACACACAAAGACATATCACCTCACTACTAACTCAATCGTATGCATAAGTTTATCTATATATAATCAATAAATCGACATCACCACCTGTCTTGTCACTATACTTATATACCCATACTTTTAACTATAAGAAGGTTCTACAACTTATGAATCATAACTGTAAGACTCCGCAAAATCTTAGCTTAACCCAATCCTTTAGATCATGAAAAAAGGTCCCAGACTTAGAAAAATTCAGCTAAGTAATGATACTTAGTCTCATTTTAGGACCTCGGTATTTCCATGATTTTATTTACGAACCTTATGACCTTAAAGTATCGATTTTTAAGTTGACTCTTGATCAAGGAGGTCAATGGGTGTTCTCAGGCGAGTTTTAGATTTTTCAGACCTCGTTAGAAGCTCATTTGGATGTCGAAAATAGTGAGTCAACGCGATCTCAATGCGTCACATCACTTATCATGTTGACAAATATTTTTCTCTAGTATTCATTGCAAATTCTAGTGAGCCATTACGATATTGATGCGTTGCATCAGCCATTGCATCGACCCCATCGACGCGGTGCATTGGTCTACGAGTCGCTGGGTGCAAATTTTTTGTAATTAAAATCCGCGTCCAAAGGGGTAATTGAGTCAATTTTCCCACTCTTATTCCACCCAAAACACATAATTTTAGCCCCAAATAGCAAAGATACCACATTATTCATCTTTTCATCTCTAATAACAAAACCCTAGCTCTAAGAATTAAGAACAAATTCCATAACTCCTACTCCAAGAAATCTTATAATTCAATGTCTCAGGTTCAAGAACTTCAAGAGGAAGCTTCAAGAACACCATTAGAGAGTCACGAATCAAAATTTTACATTCAAATTCATCAACAAGGTATGTGGGGTTTATTAACAAGGATACTTCTTTCATTCTTATGCCCAAAGCTAGCTTTTAACTACAAATTTGCATGATTTTATATGAATACACATAAGTTTTATATTATGGTTCATTCCCAATGTTTCTATTTGCAAGATTATGAGATTTCAAGTGTTCTAGAAGTTGAATTGCATGACTATTTTCATATTTACATGCCTATTGCGGTAAATTTCAGATTTTGAATTGAATTATCATTATTCTCAATATCAAGTATGAACATTATGATGTTTTGACATGAACTTGATGCATGGGTTATTAAACCCAAGTTTATATGTTGATATTTCAAGAAAGATGATTCTTTAAGCATCCTATGATCAGATTATTTATAGATTTTCAATAAAGCTTTGATCTTTTGATCCTCAGATAAGATTTGGAATTCACTTTACAGACTTATTATAGATTAACAAAAATAAGATTAGCTTTACTTATAGATTGAATCAGATAAAAGCATAATTGGTTTCATAATAAATCATTCTGCTAGTTTTAAAGTGAATTTTCAACAGAATGAGAATACAAATTAAAAAGGGAGTAGTATTTATCACCGAGCTGGAAGTGTGGGATTAGTGTGCCCTATCTTCCACAGAACTACATAGCCAATGTAGGTATAGATTCAGATTATTCCTATTTATATATGGATGATAGATACAGATGTAATTACTTAGATTAGGTTATACTCATTGGCAAGGGTATGAAACCTCTCCCCATCGTGAGGTTTTCCCCAAAGGGAAACAAGACGTTAGACTCCATATTAGCTCACATGGTTTATGTCGGTTATACAAACCTCCTTAATATTTTAAGCTTATAGCATAATAGAAAAGAATAACAGAAAAGCTTTTAGAAAACTAAGTATAAAGGCTCACAAGTTTATTTCAGATTATGCCTTACAGAATGACATCGGTCACAGATTTCTGCTTTCAAATTTTAGATATAAGAGTGAGTCCTTTCTACACTTAGACAATTTGAATTAAAGAGAGAGTACAATACAACTTTTATAACTAAATATTGTGACTCACTAGATTTACTCAATATGTTTTACTACTCATGATTACAGACTTTAGTTTTTCAGTTACTCAAGCTTATGCGAGTCATTTACATTTGGCATACATGGTTTTAAAAATGATAATGATGATTGATATACTATTTTTACTTATGCATTTCACCCTCATATACTTATTACATCCTCAAAGTACTAATCCACATATATGTATATGTGCTACATTATCTAATAATGTAGGTGCAGGTGCTCAGTTTCTGCAGCGTGAGTAATTTCGAGCATCTCCATCTATATTCGACAGTTGATGAGTCCTCATAGTTTGGGGACTTAGCTATTCAAATTTACATCTTATCAGTTTAGATAATTCAATATTTTCAAATAGTCCGAGTCAGCTGGGAATTGTCCTAGTGAGTCTCTAGCATTTGTAGTAGAGGCTTGTCAAACTGCTAGATCTGATTTAGACTTACATTATTTGTTTTTTAGAGATTATATTCAGATTATCCTCAATTATTTTAGATGAATTTACACATTTAGTATGACTTTTATGTTTATATTTTCCTTGTTATAAGATTCATACTTAGTAGCAGGCAAAGAAGGTTAGCTTAAGGCTACTTGTAGTCTTGAGCCCCATGTGATATCTCAGGACCAGGTTTTGGGGCGTTACAAACTTGGTATCAGAGCCTAAGGTTCAACAGAGTCATAGGGATTCTGAAAGTCGTGTCTAATAGAGTCTTATGCATAGATGTGTAGCACGCCACATTCATGAGCAAGAGTCTATAGGATGTTCTTAGGAAATCATTTATTTCTTTCATGATCTATCATGCTTATGATTTCTCTATCTGCTTTTCACTCGTGCTCTCTCATGACAACTATTGAAAATACCTTATCGTCAAGCTAATGCCCGCAAAAATGATAACCAGCCATCTCAACCTATTGACCCCCTAAATAAGAATGTATCCCATGCCAAATTTTGGGTGGCCTTTCAGACGTTGGTTTAAGCTGTGACTGCTAATCTTTAGGATAATAATTAGGCTACAGTTCCATGTTAGCAAGAGGGTGATTTAGCTACATCTAGACTTTGTGAATTCATGAGAATAAATCTGCCTGAATTCTTTGAGGCAAAGGTAGGTGAGGACCTACAGTTGTATTTTGATGAGGTTAAAAAGATAACCCAAGTTATGCATATTACTAAAGAAGAGAGTATGGAATTGGC
Organism: Capsicum pubescens; assembly: GCA_030864215.1. Taxonomy (NCBI): domain Eukaryota; kingdom Viridiplantae; phylum Streptophyta; class Magnoliopsida; order Solanales; family Solanaceae; genus Capsicum; species Capsicum pubescens. The sequence continues at coordinate 282,167,354 of CM061540.1, read as the reverse complement.
TTCTTATAGGCTAAAGGATTTTACTTATGATTAGGTGGTTATGTGGAAGAAAGGTAGGGGTAAGAATACAGCTCCCATGAGTTGGCTGGTATTTCAGGATGTTTTTCTATATAGGTTCTTTTTGCGTAAGTTGTGGGAAGCCAAGATTAAGGAGTTCATGAACTTGAGGCAGGGCTCAATGATAGTGAAAGAGTACTACCTTAAGCTCAACCAGTTATCTAAGTATGCTCCTGAGTTGATAGCTGACACTAGATCTAGTATGAGTAAGTTTGTTACTGAAGTGTCTGTACTGGTAGTCAAGGAGTGTAGGATTTCCATGCTTATTGGAGACATGGATCTTGCTATATTTATGACTCATGCCTAACATATTAAGGTAGAAAATTTTAAAGAAAGACATAGAAGCAATAAGAAGGCTAAAACTGGGCAGTTTGAGTATGGTCAGTCAAGGTTTATAGGGGAAATCGTTCACAGTTTCAGAATCTTTCATCTATGCCAGTACCATCTTCAGCTAGTGCTCCCGCTCCCAAAGATAGGTAGGAGCAGTAGGATAAGTCTTCTATGTCCAGATCTTAGAATAGTACAAGTGGAAGACCCAGTTATCCTTTGTTTGCTAAGTATGGTAAGAATCATCCCGGTGAGTGTTTGATGGGACAAAAAGGTTATTATGGTTTTGGTAAGTTGGGTCATAGAATTAGAGAGTGTCTGCATGCTAAGCAGGGGAATAGGGATGTTAATCCCCAGACTCAGGCTACTAGTGCACCAGTTCCCATAGCTCGTCCAATCCCTCCTTAGGAAGCATCATCCAGTAGTGGTGGCGGTCAGCGCCAGAATTGATTCTATGCTTTACCATTCTATCAGGAGCAAGTGAGTTCCCCAGATGTTATTACTGGTATGCTTCGCATCTTTCATCTTGATGTTTATGTGTTGTTAGACCCCGGGTCAAATTTCTCTTATGTGACCCCGTTAGTCGCAGTGAATTTTTAAATAGGCCCTAAAAATATTCCTGAGCCCTTCTTGGTTTCTACCCCAGTGGGTGAGTCAATTTTTGCCAAACAGGTCTATAGAATGTTTCCTATCACTGTCCTTCATAAAATCACGTTGGCAGACTTAACAGAGTTAGATATGGTCGAATTTGACCTTATTCTTGGCATGGATTGGCTTCATTCTTGTTATGCATCCCTAGATTGTCGCACTCGAGTGGTGAAGTTTCAGTTTCCAGATGAGCCAGTCTTTGAGTGGGAAGGTAATTCAGTGTCTCCCAAAAGTCATATCATATCCTATCTTAAAGATAAAAAGTTGATTTCCAAAGGATGTATCTATCATCTAGTTCTAGTCAAAGACACTAAGTTTGAGACTCCAACAGTTCAGTCAGTCCGAGTAGTCAATGAGTTTGCTGAAGTCTCCCCAAAGATTTTCCAGGGGCACCTCCCAATAGGGAAATAGAATTAGGTACTGAACTCCTCCCAGATACTCAGCCTATCTCTATTTCATCTTATCATATGGCTCCATCCGAGCTTAAGGAGTTAAAAGAGCAGCTCAAAGATCTTTTAGATAAAGGTTTCATAAGGCCTAGTGTTTCTCTATGGGGCGCTCCCATCCTATTCGTGCAAAAGAAAGTTGGTTCTTTGCGAATGTGCATTAATTATCGTCAGCTGAATAAAGTCATAGTAAAAAACAAATATCCTCTTCCCCAAATTGATGAACTATTTGACCAACTCCAAGGTGCAAGTTACTTCTCAAAGATAGTGATCATGTGGATCATCTTAGAATTGTTTTGAAAACTCTTAGAGACCACCAACTGTTCTCCAAATTCAGCAAATGCAAATTTTGGCTAAGGTTTGTATCCTTCCTCAGTCATATTATTTTCAGTGTGGGCATTAGAGTTGATCCCCAAAAGGCAGAAGCAGTAGGAAATTGGCCTAGACCTATTTATCCGTCAGATATTAGGAGTTTCTTGGGTTTAGATGGCTACTACAGGCATTTTGTTGAGGGTTTTTCATCCATTGCATCCCCTATGTATAACGCCCCGAAAATGGGTCCCGAAGCCTCACACGGTGCTTAAGGCTACAAGTAGCCCCAAGCTAACCCTTTGAGCCATTTTTATACCATTCAACACTCATCGATAGGATTACTATAATCAAACATCAAGATATTCTTAATAATATCATAATTCAAGGCGAAAGAGATGAAGAAAGTAAAAAAATATGACCTCTCCACAAGACTGATCAATCTAACCATCTAGTCTGACAAACCTCTACTAAACTGTATAACACTGACCCATTGGGACAGACCCCAACTGACCCTAACATCAGGGAATAAAATGATAACTCAAAATAAAAGAGTGAAATCTAAAATAACCATTCCTCAAACCATGAGGACTCACCACTACAGAAAATGTAAACCAATGTACTCGGAGAATCACGTCAAGCCTGGGAATGAGCACCTGGACCTACATTATAGGGAAAATGTAGCCCACGTACGAATACATGGGTCATTACCATGGAATATGGACCGAGTATATGACGGTGTATGAAAGTTTTCATAAAAGTCCTATATCACAAATATTCATAGGAAAATATGCATGATGTAATAAAAGACTCACATAGCTCGAAATAAACTCATCATAATCACCATAGAGTAAAACATATCAGTGAAAACATGTGAGTCATCATAGTAAATCCCAATCACTTCCATAATCATTTTCAAGTCATCAAAACGAGTAGCTTTCATAACAATTCTCTTTAAGATATAGAAATATTCATCAAATTCTTCAAAAACGATAACTTTCTCAACTCACACTTTCAAACTAATACATTTTTCATCTCAATCAGAAGAATACACACACACATTGGGAGTCTCTTACAACGGACATAATCCATGTGAGCTACATGGAGTCCAACGTCAAACTCACGTTGGGGAGAGCTATCCTATCCTTGCCATCGGAGTAGGACCTTAATCTTTTGTTCACTAGTGATCACTATATCAATCAGCCTTAGGCTCACATCCTACGGGGGTACGTAGTTCTAGGGAAGTACCAATCATAGCTATACCTCCCACTCGGTGCTAAAGACTACTCCCAGACTGAGCTTAGATCATTTCAAAAGAAAATCCACAACAACGCAATTCAATAATTCATATCGGGAGCCATCATGCTACCCTTTTTCCATAATAAATCAACATGTGGATTTCTTTTCTCATTCGAGTTCAAAAATAACTCTTTCAAGACCAAAAGGTCAAATCATTCAAATATCAAGGTGCGTATAACACATTACTTCACCAAAGATCATAATCTCAAAGAGTGTTTAAACGTCATATATCAACACTTGAGCAAAACATTTCAAGATTCATACTTTGTATAGCAAACAAGTATAACTCATATGAAAATATGGAAATTCAACTTGAAACATGATTTTACATCAAAACTCAAGGAATTTATCTTTAAGACATCACAAAAATATCATAGTTTCTTGAACAAGAATATAGGATAGTAGTTTCCATCTCAAATTCATAATTAAACAAGTAAAATCATGTATCTTCGTATAATAATATAAATTTTTGGGCACAAGAACGAAAGGATGTTCTTGTTGAAAACCCCACATACCTTTATGGTAACAGATTCATTGAAAGATTGGACCCTCAATGTTGATTGTGTAGCCCTAGTTGTTTTTCTCCTTTAGTGCTCTTGGATGATGAACTTAGATTGATAATAGGGTTATGATGTGTTTAGATTCTATTAAATTCATTAGGTTAAGTTTAGGAGTGTGTAAGGAGTGCTAAAAGACTTAATTTCCCTCAAAATAACTCAAAACGGAGTGTTTTTACTACCTGAAACACCAAGTGTGTGCCGCATTGCTTATCACATACATTTACATATGCGCCGCATTGCTTATCGCATACATTTACGTATGCGCCGCATTGCTTATCGCACATATTTAAGTATGCGCCGTATTGCTTATCGCACACATTTAAGTATGCGTCGCATTGCTTATCGTACACATTTAAGTATGCTCCGCATTGCTTATCGCACACCTATTCCAATAGCCATGTGTGATGGGTTAGGCGACGCACTCTACTTTGCAAAGCCATAACTCCTTGCTCGGGTGTCGAATTTTGATTAAATTGGTATCGTTGGAAATCTAATTCGATTCTCTATAATTTGGTGGGTAGAAATATGAAGAAATACCACATATTTATCAAGTTATGCTCATTCAAAGATGACCCTTGCGAATTCAAACACTAAAACTTGATGGATTTCAAAACTCTTAGCTTGTACTACCTTAAGTGACTCATATAACCACACTTAACACATCATAAGATCTCTTATAAATAGGGTACACTTGGTAATTCATTTGCCCAAATATGGCTTACAGAATTGGGGGTTTCACATGTACGAACAACGGTTCGCTTTCTAGCTTAGGAAAGTATGGGGTATTACAATATCTCCCCCTTGGGGACATTCGTTCTTGAATGACGCTGGGTATACTAAGAGTAAAGAGAAAACAAAGGGTACACAGCTGAAGCAACTTGCTAATCTTGCCTCTACTTTATTCTACATTTTGGACACAACAAGGAGTGCATGACTCAAAAATCACAGCTGAATAATATAAAATAACTGCTGAACTACTGCAATTCTGCATAGAAAAGGAATGATTTAGAGCAAAATGGTACCTTCAGCTTGATCAGGGCTTGCGGAAAACAGGTGCGGATACTTGGATCGCATATTTGTCTCGATTTCCCAAGTTGCACCTTCAATAGATTGGTTTCGCCACAACACCTTGACCAAGGGAACTTCTTTGTTCCTTAGTCTCCTGACTTGGTGATCTAAAATCTCAACAGGAACTTTCTCAAAAGAAAGACTATCTTGCACATCAGGGTTTTCTGAAGGATCTACAACAACACAATCACCAACGTGTTTCCTAAGCATGGAGACATGGAAGACAAAGTGAACGGAAGATAACTTTGAAGATAACTCAACCTCATACGCTACCTTACCAACATGGCTAAGAACTCTGTAGGGGCCAACATAACGGGGACTAAGTTTCCCCTTCTTCCCGAATCTCTTCACTCCCTTCATGGGTGAAATCATCAAATACACCAAGTCACCAACTTCAAATTCAAGGTCTCTTCTCCTCACATCAGCATACGACTTCTGACGACTCTGTGCGGTTTTCAATATTTCTCTAATCACTTTGACTTTTTCCATAGGCTCAAAGACAGAATCAGGACCACTCACGGCAGCTTCACCCACTTCAAACCAACCTATGGGTGACCTATATTTCCTCCCATACAAAGCCTCAAATGGAGCCATGCCAATGCTAGAGTAAAAATTGTTATTGTAAGAAAACTCTATCAACGGTAAATGCTTATCCCAACTCCCCTTAAAGTCAAGAGCACACGCTCTCAACATATCCTCTAAGGTCTGGATGGTCCTCTCAGCCTGACCATCTATCTGCGGATGGAAAGCAGAACTCAAATGCACTTTGGTACCAAGACCCTTCTGAAAAGCTCTCCAAAACTGTGAAGTAAACTGAGTACCCCTATCTAAAATGATGGAAAAGGGAACTCCATGCAATCTGACTAATTCCCAGATGTATAATCTAGCGTAATCCTTAGCAATATAAGAAGTATGCACAGACAAGAAGTTCATAGACTTAGTCAATCTATCCATAACAACCCAAATGGAATCATGATGGCGTCGGGAAGGAGGTAAACCAGTCACACAATCCATGTTTATCTCTTCCCACTTACAAGTGGGAATACCGAACTCCTGCATCATACCACCAGGTCCTCGGTGTTCTACCTTAACCTATTGGCACGTCCCACACTTAGCCATAAATGCTGCTATATCTTTCTTCATGCCACTCTACCAATATATTTCCCGCATGTCGCGGTACATCTTGGTGGCACCAGGATGAATAGAATATCGCGCACTGTGCGCTTCAGCCATAATTCTCTGTCTCAGATCATCAACATTCGAAACACATAATCTATCCTGCAATCTCAACACACCATCTCCCCTTGGGAGAAAACCTCCACCTTTTGGTCCTTGACTGATTCTTTCAGTCTGACCAAACTAGCATCTAAGTTTTGTTCTCCTTTACTTCCGAAATTAAGGAGGATTCAGAACTTCTCTGCACCCCTCTACTACCTTCAGCAGAGTCAAACAACCTAACCTCCAATCTAGACAAATGGTGCACATCACGAGCCAACTCTTTATTACCCTCTTCAATAAGTGAAACACTACCCATAGACACCCTGCTTAGGGCATCTTCCACTATATTGGCTTTACCTAAATGGTACAACACACTCATATCATAATCTTTTAACAGCTTTAACCACCTTCTCTGCCTAAGGTTCAACTCTCTCTAGGTAAATACATATTGCAAACTCTTATGATCAGTGAAAACATCAACGTGAACACCATACAAGTAGTGTCTCTTGATTTTTAGAGCAAACACAACAACAGCTAACTCAAGATCATGGGTGAGGTAATTCTTCTCATGGGATTTCAACTGTCTAAAAGCATAAGCTATAACCTTACCCTTCTGCATCAATACACAACCCAAACCAACTCTAGAAGCATCACAATATACTACAAAACCCTCAACACCATCAGGCAAAGTAAAAATAGGGGCTGAAGTGAGTCGAGTCTTCAACTCCTTAAAACTCTTCTCACAAGAATCGGACCACAAGAACTTCACTTTCTTTTGGGTCAATCGGGTCATAGGAGACGCTAGAGAGGAGAAACCTTCAACAAAACGGTGGTAATAGCCAGCTAGACCCAAGAAACTTTGGATGTCAGTCAGAGAGGTAGGTCTAGGCCAGTTTCTAACAGCTTCTGTCTTTTGGGGATCAACTCTAATACCCTCAGAAGAAATGATATGACCCATAAAAGCAACTGACCTCAACCAAAACTCACACTTACTGATTTTGGCAAATAATTGATGGTTTCTAAGAGTTTGCAAGACAATTCGAAGATGATCTGCATGTTCATTCTCACTACGGGAGTACACCAGAATATCATCTATAAATACGATAACAAACATTTTAAGATATGGTATGAACACTCGATTTATGAGGTCCATGAAATTTCCCGAGGCATTAGTTAACCCGAAAGACATAACAAGAAACTCAAAATGACCATAGCGAGTTTGGAAAGCTCTTTTTGGGGTGTCACACTCCCTAACTTTGAGTTGATGATAGCCGGATCGAAGGTCTATCTTTGAGAAGTAACTTGCACCTTGCAATTGGTCAAAAAAATCATCTATTCTAGGAAGTGGATACTTATTTTTGATAGTGACTTTATTCAACTGGCGATAGTCAATACACATACGTAAGGAACCATTTTTCTTTCTCACAAATAACACAGGAGCACCTCAAGGAGAAACACTGGGCCTTATGAAACCCTTATCTAACAGATCTTTGAGTTGCTCTTTCAACTCCTTAAGTTCTGCAAGTGCTATATGGTAAGGAGGAATAGAAATGGGCTGAGTATCGGGAAGAAGATCGATCCCAAACTCTATCTCTCTATCAGGAGGTCTCCCTGGGAGATATTTTGGAAAGACATCAGAAAACCCATTGACTATGCTAACTGACTGGAGAGTTGGAGTCTCAGACTTAGTGTCCTTGACTCTAACCAGATGATAAATTCACCCCTTGGAAATAAGTTTTCTAGCTTTTATATAAGAGATAAAATGACTCTTGGGAGATACAGAAATCCCAGACCACTCAAACACAGGTTTATCAGGAAACTAAAACTTGACCACTCGGGTACGATAATCTATAGAGGCATAACAAGAATGAAGCCAGTCCATACCCAGAATAACATCAAAATCAACCATGTCTAACTCAATCAGATCAGCCAACATATGAAGGACTGTAACAGGACACTTTCTATACACTTTCTGGGCAACAATCGAATCACCCACTGAGGTAGAGACTAAGATAAGCTCAGGAATATTTTCAAGACTCATTTTAAAATTCATAGCAACCAGAGGTGTAACATATGAAAAATTGGACCCAGGGTTCAACAAAGAATAGACATCAAACTGATGTATACGGAGCATACCAGTAATAATATCGAGAGAGTCCTTCTTCTCCTGGCGAGATGGAAAAGCATAGAACCTATTCTGGCGCTGACCGCCAACAGTGCTAGAAGAGGCGCCCTAAACTGGGGCTGGGCGAGTCACCTGAACTGAAGCACTAGCAGTCTGAGTCTGAGGGAGATTATCATGATGCCCTTTCCTAGCATGTGGGCACTCCCTAAGTTTGTGACCCAAGTCACCACACCCAAAACAACCTTTCTTCTCACCCCAACACTCAATCGGGTGGGTCCTACCACACTTAGGGCACGGAGGATAATTTGGCTTACTGCCAACACTATACTGGTACCTGGCTGCATATGACCTGCTACCTTGCTCCTGCCCACCCCTAGGTACGGGAGCACTAGCTGACGATGGTGCTGGTGTAGATGAATGGTTTTGAAACTGAGGGCGATTCCCTCCCTGCAATCTAGTCTGACCCTGTCCGTGCTGCTTGGACCTAGCTCTTTTATTCCCTCTCATTCTATCCCTCTCCTTGATCTTGTATGCTTCAATCTGTTGGGCATGAGTCATCAGCCTGGAAAGATTCATCTCACTATTTAACATAGCAGACCTGCACTCTTTAACAACATAGCTAGACACTCCCGTCATAAATTTACTCATACTGGCCCGATTATCAGCTACTAAGTCAGGAGCATATTTGGCCAACTGATTGAACTTCAGACAGTACTCTTTAACAGTCATAGAGCCTTATTGCAAGTTCATGAACTCCTCTACCTTCACCTCTCTCATCTCTAAAGGGAAAAAATTATCCAGGAATGCATCTTGGAACTCCTGCCAAGACGTAGGGGAGGCACCCTCACCTCTACCCTTCCTCCAAGCAACTACCCAATCATAAGCAAGGTCTTTCAATCGATATGCTTCCAACTCCACATTATTCTCCTCAGGGACATGCATCACCTGAGTAATCTTTCGCACCTTTTCTAAGTACAACTGTGGATCCTCATCTGGATTGGACCCATAAAATTCCGACAGATTCATCCGCATAAAGTCACGGATCCTCGCAATAGCTAATTCACCTCCCTCCTGCTGTGGAGCCGGGGACGGATTGGCCTGAACATTCGCAGTGACAGCTTGGGCCAGCGCCTGAAAGGCTGCTCGAAATTTAGCATAGGACATATTTTCATTCAGTGGGTCAACAGACTAGGGTTACTGACCATTTTTATTTCTTCTAGCTCGGTGAGGAGGCATATTCTGAAAGAGGAGAGAACAAATTAATAGCTGAAAGAAAACAACTGTAAGCACGATGGACTTCTGAAAGAAAGAAATAACACTTTATTCTAAAACGTCTCGTAGCCTCTTGCTCACAGATGTGGCACGCTACACTCTGATGATCAAGACTCTACTTAACGCGGCTTGCCAGACTCCCTAGAACTCCTTTGTAACGCCCCAAAAATTGGTCCCAAAGTATCACACGATGCTTAAGGCTATAAGTAGCCCCAAGCTAACCCTTTGAGCCATTTTCATACCATTTAACACTCATGGACAGGATTACTATAATCAAACATCAGGATATTCTCAATAATATCATAATTCAAGACGAAAGAGATGCAGAAAGTAACAAAATACGACCTCTCCATAAGACTGATCAATCTAACCATCTAGTTTGACAAGCGTCTACTAAACTGTATAACACTGACCCATTGGGACAGACCCCAACTGACCCTAACATCAGGGAATAAAATGATAACTCAAAATAAAAGAGTGAAATCTGAAATAACCAGTCCTCGAACCATGAGGACTCACCACAACAGAAAATGTAGACCAATATGCTCGGAGAATCACGTCAAGCCTGGGAATGAGCACCTAGACCTACATTATAGGGAAAATGTATCCCACATACGAATACATGGGTCAGTACCATGGAATATGGACCGAGTATGCAAGTTTTCATAAAAGTCCTATATCATAAATATTCATAGGATAATATGCATGCTGTAATAAGAGACTCACATAGCTCGAAATAAAATCATCATAATCACCATAGAGTAAAACACATCGGTGAAAACATGTGAGTCATCATAGTAAATCCCAATCACTTCCATAATCATTTTCAAGTCATCAAAATGAGTAGCTTTCATAACAATTCTCTTTAAGATATAGAAATATTCATCAAATTCTTCAAAAATGACAACTTTCTCAACTCACACTTTCAAACTATTGCGTTTTTCATCTCAATCAGAAGAATACACACACACACTGGGAGTCTCTTACAACTGACATAATCCATGTGAGCTACATGGAGTCCAACATCCAACCCATGTTGGGGAGAGCTGTCCTATCCTAGCCATCAGAGTAGGACCTTAATCTTTTGTTCACTAGTGATCACTATATCAACAACCTTAGGCTCACATCGTATGGGGGCACGTAGTTCTAAGGAAGTACCAATCACAGCTATACCTCCCATTCGGTGCTAAAGACTACTCCCGAACTGAGCTCAGATCATTTCAAAAGAAAATCCACAACAACGCAATTCAACAATTCATATCGGGAGCCATCATGCTACTATTTTTTATAATAAATCAACATGTGGATTTATTTTCTCATTCGAGTTAAAAAATATCTCTTTCAAGAACAAAAGGTCAAATCATTCAAATATCAAGGTGTGTATAACACATTACTTCACCAAAGATGATAATCTCAAAGAGGGTTTAAATCCCATATATCAACACTTGAGCAAAACATTTCAAGATTCATACTTTTTATAGCAAACAAGTATAACTCATATGAAAATATGGAAATTCAACTTGAAACATGATATTAACATCAAAACTCAAGGAATTTATCTTTATGACATCACAAAAATATCATAGTTTCTTGAACAAGAATATAGGATAATAGTTTCCATCTCAAATTCATAATTAAACAAGTAAAATCATGTATCTTCGTAAAATAATACAAATTTTTGGGCACAAGAATGAAAGGATGTTCTTGTTGAAAACCCCACATACCTTTATGGTAACGGATTCGTTGAAAGATTGGACCCTCAATGTTGATTGTGCAACCCTAGTTGTTTTTCTCCTTTTGTTCTCTTGGATGATGAACTTAGATTGATAATAAGGTTATGATATGTTTAGATTCTATTATATTCATAAGGTGTAGTTTAGGGGTGTGTAAGGAGTGCTAAAAGACTTAATTTCCCTCAAAATAACTCAAAACGGAGTGTTTTTACTACCTGAAACACCAAGTGTGCGCCGCATTGCTTATCGCATATATTTACATATGTGCCGCATTACTTATTGCACACATTTACGTATGCGCCGCATTGCTTATCGCACATATTTATGTATGCACCGCATTGCTTATCACGCACATTTAAGTATGCGCTGTATTGCTTATCGCACACATTTAAGTATGCGCCGCATTGCTTATCATACACCTATTCCAGTAGCCATGTGCGATTGGTTAGGCGACGTACTCTACTTCGCAAAGCTATAACTCTTTGCTCGGGTGTCGGATTTTGATTAAATTGGTATTGTTGGAAATCTAATTCGATTCTCTATAATTTGGCGGGTAGAAATATGAAGAAATACCACATATTTATCAAGTTATTCTCATTCATAGATGACCCTTGCAAATTTAAACACTAAAACTTGATGGATTTCGAAACTCTTAGGTTGTACTACCTTAAGTGACTCATATAACCACACTTAACACATCATAAGATCTATTATAACTAGGGTACTCTTGGTAATTCATGTGCCCAAATATGGCTTACAGAATTGGGAGTTTCACATGTACGAACAACGGTTTGCTTTCTAGCTTAGGAAGGTGCGGGGCATTACACTATGTCTAGATTGACTAAAAAAAAGTTAAGTTCCAGTGGTCAGATTCATGTGAGAAGAGTTTTCAAGAGTTGAAGACTCGACTCACTTCAGTTCCAGTTTTAGTACTACCTGATGGTACAGATGGTTTCGTTATGTATTGTGATGCCTCCAGAGTTGGTATTGGTTGTGTGTTGATGCAGAGAGGTAAGGTTATAGCCTATGCCTCTAGACAACTTAAGCCTCATGAAAATAATTACCCTACCCATGATCTTGAGTTAGCTGTTGTTTTTTTTGTTTTGAAAATCTAGAGGTAGTATCTTTATGGGGTACATGTTGATGTGTTTACGGATCATAAAAGCTTGTAGTATGTATTTACTCAGAGGGAGTTGAATCTTCGGTAGAGAAGGTGGTTAGAATTTTTGAAAGATTATGAAATATGTGTGTTGTATAATCTCGGCAAGGCCAATGTAGTAGCAAACGCCCTTAGAAGATTGTCCATGAGTAGTGTTGCTCATGTGAAGAATGATAAGAAGGAGTTAGTTCAAGAAATTCATCGGTTAGCTAGATTGGGTGTGAGATTAGTTGATTCAGCTGAAGGGAATGTTTGGGTTCAGAGTAGTTTCGAATCTTCTCTGGTTTTAGAAGTAAAATAAAAGCAAGATAAGGATTGTAGTTTGGACAAACTGTAGGAGTCAGTTAGAGACCAAAAGGTAGAGGTTTTCTCCCATGGGAGAGATGGTGCATTGAGGTACCAGAATAGATTGTGTGTGCCATGTGTTGATGATTCAAGGCAGCGGATTATAGAAGAAGTTCATGGTGCACATTACTCCATCCATCCAGGAGCCACCAAGATGTACTGCAACTTGCGGAAAGTCTATTGGTGGAGTGGTATGAAGAGAGATATAGAAAAATTTATAGCCAAGTGTTCAACTTATCAACAGGTTAAGGTAGAGCACCAAAGACCTGGTAGTACGTTGCAAGAGTTTGGTATCCCCACTTAGAAGTGGGAAGAGGTGAATATGGACTTTGTGACTGGATTACCCCATTCACGTCATCAGCATGATTCGATTTGGGTTATTGTAGATAGATTGACTAAGTCAGTGCTTTTCTTACCAGTTCACACATCTTACACAACTGAAGATTATGCCAAGTTGTATATATTAGAGAGCTAGTCAAATTTCATGGAGTTCCTCTGTGCATCATCTCAGATAGGGGTACTCAGTTTACCTCTCAATTTTGAAAAGCTTTTCAGAAGGGTTTTGGTACCCAAGTTCATCTTAGTTCATCTTTTCATCCGCAGACAGATAGTTAGGCATAAAGTACCATTAAGACTCTAGAGGACATGATGAGGGCACATGTTCTTGATTTTAAGGGTAATTTGGATGACCACTTGCTTTTGATTTAGTTTGCTTATAATAACAGTTACTATGCTAGTGTTCAGATGGCTCCGTTTGAAGCTATTTATGGCCAGAGATGTAGATTGCCAGTTGGTTGGTTCGAAGTGGGTGAGGCCACTTTGATTGGGACAAACATGGTATTTGAAGCTATTGAAAAGGTTTAGTTGATTTTAGAGAGATTTAAAGCAGCCCAGAGTCATCAAAAATCTTATGCAGATGTAAGAAAAATAGATCTAGAGTTTGTTGTAGATTATTTTGTGTATTTGAAAGTTTCATCCATGAAGGGGGTGAAGAGATTTGGCAAAAAGGGGAAACTTAGTCCCTGATATGTAGGCCCCTTTCAGATTTTTAGCAGTGTTGGGAAGGTAGCATATGAGCTTGAGCTACCCACAGAGTTATCCTCAGTTCATCCAGTATTCTATGTGTCCTTATTGAAGAAGTGCATGGACGATTCGGCCATTGTAGTTCCTCTAGAAAGTACAGATGTTCAGAATAGCCTTTCATATGAAGAAGTTCCAGCAGAGATTCTTGATCATTAGATTCGTAGGCTAAGGAACAAAGAAGTTCCCTTGGTCAAAGTTCTATGGTGAAATAAGTCCGTTGAGGGTGCTACTTGGGAAGCAGACATGCGTACCAAGTATCCTCATCTCTTCTCCACGAACTCAGATTCAGACAAAGCTAATAGCCTTTCTTCATTCAGTTATTTTTCAGTCCCAGATTCAACTATATAGTTTTCTTCATGTAGATTTATGCACTCACAGATTTGCTCAGTAGCTCAGTAGCTCAGTATGTTTTAAGATTAAGTTATATAGTTATTTCAGTTGTGCATGTTTGGTAAGTAAGCTCAGTCTATCTGCATTCTTATCTTAGTCAATCTTATTTGAGGATGAATGTTCCCAAGGAGGATAAATTGTAAGACCCTGCAAAATCCTAGCTTAACTCAGTCCTTTAGATCATAAAAGAGGTCCCAGACTTAATAAAATTAAGCTAAGTAATGACACTTAGGCTCATTTTAGGACCTTGGTATTTCCATGATTTTATTTAGAACCCTTATGACCTTAAAGTATCGATTTTTAAGTTGATTCTTGATTAGTGAGGTCAATGGGTGTTCTCAGGCGAGTTACGGATTTTTCGAACCTCGTTAGAAGCTCGTTTGGATGTCGAAAATAGTGAGTCGATATGATCTCGACGCGTTGTATTGCTTATCACGTTGATGGATAATTTTTCCCCAGTATTCAGTGCTAATTTCAGTAAGCCGATATGATATCAACGCGTCACGTCGACCCCATCAACATGACACGTTGGTCTGTGCGTCGCTTAGTGCAAATTTTTTGTAATTAAAATTTGTGTCCAAAGGGGTAATTGAGTCAATTTTCACACTCTTATTCCACTCAAAACACATAATTTTAGCCCCAAATAGCAAAGATACCACATTCTTCTTCTTTTCATCTTTAATAACAAAACTCTAGCTCTAAGAATCAAGAACAAATTTCATATCTCCTAATCCAAGAAATCTTATAATTCAAAGTTCTGGGTTCAAGAACTTCAAGAGAAAGCTTCAAGAACACCATTAGAGAGTCTAGAATCAAACTTTTTCATTCAAATTCATCAACAAGGTATGCGGGGTTTATGAACAAGGATACTTCTTTCATCCTTGTATCCAAAACTAGATTTTAACTACAAATTTGCATGATTTTATATGAATACACATGAGTTTTATATTAGGGTTCATACCCAATGTTTCTTTTTGCAAGATTATGATATTTCAAGTGTTCTATAAGTTGAATTGCATGACAATTTTCATATTTACATGCCTATTGCGGTAAATTTCAGATTTTGACTTGAATTATCATTATTCTCAATATCAAGCATGATCTTTATGATGTTTTGATATGAACTTGATGCATGGGTTATTAAACCCAAGTTTATATGTTGATATTTCAAGAAAGATAATGCTTTAAGCATCCTATGATTAGATTATTTACAGATTTTCAATAAAGATTTGATCCTTTAATCCTCAGATAAGATTTGGAATCCACTTTACAGACTTATTATAGATTAACAGAAATCAAATTAGCTTTACTTATAGATTGAATCAGATAAATGCATAATTGGTTTCATAATAAACCATTATGCTAGTTTAACAGTGGATTTCTAACAGGATGAGCATATATATTAAAAAAGGAGTAGTATTTAGCACCAAGATGGAAGTGTGGGATTAGCGTGCCTTATCTTTCATAAAACTTCATAGCCTACGTAGGTACAAATTAAGATTATTCCTATTTCTATATGGATGTCAGATACATATGTGATCACTTAGATTAGGCTATACTCCTTGGCAAGAGTATGAGACTTCTACCCAGTGTGAGGTTTTCTAAGAGGGGAACAAGACGTTGGACTCTATGTTAGCTAACATAGTTTATGTCGGTTAGAAGAACCTACCCAAAGTTTTAAGCTTACAACATAATAGAAAAGAATAACAGAAAAGCTTTTAGAAAATTATGTGTAAAGGCTCACAACTTTATTTCAAATTATGCTTTACAGAATGACATCAGTTTTATATTTCAGCTTTCAGATTTCAGATATAAGAGTGAGTCCTTTCTACACTTAGATAGTTTGACTTAAAGAGAGAGTACAAGTACTACTTTTAGAACTAAATGTTGCGACTCACTAGATTTACTCAATGTGTTTTACTACTTATGATTACAGACTTCAGTTTCTCAGTTACTCAAGCTTATATGAGTCACTTGTGAGTAATTTCAAGCATCTCTATCTACATCCGACAGTTGGTGAGTCCTCATAGTTGGGGGACTTAGTTATTAAAATTTACAGCTTATCCATTTAGATAAGTCAGTATTTTCAGACAGTCTGAGTAAGCTAGGGGTTTATCCAAGTGACTCTTTAGCATTAGTAGTAGAGGCTTGTCAGACTGCTAGATTTGAGTCAGACTTATAGTATTTGGTTTTCAGAGATTATATTCAGATTATCCTCAGTTATTTCAGATGAATTTCCATATTTATTATGACTTTTATGTCTATATTTTTCTTGTTATGAGATTCAAACTTAGTAGCAGGAAGACAGGGTTAGCTTAAGGCTTCTCATAGTCTTGAGCCCAGTGTGACATCTCGGGATCAGGTTTCGGGGCATTACAATAACACTCCAGGTCATTATATCCCTCGAATAGAAACATTTTTTAACAAACTGGGTTCATACTATCTCCTCTTATGAGCACTATCTGGATAAAAGGGGTTAATGAGGAAATTGAATACATAACATATTTTGTCTTAACTTCCCAACTCATATGGATGAGGACATAAGGTTTCAACTTAAGGGACTTATAATACACTAGCGAGCTCCTCTCAAGCCCCTTGTATGACCTCTTAAGTTACAGATAGAAAATTTGAGAGAATCATCTTGGGAGAAATTAGAATCTAGTACTCATGTTATCTGGAAAATTCATAGATAGAGAATATGGAGCAACACACAAATTGACAAATATTTCTGAATGAACAACTTTACTGCACGATCTAGATATAAAAGAAATGAGACATTTCATAAATGCCCTGTAGCCTCTCGAAGAAAAGTACAGACGTCATTGTACTATTTCGTAAGACTCTACTAGACACGGCCTCATAGATAGACTAGGACACTTTAAATCTGTGCTCTGATACCAAGTTTGTCATGACCTGAGACTACCCCCAAGTTGTAACATGGTGCTTAGGACCACAAGTGATCCTAAGCTAAACCTATACTGGCATGATGCTTGAGCTAATAATTTAAATACATCAAACTTGAAGTAATAATAAGAAGAAATATCTTTAGCTGAACATCTTCAAAACAAAGCTATTAAAACAATTACATCTCTGGGTATCCAAAACAAAACCAAAATCAAATTTATCAACTCTATTGACTGTCTATGAAGACTCTACAAATATTGACTATAGGTAGCTGGGACATGACCCCAAACTATCCCTAATCAATATGACTGAAGAAAGAAAAGAAGATGCGAATCTAACTATAATTGACTTGAGCCCTCAAATCAAAAGGATTCATCACCTACTGACTGGAACTTGTACACTGTCTGATTATGGTGTGTGGGCTACAACTGGTACCTACATTATGAAACAATGTAGCACATAGGCATATAGGTGGATCAGTACTTTTGAAATGTATTGAGTATATGGGTGGAAATACATAAGAAAGCAATAACTCAATATTCATATAAACTTTCAAATAATGAATGCTAAGTGTAGATGACTCACCTTGGGCTTGAATAAAACTGAAAGCTGAAAAATCATAAACCATAAATAATAAAGCATACTGAATAAACTTTGTAAGCCATAAAACTTAGTTCTAAAAGCTTTACTTTTACTCTTTCTTTGGTAGAATAAGTAGAACTGAAGCTGGGCATACTTTCAAATCATGCAGGCTAAGTGTAAAAAGACTCACCTTGATCATACATAAACTGAAAGCTGAAAATCTCATGGATAATAACTTATGTAAAATAATATCTAAATAAAACTGTGAGTCTTTACACTTAGTTTCTAAAATCTTTACTTTTATTCTTTCTTGTGGGAGGTTCTTCTAACTGACATAAACCATGTGAGCTATCATGGAGTCCAACATCTTACCCATGTTGGGGAGAGTTGTTCTACCCTTTCCATTGGAATAGAACCTAAACTGAAGTGATCACTATCTGTATCTTCATACATATTGGGAATAAGCTTAACCTACGTTGGCTAGTAGTTCTAGGGCATGTGACCTTGGATTCATACCCAACTCGGTGCTAAATACTACTCCCTTCTTACTTAATCCTCATACTATAAGAAATCCCCCTTAAAATAGCATAAGGGTTTATAATAAAAATAGGTTATGCTTCTCTTTGCTTTAAATTATAATCAAGAATATTAAATTTAGGTATGAACCCTACTTCAAAACAATTAAATAAAATCTTAAAATCATGCAATTTTGGCACAAGGGTTAAAGGGTACCCTTGTTCATAACCCCATATACCTTAATAGACTTGACTTGGTGGAGAAACCTTGATCTTGAAAGTCTTGGAGATGATTTTGAAGGTTTTCTTGAAAATTATTGGATTAGGAAACTTATATTCTAATTTTTTCTTGAAGAGAAGATGATGAAATGGATGAACTTGGGGGGGATGATTAGGGTTTGTTCTTTAGAGTAAAAGTGAATAATGTGGGCAAATAATACCCTAACTGAAGCCTTAAGTTGTGATTTTATGAGATGGGTAGAGGTAGGGAAAATACCCAATTGCCCCTCAATCATTTAAACCGAAATTTCATAACTGCAGTGCGGATTAAAGGCTCATCGCGACGCGGTCTAATCATGGTGATCTACTGGTTCTGACGAAAATGATCATAACTTTTCACTCGGGTATCGAATTATGGCGAAATTGGTATTGTTGGAAAGATAATTCAATTTTTTATAATTTGGTGGGTCTAGACCTGAAAAATTCCATGTATATAAAAAATTATACACGTTCAAAGTTGACCCTTGTAGAATCGAATACCAAACTTTGGACGAATCAAAGACTCTTAACTTAACTTTGTTCTAAGTGATTCCTATGAACATTCTTCACCTCATAAGCACTTCACGATAATGTAACATCCATGTAATTATAAATCAAGATCTGGACGAAACACCTTGACCACGATACGGTGATATTCTCATCGCTATACCCACCGTGACGCGCCACTATCGCGGTGAGGTTCTAGAATTATAATCCAAACATACCCCAAACCTTGTCCAAAAAACCCGAAACTCCCCCAAGACATACTTCTTACATCCCTAAACATGAATTAACTCTAAAACCATCATCTCGATGTATGTAAGGTCAACTTAAAAATCCCCAAAGTTAGGAGTTCTTAAAAATGGCTAAGTCCCCAACACTTAGCTAAATTTTCAGGCTTTAAGCCTCTTATGTATGCACTAGGAGTTGAACCGAGCTAAGTTTAACACGGGGTGTTACAACTAATTTAACCCAATTTTTTTTTATTATTCGTACATTAATCAATAGAGTCCTAGCAATGTCCACTAAGGTTCTGTTATTCCTCTCCACAACACTATTTTTCTGAGGTATTCTAGGAGCTGAAAAGTTCTGATTGATTCCATGCTCATTACATAATTAATTGAACTTGGCATTTTCAAATTCTATGCCATGGTTTGACTTGATTCCAATAATATTCTCATTGTATTTCACTTGCACTTATTTTGCAAAAGCTTCAAACACTAGGAAGGTTTCCAACTTAGATATAAGAAATATTATCCAGGTAAATCTGGAGTAATCATCAACTATAACCAGGATATACTTCTTTCCCCCTCTACTTGTAACATTTACGGGTCTATATAAGTCCATATGAAGAAAAAACGGGGGTCTGGAAGTACTCACTTGTTTCTTTGGCTTGAAGGAGGACCTGGTTTTCTTAACCTTCACACAAACATCACACACTTTAAAGCAAGCAAACTTCAACTTTGGCGTTCCTCGAACTAGGTCTTAGTGACCAACTTTTTTAACAAGGAGCAACTTAAATGAGCTAACCTTTTGTGCCACAATTCAACAACATCTTCTTACACACTAAGACATGGGAGATCCTTGGGGTTACATGACCCCAAATTAGTAACATAAATGTTCTTTTTTCTCCATACAGTGAGCATAACTTGTTCTATCATTGAGGTTTGTAACTGTACACTTGCCCGACATAAATTTCACTTTATTTCCCTGTCACCAATTTATGCCACACTCAACAAACTATATTTGATTCTATTCACATAATGTACATAATCAATGGCTTGATTTAAACTTTTACCAACTTTAGTAATCCCTAAAATATATCTCTTTCTATCATCACTAAATGAGACACTGCCTCCTTCACAGGCCTTCAGCGAGAGAAAATCTTCACCTCTTTCAGTCATATGCTTAGAACAACCACTATTCATGTACTATTGATGGTTGCTTCCTCTTTCTTTACCCTAAAAACAAATTCACTTGTTAGCTTCGAAAACCCATTGGAACTTGAGTTCCAAATATGTTGACAAAGGAAAGATCAAATTCTTTTTGGTCCAAGCAAGCAAGGCACAACTCATTTTCTTTTATTTAGAATATCCCCTCAACTTCTTTACACTAGTTAATCTTGAGGAACATGTGTTTTTTATATGACCATTCCTACTATAGTGAGTGCACAAAAGGTTGTTCTTAATAGAAATATATTTTCTATGTGGATTATTAGGTGTATATAAGCTGTGGAAGACAAAACCAACTCTATTGTTTGACCTTTGATTTGTGAAACTTGTCAGAACTTGAGAGGAAGTGGTCCACTTGAGAGCCTTTTTAAGTTAAGCTTTGATTCAAACCAAGTCCCTCTTAAGCATAGAGATCCTTTCCATGGAAGAATGAAACACCCTAAATTTTTGGCCCTTGAAAATTTTTTGATCTTTGGGCTAACATCCTTGGTTACCACTGGACCCCCAGAGTCATTGGGTATGTTGACGTCTCATTGGGATGAGTCGTACCCAAATCAGTAAGTTTGAGGCTTGATTATTCTTTGAGTATGAGTGGCTCACTAAGAACTGTAAGGATATTTCATGAGTTGATAGGTGAAATTATAGGGTGACCAGTGCGTGTCTCAAATTTTATTCTATGTGGGATACGATTGCACCCTATGAGTCAAAAGGTCCCATTATGGTTGATGCCAATGAGTCATAAAGATAACAGTGTTGAGTGACTTGGTGATACTACCTTGGATACGACTTGTGGTGACGAGTCGTATGGTGTGGTTACGAGCTAAGGGGTCAACTCGTAAACAAAGGAGACCCTTTTCAGATTTTAAGTTAAGGTGATCCTAGACATTTTAACCCTTAACCAAATAGAATCCCATGACGTATATCCTCTTTTAGGGTGTTATTATCTCTAAAAAACATCTATGTAACTCTTTAATTACTCCAAAAATCTTCAAGGTCAAGAAAACCTAGGGTTTTCATCAAGCTAACTAATTGTGGAACCTAAGGGTGATTAGTCTCCATAATTTTTAGTATTTAAGGTATGTTACTCTTCCCTCATTGTTAATTTTGTAAAAAAATATGATTTAAAGTTTTGTTCATGAAATTAATGTGATGGTTTTGAAACAAAGGTTGGGGGTTTTGAATTTTATGAATTGAACAATGTTTCTCATGGTTTATATATATAATTTTTATGCATTTAATATTGTTTTAAACTTGTGGATGCATGGGTATGGTGAATGAATGATGATGTCCAAGCAACACCTCCTTTTAGATGATGATACAATCACTATCAATATATAGTAACCCAACTAAGGTTGGGGTCGAATCCTAAGGAACCACATGATTTGATAGGTCTCAGTGGTTACAGTCTACGGGAAAAATAGGAAAGTAAATGGGGGATTTGTGTGTAGTCATCTCGAACACTGAACAATATTAACTTGGTTGAAAATCACTCTTAAGTGAACTCTAGGATTTTGTTTCCCCCGTCATATCAACTCCATAGGTTTATGTGCATTGTTGAACCAACTCAATACCTTGCATGCTAAACCTACATGTTATGTACCTCCTATAGTATTTTGGAGAAGCAGGAGGATTTCAACCTTTACCTATTGAGTCTTAGGGTATCGCGTTACTAACCCTTACGCTGGTCCTAGTTAACTATCACCTTTTGAGTCTCAAGTTATTAGATGAAGGCTAATAGTCATTTGCATATACCGTTGAGCTGCAACGGATCAACTATTAACTCCTAAAATTACTATTGTATTTATAATTTCCTATTTACTACCCCTTTATTAGAGAAAGTAGTATTGAAAATAGCCCAAAGTCGTCCAAAATCATACGCAGATGTAAGGAAAAAAGACCTTGAATTTGATGTTGGTGATTTAGTGTACTTGAAAGTTTCACCCATGAAAGGGGTGAATAGCTTTGGGAAGAAAGGGAAACTAAGTCCCCGTTACATTGGTCCCTATAAGATTGTGGATCGCATTGGGAAGGTAGCATGTAAGGTTGAATTGCCCGCGGAGTTATCTAACGTCCATTCGGTTTTCCATGTTTCTATGCTTAAGAAGTCTATTGGTGATTCTATTGTGATTGATCCTTCCGAAAGATCGGGTATTCAAGATAGTCTTTCATATGAAGAGATTCCGGTTGAGGTTTTTGACTTTGAAGTTCGTAGGCTAAGAAACAAGGAAGTTCCTTTGGTTAAACTTCTTTGGCGAAATCAATCCATGGAGAGTGCTACTTGGGAAGCCGAAGCGAATATGCGTGCCAAATATCCCCACCTCTTTCCTACGAATCCTGAGCATGTCAAATGTATCGTTCTCTTTTGATTTAATCCTTATTACAATGTTTATCTTGGCTTGTGTGTTTTCTACGATATCCAAAAAAATCTAGAATGGAGTATATGCTTGGGCAAGGTGATTTTTCTCTATATACTCATTTTCATAGTATTCTTGACCTACCTATCAATATTCGAGGACGAATGTTTCCATGGGGGAGATGATGTGATGCCCCGGAAAAATTTTCCATTAAGATCTCGGACGAAAATGTGTTGAATTTTGTTCTTTATCGTGATTAATAATTTTTCTTTGTGGAATTTCTGGATATGCAACCCGTCATCACGTAGAGAATTGAATAAGATTTCCAACGATATGTGGATCATCCAAAACGGACACTCGAGCGATGAGTTATGATCATTCCGATCTAACCGTGAATAGTGGTGAACAGTAAATGTGCAGGAAAAAAAATACTGAGGCCAGATGAATTTTAGGGTCAACTTCAAACAATCATAACTCCTTGTACATAATGATCTGGGTGAGCTACTATATATAAACAGAAATATCTGAAAGCCCTCTTTCCAATGAAATTGGTTTCATCCAATTTGTCAATCGGAGAAAAAAGTTATGGTCGATCTACTTCAGCCTATCAAAACAGTCCACCAAAGGACAGATTTGACATTATTTGATTTTTAAGGGTATTTTGATCATTCCCACTCCAATCCATCCGAGTAAACCATGGATTTAAGTCCATTAAGAGCATTCAATAGCTCATTTTTCTCTAAAATTTCCTAAGGCTCAAACCCCAACCCTACTACTCCAAATTTCATCCTTCTATGTCTCTTGATTGAACCGTAGAAATTTCAAATTGATTTGGGATTCGAGTTGATCATGTTAAGGGCTTCGAGAAGAACCCTTTATTTTCGTGAATAAAGTTCTGGAGTCGGAAGTTCATATTCATCTTCCATTTTTAGGTATGTGGGGCTTTGAACAAGATTATCCTTTCGATCTTGTGCCCGATATTTTATTGAATTACATTGACATGAGATTTTACATGTTTTACCATGAATTGGAAATATGGTTTTATATCTTATATTATTGTCCCTGAGCTATGGGATTATGTCATCCGATATGTGTATGATGTTGAGATAGAATTATGTCCAAAAAGTATTTGATTATGAGAGTATGATGATTTAATTTGTTAAGCCTTGATTTATACTATCATTCCACTATTTCCTTATTATGAATTTATAATTGATATTGGAAATTCTATATCCCTACTATGGGTTGATGTCTCAAGTACCTTTAAATGAGAGTTGGATGGAAAATTGAGAAATTTTGATATTGAAGTTGCAATGAGTCTTGGTATTTTCCGAATGGTTTTGATGAGTTAAATTGTTGAAAATATTATGTATTGAGTTTTCATATCCTTGTCCAAATTTCGAGTCAGTTCTGGTTCAATGCATTGATACCTTGTTGATGTTGAGGAAGATTAAAATGTTTTGAGCTAAAATGTGTTGAGTTAGGAATCCACAAATTGATATGATTTGATAATTGAGAAAGAGATTTGATTTGATCTTTATGATAGATCCTTGTGCTGTTGCGGTGAATTTCCTAATGCGTTCTGAGCTTGTTGGGGAGTAGTACTTAACACCTAGAGGGAAATTTGGTATTTTTCCAAACCTATATGCCACCGTAGGGTTGTTTGATGATGATATTATTGGCCAGAGAGCCCAATTGTGATTATTGCAGTTTTAAGGTCGTACTCCCTGGAAAAGAGTATGACGCTCCTGCCAATGGGGGTTTCAAACGTTGGTATTCCACGTAGCTCATGTGGGGTTGTCGGTTATAGGAAACTCCCCTGTCCATAAGAGTCATGTTTATTAAAATACCTAGTCACTCTGAGTTTTGATGTGGTAAGTCAAGTTGCCTATGATGATCTATAATGATTTATGAGATTTTTGTCCTACATTTCCTATCTAAGATGTTATGAGTTGCATGATTCAATGTCACTCAAGCCAGGTGTGTCATTATGGTCCGTATGTACATTTTTACGAAATTTATGATATTATTTATATTTTGCATGCGCCTCCATATACTCAGTACATATCTTGTGCTGACCCACATATTTCTCTATGGTCTACATTCTTACCATGATGTAGGTTCAGGTACTCAGCCGCAGCCGCGACAGTGATATCCGAGTACCGCATCTATGTTCCTTCAGTGGTGAGTCCTCATGGTTCGAGGACCAAGTTTCAGGTTTTGGTGCTGTTATTTTGTGATCTCTTTGGTCTGTTGAGTCAGTTGGGGGTTTTTCTCAATGGCTCGTTGATTTTGCTGTATAGAGGCTATGTCAGACTAGTGTATTGTTGGGTTGGTTTGTGTATAGACATTCCATATATGTACAGTCTAACGATATTCCATGCCATGTGCGATATGATATGATATGTACTTATATATATATCCTTAGCGTAACGTGTATGTTGTTGTGTTGGAACCCAAGGGTAGTGTTTTGGCTTAAAGGGTTAGCTTGAGGCTATGTGTAGCCTTGGGCACCGTGTGGCATCTTGGGATGATATTGCATGGAGTTACAGGATATCACTAGATTGGTTATGTATATGCAGTAGGTTGAGGAAGAGAAAAAGAAGTAGGTAGAGATAAGGGAAAGCCAGAATAAGAAGTTTAGATTTTTTATCAGGATGAAGGTCAATAACAGAGTGGTAGAGATAGTGGAAAGTGGTCAAAGAAGAAGTGGGGGAGTTTTGGATCTTACTCAATGACTAGTGCTCCTTATTTGAAACCGTTGGTTGATCATCGTTCTCAACATGATAGTTAGTTAAGGTACAGGGCATTCAATCTCAGTCTGGTGGGGCTCATTTCACTCCATTATATCCTCCTTCCAGATTCTGCAGTCAGATAGATTGTGGTTTATTGTGAAGAGGGGAGGAGCATATATTTTAAATATGGTTAGATTGGTCACTTATAGAGGGATTGTCTTTCTAAGGTTACTTCGAGGGAAAATAAGATTCTAGTGACCACTTCATCAGCTCCTGCACCAAAAGGTGCTGCTTCTTCTATTAGTACCGACACTGGTTGAAATTACTTTTATACTCTTACTACTCGCTAGGACTCAGAGGTATCTCCCGATATTGTCACTGTATGTTATGAATCTTTTATCGTGATATGTATTGCTTGCTTGATTCTAGGTCTACTCTTTCTTATGTGACCCCATTTGTGTCTGTGCATTTTGGTTTTGGTCCCGAGAGTATCTATAATCCTTTTTTCTACTCCAGTGGGTGACTCGGTGGTTTCTAGAAAAGTCTATAGGGGTTGTGTGGTATCTGTTGGTGGTAGAGAAACTCTGGTAGATCTAATAGAGTTATACATGGTTGATTCTGATGTCATATTAGGGATGGATTGGTTGCATTCGTGCTATGCTGTTGAATCCATAAGGTCGTGTTTAAATTCCCTAATGAGTTGGTCATTAAGTGGGAAAAGGGTTCTTTAGTGCCAAAGGGAAGGTTCATATCATATTTTAGAGCCTAACAATTAATTTCTAAGGGATGTCTTTGTTATTTGGTATGTATTAAAGATTCAAACTCGGAGGGTCCTTCATTGACATCCATTCCCATAGTTAATAAAATTCCCAAGGTTTTTCCTGATGATCTTCCTAGCATCCCTCCCGATAGGGAGATTGATTTTGGGATTGACCTTGTTTTGGACACTCGTCCTATCTCTATTCCTCCCTATAGAATGGATTCGGCTGAGTTGAAGGAGCTTAAAGAGTATCTAAAGGATCTCCTTTACAAAAGGTTTTATCCATCCTAGTGTGTCTCTGTAGGGTGCTCCTATTTTGTTCATGCGTAAGAAGGATGGTTCCTTTTAAATATGCATCGATTATCGTCTATTGAATAAGGTTACAGTAAAGAATAAACATCCTCTTTCTCAGATTAATAATTTGTTTGACTAGCTTCAGGGTGCTAGGTGTTTCTCTTAGGTTGATCTAAGGTCCTGTTATCATCAATTAGGGAAGTGGATATCCCAAAGTCTGCCTTTCGAATGTTTTATGGTCATTATGAGTTCTTAGTCATGTCTTTTGGTTTGACTAATAACCTGGAGGGATTCATAAACTTGATGAATAGGGTCTTCCATCAATTTCTGGATTTGTTTATTATCATGTTTATAGATAATATTTTGGTGTATTCCAAGAGCGAGGTGGATCATGCTGATCATATCTGTATCATGTTGCAGACTTTGAAAGATCAACATTTGTATGCTAAGTTTTCAAAGTGCGAGTTCTAGTTGAAAGCTCTTACTTTCTTGGGTCATATCATTTCTAGTAAAGGTATCATGGAGGATCCTTAGAAAGTTGCAATGGTTAAGAAGTGGACTAGGCTCACGACTCCAATCGATATTCAGAGCTTCTTAAGTTTAGCCGGTTACTATAGGAGATTTGTGGAGAGTTTCTTAACAATAGCTGCCCCGTTGACTAAGTTGACCCAGAAAAAGGTAAAGTTCTTGTGGTCTAACGCTTGTAAAGGTAGTTTTGAGAAGCTGAAAGATAAGTTGACTTTAGTTCCAGTTTTGACTCTACCCAAAAGCACTGATGGTTTTGTTGTCTATTATGATGTGTATCGTGTGGGACTTAGTTATGTGGATACAACATGTTTGAGTAGTGGCCTACGCTTCTAGGTAGTTGAAAGTTTATGAGAAGAATTACTCGACTCATAACTTGGAGTTGTTGGTTGTGGTGTTCGTATTGAATATCTGGTATCACTATTTGTATGGAGTCTATGTAGATATCTTTTCTGATCATAAGAGCCTGAAATATGTGTTTACCTAGAGGGAGTTGAATCTTAGGTAGAGGAGATGGCTTAAGTTTCTGAAGGATTACGACATGAGTATGCACTATCACCCAAGTAAAGCTAATGTGGTTGTTGATGCTCTTAGCAGGTTATCCATGGGGATTCTAGTTCATGTGGATGAGGATAAAAAGGATTTAGTGAAAGATATTCACTGTTTGGCTAAGCTTGGAGTTCATCTCTTGGACTCTTAGGATAGTGGTGCATTTGTGCAAGAGGTGGCGAAGTCGTCCCTTTTCACTGAGATAAAAGAGAAACAGGTACTGGATCCTGTCTTGATGAAGATTAAGGGGATGTGGGACAACCAAAGGTTGTAGCTTTTATGATTAGTGGCGATAGTATCTTGAGGTACCAAGGCAAATTATATGGTCTCGGTGTAGATTGGTTAATAGAGATGATCTTGGCTGAGGCTCATGAGCCACGTTATGTCATTCATCCCAGTTCGACAAAGATGTATCATAATCTAAAGGAGATTTATTGGTGGAACAACATTAAGCGATATGTGGCCAGTTTTGTTGCCAAATACATGGTGTGTCAACAAGTGAAGGTTGAGCACTTGAGGCCTGGTGGGTTGACTCAAGAAATTAAACTGCCGGTGTGGAAATAAGAGATAATTAATATGGATTTCGTTATCGGTGTTCCTCGATCTCGAAATCAGTTTGAATCGATTTGGGTCATTATGGATTGGATGACTAACCTGCTCACTTCTTGCCAGTGAGGACTAATTATTCTATAGAGGATTATGCGAGGTTATTCCTCCAAGAGATTGTGAAGTTGCATGGGGCGACTATTTCTATCATGTCAGATCGTGGTACTCAGTTCTCAATAAATTTTTGGCATTCTTTTCAGAGAGATTTGGGAACTAAAGTGAGCCTTAGTACTGCTTTTCACCCGTAGTCGGATGGGCAAGTGGAAAAGATTATCCAGACCTTAGAAGATATGCTTCCTGCTTGTGTGATTGACTATGGTGGTAGTTGGGTTGATCATTTGCCTCTTATAGAGTTTGGTAGGAGGTGTAGGTCTCCTATGAGGTGGTTTGTGGTTGGTGAGGCAGATATGTTTGGCCCAGATTTGATTCACTAAGTGATATAAAAGGTGAAGGTGATTCGGGATAGACTTAAAGATGGCCAAAGTCGCCAAAAGTCCTATACGGATGTGAGGCATAGAGAGTAAGAGTTTGAGGTTGGCGATTGAGTATTCTTGAAGGTATCTCCCATGAAGGGAGTAATACGGCTTAGGAAAAAGGGGAAACTTAGTACATGGTATGTTGGCTCGTACTTGGTTTTGAAAAGGGTTGGTAAGGTTATGTATGAGTTGGAGTTGCCTTCTAGTTTAAGCTCCATCCATTTGGTGTTTCATGTTTAGATGTTGATAAAGTGTGCGGGTGACCTTTCGATGATGATTTCTTTAGAGGAGGTGGGTATCTCAAATTCCTTATCGTATAAGGAAGTCCCTATTGATATTTTGGATTGGCAAGTTTATCAATTCTTGATGAAGGATGTAGCTTCGGTAAATGTTCTATGGAGGAACCATAAGGTTGAAGAGGCTACTTGGGAAGAAGAAAAGGAGATAAAGTCCAAGTATCCATTCATGTTTTTATCTCCAGATAATCGTGCATAAGGTATATGTTATTCTTACAATCTTTATTTTCTGACTTTGTAAAAGGTAAGATTGATTTCCTTGGTATCATTATTTTCTGAGTTTGTTGAAGGTAAGAGTAGGGAAATATAGAGTCAAATCGTGCTAGCTATTGCCTTATCCTATCATTTGAGAATGAATGATCCAAGTGGGGGAGAATTGAAACACCCTGGATTTTTGGCCCTTGAAAAATTCTTGAGCTTTGGGCTCACTACCTTGGTTACGACTGAACACCTAGAGTTGTTAAGTGTCTTGATGACTCATTGTGATGATTCATACCCAAATCAGTAAGTTTGAGGCTTGATTATGCTCTGAGTATGAGTGGCTCACTAAGAGCTGTAAGGATATGTCATGAGTTGATATGTGAAATCGTAGGGTGTCCAATGTATGTCATAAATTTTGTTCTGTGTTGGATACGACTAGACCCTACGAGTCGTAGGGTCCCATTACGATTGATGCCAATGATTTGTAAGGATAACAGTGTAGATTGCCTTGGTGATATTGACTTGGATGATACTCGTGGTGACAAGTCACCATGGTGTGGTTACGAGTCAAGGGGTTAACTCATAAACAAAAGCGACTCTTTCCAGCTTTTAAGTTGAGGGCATTCTAGAGATTTTCCTCTTAACCAAATAGAACCCCAGCCATGCATTCTAGGCATTCTAGACATTTTCCCTCTTAACCAAACAAAAGCGACCCTTTCTATCCTTTAATTGAAGAGTTATTTAGATATTTTTGGGAGATATTTAAAAGAGGGTTGTGTAGCTGAGTCATGAACCTGGAGGTCCAAGTGACCACTACGAGAAATCATGTTTGCCGACGCCGGGTCAAAGTGTCAACGGAGGTTCGAATCCCCCTTATTGCTGTGTCATGATTAGGGAGGTTTGAGTCCCCTGTAAATCATTATATGATCGGGTGCTTAATTCACCTTGGTATATATTGGAGGGCTCGAGTCCCCCATATGCATATATATGAGATTATTCTCCAGTTGATGTGGCAACATGCACTGGGGGCCGACTAGGGTGTGAGAGTTGGGCCCCATATAGCCCATGGGTACTATTATATAATGGTTGAGACACACAATCCAGGCTAAAGTTTTGAAAAACATGTTAAGCCTTGTTCCCTATCCCGGCATGTGAAATATTATTTATGTTTAAGTTTACACATTTGATGATATGCATTGGCTCTTGAATGATATTTTTAAAAACTGTTGATCATATTATTATGTTATCCTTATCCTTGAGTTCCATGCTAGCGTTCACCCTGCTAACTGTCTTCGAACGTTGTATACCAATGCGATGCAGAAATTAGTCATACTTTCATTCCTTTTACTTAGTGACTAGTTAATTCGGGGACAACTACTGAGTTAGACTGAAGTGGTGAACTTTCATACTTTAGAGGACTCTATTTCATGTTATGGTTTTCTTCATGACTTTACTATTACTTTAGTCTTGGTTTTGGCTATTGTCGGGGGCATGTCCCGACACTTTGTTGATATTCAGTTTTGGATCTTGTTAAAGGCTTTGTTTGGACTATTATTGGCATGGGTTGTGTCGGTATCGGTATTGGTATTGGTATTGGTATTGACATTGATACCGGTACCGGTTGGTTTTGGCTGTAGACTTATTTTAATGTCTTTAAAATAATATTCCCTTATCTTTTTAAATGTTCGAAATTCAACCTACTTTGTGGTGTGGTGTGTTTGGTTTTGTTAGGTACAAGGGGTGATCTCCGGTCCATGTAGGACTTGAGATACCCATCTCAGCAGGCCCTTGTTTGGGTCGTGATAAATAAGTCAGGTCTAGATAGGCTTTTGTTAGTTTTTCTTCCATGTCAAACTGAATCCTGCTATCTTCACCTTTTCCATTTTGACTGGACTTAGATATTTCACTAAGTCTTTCATTTAGCAATTCATATTTTAGGAAAAGGGATTGGTAGCTTTTCTGCAACTTAGATAATTGTTCAGTTTACTTCACCTTTTCTACTTCAAATTTATCAAGAGTTTTGTTCAATAAATCCTATTCTTTTGTGAGCTCACAAACAAAGTCTATTAATACAGTAGAAAGAGCTCTTAACTCCTTAAGTGAATAACCTTTAAGATTTTCTTTTATTTCCAGAAGAGTTACCTTATCATCTTCATCATCATCAGACTTAGCCATGAAATCAAATAGTGAATAAAAAATCTGAACTGGATCTTCAACAACCAGCATTGGAACATTCTCATGCTTTTCGAATTTATCTGACTCAGTAGAGGTGTTCCCCCAAGATGCAAGAGCTTACTTCACTACCCTATCACCAGCAACTCTTCTGCTATATTTTTCTGGGACCCGATACTTTTTTTTTCCCATATTCTTAACATACTCCTTGTATTCCATCTTGTGGAGTGGAAAATCTTTGATGAAGTGGTCAGGTTTTCCACACTTGTGATATATGTCATTACCCTTGTTATCCCTATTGTTCCTACTTGAGTCACCACTTTTGGATATTTCAATATTCCTCCTCATAATTATGAGGAATCTTTAGGTAACATATGTTGTCTTCTTATCCTCTTTACTGGAATCTCTTTTTGCAGATTTCATCACCCAATTCTTTTTTTTCTGTTCACTTCTAGCTTTATCTTGTTGTTTCTTGAGTTCATTGGTCTTAAGATTCCCAATCAACTCATCCATAGTTAGGGTCATTAGCTCCTTAGCTTCAATTATCACATTTAGCTTACTCTTCTACGACTTTGGTAATATGCTAAGGACCTTGCGAACCTGTTTGGTAGGTCGGATATCCTTACCAAGGCAGTGGAACTCATTAGCAATAATAGTGAACCTGGTATGGATTTCTTGAAGTGTCTCACCTTTCTTCATGCTGAAGGCTTCATATTGCATAGTCAGTATATCGACCTTTGACTTCTTAACTTGACTGGTTCCCTCATGGACAGTTTTCAAGCATTCCCAAATTTTGTTGGTTGTTTCATAAGTTGAAATCCTGTAATATTCATTAGGATCAATTTCACACACGAGGATCTTCTTAGCTTTGAAATTTTTCTCTATCTTCTTCCTATCAACTTCATCATATTCCATCCTTATTTTGGGAACATTTGAAGTAACATCACCCACTTTCACTGGCTTAGTGAGAACAAAAGGACCAACAATAACATCCCATAGTTCACAGCCCCCCGTCATGATGAAATCATACATACGAGTTTTCCACTACCCATAGTACTGTCCATTAAATCTGGGTGGCCTGGTGGTTGACTGACCTTCTTCAAGATTTGATGGTTCTACCATTTAGACAATCCTTGCTAGGTGCTAACCTTTTTTTAGAACCTTCTCTAATACTAAATAAGGAACTATACAAATCGCCCACCATCTTAGGGACCTGGCCCCAACTGTCGTACACAGTGATGAACAAGATTGAAATTAAAAAGTGCACATACAAAATCTTTCGTGTGGAAACCTCCTTGCTCAAGGGAGTAAAACTACGACCTACCACGCTGGATTTTCAATCACTTCACTATGTTCAAGTAACCTCGAATAAAGACCCCATGGTTTAAGGATTAACCTCTTAATCCTCTTCTACTTGTAATAACTCTATTACAAAAGGAAACTCCAATGCAATAACTCTATTGCACTAACTTACTCAGCTAACTCTAACCAAATCATTCACTAATCTAACTGTAGTTTCTATGTCAACTAACTCTAGATGACACAATAAACAATGAGAAAACACCTACTATTCATCGACAAGAGCAGTAGGCTAACGTTTACAAACCACCAAACAAAGACTCAAATGCAACAATAGCTTGAGACACAAAAGACAGTTGAGCAGGTCCCTGTTGCAAGTGAGACTTTGGATGACAAGTGCTTCAAGAGATATTTGATGTTGTTTGACTATGAAATATTAGGTTTTCTTGTTTTAACATGTTGCATATATATGAAACAATAAAATCTAGGACTCTTATCATTGGCCAAAACAAAAAGTGTTGCAGCTTTGCCTCCAACTTTCTGCCAAACTCTACTTTTAGCAGCTATATGTTGACTGACTGAAAAAGTCATGGACGCGATGAACCTGATCCCTGAGCAGCTGCTGTTTTATCATCAAGAGACTCTTTATGGAACCAGGTCCCAAGTGGATAGTTTGTCAATCATCAAAACTAAGGACCTAACAAATATACACATATATTCATCTCTGAGATCCCACATAGTCTCACCAGGTTCTTTGAGAAAGTAACCGTGTTTCTATGACTAAATGTTCTACATATATGGTACAAGGAACAGGTTCTTTATCCAATATCCCATGATTAATTTATGACTTTGACACTTAAAAGAACATACATATATAAGCCATGAAGAGTACTCCCCTTTAGAGCAGTTAAATAAAACTCCTCATAAAAGATCACTCCTTTTGCCAACAAAATTATATGTAGATGAGTATCACATATCGAACGTTCCATATAGGCAAATCTTTTGTCTTAGTTACTTTAAAATGTTCATCAGCTGGATAAATTTATCCAAGTGAATACATACATGAATTGTAAAGGAAACAATCTGTCAAATTTAAAAAACATGAAAACAACCATTCCATTGTAAGACAACGTAGAATCAATAATAAGCATTTAACTCAAACACATTCCACAGAAAGAAATAGAAAAGGAAAAAGAACCGCGATTATATGTATGTATGAAAAAATCTTCAAGGGCCAGGGCACTACATCAAAATTGGTATATAGCTACGAAATGGAATTTGTCACTAATTATTGACTTTTTATGACGAAAATTACATTTCGTACCTAAATACATAAAGCACATACTTTTAGTGACGATATATAAAATTTCGTAGAAAAGTTTTTCCCTCAAAAGTTTCCCACCAAAAAATATTTTGGCGCCATTTATTAAGTACCATTAGTGACGAATTTTATGTTTTCAGTGAAAATCCTTTTTGTCGCTAATAATGTATTCAATTTGTGACAAACTATTATTTCTCACAAATTAGTTATAATTTTAGACACAAAAAAATAAAATTCGTCATAATAAATAAGTTGTTTCAATAGCGACAAATTATAGTTCGTAGTTAAATATTGTAAGTTTTAGCTACAAAATTTGATATTTAATTGTGACCTCAATTTTTGTCACTAATACTATAAACAAATTAGTGACATTCATTTTAT
The DNA here is from genome assembly GCA_030864215.1 of Capsicum pubescens. Classification (NCBI taxonomy): domain Eukaryota; kingdom Viridiplantae; phylum Streptophyta; class Magnoliopsida; order Solanales; family Solanaceae; genus Capsicum; species Capsicum pubescens. Next base: position 282,133,135 of record CM061540.1, on the reverse strand, counting down.
TGTCTCTAACCAATCTGTGATTCGGTGACAACATAATTTTGTCACAAAATATGTATTCCTTAAGTAGTGACAATTTAAAATTTGTAGCTGAATAATTTAACTATTTTTTTCTACGAAAAAAATTTCGTAGCTAAATATAAATTAATCTTTGGTTATTTTTTGTTTATGATTATAGAAAATTCATTGTATATTGACATAGCTATAGAAAATAAGACTCGATCTAATTGTGTGAAGGTTGAAATGAACTTATTGAATAAATTTTTCGGAAGGTATAAAGTCAGTATGTTAATCTTGTACATGTGAGAAACATTTTAAGTAGGCCGAAGTTAAATATGATCAACTAATTAATTAAAGTTTGAAGATATCATATTGTAAATTTTAGCCATAAAATTTTATATTTAATTGTGAAAATAGTTTTTATAACTAATAATTCAAACAATTAGCAACGATGGTATTATCGTCACGGTTTAACCTGCAATTAATCTAATCAAATAGATAGAGAGGCTATTTCTAAATATTTCTAAATTACTAACCAAACAACCACATTAATGTTATACTTGAACTACTGACCTGCTAACTAGAAACCAAACATAACATGTATCTAGTTGAGCCAAAACATCATTGAGATTTTCTCCCATACAACTAAAAAAGTTTCAGAAAGATATTTTTTAGTTTGTATCTAGTTGTATCCCTTTCGTAATATCTGTGTCTCCCACCACATTGTGAAGGTAGTATGTATCAAAAATTGACAATGGAAGTTGCTTCTTGCAGAAGAACTTGTGATGAGGCAATAACTTGAAGTGAGTAATAAGATCTACAACACCTGTAAATTCTCTTGGCCCTAATAATGTATTTGGACCAATCAACCATAGTAAGCCAATGATGTATTGATTAAAATGAATATATTTCAAAGAGAAGAAAATTAGAGAATCAACAACAACATACCTAGTGCAATTTCACAAGTTTGATCTGAGGAAGATAGAGTATATGCAAATCATACCCCTACCTCATAAATATAGAAAGGTTGTTTCTGATAGAAACACATAAATACTTACTCGCGAAGAAAATCTGGGGCGGTTGAAAGCAGGATCCCAAAGAAGGAACATATAGAATAAAGTGCAACTAGAAAACTGATCTCCGATAGATAACTGGACTTGGAAACTCATTGGGAAGGCCAAGCTATTAGAATACATGTAAAAGAAATTAGGCACACAAACACATAAATCAACTACTTTATAAAATAACTTCACAGATCAATGAATGTGATGTCAAAATAACAAATATATTCAACATCCATATGCAAAATAAATCAGTAAGACAGAAAAATGTATATATACAGGAAACTAAAAAATTTTGCTAAGCAGCTGTAGGCGTTACCAGTTGCCAGGATTTTCTTTAAATCCTTATCAGTAGGGCTGGTGTTGCCACCCAAAACGGCCAACAAGTAAGCAATGATGAACTTACAGAGATGATTATTTTCCAACTAATATAGAGGTAGCACCAATTGTAGGATTTCCCAACGCCACGAAGGTGCCTGCATGAAGTACTTGGAGATTAACTAACTTTCAGGGTTCTCCATAACTCACTCTATAGTGTTTATTTTGGATTAAATCTTTCACTTATTTTGTCTTCTCAAATGTAAGATATTAGGTGGACTCTAACATGTTATTGTTGCCTGGAGGTATAGATGGTGCAGCGTGATCCATCCAATAAAAAGCTCAAATACTGGTCATACAAGAGAAGCAACAGAACTTAGCTACACCATCAAGGAGTACTAAACGGGGGGGGGGGGGGACTTAAGTAGGCAAAGAAAAGAGGAACATAGACGGAACATCTAGACACAAGTCTGCAGACCTAATAGATAATCACTAATGGGTAGTTAATTGTAAAGTACAAACCCAATGCCAGAATGATACTCATCAGGAAAGACTTTAATGCAATCCATCAAATACCCCTATGCAATCTCATCCTTACAATTGATAACCTAAACATAACATGAGGTAACAACAAGTTAGAATATTTTAAAAATTTTGGGTTAACTAAGTAACATATACTGGACGACACTAGAGATAAATACCTGCTCTAAAACTCTTGGAAACACCATGTCTTTGTACAAATCAAGGTCAATGCCTTCAATTTGACTTAGAATATCCAAAAATTTAACTCTTGAAATGCCAGCAATTGTAGGATTTCCGACTAGCAATATGATAATGCACCATGAAATTGAGTTATTCAAAGCTCCAGCTCATGTCAAGGTTCCAATACCAACACCAAAATCCCAATGACACAGCATATGTATAATGAAAAATTCCATGGAATCTTTTAAAATATCAAAATGGTTAGAAATATAACAAAGTTTGACATTTGAAATACGTAGTACTATAATTTTGATAGTTTGCCGTGAAAAATCTAAGTTCAAACAAAATCTGTAGGTAGACAAAAAACCTCCTAAATTACGTTCAATGGGAACAACTGAAAAAAGGGATACTTTATAAGATGAATTCACTGAATTCTTCTAATCGAAAAGATTGAACCCCATATCCTGAAAAATAAATTTAAGAGAAACCTATAAGCACCGCCAATAGAAGGTATTGAAGCTAACTTTTCTCTGCTAGCAGCAATTAGCTTAGTGATATCTTTGACCTTAAATTTAGAGAGTAGTAGTTGAATCCTATCATCTTCACCCTCAGCTCTAACTGCAGCAAGCATTCAAATTTTAATTCTAAACGGACCACTATAACTAGTAGACGTGTATGAAAAATAAGAATAAAAAGCCAGAACAGTTTATAATGGAAATTTACTGAAATAACATATCACCAGATATAAGATATTAGGAGAGAAAATAGACCTTTGTCTCACTCTCACACTTTGAGCCAATTTTGCAACATTTGTGAGGGAGCAGAAAATTAAACAAATCAAACATAATGGAAAAAGTTAATTAATTTGTAATGTGAAAGATCATAATTGATGATAAGAAACTGCAAGCTAGGCAACCAGTCACATATACATTAAAAGAAAACAACAAACAAGTAAGCAACGATAACCTTACTTATTATGAGGTTACATATCAAGTCAATGTCGTCGTTGTCATCTATGATATTAGCTTCATTGTTAGTGGTACTATTATTACCTTCATTCTCCTCATGCTCACTAATGTACTCAACCATAGTGTCATCCTCTTGGTCAAAATATTCTCCATTTTAATCAACTTCAACTTCATATTTTGTTTGAGCCTCCAATTCAATTACGTTTGCATCTATGGTTATCGACTCAACATCATCTCTATGTAGTTGACTCAATATATAAATTGTATCATTAAAAACTAAATTACTTCCAAGTGACGTATCTTGATACACTTCAACATTGGTAACAGGCAACTCATCATTTCCTACCTCTGAGTTTTCCTTTTCTGGAACATCATATATGTGCCTAGGTTGGAATTTGAGCACAATTCACCACTCTTCCCCCAGTTTTGGGTCATTAATATAAAATACTTTCTTTGCTTGAGTATCTAGTACAAAGGGATCATGTTCATACAAAAATCTTTTAACATGGACTCTCATAAATTTTATATCTTCTTGCATCCCTATTTTCTTGCGAAGATCAAACCACTTGCATTTGAATAAGAAAATTCAACTTTCTTCAACATGCTCTAACTCAAGGATGTCAGTTATGATACCATAAAAATTAATCTCCACTTTTTCATGAAGGCCTCTAACAACTATACCACAATTTTGACTTTTACGTAATTCATCGTGTTGTTGAATATGGTACATAACACCATTTACAATACAACCAGTATGTTTTGTTCCACGCACATCAGGACCCATAGACAAAGGATATACTTTCATGATAGACCTTGACTTCTCCTTATTAAATAACTACATAATCTATGAGGAAAAGTTATTTCTTTCAATTAGTAAAGAATAAAATGATAAAATTTAAGAGCATAACATGATTATTATCTTAAAGTCACTTACTTTCCTTCTGAACGACGAAGGAAATTGTTATTTGTGTTTTTCTTCTATATCCACAACACCTTGCTTCAATAGCTCTTTTTTATGCTCTCTACATGTATCAAAGTAAGTTATTTAGAAACAGTTTAAATAAAAAATATCAACATATGTAAATATATATAAAAGAACTACTTACTCAAGAAAAGGTTCAGCTTCTTCGCAATTATTCAACACATACCACTGAGCCATGTTAAAATCTTTCTTTGGTATGTTATCATAATCTTCATCTTTCTATGGTCTAACACTTTTGAAAAAAATTCTAAAATAGGCCCATCATTATTGCTAGATCCATCATCATTTCTATCTTTACAATTAAATCTAGTCTCAATGTCATTAAGATACATAGAGCAAAATGTTAAACAGTCATCAATAATATATCCTTCAGCAATAGAACCTTCAGGTAGTGCCTTGCTTCAGACATAATGCTTAATCTTGCATAAGAACCTCTCGATTTTGTACATCTATCGATATTGAATGGGTCCCCCATACATTGCCTCTCGTAGTAAATGCACATCCAAATATACCATAACATAAAAAAAGCAGGTGGAAAGATCATCTCAAGCTTACATAATATAACAACTATATCCCTTTCTAGTTATTCCAAGTTATCTCGTCTCAATGTCTTACAACATAATCGTTAGAAAAAATCACTTAACTCAATCAATGCTAAAGATACATCTTTATTTTTAAATCCACGAATAGCAATAGGCACCACTCGATGTAACAAAACATGAAAGTCATGACTTTTGAGTCTAGTTATCTTACCATCATCCCCATTTGCACACCCTAAGATATTTGAAGCATAGCCATCAGAAAATTTAACAGACTTTAATAATGTCCAAAACTTCTTTTTCTCTTGTTTTGACATATTATAACAAGCAACAGGTATTGTATAATTAGAACCATCATGTTGCAACCATAGTTCTTTTCTTATGTTCATATCTTTTAGATCTTGTCTTGCTTTGTAAGTATATTTAGTTTTGCCCTTAATATTCAATAATATCCCCAAAATAGCCTCATAAATGTTTTTTTCTATGTGCATGACATCTAAATTATGTCGCAACTTCAACCCCTTCTGGTAGGGCAACTCAAATAGAATAGTTCTCCTCACCCAATTCAACTCTTCAGGAAGACGTTTCTTTATTTTATTATTTGAGTGTTTTCCTGGTCTATAAGTACTGAGTAAATTCAATTGTTGCAAGACTTCATCACCTATGAGCTATTTTGGCTTCATTTTTTTTCTATCTTCCCATCAAATTTCTTGCTTCTTCTCCAAGAGTGAATGGATTCAAGATACCATGGTGACCCATGTAAGAAATTTTACCTCTTACCCTTTGTGAAGATGCATGCTTGTTGCAAGTAGGACATGTCATGTATCCCTTAGTGCTCTATTCAGATAAATTGCCTAATTCATCAAAAAAATTATATGTTCAACAATAGGTTATAACCTGAACATAAACATAACATATGTAGAAAAACAAGATTCTCTACAATAATGAATGAAAATTTAATTTTCTCATGTGTTGTCAATCAACTAAAAGAACACCTGTTTTACATGCGAAAATACAATTAATAATTGCACAAATTTTCTCTCTCTCTCCCTGTTGTTTATTTCTTATTATAAGAGTTGTCCTCCAAAATAAAAAATGAAAAAGAATTTCAGGGAGTAGTTTGAAAGATACTAGTGATCCAATTGATAAACGGGTTTATATAACAATACACTTGAACTTGAAAGGAAATGTTATCAAAATTGGAGAAAATGAAGAAAGCAGTCACGAGGAGGACTTGATTGAGGACTCACTACTAGAGTAAGATCCATAATGTTTCAAGAAAACACCCCGTACTTTCTCCATCTTTCTTACTTAGTGAAAAAAGAGTAATGAAGAGAATTAGTCGAATACATAAAAATACATTTACAAAGTTTGACTTCTTCAAATCCTCTTACAATACCACACAAATAGTCTAATACATAAATAGTATATATTATTAGACAACTAGAAAAGTTGAGAATTTAAAAACATACCATAAGCTGGAAAGTCATTTATGGTCCATAAAATAGCAGTATGCATTTTGAAGCATTCCCCAGTTGATGCATCGAATGTCTCTACACCATCACTCCATAACTCTTTCAATTCATCAATCAAAGGACGCAAATAGATATCAATATCCTTTCCTGGTGCTTGGGGACCAGGAATAAGTAATGACATCATCATAAATGGGTCCTTAAAACATTTCAATGGATGAAGATTATAAGGAATAAGAATGGCAGGCCACATACTATATGAAGTGCTCATGTTACCATATAGATTAAAACCATCAGTTACAAGATCGAGTCTAATATTATGAGGTTCTTGTGTAAACCACTGATGATCCTTGTCAAACTCTTTTCATGCTTCAGAATCAGTGGGATGCCTTAATATATTCGCCTCATCAAGATGTTTCTCTTTATGCCACCTTATGTGCACACTTGTTTTACTAGACAAATAATTTTTAAAGTCTCAGCTTTAATAAAAATATCGCAGAACTTTATGAGGAATCCTTTTATCCTTTCCATTGTTAATTTTCAACCACGAAGTACCACAATGTGGACACTCTTGTCTATCTTTATGTTCAGTCCCGCACAACACACAATTATTTTTGTATGCATGGATCGAAATATATCCTAATCCCAAACCCTGCAACATGTTTTTAGCATCATAATATGACTTAGAAAATGTCTTGTCAGTAGGTAATGCCTCTTTTAGCAACTCCAGAAACATATCAAAAAATTTATTACTCCATTGATTGTATACTTTCAAGTGTAGAAACTTTACGAGAAATGAAAGCTTCGAAAATTTCTTACATCCTGGGTATAATTCACGTTCAACTTCTTTCAATAATATGTCAAACGTTGTAGCTTCTTTCTCACTCATATTACTACACACCTTATTACCAGTCTTCTTCGAATAATTGGCAAAAGATCCTTCAGCGACCTCTTCTAACATAGTACGAATCCCATCATCCTTATCATGGGCTTTATTTTCATTTTCACTGTAATTTACTTCATTATTATCTATGATTTGTGATTGTTCCCTATGGTGTCTCCAGTGCACATAACTTTACATAATTCCTTCAAGCAATAAGTGGTCATGCACTACTTCTTGTGTTCGAAAAAACACATTTAAGTAATCTGTACATGGGCATCGAACTTTGGTATTTCAATCAAAGTGAGATTGAACAAGCCGCATAAAAGATTGGACACCCTCAATATATCTTTTAGTGAACTTTTGTTCATGCATCCAGCTTTTATCCATGATTAACTTCACAAACAAATAAATATTATACGAGTTTAAGCTTTTACGATAAATGTTTATTTTATAATTTTCTACTAACTAATTAACACTTCATGTGACTATACTTAACCATTTTCATGTCACTAATTCATATTTTGATTCATTTTTTTAATGTCATTTTAAGCAACATTACTCATTGTTGGGATGAAATGTTATTGACACACCATATTAATCAATCCTAAATATATGTCAATTCAATCAGAAAAATACTGCAACTTTAACTATATGTGTAACGCCCCAAATCTGGTACCCGGAATGCCACATGGTGCTCATGACCCCAAAGGACCACAAGTTAACCCATGACTAATATCTGTAACAGAGCACTACATAACATACTATATTAATGCAGAATAAAAGGCAGAAACGCCATAAGGTTCAAAAATCTTTTAAAACGTAACATCTGGAGATACGGTATATCAATACCAAAACAACTGAAATAACTGTCTGAACATACTAGTCTGAAAGCCTCTAAACTGTTTGAATAAGGAGTTGATGGGACATGTCCCTAACTAACTCCAACTGCTGAAATAACCTAAGTACTGAAAGAATAAAATAGTCAAATAATAACATCCTCGAATGATGAGGACTCACTGCTAATCTATCTGCTGAACGACTGATCTACTAAGGATGCTTTAGAGCTCGTTCTTCTGAACCTATGGTATAAAATACCATAACGCAAAAGAAAAGTATGCGTCAATACGTGAGAATGTACTGGTACGCAAGTGAGGTAAGCTGAATGCAAAGGTTCATATACATGAACTATAACTGACTGACATGAACACGAACATGACTACGTGAGGATACATGCATGAATATGTGAACTAAAATTGAAGTCATGATAATACTGAATCAGAATACTGATAACATGAGTTTCGTATTAACTGACCGACTGTATCTGATAGTCCTGATTCTAATGGAACTAGCTAAGTTCCGTGTTAAACTGTGTGACTGTATCTAACAGTCCTGAATCTAAAGAACTATCTAAGTTCTTTTACTGAGACTGAGACTGATACTGAGACTATGTGAGATAGTCATCTAACTGATATGCCCCTAATAAGCTATTATAGCTGAGTTGGGTTTCAATCTGTAACCCTAATTTGAAGGGTGTCAATACCGCGCCATTGGTAAGGACAAGCTGTGAGTGACCCTCATCTGGTAGTGTCCCCAAAGGATAATGGTGGGACCCTCATCTGGCAGTGTTTATCCACCTCATCAACCCTCAACTGACAGTGTTGATGTCTCAACCTATGCTGTCTATATAGTTCTAGAATGCAAGGATTGCTTCTAAGGGCCACACCCTCTTTTGTCAGTATGTGCCCTCGTCCTTGGGTTCGCTCGGTGCTAAATACTACTCCCAACTGAGTAGACATTGAATTGATTATACTGAGATGAACTGGACTGAGTTCATTGAGTTTCGTGGACTGATGGAATGTTACTGAATCCTGTTAACTGACTGAGTTCATGATATTTTTGAGTATTCTTGAGTTATGTAACTGACTGAATTCTACTGATCATGGTGTGACTGAGATTATCATAAAACTACCACTGGATCTAGGCTCACAACTAAATTGTTGGGTATAAATACCCCCAAGGAATCGATAGCATAAAAGTACTTCATGGAACAAGTTTAAAAGCATAACAATGGCTACACATATATCCATAATTCATTGACTAAGACATTTCATCAAACACTCGACATTCATTAACTTGTTCAGGAATGGGGATTTCATACTATCATACTATAATGGCACTTTTTCCTTCAAATAGGCATTTAATCAAATATATGGGGAGTATACTTTGGTTATACCATCATCAATGCATCTAATTATCATAGTTGCATAAATAAATTTGCAATTTAAAGGGTTTATCATTAATATTATGCAAATCATCACATAGTAGGATCAATAATTGGAACATGTAATTTAAAACATGAATCAAAATCCAACAACAACATGGAGATGAATTTCAATTCAACTAAATCATGAAAATTCATAAATACACAATCTTTGGAATTTGAAAAGAGATTCTTGAGCTTCATGAGTGAAAAGGACCCATGAATCAACACTTGACATACCTTGATTGTGAGTTTCTTGAAGTTCTTGGACTTGAAGAACTTGAATCTCTTAGTTTATTGAAGAAGGGTTGGGATCTAGTTCTTGGTGATTGATCTTGAGAGGAACCCTAATTTAGTGTTGTAGATGAATAATGAAACAACAATGAAGTTATGAGCCCTTTTCTAGTATAATTATGTGTTGAAAAGGGTGGAAAAGACCCAAACACCCTTATAAAAATGGCTTTAAATTATTGATCGGGATCTGCGAAGGCTTGGGTGATGGTTCACCGCTGGCTCGACGACCCGTCGACCTTCCCATTGTACTAGGCCAGAATGTGATCTTTCTTCCTTGGTTGCGATGGTTAGGGCGATGGTACATTGCTAGATCGATGGTCCGTCAGTTATTTCATCGCGCCTGGCCAGAAGGTCAACTCACTGCCTCCACTGTAATGATTTGAGCGATGGCTCATCGCTAGATAGATAGTTCGTCAGCCCTGTCTATTGCACTTGGGCGGTTCAGACTACTTTCCACGTGTATAAAAGTGGATTCATCCTTTAAAGAAAGTCTTTAACATTTTTAGGATGAATTTTAAGTTAGGTAGAAGTACGGGGTATTACATTTTTTCCCTCTTTGGAACATTCATCCTCGAATAAGATTGATTTAGATGGGAGAAATGATAAGCTGAAGTACATACTGAACATGAACAACTAAAACATGACTACATGACTGACATTACTGAGATTTATGATAATCATGCATATCTGATGCATGGTTTTATGACTGAGATGATACATAAATGCATGACTGAGAGTACTGATAAGTTGATCACGCATATCTGATGCATGAATACATGACTGAATTGACTCATGAACATGCGACTGAACATGTAAGGCTAAATATACCAAGTTTGAAATGAAAACTGAGCATTGTTTGTAACTAAAATTTGAACCATAAGCTGAATGAACTTAAGGAAAGTTATTACCTTGGGCTGGGTCTGAATTAGTGGAGAAGATATGAGGATACTTGTTATGCATATCTGCTTCTTCTTCCCAAGTAGCTCCCTCAATGGACTGATTCCACCAAAGAACATTGACTAAAGGGACTTCTTTGTTCCTCGGTCTGCGAATCTTATAGTCAAGGATTTCGACTAGGATTTTCTCATAAGAGAAACTGTTCTGAATGTCTACACCCTCAACATGGACTATGATTTTTGGGTCACCTATGCACTTCTTATGCAAGGAGACATGAAAGAATGGATGCACTGTAGCAAGATCTGAAGGTAATTTAAGCTCATAAGCTACTTTGTCAAAGCGACTAAGAATTTTTAAGGGACCGACATATCGGGGACTGAGCTTTCCCTCCTTGCCGAACCTCTTCACTCTCTTCATGGGAGAGATTTTTAGGTACACATAATTAGTAATATCAAACTCGAGATCCTTTCTGCACATATCTACGTATGATTTCTGTCAGCTTTGAGTTGTCTTGAGCCTCTCTCTGATTAACTGAACTTTCTCTAAGGTATCGAATATCAAGTCAGGCCCTATTACTGCTGCCTCACCGACTTTGAACCAACCGATTGGAGATCTGCATCTCCTATTGTAGAGAACATCGAATGGAGCCATCTGAATACTGGAATGATAGTTGTTGTTGTATGCAAACTCAATCAAAGGCAAGTGGTTATCCTAACTACCCTTGAAATCAATTGCACACGCCCTTAGCATATCTTCCAAGGTCTAAATGGTCCTTTCTGCTTGACCATCTTACTGGGGGTGAAAGGCTGTACTGAGATAAACTCGGGTACCAAGACCTTTTTGGAATGCTTTCCAGAAATGAGAGGTAAACTGGGTACCTCTATTTGAGACAATAGACAACGGAACACCATGCAATTTGACCAACTTCCTGATATAGAGTTTGGCGTAATCCTCAGTTGAATACGAGGTATGGACTAGAAGGAAATGAGCTGATTTGTTCATCCTATCTACAATGAGCCAGAGTGAATCATGCTGATGACGAGTACGAGGAAAACCCAACAGAAAGTCCATGTTCACTTCTTCCCACTTCCAAGTAAGAATATTGAACTGCTGCATAGACCCACTAGGCTTATGATACTCAACCTTAACCTACTGACATGTAGATTACTTAACCACAAACTCTACAATATCTCTTTTCATCCCACTCCACCAATAGATTTCCCGCAAATCATGGTACATCTTAGTGGCCCCTGGATGAATCGAGTAACGCGCACCATGTACTTCTGCAAGAATTTGTTGCCTCAAGTCATCTACACCTAGCGCACATAGACAATATTAACAATGCAATACACTATCTCCCCCTTGGGGGAAAACCCTAACCTTCTGATCCTTGATTGACTCTTTCAACTTGACTAGACTGGGATCTCTATCTTGTTTTTCCTTAACTTCGGAAACTAGAGATGATTCAGAACTACTCTGAACCAATATATTACCCTTGGCTGAATCGACTAAGAGGACACCAAGTCTAGCAAGCTGATGAACTTCCTGAGCTAGATTTTTCTTACTATCTTCAACATGAGCAACACTATCCATAGGCAGTCTACTTAAAGCATCGGCCACTACATTGGGCTTGCCCGAATAATAAAGGACACTAATATCATAATCTTTCAAGAGCTCTAACAACCTTCTCTGACGGAGATTAAAATCTTTCAAAGAGAACACGTATTGAAGGATTTTATGATCTTTGAACACATCTACATGAACACCGTACAAGTAATGCCTCCAAATCTTCAAGGAAAAAACTACGGCTTCTAACTCAAGGTTATGAGTAGGATAATTCTTCTCATGGGACTTAAGTTGTCTAGAGGTGTAGGCTATGAACTTACCATGCTACATGAGGACACAACACAAACCCACTCTAGATGCATCACAGTACACCACGAATCCATCTGAACCATCTGGAAGAGCTAAAACTGGGGCTGAGATGAGTTGAGTCTTCAAATCCTGAAAACTCTTCTCGTAAAGATCTGACCACTGAAACTTGACTTTCTTCTAAGTCAATCTGGACATAAGGGATGCAATATAAGAAAATCCCTTAACTAACCATCTCTAATAGCCATCCAACCCCAAGAAACTCCTAATATCTAATGGAGAGACCGGGCAAGGCTAGTTTCTTACTTCTTCGTTCTTTTAAGGATCAAATCTAATGCCATCACCGGAAATGATATGACAAAGGAATGCTACTGAGATTAACCGAAATTTACAGTTACTGAATTTTGAAAACAACTAACGATTTCTGAGAGTCTGCAACACTATTCTGAGATGGTCTGTATAATCACGCTCACTGCGGAAATAGACAAGAATATCATCTATAAAGACTATGACTAACATGTCCAAGTACTTCTTGAACACATGGTTCATCAAGTCCATGAAAGCTGCTAGGGCTTCGGTAAGACCAAAGGACATGACTAAGAATTCGAAGTGACCATACTGAGTTCGAAAAGATATTTTTGGAATGTCACATTCTCTGACTCTAAGCTGATGATGGCCTGATCTGATGTCTATCTTAGAGAAATAGCTTGCACCCTAAAGTTGGTGGATATTTGTTCTAGACTGTGACTTTATTGAGCTGACGGTAATCATGCACATTCTGAGAGAACCATTTTTATTTTGCACGAATAAGACTGGTGCACCCCACGAGACATACTAGGTCTGATGAATCCCTTATCTAAGAGATCCTTCAACTATTCCATCAATTCTCTGAGTTCTACTGGTGCCATTCTGTATGGCGGAATAGATATGGGCTGAGTATCTGGAAGAAGATTAATGCCAAAGTCTATTTCCCTTTCGAGAGGAATTCCTAGAAGATCTTTGGGAAAGAAATCTAAGTATTCATTCACTACTGGGATGATTCACGACTGGAAGTTTCAGAACTAGTGTCCTTAACTCAAACAAGAAGATTGACACATCCCTTAGATATCATTTTCCATGCCCGAAGGTAGAAAATAAGCTGACCTCTAAACGCTGAAGTACTACCCCTCTACTCTAGGATAGGTTCATTCAGAAACTGAAATTGGACCACTCAATTTCTACTGTCGACTGTGGCATAGCAGGAATAAAGTCAATCCATGTTGAGACTGACGTCAAAATCAGTCATCTCTAATTCAACTAAGTCTGCTGATGTGACTTTCTGAAATATCATAATCGGACAGTTCCTGTATACCCATCAGGCTATGATGGTTTTACCCACTGGGGTAGAGACTGAGAAGGGCTCTGCTAGAATTTCAGGACTGACTCCAAAATCATCTGCTATATAAGAAGTAACAAAAGGCAAATAGGCTCCTGGATTTAGAAAAGCTTAAACATGTAAGTGAAAGATCTGTAACCTACCAGTAACCACATCAGGAGAATTATCCTAATCTTGGCGGGACTAGAGGGCATAAATTCTATTTGGGCGCTGCCCACTAGTTGCGTTGGAAGTGGCACCCTGATGATTTGGACGATCGAACTGAACTGAGGAATGGTTTTTCTGACCCTGAAATCCTGACTGGGGACAATGTCTAACTCTGTGGCCTGGCTTGCCACATCCGAAACACATATCACTACCAGTTCTGCAAATACCCTTATGGTTCTTACTACAAGTCTGACAAAGAGGATGGGTGCGGGCACTGCTAACACTGACCTGAGACTTAGAGCCTAGCACCCTATCTCTGTTACTATCCCTAAACTTAGGAGGTGGAGCACTGGCTGAGGAAGGAGCTGGAACGGATGACTTTGGGCAAAACTGAGAATGGTTACCATCCTCTGACTCAGGCTGATTGAAGTTGAAGCTACCAATTCTATCTCTCTTATACTACTTCTCTCTCATCTTAATCTTCTGTTGTTCTATCTATTGATCATGGATCATAAGCCTAGCTATGTCCATCTCACTAATAAGCATTGCGGATCTTCACTCACTAACCACACTAGCATTTACCCTAGAAACAAACTTACTCATCTTGGCCCGGCTATCTGCCACCACATGAGGAGCATATCTTGATAGTTGTGCAAACTTAAGAGAATACTCTATCACTGTCATGTTTCCCTGCCTGAGGTTGATGAATTCTAACACCTTATCCTCTCTTAGCTCTAGGGGAAAGAATCTATCAAGAAATGCAGTGGCAAACTCCTCCCACTCAATAGGCCCTGCATCTATAGCCCTCTCTACTTTCCGATGTTGTAACCAAGTGTGAGACACATCCTATAAATGATATGCAGCTAGCTCAACACTCTCACTAGCAGTAACTCTCATGATATCCATAACCTTCTGAACCTGATCAAGGAATTCCTAAGGGTCCTTATCTGACTTAGACTCGAAAAAGGATGGAGAATTCATTCTGGTAAAGTCCCGAATCCTAGCTGCAGTAGTATTGGCCATTGGGTTGGCTAGAATAGCAGCTGGCCAATTATTCTGAGAAGCAACTGAGTTTGCAAGAGTAGTGAATGCAGCTCTAAACTCTGCATGAGAAACATGTTCGTCCAAGGGGTCTTCTTGGACGGGCTAAGGGGCTGACTGATTTCCGTTTCTTTTTTTTTTTGGAGGCACGTCCTGTAAATGAAAAGGAAGAAACAGATTAGACTGAGAGTTAAATTTGAGCTCATGCTCACTAGCACGACATGAATACGAAAAGAAAGGAAACAGTTCCTAAAACATCTTATAACCTCCTGTACATAAATGTGTCACACAACACACCCATGCACAAGACTCTACTGGATGCGGCTTTTAGACTTCCTAGGACACTATTGAACCTTAGTCTCTGATACCAAGTTTGTAATACCCCGAATCTGGTACCCAAAATGCCATATAGTGCTCATGACCCTGAAGGACCAAAAGCTAACCCATGAGTCATATCTATAACTGAGCACTGGATAACATACTGTATAAATGCAGAACAAAAGGATGAAAAGACATAAGGTTCAAAAATCTATTAAACATAACATCTGGAGATACGGTATATTAATACTAAAACAACTGAAATAACTGTCTGAACATGCTAGTCTGAAAGCCTCTAAACTGTCTGAATAAGGAGTTGATGGGACATGTCCCCAACTAACTCTAACTACTAAAATAAACTAAGTACTAAAAGAATGAAATATTCAAATAATAATATCCTCGAATGATAAGGACTCACTGCTAGTCTATCTGCTGAACGACTGATCTACTAAGGATGCTCTAGAGCTCGTGCTTCTAAACGTATGGTATAAAACACCATAGAGCAAAAGAAAATTATGTTCTTGTACGTGAGAATATACTGGTAGGCAAATGATGTAAGCTGAATGCAAAGGTTCATATGCATGAACTATAACTGACTAACATGAACACGAACATAACTATGCGAGGATACATACATGAATATGTGAACTATAACTGAAGTCATGATAATACTGAATTTGAATACTGATAACATGAGTTTCGTATTAACTGAGTGACTGTGTCTAACAGTCCTGATTCTAATGGAACTAGCTGAGTTCCGTGATGAACTGTGTGACTGTATCTGACAGTCCTGAATCTAAAGAACTATCTGAGTTCTTTTACTGAGACTGAGACTGAAACTGTGGGAGATAGTCATCTAACTGACATTCCCCTAATAAGATATTATAGCTGAGTTGGGGTCCAATCTGTAACCCCAATTGGAAGGGTATCAATACCGTACCACTGGAAGGACAAGCTGTGAGTGGCCTTCATCTGGCAGTGTCCCTAAAGGAGAATGGTGGGACCCTCATCTAGCAGTGTAGATCCAACTCATCAACCCTCAACTGATAGTGTTGATGTCTCAACCTATGCTGGCTACATAGTTTTGGAATGCAAGGATTGCTTCTAAGAGTCACACCCTCTACTGTCAGTGTGTGCCCTCTTTCTTGGGTTCGCTCGGTGCTGAATCCTACTCCAACTGAGTAGACACTGAACTGATTATACTGAGATGAACTGGACTAAGTTTATTGAGTTTCATAGACTGACGGAATGTTACTGAATCCTGTTAACTGACTGAGTTCATGAGATTTTTGAGTTTTCCTGAGTCATGTAACTGACTGAATTCTACTGATCATGGCGTGACTGAGATTATCATGAAACTGACATTGGCTCTAGGCACACAGCTAAATTGTTAGGTATAAATACCCCCAGGACTAGATAGCATAAAAGTAATTCATGGCACAAGTTTGAAAGCATAACAATGGCTACACATATATCCATAATTCATTGACTAAGACATTTCATCAAACACTCGACATGCATTAACTTGTACAGGAATGTGGAATTCATAATATCATACTATAATGACACTTTTTCCTTCACATAGGCATTTAATCAAACATATGGGGAGCATACTTTGGTTATACCATCATCAATGCATCTAATTATCATGGTTGCATAAATAAATTTGCAATTTTAAGGGTTTATCATTAATATTATGTAAATCATCACATACTAGGATCAATCATTGAAACATGTAATTTAAAACATGAATCAAAACCCAACAACAACATGGACATGAATTTCAATTCAACTAAATCATGAACATTCATAAATACACAATCTTTGGAATTTGAAAAGAGATTATTGAGCTTCATGGGTGAAAGGGATCCATGAATCAATACTTTACATACCTTGATTGTGAATTTCTTGAAGTTCTTGGACTCAAAGAACTTGAATATCTTAGTTTCTTGAAGAAGGGTTGGAATCTTGTTCTTGGAGATTAATCTTTGAGAGAAACCTTAATTTGGTGTTGTATATAAATATGAAGTTATGAGCCCTGGTCTGGTATAATTAGGTGTTAAAAAGGGTTGAAAAGACCTAAACACCCTTATAAAAATAATTTTAAATTGTTGAACGGGATCTGTGACGGCTTGGGCGACGGTCCATCGCAGGCTCAATGGCCCATCGACCTTCCCGTCGTTCTAGGCCAGAATGTGATCTTTTTGCCTTGGTTGCGATGGTTTAAGCGACGGTCCGTCGCTAGCTCGACGGTCCGTCAGCCATTTCATCGCGCCTGGACAGAAGGTTGACTCACTATCTCCGCTGCGATGGGTTGAGGATGGCCCATTGCTAGATCGACGGTTCGTCGGCCCTTTCCGTCGCACCTGGGCGGTTCATACTGTTTTCTATATTTTGGCCATAACTTTCTACCCCGATATCAGATTTAGGCAAATTTGGTATCGATGGAAAGCTTATTCAATTTTTCACACACAAAAAAGTCAAAATCTTGAAAATTTCACGTTTATAAAAGAAGATTCATCCTTTAAAGCAAGGCTTTAATATTTTTGGAATGATTTTTAAGCTAGGTAGAAGTACGGAGTATTACAGTATCTCCCCCATTACCTTTTATTAGCATTGTTCTAAATCTTCACTTGATAAAATAGCTTCTATTTTGTTATTTCTTAAAATTGAAAGATGAATTAGTTGTTGAAAATTAATGAACAAAATACCATTGCCTCTATGGCTTCATTAACTTCTTTGATTGCTTGTCGTAAGGAATTGGGAAGAAAAATTAAAGGCAAAGCACAAGTAATGTAAATATGTCCTGAAAATTTGCACAAAATCACCTCAAAATTTATTGTTTCCTAGTTTATCATTGCTATGTACACACAAATTGTTTGTAGTATATTATGTTGTTGAAATTACGATTGCTACACATAACAATGAGAAACCTCCCAAAGAAGTAAGCATGATTTTTTTATTGACATTTTACCAAACACTTTAAATACACAAGTAGCATTTCCCTATTGCTCATATTTCGCACCAAAATTCCACAGAATTTTTTTTTTTTACATACCCACTTAAATTCCAAAACTCCATAGTAGAACATATAATTAAAAAAAATAATCTAAAATTGGTAGCTGAGAAGCAGATTTTTTTTGGCAACGAAGAAAATAAAGTGAAGGAAAGAATGAAGTTATCTGAAATAACTATGAATTTTAGCAGAGAGAGCGGCGTGACTAATTACTCATTTTCGTTTTTGTTATATTGTGCTAATATTTCAGCTTGAAATCAGTCACAAATAGTACGAGAATTCACAACGTTATCTATCAATTTCTCACTAAAGCTTCTTTTCTTCTCTTAATGTTAGATGAAATGGTGATGGTAAGAAATAATACCTCGGATCTTCAATGGTAAAGGTAAATTGTAGTTTCTCCACTTCTGTCAACAGTTCGTTGGGTGCCGTTCTCCGTTCGTTATGCCGGCTTGTCTCTATTGCCGCCTTTCGTCACTCTGTTGAGAGAGAGAGTATTGAGTACTCAGGGCTTAAATGTGAACTGAAGTGGGAAGATAGCTAAAAAAATGTATATAAGTACTAGACAATTAAAATTATAAGGAGTATTATTTTGCCGATGAGGTATACAAGATGACACTAGCTGGGTGTCTATTACATATGGAAAGAAAGAAATATCACTGTTTCAACACATACAGAATAATATTTACTTGTTTTCTACATAAGTAAATAAGGAGAATTTTAAAAATTAAAATTTTAATATTATAAGGAGATTTTTTTACATATTATATATGAGCATAATAATATAACACAACTACTAAGCAATTAACAATTACAAAAAATAAGGAATTGGTACTGGCCAAGTATAAATATAAGGTGTGAAGTAATTCAATAAATAAATAAATTCATCTTGTATTATAACTTTTTTATAAATATACCTTCATGATATAGCTTTTTGTAAAACGCTAAGCATTTAAGAGTTAGATTGAGTGATATGTATTCTTTCATTATTAATTAGAGGTCTCAATCGCGTTTGAATCTTTACTATGGAGTCGCCTTTGTTAGAGAGTAATTCATCCTAATGTGAAACTTTTTGACACTAATATGAATTTAGTATGATTTCAAAGAAAATACTAAACACGCATGTGAGAACAAAAAATACAACATCCTTAATCACATGCCTTGCATTCACTCCTGAGTATATCCTGCAACATGAAACAAACATCTCTTAAACGATTTATAATGACTAATTTTAGAAGCCATATAACGAAATTACTATAAAAAGTACTTGTGAGAAAAAATTAAGTGGCCTTATATAAGTCGGCAAGTTACTTTAAAACATCAAAGTTAATTTATCATTTTATGTCTATTTTTCTTTTTTATTAAATATTATTAATTTTTTAATACTTAAATGACTTATAATAATTAATTAAGGATGATATAGTAAAATTACGGTTGAAACAACTGTAGCAAACATGTCATAAATGTTCATTTTATTTTTTTTAATAAAATATTTATTGATTGTCTAATATGTAAATGACTTATGATAATTACTTAGGAAAAAAAACAAATGAAACAACTGAAGCAGGCAGTACAAGCAGACATGTTGACCTCGTGTCTACTTCAGCAGGTGTAGCACAAGAAGACATGTTGATCTCATGTCTACTTCAAAAGGTTAACTTACTATATCATGCTGGAAACAAAACGACATATCTTAAATGACTTATAATTAACTAATTAAAAGTGATATAGCAAAATTACTATAAAAATACTTGTGAAAAAAATTAAATGAGTCTCCTATAAGACTTTAAGTTAATTTAAAACATCAAGAGTTCATTTATCATTTTATGGCTATTTTAATTTTTCTATTAGATATTATTTATTTTTTAATACTTAAATAATTTATAATAATTAATTAGGAGTGATATAGTAAACTTATGATTGAAGCAACTGAAGCAGACATGATAGAAATGTCTATTATTTTTGTTAAATATTATTAATTTTTCAATACGTAAATGACTTATAATAATTAACTAGTGGTGATACAGTAAAATTATGGCTGAAGCAGCTGAAGCAGGCAGCACAACCAAGTAGGTCGACCTTGTTCTTGCTTGAGCTGCTTAACTCTCTCTTATATATAAACTAGTTACTAATAGCCCGTGCAAGGCACGTGCCCCACAATTTTTTTTTTTTTAAAAAATTATTTTAATTATTGTGATTTAGAGTATTTTTCAAAAATATATAATAAATTATTTTTTTTTAGATATTTTAAGCTGTTAACTATTGTAATTTATAATATTTTTTATGTAATTTTTAATAATATATATCGCTCTCGTTGTTCTAACTTTTATGGCATTGATAGTCAACAACTAATTAGAAGTGATATAGCAAAATTACTATAAAAATAGTTGTGAATTTTTTTGAAGTGACCTTATATAAGACGTCAGTTTAATCTGATCTTAATTGATACCATTATCTACAATTTTAACTTTGTCAATAATATCAACTTTCAATATTTGAAATATTTTATTGATAATTTCCAAAGCAAGATAAAATTATTCATAATTTTTTTAATTCAATTCATAAAAAGTAATTAGAAAATATTAAGAATCATACTCAGTTCATCTGAATAGTTAAACAATAGAAAAATTTAAATAATTCAATTGATAGTCAACTTGAACTCTCACTGTATTAGTGAAGGTTTAATTCCCCACTTTGTAATTTCCTTCCTATTTAATTTTTTTTTATAACAATTTAGTTAAACGATTAAAAATTCAAGAAAAAACTCAATATTGATTTATCATATTATGACACACCACATAGAAAGTTTCATTTGGCAAGAAAATAAATAAAGTACTATATCAACTACATGTCATAATTACATATCATTGATTTTTTATTATTAATTTTGGTTGTCCTCTTATTATTTTTTTTTTCAAACAATAAACATATCAAATAATATGAGAGTGCTAAAATGAAGCATTGAGAATTAAATGAAAGTGCATAGAGGATTAAAATAAAAGACAAATATATTAATGACAAAGTATAAACACTTAGATAGAAAGAACCAAAAACATTACAACCATGTGGCAATCAAATATTATATGCCTGTAAGTTTTTGAAAAGATATTTTATACTTTTGGAAGACACGCAGAGTATTGAACAAAGAGTGACATATTCAAATTCAAAATGAAAAGTGGTTAAATTTAATAAAAAGAAATTTTATAAAAATGACCAAAATAGGTCTGTGAGGACGACCAAAAAGTCATATCCTCACTTATATAATTTTATCACTTTCCTTTGCCAATTAGAATACCCTTGTGCGGCGATTTTGTGAAAGCCCAATCAAAAAATAAAAGAGAATTACCTAAATTATGACTATTACTTATGGTAAATTCTTACTAATTTTATAACAAAAAAATAAACAATAGGAAAATAATTAAATACTATTTTTATATGTGGATAAATAGTGAAAAATATTTTTGTCTATCATGAGCTCTTTTAGGGAAGGACAAAAAGTTCAAACAATATTTTTAATATCTTTCACACTTTTAATATATTAGTGATAGTGGTTAAATAAAATTTTATGTATTTAAATTAATTATAGTTTTATGATAATTTATTTGTGAATATACTATAATATATTTACTAAGTTAGTGTAACTATTTGCAGCAAAAATAAATATTTACTTTTTTTCTTGTATGTAATTTGTGGTTCACATCTAAAAATAATTTAATATACCACAAAATACATAAAAGAAAAAAGTAAATGCTTATTTAATCAAAGTACGTATAAAGTACATACAAGTAAATTGTTGTATATATAAAATTACTTTTCCGAATACTTCTAGACCTTTCCAAACATTTAATCCAAAAAGAATTTTTGACCACTTCAAACATTTAACCCAAAAAAATAAAATTCCAAAAATTTTTGACCTCTCCAAGCACTACTCAACTTTCTAAATTTTTTGGGTTGATATGAGGCACTACACACTACTTCCTTCACTAGCGCACCAAGGAGAATTACAGAAAGAGGGACAATGAAGGAAGAAAGCATTTTTTTGCGCTTAATTTTTTTTAGTTTTTTGGCTCCAAAAGAATTTCAGAAAAACCACCATATATATGATAAAACAAACAAAGGGGTTCCATTGTAAAGTGAAGTAGAATTTTTGAACGTGAACAAGCGGACCAGGTATGTATTAATCCTCATACTTTATCTTTGAACAAAATTAGATAAATAATTGCATGAAACAATCATATATCGATTGATTTGTTAATTGGTGTTTTGCACATACTGGTGAAACACTAAAAAAAGGAGTTAGCGATGTACAAATTTTGTTGTGAATCCTATTTAGCAACGGATTGTCAGAAAATCCTATTACTTACAGGTTACTTAGAAATGGATTAGAAAAAGATGTGTAGCTAATTCGTGTTTTTGGAAAGCAGAGTTATGTGGATCGGTTAAGCTTTTGTTGGAGTTAACCACAAAGTCTTTAGGATCAGGACGAGTGAAGTTTCAGCGCTTCATGACAAAAAAAAACATAGGGTCTTCTTCTTTAATTTCTAGATGAACTAGATTAGGCATGGCTCCTGTCTCGACCCTTCAAGTTTCTAAATTTGGTAGCCTTGTAGCTTAAGAGTTTTGAGGAGGTGTTTTAACAACCCTCTTAGTCAATACCCTTACCACTTCCTTAAGCTCGATCAAGGCTACCTTTATATTCATCAGATCTGGTTGGGACCTATGCACGTCTCATCAATATCCTATAGTTTAAGAGTATTATTTATATTGGTCGGGACCTGTGTACGTCTCATCAGTTGAGTAATGAGATAGGGGAAAGATAATATGGTGCTAAACTAGAGCACCCTATTTTGTATCTCTTTTGCAATGATCTGTGGGATGTTTAACTCAACTCCAGAAACAAATGCAGCTACCAAGAAAGAATTGGTCATGCCCGATGTATTATCATTAGTTGTGGGTACGATCCAGTACTTGACCACTGACCACCAGACTTTGGCAGTAAACCTTAGACTGTGCTTGTAGATTGCGGCCATGTTGATCATGTGGAATTTTCACCAACTTCAGTAATGCCCACAACACCTAGAGTGCATCATCTTATCACCCACACTTAACCTCCTGACCCTCTTTAATTTATTCATCGAAAAATTATACTCTACAGTCTCCTCTGTCATCTAAAATGCGACTCCAAACAAGGAACTAGAGATACCCTTGATAGAGATATATACTTTAGTGTCCTGGACCCATATAGTGTTAAGTATGGATTGCTTCTTCATGTCCTTATCCTTCCCTGAAGGATTCATATTCTTTAGCATTGATGCATTGTTGGAGTAAAACTTACAAACTCAAAAACATAGTTCCATTGGGGTCTTGTCATCCATCCCATCTTATATCACTCAAATCCATGAACTAATTCTAGAATTTTTTGGATGGACTCTGGTAGTATTTGTGGTTTTTCTTGAATGATGCTCTTTCTGTTCCTCCAGTTTGTCACTGAGATCCCATTAGTGTAATAATCCATAGAGTTTAGGACTATGTATCATCTCGAATCCACGCCTCTTTAAGGTGGGGTAGTAGCAGTACCCTCAAATTATTTGAGGTTGGACTCATCCTCCTCCTATGAGGAACTCTCTTCTTTAACATACTTATTGTTACCCCCTGGTCCCTTCCATCTTCAGACTAGGAAAGGTTTATTGGGGTAGCAGTCTTGACAAAGGATAGAAATATCGTGGCCTTGGCTTGTTCCCTATTTTTTTCCTTATCCCTCATTGTCCAAGAGGAGTGTTGTTTCTTTATAAATCTAGTGGAAAAGTCCACCCCAGTCCTACTTAATTTTTTGGACACACTCTTTGAGGCTGGAGGTGTGTCCTTGAGTGCCCTCTTCTTAGAGATATCCTTTTGTAGCTTTGTTTGTGCCTTTGGTGCCATTGTACCCATATGGTAAAAGGTTAGTATCATTTGTGAAATAGTTGAACAAGGCTGAACAGTAATTTTATTACGTAAATAGGTTAGTGCTAAAGCCTAGATCGAGAGCTTAAGCTTCAACAATTCAGTAATGGAGAATTTGTGAGATAGAGGAAGTAGAAGAATTTTCTAAATTGGAAACTTTATTAATCTAATCTATTATAGTTGTACAAGCTAATGCATATATAGACTCGTACTGACTCAACTAATTTGACCAGCTAATCATTTAACTATGAATATTAACTGATTACAGAAATAATAACTAATTAATTATAAGTGATTGTAACATGATCATGCTTAGTTCAAAACTCCCCCTCAAGTTGGAGGGTGTAGAATGTTAAATAGCATGTTGTTGTTTGCTCAATCCTTTGGTCACTAAATAGATTAGGAAACTTCTGTAGAATAAGCATAGGTTCTTCTTCATGTCCACTCCTTCTCAAGGTTAACTTGGTGAGACTTGGTGAAAAGAAGTGGTGTTTTGGCAGTTTATGTGTTGCAGACCACGAAAAGAAACAATCTGAATCGTCCTCCTTAATTACCTCTAGCTTGTAAGTTATATAGTTGTATAGAAAGAAATTCAGCATACATTTTAATGAACATTAAATGTTAAAGGCTTTATTTTTTCCATTTAGTTTGTTTGCAATCTATAGGTGATTGCAAATGTATATTTGTCCCAACACTGTTGGTTTACTTGGTTATAGTGCTGATTTCAACAATAGTGAAGCTAGGTTTTCTTATGTATAGTTTTTGCTGTAAATCATTAACGTTCATTTCTTATTGTCAACTAGTTCTAAGTATTTATCATAATAGCTTTTTTACTGTTGTTATTTCTCCTAGATATTTTTTTACTATGTTTTTACTCATTAAGAATTCTTATCTCATTTAAGGCACTGTATGAATCTGTTACAGACTGTAATGGTGCCTTTAGTAGTTACTTTTTGTTTACCTATAATAGTCCTACTTATGTTGGAACATAGCTTCTTTGTTTTTTCTTATTTAAAATCTCATTCATATTACTTTGAGCAGAATTTAGCAAATCAATGGCACCGGGAGGGGGCGTCTTTAGGCAAACTACATTAACCGGGGGGACAATTCAAGCAACTCAATCACTAGATGAATCAAATAGCCCTACTCCCGTTGTTAATACAGGTAATACATTCAACTCAACTATATATTTGTTTTCAAAAAATGTAACTTGTGTTATACTAGATAGTGATGGCCTGTGCTAGCACGGGCCCAATGTTGGAACACTCTTATTAGCTAAACGACATACAATATTTATTTATAGTATATGATTAATGTTCACATCCATTGTTTATTACTCAGCAGATGCACTACACTGCATGCAGTATTCATGTTTAGGCCATCACATATGGTTGTTATTTGAATAGGAGGGAGAATACACAACCAAATGTAGGCCAAAAAAGACCAAAAGAGCTCAACATAGTAATAGTTATCAACAACCCTTACAAGAAAATGATATACGCTTAACTATAGTAATAGTTAGTTAATACCATATCACTCCCTCCCTTCTTTTAACTATATATGCTGCTAAACATGTGCACGTGAAATAAACCTGAACTGGAAATTCACATGAATCCAATTCATATTCATAGAGACATAAGTCGGCATAAAGTATTGGCATTGGCACTCGAAGTTGTTGAGCTAAGTCAGGTTATTGGAAAGGTGAACAAAACTCATATTCAAACTAAAACAAAATTACAACAAATTGTGATAAGAAAACCTATTTTTATTTCGATCATAAACCAGGTAAAAAAGGAGAGACATATCCAACTTCTGTAGGTGGATCTAGTTTCAGGAGAAAAGCATTACACAGAGATTGTTAGAGAAGCATTGCTAAATCCTAATCTTGCTAATGTAGTAACTATTAATGCCAAGGGCTTGTAGTTACATAAAGACAATTTACACCTTACTGCTGCTTCTCAAGTCCTCCTAGGCCACATAATGGCTCATGCTTTCCTTTACACAATCTCAGCCACATCCTCATCTTGATAGTCAATTATGAAAGTATAAATTCAAAAAGGAAAAATGTCTAATACTTTGTAATATAATCATAAAGCATGTTTGGCTAGAAGCTAAGTGAAGAATGCTACCTTTAAAGGAACCTTGACTTTCCAAATCATCTTCGAAGGCCAACCATCAACATGTGGACTTGATTTCTGTAATTTCCTTTAAGACGAGCCAATTGTAAACCTTTCTTGCTTGTCTGGTAACCAAAAAAGATTATCCTCACTTGAGTTTAGATCTTTGTGCTGCTCCAGAATGTTAAATAATTTAGTTACTTTGTTGGCCTCATAATCATTAAGATTTCTCCTAAACCTAAGATCCCATCCCTGGTTGTATCTTATTTATCTGATTGTGGACTTTTTTTGTAAACTTAGATTGATTAAGATATTAGTGCTCTATTAATATGAGAAATGATGTGAGTTCCCTAGGATTTTCACAATGGGGTTTAAAATATGAATAAGTAAACAAGAAGCCAAGGGGATTAAAAATCTAGTATATATACATAAAAAATAATTTCAACTTCGTATATACAGTGTAATTTTCCGCCTGTTGCACCCTCTTGGTTCCGCTCTTGTACCTTATTATTTGATAGTGTTACTGTATTCTCAAAGCATCTAGAGTACCTTCAAAACTGTCCACCAAATTGCAGCTGGGAAAATTTTCCATCTGTCCTTGTTAGTGTTACGGTTTTTCCCTGCATTCCAACAAGACAAAAGTTCAAGGGTGCTTTCTAGTATTATCGAGCTAATACCCCTGAAACTGATGAACAAGTCTCACAGTTGTCTAGTGAGAATGCAATAAAGTAATAAGTGGTTGGCTGGATATGCCTCTTACCCACATAGACAACACCTTAATACTATAGAATTTTTTTGCCCTTAGGTTGTCATGTGTTAGGTTAACTCCTATTGCCAGAAAACCAGGTAGCGCATGCCACTTTTTATATGGTATTTTTAACTCCACAGACGTGTTTCCATGTCCATAAGATAGTTTATTGTTCATTCTAGTTCATGTCTTCATAAGTTGATTTGGTTGTAAATAACCCACTACTTTGTTTCTGCTAGCTGTGTGAGCTTTCCTTTTCTTGCAATCCTTAGCATAGTTCTAGAGTATTGAAGAATTCATTGATTCTAGGTGATTCCTAGTTATGTAAAGCTCTTCTAAAGGTGATGTTTTTGCCCTTTTTAGACCATAGCATCTGCATTGTTGCTTCATGTTTGTAACACCCTGATTTTCTGAATCGGAATGCTACACAGTGCTCATGACCCCAAGGGACCACAAGCTAATCTATGACTAATATCTGTACCTGTACACTGCATATATAACATAATAATGCGGAAAACATGAACATGTAGGCCATAAGGTTCAACAAAATAAAGAATCTGTCAAAACATAATATCCATATGGGTGAAAGATACCCAAAACAGCTGAAAACTGAATCAAATTTAAACATAAGTCTGAATACTGAATCTGAAAGCCTCTAAGTACTGTTTAAATAAGGAGTTGAAGGAACATGTCTCCAACTAACTCCGTAAACAGATAACGGGCTAAAATAATAATGAATAAATCAAATCATATTGTCCTCGAATGAAGAGGACTCACTGAATCTCTGCGACTGGAAATGCTACTCATATTGCTGATCTGGATCTCGTGTCTCTAAACCTATGGTGTAACATGAAAAGAAAGCACCATAGCGCAAATGCATCAGTACGAGGGAATATACTGAGTCTACGAGTGAGGTAGGATAAATATAAACAGGGTTTACATGCATGAACAATGCTAACTGTCTGACTGATATGAACGTAAGAGTACAAATATGCATACATAGTAACTGAAATTGTGGGTACATGATAGCTAGTCCTGTATGCTAATACATGGTTTAATGATGGCTAACATAATTGATACTGAAATTCTGATAACATGGGCGAGTGTATCTGACAATCCTGAATCTGATGGAACTATCTGAGTTCCGTACTATAACTGAATCTGACTGTATCTGACAGTCCTGATATACTGAAATCTTAAGACCTATCTGAGTTATTTTACTAAGGCTGATTCTGAAACTGTGGGAGGTAGTTGTTTAACCGACATGTCCCAATAACGCATATCGCTAAGTTGGGGTCCAATCTCTGCCCCGACGGGAGGGGTGTCAATATCGTGCCACTGGTAAGGATAGCTGTGGGTGACCCTTAGCTGGCAGGTATTCAAAAGGAGAATGGTGAGAACCCTAAACTGACAGGTTAAGCCACCTCATCAACCCTAATCTGACAGGATAAGATGTCTCAACCTACGCTGGCTACGTAGTTCTGGAACACAAGGATGACTTCTAAGAATCACACCCTAAACTGGTAGGTGAGTTCCCATCCTTGGGTTCACTCGGTGCTAACTTCTACTCCCATATGAAGAGACTAAACATGATTCAACTGAATGTACATGGATAGATTAAATAACTTCCGTTGACTGACGGAGTAGTACTATTATCTGAGAGTTAACTGAGATCATGAGATTTCTGAGGTTTCCTGAGTCACATGACTGACTGAGTTCTATAGATTATAGCTTGACTAAGATTATCGTGACAACATGACATGGATCTAGGCACACAACTATGTTTTTTGGGTACGAATACCCCCAGGACTCGATAGAAGGAAACTGACACACATGGCATGACTTGATCATAAGATTTGAGTCCACAATTCATAATATCATAAGTAGGGGATATCATATTTCATATAGTTATTCAACATCTTAAACATTGTAGGGAATGCATGGATATATTTCGTGTACATATTGTATATCTCCATTATCTTACATGCTTCATACCACCACAATAGCAACACATGAAAAGCATGGAAATCATATTGAAGTATATAGATAACATGGACTTGTCATTTAGACATCATAGAACCATACAAACATGAATTTCTAGCATCCTAAACATTGTATCAAACACACTGCATGCATTCTTTAAGGCATACGTGGGTTTCATACTTGCACCATATTAAACCACCTAAAGTTTATGGTTTTCAATTAACAAACATATATATTCCATGAAAACACCTTTAGACATCACATTGAAACTTAAACAACAATCATCAACATGTACATACTCATATCACCACAAAAAGTTTACAAAATAATATTTAAAACATGGTTCTTGAGCTCTATGAACGGATTGGATCCATAGATAAACACTACACATATCTTAGAAAGGAAACCTTGATGATTTGCTGGAGAGTTCTTGGATTGGGAAACTTAATTCTCGATTATCTTGGAAAAAGGCTTGAATCTTGATTTTGAGTGATGAGTTTGATGGAAACCCTAATCTTGTGGTTGAGAGCATAAGAGAGGGTTTTTTAGATGCTTAACTGAAGAAAAATGGGAAAAATTACACCTCTTAAGGGTTATAAGTCGTGGAAGGTGAAAGAAATGACCAAAATACCCTTATGTAATAAATTCCCAGTTGCTGAAAAATCATAGCTGACAAGCTTCTTGATAGGGCATCACAAATGTAATAAGCTATCACGAATGTCGTCACTTAGGAGCTGGTTTCTGCCTAAGGCTGACGACATTCGTGATATGGCGTCACAAATGTCGTCACTTAGGAGCTGGTTTCTGCCTAAGGCTGACAACCTTTGTGATAGGTGATAACGCCCAAACTATAGCTCTCGTAAGAGGGTAAGCGGTCGCTGTCAAATATAGAACCCAACTGGGTTGGGTGTCGAATCCCACAGGGAATACTTGGTCACTAAGTGTTGCAATTATTAATAGACAGTTGATCGAAAATTCCACGGAAAAGGGGGGATTTGGTTTGGCGTGAATTAATACTATGGAAGTAAAACAGAATTTTTGATTTAGTAAGATTTAATCACAGAGAAAAATAAGTTAGGGTTATGTCCACCTTATAAGTTCTACGTATCTATTAACTATGAGTAATACGGAATTCAGACATGCATGCACTTATAGAGATTCGTATTCTAATGGTAAATCCTAGTGTTTCTCAACCATCAAGGATTATTTCACTTTAACTCTCTCGAGCTTAAAGCGTATAACTAACGGTACGAACTCTCCAAGAGGTTAACCCAGTTACGGCACTAACGTGTAAATAGGGGTTGGTAGCCCTATTTCCTTGTCACACTCTCTTTTCCAAAAATGTAACTTTTCTCTCGAACAAGTTAATGCTATAATGGCGTATTCTATATGTTTGCAACCACAAGAATTTAATTAAAACAAAGAGAGTAATGATATAAGTAGCATACACATCAAGAATTCACAAACTCATAGTAATAGATAGTATATCAAAAGGCTTCCATAACCCTAACAGAGAAGTTGAGCTACTCATGATTGTAAAGGAAAACAACGAAGACATCATCATCATCATACCAAAACTAGAACAATCTTCGTGAGAGGATGCTTTTAACGTCAAAGAGGGATGACGTTTTTCCTCTTAGTCGTCTTCCCCCCAAATATGTAGCGTGTTTCTCTCTGTTTAAAATTACAGAATCTGTAAACTGAATAATACTCAAAGTGTCGATCGAATTCTCAAAGCAATCGTGAATGAATGCATGAATGCTGAAAAATTCAGCAAATAGGGTTTTTATAACATCCTTGTCCTAGTCCTATTAAGTTACTGCTGCACCCCTAAGTATTTAAAAATACTGCTTTTGTCCGGGACAATTTCTCCATGCGTCACATTCAGTCCATAAGCTTCCAAAAGCTGCCTTCCCTCTTCTGTGAAGTTTTCCTTTGCTGCCCAAAGGTCCACAAAGTGCTGAAATCTTCATCATTAATACCTGAAAACATGCTAATCACGTAGGTTAGCTCACTTACAGGAAAATGGACTAAAAGTGCAGGAATTATATA
The DNA here is from genome assembly GCA_030864215.1 of Capsicum pubescens. Taxonomy (NCBI): domain Eukaryota; kingdom Viridiplantae; phylum Streptophyta; class Magnoliopsida; order Solanales; family Solanaceae; genus Capsicum; species Capsicum pubescens. The sequence goes on along the minus strand of CM061540.1, from coordinate 282,102,150 downwards.
TTTTATCCTCAAAACTTAGCTATAACATGGGTAAATTATGGTGTTTAGGCGTGTAAATACACCCAAAATCAACACCCCACACTTAAAGCTTTGTTCGTCCTCGAACAAAATATTACGTCCATGCAAACATCTAACTCGGATTTCACAGCAGTAACACAAAATATTCATCAAGACATGCACGACAATTATTAACAAAGAGTAGTTTTCTGGATCACTACTAGAAACCATTCAACCTCCAACATAGACTCGTGATGATGGCTAATTCGTATCCACAAGTTAAGGCACCAAGAATCATACAAAACTACCCAAAACTCATCAACCATGTGTGTCTCACATAATATATCACCCATAATCACTCACAAGTTTTGCAATTTTCGGAACATAGGTATAAGATTCTCCTTGCTCTCACTCTCACAAAGAATTCATATGTTGCAACTGATGACCATAGGCTTGCCCTTAGTGTAATGCTCTACTAATATCAGAATGCTAAGCTTAGGATCAAATAGGTCTTTACATGTTGTAATGTAGGCTAAGGGACATGTAGGACTATTTTGGCCAGAAATAGTGACTATTTTCCCTAAGCGCTTTAATACATCACATTATGCCATTAACACTCTCTTTTAAACAACCCTTCTACCTTTCTTTTCATCTAACACCCCTTTTTACCTATTTTGTTATTCAATTATAAACACAAAGATGAGAATATACAACTTATTTTTTTTTATTTTTCTATTTCTGTTTTTTTTTTCTCTTTTTTTTTTTATAAAACACCTCTCTGATAGCCACTCTTATTCACAACAATTTCAAGTACCAATACATTCTGAGGCATCACTCTCACCCACTTTCCTCTTATTTTGTCACATGACTCTACAATTTAAAGCGCTTAGGAATTTGGATCAAATTATGGTCTTGAAAAAAAAATGGATTAGGCTACATATGAGGCTGTCAAAGAAAATAGCTAAAAGCTCAAAGGGGGTTAACTAGGATAATGTCCACGGGTAGGTAAAAAGAAGGTAAACAATCACAGGTTGCCAAAGAAATGCCTAAATCATCTCCTAAACTCACACTCTTTATTTCCCTTTACACACTCACCAGGCAAGTTCTAGCATCAGTCACAACACAGAATATACTATAACCTCACACACACAAGGCACATGGTCAACTTAATTGGGAGCAGTATAGACTCTTGACCCAACAGGTGAATGAATTAAACCACACAATTATCACACAGTGAGTCACACTTAGATCTTAAATGTATCAATAGTAATGATTTTGGCACAAACTCTTGTCATAATACCATGCCGCCTATCCGAATAATTTCATGCATTTAAAAATCTAAAAATTTAACTACAAATCTAAAAATTTAACTACAAACGAGAATAAATGCAGGCAAAGAAGTACAATACAACATACAAATACCAGCAACCCACACTTAGACGGGACATACTGTCCTCAGTGGAAAATAAATAAGGAAAACCTGATTAGTCGGAACTCATCCTCTATGTCTGGGGTCATACCCCCTGCATCGGAATCATCATCAGAGTCGTCGTCATCAGAGTTATCCTCCATGTCTGAGTCTGGCTGTCGGTTGTCATCGTCAGTCGGTACGTCATCATCGAGAGGTTCCTCAAAATGTACACCTACTCCACACATAGCCCGCGCATGCTCATTCATCAGGTAGTCATAATCCAACTGCTGGAGCTCTGCATCAGTTGGAACACGTCCCCCACTCATCATGGTAAACCTCATCATGCCATATAAATGGCGGAAGAAGCTTTCGTCGCGAGCATGTCTTTCTGCAGTGGTCAGGTTGACACCATGCATAGTTTCAGGATCTTTAACCTTCGTAAGATCAACCTTCTTCGGGTTGTGTGGAAGCTTATGATCTGCAGGTTCCTCTTCAATGTCCTCCTTCCTCAACATTGCGGTCAATAAATTTCCAAAGCTGAAATGGGACCTCTTGTGCAGCCTAGCCTTATGCATTGACGACCGTATAACCGCACCAATGTGGATGGGAATATTAGTCATCAGAGCGTACACCAAGCATACTCTATCATGTGTGATCTTTGTGTACTATGTCCCTGGAATCAGGCAAGAGTTGACTATCCACAACCATATCCGAGCTTCTCTGTTCAAGGAAGCATACGAGAAGGTATTGTGCCGACCGGTATCCTTGTGACGACTCCAACGTGCCATTGATCTTGTTCCGCACAGTGTGTGTCTGATTGACCTGTATGGAGGTCTGTGATAAAGCTCCTTGAGAGGTGATGGATCCACAGATGGAAGACCCAGAAAAGAGTTGAAGAACTCCGCATTCAGTTGCAAGACTTGGCCCCGAATCTTCACTTCACTTCCGGTAGTCTTTGGGGACTAATTGGCATAGAATTCTCGCGTTAGATCAAGATTGCATTCTCCCATATCTTGGAAAATGAAATCAAGATGTAGCGCCATGGTTTTAGCCAAAATATGAGGTTCTCTCTTCGCTAGACTCTCCTTTTGTATCAACTCCATGTGAACATATTTTTTCACTTTGTTGTTCTTGTACCATTCCTTTCCTTCCTCCTCTAGGACCCATTTTATCCCGAACATACGACGAGGTATTTGCAGCGAGGAGGATTCAACTTGCTCTTTTCTTCCCCTTTTCTGACCTTTCTGTGAGGTGGACGCTTTTTCTTTTCCTGGTCGACCTTTTGGTGCCATTTTACCTGAGATTAAAATAAAGTCATGTTAGCTTATCTCGAAACATTTGATCGACAAACAAACAATAATCGCACCACCCCACACTTAATTTGTTGGCACCAACTAATTAAGTGAATGATATCGATTACTCAGACTTCATCGACATACATGTAGGCGATATGTTCCAACAATATGTTCAGCACAGTCATACGTTCATGTCATCTTAACTATCCTTTCCAATTCTATTTCATGTAATCTTGTCTATACTTTCATGTTTGGATGAATGCACTTTTTGAACAAAACTACCACATAAGGATCGTACCACAAATAGAAACAAGTTATTGCATAGGCATAATCACACCATCTTATGCTTGTGGTCAATCATAATCGTATCTCGATGAACGAGTCATTCCAACATTCAAGCTTTCAACTTACAAGATTATGTATTAACTTCACAATTTCGACTTCAGAAAACTATGACAGTGTATAACAATCAAATACAAGTCGGAACAAAGTCAAGAACACCCACACGTATTCTTTCACTCAACTAGATGTATCATAACAAACCATCCACATTTTTCAAGATTTAACAACTCATTATAGGTGTAGTATTGTAATAACTACGGAATATAAATGAAGAACTTACTTGGTGATGGACTTGGAAGATAATCTTGCAAGGTTAGATGAGCAAAAAGAAAAGTTTTGAGAGATTTGGGAAGGTTAGGCGGCGCCTAGGTTGAGCAAACAATGTGATTTTGTCTCAAGGTTGAAGTTCTATTTATAGACCAAGGCTTGGGTCGGGTTTGACCCATGAAAAATTAGGTTAGGAGACCAAAAAGCATAAGTAGGCGGCGCCTAATGCTTAGCATAGGCGGCGCCTTTAGCAAAGCCTAGTTGGGCATAGGCGGCGCCTATGCTATGGCCTAGTTGAAACAGTGAGCATAGGCAATGGCATAGGCGGCGCCTTTATCTTTGCCTAGTTGAACATAGGCGGCGCCTATGCTATGGCCTAGTTGGGCATAGGTGGCGCCTATGCTATGGCATTGTAGATTCAGAGAGCAAAGACAATGGCATAGGCGGCGCCTTTAGCTTTGCCTAGTTGAGCATAGGCGACGCCTATGCTATAGCATTGTCGATTCAGAGAGCAAAGGCAATAGCATAGGCCTTGCCTTGTCCGTTGCCTAGATTTACATAGGCCTAGCCTTGTCCATTTCCTAGATTTACATAGGCCTAGCCTTGTCCATTGCCTAGATTTGTATAGGCAATGCCTAACCGAAAGCCTTTTGCTCCTTCATTACTCACTTACCACCTTTAACATTGCTCACTTTCAAATCAAAATTTGAGACCAAGCTCCTCCTTTATACGTCTTCCCCTACACTTAATCAAAAACGACAAAAACGATTAGAAAGATGGGTTGTCTCCCACCAAGCGCCTTAGTTTTGGTCGTGGATCGACTCTTCTTTTTGGATTTTTATTTAACAAAACAAACTCCTAGGAAAACAAAACGACTAAAAATGATGGGTTGCCTCCCATTTAGCGCTTGCTTTATTGTCGCGGCACGACATAGTTACCTCGATTACTTAGACTTCGTCGAGATAGATGGTGGCCATGCATTTTATCGAGTCAAGAGGACCGATATATGGCTTCACACGTTGGCCATTCACCTTGAAGACACCACCATTTTTGTCTTCTAACTCTACTACTCCAGATGAGTAGACTTGGCTAATTCTGAACGGACCAGACCATTTAGACTTCAACTTACCTGGAAATAGCTTCAGTCTGGAGTTGAAAAAAAGTACCATATCACCCTTCTGAAAGTTTCTTTGGATAATCCGCCGATCATGGTACTTTTTCATCCGTTCCTTGTAGAGGTCTGCCCTTTCATACGCATGTAGACGGAATTCATCCATCTCATTCAGCTGTTCCAATCTCAGATTAATAGTATCATCCCAATTCAGGTTAAGCCTCTTCAACGCCCACAATGCTTTATGTTCGAGCTCAATCGGCAAGTGACAAGCCTTCCCATAAACTAGTTGGTACGGGGACATGCCAACTGGTGTCTTGAATGCAGTCCTATAACCCCATAAGGCATCATCCAACTTTCGGGACCAATCCTTCCTACTAGCATTTACAGTCTTAGAAAGGATCAACTTGATCTCCCGATTAGAAACCTCTACCTGCCCACTAGTTTGTGGGCGGTAAGGTGTAGCTACCTTATGTTGCTTGACCCCATATTTTACCAATACGGCTCTGAACAGCTTGTTACAAAAGTGTGATCCTCCATCACTTATGATGGTACGTGGTACCCCAAAACGAGAGAAGATATTTCTCTTTAAGAATGCTACAACACGCTTACCTTTATTATCAGCCAGCGCTACTGCTTCGACCCATTTGGATACATAATCCACAACAACTAGGATATATTTCATCCCAAACGAACTCACAAATGGGCCCATGAAATCAATACCCCATACATCAAATAGCTCCACTTCAAGAATTTTAGACATGGGCATCTCATGGTGCTTCGAGATAGAGCCTTGCCTCTGACACTGATCACATCTTCTCACAAAATCGTAAGTATCCTTGACTAATGAAGGCCAATAATAGCCGCTTTTCAATACCTTCCTGGCTGTCCGATCACCTGCATGGTGACCCCCAACTTGGGAAGCATGACTTGCTTCCAAGATGCTAGGCACCTCCACATCAGAGATGCATCGCCTAATAACACCATCAGCACATCGTCGAAAAAGATACGGTTCATCCCAGAAGTAGTGTTTCACATCATGCATGAACTTTCTCCTTTGATGAAAGGAGAGATTCTCAGGCATCGCTTTACTTACCACGTAGTTCGCAAAGTCTGCATACCACGGTAAGTCTTCCACCATAGCGGCTAGGATCTCTTCGTCGGGAAATGCATCATCAATCTCAAGGTCGGGTTGCGCTATGTGCACACTCTCAAGTCTAGATAGATGATCAGCTACTTGGTTTTCGCAACCTTTTCTATCCTTTACCTCAAAATCTAATTCTTGAAGCAATAGCACCCACCGAATTAGCCTTGGCTTAACATCCTTCTTTGCCATTAAATATCTCAGAGCCGCATGATCTGTATGAACCACCACTTTGGTTCCCAACAAGTAAGCACAGAACTTTTCAAAAGCATAAACAACTGCTAGAAGCTCTTGTTCCGTGACGGTATAGTTCTTCTGGGCTCCATTCAAGGCCTTGCTCTCATAGTATATTGGATGAAATAGCCTTTCTCTTTTCTGACCAAGTACAACACCCAAAGCTACCCCACTTGCATCACACATCACTTCAAACGGCAGAGACCAATCGGGTGCTACAATAATAGGAGCTTCAACTAGCTTCCCTTTGAGGCATTCAAATGCCTTCAAGCAATCTTCACCGAAGTCAAACTTTGCATCCTTCTCCAAGAGTTTGCATAATGGACTAGCAATCTTGGAGAAGTCTTTGATAAACCTTCGATAAAAACCTGCATGACCGAGGAAACTACAAACTCCCTTTACAAAAATTGGAGGTGGTAGTTTCTTGATAACTTTAATTTTGGCTCAATCAACCTCAATTCCTCTTTCGAAGACTTTGTGCCCAAGAACAATGCCTTCCTTAACCATAAAATGGCACTTCTCGCAGTTTAGCACCAAGTTGAACTCAACACATCTCTGTAACGCCATACTCAGATTCGCCAAGCACGATTCAAACAATTCACCCACGACTGAAAAATCGTCCATGAACACCTCCAAGGTGTCTTCAACCATATCAGAAAAAATGGACATCATACAACGCTGAAAAGTGGCAGGTGCGTTACATAACCCAAATGGCATACGTTTGAAGGCAAACGTACCATATGGGCATGTAAAAGTGGTCTTCTCTTGATCCTCAGGAGCAATACAAATCTGATTATAACCGGAATAACCATCTAAGAAACAAAACCATCCCTTCCCTGCCAATCGATCAAGCATTTGGTCCATGAATGGCATTTGGAAGTGATCCTTAAGCGTCCACGAATTCAGCTTCCGGTAGTCCATACACACTCTCCACCCTGTGACAGGTCTGAGTGGAATCAACTCATTCTTTTCATTCGCAACTACCATCATGCCCCCTTTCTTGGGCACACACTGTACCGGACTTACCCACTTACTGTCGGAGATTGGATATACTACCCCAGCATCTAACCACTTAATAATTTCTTTCTTCACCACCTCCTGCATGGGTGGATTCAAACGTCGTTGATGCTCAATGGTAGGCACACAATTTTCCTCGAGCTGAATCTTGTGCATACATATCCCAGGAGGGATACCAATAATATCAGCAATAGTCCAACCGATGTCTCTCTTGTATCTCCTCAGAACAGAAATAAGAGCCGCAACCTGCTGCTCACCTAAATCAGCCGCAACAATAACTGGAAGTGTATCACCACTTCCCAAAAATGCATATTTTAGGTGACTGGGCAGCTCCTTCAATTCTAGCACTGGTGGTTCTTCAATGGATGGCTTTGCGGGTAGTGAAGGGCGATTTTTAAGATCCAGATCCAGCTTATTAGGAGCATGAGAATAGGAGCCAATTCCTATTAGAGCACAAATAGTTTCTTCATACTCTTCAACATCCTTACGCTCATAATTCATAAGCACAGCAGCCAATAGATCAACAATAAGCTACTTCTCTACAGATAATTCTTTCTCATCATCATAATAAACATCATCTACAGAGAACACATTCATATCTTTGGGCTGCTTCATTGATTTGCATACATCAAAACGGACCACTTCGTCATTCATCCGAAATAAAAGCTCATTAGCTCTTAGATCAATAAGCACACTTCCTGTTGCAAGGAAAAGACGCCCCAAGATTATGGGAACTTCAGAATCCACCTCGCAATCCAAAATAACAAAGTCTGCAGGAAAGATGAAGGTGGAAACCTTTACCAATACATCATATAAGATACCAACAGGTCATTTTACCGACCTATCTGCCATCACGAGCCTTATATTGGTTGGTGTAGGATCACCCAACCCCAACTTTCTGTAAATAGATAGTGGCATAAAATTAATGCTAGCTCCTAAATCGCACAATGCCTTAGCAAAATCCAAAGATCCAACCGTGCAAGGAATAGTGAAAGCACCAGGATCTGCCTTCTTCTGAACTAGCGATCTTGTAGCGATTGCACTGCAATGATGAACATTATCTTCCAGCTCATAGCTTGCTGCCCGCTTCTTTGTCAAAATGTCCTTCATGAATTTTGCGTATCTGGGTATCTGCTCTAGCGCCTCCACCAAAGGAATATTAATAGTCAGCTGCTTCAACATAGTCATGAATTTACTGAACCTGGTGTCATCGGCTTTCTTCTTCAGTCTCTGAGGAAAAGGTGGTGGTGGAAGGGGAATAGTTTTCTCCGCCACCTTCTTTTTATCTTGCTTCCGATTGTTGATCTTTTCAGGCTGCAGACGTCTAGGGGTAACGTCAGGAACACTATCTTCAGCTTCTACGGCATCTTCATATTCTGCATCAATAACATTATCTGCTATATCATCAATCACCTGCTTGCCTTTGGATAGATTTTCCAATGCTTTACCACTCCTGGTAGTAATAGCCATACATGATCCATCATTCCTTGGGTTTTGCACAGTGTCGCTAGCTAAGGTGCCAGCCTTTCTTTGATTGAATGCCGTTGATAGTTGACTCAATTGTTGCTCCAGCTATTTTATCGCGGTAGAATGCAAATCAACCAATTGATTTATTGATGACAAATCATTCTTTACCTCAGTAACGCCCATATTGGTTGCCTCCACCCCTTTCAACAACTTAGCCATCATATCATCCATGGACATCTTTCCAGAGCCAGATGCCTCAGCCTCACGGTTTCCAGGAGGAACATACAAACCACTCCTGTCAGTCTTATTCTTCCAACCACCTTGATCGCGGTCCTTGTATCCAGATTTATCATAATAGTTCCGACCTTGGTTTCCTTGGGCATTGCCTCGGAAACCCCCCTGATTATTCAAATAATTTGCTTCCTCCTCAGAATCTGATTCATCTCTTCCTTGTGACACCATATCCTTGACTTTTTTGGTCTTCCCTGATAATAAATGCTTGGTAAGAAAATCCATCTGCGTTTTCATGTGAGCCATATCCTGGTCACGTTCCTCTTGTCTTCGTCTCTACTCTGCAGTCATGCCAATAGATATAGTAGATAAGGCATCACAAATGTGATAAGCTATCATGAATTTTGTCACTTAAGAGCTAATTTTTGTCTAAGGCTGACGACCTTCGTGATAGGGCGTCACAAATGTGATAAGCTATCACGAATGTCGTCACACTATTTCCAGCCTGACATGCTGGAGTAAAATAGGAATAACTCTTTGCTCAGATATTGGATTTAGGCAAAATTGGTATTTTTAGAAAGCTAATTCAATTATATATCTATTTATAGGTCATTAGCTCAAAAATTCCAAGTATAATGAGATATATGATCGTTTGAAGTTGACTATACCAATATCCTTCTCAAGAATTCAATCGGTAAGGAATGTTTTGAATCGTCTGATAGCTGGGAGTTATTTGAAGCCTTAATATACATCTAAATTACTCATAAAACTATAAAATAACCATGATGTACTATGCATGAGCTTGGTACATTGCTCTAATATTGGTTTGGACTTTTTGGGGTATTACAATGTTATAGCCATAAGTCAAAATCATATCAGGGAAGTTCTGCTTAAAGTTACCAGTAGATTTCGTCCCAAAATTTGATCTTCCTACCATTTTTTTAGAGAGAAACTCAACTTGTTAAAGCAACATGGCCATAAGGTCCTTAGGGATCTTCAGATGCTGGATCCATGATGCTTGTTATTTTGTGTAGTCAACCAAGACCCCTCTATACTGTATTTATCTTTTTCACCTTGGCCCAGAGAGATTGGTCCTCTCTAGTGAAACCTCCATAACTACTTCAACAAAATACATCTATTTTGCTTCCTTAAATTTAAGTGCTATTCTTTTATTTTCATTTACTATCATTTTTTAAAAATCTATTTGAAAACAAATAACAACTTTCTACAACTTAGAAATTCCTGCTGAAGCAATCTTTTTGATAGTTTCTGAGTTTTGGTAAAATCAACCATAATTGGAACACAAGAGTTGACAAGTGTAACCACATTATTCTGTTTGTGAAGCATATAGTATGAATGTTTTTGATTTTTCTGAACTTGAAATAGAACTTGTAGTCAACGTTAACAATGAGATACTATAGATAATCAGTCAACACCATATTTAAAATATTTATAAACATGTTTTTTGAGGTTTATATATGATCCGAGAGGACCAGATGCTTTGTTGAAACAGAACTTTCAAAATTGATAGGGTATATGAATTTTCATTGTCGCTATAGGAAAAGGATTGTACTCCATACGGTTGTTTTTTGATAACCTGTATTCCATATAGTTGTTGTCAAACTAACTTAGAACATGGAAGGGAGAAATTTGTTTTGAAGATGTAGCTCTGTTTGAAATTCTCTACTGTGATTTCTAACTTCTAAGTGTAAACTCGGCTTGTTATTTTAAGAATTTGGGGGAAAAAAGACCCATGCTTATCTTATACTTCAACACTATGTTATGATGCTGGTAACATTAGTTTCTGAGATGGACTTAGTTGAGCTTTCCATGATTATGTGTCCGCGTGTAGCTTCTTTGTAGTTGTCGTTAAAGATATTAGTTGTCTACAGGATATAATGGGGTAACATAAATTTAATTTCTTCTATGTTATGTTTTCAGCGTGTCCTAAGCCGGGGGTCTATTAGAAATAGCCACTCTATTTCATCTGAGGTAGTGGTATGGTCTGTGTACACTCTACCCTCCCCAAACCCTACTATGTGGGAATTCACTGGGTATGTTGTTGCTGCTGCAGATTGAATAAATCAGGGAACTTGATTATCCTATGTATTATTACTAAATGTGTAAATATATCTACATATTTACTCTGTTATTTCTAGATTTAGGTGGTATTTTAAATTGATGTTTTTTCATCAGATGATTCTGCTAGACTCAAAAAGTCGTGGCAAGACTAGAGGAAAAGTTCTTGAAAAAATGAAGAAGGCTATGGGAAGTAAGATGAAAATAGAGATTCCTATTGGTAAAGGAAAGCCAACTAAGACAATTCAATCCGTTAAACTATCCAATGAATTAGGGATAATTGCTCGGAATTTTCTTCCACTTCCAAACAAGTGGAAGGAACTTACAAGAGAGGACAAAGATGTAGCATTAATTAGATGCCACATAAGGATTCTATACTCTTTAAAATTTATTACATGACAAACTACAATATATGCTTTTAAAGGCATTAGAGTTTTAAGTTACTAAGCATGTTAGCAGATGTTATGATCATAATTTTAAATTAAAAGGGATTTCTATTGTTTTGTCTGTTTCATCAACACTTATTTGTTTTATAGGAGAGGTTTGACATTAATTTGGATGAGCATTATGTGAAAGATAGTGGTGAGGATATTCTAAAAAATAGAAGCCGACAATGGCTCTACAAGTTAAAAACAAAAATTTGAAAGTGCACGCTCCGTGGAAGATGCTCGTAAAATGGAAGTCAAACAGTTGACCTCAGAAAATTGAAATAAGCTTTGTGACATGTGGAACGATCCAAAGCACAAGGTAATTTATTCATGTTATTATCGTTGTTATTTAAGTTATGATGTTTACATTTTCTTTGTAGAAATGATGCGAAATAAACAAGGTCAACCGAACTAAGCTTAAATCTAATCATTTCATGGGATCAAAAGCATTTGTAGCAGCTCGTGCTGAAATTGTAAGTTATACCATTTTAATTCTTTTTACTAATGACACTTTGGTACTATTTAATATTGTGTTGTTTGGTAAATAAGAGAATAGACATGTAAGTTGTAGCCTATTTTAGTCAGATATCTCTAAAAACTATTTCATATTATTTTTTTATAAGGGTGAAAAGTAATCTGAAAGTGTAGAGCCTGACAAAATTGAGTTCTACAAGCATACTCATTACACGAGTGAAAAAGGATGGTCATCTAAAGAAGCTAAGACTAACTATGTAAAAAAATAATATTCTAGTAACATACCATTACATTTATTTGATTAATATTCTGCATGTCTTCTCCTTTAAATGTGTTATTATTTTATGAAGAACAACATGAATGATTTGAAAGCTCTATATATTTCTGGAGAGTCTTTTTTGACTATTGATAAAATTGTGGATGTTGTACTTGGTACAAAGTCAGGGTACATAAAAGGTCTTGGTTATGGTCCTAAACCTAATACTACAAGGGCAACACAAAAGAGAAACGACAGAGTTAGAAGACTCCCTCAAAAAGGTAAAACTGGAAGCTGCTAGTGCCCAAAATGAGTTACAAAAATAATTAAATGCAACTGAAACTATGGTAGAAAGCCAAAAATTATAGAAACAAGACCAGAAGTCGTAGATCAAAGCATTAAATTCTCAATTGAATAGTGTAGCGGCACGCCAAGAGGAAATGCTTAAGAAAATGCAACTTCTTGTTAGCCCATCACCGTCAAGGTTAGAGGTAACATAAATTTAATAGATGCACTTTCTGTATTGTCTTTTTTTTTTTTAATTTAAGAGACCCATGATGGACAAGGGGTTGAGCAACACCCCCAAGCTTTTTATTTCAACAAGAAAACAAGTACAGGGAGGGAGACTAGGCAAAGACCTCCCATAAAAAGATAATAAGAGGATGAAAGTTAAACTACCTAACATGAGACCTAGTAGTTTAACTTCATGTAAAGAAGAAAACCTAATAACTAGGCTATACAATCTATGATTTTGCCCATGCAAAAAAAGCTTTTCTATTATGACATAGTAATCAACACTATAGCCTAACAGAAGAGATACAAAATATGCCAAAAAGGAAACTCTAAATAGATGAAGAAGATAAATACCCCACATAATGTCAAAAATTCTTGCTTTGTGACCTTGTAAGAGGTCTATTGATTGATGAGCTGGGTCCCGCTTTAGAGAAAGGACCTCTCTGCTGAAAACTTCTTGTGGACAAACCTTTTTACACTATAACCTATTATTTTTCTTTGTTCTCTTCCCTGTCACCTGAATCATAATCTACTTCATCCTCTGAATGAATGACCCTATATTTATCTTCCTTAAGAGGAGAAGTAGCCTTATTTTTAGTACACAAATCCTTGGAAATTGCAGGTTTTTTATCTTTCGTTGGAAGGGGGGGGGGGGGAATTGTTCATCAAGTTGTTCTACAACAAGATCAAATCTCTTTTGAGCCTTGTGCTGCTTATCTCGTTTCCTATCCCTATCCTTCCTTTTGACTCTTCCTTCTCCATTTTATTTTTCTTTTTTTCCAGAACCTCCTTCTTTTTCCTACTTAACTGGTCATTAGCACTGACCAGATCAGTAGGTGCAAGTGAATCATCTTCAGTTTCACAATCCTTGGGATCACTACCAACAACCACGTACATTAAGATTTTGGTATTTATCCCCTTCATTTGTTTCCTGCAAACCTGCAACCCCCCAACTTCTTCTACACCATCATCACATTCATCATTAAAACACAGGTAAAATAGAAAGGTGGGACACGATTGCAGCACCACTTTTTCACCAGATACACCACTAGCGGCTAAACCAGCAGAAATACAAGGAACAGAAGCATTTAAATCCATACCTAGGGTGCTCTGTGGTTCAAGTATATCAAATTGATTCTTAGAGAATTTTTGAGTATCTGGTGACGCTCTTAGTTTGTACATTTTTTCTTGGTGTTGCTTCAGCATTTGTTGTTGAACATTGGTCTTTTTTTTTTTTTTCCATTATTCTTGATCTTGTGTCAAACTGGTGGTACCTTCCTGTAACTTGTCTATTCCTTTTCTTGTGTCCACCTGGTCATGATTTGAAGCATCCTTGGTGGTTTTGTGACTTGTATCCGGAATTGTGTCTTGTTGTGTAGAAGTTTTGTCCTTCATTACATGCTAATTTTGGGTGTTTTCCATCTGTTTTTGTTGTTGGTTTTCACTCTTTTAAGCACTATCTTCTTGTTCTTTTCTCCTTTTCAGCTCATCATCCCATCTCTTGATACCTACCTTAACTTATATTGCCTACCAAGCAGCTCCCGACACTACTAGAAAACTCTAAATTACATGAGAATTTTACCTATGGAATAATATTGTAAGAAATACATGCGAATTTACCTACGAAAATATTAAATTCCTCAGCATTAAAATATATTACCTGCGAACTATATATTTGCAATAAATTTTGCACGTAAATTTGACACCATATTGCGCAAATTTCATACTTGCGGGATTACCTGGGAAATGTATCAGTGGGTATTTTATCTCTAGGTAAATCCGCAGGTATATGAACAAATATATATATATATATATATATATTTTAAATTCATAGGAAAATCTCCATATAGTTTATCCTACGGATTTATGTAGATATTTTGGTGGAAATTTATGTAACGGATTTTATTACCTGGAAAATTATTTGGGGATTTTGTGCTGCAAATTTTGTTGGAGATTTATTCGTGGGGATTTAACTGCAAAATTATTACTTGCGACATTACCTGGGAAAATGTATTGGCGGGTATTTAATCTCTAGGTAAATCCACAGGTATATGGACAAATATATATATTTTATAAATCCATGAGAAAATTTCCAGATAATTTATCCTACGGATTTACGTAAAGATATTTTGGTGGAAATTTATGTAATGAATTTTATTATCTGAGAAATTATTTGGGGATTTTTTCCTGTGAATTTTGCAGGGGATTTATTCTTGGGGATTTACCTGCGAAATTACATGGGGAAATTATTGAGGGATTATATTGCTACAAGTTAGTTGAAATTATTTCTTGGGGATTTACCTATGAAATTATGACTTGAGAAATTATTTGGGGATTGTGTTGCTACAAATTTAGCTGAAATTATTTCTCAGAAATTTAAATAGGATTTTTGTGACTTGAAAAATTTTAATAGGAAAAGGATAAACTTGAAGAATAAACAACATAAAATAAAAAAAATTAGACATTAAATAAGTGGACACGTATAATCAAGAAAAAGATGCTCAAGAAATTAAAATTAGTTTATTGACATAGATGGTATACACTACTAAAAAAGACAGTTTTCCGACCACAACTTGTGGTTGCAATAAAAGCGACCACATGTGGTCGTTTTTTTAATTTTTTTAAAAAATATATAAAAAAACGACCACATGTGGTCTCTTTTATATTTTAAATTTCCAAAACAATTATTTTTTGTTTAATTAATATTTTTTTAATAAAAATAAAATAAAAAGATACCACGTGTGACCGCTTTTTGATTTTAAAAAAATGCACCTAAAAATAATTTTAAAAAAGCGACCACTTGTGATTGCTTTTATTTAAAAAATTTATTCAAAACTATTTTTAAAAGCGACCACTTGTGGCCTCTTTTATTTTCAAAAATAAATTTAAAACATTTTATAAAGCGACCACTTGTGGTCGCTTTTTGAATTAAAAAAAATAAAAAAACCGACCACTAGTGGTCGCTTTTTGATAAAAAAGTAAAAAAATAAATTGAGACCACTTGTGGTCAGTTATTTTTAAAAAATAAATTAAAATATTTATATAAAAGCGACCATTGTGGTCGGTTTTCTATTAAAAAATAAAAAAGAAAATAATTTTAAAAGGAGACAACTTGTGGTCGTTTTTTATTAAAAAATAAATCCACAAATAACCACTTGAGGTCACTTTTGATTAAAAAATATATTTTAATTATTACGAGGTATATATATAATATCATATTTAAAAGCTAATTAACCAAAAATTCATCCTAGTTTACGGAATGCATTGATATTATTATACGATTGAGGGAATATACTACTCGTATTAATGTGATGATAAAATAACTAATTATCTGATTTATATATACATTGCATTGAATTATTTGGATGTTATATAATTTATTAAACTTTTAATTTTTTAATAAAAATCGACCACAAATGATAAGTTTTTGATAGTAATTTTTTAATAATAAATTGACAACTTATAATTGATTTTCTCAACAATTTTGTAATACCCATGATTGACCCAACCCAACACTTTATAATTTCCCTTTTTCCTTTAATTTGTAGTTACCTTCACACTACGACTTCCAGGCCAAGGGTTTTGCTGATACAACAAAGGTAGTATAGCATGACGGGTTCGAATCCTGTGGTGGACAAAGCCTGGTAAGGTGGAGAGACTGATAGAGGTGTAGGGGCAGGGGACATTATTTGTCGAGGTCGAAGATGCAAATCAACTGATTGTTAAGTAAAAATAGAGTAGTTCTGCTTTATTGATGAAGCTGGATAGTTTTTCTTTTCTGAAGTAATATCTGCATAGGTTTTTCACTGTGCCATGGTTTTCTTGTGTAACTATAAGTTGGTATTGTTGACACCCAATTTTGGCCTTCCGATGCTCTCGAAGGCTGCTATTTTATCAAAATTATTTAATTTTAACTATTAATATTTTTACACATTATTCGTGTATTATATAATTAACAACGTGTCACACTCATGATTTAAAAATATATAAATTATTTTTTTATTACTTTTTATTATCATTTTTTATAATTTATTAATTTAAATATAATATTTTATTTATTTTACATAATTTTATTAATATTTATCATATGCACACTCACAATTTACAAATACATTCTTTAGTTTTCATTATTATTATTATTATTTATTTATGTCTTTATTTATTTTTACTATAGCAACCCCTTTTTTATTATTTATTTATTTAATTTTCTCAACTCATTTATTTTTAACTTAATTTTGCCAATTTATGACAATTTTAGCCTAGATTTTGCCCACTTGAGTTTAATTTCAACTCTTCAATTCAATTGTGGCTTAATTTCAAATATCTTATAACTTTAAATCTCAGCCATAAATCAAATTGATCCAATGGCTGAGATTGATTCTCCATTTCTTTTCTTTTTAAAATATCAAAAACCAAACCCTAACCGTTTTTTTACCAACAACAGCCGGACTTCCTTCTCTCTCTTTACGCTCTTCTTTCTCTCTCTAAACTCTACCATTACAACCACCCATTTCTTTTTCTCTGGCTTACCGCGCCGCTGATGCTGCCGCTACTCCAACGCCTCTCCTCTCCCTCACCCCACCGACGACGCCACCAGTCGAGCCAATACTGCTGCCGCCTCCTCATCACCGTTAACACCGACCATCTTCCTTTCTTAAAAACTCTGCTGCCGTCGCCGCTGCATAACAATTATGCAATTGACGGGCATACAATCACCACTACCCAACCGTACCAACAAACCCATGCTGCCGCCGCCTCTCATCCAGCCGACAAACAGCTGCTCTACCTATTTTTGACAAGAACCAGTCTGACCCGCCAGAGAACATGTAATCTTCATGACAGATTCTTAAGATCCGTCCAAGGTTTGGTTTTCTGTTTTAATTTTTCAAGGTTCTCATCGTCTTCTACTCCTTTTCCTTTTTGACATTTTCTTTAGATTTGAACGCGATGAAACTTGATTATGAATTTTTAGTTGATCCATGAAATTTCATGTGTGTGTATGTGCGTAGACTCACCTGTACGAAAATTCCTAGTTCCTGTGAGCTCTCATTAACATTTTTTAAAAGTTTGTGACCGTTTTTTAGGGGTTTTGTTATTCCATTTGCTAGGCTGATTTTATAGATTCATTGGTACTTGAAATGAATTATGAAATAGTTACTTGTGTTTTGAATTTAGGTACTTGAAATGTGAGCTTTTGTTTTTAATTTAGTAAAGTGTGGTCACTTGATAAGTGAATTAGCGACTTAAAAATGTATAAGTGTAGTACTTGAAAGGTGATCTTGTGTTTTGAATTTACTAAAGTGTGGTCACTTGATGAGTGAATAAGTTACTTGAAAATGTGTAAGTGTAGGTACTTGAAAGGTGAATTAGTAACTTGTGAAGTGAATTAATGACTTAAAAATTATGTTTAAGTGTAGTTACTAGAATTATGAATTAGTGACTTGTGTTTTGAATTTAGGTACTTAAAAATTATGTTTAAGTGTGTTTTGATGGAATGTAGCATAGATATATAATTTCTTGAAAATGATTAAGTATAGTGACTTGAAATGTGAATTAATTAATTGAAAATAGTTAAGTATAGTGATTTGAAATGTGTATTAGTGACTTGAAAATGTTATAAGTGTAGTGACTTGCAATGTGAATTAGTTATTTGAAAATGGTTAAGTGTAGTGACTTGAAGTGTATAGTAGTGACTTGAACATGGTTAAGTGTAGTTACTTGAATGTGAATTAGTTACTTGAAAATGATTAAGTGTAGTCATTTGAAATTGTAAACTTGTGACTTGAAATTGATTAAGTGTAGTTACTTGAAATGTATACTTGTGACTTTAAAATCGTTGAGTGTAGTGACTTGAAAAGTATACTAGTGACTTTAAAATGGTTAAGTGTAGTCATTTGAAATTGTGAACTTGTGACTTGAAAATGATTAAGTGTAGTTACTTGAAATGCATACTTGTGACTTTAAAATGGTTAAGTGTAGTGACTTAAAATGTGTACTTCTAACTAGAAAATGGTTAAGTATAGTCACTTGAAATGTGTACTTTTGACTAGAAAATGGTTAAGTGTAGTCACTTGAAATGTGAACTAAGTTACTTGAAATTATGAACTTGTGACTTGAAAATAATTAAATGTATTGTCTTGAAATGTATACTAGTGACTTTAAAATGATTAAGTGTAGCGACTTAAAATGTGTACTAGTGATTTGAAAATAGTTAAGCGTAGTTACTTGAAAATGGTTAAGTATAGTGACTTGAAATGTGTACTAGTGACTTGAAAATGGTTAAGTGTAGGTACTTCAAAGTGGTTAACTATAGTGACTTGAAATGAATGATTAAGTGTAGTGACTTCTAAATGATTAAGTATAGTTATTTGAAATGTGTAGTAGTTACTTGTAAATGGTTAAGTATAATTATTTGAAATGTGAAGTAGTTACTTGAAAGTGGTCAAGTATAGTGACTTGAAATGTGAATTAATTATTTGAAAATGGGTAAGTGTAGTGATTTGAAATGTGTACTAGTGACTTGAAAATAGTTAAGTATAGTTACTTGAAAATGGTTAAATGTGATGACTTGAAATGTGTACGAGTGACTTGAAAATGGTTAAATGTAGTTACTTGAAAATGGTTAAGTAGAGTGACTGAAAATGTCAATTAGTTATTTGAAAATGGTTTGAGTGTAGTTACTTGAAATGTTTACTAGTGACTTAAAATGTGAATAAGTTATTTAAAAATTATTAAGTGTAGTGATTTGAAAATGATTAAGTGTAGTTACTTGAAATTGCGAACTTGTGACTTGAAAATGGTTGAGTATAGTCACTTGAAATGTGTACTAATAGCTACGATGAGTATAGTTACAAAATAAATATGTTTGGTTGTATGAAAAGATCTCTGCTTTGAGAATTTTTCATTGAGTAAATCTTCTTGTATAATCCATCGTAGTGTACCTGACAATGTATAATCTATTGCAATGTACCTTGTATAATTCATTTGACCGGGTACGAAGTTTTAACAAATAAGAAAAGAGTTTTCTTCACAGTAAGTGTTAAATACATGGCACCACTTGAACCCTTCCTCTTGTTCTCTTATTCTTCTAATTTCATCCCCTGTTATCTTAATAGAACAAGTCATAACAATAGTCACAATAATATGAAAAATCAACTTTGAGTTTATGATATTTTATATGCTAATATATATTGTTTATATTTGTTGATTGTTATGATTTTATTTGATACTATAAATGTTATATAATTTATGCTAATAATGTATTTTTAGCACTTTTTATGGTCTGAATTAACATTTTTTTATGCATAATGAGTTTGAAAGAAAGAAACAAGAAATATTAGCTGCTCAAAGTGCATCAATTGTGGAAGGAGGGTGAGAAAGGAATTTGACTTATTGATGAAGCATGTATACAAGAAATCATCTTCAAATGATGAACACCCATCTCAAGAAGAAAACCAAGCTTATGAGGATGAAAGTGACGATGACTCGGACGACGTGAATGAAAGTGATTCTGACCTTGATGGTTGATAGTTTTTTTGAGGATTCAAGTTTGAAATATTTTGTTTTGGACCATTTAAGAATCATACATTATTGATGTAAATGTTACGAATTATGCTTTTTTGTTAGCTTTAATAGTTTACATTAGACTTGTATTGAATGATGTTTTTGAGAATTATTAGAGGTTTTGAATAGATTTTTGACTAATTGTGAAATATTTTTAGTAATTTACGTGTGAATTATTACTTGGGAATTTTTATGGGGATGTACATGAAAATTGAGAAAATTTGTTCTTGTGGATTAACTTGGGCCATTTCATACGAATTTTCTTGCGAAATAGTTTCATAAATATCCACAAGAAATTCTCTTTTGTTAATTAAGAATTTTCACCTCTAAAATTCCTTTGAATTTACTTGGGAATCTTCGTGGGGAATAAGTTTTGAATTTTTTCATGGAAATCCGCAGGTAAGATTTTTTTTTTTTATGAAATTTTACCAAATAATTCATGCAAAATTTTGATAGTTAATCGCAAATAAATCTGCAAATAACTTACCTGCGAATTTATTTCCGCAACTAAATTACCTAGAGATTTTATAAATCCGCAGGTAATAATTACCTACGAACGTATTTCCTTTGGATTCTAATTGGTAAGAAAATCCGCAGCTAATCAAATTACCTGGGGATTTTACTGCATTATCCCTATGAAAATTCCTAGGTAATAAGCACTTTTCTTGTAGTACGATTTAGTGTCGTGGCACGGACCAACATCTTTATCTCATCCATATTCCTTCATCCTCTTCCTCCTACTTGGAGTCTATCTTCTTACTCATTTCTTAACTTTTGAGTGTATACTCTCAAGGTCAACATTATTCTTAACAAAAACCTTTTCACGATCCTCAATCATCATAACTTCAGGCTTAGGTGGTGGATTGGGCAACTCAATAAGAAAGTCCGAAGTGGTATTTGGTTGCATGGATTTTACCACCTCATAATTATTCACTTCCATCATGGTAATCATGCAAAAATCTTTGTAGTGAGAAGGTGGAGAAGACCATCTCTTCATCATCCAACCTCATTTTGAGAGTGCCCTCTCTCACATACATCAATGCTTCTCCCATTGCTAAGAATGGATGGACCAAGATAATTTGCACCCTATCATTTGCATCATAATCCAAAGCAATAAAGTCAGCAGGGATAATAAGATTATCAACCTTTATGAACACTTTCTCAATAATTTCTTCGAGATGGACTTGGGTTCTGTCTTCCATATGAAGCACCACAGAGCATGGTCTTGACTTCCCCAACCCAATGGTGTTGAACACTGATAGGGGCATCAAGTTTATACTTTCCCTAAATCACTTAGAGCATGGACCACCTCGCTGTCTCCAATTTGTATGGGGAGGGTAAAAATCCCTGGGTCCTTAAGCTTCTTGGACATTTTTTTTATCACCATATAGCTGCACTACTCAGTAAGTGACACCATATCAATGTCCTCCAGCTTCATTTTATTATTCTCCACGTCCTTCAAGTACTTAGCGTACTTAGGCATTCCTTGCGAAACATCTAACAATGGAAAATTAATGTGAAGTTCTCTGAACGTGTCAAAGAACTTCTTAAAATAATCATCATCCTTGGCCTTTTTGAGCCTCTGCAGGAATGGTGGTGGTGGCCTTTTATTCACCTGCTCAGCAGCTTTAATTTTTGGGGTACCCATACTTCCCCAAGTTATTAGCATCTTTAGTTGCAACTTGTTGTGTAAACAACTCTGCCTGTACCTCTATATTTTTCTTTGGAGGCCTGTTATTAAGCTCCTTACCACTCCTCAAGGTTATTTCCATGACTTGTTTCGGATTTTCTACAGTGTCACTTGGCAATGCACCTTAGGGCCTGGTATTTTGTGCCTGATTTAGTTGCCCCAACTGTTGCTCTAACTACTTCTGAGTCACTTGTTAATTTTTGATTTCAGCAACCATTTCTTCTTTCTTAGTCAGGATCTTATTTAAAGTTTCCTCATTGTTACTAGCTCGTGTGTTGTGTAGCGGCTGCTGAAACTACTGATGTTGATTATTGCCCCAAGAATAATTAGGGTGAGTGTACCACTTTTGGTTGTAGGCATTACCATAATTTGACTTTTGTGCATTGCCCATAAAGTTTACAGACTCCAAATTAGCACCACATAAGTCTGAAGAGTGCCTGTTATTGCCACATATCTCACACCATGCGGGAGTCTGTTGTACCATATTCATTTGAGCTTGAGTCTGTTGCACACCAACTTGCTGAATTGAGTCATTATTTAACTCTACATGGCTGACAATTGGGTTTCTAAGGCAGTGATACTGTCAACTTGAATCATACCGACAACCTTTTTCACTGAGCTTCTTGAGGTATCATTGTGCCAATCTAGAATTTCTTGTTCAATATAGTTCAATAAGGTATACAAATCATCATATATCTTTTCCAAAGCTTGACCACCTGCAGCTGAATCTAGTAAAATTTTAATATTATAGTCAAGTGCATTAACAAAGGTGTGAGCTAGTACCTCATTGGATTGCTGATGATGTAGGCAATCTCGAAGAAGAGCTTTGAACCTCTCCCAAGCATGATATAGTTTCTCATCTGGAATCCGCTTGAAGCTCAAAATCTCACTGTGAGTCTTACAGTATTTCTAGATGGGAAGAATCAGATGAGGAATTTCTGGGCCAAATCACCCTATGTTGTGATTGAACTTGCTGACTCAGCATTCATCCACTTCTCTGCTTCCTCCAAGAGTGAAAATGAGAAGAGTGTGAGCCTCATATAATCAGTTGGAAAACCCATGGGGATGAATATATCACTGATCTCTATAAAATTTTACAAGTAGACTTGTGGATCCTCATGTGATAGCCTGGTAAACTGTCCATTGTTGTGCAGAAGATACACCATATTATTCTTTAATTCAAATCTACCTTTGGCTGCCGATTGTGAATTACAAAGGTGACATTAGTCACAAGTTGGATTTTCATCTCGTGAACTATCCTATGGGTTGGTTGATCCTCAGCCATAGGTGCAGGAATATCTTTCTCTTTGCAATTTTGTAGGATTCTCTAGAGAAGTACTATTTCTCTCCTTATTTGGTGTAAGTGTTGCTCGGAATCTGGTTCTACCAACTCCCTATCCCTTGATAGCTTAGTAGTCTGCTCCAACTGGGCCTACAAATTCAGAAGCAAATATCAGGTGAATAGCACCAAAGAAATCAAAAGGCAAGACTAAACTAAGACAGTTGGCAAATTACAAGTCCTCAGCAACAACGCCAAAAACATTTCCGCTCAAGTGAACACGCAAGTATACATGGTCCACCCAGGAAATATAATGGACTTAAAGAAAGACAAGTATCGATCCCACAAGGACTTGTCTTAAACAACTATCCGAGACTAGTTCAACTATTCCGATTAAACAAGTGCTGACGTAACCAAAGTGTTTTGAAAGTAAAAATTAAAAGTAAACAAAAACAATATGATAAAATAATGGTTCTTGAACAATAAATGGGGAGAAACCCAGGATTACAGTACTATGAACAATCATATTCCGCAATTTAACATTGTTGGTTAGGTCAATTATCTTGGTTGTTGGTCTAAGGGGTCGATATTATGATTATGGCCTTCCGAACCTCTACTCAATTATCTAACTTAGCCCCACAACTACATCATTGAGAGGGGATGTGAGAAATAAGTTAAACGCATTCATATTCTATCCCATAATTGAACCAAACAGGGGAACATAGGTGTACCTATCGTAAATACAAATCAAAACATCCATGAATTGAGATTATGATCCTATTCTATCTATCCCATGTTATATCCTATCATTTATCCTTTCGGGATCATGATAGAAGTAACCATGGATTATAAGAGTCGTGAATCCTTAAAATAGTTAACAAAAGTATAAATAAACAATCAATAATGATAAATAACCAAAACTAAGTCAATACACAACAAGATTAATCATGTTCTTGACCTTAACCCTAGATAAGGGTGTTTAGCCTCTCATAAACATACACATAATCACAAAGGATGAATACATGTTATATTCCATAAAAAAACTAAATTAAGGGAATAAGAATGCTATTTTAATTCTTCTCAATCGTTTCTCAAAGCCCTAAGGTCATCCAAGGTGTATACAATAATGTTAAAGTATCCTATTTATACTAGGATAAAGCTGCCCGATTTTAACATAGGGGTGTGCCACACCCTAATCATGTGGAATGCCACTATCATGCCTAGATACTGGAATTGACATTCCACAATGCAAGCAAGGTCGTGCCACAGACTTATAGAAGCATCTAAGCAGCATGGCCCAATGAGTCCAAATTTTCCAGCTTTGCACAATGCTTGTCCCATGCATTTGTTCTTTTCTTCCAAGCTTTGTGATGGTGTTTTGTCTTGATTTTAAGTTTTTTTATCAACTATATGTCATATTTATCAACTCATAAATCTTCCTATAACATTACACATCACAAACTAGAGCTTAAAACCACATAAAATCCAACACGACGAACTAGGAAGAAACATAGCTCAAGCTAGCATACTAGTTTTCACGTTTGGACTTTTAACTTAATGTTTTGACTCTAAACTTATTATTAACCCACCTTAAACACTATATACACATTAATAAACACTTAGATGCTCATTTATATAAAGATTACGGCAATAATCCCACGAGATATCCTCAAAACTAAGCTAATTAAGTGTAGATAACAAAAATTAGGTGCATAAATCTACCTAAGATCATGTATAGAGCCTTCCATCAGGCTTTTTCACGAATTTAGGCAACAATTCCTACCGTTATGTCGAGGCTCCTCTCCAGAGATCACATGCCAATGGTCCTCTCCAACGATCAGATATCTTGATAGACATATCACATTTATTAATAATAAATATATTGTTTAAGAAAATTATTATGTGTATGTTATATTGATCGATTTTGGTCTTAGCAATTACCAATAATTTCCTCTATCTACATCAAAGTCCCTAATTTTTATCGTTGTGTACCCTGATAAAGAAACAAAAATACAACGATTCAATGATAGCATAACAATGAATATATACCAAAACGAATAATGATTTAAAAGCATAGTTTTTAACAATAGTTATTGCCTAACCATGGTTATTTCTTCATTTATAAATGGTTATTGCCTAACTATCTAAGAATAATAATGTATCAATAATTATTGCCTGTTGAATTTTATTTTCTGCCAATGCTTTAGGTTTTAAATTTTGTATCTTAAATGAATGTGTTATTAAGATCAAAATTTGATGTCTCAGGTTGTTTTAAAACACGAGATATTGAGTTGCTCGACTTTTGTTTAATAAGATAAGAATATAGTTTCATCAAATGACATCTAGATTTGTTGGGAAGGACCTTGTAACGGTGGATACTACATTGTACATTCCTATAAAGTAGGATCGTCTGAACCATGATATTTGACACTTATTTATTGTTCAAGCTAGCTTCTGAAAATTACGTAAAATATGAATGATTCTACCCTAGTATACTAGTCAAAGTATAAGTTATCCCACATGTTATTCATATTACCGCTACTACTCCAGACACTTATAATAATCAACTTTTCCACCATATCCCGAGAGAGGGCAAGGGTTAAGAAACCTCATTTAATCTTTAGTCGGATATAAAATGTCTTCTTTTACCTATCCCTCATAATCTCCAAGAGCTTATGTTGGGCTGTAAGACTGTCACTTGGGATAACCTTACTGTCCTTACAAAGGCATTTATCACTCTAACTACTTAAAGAGTAAGTAATCTATTTGAGTCTTAGCTACCGTGCTACGAAAGGTAACCAAGTGGTTCTCCTTCACCGTAAAACATGGGTTTGCAATCACCAATTCAAGAGATCTATAGCAAAATCCAAAAGTGAGGCTCCACCACCATTTGTATCCCCATAATCAAAGCCTCCAAGAACATCATTGTGATCGGCTATACCCTTTTTTTGGTTGTAAATTAGTTGAGGTACAAGAAAGATAGTCCAGACTTCATAATATTTTTAATTTCCTCAAACGCAATTTGTTTTATTATAAAGTGATTCTCCACATAGTGTATTGGTTTTCATGCCCTCCCTTATCATATATATGCATTATTTTTAACTTTGAGACCATGTTTGATTGCAACTGAAATATAAAATATTAACATTTTTGTGGTGAAACAAACTTGTCAACTTTATTTTGAACTACAATCTCTTCTTTGTATTTGTCATGACCCAAGCCGGGACCCTGACCGTGATGTGTATCCCAAACCAAGAAGGTCCAAGAGATCCCTTAGCATGAAATCATAAGCATAACTCATATGGTATAAAAGTGTGGAAGATAAACTGAAAACACGGTAGTCCCTTAATCAAACTTAAAACTTTATAACATTGTATCAAAGGGGAAAACCCAAACCAACCTAAAACAACCTACGAAACCTCTACTGAAACTGAAAACAATAGTCTGTGTAAATCAGTACAAGGCCCCCAGATGGACCATAACACCACAGAAAACTAACACAATGCATATGACGCCTTCTGAAGTAAGGGAGGCTCACCAATCTCTGAAAGTATAAAATAATCTACTGGATTGCAGGATCATGGGACTGGGCCTCAAAACCTGAAATATAAGGGGTCAATACTCAAAATTACTAGTATGTAGAACAATCCAAAAATATTTTTTTTTGTATAACATAAGTGAGAGCATTTCATAAAAACATGTCAACATAAAACAATTGAAAATACATGGGCACAATTTTGATGATCTTCAACCAATCTTGTAAAAACACTGACTGAACTCTTTGTACACCCTATAATTTTGTAATTCCACGGGCTATATGGAATCCACCCTTAACTCGGCAGCCAAGCCCCCAACCCAAATTTTCCGCCAGGGTTGGCATCTCTACTCTGTACTATGCTACAAGGCCATTGCTAGCATACAATCCCCTATTCCAGGGCAAAATAAAACTCATGTCGACAAAATGAAATTTTTGGCAATGAGTTATTTGAACTCGTTCCTTCTTCGGATAACCATATAACTCTCTTTAAGACCCATTTTAGTCTCTTAAAATCATACTTTCTTCTTATGAACAGTTATTTTTTTATTATGCTTAGGGCAAATCATAACAGGGTCTTGTCATACCCAAACTTGAAAGTCTTTCATTTTATACCATATCATATCTACCACCCTTCTTATTTTAAAGCATGTTAATGACCATCCAAAATATTTAAACATCACATAAGAGTTCATATTCAAAAGCACATGAAAAATTATGCCAAAACTCTCTTTTTGATACTCTAACATACGGTGGTCATCTTTTTCATCAATTATATACAATTCTCTATTAGGAACATGATCACTCATAAATCAAGGAAACGCCATATCATTTAGTCATAAAAATAGTATAATTCATAAATGATAGTAAACCTTCAAATTCAAACTTTTAACCATCTGTATAATGTAATACCTCGTACTTTTTCTAGCATAATTTCACTTCAAGAATGTCAAACACTAGCTTCAAAAATGGATAACTTTTTTTACATGTAGAATTTTCCATATTTAGACTCTCCATTATTTGGGAAATTGAATTAGCTTTCCATCGATACCAAATTCGCCCAAATCTGATACTCGGTTGAGAAGTTATGGCGGTTTTAGTAAAGCAGTATCCTAACTGGAAGAGCACCGCATCGCGGTGGAGGACAAATGGCAATCTTCAAAATCCAGTGGACCTCCGCAATAAGCCCTCATCATGGTGAGGTCCAATTTCCCAACTTTTAATTTCTAGTCGCTACCGTGATGGTGGCACATCGTGGTGATGGCCCAACTGGCATGTTAGTAGTGCACCACGATGGCTCCACCCCGTGTTTAACTTCTAGTTCCCAATTGTCCTATTTCCAGTGAGAAACCGCGATAGTGGAGAGTCATAGTGGCATGTAAAATCAGAAAATTTTTATTGTTTCCAATTCTGATTAAAAGTTGAAAAAGGGCACTTTGGTCAATTCTCAAGCCCCAAATTCGTGAATAACACAAGATTAAGATCATTCTAAGCCTATTATGCTTATTTTCATCCATTATCTCTTAAAGCAAAACCCTAAGGCTCAAAAGCTTACTCTCCAAGAAACTAAATTCGGCCATTTTCTAAGAGAACTCAAAATTGAGGATTTCCAAATCAAGATAATCAAGAACTCATCCTCAAAAACTCAAATAGAGATTCAAGTTCAAGCTTTCTTAGAGATTTCATCAATTAAGGTATGTGGGGTTTATGAACAAGGATCCTCTTTCATCTTTATGCCCAATACCAAGTTTTTATTTCAAATTTATATGATTTTGAATGATTATACATGAGTTTAAATTAGGGTTCATACCCATTCTTGCTAATTGCAAGATTATGAGATTTCAAGTGTTTTAGAAGTTGAACTGCATGGCTATTTTCATATTTTCATGCCTATTGCAGTAATTTCCAGATTTTGAGATGAATCATCACTATTTTCATTATCAAGCATGATTATTATGATGTTTTGACATGAGATTGATGCATGAGTTACTATCCCAAGATTGAATATTATTATTTCATGAAAGATTATTCTTTAAGCATCTGATGATCAGTTTGTTTTTAGATTTTCTGTAAAGCTTTGATCTTTAGATCCTCAGATAAGATTTAGAATCCACTTAACAGATTTATTATAGATTACAAAAAGTAGATTAGCTTTACCTACAGATTTAATTCGATAAATGCATAATTGATTTAAGAATAAATCATTATGCTAGTTTTAAAGTGGATTTCCAACATAATGAGCATACAAATTAAAGGGAGTAGTATTTAGCACCGAGTGAGAAGTGTAGGATTAGCGTTCCCTATCTTCCACAGAACTACGTAGCCAATGTAGGTACAGATTATGAGATTATTCCCATTCCAATATAGGTGACAGTTACAAATGTGATCACTTAGATTAGGTGTTACTCCTTGGCAAGAGTATGACACCTCTCCCTATCATGAGGTTTTCCCCTTAGAGGAATGAGACGTTGGAATCCATGTTATCTCACATGGTTTATGTCAGTTATAAGAACCTCCCTAAAGCCTACAGACTACAAATTTAAGAATAAAATAATCTTAACAGAAAAGCTTTAAGAAAATTAAGTGTAAAGGCTCACAACTTTATTTAGAATTTATTTTACAGAAAGATATTAGCTATAGATTTTAGGTTTCAGATTTTTAGATATAGAAGTGAGTCCCTTTTACACTTAGATAGTATGATTTACAGACAGAACATTAGTAAAACTTTCAGAACTAAATGTTATGACTCACTAGATTTAAAAAGTATGATTTATTATTCATGATTATAGATTTCAGTATTTTAGATATTCTATCTTATGTGGGTCATTTATATTTGGCATGCATTGTTTTACAAATTATGATGATGAGATAATGTTCTACTTATGCATTTCACCTCCATATACTCAGTACATCCTCAAAGTACTGATCCATATATATGTCTGTGTGCTACATTATCTCATAATGTAGGTTCAGGTGCTTAGTTTAAGCTGTGTGAGTAGTTCCAACATCTCCATCTACATCCGACAGTTGGTGAGTCCTCATAGTTTGGGGACTTAGTCATTCAGATATTTTAGCTTATTAGTTTATATGCTTTAGCATTCTTTTCAGACAGTTTGAGTTAGCTGGAGGTTTGTTTAACGCCCCGAGTCTGTACCCCGGATGCTACACGGTGCTCATAATCCTGAAGGACCACAAGCTAACCAATGACTGGTACCTGCTATAATAACAGAACAATAATACTGAATAATATGCAGAATTAGGAGGAAACATGCCATAAGGTTAAATCTGTAAATCATACTGATAGGGTATAACCATACCAAAACTGAATATAAATACTGAAGTATGAACAACTATTTGAAAATACTCTAGTCTGAAAAGCTTTTAAAACTATATAAACTGTGGAGTTGATGGGACAAGCCCCCAATTAACTCAGAATACTAATTCTATAACTGAAATAATGTAAATAATAAGCATATCCTCAAACTATGAGGACTCACCACTACTCTAACTGCTGAAAGTCTGATCTACTAAGGATGCTCGGGAGCTCGTGCGTCGAAACCTATGATATAAGACATTATAGTGCAAAAAACATGTGTTAGTACTTTGAATGTACTGTTATGCTCAGTGAGGTAGGCTGATATGCTTGGGTTCATATGCATGAACAATAATAACAGAATAACATGGGTATGACTGAATAAGAGTACATGCATGAATACGTATACTGTAACTGAAATCGTGATAACACTGAACACTGAGTCTGAATGCTGATCAACTAATTAACTGGATGACTAATACTGTACTATGGATTACTAGATAACTGTTTCTGATGGTTCTGAATTCTGAGGAACTATACTGAGTTTTGTACTGAGCTGAGTTGGGTGACTATATCTGATAGCCCTAAATTTGTATAACTAAACTGAGTTCTATTCTAAGACTGAGTCTAAAAATGAGACTGTGGGAGGTAATCATCTAGCTAACATGCCCCCCTCTAAACTGATTGGGGTCCAACCTGTAACCTCAGTTGGAAGGGTGTCAATACCATGCCACGGGTAAGGACAAACTATGAGTTAACCTTCTTTGACAGAAAGTACTTCCGTCAACCCTCGCTGGAAGGATAACTCAGGTGAGAAGTATCAACCCTCATAATATCTAGTAGGAAGATATCTCAACCTATACTGGCTATATAGTTCTTTAGCATAGGGATTGTTACTAAGGGTCAAACGCTCTGCTAGCAGGAATGCCCCCATCCTTGGGATAACTCGGTACTGAATCCTACTCCCAACTGAAAGGACACTGAACTGAATTCTAGTTTGAACTAGGTTGGATTGAACTATTACTGAGATCACTGTTTAGCTGCACTGAACTGAGTTTACTAAATTCCATTGACTGATGGAATACTACTAAATTCTATTAGCTGACCGAGTTTACTGAGGTCTGAGCTGAATATTGAATTAGACTGGACTCATACTGAATCTACTGAGTTTCCTTGAGTTCTGTAACCGACTGAGAGTACTAATGATCATGACGTGACTGATACTATTCTATGACTGACCATGGCTCTAAGTAAACTGTGAAATTGTTGGGTACAAGTACCCCTAGGACTCGATAGCATAAATTAAGAGACATGGCATAAACATGAAACATGTAAACTATGAAATTGATCATCATTCTTTTATTGGGACAATTTAACAAACACCTGCATGATATAACTTGCAAACAAACTAACTTGACATGATTTCATTCTCTTAATAGTTCACATGGACAATTTATCAAGGACTTGGTGAGCATAGTATATGCACATAGTACTGAACAACAAGTGAGATTCATAATACATCTTTAATTTCACAAATCAAGTGTTTATCATGGATTCACATGAATCTGCACACATAATGATCAAATTCACATGGAATATATATATATAATCATGAATTTGGAACTTAATCCGAATAACAATCATGGATACACTTTAATTCCAACCATGGAAATCATAAACTCAATTACTTGAAGTTTAAAAGAGATTCTTGGACTCCAAGGTTGGAAGGGACCCTTAGATGAACACTTAATATACCTTACTGCTTGGATTCTTGAAGATTGATGGAGTGTCTTTGAGAATTGATCTTGAAATTGATGTTCTAGTGTTTAGTTCTTGAGAGTAATTAGAGAGAAAAAGGTGTAACTTAATTAGTAGGGGCTGAACTTCGTATTTTAGGGGTTGGGTCAAAGTGGGAAAATATCCCAAATACCCCTTCTGGATGTTGTTTTTAATGATTAGAAACTAGGTTACCAACGTGTAGGGCGACGTGATGCGTCGATGCCATATCGCGTCGCACCATTTTCACATCGATTTATTGGAATTTTACACTGGTAGCTAGGGAAAATATCAATCAATGCGATAGTCGATGCAGCGTGCCAAGATCACATTGATCCACTATTTTAAGATTCCAAAGGGGCTTCAAACAAAGTTCGAAAAATCCAAAACTTTTCCGAAAATACCTACGGACATTCCTGATCATGAACCTAAACATCAATATTTAATGGACGTAAAGGTTGAGAATAAGTTTTCCAACCTTCATAGGCTAAAATGACACTAAGTCTGAGTACTTAGCTAAAATATTCTAAGTCTGGGACCCTTGACAAGCCTAAAAGACTGAATTAAGCTTAGGATTTTGCAGGGTCTTACATTATCTCCCCCTTGTGAACATTCATCCTTGAATGATACTGCTGAGACTGAGAATACTGAGAGACTGAATTACTTACTGGACGTGAACATCTGGAACACGACTATATGACTGATACTACTGGTATTCTGAATTATCATACTGAACATGCATATCTGATACATGAGTATAGATGAAGATGATGCATGAATGCATGACTGGGATTACTGATAAATTGACTATTTATACTAAACATACATATATGATGCATGGGTACGTGACTGCACTGGCTCATGAATGCATAACTGTAGATGTAATGGTAACTAATACCAAGTTTGTAACTGAAATCTAAGTATGGAACTGAATAAGCTTAAGTAAAACTATTACCTTAAGCTGAGTATGGAATAGCAGAGAATAGATGAGGATACTTGGTTCGCATGCCTGCTTCTGCTTCCTAAGTAGCTTACTTAACGGACTGATTCCGCCAAAGAACTTTGACTAGAGGAACTTTTTTTTTCCTCAGTCTACATACCTGATAGTCAAGGATTTCAACTGGGATCTCTTTGTAAAAGAGGCTATTCTGAATATCTATGCCCTCTATAGGGACTACGACTACTAGGTCACCTACGAATTTCTTTCGCAAGGGGACGTGAAACACTGGATGAACTAAAGATAGATCTGATGGCATCTCAAGCTAGTAAGCTACCTTTCTAAAATGGCTGAGAATTCGGTAAGGACTGACATATCAGGGACTCAGTTTCCCTTTCTTTCCCTACCTCTTCACTCCTTTCATATGAGATATTTTTAGATACACAAAATCACTATTCTCTAACTCGAGATTATTTACTGTACATGCATAAATGGGAACATGAGAACATACTGAGCCTGAAATGGATACATGGGCTGAGTATCTTGGGACGAACTGATCCCCTGAATACGTGTCTTATAGCTGAGATGGGAACTTGAGGGTCAACCTATGAGTACCCACTATTCCAATTGAATTTGTTACGTTTAGAGAAACTGTGAGGTTTAGGGAATGAAAGCTTGGGGGCTATAGTGCATCTCCCCCTTGGGACATTATATACCTTGAAGAATACTGACTTGGATGAGATACTGAGGAAAAATCTGGAATGATGCACCGGGCACCTATGAACTAAGTCGTGACTAAGTATCTGGGATCCAAAACTGAGACATAAAACATGAAGTGAGATGATCACGCAACTACCTTGTTTCCCCATCTTGGAATAGTTACATTCATGAGACTTTGGATAGTGTGACTAGTGGGGAAAGTTGGGAGATCAAGCCATACGAATTTGTCCACCTGATTGCTAAACTGAATTTTTGGCTTTATGAACTAACTTGTGCTGAAAACTCATGCTCGACTGGAGCATTTCCTTAACATGCTTTCTATAGAGTTTCTAGTGACTTTTAGCTGTAAAGAATCTTTGCCTAGGCTGAACGAAGTGTCTGAATAAGAAGTCACATTCTATCTTAATCTCTGTAATATGTGGTAAGCCTTATAAAACCTCATCTAAGATAGAGTGACTAAGCCTCATGCACTGCAACTAATATTTTCAAACTTTGACATATTCATTGGATAGCCTCTCAACTATACTTTCCACCTTAGCACGACGCTGATAACGCTCAATCTACAACTCTCGTTTGAGTGTAAAGCGGTCGTTATCAAATATAGAACCCAACCTGGGTTGGGTGTCGATCCCACAGGGAATAGCTTGGCCAACAAGTAAGTAAAATTACTAAACTTTTGGTGCAAGTCTCGTAAGAAGGGGGGATTCTTGTTTTGCAAGTAATGTAAACAAAAGCTGAAAATAATAAAGTAAAAAGAGAGAGATTGTTACGTTGGTTGTAAACAATGAGAATTGAAGCGTTGGGGTTATGTCCACCTTCTGAGGTATACGTCTCTATTGGCTATGAGTGTGTAGAATTCTGACATGCAATTGCTTATAGAGGATTGTAGTCGATGGTAAATCCAAGTGTCTCTCGACCTAAACAAGGACTATTTCACTTTAACTCTCTCGAGCTTAAAGCGTGTCTAACGGTATGAATTATCCAAGAGGTTAGTCCAGTTACGACACTAGCTTTTTAATAGGAAAGGGTGTCCTACTACCTTGACATTATCTCTTTTCCAGACAAATAACTTTTCTCTCGAACAAGTTAAATGTTAGACTGGCGTATTCTTGCATTTGCAACCGCAAAGAATGTAGATTAAGATGAAGAGAATAATGATATAAGCAATATACGTGCCTCGAACTCACAAACTCATAGCAATAGATAGTAACTCATTCGGCTTCCATAACCCCAACAGAGAAGTTTAGTTACCCATGAATGCGAAGGAAATCACGATTGACATTGTTATTATATCACGATATTGAGTAATGTCGTGTAGATAAAGTGATAGGCGTGAGGCGTGATTCCTTAGCAAGTAACGATTCTCTTGTTGTGGAGTTTAAGAATAGAAGAGTAGATTAGAAGTGTTTGTAGTGGAAGATGAGAGGGATGGAAGAAAATTAATTGTTGAATGATGAATGTCAGATTTCATAAAAATCTCTAGCATGATAGGGTATTTATAATACCCATATCCTACTCCTACTAAGCTAATGAAATAAATAACCAAATCCTACTAGACTAATGAAATCCTTAACCCAAATGTACTAGGTTAAGGTAACATTATCATAATCCACATAAAATAATGAAATACATAACCTAATTGTACTAGGTTAATGTATCATTGTCAAAATCCAGCTTTGTGTCTGTAAGTCCCCAAAGTCTTCAGAATTGCTGTTTTAGCCCAGGACAGATTTTCCATGCAGAAGTTTTGGTCCTTTAGGCGTACCACTTCCTTCTCCTTCGTTCGTGAGCTTTCTTTTGCGTCAAGTTAGCCATAAAATGCTGTATTTTGCATCATTTATACCTGAAACTTTACTAATCATGTTTGTTAGCTCATTTACAGGAAAAAAGACTAAAAGTGCATGAAATATATACTTTGTTCTCAATACTAGGCTAAAATATGGGCAAAATATATTGATATAGGCGTGTAAATTCGCCTATCATCAGACGCTCCACCTAAGACTACTAAAATTATTCACATGGGTACTGAGCACGAATGCATAAACATACTGTCTTATCTGATTAACTATACGACTTATAGATGAATACTGGTCATGGAAGAACGATATATTCTTAGTCTGAATAACTAGGCTGAAACTATAGAGTATTAAGCATATGAGATAAGGATGACGGAGTAACATGAGACAACTGAGCATGAATTTATGGAGGACTGTATTGTTTGAAAGTGTAAGACCAAGCGTTTAACATGGTTCTAAAATAGTCTGTAAACTGAGGTGCTGAAATACTAATAACTAAATAACTGATAACCGTACGCTATGGTCAAGCAAACCTGAAATTGAACTGAGTTACTAATTTGATTACTAGAATGGGACTGGAACCGTAACTAAGACGATAGCTAAGACTATAATTGAGACTATAACTGGGACTCTTACTGGAACTGAATAATGAGTTATGATAATTGGATACTGGTAACTAAGGTTTAGACTAATACTGAAGTACTAGATTCTGATGGTTAAGAAACTGATAACTGATAGCCATGGTTCTATAGAACTATCTGAGTTTTTTACTGAATTCTAAAGCTGAATACTGGTTATTGAGTACTGAATACTATACTGGACTCGACACATAACTGAGAGCTGATGAATAGAATATCAACATCTTAGGTGGATCTACCAAAAGATCTAGGCTGAGGATATACATATCATGATCTGAATTTAGTTGATTCATCAGGAGGGTAGCATGAGTCATGGGCACTGAGCCCACTGTAAAGCTTGGGATGCATACATGAGTCAGGAGCTGCATGACCTGAGTCTGGATTTTCTATGTTCATGGAACACGATTTGTAACACTGAGTAAACTGGAACTCCTATATGGGGAACTGTAAGCGTAGAGATGATATGAACTACGATCATAGGGCTGACATGTAAGACATGGATAGATATCATGATAACTGATATGCTTTGAGAGTATAAAGAGTGATTCTGAGATGATCTACATGATTGATTTATCTACGAGAATAGACAAGAATGTCATTGATAAAGACTATGAAAAATATGTCCAAGTACTACTTGAACGCATGGTTCATCAAGTACATGAAAGCTTATGGGCATTGGTAAGACCAAAAGACATGACTAAGAATTCGAAGTAACCATACCGAGTTCTGAAGGCTGTTTTTGGGATGTCACATTCCCTGACTCTGAGCTGATGATAGCTTGATCTAAGGTCTATCTTTGAGAATTAACTGACACCCTGAATCTGGTCAAACAAGTAATCAATTCTGGGAAGTAGATACTTGTTCTTGACTGTGACTTTATTTAGCTGGCGGTAGTCTATACACATTCTCAGAGAACCTTCTTTGTTATGCATGAATAAGATTGGTGCGCCCTACGGGACACACTGGGTCTGATGAATCCCTTATCAAAGAAATCCTTTAACTATTTCTTTAATTCTCTAAGTTCTGCTGGAGCCATTATGTATGGTGGAATATAGATGGGCTGAGTATCTGGGATAAGATCAATTTCCCTTTCGAGAGGATCTCCAAGAAGATCTTCGAGAAACACATCTGGGAACTCACATACTACTGATACTGATTCAAGAGTAGGGGTTTCTAAACTAGAGTCCTGGACTCAAACTAGATGGCAGACACACCCCTTTGATATCATTTTTCTAGCCTAAAGGTAAGAAACAATCTAACCCCTAAGTGCTAAAGTACTACCCATCTACTGTAGGATGGGTTTATTTTAAAATTAAAATTGGACAATTCTGTTTCTACATTCAACTGAGGCATAGAAGGAATGACGCCAATCCATGCTGAGAATGAAATCAAAATCAGTCATTTCTAATTAGACTAAGTCTACTAAAGTGACTTTCTGAGATATCATAATCAGACAATTCCTGTATACCCATCAAGTTAAGATAGACTTACCCACTGGGGTAGAAACTGAGAAGGGCTATGCTAGAATTTTGGGACTAACTCCGAAATCAACTGCTATAGATGGAGTAAGAAAGGACAAAAAAGCTCCTAGATATAGCAAAGTGTAAACATGCAAATGATAAAATTGTAACGTACCAGTGACCATATCAGGAGAACTTTTCTGCCCCTATCAGGACTGAAGATAATAGAGTCTATTTTGCCGTTGCCCACTGGTAGCACTCGAAGAGGCACCCGGCTGATTCGGGTGATTGGACTGAGCTGCGGGGACGGGTATGCTGACTCTTCGAACCCACCTGAGGAAACTGTTTGACTCTGTGGCCTGGCTTACCATATCCGAAACACACATCACTTCCAGCTCTGTAGATACGTTGGTGGTTTCTGCCACACTATTGGCAGAGAGGATTTGTTCAACCACTTTTGGCCTAGACATTCTGGTACTTTTATTCTTTTTTCCCTTCTTTCCTATGCCTCTTCTCCCTAATCTATGGAGCATGATCCATAAGCCTTAATAGGATAATGTCTAGCTGATTGTTCTTAGCAGATACTGAATAAGCTAAGACAGTGTAACTAACTCTAAATTCAGAGTGGGAGACAAGCTCATTTAGGGAATCTGCTTGAATAGGTAGAGGGGCTGACTTATTTTCATTACTTCTCTTATTAGCTTCTCTAGAAGGAATGTTCTAGAAGCATATGGAAGAGAGTCATTAAACTGAGAGTTTAACTTGAGCTTGTGCTCACTCGTACGACATGAATACTGAAAGAAGGGAAACTTTTCCTAAAATATCTCGTATCTGCCTGTTCATAAGTATGGTATGCAATACACCCATGCACAAGACTCTACTAGATGTAACTTTCAAACTTCCTAGTACACTGTTGAACCTTAGTCTCTGATACCAAGTTTGTAACACCCTGAGTCTGTACCCCGGATGCTATATGGTGCTTATAATCCTGAAAGAACACAAACTAACCCATGACTGGTACCTGCTGTAATAACTGAACAATAATACTGAATGATATACAGAATTAGGTAGAAACATGCCATAAGATTCAATATGTAAATAATACTGGTAGGGTATAACCATACCAAAACTGAATATAAGTACTGAAGTCTAAACAACTTTCTGAAAATACTCTAGTCTGAAAAGACTCTAAAACTGTCTGAACTGTGGAGTTGATGGGACAAGCCCCCAACTAACTCCAACTACTAATACTAAAACTGAAATACTATAAATAATAAGAATGTCCTCAAACTATAAGGACTCACCACTACTCTGACTGCTGAAAGTCTGATCTACTAAGGATGCTTGGGAGCCCGTACGTCGGAACTTATGATATAAGACATCATAGTAAAAAAAGCATGCACCAATACTTTGAATGTACTGGTATGCTCAGTGAGGTAGGCTGATATACATGGGTTCATATGCATAAACAATAATAACCGAATAACATGAGTATGACTAAATAAGAGTACATGTATGAATACATATACTGTAACTAAAATCATGATAACACTGAACACTAAGTCTGAATACTGATCAACTGATTAACTAAATGACTGATACTAAACTATGGAATACTGGATGACTGTATCTGATATTCCAAAATTCTGAGGAATTATATTGAGTTCCGTACTGAGCTGAGTTGGGTGACTATATCTGATAGTACTGAATCTGTAGAACTGAACCAAGTTCTATTCTAAGACTGAGTCTAAAACTGAGACTGCGGGAGATAATCATCTAACTGAAAAGCCCTTCTATAAAATGATTGGGTTCCAACCTATAACCCCAGTTGGAAGGGTGTCAATACCGTGCCATGGGTAAGGACAAACAATAAGTTAACCCTCTCCGATAGAAAGCTGTTCTATCAACCCTCACTGGCAGGATAACTCAGGTGAGAAGTATCAACCCTCATAATATCTGGCAGAAAGATATCTCAACCTACACTAGCTATGTAGTTCTGTAATGTAGGGATTACTACTAGGGGTCAAACCCTCTGCTGGTAGGAATGCCCCCATCCCTAGGTTAACTCGGGGCTGAATCCTACTCCCAACTGAAAGGACACTGAACTGAATTCTAGTCTGAACTAGGCTGGATTATACTGTTACTGAGATCACTATTTAGCTGCACTAAACTAAGTTTACTGAATTCCGTTGACTGACAGAATACTACTGAATTTTTTTAGTTGACTAAGTTTATTAAGGTCTGAGCTTAATACTGAATTAGACTAGACTCAGACTAAATCTACTAAGTTTCCCCGAGTTCTATAACTGACTGAGAGTACTATTGATCGTGACGTGACTGATACTATTCTATGACTGACCATGGCTCTAAGTAAATAACTAAATTGTCGGATACAAGTACCCCCAGGACTCTATAGCATAAATTAAGAGACATGGCATAAACATGAAACATGTAAACTATGAAATTGACCATCATTCCTTTATTAGGGCATTTTGACAAACACTTGCATGATATAACTTGCAAACAAACTAACTTGAGATGATTTCATTCTCTCAATAGTTTTCATGGATAATTTATCAAGCACTTGGTGAGCATAGTATATGTACATAGTACTGAACAACAAGTGAGCATCATAATTCATCTCCAATTTCACGAATCAAGGGTTTATCATGGATTCACATGAATCTACACACATAATGTTCAAATTCACATGGAATATATATATATATATATATATGTATATATAATCATGAATTAGGAACTTAATCAAAATAACAATCATGGATACACTTTAATTCCAACCATGGAAATCATAAACTCAATTACTTGAAGTTCAAAAAAGATTCTTGGACTCCAAGGGTAGAAGCAACCCTTGGATTAACACTTCACATACCTTACTAATTCGATTCTGGAAGATTGATGGAGTGTCTTCGAGAATTGATCTTGAAATTAATGTTCTAGGGTTTAGTTCTTGAGAGCAATTTGAGAGAAAATGGTGTAACTTGCTTTATGGGAGATGAACTTTGTATTTTAGGGGATGGGTCAAAGTGGGAAAATGTCCCAAATACCCCTTTTGGATGCTATTTTTAATGACTGAAAACTGGGTTACCGACGTGCAGGTCGACGTGGCGCGTCGATTCCATCAATGCAATAGCCAATGCATCACGCCATATTAATGTCCATTCACTAGAATTGGATGCTGGTAGCTGGGGAAAATATCATTCAACGCGATAGTTGATGCGGCGTGACAAGATCGCGTTGATCCACTATTTTAAGATTCCAAAGAGGCTTCCAACAAAGTCCGAAAAATCTGAAATTTGTCCGAAAACACCTACGGATATTCCTTATCATGAATCAACCTAAACATCAATATTTAATGGATGTAAAGGTCACAAAATTAGATTTTCAACCTTTGTAGGCTAAAATGACACTAAGTCTGAGTACTTAGCTAAAATGTTCTAAGTCTGGGACCCCTTGAGAAGCCTAAAAGACTGAATTAAGCTTAGGATTTTATGAGGTCTTACAGTTTGTTCCAGTGACTCTCTAGTTAGTAGTAGTAGAGGGTTGTCAGACTGCTAGTTATGATTCAGACTTACAGTATTTGGTTTTCAGAGATTATATTCAGATTATTAACAGTTATTTCAGACAAATTTCTGCATTTAGTATGATTATACATCTATATTTCCCTTATTATGAGATTCAGATTTAGTAGAAGCCAGATAGGGTTAGATGAAGGCTACTTGTAGTCTTGAGCACCGTGTGACATCTCGGGACCAAGTTTCGGGGCGTTACATATAATCAACCCACAACATGTAAAAATAATAGGTTTCATAACAAGAGAGGGAATTTCATAAAATCATTCTCTCATATAACTTCTCAAAACTCATAACATTCATACTCATGAATATAATTCAAGTTTAGGGAAAACTCCCATAGTTTAAACAAGATTTCATCCTAAAATAGGGTTCCCAATACATGCACTTTAATAATTTCAAAAACCCTTTTTCATATATACACACACATATACTCTAAATCTTGTAAAAATATTAAATATTACGCCAATGAGATTTAGGATAGTCCCACATACCTTTGAATTGATGAAAACATTGAGAAAATTAACCATTGAAGCTTAATTTCTCCAACCCTAGTTAGTTTTCATTTCTTGTGCTTAAGGAGGATGAAT
This sequence comes from Capsicum pubescens, assembly GCA_030864215.1. Lineage (NCBI taxonomy): Eukaryota > Viridiplantae > Streptophyta > Magnoliopsida > Solanales > Solanaceae > Capsicum > Capsicum pubescens. The sequence goes on along the minus strand of CM061540.1, from coordinate 282,060,994 downwards.
TGGGGATTTTGTGAGTATTAATACTCATTTAAGGACCTTAATTTCTTATATAAGTGATTAGGGATGGTTAAGGGTGTGTGAAAAGACTTTAAAACCCCTAAAATAATACAAAACAAAGCACTTATGCTTCTATGCTATTGCCATGCAGCGCATACTAATTACAAAGACCAAGGTGTGTGACGCATGATCATTGAACAACCCTAAGTGGTAGACACATGGCCATTGCACAACTTTTCCAGTGGCCTTATGCATTTTTTATGGAATGCATGAACTTTTCAAAAGGTCTATTGTGCTACGCCTACTTGTTTTAAGGTCTTGAAAATCCCCCCATGCAACCCACAACGTCCAAACTTGGTCTAACATCTATACGACGGTCCTAAAGGTCATTTTAGAGAGCGTTATTTGAGTGATACAACTATGGGATGTTACAATATTCACTCCATAGATTTTCCCATACTATGTAAATGTTATTCACTCTTATATCTAATTAGAAATCACTGGGTTCAGGTCTATAAACGTAAGTAAGATGGTTCAAATTTTGTCCAAAAATGTAGGGTGTTACATTATCTCCCCCTTAGGATCATTCATCCCCGAATGATGGGCAGGAACTTGTCAAGCTCTAAAGGTATAGAATAAAGAACATAACCTTACATTGAAATTTTTTTAACAACAAAATATGTAAAGGTATCAAAAGAGCTTCATGATAACCCATAGTGAATCGTGTAAGTACAAAGCGTGAGATAATAAGAATTGACATAGAGATGACCTTGCACAAGAGTTTTATAGATCATAATCATCACAATAGATGGAAGTCAAATGGTCATGTTATCTTTTGATGACATCTTTAGAGTCCAACACCTATAAAATCAAGACGTGGTTCACATCGAGAACATATGGACATGCATGGAGGACCCATTTTGAGCATAAATAAGGCTGTGAGTGGAACATTACTTGGAGAATTGAAGACTTGAGGACTCATAAATTTGGATAACACTTAATGGATCGTGGTTTTATCACCTTATTAAGGGTATTTTAGTCACTTCACTTGGCCCAAATAAACTCCATGGCCACCCCACCCATTAAGGCTATTGTGGTCATTTTTGTCTTGTCTAGCAATAATATAAATAGAACATTTTAGTCTTTTCCCATTAGTTTATGAATGATGAAATATTGAAAGTACTATCTTTGAGAGTAGAACACCTTAGCTTAGTCTTAGTTAGGGCTTGGAATAGCCATTGTAGTAATAGTGGATCTTGAGGTGCGTTGGCTCACTAGGAGGTAACCGTAAGAGTGTGGTGTTGATTATTACATTCATTAGGGGTTAGTTTTGAAATACACTTGGTTATTAATCTTGTAATAATCTTTGTCTTGCTATCTATCCTTTTCATTCTTGTAAACTTGTTGTGTTGTTCTTGTTCTCTACTCTCGGTTTGTATTTGTTCTTGTTGGCTGAAATTGTTGTCTTCTTGTTATTCATTTTATGTGTTGTTAAGCTAGTTTGGGTTGTCTGAAATAGGTTTTAAACACCTTGTTATCTTCTCATTCTAGTGTTGCATTGTGAATTTGAGAGAGGTCTCCAATCGGTCCAAGGATCTTAGTGATTTGTGGACTATTTTGGAGTGTCTTTGTGGACTGTTTTGAGTCACTTCATGAGTTCCTTGTTTTTATTGTATCATTTGGTATTAGATCTTGGCTTGATCTTGTTCCCAAAAGATCAATCTTGGGCTTGTTAGTTGAAAAATAAAAAAAGAAGCAAATCTGTCCATTCTTGTGTTCTTGGCCAAAAGTGTGTTCTTGTTGTGTCTTGACAGAGATTTTTACTTTTCTTGAGTGTTTATAGTGTTAGTTTTATCCTTCACTAACACTTTGAGTCTAAATCTAAGTTTGAGCTTACATTGTTGATGTTGTTGTGAATTTGAAAACTTGAAAGTGTTTTGGACGTTTTTGTTGTTGTGGCTTCACTTTGGTCGTGTGGTATTCAGATTGATGTTGTTCTAGGCTTGACCACATGATTTTGTTGTTAATTGGTTGCCTAAGAACCATTTTGTTGAAGTTCTAGTTGTCTTGTCCAAGTGTTGAAGATATTGTTATAGTGGAATTTGGACATGGCCTTGTGAAATTGTGGTTGTTCTTGAAGATTGTTGTTGTTGTTCTTGGTGGATGTTGTTGGTCTTCTTTGTGTTCAACGCCACCTTCATATATTTTTGAAGATAAAGTGAACTTTAGATCCATAAAGTTGAAGGAAAAAGGTGCGTGACTGTTAGTCTTGAAAGACACTACAACCACTAAAGACTTTATCAACCATTTCCCAACAACTTTCCATGATACAAGGGTTCATGTTTTAAGGAAAGCACTACAAAAGTCAAGTCTTAAAATTTGAAACTTGACAAAAAGGCTCCAAGTCTTATTTTTCCCTCCTTAAAACAAATTTCACCAATCCAAATTAAAAATGGGTCAAGACTTGGACTTTGGAAAATAAAATTATAGAAAATGCAACCAATACGTGGCTTCCACATCATCATTTTTCTATTCACGCAACTTTAATTATGATCAAATTTTAGATTCTTAGTTTGATTTTATTGTTTCATTATTTTCATGTATTGATTCTAGAATTAATTAAAAACTAGTAATCATCTACTTAGTTGTAGATTAATTGTTGAATCTGTTTCTTTCGTGTCTTCGTTATTTATGTGCTTTTCTCATTTTTAACTCGTAGTAACTTCTTTGTTTCAAGTTCATAAGTAAATTTTGTTTTTGTGTCTTGAGTCGATCAAACAAGAATCCATTCCAGCCGTCAAGTAGAATTGACATCCTATTGACTACCAGAGTATAAGCAACTTTCAATATTCGCCGCTCCAATTGTGAGAATCACAAAGGTGAGTGTATACGAGTGTTGGTGAGGAAATTTTACTACTAATCTTGTTTGTTCATTGTGTAGGTACAAAGGTGATATAAGGGGAAAATGTATTCGATAGACGAGGATTATTGTGACTACAACATGGGAGACTATGATTGTAGTGAGGGGTTTTGTGGCTATGAAGTTGAGGGAGATTGCGGAGGCTATGAAAATAGCCATGATCAAAACTTGGGCAGATTTGAGAGACACAATTTTAGGGGAGAAAATAAGGGGAATGAAGTACCTAGTGCTTATGGTGAATTTGGAGATGATGTAGGACCTCGTGATGGTTCTTATGATGACGTTGGGGCATGTGAGGAGTCTTACACTCCCCACCCTTAACCTAGATTTGGTGTTAGGTATATCCCTTTCATTCGCAAAGCTTATGAGAGCTATGATGAGAGTACACATGAGAAGTGTGAAATTTCATATTCTTCACCTTGTAGTACTTCTTATCAAGGTCAATATAGTGTGAATGGTTATATTAGTTCAAGTAGAGGTTGGCCAACGACAAGAAGAGGGGGTGCGTCTCCGAAACCGAGGGGTACTTGTGTGCCCTAAAATATTGATCCGGGAAGGAGTATACACTATGGAAAGGTGACCATTTGTGGGATACCGGGCTGCCTTATTGTGTTGAATGATAGGTACTATAGAAACTACATCCTTCCATCCATGGTTGTCTACTTAGGGTTGTTTTGAGAGCCTTTACTTGTTCCATACTCATTGGACGGGTTCAAGGTTAGCGATAGGGTAAAAGTTGTCTTCTCCCAATATGAATACCATGAGGAGGTGTGGTGCGATATTCTTTCCTTAGCCTACGGTCATGTATACTTAGGTGCCAATTAGTTTGCACGACATCAAGTTCCTAATGTGAAAAATTGGCCTAATGTTGTAAGAGACCAATGGGGGAATCGCCTCATGACTTCTTGCTGCCCAAGCCTCAAAGAGAAATGCCTACCTCCTCCAATCTGAATTATTATGAGAGACAAAAGATTGAGAGGAGTAAGAGAGTGAAAGGTGGTAATCCGAGAGTGAATAAAGGAGAGGTTGTGTTGAGCGAAGTGAGGGGATTACCACCAAACTGTGCTAACATTAGTTGTCCTTCTATTTCTAAGGACATTTGTGTAGGTACCAACATCGCAAGTGAAGTCGAACAATTCCAAAATGAAGTTTCTGCCCAAGCTTGTGGAGGACCTTCACACCCCGTCAAAGAAGAATCTACTCAAATATCTTCACTCCCTTCTTGGGAGAGATCTTTATATAGACAAAATTACCAATCTTGAACTTGAGATCATTTCTGCGCATATCTGTATAAGACTTCTGTCGGCTCTGAGCAGCCCGGAGTCTTTCTTTGATCAACTGGACTTTCTCTAAGGCATCGAATACTAAGTTAGGCCCTAAACTGAGGCCTCACTAACTTTTAACCAACCGATTGGTGTTCTTCATCTCCTACCATAGAGAGCTTCGAATGGAGCCATCTGAATACTAGAATTATAGTTGTTGTTGTATGCAAAATCAATCAAAGACAAGTGGTCATCCCAACTACCCTTGAAATCAATTGCACATGCTTTCAGTATATCTTCTATAGTCTGAATGGTCCTTTCTGCTTGACCATCTATCTGAGGATGAAAGGCTGTACTGAGATGAATTTGGGTACTAAGACCCTTTTGGAATGCTTCCAGAAATGAGAGGTGAACTAGGTACCTCTGTCTGAGATAATACATAATGAAACACCGTGCAATTTGACCAACTCTGTAATACAGTATTTGGCGTAATCCTTGGCTGAATAAGAGGTATGGACTGGAAGGAAATAAGCTGACTTGGTCATTCTATCTATAATGACCCAGACTGAATCATATTGATGACGAGTATGAGGCAAATCCGTCACGAAGTCCATGTTCACTTCTTCCCACTTCCAATTAGGAATATTGAACTCCTGTATGGACCCACTAGGCTTCTGATGGTTTATTTTAACTTGCTGACATATAGAGCACTTAGCCATAAACTCTACAACATCTCTCTTCATCCCACTCCACCAATAGATTTCTCGCAAGTCACGGTATATCTTTGTGGCCCCTGGATGAATAGAGTAGCGTGCACCATGCGCTTTTACAAGAATTTACTACCTTAATTCATCTATACCTAGAACACACAGACAACCCTGACAATGCAAAACACCATCTCCCCCTTGGGATAAAACCTCTACTTTCTGATCTTTGACTGACTCTTTCAATTTTACAAGGTTAGGGTATCTATCTTTCCTTTTTTTCACCTCAGAAACTAGAGATGATTCTGAACTACTCTGAACCCATATATCACCCTCCTCTGTATTGACTAAGCTAATACCTAGTCTAGCAAGCTGATGGATTTCCTCAGATAGCTTCCTCTTACTGTCCTCAACATGAGCAACACTACTCATAAACAGACTACTGAAAGCATCGATCACTACATTGGCCTTGCTCGGATAATAAAGGTCACTAATGTCATAATCTTTCAAGAGCTCTAACCACCTTCTCTGATGAATATTGAGATATTTCTAAGAAAAGACATACTGAAGGCTCTTATGATCTGTGAACACATCCATATGAACTCCGTATAGATAATGCCTCCAAATCTTTAAAGCAAATACTATGGCTGCTAACTTAAGATCATGAGTTAGATAATTCTTCTCATGGGGTTTGAGTTGCCTGGAGACGTAGGCTATGACCTTACCATGCTACACGAGGAAACAAACCAAACCTACTCTAGATGCATCACAATACACCATGAACCCATCTAAACCATCTGGAAGAGCTAAGACTGGGGCTGCGGTGAGTCGAGTCTTCAACTCTTGAAAAATCTTCTTGCAAGGAACTGACCACTGAAACTTGACTTTTTTCTGTGTCAATATGGACATAGTGGACTCAATTGAAGAAAATCCCTCAACAAACCATATATAATAGCCAGCCAAACCTAAGAAACTCCTGATATCTGATGGAGGGACAGGGAGAGGCCAGTTTCTTACTGCTTTGATCTTTTGAGGATCTACTCTAATTCCATCACCGGAAACTATATGGCCAAGGAATGCTACTGACCTTAGCCAAAATTTGCACTTATTGAATTTGGAAAACAACTGATGATATCTGAGAGTCTGAAGTATGATTCTGAGATGGTTTGCATGATCACGTTCACTGCAGGAATAGACCAGAATATCATCTATGAAGACTATGATGAATATGTCCAAGTACTACTTGAACACATAGTTCATCAAGTCCATGAAAGCTGCTGGGGCATTGGTGAGACCAAAGGACATGACTAGGAATTCGAAGTGACCATACCGAGTATGAAAAGCTATTTTTGGAATTTCACATTCTCTAACTCTGTGTTGATGATAGCCGGATCTGAGGTCTATCTTAGAGAAATAGATGGCACCATGAAGTTGGTCAAATAAGTCATCAATTCTGGGAAGAGGATAATTATTCTTGATAGTGACTTTATTGAGCTGATGGTAGTAAATACACATACTGAGAGAACCATCTTTCTTGCACATGAATAAAACTGGTGCACCCTATGGGGAAACACTGGGTCTGATGAATCCCTTATCTAAGAGATCCTTCAACTGCTCTTTCAATTCTCTGAGTTCTGCTAGTGCCATTCTATATGGCGGAATAGATATAGGCTGAGTATCTAGAAGAAGATCAATACCTAAGTCTATTTCCCTTTAGGGAGGAATTCCTGGAATATCTTCGGGAAAGACATCTGAATATTCATTCATAACTGGGACTGAATCAAGACTGGGAGTTTCAAAACTAGTGTTCTTAACTTGAACAAGATGATAGACACAACCCTTATATATCATTTTCCATGCCGAAAGGTAGGAAACAAGCTGACCTCTGAAAGAGGATACACTACCCTTCCACTCTAGGATGGGTTCATTCGGAAACTGAAACAGGACTATTCTATTTCTGCAGTTGACTGTAGCATAGCAAGAATGAAGATAATCCATGCCAAGTATGACATCAAAATCAGTCATCTCTAATTCAACTAAGTCGGCTGAAGTGACTTTCTGAAATATCATAACCGGATAGTTCCTTTATACCCACCGGGATATGATGGTTTTACCCATTGAGGTAGAGACTGAAAAGGGCTCTGCTAGAATTTCAGGACTGATTCCGAAATCACCTGCTATATATGGAGTCACAAAAGATAAAGAAGCTCTTTGATTTAGCAAAGCATAAACATGCACATGAAAGATCTATAACATACCAGTAACCACATCAAGAGAATTTTCCTGATCTTGCTGGGACTAGAGAGCATAGAGTCTATTTGGGCGTTGCCCTCTAGTATCACTGGAAGTGGCACCCTACTTATTTGGGCAACTAGACTGAACTGAGGAATGGTTCTGCTGACCCTAAGGACCTGGCTGAGGACAGTCTCTGACTCTATGGCCTGGGTTGCCACATCCGAAACATATACTACTTCCAGCTCTGTAAATACCCTGATGGTGCATGCCATAAGTCTAGAAAAGATGATAGGTGCAGGCACTGCTAACACTGCCCTGAGACTTAGAGCTTAATGCTCTATCTTTGTTACCGTTCATGAACTTAGGATCTGGAGCGCTAGCTGAATAAGGAGCTAGAACTGATGACTTAGGACGAAACTGAGAACGGTTTCCTTCTTCTAATTTGGGCTGAGCAAAGTTGAAACTACTTGTCCTTGCTCTCTTATTCTTCTTCTCCCTTACCTTAATCTTTTGATCTTCTATATGCTGAGCATGAGTCATGAGCCTGTGTAAAGTCATGTCATTATTCAACATCGTAGACCTACACTCATTGACCACACTATCATTTACCCCAGAAACAAATTTACTCATCTTGTCCCTGCTCTCTGCAACCACATGAGGAGCATATCTAGCTAATTGAGTAAACGTAAGAGAATACTCTTTCACCGTTAAATTTCCCAACCTGACGTTGATGAATTCTAACACCTTAGCCTCTCTCAACTCTTGGGGAAAGAATCTATCTATGAATGTGGTGATAAACTCCTCCCACTCAATAGGCCCTACATCATCTGTCCTTTCTGACTTCCACTGCTTGTACCAAGTGTGAGCAACATCCTACAACTGGTATGCATCTAGCTCAACACTCTCACTAGGAGTAACCCCCATAATCACAGTGACCTTCGAAACATGATCGATGAATTCTTGAGGGTCCTTATCTGACTTAAACCCGAGAAATGATGGAGGATTCATTTGGGTGAAGTCCCAAATCTTGGCTATAGCTGAATTAGCCATTGGTTGGCCGAACGACAGCTGGTCGTTCATTCTGAGCAGCAACTGACTGAGCCAGAGTAGTGAATGCATCTTTGAACTCTGCATGAGAAGCATGTTCGCCCAAAGGATCTTTGGGCTGAGGGGCTGGTTGATTCCTGTTTCTTCTCTTAGGAGGCATGTTCTGTAGAAAAAAGAGAGAAACGTATTAGACTGGGAGATTAGATTGAGATTATGCTCACTCGCACGACATGAATACTGAAAGAAGGGAAACTATTCCTAAAACATCTCATAGCCTCCTGTACATAAATGTGGAGCACAACACACCCATGTACAAGACTTACTAGATGCGGCTTTCAAACTTTCTAGGACTCTATTGAACCTGGATCTGATACCAAGTTTGTAAAACCCTAAATCTGGTACCCGAAATGCTACACGGTGCTCATGACCCTGAAGGACCACAAGCTAATCCATGACTGATATCTGTACCTGAACACTGCATAATATACTGTATAAATATGAAAACATGAACTAAAAGGCCTTAAGGTTCAAAACTGAAACATAACTGATAAATCATAACATATGGATGGGGTATGAAATACCCAAACACTGAAATAACTGTCTGAACATGATAGTCTGAAAAACCTCTAACTGACTAAACTATCTGAATAAGGAGTTGATGGGATATGTCCCCAACTAAATCCAACTAATAAATTAATTAATGAGATAATAAAGAATGGTTATCTCCTCGAAGGATGAGGACTCACTGCTATCTCTGACTACTTAGAATGGAATGCTACTGATGCTCTGAAGCTCGTGCTTCTGAACCTATGGTATAAAACACCATAATGCAAATGAGTCAGTACTTTCAATATACTGGTATGCATGCAAGGTAGGATGAATGCAAAGGGTTCATATGCATGAACTATACTATCTGCCTGGACAACATAAACTTGAGAATACATGCATGAATACATAATAACTTTATTTAAGTTTGTGATAACATGATTACTGAATCTGAGTACTGATAACATGAGATATTGATAATTGTATAACTGAAATAACTGAGACTGAGTGACTGTATCTGACAGTAAAGTTTCTGATGGAACTAGCTGAGTTTCGTACTGTTCTGACTCAACTGTATCTGACAGTCTTGAATTCTATAGAACTATCTGAGTTCTATTACTGAGACTAAATAACTGTATCTGACAGTTCTGATTCTGTAACTGAAACTGTGGGAAGTAGTTATCTAACTGACATGCCCCTAATATGGCATTATGTCTGAGTTGGGGTCTAATCTGTAACCCCAATTGGAAGGGTGTCAATACTGCCCCACTGGTAAGGACAATCTGTGAGTAACCCTTATATAATAGGTAACTCTAGTGAGAATGGTGGGAACCCTCACATAATAGGTTAAGCCACCTCATCTACCGTCATATATCAAGCTATGATGTCTTAATCTATGCTGGCTACGTAGTTCTAGAATGCAAGAATTGCTTCTAAGAATCACACCCTCATATAACAGGTGAGTTCCCATCCTTAGGTTCACTCGGTGCTAATTCCTATTCCCATTTGAATAAACACTGAACATGAATTATTGAACTGATTTAACTAAATTAACTGAGTTTCATTGACTAAAGGAATAGTACTGGGATTACTGTATTATTGAGATTTCCTAAGTCACCTGACTGACTGAGTTCTATGGATCATGGCTTGACTGAGGATATCGTGAAAACATGACATCGACTCTACGCGCACAACTATATTTTTTGGGTACAAGTACCCCTAGGACTCCATGGAAAGAAACTGACAAAGCATATCCATAAATCATTGAGTAAGACATTTCATCAAACATTTGACATGTGTAAACTTGTACATGAATGGGGATTTCATAGTATCATACTAGTATGACAGTTTTCTTTCACATAGGCACTTAATCAAACACAAGGGGAGCATGCTTTGGCCATAAAATCATCAATATATCTAATAATCATGGATACATCAATCAACTTGTAATTTGACGGGGGTTTATCATGGTTATTATGCAAACCATCACATACTAGGGTCAATCATTGGAAAATGTAATTTCAAACATGAATCAAAACCAAACATCATCATGGACATGAATTTCAATTCAATTTAAATCAAGAACATTCACAAATACCCAAATCATGGATTTTAAAAGAGATTCTTGAGCTTCATGGGTGAAAGGGACCCATAAATCAACACATGACATACCTGGATTGTGATTTCTTGAAGATTGATCGAGGAAAACTTGAATTCTTGACTTAGAATTAAACACCTAGGGTTTTTTTTGTTCTTGAGGATAGATCTTGGAGATAAACCCTAATTTGATGTTGTAAAAGAATAATGAACTTATGAGCTATGGTCGGGTGGAAAAAGACCCAAATACACTTTTAAAAATGGGTTTAAAATAACTGAATGGGATTTGTGATGTCTCGTGCAATGGTCCATTGCTGGATCGATAGTCCGTCATTTCAACCGTCGTACATGGACCAAGAAAAGGACTTACTTCCTAAGTAGCGACGGCTCGGGCGACGGTCCATTGCAACTTCGACTGTACGTCAACCTATCCGTCGCACCTTATCCAGAAGGTTGCCTCACTTCCTTGGTTGCGACGGTCTAGGCAATGGTCCATCGCTAGATCGACGTCCGTCAAATTGGCCATCACACCTGGGCGATTCTGATAGCTCTGAGTAAAATGTCCATAACTTATTACTCCGATACCAGATTTGAACTAAATTGGTATCGTTGGAATGCTAATTCAATTTCCGACATGATAAAAAATGAAAATCTTAAAAATTCCACATGTACAAAAATGGATTCATATTTCAAAGTAAGTTTTTAATATTCTTGGGATGATTTCAAGCTAGGTAGAAGTACGGGGTATTACACTGACTCTAGGTAAAGTATGAGTTAGTTTGTGACTTGTGTGTCTGGTGACAACGCCCAAATGCACACGCATGTGTACGTGGTCTTATCAAGTAGTAAAGTGGCTTCAATAAATATGAAGTATCGATCTCTTAGGGACTTGTATTCGCCACCTATCCAATTCTAGTTTAACAAATTGAGAAGAGTAATAAATATAGTTTTAGAGTTGATAACTAAAAAGAAACTAAACTAATGCGAAAAATTAATGACTTAGGACAATCAATGGATAGAAGCCCAGGGTTAAGGCTTAAGACCACTCATACTACGTTATTGAACTTCATTCGTTAGATCGCTTATCTTGGTTGTTGATTCACAGGGTTAATTGCATGATCTTGGTTTCCCAACCTCTAATACTTTACTTAAGTTGAACCTTACAACTACATCATTGAGCAGGGATGTAATAGTTCACTTAAGTTCTTTACAAATATCATCCTATGTGTGAATCAAGTAAGGTCTCTAAGTACATCCCTATCCTAGATACTAATTCAAATATCTTATTTTATAAAGAAACAAGAACCATACTTTGCTTATTCCCATGTTCTATCTCCCTATTCCCTCTCCCGAGATCATAAGTTTGACAATTGATGTATTCTAAGGGTGATCAATCCTCAAAATAGTTAAAACAAGAATAAACAAACAACCATAATGATAAGCAATTTAAATAAAAGTAATTCAAAATCAAACTAGTCATGATCTTGGACTTAACCTCGGAAAGGGAGTTTTAGCCTTTAATGGGAATATTCATCATCCAATTCCTTGGATTGATGATACAAACCATGAAAGAAACTAAAATAAAAGAATGATAAAAACCCTAAAAAGAAGTTGTGTAGCCTCAAATATCTTCCAAGGATGTAAAAAATTTAAGTTAAATAACGTGAATAATGTCCTATTTATAGTGGAAGAAATAGCCCAAGCCTTGTTGAACAAGGAAATAGTTTCTGGTCGTCTGCGAACCCAGTGATGTTCCACGTCGATTATCGCGTTGGATAAATAGATGAAATGCATCAACTTCACATTGGTTCAGTGTTTTGGGTGTATACTGAATCTATTGATGTGTTTCAAGTGTCACGAATCCATATCACACGCCTACACTCTCCTTATATTTTTCAGGTGTCCAAATTGGCGTCAAGTTGTGTTTTGTGCTTCGGTGATCAATTCCAAGCCTTTTTTAGTTGTTTCCACTTTATTTGAATCTTGTAAATCCTTAATATATCATAATAGTCCATTAACCAAGAATACTATAGAATTAAACAAAACAATTTAGAGCTCAAAACAACACAACATCCTCAATGATGAACTAGAAACACGAGCTAAGCATAGGCTAAATTCACATTGAGCTTTAACTTATTGTTTTGACTCTTTTCTTGATCTAATTGACCATTGAACATTATAACTAAGTTTCTTCACATATAAATACATAATAAAAACCTTATTAAATCATTAAAACACATTAGAACTCTACACAATAGACTAGAAAAACACCTAGCTCAAGCTAGTTATACTAGTTTTCTCGGTTGAACCCTAAATGGTCAAATTGAATCAAAACTCATTTGAAACCACCATTAAACGTTGTAAAAACATACTTGGACACATAAATGCTCATTTATATCATTGTAAACCCATTAATCACATGAATCATCCTCAAAACAAGTCTAAATAGGCTAGAATAGTAGCGCTAGAATGCATAAATACACCCAACATCACCACCCCACACTTAAAGCCTTGTTCGTCCTCAAAAAAATATTAACTGAAAGCATCATGAGCTGTAAAGACTACACACTTCTACTACATGCAAGAAATTCACTACAATGACTGCATGAAATGCAAATTTACAACACTAAGCATGTTATACGCAATTGAAAGATCAAGAATCCTAATCCAAAACATCCTAGCCTCAAGAATTTACTCAATACATGGAAAACTCATGAATATTGCTCAATATAAGACATCATACAAATCACCCACATTCATCCAATATTTGCACTCACATGAAGAGAGTTACCCATAAACACTCGCAATAAAGCGATTATCATAATGGGTATACAAATCAAGCTACGCTCACTCTCACAAAGAATTCACATATTATACATAATGAACTATAGGCTTACCCTTAGTGTCATGCTCCACTAATATTCGAATGATGAACCTAGGATGAAATAGGCCTTTTCCAGGTTGCAATGTAGGCTAAGTGACGGGTAGAAACTATTTTTTTCAAGAATAGTGACTAACCTCTCTAAGCGCTTTAATACACTATATCATACATTTAAATCAAATCTCTAACAACCAAATTACACTTTTTCATCCACCTATATCTTTTTTTTTGCCCCATCTCTTTTAAGAATTTTCGCAAACGCTTGGTGGGCATATATTTATTACCACAAGAATCTTTTTTTTTCTTTTTTCTCAACCATGAAAATATTTCTAACATCAATTACATCACACCCAACCACCACACATCAATTATCAACACCAATAACTATTACCTTAGGGCATCAAATTCACTTTTTTCTTCTTATTTCTCAAACTCCTCACTAATTCAATTTTTCATTAAAGAATTTAGGACCTTTTTGGATCAAATTATTGTCTATCAAAGAAGCGAATTAGGCTATATATGAGGATACCAAAGAAAATAAGCTAAAGGCTCAATGGAGTTTAACTAGGATAATGCACAATGGTAGGATAAATAGAAGGTATAAAACAAGGCTATCAAAGAAATGCCTAAATCATCTCCTAAACTCCCATTCTTTATTTCACTTCACACACACCGGACAAGTTCTAGACATCACATGCACCAAGGAATATACCAAAATCCTCACATGCACATGACACATGCTCAACTCAATAGGATCATCATAGACTCTTAACCAAACAATAGCACAAATTCAATTTTAAGCCAACAAGTAAAAGAGACACAAACATGAGCCTAAGAGTCTCAAAAATAGCAATTCACACAATTCAGCATGCTTTTACCAACAAACCCACTTGTATCATGCAATTAAAAATAGCAACAACAACAATATCTTATTCCTATCCAAAATAAATTTTTTTAAATTGAGTCAAAATTTGGGAATTTCCCCACCCCATACTTAAAAATCTACTTTATCCCCAAAGTGAATTTAAAAGTAAAAAGATGGAAATACTCTCTGAGGCCTCAAGGCCTATCCAGCAGTATCTTCACATAAAAGAGATCCATGGGACCCCACACTCATTCTTTACCATGCTTCAAGATCAAGTTTATGGTACTTAGACTTCCCATTAACCTGTAACTCAACAAAAACAAAAACTACGTGAAATAAAAATTAAAAACTGAAAAAAAGAAACTTACCTAATTAACTTGGGTTGCCTCCTATGAAGCGCCTAATTTAGTGTCGCGACACGACCCATATCAACTCAACCATATTCCTTCACCCTTTTACTCTCTTTCGGGAGCTATTTTTTCATTTGTTTCAAACCTCTTTTACCTTTTAACATGTTGGGAATCGGTGATTTTATCTTAGGCCGCTCAATCAGGTAGTCAGAAGAGGTCTTTAGTAGCTTAGGCTCCCCACACTCATTCTTTTCCAAAACATTGATCATGCATAAATCTTTATATAAGGGATTTTTAATGGGGGCCTTGTAAACATCAAATACCACCTCTTCATCATCTACCCTCATCTTGACGGTTCCTTCTTTAAAATCAATCAAAGCCTCTACAGTTGCTAAGAATGGATGCCCCAAAATAATTGGTACCTATTTGTCTGCCACAAAATCAAAAACAAAAAAGTTAGTAGGAATAACAAATTTACCAATCTTAATAAGGACATCCTCAATGATTCCTTTAGGATATATCATGGAACCGTCTGCTAAATGCAATACCACAGTGGTCGATCTAGGATTTCCCAAGCCCAATTTTTCAAACAGAGATAGGGGCATCAAATTTATACTTTCCCCTAATTCACTCAATGCATGGACCTCTTTGCTCCTAATTTGAATAGGGATGGAAAACTTCTCGTGATCTTTCAATTTCTTGGGAATTTTTTGTGTCATCACTATACTGCACTCTTTAGTGAGTGTTATGGCTCCCACATCTTGAAATTTCACCTTCTTCGCCACCACATACCTCAAGTACTTTGTGTACTTAGGCATACTCTGTAAAACATATAGCTAAGGTAAATTTATATGCAACTCTTTAAATATGTCAATGAACATTTTGAAAAATGCATCCTCCTTTACTTTTCTGTACTTTTGAGGGAAGGGCAATGGAAGCGTCTTCTTCTTCTCTAGTTCAGTAACTTTTTTATTCAAGTACTCAGATTTTGTTGAATTTTTAGAAACTTTTTGATTTACCTGTTGGGTCACCACCTTAGCATCTACCTCCTTTGTTTCCTTGGGAGGTTTTCCTTGAATCTCTATACCACTCCTCAAGGTGATTTCCATGACTTGTTTTGGATTTTCTTTATCAGCGGGTAAACCACCCTGTGGTCTGGTATTTAACACTTGTTGTATCTGCCCAACCTACAACTCTAAATTTCTCTGTGCCACTTTTTGATTCTATAATTCCACCTTTTTAATATTCAGATCGGCAATCAATTATGCTTGCCCAGCTACGAGTTATTTTATTATCTCTTTCATATTGCTTGTTGACTGATTCAATTGGGCCTGTGGTTGTAGGGTGTTCCATGACTGATTTAGTAGCTAAGTTTGCCACTTCATGTTGTAGGCATTATCATAATTTGACCTTTGAGCATTGCCTACATACATCACAGATTTTGGATTTGAAGCACACATGGTAGCCGCATAACCACTATTTCTGCATACTTGACACTAACCTGCAGCTTATTGGATGGCATTGACTGTGGCTGTAGGTTGTATTGCTCCTAACTTCATGCTACTAAATATTATGTTAATCAAATTCTGCAATGTAAAAACCTGTGCTGATAGGGCTGTGAATTGGTCCACCTCCAATACTCCTGCAATTCTTTTTGTGGCACTTCTAGAATCTGAATTCCACTCTGGTTTTCCTTGTGCTATGCGGTTTAGCAATGTGTACAGTTCATCAAAAGTTAACTCTAATGCTTGACCACCTACGGATGAATCTAGCAAAATCTTTGTATTATGATCAAGAGCTTCTACAAAAGTGTGAGCAAGTACCTCATTCGACTGTTGGTGTTGTGGACAATCCTGAAGAAGGGCCTTGAAACATTGACAATCATGATAGTGAAGCATAATAGGCTTCACTATCTTACTGCGAAGTCTTGCAGTTTTACCTAATGGAAAGAATCTGATGAGGAACTTTATAGATAAGTTGTCCCATATTGGCATTGAACTGGCCAGCTCCGTATTCAACCATCTTTTTGCTTCCCCCAATAGAGAATAGGAAAATAGTGTTAGCCTCACATAATATGTACTCACCCCATTTGGAATGAATGTGTCAGTAAGCAAAATGAAATTCTGCAAGTGGACTTGTGGATCCTCGTGTGAAAGCCCTGCAAATTATCCACTACTAATAAGAAACTGCACCATATTGTATTTCAACTCAAAATTCCCCCAGCTGCCAGCCTTTGAATTGGGGAAGTCATGTTCATTGGAAGTAGGACTGCCACTTCCCTAACCTTCCTACCAGCTTCTTGTTGTTCAGCCATAAGAACAGTGTTATCTTGGTCTTCTTGAATTTATGGAATTCTAGGAAGAAGGATTGCTTGTCTCCTACATCGATGGTAAAGCTACTCGGGTTCCAAGTTTGGTTCAACCAACTCTTAATCCCTTGCCAGCTTCTTATCCTTTTAATCTATTTCCTGCAAATAAAAAAAACAAGACCAAGCGTAAAAACACCAAATAAATCTAAAAGTAAAAATAAAATAAACAATTGCTAAAATACAAGTCCCCGGCAACGGTGCCAAAAACTTGACAGTGCCCAAATGCACATGCAAGTGGGCGTGGTCTTATCAAGTAGTAAAGTGGCTTCAAGAAAGCCCAAGTATTGATCTCTCAGGGACTTACGTTCGACGGCTATCCAATTCTAGTTTAACAAATTGAGAAAAGTAACAAATAAAGTTTTAGAATTAATAACTAAAAAGAAACTAAACTAATGTGAAAAAGTAATGACTTAGGACAATCAATGGATAGAATCCCAGGGTTAAGGCTTAAGACTAATCATACTACGTTATTGAACTTTATTCGTTAAATCGCTTATCTTGGTTGTCAATTCATAGGTTTAATTGCATGATCATGGTTTACCAACCTCCAATCCTTTAGTTAAGTTGAACCTCATAACTACATCATTGAGCGGGGATATGATAGTTCACTTAAGTTCTTTACAAATATCATCCTACGTGTGAATCAAGTAAGGTCTCTAAGTACATCCCTGTCCTAGATACTAATTCAAATCTCTTATTTTATAAATAAACAAGAACCATACTTTGCTTATTCCCATGTTCTATCCCCCTATTCTCTCTCCCGAGATCACAAGTTTGACAATTGATGTATTCTAAGGGTGATCAATCCTCAAAATAGTTAAAACAAGAATAAACAAACAACCATAATGATAAGCAATTTAAATAAAAGTAATTCAAAATCAAACTAGTCATGATCTTGGCCTTAACCTCGGAAAGGGAGTTTTAGCCTTTAATAGGAATATTCATCATCCAATCCCTTGGATTAATGAAATAAACCATGAAAGAAACTAGAATACAAGAATGATAAAAACCCTAAAAAGAAGTTGAGTAGCCTCCAATATCTTCCAAGGATGTCAAAAAGTAAGTAAAAAAATGTGAATAATGTCCTATTTATAGTGGAAGAAATAACCCATGCCTTGTTGAACAAAAAAATAGTTTCTGGTCGTCTGTAAACCCAGTGACGCATCGCGTCGATTATCGCGTTGGGTAAATCGACGAGATGCGTAGACTTCATATTGGTTCACTATTTTGGGTGACTTATGAACCCATGGATGTGTCTCACATTCTAATACCCCTTCTCACGTGCCGACACTCTCCCAATATTTTTCAGGTGTCCAAATTAGCATCAAGCTGCATTTTGTTCTTTTGTGATCCATGCCAAGCCTTTTTAGATATTTCCGCTTTATTTGAAGCTTGTAAATCCTTTATATTTCATAATAGTCCATTAAAAAAGCATACTATAGAATTAAAAATAACAATTTAGTTCTTTAAACAACACAACATTCTCAACAATGAACTAGAAACACGACCTAAGCATAGGCTAAATTCACATTGAGCTTTAACTTATTATTTTGACTCTTTTCTTGATTCAATTGTCCCTTGAACATTATAACTATGTTGTTTTACATATAAATACATAATAACAACCTTAGTAACTCATTAAAACACATTGGAACCCAACAAAATAGACTAGAAAAATGCCTAGTTCAAGCTAGTTATACTAATTTTCTCGGTTGAACTCTAAATGCTCAAATTGAATTAAAACGCATGTGAAACCACCATTAAACATTGTAAAAACTTACTTGGACACATAAATGCTCATTTATATCATTTTCAACCCATTAATCACATGAATCACCCTCAAAACATGGCTAAATAGTCTAGAATAGTAGCGCTAGAATGCATAAATACACCCAACATCATCTGGGTTGGTAGTTAATGAGTGTAGGACTGCTATAATCATTGGAGACATGGATCTTTCTATATTGATAATTAATGATCAGCAGATTGAGGCAGAGAAATTGAAGGAAAGAGAGAGAGTGAATAAGAGGGCTAGGACAGGGCAGTTTAATTATGGTCAGAATAGGTTTGGAGGGGGAAATCATTCCCAGTTTCAAAATCGGTTATCTATGACCGTACCTTCTTCAGCCAATGATCTCACACCTAGGAATAAGAAGGAACAGTGAGGTATGTTTTCTATGTCTAGATCTCAGAATAGTGTGAGTGGGAAGCCCAATCATCCCTAATGTGCTAAGTGTGGTAAGAATCATGTGGGTGAATATTTTTGGGGCCAGAAAGGTTGTTATGGTTGTGGCTAGATGGGTCACATAATCAAAGAGTGCCCATGTGCTTGACAGAGAAATAGGGATGTTCCTTCCCAGACTCAAGCTGCTAGTGCACTAGCCCCTCTAGGTCGCCCAGCCCCACCTTAGGGTGATTCATCCAGTACCGGTGGTAGACAATACCAAAATTGGCTTTATGCCTTACCATCCCATCAAGAGAAGGAGGATTCACCAGATGTTGTTACTGGTATGCTTCGTGTCTTTCATCTTGATGTTTATATGTTGTTATACCCTAGGTCAAGTTTCTCTTATGTGACCCCATTAGTTGCAGTTAATTTTGAGATAAGTTCTGAAAAGATCCCTGAGCCTTTCTTAGTCTCTACTGTAGTAGGTGAGTTATTTGTTACTAAACAAATTTATAGAAAGTGTTCTATCACTGTCCTTCGTAAAGTCATGTTAGCAGATTTAATAGAGTTAGATATGGTTGACTTTGATCTTATTCTTGGTATGGGTTGGCTCTATTCTTGTTATGCAACAATAGATTGTCGTATCTGAGTGGTGAAGTTTCAGTTTCCAAATGATCCAGTCTTTGAGTGGTCAGGTAATTCAGTGTCACCCAAGAGTCATTTCATATCTTATCTTAAAGCCAAAAAGTTGATTTCCAAAGGGTGTATCTATCATCTTGTTTGAGTTAAAGACACTACATCTGAGGCTCCAAAAATTCAGTCAGTTAGTGTAGTTAATGAGTTTCCTAATGTCTTTCCAGAAGATCTCCTAGGGGTGCCTCTCAATAGAGAGATAGAATTCCGGATTGACCTTCTTCCCGATACTTAGCCAATATCCATTCCTCCTTATCGCATGGCTCCAACCAAACTTAAAGAGTAAAAAGAGCAGCTCAAAGATCTTTTAGATAAAGGTTTTATAAGAACTAGTGTTTCTCTATGGGGCGCTCTCATCCTATTTGTGCGAAAGAAAGATGGTTCTTTGCGAATGTTTATTGACTATTGTCAGCTAAATAAGGTCATAGTCAAGAATGAATATCCTATTCCTAGAATTGATGACTTATTTTTTCAACTCCAAGGTGAAAGTTATTTCTCAAAGATAGACCTTAGATTTGGCTACCATCAGCTTAAAGTAAGAGAATGCGATATTCCAAAGACAGCTTTCAGAACCTGTTACGGTTATTTTGAGTTCCTAGTCATGTCCTTCGGGCAAACCAATTCCCCAGCAGCCTTCATGGAACTCATGAATAAAGTGTTCAAATAGTACCTAGACACGTTTATCATAGTATTCATAGATGATATCCTTGTGTACTCTCGTAGCGAGGATCACCATGTAGATCATCTTAGAATTGTCTTGCAAACTCTTAGAGATCATAAATTATTTTCCAAATTCAGCAAATATGAATTTTGGCTAAGGTCAGTAGCCTTTCTTTGTTATATCATTTCTGTCAATGGCATTAGAGTTTATCCCCAAAAGATAGAAGCCGTAAGAAATTAGCTTAGATCAATATCTCTATCAGACATTGGAAATTTTTTAGGTCTAGCTGGTTATTACAGACATTTTGTTGAGGGTTTTTTGTCTGTTACGTATCCCATGTCTAGATTGACCCAAAAGAAAGTTAAGTTCCAGTGGTCAGATTTTTGCAAGAAGAGTTTTCAAGAGTTGAAGACTCGACTCACTTCAGTCCCAGTCTTAGTATTACCTGATGGTATGGATGGTTTTATTGTTTATTATGATGCCTCCAGAGTTGGTTTGGCTTGTGTATTGATGCAGAAAGGTAAGGTTATAGCCTATTCCTCTAGACAGTTGAAGCCTTACGAAAAGAATTACCCAACCCATGATATTGAGTTAGCTGCTGTGGTATTTGCTTTGAAAATCTAGAGACATTATCTGTATGGTGTGCATGTTAATGTGTTCACGGACCATAAAATCTTGCAATATGTGTTTACTCAGAGAAAGTTGAATCTCTGGCAGAGAAAGTGGTTAGAATTGTTGAAAAATTATGACATGAGTGTGTTGTATCATCTGAAAAAGGCCAATGTAGTGGCAGACGTCCTTAGTAGATTTTCAATGGGTAGTGTTGCTCATGTAGAGAATGATAAGAAAGAGTTAGCTCAAGAAGTTCATCGTTTAGCTAGATTGGGTGTTAGGTTTGTTGATTTAGCTCAAGGGAATGTTTGGGTTCAGAGTAGTTCTGAATCCTCCCTAGTTTTAGAAGTAAAGGAGTAGCAAGACATGGATTCTAGTTTGGTTAAACTGAAGGAGTCAGTTGAAGACCAAAAGATAGAGGCCTTCTCCCAAAGGAGAGATGACTTGTTGAGGTACTAAAGTAGATTGTGTTTTCCATGTATTGATGACTTGAGGCAGTAGATTATAGCAAAAGCATATGATGTGCGTTATTCTATTCATCCAGGTGCTACCAAGTTATACCGCAACTTGCGGGAAATCTAATGGTGGAATGGTATGAAGAAAGATATAGCAGAGTTCGTAGCTAAGTGTGCAAATTGTCAATAGGTTAAGGTACAACACGAGAGACCTGGTAGTACATTGCAAGAGTTTGGTATCCCCACTTGAAAGTGGAAAGAGGTAAATATGGTTTTTGTGATAGGATTACCCCTTTTGTGTCATCAGTATGATTCGATTTGGGTTGTTGTAGATAGATTGACGAAGTTAGAACATTTCTTACTAGTTCATATGTCTTACACAGATGAGGATTATGCTAAGTTGTACATCAGGGAGTTAGTCAGACTGCATGGAGTTTCCTTGTCTATCATCTCAGCTAAGGGTACTCAATTTATGTCCCAATTTTGGAGAGCGTTTCAGAAGGGTCTTGGTACCCAAGTTTATCTTAGTTCAGCTTTCCACCCTCAGACAGATGGTCAAGTAGATAGGACCAGCCAAACTCTAGAAGATATGTTGAGAGCATTTGCTCTTGATTTTAAAGGAAGTTGGGATGAGCATTTGCCATTGATTGAGTCCCCTTATAATAATAGTTACCATTCTATCATTCAGATGACCTCGTTTGAGGCTCTTTATGAGAGGAGATGTAGATCGCCCATAGGTTGGTTTGAAGTGGGTGGGTCGGTATTGCTTGGGCCCGATGCAGTATTTGAAGCTATGGAATAAGTTAAGTTGATTAGAGAAAGATTAAAAATAGCCCAGAGTTGTCAGAAATCCTATGCGGATATGAGAAGAAGGGACCTCGAGTTTGAGATTGGTGATTTAGTGTATTTAAAGATTTCACCCATGAAAGGGGTGAAAAGATTTGGCAAAAAAGAGAAGGTTAGTCCCCGACATGTTGGCCTTTTCAGAATTATGAGTCGTGTTGGGAAACAAGCTTATGAGCTTGATTTGCCTGTAGACTTGTCAGCCATTCATCCTGTATTCCATGTCTCTATACTTTGGAAGTCCATCAGGGACTCCACTGTTGTAATTCCTTTAGAAAGATCAGATATTCAGAACAACCTTTCATACGAAGAGATTCCAGTTGAGATTTTAGATCATTAGATCCGTAGACTAAGGAACAAAGAAATTCCCTTGGTCAAAGTTCTTTGGCGAAATTAGTCTGTTGAGGGCGCTACTGTAACACCTCAAAAAGTTTTGAATCCAAGTTTAATATTTTTAGTGAACATGAAGTGTACGTATTTTATGGAGAACTATAATGCATGGATGTACACATAATTTTTGTGTGTATAAGTTACTATGATTACTGCTAGTAGGAAAAATAAATTGAAGAGTCACGAATCTTAAGCATTGCTATTTATTAAGTAGATCCCACTTTAGCCCCCATAACATATTAATATGATAAGAAATATAAGAAAGGGAATTTTGTTTTGGAAAAAGTCCTTACAGTGGCAATTACATTTGACAAAAGTGGCAAAAAATAAAAAAAGGGGGAGAAACCTTCTTTAAAGTTACTATTTGAATAATATAGAAAAAGGGGAGAGAGCATATATTGAGTTCACTGGAACTCTTGGGAAGAAAAAAGAAAGACGTGTAGACATAATTGTTTCTTCTCCTCCCTGTTCCAAAAAATATAGAAATAAATTAGCTGAGCTCCTGCTTGTGGTTTCAAAGTGAGAAGAAGCAGTACTATTTGTACCCCCACTATTTTTCCCCTTTTTCTTCAACATCAAGGAACCAATTTCATAGTTAGTGTTGGGATTGAATTTCAAAAGGTAAGTTTGATATCCTTTCTTGATTTTAATTATGAATTCGTATTTAGGGATATTTAATTTGAATCTTGGTACTAGCTCTTAAATTGGGTTGCTTAATTGGGTTTCTTGTGAAATTTTTATAAGAGAAAGGTTTTTAGGGATTCCTATCAATTTGGTGATTTTACCTTTGAATTAAATAAGTTGAAAAAGTTAGAATTCTTTCCGAATCCCTATTAAGAAACTCAATTGGTTTTGAGAATAATCGATGATTATTGGAATAAAATTGTTAAATGTACCTACGGGTCATTAATGAACATATATGTTATCCTTGTAGTTAGTAGATTGGATATTGGATATCTTAAACTGGTGATTGGATGGATAAAGGTTTGGACTACTACTGTAGCTAGTAAAGCACTAAGGTATGTAAAACTAAACCCTTCTTCTCCATTAAGGCACCACCCAACGTCTAGTAGCTCTCCCGATTAGTGTTAATCTAATTCTCATGAAATACAAACGTAGAATCTTTATGTCTCCTTGCATATCATTCCCTCGCCCTACCATTAAGCTTATAGGTATCTATATTTCCCTTTTGTGTCATGTTTTCATGATACTTCCATATTATCATAAGTTTCTGTAATTGATGCCCTTACATATTAGGAGTAAATAGTAATAGCATAGCATTACTTGTATATGGTAGCTATATGATCATTATTGTAACTCATATGTCATAGGCCTTCAAGGCATTATTTTGTAAACATTAACGAAGGGGGGGGGGGGGGTACATAGGTTTGTCTTGGCATATCGCTCGACGTGATTTTGTGCACAGGATCGAGACCGGACCACTATAGTAAGCCCAACTATTAGGAGTACCCACCTTTGTGGCATCATTTGTATTTGAAGTCAGTTGGAACATCCTGTGTTGGTTTCCCATGACTTGAGCCAATTATGGAATATATGGCCTGCGGGCAGACCCTCATAGTGAGCCCCTGGGCAGGGCGTACCTGAATACAGACTACGATTACAGTTACACATATGAGATCATAGCAATGAGTTTGTGAGCTACATATGTTTTATACTTGCTTAGATTGCCTTCGAAAGGTCATCTTATGATCATTTGTACGACTTATAGGATAAGTGCATCATCTAGGAAAAGTATAGGTACTATATTACAATGAACACTTTTCTAAATATCATATATGACGCTAATAAGGTTGGTGCATAAGTTATCAGTTCATATCATATATATGTTATTTGTTGGCTCATACATTTTTCACTTTACTATTTGACTTATATGAGCTTCTTTACTTGTCCATTTGTTATTCTGTCTTCTTTCATACCAGTACATGTTGTTTATGTACTGATGTCTTAGGCCCACCATATTTTATTAATGCAGGGTCAGATCCTCTGGATAGCAGACGTCCACATTAAACTCTTTTTCCATTTCCAGCTGGTATTTTTTGAGCTCCAACTCCCTCTGGAGCCAGTTTATGCCTAGTATTTTGATTATATGTATAGGTCTCTGGTTGGGAATGATGGGCCTAATGCCAACTAGTCACTTATAGTATGGTGTGTTAAACTGACTAGAGGCTTCATGGATATCCTGTAGTTTTGTATAGTTTTATAAATATAACTTGTTGTGTATATATGCAATGTTTATTGAATATCCTGCTCGTTATTATCCCATAACCTCGTGTACGTCATAGAATGCTTGTCGAGTAAGTGAATATGGTTTTTGTCAGTTATTATTATTTTGGGGTGTGACAAACTTGGTATCAGAGCGCCTAGGTTCAGGTGTCCTAGGAAGTCTATGATTCTGTGTCTAGTAGGACCTTACTTATCGATGTGTTGCACACCATATTTATAATTAAGGGACTACATGGGCATTTAGGAATTTTACCTTCCTATATAATCTAGATCGTGCAACAGAGCTAAGTTATAGAAAGTTACTTCTGACTCCTGTTCTGCTTATTTGTGATACAGACCATGTCTGCTATAGAGAAGGATAAAACTGCCCAGTAGTATGCTATACGCGCTACTAAGGAGGCAACCACTATCGGGTAATCTCCCGTATTGATGGATCTGAATAGGACTCAAGAAAGTTTGTTGGGTTCTATGCTTTCAAGTTCTCAAATGCCCAGAATGGAAGGACCTACAGGGGTTTCTACACCTCCAGTGGTACCAACGGTCGTTCTTATCCCACCACTAGGTGCCTCAAACCTAGATATAAATAAAGCAATACTGCTGCTTACACAGTTGGTCTCCAATCAAGCCCAAAGACAGAGTGTGGACGTACCTATTGCTACTCAGGGAGTTTCTACTCAGGGTACGATAGACGAATCTAGGATCAAAGATTTTCTCTGTATGAATCCACCAAAATTCACAGGTTCTAAGCTTGCAGAGGACCCTCAATAGTTCATTGATGAGACTCATAGAATTTGTAAGGTGGTGTGGATATTGGATACAAATATAGTTAAATTAGCCGCCTATCGACTAAAAGATATTGCCATTGATTGGAATGAGATGTGGGTTACCTCGAGGGGTCAGAAAGCTCCTCCATCAGTCTGGACAGAATTTTCAAAAGACTTCATTGATCATTTCATGCCATTAGAGCTCCGAGAGGTGAAAGTGGATGAATTTCTATCTTTAAAGCAGGGTAATCTTAGTGTCAAGGAGTATTGTTTGCGGTTTACACAGTTGTCCAAATATGCTCCAGAGGTGGTTAGCACACAAGCAAAATAGATTCATCGCTTTGTGTATGTTCTTGCAGGTCCCTTGAAGGACCTTCTTTCTATTGCTTCTATGAATAAAGATTTTGATATAGCAAGGATTATGGAATGTTCTCAACAGATAGAGAAAGATCAACGCAATCATGAAATAGATAGTGAAAGGGAGCAGAGTAAAAGAGCTAGGACGAGCAGCCAGTATCAGGGAAGTAGTAGAGCTACCACTAGTAAAGGATCATCTAGGTAGACCCAGTTGGATATGCACTCCACATCTAATTCTCCAACTCAGTTCTTGAGGCACAGGTATGAACAGAGTCAGACTTCAAGAGCACCAGACTTACTGCCTTAGAGGGGTGTTAGTTGAGGGTTACCACCCCGTCCTACATACAGGCAGTGTGGCTGACTGCCT
Source organism: Capsicum pubescens (assembly GCA_030864215.1). Taxonomy (NCBI): domain Eukaryota; kingdom Viridiplantae; phylum Streptophyta; class Magnoliopsida; order Solanales; family Solanaceae; genus Capsicum; species Capsicum pubescens. Next base: position 282,034,670 of record CM061540.1, on the reverse strand, counting down.
AGAGGAGAGTATCGGCGTGGTTCAAATGCGTGTTACTGGTTTGGTATAGAGGCTCATATGGTACGTGATTATCCTCATCTTAGAGGTAAAGGTAGAGGGGATCGATTACAGCCTACAGGGTCAGCATCAGCTTCATCTTCATCAGTGCTTTCTTCTTCTTGTGGTCCTCAGGCATCAGTAGGAAGAGGAGCTGGTAGAGGCATAGGGCCCAGTTCGAGTGCAGGCCCGAACCGTATGGATGCACTAGCTGGTTGACAGGATTTAGAGGTGTCTCCAGATATGATCACATGTACTTTAGCTATCTTTTCATACGATGTATATTCCTTGATAGACCCAGGATCTACCTTGTCATATGTTACTCCATTCGTTGCTAAGAAGTTCGGAATCGAGCCGGAGTTATTACGCAAACCATTTGCAGTATCAACTCCAGTAGGAGATTCTATTATAGCTAGACGAGTCTATTATGATTGTGTGGTGATAGTATGTGGCCGTGCTACATTGGCTAATCTTATTAAACTTGAAATGATTTACTTTGACGTTATTATGGGTATGGATTAATTATCCTCTTGTTATGCTACAGTTGATTGCCGAACCAAGATAACCCATTTCCACTTCCTAGCAGAGCCAATCCTAGAGTGGATGGGGTAATTCTATGATGCCTAGAGGGAGGTTTATTTCCTTTTTAAGGCTTGAAAGCTTATTACAAATGGGTGTTTGTATCACCTAGTCCAAGTGAAAGACATTGAGGCCGAAAAGCAGGCATCAACTTTAGGATCCATACCAGTGGTGAATGAGTACTCAGATATGTTTCCTGATGAACTTCCTGGATTACCTCCTATCAGAGAGATCGATTTTGGTATTGATGTAGATCCCGGTACTCAACTGATATCAATTCCACCTTATAGAATGGACCCTGCCGAATTGAAAGAGTTAAAAGAGTTACTTGATAATGGTTTCATTCGGCCTAGTCTATCACCCTGGGGTGTATCAGTGCTATTTGTACTAAAAGAAAATGGCATGTTGAGAATGTGTATAGATTACAGGAAGCTAAACAAAGTGACAATAAAGAATAAGGACCCTCTCCCCCAAATAGATAATTTATTTGATCAATTACAGGGATCTAGATGTTTTTCAAAGATCGATTTGAGGTCCGGTTATCACCAACTCAGAATTCATGAAGCAGATATTCCCAAAATTGCCTTTCGGACAAGATATGGGCACTTTGAGTTTCTTGTCATGTCATTTGGACTAATGAATGCCCCGACAGCCTTCATGGACATGATGAATAGAATTTTCAAACCTTTTCTTGTTATATACGTGATTGTATTTATAGATGATAGTTTGGTATATTCACGTAACAAAGTTGAGCATGCACATCATTTGAGGTCAGTATTGCTGACATTGAGAGAGCACCAGTTGTATGCTAAGTTCTCTAAGTGGGAATTTTGGTTGACCTCGGTAGCCTTTCTTGGTCATGTGGTATATGGAGAAGGCATTAGAGTAGATTTTCAGAAGATAAAAGTTGTGAAGAATTGGCCTCGACCAACCAGTCCAACTGAGATGCATAGTTTCTTGGGGCTAGAAGGTTATTATAGGAGATTTGTAGAGGGATTTTCCTCTATTTCTACCCCATTGACCAAGTTGACACAGAAAACAGTTAAGTACCGGTGGACTGATGATTGTAAAAAAAGTTTTCAAGATTTGAAACATAGATTGACTATTGCACTGGCATTAGCTTCATCAGAGGGCACCAAAGGATATATGGTGTACTGTGATACTTCAGGTGTTGATTTGGGTTGCGTCCTAATGCAGTATGGAAGATTTATAGTGTATGCTTCTTGAAAATTAAAGAAATATGAACAGAATTATCCCACTTATGACTTAGAGCTTGCAGCTGTGGTTTTCGCGCTTAAAATGTGGCGCCATTATTTATATGGAGTGCATGTTGATATCTATACTGATCATAAGAGTCTTCAATATCTATTCAAGTAGAAAAAGTTGAATTTGAGGCAAAAGAGGTGGTTAGAGTTACTGAAGGATTATGACGACAATATTCTCTATCATCTAGGTAAAGGTAATATTGCAGCTGATACTCTTTGATGACTATCCATTGGTAGTCTAGCACACCTGCCACCTTTTCAACGGTAAGTAGTGAGAGATGTTCACAAATTGGCTAATCTGGATGTTAGCCTTGTGGATTCTGAAGATGATGGCATTGTTATGCTTAATTCAGCCAAGTCTTCGCTTGTGGCATCAGTTAAGCAGAAGCATTATGATGATCCCTTATTGTTCCAGTACAGAAAGGTAGTTCAACAAAATTGAATCACAGTATTTGAGATCGCAAGCGATGGTACTTTGAGGTGTCGAGGTAAATTACGTGTACCTGATGTAGATGGGTTGTGACAATAAATTATGGATGAGGCACATTGCTCTTGTTACTCATTTCATCCGGCTCTACAAAAATGTATCATGATCTAAAAGAGATCTACTAGTGGAACGACATGAAGAGAGATATAACAGAATATGTAGTGCAGTGATCCAATTGTCAGCAGGTGAAAGCGGAACATCAAAGACCTGGTGGCCTAGCTCAAACCTTTAGTATTCCTGTGTGGAAATGGGATGGCATTAATATGGACTTTTTTGTAGGCTTACCTTTTTATTATCGGAAACATGACACTATTTGGGTAATAGTTGATCGGTTGACGAAATCAACCCATTTTCTTCCTGTTAAGTCTACTAGAACAGCTGAGGATTATGCTAAACTTTATGTAAAGGAGATTGTTTGCTTACATGGGACCCCAATGTACATTATTTCAGATAGAGGTTCCCTATTTAAAGCTCAATTTTGGAAGTCATTTCATAAGAGCTTGGGTACTCAGGTGAACCTTAGCATGGCATTTCATCCGCAGATAGACGGCCAAGCTGAGCGTACCATTCAGACGCTCGAAGATATGTTGAGAGTGTGCGTGCTGGATTTTAAAGGTGATTGGGATGATCATTTGCCTTTAATAGAATTTGCTTATAATAACAGTTATCACTCCAGCATTGGCATGGATCCATTCAAAGCTCTCTATGTGAGGCAATGTATATCACCTATTGGTTGGTTCAAAGTTGGCAAGACACGGGTATTGGATCCAGATTTAGTCCATCAAGCTGTTGAAAAGGTTAAACTGATACGAGAGCGGTTGAAGACTGCCCAGAGTAGGCAAAAATCATATACGAATGTGCGACGTAGAGATTTAGAGTTTTATGTTGATAATTTTGTGTTCTTAAAGGTATCGACGATGAAGGGCGTTATGCGATTCGGGAAAAAGGGTAAATTGAGTCCTAGGTATATTGGACCCTATAGAGTTTATTCAGAAAATATGCCAGGTAACCTATGAGCTAGAATTACCTCCAGAGTTAGCTGCAATGCACCCTGTCTTTCATGTGTCTATGCTACGTAAATGCTTAGGAGATCCGTCTCGTGTCATCCCTCTAAAGAGTATTAAACTTGCTGGAGACTTATCATTCGAGGAAGTCCCCGTGGCCATATTGGATCGACAGGTCAGGATGTTAAGATCTAGAGACATAGCTTCAGTAAAGGTGTTATGGAGGAACCAAAACATAGAAGAAGCAACGTGGGAAGAAGAAGCGGATATGAAAACTAAATACCCTTATTTATTTCAAAAACTATCAAAAGGTTCTTAAACAACTTTTCCCTTTATATGATCATTAGTTTCTATTATATTTTGTTATGTTGATATCTGATTCTTACCTGATATGTTTAGGTACATGATTTGTGCCTTGGATCCTTTATATTTACATGGAAATAGCATGCACATGCAAAGTATAAGGTAAGTTACATGGTTGGTGATGACTTTTAATTGTGTGTAAGGCCAAGAGGAGCCTTGTGTACTATTTTTTGGGTTTAAGGCCAAGCAGAGCCTCGTATGTTATTTGTTGAGTATTATATGTGTGGTGACACTCTGTGAAGCGTATTTGGATGTGTTCGGGCTAGCTGACTGGTACCCGATAGTCCTATTTACAAAGGAAACTCTGGTGAAATTTTTAGAAATTTAGAGAGTTAGTCAAATTTTTGACTATCATTCGACAAAGTAAGACCGAACTTGGTTAAATGTTATAGTGAAGGTGTTGGATAATGGTGGAATGGATAACAAGCTATAAGCATCATCGAGGATGAATGATCCTAAGTGGGGGAAATTGTAACACCTCGAAAAGTTTTGAATCCAAGTTTAATATTCTTAGTGAACATGAAGTGTACGTATTTTACGGAGAACTATAATGCATGCATGTACACATAATTATTGTGTATATAAGCTACTATGATTACTGCTAGTAGGAAAAATAAATTGAAGTGTCACCAACCTTAAGCATTGCTATTTATTAAGTGGGTCCCACTTTAGCCCCCAAAACATATTAATGTGATAAGAAATATAAGAAAGGGAATTTTGTTTTGGAAAAAGTCCTTACATTGGCAATAACATTTGACAAAAGTGGAAAGAAAAGAAAAAATGGGGAGAAACCTTCTTTAAGGTTACTATTTGAATAATATAGAAAAAGGAGAGAGATCATATATTGAGTTCACTGAAACTCTTGGAAAAAAAAGAGAAGAAAAACGTGCAGGCCTAATTTTTTCTTCTCCTCCCTCTTCCAAAAAATACAGAAATAAATTAGTTGAGCTCCTTCTTGTGGTTTCAAAGTGAGAAGAAGCTGTACTATTTGTACCCCCACCGTTTTGTCCCCTTTTTCTTCTACATCAAGGAACCAATTTCATAGTTAGTGTTGGGATTGAATTTCAAGAGGTAAGTTCTCTATCCCTTTCTTGAATTTAATTATGAATTCGTATTTAGGGATAGTTAATTTAAATCTTGGTACTAGCTCTTAAAGTGGGTTGCTTAATTGGGTTTCTTGTGAAATTTTGATAAGAGAAGGGTTTTTAGGGATTCCTATCAATTGGGTGATTTTACCCTTGAATTGAATAAGTTGAAAAAGTTAGAATTCTTTCTGAATCCCTTTTAAGAAACTCCATTGGTTTTGAGAATAATCGATGATTATTGGAATAAAATTGTTAAATTCACCTACGGGTCATTAATGAACATATATGTTATCCTTGTAGTTAGTAGATTGGCTATCGGATATCTTAAACTGGTGATTGGAATGATAAAGGTTTGGACTACTACTGTAGATAGTAAAGCACTAAGGTATGTAAAGCTAAAACCTTCCTCACCATTAAGGCACCACCCTACGTCAAGTACCCCTTCCGATTAATGTTAATATAATTCTCATGAAATACAATTGTAGAATCTTTATATCTCGTTGCATATCATTCCCTCGCCCTACCGTCAAGATTATAAGTATCTATCTTTCCCTTTTGTGTCAAGTTTTCATGATACTTCCATATTATCATAAGTTTCTGTACTTGATGCCCTTACACATTAGGAGTAAATAGTAATAGCAAAGCATTACTTGTATATGGTAGCTATACCATCATTATTGTAACTCATATGTCATAGGAATTTAAGGCATTATTTTATAAACATTAACGACGTGGGGATACATAGGTTTGGCTTGACATATAGCTCGACGTGATTCTTTGCATAGGATTGAGACCGGACCACTATAGCGAGCCCAACCATTGGGCGTACTTGCCTTTGAGGAGTCATTTGTATTTGAAGTCAGTTGGAACATCCTGTGTTGGATTACCCTAACTTGAGCCAACATATGGCATATATGGACTGCGGGCAGACTCTCATAGTGATCCCCTGGGCAGGGCATATTTGAATACAGACTGTGATTACAGTTACACATATGAGATCATAGCAATGAGTATTTGAGCAACATATGCTTTATACTTTCTCAGATTGCCTTTGTAAGGTCATCTTGTAATCATTTGTATGACTTATAGGATAAGTGCACCATCTAGGAAAAGTATAGGTCCTATATTACATTGAACACTTTTATAAATAACATATATGACACTGATAACGCTCAAATTACACTCTTGAATGGTTGTAAGATATTGTTGTCAATATAAAACCCAACTAGGTTGGGGTCGAATCCCACAAGGAATAAGGTGTGAACCCAAGTTGTTTGCAATTTAATTTACTAATAGTTAATGTTTCCTGAAATGGGGGGTTTAAGTGTCATGATCAATTGTTTGTCACTTTAATTTTGATGTTTGTAATCAAGAGTTTATGAAATAACTAGAATTATGTTCACTAGGGCTTACGGTACATGAAAGATGCTAAAGGTGATTCAAGATTCTCATGGTGGGTAGGATAACAAGCTATCTTTATCGATGTTATGATTAAATGTCTCTCGACCTACTTAAGAGTTTAATTTCCTAATCCTCTCGGACTTAGGGAATTTCTATTCACCACCCAGATTTTACCTCAGCTTAACCAACCTTGTTACATCGCTGATTATTAAACGAAGTATTTCCGAGCCCCTGTTGATAATTCACTTCCTACTATATTTGATTTCTTTCTCAAGCAAATCAAAGCAGGTGTCTCTACTATTTGCAACCAATAGACGTTAATTAAAGCGTCAAAATCATAAAGAAATCCTACCACCTATTGAATCTTGAATACCTAGCACCTTATCAAGACCTAACCTTAGATCCCATAATTCAGGTTAATGGAGTTTAGACTCTCATGACGTAAAGAATGAAACACATAATTGAATTCATGATTTGAAAGATAAACTTACAGTGATGAATAAAAACCAGTGAATCATAGATTAGATCACACAGGACAAATCCCCCAATACCGATAATAATCTCTCCAAATAGTTGTGTTGTTAAGTCTAGAAGTAGAGAGAGAAAATATCAACGTATGTTCCCAAACTCAAAGTGTCGAATAATAATGAATAATGATTATTTAGAAAACCCTAAAACAAAGCTTTAAATAGTTTAACCTAATTATGGAAACAAAATCAAGGTTACAGCTTTTCCTCAAAATAGACGACGACATCCGTGATAGCTTATCCGGAGTCTGGCGATTTATCACGGATGTCGTTAGCTCCTCTTCACTTTTGGCTCTTGCTGTCTAAGGCTGACGACAACGACCACGGCTTATCAGGATTTTGACGGCTTATCACCAATGTCGTCAAGACTACTTCCCAGCTTCCATGTTCTTCCTAAGTTTGATGGTATCCTTGATGCCTTATCACAAAATGTCATCACAAATTTTACTCAACACCCATTCTCTAGTTAAAGCTAACGATGGCCTTGATAGCTTATCACCAGGCTGGCGACTTATCATGAATGCCGTCAACCACACTTGTCCTTTATTTGCTTCAGAATTCAACCTTTTTGCTTCCATTATTGTTGGTTCCCCTACATCTCATCTGTTACTGCAAAAAATCAAAGTAAACTGATCCAAAAACAACTAAAGTTGCTCAAGACATTGCAATTATTTAGAGTTAAAAGCTTCAAATATGTTAGCATAGGCTCAAACATCAACACCCTCAACTTAAACAATTGCTTGTCCTCAAGCAACCATAACATAACTAAGAGAATACAAAGAAAAATCTGGCAGCTACCTACTCATATTAGTTTAGAATATATTCACCATCTCCAAGGTCAGTCAATTTAAAACTCACTGTTGATGTTTTGAAGAACAACCATGCAACTCACAAGCATCAAAATGTGGCAAAAATTCTGAAAAAACAACCATGCCATACCAATATCACACTATCTAAACAAGTCAGTGACTAGCAACATACCCAGTGTGCCCTTACAACAAAGAAATCCCTTTTTCACTCATATGCGAATTCACATACATAACATAGGGATAATCATAAGATTTACTCTCAGAATGAAATTCCAAACATTACATGTCAAATGCCATAGGCTTGCCATTATAGTCGGTACACAAGTTTTCGGACAGGTCAGTTAGGATCACTATAGGGCTTTTCTTAAGCTTGTAATGCAGGTCAGGGGCTGGTATGATATTCATAGATATTTTAGAGTGACTATGACTCCTTGACACTACACTAAACTTTTGGGGTTTCAACTCTCAACCTTCTTTTCTTCCACACAAGCTCAATATGGATGCGATCTTTCAAATTAACATATTATTTTTTTATCATCTTTTACACAGCTTTTTCTTTTCTTATTGCTTTTTCACTGCACCCAACTTTTTATTCTTTTCTTTTATTTTTCTGCTCTTCATACTCATTTTGCATCATGCACCTCTATGATAGCCATCCTCAACTTAGGTTGTTTACTTAAGTCAAGGTGCACAGTATCCAAGGTGGACTGGGGCCAAAACAAGTTCATTGTGATGTAAACAGGAAGGTGAGAGGTGTCGTAGAAAGAAATAGGCTAATTAGTCTTAAAATAGGGATCAAAATATATTATGCACATAGGGAAGGTCATTTTGGCTAAAGTGGGATAAAATAAAAAACGGCCTATGATCCTTTCCTAACTCCTATCCTATGGCCATAGAAAGACTAACAGGGAAAGTTCTATCTTCAACACACAACGGGAAATGAGTAAGACCTTACACACACATGGAACACAAGTATCTTGCATATCACTACTTATTCGGTTCGTACACTTGTTTAACAAAGGTTATTCAGTTGCCAGACTAATGCCACAAAAAGATACACCGTGGTCACAAATGGATGCAATTCACATAGTAAACCATATATCAGACCAATGGAGAGGCACTCAAAGTCAAAAAATAAGCTAACTGCCTCAAGTACCTGTATTACTTCTAATTATCTACCAAAAGTTTTTTTTTTCCAACAACATTCTGCCCTACACCCTCAACTTAAATTTGAAAATAAAATGAACTCAGGGTTTAGGACATACCTGGAGTGAATCAAGTGTGAGGCTTATGGGTCTCCAACCCTACTGCTGCATCATCTACTGTCTTCTCTCCCTCAGGAGCACCTGGCCTTGCAGTGGTTGGAGCCTTGCTAGATGAGGCACCTGCAGCCCTAGCTCAGATGGCTGCCTCCCATTTCTTATTGTCTGCTAGGGACTCCATTCTTTCTTTCTTCAATTCCTCCTTTTTGGCCTTTTTTTTCAACTTTTTTTTCACTCTTCTTTCTTCCCTGCTGTCCGGTTCTTCTCTCTTATCTTTGCCCTTCTTCTCCCCTTTTTTTCTTTTTCTTTGGTGAATCTCCAGTGAGTTTAAGTATTGGAATTTGTTCCTCAAATTCATCCACAGCCAGACCTGTTGGCACCATAAATTGATGCTACTGCAACACCTCAATATCTGCCTTTACCTTGTCCAATACCGCTCTGAATTTAGCAAGATCAACCCTTGATATTTCTTTTGCCTGTGCATCGAATCGGTTCTCCAAATCTACAACACGTTTAGGCAATGTCACAAAAGGCTCAAGGGAAGCCTTGATTCTCTTGTCTACTGCAGCAACAAACTGTTTGGCAAAGGCATGTAGTTGTGCCTCACACCATTTGGCTTGTTTAGCCACTTTTCTATTATTAATTAGAGGAACTGCAAATCCTGCTGCTACTATAGGAGTTGAGGGGTTGGGTTCATTCTCAGGCACTAAACCTGCATGCGCTGAAGAAGTTGGGTGCACAGTCTCAAAATCTTGCACCTCCACATTAGGTGTTGAACCGATATCTGTAACTGTAGGGTTTGCTTCTACCCCTGCAACTCTATCAAGTCTCAGTCCTGGCTAATTTTCACCATACCATATGGGGTTGTGTGTTTTTCAAGCAGAAATATTATCATCAATCCCTACAATCTTTGGCACATTAGCATCTCGACACAACTCTGTAATAAGACAAGGAAAAGGATAAGCAGTATCGATTCTCGACATTCTAATCTTCATCTCATGAGCAATGATTTCCCCAACATTTAGGGGGAGCTTCTGCACCATGCTTGCTACTAGGATAGCTCGGTCATCACCCAGAATATTGTCTCCATCAGTGGGCATCAACCAGATACGTACTATGCCCCACCAAAACTTTCTCTCTTGAGTCAAAGAGGACTTACAGATTCTCTCATATAGGTTGGTCACCCATGTTGGTTCTACTTCGGCTATGATGTTGGCCAACCACGGACGTTGTTTTTCTTGATTCTTAATTCGAGCATGGATTGATAGTGTAATGGCCTGAGAAGTGAAGTTGGGGCCATGCAAGAACCTGTTAATGGTTCTGATTGAGACATAAACCCTTACGCCCCTTACCTGAACTATATCCACTAGGGGCTAGTCTACAACTCTTTCTCTTGGTCTATACATATTTTCTAACTGAGCTTGTTAGTTTGCGTAAAACTCCCGGACCAGTGCAGGGCAAAATGAGCCTCCCACTTTTGTGGTCCATCCCAAGCCATACTCTTGGAACTTTAGTTCCACTTCAGGGTACCTGCTCAACCCTTGAATGATAATCCGTTTTTCTTCCTGAATCGGCCTTTTAGCTCTTCTTCTATCAGTTCTGCGAAGCCCAACAGTGAAGATGCCCTCTGCTTTGGGAATTTGCCATCTTGCATTGTCTTGAACTTCAGGGTTCTTACATTTGAGAAGTGTTCCCTGAGCTGGAGAGTCTTCATCTTATTGTTGTTCAGTGGATGGGGATCTGGATATTGTTCCCTCAGACTCAGACTTTTTGGACCCTTCCTATTCCTCTTCTTCAGATTCAGTATGTTCAGACTCATGCTGCTTATGTTCAGAATGTTCAGATTCCTTCTGCTCAGAAGTTGTTGTTGTTTCAGTGTCCTCACTATCCTCCCCCTCAACTGGTATGGGTGATGGAGGTTTTGTAGGGCTTTGCTTCTTCTTTTGCTTCTAGAGCAGAGGTTCTTCCTCTTCATAATCAGACTACTCATCAATGAGTTTTTGGCGTACACTTTTCTGTTGATCCTTCTTGGTACAATGAGGACTCTTTTCTTTGGGTGACATTATAAGGTTCCTGTAGCAATATAAAAACATCAGTCAATCCTTAAGGGCATAAGAACAAACACATTAATCATTTAAGTTTCACATCCTTTGAGAAGGATCATTCATGCTTCAGGCTCCAGGTGTGACAACATTTCTTTATAATCCTTCACGACTGTGATAGTTTATCACAGTTATCGATAACCTCATATAGAACCTACAACTCCTTATCAACTTCTGAAGAAATCTCTGATAAGCTATCGGAATTGTGATAGCCTATCATGAATGTCATCAGCTCTAAACAAAATCCACTTCTTTCTCAACAACCTTTGACGACATTTCTGATAAGCCATCATAGGTGTGATAGCTTATCATGAATGTCGTCATCTTTTATCAGAACCCAAATTTTGACCTCAACTCAATTTTTGGTCCCATTATTTCTCAAAATCCACTCGAGTTCCGATTTGCGAGATGAACTTTAACCCTTAGACTTGCATAGCAAACCCTAGGTGCAATCTTTAGCTCCTATCCAAGTTGACCTTAATTTAAGCCTCTTAGGAACTTGTTTTTTCATCACTCTATCACTTACCTCAAGAATAGAAAAGTTAAACTTATAGCATACCTGATAGGAGCCCACACCGAGATTACACGCACAAGAGGAAGTAGAAAGAAATTCTTGATTTTGAATTGCAAACCCACACTCAAGGGAACTTGTTTTTCTTGATTAACTTTGGAAAATTATTTGGAATGAGTAAGTAAATAAACTAAGTGAAGAAAGAAATAAACTAAAGAAGTAAAGAAAATAACATAGGCAAGAATATGAAAAGGTTCAACTGTGGGCCAGGTCAGATTTTCTGAACTGGGCCCAAAATGGTCTAGCAATGCTTTCAAATTCTTCTTGACGACATCTTGTGATGGCTTATCACAAGTGTAATAGCTTATCATTGATTTCATCAGCCTTAATAGAAACTGCCTTAAGTTTGGACTATCTGGCGACATTTTTTATAGCTTATCACAGTTTGACGGCTTATCAGAGATGTCATCATGACCTTTCATCTGACATCCTCATTTTTCACCTTCTCTGTACTAAATACTAATTATAAAAGTAAAAACACTTTCTTAAACATAACAACTTTGGGTTGCCTCCCAATAGCGCCTGATTTACTGTCGCGGCACGACTTGGTTATCTTGACTACTCAGACTTCTCCAAGACAACCTGTTGATAACCTTTTACCATCATCATAGAAGACGTCAAAAATTGAGAAAGCACTCATCTCTTTTTGCTGAATCATAGATGAGTGTATTTTGAAACGTGCTTCTTTTTCATTGAACCTGGACTTTAGCTCGTTCAACTCCATGTCTACCAGCACTCTACCAATTGCAAGTAATGGCCTACCCAAGATGATGGGCACTTCAAAATCCATCTCACAATCTAGGACCACAAAATTAGAAGGCAGAATAAAATTGTCTACCTTTACATAAACATCGTGTAGTATGCCCATAGGCCGCTTCACAAACCTAGCTGCCATTACCAACCACATATTTGTTGGGGTAGGACCCCCCAAACCCAATTTGTTGTACACAACCAGTGGCATTAGATTTATACCGGCTCCTAGATTGCACAGTGCTTTTGTGAATTTTAGGGAACCAATAGTACACGTGATGGAAAATTCTCCCGGATCTGCCTTTTTCTGCACTAAAGACCTTGTAGAGATAGAACCACACTGGAGAATATTGTTCTCCGGCTCATGGATAACCTTCTATTTCTTGGTTACAAGGTCTTTCATGAACTTCGCGTATCCTGGCATTTGCTCAAGTGCCTCAATCAAAGGCACATTTATTGTCAATTGCTTGAGCATTGCCATGAAATTGCTGAATTTTGCATCCTCAACATTTTACTTCAATCGTTAAGGAAAAAGAGGTGGTGGTCTGGGAATATTTTTCAACACCACTTCCTCTTCCTTCTCTTTTTCCTTATCCGAAGCATCAATCGAACTATCCAGCTTCTCAGACTCCACTGGATTTCTTTCTTCGAATTCATCAACAACTACTTCACCATCTATAGATTTGCTTACAGATGGGCCAAGTAACATCTTGCCACTCCTAGTGGTAATCTCCATACATGAGATATCATTCCATAGATTCTGAACTGTATCACTAGGTAAAGTACCACTTTTTCTCTAGTTCAATGTTGCGGAAAGTTGAATCATCTGCTGCTCCAACTTCTTGATAGAAGTGGAGTGTGAACTATCCAATTGACTTAGGGTAGAGAATTCACCCTTCATAGTAGTTACCCCCAATTTGGTAGCCTCAACTTCCTTCAATAATTTTTCCATCATGTCCTCTATGGACATCTTGCCAGATCTAGTTGCAGCAGCTTCCCAATTTCCAGGAGGAATATATAAACCACTCCTATTATTATTGATTCTCCAGTTTCCTTGCTCCCTATCTTTATAATCAGTCTTGTCATAAAAGTTCCAACCTTGATTCCCTTGGCTACTGCCTCGGAAACCCCCTGATTACTCACATAGTTTGCCTCCTCATCTGTATTAGTAGCCATGGTGCACTGAGATTTCACATCTTTGACCTTTTTAGTCTTGCTTGACAGCAAGTGCTTGGCCAGCAAGTCCATCTATATCTTCAGGTGGGCCATGTCTTAGTCTTGATCCTCATATCTTCTGCGCTGCCCCGTAGTCATACCAACAGATACAGTCAGGCTAGCTACCACAAAATCCCTAGTATGCCAAACTCGACTCTATTTGGTCAGCCTATTCAGTATATCTGAGGCATCTTGAAAAGACAGATCAACAAATAAACCACCAGCAGCATTATCTACAGTCGGCTTTGTTACAGAGTTAAGAGCCCTGTACAAAGTCTCCATAAAGTGTAGGTCTATCATATTGTGGTTCGAATACTGTGTCTTCTTTTTCTTGAACCTCTCCCATGTCTTAGGAAAAACTTCGGTAGGGAGCTGTCTAAAGTTGCTGATCTTGTCTCTCAACTGTACCCTCCTGGAGGGTGAAAAAAACCATTCTAGGAATGCTTCTTTCAACTCCCTCCAGTGGGTGATGGAATCAGGCGTAAGCTTATTTAACCACATTGTTGCCTCTCCAGACAGAGACAATGGAAACAATCTCAACCGGATCGCATTCTAGATCACTCCCGAATTATCAAAAGATTTGCAGATGGTGATAAAGTTCACAAAGTGCATGTTAAGATCATCACCGGGTAGGCCACTGAACAATCCCTTCAGATTCAGGAGTTGAATCATGGTACTTTTTATGCTGAATTTTTCACCAGGTGTCAACGGTGGAGGAATGATCGCACCCATTGCACCTGCTCCGTCCATTCCTTCATAATCATAATCAACCTTGTATTGGACAGGTTGTTGACCATACCTTCCTCTGTCTGGATGATTTCTATTGAAATTTTGCTGCACTGGTGCAGCAATTTGCTCTGCTCACCTTAAGTTTTGAGGATTAAGGAATTCCTCATCACCCAAGTCTTCATCACCAAGTTTCGGATGATGTACTTGTTAACCCTCGTTCTATACGTTCACCTGAGCCCTAGCCAAGACTTCCAGTCTATCAGCCTCTTGCTATTCTACCATTCTCTCGATCAACTGTAGTTTTGGATTAATTGGTAATAACAGTTCTCCAGAACTTCTTATTTTTGGCATAAACAACAAGAACTCTACAATTAAACAAAAACAACAAAAAAATGTAAATCTAGGAAACTTAACTAACAATCAATTAGCGCACACAAACTTTCAGTTTACAATCGTATTCCCCGGCAACGGAGCCAGTTTTGCTAATGCTCAAATTACACTCTTAAATGGGTATAAGCGATCATTGTAAATATAAAACCCAACTAGGTTGGGGTCATATCCCACAGGGAATAAGGTGTGAACCCAAGTTGTTTGCGATTTAATCTACTGATAGGTTAATGTTTCCTAAAATGGGGGGTTTAAGTGTCACGAATAATTGTTTGTCACTTTAATTTTGATGTTTGTTATCAAGAGTTTATGAAATAACCAGAATTTTTTTCACTAGGGCTTACGGTACATGATAGATGCTAAAGGTGATTCAAGATTCTCATGGTGGGTAGGATAACAAGCTATCTTTATCGATTTTATGCTCAAATGTCTCTCGACCTACTTAAGCATTTAATTTCCTAATCCTCTCGGACTTAGGGAATTTCTATTCACTGCCCAAATTTTACCTCAAGTTAACCAACCTTGTTATAGCACTGATTATTAAACGAAGTATTTCCGAGCCCCTATTGATAATTCACTTCCTACTATATTTGATTTCTTTGTCAATCCAATCAAGGAAGGTGTGTCTACTGTTTGCAACCAACAAACGTTAATTAAAGCGTCAAAATCATAAAGAAATCCTACCACCTATTGAATCTTGAATACCTAGCACCTTATCAAGACCTAACCCTAGATCCCATAATTCAGGTTAATGGAGTTTAGCCTCTCATGACACAAAAAAAGAAACACATAATTGAATTCATGATTTTAAAGATAAACTTACAGTGATGAATAAAAACCAGTGAATCGTAGATTAGATCAGAAAGGAAAAATCCCCTAATACTGATAATAATGTCTCCAAATAGTTGTGTTGTTAAGTCTAGAAGTAGAGAGAGAAAATATCAAAGTATGTTCCCAAACTCAAAGTGTCGAATAATAATGAATAATGATTATTTAGAAAACCCTAAAACAAAGCTTTAAATAGTTTAACCTAATTATGGAAACAAAATCAAGGTTACAGTTTTTCCTTAGAATAGACGACGACATCCGTGATAGCTTATCAGGAGTCTGACGACTTATCATGGATGTCGTCAACTCCTCTTCACTTTTGGCTCTTGATGTCTAAGGTTGATAAAGACGATGACAGCTTATCAGGATTTTTACGGCTTATCACCAATATCGTCAAGACTTCTTCTCAGCTTCCATGTTCTACCTAAGTCTGATGGTATCCTTGACGCCTTATCACCATCCTGGAACCTTATCACAAACTGTCTTCACAACTTCTCTTCAACTTCCATTCTCTTGTTAAATTTGACGATGTCCTTGATATCTTATCACCAGGCTGACGAATTATCATGATTGTTGTCAGCCACACTTATCCTTTATTTTCTTTAGAATTCAACCTTTTTTCTTCCATTATTGTTGGTTCCCCTACATCCCATCTATTACTGCAAAAAATCAAAGTAAACTAATCAAAAATCAACTAAAGTTGCTCAAGACCTTGTGATTATTTAGATTTAAAAGCTTCAAATGTGTTAGCATAGTCTCACACATCATACGCTAATAAGGTTGGTGCATAAGTTATCAGTTCATATCATATATGTGGTATTTGTTGGCTCATACATTTTTCACGTTACCATTTGACTCATATGAGCTTCTGTACTTGTCCAACTGTTATTCTTTCTACTTTCATACCAGTACATGCTATTTATGTACTGACGTCTCGAGCCTAATATATTTGATTAATGCAGGCTCAGATCCTCAGGATAACAGACGTCCACATTAAACTCTTTTGCCGTTTCCAGCTGATATTTTGGTGAGTTCCAACTCTCTCTGGAGACGATTTATGCCTAGTATTTTGATTATATGTATAGGTATCTAGTTGGGCATGACGGGCCTAATGCCAACTAGTCACTTGTAGTATAGTTTGTTAAACTGACTAGAGAAGTCATGGATATCGTGTAGTATTGTATAGTTTTATAAATGTAACTTCTTGTGTATATATGCAATGTTTATTGAATATCCTGCTCGTTATCATCCCATAACCTCGTGTACATCATAGAATGTTTATGGAGTAAGTGAATACAGTTTTTTTCCGTCATTATTGTTTTGGGTCGTGACAGCTACTACAGAAGTAGAAGCAGATATGCGAGCCAAGTACCCTTACCTCTTCTCCGCAAACTCAGATTTAGCCGATGGTAATACTCTTACTTAATTCAATTTTTTTCTAATCACAAATTCAACTGTATAGTTGTCCTTATATTAGTTCATGCACTAATAGAATTACTCAGAAGCTCAGAATAATTTAGATTCAGCTGTTCAGTTTATTACAGGTGCGCATGATGGCTTATATCCTTATATTTCCTTAATATTCCTAGTCTAATCAGCAACATTCGAGGATGAAAATTTCTATAGGGGAGATATTGTAACACCCCATACTTTTTCTAGCTAGAATTCATCCCTAAAAGGTTAAAGAATAGTTTACAAGATAGATTATAGAATTTTTCATAGAGAATTTTCCAGATTTAGACCTCCCATTCTATAGAAAATTGAATTAGCTTTCCAATGTTATAATATTCGCCCAAATCTGATAACTGAGTGAGAAGTTATGGCTATTTTAAGTTCTAGTTGTAAACCACCATCATTTCGGTTACTAGCGCATCGCGGAGACAGTTTAAATGACATTCGTTAATTTCCAGTGAGGCTCATCAATAGCCCCACATCACGGAGAAATCCATTTTCCAAATTGTCCCATTCCAGTGGCCCTCCGCTATGTTGGTGCATCGCACCGAAGGCTAAAATGGCATTTCAAAGAGGCATCATGATGGTGGCACGTCACGGCATCAGCCTAGTTCCCAGTTATCAATTTCCAGTGAGACATCGTGATAGTGGCGCATCACGGTGGCCACCTAGTTCGGAAAAATATGTATTTTTCAATCTGTTTAATTATTTAAAAGGGGTATTTTGGTAACTTACCAAGCCCTAATCTGTCTTAAACAAAGAATTTATCATACCCAAGACACTTTATGCCCAAATTCATCACTTTCCTCTCAAAAGAAAACCCTAGATCATCAAAGCTTTTTCTCCAAGAAACCCAAATTCCTCCATTAATTCTCCAAAATAATTCTAGATTAAGGATTCCTAATACAAGAACTCCAAGAATTCATCTTTAAAAGCATAATAGGAATCCAAGATTGATGTTTTTCATCAAAGATCACCAATTAAGGAATGTGGGGTTATGAACAAGGATACTCTTTTTATCCTTGTGCCCAAAACGTATTTTTAATTGCAAAAGTTATTTTAGTTTATGTGATTTCCCATGAAATTGAAGTTAGGGTTTATACCCAACAATTCTATTCATAAGATTATGAGATTTCCATTGATTTAGAAGTTGAATTACATGATTTTGTTCATATTTTCATGCTTATTACAGAAATTTCCACATTTTATGATGAATTATAAATATTTACATTATCAAGAATGAATTTTAAGATGTTTTAACATGAGTTTGATGCTTGGGTCATTAAGCCCTAATGGGTATTGCTATTTCAAGATTTATTGTGCTATGAACACTTTATGACTAGATTCTTTTCAGATTATTGATAAAGATTTGACCTTTTGGTCTCAGAATAGATATGAAATCTACTTTATAAAATTTAGATTACAGATTTATCTTTACAGATATACAACTGGTTTTCATCACAAACCATTAGACTATTTTAAAAGTGGATTTTCATCAGAATGAGCATACAGATTTAATGGGAGCAGTATTTAGCATTGAGATGGGCAAGTTACTACGGTTTTATACTCCAAAACTACATGCCAATGTAGGATTTAGATTGTTCCCACTTTTACGGGAATGATAGATATATGATCACTTAGATAGATTATACTCCCTGTCAATAGTATGAATCCTCTCCCCAATGTGAGGATTCCACCTTAGGGGGACAAGAACGTTGGACTCCATGAATTCTCACATGGTTTATGTCGGTTAGAAGAACCTCCCTAAGAGTAAATACTTTCAGAATAGTTCTTAAAGTATTTTCTTTTTTTTCCTTTAGATAAAAGATAAAGTATTTCCTTAAAGCCTTCAGATAAAGAATTTTTCATTTAGAATAAGATTTTAGATTTCTAAACCCTTTAAGATAAAGTATTTCCATATAGACTTATAGATTTCACTTAGCCTATATGATTTGAGAATAGAAATAGAATACAAATTTCAGAACTAAGGGTAATGGCTCACAAGATTTATAATATATGCTTTATTGTTCATGATTTATGATCTTTAGTTTTCATACTACTCAAGCCTATGTAGGTCATTTACCTTTAGCATGCATGATTTTATAAATTTTGATGATACTATTTACTTATTGCATTCACCCCCATATACTCAGTAAATCCTCAAAGTACTGATCCACATGTACGTCTATGTGCTACATTGTCTCATAATGTAGGTTTAAGTGCTCAGTCGCAGTAGCGTGAGTAATTTTTGAGCATCTCATCTACATTCTTATAGTTGGTGAGTCCTCATAGTTCGGGGACTTAGCTATTCATATTTTCAATTATTAGTAGATTCTTTGTTATTATTTCACACAGTTTGAGTTAGCTGGGGGCTATCGCAGTGACTCTTTAGATTCAGTCAGTAGAAGCTTGTAGGACTACTAGATTCAGTTTTAGATTTCAGTTACAGTATTTAGATTTCTAGTATTTGCTTATTCTGATAGTTTTCTATATTTATTATGATTTCTCATTAATAGTTTCCCTATTTTGAGATTCAGATTTACAAAAGGTAGCCAGGGTTAGCTCAGGACTACTTGTAGTTTGAAGCACCATGTGGCATCCTGGGAACTAGATTTTGGGGTGTTACAACTTCATAGTCAGACAGTTTGCAGCTTCCAGACAGTAGGTGATGAGTTCTTTTGATTTGAGGACTCGAGTCAACTATTGTTTTAGTATTCATTCTTTCATTCAGTTGTATTAATTAGAGATAGATGGGGTCATGTCCCTGCTACCTATAGTCAATATTAGTAGAGTCTTTATAGATAGTCAGTATAGTTGATGTATTTAATTTCAGTTTTATTTTATATGACCAGAGTTATAATTATTTTTGAAAGTTTTGATTTTTATCATATTCAGCAAAGATATCTCTTTCGCTTATTTCTTTTAGATTAATATATCTTATTTATTTGCTCACAAGTTATGCCAGTATAAGGGTTTTCTTGGGATCACTCGTGGTCCTAAGCACCGTGTAACATCTAGGGGTAGTCTTGGGACATTACAAACTTGGTATCCGAGCATAGAGTTCAAGTGTCCTATAGTGTCTATGAATCTGTGTCTAGTAGAGTCTTGCATAACGGTACAAAGACGTCTGTACTTCTCTTCGAGGGTATACAAGGCATTTAAGAAATGTTTCCCTTCTTCATGCTCTAGATCGTGCTGTAGATTTATTCTTTCAGAGACTTCGGTCAGTTTATGCGTAACTCCATAATTCTCCATATATGGCTTATTCTTGAGATAACATGACTAATAAGTTCCAATTCCTCCCAAGATGATGCTCCAGATTGACTATTAGTAACTTCAAAAGTCACACAAGGGGCTTGAGAAGAGCTCGCTAGTGTGTTATAAGTCCCTTAAATTGAAAGTTTTGTCCTCATCCATATGAGTTATTCACTTAATACTGAAAAAGATATGTATTCAGATTCCTGATTAACCCTTCAATACAGTAGTTCTCATGAGAGGAGATAGAATGAACCTAAATTGTTAAATTAAGTTTATACCTGAGGGATTTACAACCTAGAGTGTTATGATTTATAACTAGTAGAACCTTCTTATAGTTGGAAGTGTGGTTTTAAATGTGTAGTGACCAAAAAGGTGGGAATGACGATTGATCGAAAGTACATAGATGAACTTTTGCATATAATCGAGTTAGTAGTGAGGTGATATGTCCTTGTGTGTTAGTTTAGGGATAACGAATATGGTACAGGTTCCTTGGTTGAAGGTAAAGAAGGAGTTATTAGTTACGGTGAATTGTTGCTTGTTTGAAGTAGAAAAAAAGTTATTGATGGTATTTATTGTGTTAGAAAAATATAGGTTATTAATGAAAGTATTTGGTGGTTAAGGATTGTTAATATAGTCTTTCACGCATGGCTGTGAAGAATAAGATTGGTCGATACTTTAAGAGTTATGAATATAATTGAGGTATACGGATTGGTGAATAGTAGTGATTTATAGAAGTAGTATGTTCTTTGGATTATAATAAGATAGGCTATACGATCATATGATCAATTATTGTTATTATGAGGCTCTAGTGTACTAGTGTTCCTTGATATTTTATTTTATAGCTTCCAAGTGAGAATAATATATGAGGTTGGGTTGTTAATCATGTATAGCACTAGACACTAAGTTTTAATAGTAGATGATCATCAAGGTGGAAATAATGACTGCTTGGTTAGTGATGCTAGTTATATAGAAGTGATCTCATAGGCTTGAACATTGTATGTAAGAGTTAAAGTTTAGTTATTTGCAATTAAGTGTAATGTAAAGGTATTCCCAAGGTGATATGGTGTTGCATTATTTTCTAAGGTTATTAAGTGTTATGTGTGATTAGTATTACCCTTGAGTTACTACATGAAATGAGGCTAGTTATATAGTATATGATGTTCTTAATAGCTAAGTTAAGGAGTTATGGATAGATGATATTGAGCCTTTTTGGAATGATTTTATTTTTCAGGGTTTAGATAAAAATATATGTTTAGAGATTTGATATTAGTAGGCTATGATGGAATTAGTATGGTTCATTACAGGTTTGGGGATATCCATGTTAAGTGTTGGAATCTAATTTTTAATCTTTGAAGATTGAGAAAATAGAATTAATAGTTGAAGCTCTAGATGGTGTGCACTTCGAGTATGTTGATACTCATAAAGATTCTAAGTTAGTAAGTGTTCAAGTTATTAAATGATGACTATTGGGGCTATAGAAAGAGTTGTATCTCAGAAGGAAGTATTAGCAGTGGTTTTTACACTTTCATGTGTAGTCTTCCAGGCTGATTTTACAATTAGACTATATTAATGTATCTCGGGCTCTAGAGTAAAGTTGTTGCAGTTTGGTTTAAAGTTTATAAAAGGGTTCCACGGACTTAGAATGATAGCTTTAATCTAAGAGGGAGATTATAGAACAAGTAACCAAGTCAGGCTCTTAGATTCTAGTAGTGATACAGTATGTTGTAGAACAACACTAGGGAGGAAGATGCTCTACCCATTCTTATTTCAGTAGTTGTACATCAGTTATCAAGATATGTATTCATGCCCTACATGCCAGCTTCATGATCATAGTTCATATTCATGCACATCATAGAGAATTATGTGTGCTTCCAGTTTCTAGTATAAGGAGTTCCAGTTTGCTTAGTTGTACGAATCATATTCTATGAATTTATAAAGTCCAAACTCAGGTCATGCAACTCATGAGTTATGTACTCATGTTTTACAGTATGTTCAGTTCCAGTACTCATGCTACATTCCTATTGATTAGCGAAATTTAGTTTATGCCATGTATGCCCTCAGTTTAGATCTCTTTAATGAATTTATGATGTTGATACTCTATCCCTCAAGCCTCAGTAAAGTGTCAAGTTATGCATAGTATCCCTTCATTTTTCAGGTTCTCATGCTCTAACCTTTCAGTGACCTTTTCTTGTGTCAAAATAGTAATGATGAACAGTTGTTTAGATGGGAGAGAGTAAATATTTCTTGTTGATGAAAAATTGTTGTATGCTTGTTTTAGCTAAGGCTGTAAGTGTGAAGTGAGATTGAGGCCAAGTTTTTTTGATACATGTCATGGTTAGTTGAAATTTTATGTGTATATTATTGGGATAGTGTATGGAAGTTCTTAATGATAGAGGTTTGGAGGATGTGATAAAGATGCTTTTATGGGTGTTTGTTAGAAATGCATATATGGTTATGAAGATAGGCTTGAATGTCATGTTTGTATATATGTGGATGAATGTATTTTGCATTAGTGAATGTTTAGTAAGAGTTTGAATATAGTTGTTGAAGTGGTAATAAGAATTATTCATGAGATAAGGAGTTGTGAAAATGCAGGGTGTATTGAATTCACGATTCAGGCTAGTATTACAGTGTTATGTGTGTACTTTATAAATTTGAGTAGGCTTGAACATAGTGAGAGAATTCAGTTTAGCTCAGAATTCAGTAGATAGAGTTAGCGGTGCCCATGTGAATATTTTAATTATCCTCAAGTGAAGTGCATTTTTGAAGTGGAATGTATAGTTGAGTATAAGCTTTCAGTATAATTCAGTCCGTCTAGCCAGCAATTTAGATTAGTAGTTAGATAGATAAGTTTCTATGCTTTCCCATCATCTGATCTAGTCTTATTATTTGATGTTTCATGAGTATGACCATTTCAAGAGATAGTTTGCTCGCATCTATGTAAATTGTGAATCCAGTTTAGCCCATGATTCATGTTTCAGATTTAGATATTCAGTGATGATTTAGTTTGTAAGTGTCCCATGCATCCTCTCAGTCTTTCCTTAGTATTTCAGCCAAGTCAGTCTCATTCGAGGACGAATATTCCCAAGGGAGAGATATTGTAATACTCCATATTAGACTTAGCTTGGTTCAGCTTCTAGTGCATCCATAAGAAGCTTGAAGCCTGAAAATTTAGCCAAGTGTTTTGAGACCTCCTAACTTCGAGGATTTTTAAGTTGACCTTCTGAACTCTGAGATGATGGTTTTTGAGTTAATTCATATTCAGGAGTGTAAGTATCATGTCTTAGGGAAGTTTTAGATTTTTTGGGCAAGAATTGGGTCACTTTTGGATTTTGATTCCAGAACCTCACCGCGATAGTGGTGCATCGCAGTGGATATAGCGCTGGGCACATCATCGTTGCGATGAAGGTATTTTAATCGAATGCTAGATTTATAATTTGAATACGTGTGTCATAATATTTATCCTAGAGTGGTAAGTGCTTATGAGGTGAAAAATGTTCATAAGAATCACTTAGAACAAAGTTGAGCTAAGAGTCTTTGATTCGTCAAAAGTTTGGTGTTCGATCCTACAAGGGTCAATTTGAAAGAATATAACTTTTGACATATAAAGAATTTTTCAGCTCAAGACAAACCAAATTGTAGATAATTGAATTAGATTTTCAACGATACCAATTTCGCCTTAATCTAATACCCGAGCGAAAAGTTATTATCCTTTTCATCAAGACTAGTAAGCCACCACGATTAGACCACATCGTGATGAGCCTTTAATCCGTGTTCTAGTTACGAATTTTTTATTTAAATGATGGAGGGACAATTGTGAATTTTCCCACATCAACCCAAATCGTAAAAAACATGACCTAAGGCTTCAGTTAGGGCATTATATGCCCATATTCTCCAAATTTCCTCTCAAGAACAAACCCTATTCATACCCAAATTCATCCATTCCATCATCTTCTCTTCAAGAAAAATCAATATTATAAGTTCCCTAATCCAAGAATTTCAAGAAAAGATTACAAGATCATCTCCAAGGCTTTCAAGGTCAAGAATTCTTCACCAAGTATTAAGGTATGTGGGGTTATGAACAAGGGTATCCTTTCACCCTTGTGCCTAAATTGCATGATTTTAATATTTTATTATATTATTTTGAAGTAGGATTCATTCCCAAGCATATTTATTCTTGAAGCATGTAATTATCATGATATTTAAAGCTTTGAGTATATCAAGAGTTACTTATGTTTATGTTTTACTTATAATATTTATATTATGCATAAGATTGCACTCTCTTGACTTGATATTATTAAAGTATTTCAAGATTTTTATTGAGCATTAAGTTTTGTTATGAATTGACATGAGTTTAAAACTTGGGTTTTAAGCCCAAGTTTAAGTATTGAGATTTCAAGAAGATTATGCTTTTAAGCATTCTATGACAAACTTATATCAAGATTTAAAGCAAGAATTGATTTTTGATCTTCAGCTAAGAGATAGAATCCACATTTGTTTATCTTGATTATAATTGAAAGAAAAGAGAAGAATAATAGGTGTTCATTATAAACCCTTATGCTTTTTTTAAGATGGATTTCCTAAAGTATGAGCATTAAGTAATAAGGGAGTAATATTTAGCACCGATTTGGGTATGCGTCCAAGGTCACATGCCCCATAACTATGAGCCAATGTAGGTTAGGCTTATTCCTAATATGGATGAAGTTACAGATAGTTATCACTTTATTTAAGGTCCTATTCCGATGGCAAGGGTAGTACAACTCTCCCTAATGTGGGTAAGACGTTGGACTCTATGGTAGCTCACATAGTTTATGTAGGTTAGAAAAACCTCTCACAAAAAAATATTAAGAGTAAAGTTTTTAGAAACTAAGTGTAAAGACTCATAGTCTTGTTCAGATATTGTTTTACATAAGTTATTAACTATGAGATTTCATCTTTCAGTTTTCATACGATTAAGGTGAGTCTTTTTCTACGCTTAATCTGCATGATTTCAAAGTATACCCAATTTCAGTTCTACCTATTCTACATTTCTCCCAAAAGAAAGAATAAAAAGTACAACCTTTAGAAACTAAGTGTTGTGGCTCACAAAGTTATTCTTATGCTTCATTACTCATGTTTATGATTTTACAACTTTTGTTTTATTCAAGCTCAAGGTGAGTCATCTACACTAAGCATGCATTGTTTGAACGTTTATGAGTATATTCAGTTATTGTTTTACTTATGCATTCACCCCCACATACTCAGTACATTCCAGAAGTACTGATCCACATGTGTGTCTATGTGCTACATTGCCTCATAATGCAGGTACTAGTTGTAGCACATCATAGTTAGACAGTTCGCAGCTTCCTGCTAGCAGGTGATGAGTTCTTTTGATTTAAGGACTCGAGTCAACTATAGTTTTAGTATTCATTCTTTTATTTAGTTATATTGATTAGAGATAGCTGGGTGTCATGTCACGGCTACCTATATTCAATATTAGTAGAGGCTTCATAGACAGTCAATACAATTGATGTATTTAATTTCAGTTTTGTTTTGTATGACCAGAGTTGTAATCCTTTTTGATAGTTTTTGTTTTGATCATATTCAGCAAAGACATCTCTTCCTATTATTTCTTTTAGATTAATGTTTCTTATTTAGTTGCTTGCGAGTTATGTTAGTATAAGGGTTATCTTGGAATCAGTTGTGGTCCTAAGCACCTTGTAAGGTCCAGGGGGTAGTCTCGAGGCATTACTCATAATTTTGATGAGATTCAACCATTCTTGTAAAAACACTAACTCAATTCTTTGATTACTTTGGAGATAGATGGTACACCCTACAATTTTGTAATTTCATGGGCTATGTGGAATCTGTCCTTGACTCGGAGGCAAAGCTCCTAACACTAGTTTGCCGCAAGGCTTGGAGTCTCTTCTCTCTACTATTCCATAAGGCCATCGCCAACATACAATCCCCTTTTTTTGGGAAAAATAAAACTTGTGTCAGCAAAACACAATTTCAGGCAATGAGTTATCTGAACTCGAACCTTCTTCGGGTAACCATTTAACTCTCTTTAAGCCCCATTTAGTCTCTTAAAATCATAATTCCTTCTTATGAACAATTATTTTCTTATTCTGCTTAGGGAACATTATAACAGGGTATCATACCCATACTTACAAGTCCTTCATTTCATACCACATCATATCTACTGGCCTTCTTATTTCAAAGCATGTTAATGACCACCAAAAGAATTAAACATCTTATGAGAGTTCATATTTCAAAAGCACTTGAAAACTTATGTCAAAGCACTCTCTTATCGATACTCTAACATACGGTGGTCATATCTTTCATCAATTACATAAATTTCTCTATTAGGAATATGAGCATTTATAAATCAAGGAAACACCCTCTCATTTAGTCATAAAAATAGTATAATTCATAAATGACAGTAAACCTTCAAACTCAAGCTTTTAACCATCCGTATAATCAACCCACAATATGTAAAAACAATGAGTTTCATAATAAGAGAGGGAATTTCATAAATCTTTCTCTCATATGCCTTTTCAAAACTCATAACATTCATACTCATGAATATAATTCAAGTTTAGGGAAAATTGTTAGGACCCAAGGCACCCCCTACTCGCGACAACGGTGCTTACGATCATAAGTGACCACAAGATAAACCATGAGCTGGTAACTGCTATGAGCATCGGATAAAGTAACAAAATACACTTGTGTAGAAATAAACTTCTAATTCCATAAGGTTTAAAATACTAAAAATAATACAACTGATGGACTACCTAACTGTCTGAATGTTTAAAATGACTCTACTGACTGAGGAGTTGATGGGACAATCCCCCAACTAACTCTGACTGACTAACTAAAAGAAACTACTAAAATACTGAAAGAAATATAATCGATCCTCAAAACATAAGGACTCAAAACTTCTGGTCCTGCTGATAAGCTGAACTGCCTAAGAGAAGTTAGGAAAATGAGCGTCCGAACCTGTGATATTAAATATCATAGCGCAAGAAATGAGTATGCAATTAGTACTTTGAATGTACTGGTATATGGGATGTGGTTAGGCTAAAATACATGGGTTATGTGCATGAGATAATGATCAAATGAATAGCATGAGATAACTGAGTATAAATGCATGAAAGTTGTAAACTCTAAGAATGGATGACCAAGCATATACCATGATTATGAAATAGTTTGTAAACTAAAATACTAAAATCTAATAACTGAATAACTGATAAATTATTTGCTATGGTCAAGAAAAACTAAATTTAGTTCTGAACTGCATACTGAAACTGAAATTGTGAGAGGTATCATTTAGCCGACATGTACCAGTATGAGATGATTGGGGTCCTACCTATGACCCCAATTGGAAGGGTGCTAGTACCGTGACACGGGTACTAACAATGGTTGTGGAGTCAGTCCTAAATTGACGAGTGACCCTAAAGAGACTGTTATTCCCAAACTGGCGGGTGACCTTTCAAGAGATTATCAATCCTAAACTGGAAGGTGACATCTCATAAGCTATTCTGGCTACGTAGTTATGGAACTTAAAGTCTGCTTCTAAGGACGCGATCCTAACTGGCGGGTGAGCCCCTATCCCTAGGTTCGCTCGGTGTTGAATCCTATTCCAAACTGAATGACACTGATTACTGGACCAAACGAAGCTTAACTAAACGAGGAACTGATCATGATAACTACTAGATGATATTGCTAATGGTTTATCTAAAACCATTTTGAAACTACTGAAATTCTATAAATAGCTAAGTAGAAGGTGTTCATAATTCTCCAACACTTAATAGAATCAACAATAAGAACACATGAAAGCTTTGAAAACAATATTATTCCAAATCCATAACTTTGGTGTTTTGTCAAACACATGGGGATCAAGAATTTAACATGGGGATACTTTTTACAAATGATGAGATAGCACGATCGCATGACAAAATCATAAACTGGGGATTTATTCTGAATTCGCATGAACATGATATGAGAACTACAATATTTAGAACATACTATAATCTATTCCACTTGAAATCAATTATAAACTTAACTTGAAATTTAAGTAGCCAGAAATTCATGAACTTAAGCATGATAGTGAATGAAATATGTTGGAGTAGCGTAATTGCAATACTAAAACCATACTTAGGGATTTAACAATGAAATTTCTATCAATCTAACGTACAAGGGAAGCTTCCATCGAAATGCACTTGTAAACATGACGTATAATCTAAATTTATAAAAGCTTCATGGAGACGATTCATTATAAACATGTACTTTCATAAATTAAAATATAAAAATAGATTCTTGGACTCCATGCATGGAAAGGGCCCATGGATGAACATCACACATACCTTAAAGCTTTAATCCTGAAAGAAAAATAGCTTTTCTTGAACATTCTTGTTCTTGGGAGATGATCTTGAGAGGAAACCCTAATATTGTTGTTGAGAGTGTATAAGAGGATTTTGAGATGTTTAATTGATGAAATAGGAGAAAAGTAAAGTCGTGGGCCAGGAGTAATAAGGGGAGAAGAACTAAAAATCCCTTAAATTAAACTTTACAGAGAAGTCTCGGTAGTCCTTACGGGTCTACCATACTACTCGTATGGTCTAGGTATGAGTTAGATTTGGAAACCCGTATGCTGGTAAGTGTATGACACAACCTGGCAGTGCTTCAATATTTCATCCATAACTTTTCACTCAGAGCCAAAATTGATATCATTGGAAATATAATTCAATTACCTCTCTTTTGGTGGTTCTTGAGCTTAGAAATTCTTAGTAAAACAAAAGTTATGATCCTTTGAAGATGCCTATAGTTACGTATGTCCCGAGAATTCAATCACTAAGGGAGGTTTTTACTTGTTCATAAGCTAGGAGCTATTTGAGGACATAATATATGTCCAAGAAACCTATAAAGCTATAAAAACATGAGGCTTGATTCTTGGATTGTCTATTGGTCACGGTACGGGTCACATCTTATGACTCGTACCTTAGCATACGACTAGTATCCGTGACTCGTATCTTGGATAGAACCTTAAAGAGTTTACAATGATGTCCTTACAACTTGGGTTCATACAATTTGTACCCCTCTATATGATTATCAGGGGTCAAGTCGTACCTAGAATAGAATGTCAACTCAAACACATTGTCTTGGATACCACTACTGCATATGACTCATAAGAGTCTTTACGACTTTAAAAAATGAGTCAAAAGTGATCTAGAAGCCAAGGAAAATATGGTGTATTACAATATCTCCCCCTTGGGATCATTTATCCTCGAATGAGACTGATTAAGCTGAGAATACTGAGGAACTGAGATTACATACTGAACATGCATAACTGAAAACATGGTTACGTGACTGAGTTTGATACACGATACTTGAACTAAATTGATTGCATGAATACATGAAATGACATGAGGATGGTTATAAGTCTACAATAGAAATGAGAGAGTCAACTTATGAGTACCCATTACTTCAAGTTGGATATTGTTTCATGAAGAAAAGTTGAGAGGTTTAGGACATAAAAACTCGGGGCATTACAATACATTTCCCCTCTTGGAGCATCTCGTTCCCCAAATGATGCTGACTTGGTTGAAATACTAAGGAAAGATTGAGATGATGTACAAAACACATACGGATTGAATCTTGGCTGAAAATCTGGAATCTGAAACTGAGGTCTGAGTAATTGAGGGTCAATGACATGAATTCATCAAAGAGGTTTGAACTGAGGACATGAATAACATAAATCTAAATTTCGTTGATCATTAAGAGTGTAACATGAGTACTGGAACTGAACATATTGTAAAGCATGAGTAATGAGTCATGAGCTGCATGGCTAGAAATTGGAGTTCATAAATTTATGGAACATGATCTATATTGTTGAACAAACTGGAACTCCTTATACTAGGAATTGGGAGAATACATGATTTTTTATAAGGTGATCAAATATGAGCTATGACATAGAGCTGACATGTAAGGCATGCGTAGATATCATGATAACTGAAGCACAAAGACTGAAATAAGAATGGGTCGATCATCTTCCTCTCTAGTGTTGTTCTACAACACATTGGTGTCACTACTAGAATCTGAGAGCCTGACTTAGTTATTTGTTCTATCATCTCCCCCTTTGCTTCGAGCCATCGTTCTAAGTCTATGGGCATAAATTCTAAACTAAAATGTCACCACTTCACTCCAGAGTCTGGGGTAGAATAATGCACCTAAATTATAAACTCACCCTGAAAGACTATAAATGATAATGTAAAACCCACTTCAAGTATTTTTTTCTGAGGTACAGCTTTTAACTTTCTATAGCCCCGAGAACATCATTTAACAACTTAAAAACTAACTAACTTAGAATTCTCAACTCTTATTTCTGTTATCTATATTTCAAAGATTCAAACTTAGATTCTAATTCTTAACATGGATATCCCCAAACCTTCAATGAACCATACTAATTTCATCATACTCTACAATTATCCTATCTCCAAACTTATATTTTCCCTATATCATAGGAATTACCATTACACCAACATACCCAATATCAACAACATATAATTCTTGAATCAACAATGTTTCAAGCCTACTGATTCACCTTTCATATAACTAGCCCCATGGATACACAGTCTACTAAATTCAGGTAATACTATCCCCACTTTATTGCTACTAAACTTTTGGGTTCATGCTTTTAAATCCAGGCTATATACTGTCATAGGATTCTAGGAAGGGCTCTAAAAGCACATTTGACCCCTAAGCACTAAGGTACTATCTCTCTATCCAATAATCGATTCATTCAAAAACTAAAATTGAATGACTCTATTTCTGAAATCAATTAAAGTGATTTTCTGGGCTACTGAAATCGGGCAGTTTCTGTATATCCATCTGGATAGGATAGATTTACCTACTGAGGTAGACACTAACAAGGGCTCTGCTAAGGTTTTGAGACTGACACTAAGCTCGACAGCTATATAGGGGGTTACAAAAAGAAAGTAAAATTTTGGGGTCTACTAAAACATACACATGAATATAAAGAACCTGTAATGTAGTTGTAACCACATCAAGAGAGTTTTCCTGATCATGAAAGAACTGGAGTGCATACAATTTATTTTGGCGCTGCCCTTTAGTGGCGCAAGAATTAACACCATATTGAGTTAGGCGACCTGCTGGAGCCGATGACTGATTGGAGTGGCCCTATTGCCATAAATTCTTTCATCTCTGAGACATTACTCGACACTCCCGCATCCTGTGACCTAGATTACAACACCTAAAACATACATTATTGCCAGCTCTACACACACCTAGGCTATTTCTACCATATTCTCTGCAAAGCGGGTGGGTACGACCACTGCTCACACTACTCTGGATTTTGGATCCTGGCACACCATCCTAACTGTGATTCTTGAACTTTGGTACTGGTACACTAGATGAAGATGGAGCTAGGGATGAAAATTTATGATGAATCTGGGAGCGGTTACCACCATCTAAAATATCGATGTGCTTTGCCCTCTCATGAAACATCTAATCTTTTGTAAGGAAGATAGAATTTTGACTATCGAAAAAGATCATAGTAATCTGTAGTCTCTGCTAAGTTCACCAAATAGACCCTTTAACCAAATAGCTTTATTGCAAGCCTCTATAATAGCCATGTACTTTACATCAGTTGTTGATAAAACAACTGTAGTCTGTAAAGTAGCTTTCCAATTGATAGCACAACCACCAATGGTGAAAACATAGCTAGTAATAGATCTCCTTTTATCAAGGTCTCCTACAAAATCAAAATCAACATACCCGATCACTCCATCTCTATTTTGCCCAAACTGGAAACAAACATCAGTAGATCCATGCAAGTATCTAAAAATCCATTGAATTTCTTTCCAATATTCTTTACCAGGATTTTCCATGTATCTTCTAAATGTTCTGACTACATATGATAAATCTGGTTAAGAACACACCACCACATATATAAGAGACCCAACCGCACTAGGGTAAGGAACTCAAGACATATAGGCATGCTTATCATTTGTCTTTGGAGATACATGGTTGAGAGTTTGAAATGAGCTTTCAATGGATTACTAATATGCTTGTCATTTTGCATATTGAACCTGTGAAGCACTTTCTCAATATACCTTTTCTGACTCAAGTATAACTTACACTTCTCTCTATTCCTCATAATTTCCATGCCAAGGATCTTCTTTGATGCTCCTAAATCCTTCATCTCAAACTTCTTACTGTGTTGGGCTTTGACTTTTCTTATCTCTCTCATATCCTTTACTATAATCAACATATATAAATAGACAAGAGAACATACATGAATGAACCATCACTTACCTCCTTAAAATAGACACATCTAGCATAACTACTACTTCTAAATATATGAGAAGTCGTAAAACAGTCAAACCTATTATACCACTGTCTTGGCGACTATTTTAATCCATAAAGGGACTTTTCAGCAAGCATACATAGTCTTTCTTTCCTAAGACTACAAAACCCTCTGGTTGCTACATATAGATGTCCTCCTCATGTTCTCCATGTAAAAATACAGTTTTGACATCCAACTGCTCAATCTTAAGATTGTGCACGGCCATAATACCAAGCAAATCTTGAATCAAACTATGCTTTACAACTGGAGAAAACACCTCAGTGAAGTCAACACCTGGAACCTGATTGTAACCTTTAGCAACTAGTCTTACTTTGTACCTAGCAACTTCAAATCCTGATGTTCCTTCTTTGTTTTTAAATACCCACTTGTAACGGACAACTTTCTTATCTTTAGGCAATCTCAATAGATCCCATGTTCCATTCTTATAAAGTGATTCTATTTCCTCCTGTATAGAAATCATCTATCTACCAAAATAATCACAACTAATTGCCTCTGAGTAAGAAGAAGGTTCTTTACCGGAATCAGTACCTTATGCTACATTCAATGCATAAGCAACTAATTCATCTTTACCATACTTCTGAGGAGGTCTAATATTTATCCTAGGCTTGTCTTTAGCAATAGAATATTGGCCTCAATGGTAGTGAAGAAGAAATAGTATCACTCTGTATATCCGGGCTAGACTGAGAAGTAGGCACTAGTGTGGACTCTGCTCTAATCTACAACTCAATGTGGGTTCTTAAATTTTGTTGATTCATGTCACTAGGCTCATCTGGGGGCGAAGAACGAAGTATGGCAATTTCATCGAACACAACATCCCTGCTAATTATAACCTTTCTATTTTTTAGACACCAAAGCTTATATCATTTAACACCAGACTTATAACCCATAAATAAGAACTTGACAGATCTAGGTTCCAACTTCCCATTATCAACATAAGAATAAATAGGACATCTAAATATCTTCAAATCAAATTAAATAGCAGGAGTACTAGACCATATCTCTTCTGGAGTTTTTTTTTCAATCACAATTGAAGAAGAGCGGTTAATAAGAATACAAGTTGTGGAAGCAGATTCAGCCCAAAAAGACTTGGGTAAACCAACATTAGAGAGCATACAACACCCCTTCTCCATTATAGTCCTATTCATTTATTCGACCACACCATTCTGCTGCGGAGTATGACGAACTATTAAGTTCCTCACAATTCTTTCTGACTTGCACAAAAACATTAAATTCATTAAAACAGAAATCTAAACCATTATCAGTTCTAAGGTGTTTTACCTGCTTCCCTGTTTGCTTTTTAATCATAGTCTTCCACTCCTTGAAAATAGGCAACACCTCATTATTTTGCTTCAGGAAGAACACCCTAACTTTTCTAGAATAGTCAACAATAATAGCCAATGTGTAATTATCACCTCCTCTAGAATAAATGTGATCAAGTGTGCCTTTAGTTGATCGGATGCCTTTAGTGAATTTGTCTCTCTTCTACTTCCCAAAAGCACAGTACTCATAGAACTCTAATTTGGTAATACTCTGAACATCAAGAAGTCCTCTCCTACATAGTTCAACTATCCTATTTTCACTCATATGTCCTAAATGCATATGTAAAAACTTAGCAACATCACCATCTGATAGAGAGAAAGTAGAAATAGCAGCATCACTTATAACCGTAGAGCCTTCCAAGACGTACAAATTACCAGTTTTTTCTATCCCTTCATCACAATAAGGGCACCGCTGGAAACCTTCAGGACCCCACCTTCACCAGTGTACTTATATACATTTGAATCAAGGGTACTCAAGTAAATAAGATTTCTCTTTAGGTCTGGGACATACTATACATCACTAAGTGTCCTCATAACCCCATCAAACACCTTGATCCAGATTGTTCCAATGCCATCTATCTTACAGGGATTGTTATTTTCCATCAACACAACACCTTTAGAGACCATTTCATATCTTGTAAACCAATCCTGATTTTGACATATATGAAGCGTGCAAGATAAATCAAGAATCCAAGCCTCACAAGATTTGGAGTTGCCATCTGAAACTACCAAGAGTTCTCTATCACTACCATCTTCTTCAACAAAACTAGATTCACCATATTTCTCTATTTGTTTTCCTTTCTGGTTTTCAGCCTTTCTTTTATTTCTATTCTGTAATTTATAACACTCAGATTTAATATGACCCTTATTTTTGCAGTAATTACATGTTTTGTTTTTGTTTTTAGATTTCTATCTATTCCTATCATTATCTCTAGAGTTCTTCTTATGAGTCCTTCCTCGAACAATGAGACCATCTCCTTGAGTCACCGACCTATTCACAATATGCTTCATCTTCTTCTTAGAGAACAACGTATCATATACTTCGTCTAGGTTAGGGTATCACGACTATATAAAATTGTATCCCTAAAGTTCAAGTATGATGCAGGAAATGAACACAACAAAATCAACCATAGATCTTTCGTATTGTACTTAACCTTTAAAGTCTCTAAATCAGAGACGATTTCTTTAAAAACAAATAGGTGATCCTCCAAAGATGCACCCTCAAAAATTCGATGGGAATAAAGTCATTATTTACGATGTAACTTACTGGTTAGGCTCTTTGTCATACATAATGATTCCAGTTTCAACCACAACATAGCGGCAGTACTTTTCTTCAAAACATCCTATAGAATCTGATTGGATAAATGAAGGTGGATCTGAGATAGATCCTTTCGCCTTACGTCGTTTATCCTCGTCTGTCCATGATGAGGGAATCTTTTCAAACCTTAATAGAGCATTGTCCAAATCCATCTGCGTGAGTACAACCTGCATCTTAACCTGCCGTAACAAAAATCTAATATTGCGGTCGAATAGCAGAATGCCATGCTTCATGGTTTCCATCTCTGAGAAAATAATTGCCCTAATACTAGTTTGTTATGAACGTACAACAATAAGCAATATGATAAGAAAAAGTAAAAATAAGATGACAACACAAATTTACGTGGAAACCCTTAACCAAAAAAACCATGGGCGGAGGGGGAGAAATTCACTATGATGGATGAATAATACAATGATGAGAATGACGTATAAAAACATATAAAAAATTACCCACTAAACGTACCTATATAATATTTGCGTACAAATAAATCCTAAGCCCCAAAACATACAGGTCCATATCGGCCCGATTCCTAAGCTACCACCACAGACCCCACAAAAAATCACAAACAAAGGTCGCACCGTGAAATTTTCAAGGCCGGATCAATAAAATTCGGGTCACGAACTCTAACAATGACAATTCTATAAACTGAGTGAATTAAGAAATTGAATTACTCAAGTCCAACAATCATGGATTTCACAATGTAATTGAGATTTATAATTTTTAACATATAATGGTACTGAAATTCATGTTAAAACATGAGTTTATTACTAAAGGATATCAATGAACTAGAATATCAAGAAATTCACAACATTCATGAACCCTAAGCTCTGAGGAAGGAATTAAACAAAGAAATTGTATTAACTTTGGAACTAAATGAGTGAAACAAGACCCATTGATGAAATCTCACATACCTGGAGATAAGAGCCTTGAATAAATCTTTGAAATTGAAGCCTGAGAGTGGAGAACCCTTGTTTGCCCTGATGGAGGAAATCACCTCTTTCTTTCTCTGTGATGCTTAGTGTTGAGTATTTTCTGAGTAATAAGGGCATATGATATTATTAACCTTAATACTTAGCTTTGGATTGTCTTAAACTATAATAATTATAATTATAGTCATTATCCAATACATTTTTCAAAGCCTTGAATTAATTATATTTGAAGGGCAAGGTTGCAAAATTATTCATATTATTTATTATTTCTAAACATGTGTGTCAAGTCAATAGTGGATAAGTATTATTGGATGGATAAAGTATTCTCCATATGAAAAAAGGACAATTAGCTTAAAGTACTCCTAATTTCTCAAACCAATAAAACAAATAAGAAAGATTGCAAAGTCAGCTGGATCTTGGAATTTTGTCATTGAAAACTATTGGTAATATCTATATTCTCTGTCTCAATTTATGTGGACGTCTCCAAGGGGGCATGAAGTTTGATAAATAAAAGGAATACTTTTGAATGTTATAGTTTAAAATAGATCGTAGATATTTGTGTGAAGAATAAAATAAAATTTTAAAGGTGAACTTTTACTAAATATAAAGGTGTCGTTCTTCCTTATACTAATTAAAAAGAAAAAAGCGTCACATTTTTTGGAAACTCAAATTATTTCTTGAT
The DNA here is from genome assembly GCA_030864215.1 of Capsicum pubescens. NCBI lineage: Eukaryota > Viridiplantae > Streptophyta > Magnoliopsida > Solanales > Solanaceae > Capsicum > Capsicum pubescens. The sequence continues at coordinate 281,997,945 of CM061540.1, read as the reverse complement.
ACACGTACATATACATCAACAAATTACATATATAATAAAAAAGATATCATATGAATTGACAGGTAATACTTTTTAAAAACTTCTCCACATCTTTACCTCTTTATTCTCCTTTGTGTGTTTGATAGCCATATTGGAGTTTGACTAATTTGGATTTGTCATGTAAGGCCTAGATGGGGGAAGCTCTCCCTACCAAGAATTTTTAAATACCCAAGACTCTAACCCGAGACCTCTGATTAAGGAAGGAACAACTCCATACACTAGACCACATCTAGGGCTGGCAATTTTAGCCCATATTTGTGAAAAGAGTCCATTTAATCCATATTTATTGAATTGGATCACTCATATTTCAAATGGGTAAATATGGAATTCAACTAATTTTAAAAGCTCATACAAATACAACTCTTTTTTCTTTGCATTTTTTTTGTATTTCCGTTTTCCCCTTTTCCATTCTTGGTTCGTCATTTTTCTTCTTTTTTCTATTTTTTTCCTCATGTTTTTTTCATTTCATTTTATATTTTATAATTTTTTTTACTTTAAATTTATTTGTATCGTACTATATATTTCAAATAATTTTATTATTTGTATTTTAATAGCTTAGTTATTAATATGTACAATTTGTCATTTGTATTTATATACAAATAAGTGTATGAATTAATTGTATTTTCTCAAGACTAAAATATATAAATATACAATGTATCATTCAATGAAAATGTTTCATTAGTATTTGTATATAAATTTGCGACAGACCAGAACATGAAAGAAATATGATCGTAATTCAACACAAAGCAAAGGAAGTCTATCAATCGACAGGCTGCTGGGTTCGTAGGAGTATTCAAATTTGGAAAAGGGTGCATCTCAGAGGCCTGGTAAGATGGAAACTCGTTGTTCGAGTGAGAACTTATTTCCCTCAATATGGATCATGGTCAATGACACGACAAGATAGGGGCAGGTTTCAGTGATCTGAAACAAAGGTGAAAGGAACAACTATAGGAGCAGATACTTGGGAAGCCAAGTGCTGCAAGCCACCACTAAGTTTTTAACTGACAAATTTTCTTTGTGGAAATAGGGGAAAATTCACTTCACTTAATTCAGTTACCATTGGACAAATACATCCATGAAGATTTACTTTCTATTCAGAACACTCCTGAAAAATAGGATTTTACTTTCTATTCAAGACCCTCCTGAAAAATGGGGCTTTACTTTCTGTTCAGGACCCTCCTGAAAAATGGGATTTTACTTTCTGTTTAGGATCCTCCTGAAAAATGGGATTTTACTTTCTGTTTAGGATCCTCCTGGAAAATGGGATTTTACTTTCTGTTCAGGACCCTCATAGAAAATGGAACTTCACTTTCTGTTCAGGACCCTCCTGAAAAATGGGACTTTACTTTTTGTGCAGGACCCTCTTGAAAAATGGGAATTTACTTTATCTTCAGGACCCTCCTGAAAAATGGGACTTTACTTTCTGTTTAGGACCCTCCTGGAAAATAGGACATTACTTTTTGTTCAGGATCCTTCTGAAAAATGGGATTTTACTTTCTGTTCAGGACCCTCCTGAAAAATAGGATTTACTTTCTGTTCAGGACCCTCCTGGAAAATGGGACTTTACTTTCTATTCAGGACTCTCCTAAAAAATGGGATTTTACTTTTTGTTCAGGACCCTCCTGAAAAATAGGATTTTACTTTTTGTTCAAGACCCTCCTGAAAAATGGGATTCTACTTTCTGTTCAGGACCCTCCTGAAAAATAGGATTTTACTTTCTGTTCAGGACCCTCCTGGAAAATGGGACTTCACTTTCTGTTCAGGACCCTCCTGAAAAATGAGACTTTACTTTCTGTTCAGGACCCTTCTAAAAAATGGGAATTTACTTTAACTTCAGGACCCTCCTAAAAAATGGGATTTTACTTTCTATTCAGGACCCTCCTGGAAAATAGGAATTTACTTTATGTTCAGGACCCTCCTAAAAAATGGAATTTTACTTTCTGTTCAGGACCCTCCTGAAAAATGGGATTTTACTTTTTGTTCAGGACCCTCCTGAAAAATGGGATTTTACTTTCTGTTTAGGACCCTCCTGGAAATGGGACTTCACTTTCTGTTCAGGACCCTCCTAAAAAATGAGACTTTACTTTTTGTTCAGGCCCTCCTGAAAAATGGGAATTTACTTTATCTTCAGGACCCTCCTAAAAAATGGGACTTTACTTTCTGTTCAGGACCCTCCTGGAAAATAGAATTTTACTTTTTATTCAGGACCCTTCTAAAAAATGGAATTTTACTTTCTGTTCAGGACCCTCCTGGAAAAGATGTCTTTTCCGCGTCTTCCTCGTCCATAATGATCTGGTGGTACCTGGCATAGCAATCCACAAAATAGGCTACCTCATGTTTAGCGTAATTGTCAATCTTAATATGGATGTTGGGCAGCGGAAAATCATCCTTCGAACTTGCTCTGTTCAAATCACGGTAATCAACACATACTCAAATTTTTCCATCTTTCTTTGGGACAGGAACAATGTTGGATAACTATGTGGGATAACGGGCCACTCGAATGACTTTGGCTTTAAGTTGTTTCATGATGTCCTCTTTGATTTTGATACTTAGGTCAGTCTTAAACTTCCTCAACTTCTGTTTGACAGGGGGAATATGGGATTAGTTGGCAATTTATGGGTCACTAATTCAATGCTTAAACCAGGCATATCATCATAAGACCATGCAAAAACATCCTTATAATCAATTAATGCTTGAATCATTCCATCTTTTAGTTGTGGAAAAGCATGTACGCTGATTTTAGTTTCCCTTACATCTTCTTGATTCCCTAGATTAATTGGCTCAGTTTCATTCAAATTAGGATTTTGCTTGTCTTCTAACTTTTTCAACTCTTTGCTTATTTCTTCTAGTGCCTCTTCTTCATCATATTCCCCCACTTGCTTCATTATATCTTGATTAGTTTGGATTTTAAGATCAGGCTGAAAATTTCGTATGCATGTCATGTCATTAAAATTAGCATAAAGAGAATTGTATAAAGAAAAAGACAAAAACAAAATACATTAGACACAAAATAAGGGGACATTGCATTTCATTAAAAGAGAAAGATATGAGGGTTTAAACACAAATGACAACAGAATGTAAAGAAGCTAAATTCCGAATTACAACCCTGAAATAACTCGGATAAATAGAAAGAAATACAAAATGAACTACCAAAACTCCCTCCTAACGGGGAGAGGAGTGACTTCCCAATTGTTGAGCTGGACCTCAGGACATATGAACTGCACGTCTGCCTTACTATTACCCTCTCCTGCTTCAACCATGTCAACATCAATCAGCAGGTTCTGGAAGTCATCAACCAATTCAGCTTCAAATTCTAGTTTCTAATTTGACTAAACTTCTAAAATCAACTTATTTAATAAAAGTATATTTTTTTGAAGTTCTTTTAAAACAATAATTTTAGTGAAAAGTGAGCTACCAATTTAGGAATAAATTTTTATACCAAGAGATTTAATAATAAACACTAATCTATAATCTATATCTTTGATCTATATATATCTATAATATATTAAAAGTGTGAAGACCCTTTAAAAAGTTATTCAAAATTTTTGTCATCAACTAAAAGTTTCTCCTTTAGATAAGATCATCTTTCTCTATTTTTTAAATTATTATTTAATATTATTTATAAAACTATCTCCTAAAATATATGGGATTAGGACTCAAGAGTTTAAAATATATGGTAAGATTTTTTTCTTAAATTAAAAATTTAAAAATATATGATAAAAGATAATTTTAATCAATCATAGTTTTACCTTAAATAAAAATTGTATTTTATTATAACTATACTCACTATAAATATTAGCACTAATTTTAGAAGTAGGAATCTACTTTTTTTTTCTTCACACGACTAATAACATTGGAGTAGAATCTTTACTAATATTCTTATATTTATATTAAAAAAGAGACCTAATTAACTTAAGTTTAAAAGGAAAAAAAATAATAGAATAAGTAGGAAACTTATTATATTAGTATTTATATTAGAAAATGTTTAAAACTTTATTAATATCTTCTTTTTTTTTTGTTCTCCATACAATTGATTATTCCTAATCAAGTGAGTTCTTTAAGCTATAATCATATTATTTTATAGTATGTGATAATTTTTTCTTGGTTTAGTTTATTGTTTATTTCTTTGATTGAAGAGAAATTTTCTTGTGATTTGAAGTAAATTTTCTAAAAAGTTGGTATATTTTTTAAATTTACAACAAATAAGTTATTACTTTTGTGATTTGAGGTAAGTTTTAAATTTTTTAATATATTCTTGATGAATTACAATCTTATTAGTATTTATGATCAAAGAGATGAATTTGTTTGTGATTTGAGGTAAGTTTTTTAAAATTTTAGTATATTTTTGAAGTTTACAATAATAAACTATCATGTATTCTTGATCGACAATTGCTTTCTGAGATTTTTTTTTTTTGGAATATTGATAGTATCTATGATTGAAGAGACAAATTTGCTTGTGATTTGAGGTAAGCTCTTTAATTTTTTTCCGTTTTATGTTTACAAAAATATCATGTATATTTTATAGACAATTGTTAATTGAGAAGATTTTTGTAATTGTAGCATGTTCTTGAAGTTTAAAATAATAAGTTATCCTACATTCTTGATAGATAGTTCTTAATTGAATTTTTGTGTGATTTTTGTCAATATTGACGCATTTACAATTAATAATTTGAAATTGATTTATTTATAAATTTGAACAAATTCTATGAATCATTACATTCCGTCATAAGAAATTGATTAGTCATTCTGATTCTATATGAATTCTGTTTTAAACTTTAATTATATGTAACTTTTTCAATTGTGAATAAAATATGAGTTCTGGCATATGGTCATTATTATATTTTGTAACAATAGGCTCTTTTGATTGATTGATATGAGCTATATAGATATAATAAACTTTTTTATTGACAAGAGAGACACGTGCAAAACACGTACATCACTCTTAGAAAAGTGATTCAATATTTTTGTCATTCATTAAGACTATGAGATAAAAAAAATTATTTTTTCACATTTTATTCTTAAATAAGTATTATTAATTATTATATCAAATATTAAAGAATTTGAAATTAATTAAATTTCTCGTTGATTTAGGTATACCTTATATAAAAAATAATTTCTACAAACCAAAATAACTACAAATTTATTCTAAAAATTGCTATTTTACAAAATAAATATATTTAAATAGGAATTCTATACAAACAACTATCAAAATTTACTTAAATTGACTATATTTTAATACAAGTTGATTTGGTTTAATACTAAACCCAAGAAATTAAAGTTGTAAATTTATCGTGAATAAGGTTAATAATTTACACCAGTTTTTTAAAGTGCGTACTTAACAATATAGTGTATACACATGAATTTATTTTTGATATACATTTATTATTAATTAACGTGATACTCTCTTATGTCTTTTGTGTGATTTGAATGAATATATTAATTTTAGATTTAAGTATTTTTCGTATTACATAAATAAATACTCACTCTGTTTAAAAAAGAATGACCTACTTTCTATTTTAGTTCGTTTAAAAAAGAATGACCTTTTCCCTTTTTGGCAATACTTTAATTTCAACCTTCCACATGACATGTTTAGGATCACAAGATTAAAGGATATTTTAGTACATTTGAAACAAATTTAATTTAAGGCCACAGGATTCAAAAGTCTTCTTTATTTTCTTAAATTTTGTGCCAAGTCAAAGTAGATCATTCTTTTTTAAATGGAGGGAGTAAATTTATTTCTTAATTCCAGCGCATTTTCTTTTATAATATCAAAGTTATTTTTCAACTGAATTTCTTGAGCAAGATACATGCGCGAGGCGCGTAAGATACGACTAGTTCCATTATAATCCTGAATTGTAGTTCCATTATAATCCTGAATTGTTCTCTTAATACTTTTCCGAAGGAAAAAAATTCTCTTATATGGTAGGTACATTGTTTTATCACTTTTAAATATATACTAACATTGGCTGAGTTGAGAAAATTGAAGAAAAGGTGTCTTTTAAGTCTTGAATGAAGGATTGGTGACATTGACCAACTTAAAGGGTCAAACATAATTAGAAAACTTGATTAAGTTAATTGTGGACTTGATTAATATTTTCAAAACTTTCTAATCTTTTCAAAAATACAAATCAACCCATCCCACACCCCTCTTCAATCCAAATCATCGACTGTCTCTCTCTCCTCTCTCGACAGCTTCTCTCAAACAACAATTCTGCAAATTTCTCCTTTCAATCCCCGACTCTTCAACCTCCGACGATAAATAGTTGAGCTTCAAGTTCCTTTTCGAATTCAATCGTCAATCGACGTGACAACCTTGCTCTCCCACCACAACAACTTTGAATTCTTCACTGTTCCTTTTCTTCTTTCAGAGGTAAAAAATTATGGCCTTTTTAGTTTTGAAGAAAACAAGGAACTTGAGCCAATTTCTCTTATAGTATTGTTTAACAATTTCAATATTTGTTTCTTTAACTTGAAATGCGATATGAATAAAGCCCTAATTTCTGGTATTTCTTCTCTTCTCTTTTGTTGTTTGATTTTGAAGTATAATTTGTTGCGCCCATTATTGTATTAATTTGTTCTTGTTCTTGGTAAAAATGGTGATATTGTTGTTGTTCTGCTGAACAAAATTATGCTACTATTTTTTTTCTCCAATAGATTATCCATCTGGTGAAACATATTAACCATCTGATGCAATAAATTTAGCATATGATGCAACAAATCAATCATCTGATGCAATAGAGAAACCATCAGATTAAAATTTTGATACAACAGATTAACCATATGATGTAACATATTGACCATCTGATGCAATAAATTAACCATCTGATGCAACAGATTAATCATCTGATGTCATAGAGGAACCATCGAATAAAAAATTTGATGCAACAGATTAAGCATATGATGCAATAATTTATCCATTTAATACAACAGTTTAACCATCTGATGCAATTGATTAAGCATATCTTACAATAGATTAACCATGTGATGCAATAAATTTACTATCGGATGCAACAGATTAACCATCTGATGCAACAGAGGAACTATCAAATTAAAGATCTGATGCAACATATGAACCTCCTTTTGGATAAAATCTTATTAACTCTTCCAACAGGACATGTTCAAGACTTGATTTTTCCAACTGATCATTCATCTGTAGTGACAGGAATGGGAAACAGGAATGTTTCCAATCTCAAGCCCGTAGATATTTCATCCATCTTCTTTCTGCCCCCTCCTCCGGATCTTTATCATCCCCCACGTACTTGTTTCTGCACTTGAGAAGACCATATACCATCATCATAGGGAAACAGGAATGGGCAGGAGAGTCCTTAGGCACCTCAAGAAAGCATCTAAAATAGCTCTTCTTAAAAAGTCCATTTATGTTTTCGTTCTTCATAATTTTCCTAAAATGTTCAAAAATTTACCCCATCTGGCATTTAAGTAAAATTTCACCAGTTAGTTCTGGTTTTGGGTCATTTATCGACATCGCGACTTGAAACCTGTCAATACTAAAAGTTTTGACAGGATCATGCTTGGTGTCGATATTAATTCATGCCCCATTGGTGATCCATTATCATCATGTTGATAATCATCCTCTTTCTCTTTCTCACTCTCTAATTCCTCCTCTTTCTCACTTCCATTTTCTTTATCAACATCTACAGACCCTTGTCCACCCCCTTCAACATTGTTTTCATATCTCTCCTCAGTTTTACTTTTCCCTGACTGAGTTGTCCAGGAAGCTCCTCTGAATCCCTCTATACTGTAGCCTTTTTTTTGGGTGATCAGATGTTGATCCACTTTCACTTTCTTTTCTTTTGGGAGACATGTTTTACCTACAAACAACAAAAAAACAAAAATTACATTACAATTGATGTAAGCATAAATTTTAAAAAATACATTACAAACACCATGAATACCGACACACCAACAACTACTACCACAAACACCACAAACCAATGCCACAAACACCACGAATACCGACACCACTAATAGCTACCACAAACACCACCAACCAATGCCACCACCAGTGCTACCACAACAACCACAAACACCACCAACACCAACACCAACATCAACACCACAAACACCATCCAAAAATACCACGACAGTCAATGGAACACTGCGATAGAAACCAGGGTTTTCTTGAGTCCTTCCTACAATTTTAACATCAAAACTCAAAATTGTAAACCCACTCTCGAAGATAATACAACTAAAAGTTTTATTTTTCATCATTAACTTAAAAGCCCTTATTTTTTTTTAAAATAACAAATATAGAACTCTTCTCGAACTCTATTGCCTACTAAGACAAAGAAAATGACTGATACAAGCAAGAATAAAGTTGAAAATAACACCTATGTGGTCGAAAATGAGAAGAAAAGAAATTTGTTGTGAAGGGTTGAGTAAATTTGTAGAGTAGTTGTTGTTTGTACTGTATTGTTGAGTGAGAATGAGAGAGAAAGAGTGAGAACTCGAGATTTGAAATGGTGAAATGTTTTATATGGTTTGATTTGTATATTGGAAATGAATGAAAAGTTTTGAAAATGTTAATTTGGTCCGAATTGATCTTAATTATTTTTAAAATTATAAAAGATATGCGTAATTTTTAACCCTCTCATCATGCAATTGCCAAAAGGGTACTGTTAGTCTAACTTATGAACTCAATTGAAATTGTATAAAAACAATTGAAGTTGTATTTGACTGAGTACTCTAGTTGACCCTATGAACTCACCCCTTGTCCTAGATTAATCAATTTAGGTACTATTAGTCTAACATATGAACACAATTGAAAGTGTATAAAAATAAATGTTCAACATGTTACATCAAATTTTGCATCTGTAATAAATTATTAATTAGATTAGGTAACAACAGATTACCAATATGTTGTAAATTATCAAACAGATTAAGTCATTTATTGCGACATATTACCCATTTGTTGTAAATTATCAAATGGATTGTTATATGTCGCAATAGATTATCCATATGTTGTAAATTATCAAATAAGCGTTGCCACTTATTATAGCTGACCCTATGAGAACTCACCCCTAGTCCTAGATTAATCAATAGTTGACCATATGAGAACTCACCCCTAGTCCTAGATTATTCAATTAAGATATTAGTACCATATCCTAGGTTAATCAATTATGGTATTAGTCTAACATATGAGGTAGTAAGAATTGGTTCAGCTTAGAGTGATTGATCAACGACTCTGGTCAAGAGGAACATAATACCGTCTCATCATGCAATTGCCAAAAGACTCAATTGAAGTTGTAGTTGACCATATGAGAACTTACCCCTAGTCCTAGATTATTCAATTAAGGTATTAGTACCCTATCCTAGATTAATCAATTAAGGTATTAGTCTAACATATGAGGTAGTAAGAATCAATTCAGCTCAGAGTGATCGATCGACGACTCTGGTTAGGAGGAACACAATACCATCTCATCATGCAATTGCCAAAAGACTAAATTAAAGTTGTAGTTGACCCTATGAGAACTCACATTCAATTAAGGTATTAGTCTAACATGTGAACTCGATTGAAATTATATATAAACAAATGTTTAACCTGTTGTAACAGATGTCTTTTGTGTTGGATTAAATCAAACAGATTAGGTAATCTATTGTAACATATTATGAATTTGTTGTAAACTATCAAACAAATTATGTCATTTGTTGCAAAATATCATGAATCTATTGTAAACTATCAAACAAATTAAGTCATTTGTTGTGATAGATTACCCATATGTTGTAAATTATCAAATGGATTAAGTCATATGTCTCAATAGATTACCCATCTATTGTAAATTATCAAATAGGCACTATCATCTATTTTAGTTGACATTATGAGAACTCACCCCTTTTTCTAGATTAATCAATTAAGGTATTAGTTGAATATATGAGGTAGTAAGAATCGATTCGGCTTAGAGTGATTGATTGACGACTCTAGTTGGGAGGAACGTAATACCGTCTCATCATGTAATTGCCAAAAGACTCCATTGAAGTTGTAGTTGACCCTATGAGAAGTCACACCTAGTCCTAGATTATTCAATTAAGGTATTAGTACCCTAGTCCTAGATTAATCAATTAAGGTATTGGTTGAACATATGAGGTAGTAAGAATCGGTTTGGCTTAGAGGGATAATCGATGACTCTGGTCAGGAGGAACACAATACCATCTCATCATGCAATTGCCAAAAGACTCAATTAAAGTTGTAGTTGACCCTATGAGAACTCACCCCTAGTCCTAGATTATTCCATTAAAGTATTAGTCTAATATATGAACTCAATTGAAATTATATATAAACAAATGTTCAACCTGTTGCAATAGATATCTTTTCTATTGGATTAAATAAAAAAGATTAGGTAATTTGTTGCAACATATTACGCATCTGTTATAAACTATCAAATAGATTATGTTATTTATTGTGACAGATGATTGAGCTTTGGAAATTTACAAACAAAAATTGTCATTTGTTGCACTTAAATGTTTTAAGATCCTTTTTTTAAAGCAATTTAGGTATTTCCTATCCGAGATAAAAAAGTTAAAATACTAAGGCAGTAAAAAGTATTGGTACTACTTGGATAACTCAAAAATCTCCTAAGTGGGTAGTATTATCTGGTCTTTTCAATGTCACTGTCTCCTTCAGCCATAAAGTAAGACTCAACTCATCACTCTTCTTTATTCTCAATTCTCATTTCTCTTTGTTTCCTTTTTCCTCTCTTCTTTCGGATGAGGATCCTTTTGGATCTCAACCAATCAATAGTTTTTCTCGACTGAACTGGATGTTCTGATTCCTTTACTTTTTTTACATTGCAGGTACGATTCACTATTATTCTTTCCATCTCGTCTTCTTCTTTGTATGTCATTTAAATTATGTATTTACATCTGTTGCTATTAATGATTTACCTATTACCAGTTTCCTATTTATTGAGAAAATTGAAGGAAAGGTGAATTTTATGTCTTGAATGAACGGACCATTATTTTATTAAAATATGCAAAAAAAAATCATCTGTTGGGAGAACTTAAAAAGCCTTATTGTCAGTATAGTTTTTTTATGTCTGTTGTTTAGTACTTTAGTGGTGTTGTTGTTGGGGGTGGCGGTCGTGTTAGAACATGGGATATTGGTGTTGTGGATGGTGTTGAAATATATGGTGTTGTTTTTTTATTATTGATGCTGCTGTTGGTGATGCTACAATAGTTTCCTTAACTGTTGCAACTGATGAATCAGCTGTTGGAATAGACGGAGCAACTCTTTAAAAAAATCAAACTAGTAGCAAGGTTGGTTTGATTTATTCCAATAGATGACCCATCCGTTGCAACATAGCATCCATCTGTTGCAGCGATGCCTCATCAGTTGAACGGATGGGTAATCTGTTACTTTATATTGGTCATCTGTTGATTCACTCAATTTTGTGTTACCCTTTTGTAATGTTCTTTTTGTTTTCTTTTTGTTATTCTCTTGTTTGGCATCAAATGTATTTCTCTTATTTGCAGACAAAAGGAAGTGAAACTGGATCCACTTTGGCTCGGCCAGCATTAAAGGCTAGAGTAAAGATGGGTTCGAAGGAATAAGCTGTTTGCTGATGGAACCACTTTATATGTGGGAGGTATGTATTACTAATCAACCTATCATGAAAACACACATCCAGTACAATGATTTTGTGAATGTTTGTTCTTTACCTATTAGGCGTTAATCCTTTAAACAAGATATGGAATTTTACAATTAAGATTGTTAGGTTCAAACTGGTAAGGCTAAGGGACCAAAACGGTGGTATCAAAACCCCGTTACAATTTAATAACGGTTTATGCTCATGTTTTTGTGTCAAGTTTGGGGAAGGTTTCAAGTTTTTGGCGGCAGTGTAAATATCCAATAGTGATTGGATTGGTTTTAATGGCTCAATGGACTTGTTGAAAGGCCTCCAAAGCCTCGCACTGCAACAAACAATTATGGAACTAATAGAAATTCCCCTAGTCCAAATTTATATGGATAGGTTATTGGAGGAGACTATTATATAGCAGAAGGTGTTTGGGAGAAAACTTGTGCGGGAAGAGGGAGGTTGAGAAGGCCATATATCATCTCAGTCCTTGTTGAAGAGGAAACACAGGGTGGGAAGGAAAGTGTAGCAAATTTGGCTAATGAAATTGACATGACAAATGTAAAAAATGGATGAGCTGTGAATGTGAAAGTGTATCCAAAAATGAAAATTCATCAGTCGTTGAAGAAAAAGAAGAATGGTCAAGAGGACTTGAGCTGGACACTTTGCTAGAGACTGCAAATAGTGAGCGCGGCCTCAATGAAGACCCACAAAATGAAGGACTAGAACTCTAAGGAAACAACTTTACGAGCATGGAAGGTGGTAAGATTATCGGTCTAAATTGAAACCCGAACCAGCTACTCCTACTTTAAGAATATGGGATCAAGCCAATGTGGCAATTTCTTAAGTTAAAATTGCATCCCATTCCTCTTTTTTATGGTTCTGGTCAGGTCAAAGGCAGTGGAAACAACAAGGCATGGGATTTTGGCCCAACTTTGGACCTTTTTGTTTGTACTGTCATTGACCTGATCATAGCCACAAACAGAAGGCATGGCATACAAGTTAGACTTTAGAAATTGACGCCTTGGCTTCTCATATTTTTAATTTAGGAGTTGCTGGTTTGGGTTTTAATTCTGATCGATAATCTTACCACCTTCCGTGCTCGTGAAGCTTTTTCCTTAGAGTTCTGGTCCTGCACTTTGTGAGAGTATTCATTGAGGCCACACTCGCTAGTTGCATTTTTGAGAAAAATGTACAGTTCCAGTTCCAGTCCCATTAACCATTCTTCATTTTTTTCATCGACTGACGGATCTTTATATTTGGATACACTTCGACATTTGAAGCTCATCCATTTTTTTCATTTCTCTTGTCAATTTCATTGGCCAATTTCGCTATAATTTCCTTCCTACCCTGTGTTTCCTCTTAAACAAGGTCTGAGATGACATAGGGCCCTCTCTATCTCATTCTTCACGCACAGGTATTCTCCAAAGCACCTTCTGCTGTATAAAAGTCTCCTCCAGCAATCCATCCATATAAATTTGGACTAGGGGAATTTCTATTGGTTCCATCGTTGTTTTCTATATTGGAAAGCTTCGGAGTCCTTTCATAAATTCCATTGTGTTATTAAAACTGGTCCAATCACTGTTAGATATTTACACTGCCACCAAAAAATTGAACCATTCCCCAAACTTGACACAAAAAATGAGCATAAACCGTCATTAAATTGTAACAAGGTATCGACACCACTGTCTTGGAACCCTTCGGCCTTATCAGTTTGCACCTATCAAACTAAACTGTACAATGTAGGATCTTGTTTGAAGGATTAGTGTCTAATCGGTAAAAAACTGCATTCACAAAATTATTGTACTTTATGTGTGTCTGTCATGATAGCCTGATCAATAATATACATAACTCGTACGTATGAAAATGGGATCCATTCCACGCGTCTTATTCTTCCTACCCCATCAGGACATGTCAGACAATGTTGTTTATTCATCTGCACACATGTGATGACTATTAAAAAAGAGGTGTGAAGAGTCGTGAATTTTTATCTTAACACAGTCAAAATAGCTGATGAATCAAAATCTCCATCTGTTGCAACTGACGAATCAGCTGTTGGAAGAAATCAAAACATCTCCTCCAATATATGGTCCATATGTCACTACAGATAATCCATATGTTGCAATAGATGGTAAATCTGTTGCGACAGACCAGACTGTTTTTATTCATCTACACACATGTGATTACTTCTTGCTAAAAATGTTTGTTTTAATTTAGTTGTCCTATTTATAAAATCAAGATAATTTTATTATATTCTTTCAAGATTACCCCTATTATTAAATGAATACATAAAGTATATAATTCACATTTATACTTTCAAAGCATAATTAATAAGGCCAATTTGGTAAAATAATTACGTAATTTATATTTTTCTTAATTGGTGTGCCAAGCCCATGGGGTCCAACTAATACAAAATAGAGGGACTATTAAAAAGAGGTGTAGAGTCATGACTTTTTATCTAACACATTCAAAATAGCTAATAAACTAAATACTCCATCTGTTGAAACTGATGAATCAGCTGTTAGAAGAAATGAAAACATCTCCTCCAACATATGATCCATCTGTCGCAACAGATAATACATATGTTGCATCAAATATCTAATTTGTTGCATATACAAACCATCTGTTGCAACAGATGGTAAATCTATTTTGACAGACCATCTGTTGCACATTTAATCCATCGGTTGCAATAGATGCTAAATCTGTTGCGACAGATGGATGATCTGTTGCAAAAGCTCAATAATAATGGTTGTTATTGAGTCTCAAATGGTTTTGAAAAGGTGAGAAGTATTAATGTAAAAGAAAAAGTTGTGACTTTCCACGTAAAACAAAATGCCACCAAGTTTGAATGTAATTAATACAATGGAGCTGAACAGTCGTGTCTTTTGGCCTGACACGTCCAAATTCAATCCTCTATAAATAGGTCCCTCCATAATCTTCATTCTACTCAACTTTATATTTATTGCATTTTTTCTTTTTGTGTGACATCTTCAACCACTTCTCTTCAAAGATTATATTTCTTTCTCATTGAGGTAAGTTTTTTTCTGGTGTAAATTTACCAGTTGGTCGTATACGTTGTATTACATTTTGGACTTTTTTCTTTACATTTGTCAATTCATGCGTGTTCTAGATATGGCTGATCCAGTTTCGAACATTACTATTCTACGTGACACAGTGCGGGAACTTCAGAGGAAGGTTAATGACCTGCAGAGGGAGTTGGTCACTGTGAGAGCGACGATGTTCAGAGAGATGCAGAGGCTGATGAGGGCCCTAAAACTGCTAGTTGATTGGCTGGCTATCATTAATGATGGTGATGATGATAATAATAATTAGAATGTGTTTATTCTTTTAGCGTATGTATTTTATTTTTTCTATATCGGATCTATACCTAAAGTATTTTATTTTTCGTTTAATGAAAAATTTATTTTTAGTCGACTTTTGCATTTTAATTCTTATTCAATTTTTTTCTGTCTATTTCTTCTAATCTAAACATACATACATGTTAACATGTCGACGGTTGGAGGCAAAGAGCAATGTTGAATCTAATAGCACTAGCAATTTTTGCTTTTGAGTTCTTTCAATAGATGAACCGTGTGCTGGAACAAATTGGTCATCTATTGGGTTTATGTCAATAGATTATCCATCTATTTTGACAGATTTGCCATCTGTTGGAGGAAAATATTCCAGTTTGTGGAATTGTTGAGAATAATTGTGGTATGCTGTATTATTTAGTTCATGTTTTGCCTCTTTTTATTGATGCACAAGTTATTAAAAAGATATTTTATATATAATAAATGATAACATTAGGTTCACAACAATGAGTTAAATATATAAAAGTCCACAACAAACAAACAACAACATAAGTTTCTACAATTACAATGATCATGGTGGATTACGATTCGGGCATGTAGTTCTTTTGTGGACAGCGCGCTTACATATGGAGCACTTATTTCTTCTTGATGAAAATGATTCTCCAACTCCACGCCTCCTCTTATATGTCTTTATTCCCAGTTTGATAGTGCTTGGGTCAATATATGGAGGATTTATTAATCTCCCCATAAGCTCTGCAGGAACAACCCAAGATTCTTCAGGAGGCACGGGAGTAATATGCCCACTATATGCCATTTCATATTTTTTCACCTAATAATATTGAGAGGAGTGCTCGTAAACTTCAGGTCCTTATTTATGACCGTATTGAGCTCGAAGCACTGTCATAGCATATGGACAAGGTATTTTGTCCAAGTAAAAAACTCTACACGTACAAGATCTTGTTTGAAGATCGACCATGGCAGTATCACCATGACCGGTGATACTGAATTTGTAATCTACTATTTTATGAGAGAATAACCTATTCCTCAAACTGATGTTCATTGATATTTTTTCGATTTCGAGAATAAATCGGGTTCTTTTTTCTTTCTGTGCACTTGAACTGCACACACCTTTCATTAAAAAATTTGCTATACTTCTTGCTTATTTTTTCAAACATAGCCTTAATGGGAAATTCTCTTTCATCGCCAAGCAATGAATTCACCAATTCATCTATGTTTGATGTCATAATATTGTACCTATAGAAAAGAATCACTTAGTACGACATCATACTAAACTTGTAAATCAAACAAGACATTAAATTCATAAGAATATACCTATCTGTTGGACAGAATGCCCAGCTCCATCTCACAAAACTGACACATGTAAGAAATTCTGCTACTTTGGGATTCACATCCGCTATTTGATTGAAATGGTCTAAAAACTCCTCTCTACTATATACTTTAGCTACTCTATAAAAAAGGGTGATGACCCTTTCGTTGTGATAGTTGTTTCGAACGTTCTCTCCAAGATGCCTGATGTAACAACCAAAGTAAGCTGAAGTAAAGAAAAGTGAACCCATCTTTGGAATACTTAGATGCCTATCTGATACAAAACACAACTCTTCGATATCTTCGACGTAGCTTTGCAGTTGTTCAAAAAAATCCATAAGAGGCATCACATTCCTTGTCGGCTATACAAAAAGTGATAGAAAAGATGTGATTCTCTGCATCTTGTGCCACTGCCGCCAGCAAAACTCCATTATACCTGCTCCTTAAGATGGCACCGTCAACGGCTATACCTTTTCTCAAATATCGAAAACCTTGAATCCAAGCACCATAGGATACAAAAAAGTACTTGAACCTTCCATTTTTATCCAGATGCAATGTCGTCTTACTTTCGGGATTTGTGGACTCAATTACGTAATAGTAAGCATTCAGGACTGCATACCCATGCTCGAGTGTTCCCCTAACCAGGTCCTTGGCAATCTCCATGGCCATATATATCTTTCAATAACTGACCAGGACACCTAAATCCATAAAGAGTTGATTGGCCATAACCCTTGTTGAAGGGCTTTTGCCATTGGGGAAACTACTCCTGAAATATTCACTGAGGATCTTTTTTGTGGTGTGAGGATTTGGCCCGAGATGTGCTCCGAACCACATGTGTGATGCTTTTCATGTTTATGAATGACGAATCTGTCAAAACTTGCGTACTTTACCACTCTCAACCACCACTTGAAGTTCGAATTAGCACATTTAAAGCAAAAGACACTGCTCGAATTAATCACCTTCTTTATTCTAAAATCTTTTTTTAAACAAGAAATAAACAAAGTGTTAGATAGTTCATTCTTGTCCTTGAATGATATTCCAATAAAAAAAGCCATTCCCATCATCTTGAAAATTTCCAGACTGTGTCGATTGAGAAGAACTGCACATCGTATTGGTCACATCAACGGGCGTAGGTGTTTGATCATCATCTGGAATATTCATGTCTAGATCATCCAACCTATCATAAAAAAGTCTTCTTGTTCATTTACTTCTACGTTCTGGTTCTTATTCTCTCTCATCTTTTCAACTATGTACACCCTTAACACTAGCCTGGTTGAATCACTTAGATAAGCACGCAAATGAACCTGATCGATTATCTTGAAAGGCAGTACCCTCTGATTTTCAAAAGAGTTGTGTATGTAGTTGATGGCGAGTTCTTCCGGTTGATAATTTGGTCCACAAAAGCTGATGATTAAGTTCACAAAATCATCATACAAAATATCACTTTGGACTGTCATAGCTATCATCTCTAGCATTTCACCCTCCTTCCAACGCCATACATATCGATTGTTCTTCTCGATCCATTGACCATGACAATCCACCCATATTGTTATTGATTTCTCCATTAGTGGTACCTAAATAAAGTCATTTGTTAAAAAAAGTTGATAGTGATTTCATAGTGTCGTGAATGAATCCCAACAGATGTCTAATCTATTGAAACGGGTAAGTGATCATTCGCAACAGATTAGTTACCTGTTGGGATTCATGTTACACTCCTACATATCTGTTGCAACAGATGAAGCATCTGTTGGGATTGATGTTACAGTACTAAATCACCTTTGAAGTTGATTCCAACAGATAAGTGACATGTTGCAATAGATAATTAACCTGTTGTGCTAGATAACTTACCTGTTGCAACAGGTTAGTAATAACAGATATTTATCCTGTTGCAACAGATAACACTTCTATTGGAATCATATTCAGATCCTGTTGCAACAGGTTACTAATCAGTTGAAACAGATATTTATCATGGCGCATTAGATAACTAATCTGTTGTAACAGATGTGCCAAATATTACAATAGATGACCCATCTGTTTAAACATAAATCCAATATATCAGTCTTTCGTTGAAACAGATTTCTTATCTGTCACAACAGATGATTTATATGTTTAAACAGATGGATCTTATGTTGGATTCAGACTTGGGTTCTATCCATTGTTGGAAAAACAACAACACAATAGTAGTTACCCAGATGTCAAATTCATCTAAAAATGATAATTTGACTTACCAAGGTCTCCTATGAAGTAATGCCAAAGTCAAAAGTGATGTTCGAAACAAAATTTGATCGAAGTAATTGGTCAAATAGCAACAGTAGCGGTAACAACAACAACAACAACAAAAATAATAAATGGTCAACAAGAAGAAAATGAAGATAATAATGAAGTAGAAGATGATGAATAAAGCAGCAGTAACAATGAACAACAAAAATCGCTAAGAGAGAGAAAACAACAATGGGTGAGAAGAGAGAGAGAAACACGTCTTTTTTTCCTCCGTTTTCCATTATATAAGTAAATATTTGGATCAAAGTGTATATTTAAAAATTTATGGGCTATTTTCAAACTTCTCCAACTTTCTTAATCCATAATAAAGTAATTGTCACCTCCACTCAATAATTAAGACTTGTGTCACCTACACCTCATTTTAAAACTCTTTTGTCACCTACAACCCAAACCTCCATCAAAGTACACCTTCATAATATGAAGTCTAATACTTGAATTGTCAAAATGAAAATGCTAAATCTTCGGATGTGAAGAGTCTAAAAACAATTTTAAAACTATATTCGAACTTTATGCCTTATTAGTCGTTCAAACTTCAAATCCAACGATGTAAAATAAAGTGCAATTAAAGTTTAAAATTCCAAATATTTAAAATTTAATTTGGAAGAGGCTAAACGCTTAAAAAATTAAAAATTTCCACTTTCAAATTAGATAGGGCTAGATGCACAAAGTACACAATTTTTAGAATCGTTATTTAATTTATACTCGTTTCGTAAAGCTTTTTCTTTTAAGTTTATCTGTTTTGAAAATATTTCTTCGTTCACTTTTACTTATTAATTTTTTCTTCACAAGAGTTAATTTAACAAAAAAATTAAATTAGATTTATTTAATATTTTAAATCTTAATTTAGATATTCAAAAGCTACACGAAAAATAATATAACTTGGAGTGCTTCTCATATTAAAATGATGAAACAATATATCTTTAAATATCGGTTAAAGTCCATACAGTTTGACTTTTGAAAAGTAAAACGTGATAAATAAAAGTGAACGGGAAAATAACTTGCAAAGATAACAACTACAAACATCTTTGGGAGGATACATTGTACGCACACATTACCGCTACCTCGAGAAGGTAGAGAGACTATTTCCGAAAAACTGGAGTAACTTCAAAGACCATACCTTGTTTATTTGTATACTTGGCCCAAGGTTAAAGCCTTAGAAATGGGCCTTCTTTCATCCAAACTCATTTAGTGAAAATTCATCTGTCCAAATGGAATGGGAAGTTAGTTTCATTTCTCGTAAAGCTTATATTGCACTTGTAATCCCATTTCCTTTATCATAGTTTTATTGTTGTTTATGGTGGTGTACGAATCATGTAATTTCGTCTTCTAAGAACACGATATATGATAATAAATCACCCAGTGTTAGTTAACCTATGCTTGTTCAGGCCAGCGCGATTGGATTTTTCCGAACAAGCCTCAAGCTTGAATGAGCTCTCTAACTGGTTAAAAAATTCTCTATAACTGCGATGTCTAGACCAGCTAGCGAGCAATTGCAGGTCACTCTGCCTACTAAGTCTAGGAGAAATAGGAAGAAGATCACCTAATGATATATTAACATATTGGACACTAGAGCCCGTGCTTGCATGGGCCCAATATATGTCATTTTTTGCTCTCAATTTTATATGATACAAATAAATTTTGGAGAGTCAGTTAAATTTTTTGACGATCTTTAAATATTTTATGTTTTTAATGATATACAGTACTTTTTATATAACTAGTTTAATCGCATGTGCCTCGCATGTATAACGTTTGATTATTTAAAATTAAATAATTTTATTTATTGAGAAGATCTTTAATAAAGTGTAAAAGTTCAAATCACTTTTCAAAAATATTTCACACTTTAATATAATAATGTAAATATAAACATATATACATATATATTTTACTACAAGAAGTTCCAAGTGGTTGAGAATCATTACTTGCATTTGCCTATAGTACTTCTTTCCTTTGTTGCCACAGGCTAAGAGACACATCAATTTGCATCATATTTATGTTATGATTATTTTTTTATATTTAAAAATCTATCCTTATTTTTAAAGTCAAATCTTTACAAAATCATTGATTTACGTACTTAAAATTTTTAAAAATCTGGTACTTCTTAAATTTTTCTTATTCTAATGGTTTTATATTTATTTCTAGATTTTTTAAATCTTCTTAAAATTATATTTAGTTGATTTAAATCTTAAAGTGATGCAAAAAGCATTAGTTGTCATTAATTTTGATGACTTCTAATAAAGAAAGGTTTTACTATGAATATATTTAATTAATTTTCAACTCTTAATTAGAAAAAAATATTGAAATGCTGATGACTTCTAATAAGGAATGATTTTATGATAAATATATTTAATTAATTTTCAACTCTTAAGTATTAGAAAAAAATAGTGAAAAGACGATTTTGTCTAAAGCAAAGACTTTTACTGAAGAGTAAAAACTTCAAACAACATTTTTAAGCCCCTTCACACTTTTAATATATTACAGATACAGATATATATTTTTAGAAAATACATGTTACTTTCATTATTTAAATTTATGTGTCATTGATGTAATTTAGAGAGTCAATCAAATCTTCAATTTATAACATTTTTACATAATTTTCTTATAATATACACAACTCTCAATTTATGTGACACTAATGGAGTTTAGAGAGTCAACCAAATTTTTTACATATAGTTTTACATATTTTGAGCTTTTATTTATTGTGATTTATGGTACTTTCTGCTATTTTCAAATAATATGTGTACTCCTATCTCAATTTATGTGATTGTATAGTATATGGAGAATAAATCAAATTTTTTATATGCCGATATTATTTTAAGTTATTAATTATTGTGATTTATGATTTTTTTTTTACATTATTTTTAAATAATATATGTTATTTTCTATGTCCCAATTTATGTGGCTGGTGGAATTTTGATTATCAACAAACTTTTTTATGTTCTTCAAATACCATAAATCATTAATTACTGTAATTTACAATAATTTTTAAGTAATTTCTAAATGCATAGCAGATAAAAAATAAGATAAGTAAATTAAAATGGAGAATTATAATATATATAAGTAGGCTTGGTTGGCAAGCTGGGAGGACAATCTCCAACTGCTTCCCAAGCCACTTGTATATATCAAGAAACACTAGTCCTTTTTCTTCATAGATAATTGTGGTGTTTATATTCACTTGCGAGCAACTCCCCTAATTCTATGGGGCGCATGTCAATATCTATAACTTCCCAGGTGTTTGAGAAGCCTAAACTGAGCTTAAAATGAGTCCACTAGTTCCTAGACCGAGTGTAGAGCACCCCGGGATGGGTTTGAATGCTTTGGGGAAAGTTTGGAGGTGAAAAATAGGCCATGCGATGCGAGGGGGCTGATAAGCGCTGGCAACACACTTCAAAGGGTCACTGTCTCGCCTTCACGCCAGGCGTCATAACGTGGAGGGAAGATCAACATTGGGTCTCACGCCGCGAGGATAGGCCTTCGCTTTAGGTTCCGCACTGTGACCCCCTCCCCTTTCGTTAATAGGGCATCATTTTAAATATGAATTAGCGGTATTTAGGCCTTTTTACACGTATTAAACCATTCATCCTTACCTTAATGCATTTCTAAGTCCTAAATTCAAGAGAAATCCCTCAAAAGAGTTAGTTCTTCTTCCCAAAAAGCAACTAAAAGGAGAAAGATAGGGTTTCGAAGCTTAAGGTCCAAATCTTCCTATATTCGGCAAGGGATTCCATCAAAAAGGCATGTTGAGCACTTCCTACTTTAATTACTATCTTAAAGTATGAATTTCATTATCATTACCTATTTTATTGATGTTTTAAGGTTGGAATTTGAGAATTATTATCACAAACACTAAATATGGGTTTTCCTTCTTTATACAAACTATTTCTAACCTCTTATGGGGTGCATTAATGGTATGAATAAAATGACTGAAAGAATGCATCTCATTATATAACTTTCAAAATGCTGAATTTTATAAACGATTGGAATTATAACTTTCAAGTCCTTTGAAAAAGCTTTGAATTTGACGAACATATATGATACCCCGTCTCTTTGAAATGTTGAATTGTGTTGAACTTTATGACTTTCTTTGAGTTTCTCATGAAATTTGATGATGAATATTTGTATGATTTTGTATAATGGGTTAAGGAGTCGGTAATATTTTATGATAATGTTTTCTAGGCATAATATGAATGGCTTGCAAGTCTTTGTAAAGACGATACCAATATGAATATTCCTAATGAAGGGCTCCATGATTAAGGTTATGTGAAAAAAGTACTTTAATTAGGCTCTAAAGGGTTCACATAGCTTCATTGCGAAGGCGTAAATCCTTATGACAAACGCCCAAAATCTATGTTTGCCAGCATAGGGATGTCGTACCTTAAGTGGACGACCAGATAGTATCCTCAAAATGATGGTAGTCCTTAACATGAGGACAATATGTATGGTGGCTTAGTCTATTATTAACTGTTGCCTAACCCTAAGTACGTGCAACCAACATATACGGGGGCCCTACCAGTTGGGGAGTTCTGGAGACCATATATTTATGGGCAAAGAGATGATGGTGTAAGCTACATAGTTCAGGACAAAGTTTTAAATGATTATGTAACATGTATCTTGCCTCTACCCCGACATCATATTACAATTATGATTATTGAATATATATTTTATGACTAATTTTTGTAAATTTACATATTTATCTCTCTCCTTAGGTTGCATGCCAGTACTTGTTGTACTGACCATCCCCGAACACATTATTTCATGATGTAGGTTTGAAGGGTTTTTCTCATGACCCTATGTATTATTAGGTAATTCGGTATTTCTACTGCACAACTATTGAAGTGGTGAGACCTCCATCATTCGGAAGTCCTGGTTTCTTTTAGCCCTTTTTAGTTTTAGCACTTTATTTTCTTCTTTTTGGGATAGTCGAGGTCATGTCCCAACTTAGTGGATGTTTTATGGATAGAGGTTTGTAGACATCATTGGGTTATGGTTCCTATATTTGGATTTGGTTTTAAAACTTTATTTTGTTATTCATCAAAATCTTTCATGTTATAAGTTCATTTCCATAATTATATTTATGACTATGTTTATGGTATAATGCTAAGGGCCATCTCAGGTCTTCATTGGTTTGAGATGATCATCACAACCATATCCACGGATTAGGTCGAGACAAGCTTGGTATTAGAGCATGGTTCAAGGTTCCAGGGTGTCTACAAAGTCATGTTAAGTAGAGTCCCTTTTATGGGTGTGTTGCACGCCACACTTATAAAGGGTGAGATACAAGGCATTAGGAATGGTTTACCTTTTATGTGTTCTATTTCGTGATAGAGAGTCTAGTAACTTTGAATCTTCTCTAACTCCTGGCTTACTCGCATTTTAGGCTATGTATCCCTAAGGATCTGATAGTTGTAGGAACTCAGTTGGAACCTCTGCTACAACTAGGGCAAATGCTAAGGAGGTTCATACTACCCATAGAATACAGACCTGGTATAGGGCCCGTACTCAAGACTTCACTAACCTGTATAGGGCCCGTACTCAAGACTTCACTAACCTGAGGTTCCACCACTCTCTACTAGTCCTCCTCGGGCTTTCCAAGCTAGTGTTACTCATTCCATTTAACTAGATGTCTCAAATACTGAGTTCCGTCAGTCTATCCACATGCTTGCTCAAATTGTGGCATCACAGTCTCGTTGTTCTAATCATGTATGTCCTATCACCACTTCATCTGTGGTTACTTGAGTTGGCCAGTTTATGAGGCTGAATCCCCAACCTTTTTAGGTTCTAAGGTTTAGGATAATCCTTAGGATTTTATTAATAAGATGGAAAAGATCTTTAGAGTTGTGCATGATAGTGACTCAGATGATGTGGAAATCATAGCTTTTCAATTGAAAAGGTATCTTATTAGTGGTATGAGGAGTGGGAAGAGATAAGGGGTGAAGATACTAAGCTAACAATGTGGGAGGAGTTTTTGAGTGTTTTTCTTGTTCACTTCTTTCCTCAGGAGGTGAGGGAAGCCAAGGCCGAGAAGTTTGTAAATCTGAAGCAGAAAAAATGAGTGTTAAGTAATATGCATTAAAGTTCACCCATCTGTCTTTTTATGCTACCGATCTTGTGTCCTACATAAGGTCCAGGATGAGGAAGTTTGCTTTGGGTCTGTCTTATGACTTGGTGTTAGAGTGCAAGGTTTCTATGCTAAATAATGACATAAATATATCGAGATTAGTTATTTTTATGCAGCAGGTGGAGGATGAGAAGAGAAAGCAAGTATAAATAAAGGAGAGGCACAAT
The DNA here is from genome assembly GCA_030864215.1 of Capsicum pubescens. NCBI lineage: Eukaryota > Viridiplantae > Streptophyta > Magnoliopsida > Solanales > Solanaceae > Capsicum > Capsicum pubescens. The sequence continues at coordinate 281,973,119 of CM061540.1, read as the reverse complement.
AAGAAATTTAGGTATGCAAATAGGGTATGGGTTAATAGAATATTGGAAAAGAGGGTAGGCAGTGGCCTAAGAAGAAGAACTGAGGAATTCTTATTTGTCAACTAATGCTCCTACTCCTAAGCCTTCACGTGGTCTGTGTTTTTAATTTACCAATGGTACTAGGGCACAGGGTGCCTAATCTCAGACCAGTATAGCATAGTCGAACCCATTTTACCAACTTTTCCATAATTATGGGAAGCTTTATCGTGGTTACTATCACTATGGAAGCAACATATGCTATGGATGTGGTCAGCCAGGTCATATACAGTGAGATTTCCCTTCAGCTAAGGTGGAAACTATGGCTAATAAGGTTTTAGTTGCCACTACCTAGGATTATATAGATAAGGATTCTACTTCAGAGATAGGGAATGTCCGAAATTGCCTTTATGCACTTTCTACTTATCAGAAATCCAAGGCATCGCTCAATGTCGTCACTGGTATGTTACAAATTTTCTCTTGTGCTTTTTATGTCTTATTAGATCCTGGTTCCACACTATCTTATGTGACTCCTTATATAGATGTACACGTGTGATTTGGTCCTAAAAGTATTTTTGACCCCTTTTTAGTTTCTACTCTGGTGGGTGAGTCTATTGTTGCTAAAAAAGTCTATAGGAGTTATATGGTGTCCATATTTTATAGGAAGAAATTGGTAGATTTAATAGAGCTTGATATGGGGGATTTTGTTGTAATCTTGGAAATGTATTGGCTTTATTCGTGCTATACTTATCTAGATTGTATGACTCGAAAGGTCACTTTCCATTTTCTAAATAAGCCAGTCATAGAATGGGAGGGGAGTTCCCTAGTGCTGAAAGAGAGGTTTATTTCTTATCTTAGAGCTCAAAAGTTGATATCCAAAGGGTGTTTTTACAATATAGTATAGGTCAAGGATTCTAACTCTGAAAGACCCTCTTTGCAATATATTCCCGTAGTTAGGAAGTTTCTCAAAGTTTTTCTCAATGATCTTTCTGGGATTCCTCTAGACAAGGAAATAAACTTTAGGATTGATCTCTTACTGGATACCTATCCTCTTCCCGTTCCTCCTTATAAGTTGGCTCTGGAAGAGCTGAACAAACCAAATGAGCAATTAAAAGATCTCCTTGATAAGTGTTTCATCTATCCTAGGGTTTCTCCTTGGGATGCTCCTGTGATTTTCGTTTGAAAGAAAGATGGGTCTCTCTGAATGTACATAGACTATCACTAGTTGAATAAGGTCACTGTGCAAAATAAGTATCATCTTTCTAGAATTGATGACCTCTTTGATCAGCTTTAGGGTACCTAGGTATCCCCATAGCCGGCAGCCATGAGACTAATCCTCCGTTCCTCGGTCAGCGCACTAAGCGGTAGGAAACTGGCCACAGAGTTCTCTCCATTCACCAGAGGTGGGGATCGAACCCCCAACCTCTTGCTTAAGGGATGAGGTGTTGAACCACCACACCAACTCTAGTGGTTAGGTGTTGCATCTTTTAGTTCCTTTAAGAATTGATAAGAGTTTCATACAAAACTATGCATTACTTTCACTGAATTATAAGTAAAATTGACAGTTACAAATAGAAAGTTATAACCATAGCAAAGTACTCGTGCTATGTTCTCATCACTTATTAGTTTAACATATCTGAAATTCTTTGTCACTTAATTCTTTTAATTACATAGACTATAATTTGCTGATACATTTAAATAAAGGAGCTTCTGGAGACATAAGAAGTTATCCAAAGATCGAAAAGATATTTTTTTTAAAAATGGAATACTTCCAATATTGTCTCATTTAATAACTCTGGCTTAATGCCTTGGAATAATTGGAAAACTTGGTGCGTAGCAGGTTTGTTCATTCAATAAATTTTAATTACTAATTTAAAGAAAAACAATTGGAGAATCATTAACCATTTATTTCAGGACCTTTCTCTTACTTTGTTTCATGTGAGTATAGGAGTAGATACGGTAAATCTACCCAAATTATGTAGATGTAACGACAAGCAGATGGTTGTCATTCTATTGCAAATAACGGAATTGTTTTTTTTGCGTCCTTTCACGTATTTGTACAAGTGCCATGCCTATCACCCGGATCATCAATTCTATATAAACACATAATGGGTTCAATTCATTTCTACACTCCTTCACATCCTAGCAGCTAGATTTGAAGAAACTCAATAAGAAAAAGGATGGCAAACCAATTCACTAAATACGTTGCCAATTTGTGGCAATCATTATTCGATGATGTTTTACCTTTTCTTTTTTACTCAAAATGTGTAGTGTTTCACAAAATCGATAACAAAGCATTCTTCCCATCTATCCTAACCTTAATTAGTGGATAATGTTACTTAGTACCTGTTGTTGGTGGGAGGTTGCAGGTAACCCGTGAAATTAGTCGAGTAGCATGAAAGCTGACCTAACACCACGATTATAAAAAAAAAATAATATGGCATTGAATTTTTTCCTTCCAATTTTACCCTTATTTTTATAAATGGAGTGTTACATAACCCAAAAACCACTAAAGAGCTACTTTTTTTTAAACATCTGATTAATGGGTAAGTTAGTAAAACCTTTTTACTTTCTAGGCATGAATATTTTTGTTAAAGGGTGTACGCAAGCTAAAAACCATTAGAATGAGTATTTCCATTTTAAATGGAAACTAATATTGTGTATATGCATCAAATTCTTGATGACAATTTCTTGAACTGGAAAGGTATACAGCAAGAACTTCAGGCCCCCTTGAGGAAATTTGTGTTGCATATTTCAGACATGCTATTAATTTTACTGACTTAATGGTGCCACACCTGTAAGTAGTTTTGTCCTCTAAATTTCTTTATTCAACTTCTTCGCCTCTTTCCCCCTCACAGGTATGATATGTATGTATATAGACAAGGACCTCCCCATAATTCTCTTTCGATAAACTGGCTTCTTATTCAATTCGGAGAGAAAATCTTAAAGTGAGTGTTCTCGTTTCTCTTGTCTTCAAAGATCGTTTTCCCTTATTTTCGTAATTTTTCTTTTTCCTTTTTCTATTTTTTTCCTTTTTGGGAAAGGTGATGAAATGGGAAGTAAAAATGAGGTATTTTTTTGCAGTGAATTGGTATCATGCGTTTGTCTGCTGCCAATGTCATCTTGTTTATTATATTGCCTAAAAACTAACTGTACTCTGTGTGCTTGTGGTTTTGGAGCTGCAAAAGTAACACATCAAATCGATTGCATGTGGAACAATGTGAAGGATGGAAATTTTCAAGCGTAAGATCTAAGGAGAAAATTTACAACATCATTATTTGTTGATGATGGTATTGACTTCAGAAATGTTAACAGGCGCAAAATTGTGTTTGAGAATATCAAATAGAAAACTGAGGTTCTGCAGCTCAAACTGGAGAATTACCTCAAAGTTCTCTTCAAGATCGGATAATAGTTTCTGCTCTTTTGCATCTTTTTGTTGTAATTGTAATAACCTGGTCTTTGTGTGTCATTCTCCTTTTTGTCTTCGGTGAAGAATCAACTTCCACCTCCTTAGATTGAGGACCGACCTGAACATGGGACTATGAATTCTGACCGTGAGTAAAAAGTGGCGTAATGGTTAGGCAATGCCGTCAGAAAGTAAGTCGGTGAAGTGACATAATTTAGTAGATTATGTAGTGGAAATATATGGGAACAAGAGGAAGAAAACTCAATCTTCTTTTTCTTTGTATCCATAGTTATAATGTTAAAAAATGGATTCATAGATCTTGAGTGCTACTATGTAATCTATTTAGAGTTTTCTTAATGCAAGTGTCTGAAATCGTCTCTGTTTCAATTTGTTCGTCTTATTTTTTTTGTCCATCAAGAAGAATATTTCTTTCCATTTTAGTAGCTTTTAAATTTAACTTTAATAAGAAAGATAATATTAAAAAAGAAACTCTCTTGATTTGCTAAAATGATACAAAGGAAGTAGCAATTTAACTTCAAAATTCTCATTAGCTATAGAATTTTTTGCGCTAACATGGTTCACCAGCTTCACCGATTAGCACAAAAGAGTGATTCTGTTGATATAGAGGTGTATTTAAAGTGGGTGGGTGGGGGGAGGGGGGACTATTTGTCCCTATTGGGTTGGGCCATTCCCCATAAGGGCCCACCGTCGGGGCATAAGCGCCCTCTTGCTACCCATATGTGAGGCGCCATCTTAGCCTTCCTTGACGAAGATTCCTCCTACACCTATAGCGTCCATGATCAGCCTCAACTCCGTATCGATTGAGAGTATTTTAAATCACAAATTTTAAGGAATTTCATTTTTGTAATTGTACACTAAATTAGACACTTTAACATAGACTGAAGCAACTAGACTACTTGATTCTGCCCATCCAAGATTGTGGGTTTTATGAACAAGTTTGTTTTGGTATCCCAAGCCCATATACTCAAGAAAAAATCACCTATATATATGTGTGTGTGTATGTATGTATGTATGTATGTATATATAATATTTAAAAATATTTACCATCTATAACAATTTGAAAAATTCAGATATAACAATTATAATTGTTATGATCCATGCCTAGGCCCCGGAAGTAATGGGCATCCCAGGCCAATGAAGACCTGAGAACCCCTCAGTATAACATCATGAGCATTTCATTTTGAACATGTAAGAAAATATTTGTAGAAGAATAGCCCATTAAGTAAATCCATTTAAAACATATTGAAATTTATAAAAGTTTAAAATAAAACATTTAGACCACATCTATGTAAGTCTACGAAGTCTCTAAGATACGAATGAAAAATTAAAATCGGGTCATGAACCCGATAATACCATAAAACTGAAAATAAAAAGTATAACATGAAAATCATATTTCCTTCCGAAAGATGGAGGGCTCAGCACTTGCTGAAGCTGTCCCAAGGAGGTCCTAGTGCTGCATAAAATCACAAAAGAATATCTCCGAATCTACATCATGAAAAGATGTGGCATCCAGGGATGGTCAATACGATGTGTACTTGAAATATCCCAGATTTCTGGCCCTTGGAAAATCCTTGATCTTTGGGCTTACTGCCCTGGTTACGACTGGACCCTATAAGTCATAGGGTGTCCTAACGAGTTATTAGGACGATTCATAATGAAAACATTAAGTTTGTATCCTGATTCTGCTCTGAGTATGAGTGGCTCACTAAGAGTTGTAAGGAGATGTTACGAGTCATAAGGTGTAATCGTGGGGTGTCCAATATGTACCACAATTTGCATTCCATGTTGATTATGACTTGTAGGGTCTCATTATGGGTTCTTTGGTTAAGTCATAAGGATAACAGTGTAGGGTTCCTTATTGATACTGCTTTTGTTACGACTTGTGGTGACTTGTCGTAAGGAGTGGATACGAGTAAAGGGTTGACTCATAACCAAAGGAGAATTTTTTCATCTTTTAACTTGGGGGCACTTTAGACATTTCTCACTTAAAATCCCTTTAACCTCATATCCATAAAACACTTTTGGATATTCACTACACACTTTAACAGATTAAACACACTCTTTACTCTCTCTAAATCCTCTCAAGCAAGTCAAGCTAGGGTTTCACTAATTTGGTTTTCTAAGCGCTCTAGGGTTAATTTCTTTCTGTGAAACCTTGTATTCAAGCATGTGACTCTACCCTTAAACTTAATATCTCTATTTCATGAAAGTACATGGTTATTTATGTGATTTAAAGTATTGGTTTTTGACATGGTTAAGGGTTATGACATGAATGGTCAATTAAATGTTTTCCCATGGTTTCATGATGTATTACTTATATTTTAACTATGGGTTTGACCTTGTGGGTGCTTGGGTATGGTGGAGGAAACTAGGGAATTGTGAATTTTCTCAAACTTTTGACTTTTGAAGTGGCTATGACCCCAACCCTAGATTGTGAAATAGGTTTTTAGTTATGAGAAATATGGGAATTTGTAAAATTGAACTAGCATTGAACTGTTGCATGATATAAAGAGGTATTTGAAACACAATAGTCTGATTTAATGAACAAAGGGAATTGTTCTCCCCAAGTTAATAGAAATTATTTTGGAACAATGTTATTACCTTGCAAGTGTAGTTGGTTTGACGATACCAAAAATATGTTCCCTAATATGAAACACGATTTAATAAATTGGAATGTGTGATAAATATTTTAATTGGGCTTTAAAAGAGGGTTGCGTAGCTGAGTCGTGAAGTTGGAGGTCCAAATGACCAATACTGAAAACTGTGATAGCCAGCGCGGGGACGTTGTGGCTTGAGGGTTAGAGTTTCCTTGCTTAGACCAGGTGGGTTTAGTCCACCTTATTGATATTATTATGATTGGAAGGTTTGGGTCCCCAATATCATATTTTATGATAGGGTGCTTAAGTTAGCTTAGTCTATGATTGGAGGGTTCGAGTTTCCCGTGAATATATAGATATGAAATTATTCTCCAATTTGTGTGGTAACACACATTGGGGCCTGACCAGTGGGGTGAGAACTGGGGCCCATATAACCCGAGGGTACTACTAAAATGACGGTTGAGCTGCACAATCCAGAATAAGTTTTTAAATGCATGTTAAGCCTTGTTCCCTATCCTAGCATATGATATATATGTATATATATATATGCATTAAATAATGTGCATGGAATTTTGAATGATTTGGACTGTTATTTATGGCATTATGTTATCCCCTATCCTTGAGTTATATGCTAGTTCTTCAACCACTAACCATCTATGTACATTGTATCCCCACGCGATACAGGACTTGGCCATACTTCCACTTCTCCTGCTCAGTGATTGAGGATTGACCTAGAGTCGACTTGTAGTGGTGAGCTTCAATACTTTAAAAGGAGCTATTTCAGGATTATGTTTTTGTTTGAGTTATAGACTATTGGATACTATTTTTAGCAATAGTCGGGGGTATATCCTGATATTTTCTTGATGTTCTGTTTTGTACAGGATTTGTTGGACTATTATGGCATTGGGATAGTTTGGTTGTTTCTTAGTTATACTCTTGTCATACTATATTTGGTTTCAAGCTGTCTTATCTTGTTATATGTTCAAAATTCATCTAACATGGGGTAAAGTAGCTGATGGTTTGGGTATTGGGGTGGTCTCCAGTCCTTGTTTGGCCTGAGATACCCAACACGACCAGGCCTTAGTTCGGGTTATGTCAGATTGGTATCAAAGATTAGGTTCATGGTTAATTGGGTATCCAGCAAGTCATATCAAGTAGAGTCTCTTTTATGGGTGTGAAGCGCACCACACTTATAAGGGAAAGGCTTCGGGATATTTAGGAATATTTCTCTTTATTGATGTTCTATTTTCAAGTTGTAGAGTCTAAGATATTGAATCTCTCTAATTCCCATTTGTTCTCCTTTCAAATCATGCCTCTAAGAAGATTCGATGTCCATGGAAACCTTCCTGTCCCATCTGAGGACAATGGAAATGGATCTTGTCCCACTTCAAGAGTCCAAACCCATCCTAGGGTTGCTGCTTTTGATTGTCCTAATGGAGCTCCATCGGTTCCTCGTGTCCCTTCTTAGACACCTCAAGTTGAAATATCTAATGCCGATTTTTGCCAGTTAATCCATTTGGTTACTCAGTTGGTTTCCTCTCAAACTAAGCGTATGTATTTTGTTGCTCCATCATCTGAGGCCACTAGAGTTGGCCAATTTATGAGGTTGAGTTCTTTTGTTTTCACTGGTACGAAGGTCAAGGAGGATCTTTAGGGTTTCATAGATGAAATGGAAAAGATTTTCTATGTGATGCATGTTACTGAGATGGAATAAGTGGAGTTTGTAGCTTATAAGTTGAAGGATATAGCGCATTTGTCGTATGAAGAGTGGGAGAATCTTAGGGGTGTTGATGCTGAGTCTATCTTGTGGTGGGAATTTTCTAAAGATTTTCTCAATCGTTTCTTTCTCCGGGAGTTTTGGGAGGCAAAGACATAAGAATTTGTGAATATGAGGTAAGGCAAGATGACAGTTAAGTAGTATACCTTGAAGTTTCATTAGTTGTCTCGGTATTCTCCAGAGTTGGTGGGTTGAGAATTCGTGAATCCGAGGCGAAGAATTAGTGAATCTGAGGCAAAGAATTCATGAATCTGAGAATGAGGTGAAGGCTGAGAATAAGGAAGTTTGTTTGTGGGTTTTCTCGAGACTTGATTTTGGAGAGTAAGGCTTCCTTATTAAACAAGGATATGGATATTTCTTGGTTTGTGGTTTATATGTAATAGGTTGAGAAAAAAAAGAAGAAGTAGGCTGAAATTGGGGAGAGACAGAGTAAGAACTTTAGATTTTTTTATCTGGGTGGGGTAAGCAACAAAGTAGTAGAGATAGTGGAAAGTGGTCTAAGAACAAGTGGGGAGTTTTGGTTCCTACTATACAGCTAGTGCTCCTTATCTGAAGCCATCGGATGATTGTTGTTCTCATTATGATAGCCAGTTTAGAGCTCCAGGAGCCTAGTTTCCGACCAGTGGGGCCCAGTTAGTTTTATCATATCCTCCTTGTAGATTCTGCGGGTAGATGCAATGTGGTTTTTGTAAAGAGAGGAGGAATATGTGTTTTAAATATGGTCAGATTGGCCATTATTAGAGACATTGTCTTTCTTAGGTTTCTTATATTGCGAATAATCTTCCTGTTGCCACTTCCATCAGCTCCTGGACCAAAGGATATTGCTTTTGCTTCTGGTATTGGCACTGGCCAAAATCTCTTGTATGCTCTTGCTACCCGCCAGGACTCTAAGGCATCTCCCGATGTTGTCACTAGTATGTTATGACACTTTTTTGTGATGTGCATTGTTTGCTTGATCCGAGGTCTGCACTTTCTTATGTGACCACATTTGTGGTCAAGTATTTTAGTTTAGGTCCTGAGTGTATCCCTGAGAGGGACTCTGTAGTTACTAGAAGAGTTATAGAGGTTGTGTGGTATCTGTTGGTGGAAGAGAAACTTTAGAAGATCTGATAGAGTTAGACATAGTTAATTTTGATGTCATATTGGGGATGGACTAGTTGCGCTCACGCTATGCCTCCTTAGATTGTCGAACCCATAATATCATGTTTAATTTCCCTGATGAGCCATCATGGAGTGGGAGGGTGTTCTTAAGTGCTTAGGGGAAGATTTATATCATATCTTAGAGCTCGAAAGTTGATTTCCAAGGGATGTCTTTATCATTTGGTTTGGGTTAAAAATTATTACTTGGAGTGTCCTTCCATAAAATCAGTTCCCGTAATGAATGAGTTCCTCGAAGTTTTTCCTGATGATCTTCCTGGTGTCCCTCTAGATAGGGAGATTGATTTTGGGATTGACCTTGTTTTGGACACTCATCCTATCTCTATCCCTCCTAGTAGAAGGGCTTCGACTTAGTTGAAAGATCTTAAGAAGTAGTTGAAAGACCTCCTTGACAAGGGTTTTATCTATCTTAGTGTGTCCCCGTAGGGTGCATCTTTCTTGTTCGTGCGTAAGAGAGATGGTTCTCTTCGAATGTGTATTGATTATCGATAATTAAATAAGATGACCGTAAGGAATAAGTATCCACTTTAGAGGATTGATGATATCATTATTCAGCTTCAGGGTGCTAAGTTCTTTTCTATGATAGATCTTCGGTATGGGTATCATCAGTTGAAGAATAGGGAGTCAGATATCCCTAAGACTGCTTTCTGAACCCGGTACGTTCATTATAAGTTCTTAGTCATGTATTTTGGGTAGAGTAATGCTCCGACAACGTTCATGGACTTGATAAATAAGGTCTTTCATCAGTTTCTCGACTTGTTCGTCATCATATTGAGAGATGACAATCTGGTGTATTCCAAGAGTAAGGCAGATCATGCCGATCACCACTATATCGTGTTGCAGACCTTGAAAGATCAATATCTGTACGCTAAGTTTTCAAAGTGCAAGTTCTTCTTGTAAGTCGTTACTTTTCTAGGTCATGTTATTTTGAGTAAAGGGATCATGGTGGACCCGCAGAAAGTTGCAGTGGTTAAGAAGTGGCCTAGGCCCACAACTCCAACCGAATTCTGGAGCTTCTTAGGTATAGCCTGTTATTATAGAAGGTTTGTGGAAAACTTCTCTTCTATAATTGATCCACTGACTAGGTTGACCAAGAAGAAGGTGAAGTTCCTGTGGTTCGATGCTTGTGAGGATAGTTTTGAGAAGCTGAAAGACAAGTTTACTTCAGCTCTAGTTTTGACCTGCCTGAGGGTAATGATGGATTCGTGGTTTATCGCTATGCATCTTGTGTGGGTCTTGGTTGTGTGTTGATGCATCATGGTAAGGTGTTTGCTTATGCTTCTAGACAGTTAAAGGTCTATGAGAAGAATTATTCGACCCATGACTTGGAGTTATTAACTGTGGTATTCACATTGAAGATCTGGCATCACTATTTGTATGGTGTTCACGTTGATATCTTTTCTGATCATAAGAGCTTGCAATATATATTTACCCAGAAGGAGTTGAATCTCAGGCAAAAGAGTTGGCTTGAGCTGCTGAAATACTACAACATGAGTCTCCACTACTACGCAGGTAATGATAATATGGTTGTTGATCCTCTTAGCATATTATCCATGGAGAGTCTCATGTGGCTGAAGAGAAGCAACAAATAGCGAAGGATATTCATCTTTTGGCTCGACATAGAGTTTGTCTCTTGGACTCTAATGATAGTGGTGTGTTTGTGCATAAGGCGGCAGAGCAATCTCTTGATGCTGAATTGAAAGAGAAGCAAGTGTTGGGTCTTATCTTGATACAAATAAAAAATAATGTAGGAAGGCAGAAAGTGATGGCCTTTAAGATTTATGGTGATGGTAACTTGAGGTACCAATGGAGGTTGTGTGTTCCTGATGTGGATGGGTTACGACAAAGGATTTTTACCAAAGCTCATGAGTCGCATTATGCCATTCATCCTGGTTCAATGAAGTTGTATCATGATCTTAAGAAAATCTATTGGTGGTATAATATAAAGTGAGATGTGTCTAGTTTTGTGGCTAAATGCACGGTGTATCAACATGTGAAAGTTGAGCACTTGCGGTCCAGAGGGGTGTATCAAGAAATTGAGGTGCCTGTGTGGAAGTGGGAAGCGATTAATATGGATTTAGTTACCAATCTTCCTCGATCTCGGAATCATTTTTATTCGATTCTGGTCATCATGGACAGGATGAGTAAGTCTATTAACTTTTTGCCGATGAGGATGAATTTCTCTTCTAAGGATTATTCCAAGTTGTTTGTTGAGGAAATTGTGAAGCTGCATGGGGAACCTATTTCTATTATGTCAGATCGTGGTACTCAGTTCTCATTACACTTTTGGTGTTCGTTTTAGAGATGTTTGGGGACTAAGGTGAGACTTAGTACTGCTTTCCACCTGCAGTCGGATGGGCAAGCAGAAATGATGATTCAGACATTGAAAAATATGCTTCCAGTTTGCGTCATTGACTATAGTGGTAGTTGGATTGATCATTTTCCTCTCATAGAGTTTACATACAATAATAGATACCACTTTTGTATTGGGATGAACCCTTTTAAGGCTTTGTATGTGAGGAGATGTATATCTCCTATTAGGTGGTTCAAGGTTGGTGAAAATGAGTTGTTTAGCCTGGATTTGGTTCATCAAGCCATGAAGAAGATGAAGGTGATTCAGGATAGTCTTAAGACCTCCCAAAGTCATCAAAAGTCCTACGTATATATGAGGCAAAGGTACTTGGAATTTGATGTTGGAGATTGGGTTTTCCTGAAGGTGTCTCCCATGAAGGGAGTAATGCGGTTTGGGAAGAAGGGGAAACTCATTCCCCGATATATCGGACCGTACTTGGTCTTGAAAAGAGTTGGTAGTGCTCCATATGAGTTGGAGTTGCCTCCTAGTTTGAGTTTCATTCACCTGGTGTTCCATGTCTCAATGTTGAGGAACTGTGTGAGTGATCCATCGCTGATTATTCCTATCAAGAATATTGGTATTTCGAATTCCTTGTCTTACGAGGAAGTCCCTATTGAAATCTTTGATCTACAAGTTTGTCAGTTGTGGATTAAGGATGTGTCTTTGGTAAAGGTTCGTTGGCGGAACCAAAAGGTTGAGGAAGATACTTGGGAAACTGAGGAGGATATGAAGTCCAAGTATCTTTTCCTATTCCCTATTCTGAAAAATCATGCTTAAGGTATCTGTTGTTCTTAACATCTTTATTTTCTGTCTTTGTTAAAGAAAGATCATAAATTCCTTGGTATATTTATATATGGTCTTAAAGGTAAGAATAGAGGTATATGGAGTCAAATCGTGCTTGTATGTCATGACCCGAGGCTACCCCCTAGTCGCGACAACAGTGCTTACATTCATGAGTGACCATAAGCTAACCCATGAGCTAGTACTGATATGCCCAAATTACACCTCTCTTACTAGAGAGTAAGCGGTCGTTGTCAAATAACCCAAATAGGTTGGGGTCGAATCCCACAGGGAATATGGTGCTAATTAAGTTGTATGCAGATTAGTTGACTTTTAATCATTTGTTTCCATACAATAAATAGGGGGGATTTGATTCAGTTCACAAATTAATGGTTTCAGTTTAACAAGATGAAATACGTGTAGTAGTATTCAAATTCAGAGAAATAGCAAGCTAGGGTTATATCCACCTTGTAGTTTTCAATACTTTCTAACTATGGGCTTTACGAATTCATACATGCTTCGTGCTTACAGAGAAACGTATTGTATTTAATAACATAATCCTAGTGTTTCTAAACCATCAAGGACTAATTCACTTTAGTTCTCTCGACTCAAAAGCGTTTACCAAAAACAATACGAAATCTCCAAGTAGTTAATCCTGCTAAGGCATTAACATATGAAATAGGGGTTGAAAATCATATTTTCTTGTCACTACTCTCTTTTACGAACATCAACCTTTCTTTCGAACAAGTTGTGTTTTAAGGCATATCCTCTATGTTTGCAACTATGAGAATTCAAGATAAACGAAGAGAGTGTGATGTAAACACATCAATGCATAATGAATTCAAAACCCAAAGTAATAGATTGTATTCTACAAGGCTTCCATAACCCTAACTAATAAACTTAGCTACTCATGAATAAAACGAAAAGCATCATAAATATATTCATCATACTAAAAACTAGAAGATGATCTTGGTGTGCGAATAGTGAAAACAAGAGAGAAAATATTTCTCTCTCCTCAAGCTAAGCCGCCACTGTCCAATCCAAAATAATACAGAATAATCAATAATGAATAAAAATTCATCATTAAGTCTTTTAATAATCCCTTCTCTCATAATTGCCTTCTAAGTCCCTGAACTAATTATAAATGACAAATTAGTCTTGGACGTAGTTTTTAGGGGCCACATTTGGTCCAAACTGCTACTCTCTCTTGTGTTATATGCCATCCATATTTCATAGTCCCATTATGTCTTCATCTACTTCATTAATACCTAAAATCATGCTAATCACATCGGTTAGCTTAATTACATAGAAGTAGAGTAAAAACATAAGAAACTAGACACTTTGTTCTCTAAACTTAGCTAAAATATGGATAAGTTATGGTGCTTAGGCGTATAAATACACCCAAGATCACCACCCCACACTTAAAGCTTTGTTCATCCTCGAACAACATATCCATTTATGCATACTACAGAAGCCTTAGCACCCACAAAGAAAGACAAGATGCTCAAATAGGCTCACACAACAATTATGAACAAGAAGTAGATTCAGGAATCATTACTAGAGACAACCTACCCTCAAGAATAGACTCATTAAGTTGGAAATTTCATGCATACCGTTTAAGAAAAGAAATCATAAAAATTACCCAACCTTCATCAACCATGTGCCCTTACAACAAGAAAATTATCCATAATCACTCATAATTATGCAATTTCTAACAAAATGGGTACAATAATCAAGTTGCGCTCACTCTCACAAAGAATTCTCAAATTACAAGTGATGACCATATGCTTGACCTTAGTGTAATACTCCACTAATATCAGAATTCTAAGATTAGGATCAAATAGATCTTTTAGGGTTGTAATGCAGGCTAAAGGATGGGTAGGAACTATTTTGGCTAGAAATAGTGACTATCTTCCCTAAGTGCTTTAATACACTACATTATGCAATTAAGACTAATCTCTAACAACCAATTTCCACTTCTTCTATCTTCACAGATTTGCTTTTCACCCCAACTTGTTAAGCTCAATAATAACACTATAGTGGGAGTATGCAACCCTTTTCAATTTTTTTTCTGCAACCTTTTCATGTTACGCACCCCTATAATAGCCACCCTCAACTTAAGCAATTTGCCTTAGTTGAGGTGCACAATGTCCAAGAAAGAACAGGGCTAAAACAAGTTCATTGTAACATGTCCAGGATAAAATTTGGCACTTTTTCAACAATTTTCACTACTCCCAACCACATGAATTTCACACGACAATAACTAGACTTTGGGGAATCAATTTCACCTTTTTCCTCTTATTGTCAAACTCCTAACTCAAATTGATTTTACATTAAAGCGCTTAGGATCTTTTGGATCAAATTACGGTCTATTAAAGAACGGATTAGGCTACATATGAGGCTAACAAAAGAACAAGCTAAAGGCTCAATAGGGCTAGCTAAGATAATGTACAAAAGTAGGTCAAAATAAGGTATGAACAATGGCTATCAAAGAAATGCCTAAATCATCTCCTAAACTCACAATATTTATTTCGCTTTGCACACACACTAGGAAAGTTCTAGCATCAGTTGCAATAAGGAATATACAAAAGTCTTACACACTCATGGCACATGGTCAACTCAATTAGGAGCATTATATATTCTCAACCCAACAATTACATAAATTCAAATAAAACCAGCAATCACAACGAGAGTCACAACTAGAGACTAGGTGTTTCAAACGTAATGATCCATCACATACTTATGTTATAATGTCATGTGATCCACAAGAACAGTTACATGCAATTAAATGACTAATTTTCTCTTAAGACGGTCGTCATCCATCCATCATCGAGAAAAACACCTAATTATGACTAAATAGAATAAACATCTAACAAGAAACAAAATAAACTTAATAACTAATCCTATCACAGAAGAATGCTAAGGAGAAGGTACTATTTTCTTACAAAACAAGTAGCTAAGTAACCAGCCACCCCACACATAGGCTAAGCACTTTCCCCAGTGCAAATAACAAGATAAAGAACCTGGTGATACGCCCAAATTACAACTCTCGTTAGAAAGTGTAAGCGGTCGCTGTCAAATATAGAACCCAACTGGGTTGGGTGTCAAATCCCACAGGGAATACTATGATCACTAAGTATTGCGATTATTATTAGACTGTTGGTCGAAGATTCTAAGATAAAGGGGGTTTTGGTTTAAGTGCACAGTATTACTATTAGTGTAATGAATGAGACGATATAAGTAATAAGATTTGATCACAGAGGATGATAAGTTAGGGTTATGTCCACCCTGTAGCTTCTACTTCTATATTAACTATGGGTAATACGAATTTTATACATGCATGCACTTATAGAGAGACGTATTCTAATTCTAAATCCAAGTATTTTTCAACCATCAAGGATTTATTCACCTTAGTTCTCTCGAACCTAAAGTGTACAACAACTAATACGAACTCTCCAAGTAGTTAATCCTGCTAGGGCATTAACGTGTAAACTAGAGGTTGAAAACCCTAATTTCTTGTCACACTCTCTTTTCCAAACAACAACTTTTCTATCGAATAAGTTATTGCTATAATGGCGTATTCCCTATGTTTGCAACCACGAAAATTTAATTATAATGAAGAGAGTAATGATATAAGTGCATTACAGATCATAAATTCACAAACTCATAGCAATAGAGAGTATACTACAAGGTTTCCATAACCCTAACAGATAAGCTTAGCTACTCATGAATAAAACAGAAATCAACATCGAAATATTCATCATACCAAAACTTAGAAAGAACTTGGTGATGAAGATGACTAGCGACAATAAGAGAGGAACGTGTTTCTCTCTCTCCGTTGCTCAAGCTAAGCCGTTTTTTGCTCTCTAAAATATTACAGAATCTGAATTTTGTGAATAATGTGAATTATCTGAATAATGGCTGAAAATTCAGCAATAAGGTTTTTAATAACAACCTTCTCTACTAAGTTGCTACTGCATCCTTAACTACTTAAAAATGTTGAGTTTGCCCGGGAAAAAGTTCCCATGCATCACATTTAGTCCAAAAGTTGCCTTCCCTTTTATGTGAAGTTTTCCTTTGCTGTCCATAGGTCCCTAAAGTGCTGAAATCTTCCGCATTAGTACCTGAAAAGCATGCTAATCACATAGGTCAGCTCACTTAACTAGAAATGAACTAAAAGTGCAAGAAGTATGTATTTTATCCTCAAAACTTAGCTAAAACATGGGTAAATTATGGTGCTTAGACGTATAAATACGCCCAACATCACCACCGCAAACTTAAAGCTTTGTTTGTCTTCGAACAATTTAGTACATCCATGCGAATACCTAACTAAACTTCACAAGAGCACACAAAATTTTCAACAAGACATAAGCTGCAATTATTAACAAAGAGTAGATTTCTTGATCATTACTAGAAACAACTCACCCTCCAACATAGACTCATTAAGTTGGTTAATTCGTATACACAAGTTAAGCCAAAAAATCATATAAAACTACCCAACAATCATGAACCATGTGCCCTCACAACAAAAGAGTTACCCATAATCCCTCACAATCATGCAATTTCTAACAAAATGGGTACAAGAATCAAGTTGCGCTCACTCTCAGAAAGAATTCTCAAATTACAACTGATGACCATATGCTTGCCCTTAGTGTAATACTCCACTAATATCAGAATGCTAAGATTAGGATCAAATAGGACTTTTACGGGTTGTAATGCAGGCTAAAGGATGGGTAGGAACTATTTTTGCCAGAAATAGTGACTATCTTCCCTAAGCGCTTTAATAAACTACATTATGCAATTAAGATCAATCTCAAACAACCAATTTCCACTTCTTCTATCTTCACAAATTTGCTTTTCACCCCAACTCGTTAAGCTTAATTAATAACACTGTGGTGGGAGTATGCAACCATTTCAAGTATTTCCTTTTTTTTTATTTTTTTTTATTTTCATCCTTTTCACATTACGCACCCCTATACTAGCCACCCTTAACTTAAGCACTTTGCCTTAGTTGAGGTGCACAATGTCCAAGAAGGACCAGGGCCAAAACAGGTTCATTGTAACATGTCCGGGATAAAATTTTGAACTTTCTCAACAATTTTAGCTACTCCCAACCACATCAATTGCTCACGCCAATAACTAGACTTTGGGGCATCAATTTCACCTTTTTCCTCTTATTCTCAAACTCCTAACTCACATTGATTTTACATTGATTTTGGATCAAATTACCGTCTATTAAAGAATGGATTAGGCTACATATGAGGCTAACAAAAGAACAAGCTAAAGGCTCAATGGGGCTATCTAAGATAATGTGCAAAGGTAGGTCAAAAGAAGATAGAAAAAAAAAATATATCAGGGCTGCCAAAGAAATGCCTAAATCATCTCCTAAACTCACAATCTTTATTTTGCTTCATACACACACTAGGCAAGTTCTAGCATCAGCCGCAACAAAGAATATACAATAACCTTACACACACATGGCACATGGTCAACTTAATTAGGAGCATTACAGATTCTTGACCCAACAGATGAATAAATTAAACCACAAACAATTATCACACAGTGAGTCACAACTTAGAGCCTAAATGTTTCAATAGTAGTGATTCGGCACAAACTCTTGTTATAATGCCATGCCGTCTATCAGAACAATTTCATGCACTTTCTGACTAATTACAACTAACTAACTACGACTAAATCAAACAACTAAGAATAGATGTAGGCAAGCACTACACAATACATCAGACATATACCCGCACCCCACACTTAGACAGAACACACTGCCCTCAGTGTAAATAAATAAGCAAAACCTGATTAGTCAGACTCCTCCTCTATATCCGAGGTCATACCCCCTGCGTCAGAATCATCATCAGAGTCGTCATCATCAGAGTTGTCCTCCACATCAGAGTCTAGCAGTCGGTGATCATCATCTGTCGGCACATCATCATCTAGAGATTCCTCAAAATTTACCCCCACTCCACACATGGCCCGAGCATGCTCATTAAGCAGGTAGTCATATTCCAACTGCCGAAGCTCTGCATCAGTCGGCACACGACCCCCATTCATCATGGAAAACCTAGTCATGCCATACAAATGGCAAAAAAACTTTTATCTCGAGCATGTCTCTCAGTAGTGGTAAGGGTGATGCCTTGACCAGTTTCTCACTCTTTGATTTTTGTGAGGTCTACCTTCTTCAGGTTATGTGGCAACTTATGGTCTGCTGGCTCCTCCTCAATGTGCTCTTTCCGTAAGATTGCAGTCAACAAATTGCCGAAACTGAAATGGGGCCTTTTGTGCAGCCTTACTTTTCGCATTGACGATCGTATAACCGCACCAATGTTGATGGGAACATTCGTCATTAGAGAATATACCAAGAAGACTCAATCACGCATAATCTTAGTGTATTGTGTCCCAGGAATCAAGCAAGAATTGACTATTCTTAACCATATGCGAGCTTCTCTGTTCAAAGAAGCATATGGGTAAGTATTGTGATACCCATTATCTTTGTGACGAGTCCACTGGGTCATGGACCTTGATCCACACAACGTATGTCTGATGGATCTGTAGGGAGGTCTGTGGTAAAGCTCCTTGAGTGGTGATTGATCCACACTTGGAGTACCCAGGAAAGAGTTGAAGAAATCAGCGTTCAATTGCAAGACTTGGCTCCGAATCTTTACTTCACTTCCGGTAGTCCTTGGGGACCAGTTAGCATAAAATTCTTGAGTCAAATCAAGATTGCATTCACCCATATCTCGAAAGATAAAGTCAAGATTTAGTGTCATGATTTTAGCCAAAATGTGTGGGTCTCTCTTTGCTAATCTTTCCTTCTGCATCAAATCCACATGAACATATTTCTTCACTTTATTGTTCTTATACCACTCTTTCCCTTCCTCCTCCAGAACCCACTTGATCCTAAAAGTACATTGAGGCACTTGAAGAGAGGAGGAATCAGCCTGGTCTTTTCTTGACCTTTTCTGACCTTTTTGTGAGGTGGATGCTTTCTCCTTTCCCTGTCGTCCTGTCGGAGCCATGTTACCTGAGATCACAATAGAGTCATGTTAGTTTCATTTCGGAAGATTTACTATAATTGAAAAAGAAAATAGTGATGGCACCACCCCACACTTAATTTGTTTGCACAAACTAATTAAGTGAGTGATGTCGATTACTCAGACTTCATCGACATACATTTAGGTGGTATGTTCCAACAACATTAATAGCACAGTCACACTTTCAACCCTTCACTTTACATAATAATTTCTCAGTTTGATATAGAGAAGCAACACACAATGGTCATGTAATCGTGACTATCATTTTCAACTTTATTTCATTGGAGCAATGCAATCTTTGAACAAGACTACCACATAGAAATCTTATCATGCTATAGCATAGAAACAATCACACCATCTTATGCTTGTGGTCAATCATGATCATTACATCAATGAACGAGTCGTTCAAACATTCAAGCTTACAACTCTCAAAATTATGCATTAACTTCAAAATTTCAACTCCATAAAAAATTATGACAGTGAATACCAAACAATATATGCCGGAGTAAAGTCAAGAATACCCACAAGAATCCTTTCACTCAATGAGACGCATCATAAAAAACCAACCATATTCTCATCACCAAGAACTACTTCAAAATCTAATTCACCATTATAAGCGTAGCACTGCAACAACTACGAAATATAAAAGAGCAACTTACTTGGTAATGGATCGGGAAGGTGAGTTCGCAAGATTAGATGAGAAAAGAGGAAAACTTGGAGAGGATAAGGGATCTTGGGCGGCACCTAGGTTCAACAAACAATTTAGTGGTGTTCAAAGGTAGAGGGTCTATTTAAAGGATGAGCCATGGGTCGGTTTGATCCATTTACAAACGGGTTAGTAGGCAAAAAGGCATAAGTAGGCGGCGCCTATAGCATTGCCTAAGCATAAGTAGGCGGCGCCTATAGCATTGCCTATGTTGGCATAGGCGGCGCCTTGCCCATCGCCTATGTGAGGCAGTGAGCATAGGCAATGGCATAGGCGGCGCCTTGCCCATTTCCTATGTTGGCATAGGCGGCGCCTAGCCTATTTCCTATGTTGGCATAGGCGGTGCCTTGCCCATCGCCTATGTGAGGCAGTGAGCATAGGCAATGGCATAGGCGGCGCCTTGCCCATTGCCTATGTTGGCATAGGCGGCGCCTAGCCTATTGCCTATGTTGGCATAGGCGGCGCCTAGCCTATTGCCTATGTTGGCATAGGCGACGCCTAGCCTATGGACTTTGCTCCATCATTCCTAGACTTACTACCATTGGCATGGATCACTTACTACAACAAAAATTATTAGAAGGATGGGTTGCCTCCCACCAAGCGCCTTAGTTTTGGTCGTGGCTCGACTCTTCTTTTTGCATTTTTATTTATCAAAAACAAACTCCTAGTGAAAAAAAAATGATTAAAATGATGGGTTGCCTCCCATTTAGCGCTTGATTTATTGTCACGGCACGACATAGTTATCTCGAGTACTCAAACTTCCTCGAGATATATGGTGGCTATACATTTTATCGAATCGGTTGGACCGATATATAGCTTCACTCTTTGTCAATTCACCTTAAAGACACCACCATCATTGTTTTCTAACTCCACTACTCTAGATGAGTAAACTTGTCTGATTCTGAATGGACCAGACCATTTAGATTTCAACTTACCTGGAAACAGCTTCAGTCTGGAGTTGAAAAGAAGTACCAAATCATCTTTCTGAAAGTTTCGTTGGATAATCCTCCGATCATGGTACTTTTTTATCCTTTCCTTGTAGAGATCTGCTCTTTCGTACGCATGTAGACGGAATTCATCCATCTCATTCAGCTGTCCCAATCTCATATTAATTGCATCATCCCAATTCAGGTTAAGCTGCTTCAGTGCCAACATTGCTTTATGTTCTAGCTCAATTGGCAAGTGACAAGCCTTTCCATAAACTAGTTGGTATGGTGATATGACAATTGGTGTTTTGAACGCAGTCCTATATGCCCATAAGGCATCGTCCAACTTTTTGGACCAATCTTTCCTGCTGGCATTCACAGTCTTAGAAAGGATCAGCTTGATCTCCCGATTTGAAACCTCTACCTGCCCACTAGTTTGTAGGTGGTACGGTGTAGCTACCTTATGTTTCTTAACCCCATACTTTACCAATACGGCTCTGAACAGCTTGTTGCAAAAATGTGATCCTCCATCGCTTATGATGGTACGAGGTACCCCAAAACGAGAGAAGATATTTCTCTTTAAGAACGCTACGACACTCTTACCTTCATTATAAGCTAGCGCGACTGCTTCGACCCATTTGGATACATAGTCCACAGCAACTAGGATATATTTCATCCCAAATGAACTCACAAATGGGCCCATGAAATCAATACCCCAGACATCGAATAACTCTACTTCAAGCATTTTAGACATGGGCATCTCACGGTGCTTTGAGATAGAGTCTTGCCTCTGACACTGATCACATCTTCTTATGAAATCGCAGGCATCCTTGAATAATGAAGGCCAATAGTAGCCACTTTGCAGTACTTTTCTAGCCGTCCGATCACCTGCATGGTGACCCCCAACTTGGGAAGCATGACTTGCTTCCAGTATGCTAGGCATCTCCTCATCTGGGATGCATCGCCTAATAATACCATCAACACATCATCGAAAAAGATAAGGCTCATCCCAGAAGTAATGTTTCACATCATGCATGAATTTTTTCTTTTGACGAAAAGAGAGATTCTCAGGAATCACTTCACTTACCACGTAGTTAGCAAAGTCTGCATACCACGGTAAGTCTTCCACCATAGTTTATATAATCTCTTCGTCGGGGAATGCGTCATCAATATCAAGGTAGGTTTGCACTATGTGCTCACTCACAAGTCAAGATAGATGATCAGCTACTTGGTTTTCGCAACCTTTTCTATCCTTTTCCTCGAAATTGAATTCTTAAAGCAGTAACACCTACCTAATTAGCCTTGGCTTAGCATCCTTCTTTGCCATTAGATATCTTACAGCCGCATGATCTTTATGAACCACTACTTTGGTTCCCAACAAGTAAGCACAGAACTTTTTGAAAGAATAAACAACTGCTAGAAGCTCTTGTTCAGTGACGGTATAGTTCTTCTGTGCTCCATTCAAGGCCTTGCTCGCATAGTAGATTGGGTGAAATAGCCTTTCTCTTTTCTAACCAAGTACAGCACCCAAGGCTACCCCATTTGCATCACACATAACTTCAAAAGGTAGAGACCAATCGGGTGCTACAATAATAGGAGCTTCAACTAGCTTTCCTTTGAGGCATTCAAATTCCTTCAAGCAATCTTCACCAAAGTAAAACTTTGCCTCCTTCTCCAAAAGTTTGCATAATGGGCTAGCAATCTTGGAGAAGTCTTTAATAAACCTCCGATAAAAACCTTCATGACCGAGAAAACTATGAACCCCCTTTATAGAAATTGGAGGTGGTAGTCTCTCAATAACTTCAATCTTGGGTCGATCAACCTTAATTCCCTTTTCAGAGACTTTATGCCCAAGAATGATGCCTTCCTTAACCATAAAATGACACTTCTCCTAATTTAACACCAGATTGAATTCAACGCATCTCTGTAAAGCCATACTCAGATTTGCCAAGCATGATTCAAATGAATCACCTATAACCGAAAAGTCATCCATAAACACATCCAAGGTGTCTTCAACCATATCAGAGAAAATGGACATCATACACCTCTGAAAAGTGGCAGGTACATTACATAGCCCAAATGGCATTCGTTTGAATGCAAAAGTACCATATGGGCATGTAAAAGTGGTTTTATCCTGATCTTCAGGAGCAATGTAAATCTGATTATATACGGAATAACCATCTAAGAAACAAAACCATCCCTTCCTTGCCAATCGATCAAGCATTTGATCCATGAATGGCATTGGGAAGTGATCCTTTAACATCCAAGAATTCAGCTTCCGGTAATCCATGAACACTCTCCACCCTGTGACAGGTCTAAGTGGTATTAGCTCATTCTTTTCATTTGCGATTACTGTCATGCCCCCTTTCTTGGGCACACATTATACCGGACTCACCCATTTACTGTCTGAGATTGGATACACCACCCCTGCATCTAACCACTTTATGATTTCTTTCTTCACCACCTCTTGCATAGGTGGATTCAGACGACGTTGATGCTCAATAGTGGGCATGCAATCTTCCTCGAGCTGAATCTTGTGCATACATATCCCAGGAGGGATACCAATTATATCAGCAATAGTCCAACCAATGGCTCTCTTGTACCTCTTTAGAATAGATATGAGAGCCGCTACTTTTTGTTCACCTAAATCAGCAGCAACTATAATCGGTAGTGTATTTCCACTTTCCAAGAACGCATACTTTAGATGACTGGGCAACTCTTTCAACTCTAGCACTGGTGGCTCTTCAATGGATGGCTTCGCTGGTGGTGAAGGTCGATTCTTAAGGTCAAGGTCCAGCTTCTTAGGGGCATATGAATATGACCCCATTCCTGTCAGAGCACAGATAGTTTCTTCGTACTCTTCAACATCCTCATGCTCAAAGTTCAAAAGCACAACAGCCAATGGCTCAACAGTAAGCTGCTTCTCTGAAGATAATTCCTTCTCATCCTCATAATAAACATCAGCTACAGAGAACACATTCATATCTTTGGGCTGCTTCATTGATTTGCATACATCAAAACATACCACTTCGTCATTCATCTGAAATAAAAGCTCATTTGCTCGTAAATCAATAAGCACACTTCCTGTTGCGAGGAAAGGACGACCCAAGATTATGGAAACTTCAGAATCCACCTCGCAATCCAAAATAACAAAGTCTGCAGGAAAAATAAAGGTAGAAACCTTCACTAGTACATCATATAAGATACCAACAGGTCGTTTTACCGACCTTTCTGCCATTACGAGCCGCATGTTGGTTGGTGTAGGATTGCCCAAACCCAACTGTCTATAAATGGCTAGTGGTATCAAATTAATGCTAGCCCCCAAATCGCACAACGCCTTAGCAAAATCCAAAGATCCAACCGTGCAAGGAATAGTGAAAGTACCCAGATCTGCCTTTTTCTGTACAAAAGACCTCGTGGTAATTGTACTGCAATGATGAAAATTATCTGCCAGTTCATAGCTTGCTGCCATTTTCTTTGTCAAAAGGTCCTTCAAGAATTTGGCGTACCCTGGCATCTGCTCCAGTGCCTCCACCAAAGGCACATTAATAGTCAGCTGCTTCAACATGGTCATGAATTTACTGAACCTGGTGTCATCAGCCTTCTTCTTCAGTCTCTGAGGAAAAGGTGGTGGTGGATTTAGAAGAGTTTTCTCCACCACTTCCTTTTTATTTTGCTTCCCATTATCAATCTTTTCAGACTGCTGACATCTAGGTGTAGTATCATGAACGTTCTCATTCTGATTTTCAGCTTCTACAGAATCATCACAATCTGCCTCAATAATATTCTCTTCTATATTATCAACCATCGGCTTGCCTTTGGATGGATTTTCCAACACCTTACCACTCCTGGTAGTAATAGCCAAACATGATCCATCATTCCTTGGATTTTGCATAGTGTCACTAGGTAAAGTGCCAGCTTTACTTTGATTGAATGCCGCTGATAGTTGACTTATTTGTTGTTCCAGCTGTTTTATTGCAGTGGAATGTGAGTCAACCAGTTGATTCATTGAGGACAAATCATTTTTTACCTCAGTTACTCCCTTGTTGGTTGCCTCCACACTTTTCAACAGCTTAGCCATCATGTCCTCCATGGACATCTTCCCAGAGCCAGATGCAGCAGCTTCACGATTTCCAGGAGGAACATACAAACCACTCCTGTCAGTCTTATTCTTCCAACTCCCTTGGTCTCGATCCTTGTATACGGATTTTTCATAATAGTTCCGACCTTGGTTTCCTTGGACATTGCCTCGGAAACCCCCTGATTATTCAAGTAATTAGCTTCTTCCTCAGAATCAGAGTCATTTCTTCCCTATGATACAATAGCTTTGACCTTTTCTGACTTCACTGATAATAAATTCTTGGTGAGAAGGTCCATCTGCATTTTTATGTGAGCCATATCCTGGTCACGTTTCTCTTCTCTTCGCCTCTGTTCTGCCGTCATGCCAATAGATACAGTAGATCTTGCTACCTCAGAATCCCTGGTATGCCAAGCTCTACTCTGCTTTGTCATACGATCAAGCATATCACATGCCTCAATAAAAGTAAGGTCCATGAATGACCCACCCGCAGCATTATTAACCACTGGCTTAGTCACTGAGTTCAAAGCCCTATATAATATTTCCATCAAGTGGATATTTGTCATCTGATGATTTGGGCACCGCATAAGCTTCTTCTTGAACCTCTCCCATGTTTCGTGGAGAGCTTCAGTTGGAAGCTGTCGAAAATTGCTTATCTCATCTCTTAATTGTGCTCTCTTGGATGGCGGAAAGAATCTTTCTAGGAAAACGTCTTTCAGTTGCCTCCAATTGGTAATAGAGTTAGGAGTTAGCCCGTTTAACCATAGAGTTGCCTCTCCAGATAGAGACAATGGAAATAAGCACAGCCGGATTGCATTCTGTCCAACTCCTGGATTGTCAAACGACTTGCATGTTGAGATAAAATTAATCAGATGCATACTCGGATCGTCGCCTGAAAGTCCACCAAATAACCCCTTGAGTTGCAATAGATGGATCATGGTGCTAGTGATATTAAACTTGGCTCCGGGTGCCAAGGGCGGAGGAATAATAGCCCCTGTGGAACCAGCCCCATCCAAATCGTCATCATCATCATCAAAAGGAACCTGCATTGCTCGACGTTCAGGTCTCATTCTAGCTTGACGATCTCTATTGACATTCCTGTTCACAGGTGCAACCACATCATCTGCACGCCTTGGATTTAATAACTCATCATCACCCAGGTCCTCATCATCAAGATTTGTTGCCCGACCTGAGTTATCAGCATTCTGTTGATGTACTTGCGCAGCTGCCAATGCAGCTAATCTAGCCTGCTCCTGTTGAGTATCCATCCTTTCAAGGTTTCGTTGTGCATCTATTCTGCCAATAAGATGTGGTTCAGGATTTATAGGTAATAAGGGCTGACCAGAACTTCATGTATTTGGCATGCACTCCACTAAACCTGAACAAAACAAAAACAACAAACAAAAAGTAAAATTTGAGAATCTTTGACCAAAGGGTCTATTAACTATCACAAACATAGTTGACAACCGTATTCCCCAGCAACGGCGCCAAAATTTGATACGCCCAAATTACAACTCCCGTTAGAAAGTGTAAGCGGTCGTTGTCAAATATAGAACCCAACTGGATTGGGTGTCGAATCCCACAGGAAATACTATGATCACTAAGTATTGCGATTATTATTAGACTGTTGGTCGAAGATTCCAAGATAAGGGGGTTTTGGTTTAAGTGCATAGTATTACTATTAGTGTAACTAATGAGACGATATAAGTAATAAGATTTGATCACAGAGGATGATAAGTTAGGGTTATGTCCACCCTGTAGCTTCTACTTCTATATTAACTATGGGTAATACGAATTTTATACATGCATGCACTTATAGAGAGACGTATTCTAATTCTAAATCCAAGTGTTTTTCAACCATCAAGGATTTATTCACCTTAGTTCTCTCGAACCTAAAGTGTACAACAACTAATACGAACTCTCCAAGTAGTTAATCCTGCTAGGGCATTAATGTGTAAACTAGAGGTTGGAAACCCTAATTTCTTGTCACACTCTCTTTTCCAAACAACAACTTTTCTATCGAACAAGTTATTGCTATAATGGCGTATTCCCTATGTTTGCAACCATAAGAATTCAATTATAATGAAGAGAGTAATGATATAAGTGCATTACACATCATAAATTCACAAACCCATAGCAATAGAGAGTATACTACAAGATTTCCATAACCCTAACAGATAAGCTTAGCTACTCATGAATAAAACAGAAATCAACATCAAAATATTCATCATACCAAAACTTAGAACGAACTTGGTGATGAAGATGACTAGCGACAATAAGAGAGGAACGTGTTTCTCTCTCCCCATTGCTCAAGCTAAGCCGTTTTCTGCTCTCTAAAATATTACAGAATCTGAATTTTGTGAATAATGTGAATTATCTGAATAATGGCTGAAAATTCAGCAATAAGGTTTTTAATAACAACCTTCTCTACTAAGTTGCTACTGCATCCTTAACTACTTAAAAATGTTGAGTTTGCCCGGGAAAAAGTTCCCATGCATCACATTTAGTCCAAAAGCTTCCTTCCCTTTTATGTGAAGTTTTCCTTTGCTGTCCACAGGTCCCTAAAGTGCTGAAATCTTCCGCATTAGTACCTGAAAAGCATGCTAATCACATAGGTCAGCTCACTTAACTAGAAATGAACTAAAAGTGCAAGAAGTATGTATTTTATCCTCAAAACATAGCTAAAACATGGGTAAATTATGTTGCTTAGACGTATAAATACGCCCAACATCACCTGTCTAGTACTACTCCTCATCCACATTAGGAGTCATGCCACCTGCATTGAGATCATCATCAGAGCCATTTTTCCTGTGTTCATCATATTATCCACGTCAGCCACACATAATGAAACTAACTATAATTAAGATGAGGGTGATAAAGTCACCACCCCACACTTAATTTGTTAGTATCAACCAATTAAGTGTTATTGTCGGGTACTCAGACTTCGCTGACATACACTTTGACATGGTGCATCAACACTAGTCACAATACAATTCACTCACTTCAATTCCCCCAATTCTATTTCAATGAAGCACTTTTTGAACAGAATCATGCTCTACACTTTCAACCATATCAAAATATACAAAACACCATCACTTTCACAACATCGACATGGCAAGAACTTGATTCGTAATCCTTAAGAAATCAATTAGCTATAACATAGAGTCACAATAACTAATGATTAAGAAAATAAAACTTACCTTGAAGATGGAAGATTAGTGAAGGACAAAGAGATTGGTGAGAGATTAATATTATACGGCTTAAGGGTGAAATACGGATGAATTTGGGCATTTATGGTGTGAAGTCTATTTAAAGAATGAAAATATGGGTCGAATTGACCTAAGTTAAAGTTAGATTCATGTTGAAATTGGAAGGGTATGTGACGCATCTATTATCGCAGATCATTAAGTGTGCGTCGCACATGCCATCGCTCAACCATGTGTGTTGGTTTAGGCAACGCATAAGTAATCGCACAACCTCAAGTGTGCATCGCACAAGCTGCCGCACAAGGTGAGTTAGGCGCCACACTTGTTATCGCATAAGTGAGGCAGTAGGTGTTATCAATAGGGTAGGCGCCGCACACCTGATCGCCTAAAGGTATGTATGCGCCACATAGGTGATCGCACAAGGTTAAGTGTGCGTCGCACAAGGTATCACACATATTAGGTTGTGCGCCGCATTGGTTTCGCACAAGTGGAACAGTGAGGGTGTGTGGTTGGATGTGCGACGCACAAGACATCGCCAAAGTTAAGGTGTACGATGCATAAGCTATAGCATGCATGAGGGTGATCTTAGGCTATGTCTTAGGCGACGCCTTTTCCATGGACTATGTAATCTTGGGCACCATACACCCTATAGTACACTGAAACTTGGACGACATGCACCTCATTCCTAGGCTACCACCACAGACCTCCTTGAAAGTCACAAAATAAAGTCGCACCACAAAATTTTTTGGGTTATATTCACATAAATCGGGGAACGACTCTAACACGAATCATACTTAAGCCTTACACATTTGACCACTCCAACTTACCTACAATGTTCCCATCACTCCTAAACTTACCACCATTGACATGGATCAATTCCAAACCACAATTGGTACTAATCTCCTCCTTAGTACTTCATCCATCTACACTTAATCAAAAACAACAAAAATGATTAGAAGGATGGGTTGCCTCCCACCAAGCGTTGTAGTTTTGGTCGTGGCTCGACTCTTGTTTTTGTATTTTTGTTTAACATGATAAAATAAAGATAAAATCATGGGTTGCCTTCCATGCAGCGCCTGATTTAACGTTACGTCATGACTCGATTATATTGACTACTCAGACTTCATCAAGATACATCGATGATACCATTTTACCTCATTTGTTGGATCAAGACAATGCTTTATTCCTAGTCCAACCACTTTGAAGTCACTCACATCCTTGCTTGCAAGTTCAACCAAACCATCTATGGTCTCCACAACAGACCTATCCTTAACTGGTGCATCTCGCTCATCTTCATAGAATACATCAACAATCGAGAAGATACTTATCTCCTTTTGTTGTTTCATAGACCGGCATACTTCAAAACTAACTTCTTTCTCGTTGAGCCTAAATTTTAGCTCATTCAGCTTCATGTCAACTAACACTCTCCCAATTTCTAAGAATGGCGTACCCAAAATTATGGGTACTTCAAATTCTACTTCATAATCAAGAATTACAAAGTCGGCTGGAAATATAAAATCCATAACTTTTACAACTATATTATGTAGAATCCCAATCGGCCTTTTTACGGATCTATCTGCCATTAGAAGCCGCATATTGGTGGGCGTAGGATCTCCCAAACCCAGTTTCTTGAAAACTATTAATGGCATAAGATTTATACTTGACCCAAGATCACAAAGGGCCTTTTCAAACTTTAGCAATCCAATTGTACATGGAACAGTAAATGCTCTCGGATCAACTTTCTTCTGGACAATAGATCTTGTAGCAATAGAACTACAATGATGAAGATTGTCTACCATTTCATAGCTCACATTCCTTTTCTTTGTCAACAGGTCTTTCATAAACTTAGCATATTCGGGCATCTGTTCCAGTGCTTCAACTAAGGGCACATTCACTGTCAACTGCTTTAACATAGACATAAATTTACTAAACTTGCCATCTTCTTTTTTATTCTTTAATCATTGTGGAAATGGGGGTGGTGGCCTTGGGATTTCAGTTGGAGCAACTTTTACCTCCTTTCTTATGTCTTGCTCCACATCACTAACATGCTTCGTCTTAGGTGATTGTTCCACTTCCACACTCTTCTTTTTTTATCTTCCCAATTCCAAAGGCACCACTGAGTATTAATCAACCATCTCCCAATCTATTTCGACCACATCAGTATGAGAGAATGCTCTCAATCCTGGACTAGACAACATCTTACCACTTTTAGTGGTAATGGCCATACACAATCCATCAGTACTTGGATTCTGAACTGTATCACTCGGTAGAGTCCCATTTTGTCTTTGGTTGAATGCTACGGGTAATTGGCTCATCTGCTACTTCAGTTGTTTAATTGCAATTGAGTGCGAATTTACTAGTTGAATCATGGAAGATATGTCACTCTTCAAAGTAGTCACCCCAGAATTGGTCGCTTCAACTCTCTTTAATAGTTTCTTCATCATATCCTCCATGGATATTTTGTCTGAACTGGTGGCAGCATTATCACGGCTTCCAGGAGGTACATACAGTCCACTCCTATCACTTTTATTCTTCCAATCTCCTTGATGGTTCCAACCTTGGTTTTCTGAACCACCGGTCCAAAAAAAACCCTGGTTATGCAAGTAGTTAGCCTCTTCCTCGGTGTTTGATTTAGCTCCCTTATCGTGGGACCCCATAACTTTTACCTTTTCTACATTCCCTGATAGCAAATTTTTTATGATAAAATCTATCTGGGTTTTTATGTGAGCCATATCCTGATCACGCTCCTTTTTTCTCCTACGCTGCTCTGCTGATATTACACTAGACCTAGTATTTCTTGCTATCATAGAATCTCTGGTATGCCAAGCTCTATTTGTCTTAGTCATTCTTTCTAACATGTCCGCAGCTTCAGTAAAGGTGAGCTCCATAAAATCTCCTCTTGCAGCATTATCCACTATTGGCTTTGTAAGTGAGTTCAAAGATCTGTAGAATATTTCCATCAAGTGTTCATCAGTCATCTTATGGTTTGGGCATTGAGTCAACTTCTTTTTAAATCTCGCCCAAGTCTCATTCAAAGCTTCATTAGCCAATTACCTAAAGTTGTTGATCTCATCCCTTAACTGTAACATTCTGGAGAGCGGAAAGAACTTTTCTAGGAAAGATGCCTTCAATTGCCTCCAGTTTATTATAGAATCAGGAGTCAGCTCATTCAACTACATAGTTGCTTCTCCAGAAAGAAACAGTGGGAACAATCTTAAACGAATAGCATTTTGTTCCACTCCAGGATTATCAAATGACTTACAAATACTGATGAAATTCACCAAATGTAGATTTGGATCATCACCAGGTAATCCACCAAAGAGTCCTTTTAGATTCAGTAGCTAGATCATAGTGCTGGTGATGTTGAATTTCACCCCAGGAGCTAGTGGTGGTAGAATGATCGCCCCTATAGATCTAGCTCCATCTAAATCATCCTCATCATTATCAACATCAAACTATGTAGCTTGGCGGTCTGGTCTTCCTCTGAATGGATGATTTCGATTTACAGGTGCAACTACCCCTTCTATACACCTCCTATTAGCTGGGTCAATTAAATCATCATCTCCCAGGTCCTCTTCATCTATATTAGGTACCCGACCTGGGTTATCTACATTCTGTAGATTTAATTGAGCATTAGCCAAAGCAGTTAATCTTTTAGCTTCCTATTGGTTAGCCATTCTTTCAATGAGATGAGGTTCAGGATTGAAGGGTAATAATGGTTCTCCTGAAATTCTAGTTCATGGCATAAACAACAATGAGCCTGTAACAAACAAAAACAACAAATAGAAGTAAAATAAGGAAACTTGACTAATAGTCAATTAACACACATAAACTCAATTGACAATCGTATTCCCCGGCAACGGCGCCAAAATTTGATACGCCCAAATTGCACTTCTCTAACGAGAGAGTAAGCATTCGTTGTCAAATATATAACCCAACTAGGTTGGGGTCGAATCCCACAGGGAAAATGGTGCTAATTAAGTTGTATGCAGATTAGTTGACTTTTAATCATTTATTTCCGTAAAATAAATAGGGGGATTTAATTCAGTTAACAAAATAATGGTTTCAGTTTAACAAGATAAAATACGTGTAGTAGTATTCAAATTCATAGAAATAGCAAGCTAGGGTTTTATCCACCTTGTAGTTTTCAATACTTTCTAACTATGGGCTTTACGAATTCATACATGTTTCATGCTTACAGAGAAACGTATTGTATTTAATAACATAATCCTAGTGTTTCTCAACCATCAAGGAATAATTCACTTTAGTTCTCTCGACTCAAAAACGTTTATCAAAAATAATACGAAATCTCCAAGTAGTTAATCCTGCTAAGGCATTAACATATGAAATAGGGGTTGGAAATCCTATTTTCTTGTCACTGCTCTCTTTTTCGAACATCAACCTTTCTTTCGAACAAGTTGTGTTTTAAGGCATATCCTCTATGTTTACAACCATGAGAATTCAAGATAAACGAAGAGAGTGTGATGTAAACACATCAATGCATAATGAATTCAAAACCCAAAGTAATAGATTGTATGCTACAAGGCTTCCATAACCCTAACTAATAAACTTAGCTACTCATGAATACAACGAAAAACATCATAAATATATTCATCATACCAAAAACTAGAGGATTATCTTGGTGTGCAAATAGTGAAAACAAGAGAGAAAACGTTTCTCTCTCTCTCCTCAAGCTAAGGCACCACTCTCCAATCCAAAATAATACAAAATAATCAATAATGAATAAAAATTCAGCATTAAGACTTTTAATAATCTCTTCTCTCATAATTGTCTTCTAAGTCCCTGAACTAATTATAAATGACAAATTAGTCTTGGACATAGTTTTTAGGCTCCACATTTGGTCCAGACTGCTACTCTCTCTTGTGTTATATGACATCCACATTTCATAATCCCATTATGTCTTCATCTACTTCATTAATACCTTAAATCATGCTAATCACATCGGTTAGCTAAATTACATAGAATAGAATAAAAGCGTAAGAAACTAGACACTTAGTTCTCTAAACTTAGCTAAAATATGGATAAGTTGTGGTGATTAGGCGTATAAATACACCCAAGATCAGGTACCTACTATGAGAATAAAACAAAATAGTAATGAAATAACATATGTGGAAGATACTCTGATAAGATACAATAATTCTGGAATACTGAAACACGTAATACTAAAATATCTGAAATAATTGATAAAATTGAAACTAACTGTCTGACTGTCTAACTGATCGTCTGATTTATTTGAAAGCCTGTAAACTGTCTGAGGATTTGATGAGACAGACCTCCAACTAACTCTGACTAACTGAACATAAGAAAGTACTGGAGTAACTAAAATACATAAATCATGTCCTCGATGGATGAGGACTCACCACTACTGCTACTGAAAGTTGCTAAGTTGTCTAAGAGTTATAGGGAAATTGAGCGTTCGAACCTATGTTATAAGAAAACATAGCGCAAAGAAAAATATATGGTCAGTACTTTGAATGTACTGGTATATGAGATGAGGGTTGGCTGAAATGCATGGGGATAACTGAGTATAAGCTCATAATCGTATAACATTTGTGAATGCAAGACCAAGTATAAATATGTTTTTGAAATAATCTATAAACTGACTATTTAAGATTGTTATTTTGAGATTTCTTTTGCTATAAGCACCCCATGATTAGATTATTTTGAGATTATTGAGAAATATTTGACCTTTTGGTCACAATAGATTGAAATCCACTTTGCAAATTTAGATCATAGATTTTACAGTTGGTTTCATTATAAACCATGAGATTATTTTAAAGTGGAATTTTCTTGAGATTTTGAGCATGAGATTGGGAGTAGTATTTAGCACCTAGATGGGTACGTTACTATGATTTCATACCCCAAAAATATGTGCCAACGTAGGATTTAGATTATTCCCACTTCTACGTGGAAGACTGAGACTGTGATCACTGAGATGAGATTGTTCTATTTCTATGGATAGGGTAGAACAACCCTAAATTTATGAGAGCTATTCGTGGGACACTATGGATGCTCACATGGTGTACATGTCGGTTAGAAGAACCTCTCAAATAGATGTCCCCCACTCTTAAAACAACGTTTTATAGATAAAGTATTTACTATGCAGAATGAGTCTCAGACATCATCTAGTTTACATGATTTGAGAACAAAAAAAGAATACAGATTTTTAGAATTAAGTGTAATGAATCACAAGATTTAGAATATATGCATCATTATTCATGATTTCAGATTTCAGTATTTTAGATTTACTCGAGCTATGTGAGTCATTTACGTTTAGCATGCATGATTATAAACTGTGATGATATTATTTACTTATTGTATACACCCCATATACTCAGTACATCATCAAAGTACTAATCCACATATATGTCTATGTGCTACATTGTCTCATAATGTAGTTACAGGTGCTCAGTCTCAGCAGCATGATTGATCTTTGAGCATCTTATCTACATCCCTGCAGTTGGTGAGTCCTCATAGTTCTCTAGATTCAAATAGTAGAGGCGTTTGTCGAACTATTAGATTCAGATTTAGACCTTTGAGTTAGTATTCAGATGTTTAGTATTTGTTTAATTATATTGATGATATTAGTAATTTAAGATATATTCAGATAGTTTTCCATATTTCATCATGATTTATACTTATATTTCCCTATGTTGAGATTCATATGTGTTAGAAGACAGCTAGGGTTAGCTAAGGACTACTTGTAGTTTGGGGTTAGCTAAGGACTACTTGTAGTTTGGAGCATCGTGTGGCATCCCGGGAACTAGATTTCAGGGTGTTACAAATTTTGTATCAGAGCCTAAGGTTTAGATAGTCCTAGGGAGTTAGACAAACCGCGTTACCTTGAGTCATGATCATCGGTGTAAAGCGCGCCACATCTATGAGCAAGA
The DNA here is from genome assembly GCA_030864215.1 of Capsicum pubescens. Lineage (NCBI taxonomy): Eukaryota > Viridiplantae > Streptophyta > Magnoliopsida > Solanales > Solanaceae > Capsicum > Capsicum pubescens. The sequence continues at coordinate 281,938,142 of CM061540.1, read as the reverse complement.
GGCTATGGAGCATTTTAGAAAAATCCTTTTTTTCATAATCCATTGTGCTTACAACTGTATCTATCTTCTATTAACTTATACTCTTTTATGACAGAATATGCCTCCTCGCAGAGCTAATGCCTGTAGAAATAATAACCAACCACTTCAGCCTATAGATCCTTTGAATGAGAATGTGTCATATGTAAAGTTTCAGGAAATTTTTCAGGCGCTAGCCCAAGCTGTGACTGCTAATGTTCAAGGTAATCATCAGGATGAAATCCCACCTCAGCGGGATGGGGATTTAGCCGTAACCAGAATTCGAGACTTTATGAGAATAAACCTGCCAGAATTTTTTGGGTCGAAGGTAGGTAAGGACCCACAGCTTTATCTAGATGAGGTAAAGAAGATCACCTGAGTTATGCACATTTCTAAAGAAGAGAGTGTAGAATTAGCATCCTATAGGTTGGAGGATGTTGCTTATTATTGGGTGGTGATTTGGAAGAAGAGTAGAGGGGAGAATGCAGCCCCTATGACTTGGCAAATATTTCAAGATGCGTTCTTAGACAAATTCTTCCCACTTAAGATGAGGAAAGATAAAATAGAAGAGTTTATGAACCTGATATAGGGCTCCATGATAGTGAAGGATTATTGCCTCAAGTTCAACAAGTTGTCTAAGTATGCCCCTGATAAAATGGCTGACCCTAGATTAAGCATGAGTAAGTTTGTGACGAGTGTGTCTGGGATGGTAGTTAAGGAGAGTAGGATGGCTATACTCAATAGGTATATGGATCTTTCTATATTGATGATGCATGCTCAGCAGATTGAGGAAGAAAAGATAAAGAAAAGAGAGAGAGTAAATAAGAAGGCTAGAATAGGGCAGTTTGATCATGGTCAGAACAGGTCTGGAGGAGAAAATCATTCGCAGTTTCAGAATCGTTCATCTATGTATGCACCTTCTTCAGCCAGTGCTCCTACACCCAGAAACATGCAAAAAAAGTGGGGTAAGTCTTCTATATCCAGATCTCAAAATAGTGTGAGTGGGAAGCCCAATCATCCCCCATATGCTAAGTGTGGCAAGGATCATAGAGGTAAATATTTGTGGGATCAAAAGGTTGTTATGGTTTTGGCCAGGAGGGTCACAGTATTAGAGATTGCCCACATACTAGGCAGGGAAATAGGGATGTTCGTCCCCAGACTCAGGCTAGCAGTGCACCATCTTCTTTAGGTCACCCAGCTCTTCCCCAAGGCGCATCATCCAGTACTGTTAGCGGTCAGCACCAGAACAGGTTCTATGTTTTACCATCACTCCAGGAACAGGAAGATTCACCTGATATTTTTACTGGTATGCTTTGTGTCTTTCATTTTGATGTGTATGTGTTGTTAGATCTCGGGTTAAGTTTTTCTTATGTGACCCTGTTAATTGTCGTGAATTTTTATATAAGTTCTGAAAAGATTCCTAAGCCTTTCTTGGTTTCTACCCCAATAGGTGAGTCAGTTGTTGCTAAGAAAATTTATAAAAAGTGTCCTATCACTGTCCTTAATAAGTCCATGTTAGCAGACTTGATAGAGTTAGATATGGTTGATTTTGTTCTTATTCTTGGTGTGGTTTGGCTCCATTCCTATTATGCTTCTATATATTGTCTCACCCGAGTGGTGAAGTTTCAATTTCCAGATGAACCAATCTTTGAGTTGTTCGGTAATTCAGTATCTCCCAAGAGTCATTTCATATCTTATCTTAAGGCCAGAAAGTTGATTTCTAAAGATTGCATTTTTCATCTATTTCGAGTTAAAGGCACTAAGTCTGAGACCCCAACAGTTCAGTCAGTTGATGTAGTAAATGAGTTTTCAGAAGATCTCCCAGGGGTACCTCCTGATAGGGAAATAGAATTTGGTATTGACCTTCTTCCAGATACTCAACCTATTTCTATCCCATTATATCGTATGGCTCCCGCAGAGCTTAAAGAGTTGAAATATCAACTTAAAGATCTTTTAGATAAAGGTTTTATAAGGACTAGTATTTCTCCATGGGGCGTTCCCGACCTAGTCGTGTGAAAGAAAGATGGTTCTTTGCGTATGTGCATTGATCATCGTCAGCTAAACAAGGTTACAGTCAAAAACTAATATCCTCTTCCTAGAATTAATGACTTGTTTGATCAATTGCAAAGTGCAAGTTATTTCTCAAAGATAGACCTTAGATCCGACTATCATCAGCTCAAAGTTAGGGAATGTGATATTCCGAAGACTGCCTTTAGAAGCTGCTATGGTCATTTTGAGTTTCAAGTCATGTCTTTCAGGTGAACCAATGCTTTAACGGCTTTCATGTACATCATGAATTGAGTGTTCAAATAGTATCTAGACATGTTTGTCATAGTATTCATATATGACATCCTTGTCTACTCCCGTAGTGAAAATGACTATCCAGACCATCTTAGAATTGTCTTGCAAACTCTTAGAGATCATCAATTGTTAGCCAAATTCAGAAAGTGACAATTTTGGATAAGATCAGTTGCCTTTCTTGGTCATATTATTTCTGCCAACAGTATTAGAGTTGATCCCCAAAAGATAGAAGCGGTAAGAAATTGGCCTAGACCTATCTTTCCATAAAAAATTAGGATTTTCTTGGGTCTAGCTAGCTATTACCGCCATTTTATAAAAGGTTTCTCATCTATTGCATCTCATATGTCTAGATTAATCCAAAAGAAGGTTAAGTTCCAATGGTCAGATTCCTGCAAGAAGAGTTTTTAGGAGTTGAAGACTCGACTCACTTTAGCCTTAGTGTTTGCATTACCTGATGGTATAGATGGTTTTGTTTTTTATTGTGATGCCTCCAGAGTTGGTTTAGGTTGTGTTTTGATGTAGAGAGGTAAGGTCATAGCCTATGCCTCTAGACATCTTAAACCTCATTAAAAGAATTACCCAACCCATGAACTTAAACTAGGTGTTGTGGTGTTTGCTTTGAAAATCTGAAGACATTATTTGTATGGGGTTCATGTTGATGGGTTCATGGATCACAAAAGCTTACAGTATGTATTTACTCAGAGGGAGTTGAATCTTCGTCAGAGGAGATGGTTAGAGTTGTTGAAAAATTATGATATGAGTTTGTTGTATCATTTTGGCAAGGCAAATGTAGTGGCAGACGCCTTTAGTAGATTGTCTATGGGCAGTGTCGCTCATGTGGATAAAGATAAGAAAGAATTAGTTGGAGAAGTTCATCGTTTGGCTAGGTTGGGTGTTAGGTTGGTTGATTCATCTAAAGGTAATGTTTGGGTTCAAAGTTGTTCCGAATCTCCCTTAGTTTTGGAAGTGAAGGAAAAGCAAGATATGGATTCTAGTTTTGTCAAACTGAAGGAGTCAGTTAAAGACAAAAAGGTAAAGGTTTTCTCCCAAGGGTGAGATGGTGTGTTGAGATACCAAAGTAGATTGTATGTGCCTTGTGTTGATGATTTGAGGCAAAGAATTATGGCAGAAGAACATGGTGCACGTTATTCTATTCATTCAGGTAATACCAAGATGTGTCGCGACTTATGGGAGATCTATTGGTGGAATGGTATGAAGAGAGATGTAGTAGAGTTTGTAGCTAAATGAGCAACTTGTCAACAGGTTAAGGTAGAGAACCAAAGTCCTGATGGTACGTTGCAAGAGTTTGGTATTCTACTTGGAAGTGGGAAGAGGTGAATATTGATTTTGTGACTAGTTTACCCCAATCGCGTCGTCATCATGATTCGATTTACGTTATTGTAGACAGATTAACTAAGTCAACACATTTATTGCCAGTTCATACGTCATATACAACTGAAGATAGTTGTATATCCAAGAGTTAGTCAGATTGCATGGAGTTCCCTTGTCTAGTATCTCGGATAGGGGTACTCAGTTTACTTTCCAGTTTTGAAGAGCTTTTTAGAAGGTTCTGGGAACCCAAGTCCATCTTAGGTTAGCTTTTCATCCTCAGACAGGTGGTCAGGCAGAGAGGACCATTTAGACTTTAGAAGATATGTTGAGGGTATGTGCTCTTGATTTCAAGGGTAGTTGGGATGAGCATTTTTCATTGATTGAGTTTGCTTATAATAACAGTTATCATGCTAGCATTCAGATGGATCCATTCGAATATCTTTATGGGAGGAGACGTAGATCACCCATACGTTGGTTTAAAGTGAGTGAGGCCGCTTTGCTTTGGCCTGATTCAATGTTCGAAGCTATGGAGAAAGTTAAGCTGATTAGAGAGAGATTGAAAATATCCCAGAGTCATCATAAATCCTACGCAGATGTGAGAAGAAGGGACCTTGAGTTTGAAGTTGGTGATTTAGTGTATATGAAGATTTAACCCATGAAAGGGGTAAATAGATTTGGCAAAAAAGGGAAGCTTAGTCCCCGCTATGTTGGCCCTTATATAATTTTGAGTCGTGTTGGGAATGTAGCTTATGAGATTGAGTTTCCTGCAGACTTGTCAATAGTTCATCCTGTATTCCACATCTCTATGCTTAAGAAAAGTATCGGTGGCTCCACCGATGTATATCCTTTAGAAAGATCAGATATTCAGAATAGTCTTTCATACGAAGAGATTCTAGTTGAGATTTTAGATCATCAGATCCGTAGACTAAGGAACAAAGAAGTTCACTTGGTCAAAGTTCTTTGGCAGAATCAGTCTATTGAGCGCGCTACTTGGGAAGCAGAAGAAGACATGCGAGCCAAGTACCCTCACCTTTTCTCTGCAAACTCAGATCCAGCCGAAGGTAATACTCTTCCTTAATTAAGTCCTTTTCTAAACAGATATTCAGCAAAATAGATGTCCTCATACGAGTTCATGCACTCTCAGATTTCTCAGAAGCTCATAACGATTTAGACTTAGATGTTCAATTCATTTCAGTTGTGCATGCTACCTTATATTCTTAAGATTCTTTAGAAATTTCATCTTATCTAGCCACATTCGAGGATGAATGTTCCTTAGGAGGAGATATTGTAATACCCTGCAATTACTCTAGCTTAAAATCATACCAAAAAATGTCAAGGATTATCTTTTAGAATAAATTATGTTTAATTTAAGTGAAATTCTTTAGATTTGAACTTTCCATGACGTAGGAAATTGAATAAACTTTCCAACGATATAAGATTCGCCTAAATTCGATAACCGGGTAAGAAGTTATGGCCATTTTAAGTTCAAGTCGTAAAACACCGTTATTTGGACCCTTAGCGCGTCACGGGGCAGTGTTAATTCCTAATTGTCATTTTCCAGTGTCCCTCCGCGATATTGGCGCATCGCAGAGAGGGCCAATTTCCTGTTGGTCAATTTGCAGAGGTCCAACGCGATAATGGCGCATCGCGTCATGTGCCAAAATGGCATTTCAAAAGGGCACCGTTATGACCCCGCATCGCGGAGTCTGCCCAGTTTCCAGTTGGCATTTTCTAGTGGCTTAGCGCGATTGTGGAGCATCATGCCAAGGCCAAAAATTGGGGCCCCAATTCATTTTTCCAGTTTCGTTTAGAATTTAAAGGGTGGTATTTTGGACTTTTCCCGAACCCCTAATCCGTCCAAACACGAGATTAAAGACTTTTTAAAAGCATTATATGCTAAGTTTCATCAAAATTTCTCTCATCCAAAACCCTAGGCTTCAACATTTATCTCCAAGAAACTCAAGATTCCACCATCCTCTCTCCAAATTGATTCAAGATTTAAGATTCCTAGACCAAGAGCTTCAAGAATCTTCATTCAAGAGTGCGAATAGAGTCTCACAAATCAAGCTTTTACATCTAATTCATCATCTAAGGTATGTGGGGTTTCAACAAGGATAATCCTTTCGTCCTTGTGCCCAAAACTTGTTTCTATTTACAAAGATACATGATTTTAGATTTTTTCTATGAATTTGAAGTTGGGTTTATACCCCATATTGCTATTCATGAGATTATGAGATTTTCAATGCTTTAGAAGTTGAATTACATGAGTATGAATATATTTTTATGCACATTGCTGAAATATCCAGATTTTATGATGAATTATAAATGTTTATGTTATCAAGCATGAATTTTGAGATGTTTTATCATGAGATTTAAACATGGGTCAGTAAGTTCTATTTAAGATTGTTATTTTGAGAATTGTTGTGCTATAAGCACCCCATGATTAGATTATTTTGAGATTATTGAGAAAGATTTGACCTTTTGGTCACAATAGATTGAAATCCACTTTGCAAATTGAGATTATAGATTTTACAGTTGGTTTCATTATAAACCATGAGATTATTTTGAAGTGAATTTTTCTTGATATTTTGAGCATGAGATTGGTAGTAGTATTTAGCACCGAGATGGGTACGTTACTATGGTTTCATACCCCAGAACTACGTGCCAACATAGGATTTAGATTATTCCCACTTCTACGTGGATGACTGAGATTGTGATCACTGAGATGAGATTGTTCTATTCCGTTGGCAAGGGTAGAACATCCCTAACCTTAAGAGGGATAGTCGTGGGACACCATGGATGCTCACATGGTGTACATGAACCTCCCAAATAGATGTCCTTCACTCTTAAAATAGCTTTTTTTTAAGATGAAGTATTTACTATGCGGAATGTGTTTCAAATGTCATCTAGCTTACATAATTTGTGAACAAAAAGAGAATACAAATTTTTAGAACTAAGTGTAATGACTCACAAGATTTAGAATATATGCATCATTATTCATGATTTCAAATTTCAGTATTTTAGATTTACTCGAGCTATGTGAGTCATTTACGTTTAGCATGCATAATTTATAAACTGTGATGATATTATTTACTTATTGCATACACCCCATATACTCAATACATCATCAAAGTATTGATCCACATATATTTCTATGTTCTACATTGTCTTATAATGTAGGTACAGGTGCTTAGTCTCAGCAGCGTGATTGATCTTCGAGCATCTTATTTACATCCCTGCAGTTGGTAAGTCCTCATAGTTTCGAGGGCTTAGTAATTCAAATTACCAAGTTACTAGTAGATATGTATTTACTCATTTCAGAGAGTTGAGTCAGCTGGGGCCTGTCCCAGTGACTCTCTAGATTCAAATAGTAGAGGTTTGTCCTACTGTTAGATTCAGATTTAGACCTTTGAGTTAGTATTCAATTTTTTAGCAATTGTTTAATCAGATTGATGAGATTAGTACTTTAAGATATATTCAGATAGTTTTTCACATTTCATCATGATTTATACTTATATTTCCCTATGTTGAGATTCAGATGTGTTAGAAGGCAGTCAGGTTTAGCTCAGGACTACTTGTAGTTCGGAGCACTGTGTGGCGTCCCGGGAACTATATTTTAGGGCGTTACAGTTATCTGATCCAATAGATATACAATCTGTGCTCACAACTAAATAAAAATGGTTATTATTTTATTAAAGAACCGGTTATTGGAAAAGGTTTCTTCGATATTTTAATTGCGAAAAAGGTTATTTAAATTCAATAACTAATTAATAATATTAAGCGGAAAAGTCATGACTTGTCATAATAATAAAAAACTCACCAGCTTGATTTAATTAAGTCATTTCTTTTCATAGAAAATAATAAGAAAATAAATGATAAACATAATTTATAACCGTAAAAAAATGATTATTTAATTTGAATAGTTGATGTTTTAAATAGGCGATAAGTAGTGTGACTTTTCGCTATTTTTGTTTTTAAATATGTTTTTTAAATTTTTATAATAAAAAAGTCACCAAATTTGGATTAATGATATGATGATTATTAAAAAAAAGATAGATTATATGTTGCAATAGATATATTATTTGATGCAACAGGTTGTTTATTTGTTGCAGCAGATGATATATGTGTTGTCACAAATGGGTTATCTGATGCAACAAATATAGAATCTATTGTCACAACTCAATAAAAACAGTTATTGCAAAGAACTAATTAATAATAATAAGCTGAAAAGTCATAACTTATCACAATATTCAAAAAGTCAGTCAGTCAGCAGCTTGATTTAATTAAGTCATAACTTTTCACATTAATCAAAATATGTAATTAATAAATGGAGGTAAACGCTCGTGCCTTTTTGCCTAACTCAATCAAATTCAATCCTCTATAAATAGGTCTCTCCTTACTCACTCGTTCATTCTACTACACTATTTATTTTTGCATCTTGTCTTTCATATTACACCTTCAACCACTTTCTCTTTCCTGACTCAGATAAGTTTTTTTCTTATTTTCTGTGTAAATATACCCAATTGGTAGTATACGTTGTATTGGATTCGAATTTTTTTCTTTACTTTTGTTTTTATGTTTTTTGTCAATTCATTCATGTTCTAGATATGGCTGATTCAGTTTGGGACGTTGCTATTTTACAAGACGTCGTGCAGGAACTTTAGACGTAGGTGCATGACCTGCAATGGGAGGTTGCTTCCATGAGCGCAAGAATGCTCCGGCAGATCCGCAGGCTGAAGAGGACCCTACTGCTGCTGGTTAAAGATTGACCGGCTGGAAATAATAATAATAATAATTAGATTATTTTTTTTAGCCTATGTAATTTTATATGTTTTTGTTTAATAAATTTTTTTATGTTTGATCGTGTTTGACGTTTTAATTCTTATTTAATTTTCATTAAGTCTTTCTTTCTTCTTCTCATCAAACTATCGAAGATTAAGGAATAATTTGAAACCAGTAGCAATAGATTATCTGTTATTTGTTACAATAGATAGATTATCAGTTACAACAGATAGATTATCAGTTACAACAGATAGATTATCAGTTACAACAGATAGACGAATCTGTTGCAACAGATAGATTATACATTAAAACAGATAGATTATTTGTTAGATGAATCTGTTGCAATAGATAGATTATACGTTACAACAGATAGATTATCTGTTACAATAGATAGATTATCTATTACACAGATGGTTTAATTGAGAAAAATGTTATAAATTTAAGAACTAATTAATACTCTCTACATTTCGTTTTAGTTGGTCCTCTTTCTAAAAATATTTATTTCCATTTAGTTGTCCCTTTGATGAAATCAAGAGAATTTTATTATGTTCTTCGAATACTACCCTTAATATTAAATAACTAAACAAAGTGTATTTACTCAAATTTATATTTTTAAAGAATAATTAATAAGACTAATTTGGTAAAATAAACTCCCCCTAATTAATATTTTCTTAATGGGTGTGCCTAGTCCATAGGAGCCAACTAATATAAAATGGAGGGAGTAATAACAATCTAAAAAGTCGCGACTTATCACAATAATCAAAATGTCAGTCAGCAGCTTTGATTTAATTAAGTCATTAACATTTCACAGTAATTAAAAAGTCACCAGTTTGAATGTAATTAATAAATGAAAGTGAACAGTCCCGCCTTTGTTTCAAACAGATTACTCATCTATTATAATTGATAAGTAGTCTATTGCAACAGATAAGTAATCTGTTGCAACAGATAAATAGTTTATTGCAATAGAGAATAAGTCTGATACAACAGATAATAAGTCTGTTGCAACAGGTAACTAGTATGTTGCAACAGTTAACTCATCTATTCGATTCATGTTACGGGCACTATAGAACCATAAAGATGAATCCAACATATAAGTCTTCTGTTGCAATAGATTACTCATCTGATGCAACAGATGATTGATATGTTTAAATTGTGAGCTCTTATGTTGGATTCATGATTGGGTTCTATCCATTATTTAAAAAACAACAGTAGTTGTGTACCCAGATGACAAATTCGACTAAAAATTAAAATTTTACATACCAAAGTCATCTATATGAAGTAATGCCGAAGTGGAAAGTGATGTACGAAATAAAATTTCACCTAAAAATTGGTCAAGTAGCAGCAGTAATGGTAAAAACAACAACAATGATCGACAAGAAGAAGATGAAGATGATAATAAAGTAGAAGATGATGATAATGAAGCAGAACATGATGAATAAAGAAGCAACAACAATGAACAACAAAAATCGTGAAGAGAGAGAAAACAAAAATGGATGAGAAGAGAGAGAAATGTACCTTTTTCACTCTGTTTCCCGTTATATTAGGTAAACAATTTGATCAAAGTGTAAATACAAAAACTTGTGGGTTATTTTTAAATTTTCTCAACTTTCTTAATCTATAATAAAGTAATTGTCACCTACACTCAATTATTAAGACTTGTGTCACCTACACCACATTTTCAAACATTTTTATCACCTACAACTCAAAGCCCCTGGTGTTTTGATCATCCTCACAACACTCATATAAATAGTGAACTTTAATTCAATAGTGTGTGCATAAGTGGTTCTTGCTATAGTTATTTCTGTGCAAATTTTCACGGTTATCATCACACACTTTCTATTTAGGTTTTTGTCGTATTTTTTTTATCAAGTTTAAGTTTTACTAGTTTGGAAAGAAAAATAAAATTAATGTCAGAATCACTTATACTTTTCCTAAATAAAATTAATGTCAGAATCACTTATACTTTTCCTTAAAGAAAAAATATAAAATTCTTCCATAATTGGCAAACCTCTTTGTTGGAAGAAAGATTTTGGACATCTATAAATAGAAGATCACCTTCTCATAACAAAATACAATAACATCCATAATGTATTTGTTTAAGAGTCTTGTTTAGGGAAAGATTTTCTCTCAACAGTTTTTATGTTTTTTTTAATATTAATTTTCATGTGTAGGCCAATTGGCCAAATAATATCAATAATATGTCTTTTTAGTATATTTTTATTTGTCATTTGAATTATCACCATCTTGGTTTGCAAACTATAAGTTTCCACATGACACCCTCTCGATTTCGAACCTAAAAAGTGGATTAGAGCCTATGATTCAAAGGTCAAATAGTTTGGGGAAACGAGGTTGAAGACAATTTTAAGGAGGCTCAAATCAATTTGTAATCAATTTGACTATGATGAAGATCTTTGCCTAGCTACATGTGGAGAAAAGTTTCAAACAAATTTTAAAAAATCCTTCTGCTAATCCATCTTTAAAATCAAAATCAATTTTCAACTCATGTTTATGGGCTTCAACTTTTAACCCTGCTTACTTTTAACGTTTGAGCTTCTTTCAACTCGTGCATATACTTTTAACGCATGAGTTCCAATTTTAATCTATGCCCACTTTCAATGCATAAGGCTCGACTTTTAAACCTTGTTCACTTATAATACAAGGCTCCAATAATGTTAACTCATGCTTTTATTTTTAACGCATATGGTTTTAATTTTTAACGCATCAACTTTAATCATGGTAAGCAGCAGTGATATATGAAGATCGTGTGAAGAAAGATGATCAGGCTTATTTTTTCAGAAAATCAAGTGAAAAAGGGAGATTTGTTAAGGTTTTTTACCTGATTTTCATACCAAGTTTAAGTTTTACTTTTCTTGAAAGAAAAATAAAAGTAATACTATAATAACTTTCATTTTTTCTAAAAGAAAAATATAAAACTCTTAAGGGAAAGATTTTCTCCCAACAGTTTTTATGTTTTCTTTAATAGTAGTTTTCATGTGTAGGCCAATTGGCCAAATAATATCAATAATATTTCTTTTTACCATATTTTTATTTGTCATCTGAATTATCAATGTCTTGATTTGTAAAATCTAAGCTTCCTCAAGACGCCCTCTCAATTTCGAACCCAACACTCGCTTGAGACATTTCATGGACCTTTATTATTGGTTTATATTGATTTTTTTATGGTACTTATTTTTTTGTGCTAAAATTTAATTTTTCAAAAGTCAAATTACATAAATTTTGATTAATATATTTTTTAAAATTATTTTATTAACAGGAGAACTATAAGTTATAGTATATCTTGAGTTAATCCAACTCAATTTAGTTTTGAAGAATAATCAATTTGTCTTTCGGAAAATTGTACTTGATAAATATTTTAGGACAAAAGGAGTATATTATTTGGCCTTACACATTATGGTAAAATATTGACAATTTTGAAGCCAAATTTTCTTTTACAACCAATATTTATTGTCTTACAGTATTTAATTTTTTGTCCTTAAAACCTCTAACATTTGCTTCTTTTAAACAATAAATTTTTCTTCTTTTAAAAAATAAATGGCAAAATGACCTTCTAGACCCCTGTACTATGTCAGTTTTGTAAGTTGGACACTTCTATTTACATGTTTGTCGTCTGGACCCTTGAACCCATCAAAAAGCAACATTTTGCATCCATTGACCGTTGACCTTGCCTATGTGACAAGGTCATGGTGACTAGGGCAAAGAGAGTGTAGCCACTCGCCTGGGGGTGCGAGTGGGGATCAATTTTTGGTCAATTTTACATTAAAATAATTAAAATATATATATATTAAAATTTTAAAAAAATAATTAAAAAGGGTCCATTTTTTTCCTCCATCTTTTTAAATTTAAAAAAAAAAAAAAAATTTAAAAATTTAAAAATATTTTTAAAAATTTAAAAATAATTTAAAAATATTTTTAAAAATTATAAAAAAATAAAAGAGGATCCTTTTCCCCCTTCATCTTTTTTAATTTAAAAATATTTTTTAAAATTTAAAAATAAATTAAAAATATTTTTAAAAATTTTAAAAAAATATATATATATTTTTCCCTCCCCACGTCCCCACCCCCACACACCACGCAGCCCTATCCCACCCCACCCCAACACCCGTCCAGCCCTTCCCCACCCCCACCCCAGTCCGTCCCCACCCCCCACACCTTACCCAACCCCATCCCACCCCACCCCCAGCTTCTCCACCCCACCCAGCCCCGTCCCCACCCCCTCACACCTCACCAGCCCTTCTATACCCCACCCCCATCCCCTATACCCCTCCCAGACCCGTCCTCACCCCACCCCAACCCCTTCCAACCCTCACACCCCACCCCAACACTCTTCCAGCCCCCTCCCCCCACAGACGTTCACTTTTTATTTTTTATTTTAATTTTCCCTCTCAATTCAATTCTTTTCATTTTTTAATTAAAATTTAAATTTGAAAACTTTTTAGTTTTTTGGGGATTAAAATTTAAATTGAAATTGAAAGTGAGTGATAGTGAATATTGAAAAAAAATTAGTGAATTTCGCTTGAAAAAAAATAAAATTTTTGTGAATTTGTTAAAAATATTCAAATTTAAAAATTTAAAATTTATTATGTTTGTATATATGAATTTGTAGTTAAAAATTTAAATTAGTTGGAGAAAAATTTTAATTATTTGGAATGGATTTGATGTTTAATTTGTGAGAAAAAATAAAAACATGAATATTCAAATTTTTCTACAATTTATAAATTTTTCTTATTTAATTAAATTAATTTTAATATTTAATTTGTTATGTAGCATTTTAAAAATGACTTGGAATTTAATGTAATATTTTTTTTTAAATGACGTGGCAGATGTGTCAGGCGTGGCAGGCATGACAGCTGACGTGGGGAAGAGTGTGTAACACTCACCAAAAAAGGGTTTAAAATATTAATTTTTAGTAGGTTCAGGGGTCCAGATGACAAACATGTAAGTAGAAGTGTTTAACTTACAAAATCGAAATAATACAGGGGTCCAGAAGGTCATTTTTCCAAAATAAATTTAAGAATTTATAAACTCCAAATTCGGACTCCTTAATAATGAATGTTAAAATGTTAATGGAGTGAACTGAAAGTTTTACTCTTATACTATTAGAAATATACATATTTGAAATTTTAATTATTATACAATAATAATATATAACACAAATTATATTTGTCTAATTATTATATCTTATTTTTTGAGTTTGGCCCTAATTTAACACGGAGCTCGGGAAAATTAGTAAATTAAATAAGAAAAGAAAAACCTAAACATACAAGATTAGATTGTTTATAGTGAGTTATAGCAAAACTTTTAGTTTGCAAGTTATAGCAATTTTTATTTAAAAAAAAAAATAAAAAAATTCAAATTTATAAATAAACAAATGAAAATTCAAACAAAAAAATAAAATCCAGATTTAATATAACTAAAATTCAATAGTCCTTCCTTAAAATGGATTAGGGTTAATAGTTGAAACCAATCACACCCTAAATATCTTTGTAGCCATTTTTTCCCCTCTTTAATACATACACCCGTTACTACTTCATCTTCATCAACTTTTTTTTTACAAGAATATTGTTTTTCAATCAAAATCTTTCACGAGGTTTTGTTGTTTTATGTGACGTTTTAGGACACATATTTGAGTATTTTTTTTTTTTAGAAAAATCTTGTTCTCTAATCAAAAAAGTTTTAAAAACGATTCATATAAATATGAATTGTTATAATTTGGATTCAATCTTGATTTTATGACTAACATCACGAACATATCGTCTAAGCATTGATACGTGAAACATGGGATAACTTGTAGACAATCTCGGAGGTAAAGCAAACCTATATGCCACCAATCCAATCCGGTCTAAAATCTGATACATCATGGAGGTAGATGGGATGCTTCACGTATGTTATCTTGTTCAGTAATTATTTTTTTGCATTCAATCTTTTTTTTTCGAACATCGAATTTTTTATTATTGATTATGTAAAATCATTCATGGAAAAAATTATAATTGTTTTTTTTTTTTGTATATTCTATTTTCAATTATGTAATGAAAATCCAAAATATTAACAGGTAAGTTTTTGTATATTCTATTTTCAATTTTTGTATATCCAACATATTGGAATTTCTATAGTATGAGGATGAAAGTCAGACAAAACAGTAACTTCGTAATTAAACAGTGTGTGATTATTGGTTGCACTATGTTATTTGTCATTATATTATATTTAGTCAGTGATTATGATTATGATTTAACTGTCTAAGTTTTTATGTATTAATTTTGATTTCGAATGTAGGTAAGAGTATCAAATGAATTCTTGCATATTGTAATAAATGGAGCTAAAAGATTCATTGTTTGTTGGCGAAGTAGAAAAGGCAATTGTGTAGAATTTCAATTGAATGAAATACTATGTTCTCATGATATGGTTGCTATTACGTATAGAACCAACTTGGTAAGAGCTATTTCTCACTGTACTATAGGAATAAAAATCCTCGAGATGCTTATGTCATACCAATTAAACATCTTTGTAACGTCCCGAGTCTGGCACCCCGGACGCCACATAATGCTCATGATTCCTAAGGACCACAAGCTAACCCTTTTCTAGTACCTGTAACTGAGCACTACATAATATACTGAAATAAATGCGGAAAACTGGCTAAAACTTGCCATAAGGTTCAAAAACTTAAAATACAACTGAATAAAGTTTAACAATATCAAAACTAAACATCTGTCTGAACAACTAGTCTGAAAACTCTATAGTCTGAAAGCCTCTAAACTGTCTGAATAAGGAGTTGATGGGACATGTCCCCAACTAACTCCGTCTACTAAAATACTGAGTCCAGAAATATAATAAGATAATAGAACATCCTTGAATGATGAGGACTCACTGCTAGGTCTACTGCTGCTGACTGGAACTGAGCTGCTAAGGGTGCTTTGGATCTCGTGATTCTAAACCTATGGTGGAAAGTAAAACACCATACCGCAAATGCGTCAGTATGTGAGAATGTACTGAGAATGCAAGATGAGGTAAGTCTAAATGCAAGGGCTTATGCATCAACAATTACTTAACTGAATAACATGAGAGTACTGAATGAGTACATATGCATGAATGAACAAACCATAACTGAAATCATCGTGACACTGAATACTGAGACTAAGATACTGCTTTACTGATGTTTGAACTCACTACTAATACTGAGATACTGAATAACTGAATCTTTTGATATTGATAAATGAGTACTGAAGTTGATAACAGGCCTCTCTAGCGAATGATCTCTGAAAGCTTAATGATAATGGGAATGCTCGTCTGAAATCTGAGATCAATCCTATCTAGCGGGTGATCTTTATATCTTTTAATAATGAGAGTACTTAAATGAGTCTGAGATCAGTCCTATCTAGTGGGTGATCTCTGAATCTGATGATACTAAAGGTGATAAACTAAATCTAAGACAATTTCTATCTAACGGGTGATCTCTGAGTCTATTGATAATCATAACAATTGACTGTATCTGACAGTCCTTACTCTGTACTACTGAGCTGAGTTCCTCTACTGAGAATGATTCTAAAACTGAGACTGTGGGAAGTAGTTATCTAATCGACATGCCCCTTCTAGCTAAGTTGGGGTCCAACCTATAACCCCAATTGGAAGAGTGTCAGTACCGTGCCACGAGTAAACACCTTTCTTGTGGAGTCAGTCCTATCTAGCGGGTGACCCCTGGGATCAGTCCTATATATATATAATATACTAAAGAGTGATCCTTGAGTCTGTCAGTCCTATCTAATGGGTGACATCTCGTACCTACGCTGGCTACGTAGTTCTGGAACTTAGGGATTGCTCCTAGGGATTTTAGTCCTCTCTAACGGGTGAGTCCCCATCCCTAGGTTCACTCAGTGCTAAATCCTACTCCCAACTGAAAGACTCTGAGCTGATTCTTTTTCTTAAGTTGTACTAGATTGAGTTGAATTTGTTACTGATCTTACTGATCAACTGAGTTAAGCTGAGTTCACATGGTTCCTAAGACTGAAGGAATACTACTGAATCTCGTTATCTAACTGAATGATACTAAGTTCCGAATTGATTACTTGAATGTTACTGAGGTCTGAACTGAATTCTTGAATACTACTAAGATCTAAGCTGAGTACTGAACTGAAGCTGGAATGCTAATGATACTGAGATTACTAAGATTTCTTAATTTCTGTAACTGTCTGAGAGTATTGAGTTCTGTAACTCACTGAATTTTAAGAATCGTGGCTTGACTGAGATTATCGTGAAAATTGATACAGGCTCTAGACTTGTAGCTAAATTATCAGGTATAAATACCCCCAGGACTCTATAACATAAAGGTAAAACATAACCATTCTTGAATAATCATGAACATGGACTTTCATTCATCATTACAATCATTAAAACATCTCTTCAAGCACTTGGAAATCATAAACATGTGATAGCATAGGGAGACATACTATTGGCTCATACTCCATTCAACAAGGTCTTGCATCAAACACTAAACATGCATTAAAGAACACATAATTGGGGGATTTCATGCTAACATGTCACAATTCATTCTCTAAGGATTTTCAACAAACACTTGGCATGCATGGGCCTATACATAATTGGAGATTTCTTGTCAACATGCTATAATGGCCCTATTTCCTTCACACAAATATTTTATCAAACATTCGGGGAGCATGCTTTGGTTATTCAATAATTTCTACACCTAATTAACATAAATACATCACTTAACACGCCACTTGAAGGGACTTTTTCATGAACATCATATAATTATCACACACTACGATCAAATATTAAAACTTTGTATCTAAATCATGAATTAAAAGCTTAACAACACAAAATCATGAACTTTCATACACATAAATCATGAAATCTCATAAAACATAAACTTATAATTTTGAAATGAATTCTTGAATTTTTTGGGTGGAAGAAACCCAAGAATCAACATTTGTATACCTTAAAAACTTGAATCTTGAAAGATAACTAACGTCTCTTGAACGTTCTTAGATTGGGAAACACAGATCTTGATGTTTTCTTGATAGTTCTTGACTTGAAGGACTTGAAATTTCTTAGTTTCTTGAAGAATGGTTTGAATCTTGTTCTTGAATTTTGATATTGAAAGAAAACCTAATTTTGATGTTATGGATGAATGAGGATTTATGTGATTTGATTTGATGTGATTGGGTGTTAAATAGGATGGAAAAAGACCCAAAAATCCCTTTAAAATGGCGTTTCAGCGCTGTTTCGAACAAAACGAATGGTCTGAGTGACGAACCATCACTCTGGTGACTGACCGTCTCTCCAACCGTCATTTTTAGGCTATAAAATGGCATTAATTCTTCAGTTACGATGGCCAAAGCGAAGGTCCGTCGTTGACTTGACGGTCTGTTAGCTTGCCCGTCGCTCCTGGGCAGCTCGGATAGCTTTCAGTAAAACGACCATAACTTTTTACTCCGATATCAGATTTTAGAAAAATTGGTATCGTTGAAAAGATAATGCAATTATCTATATTTTTGTGGGTTATGATATCAAAAATTCTGTGTATAATAGGATATATACTCATTTAAAGTTGACTATATCAAAATCTTTTTTAAGAATTTCATCGGTAAGGGATGTTTTGATTTGTCTAATAGCTAGGACGTATTAAAGGCATTAATATACATCAAACTTGATCATGAAACTACCAAATCACTAAGATTTATTTCTCATAAGCTTAAAGCATGGTTCTACTATCGATCGGGATTCTCGGAATATTACAATCTTCCTTGTGAAAGTATGTGAAAAATACCATGAGAAGTGTTGAATGAAATTATATTGCCACCTGATTCAAAAAGACCTCCCGGAAGGCCATGCTTTGAAAGATGAAATGCACCAAATGAAGAAAAGTGTAAAAGTTCAAAGGTGACGTGCAGTAGCTGTCATCGAGAGGCGCACAATAAAACACGCAACAAACATGCTCCTCATGCTTAAGTTGGAATTTGTATTTCCTATTTTATTCTATTGTTCTAATGTTTATTTATTTAAAAAATTTATTTTCAAGAAATCTAGAGTTAAAATGTCTCTTGTTTACAATCAATGATCATGAATATTTTTTTTTTCTTTTAATAAATATCCATTTCTGGTGAGTTGCATCAAATATTGTTCACAAATTATGCTCGTACCAGCTGATAGAATTGTTATTAATTATGATGTTGTTGGATTGTAATGAAAGAGTTTTGATTTCAAAATTAACAAACAAAATAAATGATAATGAAAAAACAAAATGAATTTATTAATTAATAATTATTTGGTATTGATCGTTGGGTTCAATGTGTATGTATGAATGGAAAATGGAGGGAAAAATAGTGGAGGAAAAGAGAGACGCTAAAATGGAAAGTGTACTCTTTTATGAAAATTTTACTAAATTCTCCCACATTGGTGGGAGAAATAAGCTTTTATGTGTTTACATTGAGAAACACATTTCCACATGGATAGTGAGGAAAGAACAAGGTGGTGCCTCAGGCAGACGTCGTCGCTCGCTCAGCTTCGAAAAATGATTGAATAAATGATAATGAAAAAAATAAAATAAATTTATTAACATATAATTATCTGGTATTAATTATTGGGTTCAAGGTGTATGTGTGAAAGGAAGATGGAGGTAAAACTAGTGGAGAAAAAGAAGGACACTAAAATGGAAAGTGTACACTTTTATGGAAAGCTTACTAAATTCTTCCACATTGGTGGGAGAAAGAAGTTTTTATGTGTTTATATTGAGAAACACATCTCTACATGGATAGTGAGGCAAGAACAAGGTGGTGCCTCACGCCGTTGTCGTCGTCGCTCGCTCGGATTCAGATTTGGATTTTTTCAAATGATTGATCGATTAGATCTATCTATTTTTTAGACAAAATTTATTTGAAACTTGATGAACAAGTGAAATTTTAATCCAAAGAATCTTATAGAAATATTTTTCTCTATGTGCGGGTGCATTTTGCACGCTATGCAAATGCATGCACAATACACCTCGTAGGGATACGATCCTTCGAGGTAAAAGGCACACTAGTTCGCGCTATAGTGTGACCTGCGCGTGCATCTAGGTGACCTGCGGGCGCAGATGTGGTGCAGCTAGTCACTGGAATTTGGATAGTGTCACCTTCGGGTGCAGTTCCTGTACAGACTGTACGCAGGTGACATGATTGTACTGAATAGGTTCTTTTTTGCTGAACCAATGCTTCCTTTCCGAAGGGGCACATTGAGGTTATAAATACTTGACATATTCCTCAGGTATAGACATGATTGTTTACAGAAAAAACACTTTTCTTCTCTACAAAAACTCATTGTGATCATTAGCCGTTAAATGAGTTCGACGAATCCAATAATTTGAGGTACCACTATTGTTGGATTTAAAGTCATTTTATCCTGCGATAAAAATTCCATAACCTCGGGTACAGTGAGGGAAATTATTTCTTAAGGGCACTCTGTGAAGTCGAGGAATTTGGCTTTAAATTTCTATTTCATCTATATCTGAAACTATAACACTTCTTGGATAGATTATTTATAATCTTGTGTTGAAGGTGTTGTATAACTTCATAGGTGTTCTTGTTTTAGACTTGAACTTGTGTTGAAGTTGTTGTGTGCCTAAATACAGATTTGTGTACCCGGAAATATTGAAAATAACATTGTATATTTTACTTCTCTTTCAATGTTATGGTAGACTAATGAAATCTATAATATGTAGTTTACCATAGATTAAACTACATATTATATAAAGTATAAAAATATGTAAATGAGTAAACTACTATATCAATTTGGTATTAATCTAAATAATGTATAAAAAGTGATAGATAATGGCATATATGAGTAGGTACACTAATATGAGTATAATTGAGAATGTTAAACAATAAATTATGTATGCAAACTAGACACAAAAATAATGCCATGATCTTATGTATGCAAATTGCATGATAAATAATACATTATGCGTTAATTTTACTTGAATAAAAAATTACACTACAAATTTATAAATGTGGCAAAAAAATATATAAAAGTAAGAAAATATAGAAATAATTAACATCAACTTACTAAGTTATTTTTAATATAAAACATCCAATGATTACATCAGTGAAATAGAACATGATTAAGCAAAAAAGGCATTCACAAAACATTCTAATCAATGATACGAACATTAATGACAAAAAATATTTAATAAAGCTTAACATCTTTCTTGAACAAAAAATGTTTGAACCTATTGCATTCAAAGAACCAAGAACTGGACAAAAACACAAAAATTAAAGACAAACATCAATTGTAATCCTATTTTGTGACTGATACAATTATGAATTTGAATTTTCGAAAAAACTTTCTTGAATTTTTTGAAACCACCATGCTTGCTAGTAACATTTTCAGTTACTTCATTCTCACTAATTGCTTCATTATTTTGCTTCCTTCTTGCATAATTTCATAGTAATGCACCATATTTGAGACAATGATTGGAAGCAACAAATACCCTACTGAAAATATCAAACACCCCGTGGCTAACAAACTTAGCAAAGGAACTTACAAACATGACACAGTCACTAAAAACACAAAAATAAAAAAAATTCTTTGAGGAACGAACATGTATATAAAAATAAATGAAATAATAAAGATGTAATTATAACATACTTAGATTGTTGGCCTTGCTGGGGTGCATCCTTCACAATGCCATAATCTAATGGGCCAGTCATGGACATATCAATGTATGCAGATTCACGATGGCACTCAATATCCGCACGTTTTTCATAAAAGTCGGTGACAAGAAAAGACATAGGTATCATGATAGTAATGGATTGAACATGATCAATAACATTCTTTGTATGAACAACGCCTCCCATCAGTAAATCATAAACATACAAACACCTATGTCTGATTTGGAAAACAACTAATATCCAATTAAATGAATTGCTAACATTCACAGAAATGATGATATTATCAACAGAATCTCAAGTTACATTTGTAGGCATTATGTAACCCCTAATGTACTGGCTATCATGGAGTTCAGGAGTTATACACCTCATGTTTTTGTTCAAGATCAATCACTGGTGCTAAACTGAACAAAGTCATTAAATGAAAAAAAAACATCAGTAGTGATGTATGTAATCGGCTTCATCACAGTATACTTTAAATTTTTTTTCACGAGTAATACATTATCACATTGACATACTGATTTAACAAAAATTAAATTAGAAAAAAACACAAACATAGTGTACAATCAAAAATTAAGATAATACAGTTTTTATACATTAGTTATATCATTTATGTATAGTTTTTATACAAAAGATAATACAATGCTAAAAAATATTTGTGCATGAGAGCAATTTAATTTGCACGAAAGTATATAGCACACAACTATGGTTTATCAGTTGCTTGGAGATATGTCATTAAGCTACCCATCTTAGATCATATCCTCCTTAAAAGGGACTTGCAGTGTCAACCACAAAATAAATATTGGAACTAAAAAAAGATTATACCAAATCAATCGGCAAGGAAATTAGTAAAAAGGATCATCAAATCATAGACATGACATCTACACTAGCCTAAGATTTTAAATAATTGAAGATAGTTCTCTAATTTTTCTGGCATCTTCCTTGACATGACAAAATTAGTAACCTATATGTTTTGAAAACGTTAATTCCACAAGAAAAATATACAGAACAACATAAAAAATTTCATCTCATTTAATTTAAACAAAAGGCAACTCTTCAAGCAAAATATCAAAATAATTGAGTCTTCAAAATTTCTTTTTAAGCCATTCGATTTGAACACTGTTGCACCAACTCAACATCATAGAACATCAATCTACGCTTCAAAAAGAGCAAAATCAACAAACAAAATATCACACAACATCAAAAAATTACCTTATGAATAATAACCTTTATGGACATTACCTCCCTTTGCATGTCTTTGTGCGGCTGCTTCAAAGGTGAAATTTTTTTGAAAAATAGACTTTTTTCGGTAAAATCACACTTCGACTATGCAAAGTCAACTCACTTTGAAGTAGATCCTTCTTTTGGATAATGGAGTGTTGGGTTCAATTGATGTGAATGGAAAATGGAGGGACACAACCTTGTATGAAAAGACCTATTGTTTTGGAAAATGAGTGACTGTTCAGATAGTTGTGTCTGTTCAGAAAAAGACAATATTTTGAATGAACAGACATGACTCTTCCAAAGGATACACCTTTTCAAATGAACCATTTCCACCTTTCGGAAGGGGCACTTGATGGCTATATAAACCTGCATTTATCCACAGGTTTTGGTATGAAATTTTTTTTGAAATACAAACTCTTCTTGTCTTCAAAACATTCCTTGTGATCAATCAAATCGTTGAGAGAGTTTGACGAATCCAATTGTTTGAGGTACCACTATAGTTGGATTGAAAGCCATTTTATCCTTGGAGAAAGATTTCAAAACCTCAGATACAGTGAGAAAAATTATTTCGTAAGGACACTCCGTAAATTTGGGGGACTTGGCTTTACATTTCTGTTTCATCTTAATTTCTAAAAAAGTAAAATACACTTCTTAGAAAGATCACTTTGATCTTGTGTTAAGGGTGTTGTTATACTTCATAGTGTTCATGTTTTAAACTTGAACTACTGTTGAAGTTATTGTGTCAAATTACAGATTTTTGTACACAAAAACGTTGAAAAACAACAATCTTAAGGAATAAATTTTAGAAAAAGAAAATAATTTTTTTTTTTTGCTTGTTTGGTGAAATTTTCTTTTCACTAAAGTTTTTTTTTTGAATCTGTATAGCTTGATTTCTGGAGATTAAATCTTTTAGCTTTTTACTCCATTTGAACTTAACTAGTGATTTGAAGAAATAAAATCTTCATCACAAGTTAAAGATCACTCGGTTGACGATTGGAAGTCATAAAAACTTCATCGTTAAACTAGAAATAAGAAGTGTTTACAGTTGTTATAATTTTTTAATAAGTATTTCGATATACTTAAGGTACTATCTTGTGATGACAGAAAAATGATGTCTGATAGTCAAATGCATGATGCTGGAATGACTATGGTGGTAACTAGTATTGCCACGATGAGTCGTACTAATGCTCCACAAGTTATGGCACCGGCGGAGAAACCCGAAAAGCTCATGGGTATTGACTTCAAGAGATGGCGGAAGAAAATATTCTTCAACCTCACAACTCTGTGTCTTCAAGGGTTCACGGTTGAGGAAGCTCTGGAGGTTCCCGAGGAAACCTTTGAAAAAGAACACTTCATGATTGTGAAGGTTTGGAAATGCTCAAATTTTCTTTGCAGGAATTATATCTTGAGTGGTCTCCAAGATGATCTTTACAATGTGTATAGCGGAACCAAGACTGCAAAAGAGTTATGGGAAGCGCTACAACAGAAGTACAAGACGAAAGATGTCAGAACTAAAAAAATTCTTTGTTGTAAGATTCCTGGAGTACAAAATGATAGACAACAAGTCTGTTGGTTCCCAAGTGCAGGAACTGCAAGTGATCATCCATGATCTCCTAGCGGAAGGTATGATTTTAAAAAATACCATTGTTGAACAATTTAAAATGTTCTTAAGATTCACATGAACTTTATTGTAGGTTTGATTGTGAATAAAGAGTTTCACGTAGCGGCAATAATAGAGAAGCTACCACCTATGTGCAAAGACTTCAAAAACTATTTGAAAAATAAACGTAAGGAGATATCAGTCGAAGATCTGATTGTACGACTACGCATTGAAGAAGATAACAAGGCTACAGAAAGATGGTCAAGAGGCAATTCTGAATGAGTGGAGCAAACATTGTAGAAGATGACCAAAACAACTCTAAAAAGTGAAAGAAAGCTTGAAATGAAAGCAATCAACCCAAGAAGAAATTAGAGGGAAAGTGTTTCAACTGTGGCAAGATTTTTCAAAAGTCTACGGATTATCGTGCCCCAAAGAAAGGGAAGAAGAAGGACCAAACAATTCTGGTTGAGTCTAAAAAAGAAATGGATAATCTGTATGTTATGTTTTCCGAATACAACTTGATGGGAAATACTCGTGAATGGTTGATGGATTCTTGTGTCACCCTCCATATTTGTACTGACAAGGAGTTGTTTTCGACGTTCTCAATGGATCAAGTAGAAGAAAAGATCTACATGGAAAACTTCGCTACTTCTAAAGTAGAAGGAACAGGAAAAGTGTGCTTGAAGATGACTTCTGGCAAAGTGTTGACACTTAATAATTTCTTGTATGTTCCGAAGTTACGGAAGAACTTGATTTCATTTTCACTTCTAGAAAAAAATAGATTCAAATGTATCTTTGTTTCCGGAAAAATTGTACTTAGTAAAGAAGAAGTGTATGTAGGAAAAGGCTACCTCAATGAGGGCCTATTCAAAATGTATGTAATGAATGTTGAAATCAATAAAAGTTCAAATTCTTCTTACTTACTTGAGTCTCCCAATTTGTGGCATGAGCGTTTAGGCTATGTAAATTACAAAACGTTGCATAAACTGATTAACTTAGAAGTTTTGCCAAACTTTGAGTGCAATAAATCAAAGTGTCAGACGTGTGTAGAATCAAAGAATGCTAAGAATCTGTATAAGTATATTGAAAGGAATTCCAATCCTTTAGACTTAATACACATCGACATTTGTTACATGAAGTCAATACTATCATGAGGTGGGAAAAAGTATTTCATAACTTTTATTGACGATTGCACTAGATATTGTTATGTCTACTTGCTAAATAGTAAGGATAAAGCAATAGATGCATTTAGGCAATACAAAATTGAAGTTGAAAATCAGTTAGAGAAAAAAATCAAAACTATAAGAAGTGATAGGGGCGGAGAATATGAATCTCCCTTCACTAAAATATGTGTAGAGAATGGAATTGTCCATCAAACTACGGCCCCGTATTCACCTCAATCTAATGGAATTGTGGAAAGGAAAAACCGAACTTTAAACAAAATGATGAATGTCTTACTTATAAGTTCAGGTTTACCGCAAAACTTATGGGGGGAGGCTATCCTTACAGCCAACCGAATACTCAATAGAGCTCCCCATATTAAGACACAATCAATTACTTATGAAAAATAGAAAGGAAGGATACCCAATTAGAAATATTTTAAAGTGTGGAGGTGTCTAGCAAAGGTCCAAGTTCCTATGCATAAAAAGGTTAAGATAAAACCTAAGAAGGTAGACTGTGTGTTCATAGGATATACTAAAAGTAGTAAAGCATGTCAGTTTTTGGTTCATAAATCCGAACATCCGGATATTAATGAAAATACGATAATTGAGTCAGATAATGTTGAATTCTTTTAAAATATTTACCCAAAATAAAACTTGACATGAACAGTCTAGTGGAGGGTCTAAACGACCTTGAGATGAACCAAGTAAAAATATAGAGAATCCAAGATATAGTACACGTCAAAGAACATCAACTTTGTTTGGACCGGATTTTATAACATTTCTCTTAGAAAATAAGCCTCAAACATTTAAGAAAGTGATGGCGTCTTTGGACTCATACTTTTGGATAGAGGCAGTCGATAGTGAGATTGATTCAATCTTAAGAAACCATACATGGGAGTTGGTTGATCTTCCTCCAGGAAATAAACCTTTAGGTTCTAAATGGATCTTCAAAAGGAAAATGAAATATGATGGTACTATTGATAAGTACAAGGCAAGACTTATTGCAAAAGGCTTCAAAAAAAAGGAAGGCCTTGATTACTTTGATATATACTCGCCGGTAACAAGGATAACGTTGATTCGAATATTAATTTCCTTGGTGGCTGTATATGGTCGTGAAATCCATCATATGGATGTGAAAACTGCATTCCTAAATGGAGAATTGGAAGAAAAAATTTACATGGAACAACCTGAGGGTTTTGTGATTTCGGGAAAAGTAAATAAGGTGTGAACTTTTTAAGTCACTTTATGGACTAAAACAAGCACCTAAGCAATGACATGCAAAGTTTGACCAAACCATGTTGGCAAACGGATTCAAAATTAATGAATGTGATAAATGTGTTTATATTAAAGATACTCCAAATCACCAAGTTATTGTGTGTTTATATATGGATGTTATGTTGACCATCAGTAGAGACATTTCAGACATAAATGCAACAAAATGAATGCTCGAGAGCAAGTTCGATATGAAAGACCTTGGAGTTGCGAATGTGATCTTAGGGATAAGAATTCATAGAACTCCATAAGGGTTGGCATTGTCACAGTCTCATTACATTAAAAAGGTACTTGACAAATTCAAGTATATGGAATTTTGTATTGCCAAGACTCCATTGGATGTGAGCTTTGCACTTCGAAAGAATGAAGGTGAAAGTGACTCATAATTGGAGTACGCAAGAGTGTTGGGATGTTTAATGTATATCATGAATTGTACACGACCAGACATAGTATGTCCTATTAGTAAATTGAGTCGGTAAACAAGTAATCCCAGTAAAACTTATTGGATGACAATGAAAAGAGTTTTGAGGTATATTAAATACACTCAAGGTTATGCTTTGCATTATAATAAATATCCTGCGGTACTTAAAGAATAAAGTGATGCAAATTGGATCACCGGATCGAACGAAGTAAAATCCATGAGTGGATATGTATTTACTATCGGTGGAGGAGCGGTCTCTTGGAAATCATCCAAACAGACATGTATTACCCGCTCTACAATGGAATCTAAGTTTATCGCATTGGATAAAGATGGTGAAGAAGCAGAATGGCCCTGGGATTTCTTGGAAGATATTCCTTATTGGCCCAAATGTCATGACCTGAACCGGAGCCCTGGCCGTGATGAGCATCCCGAACCATGAAGGCCCGAGAGCCCTTATAACTTGTAATCACATACACCATTCATATATGAAAAGGAAGTGCGGGGAATACAAAGTGAAACAAAATCATGGTCATAACTCTGAAATCGTTCAGTAATACGAAAATAGTTTTTTTTTCAACATAAAAGAAACATCTTTTTCTGTCTGCAAAATCTGTACTACATAATACATCAAAACTTGTCTGAAACTGGGACAAGTCCCCTAGTAGACTAAAACCATAATAAATGATAAATGGCTGAAATAAAATAAGCCTTCTAAAATATAGAATGCTCACCAACTTCACTCTTCACTCTTGCCTGAAGAAATCTACTTCTTATCAGGACCCCTAGATTGAGCCTCAGAACCTGGAAAGTAGGGGGTCAATACAAATGTACTGGTACGCAGAGAAATCCAAAATAATGTGTTTATATATAAAATAGGTGAGAAAAATTCAAAAATCATCATGCATGACATAGTTCAAAACACTTGGGCACTTATTTAATAATCATAAAACGTTATGTCAGTATAATTAAATTCTTTGTATTACTTCTGAGTTAGGTGGCACTCCCCTACAAGTCTGATATTCCATGGGCTATATGGAATCCGCCATTGACTCAACGGGGAAGCCCCCAACCCAAGTTTTCTGCAAGGGTTGGAGTGTCTGAGTCTAATACACCACAGGGCACTAGGCCAGCGTAGAATAATATACCCGTATCGGCAAAACATGATTTTGGGCAATGAGTTGTCTAAACTCGTGACTTCTTCGGGGAAACACATAACATCTCTATATTCTGTATTCTATCATTTTCTGAACATGTATTATTCTAAATTAAAAATCATGAAAGTCTGATAGAAATCTGATTTCTATAATAGTCTGTGTCTGTTATGGTATTATCTGATCTGGTATCGTCATACCAAGACTTGCAAGTCGAATAATTATGTCATAAAGTGCCATGTCTAATTATTTTATTCTAAACAATGTTCAGGCCACTTGAACATACATATAGTATAAGAAAACTCATATCTCAAATCATAAGTCAAATCATGCAAAGGCTTTCCATTCATTCAACAATTAAAATAAGTGGTGGCCAATTTCTCAAAAATATTCCTGAAGTTTCTTCATTTATCAATCTCAACATTTTAAATCATAATAACATTCTCCTCTTCCATTCTTAATCATCATAAAATTCACATAAGATAATTAGCATCTTGATTCCTTCTTTAAAACTATGAAATGTAAGGATTCATAACTGGTAAATCAAGTAACAAAGTAATAGGAGAGGAGGAGATCCAATATTTTCTGCTCTCATTTCACAATTCAAAGTTTCAATGGATACAAACATATATACTAATCAAATCACTTTCAAGGGAAGGCCTAAAGACCAAAACAATATTCTCAAGGATTCTAAAACATGATTATAATTGTAATTCCAAAACCCTTTCCGTAAAATCATGATTTCTAAATCTTTTGCCTAACTAAAAGAATTTTCTATGCCCATGTAGTTTTTAGGAAAACCCCACGTACCTTATGTTGTTTAGAAGGAAGAGTGGATTTCAAATTTTACCTTAGTTCTTGAAACTATTGGCTTGCAAGGATGATCTCTTGATCTTAAAAGAGGAGGCTAGGGTTTTCAATTAATGTTAAGAGAGTAATTTTTCATGAAAACCAACCTAAAGTGCTGATATGATGCTTTAATCTCGTGTTTGGGGCGTATTAGAATAAGGGAAAATGACCCAATTTCCCTTAAAAATGCGGATTTTAAAAGCTGAAACGACTGGGCATCAACGCGATTGACGACGTGTCGCACCCTAATCGCGCCAAGCCTTAGTACTTTTGTCTGGTAGTTCCTTCACAAAAATTGACCAACGCGATGGGCGATGCAGCGCACCAAGATTGCATTGGTCCACTATTTTGGGACACCAAACAAGGTCTAAACGCAGCTTGAAAAATCCAAAACTTATCCGGTAACACCTATTGACCTCCCGGAGCATGAACTAGCTAACATATCAACTATTGAGGGTCGGGAAGGTCGAGAATAAGTTCATTAAAGATTAGGATATCAAAATGACTAAGTCCCTTTTTACACTTGGAGTATTTTTAAGATGCTAGCCTCTCAAACATGGCTCTAGGTGACATCAAGTCGAACAAAACTACAGGGCATTACATTATCCCCCCTTGGGATCATTCTTCCCCTACTGATGACTTAGAACAAAGTCAAGTACGATTTCAATA
This sequence comes from Capsicum pubescens, assembly GCA_030864215.1. Classification (NCBI taxonomy): domain Eukaryota; kingdom Viridiplantae; phylum Streptophyta; class Magnoliopsida; order Solanales; family Solanaceae; genus Capsicum; species Capsicum pubescens. The sequence goes on along the minus strand of CM061540.1, from coordinate 281,908,692 downwards.
TATTAAGGAAAATAAAGAAGGGGGATATGGAGAGAAATTGAATAGTACCTTCTATGACGTCACCCATTGACTTAAAAAGGTTTGGATACCTAGCTCGCATGTTATTTTCTGATTCTCAAGTAGCTTTCTCAACTTTTTAATTCTTCCACAGTATCTTAACCAAGACTATTTCCTTGTTCCTAAACTTTCTAACTTGGTGATCTAAGATTTCAATAGGCTCTTCTTCGTAAGACAAGGAGTTTGTCACCTTGATCTTCTCTACAAGCAACACTAGGGAATGGTCTCCAATACATTCCAATACATTTCTTCTCAAAATCTGGTATGGCCTTATATAGCGAGGACTCAACTTCTCTTTCTTCCCGAAACGCATAACTCTCTTCATAGGAAAGACTTTAAGGAACACCCAATCACCAACCTCAAATTATAGCTCCCTTCTTCTAACATCAGCATAGGACTTTTGTCGACTTTGGGTTGTTTTAAGTCGTTCTCTAATGATTTTCACTTTCTCCATCGCCTGATGAACAAGATCAGACCCAAACAACCGCGTTTCACCTACTTCATACCACCCTATTGGAGACCTACGTCTTCTCCCATACAAAGCCTCAAAAGGAGCCATTTTAATTCTGGCATGGTAGTTATTATTATATGCACCCAACTATATTTGAAGTTAATTACACAGGCCCTCAACATATCCTCAAGGGTCTGAATGGTGTGTTGGGCTTGCACATCATTCTGAGGGTGGAAAGCAGTACTCAGGTTCACTTAGGTACCTAAACCCCTTTGAAAAGATTTCAAAAACTGTGAAGAGAATTGCGTACCTTGGTCAGATATGATGGATACAGGTTCCCCATAAAAACGAACTACTTCTGCAATAAACATCTTAGCATAATCATCTCTCGAATAGTTAGTCCTGACAGGCAGAAAGTGAGCTAACTTTGTCAGCCGATCCATAATTACCCAAATAGAATCATACCAATTTCGGGACCTCAGAAGTCACGTAATGAAATCCATATTTATCATATCTCACTTTCATAAAGGCAAAGCTATCTCTTGGAAAGTACCACCTGGCCTCAAATGTTCCACTTTAACTTGTTGACAATTCAAATACTTGGAAACAAAGTCAACCATATCACGTTTCATATTATTCCACTAATATATGGCTTTTAGATCATGATACATTTTTGTAGAGCCAGGGTGAACAACATGCCTCAAAGTGTGTGCTTCATCAAGGATTCTTTTCCACAAACCATTTACATCTGGCATACATAATCTACCCTAATATCTCAGAATCCCATCACCACTAATTTCAAAAGACTTCAGCTTCTGCTACCCCACATTTTTCTTAATTTGCATCAAAATAGGATCTTCGACCTGCTTCTCTTTAACTTCTGCACAAAGAGAAGATTTATCTATCTCATGAGCAACTACTCTTCCATCCTCGGAATCCAAAAGTCGCACCCCTAGATTTGCAAGTCGATGAATATCCTTCACCATCTCCATCTTCCCTTCCTCAGCATAAGAAAGACTGCTCATACATAATCTGTTGAGGGCGTCATCTACCACATTCGCCTTACCCAGATGATAGTGCAGGCTCATGTCATAATCCTTCAAAAGTTACAATCAACGCCTCTATCAGAGATTTAGTTCTTTCTACGAGAAAATATACTGTAAACTCTTATGGTCATTAAATATATCAACATGTATCCCGTAAAGATAATGCCACTAGATTTTAAGCGCAAACACCACAGCCACTAACTCCAATTCATGGGTGGGGTAATTTCGCTCATGCACCTTCAACTACCTAAATTCATAAGCCACCACCTTACCATGCTGCATAAGTGCACACCCAAGTCCCACTCAGGATACATCACAGTACACAACAAAACCCTCTATACCTTTCGGAAGAGTCAGAATAGGTGAAGTAGTCAACTTGTTTTTCAACCTTTCAAAACTATTCTAACAGGAGTCAGACCACACAAACTTCACCTTTTTCTATGTCAACTTAGTAAGTGGAGCAGCTATGGAAGAAAAACTCTCTACGAACCTTTTGTTATACCCTGCCAAACCCAAGAAGCTTTGAATATCGATTTGAGTCATGGGTCTGGGCCATTTTCTCACTGCCTCAACCTTTTGGGGACCAACCTTAATCCCGTCACTAGACATAATATTCCCCAAGAAAGCAATAACCTTAAACCAGAATTCACACATCGAAAATTTTGCATACAACCTATGATCTTTGAGGGTCTGAAAGATGATTCTGAGGTGATTGGCATGGTCCTCCTCACTTTTATAATAAATCAAAATATCATCAATGAAATCTATGACAAACAAATCTAGAAACTTATGGAATACCCTATTCATTAGGTCTATGAAAGCTGCAGGGGCGTTAGTCAACCCGAAGGACATGACTAAGAATTTATAATGACCGTAGCGGGTTTGAAAAGATGTTGTAGAAATATCTGACTCTCTAACCTTCAACTGATGGTACCCCAAATGAAGTTCTATCTTTGAAAAGTATTTAGCACCCTGAAGTTGGTCAAAAAGATCATCAATTCTAGGTAGAGGATATTTATTTTTAACAATCACCTTATTCATCTGACGATAATCTATGCACATACAAAGGGAACGGTTTTTCTTTCGCACGAAGAGTATAGGTGCACCCCAGGGAGAAACACTAGGATGGATAAAATCTTTGTCTAGAAGGTTTGATAGCTGTTCTTTCATCTCTTTCAGCTCTGCAGTATCCATTCTATATAGAGGAATAGAAATGGAATGGGAGTCTGGCAATAAATCAATACCAAAATTTATCTCCCTATCAGGTGGTATTCCTGGGAGATCATCGAAAAAGACTTCTGGAAATTCATTTACCATAGGGACAGACTGAAGAGAAGGACTTTCAGTAGTTGAATCTTTAACCAGAATAAGATGATACAAATAGCCCTTAGAAATGAGTTTACGGGCTTTGACGTAAGATATAAAGTTCCCTCTAGGTTCTAAAGAATGCCCCTCCCATTCTATCACTGGTTCATTTGGAAAATAAAAGTAATCTTTCGGGTTCTACAGTCTAGCATGGCATAACATAAAAGGAGCCAATCCGTTCCTAAGATGGCATCAAAATCAACCATATCAAGCTCTATGAGGTCTGCCACAGTATCACGGCTATAAACAGACACAATATAATTCTTATAAACCCTCCTAGCCACAACAGAATCACCCACCAAAGTGGAAACAGAGAAAGGTTCTGTAATTACATCGGGCTCAAACCCAAAATCGATAGCCACATATAGGGTCACATAAGAAAAGGTTGACTCGGGATCATGTAACACATACACATCACGAGAAAAAATTTGTAACATACCCTTGACTATATCTGGTGAGGCCTCTGCCTCCTGGCGATTTAACAAAGCATACAACCGGTTGCAACCACTCCCGTAGCTGAAGTAGCGCCCTTTTTAGGCGGCGGTGGCACAGAAGAATTTGCATGTGACTTAGCACCACCAACATTCTTTCTAGCAAAAGGACAATCTCTCTGGAAATGATCCGACTGACCACATGAATAGCATACTAGTGTGCCCAACTGATACCTCCCTAGATGATGCTTACCGCAAGTCTCACACCACAGAAACATATGATGCTGCTGAGCCACACTGCCCTGGGACTAGGTATCCTGTGCCCTGGGTCTATGATTAGTCTAAAAATTCTGAGATCATCCGTCAACTGGGGGTCTGGGCGCTTGGGAGCTGGTTGCAGACTGCGCATTACCCTAAAACTTTTTCTTCTGCCATCTGTTGCCCCAATTATCATTCTGCGGTTGACTGTGGCTCTGGTCTACTAATCTGGCCCTCTTGGCCTTCCTGTTCTTCTCCCTAGATTCAGTAATTCTGTTTTTCCGCTTCTCAACCTGTTGCATGTGGACTGAAAGTATAGAGAAGTCCATGTCACTATTTAGAATTGCCCCCTTGCATTCAAGCACTAAGTCATCTGAAAGACCGGCTGCAAATTTTCTCATACGGGCTCTCATATTTCCTGCCAACTCTAGAGCATAACGGTCTAGTTGGTTGAATCTCAGAGTGTACTCATTGACACTCATTTTTCCTTGCTTTAGGTTCATAAACTCTTTAGCTTTGGCCTCACTCAACTCTAGAGGAAATAATCGATCTAGGAAGGCTTCCACGAACTCGCCCCATACTGTGGGCTCAGCATTCTCACCCTTCGAATCTTCCCACTTTCTACACCACTAATTTGCAACTTTTTTAAGATGATAATATTCTAATTCTACCCCTTCCACCTCATCTACATGCATCACCCTGAAAATCTTCGCCATCTCATCCACAAACTCCTGTGGATCCTCCTCTACCTTCGTACTCGAAAATCTAGGTGGGTTCATCTGTATAAACTGACCCACTCTGGTAGTCTTAGTTGTGCCAGACGCAAAGCCTACATCCTTTGAGCGTTGAATCTATGTGGCCACCAACTGCGCAAGCATATGTATTGACTACCTGAATTCTGCACTTGATACCTCTCTCTCATGAGGTTGGGTGCGGTTAGTCCACATCCAGGAGTTCTAGGTGCCCTGGGTGGGCTGGTCTAAGTAGGTGGGACTTTCGGAGTAACAACAACTTCTGGAGTCTGAGCTCTATTGTGTTTCCTCATCCCATGAGTGGGACGGACCTCATCAGTCTGGGCATTCTAATCGTTAGAGCGACGTGGAGGCATGGCTGCTCTTCTGAAATGCAAGAGAACATTAATTAGATGACAGATTAGAATCTAAAGCACGAACTAAATTACAAAGAGGGGAAATATTCTGAAACGCCTAGTATCCTCTTGCTTATAAGTGTGGCGCGCTACACGCCCATAAATAAGTCTCTACCCGATGCAATTTTGTAGGCACCCTGGGACCATAAATCGTGCTCTGATACCAAGTTTGTCACAACCCAAACCGGGGCCCTGGCCGTGACGAGCATCCCGAACCATGAAGGCCCGAGAACCCTTCTAACTTATAATCACAAACGCCATTCATATACAAAAAGAAAGTGCGGGAAATACAAAACGAAATGGAATCATGGTCATAACTCTGAAATCTATTCAGCAATAAAAAAATAGGTTTTTTTTTCAACATAAAAGCAACATCTTTTTCTGTCTGCGAAATCTCTACTACATAATACATCAAAACTTGTCTGAAACTGGGAAAAGGCCCCCAGTAGACCAAAACCATAATAAATGATAAATGACTGAAAGAAAATAAGACTTCTGAAATATAGAAGGCTCACCAACTGTACTTTCACTCCTGCCTGGAGAAATCTACTGCTTATCAGGACCCGTAGATTGAGCCTCAGAACCTTGAAGGTAGGGGGTCAATACAAATATACTGGTACGCAAAGAAATCAAAAATAATGTGTTTATTTATAAAATAGGTGAGAGCAATTCACAGATCATCATGCATGATATGTTCAAAACACTTGGGCACTTATAATAATCATAAAATGTTCATGTCAGTATAATTAAATTCTTTGTATTACTTCTGAGTTAGGTGGCACTCTCCTGCAAGTCTGATATTCCACGGGCTATATGGAATCCATCATTGACTAGTCGGGGAAGCCCCCAACCCAAGTTTTCCACAAGGGTTGGAGTGTCTGAGTCTAATACGCCACAGGGACCTAGGTCTGTGTAGAATAATATACCGTATCGGAAAAACACGGTTTTGGAAAATGAGTTGTCTGAACTCGTGCCTTCTTCGGGGAACCACCTAACATCTTTATATGCTATATTTTAGCCTTTTCTGAACATGTATTATTCTAAATTCAAAACCATGAGACTCTGATAGAAATCTGATTTCTATACTAGTCTGTGTCTATTATGGCATTGTCTGATTTGGTATCATTATACCAAAACTTCCAAGGCGAATAATTATGTGATAAAGTGCCATGTCTGATTATTTCATTCGAAACAATGTTCAAGCTACTTGAACATGCATATAGAATAAGAAAATTCATATCTCAAATCATTAGTAAAAATCATGCAAAGGCTTTCCATTCATTCAACAATTAAAATAAGTGGTGGCCAATTTCTCAAAAACATTTCTGAAGTTTCTTCATTTATCAATCTCAACATTTTAAATCATAATAACATTCTCCTATCCCATTATTAATCATCATAAAATTCACATAAGATAATTAACATCTTGATTCCTTCTTTAAAACCATGAAATGTAAGGATTCATAACTTGTAAATCAAGTAACAAAGTAATAAGAGAGGAGGAGATCCGATATTTCATGCTCTCAGTTCACAATTCAAAGTTTCAATGGATACATACATATATACTAATCAAATCACTTTCAAGGGAGGGCCTAAAGGCCAAAACAATATTCTCAAGGATTCTAAAACATGATTATAATTATAAATCCAAAACCCTTTACCATAAAATCATGATTTCTAAACCTTTTTCATAATTAAAAGAATTTTCTATGCCCATGTAGATTTTAGGAAAACCCCACGTACCTTATATTTTTTAGGAGGAAGAGTGGATTCCGAATTTCAACTTAGTTCTTGAAACTATTAGCTTGCAAGGATGAGCTCTTGATCTTAATAGAAGAGGTTAGGGTTTTCAATTGATGTTAAGAGAGTTAGTGTTCATGAAAACCAACCTAAAGTGCTGATATGATGCTTTAATCTCGTGTTTGGGGCGTATTAAAATAAGGAAAAATGACCTAATTTCCCTTAAAAAAGCGAATTTTAAAAGCTGAAACAATTTGGCATCGACACGATTGGCGACGCTTCACGCCCTAATCACGCCAAGCCTCAGTACTTTTTCTTGGAAGTTCCTGCACAAAAATTGACCAATGCAATGGGCGATGCGGTGTACCAAGATTGCGTTGGTCCACTATTTTGGGACACCAAACAAGGTCGAAACGCGGCTCACAAAATCCAAAACTTATCCGCGAAGACCTATTGACCTCCCGAATTATGAACTAGCTAACATATCAACTATTGAGGGTCAGAAAAGTCGAGAATAAGATCATCAACGATTAGGAGCTCAAATTGACTAAGTCCCTTTTTACACTTAGAGTATTTTCAAGATGCTAGCCTCTCAAACATGGCTCTAGGTGGCATCAAGTCGAACAAAACTATGGGGCATTACACCAAACCAGTGGCACCAGTATGTATACACTATGATAGACAAGAGGCGATAGGTAGGGCAGGGAGTATGATTTACAACGGTAAATCTCGTCACATAAGACGGAGACATAATACCATTAGAGAACTTCTCTCTAGTGGAATTATCACTATTCGCTATGTGAAGTAAAATGATAATATGTCGGATCCACTTACAAAAGGCCTATCTAGAGAAAGAGTTGAGAGAACATCGAAGGGAATGGGTTTAAGGCCTAAGACAAGTCAGCATGGTGGTAACTCTACCTAGAAGACTGGAGATCCCAAGAGCTAGGTTAAAGGAGATCAAACAAAGTTGTGTCTCACAGGTTCAACATTGTCAAAATACCAATCCATTCTCATGATGTAGACAATGTTTTGTAAACAAGGATAATACTTAAGGTGAAACGTCTTTTAATAATTGTCTTAATTTGGTAGATTTGACCAAATAGTTTTATCTATAGGATTGAACGATTAGAAATCACCTATGAGAGGGAGAAGTGGAAACCGCTTCAAGGAGAATGTTAGTAAAGGCTTATTCTCTAAGCTCTCATGAAACTGGGACATGTTCATGGATGAAAAAAACAAAATCATGAGAACCATAAATGGTAAAAGGCTGGTTATGTGACATGTGTTGTCTAGGTTTACATTAAAGATCGACGGTTCAAAGATATCAAATCTATCGATTGACCGAGTGCATCCGATGCATGTTCACTGCGGAAAGTTCAAAGGAAAATCTACTTATCCTGATGCATCAGTCTTTGCTTGATGATCACATATTTGTCCATAAAGTTTCACAAAGAATAGACATTCCCCATTCATGTGGGGGATTGTTGGGTTCCATTGGTGTGAATGGAAAATGGAGAGACACAACCATTTATGAAAAGACATATTGTTTTGGAAAATGAGTGATTGTTCAGATAGTTGTGTCTGTTCAGAAAAAGACACAATGTTTTGAATGAACAGACATGACTCTTCCAAAGGATACACCTTTTCGGATAAACCATTGCCACCTTTCGGAAGGGGAACTTGATGGCTATATAAACCTGCATTTATCCACAGGTTTTGGTATGAATTTTTTTTTGGAAATACAAACTCTTCTTGTCTTCTAAACATTCCTTGTGATCAATCAAATCGTTGAGTGAGTTCGACGAATTCAATTATTTGAGGTACCACTATAGTTGGATTGAAAGCCATTTTATCCTGGAAGGAAGATTCCGAAACCTCGGGTACAGTGAGGGAAATTATCCCGTAAGGACACTCCGTGAAGTCGGGGGACTTGGCTTTACATTTCTGTTTCATCTTAATTTCTGAAAAGATAAAACACACTTCTTAGAAAGATTACTTTGATCTTGTGTTGAGGGTGTTGTTGTACTTCATAGTGTTCTTGTTTTAAACTTGAACTAGTGTTGAAATTATTGTATCAAATTACAGATTCCTGTACCCGAAAACGTTAAAAAATAACATAGAGATGATGTAAAACACCCCAAATCAAAGGATGGCCTAGAAAGAATGATCGGACTTTTTTCTTCTAATAGTCTAGGGCTCTTCCTATTTGGAGTAGAATCAAATTGCAATTTGCACACATGATTCATCAAAAAAAATATAAACAAAGATGAAGTAATTTTATATCCCAAAGCAACAATATATGAAAACATAACCAAGTTCACACGCAATCCTATAAAAGTTCAATAACAAAGAGGAAGAAAAATTAATTTATGGAAAAGAGTGTATAATAATGGTTGAAAAGATCTCTTTAACAAAAAAGTAACTATGAAAATCGCGTAAGCATTGAAATAGTAAAAAAAATTCTCGAAAAAGTAAAAAATTGTATATCAATGTAAAAAAGAAAAAATTTATCAGATTTTACTCCTTAATTTAATAACAGATTTTGTAACTTAAATACTAAAAGTTAAAAAAATAAAGATAGTTATTGAGACCAACAATAATACTTATCATAATTATCAAAAGATTTAATGAAGAGAGATAAATATTAAATACTAAAAATAAGAAAATAATTTGAAAATTAATTAAAAAAAAATGATTTTTAATTATTTTAATAAAATATATTTTATTAAAAGTTGATATAACTTGCAGTTATTTATTTAATCCAATAATTATTAAAAAGTATTGCTATAAGTTGTAATAAATCATCTAATAAGTATATTTAGGATAATTTTCACTATTAAATAAGGTGTCATTTGACTCGACTCTTTGGGTTGGAACTTCAGTTGCTTGTTGAATATATAGGCTTGGGATCTAAAGAAACTTGTTCATAACGCCCACAATCTTGGATGGATAATATCAACTATTCTATTTGCTTCAATTTATGTGAAGTGTTTAATTTGGCATACAATTAAAAAATAAAGAATTTTGAAATTTATAATTTGAAATACACGCGATCAATACAGAGTTGAGGAGGCCGATCACGAATGCTACAATCGTGGAAGCGATCATGGTCAGAGAAGGCTAAGACAGCGCTTCGCATGTGGGTAACAAGATGACACGTGTGCCCCAATAGTGGGGGCCTTATGGGAAAGAGCACAACCCAATAGGCACAACGCACCTCTAAATCGACTGAATCACTCTTATGATCTAGTCGGTGAAATTGATGAACCACATGAGCGCAAAAATTTCTTTAGTTAATGAGAATTTTGAAGTTAAATTGCTATTTCCTTCGCCTCATTTTAGCAAATCAAGAACATTTCTTTTTCAGTATTATCTTTATTATTAATTAGCTACTAAGTTACTAATAGTGAAACTTAATTTTTCAAAAATAACTAATAAGATTAGTTTAGTAAAATAAATTACTATTGTGAACATGTCTTTTTTGTAAATAAATCACTATTGTCAACACGTCTTCTGTTGAAAAGTCGTTTCCAGGGGAGGCTGGGTGGGGCGTTTGAGTTAAATGAACAACTAAAATGAATTAGTCATGGACTGCAAAGTCTGCTTATATTATCAACTAAAACAAAAGTGATAACATAGTAAAAAAAAAATTATCAAACTAAAAATATTAATAAGTTGAAAAAAAACGTAAGATGAAAATAATCAACTTATTATTTTTTGATTAATTTTATTGTATAAATACTTTTAATATTTATTAAATACGTAAATTAACATAGAAATGAAAGGCGAAAGTCTTTTTTTTGTTGTTGTTGTTTCTGACACACTGGTTTTCTTCTGCACTAAAGGTCGTTAGGGACTTAGGAGTATTGGATTAATGTGTACTATTTGTAAAGGATTAGTTTAGCTTATTATTTTGTGTGTAGATTTGTTTTCATAGGTTGTTCATTAGGATGTATTCGCCACGGAGAAAATGTTCTTCATATAATAAGTAAATATATTTTTTTATTGATCTTTAGTATTCGGTACGTTTGCAAAAAGTAATATCCAAGAAATATTTTTATATAAATTAGATATGTACTATAGGAGGTAGGGACAAGGGATGGTGGGAAAAGGGAGTATGAGGGTGAGGCGAAAATAAGGTGTGTTGGAGGACTTAAATGATTCAATTAATATGGAATATTTGAAACTCATTTTTCCTTCTTTCACTAGGAAAGTCATTTTCAACATTTTAAGGAACTTGTTTTCATAGCGAATATATTTTACAAATATTTTAACCAACCAAACATGAAAGAATCGAAAAAATATTTTTTTAAAAATGATTGCCTCCATACCGAATGGTGAGCACATCATTATATATCACGTTATAATAAACCAATGGCATACCTTATCTATTATCCCACAAGTGGGGTCTGTGGATGCTATAATACAACATTCTACCATTTTATTTTGTTTGTCTGATTTAGGCTTGGCCTGGTGTTTAAGAAAGTAAAAAAACTTTTGAATTTTGTGATTTTAAATTATATATATGTAAAATGAACAAAAGTATTTTAATCTTGTGGTATTAAACATGTCATGTAGAAAGTTAGAATTAAAAAGTTGCTAAAAATGGAAAGAAACATATTTTTTTAGACGAACAAAAGAAGAAAGTAAGACGAATAAATTCAAACAGAGACAATTCCAAACACCTGCACTAAGCAACAATTAACAACATTAAAATAGATTACAAAGTCGGGGCTTTGAGCTAAAAGTGACAAAAGAGTTTGAAAATGAGGTGTAGGTGACTTAAGTCTTAATAATTGAGTGGAGGTGACAATTACTTTATTATGGATTAAAAAAGTTGAAATTTTTTGAAAATTACCCACAAATTTTTAAAATTACACTTTGATCCAAATGTTAGTTAATATAATGGGAAACGGGGGAAAAAGCGTGTTTCTCTCTCTTCTCATCCGTTGTTGTTTTCTCTCTCTTCGCGATTTTTGTTGTTCACTGTTGCTACTGCTTTATTCACCTTCTTCTGCTTCACTATCATCATCTTCTTCTTCATTATCATCTTCATCTCCTTCTTGTCGACCATCATTGTTGTTTTTACTGCTACTACTATTTTACTTGACTAATTTTTTAGGTGAAATTTTATTTCGTACATTACTTTTCACTATAGCATTACTTCATAGGTGACTTTGGTAAGTAATATTGTGATTTTTAGTTAAATTTGTCATCTGGGTATACTACAACTGCTGTTTTTTCAACAATGGATAGAACCCTTCCATGAATACAACATTAGAGCCCACAATTTAAACAGATCACTCAGTCTATTGCAACAGATAAATATTTTGTTGCAAGAGAAGACTCATATGTTTGATTCAGGTTTATGGTTCTATAGTTCCCATAACATGAATCGAACAGATGGTAATCTGTTGCAACAGACGAGTTATCTATTGTAACAAATAATTATTATATTGCAACAAATGAGAAATCTATTGCAACGAAATATTTATCTGTTGCAATAGACTATTTATCTGTTACAATAGATAATTATTCTATTGCAACAGATGAGTAATCTATTTGGAACAAACAATACAGCTTCTGCCACAAACCTAACAGATAACCCATATGTTTCAACTCTTGCTATTGCTACTGGATTCAAATTATTCCTTAGTCGTCGACATATTTGTTGAGAAGAAGAAATAGACAGAATGAAAAATAAATAAGAATTAAAGTGTCAAAGTTGATCAAACATAAATTTTTTTATTAAACAAAAACAAAGAAAAATACATAGGCTGAAAGAAAAAAAATAATCTGCCTTCACGAGGAGGTTAAGATCTAGAGATACACCACCCTCCTCAAATACCACTTGTATTTTACTGGGTATGTTGTAGTTTTTACTTTCATATTTTTATTTGATCAACTTTAATAATTTACTTAGTGCTTAATTAATATGATATAATAGTGGTCTCTACTTGAGTATTAATGTATGCATTGGGTCAAGTTTTAAGTTTCAACTCTTGCTATTGCTACTGGATTCAAATTATTCCTTAATCGTCGACATGTTTGTTGAGAAGAAGAAATAGACAGAATGAAAATTAAATAAGAATTAAAACATCAAAGTTGATCAAACATAATTTTTTTAATAAACAAAAACAAATAAAAATACATAGGCTAAAAGAAAAAAAAAATCTAATTATTATTATCATCATTATTGTCAGCTAACCAATCTCCAACCAATAGCAGCAGTGCCCTCTTCAGCCTACGGATCTCTCGGAGTATGCTTGCTCTCATGGCAGACAACTCCCATTGCAGGTCATGAACCTGTGTTTGAAGTTCCCACATGGTGTCTTGTAAAATAGCAACGTCCCACACTAGATCAGTCATATCTAGAATACGAACGAATTAACAAAAATCATAAAAATAAAAGCAAAGAAAAGAATCTGAATGTAATACAATGTTTACTATCAATTGGGTATATTTACACAAGAAGCAAGAAAAAAACTTACCTAAGTCAGGGAAGAGAAAGAAAGTGGTTGAAGGTGTAATATGAAAGACAAGATGCAAGAAATAAATAGAGTGTAGTAGAATGAACGAGTAAGGAGGGACATATTTATAGAGCATTGAATGTGAATGAGCTAGGCAAAAAGGCACGACTGTTCACCTCCATTTATAAATTACATACAAACTGGTGACTTTTTGATTAGTGTGAAAAGTTATGACTTAATTAAGTTAAGCTGCTGACTGACTTTTTGATTATTATGATAAGTCATGACTTTTCAACTTATTATTATTTATTAGTTCTTTTCAATAACCGTTTCTGTTGAGTTGTGGCAATAGATTCTATATCTTTAACATCAGATAACCCATCTGTGACAACAAATATACCATCTGTTGCAACAAATCGACAATCAGTTACATCAAATAATCTATCTGTTGCAATATATAATCTATCCTTTTTAATAATCATCATATCATTAATCCAAATTTGGTGAATTTTTTATTATATAAATTAAAAAAATAAATTTAAAAACAAAAATGGCGAAAAGTCACTACTTGTCGCCTATTTAATATTAACAACAATTATTCAAATAACATAACATTTTTTTACGATTATAAATTGTGTTTATCATTTATTTCCTTATTATTTTCTTTGAAAAGAAATGACTTAATTAAATCAAGATGGTCAGTTTTTTATTAATGTGACAAGTCATGACTTTTCAGACTATTATTATTAATTAGTTCTTAAATTTAAATAACCTTTTTCTCAATTAAAAAGTCGAAGGCTTCTCACCTTTTCAATAACCGCTTCTTTAATAAAAGAATAACCATTTTTATTGAGTTGTGGCAATAGATTGTGTATCTGTTGCATCAGATAACCCATCTATGGCAACAGATATACCATCTGATGCAACAAATCGACCATCCATTTTAGGAGCTTTTTTTGATTTCTTCTAATAGTTGATTCATCAATCGCAACAGATGGGGAATTTGATTCATCAACTGTTTTGAATGTGTTAGACAAAAAGTCACGACTGTTCACCTTTAACAATCATCATATACCTTAATTAATCCAATGTTGTGATTTTTTTATTATTTACTAAATACATAAATTAAAAAATAGATTTAAAAGCAAAAATGGTGAAAAGTACCAATCAATTATTAAAATTAAATAACCGTTCTTTTACGGTTATAAATTGTGTTTATCATTTATTTTGTTATTATTTATTTACGAACCATTTTTTATATTAAAGAATCGAAAATTCATGACTTTTTACCCTCTTAATAACAATAACCCTTTTTTAATAATAACTGTTTGTTGCAATATATGATCCATCTGTCACAACAGATTAACCAACTGTTGCAACATATGATTCATCTGTTGCCACAAAGCTCAATCCCTACCTCCGACCATCGACATGTTGAGAATAAGGAATAGACAAATTGAAAATTAAATATTAAATAAGAATTAAAAATCAAAAGTCGACCAAACATAGATTTTTGAATCCATTATATACAAATAAATATAAAAAAAAACACCCTTGGGTAGATCCGATATTAAAAAATAAAATACATACGCTAAAAGGAAAAACATAACCTTATTATTATTACTATTATTATTATTACTATTAGTAGTAGTAGTAATAGTATAGTAGTAGTAGTATTGTCAACCGACCAATCATCATCCGTCAGCAGCAGGGCCCTCCTCAGCCTTGCACTGAAGTCGCACAACTCCCTCCAGAGTTCATGAATCTGCCTTTCAAGTTTCCGCAAGGACTCAAGATGAATCACCTTATACAAATCTGGATCATCCATATCTAGAAGTAGAGTAGAATGAACGAATAAGGAGGGACCTATTTATAAAGGATTGAATTTGAATGAGTCAGTTAAAAAGTCATGACTGTTCACCTCTTTTTAATAATTACATCCCTTAATTAAATAAAACTGGTGGCTTTTCGAATATGTAAATTAAAAAAAAATGGATCTAAATATAATATTTTATCTTTTATTGTATTTCAAAAAGAAAAGAAATTGCTTTAAAATAAATCTAACAAATGGGTAATCTGTTGTGAAATATATTCTATCTGTTTGATAATTTACAACATATTGATAATTTGTTGCAATAGATGGATATATTTTTTTGATTTTTCCGACAGATAAGTCATATGTTGCAATAGATTGATCATCTATCGTAACAGAAGTCTATAATTATTTGATAACTTTAACAGATGTGTCATCTGTTGCAACAGGTTAGTCATCTGTTTATTCAAATTAAGCCATAGATGGGCTAGGAAGAATAAGGTGTGTGCAGATGGATGGATCCACTTTCATGTGTGGGAGTAATGTATTACTGATAAGGTCATCGAGACAACACACATAAAGTATAATGATTTTGTGAATGTAGTTTTTAACCAATTAGGCATTGATCATTCAAACAAGATTCTTCATTATACAGTTTTAGTTTGATAGGTTCAAATTTTTTAGATTGAGGGTCCCATAAAGATGTTGTCGATACCCTGTTACGAAATAATGATGGTTGTTGCTCATGTTTATACGTGTTAAGTTTTGAAAAAGGATCAATATTTGGTGTCATTGTAGAGATCCAATAGCAATTGGACTTAACATTAAGTTTGTATTAGAATCTGACAAGGCCTTCGAAGCATCACACTGCATCAAACAAGAACAGAATACCAATACAAATTCTCCTCGCCCAAATTTATATGGAAGGATTGTTTAAGAAGATGATTATACGCCAAAAATAGTCCTTAGAGAATAATTGCGAGGGAAAGGGGGAGTTTATAAAAGACTATATCATCTAAGAGCTAATTGAAGAGGAAAACATAGGGTAGCAAGGAACTTCTAGAGAATCTGTCCGATGAAGAAGAATTAGAACACGATAAATATGAATCAAGTCCAAATATAAAAGTATATCCAGTACTGAAAATGTGTTTGTTGTCTCTCTCATAAAAGATTATTGCAGCTGGGAACTTTGCTGGGGAGCTGTGACTAAGTAGCGTAGAAAGCAGCTTTGCGGGCACTGAGGATTGAAATGATGTACTGTAAGTAAAGAAACCTTGGCCCAAGAAAAGCTGTATTTAAAATAAGCAATCTAAGCGAAGACAAAAAAATTTGAATTTTAAATTGCATCCCATCCCTTCTAATTTATGGTTCTGATTAGGTCCACTGACATTGACCTGATAGGAACCACAAATAGGATTGAAAGACAGATTGAGTATCATTACTTCCTTAGCAATATGAATATAATTGATTATGTTTTTTTGCCTTAGCATGCTTTCAACATATCTTGGAGAAGATCAGATGTTTGTTGTAGTATATGAATCCCGATAATTTTCAAGTTTTCCTCTAGCTTACTGATTCAAGATTCAAGTTTGTCGTTCCGTCTTAGAGGTTAGGATAGAGTTCTTGGTCTTTTGTGAGCTCATCAATGAGAGAGGAACACTTTCTTCAAAGCCGTGACATTGTAAAAGGCCTTAAAAAGGCTTCCACGACACTTTCTTCAGAAGGCTTAACTAATACATGGAGGGTCGCTATGTTTGTTTTAGGTAAACATCTTGATGAACACTAAAGCAGTGGTCCCAACAGTTGAACAACTAACTTTATCGAGCGTTGTTCAATGCAATTTGTTCAACCAACCTTTAAAGGATTTGATAGGATATCCTTTGGGCTATTCTTTGGGATATCCTTTGAAGGTTGGTTGAACAAGCTGCATTGAACGACGCTTGAGAAAGTAAGTCGTTCAACTATTGGGACCACTGCTTGAGTGTGCATAAATTCATTGAACTAAAAAAAAATAGTGACCCTTCATGTATCATTTAATCTTTCCAAAGAAAGAGTTCTGGAAACCTTTTGAAGGCCTTTTACAATGCCACAACTTCAAAAAAAGTGTTCCTCCCTCATTGATGTACTACCCCATACTTTTCTAAGTTCATTTCAACTCATAGTACTTGTATAAGATGCTCAGCACCTGGAAATTTAGCTATGTGTTGGGGACTTAGTTTAATTTTTGGCCCCATAACCTTGAAAATTTTTAAAGTGACCTTCCCGATCCCGAGACGTAAGCTTTTGAGTTGATTCATGTTTAAAAGTGTAAGTAGCATGTCTCGAGTAAGTTTTGGATTTTTTTTATGAGGTTTCGACCACGTTTGGATTTCCAAAGAAGCAGTTCACCGGGATTGTGGTGTGTCGCAGTAGCTATAGAGATGGTAACCTCACTGCGTCACGGTGAAATTCAAAATGGCAATTGACAGATTCCAACAAGTCACCACAATTGCACCGCGTCACTGTGGAAATCGCGATGACAGCCTTGGCGCATCGTGGTGAAGGTCAAAATCGAGTTTCAATTACGAATTTTAATTTCCCAATGGCAGTTTGGTCCTTTCCCATGGCCCAAGTCTGTGAAAAACACGAGATTAAAGCTCCCAAAAGAATATTTGGTCATCTTTTACTCAAATTCTCTCAATTAAAAACCATTCTCTCTCAAGAACAAACCCTATCCCTTAAAGATTCAAGCTCAAGTTCAAGAAAACCGCCAAGAACCTTCAATAATTCTTTAATTAAGGTATGTTAGATGATCATTCATGGGTTCCTTTAACCTATGGAGTCCGAGAACCCAATTTCAAGTTTAAAAGAATGATTGTTTTACATGTTATCATGTATTTTAACCATGAATTCCCATGAATTTTGATTTTATATTATGTTTATGCATAATTTGTTCTTGAAGTTAAGCCCTACTCGTTTGAATGATGCTTACTCATTGGTTCGTACCTTAAATTATGATTTAGCATTGAAATCACGATATTGCTACATTTTTAAAACTATTCCCATGTTTAAATCATGAATTGCAAGTGTTTGATTAAATACCCAAAGGAATGAGTTTTGAGTAATGACTACTTAGCATGTCCTTAGGGTTTTAGTACAATCTTGTTGTTATTGCTATCGAGTCCTGGGGTTTTGAATACCCAAAATCTAGTTGCTTATCTAGTCTTCAGTATATACAGAATGGTTCAGGATAGTTATAAGCATTTTAAGTTCAGTCAGTCACCTTAAACAACTAAACTTAGTTCAGACCAGTATTCAGTGTCTTTCAGTTGGGAGTAGGATTTAGCACTGAGTGAATGCAGGGATGACGGCATCCCTGTCAGTTAGTTACAATTATTAGTAACAGTTTCTCTATTCCAAAACTACGTAGACAGTGTAGGATATATGGAGTCACCCATCAGTTTAGGCTTGACTACCTCTCAGGGGTCACCCGTAAGTTTAGGGTTGACATCCTGGTCCTTTGGGAAACTATTTTGTGGATCCACATAGACATTATTCATACCCGTGGCACGGTACTAACACCCTTCCAACTGGGATTAAAGATTGGACCATGATAGTACATTGGGGCATGTCAGTTATAGTTAGCTCCCATAGTCTCAGTTCAATATTTAGTATAGAGTACAGTTTCAGATTTGCTTGACCATAGCATACAATTATCAATTATTTCGTATTAATATTTTAGTACTTCAGTTTATAGATTATTTCAGTATCATGTTATATGCTTTGTCATGCATCCTCAGATTTTACAGCTTTCACATATACTATTGCATCAGTTATCTCATGCTATTCATTAAGTCATGTATTATTCATGTTCATGAACCTATTCATATCATTCTTACCTCATTTAGCATACCAGTACATTCAAAGTACTGACTGCATACTCGTTTCTTGCGCTATGATATCTCATATCATAGGTTCGGACGCACAGGTTCCCGACCGCACTTAGACACAGTGCATCAGTAGTAGTAGCAGTGGTGAGTCCCCATACTCTGAGGACCAATGATGTTTATGTCAGCATTTCTTTTCTATTCAGTAGTCAGCCGGAGTTAGTTGGGGACTTGTCCCATCAACTCCATAGTTAGTCAATTTAGAGGCTTTCAAACTAGTACAGATAGATAGCCAGTTTTCAGTCGTTATTATCAGTTATTTTACTAGTATTGACAGTATTTTTCAGATGTTTTAAAACTATGATCCAATATTGATTTTCAGTTATTAAAACTTTATGGCCTTTTTTCAATTAAGTTTCGCACATGTCTTTATTAATTTATTCAGTGCTCATAGCAGGTACCAGCTCATGGGTTAGCTTGTGGTTCTTTCGGGTTGTAAGCACCGTGTGGAGACTATGGTGTACTCTCGGGGCATTACAATTGGATAGCTCACAAAAGAAAACAAACTCTATCCTAACCTCAAATACGGCAATGACAAACTTGAATCCCGAATCAGCAAGCTAGAGGCAAGCTTGAAAATTATTGGGATTCACATACCACAACAAGCATCTGATCTTCTACAAGATATGTTGAAAGCATTATAAGGCAAGAAAACATAATTAATTATATCTATATTGCTAAGGAAGTAATGACACTCAATATGTCCTTAAATCTTGTTTGTGGTTCCTATCAGGTCAATAGCAGTGGACCTAATCGAAACCATAAACAAGAAGCCATGGGATGTAATTTAAAATTTAGAAATTGCCGCCTTCGCTTAGATTGTTTATTTTAAATGAAGCTATTCTTGGGCCAAGTTTTCTTTACTTATGGTACATCATTTCAACCCTCGGTGCCCGCAAAGCTATTTTCTTGGTGTTCTGCTATTTTCTATGTAGGCGATTATTCTGACCACACTACTTTGTAGAAGCTCCCCAACAAAATACCAGTTGCACTAATTTTCTTTAAGAGTGAAAACAGACGGATTTTCAGTACTGGATACATTTTAATATTTGCACTTGATTCAGGTTTTTTGTGTTCTAATTTAGATTCATCGTCCAGATTTGCTAGAAGTTCCTTTATACCCTATGTTTTCCTCTTCAATTAGCTCTTAGATGATATAGGCTTCATCAACTCCCTTTTTTCCTCACAAGTATTCTCCTACGGCTCCTTCTGTAATATAATCATCACCCTGAGCAACCCAACCATATAAATTTAGGCTAGGGAAACAAATATATTGATTTTCATCCTTGAAGGAAGAAGTGAGAGGCTTTGAATGCCCTCTCAAAGACCAATGCACCCTAAAAGTTAGTCCAATCGCTATTGAATCTTTTTACAATGCCTCCAAATATGATAACTTTGCAAAGATTAACTCATAAACATGAGCAGCAACCATCATTAAATCATAACAGGGTATCAGAACCATATTTATGATCCCTCAGCCTTATTAGTTCAGACCTATAAAACTTAACTGTAAAATTGCAGATATCCTATTTGAATGATCAATGCCTAATCGGTAAAAAAAACACTCACAAAATTAGTGTACTCTATGCGTGTTTTCTCGATAACATTGTCAGTGATACATACCTCCCACATATGAAGTGGTTCCATCTGCAAGAAGCTTATTTCTCCAAACCTATCTTTACTATAGCCTCTTGTGTTGGTCGGGCAAAAGTTGATCAACATTCATTTCCTTGTATCTACAAATAAGAGGAAAAAAATTAATGTCAAACAAGAGAAGAACAAAATAAACATTATCCATCTGTTATAACAGATTACCCATCTGTTGCAACAGGCTCCACATCTGTTCCAGCAACTTCCTATCTGTGCAACAAATTATAAATTTGTTGTAACAGCTGTGAAAGCTATTGCAACAGATATGGAGTATGTTACAACAGATGCGTAAACTATTGGAATACATCAAACCAGTCTTGTTATTGGTTTAATTTGTGCCAACAGTTGCTCCATCTGTTGCAACATCAACAATAGCATCAACAACAACGAAACAACAAAGAAATAACATCAACAACAAAAAAACAACATCATTTGTTGGATTCCAACACTATCGACAACAACACACTACAAGTTCCAACAATACCAACCCCATCAAAAACATCAATAATAGCATCAACAACAAAGAAACAAACAAAATACATACCAAAAAAATGATACTGCCAACAAGGCTCTTAAACTTCTCAAAACAGATGACTTTTTCTTGCATATTTTAATAATAACAATGGTTCATTCATTCAAGAATTAAAAGCCACCTTTCCTTCAATTTTTTTAAATAAATATGATATGGGTAAAGTGTAATTAAATTAAAAAATAGATATAAATAACTAATTTAAAAAACTTACAAAGAAGAAGACGAGAATAAAAGAGCAATAGAGAACCATACCTGCAATGTCAAAAGCAAGGGGATCAAAACAACAATTTCAGTAGAGAAAAGATATAGGTCAATTGAGATTAAAAAAAAGGATCCTTATGAGAAAGAGGAGAGAAAAGAGAGAGAAAAAAAGACAGTTGAGATAACTCTAAAGAGGAGAGAAAGAAAAAGAAGAGAGATGAATAAATTTAGGGATGAAGAAGAGATAATTCTAGACATGGATTAAAATATTCATTAATAACTTGAGGGGCTCGAGGAAGACGGGTGACATTGAAAATAAATGATAAGACTACTTAAGGAGGAGATTTTTGAGTTATCCAAGAAATATTTTTTACTGCCTTAGTAGTATTTTATCTTTCTTCTTTCGTACAAAAGATTTCTTTAAAATTAAAATTAAAATATTTTCAAATAGATATGTCATCTGTTGCAACAAATATGTTATCTATTGCAACAGCTATCAAAATCTGTTTGAAAATTTCCAACAGCTTAGTCATCTGTCGCAACAGATGCAAATGTCTATTTGATAATTAAATCAGATAACAGTTTGAAAATTTCCAATAGCTCAGTCATCTGTCGCAACAAATGCAAATGTTTGTTGAGAATTTCCAACAGCTCTCTTTGAAAACTTAATTTGGAGAATACAACTTTATAAAAAATATAATATGGACCCTTTTTATATTTATTAATTTTTCAAACATTTATTAAAATTATTTAATAAATTCAAAAAAATTTCTCTCTCCTCAAATACTCTTCTTCTCCAATTTTTCTTTATATTTTTTGAAAAAAAATAATTTTGGTCGACTCTTGATTCCCAAGTCGAAATTTTTCAGTTTCTCTTGCTCAAGTAAGTTTAATCTTCTCCCCCGATCAGTTTAGATCCATTTAGGAATAATTTTTTGTTTCTTCTTTGTGTTGGGGTTCTTCGATTTTGACAAAAATTGCAGTGTTCGTCATTGAATTAGTTAAAATTTGAGTGAATTTGTTCTATTGAATTGGTTCCATTTTAATGGTGTTCTTGTTGTTATGAATTGCACTGCCAATATCTGCAGAAGTTGAAACTTGATTTGCATGTTTGATCCGAGTCGTTTTCTCATTTTTCTTAATAGACAAGTGGTCGATGATCGACTACTATAGATTTTTTTTGCTGCATTTTTTCATTTTAATTAATAGACCAATGGTCTATAAATAGACCACTACATATTTATTTTTAGTTATAGATCCTAAATGGTGAGAGTTCATAGAGCAGTTAAAAGGCCTTCTTCCAATGCTTCTAGCAGTAGGAAGCGAAAAACCGAAGAAGTTTTCGAAACTTCAAAGAGGAAAAAAGTTTTTAGTCGTTGTATCCGAGTCAAAACTGAATCAAAAATCCTTGCCGATATTTTTGAATATAACAAAAGTAGTGCACATGAGAGTGACTATGTTGAGGATAGTGAATGGGAAAGAAAAGGGGAAAGAGAAAAAGAAAGTGAAAGTTATATCGGTAAAAATGAGGATAGGAGAGATAGTGGATACGGGGAGGAGGAGATCCCTTATCCTTGCCAATGTGTGTGAGGGATATCTCCGTTGAGTCGTACGGCCTAACAACTTGGATGGATGATCTAGGTTCTTTTCCTGCAAAGATTTCCTTAACAACAAGAATGGCGGCCTATCGAGAGTTTAGAAGGATTCTTGTTGAACAAAAGTTGTATGCTGATTTTAAGAATACTTGTTTTGGACACTTGAGGAATATCTCAGAACATTTTAAGTTTAATGGACAGATGGCCCATTATGTGTTGCTATGACGTATATAAAATAATAAAAAAACTGCATGAAAATTTGGTTCTGTGTGAATGGTAAGATATCTTGTTTCGTCTTAAAGGAATTTTCTCTAATTACGGGGCTGAATTGTTCAACATATCCCTATGAATTAAAAATAAACAAAGTCCTCCAAAATGGAAAAAGATTTTATTTTAAGGTGATGAAGAAAAAGAGCATTATTGCTTTTGATAAAAGGTAATTGGTTGACTAATCAACAAAAGTTGAAGTGCGCTTTGGTTTGGTTCATGCACTCGATGCTGCTGGCAAAGGACTCGTCAAAGAAGGTGAATTCAGACCATATCAAGATGACAGATGATTTAGATTTCTTTGGGGGGTATCCATGGGAAAAGAGTCATTTGGGCTGAAATTGAGCTATTTGAAAAAGAAGATTTATTTGACCAAGCAGATAGAAGCATTTGTGAGGAGGGATAATGCATCATACGCGTTATATGGCTTTCCCTTGGAGTTTCTGGTACTTATAATTTACCATACTATTGATTTATTATAGAATCTTACCTATTTATGTAATAATACATAGACCTTGTAGATTTACTTATGCTTCTATTGATTGCAGGTTTGGATATATGAGGCCTTTCCTTATCTGGGAAGGTACGCCGGTAAGTCATTGGATTTTTCTTTGCCCATTCCCCATCTTCTTAGATGGCACACGTCGAAGTGTGACAACATAATGGAAGGCGACCCATTTAAGTACAAAAGAAATAACACAAAGGTAAAATTATACTTATTATAATATGATAATAATATTATTATATTAGTGAATGTTATGTAATTTATATTTATTTTTTTTATAGATTGTGCACCCGTACCTTACCCCTACTATCTGTGAGATGGAGTAGAGATATATGAAAATATTTAAGACATACACAAAATAAGTTTAGGATACGTCCATCGATGCCTTGAAGGCGCAGCTAAAATTCATGACTATCCTGACTTCATCAGTGGAGGTCGCAGACGAAGAAAAATATTTAGGTGGTAACAATTATGTTCAAAGTCCAGCACCTACTTATGATCATACTGGTTTAAGTGGATTCAAAACTACACCCGGAACTTCTAATGATGATGACCTGCGTGAGCTTATTGATGTTCTCGAGAAAAGTATTCTGGATATTGCTTCTTTTGTTAGAGATGAGAGGTTGAGGAGAATCAATAAGAATAAGAAGAAGCACCAAGATGAAGGTAAACTAATTTATTTTTTGTTATTCCAATTTAATTTTCTTGCATAATTTTTGTAATCCTTTCAAAACAATGTAGTGCACCTCGATAGTCCCTCTCGTAGCCAACATCAAGTAAACTTTGAAGAACTTGTAGTCGTTGTGACTGACATTGTTGCAACAAATGAAAAGCTAAATAAGATAAGAAAGAAGAAGAAATGAAAGAGGAGAAGGCAACAGAAGAAGAAGGAGAAGAAGGAGAAGAAGAAGAAGAAGAAGAAGAAGAAGAAGAAGAAGAAGCAGAAGAAGAAGAAGAAGAAGAAGAAGAAGAAGAAGAAGAAGAAGAAGAAGAAGAAAAAGAAGAAGAAGAAGAAGAAGAAGAAGAAGAAGAAGAAGAAGAAAAAGATAATGAGAGGGCAACTGAAGAAGAAGCAGAAAATAAGGAGAAAATAGAAGAAGAAGAAGAAGAAGAAGAAGAAGAAGAAGATAATGAGAGGGCAACTGAAGAAGAAGCAGAAAATAAGGAGAAAATAGTAGTAGAAGAAGAAGAAGAAGAAGAAGAAGCAAAAACAAAGATAATGAGAGGGCAACTGAAGAAGAAGCAGAAAATAGAAGAAGAAGAAGAAGAAGAAGAATAGAAAAATGAGAAGGCAGTTGATGAAGAAGGAGTGGCTGAAATGGAGGAAGAGAGTATTAAAGAATAGAAGAAATTAGAATAAGAAGAAGAAGAAAGAAAATGAGAAGAATGAAGTAGAAGAAGAGGAGAAAAAACATGAAGAAAATCAAGTTGATGTGATGGGCATTGTTATGGAACTCAACGATCACATGTAGTTCGGTGGTTTGGAACAAACAATTTTCATAATGATTTGTTATTTTTTAACATTTTTTTATGGATAATTGAATTGCATATATTTGGCATGTCAATGATGACATTTAATGATGAAATTATGTTCAGTTATTCTATTATCTTGTTAGATTAAATAGTTGATTGTATTGTGTTACCAGTTCAGCTATTGTCCTAATTTATAGAGGTCGAAGGCAAATATTATATAAGTTGCTCTCTATAATTTTTAGACTGAGCGCACGATCAATTGAATAAATTATGTATTTACAATGAAGACAAACAAGTTTACTGTTATATGTTGCATTGTGTCACCAATTCAGTGACTATCATGGTTTATAGAGGTCCATCGATTGTGTCCAGTATAAATCATAGACGCAAAGCCTTGTCAATAATATACCATATTGGTTTATTTCCCTTAGTATAATATTAGAAAAAATAAATAATTAATTAATAAAATAATAAATAATTGAATTTTATGCAATCAAATGAGCTTAAACGAGTAGTGTAATCATATGAGAGTCCACGTAAATTATAGAAGGTGATCCAAGATGTGTGAGGATGTGTAATGGTTGTACAACCAACATCCTCAGGGTAATGTTTACCCATAAATCACAAGTATGTCATGGGAAATTCATTTGTTCAACCACAACTCATCATTGGTTCAACCATAAGAATCACGTCAAACATCTTTGATCACCACCTTTAATTTACATGGACTCTCATACGATCACATGACTTGTTTAGGCTCATTTAATTGCATAAAATCCAATTTTCTATTATTTTATTAATTAAATAATTATTTTAAAAATATGTTCTAGACATGGTCTATAAATAAATATCCTCGTCTATTTATTTAATTGTGAAAGTAGTTTCCAGTCTATTCTAGATTCTATCAGGTCGAGTAAATAACTAAGCATAGTCTAGCATAAACAACAGACTACTTCATTAATAAATGTACTAGATGAGGATACATATTCATAGACCATGACTAGCACATATTTTGAAAAGGATTATTTAATTAATAAAATAATATATAATTGGATTTTATACAATTGAATGAGCCTAAACAAGTCATGTGATCGTATGAGAGTCCACATAAATTGAAAGTGGTGATCAAAGATGTGTGAGGTGATGACTTGTGGTTGAACAACTAACATTCTTAGGGCAATGTTTACGAAAGAAAAAGTATGTTTTAAGGAATTTATTTATTCATCCACTATCCATCCGCACACATCTTTGATCAACTTCTCCAATTTACGTGGACTCTTATACGATCACATAACTTGTTCAAGAAACTTTAATTGCATAAAATCTAATTATTTATTATTTTATTAATTAATTATTCCTTTTTTTCAAATATGCTACTAAGAGCAATAAACAATGCGGTATATTATTGACAAGGATTTAAGTCTATGATTTACAATGGACACAATATACAACCCTTAAATCACTTTCACTGATTTAATTATTTATATATTTGACTATGTACTAATATATTTTTTTATCGTTGCACCAACCCGTATATACCTTAGCATTGACCGAGTGTGGATCTATGGTTTAGCATCTACCCAACGCATGAGAAGACATCGATTATATTTACGGTCTATGCAAGAGGTCCGACAGTATGATGTATTAGTGACAAAGCTTACAGTCTATGATTTATAATCGACACAATTACATTTATTTAATTATTTATATTTCATGAACCTACATAATTGAATCCATCGATTATGTAGGCAATCACGTGTAGTTATTGATCTCAGTCAATCATATACTATATCGACCGTGCAATTAATTTTGTAAAAATCCACATAATCATTGATAGACTAGATTCATTATCCATTAGCATATACTAATCCGTATATATATATATATGATAGACCATTAGTTTTGACATCTGACAACTGGAAATTGCAAAATTTCAACCAATAACAAAATTGTATAATTAATGTAGAGACAAATAGAAAGGGCACTACAACAAAATTTCTAACACTTCATGTCATAATTTCATTACAGCAATGGTTTAACACCATATTTACAACAAAATACGATCAAAAAGTGCAAAAGAAAGAAACTTTTATCTAAAAAATTCCCTAGCCATGAAAGCTTCTTTGCAATGAACTTACAACTACAACTATAACAGAAATTAAAACCTAAACTAAGGGGATGGTGGGGGGTGATGAACTCCTCAGGCTGCATGTTTAGCCTCTCCACAATTGCTTGTAAAAATCGGGCGATACGCTAGAGTTCACGGTGGAGATGCTCACTGTCCTGACACAGACTATAGAAGAGACAGTCTAGGTTATTTTGAAGGAGGATAATGTCATGGCTATGCTGAAAATGAACCCTCCTTCGTGGTCTGAGTGGAATGCTCAACATTTTTTCGTATTAATCAATTTTTTTGGGTTGAGAAGATTAATATTGTGTATAGTTGATGGTTATTTATATAGACCAAAATAGAAGCCTTTGCTCTTCCCGATCAGTTGTAGGTAGACACGTGCGTCGGTGGAATTCGTGGAGATAGTGTATACCCAATCGACGCAGGGTGAGAGTGGATGTGCAACTATTTTTTTGATGTGTCATAAATGTTTAACTGTTCATCTGTTTGTTTGAATAATTAGATTTTTTAATAGACTTGAAATGGAATCGATAATAAACTATGTGGTATATAAAGAATAATCCCAATAGACTTAACACACAATATATCCCAATAAACTATGTCTGCGCTAGGGTTGTATATAAGAAGTGATGATGTCAACCTATTGTCTAAATACTTAATTTTTCAAGACTTGTGTGAAAAAATCTAAAAAAGTTTTCAATGTGTCTATTTTACAAAATGGAGTTATCCAAGAAATATTTTTTACTACCTTAGTAGTATTTTATCTTTATTCTTTCAAACAGAAGATTGCTTTAAAATTAAAAAAAAAATCAAACAGATATGTCATCTGTTGCAACAGATATCAATATTTGTTTGAAAATTTCCAACAGCTCAGTCATCTATCACAACTGATTTCTTTGCAATTGATTTAAAAAAAAATAATTAAGACCAATTCGGACGAAATTAACAATTTCAAAACTTGTCATTATTTTCCAAAAAAATAAAAATTAACCCAATATAAATCATCCATTTGCGAGAAAAATATTTCATCATTTCAAATCTCGAGTTCTCGCTCTTTTCTTTCTCTCTACAATACAAACAATAACTACTCAACATATTGCTCAAGCCTTCAAAACAGATCGATTTTCTTCCCATTACCAACCACATTATTGTTATTTTTAACTTTATTCTCACTTGTAACTGTCATTTTCTTTATTTTCATAGATAATAGAGTTCGAGAAGAGTTCTACATTTATTTATTATTCTGAAAATTAGGGATTTTTAGATAATGATGAAAAAGAAGACTTTTTGTTGTATTACCTTCAATAATGGGTTAAGAATTTTGAGTTTTGATGCTAAAAAATATAGAAAGAACCCGAGAAAATCCTAGTTTTTATCGCAGTATTTCGTTAACTATCGTGGTATTGTTGGATAGTATTTGTGGTATTGTTGGTGTCTGTTGGTGGTGGTTATTGTTAGTAGTGTCGGTATTGGTGTTCTTGGTGGTGGTGTCAGTGGTCTTAGTGTTGGTATTGGTGGTGGTGTTGACGGTATTGGTGGTCTTGATGCGGGTATTAGTGGCATTAGTAGTGGTGTTGGTGGTCTTGGTGGTGGTGTTGGTAGTGGCCATGGTGCTCTTGGTGGTGGTATTAGTGGTCTTGGTGGTGGTGTTGGTAGTGGCCATGGTGCTC
Organism: Capsicum pubescens; assembly: GCA_030864215.1. Lineage (NCBI taxonomy): Eukaryota > Viridiplantae > Streptophyta > Magnoliopsida > Solanales > Solanaceae > Capsicum > Capsicum pubescens. The sequence continues at coordinate 281,879,961 of CM061540.1, read as the reverse complement.
TTGGTGGTGGTATTAGTGGTCTTGGTGGCATTGTTGGTGGTCTTGGTGGCAAGTTGGTGGTCTTGGTGGTCCATCTGTTTCTACAGGTGGAACATCTGTTGGGAGATATTAAATAGATCTTCAAATAGATTCCCCATATGTTCCAACTGATGGGTTATCCGTTGGAGTATTTTTTTGTAATGTGGCATGTAATAATTTATTGAAATTTGTCTCACCTTTTTTTATTAAATTAATGCAGACATCAAATGTAATGTATTTTTTATTTTTCAGTTGTTTATAGTTAAAAGATGTCTCCCACAAGAACAAAAACTAAATGTGGATCAACTTCTGACCACCCAACAAAAAAGGCTAGAGTACAGATGGATTTGAAGGAACTTCCTAAACAATCTCAGTCAGGGAAAAATAAAGCTGAGGAAAGTTATGAAAAGGGAGGTGGAGAAGGGTATATAGAGGCTGGTGAGAAAAATAAAAGTGAGGAGAAAGAAGAAAAAGATGAACAAGAAGAGGAAGAAGTAGAAAGTGATAAAGAGGATGCTGGTCAACATAATGATAAACAAGAAGAGGAAGAAGTAGAAAGTGAGAAAGAGGATGATGATCAACATGATTATAATGCATCAACAATTGGGTGTGAATTAAGATCGAAATCTCAGCATGAGGCAATTAAAATAATTAGTATTGACAAGTTTCAAGTTGCGATGCCGATAGATAACCCTGCAGAACTAACTGGTGATCTTGTACTTAAATGTCAGTTGGGAAAACCTTTTGATGAATCTAGGAAAACTATGAAGAATGAAAACATAAATGAAATTTTAAAGAAGAGTTGCTTTGGACACTTTCTTGAGCTACCTGCGGACCACACTGCCCATTTCCAAATGAGCACGGTATACAACATTCTCAAGTACTGAATCAAGTACGTAGGGAATGATAAAGATTTGAAGAAGGGGGAAAAATGGATGAAATCTGGATTAACTACTGTGGTATGTCGGTTTGTTTTATCTTGAAAGAGTTTACCATGGTGACGAGATTGAGATGCGATCATCTAGAAGAACCTCTCACCAAGGAAACACCCCACAAAATGTTCAAGGCAAGAAGGACAACCAAACCACCACCACCATCAAATAGAGGGAAGGCATTTTCCAAGCAACCACCCATCAAAACCAACAAACGCAAGGAAAAAATAGATGGGTTGTTGGACTTTGCTGGACATAGCTACAAAGCGGCAGATTTGATAGAAGATCTCAAGGATAAAACCATGCCAAAGCTGTACAGGGAGAAATTGTGCTTGGTTTGTTTTTTCCATTTCGTTATATTGGTAAGAGACTTCAAGAAAGTCATAGAAGATGATTTGTTAGCGCTTTCTGAGGATTTTGAGAAATTCAATGATTATCTTTGGGGATATGACAACTACAACTTGACTGCCAAATATTTACTGACGAAGCTATCCCCAAAGATGATCATATTATACTGCTTTCCTTGGGCTTTCATGGTAAATTTAATCACTATTTTTTTAATCATCCATTATTTTATATTGAATAATTATTATGACTCTTTTTTGGTTTCTTCCTGTTTACACATTTTAGGCTTGGACATTTAAAGCCATTCCTCCCCTCCGAAAGTAGGTCAAGGATTACCTAGATGAGGTTTCTCATCCAAGGATCCTTAGGTGGTTGGCTACAAAGAGCAATATAAGAATTAAGGAGGCTAATCTCTTTATCTCTCTGGATGATGCAGTACGTCTTCTTTCAAGTAAAATAATTTAAATCAAAGAAAGATATTGAATAGATGTGCCATTTGTTGCGGCAGATGGGTCATCTATTGCAATAAATTACCCATCTACTATAAATGGTGCAACAGATGGGTAATTTTTTGCGACAGACGATCCATATTTCGCAATAGATTAACCATATATTGCTCTGTGTCTTTGAACCCGACTCAACATATTACCCATCTACTGCAAATTATGCAATAAATGGGTAATCTGATGCAATATATTACCCATCTATTGTGACATACAGTTCAGATGTTGCGATAGATAGATCATCTATTGCATAAGTTGACTGTGTAAATATGTACCCCAACTGACTGCATATTATCATTATATGATTTAAATGTATTTGTCTTTTTTTATAGGTTGTGCATCCTTGGATCGTGCCTACTGAGCAGGAAATGGGGATTACTTGTTTTATTTCTCTAGGTCTTGTTGATATAATAGCAGACCCAATGGTGGAGTTAATAAATAAGGAATTGGATAGAGCAACATCCATAAAAAGAGCAGTTAGGCAAGGTCAACCTAATGTTGAAGCTCTTCATGACCAATCTACTACAACAGATCTAAGTGTTTCTTCTGGGGGTGTTGCTGGTGGAGCTGTTGATGTTGGTGGCAGCCATCCTGATGTTGCTGCTACTACCAGTTGTGATGATAAGCATGTTGATGCTCAAGAAAAAATAAATACCTTTTAAATCACCCCTTACACAGGTGTCTCTCACCCTTACACCGATCTCTCCCACCCTTACAGTGGTCCCTCTCACCCCTCTCACCCCTCTTTACCCTCATATTCTCATTGCAAACACAAAGTGTGCAAGGACAGACAAGATAAACTTCTTAAAAAACTAGAGGCTATCTCTAAAGCTGCCAAGTAATTGAAATCAAAGAGAGGTGTCATACCATCTAAGAAGGTGAGGGAGCCATACATTCCAACAGTGGAGGTTAGGAGGAAGAAAAGAAAAATTATCCAAATATTCTCCAGTCTAAAAACAAACAAGATTGCAACTCCTCTCTCTCCAAAAGTTGTTGAAGTTTTGGGTCCACTAAAGAATGTGGACATATATGCGACACTTGGTGACGAAGAGAGGACGGAACTTTAAAATACTATGTATCCCAAGATGAAGAAACCTATAGAAGAATACACCATGCATATGTTTGACAACCAAGACTTTAGAAGTATGACAGCTATGTGTAATTGGTATACGGATAGGGTAAGTTTACTTTTCCTAACCTAGCCTTCTAATCTACTCTCTAAAGAAGAAGCTACACAACAGATGTGTCTCTTGTTGTTACAGCTGGGTATTCTGGTGCAACTGGTGGTTTTTCTATTGTAATAGATTAAACATATATTGCATAAGTTGCGTTAGCTGGGTAATTTGTGAATAGATTCAGAGAACCCTCTGCAACAGATGGACCATCCATTGCATTTTTCCACTATATTTTTCTTCTTTACAATTACTAACCTCTTTAGAAATTGTCTTCTTATATCACAGTATGTTGATGAAATTCTCTGCCTCATGAGGGGCAGGCAATTAGCGTACCCAGATGCTTATGATGCTACTGATAGGATAATAGACCTTAACTTCTACAATAATTTAAAGAATAGGTACAATGAGCTCAGTGAGCTAGCTAAAACTCTCGGTGGTCTGGTATTTGATTGATTAGTTTCTACGTATGAATGGGAGGAAGATATAATTAACTATGTTAGAGGAAAGAGGCCATATCCATATGGTAAGAGCTGGACCAAGGCAAAGAGAATTCTTGCAGTCATGAACGTAGAAGTCAAACATTTCTCACTATTCATAGATAACATAAAATAAATCAAAGCCTTTATCAATTACATGAAATAACTCAACAAATAAATGAAACGTAAAAAAAAACATTATGGGTACAAATATTCACTCTACAAATAAATCAATAATTTAACCTTTGGTGCCAAAAATTACAATGGAGAGGTTATTACATTGACAGACTCAAGATATAACGATCTACTCAATATGGACAAGTTGTTCTTCATCCAGTGCTATGGAATTTGACTTTGGTCGTCGTGGATCTTTAATGCCGCTTGCATACGATTTCTGAGCTTTCGCTTTTCCATATTTCTATAAAATAAAACATGTCTTTTGCGGAGTAATCTAGCATTAAGTCCATCATTCGATACTTGTAATCCCTCGCTCAAATACTCAGTGTAAGCAACAATAAAATAACCGTAATCCCTGCATTTTTAAAAAATAGATAATCCATATCTTTCTGTTCATGTAAGTGTTGTGAAATTTATGAAATGAAACTAAATCATGATATTTACAGGCTACCAATGGGTTGTTGAGTATTTCCTTCAATATATTCTATGTCAGGTGGATTACCCATTTTATCCCAGTATGCTTCAATCGTTGACCAATCAGTATGAACCTTTTGGTCCAAAAAACCACTCATATCAAAGTAAGTAGGCAATATTTTGACCAGTTTTTGTATCTCAGACGATGTCCCGTAATATCTCTTTTGCGACATCAAGTCATAAACTCAAATGCGTCTCTCTATTAGAATGACGACAGCCAACACCCAATGGAATTCATCACCCAATTGATTGGGATGTATACTTTGTCGATCAAATGGCAAGGTAAGCTAGCTGGAATGCTAAAACCTTTGATGATGTTGATTAAGTATTCCTTATTTCGGAAAACTTTCGGCTGTTGTTGACAAAACCTATCGTAGGCATTATTGATAAAAACTTTGTATAAATATTTGTTTGTCGTGTATCTGTATTATTCTTGTGTTTGCAACTTGATCCTTTTGGAGGTAGTAAAAAATAACATCGATGTAATGCACATATTATCAAATATTTCATATTATGTGACAATAAAATTAATACACATATGAAATTAAATAAAGTATTAATTAATAGTAATATGTATGGCATTTAAACCTTATCATTCCAGCAAGTTTGGGGTTGTGACATCAAATAGAACCAATCCTTCATTCCGAAATGTGCAGCAATAAAGTCAAACATATCAAGACCAAGAATCTATTTTTTCACTTTTTAGTGTTTGTTATTGATACTGATTTAATAATAATTGATCTCACTAAATATTGAAGGCGTTACAGCTGTATATATAGAGAACTGAAGAATAACTAATTACAGAATAACCCAGATGTATTTAATAATTATATATGTAGTCTATTATCCCCCCGCAAGCTGATCAGCGGTAACGAGGGGCAGCTTAGAGCAGAGAGACTGAAAAGGCTGTAACGGAAGAGGCTTGGTGAGAATATCAGCAAGCTGGTCAGTAGATGGGACATAGTGTGTGGCCATCGCTCCTGCAAGTACCTCATCGCGAACAAAGTGACAGTCAGACCCAACATGCTTCATACGATCATGAAGGACTGGATTTTTGGTAACACAAATAGTGGACTGATTGTCACAATAAATCTGTGGTTTCGTCGGGGGAATGCCAAGTGCATCCGTAAGGTATCGTAACCACATGGCTTCAGCAACACCCGCAACCATGGCACGATATTCTGCTTCTGTGGAGGAACGGGACACTCGCGTTTGCTTCTTGGTGCACCAGGAAATCAGATTCGGTCCCATCATAACAATATATCCAGTAGTGGACTTTCGATCATCTTTGTCGTTAGCCCAATCCGAATCAGAAAAAACAGATATATCAAACGAGCCCTTTTGAAATAAAATTCCACAGTGAAGAGTACCTTGAAGATAGCGCAGAATGCGTTTCAAGGCCTGAAAGTGTTGTTCTGTGGGAGCATGCATTGATTGGGAGACTCGATTGACTGCATATTGGATGTCCGGACGAGTAACAACAAGATAATAAAGTCCACCGACGAGGCTCCGATATAGTGTAGGATCGGCAAAGGGAGTATTCGGCCCTGGGGATTGGCGGACTGCCATGGGAGTGACCGCGGGTTTGCAGTCTGTCATTCCAGCCCGATTTAGAAGTTCAAGGGTATATTTTGTCTGATGCATCAATATGGTTCCCGATTTGCGGATGAGTTCGAGGCCAAGAAAGAACTCCAGAGGACCGAGGTCCTTAAGTTTGAAGTCACGATGCATAGCTTCAGTAATTTCAGTGATGAGTGACGACGAGCTGCCTGTAATAACAATATCATCCACATAGATAAGAATGATGACTGTCCCTCGAGAACAGTGAAGGGTGAAGAGGCTGTTGTCATGATGGTAGGTGCGAAAACCAAGACCCTGCAGAAAAGTAGAGAGACGTGTGTACCAGGCTCGAGGGGCCTGTTTCAGGCCATACAGTGATTTGCGAAGCTTGCAAACATAGTGAGGACGGTTGGGATTAACATATCCCGGTGGCTGAACCATATAGATTTCTTCCTCAAGATGACCATGAAGAAAGGCATTGCTGACGTCTAGCTGATGAAGCGGCCAATCATAGTGAAGAGCAAGAGACAAGACCAGACGAATAGTCTGTTGCTTAACAACAGGGCTGAAGGTCTCCTTATAATCCACACCATACTCCTGATGATACCCTTTTGCAACCAGACGTGCTTTATAGCGAGAAAGAGATCCATCTGAATTTCGTTTGATGCGAAACACCCATTTGCACCCAATAGACTTTCGGTTACTAGGCAGAGGTACCAAATCCCATGTACGTTGTTCATTCAGAGCCTGAAATTCCTCATCCATATCTTGGCACCAGAAACTATTTTTGGAGGCTTGGTTGTAGGTAGTAGGCTCAGTTGTGGGATGTGCATCAAAGGGTATTTGAGTGTGGTAGGCTTTTGGTTTGAAGGTACCGGCCTTGGCTCGGGTTGTCATAGGATGAGTGTTGAGTGGAGGGTGATTAGGAAGGGGTGGTGGAGTTGTATGATGTGTGGGCGGGGGTTGGGTGGGGCTGCCGTGGGAGCTGGGATGTGCAGCGGTGGATGGGGTGGCTGTATGTGTGTTAGGAGTATGATGTAGGGAAGTGGTGGGTTGTGTGGCAGTCGGCTGGGTGTTCGGGTGGGAGGTTTGGGGTTTCGGGTGGGTAGTGGTGTAGTAGGGTACCGGGTTAGGTGCCGAGTGAGCCGGAGCATGAGCGTGAGAAAAGGACGGAAATAATGGCACAACGCCAAGTGGATTGGGGGAGTATGGAGTAGAGGAAAGACTTGTGTAAGGAAATTGTTCCTCCACAAAACGAACATGACGGGAAACATATGTTTTCTGAGATACAGGATCGAAACATTTGTAACCTTTGATAGTGGGATGATAGCCTAGAAAGACACAAGGGGTGGACCGAGGTTGAAGTTTATGTTGAGTGTGCGGACGCAACCAGGGATAAACTAGACACCCAAACGGGCGGAGATGGATATAGTCGGGTGGATGATTGTAGAGACGGGCATATGGAGTGGAGTTGGAGAGAGTGTTAGTGGGCATGCGATTTATGAGGTAGTTGGCAGTAGCAAGGGCATCAACCCAAAAGGAAACAGGTAAGGTGGAATCATGGAGAAGCGCAACAACTATTTCTATTAGGTGACGGTGTTTGCGCTCAGCAACGCCATTTTGTTCAGGGGTATATGGACATGAAGTGTGATGAAGAGCCCCTAGATTTTGAAGAAAAACACCAAATGCATTGTTGACAAATTCTTTGCCATTGTCACTTCGAAAAATTTTGATTTTGGCATTAAATTGATTTTGAACCATTCGGTCAAAGTTTACAAAAATAGTATAAGCTTCGGATTTAAATTTCAGAGGATAAAGCCAAGTGAATTTACTGTAATCATCAACAAAACAAATATAATAACGAAAACCTTGAACAGAGGGAACTGAGGTTGGACCCCAAACATCACAATGAATTAATTGAAATGGCGCAGTGGCCTTGTGTTCAGACAGTGAAAAAGGTAAACGACAAGATTTAGACACTGAACAGGACTCGCAATGTAATTTTTCTGAAAAATTAAAACCTAAGGAAGATAAAATGGATTTGGTGATGGCGGATGATGGGTGCCCAAGCCGGCGATGCCAGGTTGACGAGAGAATGGCTTGACTCACAACAGACGGAGACCTGGATGGAAGAGTGTATAGCCCATGCTCACAGCGGCCCGTGTACCGCACCCGGTTCGTGGTATTGTCCACTATCTGGAAATTGGTGTCATTAAAAATGAGGGTGCAGTTATTTTCTTTAGTAAAGCGATAAACAGATAAAAGATTGGATGTGAGGGAAGGGACGTGGTGAAGGGTTGAGAGATGAAATTTACCATTTGGGGTATAGACATACCCAGAGCCGGTGTTTGTGATGGGAAGGGATTGACCATTGCCTACTGTAATAGTTTCTGAGCCATGATACGGATGAGGAGCTTGAAGTTGTGAATAATCCGACGTCACATGGGTGTTAGCACCTGTGTCTAGATACCAATCGCCAGATTGAGCGTTTGTGGACGCATGCATCGCCCTTGATCCTCCGGACTGGCTATTTACATTCTGCGAGTCATCATAACGATACCAGCAATTAGCCGCAGAATGGCCCCGTTTAGCACAAATTTGGCACGTCGGAAGATCTCGTGTGGGCATCCGCTGGTTTCCTCGTCCCTGTCCGCGGCCTGACTGGAAGCCGTCCCTCGGTGGAGGCCCGCCTCTGCCTTGCTGCCCGGTGTTTCGACGGTCACCGCCGCCGCTGCCTCGCCCTTGGTTACGGCGATCGTCACCGCGACCCCTGGCCGAGCCTCCGCTGCCAGCCGAGTAAAGAGCCGTGACGCCAGGGGTGGAACTGGCTTCTCCGAGCAGTAATTTGTGTTCCATGTCTAGATTCAATTCTTCTGCATTAAGCCATCCAGACAGTTGATTCAGAGTGATTTCGACAGGCGAGAGGCGAATATGCTGTTTGAGAGAGGAATAGCCAGCCGGAAGACCACGTATCACGGCATTCACCACGTCTCGTTCAGGAATAATCTCGTTCACAGCATCTAGGTCAGACAGAATAGAGGCCACATCATCAAGGTATTGAGTCATCGTCTTCGTTCCCTTCCGAAGAGTATGCAATTTGTCACGCAACTGAAAAATATGAGTCGTGGACACAGAGTTGTACCTTGTGGCTAGTGCGTCCCAAAGTGAAGCCGATGTGAGAAAACCCCGGGCGTGTTTGTGCACAGAGGGGCTAATAACTGCGAGAAGACAGGCTCGGATCTGAGTGTCTACGATCATCCACGGAAGGTAGTCGGGATTTGGGAGCTTGACGCCGTCCTTCTCGGCTGTCTCGGGCTGCGGCTTCTCCGCACCGTCAATCCATCCGAGCAGCAAGTTGGCTGCGAGGGCGGTGCGGACGTTAAGTGCCCAGGCCGGGTAGTTGTTGTCAGATAATTTTTCGGGGATGAGATTGTGGAGATTCCTGAGCAGTAATTTTACTCCAGACGGTAATTTTGACAGAGGATCAATAACCTTGTCCATGGCGCCGACCTACGGCGGAGGAGGGAGGCCGTGCGGTGTGGTGTAGACGGTGGCGGCGGCGCACACACGTCGGAAAAGAGGAGAGATTAGGGTTTGGGCGGAAGAAGAAACCCTAGCTTTGATACCATGATACTGATTTAATAATAATTGATCTCACTAAATATTGAAGGGGTTACAGCTGTATATATAGAGAACTGAAGAATAACTAATTACAGAATAACCCAGATGTATTTAATAATTATATATGTAGTCTATTAGTTATTTTATTTTCTACATGATTTATATGTGTTAACATCATGTTTTTACAACAAGAATTGTATAAATCAATATCTTTAAAAAAGATTTATGTACCTGACGGTGTGATGCTTTAACAGCCCATCGGCAATCCATTCTTAATAGTCGTTGATCAACTTTGTTAGTGTTTTTGGAGCCTGGTCTGAGATTTTGAACCCTTTAAATGGGTAATTCTTCCATTCTCTCAAACTGACAGGCTTCATTTTTTTTCTTCCACGAAAGCAGTTGATGGATTATCAACTGTGATATTATGTTGTTCAACAGTAGCTTCTACTATAACATCCACCTGGAAAGCTAGAATTGTCAATGCTAATCGCAGATATACAACAGATTATCTATCTGTTGCATCAGATGGATCATCTATTGGGACAAACTCGAATAGGTAAAATAGAGTTGTAAGATAATTTTGAATAGATGACCCATCTGTTGTAACATATGACTCATCTGTTGATACAAATTAAAATAGTACTAAGACCTATTTGATTTGCTGATATAGACGGACACATGTTGCAATAGATAACACATCTGATGCAACAGGTTATACGATAGTTGCAACAGATGTATATATCTGTTTAATAATTTTCAGCAAATGTATAATCTGTTGAAATAGATATGTGTCTGTTTGTTTGTTGGAATCTGTCTGTTTGTTTGTTGGAACAGATGATATACATTCACCTTCTTCAGCTCATCCTGCTCTCCTGTGGACCTTGTACATTAATCAAAGGTGCAAGAGAAAGACAGAGGAGTTGCAATTTTGCTTTTTTCAATGCTTGATGATGCCTTGAAAATTTCTTTCCTTCTCTTTTTAGCCACCTTGATCTCTAGTGGAGTGTATGGATATGAAATCCTCTTTGATGGAATGACACCCCTCTTAGATGTCATTTCCTTTATAGAAGCAGTTAATGCATTAATAACATTAATCACTCCATCATGTTTCTCTTTGCAGTCTTAACATTTGTATGCAGAACATTCGTTAGAAGTGGAAAAATTTGTATAACCAGTATGATCATAATCAAAATGGTTTATTATTTCAAAAACTAAAATAGGAGAACCACTACCACTACCATCAGCAACAACAACAAGCCCACCCTCCAAAATTATTTTTCTTGTGATGGTTATTGCTCCAAACAATTCCTTCTTTATTCTGTCAATGATCTTAGTGTCCGATAAAGTTTGCACAGACCGTAAAATAAGAAAAAATGACATCTTCAACTCTCGATTGGTTGGAACAAGCCACGTATTGACAATCTAAAATAAATCAGTACATAGATTAGAATGATGATGAAATCATTTTTAAAAATTATTAATTAAAATAAAAACATAATTAGAATTAGACTTACTGCTTCCTTCGACGGGTTGAAGAGATCAAGAAATTTTATATTTTTATCAGTTTTAGCCGACAATCATCTAAGGATTCCTGGACAAAAAACTTCTTCCTGGTATTTCACTTGTTGTATCAAATAAGGAATGACTTCAAATGCCCAAGCCTATAAAATAACGCCAATAAATCAAAAGCATTATTCAATAAAAAAAATGAATCATGTCATAATAAAATAAATATTTACCATGAAAACCCATGGAAATCCATATAAGTTGACTGTCTTTGGCGTTAACGGAGTCAACAAATATTTGTCAGACATTTTGAAGCTTCCATAACCCCAAGGATAGTCGTTAAATGCCTCAACATCCTCGGAGAGCTTTATCAAACCAAGTGGTATGTTGTTGTTAACGTCTCTCTCCCAAAGAATATTATGTACAAACCAAACCAAGCACAATAATTTCTTGTGCTTCTTTGATAGTCATTTACCTTTCAATGCTTCTATCAAATTTACGTTTTTGAATCTTGGACCAATAAGGAACACCAGGTCATCACGATCACTCAACTTGCCTTTGCCTTTTTTGGGTGTGCGGGATATTTTTTTTGGGTTAGAATAGGTATAACTTGAGAAGGAGAAGGAGAATAACATTTTAAGCCAATAACTATGGCAAACTCCTTCCAACCAAAACAAACAGGCATGCCATAGTAATTTATCCACACCTCATCCATCTTAGCTTTGTTTTCATACATAAACCTATGCTTGAGAAGATCATATACCATATTCATTTGGAAACAAGCATTGTTGTCCTCTGAAAATTCAAGATATTGCCCAAAATATCTGTCCCTGAAATAAGCATCCAATTTTTTTTCTCAAAGTATTTTTCTGAAGGCATCGAAAGATTTTCCCATGGTTGACTTAACCAAGAAATCACCCATTAAATCTATGGCACCATCGCACTATATTCTCATAGGATAACAATCAATGCTGAAGGTTTTGACCAACTTTTCGGTGAAAGGGCTATTAGAATTTGAAACTACTTTTTTGAAGCATTCCTCCTCCCCATGTTCATCATCTTCAGCTCTTGATTGAGATAACTATTGTAAAGCAAGCTCATAGAGTGGTGGATGTAGCCTAGATGCTTCACTTGTTCCTTTACTTGGATTTATTTTGATTTATTTTCTTTTGGGAGACATATTATCTAAAATTAACAGGAACATAAAATAGATTATAATTAATTAATGCATCGTTAAAAAGGGATAATAGTAAATCAAACATGTACAATAGTAAAATAACAGTTCCAACAAAACACACATCTGTTGCACCAGGTAGGATGTAACACCCCATATTTTTGTGTGTACTTATTCTATTTATATGAAACTTGATATATCTTTGTGGTGTAGATGGAGTTCTAAATACTTCCCATGTGGTTTAATGTGACCAAGTATATACAAATTTTAAGTTAGATTAAAGAGTTAAGAACTAAAAATTGAGTATTTTGTTATGGTGCTTTCTTGACTTACTTTAGCTAGTAGTTGGATCACTTACTTGAGATATTTGGACCAAGTTAATGGACCCAAGGTTATGGACCAAATTTGATCCTATGTTAAGGTACTCATTTGGGCCTAACTTAAGTAAAAGAGAAGGAAATAAAAAAAAAGCCTAACACTCAAAGCTACAAAGGCTCATTTTAGTTTAGCCCAACTATGAATTAAATAAGTATGTACATAACCTACTAAGACTTCCTTTGACCAACTTATTGGGCCAAATACACTACCACCTACTTGAATTAATTTTGGCCCAAGTTAAAGGAAAGAAAAGAAGGAGAATGGGCAACAAAGGCCCAATAGTTTTGGATCCACAAAAGCCCAATATATTGGGAAAGTATATACATCATTTACTTGAAAAAATATATACCAAAACTATTCAATAAGTCGTCAAATATCAGCTTCTATATATGGATTGGAAATCAGCAATTTTTTCTCATTTCAACCTAGACAAAAATTTCAGCTTTCTAGGTTTTTCTCTCTTGTTCTCTCTTGGCTATGAAGTAACCCTATAGTTCCACAAGGGTTCTTGGGATTTAAATTCCTTACAAGATAAAGTTATGTTAATAATTCATGAGCTTGTACTAAGGAAACTATGTGTTCTTCAAGATTAATTTCCGGACAGCTCTCTCTTTAAGTTTTGATAGTTAATTGTTCTTAGTTATTAAGGGATTTATCTTTTCTCTTTTGGTGTATGTGTGAAGAGATTAAGATATTTAAGAAATACACACTAAGGACTAAACTACCAAGGAAATCAAGGTATGTTTTCTATCCACTTTTGTCCTTTTTCTATATACATGTATTGATGGAGGATTACACATATTTTGTTGCTATTAAAGAATGATTTGAGTGTTGTTGCGGACTGTTTTGTGTGTTTGGGTTGGGGGCTTCCCGGTTTCTATTGTGAAAAGGTGTGATTAGTTTGTATTGAACTATAGAAGATGGATGTGGTGATACACCACTGAATTTATGATTGTGTACGTCTATTGCTCATTTCGCTTTGTTTCTTGGTTGGGAGGTGTAATGAAGCCAAAGTTGTGTCGGGGGATATTATATGAATATGTATGGTATGTAGATGTAATTGGAGTATAATAGGGTTAAATTGATACCCTTTATTGATAAATTAAGGGCTTACTTCCCGTCCACTAGTTTGGTGAAGTTAAATAGCCAAAATGTGACGTTTGGTTGCTAATAATACTTTGCCATATATTTCACTATAGATAAGTAATCTAAAAGGGAGGAGAGTCGAGTTGGTTTAGTATTGGAGTTTTACAACCAGGTATGTAAGAAATATTCTATTTTGCACTCTTGGAATGAAAACGAACACTTGTTCCATCGAGCAAGCTTCCAAGATTATCCTATAACACGTGATACATAATAGCACCGTATGATATCCCATGTTACTAATGAACTTTATCCCACTCTATAATGAGTTAAAACACCTCAAGACATGCTTTCTACCAATCCTACATGTCTATTTTCACTAGTAAATTTCAGAATTTCTCCGGTTACTCAAATAAGACCCATGTGTTATTTTTAGCTCCTAAACACTTCATTAGCGTGCCAACAACTCCTTACTTAATTTTTATTGCATTTATTTCCTATTTACATGTATCTTATTGATAGATCATTGTTTCAAGGTACCATAATGTTATGACCACCGAAGTAACAATCTCAAAGGCTAATTAAACTAAGTAATGGAAATCTGTAAAACGGGTGGCAGCTCAGGGGCATAAGCCTAGCATGGGCCGATCACGATACTTTATATGTGGGTTTCAGCTCAGGGACGTAAGCCTAGCATGGTCCAATCCCAATGTTTATTTACAGATGGCAACTCAGGGGCATAAGCCTAGCATGGGCCGATCCTGATTTGTTATTTACCACTGATCAGCTGGTCATTCATATCATATGGATTACAAAAATAATGAATTAAGAAGGTAAAATAAGGAAAGAAATGTAATGTACCCTGTTCCACAATTAAATGTAAAGGTGGTCTCTAGCACTATTTTTACACTTGCTCCAGATTTTTATTGAACCTTTGTATCTTGTATTGTTACTTTTTTGCCTTGCATACTCGGTACATATTTTTGTACTGACTCCCCTTATGGGGGACCTATATTTTATGCTACAGGAACAGGTGCTTCGGCAAACACGCCTCCTCAGTAGGAGACCAGGATATCCATCTGCTATTAGTGAGCTCCAGTTTGCTTCGGGACTTTCCGAGTGGGTTCTATATATTTTAGGTATTGTATAAAAGTTAATAGTATGGAGGGGGTTTGTACCGACCTTAGCTATGTTCTATGTATCGTCTAGAGGCTTTGTAGACCAATGTAAAGTTAAGCATGGTAGTGTGTTATCTTGTAGATGTTATGGCCCCAACGGCCAAGTCTATTATGTATATAGTTTTAGGGCTTGAAGTTTATATTTTTTTTATTAAGGAATTATATCCGTAGATGGAAAAAAAATTGCCTATTATAGTTGCATGCATGTGAATTCCAAGGTTATGGGTTGGTTCTCTCGGGTTTTCATGGCTATGGGTGTCTGTCCGCCCCAGTAGGATTTGAGGAGTGACAAAAGTGGTATTAGAGCGGGTCATCCTAGTGAGTCTACCAAGCCGTGTCTATGTAGATTCTTTCTTATGGGTGTGTTGTGCACCACATCTATAAACAGGAGGCTATGGGACATTTAGGGGTTGTCTCTTTTTCTTCTTATCTTAGATCGTGCAATAGAGCCCATATTGTAGATGAAGTTATATTTAACCATTGAATCTATTTGTTTCTCTTATTATAGTAAGGATGCCAGTTACAAGAAGGAGTAAGAATACAAGTAAGTGAGTAGATGTGGCTGCCGGAGAAGGGACTAGTAAGTCACCTCCTATACAAGCTGATCAAAGTGAGGCTCAAGATGAGTATGTATTATAAACTTCTTCCACTCCAGAACAGCTAAGAAGAATAATAACCACATCCTCAAAGCCACCTATTAATGCTACTGATCAAGATCTTAGAAATGCGGTGCAACTTTTGGCTCGTATAGTTATTGGACAAGCTCAAGGGAAAGTCATTCCTACTATAGGTTCTAGTGGTGCAGATAGGGAAGCTAGCCTTTGGACGCAAGACTTTCTTAAATTGGATCCTCTCACCTTCACCGGATCAGATATTAATGAAGACCCACAAGACTTGATTGATCAAATCCAAAAGGCTCTAGATGTTATGCATATATTAGGTAAAGAGACAGTTGAGTTAGAAGCATATAGATTCAAAAGGGAGGCTATATTTTGGTACAAAGACTGGAAATAATCTAGAGGTATCGATGCACCTTCAGCTACTTGGAAAGAGTTCAAAGAGGCATTTATTGATCAATACCTTCCATTCGAGATTCGACAGGCCCGTGCAGATCAGTTCTTGAATCTTCGCCAGGGGAATATGAGCGTAAGGAGTACAACCTCCGATTTAACTCCTTGTCTAGGTATGCTTCTAATATTGTAGCTACTATGGATGATAGAGTTTATCGATATGTGGATAGGTTGGATCCATATTTGGTTAGAGATTGTACTATTGCTGCTTTGAACAAAGACATAGACATAGTAAGGATACAAGCTTTTGCACAAAAAATGGAGGATCAGAGGCTAAGGAGAAGAACACAAGAATTGGAAATAGGATATTCTAAGAGGGCCAGATCTACGGGGCAGTTTATGGAATCCCAAGGAGATTTTAGGCCTCAGTTTTCTAATAGACCACCTAGGAAATTATCTTCTTATTCTGTAGCTAGTGCTCCACCATAGTTTCAAGGGTCCAAAGGTAATCAATTTAGGCAAAGAAGTGAGAGTCAGAGTTCATGAATAGTGGGGCATCAAGGTCAATGAAGTATGAGCCAATTAAGACCTCCTCGACAGCCATGCAAATAATATAGAAAGCTTTATTTAGGTGTATGTCGGTTCGGGACAAATGCTTGCTTTTGGTGTGGTATGTCGGGGCATATGATGAGAGAATTCCCACAAAGGGGCATAGGTGGTATGGAACGACCTACTGGATCAGCCGTTGCATCATCATATCGGTACCTTATTCAGGTAGGGGTGCACCACCTGTGGGTCGTGTTAGGGGTGATAAAGGAGCAACTAGTTCTAGTGGAGTTCAGAATCGTACGTATGCTCTAGCGGATCGACAAACTTTAGAGGCTTCTCCAGATGTGGTTACAGGTACATTGTCTATCTTTTCACTTGATTTATATGCATTAATTGATCCCAATTCTACATTATCATAAGTCACTCCATTGGTTGTTGGAAAGTTTAAAAGAATACCAAAATTGCTAGCTAAGCCATTGGAAGTGTCTACGCCAGTTGGGGAATCTATTATAGCTAGAAGGGTTTATCGAAATTGTATTATAACTATTTGCGGTCTCTATACGATGGATGATCTTGTTGAGCTGGAAATGGTTGATTTTGATGTTATAATGGGTATGGACTGGTTGGCGTCTTGTTATGCCACAGTAGATTGCCGATCTAAAAGGGTGTATTTCCATTTTCCAAAGGAGGTAGTCCTTGAATGGAGAGGTAATATTAGTGCGCCAAGAGGTAAATTTATTTCTTATTTTAAGGCAAAAATAATGATTTCCAAAGGTTACATATATCATCTAGTTAGAGTGAAGGATACAGATGCGGAGCCACCAACTCTTCAAACTATTCCGGTGGTAAATAAATTTCCTGATGTATTTCCTGAAAACCTTCCAGGTTTACCTCCTGAACGAGAAATGGAGTTTGGTATTGATGTGATTCCAGGCACCCAACCAATCTCAGTTCCTCTGTATAGAATGGCCCTGGCAGAATTACGAAAATTGAAAGAGCAATTGAAAGACTTGCTAGAGAAAGGATTCATAAGGCCTAGTATGTCCCCCTGGGGCACACCAGTGTTATTTGTGCGTAAGAAAGATGGTTCATTGAGAATGTGTATTGACTACCGGCAACTGAATAAGGTGACTATTAAAAATAAATATCCCCTCCCAAGAATTGATGATTTATTTGATCAGTTACAAGGCGCCAAGTGCTTCTCAAAGATTGATTTGAGGTCAGGTTACCACCAAGTGAGGGTCAAAGAGAAGGATATACCCAAGATAACTTTCCGAACACGGTATGATCATTATGAGTTTCTAGTCATGTCATTTGGGATAACAAATACACCCGCAGCTTTTATGGATTTGATGAATAGGGTGTTTAAGACATTCTTAGATGTGTTCGTAATAGTTTTTATAGATGATATTCTAGTTTATTCCAGATCAGAAGAGGACCATGCCAATCACTTACGACAGGTGTTGCAGATTCTTCGTGATCGTAAGCTATATGCAAAGCTCTCTAAATGTGATTTTTGGTTAAAATCGGTGGCATTCTTGGTTCATATTGTATCTAGTGAAGGAATAAAGTTTGATACTCAAAAGATAGAAGCCGTGAAGAGTTTTCCAAGGCCCACAACGCCTACGGAGATTCATAGTTTTCTTGGGTTGGCAGGTTATTATAGAAGGTTTGTTGAAGGTTTTTCTTCAATTTCTGCACCTTTAACCAAGATAACACACAAAGCATCCAAGTTTCAATGGAATGATGCCTGTGAAAGGAGTTTCCAAGATCTGAAGAATAAGTTGACTTCTACACCCGTATTGGTACTTCCTGAAGGCACAAAAGGGTATGAGGTGTATTGTGATGCTTCAAAAATTGGCTTAGGATGTGCATTGATGCAGCATGGTAAAGTAATAGCATATGCCTCCAGACAATTGCGGTCACATGAGAAAAACTATCCTACGCATGATCTCGAGCTAGCAACAATTATATTTTCTTTAAAGATATGGCGCCACTACTTGTATGGGATTCATGTTGACATATATACTGACCATAAAAGTTTTCAATATATCTTTATCCAGAAGGATCTAAATTTGAGGTAGTAGAGGTGGCTTAAACTATTAAAAGACTATGATGTTGATATCTTGTATCATATAGGGAAAGAAAATGTGGTAGTTGATGCGCTAAGTCGTAAGGCTATGATGACGTCTATAGAAAGGAAAGGGATGATTAAAGATCTCCATCAACTAGCTAATTTGGGGGTTCTCCTTCTTGAAACTCCAGATGAGGGGCTTATTGTGCATAATGCAGTGGAATCTTCATTAGTAGCTGAAGTGAAAGAGAAGCAATATGTAGATCCAATTTTATTACAGCTTAAGGAGAATGTACAATGTAGTATGACTAAGGCATTTGAGCTTACGCGAGAAGGAGTACTTCAGTGCCAAAATAGATTATGTGTGCCTAATGTAGACGGGCTAAGAAAGAGGATTAGGACAGAGGCACATCATTCGAGGTATTCTATCCATCCAGGGTCAACTAAGATGTATCAAGATTTGAAAGAAATATATTGGTGGAGTGACATGAAGAAGAACATTACAAAATTTGTAGCCAAATGTCCAAAATGTCAAAGAGTTAAAGTAGAGCACCAAAAGCCCAGGGGTTATATGCTATGCATAGATCTTCCAATCTGGAAGTGGGACATGATCAACATGGATTCCGTCACTGGTTTGCCTCGTACATCTCGAAAGTTTGATTCCATATGGGTGATAGTTGATAGGCTTACCAAATCCGCACACGTCCTACCAGTTAAGACCACTTACACAGTTGAAGACTATGCGAAATTGTACATTAAAGAGATAGTTCGACTATACGGAGTGCCAATCTCTATTATATCAGATCAGGGAGCCTAATTTACTGCAAATTTTTGGAAGTCCTTTCAGAGGAATTTGGGAACACAAGTGAATCTGAGTACAACTTTTCACCCTAAAATATATGGACAAGCAAAACGTACCATACAAACACTTAAAGATATGCTACGAGCTTGTGTATTAGACTTTAAGGGTAGCTGGGATGATCATTTGCCTCTTATCGAGTTTGCCTACAACAATAGATATCATTCAAGTATCAAAATGGCACCATATGAAGCTTTGTATGGAATAAAGTGTAGATCACCAATTGGATGGTTTGAAGTGGGTGAAACTGCCTTGTTCGGGCCAAATCTTGTTTATCAAGCTATGGAAAAGGTTAAAGTAATTCAACAGTGGCTGGAAACAACCCAAAGTCGACACAAGTCATATGCATATATTAGAAAAAGAGGGTTAGATTTTTCTATCGGTGATTGGGTATTCTTGAAGGTATCACCAATGAAAGGGGTGATGAGATTTGGTAAGAAAGGGAAACTAATTCCACGTTATGTAGGCCCATATAAGATTATTCGTAGGTTTGGCCAGGTCGCATATGAGTTAGATCTACCCCAAGAGCTCTCAGCAGTACATCCGGTATTTCATGTCTCAATGCTTCGAAAGTGCATCGGAGATCTATCACATATCACTTCTATTGAAGACGTACAAGTTACAGAAGATCTCACTTATGAGGAAATACCTATTGCCATTCTAGATCGACAAGTTAAGAAGATAAGGAATAAAGAAATAGCATTTTTAAAAGTACTTTGGAGAAACCAGAAAGTAGAGGAGATCACATGGGAAGCTGAGGAAGCAATGAAATCCAAATACCCTCACCTATTCAAATACGAAGAGAAAGTCCAAGATGCTGAATTAGAGCAATAACAAGTAAGAGTTTATATATATATATATATATATATATATATATATATATATATATATATATATATATAAGTACTGTATGATGATAGAAATATTAACCTTAGGCTTGAACTTGTTTCGGTTGCACAATTATGCTAACATTCGAGGATGAATGTTCTAAAACGGGGAAGGATGTAACACCCCATATTTTTGTGTCTACTTGTTCTATTTATATGGAACTTGATATATCTTTGTGGTGTATATGGAATTCTAAATACTTCCCATGTGGTTTAATGTGACCAAGTATATACAAATTTTAAGTTAGATTAAAGAGTTAAGAACTAAAAATTGAGTATTTTGTTAAGTTGCTTTCTTGACTTACTTAAGCTAGTAGCTGGATCACTTACTTGAGATATTTGGACCAAGTTAATGGACCCAAGGTTATGGACCAAATTTGATCCTATGTTAAGGTACTCATTTGGGCCTAACTTAAGTAAAAGAGAAGAAAATAAAAAAAAAAAAAAGCCCAACACTCAAAGTTACAAAGGCTCATTTTAGTTTAGCCCAACTATGAATTAAATAAGCATGTACATAACCTACTAATACTTCTTTTTATCAACTTATTGGGCCAAATACACTACCACCTACTTGAATTAATTTTGGCCCAAGTTAAAGGAAAGAAAAGAAGGAGAATGGGCAACAAAGGCCCAATAGTTTTGGATCCACAAAATCCCAATATATTGGGCAAGTATATACATAATTTACTTGAAAAAATATAGACCAAAAATAGTCAATAAGTCTTCAAAGATCAGCTTCTATATA
Source organism: Capsicum pubescens (assembly GCA_030864215.1). Classification (NCBI taxonomy): domain Eukaryota; kingdom Viridiplantae; phylum Streptophyta; class Magnoliopsida; order Solanales; family Solanaceae; genus Capsicum; species Capsicum pubescens. Next base: position 281,859,237 of record CM061540.1, on the reverse strand, counting down.
TGGATTGGAAATCAGCAATTTTTTCTCATTTCAACCTAGACAAAAATTTCAGCTTTCTAGGTTTTTCTCTCTTGTTCTCTCTTGGCTATGAAGTAATCCTATTGATACACAAGGGCTCTTGGGATTGACATTCCTTCCAATATAAGGTATGTGAATAATTCATGATCTTGTACTAAGGAAACTATGTGTTCTTCAAGATTAATTTCCGGACAGCCCTCTCTTTAAGTTTTGATAGTCAATTGTTCTTAGTTATTAAGGGATTTCTCTTTTCTCTTTTGGTGTATGTGTGAAGGTATTAATATATTGAATAAATACACACTAAGGACTAAACTACCAAGGAAATCAAGGTATGGTTACTGTCCACTTTTGGCCTTTTTCCATATAAATGTGTTGATGGAGGATTACATATATTTTGTTGCTATTAAAGGATGATTGGTGTGTTGTTGCGGACTGTTTTGTGTCTTTGGGTTGGGGGATTCTCGGTTTCTATTGGGAAAAGGTGTGATTAGTTTTTGTTGAACTATAGAAGATGGATGTGGTGAGGCACCACTGAATTAATGATTGTGTACGTCTATTGCTCATTTTGCTTTGTGTCTTGGTTGGGAGGTGTAATGAAGCCAAAGTTGTGTCGAGGGATATTATATGAATATGTATGGTGTGTGGATGTAATTTTAGTATAAGAGGATTAAATTGATACCCTTTATTGATAAATTAAGGGCTTACTTCCCGTCCACTAGTTTGGTGAAGTTAAATAGCCAAAATGTGACGTTTGGTTGCTAATATTAGTTTGCCATATATTTCATTGTAGATAAGTAATCTAAAAGGGCAGAGAGTCGAGTTAGTTTGGTATTGGAGTTTTACAACCAGGTATGTAAGGCATACTCTATTTTTCACTCTTGGCATGAAAACGGACACTTGTTTCATCGAGCAAGCTTCCAAGATTATCCTATAACACGTGATACATAATAGCACCGTATGATATCCCATGTTACTAATGAACTTTATCCCACTCTATAATGAGTTAAAACACCTCAAGACATGCTTTCTACCAATCCTACATGTCTATTTTCACTAGTAAATTTTAGAATTTCTCTGGTTACTCAAATAAGACCCATGTGTTATTTTTAGCTCCTAAACACTTCATTAGCGTGCCAACAACTCCTTACTTAATTGTTATTGCATTTATTTCCTATTTACATGTATCTTATTGATAGATCATTGTTTCAAGGTACCATAATGTTATGACCACCGAAGTAACAATCTCAAAGGCTAATTAAACTAAGTAATGGAAATCTGTAAAACGGGTGGCAGCTCAGGGGTATAACCCTAGCATGGGCCGATCCCGGTACTTTATATGTGGGTTGCAGCTCAGGGACGTAAGCCTAGCATGGGCCAATCCCAATGTTTATTTACAGATGGCAGCTCAGGGGCATAAGGCTAGCATGGGCCGATCCTGATTTGTTATTTACCACTGATCAACTGGTCATTCATATCATATGGATTACAAAAATAATGAATTAAGAAGGTAAAATAAGGAAAGAAATGTAATGTACCCTGTTCCACAAGTAAATGTAAAGGTGGTCTCTAGCACTATTTTTACACTTGCTCCAGATTTTTATTGAACCTTTGTATCTTGTATTGTTACTTTTTTGCCTTGCATACTCGGTACATATTTTTGTACTGACTCCCCTTATGGGGGACCTATATTTTATGCTACAGGAACAGGTGCTTCGGCAAACACGCCTCCTCAGTAGGATACCAGGATATCAATCTGCTATTAGTGAGCTCCAGTTTGCTTCGGGACTTTCCGAGTGGGTTCTATATATTTTTGGTATTGTATAAAAGTTAATAGTATGGAGGGGGTTTGTCCCGACCTTAGCTAAGTTCTATGTATCGTCTAGAGGCTTTGTAGACCAATGTAAAGGTAGGCATGGTAGTGTGTTATCTTGTAGATGTTATGGCCCCAACGGCCAAGTCTATTATGTATATAGTTTTAGGGCTTGTCATTTATATTTTTTTTATTAAGGCATTATATCCGTAGATGGAAAAACCTTTTCCTATTATAGTTGCATGCATGTGAATTCCAAGGTTATGGGTTGGTTCTCTCGGGCCTTCACGGCTACGGGTGCTTGTCCGTCCCAATAGAATTTGAGGTGTGACATAGGATATCTGTTGCAGCATATAACCAACCTTTTACAACGGATGATAAATCTGCTGGAAACAATAAAAATAGACCATACATCTATTGCTCCAGGTAGGATATCTATTGCATCATATAACCAACCTGTTGCAACGGATGAGTAATTCAATGGAAATAATAAAAATAAATCACTCATCTGTTGCACCAGGTAGGTTATCTGTTGCAAATTATAACCAACCTGTTGCAGCGGATGAGTAATCCATTTGAAATAATAAAAATAGATCACTCATCTGTTGCACCAGGTAGGTTATTTATTGCAACCTATAAGCAACATGTTGCAGCAAATAAGTAATTTGTTGGAAATAATAAAAATAGATCACTCATCTGTTGCATCAGGTAGGTTATTTATTGCAACCTATAACCAACCTGTTGCAGAAGATGAGTAATTCATTGGAAATATTAAAAATAGATCACTCATCTGTTGCACCAGGTAGGTTATCTGTTTCAACCTATAACAAACCTGTTGCAGCGGGAGAGTAATCCACTGGAAACAATAAAAATAGATCACTCATCTGTTGAAATAGATCACTCATCTGTAGCCAAATGAGTTATCTATTGGATCAATATTTTTTAGATTTTTCCAAACAGAAGAGTCATCTGTCGCAATAGATGAATGATCTGTTAAATTGTTCATCTATTGTATCAGATTTTCATTGTTACATTAAATTTTCATGTGTTGCATCAAATTTCTATTTGTTGCATCATATTTGCATCTGTTGCATCAGATGGTTCATCAGTTGCAACAGATGTTTAATCTGTTGCATCAGAAGGTTCATCTGTTGCATCAGATGGTTCATCTTTTGCCTCAGATAGTTCATCTGTTGCATCAGATGGTTCATCTGTTGCAACACCATTTTTATCAAGAAAAACAATAAAACAATCCAATAACACTAACACAACACACACTAAGAACATCAACGGTGCCCACAAATCGTCAATATTGTTATTTTGCATTTGTACAAATACAAACAACAAAAATTAAACTTCAAAAAACTCTACGGACACCAACAAATCGAATTAACAGTTTGACAATAAAAACTAAAATAAAAATAAAAAATTATATTTCACACTGGAAAGAGTAGAGAAGAAATGTCAGAAATTAGGGTTTTATTCAGTCCAAATTTCAAATTTAAGCAAGAAATATTGAAATTGTTAACAAATACTAGGAGAGAAGTTGACTCAAGTTCCTCTTTTCCTTCATAACTAAAAATACATAATTTTTTACCTGTAAAGGAAGAAATGGGACGACAAAGAACACAAAATTACTATCGCCGGAGAACACTGCTTGTCACGTCGATTAACAGTAGAAATTCAAAAAGAAACTCGACCAGCTATTTGTTGCCGGAGCTTAAAGTTGCCGGGAATTGAAGGGAGAAATTTTGCAAAATTGTTGGTTGGGAGAGAGTTGAGAGAGACAATCTCGAGAGAGAGAGAGGAGAGAGACAGTTGATTTGGAAATGAGAGGGGTGTTGGTTGATTTATATTTTTGAAAAGATTAGAAAGTTTAGAAAATATTAATCAAGTCCACAATTAACTTAATCAAGTTTCCTAATTATGTTTGACCCTTTAAGTTGGTCAATATCACCAGTCCTTCATTCAAGACTTAAATGACACCTTTCCTTCAATTTTCTCTACAAAGTCACATGAGCAAAAGTAGAACTTAGACCAATGACTCTATTTTTTTAGCACAATAATTAGGGATACAAAGAAAAAGAAAAATTGAATTTGCTTCCTCTTGTTCCCATTTATTTCTATCACATACTTAATCTTCTAAATCCAATTATTTCACTACTTAACCGGAAACGTCACATTACTCGCTATCAAAATCCAAATCCCTATAATCAGGTTGATCCTCAATCTTAGTAGCCAGATTTTGATTCTTTATAGCTTCTCATTTTTGTTCTTTTTTGTTTCTTTTTTTTCCTCTGTTATCTCTAGTTTTTATTTTTTTTTTATTTTTTTTCCCTTTTTCTATCTCTAACCCTACTTTTCTCTTGTTTTTTTATGTTTCCTTTTTCTTCTTTATTCTTTTTAAAAAAAAATTCCTTCCCATTTTTTTCTTTTTTTATCCTATTTTATATTTATATTTTTTTTATATTTTTGAAAAAATATAGCTAAGTCAAGTACAAGTCACGGATGATGACGAAAACATCATAACCACTCATTGTATTTATATTGACCATCATTTATTTTTTTTATTTTTCCTTTTCTCTTTTTTTTTTCATTTCTTTATTATTATTATTTTTTATTTCGTTTTCGTTTTCTTTTCTTTTTATCGATTCTTTCTTTTCGTTATTTTTTCTCTCTTCTATCTCTAACTTCTATTTTTCTTTCTTCTTTTATTTCTTTTTTCGGTTTTTTCCTATTTTCATTTTTTTGTTTCTTTCTTTTCGCTTTTTCTCTCTCTTGTATTTCTAACTTCTATTTCTCTTTCTTTTCTTTTTTTAATTTTTTTTTTAGTTTTTTTTTTAGTTTTGATTTTCTTTTTTGTATTTTTTTCTTTCTCATTCTTTTGATTTTATTTTATATTTTTGTATTTTCTGATAATATGTATGTCGAGTACAAGCCATGGATGATAACAAAAATATCACAATCGCTTATTGTATATGTATTTACACCATCATTTGTATTTTTATATTCGTTAATATAATTATATTTGTATTTTATAGTTTGCACTTTTATTTGTATTTTATAGTTCACATCATTATTTTTATTTTATACAATTCGCACTTGTGGGTATGTTGTTGTTGTTGTTGTTGTACAATTCGCACTTGTATTTTAAAGAGCTATTTTATATTTGAATTTTATCGTTTATTGCATATTGTATTTTTATTTTATTGTTTCATTCTATTTGTATTTATATTCTATTTTCAATGATGTTGTTGTACTTTTAAAGAACTATTTTGTATTTGTATTTATAAGTTGACTGCATATTATATTTGTATTTGTAATTTCATTTGGTTGTATTTGAATGTGTGGTCGACAGTATCATTTGTATTTTATAACATTTGAAAAAGATTTTTTTTCTCTATGAACACTTATATTTATATTCATTGATACAAATTATATTTTATTAATACAACTATAAATGTTAAATTATACAAAAAGAATTTTTAAATTAAACAAATACAAATGTTAAATTTGTATCAAACGATACATATTTATACAATTTAAACCATACACATACAAATGATAAATTTGACATACCACTACTAATGATACATTTGCATTGAATGACATATTGTATATTTGTATATTTAGTCTCAAATAAATACAATTAATCCATATAATTATTTGTATATAAATACAAATGATAAATTATAATCATTAATGACTAAACTATTCAAATACAAATGATAAATTTATTTAAAATATATAGTACGATACAGATAAATATAAAATATAAAATACAAAAATAACAACAAAAATCAAGAGAAAAGAAAAGACAAAAAAGGAGAGTAAAGACAAAAAAAAAAAACAAGAATGAAAAAGGAAAAAAACTGCAAAAAAAAAAAAGAAATAAAAACGAAAAGAAGAAAAAAAGAGATGAAAAAAATGGGGGGAAATGAGAAAAAAAAGAAAAGGAATATATAAAAAATGAGAAAAAATGAAAAAAAAAATAGAAGATAAAGAAAAATAGAAAATAAAGAAGAGATGAATTATATTTAATAGCGAAGAGACATTATAAATTATAATTAATTAAAACTTAACCTAAATAGGATAATTAACCGTTTATTTGTTAATATACGAAGTTCTCCCATTAATATTCCACAAGGTAGAGGCTTGTGGTAGGTAGAGGCCTGTGACACATGACAAAGATGTTAATTTCCTAGCGGATTGCAAAACAAATACACTCCCCTTAATTTTAGCCTATAATCTCTCATAAACGAAAGTACAGATAACTAAGGAAGTTTACCTTTTATCAGTACTAGGTATATGAGCATTTCTGGAATTCAAGAATGGTGCTTCTGTTGTGGATGATGGAGGAATTATAAATCTCGAATGAAATCTAATCTATATATAAATGCAACATCAATGTTCATTTGTACATACTGTGACGGGATCTCATCTTGTTGGTCTTTATACCACTCATCAAATGGTTCAGGAATCAAGCAGACAAGTTGGCATAGTTGTATGTTAAGAGTTATGTGTATCTATGTATCTGCGTGTCTATGTCATATTTGGGTTAGAGTTGTAACCATACATACGTGTACTAAAAGAAAATTTCCCTAGTATTTTTGTCCTCCTTATACTAAAAGAAAGTTTTCATCAATAATATGGTTGCTTGCTTGAGTTGCTGGAGGAAAAAAGTGGGTATAGGATAGTAGCTAAACATGAAATAACTGATAAGAAATGAACTTTCGGCCTAAATTACAAAAATTAATTTATGAGGTAAAGATTGTGCAAGATCATACTCAAAACTCTTCCCATCCCTCAACAGCTTCTCCTGGACCACTCAACACCCCTACACTCCTAGACTTACCAATTGAAGCATAGACAATGTAACATGGAGACCAAACATCAGGTAATCTTCACATTACTTGCTTGCTCGCAGTCCCTTTCAATCTTATGTACGTTCTTGGAGAAGGATGCCGGGTACTTAAGTTTTTGGGTAGTTTTCAACCCCTCTGATGCACTTCTGAATTTACCTTCCAGTGTTGAACCTAGGATGGATGTGTCTTGTCAGCTGTTGATCTTTGACCTCGCTAATATATAAGTTTTGTAAGGCCTTAACTATTTTATGTATAGGCTTCACACTGTCACTGGAAAAAACAGCAGAATTTTTTATGAACTTTTATCAAGGAGTCTATGCAAATCACCGATGATTCATAATTAACAAGGTGAAGTGATATCCCTTGGCTATAGCTGCATCAGTCATTACTCATGTCCTCCATTGCACTTTCTTAATTTATTATTACGAGATGAAGAAGTTGAAAAAGAACACTAAGGTCTCGTGGTTCACATTCAGTGGAGGCAAAAGACGCTAGATGATCTGTTCCCATCTGCCTTAAGCTTTGTATCCAATAATTGGTCAAGGCGTGAGAAGTCTGATTGTGATGCACAATGGTTTCATTCTCCATTCACTTTCATTAGCTTTAATGAACTGATGTTTCCCTTAACCTTAATTTTAGCATATTACGTATGTCAATACAACTTCCGTCAACAATGTGAAGTATATATTTGTCTGATGGTTCAACCAAAATCAGAACTACGTTCATTATTGACCCAAAACATATAAATCCCCTCTCAAATTTCGCTGACCAAAGAGTTGGAAGTGCAACTCTAATGTAGTACCAAAAAAGGGTGGAGGAAAGACAAAGGGGAGAAATGAGAAAGCAGAGAAGGGAAGTGATGATAATCAAAAAGGAAGAGAGGTAGAAATAATAACAGGGAAATAGATTATTCATCGGTCATTATTCCTAACAAAATAACATCCCATTTACAGTGTAGAGATTTCTGAACAGGGATGACATGGCAAGACGGGGCAGAAGAGGGAAGATAGATGCATCCTTTTAAACTCTACATTTCAAAGTGCAAGCATACAAAATCCACAGAATGCCCTGTTTTGAAGAAGTTTTTGGATATTGAAGTTCTACATAACAAAATCAGAGCTTTCAGTCAAATGGAGTGCCCTGGAATAGCAAAAGTTTCTGGACAAGGTCACCAGAGACTAGAAATCTTATAGAGGAAAATGCTCAGGAGAAAAGAACATATACAGGGAGGGGGCAGGTAAGGTGAGACAATCAAAACACTTCAATGACTAACTAAAAATATAATGCGCCAAGTCATCAACAAAAACAGATTATATAGGAAAAACACTAAAACATAGTCTGGCATATGTACATGTCCATCACATTGTACCAGTTGCCCTACCAAAGCTAGTACAATTATGAATTTAACAATAACATCAACTTTACAAAGTTCCAGCAATGCAAAAAGAAATGTCGGAGAAATGTAGATAGGAAATTGATGTAGTCACGTAGGTGAAGTACAAAGCTACAACAACAACAAACCCAGTATATTCCCACATAGTGGGGTCTGGGAAGGGTAAAATGTACGTAATTCATACCACTACCTCCGAAGAAGTAGTGAGGCTGTTTCCAAGAGACCCCGGCTCAAGACAAAGGACCATAGACAAAAACATCGAAAGCGAGCAGCATGATAAACTAATAGAGATACGTGAAGTACAAAGCAAGTACACGTTAAATTGCACAACGTCAACCTACAACAAAGTTCCGGCAACAATTAAAGAAAGGTCAGATATATATTCCTGCAGCATTAATGATACTTAACCAACTACAAATAAGAACGCTTCAGTGCAATTTCAAGACTCCAACAAGTAAGAAGAAACCCCTTTTAAATGCGAGGTAACAAAAGGCATCTTGAGAAGGATAACAAACAAAATTGCTAAATCGAATGTATAACAACACTTCGAGGTAGTTTCATATTTAACTTCACATGGTAAAACAACTGAAATACACTATTTCTCTAAACAAAACAAAAAATGGATAATCGAAAAAAACGTCTTACCAATAGTTCAGCAATAAAATTCTCTTTTTCCAAGCATAGACCCTTTATCCTTCCAACTTCAACACAACAAAGGTAAAAAAAGCCGAGGCACATATATTTCAAATAAAGATGGCCGTGTGGAAAACAAAACTCATCATGAACTAGATTAAATGGAGAGCTATTTAGGAAAAAAAGAAACAAATGGAAGAGAATCTGATACTACTTCCCTTTTTCCCATTTAAACAAAATTACAAAAAGTCATAGCCCAAGTCGGGCATAATGAATTTGAGAACTGTCTCTATACCACCAAGGTGAATTAGATTTCTTTGTCCCCTCCCAAAGGAGAGGGTTAGGGTTAAAATTAGCGATAAGGAGGAAGTCTAAAAGAAATGTAAAAGATGAAAGATAGAAGAAAAAAATCAGCCAGTCTTAGAGCTGTGAGGCGGCCACCATCCTCACAAAAGGAAGGAGAGGAGGGGGCAAGAGCAAGGACAATTCGGTCTTCGCATGAACAGAATTTAGGAAATCATCTGCTCCGTAGATAATAAATGGAAACCCCTCCTCATCGAACATTTTTTGTGTATATACAGATTACAGGATATAAATGAACAGTGGCAGACCGAGAGCTAGACAACCATGATAATTGCATATAACAAGAAAGGCGTATGAGAAGCAAAGTAGAACAAACCAATTCAGGCAATATAAAAGATATGCATGAATGAATACTCACATAGTCATCCCATCTAAGAGGTTGATATCGAAGAATGAGGTTTCAACAATGAAATTTTGGGATATAATCAAAGACACATCTAGAGAGCCAAAGTCACTCTTAACTGCAATGATTGCTAATGCCAGTTTTGCTAATGCCAATTCTTTAGTACCAATTATAGGAGAGAGGGCTACAAACGTTTGATTATCCTGGTAAAACAAGAATGACATGGTATGACAATCCTCGACATGTGGCCAATCTAGTTGTGCTTGAAGACTATTGGATTGAAACCATTTTTCCTGAAGATAATCATAGCCATATAAGTAGAGGTCATTGTTGAACCAATACATAGTTGAATGGCATAACACTGGCTTGTATTACTGATTACAGAGCATAGAAGGTCAAGATAGTGACATCCTTCGAGCCCATTCAGAAGTTTGAATTGCAAGCTAAGATGTTGATCCCATTCATTGTTAACGACACCGTAAAGGAGAAATGTATCGTTGGAGTAAAATATTATCCTTGTTTTATCATCCAAAAAACAGGCAATAGAAAAACTACAAAAATCTTCAATACCATCCAGCTTGGGCTTGCATTGCCATGTTCGGGAGTATTCATGATCTGGCATGTACAGAATGAAAACTTCATTCTCGATTCTACGAGAATTTTGATGAAAGCCTTTCATTTGCTTCTCTTCGATGGAAGAGATGGTAATATTCACACAGATGTGTCAAATCTGTGACCCTGTCATATTTTTTATCGAGTTCGGGTGGAAGCTTATCACCACCAATAACATATATCTTCTTCCTATCATAGGAAAACACAAACTGTTCGTACCAACGAAGATTCCTGCTAGGTACTATGCACTCCCAATTGGGAGTAGAACTAGAACTAGTGGTTGTAACATCCCAAAAATTTAGAACATTCGTTCACCCAACATTGTATAAAATACAAGTACATGTGGAAACAAACTTCATACTTTTGTAGTGTTGAAGTGATTTATACATGTATTAAGGCCTCAAGTAACTCCAAACTCATATCCAAGTCAAAACCTCCCTTACCAATTGATTTCTAATGAAGTGTCTTGCTATAGTCAACTTCGAATGAGCATAACTCCTATATTCTATACTTTTTTGGGGTTCAAGACCCACCAAATGATAGATAATTGAATTAGCTTTCCAATGTATCCTATTTCGTCTTTATCCGACGTCGGAGTAAACAGTTATGACCATTTTACTGAAGCCCCATCAAGCTGTCAGACTACCTATGACCCTAACCTACGATCCGTAGTTTAAAACTAGGTCAATAGGTTGAGTTGTAGGTAGGGGACTGAAGGCTTAAAAAAATATCTGATTTTCACGACCCTACCTAAGGTCCGTAGGTTGCTGAGAGCTGAAAAAGACGGTCTAATACTGTAATGCCCCGAGAGTACACCCTAGGCACCACACGGTGCTTACGGTCCCGAGAGACCACAAGCTAACCCATGAGCTGGTACTTGCTGTGAGCACTGAATAATAACAACAAAACATATGTGCAAAATATCTGAATACGCCAAAAGGTTTTAAATACTAAAACTTTTATAAATCATGAATCTAGAAACATTAGTCTTAAAACATCTGTCCGAAAATGATAAAATAATGAGAAAACTGACTGTCTGTCTAAAATATCTGAAAGCCTCTAAAACTGACTAAATATGAGTTGATGTGATAGGCCCCAACTAACTCCAAATAACTACTGAACTGAAAACATGAAAGTAAATATAGCCTATCCTCAAAATATGAGGACTCAACACTGCTACAGCTGATACTCTGGAAGGTCTAAGTGTAATCTAGGAACTGCGCGTCCGAACCTATGATATGATACATCATAGCGCAAGAAAATAGTATGCGATCAGTACTTTAAATGTACTGGTATGCTAAATAAGGTAGGCTGATATGCATGGTTTCATGTGCATAAATAGTAACTGACTGGATAAATAGCATGAAATACTGAATAGAATGCATAAAATCTATAAGTACTGAAGATGCGTGAAATCTGTAAATACTGAGGATGTATGACCAAGCATAAAACATATTCTGAATATAATTTGTAAACTGAGATACTAAAATCTGGTAACCGAATTACTAATATTTGTATGCTATGGTAAAGCAACTAAAACTAAATTACTAAGCTGATTACTGGACTGAGACTGTGGTATCTATCATCTAACCAACAGGCCCCAATATGAGCAAATTGGGGTCCAACCTGTGACCCTAGTTGGAAAGGTGTCAGTACCGTGCTACGGGTACTAACACTGGCTATGCGGATCAACTAAAGTGTTGTCCCGAAGGACTAAGGGTTACCCTCAATTGGCAGATACCCATATGAGATCAACCCTCAATTGGTAGGTCAACATCTCAGCCTATGTTGGCTACATAGTTCTAGAACGCAGGGAATGCTACTAAGGTTGCACCCTCAACTAGCAGGTGAGACCCCATCCTTGGGTTCACTCGATGCTAATCCTACTCCTAACTGAACTGACTTGGAATACTGAATTGTTCTAAAATGGACTGATTATGATAACTGGCTAAACTGATAATGCTCATAGAATATTCTAAAACTATTATGAAGATACTGAGAATAAGTAAACAACTATGATTTCAGGTATTCATAACCCCCAGTATTCGATAGCTATCATAACAATATAGTACTAAACTTTGGGGACATAATATGAAAGCATTTATTCAAAATCCATTCTTATAGGCATTTCATCAAACACTTGATATGCATATTGTAAGTTAAGCATAGGGATAGTTTAAATCTTGTAGGAATAGCATGGTTTTATAATCATGATCACTAATTATGGTTTAAATTGATGAATAGCAACATTAAAATATGTGGGGTTTAATAACAACAACAATTTTATGTAAACACGATAAGAAATTACAATTCATGGGAATTCATGGTTAAAATCGTAATTTAAAATCATAATAACTTGTAAAGATCACAACTTTGAATTTAAGATTGGATACTAAGGCTCCATGGGTGAAAGGACCCCATACATTAACACTTAACATACCTGGGTTGATGAATTCGTGAGAGCTCTTGGGTTTCTTCTTGAGATTTGATATTTAATATTGAAGTCTAGGGTTTTGTTCTTGAAAGATAATTAATTTCTTGAAGAGGATTTATGAGTAATGGGGCACATAATGCCCTTTTAGAGTGTTAATTACGTGTTTTGGACGGATTTGGGGCTTTGGGAATTGACCAAACGGTCCCTGAAAAAATTAAGTCATGAACTGAAAATTCCAATTTTACAAGTTGGTGCGACGCGGTGCTTATCGCGTCGGGCCACTGGAAAAGGACAGTCCCCATTTTATCCAGCAGCGCGATGCGGTGCTATCGCGTTACACCTCTGAAAATGGACAACTGCGAACTGGAACTTTGGCGCGATGCGGTGTCATCATGGTGGCTCACTAAAATATGACAAATAGAAAAATTCCCTTTGGCGTGACGTGGTGGCAATCATGGTGACACACTGGAAAAGGACGAACGTCATTTTTGGGGTCACTGTGATGCGGTGCTGCTCGTATTGAGCTACTGCTTTCACTAAAAGTGTCATAACTTCTCATCCGTGTATAGGATTTGGGTGAAATTGGTATCATTGGAAAGCTAATTCAATTTCCTACAAGTTGGTGGATCTTGAGATGGAGAATTCTGATTAGATAAAAAGATATGCTCATTTGAAGTTGACTAAAGCAACATTCCTATCGAAAATTCAATCTGTAAGGAATATTTTGATTCGTCCAATAGCTGGGAGTTATTTGAGACCTTAGTATACATCAAACTAACTCATAAAACTATCAAAGAACCATAATGTACTATGCAAAAGCTTGAAATATGACTCTAACATTGGTTTGGATTTTTGGGGTATTACAATATCTCCCCCTTTGGAATATTCATCCTCAAATGAGACTGGTTAAGATGCAATACACTGAGGAACTGAGATTACATTCTAAATATACATGATGAAAACATGATTACATGACTGAATCTAAAACATGGCACATAACTGAACTGGTTCTTTGAATGCATGACTGGCATGAGAATGATATGCACCTAAAACAAGCATGGGAATAAGAAATTCTAAGAAGATTGTTACCTTAAGATGAGAAATTCTTATGCTTCCCAAGTGGCTCCCTCAACAGACTGATTCCGCCAAAGAACTTTGACTAGGGAAACTTCTTTGTTCCTTAGTCTACAAAATTGTTGATCAAGGATTTTGACTGGAATTTCTTCGTAAGAACGGTTGTTCTGAATATCTACACTCTTTATGGGGACTACAACTGTTGGGTCTCCAATACACTTCTTTTAGGAAAGAGGTATGGAATATTGGATGCACTGATGCTAAGTCTGTAGGCAACTCAAGCTCATAAGCCACTTTTCCGAAAAGACTCATAATTCTAAAAGGGCAACATATCAGGGACTAAGCTTCCCCTTCTTACCAAACCTCTTCACTCCCTTCATGGGAGAGATCTTTAGATATATGAAATCACCAATCTAAAACTCAAGATCTTTCCTTCTCACATTTGCATAAGATTTTTGTCAGTTTTGAGCTGCCTTAAGCCTCTCCCAAATCAATTGTACTTTCTCTAAAGCATTAAACACCAAGTCAGGCCCTATCAAAGAGATTTCTCCTACTTCAAACCAACCAATCGGGGATCTACATATCCTTTCATATAGAGCCTCAAATGAAGCCATCTGAATACTGTAATGATAGCTGTTATTATACACGAATTCAATCAAAGGCAAATGATCATGCCAACTTCCCTTAAATTCAATGACACATACTTTCAACATATCCTCAAGGGTCTGAATGGTCCTTTCTGCTTGACCATCTGTCTGAGGGTAAAAGGTTGTACTGAGGTGAACTTGGGTACCAAGACCCTTCTAAAAAGCTTTCCAAAAGTGAGAGGTGAACTGAGTACCCCTATCTGAGATGATAGACAACGAAACACCGTGCAACCTAACCAACTCTCTAATATAGAGCTTGGCATAGTCCTCGATTGAATAAGAAATATAAACTGGCAAGAAATGGGCTGTTTTTGTCATCCTGTCTACAATGATCCATATCAAATCATGTAACTGACAAGTACGAGGAAAACCTATCATAAAATCCATGTTCACTACCTCCCACTTCTAAGTTGGAATACTGAACTCCTGTATAGACCCACTAGGATTCTGATGCTTAATCTTAACCTGCTAACAAGTGGAGCACTTAGCCACAAACTCTGTAATATCCCCTTCATCCCACTCCACTAATAAATTTCCCGTAGATTGTGGTACATATTCATGGCCCCTGGATGAATCGAGTAATGCGCACCATGCACTTCTGCAAGAATTTACTATCTCAACTCATCAACACATAACACACATAGTCTACCATGGCAACACAACACACTATCTCCCCCTTGGGAGAAGACCTCTACTTTCTGATCTCTGACTGAATCCTTTAGTTTCACCAGACTAGGATCTCTATCCTATTTTTCTTTCACTTCGGCAACCAAAGAAGATTCTGAACTATTCTGAACTCAAACGCTATCCTCAGCTAAATTAACCAAATGAACACCTAACCTGGCAAACTGATGAATTTCTCCAACTAACTTCTTCTTATCACCCTCAACATGAGCAATACTACCTATAAACAATCTACTTAAGGCATCTGCCACTACATTGGCCTTGCCCGGATGGTATAAAACACTCATATCATAATCTTTCAACAATTCTAACCATCTCCTCAAGCGCAGATTCAAATCCTTCTACGAAAACACATACTGCAAACTTTTGTGTTCTATGAACACATTAACATGCACCTCATACAAATGATGACTCCAAATCTTTAAGGTAAACACAACAACTGCTAGCTCAAGATCATGGGTGGGATAATTCTTTTCATGGGTCTTAGCTGTCTAGAAGAATAAGCCACAACTTTACCCTTCTACATCAAAACACACCCCAACCTAACTCTGGAAGCATCATAGTACACAACAAACCCATCTGAACCATCTTACAATGTCAAAACTGGGGTTGTGGTGAGTCGATCCTTCAACTCCTGAAAACTCTTCTCACAAGAATTTGACCACTGAAAATTAACTTTCTTCTGAGTCAATTTGTACATGGGGGATGCAATAGATGGTTTGTTTTCAGTGATGGACAGTTTCTCATGACCTTCATCTTTTGAGGATCAACTCTAATTCCATCACTGAAAATAATATGGCCAAGGAAAGCTAGTGATCTTAGCCAAAATTTGCACTTACTGAATTTAGAGAATAAATGATGGGCTCTAAGAGTATGCAATACTATTCTGAGATGGTCTGCATGATTATTTTCATTACGGAAGTAGACAAAAAAGTCATCAATGAAGACTATGATGAACATGTCCAAGTACTACTTGAACACTTGGTTCATCAAGTCCATGAAGGTTTCTGGGGCATTTGTGAGACCAAAGGACATGACTAGAAACTCAAAGTTACCATACTGGGTTTTGAAAGCTGTTTTCAGAATCTCACATTCTCTAACTCTGAGATGATGATAGCCGGATCTAAGCCCTATTTTAGAAAAGTAGCTGGCACCCTAAAGTTTGTCAAAAAAGTCATTAATTCTGGGAAGTGGGTATTTTTTTATTGTGACTTTGTTCAACTGACGGTAATCAATACATATTCTAAGAGAACTGTCTTTCTTATGCACAAACAGAACTGGTGCGCCCCATGGGGAAAAAATGGGCCTGATGAATCCCTTGTCTAGGAGATCTTTCAATTGTTCTTTCAACTCTTTGAGTTTGGATGGAGCCATTTTGTATGGTGGAATAGAGATAGGCTATGTATCTTGGAGAAGGTCTATTTCAAAGTCAATTTCCCTTTCGGGAGGAACTCCGGGATAATCTTTATGGAACACATCTGGAATTTCCCTCACTACTGGAACTGACTTAAGAGTTCAAGTCTAAGAATTAGAGTCTTTGACTCAAACAAGATGATAAATACACCCCTTGGATATCATATTTCTCGCTCTAAGATACAAAATAAGCTGACCCCTAAAAGCTATAGTACTACCCCTCCATTCAAGGACTATTTTATTTGGAAACTGAAAATGAACTACTCTATTTCTACAATTAACTGAAGCATAACATGAGTGGAGCCAATCCATGCCGAGAATGATGTCCAAATCTATCATCTCTAACTCCACTAAATCAATTGAAGTGACTTTCTGAGATATTGTGATCAAACAGTTCCTGTATACCTGCCTGGCTATAATAGAGACACCTACTAGGGTAGACATTAAAAAGACTCTTCTAAGATTTTGGGACTAACTCTGAAAATGATGGTTATGTAAGGAGTTACAAAAGAAAGAGAACCTCCAGGGTCTAATAAAGAATAAACATATAAATTAAAAACCTGTAACGTACCAGTAACCACATCAAGAGAATTCTTCTGATCCTTTCTAGACTGAAGTGTATACAATCTATTTGGATGCTGACCAGTGGTAGCACTGGAAGAGCCACCCTGTTGAGTCGGCCGACCGTCTAGAACTAGGGGATAACTTGACTGACCCTGCTGACCACTCTTTGGGCAATACCTGACTCTGTGGCCTGGCTTTCCATACCCAAAACAAACATCACTACCGACCCTACAAACACCCTAATGATTTCTACCATATTTTTGGCAAAGAGGATTCGTACGAGCACTGTTAACACTACCTTGGGACTTAAAGCCTAGCGCCCTATCCTGAGTGTCATTTATGAACTTAGGTACTGGGCACTAGCTGAAGATGGAGCTGGGACTGAATATTTCTGATTGAACTGAGGACGGTTACCACCTTGTGACCTTGGCTAATTAAAATTAAAGCTACTCGTTCTAGCCCTCTTGTTCTTCCCCTCTATCTCCTTATTTTTCTTCTCCTCAATCTATTAAGCATGGACTATAAGCCTAGACAAGTCCATCTTCTTAATCAATATTGCAGTCCTACACTCCTTGACCACACTGTCAGATATACTAGACACGAACTTACTCATCTTAGACCTGCTATCATCTACCATATGAGGAGAATACTTAGCTAAGTAAGTAAACTTGAGTGAATACTCCTTTACACTCATGTTGCCCTGCCTCAAGTTAATAAACTCTAACACTTTGGCTTTTCTCAGCTCCATGGGAAGAATCTATCTAAGAAGGTTGTAGCAAACTCTTCCCATTCTATATGCCCTGCATCTGCACCTCTATCCAGTTTCCACTACTTAAACCATGTATGAGCCATATCCAGAAACTGGTAAGCAGCTAATTTAGCACTCTCACTAGAAGTCACCCCCATTATGTTTGTTACCTTCAGCACTATGTCTAAGAATTCCTGCGGATCCTCTTTAGATTTGGATCCTAAGAGAAGAGGAGGATTCATTTGGGTAAAGTCCCAAATCCTAGCTGCAATAGTATTGGCCACTAGGTTAGGCAGAACAACGGCTGGCTGATCATTTTGAGCTTCCATAGAATGGGCTAAAGTAGTGAATATATCTCTAAACTCTACATGAGAAACATGTTTGTTCAGGTGATCTTCCTGAATGGGAGGAGGTGCTGGCTATTTTACGTTTCTTCTTCTATTTGACTTTCTGGGAGGCATTTTCTATAAATGGAAGGGAGAATAGATTCGACAAAGAGATTAACATGAGCATCACGCTCAATCGCATGACATAAACACTGAAAGAAGGGAAACTTTTCTTAAAATGCCTCATAGCCTCTTACGCATAAGTGTGGCGCGCTTCACACCCATGCATAAGACTCTACTTGGTGCAATATTAAAACTTCCTAGGACACTTTAAAACCCTAATCTCTGATACAAAGTTTGTAACACCTAGAGAGTACACCTTGGGCGCCACATGGTGCTTACGGTCCTGAGAGACCATAAGCTAACCCATGAGCTGGTACCTGCTGTGAGCATTGAATAATAATAGCAAAATACATGTGCAGAATATCTGAATACGCCATAAAGTTTTAAATACTAAAATTTTTCTAAATCGTGAATTTGGAAACATTAGTCTAAAAACAACAGTCCAAAAATCATAAAATAATGAGAAAACTAACTGTCTGTCTAAAATATCTGAAAACCTCTAAAACTGATTGAAAATGAGTTAATGGGATGGGCTCCAACTAACCCTAAATAACCACTGAACTGAAAACATAAAATTAAATATAGTTTGTCCTTAAAATATGAGGACTCACCACTGCTACGGCTGATACTCTGGAAGGTCTAAGTGTGATCTGGGAACTGCGCGTCCGAACCTATGATATGATACATCATAGCATAAAAAAAGAGTATGCGATCAGTACTTTGAATGCACCGGTATGATAAATAAGGTAGGATAATATGCATGGTTTCATGTGTATGAATAGTAACTAACTGGATAAATAGCATGAAATACTGATTAAAATGCATGAAATCTGTAAGTACTAAAGATGTGTGAAATCTGTAAATACTGAGGATGCATGACCAAGCATAAAACATGTTCTGAATATAATCTATAAACTAAGATACTGAAATCTAATAACCGAATTACTAATATTTGAATGCTATGGTCAAGAAACTGAAACTTAATTACTGAGTTGATTACTGGACTGTGACTGTGGAAGCTATCATCTAAGAGACATACCCCAATATCAGAAAATTGGGGTCTAAACTATGACCCCAATTGGAAGGGTGTCAGTACCGTGCCACGAGTACTAACACTGGCTGTGTGGATCCACTAAAGTGTTGTCTCGAAGGACTAAGGGTTCCCTCAACTGGCAGGTACCCGTATGAGATCAACTCTCAACTGGTAGGTTAACATCTCAACCTACGCTGGCTACATAATTCTAGAATGCAGGGACTGCTACTAAGGTTGCACCTTCAACTGGCAGGTGATCCCCCATCCCTGGGTTCGCTCGGTGCTAAATCCTACTCCTAACTTAACTAACTCAGAATACTAAACTGTTCTAAAATTAACTGATTATGATAACTGACTGAACTAATAATGCTCATAACATATTCTACAACTATTATGAAGATACTGAGACTAAATAAACAACTATGGTTTCGGGTATTCATAACCCCCATGATTTGATAAAAATTATAGTAATATAGTACTAAACTTTGGGGACATAATATGAAAGAATTTATTCAAAATTCATTCTTCTAGGCATTTGATCAAACACTTGATATGTAGGATTAGCATGGTTTTATCATCATGATTAGGAATGGCAATGGGGCGGTGCGGTTGCGGTGCGGTGCAGGTTTTAAGCTATGCAGGATGGTGCGGGTTAAAGTAAGTTTTTTTTTTAAAATGGTGCAGTGCGGTGCGGGTTGCGAGTATATGCGGGTTTAAATTAAAAAAATTAAAAAATTAGTATTATTCTCGTGAATATACCTAAAATTATATGTATTCTTTACTTAAAATTTTATGATATTTAAAATGACATGTATAACACTACAAATAAATAATTTTGTAGTTTTTTTAATATCTCTATTCATTTTAAAAAGAATATGATAGTTGATCATTACTTGTACACGTGATAGTTTTTTACAATTTCTTAGTGAAAAGTGATATAATAGAAACCCGTTGTTATTATTTCCTAGTTGTAGATTTGAAAATATTATGATTTTCAATAAAGTTATGAATTTTTTTTTAAAAAGACAATAAGTAAAACATTGAACGATACGGTGTGGGGATGCGCGGGTATGAATATGGGGCGGGTTTATGCAGGTTTAAAGGGGATGTGGTGCGGTTTTAAAATTTACGGGTTTAGAAAAAAACCGCACCGCACCCGCACCGCACCCGCACCGCACCTCACCATTGCCATTCCTAATCATGATCACTAGTTATGGTTTAAATCAGTTAATATGAACATTAAAACACGTGGGATTTAATAACAACAACAATTTCATGTAAAAATGGTAAGGAATTACAATTCATGGGAATTCATGGTTAAAATCACAATTTAAAATCATAATAACTTGTAAAGATCAGAACTTTGAATTTAAGATTGGATACTTGGGCTCCATGGATTAAAGAACCCATAGATGAACACTTATCATACCTGGGTTGATGAATTCGTGAGAGCTCTTGGGGTTTTTCTTGAGATTTGATATTGAATCTTGAAGTCTAGGGTTTTGTTCTTGAAAGATAATTAATTTCTTGAAGAGTTTTTGTGAGTAATGGGGCACATAATGCCCCTTTAGGGTGTTAATTACGTGTTTTGGATGGATTTGGGGCTTTGAGAATTGACCAAACGATCCCTGAAAAAGTTAAGTCGCGGACTAAAAATCTCAATTTTGTATGCCGTCACTACATGGTGCTTATTGCGTCGGGCCACTAGAAAAGGACAATCCCAATTTTGTCCAACGGCGCGACGTGGCGCTATCGAGTTGCACCTCTGGAAACGGACAACTGCAAACTGGAACTTTGGAGTGACGCGGTGCCATCGTGGTGCCTCACTGGAAAATGATAAAAGCAAAAGTTCCCCTTGGCATGGTGTGGTGGTAATCGCGGTGACAGACTGGAAAAGGATAAATATCATTTTTGGGGTCACCGCAATGTGATGTTGCTCGTATTGAGCTACTGCTTTCACTAAAAGTGTCATAACTTCTCACCCGAGTATCACATTTAAGAAAAATTTATATTGTTGGAAAGATAATTCAATTTCTTACAAATTGGTGTTTCTTGATATAGAAAATTCTAAGTAGATAAGAAGATATGCTCATTGAAATTTGACTAAAGCAATTTTTCTATAAAAAATTCAATCGGTAAGGAATATTTTGATTCATCCAACAGCTGGGAGTTATTTGAGACCTTAGTATACATCAAACCAACTCATAAAACTATCAAATAATGATAATGTACTATGCATGAGCTTGAAATCTGACTCTAGCATTGGTTTGGATTTTTGGGGTATTACAAATACCCTCGACCCTACCTACAATCCGTAGGTTAAACCTACTGTCCGTATGTTAAGCCGTGGGAACTTGTTTTGGGAAATTTTCTTGGGTAAGATTAGGGACATTTTGTTTATTTTCCTTATGAGTTCATACCCTTATATGATTAAAACTTTTGAACACTGAGTAATGATCTTCCTAAAAAATAATACATTAGAAACTCTTCCTTCTTCTCCAAAACATTCTATGAGGCAATAACAGCTTGGGTTCAAGATTCAAGGCTCAAATTCAAGCTCAATTCATCTAAAAGGCATGTTGAATACTCCTTACTTTAGGTATTACTATGTTTGGTCAATTTCTTTTGTAATTATGTGTTCTTTAATGATTGTTTGAAACTAGGGTTGAGGAGATTGATGTGAAAAACCTTATATTGATTTCTCTTCTTATTTTATGGTTTTTCTAAGCATTATTAATAGATTTTAAGATGCAATATGTTCAATTAAAATGGTGAACTTGTTAACATGGATCCACAACTTTTAATGATTTTGCAAGAAAAAATATGGCCATCAACCCACTTCATAACTTGATTTTTCTTCATGAGATTGTGATTTTTACATTTTTTTTTCAATAAAGTATGAGATGAAAGAATGAAAGGGTAAATTATGTTTTGAAAACACTTGGGGTTTATGTTTATGAACTTTAAAAATGAATTTGAAAGTATAAAATATTATATGAAAATGGTTTGGCATGTTATGAATGGCTTTCAGTCTTGGTATGAGAATACCAATATTAGAATGCCTTAGTGAAACACTCCATGGATTAATGGTTATGAAAATATTTTAATTAGACTTTAAAGGGAATTGTATAGCTTTACTGAGAAGGTTTAGTCCTTCTGACTAATACTTAAAACCACATTTGCTGACGTTGAAAGGTCTTGTCCTAAATGGAGGATAACTGATGTATTCTTGCTTTGCACAGTAGTGCACAATTATGTTCATGGTGGCTGTTGACTATTGGTGATATTAGACTAATCTCAATCCATTTGACTAACATGGATTTAGGCCCCGCCGGTTGGAATACTAGACCCATATAGCCCGTGGGTTACAGGATGCCGATGAAAAGCTACATAGTTCAGGACTAAATTTTAAATAGTCATGTCTTTATGTTCCTTGTCCCTTGTCCCATACTTTATTATTATTATGGATGTTGAAAAAAAAGTTTTATGATTGATTTTATAATTGAATATTTTATCTCTTTCTCTGGGTTGCATGCCAGTAGTCGTCGTACTGACCATTCTCAGATTCTACATCATTCATGATGTAGGTTCAGAGATATTTTTGTTTTGTTTTATGCAGCATTAGGGCACTCATATTCTCTCTTGGACAGCTGGTAATAAATGGTGAGCCCTTCATCACCTGGAAGGCAATTTTTCATTTCACTTATGTTTCTTTCTAACACTTTATGATTTTTATGGCATAGTTGGAGCCATGTCCCAACTTAGGAGTATTCTTAAAGTTAGAGGCATCGTAGATGATATTAGTTAATTGGTTTGGATTTTGTTCTTAATATATGAATGTTACTTTATTTAAATGTTGAACTCCTTTTCTTATGGGCTTATTTTTACAACTTTAGTTTTGACTATGCGTATGATGTAATGCTAAAGGGTCATCTCAAGCCTTCATTTGTTTGGGATGCCTATCATGGTTAGGTTCACGATTTGCGTGGTGACAAACTTGGTATCAGAGCACATTTCAAGATCCTAGGGTGTATTGAAAACCATGTCGAGTAGAATCCTTTTTCAGGGTATGTAGCGTGACACACTTGATGCATTTAGGAAATGTTTCTTATTCTTTCATATCTAGGGTGCTATAGTGCATTCCATATGAAAGTTATACATATTCCTTCCTTACTCTAATTTGTCTCATTATCGAGGCGATATAAGTGCAAAAGCTTATATTCCTAACAATGTGGTCCTTTATGATTGAGTCATCAAAAAGTAATGAAATACCACAAGGACTTGAAAGGATTCAATTAGGGCATCAAATTATATGAATTTAAGTTTATACCTCTATCTTCATGAATATGTGTTTCAGCCTATGGTAAGAGGCGTATTATTCCCTTTTAAACCATTATTGTAGGCATCTCATATAAGGGGAAAGATATGTATCTAACTATTGGGATAGTATTTCCACCTGAGAGGTAGTATAAATTAGGATGTTATGACCTATGAGAATTAAGATGATTCCGAGGTTAGTGATATAAAGTCATAAGTTTAGAAGCTAGAGTAAGGGTAACTTTTGAGTGGAAAAGATAATTGTATTCATGTAACCATTAAGTCAGTGTTGGGGGTGACATGTTCTTATGGTGATTGGCTATGGTTGTAGAAAGACTTATAGATTTTATGGTAGTTAGTGGAGGATTTTATTGGTTATAATGATTTAGAATTTATTTAAAATAGGGAAGGAGCTCATTATGGATAGTTATTGTAGTAGTAATAATTAATGATAGGTTTTGAATGAAAGAATAGAATGGCTATAATTTATAAAGTTAGCATTTTAGGAAATCTTAGAAAAAGGGACTTAGTGGTGTTCATAGAATTTTGAAGATAGTTCGGTATGTATGGGTAAGTAGATGTGATGTGAGTAAGAAGAATGTACTAATGGGCCATAATGGATTATGTTATAATATTAAGATTGTAATGCCCCGAAAATGAATCCTAAGATGTCACATGGTGCTCAAGACTATGAGTAGCCTTAAGCTAACCCTGTCTGCCTTCTACTAAGTCTGAATCTCATAATAATGGAAATATAGACATGAAAGTTATACTATAAGCAAAAAACTTTCTGAATATAATATCTAAAAAATGCTAATCTCAAGGGTCTAAAGAATCAATACTGAAAATCTGAAGCAAACTAGCAGTCTGATAAGCCTCTACTACTAATATCTACAGAGTCAACGACAAACCCCCAACTGACTCAAAATGTCTAAAAATACTGAATCAACTAATCCGATAAGCCAAAAATCTGAATAACTAAGTCCTCGAACTATGAGGACTCACCAATTATCGGGATGTAGATGGAGATGCTCGAAATCACTCTCGCTGCTAAAACTGAGCACCTGAACCTACATTATGAGACAATGTAGCACATCGACATATATGTGGATCAGTACTTTGAGGATGTACTGGGTATATGGGGGTGAATTCATAAGAAAACATTATTTCAACATTTATATCAATTTTCAAATGAATGCATGCTAAATGTAAATGACTCACATAAGCTGGAATATCTGAAAGCCAAAAACTCATAATTCATGAGTAGTAAATCATACTTTATAAATCTAGTAAGTCATACCATTTAGTTCTAAAATTTGTACTTGTATTATCTCTTTGAATCATACAGTCTAAGTGTAGAAAGGACTCACTCTTATATCTGAAATCTAAAAACTGAAATTTGTAGCTAATATCTTTCTATAAAGCATAGTCTGAATAGAGTTGTGATCCTTTACACTTAGTTTTCTAAAATCTTTTCTTTAATAGTAGGGAATTCTCTTAAAAACTTTTCTGCAAGGGAGGTTCTTCTAACCGACATAAATCATGTGAGCTAACATGGAGTCCAACGTCTTATTCCGCTATGGGGAAAACCTCACGATGGGAAGAGGTGTCGTACTCTTGCCAGAGAGTATAACCTAATCTAAGTGATCACATCTGTAACTGTCATCCATATTGAAATGGGAATAATCTGATAATTCATACCTACGTTGGCTATGCAGTTCTGTGAAACTTAGGGCATGCTAATCCCACACTTTCCGCTCGGTGCTAAATACTACTCCCTTTAATCTGTAAGCTCATTTTATTGGAAATCTACTTTAAAACTAGCATAAGGGTTTATTATGAAACTAATTAAGCTTTTATCTGATTCAATCTGTAAGTAAAGATAATTTGATTTCTGTAATCTATAATAA
Organism: Capsicum pubescens; assembly: GCA_030864215.1. Lineage (NCBI taxonomy): Eukaryota > Viridiplantae > Streptophyta > Magnoliopsida > Solanales > Solanaceae > Capsicum > Capsicum pubescens. The sequence continues at coordinate 281,833,927 of CM061540.1, read as the reverse complement.
ATCTGTAAAGTGGATTCCAAATCTTTTCTGATGATCTAAAAGATCAAATCTTTACTGAAAATCTAAAAATAAACTGATCATTTGATGCTTAAAATATAATCAGTCATGAAATAATAATATTCAATCTTGGGATAATAACCCATGCATCAGTCTTATGTCAAAACATCATAAAGTTCATTCTTGATAGTGTAATTAATGACAATTCATCTCAAAATATGAAATTTACTACAATAGGCATGTAAATATGAAAGTAGTCATGAATTCATCTTCTAAAACACTTGAAATATCATAATCTTGCAATTAGAAATAATTAGTATGAACCCTAATTTAAAACTCATGTATAATCATTCAAAATCATATAAATTTGAAATAAAAACTTGGTTTTGGGCACAAGAATGGAAGAGGATCCTTGTTCATAAACCCCACATACCTAATTGATTAAATCTATAAGAAAGCTTGAAATTGAATCTCTATTTATGATTTTGGAGATGAACTCTTGATTATCTTGATTTGGGAATCATAAATTTTGAGTTTCCTTGGAGAAACGATGGAGGAAATTTGATTTCTTGGAGCTTAAGTTTTGAGCTCTAGGGTTTTCTTTGAGAGAGAATGGATGAAAATAAGTATAAAGTTCTTTAGAATAGGTGTAATTTCTTGTTTTTGATGAATTGGGGGCTTGAGAATTGACCAAATAGTCCTTTTATAAATTTTTTCAGAACTAGAGAATCCCGACTTCGTCTGCCACTGCGATGCGCCACTATCGTGGTGGCTTACTGGAAATGGGACAACTGGGAATTTAGCCATCATCGCGATGTGCTACCATCACGGTGAGCCACTGAATTTCGACAATTAGGACCTGGGACCTCTTCGCGATGCAGGCCAATCGCGGAGGTCCACTAGAAATTGATAATTACAAATTTAACCATCACCGCAATGCTATGCTCGTCCAAATGACACACTGCTTTACTAAAAATGCCATAGCTTCTCAACCGAGTATCAGATTTTGGCGAATTCAGTATTGATGGAAAGCCAATTCAATTGTTTATACAATGAAGGGTTTGAATCTGGAAAATACTTCATGTAATAAAAGTTATTCATTTTTTAAGCTAACCTTTGACATTCTAGGAGCATAATTAAGCTAGGAAAAGTGTGGGGTATTACAATATCTACCCCTTGGGAACATTCGTCTTTGAATGTGGCTAGTTAAGCTAAAAATACTGAGGAACCTGAGGCTATAAGCTATCATGCACAATTGAAATAATTGTATGACTGAATCAAAGACATACTGAGCTATTGAACTGATCTACGAGTGCATGAATTTACATGAAAATAGCTATATGGATGAATCTGAGACTGGAAAAGAACTGAATAAAAGAAAACTATTACCTTCAGCTGAATCTGAGTTTGTGGAGAAGAGATGAGGATACTAAGCACGCATGTCTGCTTTTACTTCCCAAGTAGCACCCTCGACAGAATGATTTCGCCACTGAACTTTGACCAAGGAAACTTCTTTGTTCCTTGGTCTATGGATCTGATGATCAAGAATCTATACTGGAACTTCTTCATTTGAGAGGCTATTCTAAATATCTGTACTTTCTAGAGGGACTGTAATGGATGAATCATCCATGTACTTCTTCAATAAGGACACATGGAATACTGGATGAACTGAGGACAAATCAGTGGGTAGCTCAAGCTCATACGCCACCTTCCCAACACGACTCAAAATTCAGAAGGGGCCTATATATCAGGGACTAAGCTTTCCCTTCTTGCTAAATCTCTTCACCCCTTTCATGGGTGAAACTTTCAAATACACCAGGTCATCAACCTCAAACTTAAGATCTCTTCTCCTTATGTCTGCATAAGATTTTTTATGACTCTATCTGCTTTCAATCTTTCTCAGATCAACTGAACTTCCTCCATGGCCTCAAACACCATGTCTGGCCCAATCAAAGCTGCCTCACCTACTTTAAACTATCCAATTGGCAATCTATATCTCCACCCATAAAGATCTTCAAACGGGTCCATATGAACACTAGCATGGTAACTGTTATTACAAGAGAACTCAATCAATGGAAAATGCTCATCCCAACTGCCTTTGAAACCAAAAACACATGCCCTCAACATGTCCTCTAGAGTCTAAATGGTCCTTTCTACCTGACCATCTGTCTGTGGATGAAAAACTGAACTAAGATGAACTTGGGTACCAAGACCCTTTTGAAAGGCTTTCCAAAATTGAGAGGTAAACTGAGTACCCCTATCAGAGATGATGAACAAAGGAACTCCATGCAATCTGACTAACTCTCTGACATACAAATTAGCATAATCATTAACTGTGTAGGATATGTGAATTGGTAAGAGATGCTCTGACTTAGTCAATCTGTCTATAATAACCCAAATCGAATTATGCTGACGACGTGAATGGGGTAATCTAGTCACAAAGTCCATATTCACCTCTTCCGACTTCTAAGTAGGGATGAAAAACTCTTGGAAAGTACCACCAGGACTTTTATACTCTACCTTAACCTGTTGAAAAGTTGCACACTTGGCTACAAACTCTACTATATCTTTCTTCTTACCACTCCACTAATAGATTTCCCGCAAGTCGCGGTACATCTTGGTAGCACCTGGATGAATGGAATAATGCACACCATGCATTTTCACCATAATTCGTTGCCTCAAATCATCAACACATGGCATACACAATCTACTCTGGTACCTTAACATACTATATCCCCCTTGGGAGAAAACCTCTACCTTCTGGTCTCTAACTGACTCCTTCAGTTTGACCAAACTAGAATCCTTATCTTGCTTCTTTTTCGCTTCCAAAACTAGAGAAGATTCAGAACTACTATGAATCCAAACATTCCCTTTCACTGAATCAACCAATCTAGCTAACCGATGAACTTCCCAAACTAACTCCTTCCTATCATTGTCCAGATGAGCAACACTACCCATGGACAATTTACTAAGGGTGTCTGCCATTATATTAGACTTGCCTAGAAGATACAACACACTCATATCATAATCTTTCTATAATTCTCACCACCTTCTCTGATGAAGATTTAACTCCCTCTGATTAAACACATACTGCAACCTTTTATGGTCCATGAACACATCAACATACACCCCATAAAGATAATGTCTCCAGATTTTTAAAGCAATACCAATAGTAGATAACTCATAATCATAGGTAGGGTAATTATTTTCATGAGGATTAAGATATCTAGAGGAGTAGGCTATAACCTTACCTCTCTACATCAACACATAACCCAAACCAATTCTAGAGGTATCACAATACACAACGAAACCATCTAAACCATTAGGTAATGCTAAAATTGGGGTTGAAGTGAGTTGAGTCTTCAATTCCTGAAAAACTCTTCTCGCAGGAATCTGACCATAGAAACTTAGCTTTTTTCTAGGTCCATCTAGACATGAGAGAAATAATAGATGAGAAACCCTCAAAAAATGTCTGTAATAATCTGCTAAACCTAAGAAACTCCTAATTTCTGATAGAAAAATAGGTCTAGGCCAGTTTCTTACTGCTTTTGTCTTTTGGGGATCAACTTGAATACCCTTATTGGAAATAATATGACTAAGAAAAGCTACATACCTTAGCCAAAATTCACATTTGCTGAATTTGGCAAACAACTGGTGATCTCTAAGAGTTTGTAATACAATTCTAAGCTGGTCTGTATGATCATCCTCACTACAAGAGTAGACAATAATATCATCTATAAAGACTAACATAAACATGTCCAAATACTATTTTAACACTCTTTTCATCAAGTCCATGAAAGCTGTTGGGGCATTTGTTAGCCCAAAGTACATGACTAGAAACTCAAAATGACCATAACGAGTTTTGAAAGATTCCTTTGGAATATCACACTCCCTTACTCTAAGATAATGATAGCTAAAGTAAGCTGATGATATCACTATAAATCTATTCTTATCCTAGCAAATTCCTCCTACGTCGGTTTAAGAGGAAATCCTACCAATGTCGTATGTTTAAATTATAGCTATACCTAAGGCCCAAGTTCTCTATATAATTTATGTCCATGCTCTAACCCCTAAACTATAAGTAATAACCTCTCTCAACAATCCAAAATTCTAAATATTCAAGATCTATGTTATGAGGCTCAAGATCTATAAACTCATGTCTAAATTTATGCTTAGTTCTAAGAAACTATACTCTGTATATGTAAACTTATTTTATGTCATATATTAGCCCAAAGTGATTCTATCTATGCAAACTCATGACCATACTCAGTTCTTAGAATAAGAAGCAATAGCAGAAACCCTTATCTTATTCCTTGAATATATAAATATCGGCTTTATGTTATGTGACTCATGATAAATGGCACTCATGTTTTTCATTGTTCCCAGTCCTACGAACTTATGCTATGTTATGTTTATACCTGAATGACCCTCTATTTATAATCTAGGTGTTTGGCATAATGTATTATGTTCCTGTTATATCGTATCTCACTTCACAAGTCTCATCTTGGGTAGTACAACAAATAGGAGTCATAGTTGAGCAATATCCCTCCCATTCTAGATGCTTGTACTCTTGTCCCTCAATGACCCTCCTTATGTTAGGATAATAGTGACTATAGAAGTATAGTACTATTTAAATAAGAGAGAAGATGTTCTTTATTATAAAAAATTTAGGGTGACTACTCGATCTAAGGTTATAGATAAAGAGGGAGGAGTAAGATGAACTTTCATTATGCAAAATAGTTAGGAAGGGTAGATGAGGTAAAAATCTTTGAAATTGTTGTTTTTGTGGGGTAATTCATAAAGTGGTGTAGTAAAGACAAGCTTAAATTTTGTGATAGATAGATACATGAACTATTGTTTTATCTGTCCTTTACTCTTTGATAAAGACATGAGGTTGTTTTATTATAGTGATAAGATGGAGTAGTATTCTTGGAGGGGTGTAGAGTATAGGTTCCCATAGCATAAACTAACACTTTTAAACTCTAGATTAGGATTCAACATGAGATAAATATGTAGTTAGACTTAGGATCATGTAGTTATTTTTTTCATGAGGTAATTATAAGATTTAAAGGGTGAAGTATGGTATTCATGACTGAAATCATAGTGGAGAAGCGTCGCTTAATTTAAGGGCTATTGGACGTATCATTTGAGGTGGAGAATGCTTCTATTCTTATGTACCAAAAAAATCTAATTTTATGTCAAGTATCAATATAAATCAAGACCTATGATTGCAAAATAAGTTCATCCATTACGTTGTTATGATTATGTTCTATAGTACTCATGACCAAGCTTATCTCTATGCCAAGTCTCATTAACTCGTGCTTCGTGCTTACACAGTTTACTTAGTGTTGTCATGAAGCTCTTTTTAATGCCTATGTATTTCTGGTTGGGGGATAATTTCTAATGTGAAGTTACATCCTTTATTCTTTAGTTCTAGAGCAACAATAGGTTCCTACCCATCATTCGAGGACAAATGATTCCAAGGGGGAGATAATGTAATACCTAAAAAATTCTAGAACCTTCATGGACCCAAAGTTGTATAAAATGGAAGTACATGTGAAAACAAACTTCATTTCTTTGTAGTATTGAAAGTGATTTATACATGTGTGAAGGCCTCAAGTAACTCCAAACTCATAACCAAGTCAAAACCTCCCTTACTGACTGATTTCTCATGAATGTCTTGCTATAGTCAAATTCAAATTAGCATAATGCCTAGATTATATAGTGTTATTGGGATCAATATCCACCAAATAATATATAATTAAATTATCTTTCCAACATATTTAGTTTTCCGTTAATCCGATGTTGGAGTAAAAGTTATGGCCATTTTACTGAAGCCCAACCAAGCTTTCTAAGTATGTATTACCCTAACTAATAATTCGTAGGTTTAACCTATTGTTCGTAGGTTGCTTTTTAGGTAGGGTTGTGAAGGTTGAAAAAAGGGTTTGATTCCTACGACCTTACCTACGATACATAGGTTCAACCTATGGTCCATTTGTTAAGTCATAGGTAGGGTCCTGAGAGCTGAAAGCTGAAATAAAGTTATAGACAAGGAGCAATAAGGCGACATCTGGATACTCAAAAGGTAATGGGTGAGATTTATCAACGCTTTCATAGGATGGTTGATAATACATAGCTTGTAAACTTTACATGCAGAACAGGAGAATAGGTGGGTTAAACATGAGAAATTTAAGGAGTTGAGAAGCCAGGGGAAACATAGTCCTAGTGTTAATTTTCTATTATTAACAAACTAAAAGCATTCAAGTTCGGTTACTACTTACTATTGATTTCCAAATTCCCCTTGTATACTTTTCTTCACTACTCATGAATTTTGTCAAGTTAAGAAACTATTTAATATTTTTCCTATGGGTTCGACCCCAACCTAGTTGGGTCACTATATTTGGCATTGACCGCAACATATTTATTTGGAGTTAGTTTTGGGTGACATCAAATTTTGGCATCGTTATCGGCGAAGACGGTGTGAATTATTGATTGAAGTGGTCAAGTTTATAGGTTTTATTTTTTGTTCTTGACTTGTCATACGTTGGAGTATTCCCAAGACTAGGAGTAGAGGCAATCCCTTACTCGTTTTTTATCCAAAGCTAGAAAGAATTCTCCAAACACCGCAATGGATATCGAAATAAGTTCGTGATGGTGTTCCTGTTAGGGTTTAAAACCCTCAGATTGTACCCCCTTCTCCACCTGTTGATCCTAATGAAGCACTTTTGTATGCCTCAGGTGATCCACAGAATGTTGCATATAGACAGACAGAGTAGTTACTAGCAGAAGAAGTAGCCAGTTTGGCGGAAGAATGACTAGCTAGGCCTCGACAGAAAGTCGACCATTGAGACAGAGTATAGAGAGGAAGAGATCCATTGATCCCTGCATATAAGCATCTACACCCATATAATGAAGAAGAGGATATGGGTTATGTTAAACCTACTGAGATAGGATCCATCATTCCTCTTGATCTACCCCACTATGTTAAGTTTGACATTACTAGCGCAATAATCCAATTATTGAACTTAAAGGGTGTATTTTTGGGATCAATGAATTATGATGTAACTATGCATCTTGCTAATTTTACTGGGATTTATACATCGTATACTATTTTGAGGGTAGACCAAGAAGCTTTGAGGTTGAGGTTGTCCTTATTTTCACTAATAAGAGAAGCATCGCTATGGTTGGGGGAACTTTCAAGAGGTTTAATCACTACTTGGTATGAGTTACATAGACAGTTTCAAAACAAATTCTCCCCTTCTACAAGAATGCTATAGTTGAAAGATAATATTTACAATTTCAAATAGTTACCTACAGAATCCATGTATAAGGCATGGTTTAGATTTAAGAAGACGCTGAGCATGGTACCTAATCATAGAATCACAGGGTTTAATTTGTTGGAAATCTTCTATAGATCATTGAATATCAGTTCAAGAGCAATGGCATAAATAATTTTGGAAGGTGTATATATGCGACTTCGGTGGGATGCTGCGTAAGATATGCTAGATGATATTTCAATGACTAATTGAGGATGGCATACTATAGATGTTGGGTGTGGTGTAGGTAAATATGATATTAGAGAAGAAAATAATTATAGATTTGCTCAGGATTTAGTAGCACAAGAAGTTGCATAACTTTGAACAGATATTGGTCTACTCATAAAATAATTTGCAATAATGAGTGCTGATAAAGTGAATGCAGTTAGGGAAGAGGGGTCTACTTCTAGGACTGTTGAGACTGAATATAAAGAGGAAGTAAAGTATCTTAATCAGTAGTTGGCGGGTTTCCAAGACCAAAGGCAAGGGAATCAAGGTCAAAACTATTACAACGATAGATATAGAGATAGAAGTTTTGACCTCTAGGTGGTCGTAATTCAGAATCTAGACTGGAGGTACTTTTTTCAAAATTAGTCAAGGGTCAAGAAAGTCAAGAGAGTTAGCTTACAGATATTAAGACAGATCTATCAGGGCTAAACCAAAAGGTAGAGTTATATGTTACCGTAATCAAACAATTAGAGCAACAATTTGGTCAGATTTCAGCCATAGTAAATCAAAGGCATCTCGACAGTCTCCCTAGTAATACAATGGTTAATCCAAAAAATGCTAGTCACTGCCATTCCATTACCACTCAAAGTGGTAAAATCACCATAGACCGACCTATACCCACTGTAGATGAGAAAAAGAATTATGATGATCATATTGATGTAGAGAGCAATAGAAAGCAAGATAAAGGAAAATAAAAGCTTGAGGAGCCTGTGTTGAAGTCATCCCGAGACCTCTCCCTTCTTTTTCTCAAAGGATGAAAAAAATAAGAAGAGGATAAGTATCAAAATTTTTTATCTATGTTAAAGGAGTTGTCAGTCAACATACCACTTGTAAAGGCATTAGAGAAAATGCCAGGATATGCAAAATTCATGAAGGATCTAATAACCAAGAAGAGGTCAGTTAATTATGAGCAGTCAATAATATTCATCACTGCAACACTGTATCTACTAGATTATTGGTAGAGAAGGAGGAGGATCCTAGTGCTTTTTACATACCTTGCACTATTGGATCTTTCAGATTCACTCAATCATTATGTGATTTGGGTGCTAGTATCAACCTCATTCTATTAGTAGTGTTTAATCAGTTGAGGTTACGAGCTCCTAAACCAACCACTATGAGACTAGTGATGGCAGATTGGATGGTGAAAAATCTAGTTGGTATTATTATGATGTATTAGTAAAGGTAGCTTCTATTATCTTTCCTGTTGATTTTTATATTATACTGTGAAGTGTACTTTCAAGTCCTAATTATTTTAGGAAAACCGTTCTTGGCTATAGGAAGGACATTGATTGATTTAGAGCTAGGACATTCGATGCTGAAACTCAATGATAAACAGATGATATTCGATGTATGAAAATCCATGAAGAAGCCATATGACTTAAGAGTTATATCTGTGATTGATGTATTTGATGAGGAGATGGATTCATTCTATGATGTTGATTTAGTTGTTATTTTGGATGATGCTTCTTATGATGTTCCTATTGAAGAGAGGCTGAGTGTTAATGATTTGGCTCCCTTGATTATGAACTTTGGCAGCATGGTATTGATGACTATGATGAGATGGTATGTGCACTCTATGAGAGTTGTTCGTTAAAACACCCTGATTTCTGTACCTTATAAAATTTCCTCAAATTTTGGTTTTTGGATCCAACATGACTCATCGGTATGAGCCGTATGTTAGGGTATGAATGGTATGGTCCAGTCGTATGTTGACTAGTATTGATTGGTGGGATGGATTTGGGTCACTGGAATGGGTATGATTTGGTGGTACGAGTCGTATGGTTGGATACAGATTATTTGCTTCCTTCACTTAGCCTTAGACTTGGTAACTTAAGTTGGATCTGAGTACGAGTGGCTAACCAAGAGCCGTAATCCAGGGAATGAGTCATACCCAGGACTTATATGGTGTTTAGTCTTCAAACCTTTGGTAATTCTATCTTGCTAAGGATACGGGTGAAGGGTACGGATCGTATGTTGTCAATATGACTTGGGTAGGATGAGTCATACACTGGACAGTGTTAGATCCAAGGGCTGAGGCTTAGGATACGAGTGGTGGGTACCACTCATATAGAAGGGTACGACTCATGAGGGTCAGTCGAACCTATGTGATGGGATGTTTTGCAACTTAAGTAGGGTATTCTGGACATTTCCCTACTTATCCTAGTAAGGTCCCATGACTTCTAACTCTCTTGAGAGACTATTTACCCTATTATTCTATTCATTAACACTTAGAAACTCTTCCAAAACACTAGAATTCTCTCAAAAACTTTTGGGCAAGAAAACTAATGTTTCAACTAGATGACTAATTTGGGGATCATTTTTGTGGTTTCTCTCCGTCTACTTTGTCAATTAAGGCATTTTCTCTCCTCTCATTGTTAGTTCCAACTAAGGCATGGTATTGTGAATGTTTTTTATGATTTCATTGTTGTATGATTTTGGATTTTCAAATATGATTTTGGGGTTTTGGTTATAAATGCTTGGTTATGGTTTTCCCATGTTTTAATTATTCTTTTATATGCATTAATGGTGTTTTGCATAATTGGTTACATGAGAATAGTTCTTTGGTAATGGACTTTGGTTTTGGAAATACTGTGCCCCCAATTTCTTTGATAAAATGCCTTTAACGATGTTTCCACTATAATATTGGCTTTTCAATGGAACTTATGCATGGTTTAAACTTGATAATGGAACCCTAAATGGTATGAATGGTTTAAATGGTTTTAAATGGATTGTAAAGGCCTTCATGGCCATGGTTTTGGTTAATTGGAAATCATGAAGGGTACATGGAATCCCTTAAATCTATATATGGTTGGCTATGGATAAAACTTTTAAGTATAGTCGGTATGACGATACCACTACTAATGAACTTAGTTAATAAATAGTAAATGGATTGGTTGGTGCTTGGTAATGATTTTAATTGGGAAATAATGGTGGGGTGTGTAGTAATTCCATAGAATGTAGAGGTCCCGGGGGAACCAAAATTAGAAACTCATATTTGCCGATGTGAGGTTTGGTCTTGGTGACCGTGTGCATGATGTCACACTTTATATTTAGGGGATGTACTATTCATCCCAGGATTTTATTCCCTGGTCATGCGGCTTCATGCACTAGGGCCTTTTCAGCTGGGAATCTGTACCCATATAGCCCATAGATGGTTTAGGATGGCAAAGCTACACAACCCAGGAAAAGGTTTTAATGGCATGCTAAACCCGATTCCCTTTCCTAGCATGGTTAAATATATATGTATGGTTGTGTGCATATGGATGGTTTTACTTGATTTTATAAATGGCATTATTTTATCCTTATCCTGAGTTCATTCTAGTGATCACTAGCTAACTCGTCTTCGGGCGGCTGTATACCCACGCTATGCAAGAACCCATTGTTCTACTCCTCCTACATAGTGATTGAATCGAGGATAGCTTTTGGATTAAAGTGGTGAACTTCCATCATTCTGGAAGTATCCATTTCATATTATGGATATTTTTAGACATTTTGATTTATTTATGGATATTGGTTTTGTCTATGGTTGGGGGCATGTCCTAACCAGATATTCTAACTCTTTTGGTTAGAGGCTTTGTGGTACTATTATGGGTTGGAGTGGGTGGGATCGGTATTAGTGTCAGCTTTAATATTGGCATTGGAATTGGGTCTAACATCATTGGACATAATTTCTTACTGTTCCATCATATTTCATTTTGGGATTAATCATATTATGTTTTGGATCTCATTTGGTTATGGCCCTTGGTTCGGTATTGGCTTGGCTTAATGGGTTTGGTTGGTATTTTTTGGTGTGATGGGATGAGTTGGTAGAGTTGGTCTGGGAATAGACCTATCCCAAAGTCAGTCCTTGTCTAGTTATGCTATCTTTCTATTCGTTCGGTACTCAGCCGACTTAAGATATTCTAATGATGGTTGGATTGGGTAACATAGGGTGGTCTCCGGTCCTGCTTGGACTTTGGATGACCATTATGACAAGGCCCCTGGTCGGGTTGTATCATTCTTATACTTATGCACCAAAGAAGCTTGACTTGGTTCTAAAAAATAGAACTACTCCACCAGTTTACCCATCTATTCAGGAGCCACCTATATTAGAGTTGAAGGTTGTCTATTCTCATTTGCGATATTCATTCTTGAAGGCCAACCACACTTTTTCGGTAATCATTGCAATGACTTATTTTAGAAAAAAGTAGAAGATTTATTATCAGTGCTACAAGATTCAAGAGGTCCATTGGTTGGTCCATTACAGATATTGCGGGTATCCTTCCTGGTCTTTATAGTCATAAGATCCAGCTTGAATCGGATAGTGTTCCAAGTATAGAACATCAGCTTTGACTCAATTCTCCTATGCAAGAGGTGGTGAAGAAAGAGATAATCAAGTGGCTTGATACTAGTGTAGTGTATCCCATTGCTGATAGTAAGTGGGTCAGGTCAGTACAATGTATTTCAAAGAAAGGTGGTATTACTGTATTGCCTAATAAGATGAATGAGCTAGTGCCGATGATGCTAGTCACAGGATGGAGAGTGTGTATGGATTACAGAAACTGAATTCATAGACTAAAAATGACCATTTTCCCATGCCCTTCATGGACCAGATACTGGATAGACTTGCGGGTAGAGAGTGGTACTATTTTCTGGATGGGTCCTCAGGCTACAACCAAATCACTATTGCACCTGAGTACCAAGAGAAAACAACATTCATTTGTCCTTATGGGACCTTTTCATTCAGACGTATGCCATTTAAGTTATGTAATGCTCCAGCCATATTTTAGAGATGCATGATGGAAATTTTCTCTGACATGGTAGAAGACAGCATCGAAGTATTTATGGATAATTTCTTAGTTGTTGGTGATTTTTTTATGACCGCGTAGTTCATTTGGAAAATTCTCTTTGAAGGTACGAGGAATCCAACTTGGTACTTAATTGGGAAAAGTGTCATTTCATGGTTAAAGAGGGTATTGTGCTTAGGCACAAGATTTCAAAATGGGGTATTGAGGTAGATACATTCAAGATTGTAGTGATCAAGAAATTACCTACACTAATTTCTGTGAAGGGTGTTTTAATCTTTTTGGGACATGTTGGATTTTATAGGCAATTCATCAAGGATTTCTCCAAGATTGCCAACCCTCTTTGTAGGCTTCTTGAGAAAGAGGTGAAATTTGATTTTACCAAAGCATTCTTAAAGGTTTTTGAATGTCTGAAAGAGAACTTGATGATTCCTCCTATCATCGTGTCCCTTGATTGGTCCTTGCCATTTGAGATTATGTGTAACACGAGTAGATTGGCTTTAAGTGATGCACTAGGACAACAAAAAGAGAAGATCCTTCATAGCATATACTATGTTATCAAGGCACTAAACCCTGCTCAAAATAACTACACGGTCACGGAACAAGAGTTGTTGGTAGTATTTTTTGCCTTTGAGAAGCTTAGGTCTCATTTGATTGGGACAAAAGTGATTGTGCAGACTGATCATGCAGCATTGTTGTACTTAATGGTGAAAAATATGCAAAACCTAGACATATTGGGTGGGTCCTATTGCTGCAAGAATTTTATTTTGAGGTCAAGGACGGAAAAAGCCATTGAGAATCAAGTTTTAGATCATTTGTCTAAATTTGAGGAAGAAGTTACGAAGAAAGTTGAAGATAGGCTCGAGATTGATGGCAGTTTTCCAGACGGGTAGTTATTGACTGCTTCTAAAGATCTAATTCCATGGTTTGCAGACTATAGAAATTATCTAGCAAGTGATCTAGTCCCAAAAGATCTTTCTTTCCAACAAAGAAAGAAGTTTATGCATGAGGTAAGGAAATTTTTCTCGGGTGAACCTTATTTATTCAGAATTTATGTGGATGGTATTATTTGTAGATGTATAACTGAGGTGGAGATGATGAGCATACTTGAGGCTTGTCATTCTTTACCAGTTGGGGGTCATCATGGAGGAACCCGCACAACCCATAAAATCTTGCAATGTGGGTACTATTGGCAACGAATTTTAAAAGAAGCACATGATTTCGCAGATTATGATCAATGTCAACGCCAAGGTAACATCTCTAGATGTCATGAACTTCCTATGACTCCTATTTCATAATTAGAATTGTTTGATGTATAGGGTATGAATTTCATGGGACCATTTATGAGTTCTTTTGACATGGAGTATATTCATGTGGCTGTGGATTATGTCTCTAAATGGGTTGAAGCGACTGCGCTCCCCAACAATAAAGCATGTAGTGTTACTTCATTCTTAAAAAAACATATCTTTTATTGATTTGGCACACCACGTGCAATCATCAGTGATGGTGGGTCACACTTTTGTAATGGTCTATTCAAAAGTCTAATTGAGAAGTATGGAGTGAAACATATGGTGGGAACACCTTATCGCCCACAGATTAGTAGATAGGTTGAGGTGTCCAATAGATAAATAAAGTCCATCTTGGCAAAGACCATTAATGCCAATAGGACTGATTGGTGAGGAAAGCTAGAAGATGCATTATGGACTTACCGAACAACTTTCAAGACTCCCATCGGTGCTTCTCCTTATTAGTTGGTGTATGTCAAGGCTTGTCACTTGCCTGTGGAACTTGAAAATAAAGCACTATGGGAATAGAAGAAGCTGAATTTTAAGTGGCAAGATGCAGCAAAGTCAAGGATGAATAAGATGAATGAGTTGGATGAATTCCAACTTCGGGCGTATGAAAGTTCTTCACTTTACAAAAAATAAGATGAAGTTGCATCATGATCACAAAATTGAGAAAAGGATATTCGAAAAAGGTGACCGAGTATTGCTTTATAATTCTAAACTTCACTTATTTCTAGGAAAGTTCTAGGTGGTATGGTCCATTTACGGTGACAAGAGTTTATCCATATGGTGCTTTGAAATGAAGAGGGATAGTGAAGCCCCCGTTCAAGGTGAATGGGCAAAGAGTAAAGCATTATATGGGTAATAATGAGGAAGTTAGAGTAATTTTTTAGATGGACCTTGGTGAAGTCTGAGTAACCAAGGCAATTACATTGTGTCGCGATATTAAATCAAGCACTGCATGGGAGGCAACCCATGAGGCTAGTTGGTGAAATTTAGTACCCAACTTATCCACGTCGTGCCGCGGCATTATATCAAATGTTGTGTGTGAGGAAACTCATGTTTTGTACTTAATAATTTATATGGTAATATGTGTGTTCAGTATGTAGGATTAAAGATTGCAGAAAAGAGCCAGAATTTCCAGAAATCAGGTCATACGAACTCTTCACGAGTCGTACCTTAATGTGATGACTCGTGAGAAGGAGTCGTAAGGACCTGGGACTAGAAACATATCTAGGTAAAACTTTCTGGAGTCTTTACGACTCTCAGAACGAGTTGTAACCTCAGGTTATGATTCGTCACCATGAGTCGTACCGACTCTAGAACCATTAAGAAGTTCCCAGTCTTTACAAGGGAGGAAAAGTCCCGTAATCATTAGTTACGAGTCATACACATGACTCATAACCAAACTTACCAAGTCGAGGGTCAACCCATCCCAACGGTACCTTTTAAACAAAATAAGGGCACCCGATTTGTGTACCCGACATCACAATCGATGACCCACCTCCATTGTTACCGATTTCGAAGCTCTAAACACAATACTTCACTCAGAAACACACACCAATTTGTTAGATGCTCCCATATTTCACCAATTTCTCAATCATTTGGGGTAGAGAAATGTTGAAATTACTAAATTCTAAATTCTCAACAACTCAAGTAATCCTTTGAACTTAAATTCTTTATATTTCGAGTTGAAGTTGAGAATGAGTTGAGATTTTATAATTTCTTTGAGTTGAATACATACATGTATGAAAATTTGAACCCTAGTTCTTAGAAATTGAGTTTTAAAAGGGATTTGGGGTAAACTTGAAATTGTGTACTAAGAATGTGCTTTTTGGATTGATATGGTGTGGTCATACTATACATTGAAGGATATATTAGGGATTGTATGTTGGATTCAACTAAAAAGCTAAACCTTTATGTTGTAGTGGATATGAGGCTCCTTACGACTCATACCTACACATAATGAGTCATGACGAGACTCGTAACCACTAACAACATAAAGATCTAGCTGAGTGTAGGTTCTGATATGGGTATGACTAGCCTATGTGAGTCATATCCAACCCCTATATCTCGTAAACATAAGTTTATAATGACTTATGGAGGTAACACATATTAGAGTTTAGTTTTTGATCTGCATATAAGTGTTAGTAATGAGTCGTAAATTGTCCTTATGACTGGTTGGGAGGACTTGTAAGATGACCAGTGAACATTCATGAATACACTACTTAATTGATAACATGTACATATGAGCCGTATCAAGTGAATATGGCTCATACCCCCCATTTGTAGCATGAACAGAACATGGACACTACTACCTAATTTTCTTTGTTTTTCTTTTCTTTCCTTATTAATTACTAATGAGTGTATGCACACCGGTACTATGGCTCCTAAAGGTGAATCCTCAAACAAGAATACCAAGAATAAGCCGACTCCCAAGGCAAATTTACATTTGACAGATGAGGAAATAAGTGATTCAAGTAGGGACCTTGTTGAGTACCTAATGAAAAAGAAAGTTGACCCAATGAAAAGACTACCTCAGGGAAATAATGTCATCACACCAGAGGAAAGACCTCTAAGGGGGACCAAAAATAAGAACCCCCACAGCTCACCACACCAAACAATGTTCCAATCTGAAGAGAATAGTGGTGATGATAATGAGAAAGTTGAATCAAGTTCAGAGGGTGATGCGTGGGAAGAAAAGTCAATCTCCCATAATGTAGATTCTGAAAATACAAGTGAGGTTGAGGAGAAAGTCACTCTTATTGATGTATATGACCCACCTCTACCTATCGAGCCTGCTCCAATGCCTACTGTGGAATGATTGGAGTAACCTGGTATGAAGGACATATACAATGATAGGTTAAGCATACTTCCTGATAACAAAGAATCAAAAGGAGCGTCTATCTTGAAAGGAGGTTAACCACCACAGGCATGTCTGAGTTTCCAAGATTTAAGGATAGATTTAGGTAGTATGGTTTCCAATGGAGGACTACAGCACCGAGAAAGTACAGTCCTCAACTAGTTTGGGAATTTTATATTGTGTATAAGGGAGAGATAAAGAGGCAATATCCATAGGGAAACTATTAGAGGGATGGTGATCCAATCACATTGTTGACAGTTCAGTGAGTGTGGGTAAACATCTCTCCGCTGACCATTTCATGATTCTTGAATGGACTAAGTTTCCAGCCACCAGTAAACACCGGCGAGATGGATTACCACATGGATGAAATGTAAAAGATTACATGAAAGCAGCTGTGGTCAGAAGATAAAATGAGACATTTTCGGTGGCTCGCAAGTTTAATTTCTTTGAATAGGGAAGAAACCAGTTGGGTGAAAAGTGGTCATACACACGTTGACCTCTAAGGACAAGGCATGGTAGACACTGGCCCGACATAGACTCTGTCCCACTACAGGGGACAATATGCTAAGCCCATTTTGTGCAACAATGATAGTTGGTTTAATGGAAAATTATGAGTTCGATGTGGGCTAGTTTGTAGCACCATAAATAAGATACCGAGCTATGGGCGGAGAAAAGCTACTACTAGCATATCCGTGTATGATCACCAAAATTTGTTTGGTTGTAGGGGTGTAGGAACTTCCAGGGATCTAACACTTCATTGAGCCTAAAACATCACAGATTTGGGGTTGATTCTATGGATCGACCAGTTCTTCATCTAAGACACTGTGAAGAAAACTAGTTTTAACATTGGTTTGCTCAATCTCTAAATATAGACTTGCAGCTAAGCCTTGAACCTTATGAATGGATGACATCTTCATAATTGGAGAGAATATCTTATCAAAATCAACTCCCTTTTTCTAGTTAAATTCTTTCACAACCAATCAAGCATTGTACCCTAGAACTGGGTCACCATCTTCATGGTTCACCCGAAAACCTACCTATTTTTCAAAGTTTTTCTATCTTTAGGTAGCTTAACCAAATCAAATGTATGATTATAATGTAAAGATTTAATCTCATCTTCTATAACATCAAACTACTTTGGTTTTTTTACTTTCCATGACCTTATCAGAACTCTCAGGATCTCCTCCATTAGTCAAAAGTACATACTCATTGGGACAATAATGAGGTGAGTGTATTCTCTCTATAGTAGATTATCTGAGAGAACTCTATGGAACATCAATAACTAGTTGTTGATCAACCACATCAACTTGCATCGAAGCATCAACAACATCACACTGGTCATTCTGAATATTATCATCATCTTTATTATCAACTTGATTTTCGTCATTATAAAGATTTTCTTCAGTAGCAATAGTCAAAGGAATTGGATCAACTAGGATCCCACTACTCTGAGAATTAACCTTCTCATCTTGGTTAAAATCTTCAATTGTTTGGTTTTTAAAGAACATAATATCATGGCTTTTAAAAATTTTCTTCTTAACTGGATCGTAGAAACGATAACAAAATTTATCTTGACCATAACCAATAAAGATACACTGCTGAGTTTAGAGCATCCAACTTTGATCTCTCAACCTTAGAAACATTCACAAAAGCTTTACACCTAAATACTCTAAGATGATCATAGGAAACATTCTTATAAGAACAAACTCAATTAGGGACATCAACATTAAAAGCAATAGTAAGAGATAAATTGATAACGTAGGTGGCATTGTTAAGTTATTCTTCCCCAAAGGATGAAAGTATAGCATTTGAAAGCATACATCTAACCCTCTCAACTAAAGTTCTGGTCATCCTCTCTGCTAAACCATTTAATTGAGGAGTCTTTATGTCATGACCTGAATCGATGGCCCTGGCCGTGATGGTCATCCCATACAAATGAAGGCCTGAGTTGATCCCTTAGAATTATATCATAAGAATAGTCATAAATAGAATTGTGGAGATGAACTCATAACCTGAATGAGTTTTAAAAGTAATGAAATGAAGTTTAACTACCAAATCCAAATCTAGGAACCATAACCCAATGCAGTCTACAAGCCTCTACCCATAAAACATCCACCAAGTCGAGGCATGACCCCGACTATGGTAGAAGAAAAGAAACAAAGGAACTAAAACCAAAAGGGCTAAAAAAACCAAGCCTTCCGAATCAAGGAGGACTCACCACTTTTAAAAACTATGCAATAGAGATACCAAACCACCTAATGCTTCACAGGATCACAAGAAAAGTCCTTAGAACCTACATCATGAAATGTTGTAGCATTTAAAGACGGTCAATATGGTGAGTACTGGTATGCAACCCAAGGACAGGGAAAAATATACAATTTATAAAAATTAGTCATATATCATATGTTCAACAACCATCAAGATAATAGGATGTTGGGGTAAGGTCAAGGGACACGTTACATGATCATTTAAAACTTAATCCTGAACTACTGATCTTTCACCATCATCTCTTTACCCACAAGCTATATTGATCGGGACTCTCCAATTGGTAGGGCCCCAGTCCATGTTGGCTACACATACTAAGGGTTAGGCAAGAGTCAACAATAAAATGAGCCACCATACATAATTTTCTCATGTTAAGGACTATCCTCATTTTGAGGATACTATCTAGTCATTTAATTAAGGTACGATATTCCTATGCTGGAAAATATAGGTTTCAAGCATTGTTTATGAGGAATTACGAATTTATAGTGAAGATATATACTTCCCAATAAATCTTAATTAACACACTTTTCACATAACATTAATCATGGAGTTGTTAATTAGGTATATTCATTTTGGTATCGTCATAACAAGGCTTGCAAGCAGTTCATATCATGCTAAGAAAAAATTATCATAACATATTAATGACTCCCTACTCATCCTTTAAAATCATAATCATGTTCATCATTAAATTACAGAAAAATATTGAATCAAGTCATGAAATTCAACACTTCTGATATTTCAAAAAGATGGGGTATCATCTCTATTCATCATATTAATGCAAAACTTTCTCAAAGGACTTAAAAGTCATAACTTCAATCTTTCATAATATTCAATATTTCAAAATTCCATGTGTAACGCCCCAAAAATGGGTCCCGAGACGTAACACGATGCTCAAGACTATGAGTAGCCTCAAGCTAAACTTGTAAGCCTGCTACTAGATCTGGAACTCATTTAAAGGTAAACTAATCAAGCAACAATGCTGGATTATATCCAAAACTATTCTGAAATAAACTAAATATACTTTCTGAACAACTACTACTGAAAGTCTGAATAATAGCTAGTAATCTGACAAGCCACTACTACTAAGAACTTGAGAGCCATTGTGACAAACCCCCAACTAACTAGGACTAAACTAAAAGCAACTAATCAAATACTATGAAAGCTAGAAATCTAGATAAATGGTCCCTTGAACCATGAGGACTCACCAACAGTCAGGATATAGATAGAGATACCCGAAATCACTCACGTTGCTGAGACTGAGCACCTGAACCTACATTATTAAACAAAGTAGCACATAGACATATACGTGGATCAGTACTTTGAATATGCACTGAGCATGTGGGGGTGAATGCATAAGTAAAAAGTAATATCTCAATGTTATCAAAATTCATAGAATACACATATTGTATATAATAACTCACATGGCTAGGATAACTAAAGTTGAAAATGATAGATCATGAACAACAAAACATATTGCATAAAACTGGTGAGCCATCATATTTCAAGTCTAAAAAATGAACGGTTGTCTGTCATTCTTTTTTGTTAGACTGTAGGAAATTCTAGTAAAAGCTTTTTTATTGGGGAATTCTTTTAAAAGTTGTTCTATTATATTTACTAGTAGGGAGGTTCTTATAACCGACATACACTATATGAGAAATCATAGTGTCCAACATCATGTTCCCCTAAGGGGAAAACTTCACGTTAGGGAGAGGTGTCATACTCTTACCAGGGAGTATAACCTAAGCTGAGTGATCACATCTGTAACTGTCATCCATATAAAAATGAGAATACTGAATCTGTACCTATGTAGGCTCATAGTTCTAGGAATATAGGATGCGCTAAACCCACACTTCTCGCTCGGTGCTAAATACTACTCACTTTAATATGTGTAACGCCCTGAGTCTGCACCCCGGACGCTACACAATGCTAACGACCCCGAAGGATCACTAGCTAACCCATGACTGGTACCTGTTGTGAGCACTGAATCATAACAACACTACCATGATAATATATCTAAAATAAATAAATAAAGTAGGCTGAAAATCATCGTAAGGTTCATCACTGAAACAAATACAAAATACTGAAATCTGAATACTGAAATATCTATCTGAAAAACTCTAGCCTGAAAGCCTCTAACTATCTGAATTTAGAGCTGATGGGACAAGCCCCTAACTAAATTGGACTACTACATACTGAACTATAGAAATGATAAAATGATATAATACTTTTTCCTCAAACTATGAGGACGCACCACTAAGTCTGTTACTGATAGATAGGCTGCTAAGTGTGTTCAGGAGCCCGTGCATCTGAACCTATGATATAAGATATCATAGTGAAAAAGAAAGATATGTGTCAGTACTTTGAATGTAATAGTATGCTAAGTGAGGTAGTCTTATATGCATGGTTTCATATGCATGAACAAAAAACTGACTGAGTAGCATGAATATGACTGAATGAGAGTACATGCATGAATACATAAACTGTAACTGAGATCATGTCAATACTGGATATTGAGTTCTGATAACTGAAAGTGTAATATTTGGGTTTACTGATACTATAGTACTGATAACTGAGTTACTATTTTTGACACTCTTGATTCTGCGGAACTATGCTGAGTTCCACACTTAGCTGAGTGACTATGTTTGATAGTCCTAATTCTATAGAACTAAACTGAGTTCTATACAGAGACTGAAATTGAAACTGTGGAAGGTAATCATCTAACCGACATACCCCTTCTCTGAACTAATTTGGGGTCCAACCTATAACCTCAGTTGGAAGGGTGTCAGTATCGTGCCATGGGTAAAGATAAGTGTTGAGTCACCCTCATCTGGAAGGTGCTCTAAAAGAGAATAGTGGTACCCTCAACTGGCAAGTTGATGTCTTAACCTACGTTGGTTACATAGTTCTAGAACACAAGGACTGCTTCTAAGGATCACACCCTCTGCTTGCAGGTGAGTCCCTATCCTTGGGTTCACTCGGTGCTGAATCCTACTCCTAATTGAATAGACACTGAACGGATTTCAAACTGTGCTAGGCTGGACCAAACTGCTACTGATCGTGCTATCCAACTGAACTGAACTGATTTCATCAAGTTCCTCTAACTAATGGAATACTACTAAGTTCTGTTAACTGACTGAGTTTACTGATTTTCTAAATTGATTACTGAATTGAGATCGTGACTGATTATGGAGTACTACTATTCATGAAACTAATGAGGTTGTTCAGCAACTATTATAGTTCTAGGTAAACAACTAGATTTTTGGGTATTGAATACCTCCAGGATTCGATAGCATAAAAGCAATACATAACATGAACTTGAAAAACATAACGATGCACACTCGATCGTAACTCATTCATAGAGACATTTCATCAAATACTCGTGAGATATAAGTTTGCACATATGCTAGCATGTCATGATTTTCACCTTTAATTCACATGAACAATTTATCAAGCACTTGGGGATCATAATCTGTACACATGATTCTAAACAACATGTAGGCATCATAATTTGAAATCTCAATTCACAAAATCAAAAGTTTTAACATGAATTTACAAGATACTACACGCATGTTATTTCATATGAAATTTGTAATAAACCATGGATTAGAAACCCAATTAACATCATAATCATGAACATATTCACAATCCAACATGGAATTCATGGAATCAAATAACCTGAAGTTTTTAAAAGAGTTTCTTGAGCTTCAAGGGTGGAAGGAAACCCTTGGATGAACACTTCACATACCTTGGTATTAAATTTTATGAAGAATGATGGCGTGTTCTTGAAGATTGAATCTTGAAATTAGATTTCCTAGGGTTTGTTCTTGAGTAATTTGAGAGAAATAAAGAATGTTTTTCCCTAGGAATGATTAATTTAGTATTTTGGGGGCTAAATAGAGGTGGGAAAATGACCAAATTACCCCTATGGATGCGGTTTTAATGAGAAGAAAACATTCCTAGTGAGGCGCAGACCGATGCATTGTGTAGATGGTATCGATTCTATGGCCGGTATGTCGCATTGAGTCCGTGTCGGCTTACTGGAATTTGAAACTAGGAGCTAAGAAAAATATTTATCAACGCGATAGGCAACGCGGCGCATCGAGATCGCATTGATCAACTAGTTTGGACTTCTAAACGTTCCTCAAACGATGCTAAAAAAATTCAAAACTCATCCGAGAACATCTAATGAAATTCATGATCATAAATAAACTTAAAGATCGACATTTAATGGTTGTAAGGGTCGCAAAATGAGATCTCCAATTTATGAAGGATAAAATAATGCTAAGTACAAACACTTAGATGAAATTTCTAAGTCTAGGTCCCCCCTTTTCTAGCTTTAACGAACTGAGTTAAGCTTAGTATTTTTTAGGGTCTTACAATATCTCCCCCTTGTGAACATTTATCCTTGAATGAGACTAACTAAGATGAGAATACTGATAGACTGAACTTACTTCTTGGCATGCATAACTAGAGCATGATTTCGTAACTGATATTACTACTAACTGGGTTTATATACTGAACATGCATATCTGATGCATGAGTACATAACTAAACTGATTCATGAATGCATGACTGAGTTGTTTTATGGAGGCATGCATGTTATGAGAATGATATGCAGCTGAACTGATATCAAACTCACAGGGGAAATCTAAACATGAAACTTAGTAAATTCATGAAAAACTGTTACCTTGAGTTGAATTTGAGTTTATGGAGAAGAGGTGAGGATACTTGGTCCGCATATATGCTTCTATTTCTCAAGTAGATCCCTCAATGGACTAATTCAGCCAAAGAACTTTGACTAGAGAGACTTATTTGTTCCTCAGTCGACAAATCTGATAATCAAGGATCATGACTGGGATCTCTTCATAAGAGAGGCTATTCCGAACGTCTATACCCTTTATAGAGACTACAGCTGTTGGGTCACCTATGCATTTCTTTAGCAAGGACACATGAAACACTGGATGGACTGAAGCTAAATCTGAAGGCAACTCAAGCTCATAATCTACCTTTCTAAAACGAATGAGAATTCGTTAATGACCAATATATCTGGGACAGAGTTTCCCATTCTTTCCAAACCTCTTCACTCCTTTCATAGGAGAAATTTTCAAATACACATAATCTCCACTCTCAAACTTGAGATCTTTTCTTTACACATCTATATTTGATTTCTATTAGCTTTGTGCTTTCTTGAGCCTTTCCCTGATCAACTGAACTTTTTCTAAGGTATCAAATATCAATTCAAGCCCTACCACTGCGACCTCACCCACTTCAAACCAACCAATGGGAGATCTATATCTCCTCTCATAGAGCACATCAAAAGGAGCCATCTGAATGTTAGAATAGTAACTATTATTATATGAAAAATCAATCAGTGGAAAATGGTCATCCCAACTACCCTTAAATTCAATGGCACACGCACTTAGCATATCTTCTAAAGTATGAATGGTCCTTTCTATTTGACCATCCATCTGAGGGTGAAAGGTTGTACTGAGGTGAAATTGGGTACCAAGACCCTTTTGGAAGGCTCTCCAAAAATAAGAGGTGAACTGCATACCTCTATCTAAAATGATGGATAATGGCCCTTCATGCAATCTGACCAACTCTCTAACATACATATTGGCATAATCCTCGGCTGAATAAGAGGTATGAACTGGTAAGAGATGAGCTGATTTGGTCATCCTGTCTATGATAACCCATATGGAATCATGCTGACGATGGGTATGGGGAAAACCCATCATAAAATCCATATTCACATCCTCTTATTTTCATGTGGGAATACCGAAATCCTGCATAGACCCACTAGGCTTTTGATGCTCGATCTTAACCTGCTGATATGTTGAGTACTTAGCTACAAACTTTGCAATATCTTTCTTCATCCCACTTGACCAATAGACTTCTCACAAGTTGCAGTACATCTTGGTGGACCCTGGATGAATCGAGTAGTGCGCACCATATGCTTCCGCAAGAATCCGCTACCTCAAGTCATCTACACCTGGCACACATAGTTGACCCTATAAATACAACACAACATCTTCCTCCTTGGGAAAAAACCTCTACCTTCTGATCTTTGACTGACTCTTTTAGCTTAACTAGACTGGGATCTCTATCCTACTTTTTCTTCTCTTCAGAAACTAGAGATGATTCTGAACTGTTCTGAACCCATACACTACCTTCTGCTGAATCGACCAAGCGAACACCTAGTCGGGAAAGATGATGAACTTCGTAAACTAACTTTTTCTTATTATCCTCCATGTGAGAAACACTACCTATTGACATCCTACTGAGAGCCTCAACTACTACATTGGCTTTGCCCGGATAATACAAAACACTCATGCCATAATTTTTCAAAAATTTCAACTACCTTCTCTGACAGAGGATTAGGTCTTTCTGAGAAAACACATACTGCAGGCTCTTATGATCAGTGAATACATCAACATGCACCCCATATAAATAGTGCCTACAAATCTTTAAAGCCAACACTACAGCTGTTAATTGAGTGGGATAGTTCTTTTCATGGGTATTAAGTTGTCTAGAGGCATAGGTTATGACCTTACCTCTCTGCATCAAAAAACACCTCAAACCAACTCTGGAAGCATTATAATATACCATAAATCCGTCTGACCCATCTAGTAGAGTCAAAACTGGAGCTGTTGTGAGTCAGGTCTTTAACTCCTAAAAACTCTTTTCACAAGAATCTGACCACTGGAATTTGACTTTCTTCTAAGTCAATATGGACATAGGGGATGTAATAGACAAGAATCCCTCAATAAACCATTGGTAATAGCCAGCCAAGCCTAAGAAACTCCTAATATCTTATGGAGAGATGGGTCTGGGCCAGTTTCTCAATGCTTCGATCTTTTGGGGATCAACTCTAATGTCATCACCGAAAATAATAAGGTCAAGAAAAGCTACTGACCTTAGCCAAAATTTGCACTTACAAAATTTGGTGAACAACTGATGGTTTCTGAGGGTCTGTAATACTATTCTGAGATAGTCTGCATGATATGCTCACTGCGGGAGTAGACAAGAATGTCATCAATGAAGACTATGACAAACATGTCCAAGTACCGCTTGGACACACGGTTCATCAAGTTCATGAAAGTTTCTGGGGCATTGGTAAGACAAAATGACATGACTAAGAATTCGAAGTGACCTTACCGATTTTTGAAGGTTGTCTGCAAAATGTCACATTCTCTGACTCTGAGCTGATGATAGCCTGATATGAGGTCGATCTTAGAAAAGTAACTGGCACCTTGAAGATAGTCAAACAAGTCATCGATTATGGGAAGTGGATACTTGTTATTGATCGTAACTTTATTTAGTCGATGGTATTCTATACATATTCTAAGAGAATCGTCTTTCTTATGGATGAATAGAACTGGTGCACCGCACGGGGATACACTGGGTCTGATGAATCCCTTGTATAGGAGATCTTTCAACTGTTCTTTTAACTCTTTGAGTTCTGCTGGAGCTATTCTGTTTAGCTGAATAGAGATGGGTTGGGTATCTAGAAGAAGGTCGATTCCAAAGTCAATTTCACTTTTGGTAGAAACTCTGCGAAGATCTTTGGGAAACATATCTGGGAATTCACATGGTACTAACACTGATTTAAGATTAGGGGTATCTGAACTAGATTCCTAAACTCAAACAAGATGATAGACTCATCCCTTAGATATCATTTTTCTTACCCTAAGGTAGGAAATAAGATAACCCTTAAGTGCTGAAGTACTACCCATCCACTCTAGGATATGTTCATTCGAAAACTAAAATTGGACAATTTGTTTTTTGCAGAAAACTGAAGCATAACATAAATAAAGATAATCCATAACAAGAATGATATTAAAATCTATCATATCTAATTCTACTAAGTCTTCTAAGGTAACTTTCTAAGATACCATGACCGGAAAGTTCCTATATACCAGTCGGGCTATGATAGATTTACCCACTAGGGTAGAAACTAAGAAAGGCTCTGCTAGAATTTTGGGACAGACTCCGAAGTCAACAGCTATATAAAGAGTTATAAAGGACAAAAAGTTCCTGGATCTAACAAAGCATAAACATGTAAATGATAATCTTGTAACGTACCACTGACCACATCAAGAGAACTTTCCTGATCCTGTCGGGACTGAAGTGCATAGAGTCTATTTGGCGTTGCCCACTGGTGGCACTGAAAGCAGCACCCTGCTTATTTGAGCGACCGGACTGAGCTAGGGGATGATTACACTGACCCTGGGAACCTGACTAAGGACAATATCTGACCCTGTGGCCTGGCTTTCCATATCCAAAATACACATCACTTCCAGCTCTGCAGATACCCTGATGGTTTCTGCCACACTTCTGGCAAAGAAGATTCATTTGGGCACTACAAACACTACCCTGAGGCTTAGGGATTAGAGACCTTTTCTTAGGACCATCCCTAAATTTTAGTGCTGGAGAACTGGATGAAGATGGAGTTGGAACTGAGGATTTTAGGTGGAACTAGGAATTATTCCCACCCTCTGATTTAGGTTGAGCAAAGCTAAAGCTACCTATCCTCGCTCTCTTGTTCTCCCTCTCCTTCTCTCTATTCTTAGACTCTTCTATATATTGATCATGGACCATAAGCCTGGATATGTCTATCTCCTTAATCAGCATTGCAATCCTACACTCCTTGACCACATTTTTAGACACTCTTGACACAAACTTAGTCATCTTAGATCTGCTATCTGCCACCACATAAGGAGCATATATGGCTAACTGAGTAAACTTGAGAGAATACTTTTTCACTGTCATGTTTCCTTGCTTCAGATTAATGAACTCCAGAACCTTAGCTTTACTCAACTCCAGTGGGAAGAACCTATCGAAAAAAGCAGTGGCAAACTTCTCCCATTCTACGAGCCCTGCATCTACGACCCTCTCTGCCTTTCACTACTTAAACCATGAGTGAGCCACATCCTGCAACTGATATGCGGCCAACTCCACACTCTTACTAGCCATTACTCCCATAATATTTGTAACTTTCTGCACCTGATCAAGGAATTCCTGTGGGTCCTCATCTGACTTAGACCCTGTAAATGTTGGAGGATTCATTTGGGTGAAGTCCTGAATCCTGGCTGCAGCAGTATTAGCCACTGGGTTAGACTGAACAACAGCTGGCCATTCATTCTAAGCTACAACAAAATTTTCTAGGGTGGTGAAAGCGGCCCTGAATTTAGCATGGGAGACATGCTCATCCAGGGGATCTGGGTGGATGGGTTGAGGTGCTGGCGGGTCTCCCATACCTCTTTCTTTAGTCCTTTTTAGAGGTATATTCTATAACGGAAGGGAAACTTGGATTAGACAGGGATTTTAACTTGATCTCATGCTCACTCACACGATATGAATACTGAAAGAAGGGAAACTTTTCATAACACATCTCGTAGCCTCATATCCATAAGTGCGGTGCGCTACACACCCATGCACAAGACTCTACTTGATGCGGCTTTCAGACTTCCGAGGACTCTGTTAAACCGTAGGCTCTAATACCAAATTTGTAATGCCCCGAGTCTACACCTCGAATTCTACACGGTACTAGCGACCCCAAAGGATCACCAGCTAACCCATGACTGGTACCTTCTATAAGCACTGAATCATAACAACACTATAATGATAATATATCTGAAATAAATATAGAAAATAGGATGAAAATTGCCGTAAGGTTCATCACTAAAACAAATACTAAAATTTAAATACTGAAACATTTGTCTAAAAAACATTAGTCTGAAAGCCTCTAACTATCTAAATATAGAGCTGATGGGACAAGCCCCCAACTAACTACTACTACTGCATACTGAAATACTAAAATGATAAAATGATATAATACTTTTTCCCCAAACTATAAGGACTCATCACTAAGTCTGCTGCTAATAGATGGACTACTAAGTGCAGTCAGGAGCCCGTGTATCTGAACCAATGATATAAGACATCATAGCACAAAAGAAAGAAACGCGTCAGTACTTTGAATGTACTGGTATGCTAAGTGAGGTAGGCTGATATGCATAGGTTCATATGCATGAACAAATAACTAACTGAGTAGAATGAATATAACTGAATAAGATTACATGGATGAATACATAAACTATAATTCAGATCATGTCAATACTGGATACTGAGTTCTAATAACTGAAAGTCTGATATTTAGGCTTACCGATACTGTAATACTGATAACTGAGTGACTAATTTTGACAGTCCTAATTCTATGGAACTATGCTGAGTTCCTTACTGAGCTGAGTGGCTGTGTCTGACAGTCCTGATTCTGTAGAACTGAACTGAGTTCTATACTGAGACTGAAACTGAAATTATGGGAGGTAATTATCTAATCGACATGCCCTTCTCTGAACTAATTTGGGGTCCAACCTTTAACCCCAGTTGGAAGGGTGTCATTATCGTGCCATAGGTAAAGACAAGTGCTAAGTCACCCTCATCTGGAAGGTTCTTTGACTAAGAATGGTAGTACCATGAACTGGCAAGTAGAAGACCTCATAAACTCTCAGCTGGCAGGTTGATATCTCAACCTACGCTGGTTACGTAGTTCTGGAGCACAAGGACTGCTTCTAAGGATCACACCCTCTGCTGGCAGGTGAGTCCCCATCCTTGGGTTCACTCGGTGCTGAATCCTACTCCCAACTTAATAGACACTGAGGGGATTTCTAATTGTGCTAGGCTGGACTGAACTACTACTGATGGTGCTATCTAACTGAACTGAACTGATTTCACTAGGTTCCTCTAACTGACGGAATACTATTAAGTTCTGGTAACTAGTTGATACTGAGTTTCTAAACTGATTACTAAATTGGGACCATGACTGATTACTGAGTACTACTACTCGTGACACTACTGAGACTATTTTGCAACTACTATAGTTCTAGGTAAACAACTAAATTTTCGAGTATTGAATACCCCCAGGGCTCAATAGCATAAAATCAATACATAGCATGAACTTGAAAAACATAAAAATGCACACTCGATCATAACTCATTCATAGAGACATTTCATCAAATACTTGTGAGATATAAGTTTACACATATGCTAGCATGTCATGATTTTCACCTTTAATTCACATGAATAATTTATCATGCACTTGGGGATCATAATCTATACACATGATTCTAAACAACATGTAGGTATCATAATTTCAAATCCCAATTTACCAAATCAAAAGTTTTAGCATGAATTTACATGATACTACACACATGTTAAGTAATTTCACATGAAATTTGTAATAAACCATGGATTAGAAGCCCAATTAACATCACAATCATGAACATATTCACAATACAACATGGAATTCATGGAATCAAATAACTTGAAGTTTTTAAAAGAGTTTCTTGAACATCAAGGTTGAAGGAAATCCTTGGATGAACACTTGACATACCTTGGTATTCAAATTTGTGAAGAATGATGGAGTGTTCTTGAAGATTTAATCTTGAAATTAGATTCCCTAGGATTTGTTCTTGAGTAATTTGAGAGAAATAAAGAATGTTTTACCCTTGGAATGAATATTTTTGTGTTTTTGGGGCTGAATAGGGACGGGAAAATGATACAATTACCCCTATGGATGTGGTTTTTAATGAGCAAAAATTATGCCCAATGACGCGCAGATCGACGCATCGCGTCAATGGTATCGATGCTATGGCATGTGCACCACGTCGAGTCTGTGTTGGCTCACTGGAATTTGACACTGGTGCTAGGAAAAATATTAATCAATGTGATAGGAAATGCGGCGCATCGAGATCACATTGATCCATTGGTTTGGACTTCCAAACGTGCCTCAAACGGTTCTCTAAAAATTTGAAACTCATCCGAGAATATCTACTGACATTCTTGATCATGAATCAACCTAAATATCGATATTTAATGGTCATAAGTGTCGCGAAATAAGGTCGTCAACTTATGAAAGATAAAATAATGCTAAGTAAAAACACTTAGCTAAAATTTCTAAGTCTAGGACCCCCTTTTTCTAGCTTTAACTGACTGAGTTAAGCTTAGAATTTTGCGGGGTCTTACAATATGTATGCTCATTCTATAGGAAATCAAATTTTAAAAGCCATAATTTTTCATACTTAAAGCTAACTGTGCATCTGTTCATTCAAAACTGAATTTAAGCTGTAAAGTGCATTCCATGTCTTAGCTAAAGATCAAATCTTTATTCAAAGTTGTCTATAATTCTTGAAATAACAAGAATCAACCAGGGCTTGATAACCCATGCATCAATTTCATGAAAAATCATCTTAAAGTTTGTGTTAGATAAAAAAAATATTCATAATTCAACTCAAAATCTAGAAAGTATAGTCACACACATGAATTTAAGAGAGTAGACATGCAATTCAACATCAGAATCACTTGAAAACTCAAAATCTTCAATTATCAATTGATAACGCTCAACTTACACGTCAATTAAGTGTAAGGAAGTGGTCATCAATATAGTTACCCAACTTTGGAGTCGTGGTCGAATCCACAGGGAACAATGTGAGTGACGATTAAACTAGTTTGAAACTAAAGCTACAAGTTAATTCAAGCAAATGATACTAAAAGAAATTAAAATCGGGGTTTGAGTTTAACAAGTAATTATTGGTCGCTTTACTTTCAGTGTTTGTAATCAAGAGTTTATGGAAAAACCAGAATTATGTTCACTAGGGATTTTGGTACTTGACATATACTACTAGTGATTCAAGATTCTCACGGTGGATAGGACAACAAGCTATATTTATTGAAGCTATGCCTAAATATCTCTCGACCTACTTAAGTGTTTAATTCTCTAATCCTCTCAAACTTAGGAAATTTCTATTCACTATCCTGATTTTACCCCAGGTTAACCAACCTTGTTACAGTGCTGATTGTTAAACAAAGTATTTCTGAGTCCCTGTTGATAATTCACTTCCTACTATACTTGATTTCTTTCTCAAGCAAATCAAAGCAGGTGTGTCTACTGTTTGCAACCAACAGACAATAGTTAAAACCTCAGAATTATCAAGAAGTCCTACCGCCTTTTAAATCTTGAACACTTAGCACCTTATCAAAACCTAACCCTAGATCCCATAATTCAGGTTAATGGAGTTTAGCCACTCATAATGCAAAGAACGAAACACATAATTGAATTCATAATTGAGAATATTAACTTACAAAGATGAATAATAATTGTTGAATCGTAGATTTGATCACAAAGGAAAATCTCCAAAATAGTTATATTGTTTGAATAAATAAAAATAGAGAAAGAAATATCATAAAATAAAGAAATATCATAAAATATTCTCCAAGACTCAAAGTATCAAACTCTCTTCAGAATGATGATGATGATGAATGAATCCCCCCTTGAAAACCCTAAAACAAAGCTTTAAATAGTTTAACCTAAATAAGGAAATAAAATTAAAGTTGCAGCTTTTTCTCAAAATAGACGACGACATCTGTGACACCTTATCAGGAGTCTGAGGGCTTATCACGGATGTCATCAGCTCCTCTGCACATTTGGCTTCTGCTGTCTAAGGCTGATGACGACGTTGATGCCTTATCACCAACCTAATGGCTTATCAAGAACGTCGTCACAAAAATGTCTTCAACTCCATTCTCTGCTAAGGATGACGATATTCATGACGGCGTATCACACTTTTGATGTCATATCACCAGATATTGTCACAGGCTTCAACTCATGCTTATGTTTGACGACAACTGTGATAGCCTATCATAGGGCTGACAACTTATCACAGATGTCATCAGCCACACTTCTCTTCAAATTCCTCCAGATTTCAACTTCTTTGCTTCCATTCTTGTTGGTTCTCTATCCCATCAGCTTAAACTATAAAATCAGACATAAACAAATCAAAAACAATAAAAGTTTCTTAAGAATTCGCAATTATTCTTGGTTAAAGGTCTTAAATATGTTAACAATTGCTCGCACATCATCACTCTCAACTTAAAAAAATTGCTTGTCCTCAAGCAACTACATAACACCATACTACGATGCTTAACCAAGAGACACATAAGCTACCTATTACAGTTGATTATCAAGTTTAGTTCAAATCACATTACCCTCTTTATTTTCAATCACTTTAACCCCAACTGTGTATATCAATGAAGATAAAAAGTGTGACACAAGGGAATCAACATATGACATCAAATTCTCAATAATAATCATGCATATATACAAATTACACTTCCCAAACAACTAGGCAACTAGCAATGCAACCGATGTGCCCTTACAATAAAGAAATCCCCCTTTTCTCATAGCAGACATCACATATATAACCATGGGGATAATTACAAGACACTCACTCTCAGAATGTAGTTCCAATCAATGTATGCTGAATACCATAGGCTTGCCCTTATTTTCATTATCCTGATCGTCAGGCAGGTCAGCTAGGATTACTATAGGTCTTCTCTTTGGCTTTTAATGTAGGCTAGGGGATGGTATGATACTCGATGATATTTAAAGTGACTACGCCTCCTTGAAACTACGCTAACCTCATGGGGTTTCACTTCTTAACCTTTTTCTCTTCCTCTCTTTTATTGATCACACATGCTCAAGGTGGGTGCTATCTTTTCAAAAACCAAATTATCTTTTTCTCATCTTTTACACAACTTTTTCTTTTCTTATTCTTTTTGCACCACACCCGGCTTTTTATTCTTTTCTCTTATTCTACCTCTCTTCATACTCATTTTGCATCACGCACCCCTATGATAGCCACCCTCAACTTAGGCTATTTGCCTAAGTCAAGGTGTATAGTGTCCAAGGAGGACCAGGGCTAAAACAGATTCATTATGATGTAAATAGGAAGGTGATAGGTATCATGAAAGAAACAGGCAATTTAGGCTCAAAAACAGGAATCAAAGGATATTATGTACACAGGGAAGGTCATTTAGGCTAAAAGTGGGCTAAAATCAAAACGGCCTATGATCCTCTCCTAACCGCTATCCTACAACCAAGGCAAGACCAACCGGGCAAGTTTTGGCTTCAACACACAACGGGATTAGGTAGTATCTCACACACAAATGGCACAAAAGTACACCACAAGCTACTACCCATTCAGTTCATGCACTTGTTAGCAGTATTATCATGTCCCTAGTACTAATGCCATAACCAGATGGACAGTGATCACACATAAATGAATATCACACAGTTATAAAATAGACCATTGGAGAGGTGTTCAAAAATCAACAAAAATATGTTAACTGCCTAAGGTACTTATATTTCTCCTAGTCAACTACAACACATCACAAAACAAAACACAATATGCCTAAACATACTGGATCTAATAGAACAAGACTCCGGGGAAAAGAGGCACGACAACAAAAACCCCAAGAGGGCATCAACACCCATAAGTAGCCTCACCCTCAACTTAAAATTATCTAATGTACCCAATGTGTCAAACCAAAACAAGAGAGTTAGAAATATACCTGTGGCACTATGGGTGCGAAGATCTGATGCCAATCACATAATACGAACACAAACAACAAATACCTTGGGTTGCCTCCCAAGAACAGCCTGGTTTAATGTCACAGCATGACTCAGTTATCTTGACTACTCAGACTTCATCAAGATGCCTTGTTGCTAATTATTTATGTCTCCACTTGGAGGATTTGAAACGTCGACCCAACTTTTGATCAATACATCTTTGGGGTGTGTTGGGTAAATGTGAGGGCATGATGAGGAATATTCTATCACGCCACTTCGAAGAATTGAACTGCTTGCCTAATTTTGCATCGAACTTTTGTGTGGGCTCATTTGGCAACGGTGAGAATCTTAAACAGCCACTAAATGGACATCGATCTTTAATCTTCTTGGCCTTCAAGATTGTGGTTGTAGTATACCCTTTTGGAAGGACAAACTCCAAAATGTAAGAATCTTCTACCTCATTTTCAAAATTCATCATTTGCTTGGGTGATTCGACTTTCATCACATCTACCAAGCATAATTTTGAAAAGTGGTTCGAAAGGGGACTAAATCTCAATTTCGGAGTAGCATCCCTATTAGTATTTTTACCCCGAAATGGACTAGAGTCTTCACAAGGATTGTGCTTGATTTCTTTTTTTGACTCTAGTACCATTTCCTCGTCTTTGGCATCTTCATTCATAAATGGTTTGGTTGGTTGGGAAATCATCGAGGGTTTCTCAACATCAAGATCATCATCAACATTGGATTCTTGCTCCTCATCTTCACACTCGTCCATTATATTAAATGATTCCACAGATAGGATATCATATAAACATAATGTGTAAAAGTGCTTTGAATGCTTAACCTCTATATTCATATCTTGTATCATTCTTTTTTCCTCATTATTTGCACTTATGTCTTGATGTATATCACATATGATATCATTCGTTGTATCCACACACTCCAACACACTCCAACATTAGTTGAAGCATAGTTTCAATGCCACTCTTTTTGGTGCTTTGTTCTTCCTGTTCTTAACCATAAAACCTATTAAAATCCTAAGAAGAACTAGAATTTGGGTTAGCTTACCAGGGAAGAGGGGGAATCTGGGCAATCACTCCAATGTCCATCTTGACCACCACATAACGAACAATCATACACCCGGTAGGATGGAGATGGTGCACATATCTCTCTTCGGAGGGAGCATATCTACAATCTTGCCAAAAGTGAGGTCCATCACAATATGGACATGGATCATCAAGATAAGATTTCCAACCACCAAGATCATGTTTATTCCACGATGCCATAGTAATAAGTAAACTAAAATAAAAATCTACCTAACACAAGAAATAAGAGAGAACTAAAAACAAATATTTACAAGTTTAAATTCAAGCAAGTAGGCTAAAATTCCAAACCAACTTAATACGCCAATTTTTTCCCCGGCAATGGCGTCATTTTTTATAACGCTTAACTTACACGTTAATTTACAGCAAGGCGGTCATCGTCAATTTATTTACCCAACTTTGGAGTCGGGGTCGAATCCACAGGGAACAATGTGAGTGGCGATTAAACTAGTTTGAAACTAAAGCTACAAGTAAAATTCAAGCAAATGATACTAAAAGAAAGTAAAATGGGGTTTGAGTTTAACAAGTAATTATTGGTCGCTTTACTTTCAGTGTTCGTAATCAAGAGTTTATGGAAAAACAAGAATTATGTTCACTAGGGATTTTGGTACTTGACAGATACTACTAGTGATTCAAGATTCTCAAGGTGGATAGGACAACAAGCTATTTGTATCGAAGCTATGCCTAAATGTCTCTCGACCTACTTAAGCATTTAATTCTCTAATCCTCTCGGACTTAGGAAATTTCTATTCACTGCCCAGATTTTACCCCAGGTTAACCAACCTTGTTACATCGCTGATTATTAAACGAAGTATTTCCGAGTCCCTGTTGATAATTCATTTCCTACTATATTTGATTTCTTTCTCAAGCAAATCAAAGCAGGTGTGTCTATTGTTTGCAACCAACAAACAATAGTTAAAACCTCAGAATTATCAAGAAGTCCTACCACCTTTTGAATCTTGAACACTTAGAACCTTATCAAAACCTAACCCTAGATCCCATAATTCAGGTTAATGGAGTTTAGACACTTATGATGCAAAGAACGAAACTCATAATTGAATTCATAATTGAGAAGATTAACTTACAGAGATGAATAGTAATTAGTGAATCACAGATTAGATCACAAAAAAAATCCCCAAAATAGTTATATTGTTCGAATCCAAAAAGATAGAGAAAGAAATATCAGAAAATATTCTCCAAGACTCAAAGTATCGAACTCTCTTCAGAATAATGATGATGAATAATGAATCCCCCCTAGAAAACCCTAAAACAAAGCTTTAAATAGTTTAACCTAAATAAGGAAATAAAATTAAAGTTGCAGTTTTTTCTCGGAATAGATGACGACATCCGTGATAGCTTATCAGGAGTCTCACGGCTTATCACAGATGTCGTCAGCTCCTCTGTACTACTGTCTTCTTCTGTCTAAGGCTAACAACGACGTTGATGCCTTATCACCAACCTGATAGCTTATCACGAACATCATCACAAAAATGTCTTCAACTCCCATTCTCTGTTTAAGAATGACGACATTCATGACGGCGTATCACACTTTTGACGTCATATCACCAGATGTCGTCACAGGCTTCAACTCATGCTTAAGTCTGACGACAATTGTGATAGCCTATCACAGAGCTGACGACTTATCACAGATGTTGTCAGCCATACTTCTCTTCAGATTCCTCCATATTTTAACTTCCTTACTTCCATTATTGTTGGTTCTCTATCCCATCAGTTTAAACTATAAAATCAGACATAAACAAATTAAAAACGACAGAAGTTGCTTAAGACTTTGCAATTATTCTTGGTTAAAGGTATTAAATGTGTTAGCAATTTCTCACACATCGTCAATAAATGGTATGAACTCTAGATTGAAATTCATGAAAAATATGTAAATTTGTAATTAAAACTAGTTTTGGGAACAAGTATGAAAAATTTATCCTTGTTCAATACCCCACATACCTTAATTGATGAACTAGATA
This sequence comes from Capsicum pubescens, assembly GCA_030864215.1. Taxonomy (NCBI): domain Eukaryota; kingdom Viridiplantae; phylum Streptophyta; class Magnoliopsida; order Solanales; family Solanaceae; genus Capsicum; species Capsicum pubescens. Next base: position 281,796,700 of record CM061540.1, on the reverse strand, counting down.
AAGAAGCATGATTTTGAGTTCCTATTGGTGCTCTTGAGGATTGATTCTTGAAATTATTGAATTGGGAACCTTGAATTTTGAACTATCTTGAAAAAAGAATGGTGGAATTTGGGGGATTCTTGAAGTTGAATATTGAAGCCTAGGGTTTTCTTTGAGAAGGATTTGATGAATAATGAGAATATTTTCTCAATAATACACTTAATCATCTATTTTCATGGTTTGGGAATGTGGGAAAAAGACTAAACTTCCCTTGGGATTTAAAATCCGTAACTGGGTTGCCGATTGAGGCTTTACCGCAACACGGTAAGTGGGTCATTGCGATACCCACCGCGACGCGGTGGAATCATGTTGACTCACTGGATTGTGATAATTGTTGTTTAGGGATTCACCGTGATGCATTGCAATCGCGATGACCCTCTAGAAATTGATAGATGCTGACTTGACCTCTACCGCGATACGATGAGGCTTCCATCGCTATTTCCACCATGACGCGGTGAAATTGCGGTGGCTTGCTGGAACAATAATCCAAAAACTGCTCAAACCTCATCTAAAAATTTCAAAACTTACCCGAGACATGCTATTTTCACCCCTGAATATAATTTAACTCAAAAATCATTGTCTAAGAGCCCAAAAGGACAACTTAAAAATATTCAAAGTTTAAACAGAGTCAAAAGGACTAAGTCCCTCAACTCTTAGCTTTATTTTCAGGTTCTAAGTGCTTCAAGTACCTACTAAGGGATAAACTAAGCTAGAAATATTCGGGGTATTACAATATCTCCCCCTTGGAAACATTCGTCCTCAAATAAGACTAATGAAGCTGAGATGCTAAAAAAATTGAGGCTATATCTGGCATGCACAACTGAAAGCATGACTAAACTATTTTGCAAGTGCAAGAATTATCAAGAGAATGGTTATATAAAGCTGAAACTTGGAATAAAAAAAAGATGATCTGGGGAAACTTGTTACGTTGAAACTTGGAATAAAAAAAAGGATGATCTGGGGAAACTTTTTACCTTGAACTGAATCTGAATCTGGTGCAAAAAGATGAGAGTACTTGGTTCGTATATCTACCTCCGCTTCCCAAGTAGCTCCCTCAATGGATTGGTTCCGCCAAAGAACTATGACCAAGGGAACTTCTTTGTTCCTTAGTCTACGAATCTGGCGATCAAGGATCTCAACTGGAATCTCTTCATAAGAGATGCTATCATGAATATCTATACTTTCTAAGGGTCTAGAGCAGCTGGATTGCCAATACACTTCTTTAACAAGGACACACAGAACATAAGATGAACGGAGGACAAATCTATAGACAGCTTAAGCTCATATGCCATCTCCCAACATGGCTCAATATCCTGTAGGGACCAACATAGCGGGGACTAAGCTTCACCTTTTTTCCAAATCTCTTCACCCCTTTCATGGGAGAAACTTTCAAATAAACTAAATTACTAAATTCAAACTCCAAATCTCTTCTCCTCACATCTGCATATGATTTTTGATGACTCTGAGTGGTTTTCAACCTCTCTCGAATCAACTGGACCTTCTCCATAGCTTCTAACACCACATCTGGCCCTATAAATGTAGCCTCACCCACTTCAAACCAACTAATAGGTGATCTATATCTTCTCCCATAGAGAGCCTCAAATGGGGCCATCTGAATGCTAGCATATAACTGTTATTGTAGACGAACTCAATCAACGACAAACGTTCATCCCAACTACCCTTAAGAAAAGCACATATACCCTCAACATATATTCTAGAGTATGAATGGTCCTTTATACCTAACCATCTATCTAAGGATGAAAAACTAAAAAGGTAAATTTGGGTACCAAGACTATTCTAAAAGGCCCTCCAAAAGTGAGAGGTAAACTGAGTACCCCTATCTGAAATGATAGACAAAGGAACTCCATGCAATAAAACCAACTCTCTAATATACAACTTAGCATAATCTTCAGTTGAGTGGGACATATGAATTAGCAAGAAATAGGTTGATTTGGTCAACCTGTCTACAAAAACCCAAATAGAATTATGTTGACGTCGCGAATGGGGAAACTCGGTTATGAAATCCATGTTCACTTCTTCCCTCTTCAATGTGGGGATACTAAGCTCTTGCATGGTACCACCAGGCCTTTGGTGCTCTACCTTAACCTATTGACAAAATGAACACTTAGCTACGAACTCTGCAATATTTTTCTTCATACCACGCTACCAATAGATTTCTTGTAAATCTTAGTACATCTTAGTAGCACCAGGGTGAATGGAGTAACGCACACCATGCTCTTCAGCCATAATCCACTACCTCAAACCATCAACACATGGCATACATAACCTAATCTGGTACCTCGACACACCATCTCTCCCTTGGGAGAAAACCTCAACCTTCTGATCTCTGACTGACTCCTTCAACTTAACTAGAATGGAATCCTGATCTTGTTTCTCCTTTACCTCGAAAAACAAGGAAGATCCTGCACTACTCTAAACCAAAATGCTACCCTCAGCTGAATTAACTAAAAAAACACTCAATCTATCCAATTGATGAACTTCCCAAAATAACTCCTTCTTATCACTCTCTATATGAGCAATACTACCCATAGATAGTCTACTAAGGGCGTCTGCCACAACATTGGCCCTGCCCGAGTGATACAAAACACTCATTTCATAATCTTTTGACAATTCTAACCACCTTCACTAACAGAGATTCAAATCTCTTTACGTAAACACATACTGCAAACTTTTGTGGTCTATAAACACATCAACAAGCACACCATAAAGATAATGCCTCCAGATTTTCAAAGCACACACCATAGCATCTAATTCAAGATCATAAGTAAGATAGTTCTTTTCATGAGGATTAATATGTCTAGAGGCATAGGCTATGACCTTAACTCTTTGCATCAAAACACAACCCAAACCAACTCTAGAGGCATCACAATAGACAACGAACCCATCTATACCATCGGGTAATGCTAAGACTGTTGCTGAAGTGAGTTGAGTCTTCAACTCCTAAAAACTCTTCTCATAAGAATATAACCATTGAAACTTAACATTCTTCTAAGTCAATTTGTTCATGGGAGATGCAATGGACAAAACCCCTTAAAAACGTCTTTAATTACCAGCTAAACCCGAGAAACTTCTGATGTCTGATGGACAAATGGGTCTAGGCTATTTTATCATGGCTTCAGTCTTTTGCGGATCAACTCTAATGCCATCACCAAAAATAATATGACCGAGAAAAGCTACTGACCTTAGCCAAAATTCATACTTGTTGAATTTGGCGAACAACTAGAGATCTCTAAGAGTTTACAACACACTTCTAAGATGGTCTACACGATCATCCTCATTATGAGAATATACAAGGATATCATCGATAAAGACTATGACAAATATGTTTAGGTACTGTTTGAACACATGGTTTATCAAGTCCATGAAGGCTGCTGGGTCATTTGATAGCCCGAAAGACATGACTAGGAATTCAAAATGACCATAACGGGTTCTGAAAGTTATCTTCGGGATATCACATTCCTTTACTCTAAGATGATCATAGCTGAATATAAGATCTATCTTGGAAAAATAACTTGCACCTTGGAGTTGATCAAATATGTCATCAATTCAGGGGAGAAGATACATGTTTTTAATTGTGACTTTATTCAACTGATGATAGTCAATACACATTCGCAGAGAACCATCTTTATTACACATGAATAGGATGGGAGCATCCCAAGGAGAAACATTGGGCCTTATAAAACCCTTATCTAAGAGGTCTTTGAGTTGCTCTTTAAACTTTTTAAGCTCGGCAGGAGCCATACAATATGGAGGAATAGAGATGGGCTGAGTATCAGAAAGAAGATCAATTTTGAATTCTATTTCCCTTTCGGGAGGTACCCTTGGCAACTCTTCAAGAAAAACTTTTGGAAACTCATTTACTACCCGGACTGACTGAACGGTTAGAGCCTCAAACTTAGCATCTTTGACTCAAACTAGATGATAGATACACCCTTTTGATATCAACTTTCTAACTTTAAGATAGGATATAAAATGAATCTTAAGAGACACTGAATTACCTTTCCACTCGAAGACTGGCTCATCAGAAAACTGAAACTTCACTACTCAGGTGTGACAATCTATAGATGTATAACAAAAATGGATCCAATCCATACCAAGAATAAGACCAAAGTCAACCATATCTAATTTTATCAAATATGCTAACATGATCTTATGAATGACTTAAATGGGATACTTTTTATAGATCTGTTTGGCAATAGTTGACTCACCTACTGGAGTGGACATGGAGAAGGGATTAGAAATCTTTTTAGGATCTATTCCAAAATTTATCACAACTAAAGGAGTCACATAAGAGAAATTTAACCCTGGGTCTAACAGCACATAAACATCAAAATAAAAGACATAAAGCATACCAGTAACAACATCTGGGGAGCTCTAATGCTCCTGGTGAGATGGTAAAGCATAGAACCAATTATGGCACTGACAGCCACCAGTACTGAATGATGCGCTTTGAGAAGGGGCCGAGGGAGTGATGATAGGCGTATTTACACGCCTAAAGTACTATAATTGACCCATATTTTAGCCAAGTTTTGAGGACAAATTATATATTTCATGCACTTTTAGTCCTTTTTCCTGTAAGTGAGCTAACGAACATGATTAGCAAGTTTTCAGGTATAAATGATGCAGAATTCAGCATTTTATGGATAAATTGACGCCAAAGAAAGCTTCACGAAAGGAGGAAAGAAAAACTTGGACGCCAAGGACCAAAGGTGGCGCATGGAAAATCTGTCCCGGGCAAAAACAGCAATTCTAAAGACTTTGGGGACTAGCAGTAACTTATTAGGAGTAGGATAATGATGCAGTAACCCAGTAGGATTGGGTTAAGTAATGCAGTAGCTTAGTAGGAATAGGATAGGAGTATTATAAATACCCTATTCTGCTAGAGATTTGAAGAAGATGCCCATTACTTTTAACTCTGAAAATAATTCTTCTACTTTTAATTCTACTTTTTATTCATCTATTCAATTCTTAATTTCCACAACAAGAGAAATGTTACTCTGCAAGGGAGTTCACGCCTAAAACGCCACACCACACCTTACTACACGAGATTTTTATTGTGGTATATTAATAATGTCTATTGTGATTTCCTTCGCACTCATGGGTAACTAAACTTCTCTGTTGGGGTTATGGAAGCCATATGAGATACTATCTATTTCTATGAGTTTGTGAATTCGTGACACGTATGCTGCTTATATCATTATTCTCTTCATCTTAATCTAAATTTTTTGTGGTTGCAAACGCATAGAATACGCCAGTATAGCATTAACTTATTCGAAAGAAAAGTTATATGTCTGAAAAAGAGATAATGTCAAGGTAATAGGGCACCAACCCCTGTTAAAAAGTTAGTGTCGTAACTGGATTAACCTCTTGGAGAATTTGTATTGTTAGATACGCTTTAAGCTCGAAAGAGTTAAAGTGAAATAGTCCTGGTTAAGGTCGAAAGACGCCTGGATTTACCATCGAATACAATTCTCTATAAGCACATGCATGTCTGAATTCCGCACAACTCATAGCCAATAGAGACGTACAACTCATAAGGTGGACATAACCCCAACTTCTCAATTCTCATTGATCAAAAACCAACCAAGCAAACCGTTTTTACTCCTTTATTTGCTGTTTTTATTACTTTGTTTACATTACTTGCACGTTAAAATCCCCCCTTTTTACGAGACTTGCTCCAAAAGTCTAGTAATCTTTGCTTACTCATTGACCGGCTATTCCCTGTGGGATCGATACCCAACCCAGTTGGGTTATATATTTGACAACGACCGTTTTACACTCTTATGAGAGCTGTAGATTGAGCGTTATCAAAAATTGGCGCCGCTGCCGGGGAATACAAGTGTCAATTAAGTTCGTAATAATTACTAGACCCTTTGGTCAAAGATTCTCGTACTTTTACTTTTAGTTTTTGTTTTTGTTTACTGCAGGTTTTTATTCAGTGCATGCCCCATACCCGAAGTTCTGGTCAACCGTTATTACCTATCAATCCTGAACCACAACGTATTGGCAGAATGGAGGCACAACACGAAATTGAAAGGATAGCTGCTCAACAGGAATAGGCGAGACTAGCTGCGCTAGCCGCCGCTCAAGTGCATCAACAGAATATTAATAACCCTGGGCGAGCAACAAATCCTGACGATGAGGATCTAGGTGATGACGAGCTACTAAACCCTAGGCATGCCGCTGAGATCGCAACACTTACCAACAAAAGAGATCGTCAAGCTAGGTTTAGGCCTGAACGCCGAGCTATGCAACCAACTTTTGATGATGATGATGATGATCTAGATGGAGCCAGAGCCACAGGAGCCATTATTCCTCCACCATTGGCACCTGGAGCCAAGTTCAACATCACAAGCACCATGATTCAGTTATTAGAACTCAAGGGATTATTTGGTGGACTAGCAGGTGATGATCCGAATATGCATCTCATCAACTTTATTTCTAGATACAAGTCGTTTGACAATCCTGGCATTGGTCAAAATGCAATTCGATTACGTCTATTTCCATTGTCTCTGTCTGGGGAGGCAACTCTATGGTTGAATGGGCTGACTCCTGATTCTATTACAAATTGGAGGCAATTAAGAGACGCTTTCCTAGAAAGATTCTTTCCGCCATCCAAAAGAGCATAAATGAGAGATGAAATCAGCAACTTTCGTCAGCTTCCAACTGAACCCCTTCATGAAACATGGGAGAGGTTCAAGACGAAGCTAATAAGGTGCCCAAACAATCACATGACTAATGTTCACCTAATGGAGATACTTTACAGAGCCTTGAATTCAATAACTAAACCAGTTGTGGATAATGCGGCTGGAGGATCATTCATGGATCTCACCTTTGGTCAAGCAAGCAATATGCTAGACCGGATGACGAAGCAAAGTAGAGCTTGGCATACCAGGGATTCTGAGGTAGCAAGACCCACTTTATCTATAGGCATGACTGCAGACCAAAGGAGAAGAGAAGAAGAACGTGATCAAGAAATGGCGCACGTGAAGACACAAGTGGATCTTCTTACAAAGCATCTATTATCAGGGAAGACCGAAAAAGTCAAAGCCATTGAGTCAAAAGGAAGAGACGAATCTGATTCGGATAAAGAGGCCAACTACTTGAACAATCAGGGGGGTTTTCAAGGTAATACCCAAGGAAACCAAGGTCGGAACTATTATGATAAATCTGGAAAAAGGACTAAGGTAGTTGGAAGAACAAGAATGACAAAAGTGGTTTGCGTGTTCCCCTTGGAAGACGTGACGCCACCACATCTAGTTCTGGAAATATGGAAGAGATGATGGCTAAACTGTTGAAAGGAGTGGAAGTAACCAGCGCGGGAATAACGGAGGTAATAAATGATTTGTCCTCAATGAAGCAATTGGTTGATTCACATTCCACTTCGATCAAGCAAATAGAGCAGCAATTGAGCCAACTTTCAGCAGCACTCAATCAAAGAAAGAATGGCACCTTACCTAGCAACACTGTGCAAAACCTAAGGAATGATGGGTCATGCATGACCATTACTACCCGAAGCGGTAAGGTGCTAGAAACTTCATCAAAAGGCAAGCAAGTGGTTTATGAAGTAGCAGACATTGAGGACAAGGCAAAAGGAGAAGCTGTCGTAGAATCCACCCACGACGTCCATGACGGTACACCGAGTATGTTGCAGCCTGAAAAGGCTGAAAAATGAAGGCAAGAGGAGAAGAAAGCCATGGAGAAAACAATTCCATATCCACCACCACCTTTTCCTCAAAGATTGAAGAAGGTGGCGGACGATACAAAGTTCATCAAATTCATGACTATGTTAAAGCAGCTGACCATTAATGTTCCATTGGTGGAGGCACTTGAACAAATGCCTGGGTATGCGAAATTTATGAAGGATATTTTGACAAAGAAGCGGGAAGCAAGCTATAAGTTGAAAGATAATGTTCATCACTGCAGCGCAATCGCTACCCGATCACTAGTTCAGAAGAAGGCTGACCCTGGTGCTTTCACTATTCCTTGCACCGTTGGATCTTTGAATTTTGCCAAGGCATTATGCGATTTAGGAGCCAACATCAATTTGATGCCACTATCCATTTACAAAAAGTTGGGGTTGGGTGATCCTACTCCAACCAATATGAGGCTCATAATGGAGGATAGGTCGGTAAAACGACCTGTTGGTATTCTATGTGATGTATTGGTGAAGGTTTCTTCATTCATCTTTCCAGTGGACTTTGTTATTTTGGATTGTGAGGCAGACTCAGAAGTTCCCATAATCTTGGGGCGCCCTTTCCTTGCTACGGGAAGTGTACTTATTGATTTGAGAGCTAATGAGCTTTCATTCTGAATAAATGACAAAGTAGTTCGCTTTAACGTGTGCAAATCAATGAAGCAACCCAAAGATCTGAACGTATTCTCGGTAGCGGATGTTTATGTTGATGATGAGAAAGAATTACTTCAAGAAGAGCAAACTATTGATGACCCATTGGCGGTTGTGCTCATGAATGGAGAAAGTAAGGATGCTGAAAACTATGAAGAAACTATTGATGCTCTAACAGGATTTGGGTCATATCCTCATGCTCCCAAGAAGCTGGACCTTGATCTCAAAAATTGACCCACACCACCAGCTAAACCATCTATTGAAGAGCCACCCACGTTAGAATTAAAGGAGCTGCCTAGTCATTTAAAGTATGCATTCTTAGGAAGCGGAAACACACTTCCAGTCATTGTGGCGGCAAATTTGGGTGAGCAACAAGTTTCAGCTCTCATTTCTATTTTACGGAAGTACATTAGAGCCATCGGATGGACCATCGTAGATATTATTGGTATTCCACCTGGGATTTGTACACACAAGATTCAGCTTGAAGAAAATTGCACGCCCACCATTGAGCATCAAAGGCGTCTCAATCCACCTATGCAAGAAGTGGTAAAGAAAGAAATTATTAAGTGGTTAGTTGCAGTAGTTGTGTATCCAATCTCTGACAGTACATGGGTAAGCCCGGTATAATGTGTTCCAAAGAAAGGAGGCATAACGGTGGTCGCGAATGAAAAAAATGAGCTTATTCCACTCATACCCGTCACTGGATGGAGAGTATGCATGGACTACCGAAAGCTAAATTCATGGACGCTCAAAGATCACTTTCCAATGCCATTTATGGACCAAATGCTAGATCGATTAGCGGGGAAAGGATGGTTTTGTTTCTTAGACGGTTATTCTGGATATAATCAGATTTGTATTGCCCCCGAAGACCAAGAGAAAACAACGTTCACATGTCCATATGGTACGTTTCCCTTCAAACGTATGCCATTCGGGCTATGTAACGCACCAGCCACCTTTCAGCGTTGTATGATGTCCATTTTCTCTGATATGGTTGAAGATACTTTAGAGGTATTCATGGACGACTTTTCAGTTGTTGGCAAGACGTTTGAAGCATGCTTAGCAAACCTGAGTATGGCATTGCAAAGATATTTAGAATTCAACCTAGTGCTGAATTGGGAGAAGTGCCACTTTATGGTCAACGAAGGTATCGTCCTTGGGCATAAAATCTCCGAAAAAGGAATTTAGGTTGATCGAGCGAAAATTAAAGTTATTGAGAAGCTACCACCCCCAATTTCAGTAAAGGGAGTCCGTAGTTTCCTCGGTCATGCAGGTTTCTATCGACGGTTTATCAAAGACTTCTCCAAAATTGCAAGTCCATTGTGCAAACTCTTGGAGAAAGATGCAAAATTTGACTTTAATGAAGATTGTTTGAAGGCATTCGAATGCCTCAAAGGAAAACTAATTGAAGCTCCTATCATGGTAGCACTAGATTGGTCTTTACCGTTTGAAGTCATGTGTGACGCCAGTGGGGTAGCATTAGGTATTGTACTTGGCCAGAGAAGGGAGAAATTATTCCATCCTATCTACTATGCGAGCAAGGTCCTGAACGAAGCCCAAAAGAACTACACTATCACAGAACAAGAGCTCCTAGCGGTCGTGTATGCGTTTGAGAAGTTTCGTGCTTATTTGTTGGGAACCAAAGTGATCGTTCATACAGACCATGCAGCTCTAATATATCTAATGACAAAGAAGGATGCAAAACCAAGACTAATTCGATGGGTATTGCTGCTGCAAGAATTTGATTTCGAGGTAAAAGATAGAAGAGGTTACGAGAACCAAGTGGCTGATCATCTATCTAGACTCGAGAACGAGCATATAGCACAACCTGAAATCGAGATTGATGATGCATTCCCTGACGAGGAGATCTTAGCCACGATAATGGAAGAGTTACCATGGTATGCCGACTTTGCGAATTTTGTGGTGAGTAATGTGATACCTGCAAACTTATCTTACCATCAAAGGAGGAAGTTTATGCATGATGTAAAATACTACTTTTGGGATGAGCCATACTTGTTTTGACGATGCGCGGATGGTGTTATTCGGCGATGCATATCCCATGTAGAGGTGCCTATTATATTGGAAGCATGTCACACTTCCCAAGTTGGGGGACATCACACAGGTAATTGGACAGCAAGGAAGGTATTGCAAAGTGGATATTATTAGCCATCGATATTTAAAGATGCCTACGACTTTGTTAGAAGATGCAACCAATGTCAGAGACAAGGTGCTATTTCAAAACACCATGAGATACCTATGTCAAAAATTCTTGAAGTAGAGCTCTTTGATGTATGGGGTATTGATTTCATGGGTCCATTCGTAAATTCGTTTGGAATGAAATATATCCTAGTTGTTGTAGACTATGTTTCAAAATGGGTTGAAGCAGTAGCATTGGCCGACAATGAGGGAAAGCGTGTTGTAGCATTCTTGAAGAGGAATATCTTCTCTCGCTTTGGAGTACCACGTACTATTATAAGCAATGGAGGATCTCACTTTTGCAACAAGCTATTCAAATCCGTATTGGCCAAATATGGTGTCAAGCAACATAAGGTAGCCACACCTTATCACCCACAAACTAGTGGACAGGTAGAGGTTTCCAATCGAGAGATCAAGCAAATCCTTGTTAAGACTGTAAATGCTAATAGGAAGGATTGGTCTCGGAAGCTGGACGATGCACTATGGGCTTATAGGACTGCATTCAAAATGCCAATTGGCATGTCCCCGTACCAACTAGTTTATGGGAAGTCTTGTCACTTGCCCATTGAGCTCGAGCATAAAGCATTGTAGGCATTAAAGCAACTTAATTTGAATTGGGATGATGCCATGAATCTGAGATTGGAGCAGCTGAATGAGATGGATGAATTCCGTCTACATGCATACGAAAGAGCAGACCTCTACAAGGAACGGATGAAAAAGTATCATGATCAGCGGATTGTTCAACGAAACTTTCAAAAGGATGATATGGTACTTCTTTTCAATTCCAGACTGAAGCTATTCCCAGGTAAGTTAAAGTCCAAATGGTCTGGTCCGTACAAAGTTACCAAAGTCTACTCGACTAGAGTAGTTGAGCTAGAAGACGATAATGGTGTTGTCTTTAAGGTGAATGGCCAACGAGTAAAACCATATATCGGTCCTCTTGACTCGATAAACTATATGGACACCATCTATCTCGATGAAGTCTAAGTACTCGAGGTAACTATGTCATGCCGCGACAATAAATCAAGCGCTAGATGGGAGGCAACCCATCGTTTATCATTTTTTTTTTGTTTACGTGTTTGCTTTTGATAAATAAAAATCCAAAAATAAGAGTCGTGCCACAACCAAAAATAAGGAGCTTGATGGGAGGCAACCCATCGTTCTAATCGTTTTTGTTGTCTTTGAGCAAGTGTAGGTGCAAGAGGCGTAAACGAGGAGATTGGTTTCAAATTTTGATTTGGACGTATTGCATGTAAAAGGTGGTAAGTTAGTGATGAAGAAGCAAAAGGCTATGGATTGGGCATTTCTTATGAAAATATAGGCAACGAACAAGGCTAGGCCTATATAAAACTAGGCCACGAGCAAGGCAAGGCCTATACTATGGTCTAAGCTCTCGGAATCTAGTGTGCCATAGCATAGGCGCTGCCCATGACCAAGTGTGTCATAGCATAGGCGCCGCCTATGCCAATGCCTTTTGTCTCTGAATCTCATATGCTATGGCATAGGCGCCTCCTATGCCTAAGAATTCCATGGCATAGGCGCCGCCTATGCTCAATAATGCTATGCAAAAGGCGCCGCCTATGGTCATTTCTTGTCTCCAAATCCAATTTTAAATGGGTCAAAACCCGACCCAACCTTCTCCTATAAATATGAGACTTAGTCTTGAACTAAAAACACATTGGAAACCTAGCATAAGAGCCGCCTATAGTCCCCAAATCCACTCCAAAATTTTCCTTCTGCTCTTCTTCTTCACAAGAACATCATCCAAAGTCATCAATCAAGTAAGTGCTACTTTGTTCTTCATTTATATTCTGTAAGTACTACACTACTGCGCCTATTATGAATTGCTAAATCTTGAAGTAGTATTGGTGATTTGAAAGTGATTGAATTGTTGTGATACAACCAAGTGAGTGAACGTATACGTAAGAATGATCTTAACTTGTTCCCAACTTGTATTTGATTTTGATGCACTGTCATACTTTTACGGAATTAATATGGTCACAAAAATTGCATAATCTTGTCACTTGAATACTTACATGTTGGAATGACTTGTTCATCGGGATAAGAATTATAGTTGCCTACCGACATAAGAGGTTGTGATTATTTAGATACTATACCTTGATTCAATCCCTATGTAGTAGTCTTGATATATCAAACATGAAAGTATTGCCAAGATTACAAGAAGTATGACTGCTCTGATTTTATTGTTGGAATATAGCACCTAAAACGTATGTCGATGAAGTCTGACTAGTCGACCACTTTCACTTCACTAGTCTGTACCAACAAACTAAGTATGGGGTGGTGCCCCTACTGCTCGTTTATAGATTGTATCCATCGAGATGATGCTAACATGAACATTATTTTAGTCTCAGGTACAATGGCACCCAAAGCAAGACAAGGCAAAGATAAGGCTACCACTTCACAAAAAGGCAAGAAAAGAGGCTGCAAAGAGCAAGGAGAATCATCCTCGATGCAATTACCACGCCGCATATTCGGAATAAAATGGGTTCTTGAGGAGGAAGAAAAGGAATTGTATAGGAACAACAAAGAAAGAAAATATGTTCATGTGGACTTGATAAACAAGGAAAGCCTAGCAAAGAAAGAACCGCGCATGTTGGCCAAGATCATGGCATTACATCTGGATTTCATCTTATGAGACATGGGAGAATGCAATCCCGATTTAAGAAGATAATTCTATGCCAACTTTTCACCGAAAACCACAGGAAGCGAGGTCAAGATTCGGGGCCAAGTTTTACAACTCAATGCGGATTTCTTCAACTCCTTTCTTGGCTTGCCTTCAGTCGATCCATCACCATTCAAGGAGCTGTATAGTAGACCTCCATATAGAGCTATTCAACACACACTCTATGGAACAAGATCCATGGCAGGCTGGAGTAGACACAAGGACACTGGTCGACACAACACCTTCCCATATTCTCCTTTGAATAGGGAAGCAAGGATATGGTTGCGCATAGTCAACTCTTGCCTAATTCCAGGGACTCAGTACACCAAGATAACAAGAGATAGAGTGTGCTTGGTATACGTATTGATGACGAATGTCCCTATCAACGTTGGGGAAATTATTCGTTCCACAATGCGGAAAGCTAGGCTACACAAGAGGTCCCACTTCATTTTTGGCAACCTGTTGACTGCAATACTAAGAAAAGAAGACATCGAAGAGGAACCGGCTGATCATAAAATACCACACAACACAAAGAAGGTTGACCTCACGAAGGTTAAAGATGATGAAACCACGCATGGAGTCAACCTTACCACTTCAGAAAGGCATGCTCGAGATGAGAGTTTCTTTCGCCATCTTTATGGCATGACTCGGTTTACAATGATGAGCGGGGGTCATGCTCCAACTGCTGCAGAGCTCCAACAGCTGGATTATGACTACCCCATGAATGAGCATGCAAAGGCAATGTGTGGAGTAGGTACATACTTCGAGGAACCTCTTGATGAAGATGTGCCAACCGATGATGATCGACGAATGCCAGACTCCGACGTGGAGGAGAATTCTGATGACGACAACTCCTATGATGATTCCGACGAAGGGGGTATGACCCCAGACATAGAGGAGGAGTCCGACTAACTAGGTTCTTCTTATTTATTCTCCACTGAGGACAGTGTGTCCCGTCTAAGTGTGGGGTGCTGGTATTTGCATGCTATACTTCTTTATCTGCATTTTCATTTATTTATGTTTGTTTTTTTTGTTTTTTTTAGTAGTTAAATTTTATTTTATTTTGCATGAAATTGTTCTAATAGGCAGCATGGTGTTATGACAAGAGTTTGTGCTAGAATCATTACTATTGAGACATTTAGGCTCTAATTGTGACTCACTATGTGATAATTGTGTAGTTTAATTCCTTCATCTGCTGGGTCAAGAGTCTATACTACTCCCAATAAAGTCGACCATGTGCCTTGTGTGTGAGGATATAGTATATTCTATGTTTGTGGTTGATGCTAGAACTTGCCTGGTATGTATGTAAAGCGAAATAAAGAGTGCGAGTTTAGGAGATGATTTAGGCATTTCTTTGGCAACCTATACTTGTTTACTTTTTTTTACCTACCCGTGGACATTATCCTAGTTAACCCCCTTTTGAGCCTTTAGCCTATTTTCTTTGACAGCCTCATATGTAAGCCTAATCCATTTTTTTCAAGACCATAATTTGATCCAAATTCCTAAGTGCTTTAAATTGTGAAGTCATGTGACAAAATAAGAGGAAATTGGGTGAGAGTGATGCCTTAGAGTGTATTGGTACTTGAATTTGTTATGAAAAAGAGTGGCTATCATGGAGGTATGTTATAAAAAAAAAGAAAGAGAAAAGAAAAAGAAATAGAAAAACAAAAAGATAGATTGTGTTTATGATTAAATAAAAATATAATTATGCTTGAATGGCAAAATAGGTGAAAAGGGGTAATAGATGAAAGAAAGGTAGCAGGGTTGATTAAAAGAGAGTGTTAATGGCATAATGTGATGTATTAAAGCGCTTAGGAACTTAGTCACTATGTCTGGCCAAAATAGTCCTACCCGTCCCTTAGCCTACATTACAACCTGTAAAGACCTATTTGATCCTAAGCTTAGCATTCTGATATTTAGTGGAGCATTACATTAAGGGAAAGCCTATGGTCATCAGTTGCAAACATATGAATTCTTTGTGAGAGTGAGAGCAAGGATAATATTATACCCATGTTTTGAAAAATGAAATACTTGTGAGTAATTATGGGTGACATATTGTGAGACACACATGGTTGATGAGTTTTGGGTAAGTCGTATATGATTCTTTGGGCCTTAACTTTTGGATACGAATTAACCATCATCACGAGTCTATGTTGGAGGCTGAATTGTTTCTAGAAGTGATTAGAAAACTACTCTTTGTTAATGATTGTCGTGCCTGTCTTGACGAATATTTTGTGTTGTTGCTGTGAAACCCTAAGTAGATGTTTAGATGGACATGATATTTTGTTCGAGGATGAACAAAGTTTTAAGTATGGGGTGTTGATGATAGGCGTATTTACACGCCTAAAGTACTATAATTGACCCATATTTTAGCTAAGTTTTGAGGACAAATTATATATTTCATGCACTTTTAGTCCTTTTTCCTGTAAGTGAGCTAACGAACATGATTAGCAAGTTTTCAGGTATAAATGATGCAGAATTCAGCATTTTATGGATAAATTGACGCCAAAGAAAGCTTCACGAAAGGAGGAAAGCAAAACTTGGACGCCAAGGACCAAAGGTGGCGCATGGAAAATCTGTCCCGGACAAAAACAGCAATTCTAAAGACTTTAGGGACTAGCAGTAACTTATTAGGAGTAGGATAATGATGCAGTAACCCAGTAGGATTGGGTTAAGTAATGCAGTAGCTTAGTAGGAATAGGATAGGAGTATTATAAATACCCTATTCTGCTAGAGATTTGAAGAAGACGCCCATTACTTTTAACTCTGAAAACAATTCTTCTACTTTTAATTCTACTTTTTATTCATCTATTCAATTCTTAATTTCCACAACAAGAGAAACGTTACTCTGCAAGGGAGTTCACGCCTAAAACGCCACACCACACCTTACTACACGATATTTTTATTGTGGTATATTAATAATGTCTATTGTGATTTCCTTCGCACTCATGGGTAACTAAACTTCTCTGTTGGGGTTATGGAAGCCATATGAGATACTATCTATTGCTATGAGTTTGTGAATTCGTGACACGTATGATGCTTATATCATTATTCTCTTCATCTTAATCTAAATTCTTTGTGGTTGCAAACGCATAGAATACGCCAGTATAGCATTAACTTGTTCGAAAGAAAAGTTATATGTCTGGAAAAGAGATAATGTCAAGGTAATAGGGCACCAACCCCTGTTAAAAAGTTAGTGCCGTAACTGGATTAACCTCTTGGAGAATTCGTACTGTTAGATACGCTTTAAGATCTAAAGAGTTAAAGTGAAATAGTCCTGGTTAAGGTCGAAAGACGCCTGGATTTACCATCGAATACAATTCTCTATAAGCACATACATGTCTGAATTCCGCACAACTCATAGCCAATAGAGATGTACAACTCATAAGGTGGACATAACCCCAACTTCTCAATTCTCATTGATCAAAAACCAACCAAGCAAACCGTTTTTACTCCTTTATTTGCTGTTTTTATTACTTTGTTTACATTACTTGCACGTTAAAATCCCCCCTTTTTACGAGACTTGCTCCAAAAGTCTAGTAATCTTTGCTTACTCATTGACCGGCTATTCCCTGTGGGATCGATACCCAACCCAGTTGGGTTATATATTTGACAACGACCTTTTTACACTCTTATGAGAGTTGTAGATTGAGCATTATCAGGGAGCTTCGAGAGTTGGTGCACTAGTAGCCTGAGTCAGGGGACGAATATCCTAGTTTTCTTGCTTATCATGCGGGTATTCATTGATACCATGGCCCAACTGACCACATCTAAAATAACTTTTCTATCCCAACAAGCACTCACTAGGATAATTCTTACAATATCTAGAACATATAGGATAGCTAGGCCTTCCACCCATATGATTCTGAGATCTAGACATTAAATTCCTACCCCACTATTCTTTCTTGGTTCTTGGTGCGGGGCACTAGATGAAGATGTCGCTGACAAAGGAGGATGACTGTAAAACTATGAATGATTTCCTCCTTGAAATCTTGATTGACCATACTCAAACTGCCCAGTTCTAGCCTTTTTATTTCCTGTCTCTTTCCTTTAACTTTTCTACCTCAATCTATTGGGCATGAGTCATCCATCTAGCAAGATTTGTATCTCCAATAAGTATGGAAGTCCTACACTCCTTGACTACCAATCCAAATACTCCGGCAACAAACTTACTCATACTAGATCTAATGTCATCCATCATATCAGGAGTATACTTGGACAACTGGTTGAACTTAAGGTAGTACTCCTTCACTATCATTAATACCTGCCTCAGGTTCATGAACTCCTCAATATTTTCTTCTCGCATCTCATGTAGAAAGAACCTATCTAGAAACGCATCCTGAAACACCTGACAACTCATGGGTGCTACATTCTCACCCCTGCCTTTCTTCCATATAACAAACAAATTATAAGAAATATCCTTCAGCCTATAAAAGGCTAATTCCACACTCTTCTCTTCAGTAAAATGCATAACTTGAGTGATCTTTTTCACCTCATCAAGATATAACTATGGGTACTCACCTACCTTTGACCCTAAGAATTTGGGTGGATTCATTCTCATGAAGTCAGGAAGTCTGGATGCAGATAAATCACCTTCTAAATAATGTGGTACTACATCCTAATGGTTGTCCTGAACATTAGCAGTTATAGCTTGGGCCAATGCCTAAAAGGCAGCCCAAAATTTGGCATAATACATATTCTAATTCAAAGTATCAACAAGCTGGGGTGGCTGGTTATCATTTTTGTGGAAATTAGTTCTGTGACGAGGCATATTCTGTCATGAAAGAGTACGAGTTAAAAGCAGATATAGTTGTAAGCATGATGGATTATGAAAGAAGGAGATGAATTCCTAAAATATCTCGTAGCCTCTTTCTCATAAATGTGGCGTGCTTCACACCCATGATCAAGACTCTATGCAACACAACTTTTTTGACTCCCTAAGACTCTCTAAACCTTAGGCTGTGATACCAAGTTTGTAATGCCCCAGAAATGGGTCCTAAGATGTCACACGGTACTAAAGACTACGAGTAATCTTAGGCTAACCCTGTACGCCTGCTACTAGATCTGGAACTCATTTCAAGGTAAACTAATCAAGTAACAATGTTGGATTATATCAAAAACTATTCTGAAATAAACTTAATATACTGTCTGAACAACTACTACTGAAAGTCTGAATAATAGCTAGTAGTCCGACAAGCCTCTACTACTAAGAACTAGAGATCCATTGGGACAAACCCCCAACTAACTCAAACTAGACTGAAAGCAACTAATCAAATACTATGAAAGCTAGAAATCTGGATAAATGGGCCCTCAAACCATAAGGACTCACCAACTGTCGAGATACAAATAGAGATGTCCTAAATCACTTACGTTGTTAAGACTGAGCACCTGAACCTACATTATTAAAAAAAGTAGCACATCGACATATACGTGGATCAGTAGTTTGAGGATGCACTGAGCATGTGGGGTGAATGCATGAGTAAAAAGTAATATCTCAATGTCATCAAAATTCATAGAATACGCATGTTGTATGTAATGACTCACATGGCTGGAATAACTAAAGCTGTAAATGATAGATCATGAATAATAAAATATATTGTATAAAACTGGTGAGCTATCATATTTCAAGTCTAAAAAATGAGTGGTTATCTGTCATTCTTTTCTGTTAGATTGTAGGAAATTCTAGTAAAAGCTTTTCTATTAGGGAATTCTTTTAAAAGTTGTTCTATTATCTTTACTAGTAGGGAGGTTCTTCTAACTGACATACACTATGTGAGCTATAATAGTGTCCAACGTCTTGTTCTCCTAAGGGAAAAATCTCACATTGGGGAGAGGTGTCATACTCTTGTCAGGGAGTATAACTTGAGTTGAGGGATCACATCTGTAACTATCATTCATATAGAAATGGGAGTACTAAATTTGTACCTACATTGGCTCGTAGTTCTAGGGAAGTAGGATGTGCTAAACCCATACTTTCTTCTCGGTGCTAAATACTACTCCCTTTAATATGTATGCTCATTCTGTAGGAAATCCACTTTTAAAAGTCATAATGTTTCATACTGAAAGCTAACTGTGCATCTATTCATTCAAAATTGAATTTAAGTTGTAAAGTAGATTCCATGTCTTAACTAAAGATCAAATCTTTATTCAAAGCTATCTATAAACATATCATGGGATGCTTAAAAGCATAATCATTCTTGAAATAACAATATTCAACTAGGGCTTGATAACCCATGCATCAATTTCATGACAAATCATCTTTAAGTTCGTGTTTGATAATGAAAATATTCATAATTCAACTTATAATCTAGAATGTATAGTCACACGCATGAATTTAATAAAGTAGACATGCAATTTAACATCCGAATCACTTGAAATCTCAAAATCTGCAATTATCAATAAATGGGTATGAACCCTAAATTGAAATTCATGTGAATTCATAATTAAAACTAGTTTTGGGCACAATGATGAAAGATTTGTCCTTTTTCAAAACCCTACATACCTTAATTGATGAACTAGATGAAGAATCTTGATTTTGAGTTCCTATTGGTTCTCTTGAGGATTGATTCTTGAAATTCTTGAATTGGGAACTTTGAATTTTGAACTATCTTAGAAAAAGAATGGTGGAATTTGGGGGATTCTTGAAGTTGAATATTGATGCCTAGGGTTTTCTTTGAGAAGTATTTGATGAATAATGAGCATATTTTTTCTCAATAATACACTTCATCATCTGTTTTCAGGGTTTGGGGATGTGGGCAAAAAATTAAACTGCCCTTGGGATTTAAAATCCGTAACAAGGTTGCCGATTGAGGCTTCACCGCGACGGGGTGAGTGGGTCATTGCGATACCCACTACGATGCAGTGGAATCACGATGACACACTAGATTGTGACAATTGTTGTTTTGGGATTCACTGTGACACGGTGCAATCACGGTGACCCTCTGAAAATTGGCAAATGCTAAATTGGCCTCCATTGCAATGCGATGAGGCTTCCATCGCTATTTCCAATGCAGTGAAATCGCGGTGGCTTGTTAGAACGAAAATCTAAAAATTGGCCAAACCTCATCCAAAAATTTCGAAACTTACTCGAGACATGCTATTTTCACTCCTGAATATAATTTAACTCAAAAATCGTTGTCTCGGAGCCCGAAAGGTCAACTTAAAAATCTTCAAAGTTTAAAGTGAGTCAAAATGACTAAGTTCCTCAACTCTTAGCTTTATTTTTAGGTTCTAAGTGATTTAAGTACGTACTAAGGGTTGGACTAAGCTAGAAATATTTAGGGTATTACACCATGTAATAAAATGCATCCTTCCAATCATTTAGTTCAAAATCACCTAAACATGAAGTGAGTTGAGGTTCATAAATTTATAGTGCAAAATTTAACTTTTGTTAAATCATAATATCACTAATCAAGCATAGAAATCCATTAAGCCAAAAGAAAATCAGTTTAAATCTTTCACAACTAAATTTCCTCAACCCCAGTTCCAATCAGCTATTCAAAAATATATAAATAACAACTAAATCGACACAATATAATAATCATTAAGATAGAGAGTGTTCAACATGCCTTAGTGACTGGAGAGTCTCAAAGAGGACTTGAATTCAGAGCACTGAGAGTGGATCCATGATAACAACCCTAATTGACTTTCTTGAGAGTTGAGGGGAGGAAATATGGTATTAATCTTTGATAAGTGATGATAAATAAGGGTTAAGATATGTGTAAGGTTGTTTAAAGAGGTAAAGAACTATAAAGCCCCTGTTCTAAACCAAAAAGAACTAAAAACATGCTTTGGACCCTAGGGTGTGGAACGCACTTATCGCATAGCGACAAGAGCATGGAACACTCTTATCATAGATATTCACTGGTTTCCACAACAAGGGTGTGCCTCCCCTCCATGTGATTCCCTTATCGCGAACCCCTACTATTTTGAGGTCCAAAAAATCCCGTAATGTTATCTAAAAATTCCGAAATGCTCCCTAAGGGTCCCGTTACCTTCCCTTATTATAATTCTACTCAAAAACCATCATGAAATGCTAAGTAGGTACCAAATTAATTTCATTGAAAAATCTAGGAGCTAACATAATTATGCTTATTTTTTTGTGCCTTAGACCTCTAACACTCGGGTGTTACACTTTGGAGAAGTTGTCTGATGTTGAATACCCTACTCTCTATAATATCTATCAACGGGGCCAATTTACTCACAACCATTATTTGAGCGTGTATATTTTAATTTCTTATTTGTCTATCTCTAAGCCAAGGCTTGAAAACCCTTGAACACATCAAGTAATTAATTCTTAGACTTCAAAAGAAATACCTAGAGTTTGGAAGAACGATCGTCAATAAAAGTCACAAAGTAAAATGCACCACCATGAGACTTTAATTTAAAAGGACTACACAAATCAGAAAGTACCAACTCTAGAAAATTAAGATTTCTTGAAGGTGGATGACCCTGAGAAGAAACTTTTTTCTATTTACCGGCTAAGAAATGAACACACTTCATCAACTTTGCTTGTTTCACTCCAAAAAGTAAATTTTTCTTAGCCAAACTATTAATCCCCTTTTCACTCATATGACTCAGCCTCTATGTCATAACTCTAATGAAGTATTATTCTCCATCAATTTTACCGAGCCTCTGAAAGTAGAGCCCTAAAATACGTACAAGTTAGACAACCTGTCACCTCTAGTAAGCTTCTACTGGCCAGCACCAAGGGTGTTAAATTAACCCTCATCATGAAGGTTCCCTATAGAAATCAAATTTAAGAAAACATCTGGAACATGATTGAAATATTTGAGAACTAATAGCAAACCATTTTTACTTTCCAAAAAAATAGTACCAATTCCAAGTACTTCAACTTCAGCATTATTTCTCATTTTCAACATCTAAAAATTACTTAGAGTATAAAAAGAAAATAATTCTTTCTGATGTAACATGAGAAGTAGCCCCAGAATCCACAAACTAGATATACTCATCACAAAAAAGATTAATAAAATTCTCACCCCAAGCAACAAGAAGGTCATCATTAGCAACAACAACAACATGATTTTCATTATTGTTTTCTTTCTTTTGTCATCTCTTATCTCTTTTATGCTTGTGCTAATATTTCATGATATGCCTATTCTTGTGGCAATAGTCACATGTAATATTCTTAAGTAATGTGGCAAGTGATGGTAACTCAAATCTATCACTCTCAACCAATGAGCATCAAGTTATGTGCTTACCATTGAACTTACATTTTCGTCAACACTTTTCCATCCATTCAACATTTTTCCCACGTTTGATGTGTAGTCCTTCGCATTCTAATGCAATTTGTTTCCCAAGTTGTTCAAATTCAAAAGAAAAAGAGCCTTTTGCAAAGATCTTTTCATACAGTAAACTCCATCTTTCATCAAAATTCATAAGACGCATGTGATAAGGAGACTTACCTGAGCTAGAATATTCTGCCACCTCCATATCTTGAGTAGTCAAAAGTATTCGACTCCCACAATTAGTGTCTAGGAGTCATAGTTTTATATAATCCCAAGCTCGTTTAGTCCATATGTCATCAATGACTACCAAGTACCTCCTACTTTTTAGAAGCTTTTCCAGTCTAGCTTCGTATAAAATTCATCAATCTTCCCACTTATAAAGGACATTAGATATATATGTACAACTCTCATGATACCCCTGTGTAACAGTAATTTTTGCATGAATGTCAAAGTGAGAAATAAGGAACGAACTACTATAAATCTTGTTAGCCAAAGTTTTCTAACCTATACATCCCATCCCTACAATTGACACGACTTCTAGTTTATTAGCTCCTCTAGCAAGTTGATCCTGCATCATCTCCAATTCATTTTCATGACCAACCATCATATCCACATCCCGCTCATAGACATATTCAGATACATCCAATATAGCCAAATTTTGTGGTTTCACATTGTCCACGTCCAACCTAGTTTCCATTCACTTGTCCATTGCAGAATCAACCTCCTATAATGCTTGTTTCTGTATGAAACTAAGTTCCAAACATTCCATTTTTCACATGATTTCATTTTCTATTGAGAAAATGTTTCTTGATTCAATGTCAACCAAATCTTCTGTGTTACATGCTAGCTCTATTATTTAAGTTTCTAAGGTTGTCAATGCCTCTATTGTTTGACATATCTCCAAAATATCTTTCAAAGATTCAAACCTAACCTTTCATAAAAAGATTGCAAATTATAGCCTGTAAATTGTATTGATTGATTTATGGTTTTCATAAGCCATCTATTTTTTTCGTTTGTTGTTTCTCACTTCTTTAGAGTGTGATGTGGGATGTTTCTGTAAGAAAATGGATAAAAAATTAGTCACCATCATACATAAGGACTAAAGATCCACAATATTAATCTCAATAAGAAAAAGATGGACAACTTGCCTAAACTACTACTAATTCTCAAATAAAATAAAGTAGTTATTGCTCTGTATCAATTTATGTAAAGTCTTTGAGGGGAAATGGAGTTTGATAAATAATGGGATACTTCACATAAATATCAAAGATTTATTTTAAACAATAGGATTCAAAAGTATTAAAATTTAAAGATGAATTGACATTAAATATAAAGGTGTCATTCTTCTTTGGACTAACGGAAAAAGTGTCTCATGAATTGAGAGGTAATACTTGTTTTAAAAATTTATCCACATCTTTATCTTTATGGTTTTCCATCGAATATCTATGTCCAGTAGCCGCATTGGAGCTCGACTGGTTCAAATTCGCGGCACATAGGGCATATTCAAAGGGAAGTGCTCCCTACCAAATAAAATTTCTATATATCAAGGGTTCGAACCCGAGACCTCTGATCAAGAGAAGAGCAGGTTATCTGCTGCATCACATCCTTTGGTGGTAAAACTTATCCACATGTCCTTTATGATAAACGTTAGTTTATGCTTAAGTGATATAACAAGCTAAAAATATAAATTAATTAAATATGATTAAGTTAGAAAAACACATGTTATGCATTCATTACTTTGGTGTAAATATTTGTTGCACGTAAACTTTTACCTACCAATTTATGTGGCAACAATTTTTTAGTTTATTATGAAAAGAATAACAACATTGTCCCATTGTCCTTTTGTGGATATTACACGAGAAATTTTATTTTGAGTGATACCCAATCAAGAAAAATTGTGTGAACACATCTTTTGCTTTTGAAAAGTGGTTAGCATTTCAATTTAAATAAACAAAGAAAAAAATGATTTTGTTGTTTTCACGACCCGAGTCGATGCTCACGCTGCAACGAACATCCCAAACCTTGAAGGACCGAGAAGATCCTTAGCATACTATAAAAACATAATTCATGTAAATTAGGGAAAATATAAGAAAACTCAAAGAATTATTAATAACAATCTTTAAACCCAACATTCTTAATGAAATATCTGTCTAATCCACTCTACGAAACCTCTACTACTGATTAGCTGTCTAGGCCCGGACAAGGCCCCCGACCTAACCATAATACTAAAAGAACTAGATATCAAAATAGAATGCCTTCCGAAAGATGGATGGATCATCAACTCTGACGCTTTGGGAGATTCTACCTATGTGCTAGACCACAAGATTGAGCGTCAGAACCTACATTATGAGACAATGTAGCCACCCAATGATGGTCAATAATTGAAATGTATTGGCATGTAGAACAACCAAATAAAATAGCATTAATGGAAAAAATGTTGTACAAAACATAACATGGTGCTACAAAATATCATAACAATATGCAAACATAAATTTCAGTTAAAAAGCTAATTTCTGAGACTAAATTCTGATGTTCTACAATTCTGAGCTAGGTGGCGTACCCGAATGATACAATTCTCACCACGAGGACTCGAATATAAATACGAAAAAGTAAAGATAGAGGGATAGGATATCAAAGATAGAAAGATAGATACAAATATGATAACAAAAGGGCAATCAAAGGGTGTATCAAACCCAAAAATCTCCCTTAAAGGTTACCAAATAGCACCTAACTCTTACGTGACCGCAAAGGGGATTGAATCTCCCTTACAACCAACTTTTTCTAATAAAATATCAACATTAAATTTTTCAAGATATCAAAACATTCCCAATGGAGGTTCATGAATTCATCATTATCAATCAATAAAAACTAACTAAATAAGCCTAGCTACCAAGTATTTATAGTTTGGCTAAATATTCCATAAATAGGGCCCAAATGTAGGAAAAAGCCCACAAGGATCTATTTTGACCAGCTCTTAAAATGCTAGATCATATCAAAAGCATATCTAAAGAGCCTTGGGTGCATGACCCTTTCAATGGGCTTCGAGCCCCATTTTGCTCTCCTTCGACCTCGTCAAAGTCCTTTAACCCTCCTTAATAGTAATCTTCATCCATGTAGCATCTTTTAATAGCACTAAAGAGTCATTAAAAACCTCGGGAATCATACGTATCTCATCCAAAGGTCTGAAGGCAATTTAGCTAAAATCATTTTCCCCTTCTTGAAAAGGATTCAACCTCAAATTCAAACCTTGCAAAACCAAAGAAAGGACAAACAAATACAGTATCCTCATGACATGAGGGTTAGAATTAGCACAAATAATCATAGAATCATGTCAAGGTTGCACACACTTAAGATATAACCAAGGATCCTTCGTGATAAATATTTGAACCTTATTAAAAATGCAGAAAGGAGTTGGCTATGGGAATCACCAACAGGTAAGAAAACCAAAAAGCTCATAATGGCATCACTAAATCCAAAAGGTAAGGCTACCTTAACCTTAGGATCCATAAGACACAATTGCTTTATCACCTCTTTATGAGACTACATCGAGAGTGGTACCTTAATTGGATTTAAAGTCCATAATATCCATATAGCATTATCATTCAAACAAGTGGACAACCCAATAAGTTCCCTACCTCTACATAAAGCAAGTCCAAGACTAGCATTGATATCATCATTAAAAAGGTAGTATAGAAAGGAATCAAGTGTAAAATCATCATCGAATGTGCTATTATCTGCAAAAAGGCCATTTGGCTCAAAAGATATAACATATAATGCAAATAATGATGGAATCAAAACATTTAAGCACATATGAGTTTTTCCTATCAAACAACTTCTCTTAAGAAATGGGTCACTAATTGTAAGCAATTCACAAAGAAGGAGGTCACAAGCATGGAATCCATCTGATGTGTTTTCAAATGAGACTCTCTCTTGACCTAAAAGTAGTGATATTTTACTCAAAACATACTACTTTTTTTATTCCATATTATGTTTAATGCTTTCCTTTCTATGATGATCAAAGGTTTCCTAATGCATCCCTAAAATTATGTTTCTCGGACTCTTCAAAAATATCGATGGATGCATGTTGGACCCTCCGAAAATAGTATATTTTTGAAGGATCCAACACGGGTGCAACAATATTTTTGGAGAGTCCGAGCAATATATATCTATACAACATTAAACAGTGCATTACGTTCACAAGATTCTATTTGTAAAATATGTTCAGTTGTTATTTTTACAAAATAGAATTTGAATTCGAACTTCAAAAATATAATTAAGAAATTATTTGATGACTCAATGTAGAAATGAGTTAAAATTAACATCTCTTAATAACAAAATAAAACTAAGAAATTTTTTTCAAAAATATCTCTGTATGGTTTTCTTTAACAGTGCAGAGATACTAAGCTTCCCTAAGGAACTTTTATAAGTAATTTATGAATTCCAAAGTAATAAAAACAATGTTGATGGAAATCAAAGTGTTATGAATCGGACAGAATAAGCAAGCCACTAGTATAAGAAAACAAGAACAACATATAAATTTACGTGAAAACCCTTGCAGGAAAAAACCTGGGCAGAGGTAGAGGAGGTACTTCAACCAAAAAGCTTCCTTGAAAGCCTCTGTAATAGCCATGTACTCTGCCTCAGTAGTTGACAAAGCTAATGAAGATAGAATTTTGACTATCGAAAAAGATCATAGTAATCTGTAGTCTCTGCTAAGTTCACCAAATAGAGCCTTTAACCAAATAGCTTCATTGCAAGCCTCTGTAATAGCCAAGTACTCTATATCAGTAGTTGATAAAGCAACTGTAGTCTATAAAGTAGCTTTCCAACTGATAGCATAACCACCAATGGTGACAACATATCCTGTAAGGGATCTCCTTTTATCTTGGTCTCCTGCAAAATCAGAATCAATATACCCGATTACTCTATATCTATTTTGTCCAAACTGCAAACAAACATCAGAAGATCTATGCAAGTATCTGAAAATCCATTGAACTGCTTTCCAATATTCTTTACCAGGATTTTCCATGTATATACTAATTGCACTAATGACATATGATAAATCTGGTCAGGAACACACCATAGCATACATAAGAGACCCGACGGCACTAGAGTATGAAACTCGAGACATATTGTCACACTCGTCATCTTTCTTTGGAGATAAAGGGGCCGAGAATTTTAAGTGAACTTCCAATGAAGTACTAACAGGCTTGGTATTTTTCATATTGAACCTATGAAGCACTTTCTCAATATACCTTTTTTGACTCAAGTATAGATTACACTTCTGTCTATCCCTCGTAATTTCCATGCCAAGAATCATCTTTGCTGCTCCTAAATAATTCATCTTAAGCTCCTTGCTGAGTTAGGATTTGACCTTTATTATCTCTCATATATCCTTTGTTGCAATCAACATACAAGAGAAGATACATGAATGAACTATCACTTACCTCCTTAAAGTAGACACAACTATCATAACTACTCCTCTGAAACATATGAGAGGTCATAAAAGAGTCAAACCTCTTATACCACTATCTGGGCGACTATTTTAATCCATAAAAAGACTTTTTCAGCAAGCATACATAGTCCTTCTTTCCTGAAACTACGAAGCCCTCTGGTTACTGCATATGATGTCCTACTCAAGTTCTCTATGTAAGAATGTAGTTTTGACATCCAACTGCTCAAGCTCAAGATTATGTATGGCCAAAATACTAAGCAAGGCTCGAATCGAGCTATGCTTAACAATTGGAGAAAACACATCTGTGAAATCAATACCTAGAACCTGACTATAGCCTTTAGCAACTAGTATTTCTTTGTATCTAGCATCTTTAACTCCTGATATTCCTTCTTTCTTTTTAAATACCCACTTACAATGGTGTAACTACCCAGGACTACCCCCTAGTCATCACACGGTGCTTACGACCCCGAAGGACCACAAGCTAACCCTCGACTGATATCTACTGTGAGCACTAAATGATAATACTATAATTAATATGGAAAATAGATTGAAATGCCATAAGGTTCAAGACATGTGAAAGACTAATAAAATATAACATCTATAAAATTGAATATGGTCTGAAAATCTAGTCTGAAAAAACACTAATTGAATTGTCTTTAAGTGGAGTTGATAGGATAAGCCCCCAACTAACTCCAACTACTGAGCTACTACTAAACTAAAATACTAAAATAAAAAGCATATCCTCGATAGATGAGCACTCACTGCTAAATCTTCTACTTTTGGTTGAATTTAGCTAAGTGAGGTCAAGAACATGAGTTCCCGAACCTATGATATAAAACATCATAGCGCAAGAAATGGGTATGCGATCAGTATGTGGGAATGTACTGGTACGCTAAATGAGGAAAGGCTGAATGCAAAAGTTCATATGCATGAACACTAACTGACTAAATGATATAGAGTAATTGAATTTAAGAGTACGTGTATACTATAACTGAGCTTTCCTGAAGCTAAGTACTGAGTTCTGATAACTGTATAACTGATATCTGAAGTTAATGATAATTGATTTACTAATACTGATTGACTGTTTCTTACAGTACTGATTCTGTAAAACTGAACTGAGTTCTAGACTGAAGACTGAAATCAAAACTGTGGGAGGTAATGATCTAACCGACATGCCCCAGATAAGATAAGATAAGATAACTGAGCTGAGGTCCAATCTGTAACGCTAATTAGAAGGGTGTTAGTGATAATGCTCAACTTACACCTCAAATAAGTGCAAGGCGGTCATCATCAATATGTTTACCCAACTTTGGAGTCGGGGTCGAATCCATGAGGAATAATGTGACTGGCGATCAAACTAATTTGAAACTACAGTTACAAGTTGAATTTAAACAAATGATAGAAAAAGATAAAATTTAGGGGTTTTAAATGGTTAAACAAAAGTTGATAAACACTTTGATTTAACAATGTTATGGGACACTAGAGTTATGGTTACCAATATGCTTACATAGGTTGGGTTGTAAATCACTTTAGAGTTCCAATTGACACTTCAATTGCAAGAAGAGTTGAATCCTATTATTTACCCATTCGTCTCTAGACCTCAGTAGGTAGTGCATCCGTTAATTCTCTTGAACTTAAAGGATGTGTTTGCTATTCAACTATTTTCTCATGTAGGAAAATTCGGTTAAGGCATTTTCCATTAAACTAAAGATTAAAATCTTTCGAGTCCATGTAAACTCTTTCTTTTCCCACATACACTTTCCTCTCAGACAAGTTATGTTCTTGGGCTCACCTTTCAAGTTGCAACTAAGATAGATCGTTACATTGCTCGACAAGCACTTTTCTCTCGGACAAGTGATTGTTTCATTGAAGTAACCTAACAAACACTTTCCTCTCAGAAAAGTGATGTTTGTAGTGCTGACTCTATTAAGTTGCAACCAAGAAAGATCATTAAAAT
Source organism: Capsicum pubescens (assembly GCA_030864215.1). Taxonomy (NCBI): domain Eukaryota; kingdom Viridiplantae; phylum Streptophyta; class Magnoliopsida; order Solanales; family Solanaceae; genus Capsicum; species Capsicum pubescens. Next base: position 281,766,757 of record CM061540.1, on the reverse strand, counting down.
AAAGAAAGGTTTATACAACATCAATTTCTTATGGACATACATTAGGTTCACAACCCAAATTAGTATTCACATCAAGGTTCCCATAACTCAAGTAAAGAAAATTAGCTATTCATGATACAAAGATCAACAATATGTATTGAATTCATAATCAAGAATAAGTAATAAATCATACCCACAGTCAATCTTCAAATGGAAAATGTTTACAAGAATGTTAGGAACTCTCAATGAGAGGTTTCTCTCCCTTTTTTTTCCCAGTAAAATTGTTCAAATAGATGAATTATGAATGAATCAAAAACCCTAAAAGATTCTATTTATACTAAAGCCTGATTAAGGAAATAAAATAACAAAATTAATAAAATTGTTTGGAATAGGTGACGCCCAGGCTGACGCCGCGTCAAGATGTTGACGCGCTATCATGGATGGCGTCGGAGAGGCTTCAGTAGCCTTCAGGTTCTATCTTAGGCTGATGATGTGGCTGACGCCACGTCAGGGATCTGACGGCATATCTCCAACGTCGTCAGATATCTTCTTTCCATGCTAAGTTTCTGCTTAAGGATGACGCCATTCTTGATGCCTTATCACGACTTTGACTCCACATTACCGGCGACGTCAAAACTGCTCCTCAAACTACAACTCCCTGGTTAAGGCTGACGCCAATGCTGATAGGCTATCACGAGGCTACAACTTATCACGGAGGTCGTCAGCTATGTTTTCTTCTATTTCGCTCAGATTTTCAACTCTTTTGCTCCATTATTGTTTATTCTCATTTCTTCATCCTTTTTCTGCAATATCATGAGCAAACACATCAAAACAACCAGAGTTGCTTCAGAATTCACAATTATTTTGAGCTAAAAAACATTAAATGTGTTAGCTTTTTCTCACACATCAACACCCTCAACTTAAAACAATTGCTTGTCCTCAAGAAACTACATAACACTATACTACGATGCTTAACCAAGAGACACATAAGATACATATCACAGTTGATTATCAAGTATGCCACTGCTAAACAATTGCATGAACTGGATAGATAGTAGCTTCTGATGCACCTTTGTGCCATGTGTGTATGAGATACTACTTAGTTTCCTTTGTGTGTTAAATCTAGAACTTGCCCGGTTAGTCTTACTTTGGTTGAAAGATAGGGGTTAGGAAAGGATCATAGGCTGTTGTTGATGTTAGACCACTTTTAGCCTAAATGACCTTCCCTGTTATGCATGATATCTCTTGATCCCTATTTTGAGCCTGAATTGACCATTTCTTTCTATGACACCTATCACCTTCCCATTTATATTATAATGAACCTATTTTGGCCCTGGTCCCCCTTGGACACTGTGCACCTTGGCTTAGGTAAACAACCTAAGTTGAGGGTGGCTATTATAGGGGTGCGTGATGTAAATTGGGTATGAAGAAAGGTAGAATAAAAGGAAAAGAATAAGTAAAAAAGAATAAAAAGTTGGGTGGTGTGGAAGAAGAATAAGAAAAGAAAAAGAATGACAAAGAAAATCCACATCCATCCTGAATAATGTGTGATCACGAAAAGGAGAAAAAGAAGAAAAACGTTAATAAGTGAACCCCAAAAGTTAAGGTAGTGCCAAAGAGGCTTAGTCACTCTAAATTCCATTGAATATCATACCAGACCTTAGCCTACATTACAAGCTGAGGAAAAGACCTATAGTGATCCTAACATATCTGTCTGGACACCTTGGTAATGAAAATAAGGGCAAGCATATGGTATTTGACATGCATTGATTGGAATTTATTTCTGAGAGTGAGTGTCTCTTGATATTCCCCATATTGACATGCTTGAGTTCATATATGAGTGAGAAGGGACTTCTTTCTTGTAAGGGCACATCGATTGCATTGCTAGCTGTTTACTTGTTTGGGTAGTGTAACTTGTACATATACATAGTTATTGTTGCTAAATTGATGTCATATCTTGATTCCTTTAGGTAACATTGTTAATATTCATGGATATGTACAATTGGATTTATAAGTAATTGAACAAGGAGAGTGGCATGAGATTGGGCATCCTCATGGGCTAGAGTCTTCAGAAGAGATTTGCTTGGTTTCTTCTTTTTCCTCTAGTACCATTTCCTCAATCTTGGCATCATCCCTCATGGTTGGTTCGGTTGGTTGGGAAATCATCGAGGGTTTCTCAACATCAAGCACAACATCGATATAGGATTCTTGTTCCTCATCTTCACACTTGTCCATTATGTTAAATGATTCCACAGACAAGATATCATCTAAACATATTGTGGAAAAGTGTTTTGAATGCTTGACTGTTATATCCATATCCTTAATCATTCTTATTTCCTCGTTAATTTCCCTTATATCTTAATGCAAATCATGTATGATATCATTCGTTGTGTCCACATGATCCAACATTAGTTAGAGCATAGCTTTAATGCCACTCTTTCTGATGCTTCGTTCTTCTTGTGCTTGACTATAAGACCTGTCATACTCATAAGAAGAACTAGAACTTGGGTTAGCACAATAGGGGGAGGGGGCATTTGGGAAATCACTCCAATTTCTATCTTGACCACCACATAAAGAACAATTATACTCTCGGTAGGATGGAGATGGTGCATACATCTCTCTCCGGGGAGCATATCTACAATTTTGCCAAAATTAGGGTCCATCATAATATGGACATAGATCATCCATATAAGATTGCCAACCATCAAACTTACATTCATTCCATGATAACATAGTAAGAAATAAACAAAAATAAAGAAAATCTACCTAACACAAGAAACAAAGGAAATCACAAATAAATATTTACAATTTTGAATTCAAGCAAGTAAGCTAAAATTCCAAAATAACTCAATACGCCAAATTATTCTCCGGCAACGATGCCATTTTTGATAACACTCAACTTACACCTCAAATAAGTGCTAGGCTATCGTCGTCAATATATTTACCCAACTTTGGAGTGGGGGTCGAATCCATGAGGAATAATATGACTAGCGATCAAACTAATTTGAAACTATAGCTACAAGTTGAATTTAAACAAATGATAGAAAAAAATAAAATTTGGGGGTTTTAAATGGTTAAACAAAAGTTGATAAACACTTCGATTTAACAATGTTATGGGACACTAGAGTTATGGTTACCAAGATGCTTACATAGGTTGGGTTGCAAATCACTTCAGAGTTCCAATTGACACTTCAATTGCAAGAAGAGTTAAATCCTATTATTTACCCATTCGTCTCTCGAACATAGTAGGTAGTGCATCCATTAATTCTCTTGAACTTAAAGGATGTGTTTGTTATTCAACTATGTTCTCATGTAGGAAAATTCGGTTAAGGCATTTTCCATTAAACTAAAGATTAAAATCTTTCTAGTCCATGTAAACTCTTTCTTTTCCCACATACACGTTCCTCTTGGACAAATGATGTTCTTGGGCTCACTTTTCAAGTTGAAACTAAGAGAGATCGTTACATTGCTCGACAAGAACTTTCCTCTCGGAAAAGTGATTGTTTCATTGAAGTAACCTAACAAACACTTTCCTCTCAGACAAGTGATGTTTGTAGTGCTGACTCTATTAAGTTGCAGCCAAGAAAGATCATTAAAATAAAGAAAGGTTTATACAACATCAATTTCTTATGGACATACATTAGGTTCACAACCCAAATTAGTATTCACATCAAGGTTCCCATAACTCAAGTAAAGAAAATTAGCTATTCATGATACATAGATCAATAATATGTATTGAATTCATAATCAAGAATAAGTAATAAATCATACCCACAGTCAATCTTCAAATGGAAGATGTTTACAAGAATGTTAGGAACTCTCAATGAGAGGTTTCTCTCCTTTTTCTCCCCCAGTAAAATTGTTCAGATAGATGGATTATGAATGAATCAAAAACCCTAAAAGATGTTATTTATACTAAAGCCTAATTAAGGAAATAAAATAACAAAATTAATAAAATTGTTCGGAATAGGTGACGCCCAGGCTGACGCCGCATCAAGAAGTTGACGCGCTATCATGGATGGCGCCAGAGAGGCTTCAGTTGCCTTCAGGTTCTGTCTTAGTTTGATGATATGGTTGACGCCGTGTCAGGGATCTGACGGCGTATCACCAATGTCGTCAGATATCTTCTTCCCATGCTAACTTTCTGCTTAAGGATGACGCCATTCTTGATGCCTTATTACAACTTTGATGCGACATCACCGGCGTCGTCAGAACTTCTCCTCAAACTGCAACTCCCTGGTTAAGGCTAACGCCAATGATGATAGGCTATCACGAGGCTGACGACTTATCACGGAGGTCGTCAGCCATGTTTTCTTCTATTTCGCTCAGATTTTCAACTCTTTTGCTTCATTATTGTTTATTCTTATTTCTTCAGCCTTTTTTTGCAATATCATGAGCAAACACATCAAAACAACCAGAGTTGCTTCAGAATTCACAATTATTTTAAGCTAAAAAGCATTAAATGTGTTAGATTTTGCTCACACATCAGTTAGCACCGTACCACGAGTACTAACAACTACTATAGAGTTAGTCCTAACTAACGGGTGACCCCTGAGATCATTCTTAATCTAGCGGGTAATCCCTGAGTATGTCAGACCTATCTAACGGGTGATATTTCATAACCGACGTTGGCTACATAGTTCTAGAGCTTAGGGATTACTTCTAGGGACCTAGTCCTAACTAACGGGTGTGCACCCATCCCTAGGCTTGCTTGGTGCTGAATCCTACCCCCAACTGAAAGACACTAAACTGAGTATGCTGAACTGAACTGGACTGATACTGATATTACTGAGTTTTCCTAAGTTCTGTAACTGAATAAGTTCTATTGAGTTCTGTAACGGACTAAGAATACTACTGATCATGACATGACTGATACTATTTTGTAACTGACACTGGCTCTAGGTAAATAGCTAAATTTTTGGGTATTAAATACCCCCAGGACTCGATAGCGTGAAAAGTAAAGCAAAGCATAATCCTTAATAACATAACAATGTTCACTTGGTCATAATTCATTCATAGAGACATTTCATCAAACACTTGTAATGCATTAACTTATACATGATTTGGAAATAGATGTTAGCATGCTATAATGGCATTATTTTATCCTCATAGACAACTTATCAAATACATGGAAACACGCTTGATTCATTAAATCATAAACACTTAGGGTTAACGTGGTTACAGCAATCATCTTGCAAATTGAAGGGTTTATCATGAATATCATGTAATTCAACACATAGTAGAATCAATTCTTGGAAATTGTTATCTAAATCATGGATTAAAACTCAAATAACATCATGAACATAAATTCAATCTAATTCAAACATGGAAATCATAAATCTTGTATTTTGAAAAAGGATTCTTGGGCTCCATGGAAGGTAAGGATCCATGGATGAACATCTAACATACCTTAATTTGATGAGCTCATGGAGAAATTTTTGGGATTGACCGTGATTCTTGAGAGATAGGGTTTGTTTTCATAAGAGAGAAATACCTTTTGATTTGGGAAAAAAGTGAATAATGAAGGGTTTAAATATTTTTAGGGCTTAAATTCCACATCTGAGCTGAATAAAATCATGGTAAAAGATTGTTTTAACCCTGGAAGCAACTTTAATTTTTCATGAAATTTTCCGATCTGAAACCCCTGGCACAACGCGCCACTATCGTGCCAAGCCACTGGAAAATGACAACTGGGAAATTGCATGGTGGCGCAACGTGGTAATATTGCATTGAAAATTTGATTGAGACCAGGAAGTTCACCGCGATGCAGTGGTATGGCATTGGAACACTAGAAAAGGATAATTCTGAAATTGAGCCTTGGTGCGGAGTGCCAATATTGCGGAGGCTCACTATTTTTTGACAATTTCCATTTGGTTGGCTCCGCGACGCGCTGATGGCTCAGGTGGTACACTGTCTTACAAAAACGGCTCTAACTCTTCCCCCGAGTATCGGATTTGGATGAATTTGGTATTGATGGAAAGCTTATTCAATTTCCCACACAATGAAAAGTTAAAATCTTAAAAATTCCATAGGTATAAAAGTGTATTAATATTTAAAGAAAGTCTTTTACATTTTTAGGACGAATATAAGCTAGGTAAAAGTATGGGGTGTTACAAACGGACAGCTTTCTTATCTTTAGACAATCTCACTGAATCCCTGTGCCATTATTATAAAGTGATTCCATCTCCTCCTTCATAGAAATCATCCATAGACAGGAATTGTCACAACTAACTGAGCTGAAGAATGGTTGTACTGACCCTTGTGGCACAAATCCCTTCCCCTCTGAGCCATTACTCTACACATCCACATCCTATGGCCTAGCTTACCATATCCAAAACATAAATCACTGCCAACTCTACACCCACCTAGGTGATTTTTACCATGTTCTTTGCAAAATGGATGGGTACGAACACCCTTTCCACTACCTTGTGACTTAGAGCCTAGTGCTCTATCTCGACTGTTATTTATAAACTTTGGCACTGGAGTACTAGCTATAGAAGAATTTGGGGCCGAGAATTTCCGAAGGAACTGGAAATGGTTACCACCCTTTGACCTTGGCCTAACACCACTTTTTCAGACTCTCTTATTCTTTCTATCTTTCTTCCTATACTTCTCCCCCTTTCTCTGCTGAATATGAACCCCAAGCCTAGATATGACAAAACCATGTAGGTTATTCTGAGAAACTACTAAATTGGCTAACGTAGTAAAAGCATCTCTAAATTTTGCATGAGAGACATGCTCGTCCAGGGGATCTGTCTGAACCAGCTGAGGTGTTGACTGATTTTCATTACTTCTTTCATTAGCTTCTCTGGAAGGCATGTTCTGGAAGCATAAGGAAGAGATGAATTAGACTGAGAGTTTAACTTCAGCTCATGCTCACTCGCACAACATGAATCCTGAAAGAAGGGAAACTTTTCCTAAAACATCTCATAGCCTCCTGTCCATAAGTGTGGCGCGTTACACACCCATACACAAGACTCTACTAGATGCGGCTTTCAGACTTTCTAGGACACTATTGAACCTTAGGCTCTGATACCAAGTTTGTAATGACCCGATACTACCTTCTAGTCATCACACAGTGTTTACGACCCCAAAGGACCACAAGCTAACCTATGACTGATATCTGTTATGAGCACTGAATGATAATACTATAATTAATACAGAAAATGGGCTGAAATGCCATAAGGTTCAAAAGATTTGAAAGACTTATAAAATATAACATCTGTAAAATTGAATACTGTCTAAAAATCTAGTCTAAAAAGCCTCTAACTAAATTGTCTGTAAGTGGAGTTGATGGGACAAGCCCCCAATTAACTCCGACTACTGAGCTACTGCTAAACTAAAATACTGAAATAAAAAACATATCCTCGATAGATGAAGACTCACTGCTAAATCTGCTACTGCTAGCTGAATCTGGCTAAGCGCGGTCAAGAACCTGAGCATCCAAACCTATGATATGAAACATCATAGAGCAAGAAATGGGTATGCAATGTTTTAGGGCTTAAATCCCACATCTGGGCGGAATAGAATCATGGGAAAAGATTGTTTTAACCCTGGGCACAACTTTAAGTTTTTGTGAAATTTCTCGCTCTGGACCCTTGGAGCGACGTGCCACTATCGTGCCAAGCCAATGGGAAATTGCATGGTGGCGCGACACGGTAATATCGCATTGCCACTTTGATTAAGACCTGGAAGTTCACCGCGACGTGGTGGTATCACATTGGAACACTGAAAAAGGACAATTCTTAAATTGAGCCATGGCGCGGAGCGCCAATTTTGCGGAGGCTCACTGGTTTTTTACAATTGCCATTTGGCCTGCTCCGCAACACGCTGATGCTAGTGATACACTGTCTTACTAAAATGGCTCTAACTCTTCGCCCGGGTGTCAAATTTGGGCGAATTTGGTATCGATGGAAATCTTATTCAATTTTCCATACAATGAAAAGTCAAAATCTTGAAAATTCAACTGGTATAAAATTGTATTCATCTTTAAATCAATTCTTTGACATTTTAGGGATGAATATAAGCTAGGTAAAAGTATGGGGTGTTACAAATGGACAACTTTTTTATCTTTAGGCAATCTCACTAAATCCCATGTGCCATTCGTATAAAGTGATTCATCTCCTCCTGCATTGAAATCATCCATCAGTCGGAATTATCATAACTAACTGCCTCTAGGTAAGAAGAAGGATCTTCACCGACATCAATACCTTCTAATACATTCAATGCTTAAGAAACTAAATCAACTTTAGCATACTTCTGAGGAGGTCTAGTATCTCTTCTAAGCCAGTCTTTAGCAATAAAATATTGTGGCATCACTGGTGGTGAAGAACAAATAGTACCACTCTGTATCTCCAAGATTGACTGACAAGTAGGCACTGGTGTAGACTCTGCTCCAATCTTCAACTCAACGTGGGTGCTTGACTTTTGCTGATTTATGTCACTAATCTCATCTGGGGGTGAAGCACTAGATTCGGAGGGAGCCCAAAGCATGGAAGTTTCATCAAACACAATATCTCTGATAATTATAACCTTTCTATTTTTTGGAAACCAAATCTTATAACCTTTACACCACGCTTATAACCCATAAATAAGCATTTAACAGATCTAGGTTCCAACTTTTCATTATCAACATGAGCATAAGTAGTATATCTAAAAATCCTAAAATCAGAATAACTAGTAGGAGTACCAGACCATACCTCTTGTTGAGTTTTTTATCAATCACGACTGAGGGAGAGCGATTAATTAGAAGACAAGTTGTGGAAGCAGCTTTGGCCCAAAAAGACTTAGGTAAACTAGCATTAAAGAGCAAATAATGCACCTTCTCCATTATAGTCCTATCCATTAGTTTGGCCATACCATTCGGCTGCGGAGTATGACAAACTGTCAAGTGCCTTACAATTCTTTCTGACTTGCACATAGCATTAAATTCATTAGAGAAAAACTCTAAACCATTATCACTCCAAATGAATTTTACCTTCTTCCCTGTTTGCTTTTTAATAATAATATTCCACTCCTTGAAAGTAGGCAATACATCATTCTTTTGCTTCAGGAAGAACACCCAAACTTTTTTGGAATAGTCAACTGATAATTCACACCTTCTCTAGAAGGTACTCTAAAGGGACTCCAGAGATCAGAATGAATGTAAACAAGTGTGCCTTTAGTTGAGTGGATGCCTTTAGTGAATATGACTTTTTTCTACTTCCAAAAAATGCAGTCCTCACAGAACTCCAATTTGGTAATACTCTGGCCATCAAGAAGTCCTCTCCTACTTAGTTCAGCCATCCCATTTTCACTCATATTCCCCAGGCGCATATGCCAAAGTTTAGCAATGTCACTTTATGATATAGAAGAGGTAGAAATAGTTGCATCACCTATAACCGTAGAGTGTTACAAAGCATAAAAATATGTAGAATTTCTCTGTCCCTTCATCACAACAAGAGCACCTTTAGTAACCTTTAAGACTCCACCTTCACCAGTGTACCTATATCTGTTCGAATCAAGGGTACTCAAGGAAATAAGATTTCTCTTCAAGTCAGGGACATACCGTACATCACCAAGTGTCCTCACAACCCCATCAAACATCTTAATTCTAATTGTTCCAATACCAGCTTTCTTACAAGGTGTGTAATTTCCCATCAACACATAACCTTTAGAGACGGTTCCATATGTTGTAAACCAATCCCGATTGCGACATATATAAAGAAATCCTCACACGGTTTGGAGTTACCATCAGAAACTACCAAGAGTTTCCATCACTAACACCATCTTCAACAAAACTGTCTTCACCAGATTTCTCTGGTTGGTTTCCTTTCAGTTTCGGATCTTCTCTTTTCTCTCTATTCAATAACTTCCAACACTCGAATTTGATATGGCCCTTCTTCTTGCAATAATTACAAGTTTATTTCTATTTCTATATTTTGACATATTCAAGTCATCACCCCCATAATACCTCTCATGAGTCCTTCCTCAAATAATGAGACCATCTCCGTGAGTCTCCAACCTATTCACAAGATGTTTCATCTTCTTCTTAGAGAACAATGCATCATAGACTCCACCTATCATCAGGGTATCACAACTATATAAAATCATATCCCTAAAGGTTATTTATGATGCAGGCAGAGAACACAATAAAATCAACCCTAGATCTTTCTCATCGTACTTAACCTCCAGAGTCTTTAAATTAAAGACGATTTCCTTAAATACAGATAGGTTATCCTCCAAGGACGCACCCTCAGACATACAATGGTAATAAAGTCATTGTTTGAGATGAAAATTACTTGTTAGGCTCTTCTTCATACATAGCGATTCCAGTTTTAACCACAAAGCAGCGGCAGTGGTCTCCTTCAAAATATCCTATAGAATCTTATTGGATAAATAAAGGTGGATCTGAGATAGAGCCTTCCAATACTTACGCCATTTGTCCTCATCCATCTACAATGGGGTATCTTATCAAACCCTAATATATCATCATCCAAATCCATCTGCGCAAGGACAGCCCGCATCTTAACCTACCATAACAAAAATCTGGTATTGTGATCTAATAGAGGAATCTCATACTTCATGGCTTCCATCCCTGAGAAAATAATCGAACAGTCTTTGGTACTAGTTTGTTATGGATCGGGCAGAATAAGCAAACCACAAGTAAAAGAAAACAAGAATAACACACAGATTTACGTGGAAAACCTTATGGGAAAAACCATGGAAAGAGGTAGAGGAGGTTTCACTAAAATGGAGAGAGAGTACAATATGGAGAAGGCTAAATTTTCTTAATAATGAAAATAACCCACTAAATCGCACTTATATAGTACGTGTGTACAAATAGGTCCTCGGCCTAAGAACATAAACATGGTCGTACCGCAAAACTTTAAGGTCTGGTCCAACAAAATTCTGGTCACAAATCTAACACAAAGAAAGTTAACATGAAATGCTTGACATATAATAAAAATATGGTAGTCCAGTAAAGTAAAACTATCATTTTGTGTGAGGTTCAGAGAAGGACCGGACCATAATGGCCTATTATACGCAATCTTACCCTATATTTTTACAAGAGATTGTTTCCATGGTTCGACATGTAAGAACAATCAACAACATTGGAAACCAACTTTTACATCCAAGCATTGAATCTTGTGATTTGTTTAACTCATGCATACATATACTAACAATTTTTTGACACATTTTCCATTGGAGATGCCGTAAACTATTTGAGGAGGAAAAGAGGAGACTAGCCTTATGCCTCTCCAACACAAAGTATCACAACACTCGGTTACCTGCTATCCTTGTAGGATAATCATCGTCCTTAACATCTTAGTAGGATAAAGTTGCACCATGTTAGATAGGTGATAATGCTCAACCTACACATTAATTTAGTGCAAGGCAGTCATCATCAATATATTTACCCAACTTTTAGAGTCAGGGTCGAATCCATAGGGAACAATGTGAGTGGCGATTAAACTAATTTGAAACTATAGCTACAAGTTGAATTCAAATAGATGATACAAAAAGATAAAATGGGGGGTTTTGGAGATTAGCAAATAATTTTTGGTCACTTTAGTTTCAGTGTTTGTAATCAAGAGTTTATGGAAAACTAGAGTTATGTTCATTATGGGTTTTGGTACTTGACAGATGATAATAGTGATTCAAGATTCTCATGATAGGTAGGAACAACAGATTGTCTTTATCAAATTTATGCCTAAATGTCTCTCGACCTACTTAAGCATTTAATTACCTAATCCTCTCAGACTTAGGGAATTTATATTCACTGACCAGACTTCACCTCATGTTAATTAACCTTGTTATAGCATCAATTATTAAACGGAAGGTTGGTAGCTTCCAAGTCCCGTCAATAATTCACTTCCTACTATAGTTGATTTCTTATCTCAAGCAAATCAAAGCAGGTGCTATCTATCATTTGCAACCAATAGACAATAATTAAAACCTCGGAATTATCAAGGAGACCTATTACCTTTAGAATCTTGAACACTTAGCAACTTACCAAGACCTAACCCATAGATCCCATAATTCGGGTTAAAGGGATTTAGCCACTCATAATGTAATAATCACTACAACAAGTTGAATTCATAATTTGAAAGATGAACTTACAGCAAGATGAATAGCAACAAGAGTTTCTCAGATTAGATCAAAGTAGAAATCCCAAAATATTGATGATAATATCTTCAAAGTTAATTGTTTTGTTCAAGCCATGAAACTAGAGAGCAAACACATGAAATTCAAGTCCAGAATGTCGAGTACCCCTCCCCCAAGAAAACCCTAAACTATGCTTTAAATACTTCAGCCTAATTATGGAAACAAAATCACAGAGTGCAGTATTTTTCTCAGATTAGGTAACGACATGCGTGACGCCTTATCGGGAGGTTGACGACTTATCACGGATGTCGTTAGCTTCTCTTCAATTTTGACAATTTCTGCTTAAGGTTGACGGTGAATCCTGATGGCTTATCAAAACTGTGACGACATATCAAACAATGTCGTCACTTCTCTACCTCAGCTCCCATGTTTTGTCTAAGGCTGACAGCGACTCTGAAGGTTTATCACAAGGCTGACAGCTTATCACATGTCATAGTCACTTCTTCTAGATGAATCCCATTCTCTATTTAAGGCTGGCGATGAAGCTGATAACTTATCAGAGTACTGACGACTTATCAGGAATGTCGTCAGCCACACTTCTCTTCTATTTTATTCAGATTTCAACTCTTTTACTTCCATCAGTGTTGGTTCTCTTGGATCTTGACTTCCACTGCAAAATCAAAGATAAAACAATCAAAAATGACAAAAGTTGCTTAAGAATTTACAATTATTCTTAGTTAAAAGCCTCAAATATGTTAGCATCTGCTCACACATCAACACCCTCAACTTAAAACAATTTCTTGTCCTCAAGCAACTAAAACACAACGAAGAGGACACAAAGTACATTTGGCAGTCAGTCATCTATATTATCTCAAAACCATCTTTACCTTCTCCAAGGTTAATTAATTCCAAATCAATTTTGTATGCTACTGAAGAACAATAATAGGACACACAGGAATCAAGATATGGCATCAATTCAGCAACAACAACTATGCATGTGTCAATCTTACACTACCCAAAAAAGTTAGCAACTAGCAACGTAACCAGTGTGCCCTTACTACAAAGAAGTCCCACTTCACTTATATCAGACATTACATATGTAACCATAGGGACAATCACCAGACACTCACTCTCATAATGAAGTTCCAATTAATGTATGTCGAATACCATAGGCTTGCCCTTATTTTCATTACCAAGACTTTCAGATAGGTCAGCTAGGATCACTATAGGTCTTCTCTTTAGCTTGAAATATAGGCTAGGGGCTGGTATGATACAAAAGGATATTTAAAGTAACTTAGCCTCCTTGGCACTACACTATTTTTGGGGTCTCACTTATCAACCTTTACCTTATTTCTCTGTTTTTTGATTAAGCAAATTCAGGATGGGTGTGGTCATTTTGACAATCATTGTTTCTTTTTCACCACTTTTCTTTTCTTATCCTTTTTTCACCGCACCTAGCTTTTTATTCTTTTTTTTTATTCTACCTTTCTTCATACTCATTTTACATCACACACCTCTATGGTAGCCACCCTCAACTTAGGCTATTTGCCTATGTCAAAGTGCATAATGTCCAAGGAGGACCAGGTCCAAAATAGGTTTATTATGATACAAATGGAAAGGTGATAGGTATAATAAAAAGAATAGGCATCTAGGATCAAAATCAGGATCAAGGGATATTATTTACACATGGAAGGTCATTTAGGCTAAAAGTGGACTAATATCATGTAACGGCCCAATTTGCTGAACCGGAATGCTACAGGTGCTCATGACCCCGAAGGACCACAAGCTAACCCATGACTGATATATGTACTTGTATACTGCATAAGATAATATAATAATGTAGAAATATACAATGAAAGGCCATAAGGTTCGATCATCAACATAACTGAATAACGTAGCATATGTACGGGGTAATAGAATACCCAAAACAAAACTAAAGTCTACAACATGATAGTCTGTATCTAGTATGCATCTAGTCTGCATCTAGACTGAAAGTCTCTACTGTTTGAAGAATCTGAATAAGGAGTTGATGGGATATGTCCCCAACTAACTCCAACTAATAATCTAATCAATGAGATACTAGAAAATCATTATGTCCTCGAAATATGAGGACTCACTTCTACTCTGACTACTGAATCTAGAATCTACTGCTAATCTGAAACTTATGTCTCTGAACCTATGGTGTAATAAAAAAAAATCACCATAGCGCGAATGCATCAGTACATATATACCGAGTATACATGTGAGGTAGGCTATATGAAATGGTTCACATGCATGAATAATGCTAACTGACTGTCTAACATGAATGTGAGAATACATGCATAAATACGTAACTGTAACTGACAACGTGATTTCATGATTTCTGAGTCTGTAGACTGATAATGTGACATGATAGTAACTAATATGAATGATAACATAAAGGACTATATCTGAATAATGTTGATAACATGGGTGACTGTATGTGAGTATAACTGATAACGTGGGTGACTGTAGCTGACAGTCCTGAATCTGATGGAACTATCTGAGTTTTGGACTATATCTGAGTTGACTGTATCTGATAGTCCTGAAATTTGAAGAACTATCTGAGTTCTATTACTAAGACTGATTGACTGTATCTGACAGTCCTAATTCTATAACATGAAACTGTGAGAAGTAGTATCTAACCGACATGCCCCATGAAACTGTGCTAGTTAGACAATTTTCCTTTATCCAAGCATTTAATCAAACATATTGTAGGCATACTTCATGTAAAGCACATTATACAACAATTAAACATCATGCTTCAATCTAATTTCATCATTCAAGGGCTTAGTCATAGGGTTGCATGAATCTATGGCTATAGTAATTAAACCCACATAGAAATTATCAACAATCATGGAATGGAAATCAATTCCTCATTTATCAATATGAAAGAGAACATACAAAGCATGAACACATGAAGAAAATCCATAACTTGCAGTTGAAAAGGGATTCTTGGACTTCACGGACGAAAGGAGCCCATGAATGAACACTATGCATACCTTAGTTTGTGATTTCGTAAAGATTTATGGTGAAACCTTCTTGAAATTAGACCTTTTATGAATACCCTAACTTGAGTTCTTGAGAGTATTTGAGAAAAACATCAATATTTTGGATGAATAAGGGCTAAATCACGTGTTTGGAAGCTTATATAGAAGGGGAAAATTGACCCTTTTAACCCTGGACACATAATTTAATTTTTAGTAAAACTTCTCGAATTGGGCCCTTGGCGCAACGCGGCGTTATCGTGTTGTGTCACTGGAAATTGACAATTGGGAAACTGCACGGTGGCGCGACGCTAAGCTATCGCGTTGCCACCTTGTCTATGACCTAGAAGTTTAGTGTGACGTGCCAGTATCATGGAGAAACACTGGAATTTGACAATTTCCATTTGAGCTATCTCCGCGACGCGCTGAAGGCTCAAGTCAAACACTGTCTCACTAAAAAGGACCTAACTCTTCGCCCGGGTGTCGGATTTGGGCGAATTATATATCATGGAAAGCTTATTCAATTTCTCACATGATAGAAAGTGAAAATTATGGAAATAACACATGTATGAGAATGAATTATTATTTCAAAGAAAGTTCTAACATCCTTGAGATGATTTTCGAGCTAAGAAAAAAGCACGGGTATTACATATCAACAACAGCCTATGATCCTTTCCTAACCGCTATCCTACAACCAAGTCAAGATGAATCGGTCAAGTTCTAGATTTAACACACAATGGGAACTAGATAGTATCTCACACACACATGGCACAAAGGTACATCACAAGCTACTACCCATTCGGTTCATGCAATTGTTTAGCAATGGTTACCATGTCACTAGTACTAATGCTATAACAAGATGCACAGTGGTCACACATAAATGCATATCACACAGTTATAAAACAGACCATTGGACAGGTGTTCAAAAATCAACAAAAACATGTTAACTGCCTAAGGTACTTGTATTTCTCCTAGTCAACTATAACATTTTACAACAAATCAAAATACGCCTAAACATGTTGGCTCTACTAGGAACAAGACTCTGGGGAAAAGAGGCACGGCAACAAAAACCCCAAGAGGACATCAACACCCAAAAGTAGTCCCACCCTCAAATTATAATCATACATTGTCCCCAATGCGTCAAACCAAAACAAGAGAGTCAGAAACATACCTGTGGCACCATGGGTGCAAAGATCTAATGTCAATCACATAATACGAATACAAACAACAAAATACCTTGGGTTTCCTCCCAAGAAGCACCTAATTTAGTATCACGGCACGACCCAACTCAGTTTTTCCCTCCACCTTGAGGATATGAATTTCACCCCCAACTTAGAGTCCATCTTCTTGCCTCGATCATAGGAGGTGGTACAAAAATTAATAAGTCGAGTAATGGATTGAGTGTGGTAAAGCACTCGGCCTTAAAGTGAGGTGTGTTTTTATGTTTCTTATCAAGTGTAAAATAAAGAATATAGGATTTTTGTTCCTCATCTTCACACTCTTCCACTATTTTAGATGATTCCACAGACAAGATATCATATAAACATAATGTGAAAAAATACTTTGAGTGAGGCCCAACTAATTCTACTTCAAAATTTACACTATCTACTACACACTTACTTTTATTAACCTTCTCAATGTTAGTCTCAAGATCAAGATGACAATCAAGTGATTGCGATTCTTGAGTTTCCTCCTCAAATTGGCTAATGTCCCCCTCATATTCTTCTTTGTTTAGCCACTATAAACATGGTGGGAGTGGTAACTCTTTTAGCTCTGCCCACAGTTGTTCTTGATTCTTTAAGATTAGTTTTATCAATTTGTTCGCTTGAATCGTGACAGCACACATATCTTCAGTATGATCACTTTGACCACAAGCCAAACACCAAGTTACAGTAAGTAGGACAGTATCCACATCATATTGTGAAGGTCCCATCCATGCACTTCTAGGTAAATTTGGACAGCAAGCCTCAAAATATGGTCCTCCACAATAATAACAAGAATCGTCACAAGAATCATCATCACTCAAAAAACCATCTATCCAGGCTGACATCTCAAGAAAGGTCTAAGAAAAATAAAAATAAAAGAAAAAAAAAACTAAACAAATATTTACAAGTTTGAATTCAAGCAAGTAAACTAAAATTCCAAACCAACTCAGTACGCCAAATTGTTCCCCGGCAACGGCGCCATTTTTGACATCGCTCAACTTACACATCAATTTAGTGCAAGGCGATCATCGTCAATATATTTACCCAACTTTTGGAGTCGGGGTTAAATCCACAGGGAAGAATGTGAGTGGCGATTAAACTAATTTTAAACTATAGCTACAAGTTGAATTCAAACAGATGATACCAAAAGATAAAATGGGGGTTTTGGAGATTAGCAAATAATTGTTGGTCACTTTAGTTTCAGTGTTTGTAATCAAGAGCTTATGAAAAACCAGAGTTCTTTTCACTATGGGTTTTGGTACTTGACAGATGCTAATAGTGATTCAAGATTCTCACGATAAGTAGGAACAACAGATTGTCTTTATCAAAGTTATGCCTAAATGTCGCTCGACCTACTTAAGCATTTAATTATCTAATCCTCTCGGACTTAGGAAATTTATATTCACTTACCAGACTTCACGTCAGGTTAATTAACCTTGTTACAGCGTCAATTATTAAATGGAAGGTTGGTAGCTTCCAAGTCCCTGTCAATAATTCACTTTCTACTATAGTTGATTTTTTATCTTAAGCAAATCAAAGATCTAGTTAAGATCTTCCACTAGACTCTTCATATTTGAAGATTTAAAAATTTAATTTTGACAATTTAAATTAGGGGTGTGTAATGGTCGGTTTGATTTATCAATTTTTAATTTTTAAATATACTAGATCAATCATCAAACCACTAAGATATTTTTTATTGATTTTTAGTCCTTAATAATCTAGTTTTTAGTTTAACTAATAAGAAAGTACTCACAAAATAGAAATAGTAGCAACTAACATGAAAAGAAATAAAATCTTAGTGCCGAAATCCTACATGATGTGTTTTAATTTACAAGAATTTTCAAGTTTGAACTCTTTGGAAGCTGCCTCTGCAAAGCTGGCAGCAAGTGAATGGAAGCTTAGTCCTTTCACTTTCATAATTTGGTTGCTTTGTTCAGTTTATCATGACAGATAATTTGTTGTATTTGAGCCAGACCACTTTAGGATCTGCTCTTTGAAATCATTTTTTATTTTCTAATAAAGGTACCCAGCCCGATTTTAATTAAAAAGGAAAAAAAAACTGAATGTGAGTCAAGAGAAATTATTAGTGTGTATAATTACAATAATAGGTTTGTAAGTTTCTGGAAAGTAAAGAGAAATTAAGAGAAATATATAATAAGTAATATATATTAATATATTTTTATAATAAGAGTAGGTGTAGGTTGTAATTTAGTATCTTTTTATTGGATTATTGGTTCGCCCATTACCCAATAAAAATAAATCGAAACCAAACCAATGACCCAATAAAGTTTTTTAAAACCATTAAAATGTCGTCAACCAAGGAAAATAAACCAATAACATTTTTATCGATTTGGTTTATTGGTGGATTAGGTTCTTACACCCCGCTAATTCAAATTTCCAAACTTCAAATTATGAAGTTAACTTTGATAGTTTAAAATATTGAACATGAAGGCATGAAAAAAAAAAAAGAATAAATAGTTAGAATTATCTAAAATTCATCTTTAAGTGACTAAACTTTAAATAATTTTGAAGAAGTGAATATATTTTAAATAAGGTGTCATTTGACTATACTCTTTGGGTTCAAACTTTAGTTGTTTGTTGAATATATGGGCTTGGGATCTAAACAAACTTTTTCATAAAGCCCACAATCTTTGAGGGATAAATCAACTATTCTATTCGCTTCAATTTATGTGAAGATGTCCAATTTGGCATACAATTAAAAAAATAAAGACTTTTGAAATTTGTGATTTAAAGTTCTCGAGATCGATATATTGATAACAAATGCTACAGGAGTGGGAGCGATCTGTGGGGTAAACGCAAAATAACAACAAAAGTATTTGTAGAAAAATAATGAGAATTGAAATGAGAAAATAATGACACTAAGAATTTTATGTGGAAACTCTTTTAAATAAAGGGAAAAAGCACACACCAAGAGGAACAACTGATATTACTGTAGTAAGGTATTTTACGTTATATTCACAAGTACAATACTCAAAGTGACTACTGCACACTCAAAAAAAATAATCCCCTTTTGACTCCCACCTTACTAAAATATCGCCCACTCTAATTTTTCCTTCACAGACTATTTTTATTATTTTGTGGAATACCTCATTTCTCTCTCTCTATTATTTTTCTCTCTGTTCTGATGTGAGTAAAAAATGAGTTGAGGAGCTTCTTTTATAAGAAAAAATTATCCCTATCGATGTCATCAATGACATCACTAAAGGTAACATTTCAAAGTGTAACCATATACACATTTAATGACACAACTATCAAATCTTCATTTTTATCAACGTTTACAGGCAATGATCTTTGTGCAAACTTTTGCAGCTAATGACAAGTGATGTACCCTACAAATCTCCCCCTCCAATCCCATGCATGTGAAGGAGTTATCTTCGTCTTCTTAGAGAAAGCTCATGCCGAGAAGTTTTTTGCACAAGTCGAACTTATCTTTTGGCACTTCCTTTGTCATCATATCCATGGGATTTTTACTTATGTGAATCTTCTTAACATGGAATGATTCGTTCTGCACTTGTTCACAAATCCAATGGTACCTCACATAAATGTGTTTGGTTATTGCATGATACATGGAGTTCTCACTCAAGTCTATTGCACTTTGACTGTCACAATAGACAACATACAACATTTGTTGCAATCTAAGTTCTTAAAGGAACCGCTTGAGCTATATCATTTCTTTGATAGCTTCAGTAGTCGTAATATACTCAACTTCAGTTGTAGATAGAGTGATGAACCTCTACAAATTCAACTGCCATGATATAACTCCCCTTGAAAATATTAAAAAAATCAGTAGTAGATTTTTTGTTATCAAGGTCACCCACAATATCTGTACATCTTTTCAAGAATAGCTCAAATCATCCAAAATACCTTTTCTCAAAAAAAAATTCTCGCAACTACGAAATCATAACAGAAGCATCCTTTTTCCATTCATTCTTTCTAAGAAAAAGAATTTATCTGTACATCTTTTCAAGAATGGCTCAAATCATCCAAAACACAAACAATCACCTAAGGTTTCTCTTAGGTACCTCAATATCCATTTAACTGATTCCCAGTGCTATTTTCCTAGATTTTTAAGAAACCTGCAGAAAACACCAACTGCATGAGCAATATCAGGTATGCTACACAGCATTGTATATATTAGATGTCCAACAATGGAGGAATATGTAACTTTAGCAATGGTATTTTTCTCCTCCTTTGTTGTAGGAAACATTTTCTTACTCAACTTCATGTGACCAGAAAGGAGTGTGTTAACAACCTTAGCATTCTTCATGTTGAAGTGCTCCAATACAAGTTCAATGTACTTCTCCTGTGACAAGTAAATCTTCCTTTCATCTTTAAGATAAGTAATCCTCATGCCTAAAATTTGCTTAGCATGACCCAAGTCTTTCATAGCAAAAGACTTGCATAAAATTTTCTTCAACTCATCAATCTTAGAATCATTCTTGCCCATAATTAACATATCATCAACATTTATCAAGAGGGTGATAAAATGTAACACCCCGCATTTCGGGCTAGAACGAAAAACCATTGTTTCTATGTGTAGATGAACCAAAAGCCATAAATCCTATATAAATTTGGCATGTTAATCAATTATTTAGTGTGGGAACCTATTTGGGCATAAATTGAGATCATAGAGGTCCCCAAACTAAAGGACGAGTTGAAAGCTTTCCTATCATTTGAGTTTGAGTGAGCGTCGAAACTTGGGTCAAATTCAATCAACCATAACTCCTTGTGTATGATAAAATGGTAAGATTACTATATATCAAATTAAATCACTTAGAATTATATTTTCAACGATACCAATTTCTACCAAATCCGAGATCGGAGCAAAATATTATACTTATTTTACTTCAGCATATCTGTCTGTCGACAAGTGACGACCTGAGCTGATAAGTTATCACATATGTGATGACCTATCAGCCATGTCGTCATCCCAAGGTAGTAACTCACATAAATCAGCCTCTGAGTGATGACCTGGTGTGATAATTTATCACATATGTGGCGACCTATCAGCCAAGGTCATCACCTTTAAAATTCTGCATTTCCTAAACAGTTTTGGAGGGGTATTTGGTATTTTCCCTTCACCCCATAACTCCATAAACACTGAATTCAACATCCATTTCACCAAAAATACACTCTTTTATCTCAAATCCTCTCAAGAACCAAACCCTAGGGCCTCAACCTAAGATTCAAGATCCCTCAAAATTTCACCATTAAATTCCAAAATTGATTCAAGAATTAGAATCCCCAAACTAAGATCTTCAAGAATCATCCATCAAAAGCACAAATAGAGTCCCAAAAGCAAGTGTTCATCCAAAGTTCATAATCTAAGGTACGTGGGGTTTATCCTAAAAACTACATGGGTTTGTAAACACTAGAACATGATTTAAACATTATCAAGCATGAATTTAGAAAAGGGGTTTTGAAATACATGATTTTATTATACATAATGAATGTTTAATTGTACTGTTGATTTGGTCTTTATGCCTTTTCCCCCTTTAAATTGATTTACATGTATAGGTAAATGTATGAATATTTAGATTGAAGATTGTTTGAGAGAACAACTTATGAAATCCCCCTCTTGTGATAACTTTAAGTTTATGATATTAATGTGATGGATTTAAAATGCATGATTTATGGCTTGAAAATAGTTTACTCAAATACCATAGTATTTTGAGCATAATTTAGATATTTTGAGAAGGAGTTTCTTGACATAAATGTGTTTTGTTAAAGAGAGAAAGATTTTCATAAGATTAAGAATTTTTGACATGACCACCTTGTATCATTTGAAATATTGTCAAAGAGAGTTGCATACATGTGTTTACATGAGTATTTAAGGAAAGGGTGCTTCAAACTGATTTATTGATATGGTGGTCCCAAATTTATGTTTTGGAAACAAAGATTCTAATATGCTAATAATAACTAAGAGATGTGACTTGCAAGTCTATGGTATGGCGATACCATAAGCATGTATGCCATAACAGAGTATGTTTTCAGAGTATGTTTTCAAAGTATGTCTTTAGAGAATGTTTTTAGAATATGTTTTCAGAGAATGCATGTTTTAAAGAGTTAAAAATGGGCATAATGAGGGTTAGTTGGTTACCCGAAGAAGGCTTAAGTTCAATTAAATCTTATCCTAAAACCGTATTTGTCGATACGGGAAGATTATTATTGTACGCTAGCGACGGTCGTGTGGCGTAGTAGATTCAGAGACTCCGACCCTTGCGGAACACTTAGGTTGGGGGTTTGGCTGCCGAGTTAATGGCAGATTCAATATAGCCCATGGAATTACAGAATTGTAGGGTATACCACCTAGCGCAGAAGTAAAACAAAGAGTGTCACAGAGTTCATATGATTTTACAGAGTCTTTTAAAATGCCCATGTGATTTCTTACTATACGATATGTTTTTGAACTATTTTAAATTGCTCTCATATATGTTGAATACAAATTATTATTTTGGATTTGGTTTGCGTACCAGTACATCCGTATTGACCCCCAACCTCCCAGGTTCGGAGGCTCAATCTAGGGGTCCAGCTAAGTAGTAGAGTATTTCAAAGAGAAGTGATCTATGCAGTGGTGAGCCTTCTTTATTCCACAAGGCCTGTTTATTTCAGATTATGTTATTCCATTTGTTTTGGTCTACTGGGGGCCTTATCCAAGTTTTCAGACAGTTTTCACTGATTATGTAGTAAAGATTTTGCAGACTGTTCCAGATGTTGTTTAGTTGATTTCGAATTTCATTCCTTATTGTTAAACTAAACCAAGAGTTTTGACTATGTTTCCATATTAAATTATATTTCCCAATTTTCTTTTATTATATGAATGTTGTGCATGATTACCATATAGAGTAGAACGTTAGGGTCTTCATGGTTCGGGATTTCCGTCATGACCAGGGCCCCGGTTTGGGTCGTGACATAAAATTATCCTTAGAAAAAACTTTGTGCAAATACGCAGTGATTTAAAGAAGTCTTTATGTAGCCTTGATCTCCCATGATAGATTCAAACTTCTTACACCACTGTCTGGGATTTTGATTAAAGCCATAAAGACTCTTCTTAAGTTTGCACACATAATTTCTTTACTTTTTACCTTGAAGAACTTAGGTTGTTCCATATAAATCACCTCTTCAAGGTCACTATAAAGAAAAGTTGTTTTCACATCCATCATCTTAATTTCTAAATCAAGACCAGTTGCTAAACCAAAAACTGTAGGAATAGAGGTCATTTTGATGACAGTAAAACATATTTCGTCAAAGTCAATATCTTTCCTTTGACCAAATTCTTTGACAACCAATCTAGCTTTGTATTTGATTTTTAAGTTGTGCAGTTCAAATTTTACTTTGAACACCCACTTATTCTACAAAGATCTCTTGCCCTTAAGAAATTTAACCAACTCATAAGTATGGTTTTCATGCAGAGATTTCATATTATCTTGCATGGATTCAATCCATTGATCATTATTCTCATCTTCTATGGACTCCTCATAACATTTAGGTTCTCTCCTGTTGGTGAGTAACACATACTCATTAGGAGAATAACGAGAAGAAGAATTACATTGTCTTGTAGACCTTCTAAGTGAAGCATTAAACTCATCCACAACTTCTTTAATAGAAGCATCATCAACAACAACATTGTTGTCATTTTCAACAACATGCTGATTTGGAAAATGGTTCTAGGTGTCAACATGATTATCAAGCCCAAAAAAATCTTTATACTTGTATAAGGAACTTGATCAAGATTAACCACACCATTAGAATTCAAATATTCTAGTTTCTCTACTTTGTCAATATCTTCAATAGTTTGATTCTCCATGAATATAATCCATGAATTCTTACAAGATTCTTCTCAACTGGATCATTGAGCATGTAACCAAACTCATCAAGGTCATAAATAGTGAAGATGCACTGTCTTGTGTTAGCATCTAACTTTGACCTCTTATCTTTGAGAACATGTATAAAAGCTTTGCAATCAAACACACTCAAATGGTCATAGAAAATATACTTATGTACCAATTTTTATTTGGTACATCACTTTGCATAGCAACAGCATGAGATAAGTTAATAACATTTGCAATGGTCAATAGAGTCTCACCCTAAAAGGAGTTTGACAACTTTGCTTCTAAGAGCAAATAACTAACTCTTTCTATCAAGGTTGTGCTCATCCTCTCCACCAAACCATTAAGCTGAGGAGTTTTAGGGAGAGCCATTTAGTGTATGATACCTTGTTACATGCAACATTCATCAAACATCCAAAATATTCACCACCATTATAAGTACTAAAACACTTCAACTTATTCCTTGTTTCTCTTTCAATGAAATTCTGAAACTGCTTACAGATACCCAACACTTGGTCTTTACTCTTAAAGACATAGACCCAAAGTTCCCTTGAACAATCATCAATAAAATTGATAAAGTAAAGTGCACCACCCAAAGTCTTTCTTTTTATTGGACCACATAAATTTGAATGCCCCAACTCAAGTAACTTTGTTTTTATTGAAGGAGAATGAGACTTGTAAGAAACTCTATTTTGTTTTCCATCCAAGTACTGCACATATTTTTCTAATTTAGCACTTTCAAAGTTTGAATGTAATTTCTTCTTGGCCGGAATATTATGTCTTTTCTCAATAATATGCCTAAGCCTCTTATTCCATAACGTTGAAGAGATAATGCTTTAAACTGCATTTATTATATTAGCATAAGTAAAAGCAATAGTCTAGTATAGACCACAATGTTTGTCACCACAACCCACAACCAAAGAACCCTTAATGAGTTTCCACTTTCCACCACCATTGGTTCTAACATATCCCTGATCATATAGTATGCTAATAGAAATCAAGTGCAAACAAGCATCAGGTGCATCATTTACATTGTTTAAAACTAATTTAGATCTAGTATTACTTTACAAACAAATTATACCGGTACCAGGCACCTTAGATACAGTCTCATTGCCTATACTCATGGTTCTAAAGTTACTTGGAGTATAAGATGAAAGAAAATACTTTCTTGATGTCACAAAGATGCGACACCAGAATCCAGAACCTAGCTTGACACATCACAAGAAATATTTATTAGATTAGCATCAAGAATAGTAATAAGATCTGCATTGGTAATTGTGGCTATGTAATTTTCATTATCCTCTTCTTTTTTTCCTCCCTGTCTTTGTTCTCCTTCTTTAATGTTTGATAAAATTTCTTTGTGTGCCCTTATATTACCCTAAATTTTTCAAGCTCTAGACCCCTTAAAGATAGGTCAATAAGTTAACCTTCAAATGCTTTAAGTTTCATCTCAATCCAATATCGAGGCAAAAAATGTTATCGAAGATTTCCCTAAGGGCCCAACACTCTAATGTGACAATGATTCAGTCGTGAAGAATCATTTTCATATGTGATAAGTCTCCATACGTAAATCGTAGCCATTCCAATAAAAGCTCCATATTTTGTCTCAGTACCTACGACTCCTCCCTAAGACCTATAATCAGTGGCTACAAGTCATTAGGAGAAACTCATAGTCATAGTAGTATGTAACTAAGAAACCCTTCCAGTGGTTACGAGTCCAACACACGACTCGTACTCAGACCTTACGAGTTATTGTATGGACCAGTAGCCTGACTAGTAAAGGATCCAAGAATCAATCCTCAAACTACGACTTCACCCAATGACTCATAGTCAGTCATTAGGTGGAAAGTCATATTCATAAAAAAATGTACCTAGAATCCCAAGATCCTAGGTTACGACTCAAACCAAGACTCGTAACCAGTCGTGAGGTGAGTCATAACAACTGGGAGCTTGTTTCCCTACGCATTTTCCAAGGACTTTTATGTCTTTTACCACTCTCTTAAAATTCAAACCCACATCATTTTGGATTTCCCAAGATATGGTATAAAAGACCCAAACTTCCCCAAATAATGAATTAATCGTATTTCTACCCAGAATAGTTACAAGCGGTGATTTTTCCGTCCTCCAAGAAGCAATTAGGGTTCTTTTATCCAAGTTCGATTCCAAGAAATCTTCTCAAGATTTTCCCCTTAAGTGTGTGGGATATTCATCAATGGGTTCCTTTCACCGATTAAGTCCCAAAGTTTCTTAAAATTCTCAATTTTAATTTTCTCTTGATTAGGGTTCCATGAAAAGCATGAATTTCTCAATTATTTAATTTAATTCTTGAATGCTACCATGAATATGTATTCCTCCATAAGTTTAAACATGTTTCAGTATCTCAACCATGTTAAATCTCAATATTGACAAAATTGTAGCATTCTTGAGTTCAAGTCATGAAATTTTCCATCATGTCATTATATTAAAACCATTATATATAATTAAATTATTTTCCATGTTGGTGGGTTATGACCACCCAATACTTAGATGATCGTGCATGCCATTATTTTCACGATTTTAAGTTTTATATAAATAAATATATATAGATGTATAAATATATATACATATATATATACATATATATATATATACATATATATATACCATGAAGTTTATAGTGTTGTCATGTTGAGAATTACTAGTATTGAATCATGTTAAGAAATTTTATTTACCATCGTTAGTTTAGTTGGGAGTAAAATTTAGCACCGAGCAAATTTAGGTATGAAGGCCTGCCAACGTAGGGTGAGACTTTTTGTAGCAGTCCCTAAATTCCAGAATTACATGGCTAGTGTATGTTAGGAGAGGTCTTCCTAACAGTTTAGGATTGATACTTTCCTAGGGGCACCTTCCAGTTTATGGTGAAACCCCCGTCCTTTGGGACATTAGATTAGCGGATCTACACAGCCAGTGTTAGTACCCGTGGCAAGGTACTAACACCTTCAAACTAGGTTACAAGTTGGACCCTAATTAGCTCAGATTAGGGCATTTCGATTAAATGTTAGCTCCCTCAGTCTCAGTTCAGTATTCAGGTTATTCAAGTTTAGGTTTGCATGACCAGGTGTTAAGTTTATCATTATTCATTTTCAAAGATTTCCTCAGTACCTATTTATGCTTGATCTTGCATTCGCTTTACAAGGTCATGCATTCATATTTAGTATCCACATGTATATAAACTAGATCCTATCTCTTGTTCCAGGATATTACAAGTGCTGACCACATACTCTCTTTTGTGCTATGTTGTCTTATAACATAGGTTTGGATGCTCAGTTCCCTGATACTTAGATAACTCGTCTACCCCTCAGCTATAGTATTGGTGAGTCCTCATTAGTCGAGCACTAATTGTATTATTTATCATGCTTTACAGTATTTTATTTTATGTTTAATTCAGTAGTCAGAGTTAGTTGGGTACCTTTCCCAATAACTCATCATGTTTAGAGGTTTTTAGATAGTTAGACAGTTAGTCATGTTTTCCATGATGTGTTTCAGACTCCTTGGTTATTTACTTGACTATTTAAACATTTATTAGATGAATTTTGTATATTATTTTGTTGTCTTCCTTTAGTATTTACAGTTTGTGCCTGATCATGGGTTAGCTTGGGGTCACTTGTGGCCTTAAGCATCATGTTATGACTAGGAGGTAGTCTCGGGTCGTGACAAACTTAGTATTAGAGAACAAGGTTTAAAGTTTCCTAGGGTGTCTAAAATTTATGTTAAGTAGAGTCTTGTTCATGGGTGTGAAGCACACCATACTTATGGGTGAGAGGCTATGAGACATTTTAGGAATGTCTCCCATCTTTCTGTATTCATGTCATGCGATGGGGCATGAGCTCCATTAAACTTCTCCTTATAACTCATTCTTTATCATTTACAAAAAATGCCTTCCAGAAGGGCTAATGGTATGTAATGCCCTAGATCTAGTACCCAGAATGCTACACGATGCTCATGACCCCGAAGGACCACAAGCTAACCCATGACTGTTATTTATACTTGTATACTGCATAATATATTGTATGATTGCAGAAACATGAACTGAAAGTCCATAAGGTTCAAGACTGTAACATAACTGATAAAGATGTAACATCTGAATGGGGTATGAAATGCCCAAAACAAAACATAAATAACATGATAGTCTGAACATCATAGTTTGAAAAGCCTCTAACTGACTAAACTGTCTGAATAAGGAGTTGATGGGACATGTCCCCAACTAACTCCAACTAATAAATTACTTAATGAGATAATAAATAAATGATCATGCCCTCAAGAGATGAAGACTCACTTCTAACTTTGACTGCTGAGACTAGAATGCTATTGATGCTCGAGAGCTCGTGTTTCTAAACCTATGGTATAAGACACTATAGCGCAAATATGTCAGTACTTTAAATGTACTGGTATGCATGGAAGGTAGGCTGAATGCTTGGGGTTCATATGCATGAATAATAATGGCTAACTGACTAATATGAACGTGAGAATACATGCATGAATACGTAGTAACCATGTATGAGATTGTGATAACATGAATTTACTGATAAATAACATAACTGATAACTGAATTCTGATGACTGATATAACTGATGACATGAGTGACTGTATCTAACAGTCCTAAATCTGATGGAACTAGTTGAGTTTCGTACTATATCTGAGTTGAATGTATCTGACAATCCTGAATTCTGTAGAACTATCTGAGTTCTACTACTGAGACTGAATGACTGTATCTAACGGTCCTGATTCTGTAACTGAAACTGTGGGAAATAGGTATCTAATCGACATGCCCCTAATATACCATTATGGATGAGTTGGGGTCCAAGATGTAACCCAAATTTGAAGGGGGTCAATACCGTGCCACTGGTAAGGACAAGCTGTAAGTGATCCTCATCTGATAGTGTCCATAAAAGAGAATAGTAGGGCCCTCATCTGACAGTGCTTATCTACCTCATCAACCCTCATCTGACAGTATTGATGTCTTAACCTATGCTAGTTGCATAGTTCGGTAATGTAAGGATGACTTCTAAGAATTATACCCTCATTTGACAGTGTATGTTCCCATCCTTAGGTTCACTCGGTGCTAATTTCTACTCCCATCTGAATAAACACTAAACATTGATTACTGAACTGAATTGGACTGAATTACTAAGTTTCGTTGACAGACGGAATAGTACTGAGATTGCTGTATTACTGAGTTTTCTTAAGTCACATGACTGGCTGGGTTCTATGGATCATGGCTTGACTGAGGATATCATGAAAACATGACACTAAAAGTAGTCACACATTTATATTTTTTTTGGGTACAAGTACCCCCAGGACTCAATGGAAGGAAACTGACAAGGCATGACATTCTTGAATACATGACTAACATTAACAATATATAATCCATTGACTAAGATATTTCATCAAACACTTGACATACATAACTTATACATGAATGGGGATTTCATAATATCATACTAGTATGGCATTTTTCCTCTACATAGGCATTTAATCAAATATGTGGGGAGCATGCTTTGGTTATACAATGATCAACACATGTAATAATCAAGGATACATCAATCAACTTTTAAATTGAAGGGGGTTTATCATGATTATTATGCAAATCATCACATACTAGGGTCAATCATTGGAATATATAATTTAAAACATGAATAAAAACCACACAACATCATGAGCATGAATTTCAATTCAATTTTAATCATGAACATTGACAAATACCCAAATCTTGGATTTTGAAAAAAGATTCTTGAGCTTCATGGGTGGAGAGACCCATGAATCAACACATAACATACCTTAGTTCTTGATTTAGCAAATATTGACGGAGAGACCTTTTTGAAATTGAATTCTCAATTGAAACTCTAGCTTGTTCTTGAGAGAAAATTGAGAGAAACTAGTGTATTTTGGGTTCCAAATAGCTGAATCTCGTGTTAAAAGGCTTAAATAGGGGTGGAAAATTGACCCTTTTATCCCTGGATGCGTCTTTTAATTTTAATGAAATTTTTCCGAATTAGACCTCTGGTACGACACGGCGTTATCGCGTCGTGTCACTGGAATTTGACAACTGGCAAAATGAGGAATGGCGCGATGCGGAGCCATCGCGTTGCCACTTCATTTGTGACCTGGAAGATTGGCACGACGCGCTACTATCATGGACCCCTACTGGAATTTGACAATTGTCATTTTCTCCTATGGCGCGGCGTGCCACTAACTAATATGGCATTGTTTTATGATGAGAACTTGAAATAGTCATAACTTCTTACCCGTTTATCGGATTTAGGCGAATTTTATATCTATGGAAATTTTATTGAATTTCCCACATGACAAAAAGTGAAAATCTTAAAAATTCCTC
This sequence comes from Capsicum pubescens, assembly GCA_030864215.1. Lineage (NCBI taxonomy): Eukaryota > Viridiplantae > Streptophyta > Magnoliopsida > Solanales > Solanaceae > Capsicum > Capsicum pubescens. The sequence goes on along the minus strand of CM061540.1, from coordinate 281,736,258 downwards.
ATGGAATAAATATCATTCAATTTAGAAGATAATTCTTGACATTCTTGGGACGAAATTAGTTAAGAAACTTTGGGGTATTACAATATCTCCCCCTTGGGAACATTCATCCTCTAATTAAACTGACTGAGAGGGGAGAAACGATAAGCCAAATTACATGCTGAACATGAATACTGAAAATGACTACATAACTGACATTTTTGAGATTCATACTGAGCATGCATATCTGCTGCATAATTTCATGACTGAGCTGATACATGAATGCGTGACAGAGATTTCTAATAACTGAGTCTTCTCACAAGGAGAATGCATGTTTGATGCATGAACACATGACTAATCTAATACATGAACATATAATTGAATATGCAATGGTACTTAGTACCAAGTTTAAAAATGGAATCTTGAGAATGAGGCTGATATCAAGTTGTAGCTGAAATCTGGACATGAAAACTGAAAAGCTTAAGAAGAACTGTTGCCTTGAGCTAGATATGAGTTAGCGAAGAAAAGGTAAGGATACTTGGTACTCATGTCTGCTTCTACTTCCCAAGTAGCTCCCTCATCGGACTGATTCCGCCAAAGAACTTTAACTAGAGGGACTTCTTTGTTCCTCAGTCTATGAGTCTGATAGTCTAGAATTTTAACTGGATCTCTTCATAAGAGAGGCTGTTCTGAATATCTATGCTCTGAATAGGGACTACAACCTCTGGGTCACCTATGCACTTCTTGAGCAAAGAGACAAGGAATACTAGATGAACTGAGGCTATATTTGAAGGCAATTCGAGCTCATAAGCTACCTTGCCAAAGCGACTAAGAATTTTGAAGGGACCGACATATCGGGGACTGAGCTTTCCCTTCTTGTCAAACCTCTTCACTCCCTTCATAGGAGAGATATTTAGATAGACATATCACCAATCTCAAACTCGATATCCCTTTTACACATATCTGCATAAGACTTTTGTCGGCTCTAAGCAGCCCGGAGTCTTTCTCTGATCAACTAGACTTTTTCTAGGGCATCGAATACTAAGTCAAGCCCTATAACTGAGGCCTCACTAACTTTGAACCAACCGATTAGATATTTGCATCTCCTACCATAGAGAGCTTCGAATTGAGCTATCTGAATACTAGAATGACAGCTATTATTGTATACAAACTCAATCAGAGGCAAGTGGTCATCCCAACTACCCTTGAGATCAATTGCACATGCCCTTAACATATCTTCTAGGGTATGAATGGTCCTTTATACTTGACCATCTTTCTGAGGATGAAAGGTTATACTGAGATAAATTTAGGTACCAACACCTTTTTAGAATGCATTCCAGAAATGAGAGGTAAACTGGGTACCTCTATCTGAGATAATAGATAACAGAACACTGTGCAATCTGACCAACTCTCTGATGTAGAGTTTGGCGTTATCCTCAACTGAATAAGAGGTATGAACTGGGATGAAATAAGCTGACTTGGTCATCCTATCTACAATGACCCAGACTGAATCATGTTGACGACGAGTTCAAGGCAAACCCATCACGAAGTCCATGTTCACTTCTTCCCACCTCCAAGTAGGAATAATGAACTCCTACATAGGTCCACTAGGCTTCTGATGCTCTATCTTAACCTGTTGACATGTAGAGAACTTAGCCACAGACTCTGCAACATCCGTCTTCATCCCACTTCACCAATAGATCACTTACAAGTCATGGTATATCTTTGTAGCCCCTAGATGAATAGAGTAGCACACACCATACACTTCTATAAGAATTCGCTGCCTTAAGTCATCTATAACTGGAACACACAGACGACCCTGACATTACAGAACACCATCTCTCCCTTGGGAGAAAACCTCCATTTTTTTATCTTTAACTGACTCTTTGAACTTGACTAAACTGGGATCTCTATCTTGCTTTTCTTTTACCTCAGAAACTAGACATGATTTTGAACTACTCTGAACCCATATATCACCCTCTTCTGTATCGACTAAGTGAACGTCTAGTCTAGAAAGTTGATGGACTTCTTGATCTAACTTCTTCTTACTATCCTCAACATGAGCAACACTACCCATAGACAGTCTACTGAGAGCGCCGGCCACTACATTGGCCTTGCTCGGATGATAAAGAACACTCATATCATAATCTTTCAAGAGCTCTAACCACCTTCTCTAATGAAGATTGAGATCTTTCTGAGAAAAGACATACTGAAGGATCTTATGATCTGTGAACACATCTATATGAACTTCGTATAGATAATGCCTCTAAATTTTTAAGGCAAATACTGCTGCTGCTAACTCAAGATCATGAGTAGGATAATTCTTCTTATGGAGTTTAAGTTGTCTGGATACGTAGGCTATGACCCTACCATGCTGCAATAGGACACAACCCAAACCTACTCTGGATGCATCACAATACACTATGAAACCATCTGAACCATCTGGAAGAGCTAGGACTGGAGATGAGGTGAGTCGAGTCTTCAACTCCTGAAAACTCTTCTCGCAAGGATCTAACCACTGAAACTTGACTTTTTTCTAAGTCAATTTGGACATAAGGGATGGAATAGAAGAAAATTCCTCAACAAACCGCCTATAATAGCCAGCCAAACCCAAGAAACTCCTAATATCTGATGGACAGACAGGTCTGGGCCAGTTTCTTACCACTTCGGTCTTTTGAGGATCTACTCTAATGCCATCACCTAAAATGATATGTCCAAGGAATGCTACTGACCTTATCCAAAATTCGCACTTACTAAATTTGGTGAACAGCTGATGATCTTTGAGAGTCTGAAGTATGATTCTGAGATGGTCTGCATGATCACGCTCACTATGGGAATAGACTAGAATATCATCTATAAAGACTATGACGAACATGTCCAAGTAATGCTTGAACACACAGTTCATCAAGTCCATGAAAGCTGATGGGGCATTGGTAAGACCAAAGGACATGACTAGGAATTCGAAGAGACCATACTGAGTATGGAAGGCTATTTTTAAAATGTCACATTCTCTGACTCTGAGCAGATATTATCCATATCTGAGGTCTATCTTAGAGAAATAACTGACACCCTGAAGTTAGTCAAATAAGTCATCGATTATGGGAAGTGGATACTTGTTCTTCACTGTGAATTTATTGAGTTAACGGTAGTCTATGCACATTCTGAGAGAACCATCTTTCTTTCGCACGAATAAGACTGGTGCACCCCATAGGGACACACTGGGTATGATGAATCCATTATCTAAGAGATCCTTCAACTGTTCTTTTAGTTATCTGAGTTCTCTTGGTACCATTTTGTATGGCAGAATAGATATAGGTTGAGTATATGGAAGAAGATCGATGTCGAAGTCTATTTCCCTTTCAGGAGGAATCCTTGAAAGATCTTCGGGAAAGACATCTGAATATTCATTCATGACTGGGACTGAATCAAGACTGGGAGTTTCAGAACTAGTGTCCTTAACTCGAATAAAATGATAGACACATCCTTTAGATATACTTTTCCATTCCCGAAGGTAGGAAACAAGCTGACCTCTGAAAGTGGATACACTACCCTTCAACTTTAGGACGGGTTCATTCGAAAATAGAAACTAGACTATTCTGTTTCTACAGTCAACTGTGGCATAGCAGGAATAAAGCCAATCCATGTCGAGAATGACATCAAAATCAGTCATCTCTAATTCGACTAAGTCTGCTGAAGTAACTTTCTGAAATATCATAATCGGGATGTTCTTGTATAGCCGCCAGGCTATGATGGTTTTACCCACTGGGGTAGAGACTGACAAGGGCTCTGCTAGAATTTTAGGATTGATTCCTAAATCGCCTGCTATAGATGGAGTAATAAAAGATAAGGAGGTTCCTGGATCTAGCAAAGCATAAACATGCACATGAAAGATCTATAACGTACCAATAACCACATTAGGAGAATTATCCTGATCTTTCCAGGACTGGAGAGCATAAAATCTATTTGGGCGTTTCCCACTAGTAGCACTGGAAGTGGTACCCTGCTGAGTTAGGCGACCGGACTGAGCTGAGAAATGATTCTGTTGACCCTGATAACCTGACTGGGGACAATCTCTGACTCTGTGGCCTGGCTTGCCACATCCAAAATAGACATTGCTACCAGCACTGCAAGCACCCTTGTGGTTCTTACCACAAGTCTGACAAAGGAGATTAGTTCGGGCATTGCTGGCACTGCCCTGAGACTCAGAGCCTGGCGCCCTATCTTTATTACCATCCCTGAACTTAGGAGCTGGAGCACTAGCTGACGAAGGAACTATAACTAACGGCTTAGGAAAAAACTGAGAATGGTTTCCTCCTTCTGATTTAGGATAAGCAAAGTTAAAACTACCTGTCTTTGCTCTCGTATTCTGTTTCTCCATTATCTTAATCTTTTGATCTTCTATCTGCTAAGTATGAGTCATAAGCCTGGCTAAAGTCATGACACTATTCAATATCGCAAACCTACACTCGTTAACCATACTATCATTCACCCCAGAAACAAACTTACTCATCTTGGCTTTGTTGTCTGCAACCACATGAGGGGCATATCTGGCCAATTGAGTAAACTTAAGAGAATACTCTTTCACCGTTATCTTTCCCTTCCTGAGGTTGATGAATTCTAACACCTTGGCTTCTCTCAGCTCTAGGGGAAAGAACCTCTCTAAGAATGTGGTGACAAACTCCTCCCACTCTATAGGCCCTGCATCAACTGACCTTTCTGACTTTCACTATTTTTACCAAGTGTGAGCAACATCCTGCAACTAATATGCAGCTAGCTCTGCACTCTCAATAGCTGAAACACCCATAATGTTTGTAACTTTCTGAACCTGATCGATGAATTCCTGAGGGTCCTCATCTGACTTAGACCCAAGAAAGGATGGACGATTCATTCAGGTGAAGTCCCGAATCCTGGCTGCAGCTGAATTGTCCACTGGGTTACCGGAATGATGGTTGGTCGTTCATTCCGAGCAGTAACTAACTGAGCAAGAGTAATGAATGCAGCTCTAAACTCTGCATGAGAAATATGTTCGCCCAAAGGTTTTTCAGGATGAGGGTCTAACTGATTCCCATTTCTTTTTTTAGGACACATGTTCTGTAGAAGAAAGAGAGAAACAGACTACACTGAGACATTGACTTGAGATTATTCTCACTGGAACGACATGAATACTAAAAGAAGGGAAACTATTCCTAAGACATCTTATATCTTCCTGCACATAAATATGGCGTGCAACACACCATGCACAAGACTCTACTAGATGCGACTTTCAGACTTTCTAGGACTCTATTGAACCTGGATCTGATACCAAGTTTTTAATGCCCCGGATCTGGTACCCGGAATTCTACACGTGCTCATGACCTCGAAGAACCACAAGCTAACCCATGACTAATATCTATACCTGTATACTACATAATATACTGTATGATTACGAAAACATGAACTGAAAGGCCATAAGGTTCAAGACTGTAACATAACTCATAAAGATATAACATCTGAATGGGGTATGAAATACCCAAAACAAAACTGAAATAACATGATAGCTGAAGATGATAGTCTGGAAAGCCTCTAACTAACTGAACTGTCTGAATAAGGAGTTGATAGGACATGTCCCTAACTAACACCAACTAATAAATTACTTAATAAGATAATAAATAAATGATCATGTCCTCGAGAGATGAGGACTCACTGCTAACTCTGACTGCTGAGACTGGAATGCTACTGATGCTCTGGAGCTCGTGCTTCTGAGCCTATGGTAAAAGACACCATAGCGCAAATGTGTCAGTACTTTGAATGTACTAGTATGCATGAAAGGTAGGATGAATTCATAGGGTTCATATGCATAAACAATACTGGCTAACTGACTAATATGAATGTGAGAATGCATGCATGAATAAATAGTAACCATATCTGAGATCGTGATAACATGAATTTACTGATAACTAACATAACTGATAACTGAATTCTGAAAATAAATATAGCTGATGACATGAGTAACTATATCTGACAGTCCTAAATCTGATGGAACTCATTGAGTTCCGTACTGTATCTGAGTTGACTGTATTCGACAGTCTTGAATTCTGTAAAACTATCTGAGTTTTATTACTGAGACTGAATGACTGTATCTGCCAGTCCTAATTCTGTAACTAAAACTGTGGGAAGTAGTTATCTAACTGACATACCCCTAATACGCCATTATGGCTGAGTTGGGTTCTAATCTGTAACCCCAATTAGAAGTATGTCAATATCGCACCACTGGCAAGGATAAGCTGTGAGTGACCCTCATCTGACAGTGTCCCCAAAAGAGAATGGTGGGGCCCTCAACTGACAGTGCTTATCCACCTCATCAACCCTCATCTGGCAGTGTTGATGTCTCAACCTATGCTGGCTACATATTTATGGAATGCAAGGATGACTTCTAAGAATCACAGCCTCATCTGACAGTGTGTGTTCCCATCCTTGGGTTCACTCATTGATAATTTCTACTCCCATCAGAATAGACACTGAACATGGATTACTAAACTGAACTGGAATGAATTACTGAGGTTCGTTAACTGATGGAATAGTAATGAGATTATTGTATTACTGAGTTTTCCTGAGTAACATGACTGACTGAGTTCTGTGGATCATGGCTTTACTGAGGATATCATGAAAACATGACACTAAAGCTAGGCACATAGCTATATATTTTTGGGTACAAGTACCCCCAGGACTCGATGGAAGGACACTGACAAGGCATGACATTCTTGAATACATGACTAACATTAATAATATATAATTCATTGACTAAGATATTTCATCAAAAACTTGACATACATAACTTATACATGAATGAGGATTTCATAATATCATACTAGTATGACATTTTTCCTTTACATAGGCATTTAATCAAACATGTGGGGAGCATGCCTTGGTTATACTATCATCAACACATCTAATAATCAAGGATACATCAATCAACTTGTAAATTGAAGGTGGGTTATCATGATTATTATGAAAATCATCACATACTAGGGTCAATCATTAGAATTTGTAAATTAAAACATGAATCAAAACAACACAACATCTTGAACATGAATTTCAATTCAATTTGAATCATGAACATTCCCCAATACCTGAATCTTGGATTTGAAAAGAGATTCTTGAGCTTCAAGGGTGAGAGAGACCCATGAATCAACACATGACATACCTTAGTTCTTGATTTAGCGAAGATTGACGGAGAGACTTTCTTGAAATTCAGTCCCCAATTGAAACCCTAGCTTATTCTTGAGAGAAAATTGAGAGAAACTAGTATATTTTGGGTTTCAAATAGCTAAATCGCATGTTAAAGGGCTTAAATAGGGGTAGGAAATTTACCCTTTTAACCCTGGATGTGTCTTTTAATTTCAGTGAAATTTTACCGAATTAGACCTCTGGTGCGACGCGGCGCTATCGCGTCGTGTCACTGGAATTTGACAATTGGGACATTGAGGGATGGCGCAATGCGTAGCCATCGCGTTTCCACTTCATTCCTAGAAGTTTGGCGTGATGCGCCACTATAGTGAACCCCTACTGGAATTTGACAATTTCCATTTTCTCCTGTGGCGTGGTGCACCACTGACTAATATGGCGTTGTTTTACGATGGGAACTTGAAATAGTCGTAACTTTTTATCTGATTATCGGATTTAGGTGAATTTTATATCGATGGAAAGCTTATTGAATTTCCCATAAGAAATAAAGTGAAAATCTTAAAAATTCCTCATGGAATAAACATCATTCAATTTAGAAGCTGATACTTGACAGTCTTGGGACGAAATTAGTTAAGAAACTTTGGGGTATTACATGGTAGAAGATATAAGGAACAGCCCGCACCACTTGTTTAGGAAGACCGTCAAGTCTCCCATGCAAAATTTAGTGCCACTTTCACAGTTTTGGCCAGTCTATGGGTGCTCAGAACAACCTGCAGGCTATTTTCCTAGCCATCCCCTAGCTAATACAGCAATAGCCAAAATCCAAAACTACACTAGGATGAATCCTCCAACATTCTCTGAATCTAAGTCTGAGAAGGATCTACAAGAGTTTTTGGACTATGTGAAGAAGGTGATATATATCATGGGTGTCACTCCAAGTGAGAGTGATGATTTATATGCTTACCGACTGCAAGGAGTAGTTCAAACCTGGGTTAAGCTATGGAAGGAAGATAGAGGCGCTGATGCAAGGCCGGTAGAGTGGGATAACTTTGCTACTACTTTCTTAGATAAGTTTTTCCCACTATAGTTGATGTAGTACAAAGTGCAAGATCTCTTTAATATAAAGCAGGGTATCATGAGTGTTAAGGAGTATTCACTCTAATTCACTCAATTAGTAAGGTATGCTCCATCTATGGTGGCCTATGCTAGGGCCAGAATAAGTAGGTTTGTGTCAGTAGTTTCTGAAGATATAATTAAGGAGTGAAGAATAGTTATGTTTGTTAAGGAGATGGACTTTTCTATTTTGGTGGTTCATTCTCAACAGATTATGGAGGAGAATCTTAAAGAAAGGGAAAGGGAGAATAAGAGGTTCAGAAGAGGTAGCTTCGACTTCTCACGGCAAAGGTCTGATGGTGAAAACCATTCTCAGTTCTTCCAGAAATCTTTAGCTCCATCCCCATCCTCTGCCAGTGCTCTAGTGCCTATGTTCAAGCATAATAATTAGGATAGGGCACCAGGATCTCTGTCCCAAAGTAGTGTTAATAGTGACCGCACCAATCCTATTTATAGAAGATGTGGTAATAACCTCAAGGATGAGTGCATGGCTAGAAGTGATGCATGTTTTAGTTTTGGCAAGTCAGGAAACGGAATCAGGGAGTGTCTAGTATTTGGCCAGAAGGGTAAAGATTTTTGTCAATAGGGTTAGACTAATTTCACTTCAGCTCCTGTAAGTCGCCTGATTCAGAGGGGTTCCATCTCTAGTGCCACCAGTGGGCAATGTTAGAATCAACTCTATGTCCTCTAGACTCAATAGGATTATGAAATTTCTCTTGATGCGGTTACTAGTATGTTATATGTCCTTCACCTTCATGTTTATGCATTATTAGATCCTGGAGCCATACTGTCCTTCGTGACTACTTATAAAGTCATAGACTTCGATGTCATCCCTGATATATTAGCAGAACCTTTATCAGTGTCTACTCTAGTGGGTAGTTCCATTATATCCAGACGGGTATACAGAAATTGCCTAGTCACAATGTACCTAAAAGTTTCCTCAGTAAACCTAGTAGAATTAGAGATGACTGATTTTGATGTAATTCTCAGCATGGATTGGATTAATTCCTTCTATGCCTTGGTTTATTATAGAAACATAATATTCTAGTTCCAATTCACTAATGAGTCAGTCATAGAACGGAGGGTTAGTACCTCGGCACTTATAGGTCTGTTTGTCTCTTTTCTCAAGGCGAGGAAAATATTTTCTAAGGGGTGTATCCAGCATCTCGTTCGAGTCAAGGAATCAAGTTCCGAAATCCTATTTCTTGATTCAATTTTAATAGTAAAAGAATTCCCAAAAGTATTTCCTGAAGATCTTCCCAGAGTTCTTCTTGAGTAGGAAATCGATTTTGGAATAGATCTCATTCCAGATACCTATTGTATTTCAATTCCACTTTACAAAATGGATCTATCAGAGCTTAAGGAATGAAAGAATAGTTGAAATATCTCTTACATAAAGTTTTCATCAGGCCTAGTGTTTCCCCGTGGGGCTCTCTAATTTTTTTCATGCGTAAAAAGGGCAGTTCTCTCAGAATATGCATCAACTACCATCATTTGAACAAAGTCACAATCAAGAATAGGTATCATATCCTTAGAATTGATGATTTATTCAGCCAAATTTAGGGTGCAAATTATTTCTCTAAGATAGACCTCAGATCCGGCTATCATCATCTTAGAGTTAGAAAATGTGACATTTTGAAATCAACCTTCAGAACTCGCTATGGTCACTTCAAATTTGTAGTTATTTCTTTTGGAATAACGAATTCTCATTCAAATTTTATAGACCTGATAAATAGAGTGTTCAAGAAGTATTTGTATATGTTCGTCATAGTCTTTATAGATGAAATTCTCGTCTACTCCCATAGCAAAGGTTATCATGAAGACCGTTTGAGGATTGTTTTATGGACTCTTAAGAATCATCATCTATTCGCCAAGTTTAGTAAATGAAAATTCAGGTTGAGATCAGTAGCTTTCCTAAGTCATATCATTTCCAGTGATAGCATTAGAGTTGATCACCAAAAGACCAAAGAAGTGAAAAACTAGCCCAAACCCATCTCTCTATCGAATATCAAGAGTTTCTTTGATTTAGCTAGTTAATATAATGGTTTGTGGAAGGATTTTCTTATATTGACTCTCCCATGTCCAAATCAACTCAGAAGAAGATCAAGTTTTAGTGGTCATATTCTTGCGAGAAAAGTTTTCAGGAGTTGAAGACTCGACTTATTTTTGCTACGATATTGAATCTATCCATGGTTCTTATAGATTTGTAGTTTATTGTGATGCTTCCAGAGTTGTTCTTGGTTGTGTGTTTATGCATTGAGGTAAGGTCATAGCCTATGCCTCTAGAAAGCTTAAACCCCATGAGAAGAATTACCCGACTCATGATCTCGAGTTGGCAACGATTGTCTTTGCCTTAAAGATTTGGAGGAATTATTTATATAAGGTTTATGTGGATGTGTTTACTGATCACAAGATCTTACAGTATGTATTCATGATAGAAATCCTAAATATTCTTCGGAGAAGGCATCTTGAATTGTTGAAAGACTATGATATAAGTGTGTTGTATCACCCGGGTAAAGCCAGTGTGGTGGATAATGCCCTTAGCATATTGTCTATGGGAGTGTTGCTCATGTTGAGGAGGGTAAGAAGGTTTTATTTAATGAGGTTCATTAGCTTGCCAGATTGGGAGTTCGATTGATTGATTCGATCGAAGATAATATATGGGTTCAGAGTGGTTCGGAATCTTCTTTGGTTTTTGAGGTAAAGGAAAAGCAAGATAGAGATCCCATTTTTCTTAAGTTGAAGGAGGCAGTTCGGGATCAAAAGGTTAAGGTTTTCTCCAAAATAGAAGATAGTGTGCTTCATTTTCAGTGCAGGTTATGTGTTCCAAATCTGGATGATTTGAGACAGTGAATATTAGTAGAAGTGCATGATTCATGATATTCTATTCATCTAGAAGACACTAAGATGTATCATAATTTGTGGGAAGTCTATTGGTGGAATGGTATGAAGAAGGATATTGTGGAATTCATGGCTAAGTAACCAAATTGTCATCAGGTTAAGGTTGAATACCAGAGACCTAATAGTACACTTCAGGAGTTCAGCATTCCCACATGGAAATAAGAAATGGTGAATATGGATTTTGTTACAGGGCTACCCCGTATGCATCGTTAGCAAAATTTGATTTGGGTTATTATGGATAGAACGACCAAGTCAACCAACCTTTGCTAGTCCATACCTCACATTCAGCCAAGAATTAATCTAGACTCTATCTCAAGGAATTGGTAAAGTTGTATGGAGTTCCATTGACCATCATTTTAGGTAGAGGTACCCAGTTTATTTCTCATTTTTGGAAAGATATTCAGAAGGGTCTTGGTACCCAAGTTCTTCTCGGTATAAATTTTCACCCACATATAGATGGTCAGGCAAAGAGGACCATTCATACCATATAGGACATGTTGAGAGATTGTTTTATTGATTTTAAGGGTAGTTTGGATGATCACTTATCTTGGATTAAGTTTGGCTACAATAACAGCTATTATGCTAGTATCCAGATGGCTCTATTTAAGGATCTGTATGGTAGAAGGTATGTATCTCCTATTATATGGTTCAAGGTTGGTGAGGTTACCTTGATAGGTACAGATTCAGTATATGAGGTGATGGAGAAAGTTTAATTGATTCGTGAAATGCTGAAGAAAACCCAAAGCCGTTAGAAATCTTATGCAAACGTGAGGATAAGGGAGCTTGAATTTGATGTTGGGGACTTTGTATATTTGAAAATTTCATGCATGAAAGGGAAGAAAAGGTTCTATAAGAAGGGTAAGTTCAGTCCCCGCTATGTTGGGCCTTATAGGATTTTGAGTCATTTTCAGAAGGTGGCTTATGAGTTAGAGTTGCCTACAAAGGTAGAATCAGTGCATCCACTATTTCATGTCTCTCTAATAAAGAATGCATAGGTGACCCAACTATTTTCGTTCATTTAGGAAGTTTGGGCATGGAATATAACCTCTTCTATGAAGAGATCCTAGTTCAAATTGTTGACCATCAGATTCGTAGGTTGAGAAAGAAAGAAGTTGCCTTAGTAAAGGTTTTGTGGAGAAATTAGTCCGTTGAGGGAGCTACTTGGGAAGAAGAAGCTGAAATACGAGCCAAGTATCCCCATCTCTTCTCTACGTATTTAGATTCAGCTTAAGGTAATAGTCTTTTAGATCAATTCTCTCATTTTCTATATCATCTATATAACCATCCTCATGTCATAATATGTATTCATGAATTCAGTTCATTCCATGCATCATATTTTCATATTCAGATATTTAGCCATGATTCATCTCATAAGTCTTCAGTACATGATCTCAGTCTTCTTAGTAATCCAGGTCATCCAGTATCATTCAAAGATAAATGATCTCCAGGGGGAGATATTATAATAGCCAAAAAATTTCAAGCTCTAGGCCCTTTAAAAATAGGCCACTAAGTTAGTTTTCCAATTCTTCAAGTCTCGTCTCAATCTAATGTCGTGGCAAAAAGGTTGTGGAAGATTTCCCCAAGGACCCAACACACTAATGTGACAACGACTCAGTTGTAATGAGTTGTTGTCATACGTGACGAGTCGTCATGAGTGAATCATAGCCTTTCCAGTGAAATCCCCATGTTTTGTCTCGGTGCCTATGACTCCTCCCTAAGACATGTAAGTAGTGGCTACGAACCATTAGGAAAGAATCATAGTCATAGTAGTATATAACCAAGAATCCTTTCCAGTGGTTATGTGTATAGAACATGACTCGTAGTCAAACCTTATGAGTTATTGTGTGGAACCGTATCCTGACCAGTAAAGGATCCAAGAAGCAAGCCTCAAACTACGACTTCACCCACCAACTCGTAGTCAGTCTTAATGAGTCGTTAGGTGGAAAGTCATAGTCATAATTGAATGTATCCGGAATCCTAAGATCCTAGGTTACGACTCATACCACGACTCGTAACAAGTCATAACGAGTCGTAAGGTGAGTCGTAAGGTCTAGGAGCCTATTTTCTTGTACATATTTCCAAGGACTTTTATATCTTTGCCTACTCTCTTAAAATACAAACCCATGTCATTTTGGCTTCCCAAGAAGTGGTATAAAAGACCCAAACTTCCCCAAATCATGAATTAATTATATTTCCACCCAGAGCAGTTACCAGGGGTAATTTTTCCCTCCCCCGAGAAGCAATTAGTGTTCTTCCATCCAAGTTCAATTCCAAGAAATCTCCTCAAGGTTTTCCCCTCAAGTATGTGGGATATTCATTAATAGGTTCCTTTCATCCGTTGAGTCCCAAAGTTTCTTAAAATTCTTAAATTTAATTCCCTCTTGATTTAAGGTTCCATGAAAAGCATGAATTTTTCAATTCTTCAATTTATTTCTTGAATTCTATGATGAATATGTATTCCTCCATAAGTTTAAACATGCTTCAGTATCTCAACCATGTTAAACCTTAATATTAACAAAATTATAGTATTCTTCAGTTCAAGTCATAAAATTTCCCATTATGTTATTACATTAAAACCGTTATATATAAATATATTATTTTTCATGCTGGTGGGTTATGAACACCTGATACTTTGATGATCGTGCATGCTATATTTTTCAAGATTTCAAGTTATATATATATATATATACCATGTTTAGACCATGAAGTTTATAGCATTATCATGTTGAGCGTTATTAATATTGATTCATGTTAAGCAATTTTCTTTACTAGCTTCAGTTCAGTTGGGAGTAGAACTTAGCACTGAGCAAATTTAGAGGTGAAGGCTTTCCTGCTATCTTAGGGTGAGACCTTTAGTAGCAGTCCCTAGGGTTTAGAACTACGTAGCTAGCATAGGTTATGTGAGGTCTTCCTTCCATCTTAGGGTTGATACTCTCTTAGGGGCACCTGCCAGTTTAGGGTGACACACTAATCCTTTGGGACATCAAATTAGTGGATCCACACAGTCAGTGTTAGTACCCATGGAAAGGTACTAACACCCTTCTAACTAAGTTATAGGTTGGACCCCGATTAGCTCAGATTAGCGCACGTTGATTAAATGTTATCTCCCATAGTCTAAGTTCAATATTCAAGTTATTTAAGTTCAGGTTTACATGACCAGGTGTTCAGTTTATCATTATTCAGTTATCCAATTACACAAATTTCCTCAGTACCTGTTTATGCTTGGTCTTGCATTCTCTTTATATGTTTATGCATTCATGTTCAGTATGCACATGTATATCATCTCGTTCCCATCTCTCATACTAGTACATTTCACGTATTGAATGCATACTATTTTTTTGTGCTATGTTGTCTTATAACATAGGTCCAGTTCAGGTCCCCGATTATACTTAGGCAGCTCATGAGGCACACAGCTGTAGTATTGGTGAGTCCTCATCAATTGAGGACTAATTATATTATTTATCATGCTTTTCAGTATTTCATTTTATGTTTAGTTCAGTAGGCAGATTTAGTTGGAGACCTGTCCCAAAAACTCATCATGTTTAGAGGCTTTCAGATAGTTAGACAGTTAGTCATGTTTTCTCTGATGTGTTTCAGACTCCTTGGTTATTGACTTGACTATTTAAACATTTATTAGATGACTTTCAAATAGTATTTTCTTATCTTCCTTCAGTAGTTACAGCTTGTACTGGATCATGGATTGGATTGGGGTCACTTGTGGACTTAAGCACTATGTTACGACTAGGGGTAGTCTCGGGTCATGACAAACCCACAATGGTAGCCCTCAATATCTTTAAATTCGCCTCTAGAATTGCTTCAATAATATTCTCTATTTTGAGAACCAAGTTTTCTATTTCTCCCCCTATTACCAGTCACCAAGACATTGAACAAAGTGGAACCTTGAGACTTTCGTCTCATCTCTTCATTAAGAATGTTGTTATTGGCAAAATCCATAGAGATCATGCCATCAAGAGAAGAATTTTACAATAAAGTTCTAAATGTTTCCCAATAGTCTGGTACAGAACCGAGTAGAAGTAAGCCTTGAATTTCTTCATCAAACTTAATGCGCATAGAAAATAACTAGTTCATGATCCCCTGAAAGTTATTCAAGTGATCTATCATTGGAGAACTATCATGGTATTTTAACCCCAACATTTGTTTTATCAAGAACATCTTATTATTTCCAGTCTTTCGAGCACACAAACTTTCAAGATCCTCCCATAGGGACCGAGCATTATCTCCCTAGAAATATGGTTCAACACATTATCGTCAACCCACGACCTAATAAAACTGCAAATCTATCTGTGCAGCAAGTTTCACTCTTCATCGATTTTATTTTCAGATTTTATATTGTCAAAGATTGGTTGATGAAAATTCTTGACATAGAGTAGATCTTTCATTTTTTTCCTTTCAAATGGCACAATTAACGTCATTCAAAGTAACCATTCTACTTGTGTTGGCTTTCATTATTTACCAAAAAATACAAATATTTCAAACTGTGGGCTCTAATACCAGATTTTTTTATAAACACGGAATAATAATAAAAGTATTTGTTGTAAAATAATGGGGAATAAAATGAGAAAATAATGACACCAAGAATTTTACATAGAAATCCTTTAAATGGAAAAACCACGGACCAAGAGCATCAATTGATATTACTATAGTAAGAAATTTTATACTGTAGTCACAAGTACAATATTCAAAGTGACTACTACATACTCAAAAGAAATAACCCTCTTTGGACTCCCACTATACTAAAATATCACTCGCACTAGTTTTTTCTTCACAGACTATTTTTTATTAGTCTGTAGATTACTTCACTGCTCTCTCTATATTATTTTTCTCTCTATTTTGGTGTGTGAAACATATTATCTTAAGAACTCCTTTTAATAGAAAAAATGTCTCTATCATTGTTATCAATGACATCACTGAAGGTAACATTTTAAAGTTTTAGCATGAACAAATTTAATGACCCAACTACCAAAAAGTGGTTTCACGAGGAGGGGTGGATAGGTGGGGGGCATTTGGGTTAATAAAATAAACAAAGAATGGAAATTAATTCCTAACGGACTGCAAAGTCTGCTTATATGACCAAAAAAACAAAATAAAAGGAAGATTAGGATGATAGTCCCAAGTGAAGTGATAAAATCGATAAAAATCTTGATCCAATTAAAGTAAAAGTGATAAGATAGTAAAATGTTTGATCAAACTAAAAGTATTAATAAATTGAAAGAAAGCATAAGGTGGAAATGATCAACTTAAAAAAAAAAATTGAATAAGTTTAGCGTATAAATACTTTGAATATTTATTAAATATGTTAATAACATAGAAATGAAAGGCGAAGCTCTTTTTTTTTTTTTGTTTCTGACACACTGGTTTTCGTTTTGAATGAAGGTTTTTAAGAGTATTGAATTAATGTGTACTATTTGACAAGGAGTAGTTTCATTTGTTATTTTGTGTATAGAGTTGTTTTCATGGTTTGTTCACTTAGGATATGTTCAGTAGGAAGGAAAATATTTCTCATAAAATAAGTAAATTTTTTTTACAAAATCATTTATGTTCGGTATGTTTGCAAAAAATATTATCATAAAAATATTTGTATACAAACAAGACATGTACTATGGAAAGTAGGGGCAAGGGACGGTAGAAAGGGGACTATAAGGGTGAGGTAAAGATAAGGTGTGTTGGAGGATTGGGAGGACTCAACTAATGCGGAATATCACTTGTGAAACTCGTTTTTCCCGCTACCACTAGGGAAGTCATTTTCGACATTTTTAAGGAACTTGTATTCATAGAGAGCTTATTTTTCAAAAAAATTAACCAACCAAACATGAAAAAAAAAAAAAATTGAAAAATATTTTCTTCATATTTTAATGCCCCGAGACTACCCCTGGACGTCATACGATGCTTAGAACCACAAGTGATCCTAAGATAACCCATGATATTTGCATAAATTGTGAGTAACTGAATGTGTTACATAAATCTAAAAGAAATAAGCGGAAGAAATGTCCTTACTAAATATATTCAATACAAGACTGCTCAAAACATACTTTGGTTATAGAAAATAAAACTGAAAATAACTACATCAACTCTGAATGACCGTCTATGTAGCCTCTACTAATACTGACTATTGGTAGCCGGGACATGACCCTCAACTATCCCTAATCAATACGACTGAATAAAAAATGTTGCTAAAACTATAGTTGAATCGTGTCCTCGAATCCAAAGAACTCATCACCTGCTGACTGAAAGTTGTAAACTGTTTGATTATGATGTGTGGGCTATAATTGGTACCTACATTATGAGACAATGTAGCACACAGATATATATGTGAGTCAGTACTTCTGGAATGTACTGAGTATGTAGGGGTGAATGCATAAGTAAAACAAGAACTGAATATTCATATAAACTTCCAATGATGCATGGTAAGTGTAAATGACACGCCTTGAACTTGAATAAAACAAAAGACTGCAAGATCATAAACATGAGTAATGAAGCATAAGAATTAAAATTGTGAGACATAACACTTAGTTTCTAAAAACTTTACTTTTTTATTCTTTCTTTCGAGAGGTTCTTCTAACCGACATAAATCATATGACCTATCATGGAGTCCAACGTCTTACCCACGTTGGGGGGAGTTGTTCTACCCTTGCCATCGGAAGAGAACATTAACTTAAGTGATCACTATACTTAACTTCATCCATATTAGGAAAGCTTAACCTACGTTGGCTCATATTTTCTAGGAATTAAGGATACGTACATCTGCATTTTCTTCTCGGTGCTAAATACTTCTCCCATGTTACTTATATGGTCATACTTTAGGAAATCCATCTTAAAATAGCATAAGGGTTTGTACACTAAAAACCAATTATGCATCTCTTTGATTTAAATCATAATTAAGATAAACCATTATGGATTTCAAGCCTTGTCATTGAATCAAAAGACCAAACTTTTCTTGTAAACTTAGTGCTTAAACTTAAGCCTTAAATCTTATACTTTCTTTCATATAACTTGTAATAAAATATCATGCTTAAAACTAAATTGAAAATTTTTAATCACTGTTTCAAATCAAACTCATGGTATTCAAATCATAATGAAAAATCTTTAAGTCAAGACATAGTTAGATGAGAACAAGTATGCACTTTAATACTTCAATCACATAATAATTTCATAAACTCAAAACAAGATAATTTGGGTATGAACCCTAATTATAAATCATAGAACTTAAACTTTTAAACAAGTTTTGGGAACAAGGATAGAAGAATGTTCTTGTTCATAAACCCCACATACCTCAATAGCAAGTTTCTTGAAGATTGCTTGAATTTGGAAGCTTGAACGCTTGGATTCTTAGGGAAAGGGATATTGAATTTTGTTCTTGAAAGGGGGAAGTGTTTTTAGGGAGTAATTTTGAGGGAAAAGGGTAAATAATGCCCTTATGAATGTCCCAAATTGTGTTTTGGACGACTTGGGTTGATGGAAAAAGACCCAGTTGCCCCTTGACCCCTTAAGAAGCTGGAATAGTGAGGGAATAGCCCTCATATTGCGACCCCTATTCTCAGGGAATAGCCCTCATGACGCGATCCCCATTCTGAGGGAATTTCCCTCGTGATGCAGCCTTATCATGGAGGCTTACTATTTCTCACAAAAATAGTCATAACTTTTTGCTCAGGTATCGAATTAAGATAAAATTGGTATCGTTTGAAAGCTAATTTAATTATATATAATTTGGTGGGTATTGAGCTGTAAAATTTCACATATGTAAAAAGTTATAAACGTTCAAAGTTGACCCTTATAGAATCGAATATCAAAATTTAGCCGAATCAAAGGCTCTTAGCTCAACTTTGCTCTAAGTGATTCCTATGAATGTTTTTAACAAATAAGAAATATTAACACTATGATAATGATATTGACACATGTATTCAAATAAAAATTATGGGATTAGACTTTACACACATAGGAACGACAGTTCAATGTCTAGCCCAAAAATGCAGGCTATTACATTATGTCCTCCTTGAAATCATTCGTCCTCAACCGATGGATAGTAACTTTTTAAAGTCTTATAAGTATGGAATAATATACACATGACATGTCTAGTAATGAAGGATATAGCTGAGCTGAAACATTATAACTTTATCATGAAACTGATTTTTGAGCTGACTTGACTTTATTTACAATAAGGAGCTGATTTGTGCTGAGAGTTTTGAACTCACCTAAAATATTCATGATATGAAGTTTCATATAGAATTGCAAAGTGATAACTGATGCAATAAAATTTCAAGAGATACTAAGGATGGAATAAAGTACGTAACTTCTCATTATGAATTGTTCCTCAACAAAACACGTATAGCAATAAAAAGAAAAGGGCTTCATGCCATCGCCAAGAACATTATGTAAGCACGAATTATGAGATAATAAGACCAAGTTCGTACAATGGGTATCACAATGTTTGAGCTAGAATACTTGAAAAACTGAGATCATGCACTGAACACTTATGAAATGAGTCATGACTAAATATCTGAATCAGAGACATGATTCATGGACTGAACTGAATTTGCAATTTGCAAGGATATGAATGAATTACTTCACTGAACAGCCATACTCATGAAACTTCGGATGGTAAAACTAGATAGAAAATAATAGGAGCTTATCTGTCCGATTGCTAATTCGAATTACTGGCTATATAGACTAAATCATACTGAAAGTTCATACTCAGCTGGAGTATTTCTTAAACACTCTTTGAAAGAAGTTCTAATAATATTTGGGAGAAATGAATCTTAGGCACAATCTGAATAAGATATCTAAGTAAGGAATCTTAATATGGCTATAACTTTGTAACATGGAACATAGGCTTATGAAACATAAGCTAGGATGGAATTACTAAGCCTTAGGCAATGCAACTGTGAACATTCAAGCTTAGCCACACTTCTAAAACACTCCATCAACTATACTTTTCCCCCTAAATAATATGCTTATTTGATTCAACTTATAATTCTCACATGTGCATATATAACCACTCCAGCCAAAGTCTGACTTTAACTACCTGCTCTCACCATGTTCAAGCCTAACATGAAATTACAAGGTATAACACCATAGTACTAGTATAAACCACAAATTCATTTCCCCATGCATGTTTCACAGATCTCATCTCAAGAATAATTCTTCTTACCACTTCAAGAACTATATTAAACCTCTTACTAGGAATTCACTAACACACAATGCATTAATCCACTAATATACCAACATGATATTCAAGCCTATTATTATAACCACATATGAACTTCTAGGCAAACAACCCATAAAAACATCTTCCTAGTATTCTCTAAACTTCTATCAATAACAACTTTCTTGCACTATTCTTAAGAATTCACACATGAAATTCTCAACTAACCATGACATATACCAAAAGCTTTGCCTCAATCTTCCTTCACACTTATAGCCTTAGATAAAATAAGCATACAACAATCTCTCCCTAACAATAAATATTTACTCTCTCCCATCTAATAAATTGTTTAAAAAAAATATTTTCATCACAACTATCTTAACATTAAGGATAGGTCACCGAAAGGTTAAAACATAAGTACCTGAAGAATGAAAGAATATTATACATAACTTTGATACTTAACTGAGGACATACATGACATAATTTGAATTTCACTGGTCATTAAGAGTTCATCATGAGTTATGGGAACTAAGCATACTGTAAAGCATGAGTAGATAAGTCATCAGTTGCATGACCTAAGTTTGGAGTTTATAAATTCATTGAATGTGATTCGTACTGCTGAGCAAATTGGAACTCCTCATACTAGGAACTGGAAGCTTACATGATTCTATGGAAAGTGCATAAATGTGAGATATGATCATACAGCTGACTTGTAAGGTATGAGGAGATATTTTCATGACTAAAGTACAAAAATTTGCACTGAGATAAAAATGGGTCAAAAATCTTCCTCCCCTACTAATGTTCTACAATACACTGGCATCATTACTAGGATTCGAGAGCCTGACTTGGTTCCTTACTGTATCATCTCCCCCTTATCTTCAAGATACCAGTCTAAGTCTGGGACCCCTTTAATAATCTCTAAACTGAACTGCAACCACTTTACTCAGGAGCCCGAGATATAACAATACACATAGATAATAAACTCACCCTAAAAACTACACCTGAAAGTGTAATTCCTACTGCTAATACTTCTTTCTAAGATACAACTCTTAACTTTCTATAGCCTAAATAATCATCATACAATAACTTAAACACTAACTAACTTAAAATTTTTAGGAGTACCACCATACCCTAAGTTCACACCATCTAGAATCTCAACTCTTCTATTTATTAGTTCAATCCTCCAAGAATCAAACTTAGATTCTAACACTTAACATGGATATTCTCAAATATTTAATGAACCATACTAACTGTAACGCCGCTAAAAATAACTAAATAATCTAATTTAATAAACTAGAAATCTGAATAACTTGGTCCTCGGACTATGAGGACTCACCAGCTGTCGGGATATAGATAGAGATGCTTAGGGTCAATCACACTGCTAGAATTGAGAACCTGAACCTACATTATTAAATATTGTAGTACATATACATATATATGGATCAGTACTTTTGAAATATACTGAGCATATGGGGTGAATGCATAGTAAAACAATATCTCAATACTCATATAAACTTGAAAAAGGATGCATGCTAAGTGTAAATGACTCACTTTGGATTGAATAACTGAAAGCTAAAAATCATAGTTCATGACTAATAAGGCATACTGTATAAATCTTGTGAGACATAACACTTAGTTCTAAAAGTTGTACTTGTATTCTATCTTTAAATCATACAGGCTAAGTGTAGGAAGGATTCACCTTTATATCTGTGACTGAAAGCTGAAATCTCAAGGCGAATGACTTAAATAAATAATATCAGAATAAAACCGTGAGACTTTACACTTAGTTTCTAAAAGCTTTTCTGTTAGTCTTTTTTGTTAAGGCTGGGGGAGTTTTCTTTAAAATCTTTTCTGTAAGGACTTTTCTATAGGGGGGTTCTTCTAACCGGAATAAACCATGTGAGCTATCATAGAGTCCAACATCTAGTTCCCCTAAGGGGAAAACCTCACATTGGGGAGAGGTTTCATAGTATTTCCAAGGAGTATAACCTGAGATAAGTGATCACAATCTGTATTTATATCCATATGCAAATGGAATATCATCTGAATATGTACCTACGTTGGCTCGTAGTTCTGAAAACGTAGGATGCGCTAAACCCACACTTCCCGCACAGTGATAAATACTACTCCCTTTAATTTTTATACTCATTCTATAGGAAATCCACTTTAAAACTAGTTTAAGATTTTACAATGAAAATTAATTATGCATCTATTTACTTTAAACTATAATTCAAAACTATAAAGTGGATTCCATATCTTAGTTGAGGATCAAAAGATCAAATCTTATTCAAAATCTGAATATCAACTAATCATAGGGTGCTTAAAGCATAATCTTCTTGGAATATAAATATTCAAACTAGGACTTAAAAACCCATGCTTCAAACTAATGTTGTATTATCACAAAGTATGCTCAATAGTCAAAAAAACATGAAATTCTTGCACAATTCTAGTCAAAATAGTGAAATTCAACCTTCAATATACCTAAAATCACTTCACTCGCATAAATGTGCAAAATAGACATGTAATTCATAATCTAATGCACTTGTAACATCATAATCTTCTAATAATAATAATTGGATATGAACCCTAATTTTAATTTCATATAATTTCATCTTTAAAAACAAATTTTGGGCACAAGGATGGAAGGAGTACCCTTGTTCTTAACCCCACATACCTCAGTTAATTAATTGGATGAAAAACTTGAACTTTGAATTCCTAACGATGTTTTTGAAGATTCTCCTGGAAGTTCTTGAATCGGGAAACTTAAATTCTTCGTTGTCTTGAAAAAGGAACCATGAATTTTGGATTTCTTGAAGTTTAAAATTGAATCTCTAGGGTTTTTTTGGAGAGGAATTTGATGAATAATGAGTATAATATGTTTAGAATAGGGTTAAATCTTTTGTTTTTACGAATTGGGGGCATGGAAAAAGATTAAATTGCCCCTGTGATTTTAAAACTTAGAACTGAAATGTCATTTAAGGCTTTACCGAGACGCAGTGAGTGGGTCATCGCGGTGACTCACTGGAATTAGACTATTGTTGATTTGGCCTTCACTGCAATGCAGTGAGTAAATCATTGCGAAACAGGCCGTGTGGCGGTGCAAATGTGGTGACTCACTGGAAATGAACCAATGTTGATTTGTCCTTCACCACGATGTGGTGTATCTTTCACCGCTAAACTCACCGCAACGAAACCTAATCAAGGTGAGATGCTTCTTTGCAAATCCAAACGCGGTCCAAACCTTGTCCAAAAAATCTGAAACTTACCCGAGATATGCTACTTACGCCTCTGAATATAAATCAACTCAAAAATTATCGTCTTGGAGCCCAGAAGGTCAACTTAAAAATCCTCAAACTTTAAAGGGAGTCAAAAGTGACTAAACTCCTCAACACTTAACTTTATTTTCAGGTTCTAAGTGTTATAGGCACATACTAAAGACTGAGCTAAACTAGGAATGTACGGGGTATTACAATATCTCCCCCTTAGAAATATTTATCCTCGAATGAGACTAATTAAGCTAAGGATACTAAGGAACTAAGAGAATAAACTGACATGCACAACTGAAAGCATGACTAAACTAATTTGCAAATGCAGAAATTATCAAGAGAATGACTATATAAAGCTAGAACTTAGAATGAAAAAGAGATGATTTGAGGAAACTTATTACCTTACATTGAATCTGAACTTGCAGCGAAAAGATGAGGATACTTGGTTTGCATATCTGCTTCTGCTTCCCAAGTGGCACCCTCAACGGATTGATTCCACCAAAGAACTTTGACCAAGGGAACTTCTTTGTTCCTTAGTCTACGAATGTGGTGGTCAAGAATCTCAACTAGAATTTTGAGTTACCCCTAGCAAGAAGTGAGCTGTTTTGGTCAATCTATCTATAATGACCCAAATCGAATCATGTTGACGACGCGGATGGGGTAAATCGGTCACAAAGTTCGTGTTTACCTCTTCCACTTCCATATGGGAATACTAAACTCCTGCAAGATGACACTAGGTCTTTGGTGATCCACCTTAACCTGTTGACAAATAGAACACTTATCCATAAACTCTGCAATATATTTCTTCATACCACTCCACCAATAAACTTCCCAGAAATATTGGTATATCTTAGTAGTACCTGGGTGAATGGAGTAACGTGCACCATACACTTCTGCCATAATTCTCTCCCTCTAACCATCAATGCCTGGCATACATAATCTACTCTGGTATCTCAGCACACTATCTCTCCATTGGGAGAAAACCTCTACCTTCTGATCTCAGACTGACTCATTCAACTTAACTAGACTGGGATCCTTATCTTGTTTCTCCTTTACCTCAGAAACTAAAGAAGATTCTGCACTACTCTAGACCTAAACATTTCCCTAAAATAAATTAATTAATTGCACACCTAGTCTAGCCAACTAGTGAACTTCTTAAACTAGTTCTTTCTTATCACTCTCTACATGAGCAACACTGCCCATCGACAGTCTACTAAGGGTGTCTACTACAACATTGGAGTTGTTCGGATGATACAAAACACTCATGTCATAATCTTTCAACAATTCCAACCACCTTATCTGACGGGATATTTAACTCTCTCTACGTAAACACATACTGTAAACCTTTGTGATCCGTAAACACATTAATATGCACCTATTAAAGTAGTGCCTCTAGATTTTCAATGCATACATAATAGCAGCTAACTCAAGATCATGGGTAGGATAGTTCTTTTCATAAGGCTTAAGCTGTCTAGAGTCATAGGCTATGACCTTACCTCTCTACATCACAACATAACTCAGACCAACTCTAGAAGCATCACAATAGACAACGAATCCATCTGTGCCATCAGGAAATGCTATGACTGGGGCTGAAGTGAGTCGAGCCTTCAACTCCTAAAAACTCTTCTCACAAGAATCTGACCACTGAAACTTAACTTTTTTCTGAGTCAATCTAGACATGGGGGATGCAATAGATGAAAATCTCTTGACAAAATATCTATAATAGCCAGCTAAACCCAAGAAACTCCTGATGTCTGATGGAGAGATAGGTCTAGGATAGTTTCTCACTGCTTTGGTCTTTTGGGGATCAACTCTTATGCCATCACCCAAAATAGTATGATCGAGGAAAGCTACTAATCTTAGCCAAAACTCACACTTGCTGAATTTGGCAAACAATTGGTGGTCTCTAAGAGTTTGCAACACGATTCTAAGATGGTATGCATGGTCATCCTCACTACGAGAATAGACAAGAATATCATCGATAAAGACTATGACAAATATGTCTAGGTACTGTTTGAACACTCGGTTCATCAATTCCACAAAGGCTTCTGGGGCATTTGTTAGCCCAAAAGACATGACTAGGAATTCAAAATGACTGTAATGGGTTTTGAAAGCTATCTTTAGAATATCACATTCCCTTACTCTATGCTAGTGATAGATGGATCTAAGGTGTATCTTAGAGAAGTAAGTTGCACCCTAAAGTTGATCAAATAAGTCATCAATTCTAGAAAGAGGATATATGTTTTAAATTGTGACTTTATTCAGTTGACAATAGTCAATGCACATTCGCAGAGAACCATCTTTATTTTGCATAAATAGGATGGGATCACCCCATGGAGAAATATTGGCCCTTATAAAACCTTTATCTAAGAGATCTTTGAGTTGCTCCTTTAACTCTTTAAGCTCGGTTGGATTCATATGATATGGAGGAATGGAGATGGGCCAAGTATTAAGAAAAAGATCAATATCGAATTCTATTTCTCTGTCGGGAGGTAACCCTGACAAATCTTTTGAAAAAACTTTAGGAAACTCATTGACTACACAGACTAACTGAATTGTTGGAGCCTCAGACTTAGTGTCTTTGACTCAAACTAAATGATAAATGCACCCTTTTGATATCAACTTTCTGGCCTTTTATAGGATATAAAATGACTTTTGGGGGACATTGGATTACCTTCCCATTCAAAGATTGGCTCATTAGGAAACTAAAACTTCACTACTTAGTGCAACAATCTATAGCTGCATAACAAGAATGGAGCCAATCCATGCCCAGAATAAGGTCAAAGTTGACCATATCTAACTCTATTATGTCTGCCAATATGATCTTATGAAGGACTATGATAGGATACTTTCAATAGATCTGTTTGGCTACAACTGGCTCACCCACTAGAGTACAAACTAAGAAGGGCTTAGAAAACTTTTCAGGGCCTACTCCAAAATTTAGCGCAACCAACGGAGTCATATAAGAGAGATTTGGCCCTGGGTCTAATAACATATAAACATCAAGATGAAAGACACGAAGTATACTAGTAACAACATCTGGCAAACTCTCCTGCTCCTAGTAGGATGGTAAACCATCGAATTGATTTTGGCGCTGACTGCCACTGGTACTGGATGATGCAACTTGAGGAGGGTTGGGCGACCAAGTGGAGTTGGTGCACTAGTAGCCTGAGTCTAGGGACGAATGTCCCTGTTTCCTTGCTTGGCATACATATACTCTTTGGTTCCATGACCCAACTTACCATATCCAAAACAACCTTTCTATCCTAAAAAAATATTCACCAGGATAATTCTTACCACATTTAGCATATGTAGGATAACTGGGCCTTCCACTTACACTATTCTGAGACCTGGACATAGAAGTCTTACCCCACTGCTACTACTTGTCGCTGGGTACGGGAGCACTGGATGAAGATGGAACCGACATAGACGGGTGACCCTGAAATTGTGAATGATTTCTCCCTGCATATCTTGGTTGGCCATACTCAAAATGTCCAGTTCTAGCCTTCTTATTTTCTCTCTCTCCCCTTTAACTTTTCTACCTCAATCTATTGGGCATGATTCATCAATCTATCGAGATCCATATCCCCAATAATTATGGTAGTCCTACACTCCTTGACTGCCAAACTAGACACTCCAGTAACAAACTTACTCATACTAGATCTAGGGCCAGCTATCAAATCAGGGGCATAATTAGACAACTAATTGAACTTAAGGTAGTACTCCTTTACTGTAATCGAGCCCTACCTCGGGTTCATGAATTCCTCAATCTTTGTTTCTCATAACTCATGTAGAAAGAACCTGTCTAGATACGCATCCTGAAATACCTTCCAACTCATGGGAGCTACATTTTCACTTCTACCATTCTTCCACATAACCACCCAATCATAAGCAACATCCTTCAGCCTATAGGATGCAAATTCTACACTCTTCTCTCCAGTAACATGCATAACTTGGGTGTTCTTTTTCACCTTATCAAGGTACAACTGTAGGTCCTCACCTACCTTTGACCCAAAGAATTCGGGAGGATTCATCCTCATAAAGACATGAAGTCTGGATATAGCTAAATCACTCTTTTGCTAACACAGGACTACAGCCTAATGGTTGCCCTGAACATTGGCAGTCACATCTTGGGCCAACACCTGAAAGGTAGCCTGAAATTCAGTATGAGACGCATTCTCATTCAGAGGATCAGCATGCTGGGGTGGCTGGTTATCATTTATATGGGCATTATCTCTACGAGGAGGCAAATTTTGTCATGTAAAAGCACGAGTTAAAAGCAGATAGAGACAGTTGTAAGTATGATGGATCATGAAATAAAAGATTAGTTCCTAAATCGTTCTGCAACCTTTTGCTTATAAATGTGGCACGCTTCACACCCATGACGAAGACAATACGTAACATGGCTTGTCTGACTTCCTAGGACTCTTCAAACCTTAGGCTCTAATACCAAGTTTGTAACTCCCTAAAAATGGGTCCCGAGATGTCACACAGTGCTCCGAACTACAAGTAGTCCTGAGCTAACCCTGTAACCCTTCTACTAAATCTGAAACTTATATTAAAGAAATTTATGCATACAAACAATGTTGGAATACTAAATTTTGTCTGAACTAAACTGGAATTAACTGAACATAATATATGAGAATACTTGATTTAAAAGTTTGGAAAACAAACACTTGAAATCTAAATTTGTAACTAGCAGTCTGACAAGCCTCTACTACTGACAATGAGAGAGCCGCTGGTACAAACCCCTAGATGACTCAAACTACCTAAAAACAACTAAATAATCTAATTTAATAAACTAGACATCTGAATAACTGGGTACCCAAACTATGAGGACTCACCAACTATCGGGATGTAGATAGAGATGTTCACGATCAATCACGCTACTGGAATTTAGCACCTGAACCTATATTATTAAACAATAGAGCACATATACATATATGTGGATTAGTGCTTTTGGAATGTCCTTTTGGTACTTTTATGTAGGGAGGTTCTTCTAACCGACATAAACCATGTAAGCTATCATGGAGTCCAACATCTAGTTCTCCTAAGGGGAAAAGCTCACGTTGGGGAGAGGTGTCATACTCTTGCCAAGGAGCATAACCTGAGCTAAGTAATCACAATCTATATCTGTATCCATATACAAATAGAATATAATCTGAATTTGTATTTACATTGGCTCGTAGTTCTGGAAAAGTAGGATCCGCTAATTACACACTTCCCGGTCCGTGCTAAATACTACTCCCTTTAATATGTATGCTCATTCTGTAGGAAATCCACGTTAACACTAGTTTAAGAGTTTACAATGAAAATTCATTATGCATCTACTTACATTAAACTGTAATCAAAACTGTAAAGTGGATTCCATATCTTAGCTGAGGATCATAAGATCAAATCTTATTCAAAATCTGATTATCAACTAATCATAGGGTGCTTAAAGCATAATCTTCTTGGAATATAAATATTCAAACTAGGTCTTAGTAACCCATACTTCAAACTCATGTCATATTATCACAAAGTATGCTCATAGTCAAAAATCATGAAATTCTTGCACAATTCTAGTCAAAATAGTGAAATTCAACCTTCAATATATCTAAAATCACTTCACACGCATAAATGTGCAAAATAGGCATGCAATTCATCATCTATACACGTGTAACATCATAATCTTCTAATAATAATAATTGGGTATGAACCCTAATTTGAAATTCATGTAAATTCATATAATTTCATCTTTAAAAACAAATTTTGGGTACATGGATGAAACGAGTACCCTTGTTTATATCCCCACATACCTTAGTTGATTAATTGGATAAGAAACTTAAACTTCGAATTCCTAACAATGTCTTTTAAGCTTCTACTTGAAGTTCTTGAACCGGGAAACTCAAATGCTTGGTTTTCTTAGAAAAGGAACGGTGAATTTTGGATTTCTTGAAGTTTAAAATTGAAGCTCTAGGGTTTTCTTGGAGAGGAAATTGATGAATAATGAGTGTAATATGCTTAGAATAGGGTTAAATCTTTTGTTTTTACTAATTGAGGGTGTGGAAAAAGACTAAATTTCTCCTGTGATTTTAAAACTCAGAACTGGAATACCTTTTTAGATTTTACCACGATGCGGTGAGTGGGTCATCGCAATTCCCACCGCGATGTGGTGGAATTGCAATGACTCACTGGAATTGGACTATCGTTGATTTACCCTTCACCGCGATGTGGTGAGTATACCCACCATAATACGGTGCTATTACGGTGACTCACTAGAAACAGAACAATGTCGATTTGTCCTTCACTATGATGCGGTGGCTCATTCACCGCTATACTCACCGCGACGCGGCCTAATCGCTATGAGCTACTACTTTGCAAATCCAAACGCGGTCCAAACCTTGTCCAAAAATCTGAAACTTACCTGAGACATGCTACTTACGCCCCTGAATATAAATCAACTCAAAAATTATCATCTCAGAGCCTGGAAAGTCAACTTAAAAATCCTCGAACTTTAAAGGGGTCAGAAATGACTAAACCCCTTAACACTTGACTTTATTTTTAGGTTCTAAGTGCTATAAGCACGTACTAGGGGCTGAGCTAAACTAGGAACGTACGGGGCATTACACTAACTTCCTTCATATCCTACTAATATTAGATCTCTAAGCTTATATTTTTCCCTAAACAATGAGAATTACCATTACACCAAAATACTTCCAAATCCTATAGCCCATAACTTAGCTATTAAGAACATCATATACTACACAATTAGGCTCACTCACACTTAGAAACTCAAGGGTACTATCAAGAACACACACTGTAAAAACTTTGAAATAATACAATCCCATATAACCTTGGGTACACCTCTAAATCAAGCCCACACCATCGTACTTAATTTCACATCAATAAACTTAAATTCTTGCATACACTACTTCAAGCCTATTGGTCCACTTTTCTGTAATACCCCAAACTTTCCTTAAGCCTAATTTTGTCTCTATAAGATTGAGGAATGACTTCCAAAGTGAGTAATATTTAACTAATATAGAATACTCCTAATTTTGAATTTTTATCATGTGGGAAATTGAATTATCTTTCCAACGATATACGATTCACCCAAATTCGATAACCGGGCAAGACGTTATGGCTAATTGAAGTTACTATCATAAAACACCGTCATTCAGAACCTTAGCGCGTTGCAGAGAGGAATAATATCCCAATTGTCAGTTTCCAATAGCCTAGCGTGATTATGGAACATCGCGCTGAAGTTTTAGGTCCCAACCAGTGGGACAACGCGATGGCTCCGCATCGCGGTGACCCTCAATTTCCCATTCGTCAATTTCCAGTGAGCCACCATAATAGTGGGTCGTCGCGGTGGCCCATAAAATTAGGCTCCCAGTTATTTTTTTCTAGTTTTTTCAAGGGTTAAAAGGGGGGTATTTTGGACAATTATCCTACCCCCAATCCGTCCAAAACATAAAATCTATCATATTACAAAGATCTTTACGCCTAAATCCTCATTCTCTTCAAAACAAAAATCCTAAGCATCCAAATCCTCTTCCAAGAAACTCAAGAGTTCACCATAGTTTTTATAAATTGAGTCAAGATTCAAGACCCCCCAAGTCAAAAGCTTCAAGAATTCCAATAACATCTTGCAAGCAAGTTATTCATCCAAGTTTATCAATCTAAGGTATGTGGGGTTTGAACAAGAACAATCCTTGCGCTCTTGTGCCCAAAAAACTTCTTTTAAGATATAAATTTCTGAATTTTACTATGATTTCCATGAACATCAAGTTAGGGTTTATACCCATTACCATTATTTGCAAGATTATGTGATTTTCCATGGTTTAAAAGTTGAATTACATGATTTTATTTATATTTCCATGCCTATTTCTGAATTTTCCAGATTTTAAGATGATTATGAATGTTTTGTTATCAAAGCATGAATTTTGAAATGTTGAAATCATGAGATTCATATTATCAGTTATTTTTTCAATATCTTGATTAAGATGATTATAAGATTTTTAAGATGATGGTTGAGCATGAAGTTTAAATATGATTTTGATGCAGTAAAGCTTTACATTTTGAGTCCTAAGTACAAGTGATGAGTCTTAACTTGAGATTGAACTATGGGTCACTAAGCCCTACTTGAGAATTGCAATTTTATGAACTTCTGTGCTATAAGAACCTATGATTTGAGTACTTTGAGATTATTGAGAAATATTTGACCTTTTTGGTCCTAATAGAGTTGGAATCCACATTGATGTTCCATTAAAGCAAATATTAATACATTTTGGTCTTCAGTATAGACCCTTGAGTTATTTGAGGTGGATTTTCTAAGAGTTCTGAGCAGAGTATAAGAGTATATTTAGCACCGAGTTGGGTATGATTTTGAGGTCTCATACCCCAAAACTACGTGCCACTGTAGGACTGAGATTTATGGGCCCGAGAACGAGTTAGTGATCACTGAGTTGAGGTTATACTCCCTGGAAAGAGTATGACGTCTCTCCCCAACATGAGGTTTCTTACTTAGGAGGACAAGATGTTGGACTCCATGTAGTTCATATGGTTTATGTCGGTTAGAAAAAACTCCCAAGCATCCAAAGTTATGTAATTCCAAGAGTCACAGAGTTCCCAAGTCCTAAAGTTTCAAAGAGTCCTGAGTCCTTGAGTTTCAAAGAATTTTTACTCTCCATGAGATAAAAGTATAAGTTTGAAAACATTGATTAAAGTTCCTTTAGCCTTCTAGTATTGAGAATAAGATGGAGAATATATATTTTAGAAGTAAATAGAATGACTCACGAGATTTGTACTATATGCTTCATTATACATGATTTATGAGATTCAGATTTCGCTTTTACTCAAGATATGTGAGTCATTTATATCAGCATTCAGATTTTCTATAAAGATTGATGATATTGTTTACTTATTGCATTGCACCTCCATATACTCAGTACATCCTCAAAGTGTTGATCCACATATATTTCTATGTGCTACATTGTCTCATAATGTAGGTACAAGTTGTAGTATGTGCATTCAAAATCAGATAGTTGCAGATTCCAGCCAATAGATGATGAGCCCTCCTCTTTCGGAGACTTCAGTTGATTTACTATTATTCTTTACTTTCTTATTCTTATGTATTGATTAGTGATAGTTGGGGTCGTGTCCTTGCTATCTATAGTCAGTATTAGTAGAGGTTTCATAGACAGTCAGTAAATTTAATGTATTCAATTTCAGTTTTCATTGTAAAAGCAGAGTTATAATCCTGTGAATTCAGTTTTGAATTGATTAGATTCAGAAAAGAGTTATCTTCTGCTGATATTGTAAAAATTTATCCATTTTATTCAGTTGCTTATGAGTTCACCAGTAGAAGGGTTAGCTTGGGTTCACTTGTGACCCTAAGCACTGTGACGTTCTGGGACCCATTTTTGGGATGTTACATTTTCAAACATCTAGCCCCATGGATACATAATATACTAATTCAAAATAAACACAAACCCCACTTTACTGCTACTAAATATTTGGGTACATGTTTCTAACTCTAGTTGATATGTTTCCATAGGATTCTGAGAAGGGATCTGAAAGCATATTTGACTGTCTTAGTGCACAATTTTCGTGAATGAGAATGAACACTTTCAAAGATTAGAACATAAGAGCACTGATGGGATTCTTTTTGAGCCCACATTCAATCCTATAACTGTCTGTGGGGACTGTCTGAGAAAACTCTATCTTTAGGAATTTAAGCTTGGCTATTTCTGTTGCCTCAAGAAAAAGGCAGAGTTGACACAAATTGATTCACATAAGAATCATAATAAGTTCCTTCGAGAACACTTCTACTACACGATTTGAGGGAAACATTTCTTAAATTCCCTATAGCCTCTCGAAGAAAAGTACAAATGTTTCTGCACCATTCCGCAAGACTCTACTTGACACGTCTTCATATACACCCTAGGAGACTTGAACTATGTGCTTTGATACCAAGTTTGTCACACCCCGAGACTACCCCTAGATATCACACGATGCTTAGAACTATAAGTGATCCTAAGCTAATCTGATACTTGCATAACTCGTGAGCAGCTGAATATGTTACATAAATCTAAAAGAAATAAGCGGAAGAAATGTCTTTGCTAAATATATTCAATACAAGACTATTCAAAACATACTTTGGTTAAACATAACAAAACTAAAAATAAATACATCAACTCTGAAAGAGCGTCTATGAAGCCTCTACTAATACTGACTATAGGTAGTCGGGACATGATCCCCAGTTATCCCTAATCAATACGACTAAATAAAATGAATTATACTAAACCTGAAGTTGAATCGTGTCCTCGAATCAAAAGAACTCATCACTTGTTGACTGAAAGCTATAAATTGTCTGATTATGATATGTGGGCTACAATTGGTACCTATATTATGAGACAATGTAGCACATAGATATATATGTGGATCAGTACTTATGGAATGTACTGAGTACGTGGGGGTGAATTCATAAGTAAAACAATAACTGAATATTCACATAAACTTTCAATGATGCATACTAAGGGTAAATGACTTACCTTGAACTTGAATAAAATAAAAGACTGCAAGATCATAAACATGAGTAATGAGGCATAAGAATAAACTTTGTGAGACATAACACTTAGTATCTAAAAGCTTTACTTTTTTATTCTTTCTTTTGGGGGGTTCTTCTAGCCGACATAAACCATGAGAGCTACCATGGAGTCCAATGTCTTACCCATATTGGGGAGAGCTGTTCTACCCTTGTCATCAGAATAGAACCTTAACTTAAGTGATCACTATACTTAACTTCATCCATAATGGGAAATCTTAACCTACATTAGCTCATAGTTTCTAGAAATTAAGGATACGCTCATCCGCATTCCCTTCTCGGTGCTAAATACTACTCCGGTGTTACTTATATGCTCATACTTTAGGAAATCCACATTAAAATAGCATAAGGGTTAGTATACTAGAAACCAATTATGCTTCTCTTTGCTTTAAATCATAATTAAGATAAACCATTATGGATTTCAAGCCTTGTCATTAGTTCAAAAGACCAAACTTTTCTTGTAAACTTAGTGCTTAAACCTAAGCCTTAAATCTGATACTTTATTTCATATAACTTGTAATACAATATCATGCTTCAAACTCAATTGGATATATTTAATAAGTGTTTCAAATCAAAATCATGTTATTCAAATCATAATGGGAAATCATTAAGTCAAGACACAGTTAGATGAGAACAAGTATGCACTTTAATACTTCAATCACATAATAATTTCATAAACTAAAAACAAGATAAATCGGGCATGAACCCTAATAGAAAATCATATAACTTAAACTTTTAAACAATTTTTGGGAATAAGTATGGAATAATGTCCTTGTTCATAAACTCCCACATACCTCAAATGCTAGTTTCTTGACGATTTCTTGGACATGGAAGCTTGAACTCTTGGATTCTTGGGGAAAGGGAGCTTGAACTTTTTTCTTATGAAGGTAAAGTGTTTATAGTGAGTAATTTTTGGGGTAAAGGCAAATAATGACCCAATGAATGTCCCAAATCGTGTTTTGGGCGACTTGGGTTGAAACAAAAAGACCCAATTTCCCCTTGACCCTCTAAGAAGCTAGAGTTATAAGGGAATAGCCCTGGTGGAGAGACCCCTATTCCCAGGGAACATCCCTTGCAATTCCACCCATTTCCCATATAATCTCCCTCGCGAAGTGGCCCTATCGTGGAGGCTTACTATTTCTCACGAAAATGGTTATAACTTTTCACTCGGGTATCGGATTAATGCGATATTGGCATATTTGGAATGCTAATTCAATTATCTATAATTTGGTGGATATTGAGCTGCAAAAATATACATATGTAAAAAGTTATACATGTTCAAAGTCGACCCTTATATAAACAAATACCAAAAATAGGCCGAATCAAAGGCTCTTAGCTCAACTTTGCTCTATGTGATTCCTATGAATATTTTTCACCAAATAAGGACTCTTAAACCCAGGCTTGACACGTATTCAAAAAAAAATATGGGAATAGAGTTTACACACGTAGGAACGACGATTCAATATTTGGCCCAAAAATACGGGGTGTAATATTATCTACCCCTTGGAATCATTCATCCTCGAATGATAGATAGAAACTTATTGAAGTCTTATAAGTATGAAATAATGTACACATGACATGTCTTGTAATGAAGGATATAGTTGAGTTGAAACATTATAACTTTATCATGAAATTGATTTCTGAACTGACTTGACTTTATTTACTATAAGGAGCAGATTTATGTTGAGAGTTTAGAACTCACATGAAATGTTCATGACATGAACTTGCATAAAGAATTACAAAGTGATAATTGTTGTAATAAAATTTCAAGAGTTACAAAGGATTGAATAAAGTACGTAACTTCTCATTAGGAATTGTTCCTCAACAAAACATGTATAGGAATAAAAAGAAAAGGTCTTCATGGCATCGCCAAGAACATTATGTAAGCACAAATCATGAGATAATGAGACCAAGGTCGTACAATAGGTATCACAATGTTTGAGCTGGAATACTTGAAAAACGGAGATCATGCACTGAACACTTATGAATTGAGTCATGAATAAATATCTGAATTAGAGACATGATTCATGAACTGAACTGAAATCGCAATTTGCATGGATGTGAATGAATTACTTCACTGAATAGCCATACTCATGAAACTTCAGATGGAAAAACTATATAGGGAAAATGGAAAACAATAGGAGCTTATCTGTCTGATTGCTAATCCAAATTACTCGTTATATAGACTAAATCATACTGAAAGTTCATACTCAACTGGAGTAATTCTTAAACTCTCTTTGAAAGAAGTTATAATAATATTTGGGAGCAATGAATCTTGGGCGTCATCTGAATAAGATATCTGAGTACGGAATTTTAATATGGCTATAACTCTGTAACATGGAACATAGACCTATGAAACATAAGCTAGGATGGAATTACTAAGCCTTAGGCAATTCAACTGTTAACTTTCAAGCTCAGCCACACTTCTAAAACACTCCTTCTATTATACTTTTACCCTTAAATACTATGTTCATTTGATTCAACTTATAATTCACACTTGTGCACATATAACCACTCCATCCAATTCTGAGTTGAACTACCATGTTCAAGCCTATCATGAAATTACAAGGTATAACACATAACACCATAGTACTAGTATAAACCACAAATTCAATACCCCATGAGTGTTTCACAATTCTTATCTCAAGAATAATTTTTCTTACCACTTCAAGAACTATATTAAACCTCTTACTAGGAATTCACTAACACATAATGCATTCATCCACTTATATACCAACATGACATTTAAGCCTATCATTATAACCATATATGAACTTCTAGGCAAACAACACATCTAAACCTCTATAAATAACAACTTTCTTGCACTATTCTTAAGAAGACACATATGAAATTCTCAACTAACCATAAAATTTCTTGCATTTTTATTATTAACAACTATTCTTACATGATTCAATGGAAAGTGCATAAATGTGAGCTATGATCATAGATCTGACTTGTAAGCCTTGAGTAGATGTCTTGATGACTGAAGTATAAAAATTTGCACTGAGCTAAGAATAGGTCAAACATCTTCCTCCCGTACTAATGTTCTACAATACACTGGCATCACTACTAGAATCCGAGAGCCTGACTTGGTTCCTTGTTCTATCATCTCCCCCTTAATAATAAACTACCATTCAAAGTCTTTGGACCCCATTAATAAACTCTAAGCTAAACTGTAACCACTTTACTCTAGAGCATAAGATATAGCAATACACATAAATAAAAACTTGCCCTGAAAACTACACCTGAAAGTGTAAACCCCACTGCTAATACTTCCTTTTGAGCTACAACTCTTAACTTTCTATAGCCCCAATAATCATCATAAAATAACTTGAACACTGACTAACTTTAAATTTTTAGGAGTATCACCATATCCTGAGTTCACACCATCTAGAATTTCAACTCTTCTTTCTATTAGCTCAATCCTTCACGAATCAATCATAGATTCTAACAGTTAACATGGATATTCCCAAACTTTTAATGAACCATACTAACTTCCTTCATAGCCTACTAATATCACATGTCTAAACTTATATTTTTTCCTAAACCATAAGAATCAGTATTACACCAAAATACCCAACATCAACAACCTATAGCCCATAACTTAGCTGGTACGAATATCATATACTACAAAACTATCCTTACTCAGAATTAGCAACTCAAGGTTACTATCAAGAATACACACTATAAAAAACATAGAAATAATACAATTCCATATAACCTTGGGCACTGCTAAATCACACCCATACCATCATAATTAATTTAAAATTAATAAACTTAAATTCCTGCATACACTGCTTCAAGCCTGCTAGTCCACCTTTCATACAACTTGTCCCATGGATACATAATCTACTAATTTCAGATAAACACTATCCCTATTTTATTGCTGCTAAACATCTGGGTTCATGCTTCTAACTCTAGATCATATGTTGTCATAGGATTCTAAGAAAGGATCTAAAAGCATATCTGACTTTGGCTTAGTGCATGATTTTCATGAATAAGAATGAACACTTTCAAAGATTAGAACATAAGATCACTGATAGGATCCTTTTTGAGTCCACATTCAATCCTATAACTATCTGTGGGGACTATCTAAGAAAACTCTATTTGTAGGAAATTAAGCTTGGCTATTTCTATTGCCTCAAGAATAAGGTAGAGTTAGTACATATGGATTCACGTAAAAATCTACATAATTTTCTTATATAACACTTTTACAACAGTATCTGAGACATGAAAAAAGGGAAATATTTCTTAAATGCCATGTAGCCTCTCAAAGAAAAGTACAGACGTCTTCGTACCATTCCGCATGACTTTACTAGACATGGCTTCATAGACACCCTAGGACACTTGAACTTTGTGCTCAGATACCAAGTTTGTAACGCCCCGAGACTACCCCCTGGATGTCATATGGTTCTTAGAAGCACAAGTGATCTTAAGCTAACCCATGATACTTGCATAACTCGTGAGAAACTTAATGTGTTACATAAATCTGAATGAAATAAGAAGAAAAAATGTCTTTGCTAAATATATTCAATACAAGACTCTTCAAAACATACTTTAATTATACAAAACAAAATTGAAAATAAATACATCAACTATGAATGACCGTCTATGAAGCCTCTACTAATACTAACTATAGGAAGTCGAGACATGACCCCCAGCTATCCCTAATCAAAACGAATGAATAAAAAGAATGCTACTAAAACTATTATAGAATCAAGTCCTCAAATCAAAATAACTCATCACCTGTTGACTGAAAGCTACAAACTATCTTCTTATGATGTGTAGGCTACAATTGGTACTTACATTACGAGACAATGTAGCACATAGACATAAATTTAGGTCAATACTTTTGGAATGTACTGAGTATGTTGGGATGAATACATAAGTAAAATAAGAACTTAATATTCATACAAACTTTCAATGATGCATGATAAGTGTAAATGACTCACCTTGAACTTGAATAAATCTAAAGACTGCAAGATCATAAACATGAGTAATGAAGCATAAGAATAAACTTTGTGAGCCATAACACATAGTTTCTAAAAGCTTTATTTTTTTATTCTTTATTTTGGGAGGTTCTCCTAACCGACATAAACCATGTGAGCTACCATGGAGTCCAACGTCTTACCCACATTGGAGACAGTTGTTCTACCCTTTCCGTCGGAATAGAACCTTAACTTAAGTGATCACAATACTTAACTTCATCCATATTAGGAGAGCTTAACCTATGTTGGCTCGTAGTTTCTAGGAATTAAGGATACTCTCATCCGCATTTCCTTCTCAGTGATAAATATTTCTCCCATGTTACTTATATGCTCATACTTTAGGAAATCCACATTAAAATAGCATAAGGGTTAGTATACTAGAAACAAATTATGCTTCTCTTTGTTTTAAATCATAATTAAGATAAACCATTGTGTATTTCAAGCCTTGTCATTGAAACAAAAGACCAAACTTTTCTTGTAAACCTAGTGCTTAAACTTATGCCTTAAATCTTATACTTTCTTTCATATAACTTGCAATACCATATCATTCTTAAAACTCAATTGGAAATCTTTAATCAATGTTTCAAATCAAACTCATGGAATTTAAATCATAATGGGAAATCTTTAAGTCAAGACATAGTTAGATGAGAACAAGTATGCACCTTAATACTTTAATCACATAATAATTTCATAAGCTTAAAAAAAGATAACTTGGGTATAAACCCTAATTGCAAATCATATAACTTAAACTTTTAAACATGTTTTGGGCACAAGGATGGAAGAATGTCCTTGTTCATAAACCCCGCATACCTCAATAGCTAGTTTCTTGAAGATTGCTTAAACTTGAAAGCTTGACCTCTTGGGGAAAGGGAGTTTGAATTTTGTTCTTGGGAAGGGGAAGGGTTTATAGTGAGTAATTTTGAGGGAAAGGGGCAAATAATGCCCCTATGAATGTCCCAAATCGTGTTTTGGACGACTTGGGTTGAGACAAAAAGACCCAATTGCAACTTGACCCTTTAAGAAGCTTGAATAATGAGGGAATAGCCCTTGTGGCACACCCCTATTCCCAAGGGACAGCCCTCGTGATGAGACACTAATGCAGAGGCTTACCGTTTCTCACAAAAATGATCATAACTTTTTGCTTGGGTATCAGATTAAAGTGAAATTTGTATCATTGGAAAGATAATTCAATTATCTATAATTTGGTGGGTATTGAGCTGCAAAATTTCACATATTTAAAAATTTATACAGGTTCAAAGTCAACCTTTGTAGAATCGAATGACAAAATTTGGCCGAATCAAAGGCTCTTAGCTCAACTTTGCTCTAAGTGATTCCTATTAACATTTTTCACAAAATAAGAACTCTTAACACTAGGATAATGATCTTGACATGTGTATTCAAATTCAAATCATGGGATTAGAGTATACACACGTAGGAACGGCAGTTTAATATATAGCCCAAAAATGCAGGGTGTTACACATAGCTACAACAAATTAATAACATATCCAGTGTGTGATCCTACAAGTTAGGTCTAGCGGCATTAAAATGCAATATCAAGTTCTCCTAATCGAACACCACTCCTAAGAGAAATTATATAAAAAACAACAAAATAATGGGATAAAAGGAACCAAAAAAATGACAATTCCAAATACATACATTAAGCTATAGCCTGAATATAGATTACAATGTCAAATGACCAAAATTAAAACTCAAGATCGATGACCTCATTTTTTCAATACTACAATAAGGATTAAAATAAAAAGAAAATTTGAATTTTCTTCCTCTTGTTCCTATTTATTGCCATTACAAAGATGATCTACTAAATCCAATTACTTCACTGACTGCCATTCTGATGTTATTGATAAACCGTAGACATCACATTCACTCGCTATCAAAATTCATATTCCTATAGTCAGGTTGGTCCTTAATCTCAGTAGGAGGACCTTGGTTCTTCACCAAAATAATATCAAAATAATAACAAGACAAAGAAATAGAGTGATTATAGCTATGATAAAATAGATGCAAAAGATAAGAAACTATTATATTGTCTTTAAGATAACCTTGAGGTAATTCTCCTGTTTGTTTGAGTTGCAGAATCTCACTTTCCCGTTTGATATAGTCAAACACAATTTGGCACCTATTAATATTTCTAAAGTTAATTGTTATTTTTTAAGTGCAAAATCTGTATTTTAACAATTTGAACTTCAAACTAAGTTCAAGAACAACTTAAAGAACTATAAAGAAGTTCCAACAACTTCAAACACAAGTTCAAATGAATTATCAAATGAACTATCATAATGAAGTTTCTACTATTTTTCAAAAAACGATAAAACCAACTTAATGAAAGCAAGATAAAGACAGAAAATAATTGAATCGAGTCTACCAAATTCATGGTGTATCCTAAAGAAATTTATTCCCCTCAAGTATCCGAGGTTAATGGAATATCTCCTCCCAGGATGAAATGATTCACTTTAGAAAATAATGATACCTCAAATTTTCTGAACCACAAACTCACTCAACAATTTGAAGATCACATTAGAGTTTTTTAGAATAAGAAGATGTCACGACCTAATTTCTTAGGTCATGATGGCACGTACTATAATCCACCTGTAGGAAAGCCAAACCTGTAGTCTGGAATGGCTAGTAACGGACTACCAAATAAAATAAAGCAAGGATGTAGAGTAAATATATCAAAAGATCAAATACATAAATAAATTCCAAAACCTGGTGGTATCAATATAAGATCTTCTAATATAATAAGAGTACTAAAGTGGAATAGGTAAAATAAATTACATTGATATAACTTATCTTCCAATACAATATAGAGATTAGTCTAACATATAAGAGAGAGAGAGATAAGTAATACTCCAAATGTTAGGATCTCACTCTAAGTCTCTAAAATGTGGTTGATCCGCACGATGCATACATCAACAACAATAACCCATACTATGATTTGCAGGATGCAGAAGTATAGTGTGAGTATCAAACGAATGGTACTCAATAGGAAACTACCAACTAAGCTCCAAAGATAAATCAAACATCTGTAACATATAAATGGAATAAAAACTACACTCAGATGTCTATCAATCATATAATAGAGCCAATGAGATAACAAGGATTGCCTATTCTATTCATGTCTAAAAGACTAACCTAATAGGACTAAGTAAGTCTCAAGGATGAACTATCCTAATCCAGTCATACTCATGAATCTCAATACTATACCGTATGTCCTCGGCCAATATACGAATAAAGAAAGAAAGAAAGATATACTATAAAATGCAAGGCTAAGGAATGAATATTAAATCTGAACAAATGAAGAAAAGGATATACGATAATACCATAGTCACATATAGCTAGATATACATATATATACAAGGTCATCTCAAAGCACAACCTAGATCATCATATCTTCATTTTAAAGCCTCATTATAATCCTATTAAGATTTAATACTATCATATTAATGGGTTTCTAATTCCACATGGCTAGACATGATATAATATGCATAATAATGCAATCGTAAGATAGAAGAGTCCAAAAACATACCTCAAAGCTCGATACCGAATTAATGACTAATCTATCATAAACTAGCCACAATAATAATCATAACAACGATAATAACAATATCAATAACAACACGAGTAACCAGCTATTCTGGACAACCAAATACCTAGCCAATCCTATGAGTACCCCCACCGCTCTAGGCTTGGAAGGTTCAATTAATATACAACACAAGGAATAGTCATCACCCATATCTATACAACCATCCCATACTGCTTGATAGGCATAGGCGCATACTGGTGATAGGCGATGCACATGAAAGAATCAATGCAAGGTACACAATTAGTATCACAATCTTATCATCATAACCATCTCTATCATCATAACAACATCCGGCCTTGTCGGGTATCAACATATCATCATAGTGTCCTCCAGCTTGCCTTGTATCAATGTCAACATCATAGTATCTTCCAACCTTTTGGGTATCAATATCATCATAAAAATATCTTCTGACCTTGTCGGGTATCAATATTGTCACGACCTGAACTGAGGCCCTAGCCGCGATGGATATCCTGAACCATAAAGGTCTAAGAGGCCCCTTAGCTTGTAATCATAAGCATAACTTATATGAAATAAAATGCAGAAAATAACTGGAAAAAAAAATAGTCCCAAAATCAAACTTAAAACTTCATAACATTGTATCAAAAGTGAAAACCCAAATCCAATCTAAAACACTCTACAAACTCTCTAATGGACTAAAAACAATAATCTAACTAAGCCGGGACAAGGCCCCCGGCTAGACAATAAAATAATTGAAACTAACATCTGGATAGATTTGCCTTCCGAAGAAAGAAAGGCTCACCAACTCTGAACATCTGAGAAAAATCTACTGGTTTGTAGGACCATGGGATTGGGCCTCAGAACCTAAAATATAGGAGGTCAATACTCGAAAGTGCTGATATATAGAACAATCCAAAAATAACATATTTTTACACAACATAAGTGATAGCATTTATAAAAATAATTTAGCATAATGTAAATGAAATCATATGTTCATAATTTGATGAACTTTAAACATTTTCTTGTAATCATGAATCAACTCTTTACTTTGCTTCGGAGCTAGATTGTACACCCTACAAAACATAAATATCCACGGTCTATATGGGTCCATCCTTGACTCAGTGGCCAAGCACCCAACCCAAGTTTCCCATAAGGACTAGATTCTCTGATTTCTATTATGCCACAAGGCCTTCGCCTGCGTACAATCCCCTATTTCAATGCCAAATAAAACCCGTGTTGGCAAAACACTATATCAGGCAATAAGTTATCTGAAGTCGTGCCTTCTTCGGGATACCATCGAACTCTCTTTAAGCCTCATTTTAAACTCTTAAAATAATACTTTCTTCTCATAAAAAATTTCTTTCTTATTTTATTTAGGGCATATCATAACAGGGTATCATCATACCCAGACTTGCAAGTCCTTCATTTCACACTATATCATATCTACTGCCCTTTTTATTTTCAAAACATATTAATGACCACCCAAAAGATTTAAATATCACATGAGGGAGTTCTTGTTTCAAAACACATGAAAGCTTATGAAAACTACTACATTTT
The DNA here is from genome assembly GCA_030864215.1 of Capsicum pubescens. NCBI lineage: Eukaryota > Viridiplantae > Streptophyta > Magnoliopsida > Solanales > Solanaceae > Capsicum > Capsicum pubescens. The sequence goes on along the minus strand of CM061540.1, from coordinate 281,691,983 downwards.
CAATACTTTATCATACAGTGGTCATCCCTTTCATCAATCACATTGTAATGCCCCAATTTTCTAAACCAAAATACTACACGGTGCTCATGACCCCGAAGGACCACAAGCTAACCCATGACTGATATCTGTACCTGTAGACTGCATAATATCTCATAAAATATGCGGAAACATGAACTGTAGGGCCATAAGATTCAATACTAATACATATCTGAAAAACATGGTATAATAATACCAAAAAGAAACATAAATACTAAAGTCTAAACATCTAATCTGACATCTAGTCCGAAAGCCTCTAGTTGAACTAAAATACTGTAATAAAGTAATAATAATATTATCCTCGAATGAAGAGAAGCACTGACTATTGAAATCTACAATGCTACTGCTGCTCTAAAACTCATGCCTCTGTACCTATGGCGTCAAATAAAACACCATAGCACAAATGCATCGGTACGACTGAATGTACTGAGTATATGAGTGAGGTAGGCTAAATGCAAAGGGTATTATATGCATGAACAATGCTGACTGATATGAACGTGAGAATACATACATACATACATACATACATACATACATACATACATACATACATACATACATACATAACTGCAACTAAACTCGTGGTGATACTGGATACTGAGTCTGAATACTGAGAACATGAGTTTACTGATGCTGAAATACTGAATGACTGAGTTTACTTATATTGAGATACTGAATGACTGAGTTTACTGATATTGATATGTAATTTGCTAATAAGTGAGGAACTGATACTGTTTTACTAAATACTGGGAGACTGATACTATATTACTGATAAAGGAATGATTGTTTCTGATAGTTATGATTATGAAGAACTGATTTGATTGACCATATATAACATTCTTGAAACTGAGCTCGTGATAACATGACTACTGAGTATGAATACTGATGACATGTATTTACTGATAACATGTCATGAATGATAACTGAATTTTGATAACTGCTATATCTGATAACATGAGTTCTGATAACTGATAGCATGAATGACTGTATCTGACAGTCCTAAATCTAATGGAACTAGCTGAGTTTTGTACTATATCTGAGTTGACTATATCTGACAGTTCTGATATCCTAAAGAACTATCTGAGTTCTTTTACTAAGACTAATACTGAAACTGTGGGAAGTAGTTATCTAACCGACATGCCCCAAATACGCTATAATAGCTAAGCTGGGGTCTAATCTCTGCCCTGATTGGAAGGGTGTCAATACCGCGCCACTGGTAAGGACAAGCTGTGAGTGACCCTCATCTGACAGGTACTCTAATGAAAATGGTGGGAACCCTGAGCTGACAGGTTAAGCCATCTCATCTACCCTCAACTGAAAGGTATTGATGTCTTAACCTATGCTTGCTACATAGTTTTGGAAGGCAAGGACTGATTCTAAGAATCACACCCTCTACTGGCAGGTAAGTTCCCATCCTTGGGTTCGCTCGGTGCTGAATCCTACTCCCAACTGAATGACACTGAACTGATTATACTGAACTAATTTCATAGTTCATACTAGAATTAACTGAACTATTATTGATTGTTCTGTTTAACTGAACTGGACATGGACTGAGTTTATTAAGTTCCGATGACTAGTGAAACACTATTGAATTCTGTTAACTAACTAAATGCTACTGAGCTCTGTTAGCTGACTGAGTTTACTGATGTCTGAACTGAATACTGAACTAAATTGTACTGATACTGAGATTTACTGAATTCTATAGACTGATGGAATATTACTGAGATTACGTAGATTATTGAGTACTAAGTAAAACTGAACTGATACTACCTTTACATGAGTTTTCTTGAGTCATGAGACTGACTGAAGTCTACTGAACATGGCTTGACTGAGAGTATCGTGAAAACATAACATAGATCTAGGTACACAGCTATATTTTTCGGGTGTGAATACTCCCAGGACTCGATGGAAGGAAATTGACATGACTTGACATACAAGAGTACTTGACCAACATTAACAATCCATAATATAGCATCTACAGGGAATTCATAAATCATGTGGTTTTCATAACCTTTTCATAGAGATAACATCATGGTCAATTCTAATATCATGACAAGCCAACAACATATTCATAGCACATTAATAGCATAGAAATCATCTTGATCAAGTAGACATGGCATAACTTAAGAGACATGGCAAAATCTTGGAGCATGAAGACTAGGTACTTGATCATCATTTATTCGTTGAGGCACATTATCAAATGCATGGTAGGCATAGATTTAGCATGGGATCCAACTTAAGCACATGGATATGGCATGGAATCATCATTTAGATCACAAATAGGTCAAAGTGCTCAATTCTTCTTCACTTAGGCATTTTAACAAATACCTTGCATGCACTATTTAGGGGATAGACCTAATGATCAATTTTATACACCATAACACCATATTTCAACTCAATTTCACCAATTGAATCCACAAAACATCATGGTATCATGAACAACATGTAAATATTCGAACTTTATTCACACAACATGGAATTTGCGTGAAATCATAAAACATGGAGTAAGGACTTGTTAATTGAGCACTCTTAAATCATGAAAATATGATTATGCCTATTCTAAGCATTTCGTAGAACACCTTGCATGCACACTTTATGGCATATGTGTTCTTAATAATTTAGTCATCTTAAACCACCCAATTTCATGGGTTTTAACTACAAGCACACATACTTCATGAGAATCACCCTAAATTAACATCTTGAAGCATAAACAACAACCATCAATATGTACATGATCATATATCAACAAGAAAATCACAATATAGTATTTAAAGCATGGTTCTTGGACTCCTACGGATGAAAGGAATCCGTGGATGAACACTACGCATACCTTAGGTGGAAGATTCTTGAAGAAATTCTTAGACATGTTCTTGATTTCTTGACTAGGGTTCTTGTTCCTTTGAGAGAAAATAAATTGGCTCTTGACTATAAAAAACTTGAATATCATATATTCTTGAAGAAGGATTTGATTCTTGCTATAGGTTATGATCTTGAGAGAAACCCTTCTTTTGATGTTGAAGATAAATGAGGAGTTATGTTCTTCAATTGATGGGATTTGGGTCTTCAAATTGAAACCCTAGCTTGAGTTCTTGAGAGGATTTTGAGAAGAGGAGTATATTTTGCTACAAATAAGCCTTAATCCCGTGTTTGGGGTATATATAGGGGTGAAATATGACCAAAATACCCCTAAGGAACAATGAAGGTCAAATCTGTCCCTAATTGACTGTCTGATAGGCTGAAGTAAATTGATCATAACTTTTTATTCAGATGTACAAATGGATGAAACTAATTTCATTGGAAAAAAGACTCAAAGATATTTCCATTGATATATAGAATATCTCACAGTTCATTATATATTTGGAGTTATGATCGTTTGAAGTTGACCCTGAAATACTGAAAAAACTGGGCAAGCACTGGAGTTAGCAGGCTGCGCGGGCTAATCGCCCGAGGCTTCTGTTTTGGGAACCCAAACATGACTTTATGCTACTCCAAAAATTATGAAACTCACCCGGGATATACTATGAGCTTTCCCAATCGTAACTCAACTTGAAAATTGAAAAACGGACATCGGGAAGGTCGCCAAATAAATCCCCAAAGTTTGGAGGTCTAAAATAAGACTAAGTGTTGAATCTTGAACACTTAGCAAAATTTTCTAAGTCTTGGGATCTTTCATGGGTCTTTACGAGCTGAATTTGACACGCGATTTTGTGGGGTATTACAATATCTCCCCCTTGGGAACATTTATCCTCGAATGAGACTGACTGAGAGGGGAAAAATGATAAACTAGAGTACGTACAAGACATTCACTACTGAGACATGGGTTCATGACTGACATGACTGAAAACTGAGCATATTATATTGAACATGCACATCTGATGCATGGATAAATGGTTTATGAATGAAGGACTGAGTGTTCTGATAAACTGAGTTTCTCAAATGGGAATGCATATCTGATGCATAACTGATAAGCTGAGTCCATGCGTATTTGATGCATTATTATATGACTGGCGTGATATATGAATGCATGACTAAAAGTATTTATAAGCTGACACATGTATCTAATGCATGGATACATGACTGAACTGACTCATGAACATACGACTGAACATGCAATGGTAATGGTACCAAGTTTGGTACCAAAATCTAAACATGAGAATGAGTAAGCTCAAGGAAGACTGTTACGTTGAACTGAAAATACCGATAAGTCTAAGATTAATTACTAAATATGCATGAGCGAAAACATGAAAACATAACTGAGTCTGGAACATGATACATGAGTTGAACTGAGTCTGTAATGCATGACATGGATAGAGTATCATGGACTAAACTAAGCCATTAAGAACATAGATTATGACTAAAATTTGGAGCTAGAGGGTCAGCTTATAAGTAACCCTTCCTCCAGCTGGATTCATCTAGAGAAAAAAAAAGTGGCATGTTTAAATCACATAAGGTCGGGGGATATAGGGTATCTCCCCCTTGGGACTCTAGGTCCCTTGAAGAATACTGACTTAGCTGAGATACTAAGGAAAACTAAGGCGGTGTACAAGGCACTTACGAACAGAATTATGACTTAATAGTTGGGATCTAAAACTGAGACATGATGCAAGAACTTAGCTGATTACGAGTGCATAAATATACTAACTTATTTGATTAACTGAATAATTGGTAACTGAATACTAGGTATGCAAGACTGAATTGTACTTAGTTTGAATAGCTGGACTGAGACCATAGAGTATTATGCATACGAGAAGGGACTGACTGACTAACATGAGGTAGCTGAGCATGGATTTACCAAAAAGGTTTAAACTAAGGATATACATGACGTGGTATGATTTATCTAATCTATAGGGGCATAGCATGAGTCATGAAAGCTGAGTATACTGTAAAGCATGATACGTGTACATGAGTTATGAGCTGCATGACCTAAGTTTCAAGCTTTTTGTATTTGTGAGACATGATTCGTGACACTGAGTAATTTAGATCTGACTCCCTATGCTGGGAACTAAAAGTGCACATGATTCTATGGAAAACGTGTGAACATAAGCCGTGTTCATGGAATTGATTCGTACTACAAGGTAAACTGAGATCCTTGATACTAGGAACTGAAATCGTACATGATTTATGGAAAAATGCTCGTGGTTCGTGACCATAGAGTTGATATGTAAAACTTGAGTGGATCTCGTGATAGCTGAAGTACAAATCTTTGTACTGAGAAGAGGATGGGTTGGGAATCATCTTCCCTTACTGCTTTTTTATACATACTGGCACTACTACTGGAATATGAGATTCTGACTTGGTCACTTGATCTATCCTCGCATACTTATACTCTGTTCGACACCTGCCCATCCTACTAAACACATCATCTGCTTTTGTTTCCTCATATACTACTAATATCACATCTACACCTTCATGTTTAATTTCAAGTAAATAAACTTAAATTCTATCTTACACTATTCAAGCCTCCTAATTTACCTTGGTACAACTATCCCAATGAATACATAATCTAATCAGACTAGATAATACTATCCCAACTCATCTACTTCTAAACTCTTAGGTCCATGCTTAAAATTCTAGGTCTATACTGTCATAGGATTCTGAGAAGGGATCTAACGGCATATCAAAAATTGGATTTGAGTTTACAAAGGAGTTCTCATGATCATAAATAAAATCTATACAACTTTGGAACATGACTGAACTGAGGGGATATTGTCTGAGCATGTGGCGAATCCCATAACTGTCTCCAGGGACTGCATGAGAAAGCCCTATCTTTAGGACATGAGCTTCACTGTTTCTGTTACCTTAAAAGTAAGGTAAGGTTGACATGAGGGGAGCCTGATGTGAATCTACATGGGTTCCTTAGAGAAACTTGCTATAGCACGATCTTGAGACATGAAAGAAGAGAAACTATTCCTAAAACATCTCATAGCCTCCTGCACTTAAGTGTGGTGCACAACACGCCCATGTACAAGACTCAACTTGATACAGCTTTCAGACTTCCTAGGACACTGTTGAACCATAGGCTTTGATACCAAGTTTGTAACGCCCCAATTTTCTGAACTGAAATGTTACACGGTGCTCATGACCCCGAAGGACCACAAGCTAACCCATGACTGATATTTGTACCTGTAAACTGTATAATATCTCATAAAATATGTGGAAACATGAAATATAAGGCCATAAGGTTCAATACTGATACATATTTAAAAAACATGGTATAATAATACCAAAAAAAAAACATAAATACTGAACTCTAAACATCTAATTTGACATCTAGTCCAAAAGCCTCTAACTGAACTGAATAAGGAGTTGAAGTAACATGTCTCCAACTAACTCCATGAACTAAAAAAATAATCTGAAATACTGTAATAAAGTAATAATAATATTGTCCTCGAATGAAGAGGAACACTGACTGCTGAAATCTGCAATGCTACTGCTACTCTGAAACTCGTACCTCTGTACCTATAGCGTCAAATAAAACACCATAGCATAAATGCGTCAATACGACTGAATGTACTAAGTATACAAGAGAGGTAGGCTAAATGCAAAGGGTTTTATATGCATGAATAATGCTAACTGGTATGAACGTGAGAATACATACATACATACGTAACTGCAACTACACTCGTGGTGATACTGACTACTGAGTCTGAATACTGACAACATAAGTTTACTAATGCTGAGATACTGAATGACTAAGTTTACTGACATTGAGATACTGAATGACTGAGGTTACTGATATTGATATGTAATTCACTAATAAGTGAGGAACTGATATTGTATTACTGAATACTGGGAGACTGATACTATATTACTGATAAAGGAATAATTGTTACTGATAGTTATGATTATGAAGAACTGATTTAATTGACCGTATATAACAGTCCTGAAATTGAGCTTGTGATAACATGACTACTGAGTATGAATACTGATGACATGTATTTACTGATAACATATCATGAATGATAACTAAATTCTGATAACTGATATATCTGATAATATGAGTTCTGATAACTGATAGCATGAATGACTGTATCTGACAGTCCTAAATCTGATAGAACTAGCTGAGTTCCGTACTATATTTGAGTTGACTGTATCTGACAGTCCTGATATCCTGAAGAACTATCTGAGTTCTTTTACTGAGACTGATACTAAAACTGTGGGAAGTATTTATCTAACCGACATGCCCCAAATATGCTATAATGGCTAAGATGGGGTCCAATCTCTGCCCTAATTGGAAGGGTATCAATACCGCACCACTGGTAAGGACAAGTTGTGAGTGACCCTCATCTGGCAGGTACTCTAATGAGAATGGTGGGAACCCTCATCTGACAGGTTAAGCCATCTCATCTACCCTCAACTGACAAGTATTGATGTCTCAACCTATGCTGGCTACATAGTTCTGGAACACAAGGACTGCTTCTAAGAATCACACCCTCTACTGGCAGGTAAGTTCCCATCCTTGGGTTCGCTCGGTGCTGAATCCTACTCCCAACTGAATGACACTGAACTGATTTCATAGTTCATACTAGAATTAACTGAACTATTACTGATTATTCTATTTAACTGAACTGAACATGGACTGAGTTTATTGAGTTCCGATGACTAGTGGAACACTACTGAATTCTGTTAACTGACTAAATGCTACTGAGTTCTGTTAGCTGACTGAGTTTACTGATGTCTGAACTGAATACTGAACTAAATTGTACTGATACTGAGATTTACTGAATTCTATAGACTGATGGAATATTACTGAGATTACGTAGATTATTGAGTACTGAGTAAAACTGAACTGATACTGCCTTTACATGAGTTTTCCTGAGTCATGAGACTGACTGAAGTCTACTGAACATGGCTTGACTGGGAGTATCATGAAAACATGACATATCTCTAGGCACACAGCTATATTTTTTGGGTACGAATACCCCCAGGACTTGATGGAAGGAAACTGACATGACTTGACATACAAGAGTACTTGACCAACATTAACAATCCATAATATAGCATCTACGGGAAATTCATAAATCATGTGGTTTTCATAACCTTTTCATATAGCTAACATCATGGTCAATTCTAACATCATGACAAGCCAACAACATATTCATAGCACATTAATAGCATAGAAATCATCTTGATCAAGTAGACATGGCATAACTTAAGAGACATGGCAAAATCTTGGAGCATGAAGACTAGGTACTTGATCATCATTTATTCGTTGAGGCACATTATCAAATGCATGGTAGGCATAGATTTAGCATGGGATCCAACTTAAGCACATGGATATGGCATGGAATCATCATTTAGATCACAAATAGGTCAAAGTGCTCAATTCTTCTTCACTTAGGCATTTTAACAAACACCTTGCATGCACTATTTAGGGCATAGGCCTAATGATCAATTTTATACACCATAACACCATAATTCAACTTAATTCCACCAATTGAATCCCCAAAATATCATGGTATCATGAACAACATGTAAAGATTCGAACTTTATTTATACAACATGGAATTCACGTGAAATCATAAAACATAGAGTAAGGACTTGTTAATTGAGCACGCTTAAATCATGAAAATGTGATTATGCCTATTTTAGGCATTTCATCGAACACCTTGCATGCACACTTTATGGAATGGGTGTTCTTAATAATTTAGTCATCTTAAACCACCCAATTTCATGGGTTTTAACTACAAGCACACATACTTCATGAGAATCATCCTAAATTAACATCTTGAAGCATAAACAACAACCATCAATATGTACATGATCATATATCAACAAGAAAATCACAATATAGTATTTAAAGCATGGTTCTTGGACTCCTATGGATGAAAGGAATCCGTGGATGAACACTACGCATACCTTAGGTGGAAGATTCTTGAAGAAATTCTTAGACATGTTCTTGATTCCTTGACTAGGGTTCTTGTTCCTTTGAGAGAAAATAAATTGGCTCTTGAGCTTAAAAAACTTGAATATCATATATTCTTGAAGAAGGATTTGATTCTTGCTATAGGTTATGATCTTGAGAGAAACCCTTCTTTTGATGTTGAAGATATATGAGGAGTTATGTTCTTCAATTGATGAGATTTGGGTCTTCAAATTGAAACCCTAGCTTGAGTTCTTGAGAGGATTTTGAGAAGAGGAGTATATTTTGCTGCAAATAATCCTTAATCCCGTGTTTGGGGAATATATAGGGGTGGAAGATGACCAAAATACCCCTAAGGAACAATTAAGGTCAAATCTGTCCCTAATTGGTTGTCTGATAGGCTGAAGTAAATTGATCATAACTTTTTATTTAGATGTACAAATTGGATGAAACTAATTTCATTAAAAATAAGACTCAAAGATATTGCCATTGATATATAGAAGCTCTCATAGTTCATTATATATTGGGAGTTATAATCGTTTGAAGTTGACCCTGAAATACTGAAAAAACTGGGCAAGCACTGGAGTTAGCAGGCTGCGCGGGCTAATCGCCCGGGGCTTCTATTTTGGGCACCCAAACATGCCTTTACGTTACTCCAAAAATTATGAAACTCACCCGGGATATACTATGAGCTTTCTCAATCGTAACTCAACTTGAAAATTGAAAAACGAACGTCGGGAAAGTAGCTAAATAAATCCCCAAAGTTTGGAGGTCTAAAATAAGGCTAAGTGTTGAATCTTGAACACTTAGCAAAATTTTCTAAGTCTTGGGATGTTTCATGGAGCTTTACGAGATGAATTTGATACGCGATTTTGTGGGGTATTACACACATATAATTTTTTTATTTAAGAGACATGAGTATTTGTAAATCAAGGAAAGACCCCTCTCATTCATTCATAAAACAATAACAATCCATAAACATTAGAAAAATATTTAAACTCAAACTTTTAACCATCCGTGTAAACAATCCACAAAATTATTAAGACAATGGGTTTCATAACAAGAAAGGGAATTCTGTAATTATGCTTTCATATAACTTTTCATACTCATAACATCCATACACACGAACACAATTCAAGTTTAAGAAAAACCCCATGGTTTAAACAATATTTCATCATAAATCAGGGTTCCCAATGCATGCTCTCACAACAATCTCAAATCTCATAATATGTGCGTACATATATACTTTAGATCTTGTAAAAAAATTTAAAACATACGCCCATGAAATTTAGGATTGTCCCACATACCTTAAGCTTCTTGATTTACGAAGAAAGCTTGAATATTTGGTGAATTGAATCCTTGTGTTCTTGAAAGAAGAATCTTGGATTATTGTTCTAGGAAAAGGGGGGTTTACGTGAGTTGATTTGAAGAAGATGGGCAAATAATGCCTTTTGGGGTGTTATAATTTGTGCCTTGGATGTTTGGGATTGAGGGGAAAGGACCAAAGTGACCCTTGACCTTTAAGAAGCCGAAACAGTGAAAGAATAGACCCCACGGCATGCCCTCTAGTCCATGGGAGTAGCCCCTGCGACGCTTGCCTTATTCCGAGGGAATAGGCACGGGCTTATCGTCTACCCTTACTGCCTCTCACGAAAAAGGCTATAACTTTTTTCTCGGGTATAGGATTAAGGCAAAATTGGTATTGATGGAAATCTAACTCAATTATCTATCATTTGATGGGTTTTGATCTGCAAAATTCTATATATGTAAGTAGTTATACACGTTCAAAGTTGACCCTTATAGAATCAAATACAAAAATTTGGCCGAACTAAAGGCTCTTAGCTCAACTTTGTTCTAAGTGATTCCTATAAATATTTTTCACCTCATAAGCACTTCACACACTAGGATAAAGATCATAAATCATGTATTCATATACAAATCATGGGATTAGAGTTTACACGCGTAAGAATGATGGTTAAATTTCTAGCTCGGAAATGCAGGGTGTTACAAATATCATCATAACAACATCCTCTGGCCTTGTCGGGTATCAATATCATCATAACCATAAATACATGTATATAGATATATAATAGGTGCACAGACTCAGGTCCTGGCTAAAAGAGTGTAAATCTATAAATCTATTTTCCGGAATGATCTTCGAGACTAAATTAGTGAAAATGTAGAAAGGGTCGGAATATCTCACGGCTGAAGTAAATAATAGTTTCAAGTAATGGACCGGTATCTATCTTGGTCAAATCTTGAAACAATATTTTTAACCTCTTTATACGTATAAATATTCCATTTAGTAGGCAATTATTATAGTAAAGAAATTCATTCTTATGGTGAAAAGTGGGTTTTAAACCCTTATTTAGGAAAAACAGTGATAAAGTTGTATTTCAGCTAGGATCACATCAATACCGATATAATAATCATGAATGTACCGAATCTATTCATGCTATCACCAGTGTTCAGTCAATGAAATCATAATCAACATAAATATATATATCCATATTCTACAACCGTATCCTTTACAAGGATAAATATGTCCCGTATATCCAAACAAGATCATAACACTGCACTCAACCCAATAATATGTCTGGAGTAATCACAACATCATAACCACGACCTACCAATAATATGTCTGGAGTAATCACAACATCATAACCACGACCTTAGGCCCATATACATATATGAAACTCATATCGACAATCATATTTTTAAGTCGTAGCATATCTATAATCATCTCACATATAGGAGGCATCTCAAATCTAGGAGGCATAAATTGCATTTTTGAGGTCAACTCAATGCTCAAACATCACCAAGGAATCATAACCCTCAATTAATGGGTGCAAACAAATCAAATTTGGGGCTAAATTAAGCCCTAAGCTAAATTGGGGTTTTGGGTCAAGAACTAAGTTTTGGGTCAAGAACGAAGAAATTCATCAACAAAGTGATGAAATCTTACCTTAATTCAGATGATAATCATGAGAAATGATGTTTACCAAGCTCCCTAGACACCCACAAGACTCAATTTTGAGTTATCATACCCATTTAGGGTTTTAGGATCTCAAATATGAATGGAAAATGCCCAAATTCATGACCTTGGGGGCTATTTAAAGACCCCTCCTCCCCTCCCCCCCCCCGGGAAAGAGATATGATATCCCCTGATAGCAAAGTCAAAAACTTATTATTGACCCTTGAAACTTATTTGAAACCCAAAAAACATTATCCAAAAGTGAAATTTGAGTGTAAACCATATTTTAAATCTATTGGAATCATCAAAAGTTTAATCCAAAACCGTTTCGGGAAAAAAGTGGGGCCTACACCTATAGTTTCAGTTTTCATAAAATCCGCTCAATAACCCAAAATAAGTTTGGGATCCTTGGGACCTGAACCAAGGGTCCTCATAGCATAAAAATGATGTTTCGAATGTGATGGACGTCACACCCCTTTTTTACAAAAAAGGATTTTTGATTGTACATTTGATAGGGTTTTATTATTAAGTGACAAAAGAACACAATTTGTTTCGAAAAGGATTCTTTTACATTTAAACTCAGAGTCGCCACGCGGCATAATCGAGTGTGCCAAGTCATCTTTGAAAATCCTTTTTCAAAATATTTTTTGACTCTTTCAAAACCGGTCCACGACTAGAGATACTGATTAAAGAATTTTGTTGATCGAGGGCAAGGTATTAGGCACCCCTCAATCTCTTAGTTCAACCATGGTCTCTTTGTAAAGTATATCGGCTAGTAGACACTATGAAAGGAATAAACCATATAAAACACACAAACCAAACAAACAAAAATCCAAAAGTTAATGTCAGTCCAATTTATTACAAACCAAAATCAAAATGTTGAAATTAAAACCTAAACTATTCTATCCATCCTACACTATGCTTTACTCGATGCCTCGGGCCTTAATCATGATTGGTCTTCCGAGTACAAAATATTGCGGGACATTCCCCAGTAGCAAATACAATTTTCCTTGGGGAATTCTCCGGTCAAATGAGTACAAAGAATTTAGGTGCGGTGAAATAAAGTCTGTTCAACGCATTTAAACACTAAAAAATCCACAATCCTAAGTTTTTCCTACTTGACCTAAAATTTGCCTATTAAATTTTGATCTAATGCATGATACTATCGGATTTGATAAATTAACACTTATTTCAAATCAACCAATTAATCAACTCAAGTCAATATGCATTTTTATCAATTTCAATCCCCACCACCAACTTTATCCTTAATCAATGATTAACTTAATCCACAACCATCAATTCGAATCTTCAAAATTTGAATCAAACATCAACCACCATTCATGATTCAAACATCACAAAATCACATCAAATAAACTTCACATAACATTTCATCACACAAAGTATCCAAAACTTAAAATTAATTGAGAATGAGATGAGAAATGAACCTTAACGTCATTTTCAATTCAATATTACTCAATTAAATGCGATAAAATCTGTTCCAAGAACCTCCACTCAATCTCAATAGCAACCGGCCAACTTGAATCAAAGACCAATAACCAACCCGAGTCAAATCTCATGAAAACTCGCACTTAATTTCATACCAACAGATCCATTTCAGCTATTTTCTGGTGGATTTCACCGGGAATGGAAATTGGACGGGTTGAAGGGGTGTTTTTCGATGGTGGAGAGTGGCTTTTGGGGTCTGGGTGGCTAAATTTGGCAAGGAGTGGTTGATTCTGGTGATAGAAAGCTGGTTCCGGCGTATTCTGGAGAGAAATTTATCGAAAAAGATTGGCCAACCCCGTTTCTCACTCTTTCTATTCACCTGGTTATTTCTCTTACTCTTGTTACTATTTTTCACTTCTTTTTCCTCACCAGTTTTTTGTCACTCAATTCCTCTCTTTTTTATTTTTGGCGTGTGTGTTTTTGTGTGTGTAAGTGTGTGTCGTTAATGGGTGGTGTATGTGTTCTTGGTGTAGAGTAGTGAGTGTGTGTTTGTTTAAAAAATAAAAGGTTTTGAGTGTGTGTGTTTGAGTATTTTTTGACGTGTGTGTGTATGAGTTTCCAGCATGGATCCTCCCTCTTGTGCGTGTATATCTGTGTAGGTGTATGTTTATCTAAACAAAGGAAATAAAATGTGAGGGGAATGGGGTAGGAGATATTACATGGGTAGGGCTAGAAGGGTAGGGTAAGAAGTTATTATTTTTGTTAGGTTGAGGTGGTGAGTGGTTAGGATGAAATAAAATTTGTTATGGATTTGTTGAGAGTTGATTGTTATTTTTTATCATTTTGTGAAAAAATTATTAAATAAAAGGGAGTGTATGGTAAATAGGTAAATTTGACTTCTGGGAGGGACAAAAATACGTGTCTACATCATGCCCTTCTTTGGGTGTAAACGTAGAGTATTTTCAGACAAAAAAGAAGACAACGAGACAAAAAACTTCGGCCATTATTAAAAAGGAAGAAGGGCAATCGAGTCTTGATTTTGGACATTCTATCTATCTCAAGTTATGCGGGAGTAAAGTCACATATAGCTCTAGGGCTGACAAGGAAAAGGGTTATAGCAAGTTGGAGATTCGAGTGAGGTTCCATCAAGGTTCCGGTCCATCGCTCTATCATTACATCAAACAAAAAAATTACAAGTTAAAAAGATAACTGAAATTACAGAAGTCCAATCAATATAGCTTCTCTGCACTCTTGAATTGAGTTTCTGATGCTTTCAAAATTGATAAAAGATCTGATCTTCTTTGGGTTGAACTTGAGAATAAATTCTTTCTCCATACAATATTTGATATTGGATATGAACTCAATAATTTTTCATGTTCTGCTGGTGGTACTTCTGAATTTGAACTTGAATTTGAAAATCTTCACCTTATTCTCCAGGCGGGATCCTGACTAACAAGTTTTCACCTTGTTGTTGAATTAAAAAGCTTTTTATTCCCCAGGAATGGAATATAATCATGCCTTAAGCTTATCAAATTATGATAGCTTATAACCTCTTTCATGATATTGCTATTTCAGGAGAAAATTGAGGCATACATATGATCTAGAGAATTTTTCTCTAGCATATCTTATGATCATAATATGCGTGTGAAAATATCATCACTTTTGAAGATCATTATCATATTATCCCTCCACGCATATATTCGTGCATTCAATCACTTGTCTTCTTTCAGATATATTATGCACTGCTACCACATTCACTTCAGAGATTGGAGCATGTTCAATGAGACATATTTCATGACTTTTCATTTAAAACATATTATTTTGCCGTAGCCATCATAATATCATCAATATGGTGCATTGAGATTCAAACTCAACGTCTTACCCATATAAAGGCGTCTTAGACATAAATCGATGGGACTTAAACCCAATATCTTATAATCATGGTGCATCGAGACTTTAGCCCGATGTCTTATTCTTTTTATGCGATTAAAGTAAATTCACCGTCTTACTCTTAATCAATGACTTATAGTCCAAAATAATAAAATTTCAACAAAACATAGTATATGTAAGTACTTATTTTTGTATCAAATTTGAAAGCAGAAAAATAAAATATACCTTTTCACAACCATATCATTGAATCCTTCAAATCTTAATTAAACTATTAGAGTTAAAATTTACAGTGAAACTTCATATCCCACTTTTCGGTGGTTGTTTACCGAAACAAATAACATAAACCAATATGAATAAATTTTTGGAAACAGCAAATTAATTTATATCAACCAATAAAACTAGCTTATTGTATATCAATATAAATGTATTCTTACCACCACAAAGAGATTGAAGATGGTTAGAGGCTCGTGCTGATAACATGTTATGAAATATAAATTAAGAACAACAAGAATAAATAGAGAGAGAAGGGGGGAGACTTCTTTATTTCTCTTGAGGATGAGAGATCATAAGATTTAGAATACAATGAACAAAAGTCCTCTATTTATAGGAAAAAATACTCCTAGTTTTTCTCTAAAAGATGGATACTTCAAATCCTGATAAATATTAACTAGATCTTTATAGATCTTATCTAATAGACATTCAGTATAATGTAAATACATTTATAACAAATAGTAAAATTTAAAGTTTCAAAATATCATTAATGAGATTAATTTGGTAAAATACAACCCTAATTATTTTTTTAAGAGGTGCTGCAAGTTAACAAGAGCCAAGAAAAATGAAACAGAGAGTGTAAACACAAAAGAGAGAGAGGCAGTCCATTTTAACCTTTCAACTCTTCGGCCAAGTGTACAAATAGCTTGTTATTACCACTCCATTAACTTTTACTTGTCACATTTACCTTTCATTTTTCAAAAGTTAAATGATATAAACTTGTTTAGCTCTTGAAAATTAGTTAACTTGACTCTCCCAAAGTAAAACGATGTGAAAATGGGTTTAGAATTTTAATTGCAATTTAATTTACTTCATTGGATTTGAAGTTTAAACGGATAAAATTAAAGGTATAAAGTCTGAATGTAGTTCAAGTTACGATCTTCTACTAGTATCTTAATATTTGAAGATTTAAAATTTTCATTTTGACAATTCAAACTATTAAATTAGACTTTAGTTTGAAACATCTTATATGAAGGTACGGAAAAAAATAGAATTGTCTACGATTTATTGTAATTGACTAAACTTTAAATAATTTTGAAGAAGTAAATATTTTTTAAATAAGAGCGCTAAAATGACTACTTAGGTGTGAATTTTACTGGACTTTTTGAGCTTCACAATTTCTCAACAGACTTGTTGACATAGTGTGTAGAAGACAAAGCCCACAAATCCTGGAGGGATAGATTACGCCGACTGTTCTTCAAAGTGGTCGATCTTGAATTTTAATTCACTAAAGTGTGTGGTCTTGAATTTTCGTACCTGCTAAATTAGTTTCAATGTACGCCTATAAGGCAAAACTTTTAGTCAATTGAATCTTAATCACTCTCTAACTTTCAGTTGATGAGGATTCGATTTCCGGCTTTGTAATCCCCTCTCCCATTTCCTCGATCCCATGTTTCTTAAAAAAAATATCATAGAAATTGAAACAGAGAGAGTCAAATAAAAGGAAAAAGGAAAGAAAATGACGACCAAACATGAACCACATCAGATTGACTTTTAGTAGAACCAAGAATTGATATAGTATTATCAAATTTGTAAGCTTAGTGACTTGGTCGATTTGTATCGTCGCTTGTCAAATTGTACTTAAATAATTTAAACATGTTCATCGTTCACTGACTTATTATACCAAATAAAATAATACTGCCCCAATAATTTAATTAATTAGTTGAGTTACACTTGTGACATAATATCATCCTAAATCAGATTCCACTTGTGAGATTTTACTGCATATGTTAGTCTTGTTGCAATATCGTCCTAAACCAGATGCCACTCGACAAATTTCATTGCATATGTTATCGTTGTTGCAATACCGTCCTAAATCAGATGTTACTCCTGAAATTTCACTCCAAATGTTAATGTGGTTGTGATATTGTCTTAAAAATACTTAAAACTTGATCAAGCACTATCCGCGCGACAAGAAAATAATAATATTATTACCTATCTTTTATACACGAAATAGTAAACTCAAATCTTATTTATACAGGGAATATATGTTAATATATGTTCTAACTTGAACTCATACATATAAATACAACGACTTTTTTCTTTCCTTATGTAGATTAATTAACTTGTTCAATCTTTAAAGAAAACAAAGTGATAGAGTACACAATCTATTAATTTACTTATAGAGTGTGTTTGGTAGTTTTTTCATGTTTGGTTGGTTTAATTATTTTTGAGAATATTTTCAAATCAACTTATTTTCCTCAAATTTAAGGAAAATGGCTTTCCTTCAAAAATTAAAGAAAACATTTTACTACACACTTTTTCAACCTCACTCTAAAGATGAAATGTTCCTACAATTCTCAAAATCATCCACCCCTACCCCGACCCCAATTCCCTACCACCCCTACCCCTATTACCCCATCCAATTTTTAAAAAAATATATATATATTCAAATTTTTTTCTTACCCCACCCCTACCCCTATCAGTTCCCCTCCAAAAAAAAAATTTAGAAAAAAATTCAAACTTTTCTCTTATCCCACACTCTACCTGAGCCTCCACCCTTACCTGCCCTCGTCCCCTCTCAAAAAGAATTAAATTATTTAAATTTTTTTTTTATAAATTTTCAATTGTTTTTCTTACCCCACTCTCACTCTCCTATCCCGTCCACCACCCCTACTAGCTCCCCCCCCCCCCTAAAAAAAGTATATCTGTTTGCAATTTATTTTAAATTAAAAAAATCAAACATGAGAAAATAAGCAAGAAACCAACTTGTTTTTCATGAGAACACTTTCTAGGAAAACATTTTCCTTCATACTAAACACACCCATAGTCACTTAAGAGTAGCCTAAGAGTGAAACAGGTTGTCTAACATATTTCAACAATTCAGTAACAATATAAGTAAAGGAGATCGTATTTTCAAGTGGAAAACAACCGATTTAAAAAGGTGCAAAAATCATGACCTGCACTTCTACGAGATTTCATCCCAACTTCACTAATCAACTTGAGCCTCAGCAACAACAAATTACAAGACTTCTGTAACATAGCAATTATAATTCTAACTTTTATTCAGAACAAAACTCACAAACCTCTCAAGGTATGTGACCCCAAGTTTTTGAGTTCCTAACTTGGAGAATAACCTAACTCAATTTATAACTCAGTGAAACTAGGATTACATCAAAGTTACAACTCAAGAACTAGTCCTAATATATAAAGACTAAGATTCCTTATTTATCTATATATTAGGACGAGGTTCAACAAAGTGCTTTTTCAGTCTTGAAGCTGCACACAGGGGCGGCTCAAGCAAATTCGTGGCCTAAGGTCAAAATCGAACGGAGGCCTTAAGTTTATACGAAAAAATAATTATTTTCATAAAGTCTATTTTTGAATTATATAATCGATTTCATCTAATAATTTTTTATTATTATAATATAATCAATGCATTAATTTCTTGAGATATAGTACTTTAAACCAAATATATCAAACTCCTTTTAAATTTCATTTATATAAAAAGTTTATTTTTGTAAAAGTAATATTTAATATTTTTTAAAATCTATTATCTATAATATATTAAAAGTGTGAAGGACTTTGACAAATGATTTGAACTTTTTGTCCTTCGTTAAAAGACTTTTCTTTAGACAAAATTCTTTTTTCACTATTTTCTTCAATTTATTATTTAATTATTTATAATATATTAACTAGACTCCTAAATACATGGGACTCCTAAAATATATGGAAAGAGAATCAATTAATATTTTTCTTTGTACTGATCAATTAGAAAAGTACTCCTAAAATAGGATAGAAAAATACTCCTAAAACAGAACTCTATTAAGGAAATACTTCTATAAATATTAAGATGCACGTTAAACTAGAGAAGAAATCGATTTACTTATTGAGAAAATATGATGCACGTTAAACTAGAGAAGAAATCAATTTACTTATTGGGAAAAGATGATTGATGCTAATCTAACATGATTCGGTTGCATGTCTAGATTAGTGGATGCTTAATTTTATAACCCTCAACTTCTTCACTGATTTGGTCAACATAATAGAATTCAACGTGTGTATATATATCTTTTTTATTTTCATTCAAGTCATTCTTTAGGGTAAAAATTTTTGCTCATACAAGAATTATTTTCATCAAAACTGAAGTTTTGTGATCACTATTGTATTATTGTGTTGTAGTTTACAGGTCGTAGATGAATGTTGATCGTTTTTGAGGAATTTTTTTATGTAAAGATTAGGTTTAATTATATTATTTTTATATCTTTATTTTGAGAATTTTTTGGTGTTAATGTTAAGTTTAGTTGTGTTATTTTGAC
This sequence comes from Capsicum pubescens, assembly GCA_030864215.1. NCBI lineage: Eukaryota > Viridiplantae > Streptophyta > Magnoliopsida > Solanales > Solanaceae > Capsicum > Capsicum pubescens. The sequence goes on along the minus strand of CM061540.1, from coordinate 281,672,245 downwards.
ATCTCTATTATTGTATTATTTTGTTATAGTTTACAGGTGGTAGATGAGTGTCGGATGGCTTTGGAAAAAAATTTGTGTAAAGGTTAGATTTAATTATATTATTTTGATGTCTCTATCATCGTATTTTTTGGTAATAGTTAGGTTTAATTAATTAAATTCTCCAAAAGATGTTGAATTTAATTATTGTATTCATCTTTATTATTTTAGCAAATATTCTATTTAGTGTAACGTTTGAATTCAATAAAGTGAGGTACACGCTCGAGGTGCGTACACCTAAACTAGTTATTTTAAAAAAAATGAGGCCCCTCAAATTTGGGACCTAAGGCGGCCACTTTTTTTTTCAAAAGGGTTGAGCCGCCCCTGGCTGCACATCGCCAAGTCAATTTATCAATTGCCTTTTTTCTTTGTAAGTGCCTAAGTAATTGTGAGAGTCACTTCACTATTTAAAAACAACTCTCCAACAAGTTCTTCAATTCAAACTTATTCTTCCATCAGGATGCATATTTATTAGAGTTTCACTTCAAGTAGGACTTCTATTTATATCAAACTCAAATATGTTCAAGTGTTGTACTCCACTCCACCTCTTTCGTTTAGTGCATAATAATTATTTTTGAGTTTATCCAGCCTCGTCATTATCTCCACCTTTATTCTTGCAAGCTTGTACGTGTTCCTTAGTAATTAAATATGTTTCTTTAGATAGTGTGTTGTTGAAATAGCTTCATTACCTATTTCATGCATTTTATCGGTCATCAAAACTCCATAGATCCTAAAAAAATCCGTTTTTGATAGTGACAAACTTCTTCTCTTTGTGTAAACAAGCCAATATTCTTTCCTATTGACACTTAACCATGAAGTACTATATATACAAATCAAGTTAGTCATTGGGTTATAAATATTGTATGACTTAGGATATCATCCCTCTTTTGACATCATCGAAAAGCTTTTTCAATCAATAAAATAGCTAAGCATAATGTTAGACCAATCATGGACCTGGGGCTATTAATAAATCAACAGAGCAAGACAAACAATATCATAACAAAGTATATAAAAAGTGCAAGACAAGGAGAAATAATAGCAGAAGGAGAACCAGTGCTTTCATTGAAACAAAATATGAACTACATCTGAACAAAGTGAACATAAGCAGATGGAACTAAGCATAGAAACCAAAAATTAAAATAAGACATTGGAAGGACTAGGACAAAAAGAGACTAAGAGAAAGGGGCTGAAGAGGTTGGTGGGGCAGGTGGGATCAACTGGGTCAATCTTTGAATAACCTAAGCTTTTTTAGATCTTTCACGTGCATGGTCAACCTCAAATGTCATGATTTTATCCTGAAGAACCACTTTCTCTTGAGCATGAGTAGCCTGAGCCTCCTCCAACTCAATGGCTTTATCAGCCAAGGTATTTCTCAGTCTTTGCAAAGATGTATTTGCCCTTCGCATTGAACCAGGTAGAGCAGCATAGTTCACTCGACCAAAAACATCCTTGGTATAGTCTAAAAGTACCAAACTTAAAAAAACACAATAATCCTCAAAGATTGGATCCAACCAAATCCATAGGGAAGAGTATGTCCCTTCTCATCCTTAAGAAGCACACGTTGCATGTGCTTGATGATTACACTAAGAAGATTCATCTTGACCTTAGTGTCAATAAGTTCCATAAGGGTAAGGTCCAAGTAGTTTGCCTTAAATTACTTCTTTGTGAGGCGTGGACATCTTATGGACCACTTCAAAATATAATTAATGGAGAGGAGACATTTTGTTCTTAAGAACACTTGTGTTGAAGAAGGTTTGGACTCCTAGAAAATTTTCTTGTAGTGGCTAAGAAAGATGCCATGTTATCCAAAGGGGGTCATAAGAACTTGAAATAGTGGTCCCATCCACCAAGAGGATTATCAAGAATTCGAGCAATATCCTCATCCATAAGAGTGATAGACACACCCCGTACAATAGTGGCAAAGGTATCTCCATTCATAGAACCATTAGTGTATAATTCATAAACCTTGGGTCTTCTTAATATATATTGAGAATCACCCTGAAGAAGCAGGTGAGACCAACCTTGAACATCTAGTTTGGTCAGAAGAATGGCCATTTTAGGCCCACCAAAGCTAGTGACAACCCTACCCCTTACAAAGGATCTCTTTTAAAAGTGAAGCAGGTGCAACATCTTGGAATCGATGCCCTCAACAATCTCATCTTGTACAAGCACATCATCATTTGTGTGTGATGAGAAAGAGTCATCAGATGGAATATGTTTAGAGACCTGTTTTAAGGAATGAGACTTTGGGCTAAATTTTAACTTAGAGGGGGATTTTGAGAGGGGGAGTACTTTGAGGATAGAGAAGGTCTAGAAGGATAAAAAAAGAAAGATTTGGTAATAAAACGTTTGATTGTACTCCCTCGATGAACATTATGAAGAATCAAGTCATCATCAAAAGAAATATCAGTAGAAGGAGGAGGAGGAGTGGTGAAGGATTTCTTCTTCTTGATAGCTTGAAGAGATTTTACAAGAGTTTCATTCTCTTAGCATTTTTTATGTCTGGTATGAGGAGTACAGGCTGAAACAGGAGAAGGAAATAGTTTAACTGAGGGTTTGTAATCAGGAATATGAATAGAGGCTCCAGACCTTTTTCTAAGACGAGGTCTGACCTTTTTAGGAACCATAATTGCCAAGGGGGTGTCCTTAGTAGGGAAAACTTAAAGAGAAACCACATCAGGGTCATGGAAGGATGAGTATTGATTTTAAGATGGTTCACTGGCGAATGAAGCATATTTTCAAACTAATTCCAAGCTTTAAAATTAGATATTTTAAATGAGATAGGAGGAGGGATTCATAGAGTTCACTTAGTCTTTTCTCCCGTATGGACGATGATTTTTTGAGATTCTTGATGAGAATTTTCAGACACGAATAGAATATTTAAGAAAGAAGAAGAAGTCATTTTAAAGATGAGTTTCGTATTTTGCACTTGTGAGAAAGAGTATTTAGTGAATGGGGTGAATGATGACTGAAGATATTATAAAGTGAGTGAAAGAGAAGATGAAACATGAAAGGTAGGGCCATTAAAGTATATGTTAATGAATAGGAGAAGGAGATCTAACACAAATGTGAACGCAGTGGCTGCTATTTTTAAAGGACAAGAACTTTTGAGTTTTAGCCGTTAAAGAAGAGAACGAAATAAGAGAATGAGTCAGCATATGAAATATAAGAGCATAGTTGTTCCACCTTTAAATGTTATTAACCTTAATTCAGTGTATATCATACCTTGAAAGAATAAATCTTTCGGTCCCCAGTGTTTGTATGTACTAAACTGAACTTGCACAATCTGATACACAATTATGAGAAAGGTTAGCAATCTAGATTTGAGACACACAATTAAATGTACCATACTGAAAGGAATAACAATGTAGCTAATCATTCTTAAGAAATATCTAATCTAACCAATAATTAATGGGATCTCATGCAATCTTGATCATTCTCAAGTCTAACCTATTATTTTAAAATTGTTCCCTATTTAGTGCCTTGGTGAAATTATCAACAATTTTCTATTCAGTTGAACAAAACATAATTTATATATGGCCCTTCTCAACATTATTTCTAAGGAAATGGTGTCTAATGTCAATATGTTTAGTCCTCTGATGTGGAAATGTATTTCTAGCTATGTTGATGACACTAGTATTGACACAGAAAATTGGAACACAACCAACATTCATACTAAAATCCTTTAAATATTGCTTAATTTATATTAATTTTGTGTTACATGATCCAGTAGCTACATACCCAGCCTCAGTAGTGGACAAGGCTATAGAGTTTTGCTTTTTCGTGGACCAGGAGATCAGACATGATTTAAGGAAGTGTGTCATACCTGTGCTACTTTTCTGTCATATAACATGCATAGTCAGCATATGCATACCCTACCAACTTAAAATTGCTTCCTTTAGGATACCAAATGCATAAGTCAATAGTTACTTTGAGGAATCTTAATATCCTCTTGACATATTTGATATGGGACTCCTTAGGATTTGCTTGGAACCTTGCACATAAGATAACACTTAAGAAAATGTCAGGTCTACTTGTAGTAAGTTACAAGAGAGACTCATTCATTCCTCTATACAACTTCTATTCCATAGATGGACCTATTTCATCAAGATCTAATTTTGTGCCAGTGTCAATGGGAGTGCTTATCTCCTTTGTTTCCTCTATAGTGAATCTCTTGAGTAGTTCCTTGACATATTTTTACAGCAAAATGGTCTCGTGGACCCTTGTACTTGTCCAAATTTGTAAAGTGAACGTCTCTACTTAGACTTTTGTCATTTGAACCCCTCAACTCAAGAAAATTCAATATTTTAAACACTATTTCGATGTGTGTAACAAAATTGTTGCCACTTCAGCTTCCATGTAAATTCCATGTCTTTTTCTAATTAGAGATAGAAAATAATATTTTTTAAAAAAAAAAGGAAATAAACTTACCCCCCCCCTCCCCCTTCCTCTCCCCCCACCCCACCCTTTTATCTTTAGTCTTCAATAAAGTCTTCCATTCTGTCCTCTCACCTCTATTTTTGAATACCACCTTCATTAGCCACCTCTCTATGGTATTTAAAGATTCACATCACAAATGAATCAAAAAAATTAAGAAATTTACTTGAAAACATTATAGTTTTTGAAATTTCTTGTTTAGTTTGAAAAGATTTTTAGTTAGAATTATTAATTGAGAAAACTATAGTTTTGATACTTTGATCTCAATCATTAATTATAGTTTTAAAGATGGTTAAAAATAAAGGAGTAGAGGTACGATGGTGGTGGAAAATAGAGGATTAGGAATCTGATAGTGGTAAAAATGAAAATAATAGATGGGCAATGAAGGGGGTAGGGGTACGATGGTTAAAATAGGGGGTAGAAGTTGGATGATGGTTTTTTGGGAGTGCGGGGGGGGAGAGGTTGTAATGGTGATGTTTTGGAGGGGGGAATGCTATAGTGGTGGTATTTTAGGGGTGGGGTGGGGTGGGGGGCAGTAGAGGGCTATAATGATGGTGTTTTATGGATGGGTTGTACTATAATGGTGAGTTTTGGGGGGTGGAGTAGGCTTTAATGGTGGTGTTTTTGGGGTGGGGTGGGGGAGGGACGGCGGGAGGTAGGGACTGTAATGGTGGGGTTTTGGGGGTTGGGAGTGGGGTTACAAGGAAAGAAGAATGGTTTTGGGTTTTGGGGGAAGCTTTTTTCCCTTTTTTATTTTTTTAAAAATTATTTTAATATAAAAATGATGCCCACTCGCACTCATGTGTGTGACTACACACGTTGTATCCGACTCACCCACTTTAATGCCACATAGGTTGGGCCAACGGTTAGAGGGATTTAAAATATTGTGTTTTGATGAGTTGAGGGGTTCAAATGAAAAAAGATTAAGTATAAGTGTCCACTTTACAAACAGGAACAAGTACAGGGGTCCACGAGACCATTTCGCCTAGTTTTGCCAATGAATCAATTTGCCAGCAGAAGTTTGTATGATTTGCAATCCTAGAAAGAAGTTGAGTTCTCCCATCATGCTCATCTCAAATTCACTACTCATAAGAACCAAATATGATGTCACCCACATATACCTGTTTAATCAACAAATCCTTACCATTAATTTTCAAAAAGAGAGTATGGTCAATTTTACCTCTTGTGTGTCCATACTCCAGGATCAATTTTGACAATCTTTCATACCAAGCCCTTGGGGCTTTTTTCAACCCATAAAAGGCTTTTTCAAGCTTGTAGACATGATCAGGAAACTCAATACTTTACAACCCAGGTAGTTGCTTCACATATACTTCCTCCTTTAGATTTTCATTCAGGAATGTACTCTTCACATTTATTTGATAAAGAGTGAATTCTTTGAAGACAACAAAGACTACAAGGTGCCTAATTATATCAAGTCTTAGTACTAGAGAAAATGCCTCATCATAGTCTATACCTTCTTCCTAATTATATCTTTGGACCATCAATCTTGCCTTATTCCTTGTAACTGTTCTATTTACATCACCTTATTCTTGTACACTCGCTTAGTTCCAATCATAGTTTTGTTATATGGTGATGAAACCAAGTGGCATACCTATCTTCTTTCAACCTGGTGGAGTTCTTCTTGCATAATAATTATCTAATCTGCATCAAGAAGTGCTTTCTTCACCTTTTTAGGTTTAATGGATGATAAAAAGGCCATGAAAGCACACAAGTTCTTCAATGTTGTTCTAGTGGTGATTCCAGAAATGAGATTAGTGAGAACATTTTTAATTATATGATATCATTGATACTTATATCTTTTAGTTACCACTTCTTATGATCTTTAGGATCATTAGTATGAATTGGTGTTGTGGGTAGTTCACTCCCTTGATTAGCAGCTCCCCTGTCAATGTACCTCCAGTCTGATTTATAGTTGGACTATGTGGTATAACATGTTCCTGTGACTGCTCTTAAGTTTCACTTTTATACTGCAAATTAGTCTCAGACACAGTACAAGATTCATCCAAAATAACATGCATATTTTCTTCAACATAATTTTCTCTTTTATTAGACCCTATCAGCTTTACTATGGTGAGAATATCCTAAGAAGATTTCTCCATCACTCTTGGCATCAAATTTTTCAAGATTATCTTTTCTATTATTATGAATAAAATATTTGCACCCAAAAGTCCTAAAATGAGAAATATTAGGTTTTCTACCTTTGAGTAACTCATATGGAGTTTTACCTAAGAATGGCCTAATCATGGATCTATTCACAATGCAATAAGCAGTATTTATGGACTCTTCCCAAAGGTTTTTTTGTAAGATTTTCTGCAAGTATCATTGTTCTAGCCATATCTTCCAAGGTCCTATTTTTCATTTCTACTACTCCATTTTATTGTGGTGTTCTTAGAGCAAAGAAATTATGATTTGTTCCATTTTTTGAACAAAATTCTAAAAATTTAGCATTTCATATTCAATTCCATGGTGATATCTTACGAAAATTAGTGAGGTACCTAGTTTCTTTTCCATTTTCTTGATGAAAATAGAAAAGACATCAAAGGCATCCTCCTTGAAAGCTAAAAATAATGTCCAGGTGAACCTGTAATAATCATCAACACTAACATAAATATACCTCTTGTCTCTTCTTCTTAGTATCATATTGGGCCACAAAGGTCCATATGGACAAGGTTAAAGAACCTGGTTGAGCTAACATGATTCTTTGTTTTGATAGATGATTTTATTTGCTTCCCTCTTACACGTGCGCTACAAACCTTTTCTTCCTTGAACTTAGTTTTAGGCAAGCCTACCACTATGTCCTTAGAGGCTAGTTTGTTCAGCTATTTCAGACTGATATGTCCAAGTCTTTTATACCATAGGAGGGGACAATTATCAATAGCACTTAGACATGTCAACTTGGTGCTAGGCATTCCCATGATATCAACCTTATACACATTTCTATGTCTCCAAGCAGTTAGAATAATCTCTTTTGTATATAACTTCTTCACTTAGCAACCTGCAAAAGTAAAAGTTACCTTGTTTCCTCTATAAAAGAGTTGGGAGATATTGAGTAAATTATTATTTAATCCATCCACATGATAGGCCTCTTCCAAAGTTCTTGATTCAGATTTTTCAATCATCCTAACTCTAGTGATATTACCCTTTTTACCATCTCCAAAAGACATATCCCCCCTTCAAATAAACTAAATGAAAGAAATTTTTGTTTATCTCCAGTCATATTCCTTGAATAAACAATGTCTCTTTCCTCCTTTCACTTTTACCTATAAAATAGTTTAGGGGTTAGTTTTAAGAATCCAGACAATCTTGGGTCCTTTCTTATGATCAAAAGGATAAATTAAGTTTCTTCTAGCCCATCTAGGCAACAAGTTTGTGGACCTATTTCTCTGACTAGTTTTGACACCTTTTTTGTTAGCATGAGCTAACTTGAAGTCAGTTCTCCTTTTAAGATTTGCACTTCTAGCCCTGCTTTTTGTAGCAACTAGACACTCAGTAGTAGGATGTCCAAGATTTCCACATATGTAACACAAATCCCTTGTTATATTATTGTGTTTATGAAATCCTAATCCAGCCTTTTAATTGTGAGTTCTTTCACTCAGTTTATTGACAGTTCTGGAAGAGTTAGTCCATCTATTGGCTCTTTCAGGATCCATTTTTAGCTTAAACACTTCTTAAGTTAATCTTTTCACTTTTTGTTTTTCATAAAAATAATCATTTTTGCACTTGATAAGGTCTGACTCAATTCTTTTCTATTCTTCACTCAATACTTTTTCCTTTTTTAGAAAGAGAAGAGTTTCAAAACTTCAGACTTGAGGTTCATATTTGATAAATCAAGTTTGTTAACTTGTTCCTTTAGGGTCCAGTTTCCTTTTTAGTTGTGATCTTGTAAGTTTTCAGATCAATATAATCAAACTTTAAGCATGCAAGACTACTGAAAAGTTCATCCCTATCAAAGGTTAGTTCTTGAAAATCATCAATCAAGGTACTCATTATTAAATAAGCTTTCTTTTTGAACAAAAATGCAATTTTTCTTTTAGTTCAAGAATGCTTACCTCAGAAATTGCTTTTTCTTCTGTGTCTGAATCTCCAATGGCCATGAGAGCATTTTCATCAACATCCTTATCATCTGATTCTTCTGAATCTGAACCCCAAGTAGCTACCATGGCATAACCCTTCTGCTCCTTTTTCTTGGCCTTTTTCTTTAGTTCTTTTTTAGCTCTTTCCTTTTTCAACTCAATATCCCAAAGCGGACAATCCTTAATCTAATGATTAGTTTTGTCACTTTTGTAGCATCCAGCTTGATTTTTTCATTGGATCGTTTCTTGTTACCTATTTCTTTTTTGTCGGATCCTTTTTTCTTGAAAAACTTCTTAGAGTTTTTAGTAATGAAGGCTACTTGTTCCTCATCCAATCCAGATTCATCACTGTTAGATGCCCTCAATGCCAGTGATTTTTTCATAATTATTTCATCCTTTTTAGGCCATACATGTTCATCTCATAGGTCTTAAAGTTATCAACTAGCTCATCCAGAGACATTCTAATGAGATCCTTAGCTTCTCTTATTGTTGTAACCTTAACATGCCACTTGGAATTTGGCAAGACTCTCAAGACCTTTTCTACCTATTCCTCAGTATATAAAAAGTTCCCTAAAGGTGGCAATCATTAACCAAAGAGGTCAATTTAGTTATCATATCTTGTAGTAACTCATTTTTCTTCATTTTGAAGGCCTGATATTCAGTGAAAAGTGAAGCAATTCTAAATTTCCTTACTTGGATAGCACCTTCATGTGAATTCACCAAGGCATCCCAAATTTGTTTAGAAGTGGTGCAGTAAGACACACTATTGTACTTAGCTGGACCAAGACCACAAACAAAAATATTTTTAGCCTTTGCATTCTTCTTTAGTGCAACAAGATCCTTTGGGGTGAATTCACTTCTAACCTTCCTCACTTGTTCTCCATCCACTATTTACATAGGCATTGTTGGTCCATCAGTAATTATGTCCCATAATTCATAGTCCTCAACTTAAAGATACATTTCATCCTAGCCTTCCACCAAATGAAATAAGAGCCATCAAAAAGTGATGGACGAGTTATTGACTGACCTTCACTGTGTCCAATAGGTGGTGTAGAGATCACCATGATCTTGTCTTAGGTGTTAACCCTTACAATGTAACCTAGCTCTGATACCAATTGAGAGAGCACATGATCTATTAATTTACTTATAGTGACATAAGAGTAGCCTACGAGTGAAATAGATTGTCTAACTTGTTTCAACAATGCAGTAACAATATAAGTAAAGAAGATAGTATTTTTATGTGGAAAACACCCATGTTGAAAATATGTCTCAGAAATAAAGTAGGAGTAGATAATTTTAGTAGTTTTAAATTATTAGAATTCTATGTGGCTTCGACTTAGGAATTAGTTATCCCTTTATAATTTGATATTGAATTGAAGTCTAGTTAGAAATTTACCTATAAATATATGTCTTTGAGTTACTAATAAAATAATTTCCTTTGACTATACAATTGCAAAAAAAAATTCTCTCCAACTCTTTCTTTGTTATTTCTCTAATTTCAAAGTTAAAAACCAATAATTGGTAATCAAAGCCAATTTCTTGAGGGATTTGTAAGAGAGATGAATTCTGAAAATAACTTTTCTCAAATAACTCCTCCTGTCTTTGATGGTGAGAATTACTATCTTTGGGTAGTAATAATGGAGACTTATCTTAAGGCTTTAGATTTTTGGGAGGATGGGGAGTAGGATTATGATGTTTTTCTGTTGCCTGATAATCCCATGGTGGCCCAAATCAAAAGCCAAAAGGAAAAGAAAATCAGAAAATCAAAGGCAAAAGCAACTTTGTTTGCTAGTTCTCTCCAATAATTTTCACGAGAAGTATGGCCCTTAAATCACCAAAAGAAATTTTGAATTATCTGAAGAAAGAATATATAGGAGATGAAAAAATACTAGGCATGAAGGTATTGAATCTAATAAGGGAATTCAAATTGCAAAAGAGGAAGGAATCTGAGACCGTCAAAGAGTAATTAGACCAACTTCTTAGTATTGTTAACAAGGTAAGATTATTTGACACAAAATTTAAAGATTCAAGAATTGTTGAAAAAATTCTTGTCAAAGTGCCTGAAAGATACAAAGTATGAATTACTACCTTGAAAAACTCAAAAGATTTGTCCAAGATTACCTTGGAAGAATAGTTAAATACATTACAGGCACAAGAACAAAGGAGGCTTATGAGGCAGGATGGTGTAGTTGAAGGAGCTTTGGCAGACAACCACAAGACTCAAGGTAAGGGTAATAATTCAAGAAAAAATTACCCACCTTGCCAGCACTATGGCAAAATAGATCATCCTCCATTTAAATGTTGGAAGACACCAGATGCACAATGCAAGATATGCAATCAACTTGGCCATAAAGCTGTGATTTGCAAAAATAAATTTCAAAAATTTGAAGCAAATGCTCAAGTCACCAAAGAAGAAGATCACTTATTTGTGGCAACATATTCTTCAACCAAGAAATCTGAATTTTGGAAGATTGACAATGGTTATACAAACCACATGACATATGACAAAACTCTTTTTAAAGAGTTCCTTCCCTTGGAAAATAAGAAAACCAGAATTGAAAATGGTGACTATATTCCTGCAAAAGAAAAAGAAAATGTTGCAGTCACATTCATTTCTGATAAATATTGTCGAATCTTTGATTCAACTAATCATGAGATTTACAAGTTAATATGAGAGGCAAAAGTTTCTTATTTAATCTAACAGAAGATGCACACAAGTCATGCAAGAACAAAGATGAATTGACAGATTTATTTAAGAGGTCAAATTCAGTCAAAGCCGAGAATGCAATCTACAATTTTTGATCCAAGGAGGAGTGTTGAAAATATGTCTCAAGAATAAAGTAGGAGTAGATAATTTTAGTAGTTTTAAATTATTAGAATTCTATGTTGCTTAGACTTAGGAATTAGTTATCCCTTTGTTATTTGAATTTGAATTGGAGTCTAGTTAGAAATTTACCTGTAAATATGTCTTTGAATTATTAATAAAATAATTTCCTTTGACAATACAATTATAACATTTTTTTGTCTCCAACTCTTTCTCTAATATTTCTCTAATTTCAAAGCTAAAAACCAACAACCCTGCTCAAAAATGTGTGAAAAATCATAACCTGCACCTCTACAGGATTTCACCCCAACTTTACTAATCAACTTGAGCCTCAGCAACAACAACATATAAGCAAATTACAAGACTTCTATAATCTAGGAATTATAAATTCTAACTCCTATTCAGAACAAAAACTCACAAACCTCCCAAGGTATGTGATCCCAAGTCTTCAAGTTTTCTAACTTGAAGACAATAACCTAACTTAGTATATAACTCACTAAAAATAGGATTACATAAAAGTTACAGCTCAAGAACCAACCTTATTATATAAAGACTAAGACTCGTCATCTTTCTAAGTATCATGACCAGGTCAACAAAGTGCTTCTTCAGTCTTCAAGTTACACACTGTCAAGTCAATTTGTCAATTGCTTTTTTTGCTTTGCAAGTGTGTAAGTAACGGTGAGAGCCACTCTCTCTATTTGAACACAACTCTTCAAAGAGTTCTTCTTCAATTCAAACGTATTCTTCCATCAGGACTCTCATTTATTATAGTTCCTCTTAAAGTAGGATTTAATTCAAACTCAAATCTCTTCACCACTCCACCTCTTTCGTTCAGCACATGATAGTTATTTTTTAGTTTCTCCAGCATAGTCATTATCTCCTCCTTTATTATTGCAAGCTTGTATGTGTTCCTTATTAATTAAATAAGCTCCTCCTTTATTATGGCAAGCTTGTCTGTGTTCCTTAGTAATTAAATAAGCTCCTTTAGACAGTGTGTTGTTGAAACAGCTTCATCACCCATTTCATGCATTTTTTCAATCATCAAAACTTCATAGATCTGAACACAGTTTTCTTGATCAACATAAACTCTAGTTTGATTCTTTTAACATAATTGTACACACTCTGTAAGGACATATATGTAATTTTATTGAATAGTAATATAATAAAACTAGAAAACCAAATTCATGGCATTGGGTTTGTTGTCCAACCCCCACCCATGTAGTGTAGCATAAGGTTTGAATTTTGTTTCATCAATATATATTCAACTATATATCTAATCAACCATCACATATTGTTAGGGTTTTTGCCTGATTTTCTTACCATATTTGAGTTTTATTTTTCTTAGAAGAAAAAATAAAAGTAATATCATAATTACTTTTACTTTTCCTTAAAGAAAAATATAAAATAAATTCATATTTGACAAACCTCTTTTTGGAGGAAAGGTTTTAGATATCTATAAATAGAAGACCCTCTTCTCATACAACAACACAACAGCATCCACAATACAGTCTTTAAAGAGTCTTGTTTATGGGGAGATTTTTTCTCATAGTTTTTTTATGTTTTTTAATCTAGTTTTTAATTTGTAGGCCAATTGGTCAAACCATACCAATAATATTATGCTCTTTTAGTTTAGTTTTGTGTCATCTGAATTATCATCATATTAGTTTGCAAACTTTAAGCTTCTGCATGACGCCCTCTCAATTTTCAACCCAACAAGTGGTATTAGAGCCCATGGTTCAATGGTTCGATGGTTCAAATTGAGGACATGTTGAGATCAAAGTTGCAACCAATTTGATGATAATGAAGATCTTTGTATAGCTACATATGGAGAAAAGTTTCAAACAAATTTTTAACAATCCTGTTGCTAATCCATCTTTAAAACCAAATCAATTTTCAGCCCATATTTATGGGCTCCAACTTTTAACCCCTGGTTACTTTCAATGCTTGGGCTCCTTTCAACTCGTGCATTTATTTTTAACACATGAGCTCCACTCTTAACCTGTGCTCACTTTCAATACACTAGGATCCACTTTCAACCCTGTTTACTTATAACATAGGGTTTCAATAATATCAACCCGTCCTTTTATTTTTAAATGCATAGGGCTCCAATTTTTAACCCATATCAACTTTTAATCATGATAAGCAACAGTGATGTATGAAGATCGTGTGTAAAAAGGGGGTCAAGAATATGCTGCCAAGATTATCAAGCCAAAAACGGAAGATTTGTTAGAGTTTTTGCCCTAATTTTCTTACCATATTTGAGTTTTATTTTTCTTAGAAGGAAAAATAAAAGTAATACTAGAATTACTTTTACTTTTCCTGAAAAAAAAAATATAAAACTTTTTCATATTTGACAAACCTCTTTCTTGGAGGAAAGGTTTTGGATATCAATAAATAGAAGACCTCTTCTCATACAACAACACAATAGCACCCACAATGTAGTCTTTAAAGAGTCTTGTTTATGGGGAGATTTTCTCTCATAGTTTTTTTATGTTTTTTTATTTAGTTTTTAATATGTATGCCGATTGGCCAAATCATATCAATAATATTATGTTTTTTAGTTTAGTTTTGTGTCATCTGAATTATCATCATATTAGTTTGCAAACTTTAAACTTCCACATGACGCCCTCTCGATTTTGAACCCAACACATATTATATATTTTCATTCTCTATGGATAAATATTTCGATCTTGATTTAGTGTTAATGGTGATCGGAATTTCAGGTGGGGACATGAATGAGCCACCGTGGTGTTCTACGCGCAGTGGCGGATCTACCCTTTGCCGAGGGGGCTCATCCAAACTCCCTTCAGCGAAAAATTATGCTATATATGCATGGTTAAAATTATTTTTTATGTATAAATATTAGATGTTGAACCCCCTTCGGTTAGTTCGTATGTTCACTTATAAACTCCCTTCGTGAATATCCTGGCTCCGCCACTGTCTACGCGTTCCGACGATGAGAGTACTCAAATTCAAGTATTGCCTATGGTTAGTTGTGAAAATGGTCTTTGTATAGTATGTATGGAAGGTTTTCAAAGAGGTCATGTTGATGATCATGAAAAAAAGTCCAGTGTGATCATGTTTTTCATGCAACTTGTCTTACCAAATGGATCTCTATTCGTAATTCTTGACTCGTTGTCATTTCAGAATCTTTGCAACTTACGCGGAGTGGATTCAAAATTTAAATTTGATTGACTCGACTTTCAAGATTTTTAACATTATTTTATTTTTTGGAATTATGGGTTCATACTCTATATTTCCATGGGTCTCAAATTATGTGAATTTATTTCATTTTTTGTTCCTCTAGAAAAGAATAACCCTTTTCAAAATTTAGAACATTTTTAGCCACAAAAATGTTTTGACATGTTCAGGATCACAAACTTCCAAAGTTCTTATTTCATTCATGTTAAGACATCTTCCTCCAGCGGTGAATTTTGCAAAGACCAACTTGAGAAAAGGGAAGACACTCCCTTTTTTTCAATGTTATGTTGAATCTGCTTCAACGAATTTTCGATAGATTGTGCACAACCACTTATATCAATTAGTTCAAGTGTAGTTATTTCTGCAAAATCTCGGGGTATTGAATCCAAGGGACAACAAGCCTTGATGGAAAGTCGTTCAAGGCTTGGAAAGTGAGTAGTTCAAGCGAGGAAACCCTTCCTCAACTACTTGCCACTCCACACCTACCCAAGCATCCGATTTTGAGGGCCTCGAGTTTGGGTAACTTATTGACAATGCTCAAATCCTTCCAAACAAAGAAGTCCCACTAAGAGCTAACTTCTTAGGGGTGATTTGGTAGAGTGTATAAGATCAATGCAAATATAGTGTATTAATAATATTTGCATTAATAATGTTTGTATTAGTTATGCGTGTATTAGTTATGCATGTATTGTTTCTTATACATTGTTTGGTTTGATGTATAAGAAATAATACATCTTACATAATTTCTATAAAAAAAATGTTTGTTTACAAAAATACCCTTCTTTGATTTTGTACACTTTTTTGCAACAAATTTTTTTTATCATCTCAAATATAATTTGTATTGTTGAACCAGTATATAGAGGTTTCAGATTAATTGCAAGACCTTCGTCTTTGCGCATGAAATATTATGCCAACGGATTAACATAGTCGAAACAAAAATAAAATATAAGACGTAAAATTAAGAAATAGTCTCAATTTTTTTTTAATCTTTTTAAAGACTCTCGAAGCAAAGGAAAAATATATTACAATTATTTAAATCAATTATTCATTGTTGTAGATTAAAATGGTGGGAAAAAAATTGTGAAATATTTTGAAAAGATTCACTATTGCAAATTAAAATGGCGAGATTCACTATTGCAAATTAAAATGGCGGGAAAAGGAATGATGAAATATTTTGAGAGGGAAATTGAGGGGTATTAAGGTCATTTAATAAGTTAATGCATGTGTTAAAGACTTTGCATTATTAATACATAGAAAATGGGTGGTATTAGAAATACACACCTTAATACACAATAGAGTGTATAACTAATGCTTGCATTAGTTATACATTGACTAAAAATTGTACCAAACAAGGTATTCATAATACACATTAATTAATACATGCATTATTTTTACCAATACACTCTACCAAACGACCCCTTAAGATTTTGCGGAAAAGCACCCGAAGAGGGTAGGAGGAGCAATGGTGAAAGATTATTTCTAGGATGAAAGTTGTAACACCCCGTATGTTTTATGTCCCAGTAGAGCGTAAAAATGAGTCTATATGACCTTTAGGATGAGTAGAAATCATTTGGGATGAGTTTGAGTACATTAAGGGAAGTTTGTACGTCGAAAAGAGGTCATGCATCGCGCCAAGGGAGCCTTGGACTTGAGGTCCAAGCCGCGCCCCAAGTTGGGAGGAGCTACTGGAATGGCTCCGCCCTGGGCAGCGCGTCACGTAGGCACATACTTCATGATGGGGGCGTTCCACACACGCCTCCAGCCTGACAAGATTCGTATTTATTTCGTAATTT
This sequence comes from Capsicum pubescens, assembly GCA_030864215.1. Taxonomy (NCBI): domain Eukaryota; kingdom Viridiplantae; phylum Streptophyta; class Magnoliopsida; order Solanales; family Solanaceae; genus Capsicum; species Capsicum pubescens. The sequence continues at coordinate 281,655,860 of CM061540.1, read as the reverse complement.
ACGGGCATTAGGGTCCTTTCTACTAAAGTGTGTGACTATCTCATGTAAAAGCTTAAGCTATTAAAGAGAGCACACTTTTATTATTTAATTATATATATTCTCAACCAACACCCTCACGTGCGGGCCTAATTTTTTCATGGACCAAGCTTGTGGAAATTCTTTTTAATAATGGGTGGCGGTGAGATTCGATCTCAGGACCTCTGGTTGCTCTAATACCATGTAAAGAATGGGTCTTGGGACCTAACTCAACCTCAAAAGCTAGATCATGAGGGGAGGATTACCCAAGTCCATACAAGGAGACCAATTACGCATTTCTTTTTTGATGTGGGATACTTAACAGTACTCCCCCACACGCCCAGGCCTCGTTACTGGAGTGTGAACAGTATAATATGAGGGTCCAACATCGGTGAATAATATTTGGGATGGTCTTGGATTAGATACCACGTTGAAGTGTGTGATCATCTCATCTAAAAGCTTAAGCTATTAGAGAGAGCACACTTTTATTATTTAATTATATTCTCAACACTTTTCTTGGTTAAAAATTGTCCCCCACCTATACTGAATGACCACAAAACCCTAAAAATGATTCTCATTCCTCAAAAACACATTCCATCCTTCCCAAAAACTCAAAGAGATAATCCAATTAGGGTTCACGCTTCAAGACTAAGGATTCAAGCTTTTCTCAATTTTCCTCTGTTAAAAAGGCATGTTGAACATTCCTACTTTAACCATTTTATAAAGTTTTTTATGCATATTTTGATTGATGGTTTGAAGTTAGGGTTGAGAATTTATGATGAAAGCTTGACATATAATTCTCTTTAATTTTGTGAATGGTTTTCAAATCTTTATGTTGGGTGTGGGGCTTTGAAACTAAAATGGCTATTCGAAAATGATGATTTTTTATGTTTTGAAATCTGAATGTTAAATGGATGAATATTTAACACATGATGCTAAGTCTCTTGAAAGCTTTGAGTTGCATAAGAAATATAAATATTTTTCCCATCCTTTGTATCATTGAACGGAGAGTATTATGAGAATATTTTGAAATGGTTATGGGAAACTCAATTATGGTTATACTCATGTTTTTAAAGGTGGTTTGGAGTCTAAAATGTTTATGATAATGATATCGGCATGATATGTGTGACTTGCAAGCTCCAACAACTGTTTAGGAGGGGGGGATTGAATAGTCGACTTGCTTCAACAGACAGTCAACTATTGAAGTAGTACGATAAAGTGCAGAAAATAAAGTGATGACATGGAATGACACCTGATATTTTATAGTTATTGGGACCTCTAATGGGTCTTGCTCCACTCCTCTTAGGTTGCAAGGAATTTTATTAGTTCTTCATCTGTCAAATCAAATTAAAACGATTGAGTTAATCTTTTTACTATAACTTAGACTCTTTTCTTCTTTCTCACTTTTTGATACAGTGTCTTACCAACTATATGTTTCTCTCCTCTCTTTTTGAATACACAGTAAACCACAAGAAAATACAATGCTTGAATAATGTAAAGCAAAAAACTACAGAAGGTTGAAGGGGAGCCTTGGAGTAACTGGTAAAGTTGTTGTCATGTGATCAGGAGGTCACGAGTTCAAGCCTTGGAAACAGCCTCTGGCAGAAATGCAAGATAAGGCTGCATACGATACACCCTTGTGGTAGGGCCCTTCCCCGGACACCGCGTATAGCGGTAGCTTTAATGCACCGGGCTGCCCTTTTAAAAAACTAGAGAAGGTTGAGACAAAAATACTTCTCTTCTCTAGTCTTCCATTGCTTATATAGTAATGGTTAGACTACAATTAGCCATTTGAAAGATTCAAACTACAAGGCAACCTAAAAGATTTGTTCCGTGAATGTTGGATAAAATATCTTCTTTCCAAGAATAAGGGTAGATTGACTAAGGCCTCTTAACTACACGAAATCCTCTTTCCTTTAGAGACGGGTTGCTTTAAATGCTTGGTTCAAGATTTGATACTCCAACCCTTTAAGGGAAGATGCTGTAATTAATACTTGAAGGAGGGGCTAATTTCTTTTCATTTTTGGCAGCCATTTGATTTTCCTTCCTTTTTGCTTTTGTAGCCAACATTCTGAATTATTTCTTTCTTTTTTCATGCAATGAAATCATCTATTAAAATAGAACATTATCAAGACTGTCTCATCTTGCCTGCCCTCTGTTTATGTTCTTTTTTGGTACTGTATTAGAGTTGCACTTCCAACTCTTGGTGATCAGTGATAGCTGGCACAAATTTGAGAGGGGATTTATAAGTTTTTGGATCAATAATGAACTTAGTTCTGATCATGTTTGAACCGCCAGAGCCGGTAAAGTTGTTGTCATATGACCAGCATATCATGGGTTCAGGTCGTGGAAATAACTCCTCTACATAAATATAAGGTGAAACTGTGTTTAAGAAAGTCCGCATATTTTGACCAATTCAAGGTGAAAAATGGGGTTGCTCCCTCGGCAAAACTGGGATAACGTTGAGCCAAAAGAAGAAGCATCTTACTACTTCATGCATGCTCCACTTGGCTCTGGGGATATAGCTCAGTTGGTAGAGCTCCGCTCTTGCAATTGGGTCGTTGCGATTACGGGTTGGATGTCTAATTGTCCAGGCGGTAATGATAGTATCTTGTACCTTTACCGGTGGCTCACTTTTTCTAAGTAATGGGGAAGAGGACCGAAACGTGCCACTGAAAGACTCTACTGAGACAAAGATGGGCTGTCAAGAACGTAGAGGAGGTAGAACGTAGAGGAGGTAGGATGGGCAGTTGGTCAGATCTAGTATGGATCGTACATGGATGGTAGTTGGGTCGGCGGCTCTCCCAGGGTTCCCTCATCTGAGATCTCTGGGGAAGAGGATCAAGTTGACCCTTGCGAACAGCTTGATGCACTATCTCCCTTCAACCCTTTGAGTGAAATGCGTCAAAAGAAAAGGAAGGAGAATCCATGGACCAACCCCATCATCTCCACCCCGTAGGAACTACGAGATCACCCCAAGGACGCCTTCGGCATCCAGGGGTCACGGACCGACCATAGAACCCTGTTCAATAAGTGGAACGCATTAGCTGTCCGCTCTCAGGTTGGGCAGTCAGGGTCGGAGAAGGGCAATTACTCATTCTTAAAACCAGCGTTCTTAAGACCAAAGAGTCGGGCGGAAAGGGGGGAAAGCCCTCCATTCCTGGTTCTCCTGTAGTTGTATCCTCCGGAACCACAAGAATCCTTAGTTAGAATGGGATTCCAACTCAGCACCTTTTGAGTGAGATTTTGAGAAGAGTTGCTCTTTCGAGAGCACAGTACGATGAAAGTTGTAAGTTGTGTTTAGGGGGAGTTATTGTCTATCGTTAGCCTCTATGGTAGAATCAGTCGGGGTACCTGAGAGGCAGTGGTTTACCCTGCGGCAGATGTCAGCGGTTCGAGTCCGCTTAAAACACTTCATGAAGCATCCCAAAATTTAATTGATTTATTTATTCCCTTTTTACATATGGAGGAAGACAATTTATATTTACAAACAATCAAAACAAGGTTCCTTTATCCCTTTTACCTTTCATGATAAATTGGCTAAACTCATAAAAAAAATAGCATTAAAATCAATTTTTATTAACCAATCAGAATTGCCTTCCAGGATCTATAATTGCCTCAAAATGTAATTGACCTTTGTGGTCCGACCCTTTACCGAACCCCGCACATAACGAGAACTTTAATGCACCATCTTGCCTTTATTTTTAGCTTGTCGTGTGTAATCAACTAGAGCTACATATCATTTGACACTGATTACCAGCTTTTGTGAGGTCGATTCCAGAGATTGCCACTGTGGTCTTTATGTTTCTATAGCTTATTCTTTCTTGATAACCGTAATATTTGAACCAGTTTATGCTCACCTTGACTAATGACTAGCTCTATAGGATAGAAGACTTGTAACTTCCCACACCTTGACTAATGATTAGCTCTATAGGATACAAGACTTGTAACTTCCCACAAGCAACAAGTACCCGACAAGGCTAGAATAGATGCAACAAGCAACAAGTACCCGACAAGGCTAGAATAGATGGAAACAATTGTACCAGCTTAACGCTAACTCTTGCATCTTTAACGTATGTGAGATATGGCTTCAAGTTTGGAACATACTTGAAGATGTGTTTATTTTTAAATAGACAGAATAGCAATGTTCGAGCGGACATGTGTTTAGATAAACTAGCCTCTTACCACGTGCAGTATCAATTCGTATAATATACTATTTTGTAAAATAATATTGTGAGTATGCAGCATGAAGGGTAATTGAAGATCCATCTTATTCAAACTATAGTACAAAACACATTATTGCCTTTACATGGACTACAAGATTTACAAAAAGAGACATATAAATAAACTTACAACATGTGACAGGTAATTCACTTAGTCCAAGTGTTTTTCGAACAACTTTAAGGGGTCGCATATTAAGTACTATTTTATTTAATCAGCGATAACATCGGTAATTCGGAGAATAAAAGCAACTCTCAGCATACTTCACCAAATCTGCAGGCTGGGGCAGACGTGTTGCAACGCCTGTGGTATATAACACAATAAGATCATATAAAAGATAAAACTCTACATAACATATTGTAGGGAAAGGCTCAAATATATTATGACTATCAAACTATCAGAAATGACTATCTTTGTATCTTTGTCATTCTTTAAAAGTTTGGCTCATATATGTCACTACTGTCACTACTGTTAGGTTATAAAACGGTTTTATTCGTGCCATTATATTATTTTCTTACTAGTGGTTCGCAAAACAATTTTTGCCATGTGGCCACTTATTAGAGGTCCACAGCAGCAAATCAAATCAACTAATATTAATTAAAAAACGGAAGCATTGAAAAAATACCCAACCCATTTCCTCCTTTTATTCTCTCTCCACACCTTATAAGCCCAAAAAAACACACGGATAGAATGATCAGATGCATCTGTTAAAGACACTAAACCAAGCCAACTATGGAAGATGAGAAATAGTGTAATGACATATTTTAGCCTTTTCCCTGTATCATATAACATTACTTAGTAAGTGATAAAAGTAAATAAATGCTAACAAAAACGAAAGAATGCACTCACCGAGTCCATATGCTCTAGCAGCAACATTAGCAGCAATATGAGCTGAGATCTTTCTGATAATACCAAAAGGAGGGTAAATCATCCCCTTGACATAGTGTTCCTCAGTTACTTGACCAGCCAAGGCTTCCGCTATTTTCATAAATATAAAATAGCACTTTAGTCCAAAAAATAAGGGAGGCCGCGGTTGGGGAGGGGATTGACTCAAAGCCCTTTTATTGACTAGCCCAATTTGGCCCAACTCGCCCATTTACCACCTCTGATGGTCAAGATATGAGGTTTCGGTTTAAAATTTGTAAGTCAAATACTTACAAGCTGCTAAAAGCATGTCATTGTGCACACGGATAGCGCCAGCCATGACCAAGCCAAAACCAAATCCAGGAAATATGTAACAGTTGTTTGCCTGTGATATTTGCATGAAAGATTGAACATAAATTAAGCATAATCGTGTTGATTGTGATGGTACTTTAAAAAGGAATTAAAGCATATATATGCATTGAAAACCTGGCTAGGAATGTGGAGCTTGTTATTGTACTCTACAGGAGGGAATGGACTTCCACTTGCGAAGACTGCTCGACCCTTTATAAAGCAATAAAGAAATTGGTCAGCTTCATGAGCTTGAGTGGTACAAAATTAACCAAACACACCTTTGACGTGCAGAGAGATTGCATCTCATGCATAGGCAAATCCAGGATATAAACTTGAAAAACATTAACGTTTAAAATTCTTATTAGCATCAATCTCGTTGTACTTTTGAAATAATGGTTTCAAAATTTTAGTGATTTTTAACTACGTACGTGTGTGTTCCATGAATATTAATTACTTACCTCACTCCAAGCGTAGGCTTCTTCAGCAGTGCATTCGGATTGTTCTGTTGGATTTGAGAGAGCCATAATAAGGGGCCTCTGCAAATCATATTTTAGTCCATGAGCTCAAGGAAATTTTGGTGGGGAGACAACAAATAAAATCGGGGGAATGCAGCACCTTATTTATGGAAGCCATAGCCTCAATCACTTCCTTCGTAAATGTTCTTCCAACTCCAGATGTTCCAATTATGGCAGTTGGCTTAACGGCCTAAATTAATTTTGAAGTGTTAATACATACAAAGGGATTTTCAAAGTGGTAATCCTCAGTTAGGGAGTTCATCGAGCAAACCTTAACAGTGTCGAGGAGATTGTTGACAGGTTCATGTTCATGTGCCCAGGGTTTCTTGTGAGCTTGAAGTGATTCCTTTCGAGAGCTGACTATTAGACCCTGTATGTAATCAATTATATGGACTATGTAAATAGAAGAACCCATAGTTAACTTTGTGAAACTTGAAATATAAGACGAATACGGAATACAAGTGGTATATTTTTCTACCTTTGAATCGACAAGCCAGATATTTTTACGTGCTTCCTCCACAGGGGCGTTTGTCTACAGATAACAAACACAATTTATCGTGTGAAATATATTAAACAAGAATATGACTTTGACAAAACAATGGCAAAAAAATTCTCTACCTTCTTTGAAATTGCAAGTGCTATGAGCTCTGCTATACCAGTTCCAGCCTGCGATCAAAGAAAGATTGACAAGAAAGCATAATTTAATGACTTGGTCATTAAGATCTTCTCTTGAAATCATAATGTAAATAATCCTTCCATATATTCTAGCGACACGAGTAGAGGCAGAAAGATTATATGATTTCAGAGAGTAATTGGTGTCATGAGCAAGTCACTGAATCATTAGAGAGTTGGAATGTCATCCAATTATCTTATTCTTTCCCCAAGTTATTTATTTGCTACCGTCTATCCATTTTTACATCATTTTAGTAGTTTGTCTACCTAAACAATTGAAAACATAGTCCTTAAAAGAAAGTTCTAGCCTTACTTCTCCGGCACCAAAGAACAAGAACGTATGATCAGCTAAGGACCCTCCGAGCAGCTTAAGGGATGCAACAAGCCCTGCTAGTACCACAGCAGCTGTCCCCTGCAGCAGTAATGGGATCAAAAACAAGAAAAAGGCAACCATCCATCCTGACCCCCCACCCCCACCCCCACCCCAAAAAAAAAAAAAAGGGGTTGTAGTGCACCTGTATATCATCATTGAATACCAAATGTGTGGAACCGTATTTCGCCAACAGCTCAAAAGCATTGTGATTACCAAAATCTTCATACTGCAGATACAGTTTAAAATATTAGAATTTGACGTTATACAAACAAATGAACTTCACAAGATTAATACTGCTACTAACCTGTACAAGAACTTTTTCACCGTAGTTTTGCTTCACAGCCTTCATGAATTCATCAAGAAAGTCGTGGTACTCCTACAAGGAGCAAAAAGAAACTGACATATCTCAAGAACATGTCGCAAATCTCAATTTATACTTCTACATGGTAATATACAACAGGTACAATATTGAGTGATGCTATCATAAAATTGACCTTGCCAGTAGCTCTCTTTTGTCTGAGCCCAATGTAGAACTCATCGTTCAATAGTTGCTCATTATTTGTTCCCACATCAATTGTTATAGGCAAGCACTGCACACGCGAGCAAAATGATAGACTGTTCATAGTGTTAAAATTATAATAGTGCATAAATTTTAATAAGTTTTGGTACCGCTGAAGGTCTGACTCCTCCAAGTGCAGTATACAGAGCCAATTTCCCTACTGGTATGCCCATTCCCTGTGACAATATTATGGAATTCATATCAGGAATACTCTTCGATCCATTACAAAGTTGAACAAAAATTGAAAATGTTTTCGGCAAAAGAATCTAACTAGGGAACTCAAAATATGCAAGGATGTCGCAACTTTAACACAAATTTTGAGCAATCTTTACACCATATTGCAAACTTCTCTTACGTCGATGGAGTCAACAATTTATATTTAAAGGGAAGCTCAGTGCGCGGAGCATCCTGCATTCAAGTAGAGACTGGGAAGGACCACACCCCAAGGGGTGTAATGTAGGCAGTCTACGCTGATGCATGCATTAGCCATTAATTTCGCGGTTTGAACCTGTGACCTATAAGTCACACAGAGACAACTTTACCACAACTTTACCGTTTCTCCAAGGCTCACCTCCATTCAAGTGAACCCCCTCCAATGCACCTATCTATCACACACATAATATACAACAACAAAATACTCGGTGTAATCCCACAAGCGGAATGTGGGGAGGATAGGATGTACGCAGACCTTAGCGCATCCTTTATTGGGTAGACAGGCTGTTTCCGATAAAGCCTAAGCTACAGACTAATAGAACATGTGTCAAGGAATTACCTGGCAGCCAAGGTCTCCAAGCCCAAGAATTCGTTCACCATCAGTAATGACAATGACTTGTATTTTCCTTTCAGGCCAGTTTTTCAATACCTCAAGTATCCTTCCTCTGTAAAGAAATACACACTTACAGCTTTAGTCAAATTACCTTCACAATGAAGAAGTAAATACGCTTTTACTCGTATGAGTAACATACTTTTCTTTCAAACTGATGTATAAACCCTGCGGACGCCTAAAAATGCTTCCATATTTTTGGCAAGCCTCACCAACAGTCGGAGTATAAACAATCGGAAGCAACTCTTCTACATTATCAATAAGAAGTTTGTAGAACAGCCTTTCATTTCTCTCCTGCAAATACAATCCAGAAAAAAGAAGAGAGGAAGAATGAGAAGGGTGACTAAATAACTCCATTGCATCGTCATTTTCACATATGGCCTCTGAGATTATAATAGCAAAGTCACAAAACAAATTTTTGCCACATTAAATGAACTGTGATTCACCAACTATAACAATAAGATTACATAGTTCCTTCATCCCAATTTATACGACACAGTTTGGATTTCAAGGGTCAAAACTGTTTTATTTTGACTGTGAATTCGGACATACAATCTATTTGACATATCTAAAAATCTGAACTATCTCAAAGTACAAACTATGTCATACAATCGTTACAAACTATTACAGTGAAGTCAGTAAGTTTTTTCCAATATAACGACAAAACATATCTATCGAGGTGACTTAGTGTACAGTGAATGAAGTTTTATTTCAAAACTCTTATTGCAGGTAATGTTCAGTTACTTTAATTGGATAAAAAGTTAATTTTACGACTTTACTATTACAGATTTACAGTGGAAGTTAAGTGGTCATACTGACAACAACCCGTCACCTTTATCATGATATGTAATAATAGCAAAACTTGATGCGCAATTAAATTCATAAGTCGAGCATTTGGCTCGTAATTTACCTGTAGTTCCATCAAAGCAACATATTTATTCAAAGGGACTTCATATCGACGAAGAGCCTGCATTAGTCTTTTCTCCTGATATCATAACACAAGATATTAACAAATATTCCTGTAAATACATATTTCAAGATTGTACATTAAGCAATTTATTATGTACCTGAAGCTCTTGAGGCATAACTGCAGGCGGAAGAATGCCTCGCAAGTAATGAACATCCCTTTCTTGCTCGGTGAACGCGAGACCTTTGTTGTAACGCGGATCTCTCAACAAGTTGTAACCACTGTTTTCACCATGACAAAAGTTGATAAACTTTTTATATCCAAATTTAATGATAGAATAGACGAACTCAAAAAATTATCGTAATACAACTTCCTCACAAACTTGTTACTCTTAATAATTTATGAATATGATCCCCTACTACTAAAAAATCACCATTTTCCAGTCGAAATTCCCACTGAAAAACATTTAGCGGCTATTACCATAGATATTTTGATTGAATCAAAGAAAAAACAAGACAAAATAATAGTGTTTCATACGAAAAAAATTACGAAGTAGCTACCCAGTGTCGGGAAAATCATGTTTTGTAGCACAAATTTTTTTTGTTGATTCACGGTGAGAAAAGCGTTTGTTTCTAGTAGTATCCCTACTCAATGATCAGAAGTTAATCGCTCAATAACATTTCTTAAAAACTACCTTGGTGTAATTATCAATTTTTAAGTAAATAAATCAGTAACATTTTCTTCAGGATATCACGAATACACTTCTACTTACTGTACTTATTGGCGTATATGCTAATCCACTAGTACATGAAGTCCTAAAACCAACATAGTAGATTAATCCAAGGATGTAGGCTAGCACTACAACAAAAGTGTGGTATACTTTTCAACAAGGCAGGTTGAGAATCATGAATTTTTAGGTTCTAAGTATCGGGATAGCAAAAAGATACTACTCATTCCATTTTAATGATGTTACACTTTTCGAATTTCAAGGTCAATCAAAGTTTTCTTCAACAACTGATTTTATATGCCTTTTAAATATTTTAAGTTCTTAATTATTGTAATTTTTAAAATATTTTCATCGTAATTTTCAAATATTAACATGTACTTCATTACCATTTGGACCGCCAAAAAATTGTTTTCTATGACCATAAATTTTTCAAATATTCTCTAAATATTTTGAATTGTTAAATGTTAACTATGATGACTTACAATATTTTTTAATATTGTTTCTAGATAAGTAACAAAATTATTTTAAAAAATTTAGAGTAAAGCTAGTACCCTGAACTATGACCAAATTTGCTACGACATACTCACACTTCACAAGGGTCCTATTACCCTTAAACTCAACCTTAGTATATTTTTGTCTATCCTTTTTAGTTGATGTGGCACCTTTTCAGCTGATATGACACCTTTGACGTGAGTCCCATTTTTATGTAATAAAGGTCTCATGTCAGCACAAAGGGGTGACAAAAATACGTTAAAATTGAGTTCGGAAGGGTAATAGGACCCATTGAAGTTGGAGTGTGTCGTATCAACTTTGACCATAGTTCGAGGGGTACGGGATGCGTACACTGGTGGATTACATGAAGTTGGGGGTTCATCCGAACCCCCTTCGTCGAAAAATTACACTAAGTATATACGATCAAAATTTTAATTTACCGTATATATGTTAAGTACTGAACCCCTTGACATAAAGACTAAAGCTTGAACCACTTGACATAAGACTAAAGCTTGATTCAGTGGTGAAGGGGTGCAGAATTTCTCATTCAGCGTGTGTTCGAGTCTAAATAACACTGTTTTTTCCAGTCTTTTATATTAGCTTTTGGATTAAATCCCTAGTTACCTATTTTCTTGCTCTCTTACGTTCTGACCCTTTTTTCGTTGCTCTTCTCTCTACTTTCATGGTTACTAATTTGATTGTTGATTTTTTTTCTATTCTTTTGCAAAATTATATTATATACTTTTCTTCGTTGTTTATCTATATTGACTGATTTAAAATATATTTTAAATCTTCTCTCCTTAAAATTAAGAAAAAATTAATATTAGTTTTATCATGTTAATGTATAAACAACTTAAACGTAAAGTACAATTCCCGTAACTTATTGTACTTTTTATATAGTTTCTAAATATGTAAATTATTTTTAAAAAAGTTTATAGATTGTACGTTTGAACGTACGATCAAAATAAAGAAGTTTAACTTCCTCCGTTTGTTGTTCATGTTGAGGTAGAGTTGAACTTTGTCTAGTTCACTCAAATCAAATCCGACCTGCTTATTTTTTAGGTCCTGTACTCTTGTTAACGTGCTTAGTTATTTTTTAACCCCCCTAATAGAAATTCTGGCGCGGATGCTTATATCAAAAATTTAAAGATTGAATTTACATAAAACATTAGAAAATTCGACACTTTTACTCTTCTAGTACATTAGATCTTCTAATACATTAGATAGTTTTCTGGCGCGGATGCTTATATCAAAAATTTAAAGATTGAATTTACATAAAACATTAGAAAATTCGACACTTTTACTCTTCTAGTACATTAGATCTTATAATACATTAGATAGTTCTACACTTGTACTCTATAGTCAAAATTGAAATAGAAATAGGAGTATTTCAAAATATTCAAAACTACTCTTTAATACAATCCCATTATACATACTGATATACATAGAGACTAACCTACTATATTAATTTCAGTCATTTCTGTGTTCGAATTCACTTAATATATTAATGGATTTTGCCTCTCGAAATGCGAAACAATGGCACATATAAATTGATATAGGTGCGGATCACCTACGATTATAAAAGAAGATCTAGTTGATACTCTCTCTGTCTCATACTCTGTCTCATATTAGTTGAGATATTTTTCAAAAAGTTTTGTCCCAAAATAATTGAGATGTTTAAAAATCAAGACATAATTGGATATTTTATTTCAACTTTACTCTTAGTAATTTAATGGAAGCAATTAACTCTAATAGATAATGATAATATTTAATGTGAACTTAATAGGATTATACTAGTCAATTTATCCTCCTTATTAATTCTTTGTTAAATGTTGTGCAAAACAAAAGTCTCTTTGTCTCATATTAATTGAGATGTTTTTAAAAAAAAATTCTCAAAATAGTTGAGATGTCTAAAGAATTAATAAAAGATAATTAAATAAAAAAAAATTTCACTTTATCGTTAGTAATTTAATGGAAATAATCAACTCTAATGAATAATAATAATATTTAATATGAATTTACTATAGTCATATTTTTACACTCCTAATTAATTCTTTCTTAAAAGTTATACAAACTGCATGTCATGTTGAGTAATATGAGATGGAAAGAGTACTTATGTTAGTTAGAGGTAGGATAGAAAGTCGTGAAATCGATTTAAGGCGTACACAATCTACAAACACCAAAATACAAAAATGATGCTCCCTCCGTTTTATTTTAATTAACTTTTTATATAAAAATATTTATTTTAATATAGCTGTTTCATTGATGAAATCAAGAGGATTTTAATATTTTCTTTGAATAATATCCTTAAATGATTAAATAAGTTGTGTATATTTAAATTTATATTTTCAAAGTATAATTAATAAGGCTTATTTTGTAAAATAGACCCTAATAAATATTTTCATTAATGGGTGTGTCAAGTCTATAGGATCGACTAATACAAGGGCGTACAAGTGAGAATTACTCCCTCCGTTTCATATTAGTTAAACTCCATATTAGTTAAACCCTATTGACTTGACACACCCATAAAAAAAATATTAATTAAGAATTTATTTTACCAAATTGACCTTATTAGTTGTTATGCTTTGAAAATATAAATTTGAGTAATATACTTTGTTTCGTCATCTAATGTTAAGAATAGTATTTAAAGAACATAATAAAATTCTCTTAATTTCATCAAAAAGCTAATTAAATTGAAATAAATATTTTTAGAAAGAGGTCAACTAAAACGAAATGAAAGAAGTACTGGTAATTCATTTCGAACAAATTAGAGTACCTAGAAACTTGGGAAGTCCATGGGGTGATGAGTTGATCCTCCGTGGCACAATCCTCACCGTAGATATCCTCAACACCACCTTCCACCAGCGCTGATGTCGGTGACATGTCCACCACCGATTCACTCTTCTCCTTCATCTTGCTCTCCATTTTCTCTTTCTATCTCGCGCAATGCATGACTTGTTAAAGTTGTGTATATATCTCTTTTGTTTTGGCCACCTATAAATGAGCCTTATACGTGTAGTGTGTTGAGCAATAGAACACTGAACACTAATAAAATATTATATATATATATATATATATATATATTCATCTGCTTTTAACTCGTATTTTTTTATTAAAGTATATAAAACATATTAAAATATTTTTAAGAATTAAAATTAAAGAGCTACAAGAAAAAAAAAAGTGATATTGTTGTAACTCTTCTCCTTATCTTTTGTTTTGGCCTCCTATAAATAATTAGCCTTCTAGTATACGTGTCTGAAGCAATATAACAGTTAAAAGTTCTTATCGTGTGATCAGGAGATTACGAGTTTAAGTCTTGAAAACAGCTTCTAACAGAAATGCAACTTAAAGACTGCATAATATACTCTTGTGGTAGAATTCTTCTCCAAACCCTACGCATAACAGTAATTTTAGTGTACCGAACTGTCCTTCTTAAAGTTTTGAAAAGTAAAAAAAAAAAAAAAATGGTGAAAAATTTGCTCGGAGAAAAAAGAAAGAAGAATTCAAGTTTGGTTGAGATGCTTCTTCTGTTAGAAACTAAATATACGTAAAATATACTAAATGTTATTTGATTTTAAATGAGTCAAGTGAAATTAAAATTTAAAAATTGTTGGAAAGGAAGGGAGATATTTTTTAAATGGATCAAAGAATAAAAAGGAAGAAAAATAAATTAAAATAGAGGTAGTCTATATCTATATCTATAGATATTAGAAGTGTGAAATACCTTAAAAATATTATTGAACTTTTGGTTCAAAAATTTTTGCTTTAGACAAAATTATTTTTTTACTATTTTTTTAATATTTATTAAGAGCTAAAAAAAATTAAATATATTTATGGTAAAATCTTTCTTTATCAGAAGTTATCAGAATTAATGACAACTAAATACATTTTTCATTAATTTAAGAATTTTAAATTAACTAAATTTAATTTTAAGAAAATTTGAAAATAAATATAAAAGAACCAAAATAAGAAAGATTAGGAAGTGTCAATTTTTTAAAAGTTGTAAGTACGTAATAAGAATATAATCAATGATTTTGTAAAAGATTTGATTTTAAAAATAAGAAAAGATTTTAGATATAGAAAAAAAAAATAATCATACTACAAATATGATTCAAATTAATGCGACTCTCTTAGTCTCTATCAGTAAGAAAAAATGTACTGCATGATAAATGCAAAAGTAATAGTAATGATCTCTCAATCACTTGAAACTTCTGGTGATAAAATAATATGTGCTTACACTAAAATATATGTTTATGTTTACATTATTATATTAAAGTGTGAAGGATCTTTAAAAAGTAATTTAAACTTTTCGCACTTCATTAAAAATCTTCACAATAAATAAAATCATTTAATTTTATATAATTAAAGGTTACACGTGCGAGACACGTGCGATTAAATTAGTATAAAAAACATATATGTGTTATTTATTATTATTTATTATATAGAAGAGATGATTTCGACATGCCTACTTCAAGGTTGCTTGCTCCGTAATTTTAATATATCACTCCTAATTAATTACTGTTTGTTCTGTGATTTTACTATATCACCTCTAATTAATTATTATAAATAATTTATATATTTAAAAAATTAATAATATTTAATTTTTAAAAATAAAATAGACATTTATGACATGTCTGTTTGAGCTGCTTCAATCGTGATTTTTACTATATCACTCCTAATTAATTATTATAATTCATTTATGTATTGAAAAATCAATAATATCCAATTCGAGATTTTACTGTATCACCCTAATTAATTATTATAATTCATTTATCTATTAAAATTTTAATAATATTTAATTAAAAAGATAAAATAAATATTTATGACATATCTGCTTCAGCTGTTTCAATCGTAATTTTAATATAGCACCCTTAATGAATTATTATAAGTCATTTATGTACTAAAAAATTAATAATATTTAATTAAAAAGTAAAATAGACATTTTATGACATGTTTGTTTCAGCTGCTTCAACCATAATTTTACTAAATATCACCCCTAATTAATTAGCATATTACGTATTAAAAAATTAATAATAATTAATAAAACAAATAAAACAAATATAAAAACAATAAATTAACTCTCGATATTTTAAGTTATACCTAATGTAGCAAATCCCAGTCATATGATTAAAGATTCAAACTTCAAAATGCGTAAAATTTTGTTATTTATATGAGTAAAAGCTTATACACAATAATCTTCTGAGATAATTTATCTCCTTGAAAAATCCTATCAAGTAGTTAATATATTTTGTGTATTCATGTTTTATAATTCATAATTCAAATTGACATCAATTTAACTTATCATACATAATCAAAATATCTTAATATTGAACCCGTGCTGACACGGGCCATAATAATTTATTATTTGCTTCTAATTTTAATTTTGTAATTAAATAACTATATAAAATATTAGTATTTAAATTTAGAATTTCAAAACATACAAATAAAATTAATTTAATAAGATAAATTCCTAATAAAAATTTTTCTAGAATTTGTGTCAAATCAACATAGGATCAAGTTACAAAAAATGAAAAAATATCTATTATGTTGAAATATACAGCAGATAACAAATCGACAGTGTTGCCTTATTAAATATTTTCTTTTATATTTATTTATTCCCCATGATTTATAATTTAAAAAATTAATAATATTTAATTAAAAAATAAAATAAATATTTATAACATGTCTGCTTCAGCTCCTTCGATCGTAATTTTATTATATCACCTTAATTAAGTCATTTAAGTATTAAAAAATAATAATATTCAATCTGTAATTTTACTATATCATCTCTAATTAATTATTACAAGTCATTTATGTATTAAAAAATTAAGAATATTTAATTAAAAAGGATAAAAATAAATATTTATGGCATGTCTACTTCAGTTGCTTCAACCATAATTTTACTATAGCATCCCTAATTAATTATTATAAGTTAGTATAATAAATCATAATAATTAGCAACATAAAATAATTAAAAAGATGTAAAAAAATTTATTGACTTCCTAAATTTTATTACTGCCATATAAATTAGGACATAAGAAAAAATATTATAAATCACAATAATTAATAATTTAAAATATTTTTAAAATATATATAAAATTTTTATTTAATTCTTAAAATTATATTAATATTATATAAAATTAAAAAAAAAGATGTAATAAATATTATTTAAAAATATTATAAATTATAATAATTAATATAAATATTTTTTATGTTGAGTCCGTACTAGCACGGTTCATATCACCCCTAGTAGTTCTAATATAGACGTACTCAGTTTTGATTCTTCCTTTCACGTAACCCCACGTCATTCTTGACAGATATGAGTTACTGGTGTGACTTTGTCACCTTCATATGTGGACAAATATAGTGGCAAAATTAAGAATTTATTAAAATACTATAGTGCTCAATTCTTGATTCCTCCTTTCACTTAGCCCAACGTCATTCTTGACAGATGTCAATTCCTAGTATGATTTTTGTCACCTTCTTTTGCATGTATATGTGGACAAATATAGTGGCAAAATTAAGAATTTCTTCTCTTATATTATACTAATTGACTACGACCGTGCTATACACAGCTCAATATTAATTATTAAAATTTTTACATTATAGATAATTTTATTATTTAATTAAAATTTTAATTTATTTAGTTGATAAATTTCTAGTTAGACATATATTATTATATTTAGATTAATAAAATTTATATAAGAATAGTTTAAATTATTAATGCGACATCCATATAATTTTGAGAGTCAATTAATTTTTTTTTTTTACTTTTCACATAGTAATTATGAAATATATACTTTTTATGTAATTTTCAAATAAAAATGTTACTCTTTTTGTCCTAACTTTTGTGACATTGATAGTCAATTATATTTTTAAAAAAATTTAAGTTTTTAATTATTTAGATTTATAATAATTTTTTTCGATTTCAATTTAAGTGACATTGATATATCAATTTCGAGAGTCAACCAAATATTTTATATCCTTTAAATTTTTTAAGTTGTTAATTATTGTGATTAATATTTTTTTTTACGTATTTTTTGGTATGTATAATAACAGACTCATTATTTTTTTTAGATATTTTAAGTTGTAAATATTGTAATTTATTATGTATTTTTCTTGAATATACTATAGGGGCATGACCCGTGTCAGCACGGGCCTAACAAATCAAGCATTTAAATTTGTATAAATAACATAAATACCAACCTTTTAAAAGTAATTACACTCTCTTCCACTTTTTTAATTACCTTCCTCTCTCTCTATTAATATAGATAACATAGCCGACATATACATAGCATTCTTCTGTGTATATGTGAAATTTTTATAATATGTTTAGGGAATTGAGATTTTTTGTATTATTGAAAAAATAAATTGTGTATTTGTATAATTTTTAGTTTAAATTTTTAATGAAAACATTCAAGTTTTCTCTCAATAGAAATAGTAAATATAATGCCCATAATTGAAATTAAAACGGACATGTATCAACAATTCAAAGGTTTTCTATATATGAATATGGCGTAAGTTGCTCTTTACAATAGCACAGTAAAACATAAACTTTGTCCTTCCAACAATCAATCCAAGTCTTAGTTACTGCATTTTTTTTTAGCTTATGCTGCTTCTTGCAACAAACTCTCAACTCAATTGCTCAAAGTTGACATCGGTTATCCTGCTTCAATCAATAGTATACAAACTTCTTTTCTTTAACAAAATACCTGGTAGTGCAGCTGTAATATATGGAAGACCACTGAATTGTCTGCAAACTTCACAATGCAATTCAAGTAGAGGTCGACTAATTCTTTTCCATCTAAATGTGCACTGGAAAAATGAAAAGAAAATACAATTGAAAGTAGCTAAATTATACATTGCACAGAAAGTTGAACTTTCTAGAAACTATTGATAGTGCATAATGATTAATGGAACAAAAGGAACTCACATGTGATCTTTGTTGTTCACCGTGTGTCCCCGCAGAAATAGGCATGGAATTAAACTGATGGAGATGAATTTGAAGGAGGGGTCACTGGTAGAGAGGTACATTTTTGCCAATTGGAGGAGAAGTTGTTTACTGAAAGAGGACTTTCTGGAACTACCTTACGATCAATCTCAGTGTACTTCAGCCCATATGCAGAAAAAACTTGACTAAATCGTATTTGGAGGGAAAGATCTGCTCGTTCATGCTTGGGCCCAAGCCGGAAACCATATTCGAGGATTTCCTTCTGTATAAATCAGCCTGCATGTACCCAAATTATAAGAATTTCTTGTTACATCTGGTAATATTAAGTCAGATCTTTTAACTTAATGTAATTGCACACTTGTTAATTTTTTTTCCCTATCATTTGATTAACATTGCTTATGATAACTTTTAGAAAGACGAGTGGAAAAAAAAAATACCCAATGTTATTATCTATATCATTAGAGGCTTCCGTTGGCCAAATGTACAACATTTTCATTTTCCTGCAAAATCTTTTTAAAATCATTTTCATGATTAGTTAAGTGTATCTAGGCATTCATGTAGTGCTTGTTGGGTTCAAAATCTAGAGGGCGTCATGCGGAAGCTATTAGTTGTAAATTATTGAGACGATAAATCAGACGAAAAGAAAAACATACTAAAAATATGATTATTATATAGTTTGACCAATTGACCTACATATAAAAACCTAATATAAAAGAAAACATAAAATTATTAGAGAGATCTCACTAAACAAAGACTACATTGTGATGCTATTGTGTTATGATATGAGAGGAGGTCTTCTATTTATAGATGTCCAAAACTTTTCCTCCAAGAAAGAGGTTAGCCAAATATGAAAAAGAATTATATTTTTTTCTTTCAGAAAAAATAAAAGGAAAAGTAAAAGTAATTATGAAAACTTTTATTTTCCTTCAAAGAAAAAATAAAACTTAAATATAGTAAAAAAATCAGGACAAAAACTCTAACAAATCTCTCCCTTTTGGCTTGATTTTCTTCACTTGATCCATTTCCTCTTCATATCACGTGAATGAACTTCGTTCTTGATATAATCTTCATAACTACTGCTTGCTATGGTTAAAAATAAAGTTCAAAATATCATGGTTAAAAATTGATTTAAAAGTAATATTTTATTTTTATTTTTAAAGATGCAGCAGCAGAAGTGTTGAAAATATGGTTGAAACTTGTTCTCCACATGTAGTTCGACAAAAATCTTCATTATCATCCAAATTATTGCAGCTTGATTTTAAAACCGCTTTGAACCTGTTTAATCTCGTCACCACACCATTGAACCATTGAACCATAAGCTCTGATACCACTTGTTGGGTTCGAAATCGAGAGGGCATCATGCGAAAGCTATTAGTTGCAAACTATTGAGACGATAAATCAGACGAAAAGAAAAACATACTAAAAACATAATTATTATATAGTTTGGTCAATTGACCTACATATAAAAACCTAATATAAAAGAAAACATAAAATTATTAGAGAGAAAATCTCCCCCTAAACAAAGACACTTTAAAGACTACATTGTGGATGTTATTGTGTTATAGTATGAGAGGAGGTCTTCTATTTATAGATGTCCAAAACTTTTACATTGTGGATGCTATTGTGTTATGGTATGAGAGGAGGTCTTATAAATTCTATTTATAGATGTCCAAAACATTTCCTCCAAGAAAGAGGTTAGCCAAATATGGAAAAGAATTATATTTTTTTCTTTCAGGAAAAGTAAAAGTAATTATGGTAACTTTTATTTTCCATCTAAGAAACTATAAAACTTAAATATAGTACTGTAAGCAGAAGGATCAGATGCTTGGTGATAGTTGTGAGCGGTAGGAGCACATTATATCAAGCACTGTAAATGAGACTAACATCCTACATTCCTCATGTGATGTATAAACATTATCCTTGATAAATATTTTCAAAAAACTTTAAAAAAGATAATACCTGAAAATAATAAAACATTTCAAAGTCACACTCAACACCTCATCGTACCCAAAACTTATGGCTTTTGTAATGCAGAAGAAATAACAGTTCTGCAGAATCCCATATATGATCCATTTTGTTAGGGGAAAGCAAAACGGTCTCAGGACAGCAAGACCAACTATGAACACTGAGGAAATAATTTGCCATTTCTTTTAATAGTCTGTGAATTAAATGTCTAATAGGTCTATCACGGACCATTAGAGCAGAACTATCAACAACAACAAAAACAAACAACCCAATACAGTCCCATAGGCAGAGAATAGAATTATCCATCCAAATATCATATCACGGGAAAGAACAAATGAATACCAAACATCCTAAACTACTTCTACTCACGTTTAGTGGAATTATTCTAGATTAAGCTTCACATCAAAGATCTAAACATCCTAAGAACACCTGAATTTCAGTAGGAACAGTAATGGTGGAACACCAACTGACATAGGAGCCTGAACAACAACTCTGCAAAAGCAGGGTAAAGGCAAGAATGTTTTAAGTGGTTCTGTCGTGAACTAATCTTAACATCACCTTCTGGATCTATTTCAAATAGCCAGGAAAACTTGTAACTTTCAAATAGCATCTTATTGATTTAGTAAAGCTATTAAAACAAACTATTTACCATAAGTAGTTGAGACAAATAAAAATAAAGGATAAGGCCGGACAAAGGAGATGGTTCCATCGTTTTCTATTCCTATTGTAAGAATATCCATTTTTCTACAAGCAGAAATGGAATTTTCGAATCTAAGGCTCCAAAAAACAGTTTTAACTGTCAAATATGGTGGCGCTACTTACAAAAATAAAGAACCCAAAATATCAAATAAGGTGTGATTATAGTACCATAGACCATATTTGAAATATTTCAATACAACAACATAAGCAAATTGAAACATTTTACGAAAAAAGAACATATGCTTACGTTAGATATTCATAGAACAAACCCATGACAATCAAGGAAGGGTGTTAGCACAAGATTTAGAAAGCAATCCTGCTCGTCAATGTCACAGCAAATAAGCGCACATTGAGGTTATAAATGCAAAGGTGAGATCCCCGAATTGTCACTCCCATGCTTCAACCACTATTGTCATCTCCTTTGGGACTATGTGCAATATAGAAATAGCTTTTCGAACTACCAAAACCTCAATTTTGTGATCAAAATGAAGGATCTAGTTCTAGGGGCGGCTCAAGCACTTCGGTGGCCTAAGGCGAAAATTGAATGAAGGCCTTAATTTTTTAAGAAAAAATAAATATATATCTTCTTATAAAGTCTATATTTTTTATATTTTTAGATGCAAAGTCGTTAACATTTTTTTATAGTTGATTTCTTCTAATAATTTTTTCATTAATATAACTAATGCATTTAATCTTTCCCTGAGACATAGTACTTTAAAGTTTAAATACATCAAATTTCTAATAATTCTTTACTTTTATATAAAAAGTTTGTTTTTTCTACGAATAGTACTTGATAATTTTTTTATATAAAAAGTTTGTTTTTTCTACGAATAGTACTTGATAATTTTTTTTTATAAAAAGTCTAACATATTATTATAAAAAAATGAGGCCTCAAATTTGGGGGCCTAAGGCGGTTGCCTATTTTCTTAACATGTAGAGCCGGCCCTGTCTAGTTCTACTTGTAAAAATTCTGCCAAAGTCTAAGCTCTCACACTTCTCATATCAATTTTTATTTTTTTTTGAAACTGGTAACTTTACTTTCCATACAAAATTTCCAAGTCCACACCCGCCATAAGGATTTCTTTTGTGACTATTATTTCAATCAGGTTGCACCCACACCTAGCAAGTTTATCATGTAAGCACAAGCAGATATTTTCCAGTATACATTATATAAAACTTGACAATTCACCACAAAAAGAACAACACGAATTCTTGAATCCACACTTGTATACTCTTCATTCTAGTTGTCATTTCTATTTGCAAGTAAACGATTTTCATAAAGCAAAAAAGAAGAGAGACAGATTGATTGGCTATTAGAGCCAGTAGCTAATAATCATTTAATTAGCATTTGCATAATGTACTTCTGAAAGCAAGAGATGCAAGTATTGGAATCATGCACCATGCACATTTGTGTTTATTGATTACGAAGAGTCACTACCAACTAAAAATCTCGGAGATAATCCATATGAAGATTAAATTTAATTCAAAAATGTTGCCACTGTTTCATTTGTAAACATGACGACATAAATTAGAAGATGACTATCCAAAAAAACAAAAATCAAGCCACAGTTAAAGACCTCATACAACAACAACTACTACTACTATTACACCACAATCACAATCAAAACAAAGACCTCATGCCTCCATAAAATATTTAGTTTTCCAAATGCAAATGGACGGAAAGGTATATGAAAGATCTCACCTCAAAGTCTTTCTTTTCATCCTTGAAGCTAGGTGAATTCATCAAAAGCTTCATCTTCTTTAAACTCATAAAATAATTTGAACACCACTTCAAAAATCAACATAATCTCCGTATATCTCTGAATCTAAAAGGCTTGTAATTGTAGAGGAAAGTGTGTAAAATCAAAATCGTATACTACACACATCCACAGAAGAGGAGATGATAAGGATCTGGGAGGACACGTATCTACACAAAAGGTATCTGCAGGACACGTACATGAGCGATGAAGTTAAATGACCAAATATCCTTGCTTGCAGTTTTAATGACCGGAAGCATCCATGTAGAAATCAGCTCTTATATAATATAGACTAGATGACGGATGCCTTGCGCGCACGGGCTCAATATATATGATACAATAAATATTGAAATGGTTAATGATAGTGATATTTCACTTTCGTTATTTCAGTAAGTAATGTAATTAAAAAAAAGCTTGTCAATTAAAAAAAATTTCTCCACTCAAATCTATATATACTTATATATTTCATAAGTGATAAGTACACTGCCATTATTTATATTTTCACTGTTTTATAAAAGAATTGGTATTAACAAAAGGATAAACAACATTGATGTTGCGATCGACAAAAAACATGTAGAGAATAAGAAAAAGTGTTTTAGTGATAGTAATATAAAAAGAAAAAAGTTCAAGCATTGATGATGTTAATTATAGCACATACCTTGTGTTTTTTATTTTTCATTCGAGCTTTCAAAAAGACAGTACAAAAGCCAAAAAAGATTAACATTACTGCAGAAGAATATAGCATATAAAAGTGAGAAGTACAATTCAGAAGGAAATATAGAAGTAAAGGAGATGAAAGTAATGTATCTTTCAGTCCCTTTTAAGAGGGTGTTTGCTGCTGGAAGGTTGCGCTAGTTCTAAGTTGATATCAGTGATTTTATGCTTACCTGCTTTCACAATGCTTGGTGTTTTGATGCTTCCATTTTCCTCATAGTGATAAAGCATATTGCATCTTAGAAATTCATTTGGTGTTCTACTTTTTTTATTATCCTAAAATTTTAAATGAAAACAATTTTTTTCATTTCAGAGTCAAAACTCTAAAAAGTATCCTTTTGAATTGAATGAAGCTTCAAACATGCCCAACAAGTTCTATAAAATTCAACCAAAAAACACACCTTCACATAAAGAACACAAATAAGAAGAACAAATTCATCCTTTTGTTCACTGAAATCATACGCATACTTCCCATAAAGAGAAGTTTCAGAAGCATTTTCGTCAAGGTGAACAAATAGTCAAATACAGATGCTAGGTAATAACTCAGACAATTAAAGACTAAAATTTTAGCCTAAAAAGCAAACAACAAAAAAGAAAAAGGGAAACAAGATTATAAGTAGCTAAAATTTGAGAAAGTTATATGGATTTACTTGATTAATTTATTAATTATGATTTATTTGATAAAATTAGATTTAGATATTCCCCAAAATATTATTTAAATGAATAACGTACAAAAATATAAAGAATTAAAGCAAATAATATCTGAAAAGCGTAAAGAATTAAAAATAAGGATAGAAAGACTACAATATAACATAACTGTCGGAGTTAGTAAAAACTCAATAAATGCACAAAAAGAAGAAATATCAAATTTAGAATCAACAATAGATAGTCTAGAATATACATACCAACATGATCTATTAAAAATTAAATAAAAAATGAACAAAGAAAATTTATAATAGACGAAAAAACATATGAAAATCACGAAGGATTAAAAATAAAAGTAGTATTTTCTAATTTAGGTAGAAGGTATAAGAAAATAGGTGAAAATTTATATTTAATGTTAGAAACAAAAGAATTAAAATTAGAAGATAAATTGACAGCTATGGTGAGAATAGAAAAAGAAAACGAAGAAATAGATAGAAAAAAGGAAATAGAAAAAATAAAACAACAAACTACAGAAGAAATACGAAAAATAGAAGAAATTAAAAATAGTAGGATTGCTGAATTAGAAAAAGAACTACAAATGCTAAAAGATCTGTATGAAAAAAGACAGAAAGAAAAAGAAGAAAAAAATAAAGAACAAAAATTATTAAATGAGATAAATCAATTTAAAGAAAAATAGAAATAAACAATAAAGAAATAGAAACAAAGGAATTAGAAATTAATACAATAGATGTTGAAGAAACAGATAATTATGATTCAGAAGATAGTGAAACATATACAGAAATCTTAACAAATACAAAAAATTTAGGAATCAATGGAAAACAAGAAGTAATTAATGAAGAAAACTTATAAAATATAAACACGAAAATAAACACTCTTGATAAAAAAAAAAGATGAAAATATAATACCTAGAACATCAGAAATAAGAAAACCTACATATTATAAGAATAAGTTTAAAAAATATAATCTAAAGAATGAATATGACAAATGGACCCCAAAACAAATAGTTAATAAAAATTATAACTTTTTAGACTTAGATTGTGTAATAGATACAGAAAAAACAATACAATTATGGATAGGATATATGACAAAACAATTATTAGATAATAATATAAATGTAATAGATGCACCAGAATATATAGAAAGAACACTAATAGGAACAGTGAAATTATGATTTTTAAATCTAACTGAAAATAGTAAAAGAGTATTAAGAACTGACAAACCCACAGAAGGAACATCATCAACAACTACAACTAAATAAACACCTATAGAATTATTAAAAAAAATATGAAACAACTATAAAAGACGAATTTAGTAGCATGACAACAACAGAAGAAGAACAAAATGAAGAGAAAGATACAAATAGGAATTTAATGTTAAAATTAACAATATGTAATATGTGCTACATAGATGAATATACTTGCGCATTTAAAGAATATTATTATAAAGGAGCATATAATACAGAAGAAAGTAAAGAAATAAGAAAATTATATTTTAGTAAATTACCTGAACCATTTAGTTCAAAAATAATAAAGAGTTGGGATGAAGCAAAAATAGTAGATACTCTAGGAGCAAGAACAAAATTTTTACAACAATGGTATAGAAATCTATGTGAAAAATATAGAGAAGAAATAAAAATGGAAAAAACATTAATAAGAAATTTAGCATGTTGCAAAGATAAAATAGCACCTCAATTTGGATGCGAAGAAAGATATTATAAGAAAAGAAAAAGACATAAGAAATATAAGAAATACAAAAAATCAAAATATAAGTATAAGAAACCAAGAAAAAGATATTATGTAAAAAAATTATAAACATAAAAGACCATATAGGAAAAAGAAATCTATAAAGGAATGTACTTGTTATAATTGCGGAAAATTAGGACATTTAGCTAGAGATTGTAAATTACCTAAAAACCTAAAAAATAAACAAATATCATAAATAAAAATAGAAAATACAGAATATATGCAGATAGATTATATAGATTACGAATTAGAAAGTGAAGACAGTATATATGAAATTTCAGAGAATGAAACAGATAATGAAATAAAAGATAATGAAATAGATAGTGAATTGACGAATTAAATGACTGAAGAAGATATACAGATAAACCAAATGACTGAAGAAGATATAAAAATAATAACAAAAGAAGACTATTTAAATGATGAAGGAACAAATCAAAAAATAATATTTGATAAAAATGTATTTGATGAAATAAAAGGAAAAGAGTTAGACTTAAGTGTAGAAAAAATATTTAAAATACCAACAATAAAAAATATATTTACTAGGAAAAAGGAAGAATATTATGTAGTAAGCCAAAAAGAACATGTAATAGACTGCAGATATGCAAAAGGTAAAGCTAGTATACCACTAGTAACAAAAAGGATAATAAATAAAGAAATAAACGATATAAAAAGTAGAGACCCAATAAAATATGTACACCTTGGAGGTACAGAGATATTGATAAAAGCATGTTTTAGAGAAGGAATAGATACACCAATAGAACTATATTTAGCAGATGATAGGATTATAAAACCTATAGAAAAAAGTATAATAACTGTCATAAAAGGAAATTTAATATACCAAAAATTTTAATTTATAATAAGTGCAAATTATTCAGTAGCAATAATAGATAAAAATATAGATAAATCATTGGTATTATATTGGAAAATATCAGGAATAGAACTAACCCCAGGAAGTAAAATATTTACAGCAAGATGTAAAAATCTATATGTATTAACTACAAAACACAAAATAACAGGAAAAAATAAAATTAATAAAATACAAATAGAAAGTCCTTTTGAACAATTCGTAAAAACAATTGATAATAATGATTATAGTTACAAAAATATAGACATAGAAGAAGATTTAGAAATAATAAATGATAGAATAAGTACAACAAAAAGAATAGCTTATGAAAAACCAGAATCATCAAGTTCATCAAAAAGAACAAGTTATAAAACAAGTTCAATAGTTAATTTAAATCAATATTACATAACAGGAACAATAAATGAAAAGGAATATTTAATACTCTTAAATACAGGACAAGAAGAAAATTATATAGCAAAATATCTAGTAAAAAATGAGAAAATAAAATCTGATAATAATATATGCTCAGATCTACCAAGAAGCTTAATAAACACTAAAAATATAGCAAAAAAGAAATAACAATAGGAGTTAGAAAAATAAAAATAAAATTTGAAATAAAGGAAGAAATGCAAAAAACAGACATAATATTAAGAATTAAGTGGCTAGAACAAGTAAAACCATACAATATAGAACATACACAATTATCTATAACATATAATAGAGAAAGATTATTCCTAAGAAGAGCTTTAACGTGATATGAAAATATATGTATTAATGAAGATAGTAGTAGAAGGATATTACAGTAGATATTGTACGCCTATGATAGATACAGGAGCAGAAGCTAATTTATGTAGATATAATTATTTACCAGAAAGTAAATGGGATAAATTAAAAACACCAATAATAGTTAAAGGATTTAATAACGAAGGAAGTTTAATTACTTATAAAGCTAAGAATGTAAAAACACAAGTATGAGATAAAATATTAACAATAGAAGAAATCTATAATTATGAGCTAACATAAAAAAATATACTTTTAGGAATGCCGTTTTTAGATAAATTATACCCACATATAATAACTAGAACAGATTGGTGGTTTACAACACCATGTAAACAGAAAGTAAGAGCAAGAAGAGTTATTAATAAAATAAGAAAGAAAACTGATTGGATAGAAGGAAGTGAAAAAATTACACAAAAATTAAAAAATATAAAAAATACTGAAGATACAATAGAACTGGTCGTATTTTCAATAAATAAAAAGGAAATAACTATATTTTTAATAAATAAGATAGAAATAATTAAGAAAAAATTAGAACAATTATATAGTGAAGATCCATTAAAAGGATGAGAAAAACATAAAACCACTATAAAAATTGAATTAGTAGATAAAAATAACATAATAACCCAGAAATCATTAACATATAATTTTGATGATTTAAAAGAATTTAAAATGCATATAGAAGAATTATTAGAAAAACAATATATACAAAAAAATAATAGTAAACATAATAGCTCAGTATTTATAGTAAATAAACATAGTGAACAAAAAAGAGGAAAAAGTAGGATGGTTATTGATTATAGAAATTTAAATGCAAAAACAATGACTTATAATTACTCAATACCAAACAAGATATTAAAAATAAGGCAACTACAAGGATATAATTATTTTAGTAAATTTGATTGTAAATCAGGATTTTACCATTTAAAGTTAGAAGAAGAATCTAAGGAATTAACCGTATTTACGGTACCACAAGAATTTTATGAATAGAATGTACTACCATTTGGATATAAAAATGCACCAGGTAGATATCAACATTTTATGGATAGCTATTTTAAACAATTACCTAATTGTATAGTATACATAGATGATATACTATTATATACAAAAACTAAAGAAGAACATTTAAAATTATTAGAACAATTTACAGATATAATAGAAAAATCAGGAATAAGTTTAAGTGAGAAGAAAACAGAAATTATGAAAAATCAGATAGAATTTTTAGGAATACAAATAGATAAACGTGGAGTCAAAATGCAACAACATATAGTTCAAAAAATAATAAATTCAGAAGAAGAATTAGATACAAAAAAAGAAATTACAATCATTTTTAGGATTAGTAAACCAAGTAAGAGAATATATTCCAAAATTAGTAGAAAACTTAAAATCATTACAGAAAAAATTAAAAAAGAATGTAGAATATAGATATAATGAAGAAGACAAAAAACAGGTACATAAAATAAAATTACATTATAAAGAGTTACCAAAATTACAATTTCCAGATGAAAATAAATTTTTTACATATATAGTAGAAGCTGATGCAAGTGAATATAGTTATGGAGGAGTACTCAAATATAGGTATGAAGAAGAAAAATTAGAACATCATTGTAGATATTATTCAGGAACGTTTAACGAAACAGAAATAAAATGGGAAATAAATAGAAAAGAATTATGTTCTTTATATAAATGTTTAATAGCATTTGAACCATATATCGTGTATAACAAGTTTATTTTTAGAACAAATAATACACAGGTACGATGGTGGCTAACAAGAAAAATACAAAATTCAGTTACGACAAAGAAAATTCGGAGACTAGTATTAAATATACTGAATTTTACATTTACAATTGAAGTAATCAATACTAACAAAAATATCATTGCAGATTACTTATCAAGACAAAGCTACTCAAACTGATTTACCAATGGAAGAGGCTAATGCCAAAGATACCCAGACTGATTTATTGCTCCAAATGTTTAAACAAATGGAGTTATTACAAGAACGAGTTATTACATTAACTACTGAAGTTACAAATGTAAAAGTGCAAGTCGAGCACTATAAAAAACAAGATACTGTGCAGCAAGAGCACATTAAAAAACTAGACCTAGAAGGTGAAGATGAGAAACACCTTAAAACTCAAATTACTGCCGAAACTTCAATTACAGCTGCAGGAACATCTAAAGGGAAAAATATAGTCACTCAAAATAGACCTGAAATACCAAAGAAAAAGAATTATAACCTCAGCCAAATATTTTCAAAACCATATATAGCAAATATACAAAATTTAGAAGCATTTGCACCTCCTTAGATACATACCTATTCTGAATCACTTAATCAAGAAAAACAAACATATAATTATTCTTCTCGTAAATACATTGACAACATACACACCTTACAAACCTTATTAAATACCAAACCTATTCAAAGTGAAGAGCTAGCCACACAACAAAAAGGATATATTACCCAGAAATGCCAAAATTACAATAAACTTATTGCCTTACCAGGTACAAGCCCAAATTTTATTAAATCATGTTACTATTATGGATTATTATCTACGGTTTACACAACCAATGGAGAAGAGTTAGCAGGATTCCCAGAAATTCACAAAGAATTTATGACTTACAAGAGAATTACCAATGGACAATTATTCTATGTTCGATTTTATTCCACACCAGCAGAAATATTATTTGACGAAATTAAACAGACTACTAATGTGGTCAAAATGGGTATGACCAGAGATTATATTATTTCGGAAGAAATATGTGAACAGACCGAGATACCAAAAATGCAGATACCAGCATTTTACCGCAACAAAAGAGTTATTGGAATAAGTAATATATTATCAGAGTTACTTAATAATTATTCAAATAAAAAGCCAGTTTGGATAGATAATTCAAGGAATCAAGCATTGATTTATTCAACTTGCAAAGAAGTTAGAGACCATGACATGGAAGAACTTAGAAAATGGGGATTAACACTCCTCAGACCAGAAGAACAACCATTAACAAGATCTATCAGTAAAGGAATTATTTCAGAAGAAGCCATGGATCAATTTTGTGAAAAAGTTGGCCAAAAATACTAAGACCACATATGCAGCAGATGTAGTGGCAAGCACAACTTTATTCCAGATGTGATGCTACACTGACAAAAAATAGAGAAGATAACCAAAGCAGATATGGAAGAAAGAGATAAAAACAAAAGACATGTGAGTAAAATAGCATAACTTTACTTTACGTAAATTGTATAAAGTTTGTAAAATCTTTAGATAGAATAGATTTTTTTGACTTTTCAAGCCAAAAACATTTATAAATTTTGTCTTATAGTTAGATATTAAAGTCTTTGTAAAGACTTTCATGTAAAATATGTCAGAACCTTAATTAGGTTAGGTAGAAAAAGACTTTTCAAGTCTTTAGATTTTTTTTAGAAACGTGTAAAATCATGTAAAGTTTCTCATTATAAATAGAAGGCATCGGAGGCATAAGAAGGACAAGCCTTCATGTGTTGAAGCAAAAACTCTCTCTCTTGTCCACAACAAATATTTTGTTTATTCATTTAAAAACAGGTATATTTCAATGGAAAAATCTATGGAGGAACAAAACTTAGGATTATCAAACTTACCAGAACAGGTATATTTATTCAGTATTATGAATAGCTAAATTCATAATTCCTAACAATCATGATATAATAAGATAAGTTCATGTTAGTTACTTTATAGTAGAATTATTCGAAGAATAGCATGTTAAGAAGTTTATTAGCAAGGTGAAAACGGAGAAAAATTTCTAAGAACTATGTCATCCTAAAGGTGGAACCAATAAGGCAAGAAGCAGTGGTGGGGAGTAGCCAGAGTTGAGGCGTTGTTTAAGGGAAAAGTATCTGGATTACCATGCTAATAGTGACCGACGAACATGTTATTTAAGAATGATCTAGTATATAGTAATCTAATATGATCATATTTTGTTATGTGTATGATTGAAGGGAATATTTTAAAAATAGCAATTTTATGAAAAATGAATAATTATTTATCTGACGAAATGGTAGATAAATTTAAAATACTTATTTTGTATTCACTTAAGGATATAAAAGTAGTAGATATAAGAAAAATCATATTAGAAGAAGCATTTGGTAAATATTATATGACTAGAATAAATTACATACCATGCCTACCTAACTACTCTTACAAATACTTACCATGATAAATTACATATATCTAGAATTTTGGGAAAAAAATATGAGAAACATACAATTAGTAAAAAAATAGATGAAAGTAAATTTAGACAAATACATGGAAACTAAAGATATAAAATATATAGAATTTCTTAATGAAAATATGCAAGAACTACTTAGACTAAAACAAACAACTGAAAGATATTATGAAAAAGCATTTAATCAAGCTTAAATGACAGATGATATTAAAATACTTGTTTTATATATACTTAGAGATATAGAAATCATAGACATAAAGAAAATAATATGAGAAAAATTACAAGATTATGAAGAGGAAGAATTATTAAACAGTATAGAAAACTTACTCATATATTATGAACATCAATACTATTTAGATTCAGATGGATATTACATAGACTAAAAATGTCAGAATATATTAAGAAAATTAGAGAAAACCAAGAAGACCTACATAAAGAAATTAATTATAGAAAACAAATTAGAGAAATAATGAAAAATCTAATAGAAAAATTAAAATGGATAGACGAAACCTTGAAAAATTTAGAAAAAAGCAAGGATAAAAGTTTAGATAGTTTAAAAAATTCATTAAGAAGAGAACAAGAAAAAATAGTTAATAGTATAAATAACCTCAAACAAGATATTAAATATAATACAAGAAGAATAGATTATTATACATTTACTTTAGAAGAATAAAATGATAAACTACGAATATTTAAAATACTGGAAACAAGAAATGGAAGAAATAAGATTAACAGAAAACCTTATAGAAACGAATTTAATTGAATATTTTAAAACAAAAGATATAGAATATTCAGAATATCTTAAAAATAATATAGAAGACTTACAAAAACTAAGAGAAAAAGCAAAAGAATATTATAGCAAAGCATTTAATCAACTACCATTTAATCACCCCAAAATATGAATATCAGTAAAATTGAATATATTAATAAAATATATGAAAATAAAAAATACAAGAACGAAGAAAAAAAGTTAATGAATATTACTACAAAGCATTTAACAATTACATAAATTAATGGATACATCGTACGAAAAGAATAAATCATTAAAAGAAATCGAAACCCAACTATATAGTTTATACCAAGAATACAAAAGATTACATAGTACTAACGAGGATCCTAGAACACTAGATAATTTAATTACGATAATATCTAATTTAGAATATGAATTAATAAAACATCTTAAGTCAAGAAGATAAAAATGAAAAATATTTCAATCGATAATATTCACAAAATACATTATATAGAAATAAATACTTATTACCCAATAACTATTTATTTCTTAGTAAAGTTACCGCGCCTAATCCGCACCCTCCTACAAGCAAAAACTCTCTCTCTTGTCCACAACAAATATTTTGCTTATTCATTTAAAAACATGTATATTTCAATGGAAAAATCTATGGAGGAACAAAACTTAGGATTATCAAACTTACCAGAATAGGTATATTTATTCAGTATTATGAATAGCTAAATTCATAATTCCTAACAATCATGATATAATAAGATAAGTTCATGTTAATTACTTTATAGTAGATCTAATTTAGAATATGAATTAACAAAACATCTTAAGTCAAGAAGATAAAAATGAAAAATATTTCAATCGATAATATTCACAAAATACATTATATAAAAATAAATACTTATTACCCAAAAACTATTTATTTCTTAGTAAAGTTACCGCGCCTAATCCGCACCCCTACCCAATAAGTATTTATTTCTTAGTAAAGTTACCGCGTCTAATCTGTCTTTGCACTGCCTTCGGTTCTTCTATTTATAACTGAAATTTACATATGATTTCTTTACACGTTTCCTAAAATGACTTGAAAAATCAAAGTCTATACTAGTCTAGGTTAGACTAATTAATTCTTACAAAAAAATCTTCATCTTTTAAAAGAAAACTTTGACATAAAACACTAAATGACAAAAAAAACTAAATGCCTAAGACTTTACATCAAAATATTTTACGTAAAGTAAAGTTATGCTAATTTATTCACATATCTTTTGTCTTTATCTCTTTCTTTCGTATTTGCTTTGGTTATCTTCTCTATTTTTTGTCAGTATAACATCACATCTGGAATAAAGTTGTGCTTGCCACTACATCTGCTGAATATGTGGGCCAACTTTTTCACAAAATTGATCCATAGCGTCTTCTGAAATAATTCCCTTACTGAAAAATGCCTTTGACAAACACACCAAATTCCTTTACTTTTTCTAGCAGTTTCTTTCACTTCCCATAGAAAAAAATTCTTTCATTTTCCTACCAAACAAGCACTGATCACCTCAGCCAAGAAAAAAGAACAATTAAGGGAATTCAGAGAGGCAAATCACCCCCCTAAATTTCCATAATTCACTCATATTCAAATATCACAAACATGGCAGCATTAAAATAGAAAAAAATGACTAACCCCTTTTTCTCTAATCACCTATCTTACTATTATGTGTGAATACAAATAAGTTCTTGAATGTTAAATGGAGATTCTTGATTAGTGTTGTGTACTATTTTTTTCATTTAGCCAAATAGGTAGAGAGGATATTAAAACCCCATATATACTTTTTATTAAGAAGAATATACCATTGTATGTCCTATTCTCTATTGTATGTATTCTGCTATATACTTTATTCTGCCGTACAAGCTAACAGTCAGCATCATCTGTGGAACACTTTCAATTTCAGAAGTTCATTTATTTTATTCAATTTCATATCAAGTCAAAATCAGAGAATCAAATTGGAGCGTAGGAATTAATTAAGCATCCACCAAACCGACCCAAAAAAAAGAAAAGAAAACACCAAAAAAATGAATAACCAGCAATCAACAAAAAAGCGAATAGCAGAGCAACAGAAGAACAGCAGTCAGTACCTCCCCAATAATCTAATTTCGAAATTCTGGAGTGAGTCCACCAGATGAAATTACCTGGAACAACAAAAATAAAAGAAAAACAATTAGCAAACAATAATTGATCAACCTAATTTTTTTTGAACCCTCAGCTAAAGACATCTTTATCCTGTAATTTGTCTATTCTTTAACTGATTTAGAACATGCATAAACTTGAAAAAAATTGTAATACAGATCCAGATATTTCACAACAATAATCGTATGAAAAAATAAAATTCACCTCTAAAGCTACAGAAAGTAGAGTATAAATACTATTACACAGAGAAGCAGCAGAATTCAAGTTTGAGCTCTTTTTACAAAATAAAAAATCAAAAATTACATCAGTTCAAATACTAAAATTACAACAAAAAAAATAAAAAATTTAACAACTTCTTAAAAGAAAAACCCCAAAAGAATTTTACCTTCACCCCAAATTAAAAACTTAACAACAAATTAAAGAAAAGCCCCCCAAAAAAAAATTACCTTCAACATATAACAATAGGGAGAAATTTAACAAATCAAAAATAAAAAATTTAACAATAAATTAAACAAAAATCTTATACTATACTCTCTTTTTACAAAACAAAAAATAAAAAATTTAACATCAAATTAAACAAAAATCTAACAAAATTTTACCTTAATTTATGATTTGGGACATGCAACAACAGAAAGAAGTGAAAAAAAAAATGAAAAGAAAAGGGGGAAAACATACCTTGCAATAAATAGCAGCTGGGGAAAACTTTGAATACAAAACAACAACAACTTTTTGATAGGGAATATGCAAAAAAAACTGATGAAGAAAATGAAAAAGAAACAGACAAGAAGAAGATTTTTTTTTAATAGGGAATATATATAAAAAAGGCTGATGAAGAAAATGGAAAGGGAACAAATAAAAAGCACGTAAGTCTTGATGTCGCACTGAACCGAAAAAATAAAAAGGCCACTCAACTAATTATATGTACAGGTGGAAAGGCAATCAATTGCAATAACGAAAATACCCTCAATCAATTAAAAATTGACATTAAGCAGGCATGTCAATCCATACTCACACTTCTATATAAGTAGAAAAGAAAAATAACAGATTAATTTTTTTTTAGATATTTAAAATTATTAACTATTATAATTTATAATACTTTTTATGTAATTTTTAAATAATATATGTTATTTTTCTTGTCCAAACTTTTGTGGCACTGATAGTCAATTATATTTTTTAAATTATTGTGATTTATAATATTTTTTCTATTCTAATTTAAGTAGCACAATGCTTAGATAACCATAATAATTAATTAAGGATGATATAGTACAAACCTATCTTAAATGACTTATAATAACCAATTAGAAGTGATATAGCAAAATTACTATAAAAATATCTGCTAAAAGAATTAAGTGGACTTCAAATAAGATGTCAAGTTAATTTAATATTAAATATTATTAATTTTTAATACTTAGATGACTTATAATAATTAATTAGAGATGATACAGTAAAATTATCGTTGAAGTAGCTAAAGCAGGCATGTAATAAATGTCTCTTTTATTTTATTTGTTAAATATAATTAATATTTTTAATATGTAAATGACATCTAATAATTAATTAGGAGTGATATAGTAAAATCACGGAGCAAGCACGTCAAATGGCGGCAAGCATGGATGTCGACGGTGTAGTGTGTGCTTCACCTGCCACACCGTGACTTCTTATATAGGAGAAAGAGGGAGTGAGGTGCTTCCGATCATTCTCTTGGTCGACCTTCACATGTTTGCTTCCTGATTTTAGTATCAATCTTAATTAATTATTATATATTATTTATATATTAAAAAATTAATAATATTTAATTAAAAATAAAATAGATATTTATGTCATGTCTTAGCTATATTATTTCTAATTGATTATTATAAGTCGTTTAAGTATTAAAAATTTAATAATATTTAATAAAAAAAATAAAATAGACATAAAATTCTAAACTAACTCCTCATGTTTTAAATTAAATTAACGTCTTATATGAGGCTCACTTAAATTTTTTTCATAAATATTTTTTTATATCACATCTAATTAGTTATTATGAGTCATTGAAGACATGTCAGTTTCACTACTTTAATCGTGATGTTTGATTGACTCTCGAAATTATATCAGTATCACTTATATTGGAATAGAAGAAAGTGTTACAAATCACAATAATTAAAAACTTAAATAATTTGTAAAATGTAGTTGACTATCAATGGCACAAGAGTTTAGACAAGAAGAGAGTATTTAAATTATAGTAGTTAACAACCTAAAATAATGTCTTGCAATACCAAAAATGTATTATAAATTACAATAGCTAACAACTTAACATTTAAAAACATATTAAAATGTAATTGATTATCCAAATTTTACGCGTGTCACATAAATTGAGACCAAAAAATACGTAAAAAAACATTATCACAATAACTAACAACTTAAGAAATTTAAAAGATATAAATGTGGGCAGACTCTCAAAATTATATTAGTTCCACTTAAATTGGAATTGAAGAAAAAGTATTATAAATCACAATAATTAAAAATTTAAATTATTTTAAATACATAATTGACTATCAATGTCGTAAAAGTTTGGACGAGGAGAGTAACATATATTAATTGAAAATTACATAAAGAGTATTATAAATTATAATAGTTAACAACTTAAAATGTCCAAAATAAATTAATCTGTTATATATTTTAAAAATATATAAAAAAAAATATTGTAAATCAACATAATTAATAGCTTAAAAAATTTAAAAGATATAACACATTTAGTTGACTGTCCAAATTATATCAGTGTTACTTAAAATCACTCATAGTTAATTATTATAAATCGTTTAAGTATTAAAAATATTAATAATATTTAATAAAATAGGTAAAATAGACTTAAAATGTAAATTAACACTTGATGTTTTAATTAACTTGACGTTTTATTTAATCCTACTTAAATTTTTTTTAAAAGTATTTTTTATTGCAATATTTCTATATCACTTTTAATTAGTTATTATGAGTCTTTTAAGACATGCCTGCTTCACTACTTTAATCGTGATATTTGATTGACTTTCAAAATTATTTCATTGTCACGTAAATTGGAATAGAATAAAAATTATTATAAATCATAATCACTAAAAACTTAAATTATTTTTAAAATATAATTGACTATCAATGCCACAAAAAATTAGACAAGGAAAGAGTATTATAAATTACAATAGCTAACGACTTAAAATAATAAATTACAGTGTCAAATAAGTATTGTAAATTACATAGTTAACAACTTAAAATATCTAAAAAAAAATATTAAAAATATAATTAATTATCTAAATTTTATTTATTTCACATAAATTGAGACCAAAAAATACGTAAAAAATATTATAAATCACAATAATTAACAACTTAAAAAATTTAAAAGATATAAAATATTTGACTGGCTCTCTAAATTATATTATTGCCACTTAAATTGGGGTAGAAGAAAAAGTATTATAAATCATAATAATTAAAAACTTAAAGTTATTTTAAAAATATAATTTACTATCAATGCCACAAAAGTTTAGATAAGGAGAGTAACATATATGATAAGCAGAGTAACATATATTAATTGAAAATTATATAAAAAAAGTATTATAAATTATAATAGTTACCAACTTAAAATGTTAAAAAAAAAAATCAATCTATTATATATTTTAAAAAAATACATAAAAAATACTATAATCACAATAATTAACAACTTAAAAATGGAAGGTATAACATATTTTATTGACTGTGAAATTATATTAGTGTCACTTAAATTGGAATCGAAGAAAAAATATTATAAATCTCGATAATTAAAAACTTAAATTATTTATAAATATAATTAACTATCAATGCCAATAAAGATTGGACAACAAAGATTAACATATATTATTTAAAAATTGCATAAAAATTATTATAGATTACAATAGTTAACAGCTTAAAATACCTAAAAACATATTAAAAATATGATTGATTATCTAAATTCAGTTTGTTCACATAAATTGAGACAAAAAAAATAACATTTATTGGATCCGTGCTGCATGAGCCCCTCAATATCTAGTTGGTAAAATAACTGTACATATGGAAAAAATTATATGTATATATATCTAAGAAAAAGGCAATTTAAATAGCATAGATGCAGAAACTCTAGCAGTAATTTACGGTTTAAATAGTTTTAAACTTTATATATTAAATAAGCCTGAAATATTAGTAAGAACAGACTGCGAGGCTATAGTAAAATTCTATCAAAAAATAAAAGAAAAGAATAGTAGTAAAAGGAGGTGGTTAAATTTCCTTGATGCCACTTCCATTTACAATATTGTTTTAGAACATATTAAAGGAAAAGATAATAACCTAACAGATCAGCTAAGTAGACTAATAAAAGAGGATAACTAATAATTTTTGTTTCAAGATGTATACAGACAAAGACAAAGAAAAGGAAGAAGTCTCATCCTCTCAAAACTACTTAAAGAAACTACTAAGCAACACTCATTACAGGCCACTAACAATATTGGAACATTCGAAATTAGAAAGGCTGATCTTCGGACCTCACAATCTCATCAGTTATGAGCCATCCAATTTGACTTTCAAACTTAGATCAGGTGTAAGGCTGGACAAACCACAGATCTGACTGATCGACAATTTATGGATTTTCTACAACAAGACACCTAGAGACACTAGATATTTTATTTTAGTTCTAAATGCTTTAAGCTATTATTTTACTGAGAAAGACAACACTAACAGATTTAAAATTTATGTTGTTCTTAGGGGAAAGACACAGGGAGTATTTCAGACTTGGATAGAGGTAATGAATTCTGTAAAGGACTATACAACCCCTCTCTATAAAGGCTTTAATGATTTAATAGAGGCATTAGATTATGCCCGCAAAAATATAGGGCCAAACTATTACATTAAGACCAAACATAAAAGAAGTTTTTCAATATAATATTAAAAAAGACACAGACAAAATTATATTTTGTGATCATTGTTCCTCCATGACTGGAGCTTTTAAAAGACTAAATTACGCCAATGAAATTTTAAAATAAGACAATGAAAATCTTATAAATGAAAAAGGACAAATGTCGGAACATATAAGTATTTTACAAGATCGTATAAAGATTCTTCATTATGAATTATCACAACAGACTCAGTAAATTTATGAGACTCAAATAATCTCAAAGAATTCTTCATCTTCTTAAAAAATGGATAAGAAAGGTGTGCATTCAGAAAGACCCACTGTATCAAAAAAAGATATAGCTAGTCCAACTCAAACGGTAGCTGGTAAAGACTCCTCAAATCCGTTAATGGGTGTGCATTCTCCAATGAATGTAGAAAGACCTACTGTATCGGGTAATGATACAACTAGTCCAGCTCAAACGGTAGCTGATAAAGACTGAAACAATATTTAATGAAAAGACATCCATTTGCTAAGAATATAAGAATAAGATATTGGTTTTTAAACAAAGAAATAATACAAAGAGCAGAAAAAACAGAACTAGAATTAATTTTAAGTAATTATTTAAAAGTATTAACTACACTAGAATTGAAATTTTTAAAAGAATATATAAGTGCTTTAACATGGGAATTAGAAGTGATATAGAACGTTATAATAGAATAATAAAACATTATAGAGAACAGTGTAAAATAACCGCTTCTTTAGGATAAATCACAGTATATGAAAACACATCCGTTTGCTAGACAAGTTCAAAGACCATACAATTAATTACATAAAAACTTAAAACATTTAAACAGAATTCTAAAAAAGGAACAAAATTTAATAGAAGAAATAAGAGTAGTAGAATCAATAGATTTACCAGAAGCAATTATATTTTCAGATCGCGAAAAACTTTTAGGCTGTGTAGACCATTTAATCCTTCTAAAAAATAAATTAGAACAGATTCAATATTGTATAAATTATTGAAATATTAGAATAAAATCAATTAGAGAAGAATGCAATATAGAGACATTTTGTCTAGGATAAGAACATCACAATAGATTCCTTCAAAAAAATAGAATATCTAGATTTGCAATTAAAAGCAGAAAAGAGACACAGGCGAATAAAAGATGATTCATTAATTAAATGTAATTGCGGTAGCGAAGAACATATTTTGCATGGGGAAGATTCTCAACTAAATACTATTATAGATCTCATAATAAATCTTGGAGAAGCAGTACAAAGAGAAGACAGTAAAATACTAAAGACTCTAGAAGTATTGAAAAACCTGAAAATTAAACAAAAGAAACTGTTAGATAAAATAGAGCAGAACTTTGATTTCCTAAAAAATCAACAAATAGAACTAGAAAGAAAAATTAAAGTAATAACAAATAAGGATATAAATTTTCTTAGTATAAATAACATAGAAAAGGAATTAAAAGATGTCACACCCCTTTTTCGCCCGATAGGATCGGAGTCAAAGGGTTTTTCCAATTAAAGTGACGATATTGAATAGGGATTAGTTTATTAACAGAGTCGCCACTTGGAATTGAGTTATGGTGTTCCAAGTCACCTTATTGAATCCCTAATCAAAAGGAAATGACTCTTATTATGGTCTGCGAAAACAGAAGATCGGGTAAGGAATTCTGTTGACCGAGGGGAAGGTGTGAGGCACCCCTCAAGTCCCGTGGTTCTAGCACGGTCGCTTTCATTGACTATTACCTGACATAAACTATTTTGAATAAATTATGTTTTAAAGCCTTGATTCGCTCATTTTTAATATATTAAAACTTGTCTATTATCTTATATTAAATAAATCGTGTGAAAATTAGATTTAGAAAAATATTTGTCAAAGTAAATTTATTGCATCTTTGAATTTTTTAAAAATCTCATAAAGATGCATATGCCGCATTCTTAATTGAGACAAATATTTTCGAACGTACCTAAAAATTGTCTAGCATTAAAGGCGTTGATTTATAAAAATCAAGACTATTTTTATTGATTTTATCTTCTTATTTTTATCTCACTTAATCTTTAATATTTAATAGCACAATAAAACTACAATAGAATAATCTCTTAAACAACGTGATTAAATCATATTGTGACCTAAAATATTGTAAACAAGAAAATAAACAAATATCCTACATTCAATAATTTAATATTAAATAAAACAATATATAAATCCACCGGAGAAAAAGAAATTATATTATCCAAAATTATACGCCGCCTTTTAATCTTAAGTGAATATTTTTGAAAATTTAACTTATAAAGAACATGAAAATAATTTAAAACAATGACTAAAGATACATCCTTAATTACACATGATAACATTTTTTATTATTATTATTATTTTTAAATTAATACATGTCAATATTTTTAAAAAAATTTGCAGAGTTAAAATTTTTATCTGACCTTAAATCATTTCAACTATATCAATGAAAATTAGAAAACAAATTTGAATATAATTACTTCACAGATTAATACCGAGAAAAGTACTAGTAGCACTAAGAATCCTAATCCTAATAATAATAATAATAATAATAATAATATAAAAAAAAAAAAAAACTTTCTATTATTTCTCAAAAAAAATAATTCATGAATAAGAGTAATAACTTTAAGGCTACAAATCAGTGTGTTTTGTGCACATTTTTTTTCTACGTATGCATATATTCTT
The DNA here is from genome assembly GCA_030864215.1 of Capsicum pubescens. Taxonomy (NCBI): domain Eukaryota; kingdom Viridiplantae; phylum Streptophyta; class Magnoliopsida; order Solanales; family Solanaceae; genus Capsicum; species Capsicum pubescens. The sequence goes on along the minus strand of CM061540.1, from coordinate 281,613,546 downwards.
TGGCGGCTAATTCGGTATTAGTGGTCAATTGTTGAATTTGTTATTGTATTTCAGTGAATAGAAAAATGGAGAAATCCTTATGTGTTATGTGAATATGAACTTGTCAGTATACAAATATATCAATATTCATTAACATGATTACATAACATATAATAACAATAATTTACATAATTATTCAACACACATATTAAATAAAGCGGAAAAATCACTTGAACATTTTTATTCATGCTTTTACGCAATGAAGTTTACAAAATAAATAATACATGATTGAATAGAACCTGTGATGAAGCAAGAAATCGTCATCGAAACTCGAATGGTAATACAGAACTCGATTCAATACTCTTTCTTTTCTTTTCTCTCTTTTGTTTTTGATGTTTTGTTTTTCTCTGATTTTTTATGTCTGATTTCTAATACAGTGTTTGATGATTTTTTTTTTCAATGTCTGTGTAGGAATACTGAATGTATGTCCTTTTGTTCTGGGGTGGGAGAGTCCTTAAGTAGTAGGAGTTTTGGGGGGAAAAGTTGAGGGGAGGGAACAACTACCGACCAGGAGTAAACTTTGAATTTTAAAAAGAATATATATATATATATATATTTCAAAATCTATTAATAATAAATAAATAAATAAAAATAACTAGTAAATAAGAATAAATGAATAAATAAATAAGATAATAAAATACTAATAATAACAAAAACAAATATTATTAATTAATTTTTATGTTTTAACAAAATACAATAAAAATTATAAATAGTCTTAAATAAATATAATTAAGATACTATTAAAAATACTTATTTATTTAAAATTTAATATATATATATATATATATAATTTTTAAATTTTTATATATTTTTTTTGAAATAAAAATAAAATATATCAAAATTAACTTCGTTCAGATGTTTATTTTAAATTAAAACTTTATTAAAAATTAAAAATTAAAAATAAGAATTAAAATAATATCGGACCAAATATAAATATTTAATATCGATAAACGAGTTAAAATTAAGGAGGATCAAAAATCACGTGTCTACAAAAGAAATACGTAAAGAAATTAGTCAACTTAAAGAAATAACCCTCTCATGAATAACATTCCTATAAATGATCAACTCTACTTAGCAATATTACAAAAAGCGGCACGAATTCAACCAAACTCCGAAGGATTATCAGATCATCTACCCCAGGGAAAAGCAGATTTCACAATAATAAAACAAAATAATATTATAATATTATTACTATTAGAACTTAATAAAAATCTAGAAAAAGCAATTGCAGAAAAAATTCAACTAGAACAACAAGAAAAAGCTCAGATCGAACAACAAGCAAGTATAGAAGAATTAATAGAACAACTAAAGAAAGTAGAATTAACTCCTCAAAAGGAGAAAGAAAAGATAAACTCTACTAAAAAATCATGGACCTTTTTTCAGCATCCCCAAGCAGATCAAGATCAGGTTTTACCCAAAATAGTTTAACAAATAATGTGCTATCTAGAATAATAAATAGATAAAAAATGACACCAAGAAAACAGCTAGAAGAAATTTTAGATGTAGATAAAGATATACAACTTTTTCAACAAATCAGATTAAAATTAATAAGTGCTAACACTATATAATGAAGGAATGTTTTCAATGACACAATTATATAAACATTATAGAGAAGAACAATTATGCGTAATTGGTAAAGATAGCGCTAGTATAAATCTAATAAGTTCAGAATCTCTAAGACAAATTGCCAAGTCAAACATGAGCCTCATGCACATGAGAGTCATAGTAGTAGACCTAAAAGGACTAGCCAGAAAAAATCTAGGAACCAAAGTATTAGTTACAATTTATGATAATAGATGGTCAGACTCAAAAAGGTCTATAATTGGAATAACAGAAGTAGACATGTCAACAAATGGAGGACTTTTTTATTGTAGTCCAGACTATATGATAAATTCTCTAGAATTTGGAAAATATATAAAGATAGGAATCCAGACTAAAGGATATGAAAAAATGAATAATGAAAATAATTTATTAATATGTGTAGGATTTATAGAAAAACTCGCCACTAATAGTAGTACAAAATTTAGACTAAGAATAGATGATGTAGTAAGTTTAATAGGAAATAAAGGTATTAAATTAATGAAACTCCTAAAGATAAATTCCGAAGATTATGCAGGACTAGAATGGAACTTAAAAAAATTTACTAAGAAAGAAATACTAAAGTCAACCGATCATTTAATGTATATAAACACTAAAGGAGAAACTTTAGTAAGATTCACAGACTACCAATATACAAATGAAAAAGAAACTGATGAAGGAATTGAAGAATGTGAAAATACTAACTTTATGAATATAGAAATATTAGAAGAAGGTTTTGAAGTGAATAAATCTATAATCAAAGTAGAAGCCCTATATGAAATAAATAACGACAGAAAGTTCAAATGTATAGGTTGTAAAATGAGAAATCTTAATCTCGCCAAAGCTAAAGAACATTTTATAAATTGTGAGTTAAGAAAAAATAATTATGGTTATACACATAAAAAGGAACGAAAAGGCAAAGACTCAGAATCGATTTATAGTATAGACGAAAGTATAAAAGAATTTATGGAAAGTGCGACAAGTACTGCAAGCCCTTTCTAGAGAACAACTGAAACGCAAATAGTAAATATAACAACAAGAAATTTTTCAAGATGTAGGGTATTTATAATAAACCCAGACACTCAAGTTGAACAAGACATAAAACCTAGAAGAAAAAGAATGTCAATAGAAGAACCCATTAGATTACAAGAAGGTGGTAATAAAGAAAAAAATTCAAACTTACCAGCTCATGATCCTCAGGCATGGACTAATGTAATAGACATATGGAAAAATGTAGTTGTAGCAGACTACATACAAAATATACAAGGGAATCAAGAACCAGATGTAGAAATTATGTATAGATATTTAGAAAAATTTCTAGCAGAAAGTACTAAAGTACTATGGGAAGCATACAAGACATTATTCCCACAAGATTTTCAGAAATTAGTAGGACTAGGTTCAAATCCATACAATTTTGTAAACAAAGTACATACTCTACTAACAGGAGAAGATCCCAATAGTGGATTAGTAGTATTGTAGCAAAAAGCCCTAATAAATTTAGAACAACTAAGTGTTAATAATTGGTCAAGGATTAAAGAATTTCTAAATGACTACTTTTATTATTGTACAATTAGTGAAAACTCGTTTGATCAAATTCTAGGAGCTAGATTATTTAAAAAATTACCAGGGGCTTTAGGAAGAGAGAGAGAAGAAAAATGGTCCGAAGAGAAGGAGAAATACAAAACCCAAACAACCAATGGTCAATAGGACAAAGAATACAACATGTAATGGATATATTATAAAAAAAATGTACAAATATACAGATACAAAAATAATTAAAAAGAAGTGATACAAATTTTTGTAAAAACATATATACTACACAACATTATGACAAAGATTATAAAAATAAAAAATATAAAAAGACTATCACCCTAGGAAGAAATATTACTTAAGAAGATCAAACGCAAGAAAGCCATACCTAGATAAGAATAAACGTGTAAGAAAATATAACACAGTAGAACCTACAAAAATAGATTAGAATGCTTTACCTGTGGGAGTATAGAACACTTAGCAAATACTTGTCCAAAAAGAAATAATAGTAGATCTAGGAATGCACAATTAATAGAAGATGTAAATGAAAATCTGATAAATGTAGATGAATATCTGTCAGATAATGAAAGTATATACTCCATCAGGAGTATGAAAGTGTTTGAAGAAGAAAAAGATAAATCTGATTCTTCAGATTCTGGAGAAGAGGAATTTATAAATGAAATAGGATTAGAAAAGACGAACTCAGACTATCATGATTTAGTAAATTTGATAGAAGAATGTGAACATGAATTTGAGGAAGGAAAAGGATTAGACAGTAACCAGTGTTGTTTCTGTAAATGGTTTCCAAGTAAAAATAAAAGGGCAAAATGTAGGAAATGTTATAAGGAAGGATGCATAAAATGTATAGAAAAAATCTCAGAAATCCTAGAAATTCCAAAATCAACAAATAATTTTAATAATTTCTACACGAAGGAACCAATAACCAGAACAACAAAAGATAGAATATTGGAATTAGAAGAAAGACTAAAAAGATTAGAGATAAGAGTATACAGTAAAGAGATAACTAGAGAAGAAGATTTAGTAGAGGTAGAATTATTAAATACATCTGTTGAAAATAATAAAGTTACACAGAAAAAATCAATGGAGATATAATTTGAAGGAATGGTATGTAATGAAGAAAAGAAGATAAGTACAGTCAAAGTTTTAGCAAGAATAAAAATTCAAGACTATGAGTTAGAAACATTAGCTATACTTGATTCAGGATGTACAAAAAATATTTTAAATAGTAGAATTTTACCATCAAAATTAATTAAAAAATTGCCAAAATCTCAACAATCCATGCAAATGGACGGGACCCATAATACCTATACAGACTATATACCAAAAGCAAAGATAAGTTTTATTACTACTTGTGAAAAATTCTACCAACCATCATATACACTCAGTGAAATACTAGTTAGAGATTTAAACATAAAAACATATTTTGTCTTAGGATTAGATTTTATGATGCAAAATAATGGCGGTTGTTTTGTTACAAAAAATTGGGTAATATTCGCTAGCAATATCACTAACTCACCAATACAGACACAACCCCTGCTAACTAAATATCATTTCCTTAAAGATAAGACAGAAGAAAGAATCAAAAGCTCAAATGATCAAATAAAACCGAAAAAACTCTAGAATGTGATAAAGGAGAAAATTGTACTTGTAATGATAATAAAAAGGTAACAATGTATGAGGAATTACAAGATCTATTAACAGTAGAAGAAATAGAAAAAGATTACACATTAATAGAACTAGATACAAAATTATACAATTTTAGGAAAGGTATACAACAGATAGGGGTAATCAAAGATGAAAAAACCTAGATAAAATAATACAAATCCTAGAAAAAATAGAGATAATTGGAGAAAAATCCTTGTAACATTGGGACTTCAATCAAATTATCTGCAAATTAGAAATAATTAATCCAGAATATACTATAAAAACAACATCTATAGAAGCTACAAATGAAGACCTTAAAGACTTTGAAATACAAATAAAAGAACTACTAGAATTAGGGATAATTAGAAGATCCAAATCAAGACAGAGATCAGCAACTTTCATAGTAAGAAACCATAGTGAAATAGTAAGAGAAAAATCTAGAATGGTAATAAATTACAAAAGACTAAATGATAATACTGTAATGGATGGGTATAAGTTACCAGACAAATCAGAATTAATAAAAAGAATACAAGGAAGAAAAATATTTAGTAAATTTGATTGTAAATTCGGATCTTGTCAGATTAAGATGCATGAAGAGAGTATAGAATGGACAACCTTTACATGTCCATAAGGACATTTTGAGTGGCTGGTTATGCCGTTCAGACTAAAGACAACTCCTTCAATTTTTCAAAGAAAAATGAATAGTATTTTTGAAGATTATGAAAATTTTGTATCGATTTATGTAGATGATATTCTAGTCTTTAGTAATAATATGAGAGAACATTTAGGACATTTACAATAAGTTTTTAAATTATTTGTAGATAATGGAATAATAATAAGTAGAAAGAAAATGGAATTATGTAAAATTAATATTAATTTTTTAGGAGTAGTTATTGGAGATGGACGAATAAAACTACAACCTCAAATAGCTAAAAAAGTCTTAGAAATGCTAGATAGATTAGATAAAATCAAAGATTTACAAAATTTTTTAGGATTACTAAACTATGCTAGAGCTTTTATTAAAGACTTAGAAAAAGTAGCAGGACCGTTATATTCTAAAACAGGATCAACAGGCCAAAAAATCTTTAATACTAATGACATAAAATTAGTCCAACAACTCAAGCGCATGATCCAAGATATCCCGGACTTAACGCTACCCTTAGAAACAAATTATCTAATAGTAGAGACAGATGGAAGCCTGCGCGGATGGGGAGCAATATTAAAGGCAAAACCCAATAAATATAGTGACAAAAAAGATGAAAAAAATTGTGCTTATTCAAGTGAAAAATATGAAGAAAAGGAAAATTTAAATAACATAGATGCAGAAACTCTAGCAGTAATTTACGGTTTAAATAGTTTTAAACTTTATATATTAAATAAGCCTGAAATATTAGTAAGAACAGACTGCGAGGGTATGGTAAAATTCTATCTAAAATAAAAGAGAAGAATAGTAGTAAATGGAGGTGGTTAAATTTTCTTGATGCCACTTCCATTTACAATATTGTTTTAGAACATATTAAAGGAAAAAAATAATAACCTAGCAGATCAACTAAATAGACTAATAAAAGAGGACAACTAACAATTTTTGTTTCAGGATGTATACAAGAAAAGACAAAGGAAAGGCAGAAGCCTCATCCTCTCAAGACTACTTAAAGAAACTACTAAGCAACACTCATTACAGGCCACTAACAATGTTGGAATATTCGAAATTAGAAAGGCTGATCTTCGGACCTCACAATCTCATTAGTTATGAGTCATCCAATTTGACTTTCAAACTTAGATCAGATGTAAGGGTGGACAAACCACAGACAATTTATGGATTTTCTACAACAAGACACCTAGAGACACTAGATATTTTATTTCAGTTCTAAATGCTTTAAGCTATTATTTTACTGAAAAAAACAACACTAACAGATTTAAATTTTATGTTGTTCTTAGGGAAAAGGCACATAAAGTATTTCAGATATGGATAGAGGTAATGAATTCTGTAAAGGACTATATAACCTCTCTTTATAAAGGCTTTAATGATTTAACAGAGGCTTTAATGATTTAACAGAGGCATTAGATTATGCCCGCGAAAATCTAGGGCCAAACTATTACATTACTCCAGCTCTAAGACCAAACATAAAAGAAGTTCCCCAATATAATATTAAAAAAGACACAGACAAAATTATATTTTGTGATCATTGTTCCTCCATGACTGGAGTTTTTAAAAGACTAAAGCACTCCAATGAAATTTTAAGACAAGACAATGAAAACTTCATAAATGAAAAAGGACAAACGTCGGAACATATAAGTATTTTACAAGATCATATAAAGATTCTTCATTATGAATTATCACAACAGACTTAATAAATTTATGAGACTCAAATAATCTCAAATAATTCTTCATCTTCTTAAAAAATGGATAAGAAAGGTGTGCATTCAGAAAGACCCACTGTATCGGAAAAAGATATAGCTAGTCCAGCTCAAACGGTAGCTGGTAAAGACTCCTCAAATTCATTAATGGGTGTGCATTCCCCAATGAATGTAGAAAGGCCTACTGTATCGGGTAATGATACAACTAGTCCAACTCAAATGGTAGCTGGTAAAGACTCATCAAATTTGTTAATGGCTGACACTTTGCCAAAAAGTGTAGGGAGAATACTCCCAGCCAGTTTCACGACCACAGGTACCCAGACAATAGACGAAGGAAGATCTTCCAAGACTAGGAAAGGTTTTTTCTTAGGAAAAAAGAAATATAGAAAAAATAGTAGTAGACTAAATAAAAAAATTGTTAGCAGAACAACTGTCCAAAGAAATAACAATGAATTCAGAACCGCCGGAGCCAAGATCCAGAATTCCAAGAGAAGAAATAAGATCACCCTGGACAAGAACAAGACTGGGACTATCGGACGGAGACAGTGACGAGTATGATCGAGATTACAATTCGGCCATAGATCAATTCGCCCAAGGTCCAAATGCAGATGATGATTCAGGAATGGATTTCGACTCAGAAGCGTTACACAATTTGAATACGTATGTAATGATGATATTTACAAAAAGACAAAATAAGATACGTATAAAATGATATAACAGATGAAGAAATGGGAAATAAATAGACGAAAGAGAGCTAAAGTGGAAACATAACCATGTGACTGCGGGGCCCACCCAACTTGATAAAGTTTTTATCAAGTTATTTGAAATAAGGATTTGAAGTCCACAAAAATGCCTATAAATACCACCTTATGGATGACTTAAAGACATAGCTAGAGAGAAGTGAGAGAAAAATCAAGAGTAAGAAAAATAGTCTTCTAAAGTTCATAAAGTTTCTTAGTTTGTTCAAAACAAAAAAGAAGAATGTGTGTAGTGTATATTAGTCTTTTATTCGTTCATTTCGCTAGCTATTAGCTTTCAGGGGACTTCCGAAAGGGAAACCTCACTTCTTCCTTAAGACATGTAAGTAGTCGTTACATAGATCATTGTATTTTTCTCCCTAGTTTGTAAATTATGTTGAATTATATCAAGTTCATATTTTCTTCCAGCTGTGTTTTAAATATTATAGATCTGATAGCCGTGCGGATTACCGCCAGCTTTTCGATCTTGTAGAAGTAATGTGTTTTTTATAATAAATCTGGATAGCCGTGCAGATTACCGTCAATTTTCTGATCTTGTAAAAATGTGTAATTTACTTTTTGATCTAGTAAAAATGTATAATTTACTTATAATATACCCCTAGTATATGGTTATTCTCTCAGTGTTTATCAATAACGATAGATTAATCTGTAAATTCCTAGAAAATTAAAAAAGTCCGATAATAATTTGAAAGGACTGTTGTGTCATCTCGGGGTGTGATTAAAGAAGCCATTGCTAAATACCTAAAATTGAAGAGAAAGAGATTAACAGGGTATAAATAAATAAAAAAAATAAACTATCAAAAATGCAAAAAATAATTTATTTTGTTGGGAGAAAATATACTTTGATCTTTATAACTTGTCCACTTACACTAGACTAAGGACAACGAAGGAGGGAGTACTGAGTAGGATTTACACCACATTATAAAATATCCACTTTAACTCTGCTTTATTTTCTCATACCTGCTTATCTGCTTTAATTATTTATTTCTTGTTCCAATTTTGTCTACTCCTTTTTTATTATTATTTGTTTGTTATTGTTATCTCTATTTATTATTATCCGTTTATTATAAACAGGATCAACAGATCAAAAAACCTTTAATACTGGAGACATAAAATTAGTCCAACAACTCAAGCGTATGATCCAAGATATCCCAGACTTAACGCTACCCTTAGAAACAGATTATCTAATAGTAGAGACAGATGAAAGCCTTCGCGGATGGGGAGCAATATTAAAGGCAAAACCCAATAAATATAGTGACAAAAAGGATGAAAAATTTTGTGCTTATTCAAGTGAAAAATTTAAAGAAAAGGGCAATTTAAATAGCATAGACACAAAAACTCTAGCAGTAATTTATGGTTAGAACATTTTATAAATTGTGAGTTAAGAACAAATAATTATGGTTATACACATAAAAAGGGCTTCTGCTTTGATTATAGCTTTATTCACTTCAAAATCAGAAGTATTGGAAAACTTGCAAATTAAACAAAAGAAACTGTTAGATAAAATAGAACAGAACTTTGATTTCCTAAAAAATCAACAAATAGAACTAGAAAGAAAAATTAAAGTAATAACAAATAAGGATATAAATTTTCTTAGTATAAATAACATAGAAAAGGAATTAAAAGAAATACGTAAAGAAATTAGTCAACTTAAAGAAATAACCCTCTCATGAATAACATCCCTATAAATGATCAACTCTACTTAGGAATATTACAAAAAGCGACACAAATTCAATCAAATTCCGAAGGATTATCAGATCATCAACCCCAGGGAAAAGCAGACTCCACAATAATAAAATAAAATAATATTATAATATTACTACTATTAGAACTTAATAAAAATCTAGAAAAAGCAATTGAAGAAAAAGTTCAGCTAGAACAACAAGAAAAAGCTCAGATCAAACAACAAGCTAGTATAGAAGAATTAATAGAACAACTAAAGAAAGTAGATATATATATACACACCAAATTTGGTTAAGAAAATATAATATCAAATTTAATTAATTATATCCATCTTTAGCATAAGAATTTTTATTAAATTATGAAGTCATTTAAATGATATTGCAAATAATTTTTTCTCTAAATGTAAAATTCATAATTCTGAGAATAAGTCAAAGTCAACTGCTAAAGTAATTATATGTGACATAATGGTTTATTTAACTTCATCTTCAATTCATAACGTAGTATTCGACATGTTGCTCGTAAATACATACAAATTTCGTATTTTGAAAAAAAATTGTGAACAGTTATAGCCCATTTGACCATACAATATGAAAATCACAATTTCAAATCATGATATGAAATTATTTAAGATAAAGTTAAAATTTTATTTGAACATGTAACTTAAAAAGTTGTATATTGTCTCATAATCATGAAACACGTGTTTCTTTTATTGGTCATAAATAGGATATAGTAATCAGGGGCGGATCTATAGTTAAATTTTTGGTACTCTATCATTAATTAAATTCGATGTGGATTAGGTATAATTATATAAAAAAATATAAAATTTAGTATAAGATTTACAAAAGTATTCAATAAGCCAAGAAGATAGCTGAGTGCTTTAATTTCTAGTCAGAACCTTAAAGCTTTGGAGGTTAATATGTGTGTTTGAGCCTTTCATACATCCACGATCCATAAATTCAAGATCCGCCACTGATCGTAATATGCTAAGACACTGCATTAATAAATTGCATATCTCCATATTCCTTTTATAAATAAATGTTTGTGATTACAAACTTACAAGTATACATACTTACAATCTTTCAAATATATATTTATAATCTGTATTTATATCTATATCTATGTCTATGTCTATATCTATGTCTATGTCTATGTCTATATCTATATCTATGTCTATATCTATATCTATATCTATATCTATATCTATATCTATATCTATATCTATATCTATATCTATATCTATATCTATGTCTATATCTATATCTATGTCTATATCTATATCTATGTCTATATCTATATCTATGTCTATATCTATATCTATGTCTATATCTATATCTATGTCTATATCTATATCTATGTCTATATCTATATCTATGTCTATATCTATATCTATATCTATATCTATATCTATATCTATATCTATATCTATATCTATATCTATATCTATATCTATATCTATATTAAAAGTGTGAAGATCCTTAGAAAAATATTTTGAATATTTTGCCCTTCATTAACATACTCTCCAGTAGACAAAATTGTCTTTTCAATTATTTTCTTTAATTATTATTTATTTTTTATAATATTTAAAATTAAGAAATTCTAAAATATTTTGGTTAGAGAAAAATATATTTTAAAAATTAAAGAGTCATAAAATATTTGGTAAGAGATAAAAAATATTAGAAGAATTAATATTGGGATAATAGTCCAAAAAATATCTGTACTTTGTCTAATTTGCAGTTGCGCATACTGAACTTTGCGGGGTCCTATGACTCCCCTGAACATTTTAAAAATGAAATTATTTTCTCCCCAAATGCTGAGGTGGCAAAGTGAATGCATTTTACTCTCTTTGAGAGAGTGAGAACGAAAATTCTATAAATTTTTAATATTTCTTTTCATAAATATATATAATTTTAATTATTATTTTTCTTTATTCAATTTCTTTCATTTTCTTCTTCTTCTCTCTCACAAAACTAAAAAGTTTCAAAATTCATCAATGGTGTCTAAAATTAATCTCACATCTTCCTCATCGCCAATGAGTCTCATTAATTTCATCTTCTTTTTTCTTTCACCCTCTTTCACCATAACACATTTGCCATGCAATCTTTTGATTATTTTTTATTTTAATTTTCTTTTCTCTATTCATTAATGTTCAAATTTTCAAGAACCCATTTTTATTCTTTTATGGCTTTGCTTCAAATCTAATCTTTCACTTGCAAGCCCCATTTAAATTCTAGTAATTTCTTATTAATCCCTCAATCTAATCATCCTAATCTGTTTTCCTTCCAAAAAATTTTGACCCAAAAATGACAAGAAAATAACAACTACGCACTCTAACTAACAATTCTCTACTTAATAAAGACATTCTCTCAACTTTACCACACAAAACACCAATCGAACAATCTTCGATTTCACAACTCGACAACTCTAACCCCCATATTCACACGCACTATAATTTCTAGGATTTCACTCCCCCATAACCAAAGAATAAAAAAAAAAATCTCTTATCTATAAAAAAAAAAGATGAGAGATGCTTTCCAGCGGTGACGTCCTCTTTACTTTGTGTTCATCGCCGGAAAAAGTAATAATGTGGAGAAGTTAAAGAAAAAGATGAGAACAGGGTATAAAAAAGAGAATGAAATGGAAAAGAAAATTTTAAAAAATACAAAGGAGAAACTATAATAAATAAAAGTAATCAATTTTTTATATTGAAAAAAGTAATATTACGTGAAATTACGTGGCATGACGTGACAGCGCGCGCAAGTCACTAATTGAAATAAAATCTGGGTATGAGCTTTTAGACGGGTATATATTTCATTTTTAAAATGTTCAGGGAGTAATAGGAACCCTGCAAAGTTCAGTATGCGCAACTGCAAATTTAGGCAAAGTACTGGTATTTTTCGGATTATCATCCCATTAATATTTAAGAAGTTCTAAAATATATGATAAGAAGAAGAACTATTTTCCTCAAATTCAATTCAAATAATATTTTCTTTCACAACGTTTTTTCCCCTAAAAGTCCTAAAGCTAATGAATAAACTTTTACGGTGCTAATTAGGCCCATCTCTGAATTATATAACGTAGTAGTATAATATTTCAGTTATTTTCTTTAATTATTAATTTTTTTATTATATTTAAAATTAAGATGTCCTAAAATATTTTGTAAGAGAAAAATATATTTTAAATATTAGAGAGTCATAAAATATTTGGTACGCGAAAAAATATGGTAAGAAGTATTAGGAGAATTAATATTTAAGGAATTTTTAAACATAAGGCAAAGTTTTTTTCCTCTAAAAGTCCTAATGCTAATGAATAAGCTTTTTATGGTGCAAATCAGGTTCCATCTTTAAATTATATAACATAGTATAATATTTTTTAGATGAAACTAAAAACTTATTTTGATCACTTTGCAGGGTTATGAAATTTGTTCTTCCATTGAAGGTGACTACTTACTCTTGAGCTTTGCTATCTTGTTTCTTTCTTCTATATTTTATTCGTTAGATAATTATTGCTTCAACTCCTTAAATAATTTGACAATTTATGATTAACATATGCAAGCATAAAACTAGGTTGTGATATACATATCAGACCTTGATAAAGATGTTCTCATAACAGGAAGGAATTTGAAGGAATTAGGCGACAGAGAAGGCAATAATTGTAAGAAATTCTCATGAAAGACAATTTTTTTCAACGTCAAACAACGATTTTCAGAGAAGTCAGAAATTATGGTATGCATTATGTCTTAAATAGTGATTTGGTAACTCTTGAATTTTAAATGCCATTAGTAACATGTGCTCTAATTTATTTTGTAACAATCATAATAATAATATTTTTCTATGTGAATATCGTGTGCATTATTTCGGATAGGTGTGAGATCAAGTTCTTGACTACTGAAAAGTTCGTAATATTAAAAGTGTGAAGATCGTTACAAAAGTATTCAAATATTTTTCCTTCATTAAAAGTTTCTAAGTTTTTGCTTTAAACAAAACTGTCTTTTTACCATTTTCATTCAATTATTTTTTTTAATAATATTGGATTCAAAAATATATGGAATCGAGACTTTAAAATATGTGGTAAAAGAAAATTCTTTAGTCTATGTAAAATAGATACTTTTAAATATTTAATAAATAATTTAATTATTTTTCTAATATTTAGGACTTTTAAATCAACTAAAATTATTATTTTTTTCCTTATTTAACTTATCTTAAGACTTTAAAATCACCAAATATTATATAATACATTTTTCCTTATTTAAGACTCTTCAAATCAATTTTCATAGAAGAAAACACCAACATCACAGAAATTCTAGGTATGCTTCTGAATCTAACACTTTTCTTCCTTTTTTTTTATGTAACATTGCTAATGAGATATGATTGCTTCGTGGCAATTAAGTTCTTTAAGCATTACTATTTCTTTGTTGTTCTATAGTTTTTGATAATTTTTCTTGATTTGGTTTATTGTTAATTTTATTTTTAATGCGTTTATGACTTTATAAGAATATTTTTGTTGTTCATGGAAGTGTTGTTAAGAGTTAGAGTTAGCTAATGATGAATGTGTGATATGAGTTCTACCTAGATTTGATAGAGGAAATTCTTACATATGAGCCCCATGAATGTGTCCAACTTGTGATCGATCAATGACTTCTTGGAGGGTTTTTTGAAAACAATTTCATCTCTATGAGGTATATGTAGGATTGTGTACATCCTACCCTCCCCGCTTGCTTGCGATACTATGCTGCTATGTTTTGGTTGTTTCTTTCTTTAGGTTTCAAAAAGATATGGCTTCAAGTCCCTTTGGTGTTCTCAGAAATCAAAGTATGTTAATTTTTATTGCACCACTTCCATTCCTCCAATTTTTTAATTTACTAAATATAAATTGTTCCTCTGCATATTTTGATAATATACCGAATTACCATCCAGACAATCTAATGCAGTTACTGCATGTGGCATTCCCTTAGGTTTAAGCTCCTATGCATCGCCAATGTCAATGTTAATTACTATATAGGTTGTTAATTATTGTTGTAAGTTTTAGAATTCCTTTATATATATATATATATATATATATATATTATGTTAAGTACGAACTAACTAATATTGCATTATGTATTTTTCTTTGTTTAGGTTGAGGATTCGTTACAATTTTGAAACCAAAATTAGTTTTTAAGAATGAGGAGGTAAGGAGCTAATATCTTCTATAGAAACCCATATCACTATATTTTATGTGGTTTAGTTGGAGTTATTTCCATGAATAGTCACTCATGTTTTAGAAATTGCCTCCAAATATTACTTTTGTTATATTTAAGATAAAAATATCACTCAACTATCCTTATTTTTCTCAAAAAATACTTAACACTTCAAAAAAACTTTCTTCTCTCCTAGTTGGCATGCCATGTCACTAAATTTTATTTTATTAATTGGACCTAGTTAGCTCTTCAAATTCATTTATTCAAACTTATGTCTAATAAAGTAAGAAAAATGTATATAACGTGAAAATTTTCTAGAGATTATAAAAAATAATTTTTAGGTAATTTAATTTCCTATAAAAATTTTTACCAAGAAAATCGATGATAAACCTACGATCTTTTTTGTTGTCAAACAAAGTTTGATGAGAAAAAATTTAATATGTATTATTACCTACAATTTTTAATTTGGACGTAGATTACTTGTAAATTTTTATGCAAGATAATTTTTGATAAAAATATAGTGAAAGGATGAATTTTTTCTTACAGATTTTTCGCAAGTAATTGCCCATAAATAAATCAAGTAAATCCGTAAGATAAGACATAAAATTTGGAAAAAAAATATTATTATTTTTAATTTAGTTTCTTCACTTTTTTTCATGATTATTATATTTATATATTTTTTAATTATACAATTAAATTCCAATTTATATCCTTACCTCATTTTAAATTCGTGAAAATAAACAATAATTAATTGAGTAATATTTCAAAGATCCATTTGTAATAGTACTAAAAAAGGAATCATTTTATTTTTCTTAAAAAATTTAATTTGTTTCAAGACTAAATAATATTTTTCTTCTTCAAAAAAGTGGATTTTATTCTTTTATTTTCACATAAATAACAAACTTAACGTCTAAAATATGAAATCTATCATTTTTATTTCTTTTACATTTTAAGAATCTTTAGTATATAAAATAAATGACAAAAAAATTAAATGAGTATAAATTCGTATATGTATTTGAGTATTAAAATTTTTATTAAGTGGTGAAATAAATAAGTAAATAAAGAAAACTTTGAAGAGTACACACCAAATAAAATAATCCAAGTTTTTGTTGTAATTAAAGTAATCTTCAATGATTAATATATCATTAGTAATTATTTTTTTTAAATTAAGTTAAATAGATCTATTTATTAAAAAAAGAAAGAAATTTTGGTAACATAGCATTTCAAGTAGGAGGGAGAAAGTTTTTGAGGTGTTAAGTATATTTTAAGGAAAATAGGAAGAGTTAGATGATATTTTTGTCCTAAATGAAACAAAAGTGATATTTGAAGGCAATTTACCAAACATGAGTGATCATTCAGAGAATTTACTCCGTTTAGTTGTGACTTGAGATAAATTTTCTAACATGTCTATATATTAAAAGTACAAGGTTTTTGAGGTGTTAAGTATATTTTAAGGAAAATAGGAAGAGTTAGATGATATTTTTGTCCTAAATGAAACAAAAGTGATATTTGAAGGCAATTTACCAAACATGAGTGATCATTTAGAGAATTTACTCCGTTTAGTTGTGACTTGAGATAAATTTTCTAACATGTCTATATATTAAAAGTACAAGGTTTTTTAGTGAAATGTTATTCTGTTTGTCACAAATCCTATTTAGCGATGAATGAGTTATGAATTGTCAGAAATATATTCTTAGCTATGTTAATTTAGCGATTGATTAAGGATTCTTATCATTTACTATTTCTTAGTTTAAGTACTTTATCAATATTGACTCATAAAATATGTGGAGGGATTTATGAAAAATTAAGGACTCCTAAAAATATGGTAAGAGGAACTATATGAAAATATACTTTCAAAGGAATATCGAGTATATTGCACTGGTATGGTAACTGAAGTTGTGAGGAAAATTATGGAGTTGATAAATTAAGATGTGGAAAAGGTATAGTAGATGTTTGTTGAATTGTCCCTTAACGACCAACAAAAAAAAAGAATTGTCCCTTAGAGTTAAATGGATCCACTAACAGTTGAAAGTATCACTTTTTCAACGCCTGTGTGGATTATCTCTTGTATACAATCTAATTGTATCGCGAAGAAGATGGTTAGTTGTTCATTATATATTAGTGTCAATGCTTCTTTAATAAAAATTTCCTTTTGTATCTTTGATGTATCTTTTCCAATTTTACACTTCATCCTATAAAATTTTGTTCTCTCTTTTTGATAATTTATCAAAGATTTATCTCGCATGAAAAATCAAAAAATTAACTTTATCTTTTTTTCAATTATCTTTTCACGAAAACAATTTTAATGCAGAGATAAGCAAGGGACTAAAAGAAGCCTAATTTGTTTTGAAAATATCGTTTAGCACAGACCATATATTCAGAATAAAAATATTCTGTTTCTCATGCTTAATTATAGGGGTGTACAGACCAAACCGTCAAGTCAAATCAAACCGACGAATCAAATCAAACCAAGAAAAAAATCGACTTATAATTTGGTTTAGTTGGTTTGGTTGGTTTGGCGTTAGAAAAAAAAATCGACCATTCTTGATTTGATTTGGTGTTGACAAAAAAAAGTCAAACCTAACCCGAATCAAACCGACATAATATATATATATATATATATATATAATATTCTAACTTTTTATACATAAAATATTAATTATATCTAATTTTTAAATATTTTTTCAACTAGTTTTAGTAACTTTCAATAATTTGAAAGTAGATGTAGATATATATTCAGATTTGGGCTTTTAAGTTATAATATTTGTGCATTAATTGCTAATTAAATGATCCAAAACCCAATATAAACTTAAAACCTAAACTTTTCACTCTTCACCTCACTTTTTAGTTTCAAGAGAGTTTTTCGCTCCTCATTTTTTCATAATTGTGATTTTTCATTAGCACATGAGTGAAAACATATTTGATCTAGTCTTCGATCACAATATAATTGTAAAAACTAAAGATTACAAAAAAAATAAAAAATAAAAAAACCCGACTAAAACCTAAACCGAAAAAACCAATTTTATATTGATTTGATTTGATTTATAGTTTTAATAAACCGACATGATTGGTTTGATTTGATTTTTAATAAAAACCGAACCAACCTGACCTATGTACACCCCTACTTAATTAGTAGGCAAAGTATCGATTTTTATACAATAAGATTTTTTATATAAGAATATGAGTTTTATTTATACTATTTGAATTTTTTGACCTTTATTAAAAGACTTTACCGTTAATGAAATTATTTTTTCACGGTCCCTCCAATTATTATGTCATCATCTCTGTATTATTAAAATATTAACTATGATAAATATATAAAAAACTAAAATAGAAAGACTCCTAAGTTTATTGGGTACGTGAGTACTAAATATGTGGAAAGTAAAATACACGAGGATTCTTTAAAATATGATTTCATGTTGATTAAAGTGGTAATTTAAAACTCGTAAAAAATTTGTGTGGAAATTCTAATTACAACGAATTCAGTCTGGACTTTGAAATACAATTTTTAAAAGGACATAAATTCAAGAATCACTGAAGATAAATTCTATTAAAAGCGACAATAAAAGGACTCTTACATTGTACTCCATCCGTCCAACAAAACTTTAACCATGTTCACTTGTTTTCACTTTCTTAAATACAATTTCAAATTAGATTTGATAGTTTTAATTTTTTATGGTTAAACACTATAATTTTCATTAAAATAGAATATTTCAAAAATAAAAAATTCTCATAATCAAACGAGATCATACTTTGATTTGCGTTAGTTGCAAATAACTAAATTGTTAATTATTCCTACTTATATAAATGTCAATTGTGTCATACAAATTGTTTGGTTAGTGTTGGTTTCAAATTGATAGATTTCTTGCTATTATTACCTTACATGTGTTATATTGCAGGTCGTTTGAGAAGAAACATAACGTTAGTGACCAAATCACTATAGCATTGGAAAATACGTGTATTTTTGAGGTTACATTCATTATTTTTAATGTTAGGATTTGTCTCGATTTTATATTATAATTAGAATTATTTAGCTGAATGATTTTTTTTTTAAAAATATCTCTTTCATATTTGATTAATCTATTTTTATAGGAAAATTTTTAGACTTTTATAAATTAAGGATCTTTTCTTTCCACACATAATAAAATATCTACCCCAATATAATTTTTAAAGAGTTTTATTTAGAGAGGATATTCTCTCAATAAATTTTATATTTTTAATATTAGTTTTTCAATATGTAGTTCACTTGACAAAATCATATTAAATATTATTTTCTTTGTCCATCTTTACTTGTTTACATTGAAAAGTGGACAAGTAAAGAAAGATGAAGAAAGTATAACTATTTTATTTTAATTTTCTTCTTCATCTAATTTATCACCGCAAAACTTTACGACAATTAGCTTTTGCATGACATAATGTTATTTCAATTTCAACATTTTTTAGGTTTACAAGTACTTTTTTGGTTATAAAACTTTATGAGTTAGAATGTAACTTTCCTTAATGGGTAGTCCACTTTGTGATAAATGTTGTAATTTGAAGAAGATTCTCTATATCAGTAATAAAGGCTTTATCAAAATAAAACAACCAAACACGACGAAAAAGAACATATCAATTAAATATTTGTGAAAAGAGATCAAGTGACACACAATAAACAATGATATACTTGAGATACAATATTGATTTATATCATTTAAAATACATATAGCAATTATTTTAACATAAAATGCTACTTTCTAATAATGTGGTTCTTCTCGTGTAAATAGTTTATTGATTAATGTGAGATACACGTGCAACGCACGTACACTAAACTAGTAATTTAATAAAGATGTAACTAGGTAATCTTTAATATAACTCTTTTATATGACACACAATTTCTTCACGTCGAGCATGAGTCTTTTTGCAAAATTTAAATGGTGAGGCCTTTTTTTTTATAAAATCTAAACTTGTTGGTCAATTTTTACATTTGAGAAAGGTGAAATCATGATATGAAATTTTCAAATCAAGAATTTTGAAGAGTTTGATATTTCATCTCATGATTTAAAATCATGAAATGAAATTGTATCTTTAAAAGCTGTTTCATTTCATGCTTTAAAATTACGAAATAAAATCGCATATCCAAACTCCCACTAAGTAATGATAAGGTGGGCAAAGGTCGAATTGGGAAGAAAAATGGATTAAATTTCAATATGCCCATATTTTATACGTTCGAATATAAATGAACGAGTTGATATTTGGTAGCCTCACCTTTACTCCCGTTTGAATACATATAGTCGATAACTAACAATATATATACATACATACATATATATGTGTATATATATATATATATAGTTTATCACATTTTAATTTAGACATTAATGAGAAACATTAAATTATTGTTTCAAGGGAAAAGGGATAAACATATCCCCAAACTATGATAAATGATACATATATACCGTTTGTCATACTTTGGATAAAAATATGCCTCTACCATTAATAAAATGGTACGTATATGTCCCTCACACTAACAGTAGGGGCATTTGTGTACCCAAAGTATGACGGAGGGTATATACGTAATATTTATCATAGTTCGGTGGTATATTTGTTCCTTTTTCGTTTTAATTTTTTTATCCTAGAAAATTAATCCAAACCCATTACCCGATCTAATAAATCAACTATCCGACCCAGTTCTAATTAACATTCAAGAGACGCCTATCTAATAGATGCAATTTTTCCACCCATATAATGATAGACACACACAATACAGTCACACTCACTACTATTAATTTTTAAAAAAAGAAAAATAATTAACTTATAACACCAAATAAATCGAACCCCTGATCACATTTCAATTTTCAGCAAAATCTCGCTGGAAAAACACTATTCATCACCGGTCAACACACATAGCCACCGTTTTCGTCGAACTGAAAATACCCCACCAGTGAACCATTACTGCCCCCTAACTCCATCCACCTTCATCCTAATCTCCTGTAACGCCCCGAAACCTGGTCCCGAGATGTCAAACGGTGCTCAAGACTACGAGTAGTCTTAAGCTAACCCTATCTGCCTTTTTCTAAGTCTGAATCTCATAATAAGGGAAATATAGACATAAAAGTCATACTAAATGCGGAAAATAGGCTGAAATGCCATAAGGTTCATAATCTGAATACTGATAAAGAATAACAACTGTAATAACATCTGAAAAACTGAACACTATCTGAACTAGTCTAGTCTGAAAAGCCTCTAATGAAACTGTCTGAATGTGGAGTTCATGGGACAAGCTCCCAACTAACTCCGACTACTGAAATAAAGAATATCCTTGATAGATTAGGACTCACTACTGAATCTGCAGCTGCTAATTGAGTCTGTCAAAGCTCGGTCAGGAGCCTGAGTGTCTGAACCTATGATATGAGGCATCATAGCGTAAAGAGAAAGTATGTGTCAGTATGTGAAATGTACAGGTATACTAGATGAGGTAAGGCTGAAAGCAAGGGTTCATATGCATGAATAATAACTGACTGAATGATATGAAATAACTGAGTATAAACACATGGATAACTGAAACTACTGTAATTACTGAGAATGCAGTACTATATATTTATGAATGTATCTACTGTATCAGAGCTTTTACTGAAGCTGAATTCTGAGTTCTAATAATTGAGTAACTGATATCTGGGATTACTTATAACTGAGTTACTGAAATTGATTGGCTGTGTTTGACAGTCCTGATTTTGAAGAACTGAACTGAGTTCTATACTGCAACTGAAACTGAAACTGTGGGAGGTAATCATCTAACCGACATGCCCCTTTTTTGTATGGATTTAGGGTCCAACCTGTAACCCCAGCTGGAAGGATGTCAGTATCGTGCCACGGATAAAGACAAGCTGAAGAATTACCCTCATCTGGCAGGTACTCTAATGAGAATGGTGGTACCCTCAACTGAAAGGTTAAAACACCTCATTAACCCTCAACTTCTAGGTTGATATCTCAACCTACGCTGGCTACATAGTTCTGGAATGCAAGGACTGCTTCTAAGGATCACACCCTATAATGGCAGGTAAGCCCCTATCCTTGGGTTCACTCGTTGTTGAATCCTACCTCAAACTGAATAGATTGTGGACTAATTACTAGACTGTACTAGATTTGACTGAACTGTTACTGATCGTGTTGACTGACTGAACTGGACTGAGTTTACTGAGTTCTATAACTGATTGAGTACTACTATTTTGTGACACGATTGATACTATTCTGTAACTACTGTGGCACTAGGTAATGTAACGCCCCAATTTGCTGAACCAAAACACTACACGGTGCTCATGACCTCGAAGGACCACAAGCTGACCCATAACTGATATCTGTACCTGTATACTGCATAAAATACTGAATAATGCAGAAACATGCACTGAAAGGTCATAAGGTTCAATACTGAACATAACATGGATGAGATAACATCTATGGGGTAATACAACACCCAAAACAAAACTGTAAACACTGAAGTATGAAACATAATAGTCTACATCTAGTCTGAAAGCCTCTACTGTCTGAATAATCCGAATAAGGAATTGATGGGACATGTCCTCAACTAACTCCAACTAATAACTAATCAATGAAATCGTGGAGAAATAATCATGTCCTCGAAGGATGAGGACTCACTTCTATTCTGACTGCTGAGACTGGAATCTACTGCTGATCTGGAACTCGTGTCTCTGAACCTACGGTGTAACATAAAAAGAAAGCACCATAGCGCAAATGCATCAGTATAATGGAATATACTGAGTATACATATGAGGTAGGCTAATGCAAGGGTTAACATGCATGAACAATGCTAACTGACTGTCTAACATGAATGCGAAAGTGCATACAAAAATATGTAACCATAACTGACACTGTGATATCGTGATTACTGAATCTGAATATTGATGACATGACATACTAAAAACTGATATATCTGATAGCATAAATAGCTATATTTGAATGTAACTGATAACATGGGTGACTGTATCTGACAGTCCTGAATCTGATGGAACTATCTGAGTTCATTACTGTATCTGAATCGACTGTATCTGACATTCTTAAATCTGAAGAACTATTTGAGTTCTTTTATTGAGACTGGTACTGAAACTGTGGGAGGTAGTATTTAACCGACATGCCCCTAATACGCCATTATAGCTGAGTTAGGGTCCAATCTGTAACCCCAATTAGAAGGGTGTCAATACCGCGCCATTGGTAAGGGCAATCTGTAGGCGACCCTTATCTGATAGTGTCCCGAAAAGAGAATGGTGGGGCCCTTATCTGACATTGCTTATCCACCTCATCAACCCTCATTGGACAGTGTTGATGTCTCAACCTATGCTGGCTACAT
The DNA here is from genome assembly GCA_030864215.1 of Capsicum pubescens. Classification (NCBI taxonomy): domain Eukaryota; kingdom Viridiplantae; phylum Streptophyta; class Magnoliopsida; order Solanales; family Solanaceae; genus Capsicum; species Capsicum pubescens. The sequence goes on along the minus strand of CM061540.1, from coordinate 281,590,418 downwards.
AGTTCTGGAATGCAAGGATGATTTCTAAGGATCACACCCTCATCTGATAGTGTGTGTCCCTATCTTTAGGTTCACTCGGTGCTAATTCCTACTCCCATCTGAATGGAAATTAAACATGGTTTACTGAACTGAACATAGCTGAGTTAATGAGTTCCGTTGACTGACGAAATACTACTGATATCTGACAACTGACTGAGTCATGAGATCATGGAGATTTTTCCTGAGTCATAAGACTATCTGAAGTCTAAGGATTCATAGCTTGGCTGAGAGTATCGTGAAAACATGACATGGCTCTAGGTACACAACTAATATTCCAGGTACAAGTACCCCCAGGACTCGATGGAAGGAAACTGACAAAGCATGACTTACTTGAATACATAATAATCATCATAATATATTTACTGAAGCATTTCATCAAACATGTGATAGGCATATGCTTGTACGTAAATGGGGATTTCATGATATCATGCTAATTAGACACTTTCCCTTCATCTAGGCATTCAACCAAACACATAGTAGGCGTAGAATGTGTAAACAACATCATACAATAATTAACTGTTGTGATTCAATTCCAATTTAATCATTCAAGGGTTTAGTCCTAGGGTTTCATGAATCTATACCGATACAAATCAACCCATATAGAATTTAACACTCATTCATGGAATACAATTCAATTACTCATTATCGACATGAACAAAAGCATCCCAATCATGAAATTTATAAGAAAATCCATAACTTGAATTTAGAAAAGGGATTCTTGGGCTTCATGGGCGAAAGGAGTCCATGAATGAATACTATGCATACCTTAGTTCGTGATTTAGTGAAGATTGATGGTGAAAGCTTCTTGAAATTGGATTTTCTATGAAAACCCTAGCTTGTTCTTGAGAGAAACTTGAGAGAAGAGAGTGTATTTTGGGTGAAAAGTGGCTGAATCACGTGTTAAAGGGCTTAAATAGGGGTGGGAAATTGACCCTTTTAACCCTGGACGCGTCTTGTAATTTAAATAAAAATTTCTCGAATTGAATCCCTAGTGCGACGCGGCGCTATCGCACCGTGTCACTGGAATTTGACAACTGAGAAATTGAGGGATGGCGCGACGCAGAGCCATCACGTTGCCCCTTTCTTCGTGAACTGGAGCTTTGGCGCGACGCGGGAGAAATCGCGCTGAGACACTGGAAAAAGGACAATTCTAAATTTGAGTGCTGACACGATGCGCCATAATCGCGGAAACTTATTGGAAATTGCCAAATACCATTTCCTCTTGTGGCATGGCGCGCCACTGACTAATATGGCGCTGTTTTACACTGGGAACTTGAAATAGTCATAACTTTTTACCCAGTTATTCGATTTAAGATAATCATATATCGATGGAAAGCTTATTGAATTTTCCACCTGAAAAAAAATGAAAATCTTGAAAATTCCTCATGGAATAATTATCCTTCACTTTAGAAGCTAATACTAGGTATTCTTAGGACGAAATTTGCTAGAAATCTTTGGGGTATTACAATATCTCCCCCTTGAGAATCTTCATTCTCAAATGAGACTGACTGAGAGGGGAAACAATAAGCTGAACGTAAACTGAACATGAATAACTAGAACATGATCTCATGACTGACAAGTTGACCGTAACATACTGAACATGCATATCTGATGCATGTGTAACTGATTCATGAATGCATGACTGAATGTTCCGAGGAACTAAGTTTCTCACAATGAGAATGTATTTCTGATGCATATTTATATAACTGAGCTGATACATAAATGCATGAATGAATATGAAATGGTACTTGATACCAAGTTTATACTGGTAACATGAACATGAAACTGAATACCAAGTCTGTGATGAACACTAATCATGAAACTGAGTAAGGTTAAGCAGAACTGTTACCTTGATCTTGATCTGAGTTGGCAGAGAAGAGGTGAGGATACTTGGTACGCATGTCTGCTTCTTCTTCCCAAGTAGCTCCCTCGACGGACTGATTTTTCCAAAGAACTTTAACTCGAGGGACTTTTTTGTTCCTCAATCTACGAGTCTGATAGTCTAATATTTCAACTGGAATCTCTTCATAAGAGAGACTGTTCTGAACATCAATGCTCTGAATAGGGACTACGACTGGTGGGTCACCTATACACTTCTTGAGCAAAGAGACATGGAAGACTGGATGAACTAATGCTATATCTAAAGGCAATTCAAGCTCATAAGCTACCTTGCCAAAACGACTGAGAATCTTGAAGGGAACGACATATCGGGGACTGAGCTTTCCTTTCTTGTCGAATCTTTTCACTCCCTTCATGGGAAAGATCTTTAGATAGACATGATCACCAACCTCAAACTTGAGATCTTTTCTACGAACATCTGCATAAGACTTCTGTCGGCTCTGAGCAACCCAAAGTCTTTCTCTGATTAACTGGACTTTTTCTAAGGCATCAAATACTAAGTCAGGACCTATGACTAGGGCCTCACTAACTTCGAACCAACCAATTGGTGATCTACATCTCCTACTATAGAGAGCTTCAGATGGAGCCATCTGAATACTGGAATAATAGCTGTTGTTGTATGCAAACTCAATCAAAGGTAAGTGGTCATCCCAATTTCCCTTGAAATCAATTGCACACACCCTTAGAATATCTTTTAAAGTCTGAATTGTCCTTTCTTCTTGACCATTTGTCAGTGGATGGAAGGCTGTACTAAGATGAACTTGGGTACCGAGACTCTTTTGGAACACTTTTCAGAAATAAGAGGTGAACTGGGTATCTCTGTCTGAGATAATGGACAATGGAACACCGTGCAATCTGACCAACTCCTTGATATAAAGTTTGGCGTAATCCTCGATTGAATAAGAGGTATGAACTGGAAAAAAATGAGTTGATTTGGTCATTCTGTCTACAATGACCCAGACTGAATCATGCTGATGACGAGTTAGAGGCAATCCCATCACGAAGTCCATGTTCACAAATTTCCACTTTCAAGTAGGAATACTGAACTCCTGTATAGACCCACTAGGCTTCTGATGCTCTATCTTAATTTGATGATATGTAGAGCACTTAGCCACAAACTCTGCAATGTCTTTCTTTATCCCACTCCACCAATAGATTTCTCGTAAGTCATGGCACATCTTTGTGTCCCCTAGATGAATAGAGTAGCGCGCACCATGCACTTCCACAAGAATTCACTGCCTTAATTCATCTACACCTGGAACACAGAGACGACCCTGACAATGCAAAACACCATCTCCCCCTTGGGAGAAAACCTCTACTTTCTGATCCTAAACTGACTCTTTCAACTTGACAAGGCTGGGATCTCTATCTTGCTTTTCTTTCACCTCAGAGACTAGAGATAATTCTGAACTACTCTGAACACATACACCACCCTCTGAAAAATCAACTAAGCGAACGCCTAGTCTGGCAAACTGATGGACTTCTTGAGCTAACTTCTTCTTACTATCCTCCACATGAGAAACACTACCCATGAATAGCCTATTGAGAGCGTTGTCCACTACGTTGGCCTTGCCCGGATGATAGAGGAAACTTATGTCATAGTTTTTCAAGAGCTCTAACCACCTTCTCTGATGAAGATTGAGATCATTTTGAGAAAAAAAATACAGAAGACTTTTGTGATCTGTGAAGACATCTATATGAACTTCGTAGATATAATACCTCAAAATCTTCTATGAAAAGACTACGACTGCTAACTCAAGATTATGGGTTTAAGCTGTCTGGAGACGTATGCTATGACCTTACCATGCTGCATGAGGACACAACCAAAACCTACTCTGGATGTATCTCAATACACCACTAACCCATCTGAACCATCTGGAAGAGCTAAGACTGAGGCTGAGGTAAGTCGAGTCTCAACTCCTAAAAACTCTTCTCTCAAGGGTATGACCACTGAAACTTGACTTTCTTCTGAGTCAATCTAGACATAGGAGATGCAATAGATGAAAATCCTTCAACAAACCATCTGTAATAGTGTAACACCCCGTACTTAATTACATGCATTAGCCATGGTTATATGTGTTAGAGTATATGTATTGATCATAAGTTAGGTCTATATGAGTTTAAGTATGAGTATTGATTATTTTGAGATGGTTTAAAGTGTATAGTTTGATTATATGTGTATAGGAATCGACTTTATTTATACCGAAATTTTCTCGTTGAAGTTTCTATGCGAAGTTTATCGAGTTAGCTTTCCAACGATATAAAGATTTCTGAAAACAGATGAGTATCGGATATAAGCGAGCATGTTCGAAACTTGAAAACGGTGGACGCAATGAACAGTAAATGTGCAGAAATTTTCTGCACACAAAAGTACTGCAGCCAAACAGATTTTTGGGTCAAGCTATATATCGATGAGAATCCCCGAGAGTCTTATTTCTAATGCAATTGGTTTCACCCAAATCCATTATCGGAGCAAAGAGTTATGGTCGATTTACTTTAGCCTATCAAAACAATCCACCATGGACAGATTCGGATTTACTTAAATTTTAAGGGCAATATGGTCATTTTCCATCACCTCATGGACGAAAATTGGTCATTATATACATATACTTATCCTCATATCCATCATTTATCATCCAAATTATTGAAGAATAAGAAACCCTAGCCTAATTTCAACTCCAATTATCTTGTGATTCAACCGTAGAAAATCCAAAATGGTTCCGTAGTTGTGTTCACCGTCTCGAGGGCTTCGAGAAGCACCCCTTATTTGTGCCAACAGGACTTCGAAATCAAAAGGGCCATTTTATGGTAAGGATGTAAATTATGTTGGTGTTATTTATATGGATATGTATATATATGCATGTGAGCATAAGAAGTATGTTATTTGATTGTTGTTGAAAGATGATTGGAAATGATGTTGGATTATTCTTGTGCATGGTTGGATTATGTTGAATTGTGAAGGGATTTGGTGTGATGATGTGGTATTGAAATGATGATTATATATATATATACACACATAAACCTATTGTTCAAGTTGGTTTTTGGAATGCTTTGCAAATATTGGTTGTATGGAATTATGGAAGAGAATTGTGGTGTTGGGTTGCTAATACTAGATGCCAAACATTTCATTGTAGATAAGTGATTTGTAAAGGCGGTAAGTTGTGTTGAATTGGTATCCGAATCTACAATGAGGTATGTAAATCATACTCTAACGATGTTCTTTGGCATGAAAACACCAATGTTCCATCAAGTAAGATTCCAAGGTTGTCCAAAAAACATGTATTGTTCTACGTTACCAACGAAGTTGTTTCCATTCTATAAAGTGTCAAAAATGTTTCACTGATATACCAAAAGGCTCCTATTTCATTGTTGTGATATTGATGATTCTGAAATACATTGTTGATATACCAATGAGTCTTTATTACATCATTATTGTATAGAAGGTCTATTACTTGGTTCCTATTGATGTATCATTGTTCCAAAGGTACTATATTGGCATGAACACTAATGTAATAATCTCAAAAGCTTTTGAACTAAGTTATTGGAAAGATCTCTTATGTGTGTTACTTGATATACGTGTGGGTGGTAGCTCAGGGGCTTAAGCCTAGCATGGGCCGATCCCGATACTTGATATGATTACAGTTGATATGTACTGGGGGCAGCCTAATGGTCACAGTACGGTACAATATTGATTATTGTTAGGTGGTTGGAGGTTCGGGAGGAGGAGGTAATGGCGAATGATAATTGTAAAGAATGAAATGAACGAAGGTATACCGTTCCATAAATGTGTTTGAATTCAAGAACCCAATTCAGATTAATGATAATGTACATGATCCTAAAAGTGTTTATGAAGTGTGGTTCACTTCTATTATGATTTATTCACTTGTGTCTAATTTTCTTGATTCCCCATATCACATATGATTATTTACAGCTTTACATACTCAGTACATATATCGTACTGACGTCCCTCATGGGGGACCTGCATTTTATGCTGCAGGCACAAGTGCTTCAGCTCATACACAACATAGATAGGAGCCAGGTCATACAACTATTGTTGGTGAGCTCCAGTTTACTTCAGAGCTTTCCGAGTTGGTTCCTTATGTTTTGTTATTGTACAGGAGTCATGTGTGGGCGGGAGGTTTGTCCCGACCCTAGTTATGTCATGTATATCCTAGAGGCTTTGTAGACATAAGGAAGGGTAAAGTCATGGAAGTTTATATAGTGATATTATATTTGTATATGTGGTGGCCCCGACGGCCAAGTATTATATATATATTTGTGCGTGTTGTGCTGATACAGGTAATTAGACCCTTCTATATGCAACGAAGTGTTGTTCAAATTTTTGGTGACATGTAAGTGAAAGTATAGGTATTTGAACGGGTTCTCCCGGGCCTACTCGGCTTCGGGTGCCAGTCCGGCCTGATGGGATTTTGGGGCGTCATAAAAGTGGTCTCAGAGAGGTTCGTCCTAGTGAGTCTACATAGCCGTGTCTATGTAGAGTCTTGTTTATCGGTGTGTTGTGCACCATATCTATAAACAGGAGGCTATGGACATTTAGGAAATTGTTTCTTTCTTTCAGATCATAGATCGTGCCATAGAGCTTATATAGCAAATGAAGTCATAGTTGACCACTGAATCCATTTGTTTCTCTTATTACAGTAAGAATGCCGGATACCGGAAGTAAGAATACCGGCGAACGGGTAGATGTGGCTTCCGGAGAAGGGACTAGTAAGTCACCACCTGTACAAGTTAATCAGAGTGAAGCTCAAGCTGAGCGGGTATCTGAAATGTCTTCCACTCCAGATGAAATAAGTGGGAGGCGAACCACATTCACAGAACCACTTGTTAATGCTGCTAATCAGGATATGAGAGATGCAGTACAACTGTTGACCCGAATTGTTGCCGGTCAAGTCCAAGGGCAAGCTATTCCTGCCGCGGGTTCTAGCGGTACTAATAAGGCGGCTAGTCTTCGGACGCAAGATTTTCTTATGTTGGATCCGCCTACTTTTATTGGATCCGATCTTAATGAAGATCCGCAGGACTTTATTGATCAGATCCAAAGGGCCCTAGAGGTGATGCATGTATCGGGCAGAGAGACAGTGGAGTTAGCCGCGTATAGATTCAAAGGTGAGGCTATATATTGGTATGAAGTCTGGAAACGATCAAGGGGCATTGATGCACCCCCAGCTACTTGGAAAGAGTTCAAAGAGGCATTTATTAGTCATTATCTTCCATATGAGACTCGTCAGGCCCGTGTGGATCAGTTCTTAAATCTTCGACAGGGTAATACAAGTGTGAGGGAGTATAGTCTTCAATTTAATTCTTTGTCCAGATATGCTCCTAATGTTATAGCTACTATAGATTACAGAGTTTATCGGTATGTGGATGGATTGGATCCGTATTCGGTTAGGGATTGTACTATTGCTGCACTGAATAAAGACATGGATATAGCTAGGATCCAAGCATTTGCACAAAAAATGGAAGATCAGAGGCAAATAAAAAGAACACAGGAATTTGAAAGTGGATCTTCTAAGAGGGCAAGATCTACAGGGCAGTTTATGGCGCCACAGGGAGGTTTTAGACCTCAATTTTCTGCTAGACCACCTAGGCCATTATTTTCTTATTCTGCAGCTAGTGCTCCACCACAACATTAGGGGTTCAGAGGCAGTCAATTTGGGCAAAGAAGTGAGGGTCATAGTTCGCGATCAGTGGGTTATCATGGGCAAGGGAACATGAGCCAATCGAGACCTTCTCGAGAGCTATGTAATCGATGCGGAAAGCATCATATGGGCGTATGTCGAATGGGAACAAATGTTTGTTTTTGGTGTGGTATGATGGGATATATGATGAGAGAATTCCCACGAAGGGGTACAGGTGGCGTAGCACGACCTTCGGGATTAGCTGTTGCCTTATTGTCACCGGTATCTTATTCTGGTAGGGGCGCACAACCTGCGGGTCACGCTAGAAATGAAAAAAGAGTCGCCAGTTCCAGCGGGACTCAGAATCACACTTATGCTTTAGCGGATCGACAGAATCTAGAGGCTTCCCCAGATGTGGTTACGGGTACGTTGTCCATATTTTCATTTGATGTATATGCTCTAATTGATCCCGGTTCTACATTATCATATGTTACTCCTTTGGTTGCTGGAAAGTTCAAAAGAACCCCCGAATTGTTAGATAAGCCGTTGGAAGTGTCTACCCCGGTTGGGGAATCTATTATTGCTAGAAGAGTTTATAAAGATTGTGTAGTAACTGTGTGTAGTCGAGACACGATAGCCAATCTTGTGGAACTAGAAATGGTAGATTTTGATGTTATAATGGGTATGGATTGGTTGGCGTCTTGTTATGCCAAAATTGACTGTTGTACGAAAAAGATGTATTTACATTTTCCTAATGAAGTAGTTATTGAATGGCAAGGTAAGATTGGCGCACCAAGAGATAGATTTATTTCTTATTTCAAAGCGAGAAAAATGATTTCCAAGGGCTACATATGTCATTTAGTTAGAGTAAAGGATACGGAATTGGAATCACCAGATCTTCACACTGTACCAGTAGTAAGTGAATTTCTTGATGTATTCCCTGAAGATCTTCCAGGTTTACCTCCTGAACGAGAAGTAGAATTTGGTATTGATGTGATAACAGGCACTAAGACAATCTCAATTCCTCCTTATAGAATGGCCCCAGCAGAATTACGAGAATTGAAAGGGCAATTGAAAGATTTGCTAGAAAAGGGGTTCATTAGGCCTAGTATTTCCCCTTGGGGAGCACCAGTGCTGTTTGTGCACAAGAAAGATGGCACATTGAGAATGTGTATTGATTATAGGCAGCTGAATAAAGTGACTCTTAAAAATAAATATCCTCTTCCAAGAATTGATGATTTATTTGATCAGTTACAGGGTGCTAAATGTTTTTCTAAGATTGATTTGAGGTCAGGTTATCATCAAGTGAGAGTCAAAGAAAAAAATATACCCAAGACAGCTTTCCGAACAAGGTATGGTCATTATGAGTTTCTAGTTATGTCATTTGGGCTAACTAATGCACCTGCAGCTTTCATGGATTTAATGAATATGGTGTTTAAGCCATTTCTAGATGTATCCGTGATAGTTTTCATTGATGATATTTTAGTTTATTCTAGATCAGAAGAGGATCATGCTAATCATTTGCAACAGGCGTTACAAACTCTTCGTGATTGCAAGCTGTATGCAAAATTTTCTAAATGTGAATTTTGGCTAAAGTCAGTGGCATTTCTGGGCCATATTGTATCAAATAAAGGCATACAGGTTGATACTCAAAAGATAGAAGCTGTGAAGAATTTGCCAAGGCCCACGACGCCTACGGAGATTCGTAGTTTTCTTGGGTTGGCTGGTTATTATAGAAATTTTGTTGAGGGTTTTTCTTCTATTTCAGTACCCTTAACTAAGCTAACGCATAAAGCATCTAAGTTCCAATGGAATGATGCGTGTGAGGAGAGTTTCCAAGAATTGAAGAATAAGTTGACTTCTACACCTGTGTTGGTACTTCCAGAAGGTATAGAAGGGTATACAGTGTATTGTGATGCTTCGAGAATTGGTTTAGGATGTGTATTAATGCAGCATGGTAAGGTGATAGTATATGCCTCAAGGCAATTGAGGCCACATGAGAAAAATTATCCCACACATGATCTTGAGCTGGCAGCGGTTATCTTTGCTTTAAAAATATGGTGCCACTATTTATATGGGGTTCATGTTGATATATATACTGATCACAAGAGCTTACAATATATTTTCAGTCAGAAGGATCTAAATCTGAGGCAGTGAAGGTGGATGGAACTATTAAAAGATTATGATGTTGATATTTTGTATCACCCAGGGAAAGCGAATATAGTAGCTGATGCGTTGAGTCGTAAGGCTATGATGGCACCTGTATAAAGGCAAGGGATGATTAGAGATCTTCATTAATTAGCTAGTCTAGGAGTTCGTCTTCTCAAAACTCCGGACGAGGAGCTTATTATGCATAATGCCGCGGAATCCTCATTAGTAGCTGAGGTGAAAGAGAAGCAAGATGCAGATCCTGTTTTATTGCAACTCAAGGAGAATGTTCAAAATGGTGCGACGAAGGTATTTGAGCTTTCGCAAGAAGGAGTACTTCTATGCCAAAATTGGCTATGTGTGCCTATTGTTGATGAGCTAAGAAAAAGAATTATGACTGAGGCACATTTCTCAAGGTATTCTATTCATCCAGGGTCAGCCAAAATGTATCAAGATTTGAAGGATGTATATTGGTGGAATGACATGAAAAGGAACATCGCAGAATTTGTAGCTGAATGTCCAAATTGCCAATGAGTTAAAGTGGAACATCAAAAGCCCGGAGGCTATATGCAATGCATAGATCTTCTAATTTGGAAGTGGGACATGATCAACATGGATTTTGTTACAGGTTTGCCTCGTACAACTCAGAAATTTGATTCTATATGGGTGATTGTGGATAGGCATACTAAATCCGCACATTTCTTACCCGTTAAGACCACTTACACAGTTGAAGAATATTCGAAGCCGTATGTTAAAGAAATAGTCCGATTACATGGAGTGCCAACTTTTATTATATCGGATCGGGGAACTCAATTTACCACAAACTTTTGGAAGTCTTTCCAACGGAGTTTGGGAACACAAGTGAATCTGAGTACATCTTTTCACCCTCAGATGGATGGACAAGCAGAGCGCACATCCAAACACTTGAAGATATGCTACGAGCATGTGTTATAGATTTTAAAAGCAGCTGGGATGATCATTTACCTCTTATTGAGTTTGCCTACAATAATAGCTATCATTTAAGTATCAAAATGGCACCATATGAAGCTTTATATGGGAGGAAGTGTAGATCACCAATAGGATGGTTCGAAGAGGGTGAAACTCTTATGTTCGGACCGGATCTTGTGTATCAAACCATAGAAAAAGTCAAGGTGATTCAGCAACGGTTGAAAATAGCCCAAAGTCGACACAAGTCATATGCGGATAGTAGAAGAAGAGGGCTAGAGTTTTCGTTAGGTGATTGGGTATTTTTGAAGGTATCGCCAATGAAAGGGGTGATGAGATTTGGCAAGAAAGGAAAGTTGATTCCACGATATATAGGCCCGTATAAGATTATTCGAAGATGTGGACAAGTTGCTTATGAATTAGAGCTACCCCAGGAACTCTCATCAGTGCATCCAGTATTTCATGTATCGATGCTTCGAAAGTGCATCGGAGATCCGTCCCTTATTACTTCTATTGAAGATGTACAAGTAACAGAAGATCTTACCTATGAGGAGATGCCTGTTTCTATATTAGATCGTCAAGTTAAGAAGATGAGAAATAAAGAAGTAGCATCGGTGAAAGTACTTTGGAGAAATCAACAAAGGGAAGAGATTACATGGGAAGCGGAGGAAGCAATGAAATCCAAATACCCTTATTTGTTCAAGGGTGAAAAAAAAGTGCAAGGAGTAGAACTGGGACACTAACAAGTAAGTTTTTACATATGCATAATATCTATATGATGACGTGAATATCAATTATGAATTCGAACTTGTTTCGGCTAAATAACTACATTCACATTCGAAGACGAATGTCCTTAAGGGGGGAAGGATGTAACACCCCGTACTTAATTACGTGCATTATCCATGGTTATATGTGTTGGAGTATATGTATTGATCATAAGTTAGGTATATATGAGTTTAAGTATGAGTATTGATTATTTTGCGATGGTTTCAAGTGTATAGTTTGATTATATGTGTATAGGAATCGACTTTATTTATACCGAAATTTGCTCGTCGAAGTTTCTATGCGAAGTTTATCGAGTTAGATTTCCAACGATATAAGGATTTCTGAAAACAGATGAGTATCGGATATAAGCGAGCATGTTCGAAACTTGAAAACGGTGGACGCAATGAACAGTAAATGTGCAGAAATTTTCTGCACACAAAAGTACTGCAGCCAAACAGTTTTTTGGGTCGACTTTAAATGATCATAACTCCTTGTACAAAATGAACTGTGTGAGCTGCTATATATTGATGAGAATCCCCGATAGTCTTCTTTCAAATGCAATTGGTTTCACCCAAATCCATTATCGGAGCAAAGAGTTATGGCCGATTTACTTTAGCCTACCAAAACAGTCCACCATGGACAGATTCGGATTTACTTAAATTTTAAGGGCAATATGGTCATTTTCCATCACCTCATGGACGAAAATTGGTCATTATATACATATACTTTGCCTCATATCCATCATTTATCATCTAAATTATTGAAGAATAAGAAACCCTAGCCTAATTTCAACTCCAATTATCTTGTGATTCAACCGTAGAAAATCCAAAATGGTTCCGTAGTTGTGTTCACCGTCTCGAGGGCTTCGAGAAGCACCCCTTATTTGTGACAACAGGACTTTGAAATCAAAAGGTCCATTTTATGGTAAGGATGTAAATTATGTTGGTGTTATTTATATGGATATGTATATATATATGCATCTGAGCATAAGAAGTATGTTATTTGATTGTTGTTGAAAGATGATTGGAAATGATGTTGGATTATTCTTGTGCATGGTTGGATTATGTTGAATTGTGAAGGGATTTGGTGTGATGATGTGGTATTGAAATGATGATTATATATATATAGACACATAAACCTATTGTTCAAGTTGGTTTTTGGAATGCTTTGCAAATATTGGTTGTATGGAATTATGGAAGAGAATTGTGGTGTTGGGTTGCTAATACTAGATGCCAAACATTTCATTGTAGATAAGTGATTTGTAAAGGCGGGAAGTTGTGTTGAATTGGTATCCGAATCTACAACGAGGTATGTAAAGCATACTCTAACGATGTTCTTTGGCATGAAAACACCAATGTTCCATCAAGTAAGATTCCGAGGTTGTCCAAAAAACATGTATTGTTCTACGTTACCAATGAAGTTGTTTCCATTCTATAAAGTATCAAAATGTTTCATTGATATACCAAAAGTCTCCTATTTCATTGTTGTGATATTGATGATTCTGAAACACATTGTTGATATACCAATGAGTCTTTATTATATCGTTATTGTATAGAAGGTCTATTACTTGATTCCTATTGATGTATCATTGTTCCAAAGGTACTATATTGGCATGAACACTAATGTAATAATCTCAAAAGCTTTTGAACTAAGTTATTGGAAAGATCTCTTATGTGTGTTACTTGATATACATGTGGGTGGTAGCTCAGGGGCTTAAGCCTAGCATGGGCCGATCCCGATACTTGATATGATTACACTGATATGTACTGGGGGTAGCCTAATGGTCACAGTACGGTACAATATTGATTATTGTTAGGTGGTTGGAGGTTCGGGAGGAGGAGGTAATGGCGAATGATAATTGTAAAGAATGAAATGAACGAAGGTATACTGTTCCACAAATGTGTTTGAATTCAAGAACCCAATTCAGATTAATGATAATGTACATGATCCTAAAAGTTTTCATGAAGTGTGGTTCACTTCTATTATGATTTATTCACTTGTGTCTGATTTTCTTGATCCCTCATATCACATATGATTATTTACAGCTTTACATACTCAGTACATATTTCGTACTGACATCCCTCACGGGGACCTGCATTTCATGCTGCAGGCATAGGTGCTTCAACTCATACACAGCATAGATAGGAGCCAGTTCATACAACTATTGTTGGTGAGCTCCAGTTTGCTTCGGAGCTTTCCAGTTGGTTCCTTATGTTTTGTTATTGTACAGGAGTCATGTGTGGGCGGGAGGTTTGTCCCGACCCTAGTTATGTCATGTATATCCTAGAGGCTTTGTAGACATAAGGAAGGGTAAAGTAATGGAAGTTTATATAGTGATGTTATATTTGTATATGTGGTGGCCCCGACGGCCAAGTATTATATATATATATATATATTTGTGCGTGTTGTGCTGATACAGGTAATTAGAACCTTCTATATGCAATGAAGTGCTGTCCAAATTTTTGGTGACATGTAAGTGAAAATACAGGTATTTGAACGGGTTCTCCCGGGCCTTCTAGGCTTCGGGTGCCAGTCCGGCCCGATGGGATTTTGGGGCATCATAAATAGCCATCCAAACCAAAAGAACTCCTGATATATGATGGATAGATAGGTCTTGGCCAGTTTCTTACTACTTTGGTCTTTTGAGGATCAACTCTAATGCCATCACCGAAAATGATGTGATCAAGGAATGCTACTGACCTTAGCCAAAATTCCTACTTACTGAGTTTAGTGAATAGCTGATGATCTTTGAGAGTCTGAAGTACTGTTTTGAGATGGTCTGCATAATCGTGCTCAGAATAGACCAGAATATCATCTATGAAGACTATGATGAACAAGTCCAAGTACTTCTTGAACACGCGGTTCATCAAGTCCATGAAAGCTGCTGGGGCATTGGTAAGACTAAATGATATGACTAAGAATTCAAAGTGACCATACCGCGTACGAAAAGCTATTTTCGGAATTTCACTTTCTCTAACTCTGAGCAGATGATAGCCGGATCTGAGGTCTATCTTAGAGAAATAGCTGACACCCTGATGTTGGTCAAACAAGTCATCAATTCTGGGAAGAGGATACTTGTTCTTGACCGTGACTTTATTGAGTTGACGGTAATCAATGCACATTCTGAGAGAACCGTCTTTCTTGCACACGAATAAGACTGGTGCACCCCACGGGGAAATACTGGGTCTAATGAATCCCTTATCTAATAGATCCTTCAACTGTTCTTTCAATTCTCTGAGTTTTGCTGGTGCCATTCTGTATGGCGGAATATAGATAGGCTAAGTATCAGGAAGAAGATCAATGTCGAAGTCTATTTCCCTTTTGGGAGGAATTCCTGGAAGATCTTTGGGAAAGACATCTAAATATTCATTTACTACTGGGACTGATTCAAGGTTGGGAGTTTCGGAACTAGTGTCCTTAACTCGAACAAAATGATAGACACATCCTTTAGATATCATTTTCCTTTCCCGAAGGTAGGAAATAAGCTGACCCCTAAAAGCGAATACACTACCCTTCCACTCAAGGACGGGTTCATTTAGAAACTAAAACTGGACTACTTTGTTTTTGCAGTCGATTGTGGCATAGAAGGAATGAAGCCAATCCATGCCGAGAATGACATCAAAATCAGTCATCTCTAATTCGACTAAGTCTGCTGAAGTGACTTTCAAAAATATTATAACCGGGAAGTTCCTGTATACCTACTTGCCCACTGGGGTAGAGACTGAGAAGGGCTCTTCTAGAATTTTGGGACTGATTCCAAAATCAACTGCTATATAGGGAGCAAAAAATGACAAAGAAACTCCTGGAACTAGCAAAGCATAAACATGCACATGAAAGATCTATAACGTACCAGTAACTACATCAGGAGAATTTTCCTAATCTTGTCGAGTCTGAAGAGCTTATAGTCTATTTGGGCATTTTTCGCTAGTAGCACCGGTGGTGGCACCCTGCACTGAACTGAGCTGAAGAGAAGAGATGACTCTGATAACCTGACTGAGGGCAGTCTCTGACTCCGTGTCCTGGCTTGCCACAACCGAAATAGACTTCGCTACCAGCTCTGTAAGCACCGTTATGGTTCTTACCATAAGTCTGACAAAGGGTATTAGTTCGGGCATTGCTGAGACTGCTCTGAGACTTAGAGACTGGAACTTTATCTCTGAACTTAGGAGCTGGAGAACTAGATGAAGAAGGAGCTGGAACTGATGACTTAGGTCAAAACTGAGAACGGTGTTCTCCTTCTGATTTAGGCTGACTAAAATTAAAGCTACTTGTTCTATCTTTCTTATTCTGTTTTTCCCTTTACTTAATCTTCTGCTCTTCTATCTGTTGAGCATGGGTCATAAGTCTGGCTAACGCCATGTCACTATTTAGCATGGCTGATCTGCACTCATTAACCACGCTATCATTTACCCCTGAAGTGAACTTACTCATCTTGGCTCTGCCGTCTGCAACCACATGAGGGGGGCATATCTGGTTAATTGAGTAAACTTAAGAGAATACTCTTTCACCATCATATTGCCCTACCTGAGGTTGATGAATTCTAGCACCTTAGCCTCTCTAAGCTCTTGGGGAAAGAATCTATCTAAGAATGCAGTGACAAACTTCTCCCACTCTATAGGACCTGTATCATCTGACCTTTCTAACTTCTACTGTTTGAACCAAGTATGAGCCACATCCTGCAACTGATATACAGCTAGCTCAACACTCTCAACAGTAGTCACCCCCATGATGTCTATCACCTTTTGCACCTGATTTAGGAATTCCCGAAGGTCCTCATTAACTTTAGACCCATGGAAGGATGAAGGATTCATTTGGGTGAAGTCTCGAATCCTAGCTGCAGCTGAGTTCGCCACTGGGTTGGCCGGAACGACCGCTGGTCGCTTATTATGGGTAGCTACTGACTGAGCAAGAGTGGTAAATGCAGTCCTGAACTCCGCATGAGAAACATGATCGCCCAAAGTTTCTACGGGCTGAGGAGCTGACTGATTTCTTCTCTTAGGAGGCATATTCTGAAATAAAGAGGAGAAACGGATTATACTGAGAGATTGACTTGTGATTATGCTCAATGGCATGAAATGAATATTGAAAGAAGGGAGACTATTCCTAAATATCTCATAGCCTCTTGCACATAAATGTGGCACGCAACACACCCATGTACAAGACTCTACTAGATGTGGCTTTCAGACTTCCTAGGACTCTATTGAATCTTAGGCTCTAATACCAAGTTTGTAACACCCCGATTTTCTGAACCTAAATGCTACACGGTGCTCATGACCCCGAAGGACCACAAGCTAAACCATGACTGATATCTGTACTTATATACTACATAAAATACTGAATAATGCAAAAACATATAATGAAAGGCCATAAGGTTCAATACTGAACATAACATGGATGAGATAACATCTGTGGGGTAATACAATACCCAAACCAAAACTGTAAACACTGAAGTCTAAAATATAATAGTCTGCTTCTAGTATGAAAGCCTCTACTGTCTGAATAATCTGAATAAAAAGTTGATGGGACATGTCCCCAACTAACTCCAACTAATAACTAATCAATGAAATCATGGAGAAATAATTATTTCCTCGAAGCATGAGGACTCACTTCTATTCTGACTGCTGAGACTGGAATCTACTGCTGATCTAGAACTCGTGTCTCTGAACCTATGGTGTAACATAAAAAGAAATCACCATAGCGCAAATACGTCAGTACAATAAAATGTACTAAGTATACATGTGAGGTAGGATAATACAAGGGTTAACATTCATGAACAATGCTAGTTTACTGTCTAACATGAATGCGAGAATGCATACAAAAATAAGTAACTGTAACTGACACTGTGATATCGTGATTACTGAATCTAAATACTGATGACATGACATACTAAAAACTGATATATCTGATAGCATAAATAGCTGTATCTGAATGTAACTGATAACATGGGTGACTGTATCTGACAGTCCTGAATCTGATGGAACTATCTGAGTTCCTTACTGTATCTGAGTCGACTGTATCTGACAGTATTGAATCTGAAGAACTATCTGAGTTCTTTTACTGAGACTGGTACTAAAACTGTGGGAGGTAGTATTTAATCGACATGCCCCTGATATGCCATTATGGCTAAGTTGGGGTCCAATTTGTAACCCCAATTGGAAGGGTGTCAATACTGCACCACTGGTAAGGACAAGATGTGGGCGACCCTTATCTGATAGTGTCCCCAAAAGAGAATGGTGGGGCCCTTATCCGACAGTGCTTATCCACCTCATCAAACCTCATTGGACAGTGTTGATGTCTCAACCTATGTTAGCTACATAGTTCTGGAACGCAATAATGACTTTTAAGGATCACACTCTCATCTGATAGTTGTGTCCCCATCCTTGGGTTCACTCGGTGCTAATTTTTACTCCCATCTAAATGGACACTGAACATGGTTTACTGAACTGAACATGAGCTGAGTTACTGAGTTCCATTGACTGACGGAATACTACTGATATCTGACAACTGCCTGAGTCATGAGATCATGGAGATTTTTCCTAAGTCATAAAACTATCTGAAGTCTAAGGATTCATAGCTTGACTGAGAGTATCGTGAAAACATGACATGAATCTAGGTACACAACTAATGTTTCGGGTACAAGTACCCCCAGGATTCGATGTAAGGAAACTGATAAAGCATGAATTACTTGAATACATAATGATCATCATAATACATTTACTGAAGTATTTCATCAAACATGTGATAGGCATAAGCTTGTACATACATGGGGATTTCATGATATCATGATAATTAGACACTTTCCCTTCATCTAGGCATTCAACCAAGCACATAGTAGGCGTAGAATGTGTAAACAACATCATACAATAATTAACTGTTGTGATTCAATTCCAATTTAATCATTCAAGGGTTTAGTCCTAGGGTTTCATGAATCTATACCAATACAAATCAACCCATATGGAATTTAACACTCATTCATGGAATACAATTCAATTACTTATTATCGACATGAACAAAAGCATCCCAATCATGAAATTCATAAGAAAATCCATAACTTGAATTTAGAAAAGGGATTCTTGGGCTTCATGGATGAAAAGAGTCCACGAATGAACGCTATGCATATCTTAGTTCATGATTTCGTGAAGATTGATGGTGAAAGCTTCTTGAAATTGGATCTTTTATGAAAACCCTAGCTTGTTCTTGAGAGAAGAGAGTGTATTTTGGGTGAAAAGTGGTTGAATCACGTGTTAAAGGGCTTAAATAGGGGTGGGAAGTTGACCCTTTTAACCCTGGACGCGTCTTGTAATTTCAACAAAAATTTTCCGAATTGAATCCCTTGCGCGATACGGTACTATCGCACCGTGTCACTGGAATTTGACAACTGGGAAATTAAGGGATGGCGCGACGCGGAGCCATCGTGTTGCCCCTTCATTCGTGACCTGGAATTTGGCGTGACGCAGGGGAAATCGCGCTGAGACACTGGAAAAAGGATAATTCTGAATTTGAGTGCTGGCGCGACGCGCCATAATTGCGGACACCTACTGGAAATTGCTAAATGCCATTTCCTCTTGTGGCGCGGCGTGCCACTGACTAATATGGTGCTGTTTTGCGATGAGAACTTGAAATAGTCATAACTTCTTACCCGGTTATCAGATTTAAGCAAATCATATATCAAGGGAAAGCTTATTGCATTTTCTACCTGACAAAAAGTCAAAATCTTGAAAATTCCTCATGGAATAATTATCCTTCACTTTAGAAGCTAATACTAGGCATTCTTAGGACAAAATTTGCTAGAAATCTTTGGGGTATTACAGGTAAGCAGCTAGATTGTCGGGTATTAGATACCCCCAGGACTCGATATCATGAGAAGTAAAGCATAGCATGATCTTGAAACGTATAACAAGGTCCACTTGTTCATAATTCATTGATAGAGATATTTTATTAAATACTTATAGGGCATAAGCTTGTACATATGCTAGCATGTCATGATTTCACCATTTAATTCACATGGACATTCCATCAAACACATAGGGAGCACAACTTAATGCATATAATCATGGACAACATGTAAACATTGTAACTACAACACCCAAACTTGCTTATTCAAGGATTATAACATGGGAATTACACAATTCAATATACATGCTATTTAAATTTCATGGAATCTACAATCAATCATGGATTGAAACTCAATTAATGTCATGAACATGAATACAATCCTATTTCAAGCATGTAAATCATGAATCAATAATCTTATAGTCTTAAAAATGGATTCTTGGACTCTATGGGTAAAAGGAACCCATAAATGAACACCTAACATACCTAAGAAGATTAATTCTTGAAGGTTCTTGGAGAAATTCTTGGGATTTGTTCTTGATTCTTGAAGCTAGGATTTTGCCCTTTTTGAGAGCGAATGTTTTAATCTTGAGAGAAAGTGAGTAAATAATGGGATAATAGGTTATTGAGGGGTTTAATATCGTGTTTACATTGATTAGGGCTGCAGAAAAATACCAAATTACCCCTGGAAATAATTAAAAATTTTGTCACTGGATGCCAGAATTTGGCCACCACCGCGATGCGGTGGCATCGCGGTGAGCCACTGGAATGTAGCCAACATTGTGTAAAAATAGACGACTGGGACAATGGCCCTTGGCGCGGCGCGATAGGCGCGATGGCACACTGAAAATAATTATTGGGACCTAGAAGCTCACTGCGTGGGGGAAAATCACGCCACTTCATCGGAAATTGCCAAATGCCATTTGGATCTTCACCACGATGTGCTACTGGTTTATATCGTAGGGTTTGACTGCTGATACTTAAAATCGCCATAACTTCTTACCCGGGTATCGAATTTGTGCGAATTTTATATCATTAGAAAGCTGGCTGAATTTTCTACGCAATGGTAAGCTCTAAACTGAAAAATACTGAGTATTTTCAAAATTTTATATTTGAATACTCATGTACTGAGAGTTAAATTAAGCTAGGGAAATACAGGGTATTACAATATCTCCCCCTTGGGAACATTTGTCCTTGAATGAGACTGATTAAGATGGGAAGTACTGATAGACTGAGTTTACATACTGAACATGCACAACTGAAATATGATTGCATGACTGAAACTACTAATAAGCTGAGTTTTCATACTGAACATCCATATCTGATGCATGAGTACATGAAAGAAATGATTTATGAATGGATGACTGAAAAAGCAACGGTAATGGATACCAAGTTTATAACTATATCTGAACTTGGAACGGAATAAATCTAAGGAAGAATGTTACCTTAATTTGAATCTAAATTTGCGGAGAAGAGGTGAGGATACTTAGTTTGCATATCTGCTTCTTCTTCCTAAGTAGCTCTCTCAACGGACTGATTTCGCCAAAAAACTTCGACCAAGGGAACCTCTTTGTTTTTCAGTCTGTGAATCTGATAATCGAGGATCTGGACTAGAACCTCTTCGAAAGAGGGATCATTCTGAATATCGATGCCCTCTAAGGGAACTATGACTGTTGGGTCACCAATGTATTTCTTTAGCAAGGATACGTGGAATACTGGATGCACTGAAGCTAGATCTGAAGGAAACTCAAGCTCGTAAGCTACCTTTCCCAAATAGATGAGAATTCTGTAAGGACCGACATATCGGGGACTGAGTTTCCCTTTTTTGCCGAACATATTCACTTCCTTCACAGGAGAGATTTTTAAGTACACAAAATCGCCAAACTCAAACTCGATATCCTTTCTCCTAACATCTGCATATGATTTCTGTCGGCTTTGGGATATCCTAAGACTTTCTCTGATTAACTGAACCTTCTCTAAGGCATCGACCATGAGATCAAGACCTACTATAATGGCCTCACCTACCTCAAAACAACCAATTAGAGATCTACCTCTCCTACCATAAAGAGCCTCAAACGGATCCATCTGAATACTAAAATGATAGCTGTTATTACATACAAATTTGATTAAAGGAAAGTGGGCATCCCAACCACCTTTAAAATCAATCACGCATGCTCTTAACATATCTTCTAGAGTCTGAATGGTCCTTTCTACTTGACCATTTGTCTGAGGGTGGAAGGCTGTATTGAGGTAAACTTGGGTACTAAGACCCTTTTGGAATGCTTTCCAGAAGTAGGAGGTAAACTGGGTACCTCTATCTGAGATGATAGACACTGGGACTCTGTGTAACCTAACCAACTCTCTAACACAGAGTTTGTCATAGTCCTCGGCTGAATAAAAGGTATAAACTGGTAAGAAAAGAGCAAATTTGGTCATCCTATCTACGATAACCCAAATCAAATTTTGCTGATAACGAGTTCGAGAAAAACCCATCACCAAGTCCATGTTCACTTCTTCCCATTTCCATGTGGGAATACTAAACTACTGCATGGACCTACCAGGCTTCTGGTGCTCAATCTTAACCTGCTGATATGTAGAGCACTTAGCTACAAGCTCTATGATATCCCTCTCCATCCCACTCCACTAATAGATCTCCCACAAATTGCGGTACATCTTAGTGCTCCATGGATGAACAGAGTAACGTGCCCCATGCGCTTTTGCAAAAATTTGTTGCCTCAAGTCATATACACCTAGCACACATAGCCGACCCTGGCAACGCAACACACTATCTTCCCCTTGGGAGAAAACCTCTACTTTTTGATCTCTGACTGACTCTTTCATCTTAACTAGACTAGGATCTCTGTCCTATTTTTCCTTTACTTTGAAAACCAAAGATGATTCTAAACTATTCTGTAGCCATATGCTACCCTCTGCTGAATCGACTAAGAAGACACCTAGTCGGGTAAGCTGATGAACTTTCTGAACTAACTTCTTCTTACTATTCTCAACATGAGCAACACTACCCATAAACAACCTACTGAGAGTATCTACCACTACATTGTCCTTTCCCAGATGATATAAAACACTCATGTCATAATCTTTTTACAAATCTAACCACTTTTCTGACGCAAATTCAAATCTTTTTGAGAGAACACATACTGCAAGCATTTATGATCTGTGAACACATCCACATGCACCCCATATAAGTAATGTCTCCAAATATTTAAGGTAAATACTACAAATGCTAATTCAAGATCATGAGTTGGGTAATTCTTCTCATGGGACTTAAGATGTCTAGAGGCATAGGCTACAACCTTACCTCTCTGTATGAGGACACAACCCAGACCTACTCTGGATGCATCACAGTACACAACAAACCCACCTAAACTATCTGGTAGAGTCAAAACTGGGCCTTTAGTAAGTTGATTCTTCAACTCCTGAAAACTCTTCTCGCAAGAATCTGACCACTAAAACTTAACTTTCTTCTGAGTTAATCTGGACATGGGGGATGAAATAGACAAAAATCCTTCAACAAACCAATGGTAATAGATAGATAAACCCAAGAAACTCCTAATATCTGATGAAGAAATGGGTCTAGGCTAGTTTCTCACTGCCTCGGACTTTTGAGGATCAATTCTAATGCCATCACCGAAAATAATATGACCAAGGAATACAATTGACCTTATAAAAAATTTGCACTTACTGAATTTGTCAAATAACTGATGGGCTCTGAGAGTTTGAAGTACAATTCTGAGGTGATCTGCGTGATCATTCTCGCTATGAGAATAGACAAGAATGTCATCGATGAAGACTATAACGAACATGTCTAAGTACAGCTTGAACACACGATTCATTAAATCCATGAAGGTTGTTGGGTCATTAGTGAGACCAAAGGACATGACTAGAAACTCAAAGTGACCACACCGGGTTCGGAAAGCTGTTTTTAGAATGTCACATTCTCTGACTCTGAGCTGATGATAGCCTAATCTGAGGTTTATCTTAGAAAAATATCTTGTACCTTGGAGTTGATCAAATAAGTCATCAATTATAGGAAGAGGATATTTGTTTTTTACTGTAACTTTATTTAGCTGACGATAGTCAATGCACATTTGCAAGGAACTATCTTTCTTCTGCACGAATAAGACTGGTCCGCCCCATGGGGAAATGCTTGGTATGATGAATCCCTTATTTAAGAGGTACTTTAACTGTTCCTTTAACTCTCTGAGTTCAGATAGAGCCATTTTGTATGAAGGAATAAATATGGGCTGAGTATCTTGAAGAAGGTCTATTCCGAAGTCGATTTCCCTTTCGAGAGAAACTCTAGGAAGATCTTTGGGAAACATATCTGAGAATTCATTTACTACTAAAACTGACTCAAGGATAGGAGTCTCTGAACTAGAGTCTTTGACTCGCACAAGATGATAGACATATCCCTTGGATATCATTTTTCTCGCTCTAAGGTATAAAATCAACTAACCCTTAAGCGTTGTAGTACTACCCCTCTATTCAAGGACTGCTTTATTTGGAAATTGCAAATGAATAATTTTTTTCTATAATCAACTAAGGCATAGCATGAATGTAGCCAATCCATGCCGAGAATGACATCGAAATCTGTCATCTCTAATTCTACTAAGTCTGCTGAAGTGACTTTCTGAGATATCATAACTGGATATTTCCTACATACCCACTGAGCTATGATGACTGACCCACTAGAGTAGAGACTGAGAAAGGTTCTATTAAGGTTTCTGGTTTGACCTTTAAGTCGACTTCTATATAAGGAGTTACAAAAGACAGAGAAACTCCTGGATCTAGTAAGGCATAAACATGTAAATAAAAGATCTATAATGTATCGGTGACCATATTAGGAGAACTTTCCTGATCTTGTCTGGACTAAAGTGCATAAATCTTATTTGGACGTTGCCCATTGGTGGCACTGGAAGTGGCACCCTGCTGATTCGGGCGACCGTATTGAGATGAAGGACGATTATACTGACTTTGGGAACCTGACTGAGGACAATCTCTGATTCTATGGCCTAGATTTCCACACCCAAAACATACATCACTGCCAGCTCTGCAGACACCCTGATGGTTTCTGCCATATTTCTGATAGAGAGGATTTGTTCGAGCACTGCTGACACCACCCTAAGATTTAGAGCCTGGTGCCCTATCTTTGTTACCATTTATGAACTTAGGGACTGGAGCACTAGCTGAGGAAAAAGCTGGAACTAAAAACTTTGGATGGAACTGGGAATGATTACCACTCTCTGACTTAGGCTGAGTAAAATTAAAGCTACCTGTTTTAGCCCTCTTGTTTTCTCTTTGTCTCTTCCTCCTCATTATTAGCCTTTTATATCTACTGAGCATGGATCATTAGCCTGGATATGTCCATCTCCTTATTAAACATCACAGTTCTTCACTCCTTAACCACACTCTCTGATACCCCAGACATGAACTTTCTCATTCTGGACCTATTGTCTACTACTACAAAGGGAGCATACCTAGATAACTGAGTAAACTTGAGGGAATACTTTTTCACACTCATGTTGCCTGATATTGATGAACTCTAACACCATGTCTTCTTTTAGCTCTAAGATAAAGAATTTAGCTAGAAAGGCAGTAGCAAACTCTTTCCATTCTATAGGCTCTGCATCTGTGCCCCTGTCTACCTCCCACTGCTTAAATAATTTATGATCTACATCTTGTACCTAATAGGTAGCTAACTCAAAACTCTCACTGGATATCACTCCCATGATATCTGTGACTTTTTGAACCTGATCGAAGAACTTCTGTGGATCCTTTTTAGACTTAGATTCTAAGAATAGGGGATGATTCATATGGGTGAAGTCCCAAATCCTGGCTGCAGTAGTATTGGATACTGGGTTAGCCTGAACAGTAGTTGGCCGTTCATTCCAAGATGCTATAGAATTTGCTAGAGTGTTGAACGCAGCTCTGAATTCTACAGGAGAGACATGTATTTCCAGGGGATCTGCCTGAACGGGCTAAGGTGCTGACTGGTTTCCTATTCTTTTATCGTTGTTCTATTTGGGAGGCATATTCTGTAAATAGAAGGAAGAAAAGGATTAGACTGAGAGTTTAACTTGAGGTCATGCTCACTCGCACGATGTGAATACTGAAATAAGGGAAAATTTCTTAAATATGTCGCATAGCCTCTAGTCCATAAGTGTGATGCGCTACACACATATGCACAAGACTCTACTAGACACGACTTTCAGACTCCCTAGGACTCTGTTGAACCTTAGGATCTGATACCAAGTTTGTAACGCCCCGAAACCTGGTCCCAAGATGTCATCTAGTGCTTAAGACTATGAGTAGCCTTAAGCTAACCCTGTCTGCCTTTTTCTAAGTCTGAATCTCATAATAAGGGAAATATATACATAAAAGTCATACTAAATTCAAATAATAGGCTGAAATGCCATAAGGTTCATAATCTAAATACTAATAAAGAATAACAACTGTAATAATATCTAAAAAACTTAACACTGTCTGAACTAGTCTAGTCTAAAAAGCATCTAACTGAACTGCCTGAATGTGAAGTTGATGGGACAAGCCCCCAACTAACTCCGACTACTGAAATAATGATAAACTAAAATACTGAAATAAAGCATATCCTCGATAGATGAGGACTCACTACTGAATCTGCTGCTGCTAACTAAGTCTGTCTCAGCGTGATCAAGAGCCTGAGCATCCGAACCTATGATATGAGACATCATAGTGCAAAGAGAAAGTATGCATCAGTACGTGGAATGTACTGGTATGCTAGATGAGGTAAGGATGAATGCAAGGGTTCATATGCATGAATAATAACTGTCTGAATGATATGGAATAACTGAGTATGAGCACATGGATAACTAAAACTGCTGTAAGTACTGAGAATGCAATAATGTGCATTTATGTATGTATATACTGTATCTGAGCTTTTACTAAAGTTGAATTCTGAGTTCTGATAATCGAGTAACTGATATTTGGGATTACTGATAACTGAGTTACTGAAACTGATTGACTGTGTTTCACAGTCCTGATTTTGTAGAACTGAACTGAGTTCTATATTGAAACTAAAACTAAAACTGTAGGAGGTAATAATCTAACCGACATGCCACTTTTCTGTATAAATTTGGGGTCTAACCTGTAACTCCAGCTGGAAGGGTGTCAGTACCGTTCCACGGGTAAAGGCAAGATGAAGATTTATCCTCATCTGGAAGGTACTCCAATGAGAACGGTGATACCATCAACTGGCAGGTTAAAACACCTCATCAACCCTCAACTTGCAGATCAATGTCTCAGCCTACGCTGGCTACGTAATTTTGGAATGCAAGGACTGCTTCTAAGGATCACACCCTTTAATAGCAGGTAAGCCCCTGTCCTTGGCTTCGCTCGTTGTTTAATCCTACTTCCAACTGAATAGAATGTGGACTAATTACTAGACTGTACTGGATTTGACTGAACTGTTACTGATCGTGTTGACTGACTGAACTGGATTGAGTTCACTGAGTTCTATAACTGATTGAGTACTACTATTTTGTGACATGATTGAGACTATTCCGTAACTACTGCAGCACTAGGTCAGTAGCTAGATTGTCGGATCTTAGATACCCCCAGGACTCAATAGCATGAAAAGTAAAGCATAGCATGATCTTGAAAAGCATAACAAGGTCCACTTGTTCATAATTCATTCATAGAGACATTTTATCAAACACTTGTAGGGCATAAGCTTGTACATATCCTAGCATGTCATGATTTCACCATTTAATTCACATGGACATTCCATGTAACACATGGGGAGCACAACTTAATGCATATAATCATGGAAAACATGTAAACATTGTAACTACAACATCCAAACTAGCTAATTCAAGGATTATAACATGGGCATTACACAATTCAATATACATGCTATTTCAATTTCATGAAATCTACAATTAATCATGGATTGAAACTCAATTAATGTCATGAACATGAATACAATCCAATTTCAAGCAGGTAAATCATGAATCAATAATCTTGTAGTTTTAAAAATGAATTCTTGGACTCTATGGGTGAATGGAACCCATAAATGAACACCTAACATACCAGAGAAGATTAATTCTTGAAGGTTTTTGGAGGAATTCTTGGGATTTGTTCTTGATTCTTGAAGCTAGGGTTTTGCCCTTTTTGAGAGAGAATATTTTAATCTTGAGAGAAAGTGAGTAAATAATGGGATAATAGGTTATTTAGGGGTTTAATCTCGCATTTTGAATGATTAGGGCCATGGAAAAAAATACAAAATTACCCCTAGAAATAATTAAAAATTTCTTCACTGGATGCCCTAATTTGGTGACCACCGCGACGCGGTGAGCCACTGGAATGTTGTCAACACTTTCTAAAAATGAACGAATGGGAAAATGGCCCTTGGCGCGGCATGGTGGGATCGCGATGACACACTGGAACATGACTATTGGGACCTGGAAGCTCACCGCTATAGGGGACAATCACGTCACTTCATTGGAAATTGCCAAATACCATTTGGACCTTCACCGCGACGTGCTTCTGGTTTATATCGCCGGGTTTGACTGCTGAAATTTAAAATCACCATAACTTCTTATCCGGGTATCGAATTTGGGAAAATTTTATATCTTTGAAAAGCTTACGAAATTTCCTACGCAATGGTAAGCTCTAAACTGAAAAATGTTGAGTATTTTAAATTTTTTATATATGAATACTCATGTACTGAGAGTTAAATTAAGTTAGGAAAATACGGGGTAGTACATCTCCACTCCCTCTAACTAATAAACACCAACTAGTAGCAATGACCAATCACTGCAATTTGATTGGGTTCAATGGGTTTATTTGGTCGGATAGTGGGTTCGCGTTAATTTTTTGGGATAAAATATTAAGATGAAAAAGGAACAAATATACCCCCGAACTAGGATAATTGGTACGTATATACCCTCCATCATACGTTAGGTACATATATGCCCCTATCGTTAGTGTGAGAGACATATACGTACCATTTCATTAACTATAGGGGCATGTTTCCAACAATTTTTTATGGTGACTGAAATAAATTGAATCAAGAATAAAAATATGAAGAAACAAGAATTTTATTTGATAAACGATGTGGGTACAAATTTGTTCCTCCTTGGGTTTTCTCTCTTGATTTTCACCGTAATTCGAGGGCCTGTCTGATACAAAAGTGAGTGTGTATCAAGAGAGTCAAGCCAACACAAGAATAACAAGATGAATAACAACAATGCTAGTGAATCAAAATAGGCCACACACGGCTTCACTAGACTTCAAGGTTTACAAAAAATGACAAGATGATAGAGATTACAAGATTACAATAACAACAACAAGAGCAACAAAGTGGCAGCAACTATAGTGAATCGAAAATGGCCCCACACGGCTTCACTATGTTACCACACAAACAACAAGATTACAAATTAAAGATAGTAACTTGACATACAATCTTCAAGAATCTAAGAACCCTAACAACATGAAAGGACCCTAAGACTAAAGAATATTATTACCAAGCTCTTACTTGGACCAAGAGGAACTCAATGACCTCAAGATCCTAGTTTCTAGCCAAGATTCAATCTAAGTGTCACTCCAATTGGGAATTTAGGTTTTGAGCTTCTCTAATGGAAGAGAGAAGTTCAAAATATTACAAGTCTTGTTTTCTCAAAATATCATGAATGAACTAACTCCAAAATAATCCTAACACTATCTATTTATATTAGTCCACAATGGGAGATAACAAATGACCATCTTACCCTTGCCAAGGGGTGGCCTTGGAGTGTAATTTTATTATACTTTAAGGCTCCTCTTCACACTTAAAAACATTTAATCCAATGGAAGGCTCAAGTACCAACTCACACACGGCCATTTGCATGAACATAGCTTGGAGTTTTTGTAACTCCCGAGCTTGGCTACATGTGAATGTTCGTGAACTCGTTTGACAGCTTGGTACACCCGTATAATCCTCTCTATCTTGAGAGGAATTTGACCTCAAATTTGACATTTGGTCATCCTCAATCGCATCCACTAGAGAAAGATCACACACGTTGAAAGTGTTGTGCACTTGGTATTTCGGGGGAAGGTCAATCTTGTAGGAATTATCATTGATTCTTTCAAGTACTTGGAATGGACCATCACCCCTTGGAATCAATTTGGTATTCCTTTGATATGGAAATCGATCCTTCCTAAGGTGCACCCACACCCAATCTCCCCGTTTAAGAATGAGTTTCTTTCTTCTTTTGTTTGCCCGCTTTGCAATCTCTTGATTTTTCTTCTCAAATCGAAGCCGCACCTTCTCATGCAAATTTTTCATAAAATCTGCCCGCTTTCTTCCATCTAGGCTAATCATAAGATCACTTGGAAAAGGAGTTAAATCCAAAGGGGTAAGGGGGTTGTGGCCGTATACACACTCAAAGGGAGTCATTCCCGTACTTGAGTGTATGACACAATTATAGGCAAACTCAATTAACAGTAGGTGTTCCTCCCAAGAAGTAAATTTTACCTTAATCATGGAACGTAGCATAGCACCCAAAGTCCTATTTACTACTTCCATTTGGCCATCGGTTTGTGGGTGGCAAGAAGTGGAGAACTACAACTTGATACCAAGCCTACCCCACATGGACTTCCAAAAGTGACTTAGGAACTTAGAGTCCCTATCACTCACAATGGTCCTCGGAACACCATGCAACTTGACAATATTATCAACAAACAAAGAGGTCACACTAGGTGCATCATCACATTTACAACATGGAATAAAGTGTGCCATCTTAGAAAACCGATCAACCACAACAAAGATACTATCCTAACCTTTTCTAGTCCTTGGCAACCCGAACACAAAATCCATAGATATATCAAGCCAAGGATGTAAAGGAGTGGGTAGAGAGGTGTACAAACCATGAGGTTGGAGCCGAGATTTGTCTCCTTTGCAATCTACACATTGGCCGCAAATCCTAGACACATCCTTGTGCATTTTTGGCCAATAGAATTACTTCTCCAATATTCTAAGGATATTTTCGACTCCAAAGTGACCCATTAGACCGCCATTATGTGATTCTCTCACAAACAACTCTCTCCAAGATCTACAGGGTACACACAATTGCATATCTTTAAACAAGTAACCGTCAAACTTGGCATAAGGATTTGAACCCCTAGCCGAATTCCACTTGTCCCTACCCCATTCTTCGCATTCCCTATAGATTGGAGCAAAGTGAGGGTCTTCGAGATACAATTCTTTTAAGATTTCAAAACCCATCAATTTTGAAGACAAAGTAGACACAAGAACGTGTTTTTGAGATAAAGCACCGGCAACCACATTGTCCTTACCCTTTTTGAAATGAATAATATAAGGGAAAGTTTCAAGAAACTCAATCCACTTGGCATGCCGTTTGTTAAGCTTATTTTGTGCCCAAAGATGCTTCAAGGAATCATGGTTCGTTCGGATCACGAATTCTTTAGGCCATAAATAATGTTGCCAAGTGGCCAAGGCTCTAATCAAGGCATACGACTCTAAATCGTACGTAGAGTAGTTTAGAGTTGCTCCTTTGAGCTTTTCGCTAAAGTAGGCAATAGGCTTCAATTCTTGCATTAAAATCATGCCTATACCAACTTTACTAGCATCACATTCAACCTCAAAAGTCTTGTCAAAATTCGGCAATTGTAACAAAGGGGCCGAGATGAGCATAGATTTCAAGTCCTTGAAGGCCTTAGATTGTTCATCTCCCCACTTGAAAGGCTGATCCTTTTTAATCACTTCGGTTAAGGAGGCGGCAATGGTGCTAAATCCTTTGAAAAAACGTCTATAAAAACTATCCAACCCGTGGAAGCTTCTCACTTCACCTATGGTTTTGGGAGTTGGCCAATTTTTGATAGCGTCAATCTTAGATTCATCCAATTCGACCCCTATTGAGATCACCACAAAACCGAGAAATACAACTTCCTGGACACCAAAAGAACAATTTTCTAAATTAGCATATAACTTCTCCTTTCGGAGGACATCAAACACACATTGTAAATGTTTTACATGCTCATCTAAGGACCTACTATACACCAACACATCATCAAAGTAGACAACAACAAACTTTCTGATAAAAGGTTTCATCACATGATTCATTAGCCTCATGAAAGTACTTGGAGCATTTGTTAGGCCGAATGGCATAATCATCCATTCATAAAGACCGAATTTGGTCTTGAAGGCGGTTTTCCATTTATCACCCGGTTGTATACGGATTTGGTGATAGCCACTCCTCAAATCAATTTTAGAAAGCAAACACAAACCACTCAATTCATCAAGCATATCATCTAGCCTAGGAATAGGGTGAAGATATTTTACCGTTATCTTGTTGATGGCTCGACAATCAATGCACATATGCCAAGTCCCGTCTTTCATGGGAACTAGTAGCACCAGGACCACGCAAGGGCTCATAATCTCCTTTATATACCCTTTGTTGAGGATTTCCTCAACTTGGCATTGCAATTCCTTGTTATCGTTGGGTTGCTCCTATAAGCCGATTTGTTGGGCAATTGTGATCCCGACACAAAATCTATTTGATGCTCAATTCCCCGAAGCGGGGGTATACCTTGTGGAAGTTCTTTAGGAAAAACATCTTCATAATCCTTCAACACACAAGAAATCAAAGGAGAAATAGAAGAATTAGTGGGGTTAGTATTAAAACAATGTGCCAAAAGAAACATGGGTGTCTCCTCATCATGATCCACGAAGAGCTCCTTCTTTCTAACCAACATCACCATGTTTTCTTTTCCCTTTGATATTGAGGAAGCCCTGGATATCCCCACTAACCTACCTACGGGTTCCCCCCCCTTTTCTTCATTTTTGGATTTCTTCCCCTTTTCTTTCAATTCTCTCATTCTTTGATGCAACTCATTCACTTATGAAGGCAAAAGTAGATGAAGTGTGACCTTTCATTCATACTTCTCAAGTGTATATTGATTATACCTCCCATCATGTTTGGTAGACCTATCATATTGCCAAGGTCTACCTAACAACAAGTGACACGCTTGCATTGGTATTATGTCATAAAGAACTTCTTCGTGGTAGTTTCCCACCTTAAACCATATCACACATTGCCTCATGACTTTCAATTTGCCACATTCGTTCAACCATTATAACTTGTAAGGGCTAGTATGAAGTGTAGTTGGCAATTTCAAGAAGTTCACCATAGCAACCCTAACAACATTTGCACACCTACCACTATCTATCACCAAAGTGCACACACTTCCATTCACAAGGCATTTAGTATGGAATAGATTCTCCCATTGGCTAGGATCATCTATTGCCTTACTAATCATGGAACGCCTCACTACAAAGTTTGGAACCACGCACTCCCCTTCTTGTGGATAAGTATCCTCACAATCATCATCATCATCATTATGGGGCTCACTTTTGGGTTCCTCTCCATCTTGAGGCTCCGCCTTATTATTTTTTTTTTCAAAACCCACTTTCTAACCAAGGTAATACAATATCCCTTTCCTTAGGATGATATTGCATCAGTTTGGAATTCATTGGCTTTATGTCCCTAACCTTGGCACTTGAAATATTGGAACCCTTTAGGATTAGGGTACTTATGAATTTCTTGTCGGGGAGGAAATTTGTGGACTGTTTTAGGATCGGGCAGCCTTATAGTGGAAGGTTGGTCCTTGTTTTTGGGCTAACCCGAAGATGGTTGAACTATGTCTTTGCTCCTCGGACAACCCGAGGTTGATGGTCCCTTTGCCTTGAACGACGACCTCTCTTTAAGCTCTTTTTCAATCTCAAGAGTCGCTTGGAAAATTCCTTCAACGGTATCAAACTTGTGAAGCGTCAAATGAGTGGATATCTCTTTGTTCAACCCACACTTGAACCGAATGATGTCATGGACAATTTGTTCTTGACGATGATCAAGCTTTAACATGAGTTGTTGAAACTCATCCTAATATGCCATCATACTTTGATTCCCTTATCACAAATTGTACAACCTAGCAAGCAACTCATGACGATAACTTTTGGGAAGATACCATTGCCTCATTAGATACCTCAGTCGAAACCATGTTGGTGGTTGTCCATCAATCAACTCATTACCAAACCGTTTGACATATTCCCACCATGTGTTAGCATAGCCTTCAAAGTGAGCTATGAAATAACAACTCTTCTTCTCCTCCGATATATCATTCACTTGAAATACTTTATCACACGCCGACTCCCAAGCAAGATACACCTCGGGGTCACTTTCACCCTTAAAGATAGGTAGGCTCAATTTGATGGTATTGATGCCTACGTCTCTCTCTTGGTGTCGATTTCCCATTTCTCCTTACCCTCGGTATCTTCTTGGATCCGCATGTCCCCCTCTCATCATTTTTTCCTTCATATAAGCATCGTCAAAGGCTCCATACCCTTCATAATACTCTCTACCATATTCCTCAAAGTGAATGGGATAATTTTGGATGTTTGGAACTTGATTTGGAGGGATTGGATTTTGTGGAGGTGGTGGTCTTTGGTTTAGTGGAGCTTGGAAGGGAGGGTTTGGATTTTGTGGAGGCATTTGATGTTCGAGTCCCTCTTGTGGAACTTAAAGAGTTTGGGAATGGTTTGGTCTATTGGAGTCTCGGTTTAGGGGGTTATGAGTGGTTTGACTTGCGACATTTAGTGGAGCTAGTGAAGGATTTGACAATTGTGGCCATGTTTCGGGAGTAACGGTGGTGGAGGAATTTCTATCATGTCCACTTGACGAAACATGTCGAGGAGTAGAAGGACAAGAGTTCCTTTGACTCTCCACTTGTTATAACCTCCCACTAATAGTCGTCACTTCTCCCCTTATGGCTCCCACTTTTGTACTCAACCTTTCAAGAGATCGGGTCATAGCCTCAAGAGTGACCCTCATATTCTCCATTTCATTAGAATCCACGATTTGAGACGTGGTTCCCTCGATTGTCAAGGTATCACCTACACAAGAAACAAACAAGTTAGTTTAAAACCTCTCCTCACTCACACACTATCGGATCACTCACACTCGAGCTCTACAAGTGTTGTAGATTGGCTAGTAACCCATGAATCCTTAAGGTTTGAGTATGCTCTTTTCTGGAGTAGATTCTTGTTTGAAACTCAAAGAATTCTTGTCGTACTAGATTCAAGGAGTTACAACGTATTCAAATGACAAAAAGCACACAAACAAACAATGACATTAATACAAGGCTTCAAAGTACTAATTGACAACCTAGTAGGAATGTACTAGCTTGCTAATTAGTTCTCGAGTCAATTAGAAGAAACTAAGAATTAATAATTAGAAACTAGAATATCCAAATTGAGCTTAATTAATGACGTGAACAGTGATTAAGGTGGTGCGGCAGCATGAAATTGGTCACGGGTCCATACATTTTGTTCAACAACTTGAAGCCTTAATTTTCACAATTTTGTAATGGATGACTTTGTTTTTGTAGGGAAAGTAAAGTCTTGTAACTTTTCAACTTTTTCCAACTCAAAAAGATGAGGCTTGACTTTACTAGTTCCCCAAGACAAGGCTCCTTGTTTTAAGGAAAAGTGGTTGTTAAGTCAAGGAAGTGATGTTGACAAGTCTTTTCACAAACAACTTTACAACTTTGTCTTACAACTCTTTTGGATCTATTTTAGTCTTTATAGTGGTCAAGATATGAGATGATGAGAAGATCAAGATGAACACCACAAAAATACTTCAATAACACAACCACAATTCACCATCAATATCCCACTTTAAAGTCAAGAAACAACACACAAACTCAGCCTTCTTCAAGTTCATCATACTACCACTTCAAGTCCACAATAGCAATGTCAATATATTAAGCTCAACTTAGCTTTAGACACCTTTTGTGTTGATGAGAAAGAAATCAACACAAGAAACAAACTAGACAAACAAAAGAACATCTAGATATAAACACGCAAACACCAATCTTGGCCAAGACAACAACACAACATAATTTTTTCGGCCAGGAACAAGATGGACAGATTTCTTTCTTTTTTTCTCGAATTTTCAGACTTCAGCAACCTTTTTTTTCTTTTTTTCTTTTTTGGTATTTTTCAACTACCAAACCCAAGATTGATTTTGTTGGAACAAAATCAACCACAAGCTTTGATACCAAATGATACAAAAGTGAGTGTGTATCAAGAGAGTCAAGCCAACACAAGAATAACAAGATGAACAATAACAATGCTAGTGAATCGAAATAGGCCACACACGGCTTAACTAGACTTCAAGGTTTACAAAAAATGACAAGATGATAGATATTAAAAGATTACAATAACAACAACAAGAGCAACAAAGTGGCAGCAACTATAGTGAATCAAAAATGGCACTACACGACTTCACTATGTTACCACACAAACAACAAGATTACCAATTAAAGATAGTAACTTGACATACAATATTCAAGAATCTAAGAACCCTAACAACATAAAAGGACCCTAAGACTAAAGAATATTATTACCAAGCTCTTACTTGGACCAAGAGGAACTCAATGACCTCAAGATTCTAGTTTCTATCCAAGATTCAACCCACGTGTCACTCCAATTGGGAATTTCGGTTTTGAGCTTCTCCAATGAAAGAGAGAATTTCAAAATATTACAAGTCTTGTGTTCTCAAAATATCATGAATGAACTAACTCCAAAATAACCCTAACACTATCTATTTATATTAGTCCACAAAGGGAGATAACAAATGACCATCCTACCCTTGCCAAGGGGTGGCCTTGGAGTGTAAGTTTATTACACTTCAAGGTTCCTCTTCACACTTAAAAATATTTAATCCATTGGAAGACTCAAGTACCAACTCACACACGTTCATTTGCATGAACATAGCTTGGAGTTTTTGTAACTCCCGAGCTTGGCTACGTGTGAATGGTCGTGAACTTGTTGGACAACTTGTAGAACTTGTTGGACAGCTTGGTACACCCGTATCACTGTCAGTAGCATATTTCTCGAATGTAGGCATATTTGGATTTGATATAGATTTTTCCGTAATTCGAGGGTCGTTAGTGACGTATTTCTCAAACATAGGAATATTTGGATTTGATCTCAATGAAAGGAGGATTTGTGGATTTTCTTGATGTATTTGATTATCAAAAAGAGAAAATTTTAATCCTTTTGTGATATTCCATGAGTTTATGGAATTATCTAAAGATATTTGATTTCTTTATGAATATCTGATGAATTTTTGGATCTTGGAGATGCCTCTTTAAAGGGATATTTTTCCCTTTTATATAGGTAGTAGTCACCAAACTAGATTTAGGGTAAAGTAGCCCCAAGAATTCTAACAAAAATTCAACTTTTTTTGTAGAGTCCACAAAATTTTAGTGTCTACAGGGCATATGTGTACCCAAAATATGACGAAAGGTATATACGTACCATTTATCATAGTTCGGAGATATATTTGTCCCGTTTATATTGTTTCAATAATGGAAATGCGTAAGCTTCAAGTTTTTATTTCAAATTTCAAGTTTATAGTCTTGAGCCTTTGCCTAATATTTCAAAGTTTAAATTAAATTACTCAAATATTTAGGCATATGAAAAGTTTTTTTTTTTTGGTCATAATCAAGATGTGTATTCAAACACGTGTTACATTTATTAACTCCATCAAAGGGGAACCATTTGCCAACCTGCATTAAGGACCCATCTCGTAAAACTTTTTTCAATATTTTCACGGTTGTCACGCGTCTTTGTAACATTTCAGTCCCAAATTACCTATAGTGTTGAAAGATTTTGCCTTAGCTTTTCTGCAGGTTCTAAGGCAATTTTCAGGGCATCAAATATGGTGCCATGCTGTTGAGAAATATCTGAAAAAAGAAAAAAATATGTTTTAAATTTTACTTTCTTATTTAAAATAGAAAAGTTGGGTTAAAAAGCCACATCATTTCTCTTTAAGGCTTCGTATAGGTTTAGCAAATCAAAATAATCTTTATCTTTTACAACTCTATTCTCAAAAGCAAATCCGATACTAGGACATATTGTGATCAAACGTAGAAAAATACAATAGACATTGAAAGAAAATAAACTATTGTAATTTATCGATTGATGTGAAAAAAATCAAACCAACCTAAGAGCATCGCACACAGGGGAGGATCCACTATGGTTCAAGTGGGTTCATTCACACATATCGAGAGAATTTCCTCGAAGAAGTAGGCTATGCATTAATAAACAATATTTTTGTCGATGAAGAGGAAATTCACTGATTTGCATCCCTAGCTCGATGAGATTCCTTCTTTTATCAATGGCGTCCAAAGAAAATAAATCATCCAAGAAAAATGGTACATACTTTTCATTTTTTTTGGTAGTTAGGATACTTATATATATTAGCTTCATAACAAAAAAAACTATAGGGAGGAAGTTGGTAGCATAGCCACCGTAGTATCTGCACGTAGTGCAGTATTTAAAGACCATCCATTAGGGACTACCGTAGAACTAGTAGGACGATTAACAGAGACACTAGGTGGCAAAACTTATGCAGATTTGACACACCTAGTAGCAAGATCTCCTCGCATATCAACCTGCAAAAACTTCGTTAAATCTTGAGGAGGCGACCAAAAAGTGGAGATAGTATCCATAACCGAAGTACTATGATATAAACTGGATGGTAGTGCAGTAGAGACGACTTTTTTTGCCAGGCTATCAGCTAGCCTGTTTTGCTCCCTGTAGACCGAGCTGACCACCGGATTACCCATCTGCAGGAGTAGGTACCTGCAATCTTCCAGAAGCGGAAAACTGTCAATTAAATAATTAGCACTTGTTAACATGGTTACAACTTGCTTAACATCCACATTTATTTTGAGAGATTTGAAATTATGTTTAACAACTAGCTGCAAACCTGCAAGAAGTGCTAAAAGTTCAAGATGAGTTATGTTCTGAATAGTTGTAAAAGCAGTAAAACCCATAACCCATTCGCCCCTGAAGTTGTGGAAAACCCCCTAACCCGCCAATGCTATACTCAGAAGATATAGCAGCATCAGTATTCAATATGAGATTGTTCATTTTAGGTGGGTTTCATTTGACATAAACAGTGATGGGAATACTGGTAGTGTGTAAATTTCTTGCCAAATACCAATATTCCACAGCTAAATTAATGGTGAAGAGTGGTGATGGTTCAGCCCCATGTCCATAAAAAAATGCTTGTTATGTTGGGTCCAAATAACCCACAAGCAGTAAGGGAGCAAGACTCCCAGCGGTAGTCGGGGAGAGGTGGAAGCATATCTATTGACGTTATCTTTAAGCCAATAGAAAAAAGTAGAGGTATAGTAGGAGTTTTGCGGGGGATTCAAAAGGGAGGGTCCCAAGCTTATTGAAGTACTAAGCTTTTCCCAGAAGTATCCCAGACCCGAGTACAAAAAGAACAAGTGATATGAAGTCTCGGGCACTCCTTGCTGACAAATTCTACAGACAGGCGATTCCAGGCAAGAAATATGGTGCAAGTAAGCAGAAGTGGGAAGCCAATTCAAACTTAACAACCAGAGGAAATATTTAATCTTAGGGGCAATAGTTAGGTTCCATAACCAGTAACTATCAGTCCGGAGAGTATGATTATTATCAGTGGATTTGATTTTATTGTAGCAAGATTGAACAGTAAACTTCCTCGTGGGTGTAAGTCCCCATTTAATACGGTCGTAAGCATTTGCAAAAGTGGGGAAATAGACGGCAAAAGTTTGACTAGTCACTTCCCGAGGGAGGATAAAAGAAATGTCTGACAAGTTCCAAGTGTTACCATCTCTATAGTCAGCGATGCGCTTGCACTCTTCAGACTCCGCTAAGTGACCATAAATGACAGATCTCAAAGTGATTTCCGATTTTATCCATGGGTAATTCCAAAAGTTATTATGCCTCCCGTTAGCCGGTTGCCATATTATTCCTTTTTGACAGTGCTTCCATTCCACCATAAGGTTTTTCCAAGTTGAGGACAAATTTGTTGATCGACTTAGATATTTATTCCTTAGAAGCACAACCCAAAAGGAATCGTGAGCATGAAATAATCTCCATGCGGTCGAGGCTAGGAGAGAATAGTTCTTAGTCGTTAGACATTGAATACCCAAACCACTCTTCTTCTTAGGCTTCGTTACATTGGACCATTTGACAAGAGTAATTTTCTTGCGAGATTCAGAAGAACCCCACATAAATTTTTTCACACTTTTCCATTCCTTTAATCACTTGAGAAGGTAACTTAGTAATTTGTATGAAGTGGTTAGGAAGAGTATTCAACACCTAATTGATGAGAGTCAGTCGACCCACGGGAGAAAGAAATTTACTCTTCCAGACCGATAATCAGCGTATGAAATTATCGACTAGGAATTGATAATCACCCCTAGAAGTCCTGGAATTTGTAAGTGGAAAACCTAAGTATTTACCAAAGTGCGATCCCTCTCAATTCCTACTAGCGAGCAAACGCTTTGCTTTATTCTGGATGGTGTGTTTTCAGAGAAGAAAAGCCTAGATTTAGCAGTACTAATTTTTTGACCCGAGAGGGCAGTGAAAGTAGCAAGAGTGTGCATAATATCTTGGCAAGAATGATTTTTAATTTTACTGCACAGGATAATGTCATCCGCAAAAAAGAGATGAGAGATTGGTGGCCCTTTCGATGAAATTTTTATAGGTATTCACCGACCAAGTTGCACCTGTTCATATATTGCTCTCGACAATCTTTCCATACACAGAATAAAGATATATGGCGACAAAGGATCACCCTGATGTATTCCTCTTGTTGGATAAAAACTAGGCATGACATTCCCATTAAAGAGAATAGATATAGCGGATGTGGTAACAGACGACATGATTAGGTTAACTAGATCGAGTGGAAATCTAAAATAGAGGAGGGTTTCTCGTATAAAGGTCCATTTTAATCTATCAAAAGCCTTTTCTAAGTCTATTTTGATAAGAGCATGAGAGTCCCTGGCCTTTGTATGCTTAAAAAAGTGGAAGTATTGTTGGTAGGAAAAAAGATGTAGGCCATCAGGTCCAGGCACCTTATATGGCTTAAAATAATTGATAGCATCAATCACTTCCTTCCGGAGCAAGGGGCCGACAAGGCCGAGGCCATATCCGTAGGGACGAAGCAAGAGTTGGCTAGTTCATGTGACCATCTAGATGTGTTTAGATCAGAAGAGTATAGAGAGGTATAAAACTCAATGATATGGTTACTGAAGAGATAGTCCTCCTTTAAACAGTTACCCACAGTATCCCGCAAACTAGTGATACGGTTCCTTCTCTTTCTTTGTAGGGTTGACATATGAAAGAACTTTGTATTAGCATCACCATTATTTAGCCAAAGAATCCAGGACTTGAGCCTCCAGAATTCCTCCTCTGCTATAAGGAGACTTTGATACTCGTCCTGAAGGTCTTCTTCAAGACTTTGAAGGAAAGTACTAGTTGGATAATGAGGAGAGTTCTGAAGGCCTTGTAAAAGGGAAATAATTCTTTTTTTCTTGACAAAGATATTTCCAAAGACTTGCTTGTTCCAAAGCATGATATTTCTAGCAAAAAGCTCAGAAGCTGGGAGCAAGACATTATTAGAGGATTCCCAAGCTGTTGACACAATATTTGGAAAATCCGGATGAGACGACCAAATAGTTTCTAGAGGAAAATATTTGTTAGGGATATGTCTTGTTGAATTTAGTTTTAGTAAGAGGGGGAAATGGTCTAACTGAACTCTAGGAAGGTGAATAACAGTCGATTCTGGGAAAATATGCAACCATTCATAATTACAAATAATTCTATCTAAACGTTCTAGAATGGTATTGCCTCCTTAACGTTTGTTTGTCCAAGTATACTTATTTCTATAACTACTAGTATAGCCTAAATCGATCATATTATAGTAATTTAAACAATTAAGAAATCTACTAGTCCTCCCCTTGTTCGGGCTAACCCCACCAAATTTTTTGGAGCTAAAGAGAACATCATTAAAGTCACCCGCAATAATCCACGGACCATTGTTGTTAGTATCCGCCATTCTTTGTAGGTTGTCCCATAATTGAATCCTATCGAAGCTAATATTATTAGCATAAATGGCTGAAAATAACCATTCTTTACAAGAAGGGATTACCTGGATTTTGCAGTGAATTTCTTGAGGAGTTATCCCTACAGCCTATACGGTGAGGATATCATCATGCCAAAGTATGGAAATTCTACCTACGCATCCTATTCCAGGAGTTGCTATGATACTTGAAAACTGAAACTCATGAGGAAGAGACTGATGGTTTTCCCCGTGAGTTTCAAGAAGAACGACTAGAGCCGGCTTATGAAAATCCAAAAGCTCTCTAAAGTTTCTTCTAAAGTCTGGCCTTGTAGACCCACGACAGTTCCAAATAATAAAGTTCATAGATATAAGGTGGTTGGGTGGAACAGGAACTTCATACCTCTCCCTCAAGGAAGGGTTTAGCACTATTGCATACCTCCCTACTGTTGGATTACACGTCGAGCGTATGTGGAGAAAGCATTTGTGCATATTTAAGAGACAGTTTATACAAATCTTTTTTTGTAACCGTTCTTTTATGAGATAGACCCGTACCTGACCCAGGACAACTGATTCCGGCGTAGTGGTTCCCAGAGCTTTCTCTCCCATTCCTACTATTTCTTCCTGACTTCCTGAAGGCATGTGAGCATGTAGAGGAGTAGTTGAAGGAGTAGTCCTTTGAGGGACTGTTGGCACATGCATGGAGCTGACCACCGTGGATAGCATGGTGGTGTGCTGCTAGATCCATGGTGTCACTCCTTGTTGAGGTTGGGGGTAGAAAGGAAACTCCACATGAGAATTCATTAGTGGTGGGATCGATGGAGGCTCCATTGTCAATTGGTGTTGCATGAAAGCATCCAAACCCAATCTCATTCCCTTCATTATTATTGATGCCAGATCCACCGGGTGTTGTATCATCACTACAACAATTTTCCCATTGATATGGAGGTTGAAAGTTAAAGCATGACCCGCTAGGCCTATTTCTAGCCAAGAACTGGGAGGTTGTGGGGGTTGTGGATTCATCGACATATACACTGCACGGTTGTTCTCCATAGGCACTGAGTTGTTGTCCATCGTCACTATCCGAACTAGTTGATAAAAAGGACCTTGAGGGGAGTGGTGTATGTGAAGTCTTGTGTAAGGATAATTCTAATGGTGGAAGGCCATTATAAATAGGAGATAAAGCAGGTAAGCTATTGCTATTTAATGCAGTTGAGGAGTGTAAGTTAGATGATAGGGGAAGAGAGTTTAAAACAGTTATAGTATTTATATCAGATATGTTTAAAGCTAAAGTGGGAGATATGGATGAATTGAGACCTGAAAGGTAATCATTAGTATGCTGCAGGTCATTTAAAGAGGGAATATCAGTAGAAGTAAAGTGTTGCATGACATCCGCGTGTGATGGTTCAAGAGTACAAGCAGGAGTTGTAGAATTGAGAAGATTTTTTTTTTATTAATTAAGGTACTAGGAGGGTAAGCCATATTATTAATATTATTCTCATATGTGGTAAAAAGTTCACAATTAATAGAGGTGTTAAAACAGCTGGGCCCCACCTCCTTTTTCTTTTGCTGAAACATCATTGGTGCTTTAGAAAGGGCGGGATTTGAGAGGTTTCCCTGAGTTGACTTACCTAGGGCATCAACTGCCGCCACCACAGGTATAGACGTAGAGTTATTTGTAGAAGAAAACATACCTTTGCCACGGCGGTTCCCAGGCTCTGATGATGAGGCCGGAACGTTGTGGTTCATAGGCCGACGTCGTGGTGCAGATTTAAACTGCACAATCTTCCATTTTGATTCGATGGTTGGAACATTATTCATCCCTATTGGCTTTTCATCGGTACAGTGCAGTTGTGGCGATGTCTTGTAATGGAAGAACCTTGTTTGATGGACAACTCTACCACACAAGGTGCATAACATATTGAAACTCTCATAGTGTATTTCTTGTCTGTGGGATCCAATATATACGTGATGGAGTAGAGGTTTCTCCATTGACACTTGAACATACAACCTTGCATACCTTTCTCGAGAATTAATAGATGTGCACGTATCTACCCGTAGCAGCAGACCAACCCTATCACCCACTTTGCGTAGGAGTTCAAAGTCATAGAACTCACTTGGTAGCTCCGGTAGACGAAGCCAATGTGCTGTATATGACTCCTTTGCTTTCGAAGCCACGAACTTGGGTTCCCATCTTTGGACTGAAAGATAGCCATTTTGCATAAACCAAGGGCCATCATGTAATACATGATTCATATTTTGCTCTTTGGCAAATTTCAGCAGAAAGTATTCTGAACCCAAATCTACTAAATTAAGCTCCTCAGTAGGCTTCCAAATGTTGGTTAACTTTTGTTTTAGAAGTTGATGGGTCATTCTTCTCCCAATAAGTTTGATGATTAGGGAATTCTGCAATGGCTTATAGATGCGGTTCTTATTATCTGCAGTTAGAGGGATGAAATTGGAGCCATCATGTTCTTGCACTATCTCATCCCCTATATCAAAAGTAGAGGTAATAGTATTTACATAAGGTTGCTGGTGGGGTTGCTGTGGAGATCCCATTACTTTTTGTAAGTACAATGGTCCCCCATAATAAGGTTGCTCTAAATTATTAGCAGCTTCAGATTGCATATTGATGAATAAAAGAAAAGTAACAGTGCAAAGGAATTAGAGTTCAGAAAGAAGTCAGAGCATTTCTCGCTCTAACCCATTTTTTTTGCGTGTCTTCTCTTGGTATATACTTTTATAGTTCACTACGTATTTGGAGTCCAGGAAAACGTTTTGAGAACAGGAATTAATTTCAGTTTTGTAGCTTAGGAAGCCCGCCTGGAAAATAGGATCAATTTTTATTTCAAGTTTAGAAGCCCCATCGGGAGAATAGAGTCAGTTTTTATTTCAAGCTCAAGAACGCACCTAGGGAACAAGGCAATTTTCATTTTTCAAAGTTGAAAGTACCCGTTTGAAGAATATGGAAATTTTCAAGTTCCTCTCTAATACCAAGAGTCAGCATGGAGAAACATTTCATTTTCAAGTTTAACTCAAAATAACGACTATCTTATCATATGATAATCCATGAAGATTCAAGTCAGTATTCCAGAAAAGTTGTATAGACAAGATCTTTCACGTATATCTTTAGTTTTTATTTTTGTTTTTCATTGGGATGTAAACACAGAAGCTGCGAATTGGAGACTACATGGAAACTCACTCGAACTCTAACTCACCGTCTCACTATTTCACCACATTAAACTATAGGTGACCTGATTTCCTTATAATCTGAAATATGTAGGCGGTCCAAAATCAAGGCTCGATTATATCTCGATTAACAAAGTCGTGAAAAAGGATTTAAAAAAAGAGTTATATTTTAGGATGTGTTTTATTTTTATTTTCAAATAA
Organism: Capsicum pubescens; assembly: GCA_030864215.1. NCBI lineage: Eukaryota > Viridiplantae > Streptophyta > Magnoliopsida > Solanales > Solanaceae > Capsicum > Capsicum pubescens. The sequence continues at coordinate 281,545,798 of CM061540.1, read as the reverse complement.
TAAGAAAATGTTCAAAAATGTTTTTTTTTTATTTTGATCTTAATAAATAAGCTAGTATTTTAATTTTTTCAATCATATTTTTTTCTAGCTATTTAACATGTTATGTTAGTTTATATAATCAGCTATATATTTTAATATAGACTAGTTTAGAGAACGTACGTTCCACGTGTATCAAGCGTTAATTAAAAATAAGCATATATGAAAAATAAATTATTGTGTGTACGTTATTTATTAAGTACCAAAATTTTTAAAAGGTAGCATAAAATTTTAAAAATAAAACAATATAGTCCTAAAATACATACCATAAATTTTGTATTGCAAATGATAAATTTTAAATGAAAACAATAACTCAACATAACCAAATAAAAATTATGATGACACATGTATCGAAAAGAATTTGGAGTTGATATGTTCGGCTTTGATATTGGTAGAAGACAAAAGAAACTTGTACGTTCACGGTTAATTCACTCTTCTAAGCTTTCAACCATTTCTTCTCCATGGAAGCTGAACAAAAAAATAAAGATAGGGCGTTAGGCACTAAATCCTGGGGGAGTGTTAGCAGTGCCCAAATAAATCCTCTCTGCTAGAAGTGTGGCAGAAACCATCAGGGTGTCTGCAGAGCTGGTAGTGACGTAAGTTTCGGATGTGGCAAACCAGGCCATAGAGTCAGATAGTGTCCTCAGGTAGGTTCGCAGAGTTAGTATAACCATCCCTCATTTCAGTTTGGTCACCCGAATCAGCAGGGTGTCGCCTCCAGTGGGAAACACCCAAATAGACTCTATGCACTGCAGTCCCAACAGGATCAGGAAAGTTCTCCTGATATGGTCACTGGTACATTACAAGTTTATCATTTGCATGTTTATACATTGCTAGATCCAAGAGATTTTTTTCTTTTATAACTTCTTATATAACTGTTGACTTCAGAGTCAAATTCTAGTAGAGCCTTTCTCAGTATCTACCCCAGTAGGTAGATTTATCATAGCCCAGCAGGTATATAGGAACTGTCCGATTATGGTATCTCAGAAAGTCACTTCAGCAGACTTAGTCGAATTAGATATGATCGATTTTGATGTCATTCTTGGCATGGATTGGCTACATTTCTGCAATGCCTCAGTTGACTACAGAAATAAAATTGTCCAATTTCAATTTCCAAATAAGCCCATCCAAGAATGGAGGGGTAGTACTTCAGCACTTAGGAGTCATCTTATTTCCTACCTTAGGAAAAGGAAAATAATATCTAAGGGATGTGTCTACCATCTCATTTGAGTCCAGAACTCTAGATTAGAAACCCTTATTCTTGAGTTAGTATTAGTAGTATGTGAATTACCAGACGTGTTTCCCGAAGATCTTCTCGGATTTTCTCCCGAAAGGGAAATCAACTTTGGAATAGACCTTCTTCCAGATACTCAGCCCATATCTATTCCGTCATACAAAATGGCTCCAGCATAACTCAAAGAATTAAAAGAATAGTTGAAAAATATCCTAGATAAGAGATTCATCAGACCCAGTGTGTCCTCGTGGGGTGCACCAGCTCTATTCGTGCATAAGAAAGACGACTCTCTTAGAATGTGTATAGACTACCGTCAGCTAAATAAAGTCATGGTAAAGAACAAGTATCCACTTCCCATAATCGATGACTTGTTTGACCAACTTCAGGGTGCCAATTACTTTTCTAAGATAGACCTCAGATCAGGATATCATCAACTCAGAGTCAGAGAATGTGAAATTCCAAAAACAGCTTTCAGAACTTAGTATGGTCACTTCGAATTCTTATTCATGTCATTTGGTCTTACTAATGCCCCAACAGCTTTCATGGACTTGATGAACCATGCGTTCAAGTAGTACTTAAACATGTTCATCATAGTCTTCATAGATAACATTCTTATCTACTCCCGCAGTGAGCATGATCATGTAGACCATCTTAGAATAGTATTACAAACTAATAGAAACCATCAATATTCGCCAAATTCAGTAAGTGCAAATTTTGGTTAAGGTCAGTAGCCTTTCTCGTCCATATCATTTTCGGTGATTGCATTAGAGTTGATCCCCAAAAGACCAAAGTAGTGAGAAACTTGCCTAGACCCATCTCTCCATCAGATATCTGGAGTTTCTTGAGTTTGGCTGGCTATTACTGACGGTTTATTGAGGGATTTTTGTCTATTGCATCCCCTATGTACAGATTAGCTCAGAAGAAGGTCAAATTTTAGTGGTTAGATTCTTGTGAGAAGATTTTTTAGGAGTTGAAGACTCGACTCACAACAACCCAATTTTGACTCTACCAGATGGTTTAGATGGATTTGTGGTATATTGTGATGCTTCTAAGGTTTGTTTGGGGTGCATTTTGATGCAGAGAGGTAACTTCATAGCCTACACCTCTAGATAGATTAAAACATATGGAAAGAACTATCCTACTCATGATCTTGAGTTAGCAGCAGTAGTATTTGCCTTAAAGATTTTGAGGCATTCACTGTCCATAAGATCCTATAGTATGTTTTCTCTCAGAAAGACCTAAACCTCCGTTAGAGAAGGTGGTTAGAGTTATTGATGGGCTACGACATGAGTGTCCTGTATCATCCGAGTAAAGCCAATATAGTGGTTGATGCTCTAAGTAGGATGACTATGGGTAGTTTTGCTCATATAGAGGATGGTTAGAAGAAGTTAGCTCAGGAAGTTCATCAGCTTGCCTGACTAGGTATCCGCTTAGTCGATTCAACATAAGGTAATGTATGGGTGCAGAGTAGCTCAGAATCATCTCTGGTTTTTGAGGTAAAGAAAAAACTGGATAGGGATCCCAGCCTAGTTAAGTTAAAAGAATCAGTCAGAGATCTGAAGCTAGTGGTTTTCTCCCAAGGGGGAGATAGTGTATTTCATTATCAGGGTCGGCTATGTGTGCTAGGTATTTCAGTACTCTATTTATTATTCCAGGGTAAAAAGATAGAGGATAGATTTATTAGTCCAGTATTTTAGTACTCGATTTATTTCAGTGGTCGAAGTTAGTTGGGGACTTGTCCCATCAACTCTTTGTTCAGACAGTCGAGACTTTTCAGACTAGAATATTTATAAATAGATGTTCAGTTTTGGTATTGATGTACCATACTCAGTATTTATTTCAGATTTGAACCTTATGGAAGATTTTTGCCTAATTTCTACATAATTACAGTATTATTATTCAGTTATTGTAGAAGGTACCAGACATGGGTTAGCTTGTGGTCCCTTGGTATTATGAGCACCGTGTAGCATCTGGTGTACAGATTCGGGGTGTTAATTACCACTTTTAATGAATGTTCTGCATACAAATGTCAAGACTGCAAGGCAAAATATGATGGAGTGATTAATGCTATTAATGCATTAATTGCTTCTATAAAGAAAATGACATCTAAGAGGGGTGTCATTCCATCAAAGAGGATTTTATATCCATACACTCTACTAGAGATCAAGGTGGCTAAGAGGAGAAGGAAAGAAATTTCCAAGGCATTACAAACATTGAAAAAAGTAAAATTAAAACTCCTCTGTCTTTGTCTTTCACCTTTGATCAATGTACAACGACCATAGGAGAGCAACATGAGCTGAAGAAGGTGAATGTATATCATCTGTTTCAACAAACAAATAGAAACATATCTATTTCAATAGATTATACATTTGCTGAAAATTATTAACTAGATATATACATTTGTTGCAACTATCGTATAACCTCTTGCATCAGATACATTATCTGTTATAACATATGTCTGTCTTAGTTCTATTTTAATTTGTACCAACAGATGAGTTATATGTTGCAATAGATGGGTCATCAGTTCGAAATTATTGTATAGCTCTATTTTACCTGTTTGAGTTTTTACCAACAGATGATCCATCTGATGCAATATTTAGATAATCTGTTGTATTCTATGATCATTAGTAATGACAATTCTGGCTTTCCAGGTGGATGTCACAGTAGAAGCTACTGCTGAACAACATAATATCACAGTTGATAATCCATCAACTGCTTCTACGGAAGAAGAAAAAGTGGAGCCTATCAGTTTGGGAGAATGAAAGAATTACCCATTTGAAGGGTTCAACATCTCGGACAAGGCTCCAAAAAAATAACAAAGTTGATCAATGACTATTCATAATAGATTTCCCAAGCATCACGCTGGCAGGTACATAAATCTTTTTTAAAGATATTGATCTATATAATTCTGGTTGTAAAAATATGACATTAACACATATAAATCATATAGAAAACAAAATGATGATCACTACAAAGTGAACGAATCAAGTATTGGTTTTGATATGTTCGACTTTGCTGTTACACATCCCGGAATGAAGGATTGGTTCTATTTGATGTCACAGCCCCAAACTTGCTGGAATGATGAGGTTTAAATGCCATACATATTACTATTAATTAATACTTTATTTAATTATATCTGTGTATTAATTTTATTATCATGTAATCTAAAATTTTTAATAATATGTGCAACACATCATTGTCATTTTTACTACCTCGGAAAGAAGGCCAAGTTACAAACACAAGAATAATACAGATACACGACAAGCAATTGTTTGTACAAAGTTTACATCAATAATGCTATGATAGGTTTTATCAACAACAGTCAGAATTTTCCTGAACCGAGGAATGCTTAATCAACATCATCAAAGGTTTTAGAATTCCAGTTGGCTTACCTTGGCATTTGGTTAACGAAGTGTACATCCCAATCAATTGCAGTGATGAATTCCATTAGGTGTTAACTGTTGTTATTCTAAAAGAGAGATGCATCTGAGTTTATGACTTGATGTCAGGAAGGAGATGTTTCGCACCGTCGTCGGAGATGTAATAGATGGCCAAAATATTGTATACTTACCTTGATATGAGTAGATTTTTGGACTAAAATATTTGTACTGACTAGTCGATGATTGAAGCATACTGGGATAAAATGGGTAATCCATTTGATGTAAAATATATTGAAGGAATTTCTCAACAACCCATTAGTAGCTTGTAAGTTTAATGATTTAGTGTCATTTCATAGATTTCACAACACTTACATGAACTGCAAGATATGGATTATCTATTTTTTTTTAAAATGTAGGAATTGCAGTTTTTTTGTTGTCGCTTACACCGAGTATTTCCGTAATGGATTACAAGTACCAAATGATGGACTTGATGCCGGATTATTCCACAAAATATATGCTTCTCTTTTATGGAAATACAGATAAGTGAAAGCTTAGAAACCATACGCAACCGACATTAAAGATCCACGACAACCAAAGCCGAATTCCATAGCATCGGATGAAGAACAACTTGTCCATATTGATTAGATCTTTATATCTTGAGTCTGTCAAATTAATAACCTCTCTTTGATAATTTTTGGCACCAAAGGATATATTGTTGATTTATTTATACAATAGAACATTTGTACCCATAATGAATTTTTTATATTTCATTTATTTGTTGAGTTATTTCAAGTAAATTCTGAAGACTTTGATTTATTTAATGTTGTCTGTGAATAAATTTAATCCTTAGTTTTGAACTTATTAATTGAAATGGAATACTAGATTCAAATATCGCAATAGATAATACATATGTTGCAATAGATGACATATCTACTGAAAATTATCAAATAGATTTAGACATATGTTGCAACATATAGGTCATCTGTTGGAAATTATCAAATAGGTCTTCTTACTTTTTTTATTTATTCCGATAGATTACCTATCAGTTGCAACAAATAGACTGTATGTTGCAACAGATTGTATATCTGTTGCGACTGCGACTAAGAGACATCTGCATAATACAATAGATGATCAACCTATTATAGCAGATAATCAATTCGTTACAACAGATATACTATCAATTATAACATATAGACAATCTGTTGCATTATAAAAAAATCAACTTTGATCAAACATAAAAATAGTTATGGTGTTTTTCTTTGTACATTTTCTTCTTTAAACACAGGCTCCATGCATTTAGTTAGTACCCCATAAGCCTAGACCTTTTGCATCTTTTCTACAGCGGCATCACTCAGATCAGACATTTCTATACTGGTCAACAAACATTCGATGTATCCAACCGAGTATGGCCCATATGCAACACCAATTTTATTTTTTTGAAGCTGCATGCCCTTGCTTCAACCTTCAAAATCCCATGCCTTATTTATCAAGACTTCCATTGTAAAATGATCCATTAGTTTACTCTGCCTCAACAAGATGGGGAGAAACTCCAATAGTGGCTGGACATGGATACAAAAAGCATCGTCGTTGAAGACATGTAAGTTGCAGTGTAATACCCGTGCTTTTTCTTAGCTTGAAAATCATCTCAAAGATGTTAGAACCTGATTTGAAATAATAATTTATTCTTATACACATGGTATTTCCATAATTTTCACATTTTATCACGTGGGAAATTGAATAAGATTTCCATCGATACATAATTCATCCAAATCTGACACTCGGACGAAGAGTTAGAGCCTTTTTAGTGAGACAGTGTTTAACCTGAGCCTTTAGCGCATCGCGGAGATAGCTCAAATGGCAATTGTCAAATTCTAGTGTTACTCCGTGATACTGGCGCATAGCCCCAAACTTTTAGGTCGTAGACAAGGTGGCAACGCGATAGCTCTGCGTCGCGCCACTATGCAGTTTCCCAATTGTCAATTTCCAGTGACACAACGCGATAACGTTGCGTCGTGCCAAGTGTCCAATTCGGGAAGTTTTACTAAAAAATAAATTATGTGTCTAGGGTTAAAATGGTCAATTCCCCCCTATATAAGCTTCAAAACACAGGATTTAGCCCTTATTCATCCAAAATATTGATGTTTTTCTCAAATACTCTCAAGAACTCAAGATAGGGTTTTCATAGAAGGTCCAATTTCAAGAAGGTTTCACCATCAATCTTCATGTAATCACGATATAAGGTATGCATAGTATTCATTCATGGGCTCCTTTAATCCATGAAGTCCAAGAATCCCTTTTCAACTACAAGTTATGGATTTTCTTCATGTTTTCATGCTTTGTATGTTCTCTTTCTTGTTGATAAATAAGGAATGATAAATTCCATGTGGGTTGATTAGTATAGATAAAGATTTATGAAATCTCATGAATAAAACCTTGTATGATGAAATTGGATGTAAACCATGATGTTTAATTTCTATACCATGATGTTTACATGTACTATGCCTGCCATATGTTTGATAAAATACCTAGATGAAGGAAATTTGCCTAACTAGCATAATATTATGAAATCCCCAGTATGTACAAGATCATGCCAATTAAATGTTTGATGAAATTCTCCTATGAAGGTAGTATGTATTATGATGATAGTCAAGTCTTCAAGTAAATCATGCTATGTCATTTTCCTTCTATCGAGTCCTGGTGTACTTGTACCCGAAACATTAATTGTGTGCCTTGACCCATGTCATGTTTTTCATGATACTCTCAGTCAAGCTATGAACTCTTAGACTTCAGATAGTCTTATGACTCAGGAAAAATCTCCAAGATCTCATCACTCAGTTAATTTTTAGATATCAGTAGTATTTTATTTGTCACGGAAATTCAGTAACTCAGTCCATGCTCAGTTCAGTTCAGTAAATCATATTTAGTGTCTATTCAGATGGGAGTAGGAATTAGCACCGAGTGAACCCAAGGATGGGGACTCACCTGTTGTATGAGGGTGTGATTCCTAGAAGCAATCCTTGCACTCCAGAACTAGGTCGCCAGCATAGGTTGACACATCGCAGCCTGCTATATGAGGGTATATGAGGTGGCTTAACCTGTTATGAGAGATTTCCCATCGTTCTCTATAGAGTTACCTATTATATGGGGGTTACTCATATGTTGTCCTTACTAGTAGTGTGGTATTGATACCCTTTCAATCAGGGCATAGATTGGACCGCAACTCAGCTATTATAGCACATTTAGGGCATGTCAGTTAGATACTACTTCCCACAGTTTCATGTTACAGAATCAGGACTATCAGATACAGTCAATTAGTCTCAGTTATAAAACTCAGATAGTTCTTTAGATTTTAGGACTGTCAGACACAGTCAACTCAGATACAGTACAGAACTCAGATAGTTCCATCAGATTCAGGACTGTCAGCTACAGTCACCTATGTTATTAGTTATACTCAGATATAGTCATTCATGTTATCAGTCATGTCATGTTATTAGTATTCAGATTCAGTAATCACGATATCACATTGTCAGTTATGGTTATGTAATTATGTATGCATTCTCACGTTCATGTTAGACAGTCATTTAGCATTAGCATGCATGTGAACCCTTGAATTTAGCCTACCTCACATGTATACTCGGTACATATGTACTGATTCATTCGTACTATGGTGCTTTCTTTTTATGTTACACCATAGGTTCAGAGACACGAGCTCTATATCAACAGTATATTCTAGATTCAGCAGTCAGAGTAAAAGTGAGTTCTCATCCTTCGAGGACATAATGATTTTCTAGTATCTCATTGATTAGCTTATTAGTTGGAGTTAGTTGGGGATAGTCCCATCAACTCATTATTCATATTCTTCAGACAGTAGAGGTTTTCAGACTAGATGCAAACTTGATACAGGCTATCATGTTTTAGACTTCAGTTTTGTTTTGGGGTATTATATTACCCCACACAGATGTTAAGTTATTCAGTTATGTTTATGATCGAACCTTATGGCCTTTCAGTGCATGTTTCCGCATTATTATATTATCTTATGTAGTATAAAGGTACACATATTAGTCATGGGTTAGATTGTGGTCTTTTGGGGTCATGAACACCGTGTAGCATTCTGGTTCAAAAAATTGGGTCGTTACAAACTTGGTATCAGAGCCTAAGGTTCAATAGAGTCCTAGGAAGTCTAAAACCGCATGTAGTAGAGTCTTGTGCATGGGTGTGTTGTGCGCCATATTTCTGTGCAAGAGGCTATGAGATGTTTAAGAACAGTTTCCCTTCTTTCAGTATTTATGTCATGCCAGTGAGCATAATCACAAGTCAATCTCTCAGTCTAATCCATTTCTTCTCTTTATTTCAGAACATACCTCCTAAGAGAAGAAATCAGTCAGGCCCTCAGCCCGAAGAACCTTTGGGCGATCATGATTCTCATGCGGAGTTCAGTACCGCATTTACCACCCTTGCTCAATCAATCACTGTTTATAATAAATGACCAGCAATTGTTCCAGCCAACCCAGTGGCAAACTTAGCTGCAGCGAGGATTCGGGACTTCACCTGAATGAATCCTCTAACCTTCCTTGGGTCTAAGGTAGATGAAAACCCTTAGGAATTCTTAGATCAAGTTCAAAAAGTGACAGATGCCATGGGGGTGACTACTGTTGAGAGTGCTGAGCTAGCTGCATACTAGTTGCAAGATATGGCTCATGCTTGGTTCAAACAGTAGAAGTCCAAAAGATCAGATGATGCAAGTCCTATAGGGTGGGAGAAGTTTGTCACTGCATTCTTAGACAGATTCTTTCCCCAAGTGCTTAGATAATCCAAGGTGCTAGAGTTCATCAACCTCAAGCAGGGCAATATGAAAGTGAAAGAGTATTCTTTTAAGTTTACTTAATTAGCCAGGTATGCCCCTCATGTGGTTGCAGATCGTAGATCCAAGATGAGTAAGTTTTTCTTCAGGGGTAAACGATAGCGTGGTCAATGAGTGTAGATCCGCCATGCTGAAAAGTGACATGACCTTAGCTAGACTTATGACCCATTGCTCAGCAGATAGAAGAGCAATAAATTAAGCAGAGGGAAAAGCAAAATAATAAAGCAAAGATAGGTAGTTTCAACTTCGCTCAACCTAAGTCAGAAGGAGGAAACCGTTCCTAGTTTTATCCTAATTCATCAGTTCTAGATCCCTCTACAGCCAGTGCTCCAGTTTCTAAGTTCAAGGAGGGTAACAAAGATAGAGCGCTAGGCTCTAAGACCCAAGTTAGTGTTAGTAGTGCCCACACCTATCCTCTTTGCCAAACTTTCGGTAAGCACCATCAGGGTGTGGTAGAGCAGGTAGTGCCATTTATTTTGGTTATGGCAAGACAGGCCATAGAGTTAGAGACTATCCACATCTAGGTCCTCAAGGTCAACAGAATCGCTCTTCAGCTCAGTCCGGTTGCCCAAATCAGCAGGGTGCCACTTCCAGTGCTACTAGCAAGCAACGCCCAAATTGTCTCTATACTCTTCAGAATCGACAAGATCAGGAAATTTCTCCTGATGCAGTTACTGGTACGTTACATATATTTTATGTGCATGTTTATGCTTTGCTAGATCCAGAAGCTTCCTTGTCTTTTGTTACTCCATATATAACAGTTGATTTTGGAATCAGTCTCGAAATTCTAGCAGAGCCCTTCTCAGTCTCTACCCTAGTGGGTAAAACCATCATAGCTTGGTGGGTATACAGGAACTGCCTGGTTATGATATTTCAGAAAGTCACTTCAACAGACTTAGTCAAAATAGAGATGACTGAATTTGATGTCATTCTCGGCATAGATTGGCTTTATTCCTTCTATGCTATAGTCGACTGCAGAAACAAAATAGTTCAGTTTTAGTTCCCAAATAAACCCATCCTAGAGTGGAAGGGTAGTGTATCCTCTTTTAGGGGTCAACTTATTTCCTACCTTTGGGTAAGGAAATTGATATCCAAGGGATATGTTTATCATCTAGTTTATGTTAGATATTTTAGTTTCGAGACTCCTAATCTCAAATCAGTCCCAGTAGTGATTGAATATTCAGATTTCTTTCCTGAAGATCTTTCAGGAATTTCTCTCGAAAGGGAAATAGACTTAGGTATTGATCTTCTTTCAGACACTCAGCCTATCTCTACTCCGCCATACAGAATGGAACCAACAGAACTCAAAGAACTGAAAGACCAATTGAAGAATCTCTTAGATAAGGGATTCATCAGACCCAACATTTTCTCGTGGGGCACACTAGTCTTATTCGTGCGCAAGAAAGACGGATCTCTCAGAATGTGCATTGATTACCATCAACTCAATAAGGTTATGGTCAAGAACAAGTATCCTCTTCCCAGAATCAATGACTTGTTTGACCAACTTCAGGGTGCTAGTTATTTCTCTAAGATAGACCTTAGATCCGGCTATCATCAGCTCAGAATTAGAGAATGTGACATCTTGAAGACAACTTTCCGTACGCGGTATGGTCACTTCGAATTTCTAGTCATTTCATTTGGTCTTACCAACGCCTCAGTCGTTTTCATGGACTTGATGAATCATGTGTTCAAGTAGTACTTGGACATGTTCGTCATAGTCTTCATAGATGATATTCTGGTCTACTCCCGTACTGAGCACGATCATGCAGACCATCTCAGAATAGTACTCCAGACTTTCAAAAATTATCAGTTATTCGCCAAATTCAGTAAGTGCGAATTTTGGCTAAGATTAGTAGCATTCCTTGGCCATATTTTTTTTGGTGATGGCATTAGAGTAGATCCTCAAAAGACCGAAGTGGTAAGGAACTGGCCTCGCCCTATCTCTCTATCAGATATTAGGAGTTTCTTAGGTATGGCTGGCTATTACAGATGGTTTGTTGAGGGATTTTCTTCTATTGCATCCCCTATGTCCAGATTGACATAGAAGAAATTCAAGTTTCAGTGCTCAGATCCATGCGAGAAGAGTTTTCAGGAATTGAAGACTCGACTTACCTCAGCTCCAGTTTTAGCTCTTCCAGATGGTTTAGATGGTTTTGTAGTTTATTGTGATGCATCCAGAGTGTGTTTAGGTTTTGTCCTCATGCAGCATGGTAAGGTCCTATCCTACGCCTCCAGACAGGTTAAACCCCATGAGAAGAATTATCCTACTCATGATCTTGAGTTAGCAGCCGTAGTATTTTCCTTAAAGATTTGGAGGCATTATCTCTTCGTATTTTATGTAGACGTCTTCACAGATCATAAGAGCCTTCAGTATGTCTTTCTCAAAAAGATCTCAATCTTCGTCAGAGAAGATGGTTAGAGCTTTTGAAAGATTATGACATGAGTGTCCTCTATCATCCGAGCATGGCCAATGTAGTGGTCGATGTTCTCAGTAGACTATCTATGGGTAGTGTTTCTCATGTTGAGGATAGTAAGAAGAATTTAGCCCAGGAAGTCCACCAGCTTGTCATACTAGGCATTCGCTTAGTCGACTCTTCAGAGGGTGGTGTATGTGTTCAGAGTAGTTCAGAATCATCTCTAGTTTCTATGGTGAAAGAAAAGAAATATAAGGATCCTAGCCATATCAAGCTAAAAGAGTCAGTTCAGGATTAGAAAATAGAGGTTTTCTCCCAAGGGGGAGATGGTGTTCTTTGTTGTTAGGGTCATCATTATGTTCCAGACATAGATGACATAAGGTAGCGAATTCTTGCAGAAATGCATGGTGCAGGCTACTATATTTATCTAGGGTCCACAAAGATGTACTGAGAATTGCGGGAGATCTATTGGTGGAGAAGGATAAAAAGAGATGTTACAAAATTTGTGGCTAAGTTCTCTACATGTCAGCAGGTTAACATAGAGCATCAAAAGCCTAGTGGGTCCATGTAGGAGTTTAGTATTCCTACTTGGAAGTGGGAAGCTGTGAACATGGACTTCGTGATGGGTTTGCCTCAAACTCATTGTCAGCATGATTCAGTTTGGGTCATTGTAGATAGAATGACCAAATCAGCTCTTTTCCTTCCAGTTCATACCTCTTATTCAGTCGAGGATTATGCCAATCTCTACTTCAAGGAGATGGTCAGATTGTATGGTGTTTTGTTATCTATTATCTCAGACAGAGGTAGCCAGTTCACCTCTCATTTTTGGAAAGAATTCCAAAAGGGTCTTGGTACCCAAGTTTATCTCAGTATAGCCTTTCATCCTCAGATAGATGGTCAAGCAGAAAGGACAATTTAGATGTTAGAAGATATACTAAGGGTGTGTGTAATTGATTTCAAGGGAAGTTGGGATGACCACTTGCCTTTGATTGAGTTTGCATACAACAACAACTATCATTCCAGTATTCAGATGGCTCCATTCGAAGCTCTCTATGGTAGGAGATGTAGATGTACGATTGGTTGGTTCGAAGTTAGTGAGGCCTCAATCATAGGGACTAACTTGGTTTTCGACGCCTTAGGGTAAGTCCAGTTGATCAGGGAAAGACTTCAGGCTGCTCAGAGCCAACAGAAGTCTTATGCAGATGTTCATAGAAAAGATCTCGAGTTTGAGATTGGTGACTATGTCTACCTTAATATCTCTCTTATGAAGGGAGTGAAGAGATTCGAAAAGAAGGGAAAACTCAGTCCCTGATATATTGGTCCCTTTTAGATTCTCAGTTGTTTCGGTAAGGTAGCTTATGAGCTCAAATTGCCTTCATATCTAGCCTCAGTTCATCCAGTCTTTCATGTTTCTTTGATCAAGAAGTGTATATGTGACCCATCAGTCGTAGTCCCTATTCAGAGCATTGATGTTTAGAGCAATATCTCTTATGAAGAGATTCCATTTGAAAGCCTAGACTATTAGACCTGTAGATTGAGGAACAAAGAAGTCCCTCTGGTTAAAGTTCTTTGGCGAAATCAGTCCGTAGAGGGAGATACTTGGGAAGCATAAGCAGATATGCGTACCAATTACCCTCACCTTTTCCCCACCGACTCAAATCAATCTCAAGGTAACAGTTCTCCTTAAGCTTACTCAGTTTCATGATTAGTGTACATCACTAACGTAGTATTCATTCTCATGTTCATGTTCTCATGATAAACTTGGTATCAAGTACCACGGCATATTCAGTCATGCATACATGTATCAGATCAGTTATATAGTTATGCATCAGACATGCATTCTCACTGTGAGAAAACTTAGTTCTTCAGAACTTTCATTTATGCATTTATGAATCAGTTACGCATGCATCAGATATGCATGTTCAGTATGTTATGTTCAGCTTGTCAGTCACATCCGTCATGAGATCATGTTCTAGTTATTCATGTTCAGCTCATTGTTTCCCCTCCCAATCAGTCTCATTCGAGGATGAATGTTCTTAAGGGGGAGATATTGTAATACCCATGCTTTTTCTTAGCTAGAAAATCATCTCAAGGATGTTAGAACTTTCTTTAAAATAATAATTCATTCTTATACACGTGGTATTTCCAAAATTTTCACTTCTTATTACATGGGAATTTGGATAAGCTTTCCACTGATATATATTTCGCCCAAATCCGACATCCGGGCGAAGAGTTAGAGTCTTTTTAGTGAGACAGTATTTGAACTGAGCCTTCAGCGTGTCGCGGATATAGCTCAAATGGTAATTGTCAAATTCCAGTGTTTTTGTACAATACTGGCATGTCACGCCAAACTTCCAGGTCATAGACAAGGTGGAAACGTGATAGTTATGCATCACGCCACCATGCAGTTTCCCAATTATTAATTTCTAGTGATACGACGCGATAATGTCGCGTCGCGCCAAGGGCCCAATTCGGGAAATTTTACTGAAAATTAAATTACGTGTCTAGGGTTAAAATGGTCAATTCCCCCCCCCCTATATAAGCTTCCAAACACAGGATTTAACCCTTATTCATCTAAAATATTGATGTTTTTGTCAAATACTCTCAAGAACTCAAGCTAGGGTTTTCATAGAAGGTCCAATTTCAAAAAGGTTTCACCATCAATCTTCACAAAATCATGATCTAAGGTATGCATAGTGTTCATTCATGATCTCCTTTCATCAATGAAGTTCAAGAATCTCTTTTCAACTACAAGTTATGAATTTTCTTCATGTTTTCATGCTTTATATGTTCTCTTTCATGTTGATAAATGAGGAATTGATTTATATTCCATGATTTGATGATAAATTCCATATGGGTTGATTAGTATAGATAAAGATTTATGAAATCTCATGACTAAAACCTTGTATGATGAAATTGGAAGTGAACCATGATGTTTAATTTCTATACCATGATGTTTACATATATTGCCTGCCATATGTTTGATAAAATGCCTAGATAAAGGAAACTTGCCTAACTAGCATGATATCATGAAATCCCCATGTATGTAAAAGATCATGCCTATTACATGTTTGATGAAATGCTCCTATGAAGGTAGTATGTATTATGATGATAGTCAAGTCTTCAAGTAAATCATGCAATGTCAATTTCCTTCTATCGAGTCCTGGGGTACTTGCACCCGAAACATTAGTTGTGTGCCTGGAACCATGCCATGTTTTTCACGATACTCTCAGTCAACCTATGAACTCTTAGACTTCAGATAGTCTTATGACTCAGGAAAAATCTCCATGATCTCATGACTCAGTAGTTATTAGATATTAGTAGTATTCCGCCAGTCACAAAAATTCAGTAACGTAGTCCATGCTCAGTTTAGTTCAGTAAATCATGTTTAGCGTCTATTTAAATAGGACTAGGAATTAGAGTCGAGTGAAATCAAGGATGGGGACTCACCTGTTATATGAGGGTATGATTCCTAGAAGAAATCCTTGCATTCCAGAACTATGTTGCCAGCATAGGTTGAGACATCGTAGCCTGCTATATGAGGGTAGATGAGGTGGATTAATCTGTTATGTAAGGATTCCCACCATTATTGCTATTGCTACCTGTTGTATGAGGGTTACTCACATGTTGTCCTTACCAGTGGCGCGGTATTAACACCCTTCCAATCAGGGCATAGATTGTACCATAGCTCAGCTATTATAGCACATTTGGGGCATGTCGGTTAGATGCTACTTCCCATAGTTTCATGTTATAGAATTATGACTGTCAGATATAATCAATCAGTCTCAATAATAGAACTCAGATAGTTCTTCAGATTTTAGGACTGTCAGACACAGTAAACTTAGATACAGTATGGAACTCAGATAGTTCCATCAGTTTTAGGACTGTCAGCTACAGTCACCCATGTTATCAGTTATACTCAGATACAGTCATTCATGTTATCAGTTATGTCATGTTATCAGTATTCAGATTCAGTATTCATGATATCACATTGTCAGTTATAGTTACGTAATTATGTATGCATTCTCACGTTCATGTTAGACAGTCAGTTAGCATTAGCATGCACGTGAACCCTTGCATTTAGCCTACCTCACATGTATACTTGGTACATATGTACTGACTCATTCGCGCTATGGTGCTTTCTTTTTATGTTACACCATAGGTTCAGAGACACGAGCTCTAGATCAACAGTAGATTCTAAATTCAGCAGTCAGAGTAGAAGTGAGTCCTCATCCTTTGAGGACATAATAATTTTCTAGTATCTCATTGATTATCTTATTAGTTGGAGTTAGTTGGGGATAGTCCCATCAACTCCTTATTCAGATTCTTCAGACAGTAGAGGCTTTCAGATTAGATGCAGAGTTAATATAGGTTATCATGTTTTAGACTTCAGTTTTTTTTGGGGTATTCTATTACCACACACAGATGTTATGTTATTCAGTTATGTTCATGATCAAACCTTATGGCCTTTCAGTGCATGTTTCCACATTATTATGTTATCTTATGCAGTATACAGGTAAAAATATCAGTCATGAGTTAGCTTGTGGTCCTTTGGGGTCATGAGTATCGTGTAGCATTCCAGTTCAGCAAATCGGATCATTACATGCAGTCATAAACCTTAATCTTTCCCTCCTCGAGAAGTATCTCAATAGTGAGATAATGTTTGACTTCCACGTTTATGATTGCAAGAATTCTCTTTTCCTTGGTCCAGCTCTTACCATTTGGATATGGCCTCTTCCCTCTTATATAGTTAATCATATCTTCCTCCCATTCGTATGTAAAAACTAACGTATCAAATCCCGTGCCACCGGGCATTGATGCTATCTTACAGAGTCTATTGTACCTATTCTTGAAATTTTTGAAGAAGTTGAGATTCATTATCCTATCGGTAAAATCATAAGCATCCGGGTTGCTAATTGTCTGCCCCTCACGAGGCAGATAGTTTTATCAACATACTGTGTTATAAGAATACAATTTTTAAATAGGTTAGTAATTGTAAAGAATAAAAACATAGCATAAAGATGCAACGGATGGTCCATCTATTTCAGAGAGTTCTCTGAATCAGTTCACAGATTACCCAGCTAACGCAACTTATGCAATGGATGTTTAATCTATTGCAATATAATAACCATTAGTTGCAATAGATAACATATCTATTAAGTAGCTTCTTCTTTATGGAGTAGAAAAGAAGGCTAGGTTAGGAAAAGTAAACTTACCCTAACCACGTACCACTTACGCATAGCTGTCATACTCCTGAAGTATTCTTAGTCAAACATTTACATGGTATATTCTTCTGCAGGTTTTTTCTTCTTGGGATACTTAGCATTTTGCAGTTCCGTGATCTCTTCATCGCCAAGTACCGCGTATATGTCCACCTTCTTCAGTAGCCCCGAAACTTCAACAACTTTTAGAGAAAGAGGAGTTGCAATCTTTTTTTTTATCATACTGGAGAGTATTTGGATAATTTTTCTTTTTTTTCCTCCTAACCGCCACTGTAGAAGTGTATGTCTCTCTCACTTTCTTGGATGGTATGACACCCCTTTTGGATTTCAACTCCTCGGTAACTTCAAAGATAACCTCTAGTTTTTTAAAAAGTTTATCCTGTCTGTCCTTACACACTTTGTATTTACAACGAGAACATGAGGGTGAAGAGGGGTGAGAGGGACCACTATAAGGGTGGGAGAGACCGGTGTATGGGTGAGAGGGACCTGTGTAAGGGGTGATTTCAAATGTATTTATTTTTTATTAAGAATCAACAAGATCATCATCATGACTGGCAGCAACATCACCATCAGGATGGCTTCCAACAACATTAACAACTCCACTAGCAACACCCCCAGAAGAAGAACCCGGATTTATTACAGTAGGTTGGTCATGAAGAGCTTCAACATTATGCTGACCTTGCCTCACTGCTCTTCTTATGTATGTTTCTCTAGAAAATTCCTTCTTTATTAACTCCATTGTTGGGTCTACTGTTGTATCAATAAGACCTAAAGTAATAAAAGAAGCCATCCCCAACTCCTTCTCAGTAGGCACGATCCAAGGATGCACAACCTATTAAAAAAAAGATAGATACATTAATGTAAATCATATAATAATAATTTGTAGTCAAATAGTTGGGTTACACGTTAACACAGTTAACTTATGCAACAAATGATCTATTTGTCGTAATAACTGATCTGTATGTCGCAATATATTAATAATAGTTTCATCATATTATTCATTTGTTGCATAATTTGCAGTTGATGGGTAATATGTTGAGTCGGGTTTAGCTAATTAGAGAAATAGATGATTAATCTATTGCAAAATATGGATTATTTTTCACAACAAATTACCCATCTATTGCACCAATTGCAGTAGATGGGTAATCTATTGTAACAGAAGACCAATCTGTCGCAACAGATGGCACATCTATTTTAATATCTTTCTTTAATTCAAATTATTTTACTCAAAAGAAGACGTGTTGTATAATTTAGAGAGTTAAAGAGATCAACCTCCTTAATTCTTGGCCCGCTCTTTGCAGCCAACCACGTAAGGATCCTTGGATGAAAAAGCTCGTCAGGATAATCCTTGACCAGCCTTCGGAGGGGAGGAATGGCTTCAAATGCCCAAGCCTAAAATATGTAAACAGGAAGCAAGCAAAATAAAGTCATAATAATTACTCAATATAAATTAATGAATGAGCAAACAAATAGTTATTAAATTTATCATGAAAGCCCAAGGAAAGTTGTATAATGTGATCGTGTTTGGGGATAGCTTTGTCAGTAAATATTTGACCGTCAAGTAGTAGCTGTCATATCCCCAAAGATAATTGCTGAATTTCTCAAAATCATCAGCAAGCTTCAACAAATCATCTTCTATGACTTTGTTGATGTTTATTGCCAATATAATAGAATGGGCAAACAAAACTAAGCACAATTTCTCCCTGTACTTCTTTGGTAAGGTTTTATCCTTGAGATCTTCCATCAAATTCGCCGCTTTGTAGCTACGTCCAACAATGTCCAACAACCCATCTATTTTTTCCTTGTGTTTGCTTGTTTTAGTGGGTGGTTGCTTGGACAATGTCTTCTGTCTATTTGATGGTAGTGGTTTGGTTGTACTACTTGCCTTGGACCTTTCGGGGGGTGTTTCCTTGATAGGAGGTTCTTTTGGACGATCGCATCTCAAGCCCATCACTATGGCAAACTCTTTCAAGCCAAAACATACCAGCAGGCCATAGTAGTTGTTCCAGATTTCATCTATTTTTTTGCCCTTCTTTGAATCTTTATCATCCCCCGCGTACTTGACCCTATGCTTGAGAAGACCATACACCATGCTCATTTGGGAACGGGCAGTGTGGTCCTCAGGCAGATCAAGAAAGTGTCCAAAGCCGCTCTTCTTAAGAAGTCCGTCTATGTTTTCATTCTTCATAATATTCCTAAATTTATCAAAAGGTTTCCCCAACTGACATTTAAGTTCATGATGGGATTTCGATCTTATTTCACGCCAATTGGTGAGGCATTATCATTTTGTTTATCTTCTTCTTCCTCCTCACTTTTATTTTCCTCACCAGCCTTTATATACCCTTCTCCACCTCCCTTTTCATAACTTTTCTCAACCTTATTTTTCCATGACTGAGATTTTTTAGGAAGTTCCTCCGAATCCATCTATACTGTAGCCTTTTTTGTTAGGTGGTTATAAGTTGATCCACTTTTAGTTTGTTTTCTTTTGGGAGGCATATTTTTAATACAAACAACAGAAAAATAAAAAATACATTACATTTGATGTTTGCATAATTTTTTTAAAAAAGCTAAGACAAATTTCAATAAATTATTATACGCCACATTAAAAATAAATACTCCAACGGATAACCCATCAGTTAGAACAGATGGGGAATCTGTTTGAATACCTATTTAATATTTACCAACAGATGTTCCACCTGTTGCAATAGATGGACTACCAAGACCACCACCAACACCACTACCAATACCACCAATACCCCCCACCAATGCCACTAATACCTATACCTAGGCTGCTAAAACCGCCAACACTACCACAAGACCACCAATACCGACACTACCACCAACAACCGCCAACAATACCACAAACACCATCCAATAATACCATGACAGTCAACGAAATACTACAACAAAAACTAGGGTTTTCTCGGGTTCTTCCTATATTTTTAGCATCAAAACTTAATATTGTTAACCCATTCTCGAAGATAATAGAACTAAAAGTATTCTTTTTAATCATTAACTAAAAATCCCTAATTTTTAGAATAAAGAACAAATGTAGAACTCTTTTCGAACTCTGTTACCTATGAAGAAAATGGAGAAAACGATGAATACAAACAAGAATAAAGTCAAAAATAACAACTATGTGGTCGGAAATGGGAAGAAATCGATCTGTTTTGAAGGGTTGAGCAATATGTTGAGAAGTTGTTGTCTATATTGCTGAGTGAGAAAGAAAGGAGTGAGAACTCAAGATTTAAAATGATGAAACATATTTCCCGCAAATGGATGATTTGTATGGGTTGATTTTTATTTTTTTTAAAAGAATGACAAGTTTTAAAAATATTAATTTGGTCCGAATTGATCTTAATTAATTTTTAAAATTTTAAAAGATATGAAACGTTTCAACATAGAGTGATAGATTGTTGACTCTGACTTGGGTCGGGAGGAACGCAATACCAACATCATGCAATCGCAAAGACTCAAATGAAGTTGTAGTTCACCCTATCTAATCATCCTTAGTTCTATCTAAAACAATTTAGGTATTATCTTAATAATAAGTTAATACGAGACATTTCGATTCAGAGTGACCGATTGACAACTCCAACTCAGATTGAGAGGAACGCAATACCAACATCATGCAATCGCAAAGACTCAATTAAAGTTGTAGTTTACCCTATGTACTCATCCCTAGTTATATATCAATCAATTTAGGTATTATCTCAATAATAAGTTAATGCGAAATGTTTCAACTCAGAGTGATTGATTGACGACTATGACTTGGGTCGCGAGGAATGTAATACCAATATCATGCAATTGCAAAGAATCAATTAAAGTTGTAGCTCACCCTATGTACTCATCCCTAGTTATATCTAAATAAATTTAGGTATTATCTCAATAATAAGTTAATATGGAATGTTTCTACTCAGAGTGATTGATTGACGACTTTGACTCGGGTCGGGAGGAATGCAATACCAACATCATGCAATCGCAAAGACTCAATTAAAGTTATAGTTAACACTATGTATTCATCCCTAGTTATATCTAAATAAATTTAGGTATTAGCTCAATAATAAGTTAATACAAAATATTTTGACTCAGAGTGATCAATCGACAACTCCGACTCGGGTCAGGAAGAATGCAATACCAGCATCATGCAATCGCAAAAACTCAATTGAAGTTGTTGTTCACTCTACGTACTCATACCTAGTTCTATATAAATCAATTTATGTATTAGATTAATAATAAGTTAATATGAAACATATCGACTTAGAGTGATCGATCGATGACTTCGACTAGGGTCGAGAGGAACGCAAGACCAACATCATGCAATCGGAAAGACTCAATTAAAGTTGTAGTTCACCCTATATACTCATCCCTAGTTATATATAAATTAATTTAGGTATTATATCAATAATAAGTTAATACAAAACATTTTGACTCAAAGTGATCGGTCGACGACTCTGACTCAGGTTGGGAGGAACGCAATACCAACATCATGCAATCACAAAGACTCAATAGAAGTTTTAGCTCACCCTATGTACTCATGCCTAGTTCTATCTAAATCAATTTAGCTATTATCTTAATAATAAGTTAATACAAAATATTTTAAATCAGAGTGATCGATCTATGACTCCGACTAGGGTCGGGAGAAATGCAATACCAACATCATGCAATCGCAAAGACTCAATTATAGTTTTAGTTCTCCATATATACTCATTCCTAATTTTATCTAAATAAATTTAGTTATTAGCTCAATAATAAGTTAATACAAAACATTTTGACTTAGAGTAATCGATCGACGATTTCGACTCAGGTCGAGAGGAATGCAATACCAACACCATGCAATCGCAAAGACTCAATTGAAGTTGTAGTTAATCCTATTTACTCATCCCTAGTTATATATAAATCAATTTAGGTATTATTTCAATAATAAGTTAATACAAAATATTTCAACTCAGATTGATTGATCGACGATTCTGATTCGGGTCAGGAGGAAGCAATACCAATATTATGTAATTACAAAGACTCATCTGAAGTTGTAGTTCACCTTATGTACTCATCCCTATTTATATCTATATCAATTTAGGTATTAGCTCAATAATAATTTAATACGAAATATTTCGACTTAGAGTGATTGATCGACGACTCCAGCTCGGGTCAGGAGGAACACAATACCAACATCATGCAATCACAAAGACTCAATTGAAGTTGTAGTTCACCCTATGTACTCATCCCTAGTTCTATCTAAATAAATTTTGGTATTAGTTCAATAATATGTTAAAATAAAATATTTTGACTCAGAGTGATCGATTGACGACTCTGACTCGGGTCGGGAGAAACGCAATACCAACATCATACAATCACAAAGACTCAATTGAATATTTAGTTCACCCTATGTACTCATCCCTAGTTCTATCTAAATCAATTGCAAATAAATCTATTGCAACAGACGATTGAGCTGTTGGAAATTTTCAAATAGCTATTGATATTTGTTGCAACAAATGTCATATCTAATTTCATTATCAAATAGACATTTGCATTTATTATGATAGATGACTGAGCTATTAAAAATTTTCAAACAAATATTTATATCTGTTGCAACAGATGACATATCTGATTTAATTATCAAATAGACATTTTCATCTATTGTGACAGATGACTACTGAGCTTTTAAAAATCTTTAAATAGATATTTAGATCTGTTGTAATAGATGACATATCTGTTTGGAAATCTTTTTCTTTTTTTTAATTGTAAAGTAATCTTCTATCCGAAAGAAGAAGAAAGATAGATAAAATAGTAAGTACTACTAAAGGCGATAAAAAGTATTTCTTGGATAACTCAAAAATCTTATTGAGTAGTCTAGTCTTATCTATTCAATGTCACCCATATTCATCATGCCCCTTAAGTTATTAATGAATATTAATGAATATTTAAACCCATGTCTAGAATTATCTGTCCTTCAACCCTAAATTTATTCATCTCTCATCTTTTTCGTAAGTACTACTAAAGGTGGTTAAAAATATTTCTTGGATAACTCAAAAATCTCATTGAGTAGTCTAGTCTTATCTATTTAATGTCATTCATCTTCATCATTCCCCTCAAGTTATTAATGAATATTAATGAATATTTAAACCCATGTCTAGAATTATCTGTCCTTCAGCCCTAAATTTATTCATCTCTCATCTTTTTCTTTCTCTCCTCTTTAGGGTTATCACAACCGTTTTTTTTTTCTCTTTTCTCTCCTCTTTCTCAAAAAGATCCTTTTGGATCTAAATCGATCTATATCTTTCCTCGATTGAAATTGTTGTTTTGATCCTCTGGCTTTTGACATTGCAGGTGTGGTTCACTATTGCTCTTTCACTCACGTCTTCTTCTTTGCAAGTTATTTACATCTATTTGTTATTTAATTACCCTTTAACCATATCATATTTATTTAAAAAATTTGAAGAAACTTTTAAGTCTTGAATAAATGACCCGTTGTTTTTATTAAAATATGCAAAAAAAGTCATCTGTTGGGAGAAATTTAAAAGTCTTATTGGCAGTACCCTTTTTTGTTATGTATTTTGTTTGTTTCTCTATTGTTGATGTTGTTGATGGGTTGGTGTTTTTGGAACTTATGGTGTGGTGTTGTTGATGGTGTTGGAACAAAGGATGTTGCTTTTTTATTACTGATGTTATTATTGATGGTGTTGGAATAAATGATGTTATTTCTTTATTGTTGATGTTGTTGATGATGTAGTTTCTTTGTAGTTGATGTTGTTATTGATGTTGCAACAGATGGAGCAACTGTTGGAATAAATTAAACCATTATCAAGGTGGTTTGATGTATTCCAACAGACTCCACATCTGCTGCAACAGATGGATAATGTTTATATGCTCTTATCTTATTTGACATCAATTTTTTCATATTCTTTGTAGATATAAGGAACTAAAAGTTGATCAACTCTTTTTCGATCAATACAAGAGGCTACAGTAAAGATGGGTTTGGAGGAATAAGCTGCTTGTAAATGGAATATAACACCTCGTACTTTTCCTAGCTTAAATTCTCTCCTAGAATGTCAAGAACTAGCTTAAAAAATGAATACCATTTAATTTCTATGTAATTTTCAAGATTTTGACTTTTCATTATGTGAAAAATTGAATAAGCTTTTCATCGATATAAAATTTGCCCAAATCCGACACCCGGGCGAAGAGTTATGACCATTTTAGTAAGACAATGTACCACCTGAGCCATCAACGCATCGCAGAGCCAGATAAAATGATAATCATCAAAAGCCAGTGAGCCTCTGCGATCATGGCGCATCACGCCTAGGCTCAAAATGGAAATAGTCCTTTCCCAGTGTTCTAACGCGATTTCACCGCATCGCGATGCCCTTTCAGTTCGCATCCAAGGTGGCAACGCGATACCACCGCATCGCGCCACCAACTAATTTCCCAGTCGTCCACTTTCTAGTGAGCTGGTGTGATTTCACCGTGTTGCGCCATCATGTAAAATTGGTATTTTGTTCAGGTTCCATTATTTAATTTCAGGGACCATTTGGTAATTTTACAAAGCCCTCAATCAACCTAACTATGGGATTTATACCCTTAATAGCCAAAATTTCTCATTATGTTAAATATTCCTCAAGAACAAAAGCATTCTCTCTCAAATTAGCAAACCCTAGTCTCACAAAATCAAGGTCAATTTTAAGATTCCCTCCACGATTCAAGAAATCATCTAATTAAGGTATGTTAGATGTTTATTCATGGGTCTCTTCCACCCATGAAGCCCAAGAATCTCTTTTCAAAGTACACGATTGTGTATTTATGAGTTTTCATGATTTACCTGAATTGAAGTTCATGTTTATGTTGTTGTTGGGTGTTGATTCATGTTTTCGATTATAAGTTTCAAGATTTGATCCTAGTATGTGATGATTTGCATGATGTTCATGATAAATCCTTCAAGTTGCAAGTTCATTGATGTAGCCATGATATCTAGATATAATAAATTATTGTATAACCAAAGCATGTTCCCCATATGTTTGATAAAATGCCTATGTGAATGAAGTAGTGCCATTATAACATGTTAACATGAGATCCCCATTTATGTACAAGTTAATGCATGCTGAGGGTTTGATGAAAGGACTTAGTTAATGAATCATGACATACTAATATGCATTCATGTTCATGTACAAGTTCATGACTTTCAAGTGTTTGAAGAAATGCCTCATTGATTGTATTGTGAATGATAGACTATTGTCATGCTTTTCAAAAATTTTCATGTTGTATATTATCCATGCTATCTGGTCCTGGTGGTATTTAATACCCGATAATTTAGTTGTTTGCCTAGAGCCAGTGTCAGTTATAGAATAGTCTCAGTCATACCATGATCAATAGAATTTTGTCAGTTACATAACTTAGGAAAACTCAGTAATCTCAGTATTTGTCCAATCCAGTTTTAGTAGTCAGTTTAGAAACTCAGTGGGACTCAGTTAGATAACAAAATTCAGTAGTATTTCGTCAGTCAACGAAACCTAGTAATCTCAGTTAGATCAGCCAGGTAACAAGACCAGTAACAGATTCATCCCAGTTTAGTAAAGTTTAAGAATCAGTTCAACGTCTATTCAGTTGGGAGTAGGATTCAGCACCGAGCGAGAGCAGGGATGACAACTTCCCCATTAGTTAGGCAGAGTTGTTAGTAGAATTCCCTATACTCCAGAACTACATATCCAGGGTAGGATGAGGATTCACCCGGCAGATTAAGTCTTGGCTACCTCCTAGGGGTCACCCATTCAATTTGGCTTGACTTTCTGTTCAGGGTCACTCGTCAGATAGGCTTGACCATATTAGTATCTTTACCCATGGTGAGGTATTGACACCCTTCCAGTTGGGGTTATAGGTTGTATCCCACTAGTTCAAATTCAGGGCATATCGGTCAGATAATTACTTCCTAAAGTTTCAATTTCAGTCTTAGTCGTCAGAATAGAACTTAATTCAGAATTTCAAGAAATCAAGGCTGTCAGATACAGTCACTCGGCTTAGTAAAGAACTTAGATAGTTCTATAGATTTAGGAATGTTAGATACAGTCAATCAATATCAGTATCAGAAAATTCAGAGATCACCCGCTAGATAGGCCTGATCTCAGGGGTCACCCATTAGATAGGATCGACCCTAGAACAGTCATCAGTAATACAGTACTAGTAGACTCAATTATTAATAATACAGATTATCAGTGATCTCATATTATCAGTATGATCAGTTATCAGTTATCAAATTCAGTTCCAGTATACTCAGTCATAGTATGTGTAGTATGTTCAGGAGTTACAAATCCTCCATACATGTTAATCTAGCTCTTGCATATCATTCAGTTAGTTATTATTCATGCATATAAACCCTTGCATTTAGCCTTACCTCATCTAGCATACCAGTACATTCCCACGTACTGAAACATATTTTTCTCTTGTGCTATGTGTCTTATACCATAGGTTCAGACGCACGGGTTCCCGAGCACCCTTAGCAGTTTAGATTCAGCCAGGAGTAGTAGATTTAGCAGTGAGTCCTCATTATTCGAAGATGTTCCTTATTTTATTATTGCATTAGATTTAGTATTTCAGTAGATGGAGTTAGTTGGGGGGATTGTCCCATCAACTCCACAGTTTAGACAGATTAGAGGCTTTTCTGACTAAAGTATTTTCAAACAGTGTTTGGTATTATTATACCTTACACAGTTGTATTTTAGTTTTGAACCTTATGGAAAGTTTCTGCCAAATTTCCTCATTATACAACATTATTATTCAGTTACCAGACATAGGTTAGCTTGTGTTCCTTCGAGATTATGAGCACTGTGTAGCATCCGGGGTTTAGAATTCAGGGCGTTACATGAAACCACTTCATATGTGGAAAGTATGTATTATTGATAATGTTATCGTAAAAACACACATCGAGTACATTGATTTTACGAATATTTCTTTTTATTGATTAGTTATTGATCATTCAAGCAAAATATCTACAATTTTACAGTTAAGTTTGATAGGTTTGAACTGGTAAGGCTAAGGGATCATGAATATGGTTCTGATATCTTGTTAAGATTTAATGTCGGTTGTTGCTCATGTTTATGTGTCAAACATTGTGAAGGGATCAAGTTTTGGTGGCATTGCAAAAAGATTCAATAGTGATTGGACTAACTTTTAAGGTGTATTGGACTCTGAGAGGGCCTTTAAAGTCTCCCACTGCTTCAATTAAGAATGGAAATCAATATAGTTATTGCACTAGCCCAAATTTATAAGGTTGGGTTGCTCGGGGTGATAATTATAAGCCACAAGGTGTGGTAGGAGAATACTTTTGGGGGAAAATAGGGGTTGATGAAAGATTATATCATCTGAGAGCTAATCGAAGAGGAAATATAGGGTAGCAAGGAACTTCTAGTGAATCTAGCCTATAAAAATGACTTAAAACATGAGAAATTTGAATCAAGTGCAAATATGAAAGTGTATCCAGTAATGAAAAATCCATCTGTTGTCTCTATCAAAGAAATATAGTGTAGATGGGAACTTTTCTAGGGAGTTGCGACTAGATCGCACGGTCAAAATGATCACCTACATAGAAAATAGTAGAACATCAAAAAAATATCTTTGCAGGCACTGAGGGTTGAAATGATGTGCAATAAGTCGAGAAAACTTGCTCTAAGAACAACTAAAGTTAAAATAAGGAATCTAAGTGAAGGCAACAATTTTTTGAATTTTAAATTGCATCCCATGCCTTCTTGTTTGTTGTTTCGATTAGGTCCACTGCTATTGACCTGATCAGAACCACAAACAAGATTGAAAGACAGATTGAGTATCATTACTTCCTTAGCAATATGCAATATGGATATAATTTATTATGTTTTCTTGCCTTAACATGCTTTCAACATATCTTGGAGAAGATCAGATGCTTCTTGTAGTATGTGAATCTTGATAATTTTCAAGCTTGCCTCCAGCTTGCTAATTCGGTATTCAAGCTTGCCATTGCTGTCATTGAGGTCAGTGTAAAGTTCTTGATCTTTTGTGATCTTATCAACAAGGAACACTTTCTTCGAAGTTGTGGCATTATAAAAGGCCTTCAGAAGGCGTCTAGAACACTTTCTTCAGAAGTCTTAAATAATACATGATGGGTCTCTATATTTATTTTAGGTCAACGTTTTGATGCACACTTAAGCAATGGTCCCAACGGTTGAATATTATCCTATTGGGACCACTGCTTGAATGTGCATCAACACGTTGACCTAAAACAAACATAGCGACCCTTCATGTATCATTTAAGCCTTTGAAGAAAGTTTTTTGGAAGCCTTCTGAAGGCCTTTTACAATGACACAACTTTGAAGGAAGTGTTCCTCATTGACTAGATCACAAAACACCAAGAAATCCACACTAACCTCAACGACGACAACGGTAAGCTTGAATACCGAATCAATAAGATGGAGGAAAGATTGAAAATTATTGAGATTCACATACTACAAGAAGCATCTGATCTTCTCTAAGATATGTTGAAAGCATGCTAAGGAAAGAAAACACAATTAATTATATCCATGTTGGATATTGCTAAGGAAGTAATGATACTCAATCTGCCTTTCAATCTTGTTTGTGGTTATGATCTGGTCAATAGCATTGGACCTAATCGGAACCATAAATAGGAAGGAGTGAAATGTAATTTAAGATTCAGAAATTTCTGTCTTTGCTTAGATTCCTTATTTTAACTTCAGTTGTTCTTGGCATAAGTTTTCTCAACTTACTGTACATCATTTCAACCCTCGGTACCCACAAAGCTACTTTCTTGGTGTTTTATTATTTTTTGTGTAGGTGATTATCCCGACCACGCTTCTTAGTCGTAGATCCCTAGCAAAATGTCCATCTGTATTATCTTTCTTTGAGAAAGACAACAGACGAATTTACGTTACTAGATACACTTTCATATTTGCACTTGATTCAGATTTCTCATGTTTTAATTCAGTTTTATTCGGCAGATTTACTAGAAGTTCCTTTCTACCCTATGTTTCATCTTCAATTATCTCTCAGATGATATAATCTTTCATCAAATCCCCTTTACCTTACAGGCATTCTCCTTCGGCCCCTTCTGGCATATAATTATCTTCTCGAACAACCCTTCCATATAAATTTAGGCCAGGAGAATTTCTATTGATTTTTCGTTCTTGTTTGATGCAATACGAGGCTTCAAAAGCCTTCTCAGAGTCTAATGCACACTTAAAGTTAAGTCCAATTTCTATTGTATCTCTGCAATGACACCAAATATTGATCCCTTCTCAAAACTTGACACGTATAAACATGAGCAACAACTGTCAGTAATTCGTAACAGGGTATCAGCACCAACTTTATGGGCTCCTCGGCTTTATCAATTCAAACCTATCAAACTTAACTGTACAATGCAGGATCTTATTTGAATGATCAGTACCTAATTAGTTAAAAACTGTATTCACAAAAATATTGTACTTTCTGTGTGTTATCCCGATGACCTTATCAGTAATACATAACTCCCACACATGAAAGTGGATCCATCCATCTACACGCACCTTATTTTTCCTAGCCTATCTATGGATTAATTTGAATAAATAGATGACTAACCTGCTACAACAGATGACACATCTGTTAAAATTATCAAACAATTATAGACATCTATTACGATAGATGATCAATATATTACAACATATGACTTATCTATTGGAAAAATCAAACAGATATATCCATCTGTTGCAACAGATTGTCAATATGTTGTAAATTATCAAACAGATAGAATATATTTTACAACAGATTACCAATCTGTTAGATTTATTTTAAAGTAATTTTTTTTCTTTCTGAAATACAATAAAGATAAAATATTGTATTTAGATCCATTTTTTAATTTACATAAGCTGAAAAGTCACCAGTTTTATTTAAAAAGAGATAAACAACAGTCGTTGCTTTTTGACTAACCCATTTGAATTCAATCCTTTATAAATAGGTCCCTCCTTAGTTGTTCATTCTACTCCACTTCTAGATATGGTTGATCCTGATTTGTACAAGGTAATTCATCTCGAGTCCTTGCGGGAACTTGAAAGGCAAATTCATGAACTCCAGAGGGAGTTGGATGACTTCAGAGCAAGGCTGAGGAGGGCCTCGCTGCTGCTGGATGACGATTGACCGGTTGACAGTAATAATAATACTAATAATAATAATGATAATAATAATAATAATAGTAATAATAGTTAGGTTATATTTTTTCGTTTAGCGTATGTATTTTCTTTTTTTATATCAGATTTATCCAAGAGTATGTTTTTTTTATTGTATATATTCGTATATAATGGATTCAAAAATCTATGTTTGGTCGACTTTTGACTTTTAATTCTAATTTAATATTTAATTTTCATTATGTCTATTCCTTATTCTCAACATGTTGATGGTTGGAGGTAGGGATTGAGCGTTTGTGGCAACCGATGAACCATATAGTGCAACAGATGGTTAATCTGTTGCGACAGATAAATCATATATTGCAACAGACGATTATTAATAAAAAAGGGTTATTGTTATTGAGTGGGTGAAAAGTCATGAATTTTTTATTATTTAATATAAAAAATGATTCGTAAATAATTAATAAGGAAATAAATAATAAATATAATTTATAACCATAAAAGAACATTTATTTAATTTTAATAACTGATCGTGACTTTTCATCATTTTTATTTTTAAATTTATTTTTTTAATTATTTTTTATTATATAATAAAAAAGTCACAACATTGAATTAATTAAGGTATATGATAATTGTTAAAAAGGTGAACAATCGTGGCTTTTTGTATAACACATTCAATGTTGCTGATGCATCAAATTTCCCATCTGTTACGACTGATGAATCAGTTGTTAGAAGAAATCAAAAAAGCTCCTAAAATAGATGGTCGATTTGTTGCAACAGATGATATATCTGTTGCCACAGATGGGTTATCTGATGCAACAAATATAAAATTTGTTGCCACAACTCAATAAAAATGGTTATTAATTTATTAAAGAAATTGTTATTGAAAAGGCGTCTTCAATTTTTAATTGAGAAAAAGATTATTTAAATTTTAAAGCTAATTAATAATAATAAGCTGAAAAGTTATGACTTGTCACAATAATAAAAAACTCACCAACTTGATTTAATTAAGTTATTTCTTTTCACAGAAAATAATACGGAAATAAATAATAAACATAATTTATAATCGTAAAAAAATGGTTATTTAATTTGAATAATTGATGTTAATATAAAATAGGCGACAAGTAGTGACTTTTCACCATTTTTATTTTTAAATATGTTTTTTAAATTTATATAATAAAATTTTTAGATTAATGATATGATGATTATTAAGAAGGATAGATTATATGTTGCAATAGATAGATTATCTGATGCAACAAGTTGTTAATTTATTGCAACAGATGGTATATCTGTTGTCGCAGATGGGTTATCTGATGTCTCAGATGGGTTATCTATTACAACAGATAGTATATCTGTTGTCGCAGATGTGTTATTTGATGCAACCGATATAGAATATGTTGCCACAACTCAATAATAACGGTTACTGAAAAGAACTAATTAATAATAATAAGCTGAAAAGTCATGACTTATCACAAAAATCAAAAAGTTTTTGTCTAACTCATTCAAATTCAATCCTCTATAAATAGGTCTCTCCTCACTCGTTCGTTCTACTAAATTTATTTCTTACATCTTGTCTTTCATATTACACCTCAACCACTTTCTCTTCTTTGACTCAGGTAAGTATTTTTCTTGCTTATTATGTAAATATACCTAATTTGTAGTGTACGTTGTATTACATTCAGATTCTTTTCTTTACTTTTGTTTTAACGTTTGTTGTCAATTCATTCGTGCTCTAGATATGACTGATTTGGTGTGGGATGTTTCTATTTTACAAGACATCATGCGGGAGCTTCAAACTCAGGTTCATGACATTTAATGGGAGTTGTCTGCATTGGGAGTCAGGATGCTCCGGGAGATCCGGACACTGTAGAGGGCACTGCTGATGTCGGTTGAAGATTGGTCGGCTGACACTAATGATGATAATAATAATTAGATTATTAATTTTCTTTTAGCCTATATTTTTTTATTTATTTTTGTTTAATAAAAATTTGTGTTTGATCGATTTTGACGTTTTAATTCTTATTTAATTTTCATTCTGTCTATTTCATCTTCTCAACAAACATGTCAAAGATTAAGGAATAATTTTAATTCAGTAGCAATAACAAGAGTCGAAACTTAAAACTTGACCCAATGCATACATTAATACTTAAGTAGAGACCTCTATTAGATCATATTAATTAAGCACTTAGTAAATTATTAAAATTGATTAAATAAAAACACGAAAATAAAAACTACAATATTACCAGTATAATCCCACAAGTGGGATCTGGGAAGGGTGATGTATCTCCAGACCTTAACCCCCTACCTCGTGAAGGCAATTTTTTTTTTTATCTTTTAGCCTATGTATTTTTATTTGTTTTTATTTACTAAAAAATTTGTGTTTGATCGACTTTGACGTTTTAATTCTTATTTAATTTTCATTCTGTCTATTCCTTTTTCTCAACAAACTTGTCGACGATTAAGAAATAATTTGAATCCAGTATCAATAGCAAGAGTTGAAATATATGGGTTATCTGTTGGGTTAGTGGCAGAAGCTGTATTGTGTTGTTCCAAACAGATTACTCATCTGTTGCAACAGAATAAATATCTGTTGCAACAGATAAATAGTCTGTTGTAACAGATAAATATTCTATTACAACAGATTTCCCTCTTTTGTTGCAACAGATAATTATCTGTTATAATAATTATTTGTTACAACAAATAACACGTCTGTTACAACAGATTAACCATTTGTTTGATTCATGTTACGGGCACAATAGAACCATAAACATGAATCCAACATATGAGTCTTCTGTTGCAACAAAATATGTATCTGTTGCAATAGACAGAGTGATCTGTTTAAATTGTGGGCTCTTATGTTGTATTCATGAACGGATTCTATCGATTGTTAAAAAAAACAGCAATAGCAGTGTACCTAGATGACAAATTCAATTAAAAATTATAATTTTACTTACCAAAGTCACCTATGAAGTAATGTCAAAGTGCAAAGTGATGTACGAAATAAAATTTGATCTAAAAAATTGGTCAAGTAAAGTAGCAGCAGTAGCGGTAAAAACAACAACAATGGCCGACAAGAAGAAGATGATGATAATAATGAAGTAGAAGATGATGATAATGAAGCAGAAGATGATGAATAAAGCGGCAGCAACAATGAACAACAAAAATTGCGAAGAGAGAGAAAACAATAATGGATGAGAGAAGAGAGAAACGCGCCTTTTTTCCCTCCGTTTTCCGTTATATTAACTAACATTTGGATCAAAGTGTAAATTTAAAAACTTGTGGGTTATTTTAAATTTTCTCCAATTTCTTAATCTATAATAAAACAATTATCACCTTCACTCAATTATTAAGACTTGAATTACCTACACCTCATTTTCAAACTCTTTTGTCACTTTTAGCTCAAAGCCCTAGGAAAGTCACATATTTTTCTAAAAAAAAAAAAATTCAAGAAAATATTTTCGTGAAAAACAACACACTCGTTATAATCTCCTATGCATGTAAACACTTGCACTTGTACTTGTTTAATTGATTGCAGTTAACGAAGGGTTTAAAGATGTTCTTGGACTTTCTTTGTGTTGATTAGCAGACATTATTGTTTTATATTATAGTTTGAGTTTAAACAAGTAATATCATAAATGATAAATCAGACGAATTTAGAATACAGAGTCAACAGGTTAGTAATAAATTCAGTTGAATTTAAACATCTTAGAAATTCGCTTACGATCAGTCGCAGAGGTAGAAGACTGAATGGGTTAATACTAACTCAGTAACATTAACATATTAATGTTAAGAACTCATTAATTAGTACACATATTAAATTTAAAGCTCAATTATTGACACTTGAAGTTATTATTTTAAAATCTAAAACTTATAAAGTTGATATCCTGCTTTTGCCTCTATTTATGATAATCATAATAAACTGTCAACATGATTTTTTTTATATGGCGGGAAAACAACTACTTTCGCCGTTTAAAAGAGAATGATCTACTTTTTTTTTAGTCAGTTTCAAAAAGAATGCCCATTCCCTTTTTAACAACTTTTTAGTTTTAACTTTCTACATGTCATGTTTAAGACCACAAGATTGAAGGACACTTTGGTACATTTGACATATTTTTAATTTAACACCACAAGATTCAAAAGTCTTCTTTGTTTTCTTAAAATCTGTGTCAAGTCAAACTAGGTTATTCTTTTTGAAACGGAGTGAGTATAACTAAGGATCATAAATACATTAATAAGCAGCACAACTTATGTCTACTAAGACAAGAAGTTTGAATCTTTAACATGATTAGCAACAGGTAATTAAGACCCTTTTTTTAATTTGACTAAAGGATGCTTCTCACGAAAAATCTTGAAAATTCGAGAGGTGTCTTTTCATGATAATTGTGTCACATGCATGACTGACAATAGAGATCTCAGAAACTCAGACCAGCAGTGGCGAACTCATCGGCAAGAGACCAATTATTGTGGAGGTATATGATAATGGAGAGAGAGGCCTAAGTAATCATAAAGCCTACAAACACTGGTTTGAGACTTGTTTACTCAAGTGGTGTGCAACGCGTCCCAAGTCATTTTGGACAAGTCAACCGCAACAATCGTGGAGACAATTGTGTGGTCAACATAAATAATAAGGGCATTCTGAATAAGTTGGTCTTGCCGGAACCAAGGTAAATAAGCATGGTTAGACGTTAGATTTGTGCTGAAGGTGATGGTATGGTTAGGTCTCAGAGTGGTTCCATCAACGTGTCCATATTGGTTGTGGCCTGACATAAGCATGGAAAACTGACTTCCACAAGCACTGAAATTTCAAAGACTATCGTGAAAAAATTGGCCTTAGAACAGATTTTACAGGAGCAAATAACAGAAACTACCTTTCATGAACGCAATATATTTTTAGAGAAAGGGAAGACAGTTGATCATAAGAAAGAAGGTTTCAGTGCAAATTTCCCTGGATCTTATACATGATCTTCTTGTTACGTTATGCAGTTACCTCTATTGTCCTTGCATCTACAAATGGATACATTTTTAGATCATTTCTTCTGAAAGTACTGATAACCAACAACCACAATGCCCTATTTGCAAGACTGCAATCTCATAGAAAATGTATATTCCACCATATAGTCGTGGCCAAGCTACAAAACCATCTGAAGGCAAGGCCGTGAATCATGGTATAAATGTTCCACAAAAGTCTGCTAGTTCAAGATGTGGGGTTCACACATTGATAGCAACTACTGAGCCAATTCCATCACAACAACTTCACCATCGAAATCATCCACTACAGTCTCCAACACATCAACCTTATATGACCAAACCAATACTAAGTCCTGGTAGCACATCAACAGGAGAAACTTATTATATATGAATGTTTCAGAATTACTACCCACTGGAACCAAATGATTGCAACAATAAAATGGATTGCAGCAAAGCAGAAACTACTGATCCACGATTAAGTTCCAATGAGTATTTCAAATACATTCTCTTATTTTGGCTAAAACATTCCTTTCACTTTCCATAAGTTCAAGCAATCCAAGGCATACGAAAAGAAATAGTCTCAAGAAAATTAAACCAAAAGATAAGATTTCAACTTGAGAAAACAACTTTGTCACTTTAAAGAACCCGTATGCGCTAGAGTTTTCACTAATAGCATTGGATCATCATGTTGATTATTCATCAGGAAAATTTGCTATTCCCGAAAACTAGAGACTTGGTGCTGCTGTCACTTGCATATTTATAAAGTGACTTTATTAGTTGATTGAAGCTGAGATTTCCAATAAATAAGGAGCAGTAAGCAATGTGAGATAGAAGCACAAACTCACTGCCATGTTCGTTTGGTGGAGTAGCACTTGGAGATCTAGGATTTTGGAAGAGATCATCCACATAATTGAAATTGAAATATGCATCACAATTCGCGTCGGATGTCAGAACATATTTCTTGGATCAATCATGTTTTGTTCACTAATATGTTGCTGAAAATTAGCACTTGCTGCTCCCAATCCATCAATTTTCACGCTTCCCACATCTATATTAGACGTTATTGCTCTACCTGAATATGCTGGTACATGGGATGCATTGAGATCCCAGCTATAACCATTTTGAGTATGTCGATTCAAGCCGTAATCCTAATGATCCCCATTGTTAAAAGTCAGGCCCGACCTAAAATTAGTGTTCCTACTAATTGAGCTTTCTGAACCAAACATTCCAAATGATGGGCCATGTTGTTTAGTCCACCACTAACATTATTTTGGGTCGGCAAAGATGGATTGTGGTAGTGGGGTTGGACAAGAAGTTGTGGGTACAGGGGCTGATGCTGAGTAACACTAGCAAAAATGTCGTTGGTATTTATTGTCAGAAACTCTAGACCTCTTTGGGTTTGATTTGGAACATTTGTGTGAAGACAAGACATCGTCCCATATTTTGTATATCAACTTCTTTTTATCTTTGCAAGGATATGTTATCGCTACTTATTTGATGGGAACCATCCTTGATTAATTTATTTTCTCTCTTTTGGAGGTCATCAATTGGTGATACGACATTTCAGAAAGAAGAAAAAAAATCAAAAGAGAATTGGATCATGGATATATTTATCATTTCAACTCAATGTTATTTAGGTGTGTTTGAAATGTATGGCACAAGTCATCTTTGATGGAAAATATTCTTGTTGGTAATCTACGAGTAATAAAAATCTACTGAATTATAGATCAACAATATATTATTTCATTGAATGGTTAGTATAAAAATATAGAAATAAAAATAAATAACTTCTACCACTAAAAATGCAATAAAAGTTTGTTGCAAATCCGTTTTTATTAGCGATTGTTTTGCTAGAAATTTAGAGTACTAAAGAAGAAAATATTTTCCAAACATTATAATGAATACCGTTGTATAAAAAGTTGATCTCAAATGTGTTTGATGAAAAAATATTCCAAGTAAAATATTTTCTTGTAACCAAGTACCATAAAATAACTTTAAACACACATAAATATACGATACATAATTGACCACTTTAATTTTTTTTAAGGATGTACCCGAAGATGACTGGCAACTTATTTCTTAGTAAGATCATGTGCATTCATCATTTCAAGAATCTCTGCAGAGTAACATCCTACATGTTTTATTAGAATATAATATTATTTAAATCACTAGTACTGGAATATTCCTAGATCAAGACGAGGTTCATGTAAATACATTAATTACTGCTCCTTAGACCCAAAGAAGTTGACATTACCTATAAGTGAGAGTTCTCACAGTTTATATCGCAACATATATAGAAATGAATCGTAGATAAAATTAATTAACAGTGATATAAACTTACTTCCTTCACCAAGTTGTTTTACAACTTTTGTGAACATTTCATGAGATCCATAGTCCATTCTATGCAGTCTTTACGCTTGACAGTGTCATTAATAGAGTTGCTCTGACTTCTTTCTTCATTAATCTCTTTTATACCTTTTCCGCCTCTCTTCCTCCTTACTTGTATTTTCTATTTGATACATCATCATTTTCATCATTATGAATATGAATGCTTTGTTCCTCAATATTAATAGACCTATTCTTCTCTCTAGCTTGTTCTTCATCTCCAACAATATAATTATTAATAGTATCGTCAACATTTATGTTATCTCCATTTGCTTCTTGATTTTTTTCTCGCTTTCTCTCTTTGTATTTTTTGTGTCAATACAAATTGTCGCAAGTTTCACAATTTTCTCATCATGTGGCTTTTCAAGACAAAGGTAAGCTCCATTTTCCAAAGCCTCCTTTGCTAAAACTAACGCATACAACTGTATAATTAGGGAAAAGACATCATTTCCACCCCAAACTATACCCGAAAAGTCGAAGTCACACCTAAACTATACTAGTGACCTATTACACACCTAAATTATAAAAAAGTGAAACTATTTACACCCTGTCAGGCTACCACCACTTGCATGTGGTGTAGTGTTTTACACGCGCTGCCACGTCAGTAAAAGTATCACTTTTTTATAGTTAAGGTGTGTAATAGGTCACTTATATAGTTTAGGTGTGGATTCG
Source organism: Capsicum pubescens (assembly GCA_030864215.1). NCBI lineage: Eukaryota > Viridiplantae > Streptophyta > Magnoliopsida > Solanales > Solanaceae > Capsicum > Capsicum pubescens. The sequence goes on along the minus strand of CM061540.1, from coordinate 281,507,493 downwards.
ACTTTTCGACTATAGTTTCGGGTGGAAACGATGCCTTTTCCCTTAATGTTTTTAGCCGTTTGCTTTTGTTATTTAATAGGCTGGACGCGCCTAAAATAAGTGTAACACACGCGCCTTAGAATGGGGGTCGCGGGGAGGTAATAATATCATTTTTATATAGTTAAGGCGTGTAATAGGTCACTTATATAATTTAGGTGTGGTTTAGACTTTTCTTGTATAGTATGGGGTGAAAATGATGTCTTTTCCCGTATAATTAAGTTGAGAAACTAGCAATTGGACTTAGTGTGAATATTTAGTTTCAGCCATATTCGTTGAATATTTCCTGTAACATTGTTATAATAAATTATCATATCATTATAACAAAATAATAGGATTAGCAACGGGTAACTTCTATCGCTTAGCAACAATAATCCGTCACTAATTCTATTTAATAACAATTTACTATAAAATTATGTTAGCTGCATATAGACTATATATCTGTCAATTTTTGTACTAATTAAAATAACTAACTTCACCCACTATAACAATAAAATTGTAAAATATATTCATGTCATATACATCTAAACATCATGTGACCTATTTAATTTCATGAATATTGGCTGAATTTTAATCATTATAACAATTATGTTACAAAATAATTGTTACATATATATATGTGTATATATATAGAGAGAGAAAGAGAAATTTGATTATTTCAATAAAAGTAATTTGATTATTTCAAATAAAGTATTCAGTTATTTTTTTAATCGGTTATTTTTCGTTTTTAATTAAGTGTGTTGTAAATCCTATTAAGTACTCCCTCTCGTTTGTAGTTTCATCATGTTTAATTCTTTAGTTTAGCCTATTTTCTCTTTTTTTTTTATCTTACCACGTTCATCTCTCTCTCTTAACTGTTGTTTCTAATAACTTCTTCTTTAACCACACCCCGGAATATTCATCTGGCAATCAACTTCATCCTTTATTTTAGGCAGACTCTTACAGCCAGGATTCCTAGGAATTTACATGTTAATTCATCGTTGTTATTAAGAAGTTAAGAGGTTAACCATATACTAAGGGTAATAATTTAAAAGAAGCAAGATTTTTATTCACATAAAGTACAGAATCGTAATATTTAAACAAAGTAAACATATTTTTGATGGAAAAAATAAAGCATATCAAAAAGACTTACATGATATAACTGAGAGAGGTTTTCCTTTCGGGATTCCCCTAAGGACTTTGCAAAGACTTGAAAGCTTTATTAAACGCACTTAGTATTACACAAACTAGATTACACACTGAGGATAAGTTGGTTTAAGGAAGGGATTTTTAAACATAAAGGGTAGAGGAATATGTTGTGGGTTGATGTTTTTTCTTACTTGTTTTTTCTTCGTTTTGTTCTTCTTCTACTAACTACTTAATCCTTATATAGACGTAAGTGAAAGAAAATGAATGGACTTAAACACACTACGTGGCCTAAGGACAAATGGCCGACACTAAAGATAAGATTCCTTAATAATGCAAGTCGGGTACATATTGAGCCCCATCGTCACATGCATTATTTTTCTTTTGACAGACGCGTGCTTCAACAGTTTTTCCTTTTTTGGAGGATAGTGATAAAGGAAGCACTTTACATGACTAATGTGGGCATACCCACATGACTCACCTTATCATAATGTCATACATAATACTTGATTCTTATTTTACCACGTATCCATCTTATTTATCATTTATTTGTCTCCTTCTGATTAGGTATCCAAGTTGTGAAGTGCAACAGAGTCAAAGCTCATGCCTGAATCATCATCTTCATTAGGATCTTGAGCATGTTGGAGATAAGCAAAACTTCCATGAAATTCATCTTCCTCATCTTCTAAACTTGGATTATTATTATTTGGGTTGTTCTGACTATCTATATTTGGGACTATTCTGTCTGTACTCGTACTTGGACTGTCTTTGCTAACAACATGTTTGTCTTGTCCTTGATTGTTGAAATTTTTTTCTAAAGTCTGTTTTATTATAGCTTCAATTTTGTCATTTTTTTCTTCTTTGAAATCAAAGTCTTTTTAGAGGTATCTTTCTGAGTATAAGTTCTGGGTGGTCTCCGTCTTGATGAAGAACAACCTTCATCTTCACTTTTTGACAAAGTGACAGCCATTAATGAATTTGATAAGTCTTTATCGGCTATCGTTTGAATCAGACTAGCTGTATCTATATCCGATACAGTGAATTTCTTTGCATTCAGTGAGGAATGCACACCCATATCATCCATTTTGTTTTGAGATGGAAAACTCGGAGTCTGAGTGCTTGCATTATTCTGAGAGGCACCAATAATCTTATCCTTCAATGTTTGCACCTCCTTTATAAGTTTAGCATTTTTAATAAGAAGGGCTTCTTTTTGGGCATTGAGTCTTTTGAAGGCTCGATCATTGTAGAACAGTAATCACAAAAAATTATTTTACCTGTATCTTTTTGGATCGTGTATTGGGGTATTTGGTTTGGACTTTGTTTGAGGGATGGAGATATATAGTAATTAGGCCCGAGGTATCCTCTAGCATAATTCAAAACTTCAGTAAAATCATTAAAACCTTTGAAAAGTGAGTTTTTAACCCTATTTATTGAGTCTACTACTTTAATTCATGTTTGAAAAACTCCATTAATTTTGCCATGTATAACTAAGTAATATTTAAACCTGTTTTCTCTACTTTTGTCTGAAAAATATTGACATAAAGCATTTGTCAATATTTAATGTCTACAAAATATTTAATGTCTCTCTTATTATATGTCATCCATAGATTGTCTACTATACATCTCTGAGGTTTATCTAAAACACAATCTGGTTTAACTCTAAATGATAAATTACATGATGGATATAAGATTAAATTAACCTAATCAAAATAAATTCTTTCCATCATTTCTGCAGAGTCTTGTGATCTGAGATTAACATTACCTAGTAGTGTCTGAGCGTAGGAGTCTTGAGCTGGGGCTATGCCCTTGCCCTTATCTGCTGGCTGATGGCCAGTTGGTCTCATCTTGAAACAAAGGTTAATTAACCTGTTTAGTTTTAATCTATAGTCTACTTAACTGATCTGCTATCTCATTGTCCTTTCCTTTCACATATTCAAATACAATATTTTTATAAACAGATATAGTATTCATAAAATTAAGCCGTCTTCTTTTACTACTAGCTTTATCATTTATTTTCAGATGAAATTTAACTATTGCTTCACAATCATTCCTTACTAATACTTCTTCTTTATTTAGGATATATAGTTTGAAACTATTTAAACCATATATTATTGCTAGTACTTCTAAGTCTATGCTACTCATATTTCTCTTTTCTTTATATTGACCACTTTGATATGCACAAATTTTTTCTTCATTTCTATTACTGTATTTATTAGGTCTGACTTTTAGGTTAGCTCCCCATCCTAATTTACTTTCATCTGTTTTAACAATTAAGTAGTCTAATTCTAAAGGTATCTTTAAATCTGGAATGTTTTTAATCATTTCTTTAATTTGTTGTAATATTTAGTATCTTTCATATTAAAATGCTTTTGCCCTTTACTTCCTGTTTTAGCATATAAAGGTCCTTCTATCTTTCCTAAGTCTTGAATAAAATTTCTTGCATAATTTACTAAGCCTAATTTTTTTTGTAAATTCTTTGTATTATCTAGCTTATCTGGCATATCTAATACCTTTTTTGCAATGTGTGGTTGAAGTTTTATCCTTCCATCTCCTAAAGTTACTCCTAAAAGATTAATATGAGTTTTACATAGTTCCATTTTCTTTTTACTAATTATTATTTCATATTTAACAAATAGTCTAAAAACTGTTTGCAAGTGCCCTAGATGTTCTTGCATATTTTGTCTAAATACTAAAATATCATCTACATAAATCAACATAAAACTTTTGTACTCTCTAAACATATCATCCATTTTTCTTTAAAAAATGGATGGAGCTGCTTTTAGATCAAAAGACATAGCCAGCCATTCAAAATGTCCTTCTGGACAAGTGAACGTTGTCCATTCTATACTGTCTGGGTGCAGTTTTACCTGCTAATATCCTGATTTGCAGTCAAATTTACTAAATATCTTTTTACCTTGTATTCGATTGATTAGTTCACTCTTGTCTGATAGTTTATATGCATCTGTTCTAGTATTATCATTTAACCTTTTGTAATTTATCACTATGCGAGCTTTACCTCTTACTTGTTCACTGTGATTTCCTACCATGAAGGCTGCTGATATGTGCTTGAAAGTTGATCTTCTTATGACTTCTAATTTTAATAATTCTCTTATTTGTCTATCAAATTCTTCAATGTCTTCATTGTTTGCTTCTATAGCTGTTGTTTTTATTGTATATTCAGGGTTAATAATGTCTAATTTACACATTATTTTATTGGCACCCCAATATATTAAGAATTTTCTCCAATTATTTTCATTTCATCTAGAATTGCTACTATATTATCTAAGTCTTTTGGGCTATTTATCATATCTATTCTCTTTATTCCATTTTGAAAATTATAAAATTGTGTTTCAATATTGATTAGAGTATAATCTTTTTCTATATCCTCTAAATATTCAAATTTTTCTATATTATTATCCTTTTCTAGCTCTTCCTTCTCCTCGTATAGGTTTCTAGAGGAACATTGGTCACTAGTTTTACAATTTTCATAGCATGATTGAGAGCTTAGAGTTAGGTCTTTATTGTGTGTTTTGAATTTTCTTTCTATTGTTGGATAATTAGTCGTTTGTACTGGTGTATAAGTATTGTTTTAGAATAACATTATATCATCTCTAGTTATGTGACAGCCTCCTCTATTTTGTAACAAGAAGTGTAATCCAATTACGAAATCTGTGTCTATATTTAAATATCTTACTAATATTTTATGAGCATTATAGGTGGGTTTATAGAATTCATTACATGTATTAAGAAATCTTATCTGTGCCTTTTCGATATAGTGATCATAGATATTATATGATCCGTTCATCTGTATTGCCGCTATTATTTTTTTCAAGGTTTTAAGTACATGTTGTGGTACTATTCTTTTGTTTATTAAACAACTTGTACATCCTGTATCAACTAATCCTAGACTTTCTATTTCAATGTCTTGAATTCTAATTTTAGCTAATACTTTTATTATTGTAAAACTTTTATCTTCATTACATATTAGACTAGTATTATTTTCTTCTATATTCATAAGTTCTGTCTCTAGTTGTTCTAGATGTATTGTTCCTTGTGTATTTATTTCCTCTTCATTTTTTATAGTTTTTTCTTTTTCCAATGTAGCTAGTCTTTGTTCTAACTCATTTACTCGAGCTTCTAAAGTTTCTATTCTTAGGTTAATAGTCTGATTAGTTACTTATTTTTGTTTTCCATTTACATTTGGTCTTATTTTTATTTTCAGCTTACCTTCTTTGCAATTTACACATGCCTCCATATAACATTTGTTGCATTTAGCTCTATTTTCTTTACTCGGGTACCAGTTACATATGCGACATTGATTACTGTCTATTTCTTTTTGTCTTTGAAAATCATGTATACATCCTTGTATAACATTCATTAGATTGCTAACTAATAAGTCATTTAAATTTAACTCGTCTGTTTCTTTTCCTATTTCATTTATTAAATTATCTTCTTCTTAATCTGAAAAATCAAATTTAAGTCTATCATCTATTTCTATGCTCATTATAGAATATATATTTTTAGTATCTGACATATATTCATCTACATTTAATAGAATTTCTTGAAAATCTTCTATTAATTGCGAATTTCTAGTTCTACTATTATTTCTTTTTGGACATATGTCTGTTAAATGTTCTATGCTTCCACATGTATAATATTCTAATTTATTTTTATAATTTCTATCATTTCTATATTTTCTATCATGCCTGTCTTTGTTCAGGTATGACTTTTTGGCTGATGATTTACACAAGTAGTATTTCTTACGATAGTATGATTTATTGTATTGTCTTTTATATTTTTTAGGTTTTCTTTGGTCATATCATAACTTTGGGTTGTACATATAATAGATTTGTAGAAGTTCATTTCATTTTTCTTTAGTTGTTTTTGTATGTGTATATTTGTACATTTTTCTGTTAAAATATCCATTACATGTTGTATTTTATGTCCTATGGTCCATTTAGCATATGAATTTTGAACTACACCATCTCTTTTATATCATTTATCTTCTATTTCTCTCCCTAAAGCCCCTGATAATTTATGAAAGAGTTTTTTACCTAATTCTTCATCAAAAGTATTTCCACAAATTGTACAATAATAAAAGTAGTCTCTTAAGAAATTCTTTATATGTAACTAGCTTGAAGTACTTAACTGTTCTAATTTTATTAAGGCATTTCTTTGTAATGCTAATGAATCACTATTCGGATCCTCTCCTATTAATAAACTGTGTATTTTATTTGTAAAATTATAAGGATTTGATCCTAGTGATACTGATGCCTGGAAATCATGTGGAGAGTTTAAATTGAAAGCTTCCCATACGGCTTTAGCGGATTCTCCTAAGAAAATTTCTATATATTTGTACATCGTCTCTGTATCTGTTTCTGTATACTGTCTTAAATAATCTGCTACTACTATACATTTTCATAAGTCTATTACTGTATTCCACATTTATGGATCATGTGCTGCTATGTTTAGTATTTTTCCTTTATTACCTCCTTTCTGTAATCTAATAGGTTCTTCTATTGGCATTCTTCTTTCTGCCGGTCTTATATTTTCTTTTATTTTTGTATCTGAGTTTATTCTAACTAGTCTTCTTCTTGGTACATTACCTGTACTATAATCTATTGGTTGGGTATGCGGATTAGTTTATTGGAATGGACTAGCACTTGTTGAGCTAGCTGATTCCATTTCTGCCAGTTCTTTATAACTTATTGTGGATATTATGTCTTCATCTTCTCTTTCAGAGGTTGTATAGATAGTATCTACCTTTTCAGTTCTATATCCTAAATTATCATCTCTTTCTGAACAAGTTTTAAAATATTTTATACATTGTGTTATGTTCATATTTCTTTGCTTATATCCTTTACACTTAAAAGTTATATACTTATGTTCTTCATATAGTCTTTGTGCTTCTTCTATTTCTTGATCTACTTCATATCCTTCTTGTAGTATTTCTATATTCATTAATTCTTGTTCTACGTCTATGGTACTTTCGATTTCATTATCATCTAATTCCCTTTGACTTGTGTAATTATAATCTGTAAATCTAATCGATGTTTTTTCTTTACTACTAGTATACAGTAAATGAGTTTCTGGTGTAAATACCTTTGGCTTATTGAACTTTTCTAGATTCCATTCTCGTCCTGCATATTCTTCTGAATTTATTTTTTTTGGTTTAATTAATTTTATTTCTTTATTACCAATTACTTCGACTACATCATTCACCTTTAGTTTAAACTTGGTATTACTGCTTAAGGTCAATTTTCCTATAAAACCTACGCACATTAATAAATTATTTTCATTACTCATTTCTTCATATCCTTTAGTCTGAATTTCTATTTTAATATTTCTTCCAAACTCTTTTAAATTCATTAAGAAGTCTGGGCTAATATAAATATTTCTCCGTTATTTGTCATATCTACTTCGGTTAGTCCTATTATTGATTTTTTAATATCTGACCACCTATCATCATATATTACTATTAATACTTTGGATCCTAGATTTTTTCTAGTTAATCCTTTTATTCCTATGACTATTAATCCCATATGCATTAACATCATTCTATTATTTCTTATTTGTTTTAAGGATTCAGGATTTACTAGATTTAAGGTTATAAAGTTTTCTCCTATAGCGGATATTTGTTCTTCTCTATAATGTCTGTATAGCTGATTATCTGTGGAGAAATACTTAGCATTATATAATGTCTTTGAATTTAATAATTTTAATCGATTTTGCTGGAAAATTTGTAGATCTTTGTCCACATCTATTATTTCATTTAATTCATGGTCTTTTTCTATGTCTGGGTGTCTTTTAGATAATATTCTGGAAATAAGATTATTTCCTACTCTATTATCGGAAAAACTTACTCTTTGCCTTTCTCCTTCGATGGCTCTTCTTGGTCTAGCTGAAAGAAAGTCCATTTTTGTGATTTTCTAATTATATTTTTCCTTTCTTGTTTAGGAGTTATTTCAACCTTCTTTAATTGAGTAATTAATTCGTCTATTTCAGTATTTTTAGAAACTTGAACTTCTTTACCTTTATTTAGATTATCTACTTTTATATGTAGTTCTAACAATAATGCTATTATAGTATTGTTCTGTTTTAATATAATTTTGTCCGCCTAACTTGAGGGAAGATACCTAGAAAATCCTTATGATTTGTCGTGATATTTTTTCGAATTTTCTAATGCCCTTTTATAATTTATATCTTCTTCACTCATGAAAGTGAAATCTCTTCTAGTCTTTGTATTATTATTTTTAGTTCACTTATATCTGTAGTTATAGATTCTACTTGTTCTATAATCTTTGTTACTAATTGAGTAGTTTTAATTTCTAGGTCTTTAATTTTTTTTGTTATAGTCTTAATTAATTTTTCTATTTCTACTTTTGTAGGTATTTTTTCTGAATTAAATTTAGTATTCAAGTATTGAAGTTTCCTTTCTATCTCTAATTCTTGTGATTTTAGGTAATAAAAATTTTGTTCCAATTTTTCTAATATCTTTTTCTGTTTGTTTTGAGTGACTTCTATTTCTTCTAAAAATTTTATTACAATTTTATCCTTTTCTTGAATTTTATCACTAGCGTTTATTATTAAATCTATTAAAGTATTATATTGTTTGTCTTCTGAATGTAATATGTGTTCTCCCTGACTAAAGTTACACTTTATAATAGTATTATCTTTTAATGCCCTATATTTCTTTTCAGGTTGAAATTGAAGATCTAAATATTTAAGATATTTTAAGGACGCTATTTTGTTATATATTAACCTAGAGTACTTGTAATTTTATAATTTTTTTAAAAATGAATTATCCTACTAGTGCAATATGTAATATCTAATTCTACGTTATCAATGTCTTTAACCAACTCTACCTGTTCTCCTATGAGTGATTCCTTCAAATGTCTATTTTTAATAAACAAATTATTATCTATATTCTCTTTTGTTAGGATATCTTCTATCCAAGTTAGTCTTTCTTTTAGTTGAGTTAATACTTCTTTAAGCTGATTTTGATATTTAATTTTGTTGTAAAGCCAACTTTGTCTTAGTCTAATTCTCCTGATGTATTCAAGAGGCATATATTATCCAAAAGAAATTCTATTTATCAATCTTTGATAATAGTATGTCCTGTAATAGGAGTTTTTGATTCTTGTGTAAGTATACTCTAATATGTTTTTAAGATGCATCAAATTTGTTTCGTTAGAGTTCTCTTGATTATTATTTAAATTCTTTTGTATTATTTCTATATCTATCAGTAATCTTAGTTCGTGTTGTCCTAACTAAGATTTATGATGTGATTCTTCTTCTATCCACTTATGTAATTGTCTTACCCTTTGAAATATAGGTAAATGTTGCATTCAATTATCCTAATTGATATGCCTTTTTCTTTAGACGTTGGTTAATCCAACTTATTCTGATATTGCAATTTATTATATATCTTTCATAGCTACTTAACTCGTTTCTTAAGACTCTTAGTAATTCTGGGTTTACATTCTTTTCTCCCAAGCTATCATATAGATTATATAATCTGTCTACTTTTTCTATTCGTTCCTGACAATCTTTTAATTTCTTTTGTCTTTTAATAGCAATATCTTTAAGATTATATTCTCGATATAAATATCAGTGACTAGATCTTATGTCTTGAAAAGATGAATGCTTTCTCATAAACTTATCTAGTTTTAAGTTGTATAATATTTATATTCTAATTGTCCGATTATAGTAATTAAATGATCAAGTCTATGATTATTTTCTTTAGTATAATTTAATCTTTTGTATTCTAAATATAAGCCTTGCAATTTATTTTTTGTTTCTAGATGTATATGAGTATTTTGTAATGATCTTCTCATCAACTAAATATTTCCCAAAAACTTCTGGCTCTAATACCAATAATTATAGAGAAATTTGATTATTTCAATAAAAGTAATTTGATTATTTCAAATAAAGTATTCAGTTATATTTTTTAATCGGTTATTTTTCGGTTTTAATCAAGTGTGTTGTAAATACATATACATATACATACATACATACATATATATATGTATATGTATGTATATATATATTTATATGTATATGTATATATATATATATATGTATGTATATATATTTATGTATATATGTATGTATATGTATATATATATATATGTATGTATATTTATATATATGTATGTATGTATGTATACACACAAGATGGGGCAGCAACAAAAGGATTTAAAATGGCTCTCAATGGATTGAAATGACTTACAAGCTTTCAATAAGCTTTTAATAAACTTTCTTAAGCTTAGGAGGGCTATAAATAGCCAACTTACGATAAAAAATTGCATGATTTAAAATTCAAAAAAAACTAAACTATCTAAGGAACTCAACAACCTAATTTTAAAATTCAAAATTCAAATTAATCCGAAGTTAAATAATTTATTTTTCTAAAACTACTGCAATAACTAAAATAAACTTGGACACTCCTCCTTTTCTTTAATTACTGTAATTTAAAAAACTACCCCTCCTCAATTTTGCTCCGACAGTTGATGCTGAATTTTTCTTGCAAAACTTGAACATTTTGTTCATATTGATATTTCTCTTCTTTTTTTTTCTTTTGATTTTGTTCTTAAAAAACACAATCAATGATCTTATCTTGTTTGAAAGCTCTTTTGAAATTACTTTCATCTTGACAATGGTCGAATTTGCAAAATGTTGTTGTAAGTATTTTTCTTCCATTACAATAATACGCGGTTATAAAATATGATCCTTTTCACTAAACAAATCTGATAGTTTTTGTCAGTGAAACCTTTTTGGGGATTCAAAAAGAGAATACAGCTTGACATTGATATTTGTTAAAGATAGCACTATGCTTTGAAAATAAGCACAAGTTGAAAATGGTAGCCCTGACAGGTTAAGATAGGTAGCCCATACGGGTTACAATTAGTATGGTAGCACTTTGAAAGAACTCATAGATCTCATAAGATCAATGAAACTCTGATACCAATGTTGCTTTTTTGAAAAAAAAAAAAAAGGTGGGCCAACAAACACGGATTTAAAATGGCTCTTAATATATTGAAATGACTTTCAAGCTTTCAGTAAACTTTCTTAAGCTTAGGAGGGCTTTAAATAACCAACTTACAATAACAAACTACATAATTTAAAATTCTAAAAAGCCCAAACTATCTCAACAACTCAACAACCTAATTTTAAAATTCAAAATTCAAATTCATCCTAAATTAAATAACTTTTTTTTCCTAAAAACTACTGTAGTAACTAAAATAAACTTCAACAATATGTATGTATGTATGCATGCATGCATGCATGTATAAAATCTTACTTATCGGTTGATTATTCAAATTCAATTACCTAAAAACTATTTAGCAATAGATTAACAACAAATATTTTAGATATTTGTTTTTAATTGTACATAGTTAAAATAATTGACTTTATCAACTGTGACAGTAAATGGAAGATAAAATGATAAATGCTTACCGAGTGATATTATATCCAAGGACATAACCTTTGCCAAGAATTTAATAGAAAATGGATTCGATGAATTAACATTGATTATCATCACATCAACCTTTTTCTTCCTTTTGGAGAGTATTTTCATCGCCGCAGGAGCCATAACTGTTGTAACTATATATATCCATATCCATGGACTTGGAAAGTTAGTGAAGAACATGAAAAAACTATTATCCACAAAGTTATCATTTGGATATGTTGTTTATCATCAAAATTGAATTACAAATTTCATGTTATATGTTGCTACACAATAAATTATAAAATAACCACTACAAAATAATGCTCAATTTGTGGCAGTTTATTTATGGAAGTTTTAAGAAACTCCACTAATAATTCATTTTGCAGCATTTTGTTGAAACTCCCACAATATAAATATTTATTGAAGCGGTTTTATAAGGACCGTTACAAAATGGTCATAGTTTAGTATAAAGTGTGGCGATTATTGACTCCCATAAATTTATTACTTTTAGAAATTATATATTTTTTGCATTAATTATTTTACTATACTCAAATTATATGTAATATAATAACTATTTTTGAAAGTTAACTCATTATATATACACATACAAATACACACTCTTCTCCGTCTTTATTTTAATACTATTATAATTATTTTATCATTTAGATATTTATGTTATTTATTGATGTTATTGCACCATAACACAATAATTTAAATTTCATAACTATTAAAGCTATAAAAAAATATTATATGATTAATTTTGGCTCAAATACACTATACATATTTAGTTAGATGATCTTTAAAATAAAACTTAAAAAGTCAAATCAATAGTCATCTACTCATATTCATTATATTTATTTTTTTTATGCATTTAAACTTTATTTCTGTACAAGTTAATTATTAAGGTAAAATATTTTAATTAATAATTATTAGTGGATTTATAGAAAAAAGTTTTTAATTTTTTTTTAAAAAGTTTGTTTTATGCACCAAAAAAGTTTCTCTCAATTGACATTTGGACCAAACCCAAGCAAAATCCTAGTAATACTTTATGCTCCTACAAAAAGTTATAAATTAAGATAAAAAAATTTCTCCAAAAATTTTAAAAGTCAATCTAATAACCACTGCCCCTTCCCACCCACGTAAGGAGCACCCAAATCCACATCTCTTTTCCCCTCTTTCACCTCCCTTCATTCTTTACTACATTTTAATTTTTTTTGTTCTCACGCATGAAAATATATGAGCATTGTCCTATCTTACCTCATTTGTCTTTCAATTTGAATTTTTTTATATGTGATTTTTGTTAGTTCACTTTATCTTTTGTAGGTCCAACAAAACGGAATGGATGATAAATAATTTTATGAATATACAGGTAATTTTCTATCACATGGGTTTGAAAATATATGAGCATCGCCCTATCTTACCTTATTTTCTCTTTCAATTTGAATTTTTTTATATGTGCTTTTTGTTAGTTTACTTTATCTTTTGTAGGTCCAACAAAACGGAATGGATGATAAATAATTTTATGGATATACAGGTAATTCTCTATCACATGGGTTTGACCATCTGATGAGTTCTTTTGTTTATATATTTCATAAGTATTATACATATTTTGCAAGTTATTAAATTTAGTTTATAAATACTTTACAAATTTTAAGATTTTTTGAAATTTCTACAACATAGTAAAGTCATTCATACTCGTCCTTTAATTGATTTCAGATAAGTTTCAATTTTATTTTTATTTAGTTAAGTATCATGCAATGATTTTATTCCTGATTAAATTTGATTATTGCAAATTAAAAGATAATTTTGAAGATTAGATTGAGATTGATATTAATATAACTTAAAAATAAGGCCAAGGAAGGTCTAATATATAATTTAAGAGAAGCGAGAAATACTTGAATCAATATACTCATATAAAATGAGCACCATTGTATAATTTTGGAAAACATGAGTCTGGGTAATGTTTATTTTTTTCTTGTACTTTCTTTTTCAAATATTTATGTTCTTGTTGCAATATGCTCAACTAGTTGATATTTGTTATTTTTAGTATAAAAATACAATCTTTCATAATTTTAGATAAACATTATTACAAATTCTCAATCACTATTTACTGTTTGATCATTATGAAAGTAATTTTCTTTTATTCATAATCTTATAAATATTTATCAATATATATGAATTTGTTTTTAAGTTGAATTTTGTACTTTTTTTTTATCAAGTTATATGAAGATATATGTATATCAATAGATGTTTATCTAATCATCTATTAAATTTTCATTGTTTCAGCCTGTTGTAGAGATTGAGCTCACTTTATCATGTATAAAGGATTGAGTGACTACAATTCAAATCACCAAGCAAATGCTTAGATATTTATGTTTATTTGATGTCGAATTATTTATATTTTTAAGGATTTAAAATTGTAATGTTCAACTTATTATACACAAGTTTATATAAAACCAATTTAACATGATGACTCATAAAGCTTATTAATATGTATTTGTTTGATTAAATTTGATTTATATTGAATGTGTTATTTAATAAAATTATTTATCCATATTACTTTAAAAGCTTGACGTAAATCAAATTTCACATTTTTCATCTAAAAAAATGATACTTTGGGACAGTTGTAAAACTTCACAAATTAAATTGCAAATACTAATCTCATATCACGATATAAACCCACAAAAATTTAATTTTTCAAATGTTAAAATTATTTTGTGAAGGTTCTAAATCGTCACAAATTAATATCAAAATCCTCCACAAATTCATCAGTCATTTTATGTCGTGCGTCGTGGAGGTTTATTAAAATCGCCACAAATGAGCTCGTGGCAAGGCTAATTATGACATTTTTTAAAATCACCACAATTCAATTTGTAAGGGCTATAAACTGCCACAAATTAACAAAATAACCCCTATAAATTGAGCTTTTTTTTTTTTGTAGTGAACACATATTAATTAACTTATATTGTAAACAACTGCACAATCTTAATTAGTCTGGTTTATATAAAAAAACTATATACAATTTTTTGGGGGGGAAATAGTTAAATTACTATAGAACAAAGTATAACCTATATAGGAATACATTTCTAAAGAATCCGTTCCAATTTATTCAACGACTTGTCAAAAATAAATAAAGACTAGACATAGATCAACACTATAAAAGCAAGAGATAAATAAGATAAAAAGTTTCGAGGTAATCTTAATCGTAAATATGTAACAAACAAGTTTAGAAGATTTAGCAAATTATCGAAAGAAGTTATGAATAGATTTTAGGATTCTCATTTCACTTATCTATTATCCTAGCAATGAACTTTTACGTCTTGACATCGATAAGCACAAGATAACAACCCCAATTGAATATAATATTAATAGAAAGTTATAAATGAAATCATGTTTGATTATAAAGTGTACTTTCATTAAAGAGGTATTACCACATATAATATTACTTAATAAAAACAAAATGGGAGTGTATTTTTACCTTTAGTATCTAAAATGAAACTCTAAACCATTATTTAGGCATTGTTGTTGAGTTTTAGATGTTTTTAAAATTGGAAAAAGCATAAAAAGAAGACTTTCTTTGTCTATCAAATTTTTCTATGTATATTATTTAAATTTATCATGAATTCCAACAAAATTTCTTGCTTTATGCATGTGTCTACATGGTACCTACAAAAATAGCTAGCAAAAAAATTTATGTCGAAACGATTTAATACATCTGGGGCAAGGGAACAATCACTTAGTACTAATTAAGTGATTGAGAAACCAAATAAAAACAAATAAATAAGAAAAATATTTTTTACATGACAAGCACGTCTTCTCATTTTTTTTTCTCTGCATCGATAAAAGACAACAAAAAATTAAAAAATATTTTTCATGAAAATCAGGTCTCCCAACTATTGTCTACATCCACTAAAAGACAAAAAAAGGTTATCCCAAATAATAATAATAGCCGGATCATCTCTTATCATGTCATTCTGTTCCTCTTTCTCTTTCCTCCAGTTACCCTAATTTTGTGCCTCTACCACCCAAATGAATTTAATTTTTCCCAAAATGATACATAGATTTGTTAAAAATCAAAGATCTATTCCTTCAAAAATCATTGTTGAGGAATTTAATTAGTTTTCTCCTCCAACTCCATATCACTACAATTAACAAGAACATATATAAGTTTCTTAAATAATTAAAATTAACATGAAAATATGTCCTTTAAAAAAAATCTTATAAAATTAAAACTACGCATAAATTAGCATAAAATTTTGATTTCCCCTTGAAAATAATTTACATCTACATGGAGAAAGCTCATTAGTTGTGTATCATGCTTATAACAAAAACCAAGAGAATTAATTTGGATCTTTATAACCACGCAAAACCCGTGTATTAATTAGTAAAATAACATACACAAGCACAAAAAAAATGTTATGACAACAAGAAAAAAATAATTTTAACATTTACATGATAAATGAAATTTAAAAAGAATCTATGTTAAAGCCACAAATCAGAAAGCAAGCATCATATCATTTAATTCTCTATACAATAAAAGAGATATCACACGAAATTTAGTAATATCAACAAAATAAAGGTTATAAGTTCTAGGAATGTGTCACTGTTATAGTCCTAAGATTTTAGCAAATCGACGGTCCAAGTAGCAGACTCTTCATTATCTACTAGTAACATGCAAACTCCTTTTATCATATGATAAAGAGGAGATTTTATTAGATTACCTATTTCTTCAGCGGGTTGAGAATTTTCTTCTTTAGACATAACAATGAGGAGATACAAAAAACTAATTTATCATATAGAAGATTGAATTTATCAGAGAAACACTTAGTTCGAGATTTGTTAATTGAAGCTCTGATATGAAATTCACTTACCCCTTGAAGTCTATTTATTCAGAATCATCTACTAGATTATGAGCATGTTTAGTGTGACCATATAAATATTTTTGTCTAAATACCTAGGTGGCCCCTCAAACTTGACATAATTTATAAATTAGACACTTCAACATATTAAATGATCAAATAATGATCATATAGATACTTTTACTTGAAAAATATACATATCATGAATACCTAAAGCTCACATGACAAATTATGTGTATTGCAAACCATATTTGCACGTGAAAATTAAATTAAATTAGTTTTTTGCTTTTCCGCCTTAAATTTTTCAATGTATTCTTTTTACAGTAAAGATTGTCAATTCTTTTATTTTATAGGACAAAGGTCATGGACCTAAGTGTTCACAAGATATACGTCTTCCAAATAAAAGTATCTATCTGATCGCTAATAAAGTTTAAGTGTATGCATTACAAGTCATGCCAAATTTAAGTGGTTGTCTAGATATTTAACTAGTCAATAGTTTTAATTGCCAAGTTCATTAACTATTCCTATGAATATCAAAATGTAACACTGATGATTGGATATGATTTGAAGTTATTCAGGATTATATTACACTTATTAACTATTAATTACACTTCTTGAAACTCACCTAACACTTAACACTAATCTTAGTTGACTAAAGATCCTTTCACACATGCCTAAAATATTGTTTCTTCAATAGTTCTGATGACGGATTTAATGCCTTCAAGTAACGATTTAAGCCTTATTTGTTTTTTTCCGGGATAAATCATCTCAATAATAATTTTAACATGGTGTTAATATGTTGTGCGCTTTGAGACAAACCTGCATAGTTTTACTCAAATTAAGACTGTCTAACGGGCCGGGCCGGTTCAACCCGGAACCGGCCCTCTCATTCTTACCGGGTTCCGGGCCGGTTACGGGCCGGGTTTGGCCTTAACCGGTCCGGGCCGGGCCGGGCTGCACAGTAAAAATATTAAAACCCACCCGGAACCGGCCCACTTAACCCAATCCGGTCAAACCCACTAAAACCCGGTCAAACCCGGTCAAACCCGGTTAAAAACCGGTCAAATATACACTATATACGCTATATACATAATATATACATTAAATATACACTTTTATAGAAGATATATACACGTGTATACATTAAATATACACTTGTATAGAAGATATTAAAATTATAAATCGTTAAATAAAAAAAAATAAAAAACAACGACTATACGTTAAATATACACGTCTATAGAAGATCTATTAACATTCATACACTCTATTCTATGTATATGTAATACTTTAAATGAGATATACTACAATATATATATACATTACAATATATATTTGTATAGTTATATACTAATTTATAAAACATATACACATGTATACGTTAAATATACATGTCTATAGAAGATCTATTCACATATATACACTCTATTCTATGTATAGGTAATACTTTAAATGAGATATACTACAATATATATACATTACAATATATATTTGTATAGTTATATTCTAATTTATAAAATATATACACATATATACGTTAAATATACACGTCTATAGAAGATCTATTAACATTCATACACTCTATTCTATGTATATGTAATACTTTAAATGAGATATACTACAATATATATACATTACAATATATATTTGTATAGTTATATACTAATTTATAAAATATATACACATGTATACGTTAAATATACACATCTTTAGAAGATCTATTCACATATATACACTCTATTCTATGTATATGTAATACTTTAAATCCACTAAAACCCGGTCAAACCCGGTCAAACCCACTAAAACCCGGTCAAACCCGGTTAAAAACCGGTCAAATATACACTATATACGCTATATACACAATGTATACATTAAATATACACTTCTATAGAAGATATATACACATGTATACATTAAATATACACTTCTATATAAGATATATAAACATATACACATGTATACATTAAATATACACTTGTATAGAAGATATTAAAATTATAAATCGTTAAATAAAAATAAATAAAAAACAACGACTAAGGAGTGAATGAATTTGTGGAATTTTATTGATTGCAAAATGATCCAAAATTTGTAATTTACATGAATGAAAAATCTATAAATTATGCATCATTTTTTCCAACTCATTCATGTTAATATTAATTGGAACTTGCATAGGGTAGTCGAAGTCAACGGGGGAAAAACCATGCATTGGACTTGATTCTGCTGAGTTCTCCCGTGAAGTCATAATTTCTTCAAGTTTGAGGTCGTCGTTGGGCTCTGGTTCCATTCCTTGGTTTCTTCTTTCTGCTCTAATCCAATCTCTGAGGCAAACTAAAACATTCATTGCGTTGCTTCCCAATGAGTGTCGGTTGTCTCCAAGCTGCTGTCGTCCCTGACTGAAGGCGCTCTCTGATGCAACGGTTGACATAGGAACATTCAAGATATCTCTGGCTAATCTTGAAAGTACAGGATATTGTGATTCATTATTCCTCCACCAATCCAGCGTGTTGATCCGTCGTCTGCGATCCTCTGGTGGCGTCCGCAGATAATATTTCAGCTCTTCCCGATAAGTTGATGTGTAAGCTCTCTCATCCACACTGTTCCAACAAGTTAAATCATAAAACGAATCAGGAAAACCACTATGTGCCGGCCTTTTAGAAGCTGATGGCTCCTCGGGAGGATGAGGAGCGACAGTTGGAGTGATATTTGTAGGTACGGCTGAATCAAATAAATTAGCATAGTGATTATATAATTTTTCTATATAATCTTTTGCATCAGCCGTAGCCGTCCACAAATCAGGTTGTACTTGTTCAGAATCATGGTTAGTATTTATTTCTAAGTTAGTATAAATAAGAGTACTAAAGTGACACATATGATTATATTTCATGCACGGATTTAACATAGCAGCAACCAAGTAAATAGGGGGAATCGGGAAGAAATATTTTTTAAATTTCGTAAACATAGCGCCAACAGCTTCTTTATAACCTTCTTTATCTTTATATTGTCGGAGCAAACCAGAAATATCGGCTATATATGCCAAAATATTACAAACAGTAGGATAGTATGCACCGGAAAATTCAACCGTAGCTACATAAAATTTTTCTAAGAACTTAACAAGATCATTAATTATAACCCAATCAGAATTATGTAGCATGCAATCAGCAGAATCAGCAAATGAACCACAATGTTGGTTAAAAGCTAGTGTAATAGGAATTCTATATTTATAACAAGTTTTTAAAAATTCATACGTAGAATTCCATCTAATATCAATTTCCTCAGGCATCAAAATCGGTGCAAGTCCATTTTCTTGACATTTAACTTTAAATTCTTTAATTCTAGATCTACGATTATTTCCTTGAATAAAACCAACAGCAAGACGAATTTTTTCAATATAAACCTCAAAAAAGTCAAGACCATCCTTTACAATTAAATTATATATATGACATGCACACTTAACATGAAAAATTTCAGGAAAGGGCGGAGATAGCGTAGATTTTATTTTTGTTATAGCAGTCTTGTTGTTAGAAGCATTATCAAAAGCAATACATAAAATTTTATTTTCTATACCATAATATCCGGCAATTTTAATAATAGAATCAGCAATAAATTGTCCAGTATGTTTCCGATTTTCATCATATAAAAAAGCAAGAATACGTTTTTGCATTATGAAATTACTATCCATCCAATGACAAGTAACGGTTAAATAATCATTTTTATTTACAGCACGACCAAGATCGGAAGTTAGGGACAATCTACATTGAATATTTTTTAAGAATGTTGATAAATAAAAACAATATTGTGAATGGAGTCTAAAAATATCAGACCGACAAGTAGTTCTAGGAATACCATTAAACATAGGATTATAAATTGCTTGTATATAACGAATAAAGGCATCAGAAGAAGGAAAACTAAAAGGCAAACAACCCACAGCTACCATTTTAGCTATTTCTTCTCTGTCCCTCAATTTATTATACTTTTTCGCTACTTGACCGGTTGTTGGGTCCATTCTAGTTTGCGTTGACCCACCAACATCCCCACCACCTTTTGCAATATTCAACTCTCTAGTGTGATCTTCAGCTATATGTCTCATTAACGTACCCGTACCCCCTTGCTTACCGCCACTTCTATGCTTATATTTTTGTTGACAAATATTGCACTGCACCTCAATATCTGATATACGTTCAAAAAATTGCCATGCAATACTAGTTCTTTTACGGGGTTTTGGGGCACTGGGAGGACGGGAAGGGAGATTAACTGATTCAGATCTAACGTTAGCATGTCCTACTGCGGGTGTTTCAGCAATATTTTCATCATCTTCGTCTACATTAACTGCATCTACTTCATTTTCTTCTTCTATACCGTAATTTTCCTGAAATTCTACATAATCCATATCGTGAGCACCTACACCTATTTCTTCCTCAAAAGGTGTACCAAGCGGTACCGGAGGCGAAGTCACACGGGTATATCTATTACTTGAACTACCTCTACCGCTAGTAATTCGCTTTTTACTACCACTACCGCTTCCGGGACAAAAATTTCTAACACCTTTAGTAGCGAGGTTTTTTAATTTATCCATAATATAAATTAAATTAAACTAAAAATATTCAAAATACACAAATATAATAAAATTAAATATTAAACAATTAATACAATAAATAAAAATTAAACGTAAGAGATGGAACGACAATACCAAATTTTGGAAGTATCCGAAGATTGCGACTTTAGAAACTTCCGCTCGTACTTTGTAAACGAAAAATTAAAAATTTAAATTGAACACTTTAAGAAATTAAATATATTGAATATTTGAGAATTGAGAATTGAGATTTGAGAGAGAATGAGATTTGAGAGAGTGAAAAATTGTGTGAGAAATGATTTGAAGTTGTAGGGTATTTATAGATTTATTTTGGGGATTAAAAAATATTTTTTTTTTTGTTTTTTTTTTTTTTTTAAGTTAATGGGCCCAAACTAGCCGTTTGGACCCAAAAACAGTAATATAGCCGTTGGGCCAACGGCTAGTTTGGCCCAATATTTTTTTTTTTTTTTTTTTTTTAAATTCCGGGCCGGTTCCGGGCCGGGTTAACCGGGCCCAGTTTAAAAAAAAAACCGGACCGGAACCCGGAACCCTAAAGCCCTAGGGCTTACCGGGCCGGGTCAAACCGGTCCGGTTTGATATGTAGGGCCGGTTCGGGCCGGTTCGGGCCGGGCCAGCCCGGCCCGTTTGACAGGTTTAACTCAAATTCTCAAAAGATTTCACATCATGAAAAGATACTACACCCTATATATACTCCCTTTGTCCAATATTAGTTGGTCATTTTTATTTTTACAAGCATGTTAAGAAATCATAAATAAGAAGGTAACTTTACTAATTTACCCCTTAAAAAAAAATTGGAGACATTACCAACAAGTATGAATATTTAAAAAAAAAATTAAAAAATGCAAGGATAATCTGCGAAAAAATTAATTTATGTTTACTTGATTTAATAAGGTGACCAACTAATATGAAATAACTATTATAAGTAAAATGATCAACTAATATGAGACGAAAGGAGTAGCTTCTCAAATAACGTACTTTGTTCTCACACCCATCAATCTTCACCTCAAATTAAGCTTATCAAGGAAGCAAACTAATCCCATGCCATCTTATGCTTTTGTCATACTCATCCCGCTAAATTGGGAATCTGATATCAATTTTTAGGTTAAATCAATATAAAAATACTCTTAACATAGTGAGATATTCTTATCATTGTATGACTAAGACTATTTTATGTTACAACATCAGTAGTATAAGGGGTACAATTGGGTGGCTTGGGTTAAATTTAGACGGGTCAAAATGAGTCAAGATAACAAATAGATCAAGACCTAACCCGATCAAAATTTGTTTGATTTAAAATGGGTTGGGTCAAAACTCAACCCGCCTAATTCTTACTATGCTTTAATTTCTTCATTTGTTCTTTTATAATTTTTTAGTAACAAATAAAATTACTTTTCTTTATTGTGACTATATATTAAATATCAAATAAAAGTCTTTGAAAAATATTTTAACAGGATTTCTCAAAAATTAGTTTGGGTTACATACCAACCCAGTTTTTATTGGGTTGAAATGAGTTGAGGATATAATGTAATACCTCAAAATTTCAGCTTTAGACCCACTAAAATATATGCCATTAAGTAATCTTTCCAACGCCACCAGTCTCGCCTTAATCCGAGTTCGTTGTGAAAAGTGATGCCAAGCTGACTGAGAAGCTGTCAAACTGCCAGTGACAATGACTCAAGCAATGACCCGTTACCAGACATAACGAGTCATTATGTGGAGTCGGTGCCACAACAGTGAGGATCCCAGATTTAAGCCTTGTGGTGATGAGTCCACCATACAACTCACTATGTCTCCTAACGAGTTATTACGTGGACCCGTTGTCACAACAGTAAAGAAACCAGAGGATTCAACTTCTAACCACGCCTCTTCAAGAAGGCTCGTTATTAGACCTAACGAATAGTCAGAAGTGAGTCATTGTTAGGACAGTAAGGACCCAAAGATCAGGTCCCCAGGTCACGACTCTAAGCCATGAATTGTGACCAGTTATAACGAGTTGTAGCCTGCGTCATTACAACTGAAATTAGTGATTTCCCGCACGATTTAAAGAGGGTTTTTTGGTTAATTCCCATTCTTCTAATCCCAAACTCACGTTGTTTGGGTACTCCATCATCAGTTATTGGGGGATAAATTAATCCTAACACCACATAAACTCTTAATTACTCAATACTTAGCCAAAAAAAAGCGATTCTCTCACCTTCAAAAGCTAGCTAGGTTTTCTCCATCTCAAGTTCAATTTCAGGGATTTCACCAAGGCTTCCACTCTAGGTATGTGGGATTTTATCAATGGGTCCCTTCCACCCATTGAGTTCCGAACCTTCCTCAAATCCTCAAGTTTACTTTCCCCTCAAAAATTGAGTTTCAGGTCAAATATGAGTTTACTTAATTCCTTCAGTTTATTTGTGTAAATAAACCATGAGTACATATTTTCTCACAAACTTGCATCTTCTCATACTCACCAACATAAATTTTCTTGTTATTAATAAATTATTGAGTTTGGAATGTATTTTGTGTAATTCACTTCTATGGTTAGATTATCATGTTCAGTTGCATTAGACAAAGCTGGTGGGTTATGAACACCCGATCCTAGAATTTCATGCATGTACCAATTGACATGTTTTAAGCACGTCAAATTATGCATATGTTGCTATTTTTAAGATTTTACTCTCTCTCTCTCTATATATATATATATATATATCAGTTTTCAATGTCGTTCAGTTGGGAGTGGTATGTAGTGTTATTTCGTTTGTACTTTGGGTACACAAAATCTGTATATTACAACACCAACTTCAACTTGAGTTCAAGTATAAACAAGAACACAATGAAGTATATCAAATACCCTCAACACAAGATCAAAATGACCTTTACAAGAGGTGTATTTTATTTTGCAGAAATTAAGATGAAACAGAAAATAGCCAAGTCATTCGAATTCATGAATTTTTCTTAAGAAAATAATCTCCCTCACTGTACCCGAGGTTGTGGAATTTTTCCTCCCAAGATAAAATGGCTAACAAACCAACAGCAGCGGTACCTCAAACGGTTGTAATATCTTTGAACTCATATAACGTTTTGAGTGATCACATAAAATATTTTTGAGACAAGAAGAGAGTTTTTACTCTGAAAATTTTGTACTAAACCTGTGGAAGAAACCAGGTTTATATAGACACAACATGCCTCTTCTGAAAAGAGGCAAAGGTTCATCTAAAAGGTATAACGTTTTCTAAAAATTCATGTCCATTCGTCGAAACAATATGACTGTTCTGAACAGGCATGCCATTTTATGAATAAGTGTGTCAGTTCATCGAAACAATGCATCAGTTCTGAAGTAGTGCATCAGTTTACTAAAATAGTGCATCAATTCACTTGAAACAGTGTAACTATTACTGCATGTATATCTAAATAGAGGTCCAAAACTGCAGAAATTTTTTTAATGCATTTTTCCTTGGCATTCTTCGGAATTCAAATAAAGTTTGTCCAAATAGATAGATCTCATCGATCGATCATTTGCCAAATCCAAATCCAAATCTGAAGCCAAGCAGATCGAGTGACGACGACGACGGCGCGAGGCATCTATTATTTCTTGCCTCACTTGCCATGTGGAGTAAGTTTTCTTGATTATAAACACTTTCAAGTTCTCTTCTTCCACCAATGTGGGAGAAAGAGTAAACTTTCTAATTTGGGAGTACATTTTCCATTTTAGTGTTTCCTTCCCCTCCACCATTTTATTCTTCATTTTTCCATTCACACTTCTTTCATATACTATGAACCTAATACGTAGCACCGAATGAACGCAGGGATGAAGGCTTATCTGCTAGTTAAGAACTAAGACCTTTAGTAGAAGTCCCTAAGCTCTAGAACTACGACTCCACTATAGGTTATAAGGGATCACCTTCCAATAAAGGACTGAAACCCTAATCCTTTGAGACATTAGTTTAGTGGATCCATGGAAGCCAGTGTTTGTACCCTTGTCAAGGTACTAGGACCCTTCCAACTGGTGTTACAGGTTGGACCCCGGTTTGCTCAAATTATGGTATGCCAATTATTTTTATCTCCCATAGCCCTCCATTTATTTTTTAGTTTATGGTCAATTCAGGTTTAGTTGACCAAGTGTTCTGTATTCAGTTACTCAGTTATTCATTTATCCAGTTACTCGATTTTATCCAACACATGTTTATACTTAGTCTTGCATTCAGTTTACATGTTCATGCATTCTTGTTTAGTTTATATTAGTTAGTTTCCCATCTCGAATACTCAATACTTTTAAAGTACAAATTGCATACTTTTCTTTGCTATATTGTATCATAATATAGGTTAGGACGCTCAGTACCCAGACCGCTCTCAGTACGTTCCCATACTACTCAGCAACAGCTTTTGGTGAGTCCTCATCATTCAAGGACTAATTATTAGTTATTTATTTTTTTGTTAGTTTATTTCAGTTTCAATCAGTGGCAGTTAGTTGGGGGCTTATCCCAACAACTCTCTATAAGTAGAGGCTTTTAGTCAGATGTTTAGATTTTTAGTATTTTGGGTTGTCAGTCAGTTCTATTTCTATATTTTGATCGACAGTCTATCAGTTATGTCAGTAATCTTTTGCCTAGTATTTTGTTACTTCATTCACTATTATGATACATGCCAGACCATGGGTTAGCTTGGGGTCACTTGTGACCTTAGGGACCATGTTACGACTAGGGGGTAGTCTCGGATCGTGAAAAACTTTGTATCAGTGTAGTAGGTTTAAAGTTTCCTAAGGTGTCTAAACTGCGCTGAGTAGAGTCTTATGCATGGTTGTGAAACGTGCCACACTTATGGGCGAGAGGCTATGAAATATTTTAAAAAGGTCTCACTTTTTTCATGATTAATGTCATGCAATAGAGTGTGAAACTCTATTAAAATTTCTCTTTTAACTCGTCCTCTATCTGTTTACAGATAATGCCTCCCAAAGGAACTAACAAAAGGAGGAACGGGAACCAACAAGCACCATCTCCAGTTCCCGAGACCCTCTGAATGACAAGGCAACACACACTGAGTTCAGGGTTTCTTTTACCGCACTAGCCCAATCTATGAATTCTCAGAATAACCAGTAGGTTATTTCTCCAACCAACCCAATAGAGAATACAACGGCAACTAGAATCTAGGATTTCTCTTTGATGAATCCGATAATATTTTTTGGTTCTAACTCTGAGGAGGATCCACAAGAGTTATTAGATAGTGTTCAGAAAGTGACTGCCATTATGGGTGTCACTTCTAGTGAAAGTGCTGATTTGGATGCTTACCAACTAAAAGGAGTGGCTCATACTTGGTTTAAGCAGTGAAAGGAATATTAAGGTGTAGATACAGGGCTAGTAGAGTGGGATGAGTTTGCTACTGCATTTCTAGATAAGTTCTTTCCACTTAAGTTCAGGGAAGCCAAAGGGCGGGAGTTCATAAACTTAAGGCAGGGCAGTATAAGTATGAAGGAATATTCACTCAAGTTTATACAATTGGTGAGGTATGCTCCAACTATGGTAGTTGACTTTAGGGACCGAATGAGTAAGTTTGTGTATGGTGTTTCTGATGACATGGTTAAGGAGTGTAGGATAGCTATGTTGGTTAAGGAGATACATATTTCTCGGTTGATGGTTCATGCTCAACAATTCAAAGAGGAGAAGATCAAGGAAATGAAAAGAGAAAATTAGAGGGCTAGAACTGGTAGCTTCAATTTCTCTCAACCGAGGTCAGATAGTAGGAATCTTTCTAGTTCTTCTAGAAATATTCAGCCCAACCCTATCTTCTTCCAGTCTCCAGTGCCCAAATTCAGGTAGGATACTCATGATAGTGTTCCATTCTCTAAGTATTAGGGTAGCGTGAACAGTATTTTGCACCAACCTAGTTTGCAAGAGATGTGGTAGGAACTACAAGGGTGAGTGCATGGCTGGTAATGATGCTTGTTTTGGTGTGGCATATCAGGAAAGAAAATAAGGGATTTCCTAGTGGTTGCGCATAGGGCTATAGATATTTGTCATTAGGGTTAGACTAACTCCCCATTAGTTCTAATAGTTCACCCAATTCAATAGGGTACCACTTTTAGTGCAACCATTTGATAGCTTTAGGATAGGATTTATGCCATTTAGACTCGACGGAAGGGTTTCCCTGATGTGGTTACTAGTACTTTATAATTTTTAACCTTCATATGTATGTATTATTAGTTCTCGGAGCTATACTATCCTTTGTGACTCCCTATATAGTAGTAAATTTTGGTGTCAGCCCCAAAATCCTTATAAAGCCCGTCTTGATTTCTACCCCAGTTGACAGTTCAATCATAGCCAGAAGAGCATACTAAAATTGCCCAGTCACATCCAGAAAGTCACTTTAATCGATCTTAGAGAATTAGAGATGACCAATTTTGATGTCATTCTATTCATGGATTGGATTTATTCTTGATATGCCTCAATAAATTGTAGATACAGAGTAGTCCAGTTTCAATTTCTCAATGAGCCAGTCTTAGAATTAAGGTGTAGTACCTCAGTGCCCATAGGTTAGTTTGTCTCTTTACTTAAGGTAGGGAAAATAATTTCCAAGGGGTGCATCTATCACCTTATTCGAGTCAAAGACTTGAGTTTTGAAATCTCGACTCTTGAGTCAAGTTCAGTAGTGAATGAATTTCCACAAGTGTTTCCTAAATATCTCCTTGGAATTCCTCTCGAGAGGGAAATTGAATTCAAAATAGATCTCTTTCCAGATATTCAGCCTATTTCAATTCCACTTTGTAGAATGGATCCAACCGAGCTTAAGAAGTTGAAAGAATAGTTGAAAGATCTCCTAGATAATGGTTTTATTAGGTTGATTGTCTCTCAATGGGGTGTTCTAGTTTTTTTTGTGTGCAAGAAAGATAGTTCTCTCAGAATGTGCATCAATTATCGTTAGTTGAACAAAGTCACAATCAAGAATAAATATCCCATTCCCAGGATGGATGACTTGTTCAACCAACTTTAGGGTGCAAATTACTTTTTTAAAATAGACCTCAGATCCAGTTATCATCAAATCAAAGTCAGAAACCATGATATTTTAAAGATAACCTTTTTTAACTCGGTATGGTCACATTGAATTTATAATTATGTATGTTGGACTAATGAATGCCCCCGCAGATTTTATGGACTTGATAAATAGAGCGTTCAAGTAGTATTTGGACATGTTCATTATAGTCTTAATAGATAATATCTTCATTTATTCTTATAGTGAAAGTGAGCATGCAAACCATTTAAGGATTGTTTTGCAGACTCTCATCGGATCACCAGTTATTTGCTAACTGATACGCCTAAATTAAAATTCTCGTTAGAAAGCACAAGCGGTCGTCGTCAAATATAGAACCTAACTAGGTTGGGGTCAAATCCGATAGGGAATACTATGTAAACTAAGCGTTATGATTATTAATGGACTGTTGATCGAAGGTTTCGAAATAAGGGGATTTTGTTTGTTAACAAAGTTTGATACTTTTAGCAAGTAGTATTCCAACTAATGAGTGTTATTGTGAGTTTTGATTCAACGAGAGTAAATAAACTAGGATTATGTCCACCAAGATGTTCAAGCAGTTAGGGTTGTGAGAAATTTTAAATTCCTAATTACTAATTTCAATTGCAAGAGTGACTAAATTCTAAAGTTTATCTATTCATTTCTCAACCTAAACAGATAATTACCCTTTAATTCTCTCGAACTTAAAGAATACAATGCAATTTTCAATTGATTTCTCAAGTGGGTTGATCCGATTAAGGTATCAATCCATGACTCAAAGGTTCAAGTCTTTCAATTCCTTGTAAATCTCTTTTTTTCCTAACATACACTCTTCTACTCAAACAAGTGGTGTTCTTAGGCGCACCCTTCATATTTGTAACCAAGAAGAATCATAATTATGAAGAGAAGTTTATACAATTGAAATTAGTTATAGAAATTAAGCATTTTCACAACCCTAAGCAACATATCACATCAAGGCTCCCATAACCCTATTTATGGGAGCTTTAACCACACATCCAGAAGAAGAAGATTCCATTGCTTTTATCATAGATGATTCAGGAAGTTACTTACAAAATATCTAAAGAATTGTTCTTGATCAGTACATAATAAATAAAGAGTTCAGATCCACAATGTCAACTTGTTTCTCAAAGAACACTATGTTACAATTTTCTCAAAAATTAAAAATAAGATAAAAATACCCAATCTAAACCTAGATTGGGTAATTATATGTTTCCAGGTACTGGGGTTTTAAAATTCTAACTTTAGTATTGCCATGTCATGGTTGACGATTAAGTTGACAGCCTGTCAGTAGCCTGACGGTCTGTTACTTGGACCGTTGCTGAGAGTCCCAAAATCCTTCATTCTGTTTAAGAAGTGACAACCAAGTTGACGAGCCATCAATGGTATGACGGTCCATCACCTGAGCTGTCACTTTGGTCATCGATTCTGTCTATTCTTCTTAGTATTGACGGACACCCAGACAGTTCGTCACATGGTTGACGGCCCATCAGTTTGGTTGTCATTCCTTTTTTGTTCCTGTTTTTCCAAGTTATTTCTTCAGCTAAATCCTTAACCTGAAAATATTAAAACCCAACATCAAATACACCAATAGTTGCTTAAAAACGCATAATTACCCCTTGTAAAAGATGTAAAATATTCCGTCCAAAGTCGGAACGTCAACACCTTTAACTTAAGACAGTTGCTTGTCCTCAAGCAACCCAACACCATATCATATGCATCAACAAGACAATGATGGGCATTCAATCGTTCAGCTATACATGATACAACCTCTCAACTGTCACCTAACTCATGTAGCTTCAACACATCAGGATCCACTATTGGAACTAGTTAAAAATCAGCACATACATGATCACGGACAAAATATTATGCAAAATTCAGTAAAAAACAAGTATAGCTCAGGTTTCCCTCACAGTCAAAGAAGTCCACTACACTTTATTTATTTAACCTGTAGACTATAAACTAAGTCTCTCACTGTAAAAAAGAAGTTACAAACATAGCATACACACCCATAAGCTGGCCCTTATAATCTAATGATCCCATACAATTGATTCATAAAGATCAAATAGGACTTTCTATGGCTTGTATTAAGGTTTCGGTGCTAGGTGAGGAATGATTTTGGGGAAGTGACTTCAAGTTTAGATTTCACTCTCTCCACCCTCAATTTCTTCTCACCATGACTATTACTCTTCTTCTTCACTTACAATCCATATCATTCATCCATGCTTTCAACATATGCCCTTTTTTACATCAGCCACCCTCAACTTATGCTGTCAGTTGAGGTACACAATATCTAAATAGATCAGGGCTAGATGAGACATTTTCTTTCAAATCCCAACCCACTTATATCAGATTGTTATCTTCCTAACAGTAGCCACCCTCAACTTAGGCATTTTGACTAAGTTAAGGTGCACGATGTCAAATACTGGACCAGGGCCAAAATTAGGTGTTAACATCCTACTTAGAGTGAATCAGAATTATTGGGACTGAATAAATAACAACAAAAGCTCAAAAAGGGTGCAAAGGAAAAAATCACATATTTTTGGTAGGATTTTAATGGCTTAGTGGACTACAACTAAATGAGGCCTGCTGTCCTATCCTATTAAGTCAACCAAAAGGTAACACAAATGAACAGGGAAAGTTCTAGTTGTACACACTACGCAAGAATTATATCAAAATACTCACACACAGAGGCAATGAGCTCATACTTATCCTACAAACTCTTAGGTTCACATCACATGATCATGCTTACTTTATCCTTGCAACCTAATGCCAATCACAAAGTCAAAATAGTTGATCAACAAATATTAAGCGACAAGAAAGCATTCTCATACACAAGCATATTCATAATATTCTGCCACAATTCATCATCCATCCATCCATACAAAAGGTGCTAAAATAAAAGAACATGAAACATCTATAATATAATCACTGAATGATATTTACACCACAATGCACAAGAAAAGAAACATAAACAATAACCTAAACATGCCAGTTCTACTAAATAGCGCACGAGGGAAAAGAACACAGGCAACAAAAACTCCCATGGTGACCAACAATACATCAAGTACCCATTTTCTTTTTACACCAGACACCATCAACTTATGTTGTTAGTTGAGGTACATAATATCTATATAGATTAGGGACAGATGAGATATTTTCTTTCAACTCCCAACCCACTTATATCATATTGTTATCTTCCCAACAGTAGCCACCCTCAACTTAGGCATTTTACCTAAGTTAAGGTGCACGATGTCCAATACTAGACCAGGGCCAAAATTAGGTGTTAACATCCTTATGAGAGTGAATCAGAATTATTGGGACTGAATAAACGATAACAAGAGCGCAAAAAGGGTGCAAAGGAAAAAATCATATATTTTTGGAAGGATTTGTATGGCTAAGTGGACTACAACTGAAGGAGGCTTACTATCCTATCCTATTAAGTCAACCACAAGGTAACACAAATAAACCGGGCAAGTTCTAGTTGTACACACTATGCAAGAACTATATCAAAATACTCGCACACACAGGCAATGAGCTCATACTTATCCTACAAACTCTTAGGTTTACATCACATGATCATGCTTACATTATCCTTTCATTCTAATGCCAATCACAGATTCAAAATGGTTGATCAACAAATATTAAGAGACAAGAAAGCATTCTCATACACAAGCATATTTACAGTATTGTTCCACAATTCATCATTCATCCATACATACAAAAGGTGCAAAAATAAAAGAACATGAAACATCTTTAATATAATCACTGAATGATATTTATATTACAATTCACAAGAAAAGAAACATAAATAGCGACCTAAACATGCCGGTTCTACCAGATAGCGCACGAGGAAAAAGAACATAGGCAACAAAAACCCCCGTGGTGACCAACAACACAATAAGTACCCATATCTTTTTTACATCAGCTACCATCAACTTATGCTGTCAGTTGAGGTACACAATATCTAAATAAATTAGGGCCAAATGAGACATTTTCTTTCAAATCCCAACCCACTTACATCAGATTGTTATCTTTCCAATAGTAGCCACCCTCAATTTAGGCATTTTGCTTAAGTTAAGGTGAACGATGTTCAATAATGGACCAGGGCTAAAATTAGGTGTTAACATCCTACTGAGAGTGAATCAAAATTATTGGGACTGAATAAACAACAACGAGAGCTCAAAAAGGGTACAATGGAGAAATCATATATTTTTGGTAGGATTTTTATGGCTAAGTGGACTACAACTAAAGGAGGTCTGCTATCCTATCCTATTAAGTCAACCACAAGGTAACACAAATGAACCGAGCAAGTTCTAGTTGTACACACTATGCAAGAACTATATCAAAATACTTACACACATAGGCAATGAGCTCATACTAATCCTACAAACTCTTGGGTTCACATCACATGATCATGTTTACTTTATCCTTGCATTCTAACGCTAATCACAGATTCAAAATAGTTGATCAACAAATATTAAGAGACAAGAAAGCATTCTCATACACAAGCATATTTATAGTATTCTTCCATAATTCATCATCCATCCATCCATACAAAAGGTGCTAAAAGAAAAGAACATGAAACATCTATAATATAATCACTAAATGATATTTACGTCATAATGCACAAGAAAGGAACCATAAACAACAAACTAAACATGTCGGTTCTACTAGATAGCACATGAGGAAATAAAACACAGGCAACAAAAACCCTCGTGGTGACCAACAACACAACAAGTACCCTACCCCCACTAAATAAAAATACTTTGTACTCAAATGTATGAACAATAAAGTACAATAGAGTGAAATACTTGCAAAGCCTTTAAGGCTAGTGAGTCTGTCAAATGTGGTGAGGCTTGTTTGGCCTCAGGTGCTACATCAGTGACCCCAATGGTGGTAGGGGTGCTCATAATAAATTCCTCCTAAATTGGAGGTATCTCGAATGGGACAAGATCAAGTTTGTCCCTTTTTACTAGGGATGAACTAGTTGATACTCCCACTGTTTCATCTTTAACCTTTTTCTTCCTTTTTTTTTGTATCTTTTCGATCTCTTAGCAGCTTTTCTTATGCCTCTTGCCTCTCTTTCCTTTGGGGTCATATCTTCGCACCTCCTTCTTTTTGAAGTCTTTCTGTTAGAACTTTCATCAATCTGCTTACCATTATCCTTAAGCAGCCTACCAATTAAATCAACAAGGCCCTTATCATTATCATTAATGATCACTGCAGGATCAAAGGTGGTCTGCAGTGGTTGACTTTTTAGCTCAACGATATCAGCCTGTGCTTTCTGAAACTCTGCCACAAACTTCGTAAAAACTGGAATTGATAACTCATCCAACCGCCTGTTCACACGCTCCTCCATGTCGTCCATCCTAGCATAGATATTTTGATAAGGTCTGAGGTCTTCCTCAATAATGTGGTAAACAAATGGCTTGAGATATTTTTCCTATGCATTTAGCTGCTTCTCAAACTTTTTCTAGGATCTCACAGATTTGGAAAAGTTCTCTTGTTTTAGCCAGTATTTAGAAAACTTAAGTGGGATAGACACAATGTCTGTATTTTCTCATACTGGAGGCATAGAAACTAACCCTACAAAAGCATCGGGAGGCACATAATCCGATGGCAGATAAGTTATAATTGATAAAGGCATACCTGGGGAGATCACAGATGTCCCTGGGGCTGGAGCTGACTATGACTGATAGACAGGTGGATTATTGACCTGCATCTCATATTTTGAGTATATTTTCATTCACTCGATGTCCTGCCTATGACTTACTCAAACCTCATTGTCAACCCCTCTGATCAAAGGCACATTGGCTTGTATGCATAGTGCGTAATCAAACACAGGAATAGTAAAGTACTCGCTACTTTGTATGCACGGATGAACAACTCGTCAACAATAATATGATCGAAATCAATCTTCATCCCATCGATCAAACTAGCAACCAAAACTGCCCTGTAACTGTCCAAGTTTGTATCTCCCCCTATCAGCATCAATTATAGTCTAACAATAGTCCACCAAAACTTAGCTTGAAAGCTAAGGTATGATTTAGAAATCTGATCTTTGGTATTATATGTCCATAATGGGTTACTATCATTAGTGAGAAGCCTAGATAACCAAGGCCTTCGGTTGGAGGCCATCCTTAGGCTGTGCTCAAGTTTTGGTATGGCTATCGGTGCCTTATAATCAGGCCCAAATAACATCCTGTTTAGCGAGTGATAGAGATATCAATGGTGATCCCTCTTACAGGAACTATTTCCCTGTTTGGCAAGTCTAAAATTTTAGTACCCTTAGTATAGTCCTTTTCTACCAGTGCCAAATAGTTGGAGAAAAAATCCTGTATGATATTAGGATAGTATATCCCAGGAGTTTTTCTCATCTACCCAAACTCGTATTCATTAAATCGTTTCTCAAGCTCCGGGTACTCATGCAGCTCAGAAGTGATAATTTGGTGCTCCTATGAGATGGGCCTCTTTATTTGCCTATTTGTTGTTGGTTTAAGCTCATCAAGGTAGTGCTACTGTGCCCACTCAATCTGTCACTGAACTGTTTCCCGCACTTGCGGGTCATTATTTTTTATTATGTTGGCATTTTCTAGTTTTTATGCCTCAACTTGGTTGGGGTTTGAAGTTTCAACCCTTTCCTCATCAAGGCTAGAAGTAGTGTTTCTACTACCTCGCTCTCCTTCTCAAACTGGGAGAGTATTTGAGTCGCTCTGTCATGCTGACAAATGTTTAAGGTAGGTGATTCTTCACTATGTGTCGGATCATCTCTACCTCTGACTTGGTTAGATCTGCCACCACCTTTGTGTAGGGGTAGTTTCCTTGCTATTTTGCCTGAACAGGGAACAAACCATTTATTTTGTATCATAATCAAAATGAAATAATGCTCAGATTTGTATTAACGGCCAGTCTGATGGTCCGTCAAGGGTATGACGGTACGTCAAGGTGTCCGTCGTAACTTAACTAGTGAAGCAATTATGCAGACACCTACTGACGGTCAACTTAATGGTCCATCAGGGGTATGACAAACCATCAAGAAATCCATCATGCCTGGAACAAAAAGCAGTTCATAGATCATGATAGCGATGATCAAGTTGATGGTCCGTCAAGTGTTTAACGGTCCGTCAGTTTGGCCGTTATCTGTATTTTCCAACTTTAGCTTTCTTTTTGGAAAATTATTGAACAACCTTTATACACAGAATTATTAGGTAAAATAATCCAAAATTGTTTTCATATTCAAGCACTATTTTCATCATTTTTGGGCCATGGATTACTCAGACTTCACCCAAAATAGTATTTACTAGAGTTCGATTTAATCAGAAGCACAACAACAATAAAATGAAGTTCTTTAAAGCATTATCATACTCACATCATTCGAAAAGAAAAGAAGGAGTCCGTTCATACCTTTCTTTTGAAGTACTCTGCACTACTCTGAACTTGCAAACCTTAGAACAAACTACACTTATTCTATTTTTATCAGTGAGAGATTTACTTTGATTTTGGTGAAAGCAACAGAAGAAGATGGCAGTTTAAATAGGAGAGGTAAGGATATGAAGAGTCATAATTTGGGATGTATCTGATCCCTAAAATAAATATACATGAATTTAAATGGTTTTGGGAGTTAAAAAGGTGGGAACGTGTGTGTAATTGGCTCCCATTATACTTTAAATATGTTTTTGGTAAGATCAAAATAACTCAATAGACCCTTTGGTGAATTGACCCATGCCTTTAAAACATAGGGTTTATCTAACGGGAAACTTGATAATCCATTTTGTGTCTCACAGTTCGTTGGTTTGTCCATCAAGACTTACCAAAGACTCAACCTTCTGACTCAAGTTGACGGTTAGTGTGACGGCCCATCAAGGTTTTGACGGTCCATCAAGGTTGACGATCCATCATAGTTTTCGTCAGCTCTTATCTAGAATTTCAAATTTTCAGCTCCATATTGACGGTAACTTTGACGGTCCGTCAACATTCCAGTCAATCTCTTTCAACTTGTTCAAATTCTATTTTTCTGTATTTTTAGTACTGTACACTTCAACATACACATCAAATTGCACCAAAAGAAACGAATAACTCTAACTACACTTACAACAATACATTGTGGGTTGCCTCCCACTAGTGCCTGATTTACTATCGCAGAACGACTCAGTTATCTTGATTACTCAGACTTCATCGAGATAAACATTACTTAAGTATTTAACTAAGTCTATTGGACCAATATATAGCTTGACTTGTTACTCGTTGACTTTGAAGACACTTCCATCTTTGTTTTTAAGTTCGACTACTCTAGATGAGTAGACCTGTGTAACTTTAAATGGGCCAGACCACTTAGACTTAAGTTTACATGGAAAGAGCTTCAGGCTGGAGTTGAAGAGTAATACCTAATCGCCTTTTTGAAAATCCCACTTTTCAATCCTTCGATCGTGGTATTTCTTCATTCTTTCCTTGTACAGGTCCACTCTTTCATAACCCCAAGATAAAATGCATCGATCTCATTCAGCTGCCCCAGTCTTAGCTCTGTTACCTCTTTCTAATTCAGATTTAACCTCTTAAGTGCCCACAAAGCCTTGTTTTCTAGATCAATTGGCAAATGGAATACTTTTCCATAGACCAGCTGATACGGAGACATCCTAATAGGTGTCTTAAAATCTGTCCGATACGCCCACAAGGCATCATCGAGCTTTTGAGACCAATCCTATCTACTTGTGTTCACCGTTTTGGCCAGAATTTTCTTTATCTACTAGTTTGAAAACTCCACTTTCCCACTGGTCTGTGGGTGATATGGAGTTGGTACCTTATGTTGTTTTACCCCATATTTTTCAAAGGAAGCTCAGAACACTTTGTTGTAGAAATGGGATCCTCCGTCGCTTATAATAGTACGTGGTACTTCGAAGCAAGAGAAGATATTCTTTCTGAGAAAGACAACCACTCTTTTTCCTTCGTTGTCATCCAAGGCAACGACTTTCACCCATTTGGACACATAGTCTATAACAACCAGGATATACTTTAGCTAATAGGTCTTACAAAGGGCCCCATAAAATCAATACCCCAGACGTCGAATAATTCAACCTCCATCATTTTTGTTATAGGTATCTCATGGTGTTTTGAGATTGACCCTTGTCTCTGGCTCTGGTCGCATCTTCTCAAAAAATCATATGCATCATTGAATAAGGTTGGCCAATAATAACCACTTTGCAGCACCTTTTTTGTAGTACGATCACCTGCATGGTGACCCCCAACTAGTGAAGCATGACAAGCTCCCAGAATACTCAGCATATCAACTTCTGGGATGCACCTTCTGATAATATTATTACCACAATGCTAGAATA
Source organism: Capsicum pubescens (assembly GCA_030864215.1). Classification (NCBI taxonomy): domain Eukaryota; kingdom Viridiplantae; phylum Streptophyta; class Magnoliopsida; order Solanales; family Solanaceae; genus Capsicum; species Capsicum pubescens. The sequence goes on along the minus strand of CM061540.1, from coordinate 281,470,098 downwards.
AATATAGCTCTTCCTAGAAGTATCTTGTAACATTGTTGAGAAACTTCCTTTTTTTATGGAATGAGAGGTTCTCTGAAATGATATCACTTACCACATAGTTGGCAAAGTCCGCGTACCAAGACACCCTTTAAAGTACAACAACAAGGATTTTCTCATCAGGGAATGAATCATCAATTTCAATTTTATCTATGACTACCTGATTTCCCTCAAGACTGGATAGGTGTTATGGGACCTGATTTTCACATTATTTCCTGTCTTTGACCTCAAATTCAAACTCTTGCATAAGTAGCACCCATATGATTAGCCTTGGTTTAGCATCCTTCTTCACCATCAAATATCTCAAGCAACCGTGGTCAGTATGAACCACCACTTCGGTTCCCAACAAACAAGCACAAAACTTCTCAAATGCATAGACAACCGCGAGAATTTCTTTCTCTGTAACAGTGTAATTCTTCTGTGCCCCATTTAATACCTTGCTCGCATAGTAAATGGGGAGAAATGATTTTTCTTTGCTCTAGCCAAGCACAGCCCGAGGTGCCACTCTACTTGCGTCACACAAAATTTCAAATGGCATAGACTAGTCTAGAGCAACAATAACTGGGGCAGCCACCAGTTTCTCCTTAAGGCATTCAAATACCTTTATGCAATCATCATCAAATACAAACTTAGCCTTCTTCTCCAATAGCTTGCAAAGTGGATTTGCTACTTTGGAGAAGTCTTTAATAAACTGGCGGTAGAATCCAACATGACCCAGGAACTATGCACTCCCCTCACTAAGATAGGAAGGGGTAGTTTCTCTATAAACTCTACTTTTGCCAGATCGACCTCAATCCTCTTGGCTGAAATTCGATGTCCAAGAATAATGCCTTCCTTCACCATGAAGTGGCATTTATCCCAGTTCAGCACAAAATTGAATTCCTCGTATCTCTTAAGTGCTCAACTCAGGTTCACTAGACATAGTTTCAAATGAATCACCCACTATAGAGAAATCATCCATGAACACCTAAAGTGTGTCCTCCACCATGTCATAGAAAATCGACATTATGCACCGTTTGAATGTGGCAGGTGCATTACATAAACTGAACGACATTTGCTTGAATGCAAACGTTCTATACGGGCATGTAAATATGATTTTCTCCTGAGGTTCTGAGGCAATAAAAATCTGATTATATCCCGAATACCCATCTAAAAAGCAATACCAAACCCTTCCTACTAAGCGATCAAACATCTGATCCATGAAGGGCATTGGAAGTGATCTTTCAATATCCACGAGTTAAACTTCTGATAGTCCATGTACATTCACTACCCAGTCACTGGTCTAAGCGGAATCAACTCGTTCTTCTCATTAGCAACTATAGTCATGCCCTCTTATTTGAGCACACATTGCACGGGGCTCACCCACTTGTTATCGAAGATAGAGTACACTACCCCTGCATCAAGCCATTTAATAATCTCCTTTTAACCACTTCTTGCATCGGTGGGTTTAATCTGTGTTGATGCTCACTAGTTGGTGTGCACTCTTTCTCTAGCTGAATTTTATGGGTGCAGATACCCGATGGAATATAAATAATATCGGTAATTGTCTTTCCTATAGAGCTTTTGTATCTCCTAAGCACAGAGATAAGTGTTTCCACATGCTGCTCACCCCAGTCTACTACAATGATCACAGGTAAGGTGTTTCCACTACCTAGAAACACATACCGTAGATGGACCAGCAGCTCTTTGATAGCGCTCAACTTACACGTCAATTTAGTGCAAGGCGGTCGTCGTTAATATATTTACCCAAATTTTGGAGTCGGGGTCGAATCTCCAGGGAACAATGTGAGTGGCGATTAAACTAATTTGAAACTATAGCTACATGTACAATTCAAACAGAAGACACAAAAAGATAAAATGGGAGTTTTGGAGATTAGCAAATAATTGTTGGTCACTTTAGTTTCAGTGTTTGTAATCAAGAGTTTATGAAAAATCAAAATTAAGTTCACTATGGGTTTTGGTACTTGACAGATGCTAATAGTGATTCAAGATTCTCACGATAGGTAGGAACAACAGATTGTCTTTATCAAAGGTATGCCTAAATGTCTCTTGACCTACTTAAGCATTTAATTACCTAATCCTCTCGGACTTAGGGAATTTATATTCACTGACCTGACTTCACCTCAGGTTAATTAACGTTGTTACAACGTTAATTATTAAACGAAAGGTTGCTAGCTTCCAAGTCCCTGTCAATAATTCACTTCCTACTATAGTTGATTTTTTATCTCAAGCAAATCAAAGCAGGTGCTATCTATCGTTTGCAATCAATAGACAATAATTAAAACCTCAGAATTATCAATGAGTCCTATTACCTTTAGAATCTTGAACACTTAGCAACTTACCAAGACCTAACCAATAGATCCCATAATTCGGGTTAAAGGGATTTAGCCACTCATAATGTAATAATCGATAAAATAAATTGAATTCATAATTTGAAAGATGAACTTACAGCAAGATGAATAGCAATGAGTGTTTCTCAGATTAGATCAAAGTAGAAATCTCAAAATATTGATGATAATCTCTTCAAAGTTAACTGTAAACTTATATCAAAAGCTAGAGAGCAAACACGTGAAGTTCAAATGCAGAATGTCGAGTACCCCCCCCCCCCCCCAAGAAAACCCTAAACAATACTTTAAATAGTTTACCCTAATTATGGAAGCAGAATCACAGAGTTCAGTAATTTCTCGAATAGGTTATGACATTTTGTTACGCTTTATCAGGAGTCTGACGACTTATCACAGATGTCGTCAGCTCCTCTTTGCTGTTGACATTCGCTGCCTTAGGCTGACAATGAATCGTGATGGCTTATTAGATCTTTGATGACTTACACAGATGTCGTCGATGATTTACTTCAGCTCTCATGCTCTGCCTTAAGCTAACGACGATCTTGACGGCTTATCACAACTCCGATGGCCTATCACATGTCATCGTCACTTCTTCTAGCTGAATCCCATTCTCTGTTTAAGCTGACGATGAAGCTGATAACTTATCAAAGTACTGACGACTTATCAAGAATGTCGTCAGCTACACTTCTTTTCTATTTTCTTCAGATTTCAACTCTTTTACTTTCATCATTATTGGTTCTCTTGCCTCTAGACTTCCACTGCAAAATCAAAGATAAAATAATCAAAAACGATAAAAGTTGTTTAAGACTTTGCAATTATTCTTAGTTGAAAGACTCAAATATGTTAGCATCTACTCACACATCAACACCCTAAACATAAAACAATTGCTTGTCCTCAAGCAACTAAAACACAACTAAGAGAATACAAAGTACATTTGGCAGTCAATTATTTATATTATCTCAAAACCATCTTTACCTTCTCCAAGGTCAATTAATTCCAAATCAACTGTGTATGCTACTGAAGAACAACAATGGGACACACAGGAATCAAGATATGGCATCAATTCAACAACAACAACCATGCATGTATCAAGCTTACATTACCCATACATGTTAGCAACTAGCTACGTAACCAGTGTGCCCTCATTACAAAGAAGTCCCACTTCACTTATATTAGACATTACATATGTAACCATGGGGACAATCACCAGACACTCACTCTCAGAATGAAGTTCCAATCAATGTATACCGAATACCATAGGTGTGCCCTTATTTTCATTACCAAGACTTTTAGACAGGTCAGCTAGGATCACTATAGGTCTTCTCTTTGGCTTGTAATGTAGGCTAGGGGATCGTGTGATACTCAATGATATTTAGTGACTAAGCCTCCTTGACACTACACTAGCTTCTGGGGTCTCACTCATTTACCTTTTTCTATTCTTCTCTTTTCTTGATCACACTTATTCAGGATGGGTGCGATTCTTTTCTACAATCACTTCTTTTTTTTTCACAACTTTTCTTTTTTTGCTCTTTTCCACCGCACCCAGCTTTTTATTCTTTTCTTTTACACTACCTTTCTTCATACTCATTTTACATTACGCACCCCTATGATAGCCACCCTCAACTTAGGCCATTTGCCTAAGTCAAGGTGCACAGTGTCCATGGAGGACCAGGGCCAAAACAGGTTTATTATGATATAAAAGTAGGACGGTGATAGGTATCATAAAAAAATAGGCATTCAGGCTCAAAATCAGGATCAAGGGATATTATTTACACATGGAAAGTTATTTAGGCTAAAAGTGGACTAATATCAACAACGACCTATGATCCTTTTCTAACCGCTATCCTACAACCAAGGCAAGACCAATCGGGCAAGTTCTAGATTTAACACACAATAGGAACTAGGTAGTATCTCACACACACATGGCACAAAGGTACATCACAAGCTACTACCCATTCGGTTCATGCAATTGTTAGCAGTGATTATCATGTCACTAGTACTAATGCCATAACAAGATGTACAGTGGTCACACATAAATGTATATCACACAGTTATAAAATAAACCATTGGAGAGGTGTTTAAAAATTAACAAAAACATGTTAAATGCCTAAGGTACTTGTCTTTCTCCTAGTCAACTACAACATTTTACAACAAATCACAATATGCCTAAACATGCTGGCTCTACTAGGAGTAAGACTCCGGGGAAAAGAGGAACAACAACAAAAATCCCAAGAGGACATCAACACCCACAAGTAGTCCCACCCTCAACTTAAAATCATGCAATGTCCCCAATGCGTAAAACTAAAATAAAAGAGTTAGAAACATACCTGTGGCACCATGGGTGTGAAGATCTGATGTCAATCACATAATATGAATACAAATAACAAAATACCTTGGGTTGCCTCCCAAGTAGCACCTGATTTAATGTCGTTGCACGACCCAACTCAGTTTTTTCCTCCACCTTGAGGATATGAATTTCATTCCCAACTTAGAGTCCATCTTCTTGCCTCGATCATAGGGGGTGGTACAAAAATTAAGAAATCGAGTAATAGATTGAGCATGGTAAACCACTCGGCCTTAAAGTGAGGTGTGTTTTTATGTTGCTTGTCTAATGTAACATCAAGAATATAGGACTCTTGTTCCCCATCTTTACACTCTTCTACTATTTTAAATAATTCTATAGACAAGATATCATCTAAACATAATGTAGAAAAGTGCTTTGAATGAGGCCCAATCAATCCTACTTCAAAATTTACACTATCTACTATACACTCACTTTTATTCACCTTCTCGACATATTCACTTCGCATTGGGCTAGAGTTTTTATTAGAGATTTTCTTGGTTTCTTGTTTTGACTCTAGATGGACATATAGATGCACATCACATAGTTACCAGATAGACAATTGGAGAGGTATTTATCATTCCAAGAAAAATCAACAAAAATATGTCAACTGTCCTAGATACTTATTTTTCCCCCAGTTAACCACAACACATCACAAAACAAACACAATACGCCTAAACATGACGGCTCTACTAGGAACAAGACTCTGGGGAAAAGAGGCACGACAAAAAAAACCCCAAGAGGACATCAACACCTACAAGTAGCCCCACCCTCAACTTAAAATCATGCAATGTACCCAATGCGTCAAACCAAAACAAGAGAGTTAGAAGTATACCTGTGGCATCATGGGTGTGAAGATCTGATGTCAATCACATAATGCAAATGCAAATGCAAACAACAAAATACCTTGGGTTACCTCCCAAGCAGCGCCTGATTTAATGTCGCGGCACGACTAGGTTATCTTGACTACTCAGAATTCATCAAGATACCTTGAAAGTGCTTCATCCTTTATCCCTCCACTTAGATGATTTGAATCATTGGCCTATCTTTCGATCTTTACATCTTTTAGGTGCGTTGGGCAAATGTGAGAGCATGATAAGGAAAGTTCTATCACGTCACTTTGAAGACTTGAACCGCTTGCCTAATTTTGCATTGAACTTTTGTGTGGACTCATTTGGCAATGGTGAGAATCTTAAAAAGCCATTAAATAGACATCGATCTTTAAGCTTCTTGTCCTTCTAGATTGGGGTTGTATTATACCCTTTCGGAAAGACAAACTCCAAAATATAGGAATTTTCCTCCTCATTTCAAAAATTCATCATTTGCTTGGGTGATTGACTTTCATCATATCCACCAAGCATAATGTTGAAAAGTTATTCGAGTGAGGTCTTCTCCCTAATTTTGGAGTTGCATCCTTCTCGACCTCTTCACCCTGATTGGGCTAGAGTCTTTATAAGAAATTGGCTTGGTTTCTTCTTTTGCCTCTAGCACCATTTCCTCAATCTTGGCATCATCTCTCATAGTTGGTTTAGTTGGTTGGGAAATCACTGAGGGTTGCTCAACATGAAGCTCAACATCAGTATAGGGTTCTTGCTCTTCATCTTCACACTCTTCTATTATTTTAAATGATTCCATAGACAAGATATCATCTAAACATAATATAGAAGAATGCTTTGAATGATTGACCTCTATATCCATCTCTTCATGAATGATTGGCTTCATGTTTTGATGCATATCACATACTATATCATACATTTCTTTCTGGAGATCCAATATTCGTTGAAATATAGCTTCAATGCCACTCTCTCCGATGCTTCATTCTTCCTTTTCTTAACCATAAGACCTATTAAACTCATAAGAAGAACTAGAATTTGGGTCAGCGCAATAGGGGGGCATTTGCGCAATCACTCTAATGTCCATTTTGACCACCACATAAAGAAAAATCATACTCCCAGTAGGATGGAAATAGTGCACACATCTCTCTCTGGGGAGCATATCTACTATCTTGATGAAAGTGAGGTCCATCACAATATGGACATGGATCATCAAGATAAGATTTCCAACCACCAAACTCATGTTCATTCCACGATGCCATAGTAATAAGTAAACTAAAATAAAAATCTACCTAACACAAAAAATAAAAGAAAACTAAAAATAAATATTTCCAAGTTTGAATTCAAGCAAGTAGACTAAAATTCCAAACCAACTCAATACGCCAAATTGTTCCCCAGTAACGGCGGCATTTTTTATAACGCTCAACTTACACGTCAATTTAGTGCAAGGCAGTCGTCGTCAATATATTTACCCAACTTTTGGAGTCGGGGTCGAATCCACAGGGAACAATGTGAGTGGCGATTAAACTAATTTAAAACTATAGCTAGAAGTTGAATTCAAACAGACGATACGAAAAGATAAAATGGGAGTTTTCGAGATTAGAAAATAATTGTTGGTCACTTTAGTTTCAGTGTTTGTAATTAAGAGTTTATGGAAAACCAGAATTATGTTCACTATGGGTTTTGGTACTTGCCAGATGCTAATCGTGATTTAAGATTCTTACGAAAGGTAGGAACAACAGATTATCTTTATCAAAGTTATGTCTAAATGTCTCTCGACCTGCTTAAGCATTTAATTACCTAATTCTCTCGGACTTAGAGAATTTATATTCACTGACCAGACTTCACCTCAGGTTAATTAACCTTGTTACAACGTTAATTATTAAATGAAAGGTTGGTAGCTTCCAAGTCCCTGTCAATAATTCACTTCCTACTATAGTTGATTTCTTATCTCAAGTAAATCAAAGCAGGTGCTATCTATCATTTCCAACCAATAGACAATAATTAAAACCTCAGTATTATCAAGGAGTCCTATTACCTTTAGAATCTTGAACACTTAGGGGCCGTTTGGTAGAGTGTATTGAAAAAAATAATGCATGTATTAATTAATGTGTATTATGAATACCTTGTTTGGTACAATTTTTAGTCAATGTATAACTAATGCAAGCATTAGTTATACACTCTATTGTGTATTAAGCTGTGTATTATTAATACCACCCATTTTCTATGTAGTAGTAATACAAAGTCTTTAAAACATGCATTAACTTATTAAATGACCTTAATACTCCTCAATTTTCCTCTCAAAATATTTCACCATTCCTTTTCCTGCCATTTTAATTTGCAATAGTGAATTTTTTCAAATATTTTACAATTTTTCCCCACCATTTTAAACTACAACAATGAATAATTGATTTAAATAGTTGTAACATATTTCTGCTTTGGTTTGAGGGTTTTTAAAAAGATTAGAAAAAAATTGAGACTATTTCTTAATTTTACGTTATATATTTTATTTTTGTTTCGACTATGTTAATCCGCTGGCATAATATTTCATGTGCTAAGACGAAGGTCTTGCAATTAATCCGAAACTTCTATAAACTAGTTTAAAAATACTAATTATATTTGAGATGACAAAAAAATTTTGTTGCAAAAAAGTGTACAAAATCAAAGAAGGGTATTTTTGTAAACAAACATTTCTTTTATAGAAATTATGTAAGATGTATTATTTCTTATACATCAAACCAAACAATGTATAAGAAATAATACATGCATAATTAATAAAAGCATAAGTAATACATGCATTACTAATGGAAGCATTACTAATACACTATATTTTGAATTGATCTTATACACTCTACCAAACGACCCCTTAGCAACTTACCAAGACCTAACCCATAGATCCCATAATTCGGGTTAAAGAGATTTAGCCACTCATGATGTAATAATCGACACAACAAGTTGAATTCATAATTTGAAAGATAAATTTACAGCAAGATGAATAGCAATGAGTGTTTCTCAGATTAGATCAAAGTAGAAATCCCAAAATATTGATGATAATCTCTTCAAAGTTAACTGTAAACTTGTATAAAAAACCAGAGAGAAAACACGTGAAGTTCAAGTGCAGAATGTCGAGTACCCCCTCCCTCCCAAGAAAATCCTAAACAATACTTTAAATAGTTCACCCTAATTATGGAAGAAAAATCACAGAGTTCAGTAATTTCTCAGAAAGGTGACGACATTTTGTAACGCTTTATCAGGAGTCTGACGACTTATCACAGGTGTCGTCAGCCTATCTTCGCTTTTGACATTTGCTTCCTTAGGCTAACGATGAAGCGTGATGGCTTATCAGATCTTTGACGACTTATCACAGATGTCGTCGATGATTTACTTTAGCTCTCATTCTCTGCCTTAAGCTAACGACGATCTTGATGGCTTATCACAGCTCCGACGGCTTATCACATATCGTCGCCACTTCTTCTAGCTGAATCCCATTCTCTGTTTAAGGCTGACGATGAAGCTGATAACTTATCAGAGTGCTGACGACTTATCAGGAATGTCGTCAGCTACACTTCTTTTCTATTTGCTTCAGATTTCAACTCTTTTACTTCCATCATTGTTGGTTCTCTTGCCTCTAGACTTCCACTGCAAAATCAAAGATAAAACAATCAAAAATGACAAAAGTTGCTTAAGACTTTGCAATTATTCTCAGTTAAAAGCCTCAAATGTTTTAGCATCTACTCACACATCACTTTTTCAGCTTCAACACCGGTGGCTCTTCAATAGATGGTTTAGCCAGTGGTGTTGGACAATTTTTGAGGTCCAAATCCAGCTTTTTAAGAGCATATGAATATGATCCCATTCCTGTCAATGCACATATTGTCTCCTCATATTCTTCGATACCTTCACTATCGAAGTTCATCAACACTGCAACCAAAGTTTCTACAACAAATTTTTCCTTAATCAGCACCTCTTACTTAACTTCATAATATACATCGACAATGGAGAATAAACTCATCTCTTTGTTCTACTTCATCAACTGGTAGATATCAAATCAAACTACCTCATTATTGAGCCTGAACTGCAGCTCATTTACCCACAAGTCAATCAACACACTCTCAATTGCGAGAAAAGGTCAACCCAAAATTATAGGTACCTCAAAGTCCACCTCGCAATCTAGGATCACGAAGTCAGCAGGGAATATAAAACTGGCTACTTTCACAAGCACATCATATAATATACCAACTGTCATCTTCACTGATCGGTCTTCCATCACAAGTTTCATGTTGGTAGGCTAGGATTTCCCAAACCCAACTTCTTGTAAAATGCCAGTGGTATCAAATTAATACACTCCCCAAGATCACACAGAGCCTTTGCAAAATCCAATGATCCAATAGTACATGGGATAGTGAATGCTCCCAGATCCGCTTTCTTTTTCACTAAAGATCTCGTAGAAATAGAACTACAATGGTGAATATTTTACACTAGTTCATAGCTCACCATTCTCTTCTTTGTGACAAGATCTTTCATAAATTTAGTGTAGCTAGGCATTTGTTCCAGTGCCTCCACTAAAGGCATATTTATAGTCAACTATTTTAGCATTGCCATGAACTTGCTAAACTTTGTGTCATCCACCTTCTTATTTAATCGATGGGGAAATAGAGGAAGTGGCTTTGGCATAACAGTAACCACTGTTTTCTCTTTGTTTCCCTTATCTTTTTCTAACTCATCAACCTGCTGATGGTTAGATGAAACCCTATCACTTTCCAGTTTCTCAGACTCCACTGGACGTTCTTCTTCTGCTTTCACATCCAACTCTACCACATCATCAATTAGAGGTTTTCCCACAGAAGGGCACGTTAATACTTTACCAATATGGGTGGTAATCGCCATACAAGAACATCATTCTGAGGGTTTTGCACTGTGTCACTCAATAATGTATCACTCTTTCTCTAATTAAATATCGCAGATAACTAGTTTATCTGATGTTCCAGTTCCTTGATAGAAGTTGAATGTGAGTCAACTAACTGACTCATAGATGATAAGTCACTCTTCATTTCTGTTACACCATTGTTAGTTGTCTCCACCCCTTTTAGAAACTTCGGCATCAGGTCCTCCGTAGATATTTTTCGTAAACTAGTAGAAGTAGTACAAAATTCCCAAGAGGTACATACAACCCACTCCTGTCATTCTTGTTTTTTTTATTCCCTTTATCACGATCTCTGTAACCAGATTTATTATAGTAGTTCCGATCTTGATTTCCTTATCTATTGCCTCAAAAACTCCTCTGGTTATTCAGATAGTTAGCCTCCTCCTCAAAATTGGACTCGGCTCCCCTTCTTTGCAACCCCACAACCTTCACCTTTTCTATCTTCCCAGATAGTAGATGCTTGGTGAGTAAGTCCATCTGAGTCTTCATGTGAGCCATGTCTTGATATCACTCTTCCTCTCTTCTTTGTTGTTGAGCTGTCATACCACTAGACACAGTAGGGTTTGCTACCTCAGAATCCCTGGTATGCCAAGCTCTACTCTGTTTAGTCATTCTATCAAGCATTTTTGAAGCTTTAGGAAAAGTAAGCTCCATAAATTCTCCACCTGCAGCATTATCCACCATTGGCTTTGTCATAGAGTTCAAGGATCCATACAAAGTATCTATCAAATGTACATCAGTCATTTTGTGGTTGGGGCATTGCATTAACTTTTTATTGAATCTCCCCCATGTCTCATGAAGAGCTTCGCTCAGAAGTTGCCTAAAATTATTTATCTCATCCCTCAACTATAACATTTTAGATGGCGGAAAGAACTTTTCTAGGAAAGCTCCTTTCAACTGTCTCCAGTTTGTTATAGAATCAGGAGTCAACCCATTCAACCACAGTATTGCCTTCCCAGACAAAGACAAAGGAAAGAGTCGTAGGGATTGCATTCTGTCCTACTCCCGGATTATCAAAAGATTTCCAAATAGTGATGAAGTTCACTAGATGTATATTTAAGTCATCGCCTGGAAGTCCACCAAACAACCCTTTAAGATTAAGCAACTGAATCATGGTGCTTGTAATGTTGAACTTAGCTCCAGGTGCCAAAGGTGGAGAGATAATAGCTCCAGTCGCCCCTGCTCTATCCATATAATCCTTATCATCATCGAGATTAAATCCATATCTTGGCGGTCTGGTCTACCTCTGAATGGACGGTTTCTGTTCACAGGTGCAGCTACACCCTCTGCACGGCTTTTGTCATCCTGATAAATCAAATCATCGTCTCCCAGGTCTTCATCATCTGGGTTAGGCTCCCAAACTAGTCGACCTTTGTTTTGTTAATTCACTTGAGCTCTAGCCAAGGTGACTAACCTCTCTCCTTCTTGTTGATCTTCTATTATGCTGATTAATTAAGGTTTTGGATAAAATGGTAATAGTGGTTCTCCTAACCTCCTCATACGTGGCATGAAAAGTAAATATCTTGTAACGATCAAAAACAACAAATAAAAGTAAAATTAAAAAACTTGACCAAATGTCAATTAACACTCATAAACTTAATTGACAACCGCATTCCTCGGCAGCAACGCCAAAATTTGATATGCCCAAATTAAAACTCTCGTTAGAAAGCGTAAGTAGTCATTGTCAAATATAAATCCAACTACGTTGGGGTCAAATCCCACAGGGAATACTATGTAAACTAAGCGTTATGATTATTTGCCCCCTCACACCGGATCTGACCACCGGTGAATGGAGAGCAAGCCCCAATAGTCATGGATGCTGCCGCCGCTCCCTTCCTCTCTTTCTTCGTGGCTAAAAACCCCATGACTTTTGGATCCCGGTGGTCCGAGACAACTACCACCAAGAAGCCTCCGCCACTACTACCTTCTTACTCTCCGTTTAACCGCTGGCTCACCGGAGGTGATGACCAGCGAGTTTCCAGCTCCAAATCTGGTAGCCTGCTGCCTCCCCCTCCTTTCTCTCTCTCCCTCTTTCCCGCCGGCGAACACCACCAGTCGGTGAACCCTGTCACTACTCCGGCCAAATCTGCGATACCGACCACAAGTTGATAGGATATTTGAACTCTTAAACTTTTATATCATTTTCCATTTTGCCTTATGAAGTTTTACCTATTTTACTTGATTTTTTTCTAATGTTTCTTGATGTGAGGCTTCTCATGAATTTTTAATTACTAGTTTTACGACACGTGCGTTGCACGTGATTCTTGAGACATGTTGGTAAAAGCTTCGTCAACTAATATTATAGTCCGATAAGCCCCTTCACGCTTTGAATTACCATACCTTCTTATAGGGTCTAGCTGAATTACCATGACTTTTATTGACCATATAGATGAATACTTTTATAGCTTGCTAATTGGAATAACCGTAGTACTACAATTGAAAACGACTATCGGCCTCGATGTCTATCTCCTACAAATTAGTTCAAGGAAACAATGACATTGCTAGTTATTTCACTAAAATTGAATGGATCTGGGATAAATTAGATGGCTCCTAAAGAAAAGATGCATCGCAGCTGTGGTAGAAAGATGAAAATTATGAAATCTAAAGAGTACGAGAGGCTTATTAAGTTTCTTTTAGGGTTAAATGAAACCAATGCTCTAGCATTATCCTTGTCCCACAAAATTATTGGGTACCAGTTGTTATGCTAAAATGTTCCAAGAACACTCTTAATAAGGGGTGATATTGTCCGCTATAGGCTATTTTCGTACATTTTCTCACAAACTCCTGACACCATAAAGAGTATCCAACATCTTATAAGTAACTCCTTTTCCTTTTTAACTATCAATGTGGGACTTTCTTCGAACATCCAGCGAATACAACTTTGATACTAAAAAAGATATTATTTTTTATATTTTGTCTTATAAACAAGGCTTCTCTGAGTGAGAACCAAAAACTATGATAACCCCTTATCTATGCGACTTTGGCAGGCAGAAAGTTATACGACATATGTTGCCTCGAGGATGCAAGTATCCGATAAAACAATCATAGGTGTGTCAACTGGACTCGCACACCACCATTAGAATAAAAGATATAGCAAATACCAGATATAACTATAAATGTCACAGTTTCTCCACTTGCAAGTTTCGTCAAATTGCAAATTGGGTACCCACCAAGTCATCATGCCTAGCAATTTCAAATAATGTAAAATAGTTTCCAAGACATTGTCAATTTTTTATACATTACTAATAACATTGAACCCATTTACTACTGCTTTTTATGAGTTTTAAAATACATTATTTAAAAATTGAAGCAGTTAAAATTATTTCAGTTTGCTAGTTTATCACATGAATAGTCTGTGTCATTTCTGATTTGTTCAGGCTCATATATGTTCTTTATTATGTATTTGTGTTCACTTATTTTCTTTTAATGCGACAACATGTGAGTCTTTGTTGTGGTAAAAGCATGTTATTCTGACAAGATAGAGCTACAATGATTGGTTTCTACTGAAGTAAATTATCTTCATAACAGAGTTAAAGTAGGATTGTGAGATGTTATACACAAGTCTCATAGTAAAGAAGGTGGCAATTAGAACAAATTTCATTCAAAATTTAAATTCAAAAGGCATACATAATCATAATGTTAGTAGATAAATGAATATATTCGCATTCATTATTTTATGATGGATGTAGCAAAGTTTATGTTCAAAGTTCGATTCTTAGCAAAGTTTCTGTTCAAAGTTTCTGTTAGAACCAGATATTGAATCCGTATTTTGGATATGTCTATAAGCGTCTGAACTGTGAGCACCTCAGGTAGTTTAATTGATGTATCAAAGAGGAGCAAAATTAAGTGTCATAAACCACAAAGTCATAAAATTATTTAAGGATGCATAAATATGTAGCTGGACAAATATTCTAGGGGGTTAGATGTGTATGTTTTCGACACATTTTACCCATCGGCGTAATCCTAGTAGAAGTAAGACAGGTGGGATTATGAAATAAGATAGTCAAACCTCCGTAAATAAATGTGAATCATACATTGTGTCATAAACAATTATATTCTCTTGTTGTATTGTTGTAAGGTGCACGAAGGTTCAGCAGAATCGATGAGTAACATTTTAGTAAAGAAGATTATTGGAGGAGCATATCGTATGACAAAAGGTTTATTTGGGAACAATTTGGAGAGGAACACAACTGCTAATACATAAGAGGCTAACTGGTGACTGCGATTTTTTATTTATTTTTTTGCTTTTTGGGCTCTTATCGATTAATGAAATTCTACAACAAGGTCAAAAAAAAAAAAATTATAAAGTTAACGATGGAAAGGTTCAACATAAGTTTAAGACTTTTCTCTTACATAACAATCGAAACTGGCATACAAGGACAAACACACGATAAGATACATAGGATATACAGATAAAAAGGATCAGCAATTCAAAATCTATAAAGCTCACGAGGCCTCAAGTTTACAAATAAAGAACTATTCAGAAGTTTATGGAACCAGCCAAGCTTGTAAACTTCATGATATCAAAGACAATATCGTCATTTGCAGCCTTGACAGCTTTGACATCTTTATGTGTGAAGACTCCTGCTTGAGTCATCACCAACTCTACATACTTTAGTCCTACGTGAAACTCTGCTATTAATTTGGATCATCAAAAAGACGAAAGTTATTACTTCTATTAAATACTTCATGAAGGTCATCGATTTATTACAAAGATAAAAGCTATTACTGCCATTAAATTCTGCATGAAGGTCATCGATTTATTACAAATCATTTCTTAACAATTCGATAATGTAATCGAAGGTTGTAGCATCTGAAGGTGGACTCAGTTGCACTTTAATCTTGATTAGATGAAATTTGATAACATAATAGGAACTTCATTAATTGACAACTGCACCGCCAATGCTATTAGAGGTAAATATGCCCGACTATATTAAGTGTTTTATCTTTAACTACATAAATATTGTTTGTACAAACTTGACAATGATCAAAAGTAGACCAGTTTTATGCCTTATGATAGGAAGTCAACAGAGCACAAATATTGGCGAAGCTTTTTGAATTAAATCTCATCGATATACAAACATAGGTTGCATTGGGATGGTTGGGATCCCACCACCCTTAATCATAGGTATTCGGTTCGGCCCTGAAAATGAAAACATCTTATTGTTAGAAATTGGCTCATCAATGCATGAATTTAAATTAGTAAGGCCCTAATGTGGGTTTTGTACGTTGAGTGAAAAACAAATAAAATAAAATAAAATCTCATTGGTACGTCGAAGAATTCCTATCATAATTATTAAGTAGTACAACATATATAGTTAAGGCCACACATGAATTCACTCGTGAATATATCTTAAACATGCAATGATGTTGATCAATGAAATTAATACAATATAATCCACTGATATCAACTTAGTTAAATAGCTAAAATTACAAAGTTGGGTGTAGCTGCAAAGCAGAAGCACGTGAATTATTAGTCTTTCTAATCAATGCTAGACTCGTTCCTTGTGATAAAGTTCAAAATTGAATTTGCAGGTAATGATAGCCTGAATATCAGGAATAAACAGGTATTTGAAGTACCAAATGCAATATCTGTATGATCAATTTTTACTAAATTGTGGTGGTTATAACAATCAAACTATCAAACAATGACCACTTCCGCTAGCAACATCCAAAGCAGTGCCACCTTTCTCATTTTGCTTACATAACAAACCTTTTAAGATTTTATTTTCAAACTTCTAAACATTATAAAAAAAACCCATCACACTATGAGATAGCAAACTGTATGAATCTTAAGTGATTAGTTTTGATAGTTGCATCTAACAATACATAGATAATTATTCAAAGTTTTCTTATTAAGCTTAGTAGCTTAAACTTTTCCTAATCGTGGTAGTTGGCAGATATACAAGTAGTAACTAAGAAAATCTTCAATTTGCTTCTTTGTGCATTTCACCTTTGCAGAGCTTTGGGAAGTAAAAGATTGTCATCACTACTATCTTGAAATCAGCACAGAAACTGCAATTATAACATATTAAACATGCTATTGCTCTCTTATATATCTTTATCTTTTAACGATAATATAGCTTAGAGTATCTAAAAGTGTATGTTTCAATTTTTTTACTGAAAAACTTCTATTAAAGGTCGGAGAAGAACAGACATGAACAATGTCAAAGTTGGTCATAACAACAACAATCTTAAATTTTACCTTTGGATCAGGTGTGCCAACAAGTATAAATGAAGGAAAAAGTACCAATTTTTAACAAATAATTTGAAAAGAACCACCTATCTCGTTAACCATAAGGATTGTGGATGCATCTATCAGCCAAACATCCAAAGCAAAAGACTAAAGTTCATGATTTTCTGATAGAATGTTTGCAGCTAAACAAACAAACTTTTTTAAAAAACATGGCCAAACTCAAGTTTTTTCATTTACTGAGAAAACAGGAGCTCAAAACCCTTTACAGTCAGGAGAGTTGAGAGTTAGCTTGTTTTATTGATGATTTACTATCTGTCTTATTCATTTCAGCAGAATTATGAATTTCTAACATAGTCTGTTGTTTTCTGATTCAGCAGATCTATACTCTTTTTTGATGTCTAGATTTTGAACAAATAGCTATAAGCGTTGAACTCTTGAACGAGGATGGGTCTTTGGAAGAATCTAACAACTGCCAAATCAACTTGGTGTCTTGTAACCATGTTCAAGTGTGGGTATGTTGCTATATCATTTGTTACCTGAAGAGAAATCTTTAGCAGCCAAATCAAGGGGGTGTTGTTAACCACACTGTGTTAGTTACTAACATGCTGTTCAGTTTAGTACTCCGTTATTGCAAACGAAAGCATCCTTTTTTATTTAAAGTTGCTAAATGTTCAAGTAGAACAGAGAAGCATTGGTAAGAAAGTCATTGTGAAGATTTAATGTTAGTTTGACTATTAAACAAAAGAATCCATAGGTGTGTCAACAGATTAAATTGCACGGTAGTAGGAGATTGGAATTAAAAGGTATAAAACTTACAAATCGTTTCAAGGGAAGAAAATTTGCCGACAGAAAATCAAATCTGTAATTGTGAATAGTAATTAGCGGCACTGACAGAGATAGAAATCTGCGAGCAAAAGAAATGCCAAACATAGTTACAAGTAGTCAGTTGTTGTTTTTTCTAAAAAAAAAAGACGGAAAAGGACAACATATATATGTTTAAGCCTTGTCTCTTACATAACAATTCAATCTGATAACAGTTGTTAGTTTTTAATAGAAAAATCACAGATAACACAATGAAGACACTATCTAGTTTACAACAGAAAATGAAGTAGGAGAATGGAAGAAAATGATTTAGGGAGAAAACTTATTCAGAGAGTTCAATTTCAGTTTCTTGCCTATCTTGCCTTCTTGTTCTTGAAAGAAACCCTAGTTTGATCTTGATTTTGAGAGTGAAGGAAGTTTTTGATGTTGTAACTGATGGAAATTGATTAATAACATGTTAGGGTGTAATTAAATCCATTGGAGAGGTTTTCTGAAGGGAAAAAAGTACCAAAACAACCATTTTAAAAAATCATATTTTTGAGATTAGGGATGGCCGATGGATGGCCCGACGGACCGTCACGGGCCCGAAGAACCGTCCCCAGAACCGTTGCTGCATTTTCAGTGACTGAGTCGCTGTTTTTGGGGTGACGGGCCCCGTGACGGGCCGTCGCTCCTTAGGCAGCCTGATACCTTATTGTAAAACGGGCATAAATTTTTACTCCAGTATAGGATTAAGGCGAAACTAGTGGCGCTGGAAAGAGGATTCAAAGAAATTTCATTTGATATATAGTAGGCTCTCTAATTCGTTATATACAAAAAGTTATGATCGATTAAAGTTGACCCAAGTTTAGACGCTCACCAAAGCTCAATCGATAGGAAGACTTTCAACGCGTTCTTGAGTTAAAAGGGAACTCTATGATCTCAATTTATGCTCAAATAGATTTCCAAACTATATAATTGATTAACACACTAAATTCACATTGGATCTATGATTTTTGGAACCTTTACGCGTAGAAATAACGATTTACGTTCCAGCCCGAAATGTAGGGTGTTACAATTGCTCTCACTTATGTTGTATAAAAGTATATTATTTTGGATTGCTCTACATACCAGTACATCTGTATTGACCCCCTATATTTCAGGATCTGAGGCATAGTCCCGGGGTCCCACTAAGCAGTAGATTGGTATGTCAGAGATTTGTAGTTGGTGAGCCTCCTTTATTCCGGAAGGCCTAGTTATTAAACATTGTTAGTCATATATTGAGTTATGGTCCGACTGGGGGTCATGTCCCATTTTTTAGACAGATGTTGGTTTTCATGTTATTAGAGATTTTGTAGCCTGGTGTCATATGTTTTGAATGTTAAGCACTTCTTTCGAATTGTTCATTTAACTTATGAGATTGACCATGTTTCCGTATGATAATTTTTTGCTTTTCTTTATATTGCATGATCATTGTGCATGATTGCCAGATAGAGATGGGTGCCCGAGCTTTTATGGTTGGGAATACTCGTCGTGACCAGGGCCTCGACTCGAATCGTGATATAAAATTAACATGAAAATATGTCCCTTTTGAAAAAAAAAAAAATAACATCTTATAAAATTGAAACTAGGCAGAACTTAGCATAAAAATTTGATCCCCCTTGAAAATCATTTATATCTATATGATAAAGCTCACTGATTGTTTATCATGCTTATAAAATCAAGATAATCTAATTTGAATCTTTATAACCACGTAAAACTCATTTATTAATCAGTAAAATAACATAAACAAGCATAAAAATAATGTTATGACAACAAGAAAAAGAGAATTTCAAGACTTACGTGATAAATGAAATTTAAAAAGAGTCTATGTTAAAGCCACAAATCAGAAAATAAGCATCATATTCTCTATACAATAAAAAGGATATCACACAAAATTTAGTTATATCAACAAAACAAAGGTTATAAGTTCTTGGCACAGAGCCGCTTGGCCGCTACTCACACATCTAGAGTTCCGGATTGAATTAGGGAACGGAATTCAAGAGCAACAAAGGCCTTAGATTGGACTTCATCTATGAATAGAAGAGATTTTCTTTCTAATAGAGCTCATCACGATAATCATAACCTAACTCCAGGACTGCTACGAGCACTCATCCTTCTATTCAAAGTTTCCTTTCTCACTTGAAATTACCCCTATTGCATCGGATTTTTTGGCAATGATTTCAAAAGCATTACAATAGAGGGTCTATTGCAACTGTTTGAACCGTTGTTAAAAAAATTGTTGCCTTAGAATGATTTGGTATTAGAACCATTGCTGTTGTAGAATAACCGTTACAGTAGGATATCTTACAACAACGATTACTTTAACTGTTGTCATAAAGTAGCTATGGCTACACTTCATTGGGAAAAAAATCTATTGCGTCGGTTATTCTTCAACAACGGTTCTAACACCATAATATTTCACAAGTCGTCCAAAAAAATTAATAAATATAACAAAACCCTTTTCACATTTTTCATACAATATAACAAAATCGCTGGATTTCTCTCTCAAACGATTTCCTCCGACCACCATACCACTGCTCCGACCATCCAACCATCATACCACTGCTCTGACGACCGTACCACTTCTTCTTCGATCATTACCACTACTCCGACCACCGTACCACTGCAAAATATCATTTCGGAGTTGTTGCCGAAAGTCAGACCGTATCACTACTCCGACCGCCACTTCAATTTCATATCTTATATTTGCAATTCAATTTTCGAGCAATTTTGGGGTTTTCTTCAATTTGGTGATTTTAAGGTTAGTGTATTCTTCTAATTGATGATTTTGACCTAATATTTTGAGTTTCTATTTTGTGATTTTCTTCTTCTTCTCTTTGATTGCTGACCGAACATTTGGGGATGGATATGGATTTAAATTTGATATGCACTAATAATCCTATTAGTTGAACGTGGAATAGGAAAGAAATGATGGATGTGAACGCCTAGTTTTTTTTGTTTTTTTTTTTTAGTTGTATTATGAGATATTAAGTGTGATGAATCTTACTGCCTCATGTATTGTTGATGTTTGTTAACTGATTGTGCTCGGTTATGTATTTGAAAGAATCGATTCTCCATAATTATTTTTGTTAACTTAGCTTAGCACAATTTAGTAAACTATGTGCGATAGATAGATTAGAGATTGTTACTTTCATTTGCCCGATGAGTGGCTAGTTGTTGGAATGTACAACCTTATGGAACTGTTGGTTGTCGACTTGATTATTAAGGTGAAAAACGAAGCTTCTGTTCAGGAGATAAAGGAAATTTCTTTGTAGTTTTTATCATCGAATCTAGATGTTTTAGGGAAGGTCAAACGATCCTCCTCCTTTCTTCTCGGCAATGACTTGTTGAAGTGATGCTTTTTAATCTGTATTGTATATTCTATGTAACTTTCCTTTGGTACATATGTTACATAGAAATAGACTCTTGTTGAACATTTTGTTTATAAACATTACTTTAAGACAGTTTGGCTGGCTTGTCTTTCAATCTCCTTGCTCATATACAGTTTGTGCTCAATGGCACTAAGAAAGTGAATTGCTATTTTCCAATCTCTCTTTTGTACTAAGGGAAGAGAACAATGGGACGATGATCCCAACATACGTACCCAGACATTATGTAACACCCCAACTTAGGAAGGAGTCCCATATTGGCAAAACACAGGAGGGATGCTGGGTATATAAGTAGGCAAGCCTTACTCCCTAGTGACGTACTTTAAAGCTGTACGGGCCTGGGCCCAAAGCGGACAATATCACTAGGGATAAGGTGTAAGGGGTCTCTCGGGCCTTCGTGGTTTAGGATGCCCGTCGCGACTAGGGCCCCGGCTCGGGTCGTGACAGAATGGTATCAGAGCCTCTCCTGTGTCAGCCCTGTCGATGTGGGCCAGAGTTCAAACTGAGTTTAGGCGAATCCCGTTAAGGCGGGGCAAATTCAAATTGAGTTTAGGCGAATCCCGTTAAGGTGGGGCAAACCTCAGTCTTGAGTGTAGGCAAATCCCATTCGGTGGGGCAAACCTCAGCGAGGATGCTGAGTCTATAATGGGGGGTGTATGTAACACCCCAACTTAGGAAGGAGTCCCATATCGGCGCTGAATCTATAATGGGGGGTGTATGTAACACCCCAACTTAGGAAGGAGTCCCATATCGGTGAGTCTATAATGGGAGGGTGTATGTAACACCCCAACTTAGGAAGGAGGAAGGAGTCCCATATCGGTGAGTCTATAATGGGAGGGTGTATGTAACACCCCAACTTAGGAAGGAGTCCCATATCGGCAAAACACAGGAGGGATGGGGTGTATGTAACACCCCAACTTAGGAAGGAGTCCCATATCTGCAAAACATGCTGGGTATATAAGTAGGCAAGCCTTACTCCCTAGTGACGCATTTTAAAGCCATGCGGGCCTGGGCCCAAAGTGGACAATATCACCAGGGATAAGGGGTAAGGGGTCTCTCGGGCCTTCGTGGTTTGGGATGCCCATCGCGGCCAGGCCCCGGCTCGGGTCATGACACATTATCCCTACCTTCGTGCTATAGAGAAGTTGTTTCTCATAGTGCCTCGACAGTCACATCCTTACTGTTATTACGTTATTTGGGCTGTAAGTGTCCATGTATGTGCGTACAGCAGAGAAGGTGTCAAAGTGTCTCATTAATTGAGGGAATATGTTTCTTTATATATGATTTTGAACAATCTTTACTTCATGTGCTATCTTTTGAATTTGAATTAGGCCGAACGGTCATTGTCAGTGCAAAAACTTTAACGTACTATCTCTTTTCAAGTGTTTTTTCCTAGTCATCAACTGGACAAAAGAAATTAAAGTAACGATATAAGATACTTTTTCTATTTCAGAAGTTTCCTGTTAGAATTTCCGTGGAAGTTGGGTAGATGCTCTCCTTCAGATGCCATATAAAAATATAGAAGTTAATTAAGAGATGTGAAACTACTGCTATCAATTTGCAGTTACTTCTAAATTACAGCTTGGTATTTTATAAAATATACTTCACAATGAAAAAAGGATTCACTGTATGCCTAAAGATACGAATTTCAGTTGGAGTCATTCAAATAACCTATTGATGTACCCACCTACTTCAACCATTGTATGGTACCTAATTTTACGATCTTGGGATCGCCTAATTTATTATCGTAAAGAGTATTCTTATGTGTAGTGGCTGAGATTGGAGAATAATTTTGTTCTTGATTGGAATCTGAAAGTTTCTGAAGATTAAAGGGTATGTATATTCTTTAGCATTGTTTATTATTCTCATTTATGTATTTACAAAATAAACATTTGGCTTAAATCCATTTTAGTGGTTTAATTGATTCATCTAAAGGTGATTTTAGGCAAATAAATAGAAGTAATTAGGAATTGGAAAGAAGTTAAGTTGGATTTAGTATTTCTTATAGCTGTTTCAGTTGTAAAGATTGTATTTTTAATGTGTCTGATTAACTTTAAAGATTCTCATGGCTGTTTTGTTCATTTGTATGTCTCGTTAATGAATATACCTGATAGTATTTTGTAATAATTTTGCTATACTTGGAAGAATGGGTGGTTCCCTTACTCTTCTGCACTAAGAGCAGTTGTGAACTAGTATTTTCACTAAGAGATCAAAATATAAAGTAGATATATGAAGAAGTCAAGGAGTTCAACACCACTTTTCATCATTAATGTATTTATTACAAAAGCTCCACCCGCACGGCCAATATAAAAAGCTTCTCTATTACTCACATTTTCCCCATTAACACGAAGATAATTAATTGTAACAACTAGCACTTGGAGCTGGAGATGACTGATCATGGAGCTGACGTACACAAGATTTTTCATTTCTAGGTACCTGATAGGAAATAAACTTACTGGGCCAATTCCAGATTGGATCTGAAGTTGTAATTCAAAACAGTAAGTTTATTACCTTAGATTAGCATGGTTTTGCATATAAATCGACTCATGACTATATCAACAACATAAGATTCTATAAGCATATCGACATAAATGTCAATGTTGCAAGAACATACTATCCCTTAAAGAATTTCTTTTTATGCAACACTAGCTTGTTGATTCTGTCATGCACTCGGCAACCTGTATTTGTTTGTTGAGATGCATTAGTGAACTTGTCAACTTGGTTATGTATTTACTAGACTAGATAGAAATTTGGTTTAACAAAAACAGAAAGATTATTCTCCAAAATTAAAAGCTATAGAGGTGATAAAGGTTTGAGTTATCCTCCATACAACATGTTCTCCATGCCCTATTTTTATCAGCATAGAGTTCAAGGGAGCTTAAATAGGCTTGTATCTGTTTTATCTAGAAGCAAAGAGTAATATGTCCTTATAATTGTATTTAAAACACAAAATCTGGTCATTAGTAAAGATTTAAAAATTCTAGATTAAGATAAGATATGTAAGCATTACAAAGTCACTTCTGATAACTTTTTAATTTGATTACAGATGATGAACTCAGTTTTCTGGCTTTCTACTCTCAGAATCAAGAAGTAAATGAGAGACATTAACTAAAAGAGCTTGAAAACTTTAGACCTATTGATTTTGGGAAAATTATTTTAATTTGGTTTATCAAAATGTTACGACCCACTGCTATTACAACTAGCATTTGCATCCTGCAATGGAAGCACAAGTATTCCAACTCCCTTCATTACCTTGATAGTACTGGGAAAACACCGACCATATCAAAAACCTTATTTACAGCATGATGGACCTCTCTTACGACAACTTCCGCAAAGGTAGTGTGAGCTATGAGCCTGAACTGATCTAAGTGATTGTAGTCAAACGTAATGAATTTGCCAGGGTAATTCCTTTTCATTTTTTTTATAGACTACTCATTTTAATATCGTCTGACTGTGACTTCTTTTCTTCAGGTTGTACCTTTAAGTCCATATTAAGCATTTAGGATTGATGAGTTTAATAAGGTGAAGTTTGAGCAGTCTTGAATATACAAAGCAATGGAGGCCTATCTCCTTCCAATTTCTGATCCATATGGTTAGTGTTCCAAGTAATGCTATCTGGCCTTTGTCATGTTATTTTGGAAGTGTTCCCTTGAACTTCAAATTTGACTTTCATATCACATAGATGTACTCAAAACTTAGCTTATTGATTACTAAGAAAAAGCTATGTTGGTTGCTTTTGCAGTTGGCTGCTACTCTTTCTCTTATAACTCAGAAATCTCATTAAAAATCTGATGCAGGAAGGTTTGTACAGGGATGAAGAACCTGTTGCTCGGAATTATTCAAGTGTGTCTAGTGCAGAGAGGATATATCAGCCTGGAATCTTCCTAAATCATCAAAGAAGAATCCGCTTTGTGTTTTACGTCAAGCAATAGTTACTTCCACAATGACCATGTGCAACTCTAGAAAATTGCATGTCATAGACCCAAATATGGGTGACTTTAGATATTTGACCCCAATAAAAAATGTCTTTAAAGAATAACCTTCCTTACTTTTTAAGTATAGTAAAAGTATTATTTTGCCCCTCTACACCTCAAATATATTTTTTAAACTTTCCATACTTATTTGTATCTCAAATTTTATTTTTTATTATTTTCATTTTTTTTCTTTAATTTTATTATTTTATTTTTTATTATTTTCACTTTTTTATTTCTTCCTTTAATTTTATTATTTTATTTTATATTATTTTCACTTTTTATTTTTTCTTTAATTTTATTTTCATGTTTTAATTCATTTGTCTCAACCTTTATTTTTTTCTCTTTTTTTTTTCTCAAGCATTAGCTATTTCTTTTTTTTTTTAATTCATTTGTCTTTAACCTTTATTTTTATCAATTCTCTTTTTTTCCTCATTTTTCTCAAATTTTATTTTTATTTTTCTCTCAATTTTTTTAGTTCTTCGCTTTTTTCTTAGTCATTATTTTTTTCTTGCTTTTTTTTTTTTCTCACTTTTTTTTATTTCTTTATTTTTTTGACCGGTTTTTCCTTTTTTTCAGTTCTCTTTTTTTCGTTATTTTTCTCAAATTTTATTTTTATGTTTCCTCTTATTTTTATTTTTTTTAATTTTTTTAATTCTTCGTTTTTTTCTTGATCTTTATTTTTTTTTCTCAATCTTTTTTTTACCTCTCTATTTTGTTTGATCGTTTTTTTCTTTTTTCTCAACTTATATTATATTTTTCTAATAAATAAAAAAATTGAATAATCTGTAAAGGTGTCTTCTTTTTTTGACATCAAAGCAAATTGAAGGGCATGAATTGTTGTTACAAAGTTCTTTGAAAATTATTGAGATAAGTCGTGTCTCTAAGGCGAGAGTTGTAGAATATCTCATAAATAAAGACATAATATGATAATGTCAACTCTTGCCCGTGGGGTATAATTTATTATTTGAAAGTCCTTGAGCTAAGTCTTGCCTCTAAGGCAAGAGTTGCACAACATCCCATAAATGAAGACATAACGTGATAGTGTCAATTTTTGCCCGTGGGGCATAATTTGTTGTTTGAAAGTCTTTGAGATAAGTCTTGCCTCTAAGACAAGAGTTGTAGAACATCTCATAAATGAAGACATAACGTGGTAGTGTTAACTTTTGCCCGTGGGGCATAATTTGTTGTTTGAAAGTCTTTGAGTTAAGTCTTGTCTCTAACACAATAGTTGCAGAACATCTCATAAATGAAAACATAACATGGTAGAGTCAACTCTTGTCCGTAGGACATATTTTGTAGTTTGAAAGTCCTTGAGTTAATTAAGTCTTGCCTCTAAGACAAGAGTTGTAGAACATCTCATAAATAAAAACATAACGTGGTAGTGTCAACTCTTGCCCATTGGGCATAATTTGTAGTTTGAAAGTTCTTGAGCTAAGTCTTGCCTCTAAGGTAATAGTTGTATAATATCTCATAAATAAAAACATAACATGGTAGAGTCAACTCTTACCCCTGGGCATAATTTGTTGTTTGAAAGTCCTTGAGCTAATTAAGTCTTGTCTCTAAGGCAATAGTTGTACAACATCTCATAATTGAAAACATAACGTGGTAAAGTCAACTTTTGCCCGTGGGGCATAATTAGTAGTTTGAAAGTCTTTGAGCCAAGTCTTGCCTTGTAGAACATCTCATAAATGAAAATATAACGTGGTAAAGTTAACTCTTGCCCGTGGGGCATAATTTGTAGTTTGAAAGTCCTTGATTCAAGTCTTGTCTTTAAGGCAAGAGTTGTAGAACATCTCATAAATGAAAACATAATGTGGTAGAGTCAACTCTTGCTTGTGGGGCATAATTTGTTGTTTGAAAGTCCTTGAGCTAAGTCTTGTCTCTAAGGCAATAATTGTAGAACATCTCATAAATGAAAATATAACGTGTAGAGTCAACTCTTGCTCATGGGGCATACTTTATTGTTTGAAAGTTCTTGAGCTAAGTCTTGCCTCTAAGACAATAGTTGTAGAACATCTCATAAATGAAAGTATAACGTGGTAGAGTCAACTCTTGCCCGTAAGACATAATTTGTTGTTTGAAAGTCCCTGAGCTAAGTGTTGCCTCTAAGACAATAGTTGTAGAACATCTCATAAATCAAAATACAATGTGATAGTGTCGACTCTTTCCCATGAAACATAATTTGTTGTTTGAAAGTCCTTGAGCTAAGTTTTACCTATAAGACAATAGTTGTAGAATATCTAATAAATGAAAACATAACGTGGTAGAGTCAACTCTTGCTCGTGGAGTATAATTTATTATTTGAAAGTCACTGAGCTAAGTCTTTCCTCTAAGGTAAGAGTTATAAAATATCTCATATATCAAAATACAATGTGGTAATGTCGACTCTTGCCGATGAAACATAACTTGTTGTTTGAAAGTCATAAGTCTTGCCTCTACAATGTAGTAGTGTCAACTCTTACCCATGAAACGTAGCTTATTGTTCGAAAGTCGTCAGTCTTGCTTTTATAATGTGATAGTTTCAACTCTCATGAGATGTAACTTGAATGGAAGAATCGAAGAAAAGAACAAAAAGAATAAAAATTGCGAAAAAGGAAGAAAATGAAGAAAAATATTAAAAAAATAATTAAAAATCAAAGAAAATGTAAAAGTTGAGAGATAATAGGAAAAAAAATAAAGGATGATTAAAAAAAAAGATTAAATAAAAATAAAGGTCGAGAAAAATTTTAAAAAAAATCAAAGAAAAAGAAAAAAAGATTTTTTTTATAAAAGTAGACATTGAAAAGTGTAAAGAAAAAAAAGTAAGGGTTGAGAAAAACTAAAAAGAACAAAAAACAAAGAGGAAAGAAAAAGTAAAAAAGAAAAAAGAAAAACCGAAGAAGTTGAGAGGAAAAAAGGAAAAAAGGAAAAAAAGTAAGGGTTGAGAAAATAAAAAATAAAAAATAAAAATAAAAATAAAAAATTAAAGTAAAATTAAAAAGATAAAAAGAAATAAAAGTTGAAAGATATAAATATAGATTTATTATCTATTATGAGGATCATTTATGTAATTACTCCATTGATTAGGGGCAATTTTATCCAAAAAAAATATTAGTTAATAGGTAAAGGCTATATTAAGGAAATTTTTTTATTTGGAGCTAAAATTTGAAAGTCACCCCAATTTAGGTCTATTTTTTAGATTCACCCTTTAGTAAGTTATGGCACATGTTGTCTGCTAGCTCAGAAATTGCCAAGGATTAATTGTGAACTTTCATTATGCTTGTGTGTGTGTAAATAGTTTTTGTACAACATTTGGCATCATGTTCAATAACAAGTGTTATTATAAATCCTCTTTCCTATTAATACATCAATTAATGGGAACTGATGAGTCCAGAGTAATGATGTGCTAAGAATATCACCTTCTGAAGGTTAATTCTTTTTAGATTTTGGATACTCTCGTTTTCATCTGTTAGCACTAATTTTCTCTCTCTATATATAGTCATCATTGCAATAGGTGACAAAAATCGTTGCAATAGGTAGCAAAGAAATGTTGCAATAGGTAGCAAAAAAATATTGTAATATGTGTCAAAATGCGTTGCAATAGGTAGCAAAAAAATATTGCAATAGGTGTCAAAAAGCATTGCAATAGGTGTCAAAAAGTGTTGCAATACATAGTTAAAAGGCGTTGCAAAAGACCAATAAGTGTTGTAGTAGATATTCAAAAATTGTTGCAATAGGGTTATTGCAACAGTTTTCTATCGTTGTAATATAGTCTATTGCAACGATTCTTAATCGGCGCTATAGACATATGACAATATGAAGCGTCCCCATAAAAGTTAAAATGAACCGTTGAAATAGGTCTATCTATTACAACGGTTGTTGAAACCGTCACAAAAGTCGTTGCAGTAGTTCTATTGCAACATTCACATATGCAACACCTGCCAAAGCGTTGCGGTAGCTCTATCGCAACGGGTTCTGTATCTATCGCAACGATTTTTGAACCGTTGTCATAGGGCTAATTTCTAGTAGTATGTGTCACCTTTATAGTCATAAGATTTTAGCAAATCGACGGTCCTGGTAGCAAAATCTTCATTATCTACTAGTAACACACGAACTTCTTTTATCATATGATAAAGAGGAGATTTCATTGGATTGTTTATTTCTTCAATGGGTTGAGAATTTTCTTCATCAGACATAACAATGAGGAGATACAAAAAAACTTATTGGTCAGATAAAAGACTAAATTTGTTAGAGAAACACTTAACTCGAGATTTGTTAATTGAGGCTCTGATATGAAATTCACTTACCCCTAAAAGGGTATTTATACAGAATCCTCTACTAGATTATGAGTATGTTTAGTGTGACTATATAAATATTTTTGTCATATAGCCCTTCAAACTTGATAATTTATAAATTAGACACTTAAACATATTAAGTGATCAAATAGTGATCAGATAGACACTTTTACTAAGAAAATATACATCTTGTGAATACCTAAAGGTCGCATGAAAAATTATGTGTATTGCACACCATATTTGCAATTGGATATTAAGTTAAATGAGTCACTTTTTGCTTTTTCCCCTTAAATTTTTCAATGTATTCTTTTTACAGTAAAGATGCCAATTAATTTTTTCTCCAAATGACAAATGTCTCTAATTAATTTGTTTTTTGGACATGTCTCGACAAGTGCCATTCACACTTATCTCATGGACATAAGAGTTCATGAGATACACTTCCAAATAAAAGTATCTATCAGATCTTTAATAAAGTTGAAGTGTATGTATTACACATCATGCCAAATTTAAGTGGTTGTATAGATATTTAATTAGTCAATAGTTTTATTTGACAAGTTCATTAACTGTTTCTATGAATATCAAAATGTAACACTGAGAATTACAGCTTATCGAGGACATGACCCTAGACAGGAAGGTATGAAGGACGCGGATTAGGTTAGAAGGCTAGTGTGTGGGGGGAGTCGCAGCCACTAGTTAGGAGAGCTTTGGGATAGCCGGGATGGTAGTTTTAGGGCTATGTTCATAGGTTGGAGTTGATAGTAGAAGGGTATGGGGGTGGAGGGTGTCTTTGGTTCGTCAGTGTAGGGTATTACTCTGTGGGCATCTTATTTCTATTATTTCTTCTTGTTTCATGCATTATTACGACTTTGATTATTATTCTTTGTCTTGAGCCGGGGGTCTACAGGAAACAACCTCTCTACTTCTCTTGAGGTAGTGGTATGGATTGCGTACATTTCACCCTCCCCAGACCCCCACTATGTGGGAATACACTGAGTTTGCTATTGTTGTTGTAACACTGATAATTGGATATGATTTGAAGTTATTGAGGATTATATAACACTTATTGACTATCAATTACACGTTGAAACTCAAATAACACTCAACACTAGTCATAGTTGACTAAATATCCTTTCACACATGCCTAAAATATTATTACTTCGATAGATCTGATGATGAATTTAATGCCTTAAAGTAATGATTTAAGCCTTATTTGTTTTCCCGGGACAAATCATTTCAAAAATACTTTTAACGTGGAGTTATATTGTGTGCTTTGGGACAAACCTCCACGGTATTACTCAAAAGGTCTCACATCATTAGAGATCCTACACCCTATATGTACCTTTCCATGGATATTAGTTGGTCATTTTTCTTGTTATGCGTTTGTTAAGAAATCATAATAAGAAGGTAATTTTACTAATTCATCCTTTAAAAATTTTTTTGGGAACTTTACAAACAATTATGAATACTTAAAAAAAATAAAAATTGAAAGGGTAATATGAGAAAAAATTAATTTATGCTTTCTTGATTTAGTAAGGTGGCCAACTAATATGAGATAACTAGTTTTAGTAAAATGTCCGACAACTATGAGACGGGGGTAGTAGCTTTGCAAATGATCTATATTGTTCTCACACTCAACAATCTTCACTTCAAATTAAACTTATAAGGGAAGTAAACTAATCCCATGCCATCATATGCTTTTTTCATACTCATCCGCTAAATCGGGGGTCTGATACAAATTTTTGACTTAAATCAATCCAAAAATACTCTTAACATGGTGCAATAGTCTTAACATCGTATGATTACGACTATTTAGTTTTCGACATCAGTATAAGCGTACAATTGGGTGGGTTGGGTTAAATTAGACTGGTCAAAATAGGTCAAGATAACAAACGGGTCAAGACTCAACCCGATCGAAATTTATTTGGGTTAAATGAGTTGGGTCAAAAGGGGTTAGGTAATGGGTTAAAATCCCCTCTCTCCCCCTCCCCCCCCCCCCCCCCAATTCTTACTATGTTCTAATTGCTTCATTTTTTGTTTATAAGTCTTCAATGCCAATTAATTTCTTTTATTACTACATAAAATATATCAAATAATGAAGTCTTCTTAAAATATTATCACACGATTTCTCAAAAGTCAATTTAGGTTACATGTCAATCCAATTTTTTATGAGTTGTTTGGCTGAAATGGGTTGAGCTTATAAATAAGTTGATCATTAATCAACCCAAACATAAATGGGACAGGTCGGGTTGACGGGTTGAGTTTAATTTTGCCATCTCTAATTTGAATGATATAGTTTATTTATTTTGTAAATATAATGAATATAATTTGAATAAAAGAATAACTAAATAAAAAAAAATATAAATTTAATAAAACAAAATCAGTATTTGATAAAAGAATGAATCATTTATATTCAATAGCGATACTGGAGATGTTTTTTAAGTTGTCGCGGTGGTAATGGTTGGTGTTATTGTTTCACGATCTAAAAGTTAATGTCATGATGACAATTATTTAGTCTCAGCCTCGGTAGTAAGCAAAATATCCAAAATGAAGAAGAAGGAGAAATCATAGATAAAGTAAATAAACGTGACTTCAAAAAAACAAATACAGGTCAACAAAATACAAAATAAGCGGAAGTCTGAAGTAAATATCATAAAAACTCCCAAAACCTGATATCATAAGTATAAGAGCATCTAGAACATAACCGAATCTGAAAATACATTGTATGCC
Organism: Capsicum pubescens; assembly: GCA_030864215.1. Lineage (NCBI taxonomy): Eukaryota > Viridiplantae > Streptophyta > Magnoliopsida > Solanales > Solanaceae > Capsicum > Capsicum pubescens. The sequence continues at coordinate 281,438,216 of CM061540.1, read as the reverse complement.
TCTGAATATGTAATAAAGACATGAAAAAGATAGGAGGAGTTTCGAAAATCGTCTCTGAACTCTAGAGCGTGCCAGTATCTCGAATCAACACCATAAAGCATGATCAGTTGCCGCATCTCATACTTATACTAGGATCTATACCGAAAAATACACATTATAAGTGAGTACGGTCCACTTGTACTCAATACGTATCATAGGCCGACTGAGCAAGGTAGAAAATAATACAAGTAAATAATATACTATAAGCACGTCACCTGCAGATAGATAAGTTTTCAAATGGTAGCTTACATCGTCTCCACTAACAGTTCTAATATATAAATGAATCAAATAGAAACAGATAATCACGAAGGTATGTAGAATTGATTAAACATCAAGGAACACATAAAAGAACACATAAAATGCATATGTAAATGCAATGCAATGGAAAGAATGATGAAATGAATAGTTTGAAAGCCATTGCATGACTTTCAGTATACACCTATGGAGCCTCAATACTCCCAAACTAGGACCCATTGTAACACCCCACATTTTTGGACAAGAATTAGAGCAGTCATTCCTATGTATAAACTAAAACTCAATAATTTCTATGTAAATATAAGTTTCATGATCATTTACCTAGTGCATAAAGTGATTTTGATGTGAAGAATGTTCATAGGAAACACGTCGAGCAAAGTTGAGTTGAAAACTTTTGTTATCGACTGAATTTTGGTATTCGATTCTACAAGGATCAACTTTATACGTGTATAACTTTTAGAATAAATTGTGTTTTGGAGATGAAGACATACCAAATTAAAGATAATAGATTCCTCTTTCCATCGCATCCAATTTTTCCTTAATCCGATATCAAGGCAAAAAGTTATGAGCATTTTCGTGAGTGAACCAGTGAGGGTCCGTGATAAGGGCGTGGCATATCCTGAGTGCTCCGTGATAAGAGCATGATACAAGTGCGACTATGAAGATCAACGTGTGTGCAAGTGCAGCAAAGGATCGTCCAAGGAAGAGCAACATTAAGGCGTGAGAAGAGCCTAAATAGCACATTAAGCCTCCCATATGTTATATGTTACATTTGCTATATTAGAGGGGCACCCCTTTCATTAAGGGCATTTTGAACTTTGCATCTTTTATGTGTAATAGACTATATATAGTTTAGTATTAGGGTTTTTCTTCTTTAGTTGACTATTATTGTATGAACTTGAAACTTGAAACATCTAAGTCCTCTCTCCTTGAGGCAACCCGAAACATGGTCCCAAGTGTGGAGTTCACTTGTGTGTTACAAATTATTGTTAGAAACGTTAATGCTAGAGGAGGTAATATTCCTCGCGTGTCTTTGTAAGAGTTAGGTGATTGTTGTGGTAGGTGTTAAGGGTCTTAGAGTTTAACATACTCTTTGGTTCTTAGGATTTATACCCTCATTTGTCTAACTATCTATCCCTTTATTTCTTATATCTTGTTGTAGTTTCGGTTTCCTTGTCTTGTTGTAACCATGTTATCTTGTGGTTGTAATATTATTGTTCTTCATCTTGTTATAGATAATATAGTTTGGGTTGTTGGCTGTTTTGGTGTGTAAACATCTTTCAATGTCTTCATTTCTTGTCTAGATAGTTAATCCGAGTGTGGTCATCAAAGAGGTCCACGGTTTCTTGAGCTTGTGGACTGATTTTGGTGTGTGTTTAGTGTCTCCATTGGTAATACCCATATCATTTGGTATCAGAGCTAAGGCTGATTGTGTTCCTACACTACCAATCTTGGGCTCTCTAAGTCAAAAAATAAAAAAATAAAAAAAAAGGAGTTGAAGTGTTCTTGTTCTTGGCCGAGTGTTCTTGGTGTTGTTGTGGTGTTTGGCCGAGAAAGGTGTCTGGAACTAGGTGTTTTTTTTTGTCTTAGTAGTTTTTGTGCTAGCTTCTTGTTCCCTAGCACATCTTGAGTCTAAGTCCAAGATTTGAGCTCTTAACAAATTGTTGTTGAAGATTGTGGATTGTTAGTGTTGAAGTTATTCTTATTGTTCTTGAAGTGTGTTGAAGAAGTGTGTTCATAAAAGTGTTGTTTGATCTTGAAGAGAGAAAAGAAGAGTAAGTCTTTGTGTTTGTCTTGGAATCAATTTCAAGACAATACCAAAGATGTAAAAAGACAAGAGTCATTCAAAAAATAAGTTGCCAAAAGGAAATAAGACACCTTTTCAAGATTTGACAAAAGAGGAAAGAGACAAGACTACCCCAAAAAAGTTGTCTTGCCAAAAGAGTGCAAGTTGGTGAAAAGTCAATTGAAGACTTTTGAGTCTTAAAAAGAGAGTCTAGAACCTTGTCAACATACACCATAGACAAACATTCTTCATCAAAAGTGTAAGATTGAACAACTTGATACTTGAAACAAATTTTCTTCAAAAACAACGTGTCTTTTGCCTTGTAAGTTTGTGTGGCATTGTTGTTTGCAGTTCAAGACTTGAACCTTTGTTGGTGTTGTTGTGTGTGATGTTTTGGGACTATTTTTGTGTCCTTTGTTGGCTGTTTTTGTGACATTATGGACTGTTTTGGTGCAATGGAACCTGAGACCTCATCCCCTCAGCGCACGGTGGACCATAATGATACAAGTATCATTTTATCTTGCCTTGAAGCTATGTCCTGATACATGGCTAGGATGACTGCGGGTATTGAGAAACTAGACTCGGATGTGGTGTCATTGAAGGGTGAAGTGTCAATTATGGGTGGGAGATTGGAGAGAGTAGAAAGCCAAAGAAGCCGACCTTCTACCCCTTGAAATATTTCACCAACTAGTACTCCCGAGGCCATGCACTAAATGCTATATCCATCCATTGCCACTAATCAAACCAAACCTTACTCCCAAAATCGAGATCATGATAGACCAAGCCACCCTCCACTTCACCAAGTCCAACAAAAAGGACTTGGAACCCAAATACCAACCCAAAACCCGAGTTCTCCAATCCAAACTCCACTTGACCAAAGCCCAAACTACCCACCAAATACAATACCGCCAATACAAGCTCCAATTAACCAAAAAAGACCCATCCATGTAGAAGGGTATGGTAGAGGAGAACAACATGGGAAGTATGGGCTGTATGGTGATGTATACATGAGGAAGGAGGAGATAAAGGGTAGACAAGGTGATCCGAGGAAAGTTAATGTCTGAGAAGGGAGAGTTGGTCATTGGAACCAACATGGGAACAAAACCATGAGTTAGGCATCAATACCATCAAGGTGGGGCTTCCAACATTCAAAGGTAAGAGTGATCTGGAAGATTTTCTATCTTAGGAGTCCGTTTGTGAGAAAATCTTCCAAGTTAATGACCTTACTAAGGAGAAAAAAAGTTGTTAAGCGATTGTATACTTCGAAGGTTATGCTACTATGTGGTGGGAGTATGTGAAGCGGTTTGGAAATGTTTTTATTGAGGGTCATCCCCCTCCTTAGTTTTGGTTAAGGTACCTCATGAGACAAAGTTACTTACCCGAGAGTTACCATCAAGGGCTCCTTGGTAAGTTTTATAACTTGAACTAAGGGAACAAGACCGTCATGGATTACTATGATGAGTTCCAATAACTCATTTTGAAATTTGATCACCGAGGGGAGAAAGTGAGTCACGACATCATATGATTCAAGGTGGGGTTGAATAGAGACATTGTCTCCCGATTGACACTTCACAAGTTTGACACCATTGATGCCATCTTCTAAGCTGCCTTGGAAGTTGAGAGGGAATTACGGGAGAAACCAGGTGTCAAGCTTAAAGGAAAATCACCCTTGGGTTGGCACAAGGACAAGAATGACTCATCTAATAAGGAGAAACCTAAGACCAAGGATGACCAAGCAGAGAACAATGCTCACCAAAGGTACCCTCTGAGAAATGAAGGTAAACCGCATTCCTCTTCTAATTCCAAGGGCTTCCAATGTTTTAAATGCCACGGTTGGGAACACAAGGCTAATGAGTGTCCAAATAGTAGGAATGTGATCTTAAGGGAGGGTAAATTTTACTTTCTTGGGGAGGAGGTGGGAATTGAACCGAATGATATTAATGATCAATCTCAAGATGGAGAGAAGATAGAACCCGAGGAGCCAAAGGAGAGGGAGGAGGAAGATGTTTGGCCGTGTGAAGGTGAGGTAATAGTGACTTTGTATATGGAAAGAAAGATCATTCTTAGTGAGGATGTGTAAGAAGAATCCGAGAGTGATGAGGGTGAAGAGGAAGATGAGCCGAGAGTTGGAATTGTGGGATGTGCCCGCAAGTACTCTTTGTCGATTACTAACTGAGATACTAGCACTTTGCCTAGTATCAAATCTTCTTGTGTGTAGGTTGTTGAACATGTAAGTACAAGGAGCATGCTTGATGATATCATGGAACCCTTGTCTGAACATCCTAACCTTGGGAAGATCAATGAAGAGAGGATGCAAAGAGAAGAGCTTGCCGGTGATGATTGGTTGAATTTAAGGAGAAATTTCTCTCAAGATGGAGAGGATGATACAAGTGATCTATGAAGCTCAATGTGTGTGCAAGTGAAGAAAAGGATCGTACAAGGAAGATCAACATTGAGGCGTGAGAAGAGCCTAAATAGCACACTAAGCCACCCATTTGTTATATGTTACATTTACAACATTAGAGGGGCGCCCCTTTCATTAAGGGCCTTTTGGACTTTGCATATCTTATGTGTAATAGACTATATATAGTTTAGTATTAGGGTTTTTCTTCTTTAGTTTATTATTGTTGTATGAACTTGAAACTTGAAACTTGAAACATCTAAGTCCTTTCTCCTTGAGGCAACCCGAAACTTGGTCACAAGTGTGGAGTTCACTTGTGTGTTTCCAATTGTTGTTAGAAACGTTGGTGCTAGAGGAGGTAATATTCCTCTTGTGTCTTCGTAAAAGTTAGGTGATTGTTGTGATAGGTGTTAAGGATCTTAGAGTTTAACATACTCTTTGGTTCTTAGGATTTATACCCCCATTTGTCTAACTATCTATCCCTTTGTTTCTGGTATCTCGTTGTAGTTTCGGTTTCCTTGTCTTGTTATTGTAACCGTGTTGTATTGTTGTTGTAATATTATTGTTCTTTATCTTGTTATGAAAAATATAGCTTGGGTTGTTTGCTGTTTTGGCATGTAAACATTTGCAATATCTCCATTTCTTGTCTAGATAGTGAATCCGAGTGTGGTCATCAAAGAGGTCCACAGTTCCTTGAGCTTGTGGACTGATTTTGGTGTGTGTTTAGTGTCTCCATTGGTCATCACTATATCAGAGTGTGGCACGCCCTATGTGCTCCGCGTTAAGGGATTTCCACGTCTATGTTCCCATAGATGCTAAAACTCATGTTTCTCTTTAGTTTTTTTTTTAGGTAAACTAGTCATTAACGTCCTAAATTATCCTAGAACTAATACTGATGCGTTTTCCCCTCATCCCATAACCCAAATACATGATTTCTCTTCTTGCAAACCCTCAAGAACACCAAATAAGAGTTTCTCCAAAGTTCAACTTCCAAGGCTTCAAATTCATATTCTTCTCAAATTCCTTCCGTCAAAAGGTATGTTGGACACTCCCTTATTATTTTATCATCATCATCATCATCATCATCATCATCATCATATTATTATTATTATTATTATTATTATTATTATTATTATTATTATTATTATTATTATTATTATTATTACATCAAATTTCTTGGTATTTACATGTTCTTGAATGTTTAATTCAAACTAGTGTTGAGGGTTTTTGGTCATCATCATCATCATCATATTATTATTATTATTATTATTATTATTACATCAAATTTCTTGGTATTTACATGTTCTTGAATGTTTAATTCAAACTAGTGTTGAGGGTTTTTGGTTGTTTTACACCTGCATTGACTTTTCCTTATTTTAATGATTTATTCATGGTTTAAAGAGTGGATTGTAAACTGAATTTGGGTCTCATGGTAATGGTGGAATTTTGACAATATGGTTTCACAACGTTTATAGATTTTTGCATGATTATAATGACATGAACCTCAACCCACCTTATAATTCTGTTTATAAACAAGGATATCATAGTGTCTAAACTGTTCATTGAAAAAATTATGTAACATTAAATGGTAAAAAGGTAATAAGGTACATGTGAGAAATACACCAAATTAAAGGAGACACAATATCTAACGTGGTTCGATCAATCGACCTACATCCATATATTTACTATGTAAAATGGAGTATAGAATATTGAGAGAGACTACCTCACATAATTCACTCAAGATAAAAGGAGGTTCACATAAGTAACACTTGTGTCTCACAAAATCTCCCGCTAAATAATACACTCAAAGCCTTTATGACTGCATTGTGAATTCTACCAAACTAGAAAAATGGAGCCTCTATTTTTAGAGTCTATAACCTTTTCCTACAAGAACAAGGATTAGTTAAATATGGAGAATATTTTTTTCCTTTTCCTAAAAGGATATCTAATTATGGTACCTAAAGGAAAGCCCAATTAAGGTAAGAAAGCTGAGAAAAACATTAAACACATTTCCTGAACTTTTAATTTTTGTGCTTAATCAGTTATTGTAGTAGTGCACTTTTCAGTTTTTGACTCAATAGAGATGTTGTATAAACTTTAAGTTGTGAAAAAAATTATGAATAACATGTACTGCAAATAATAGTTTTCACTTCTGGATATTGATATTTCTACACGCCTGTAATGCCCCGTTGTTTTGTTCGACTTGATGTCACCTAGAGCCATGTTTGAGAGGCTAGCATCTTGAAAATACTCTAAGCGTATAAAGAAACTTAGTCATTTTGAGATCCTAATCGTTGATGATCTTATTATCGACCTTCCCAACCCTCAATAGTTGATATGTTAGCTAGTTCATGATCCGAGAGGTCAATAGGTGTTTCCGGACAAGTTTTGAATTTTTTGGGCCTCGTTTAGACCTTGTTTGGTGTCCCAAAATAGTGGACCAATGCGATATTAGCACGCTGCATCGCCCATCGCGTTGGTCAATTTTTGTGCAGGAACTGCCAAGCAAAAGTACTAAGGCTTGGAGCGATTAGGGTGCGACGCATTGATGCCCAGTTGTTTCAGCTTTTAAAATCCACATTTTTATGGGCAATTAGGTCATTTTCCCTTATTCTAATATGCCCTAAACACGAGATTAAATCATCATATGAGCACTTTAGGTTGGTTTTCATGAAAAATAACTCTCTTAACATCAATTGAAAACCCTAGCCTCTTCTTTTAAGATCAAGAGCTCATTCTGGCAAGCCAATAGTTTCAAGAAATAAGGTGAAATTCAGAATCCACTCTTCCTCCTAAACAACATAAGGTACGTGGGGTTTTCCTAAAAACTACATGGGCATAGAAAATTCTTTTAATTATGCAAAAGGTTTAGAAATCATGATTTTACGGAAAGAGTTTTGAATTTACAATTATAATCATGTTTTAGAATCCTTGAGAATATTGTTTTGATCTTTAGGCCTTCCCTTGAAAGTGATTTGATTAGTTTATATGTATGTATCCATTAGAACTTTGAATTGTGAATTGAGAGCACGAAATATCGGATCTCCTCCTGTCATATTACTTTGTTACTTGATTTACAAGTTATGAATCCTTATATTTCATGGTTTTAAAGAAGAAATCAAGATGCTAATTATCTTATGTGAATTTTATGATGATTAAGAATGGGAGAGGGGAAAGTTATTATGCTTTAAAATGTTGAGATTGATAAATGAAGAAACTTCAGGAATATTTTTGAGAAATTGGCCACCACTTATTTTAATTGTTGAATGAATGGAAAGCCTTTGCATGATTTTGACTTCTGATTTGAGATATGAATTTTCTTATACTATATGTATGTTCAAGTGTCCTGGACATTGTTTAGAATGAAATAATCAGACATGGCACTTTATGACATAATTATTCGACTTGCAAGTCTTGGTATGACGATACCAAATCAGACAATTCCATAACAGACACAAACTAGTATAGAAATTAGATTTCTATCAGACTTTCATGATTTTGAATTTAGAATAATACATGTTCAGAAAAGGCTAAAATAGGGCATAAAGAGATGTTAGGTTGTTCCCCGAAGAAGGCACGAGTTCAGACAACGCATTGCCCAAAATCGTGTTTTGCTGATATGGGTATATTATTCTACGCTGGCCTAGTGACCTGTGGCGTATCAGACTCAGACACTCCAATCCATGCGGCAAACTTGGGTTGGGGGCTTCCCCGCCGAGTCAATGGCGGATTTCATATAGACCATGGAATATCAGACTTGTAGAGGAGTGCCACCTAACTCAGAAGTAATACAAAGAATTTAATTATACTGGCATGAATGTTTTATGATTATTAAATAAGTGTCCAAGTGTTTTGAACTATATCATGCATGAGGATTTGTGAATTGATCTCACCTATTTTATATATAAACACATTATTTTGGATTTCTCTGTGTACCAGTACATCTGTATTGACCCCCTACCTTCCAAGTTCTGAGGCTCAATCTAGGGGTCCTAAGAAGTAGTAGATTTCTTCAGGAAGGATTAAAGAGTGTAGTTGGTGAGCCTTCTATATTTCAGAAGGCTTATTTTCTTTCAGTCATTTATCATTTATTATGGTTTTGGTATACTGGGGGCCTTGTCTCAAGTTCAGACAAGTTTTGATGTATTATGTAGTAGAGATTTCCCAGACAGAAAAAAGATGTTGCTTTTATGTTGAAAAAAAACCTATTTTGGTATTGCTGAACAGATTTTAGAGTTATGACCATGATTCTGTTTCATTTTGTATTTCCCGCACTTTCTTTTTGTATATGAATGGTATATGTGATTACAAGTTAGAAGAGCTCTCGGGCCTTCATTGTCCGGGATGCTCGTTGCGGCCAGGGCCTCGATTCGGGTCATGACAAACTTGGTATCAGAGAACGGTTCATGGTCACAAGGTGCCTGCTAAATTGCATCGGGTTGATTCTTATTTATAGGTGTGTAGCGTGCCACACTTATAAGCAGGAGGCTACTAGGAGTTTAGGAATGTTTTCCCTCTTTGTGATTTAGTTCGTACTTTAGAGTCTAATCTGTCCTCTAATCAATGATCTCTTACATTTCAGAAGAGCAGCTATGCCTCCACATTGCTCTAACGATCAGAATACCCAGACTGATGAGTTTGTCCTACTCATGGGATGAGGACATATAATAGAGCTCAGACTCTAGAAGTTTTTGTTACTCTGGGAGTCCCACCTACTCAGACCAGCCCACCCAGGGAACCTAGAGCTCTCCGCTCGAGGACTAACCGCACCCAACCTCATGAGAGAGAGGTATCAAATATAGAATTAAGGCAGTCAATACATATGCTTGCGCAGTTGGTGGCCACACAAATTCAACGGTCAGAGGATGTAGGCTCTGCGTCTGGCGCAGCTGGGACTACTAGAGTGGGTCAGTTTATGCAGATGAACTCGCCTATATTTTTGGGTACGAAGGTATATAAGGATCCACAGGAGTTTGTAGATGAGATAGAGAGGATTTTTAGGGTGATGCATGTAGACGAGGTGAAGGGGTGGAATTAGTATCTTATTAGCTTAAAGAAGTTACGAATCAGTGGTATAGCGAGTGGGAGGATTCGAAGGGGGAGAATGTTGAGCCCACAGTATGGGGCGAGTTCATGGAAGCCTTTCTAGATCGATTCTTTCCTCTAGAGTTGAGGAAGGCTAAAGCTGAAGAGTTTATGAACCTAAAGCAAGGAAAAATGAGTGTCAAGAAGTACACTCTCAGATTCAACCAACTAGCCCGTTATGCTCTAGAGTTGGCAGGAAATATGAGAGCTCGTATGAGGAAATTTACATTCGGTCTTTCAAATGACTTAGTGTTTGAATGCGAAGGGGCAATGCTGAATAGGGACATAGACTTCTCCAAACTGTCAGTCCACATACAACAGGTTGAGAAGCAGAAAAAGAGAATTGTTGCATCTAGAGAGAGGGATAGGAAGGCCAAGAGGGCCAAAATAGCAGACCAGAGCCACAGTCAGCCGCAGAGTGGTAATTGGGGTAACAGATGGCAGAAGAAAAAGTTTTAGGGTAATGCGCAGCCTGCAGCCAGCGCCCCAGAGCTCAGACCCCCAATTGATCGACGATCTCTGAATTTTTAGACTAATCATGGATCTAGGGCACAGGATACCCTCTCCCAGGGAAGTGTGGCTCAGCAGCATTGTACGTTTCCGTGGAGTGAGACTTGCAGTAAGCATCATCCAGGGAGGTGTCAGCTGGGCATACCGGTATGCTATTTATGTGGTCAGTCAGATCATTTCCAAAGAGATTGTCTTTCTTCTAGAAGGAATGTTAGTGGTTCTAAGTCACAGGCAAATTCTTCCGTGCCACCGTCGCCACAGAAGGGGATCACTTAGCTGCCGGGAGCGGTCGCAATCGGTTGTATGCTTTGTTAAATCACCAGGAGGCAGAGTCCTCACCAGATGTAGTCACGAGTATGTTACAAATTTTCTGTTGTGATGTGTATGTGTTACTTGATCCCGGGTCTACCTTGTTTTATGTGACCCCATATGTGGCTGTCGGTTTTGGGTTTGAACCCAATGTAATTGTAGAACCTTTCTCTGTTTCCACTATGGTGGGTGATTCTATTGTGTGTAGAAGGGTGTATAAGAATTGTATTGTGTCTATTTATAGCTGTGATACTGTGGTAGACCTCATAGAGCTGGATATCGTTGATTTTAATGCCATCTTAGAATTGGACTGGCTCTATTCATGTTATGTCATGCTAGACTGTAGAACCCAAAAGGATACTTTTTCTTTTCTGAATGAATCAGTGATAGAATGGGAGGGGCATTCTTTAGCACCTAGAGGGAACTTTAATCTTACCTCAGAGCCCGTAAACTCATTTTCAAGGGTTGTTTGTATCATCTTATTCAGGTTAAAGATTCAAATACCAAAAGTCCTTCTCTTCAGTCTGTCCCTGAGGTAAATAAATTTCCAGAAGTCTTTCCCGATGATCTCCCAGGAATACCACCTGATAGGGAGATAAATTTTTGTATTGATTTATTGCCAAACACTCGTCCTATTTCTATTTCTCCATATAGAATGGCTCCTGCAAAGCTGAAAGAGTTGAAAGAATAGCTATCGGACCTTCTAGACAAAGGTTTTATCTGTCCTAGTATTTCTCCCTGGGTACACCTGTACTCTTCGTGAGAAAGAAAGATGGTTCCCTGCGTATGTGCATAGATCATCGTCAGCTAAATAAGGTCACTGTTAAAAATAAATATCCTCTACCTAGAATTAATGATCTCTTTGACCAACTTCAAGGTGCTAAATACTTTTCAAAGATAGACCTTCGTTTGGGGTACCATCAGTTGAAGGTTAGAGAGTCAGATATTCCCAAAATAGCTTTTCGAACCCGCTACAATCATTATGAATTCTTAGTAATGTCCTTCGAGTTGACTAACACTCTTGTAGCTTTCATGGACCTAATAAATAGGGTATTCCGACAGTTTCTAGATCTGTTTGTCATAGTTTTCATTGATGATATTTTAATTTATTCTAAGAGTGAGGAGGACCATGCCAATCACCTCAAAATCACTCTTCAAACCCTCAAAGATCATAGGTTGTATACAAAATTTTCCAACTGTGAATTCAGGCTTAAGGCTATAGCTTTCTTGGGGCATATTGTGTCTAGCGACGGGATTAAGGTTGATCCCCAAAAGGTTGAGGCAGTGAGAAAATGGCCCAGACCCACGACTCTAATGATATTTAGAGCTTCTTGGGTTTGGCAGGGTATTATAGAAGGTTCGTAGAGAGTTTTTCTTCAATAGATACTCCACTTACTAAGTTGACACAAAAAAAGGTAAAGTTTGTGTGGTCTGACTCCTGTGAGAATAATTTTGAGAGGTTGAAAGACAAGTTGACTACTGCACCTGTTCTGACTCTTCCAAAAGGTACAGAGGGTTTAGTTATGTACTATGATACATCCCGAGTGGGACTTGGGTGTGTATTTATGCAGCATGATAAGGTGGTGTCTTATGCATCTAGGCAGTTGAAGGTGCATGAGCGAAATTACCCCACCCATGACTTGGAGTTAGCGGTTGTGGTGTTTGTGCTTAAAATCTGGTGGTATTATCTTTACGGGGTACATGTTGATATATTTATTGCCCACAAGAGTTTACAGTATGTTTTCTCACAGAAAGAATTAAATCTCCGACAGAAGCGTTGGTTGGAACTTTTGAAGGATTATGACATGATCCTGCACTATCATCTGGGCAAGGAGAATGTGGTATCTAACGCCCTCAGCAGATTATTTATGGGTAACCTTTCTCATGTTGAGAAAGAAAAGAGGAAGATGGTGAAGGATATTCATCAACTTGTAAATCTAGGGGTGCGACTTTTGGATTCCGAGGATAGAGGAGTAGTTGTTCATGAGATAGCTAAATCTTCCCTTTGTGCAAAATTTAAAGTGAAGCAGGCCGAAGATCCTATTTTGATGCAAATTAAGAAAGATGTGGGGCAGCAGAAGGTGATGTCTTTTGAAATTGGTGGTGATGGGATTCTAAGATATCAGGGTAGATTATGTGTTCCAAATACAAATGGCTTGCAAAAAGAATCCTTGACAAAGCACACACTTAGAGGTATGTTATTTACCCAGGCTCTACAAAAATGTATCATTATCTAAAAGCTATATATTGGTGAAATAATATGAAACATAATGTGGCTGACTTTGTTCCCAAGTGTTTTGAATTGTCAACAAGTTAAAGTGGAACATTTGAGGCTAGGTGGTACTTCCCAAGAGATAGTTTTTCCTTTATGGAAGTGGGAGATGATAAATATGGATTTCAGTATGGGACTTCCGAGGTCCCAAAATCGGTATGATTCTATATGGGTAATTGTGGATCGGCTGACCAAGTCATCTCACTTTTGGCCTATCAGGACTTACTATTCGGGAGATGATTATGCTAAGCTGTTCATTGCAGAAGTAGTTCATTTACATGGGGCCCCTGTATCCATCATATCTGACTGAGGTACGCAATTCTCTTCGTAGTTTTGGAAATCCTTTCAGAGGGGTTTAGGTACCCAAGTGAACCTGAGTACTGCTTTCCACCATCAGACCGATGGGCAAGCCAAATGCACCATTCAGACACTTGAGGATATGTTGAGGGCCTGTGTAATTGAATTCAAAGGTAGTTGGGTAGATCACTTGCCATTGGTAGAGTTTGCATATAATAATAGCTACCATACTAATATTAAGATGACTCTTTTTAAGGCATTGTATGGGAGAAGATGTAGGTCTCTAATAGGGTGGTATGAAGTAGGTGAAATGCGGTTGTTTGGCCTGATCTTGTTCATCAGGCGATGGAGAAAGTGAAAATCATTAGAGAATGACTTAAAATAGCCCAGAGTCAACAAAAGTCCTATGCTGATGTTAGAAAAAGGGTGCTAGAATTTGAGGTTAGTGATTGGGTATTCCTCAAAGTCTCACCTATGAAGGGAGTTATGTGTTTCGGGAAGAAAGGGAAGTTGAGTCCTCGCTATATAAGTCCATACCATATTTTGAAGAGGATAGGTGGGGTTGCGTAAGAGTTAGAGTTGCCTGCAAATCTGGGTTCTGTTCACTCGGTATTCCACATATCCATGTTGAAGAAATGTATTAGAGACCATTCCCTAGTGTTGCCTGTAGAGGATATCAAGGTGACAGACTCCTTGTCTTATAAAGAAGAGCCTATTGAAATCTTGGATCACCAAGTTAGAAAGTTGAGGAACAAGGAAATTATCTCGGTTAAGATACTGTGGAAGAATCAAAAAGTTGAGAAAGATTCTTGGGAATCAGAAAATGACATGCAAGTTAGGTATCCAAACCTCTTTGAGTTAATGGGTGACGTCATAAAAGGTACTATTCAATTTCTCTCCATATCTCTCCTTCTTTATTTTTCTTAGTATGTTGAAATTGTGCTTGCCTGTGTTCTAAGTCATCATTCAGGGACGAATGATCCTAAGGGGGGATAATGTAACGCCCCGTAGTTTTGTTCGACTTGATGTCACCTAGAGCCATGTTTGAGAGGCTAGCATCTTGAAAATACTCTAAGTGTAAAAAGAGACTTAGTCATTTTGAGCTCCAAATCATTGATGATCTTATTATCGACCTTCTCGACCCTCAATAGTTGATATGTTAGCTAGTTCATGATCCGGGAGGTCAATAGGTGTTTCCGAACAAGTTTTGGATTTTTTGGGCCGCGTTTAGACCTTGTTTGGGGTCCCAAAATAGTGGACCAACGCGATCTTAGCGCACCGCGTCGCTCATCACATTGGTCAATTTTTATGCAGGAACTGCGAGACAAAAGTACCGAGGCTTGGCGCGATTAGGGCGTGACGTATTGCCAATCACATCGATGCCCAGTTATTTCGGCTTTTAAAATCTGCATTTTTAAGGGCAATTGGTTCATTTTCCCTTATTTAATATGCCCCAAACACAGGATTAAAGCATCATATCAGTACTTTAGGTTGGTTTTCATGAAAAATAACTCTCTTAACATCAATTGAAAATCCTAGCCTCTTCTTTTAAGATCAAGAGCTCATCCTTGCAAGCCAATAACTTCAAGAACTAAGGTGAAATTCGGAATTCGCTCTTCCTCCTAAATAACATAAGGTACGTGGGGTTTTCCTAAAAACTACATGGGCATAGAAAATTCTTTTAATTATGCAAAAGGTTTAGAAATCATGATTTTACAGAAAGGGTTTTGAATTTACAATTATAATCATGTTTTAGAATCCTTGAGAATATTGTTTTGATCTTTAGGCCTTCCCTTGAAAGTGATTTTATTAGTATATATGTATGTATCCATTGAAACATTGAATTGTGAATTGAGAGCATAAAATATCAAATCTCCTCCTCTACTGTTACTTTGTTACTTGATTTACAAGTTATGAATCCTTACATTTTATGGTTTTAAAGAAGGAATCAAGATGCTAATATCTTATGTTAATTTTATGATGATTAAGAATGGGACAGGGGAATATTATTATGATTTAAAATGTTGAGATTGATAAATGAAGAAACTTCAGGAATGTTTTTGAGAAATTGGCCACCACTTATTTTAATTGTTGAGTGAATGAAAAACCTTTGCATGATTTTGACTTATAATTTGAGATATGAATTTTCTTATACTATATGCATGTTCAAGTGGCCTGAACGTTGTTTAGAATGAAATAATCAAACATGGCACTTTATGACATAATTATTTGACTTGCAAGTCTTGGTATGACGATACCAAATCAGACAATGCCATAACAGACACAGACTAGTATAGAAATCAGATTTCTATCAGACTCTCATGATTTTGAATTTAGAATAATACATGTTCAGAAAAAGGCTAAAATAGGGCATAAAGAGATGTTAGGTGGTTCCCGAAGAAGGCACGAGTACATACAACTCATTTCCCAAAATCGTGTTTTGATGATATGGGTATATTATTCTACGCTGGCCTAGTTCCCTATGGCGTATCAGACTCAGACACTCCAACCCTTACGACAAACTTGGGTTGGGGGCTTCCCCGCTGAGTTAATGGTGGATTTCATATATCCCATGGAATATCAGACTTGTAGGGGAGTTCCACCTAACTCAGAAGTAATACAAAGAATTTAATTATACTGGCATAAACATTTTATGATTATTAAATAAGTGCCCAAGTGTTTTGAACTATATCATGCATGATGATTTGTGAATTGCTCTCACCTATTTATATATAAACACATTATTTTGGATTTCTCTGCGTACCAATACATCAGTATTTACCCCCTACCTTCCAGGTTCTGAGGCTCAATTTAGGGGTCCTGATAAGCAGTAGATTTCTTTAGAAAGGAGTGAAGAGTGCAGTTGGTGAGCCTTCTATATTTCAGAAGGCTTATTTTCTTTCACTCATTTATCATTTATTATGGTTTTGGTCTACTGGGGGCCTTGTCCCAGGTTCAGACAAGTTTTGATGTATTATATAGTAAAGATTTCGTAGATTGAAAAAGGTGTTGCTTTTATGTTGAAAAAAAAAACTATTTTCGTATTGTTGAACAAATTTCTGAGTTATGACCATGATTCCATTTCATTTTGTATTTCCTGAACTTCGTTTTTGTATATGAATGGTGTATATGATTACAATTTAGAAGGGCTCTCAGGACTTCATGGTTTGGCATGCTCGTCATGGACAAGGCCCCGGTTCGGGTTGTGACAACGCCCTAATAACTCATGTGAGTTATGCCAGATTTTGACTACGAGTGGACCAGGTTGCCTAATGTGTTCCAATCGAAGCAGTAAAAATAGTAAATAATGAATACTATATTTTTACGTGGAAAACACCCGGCTCATAAAAGGTGTAAAAAACCACGACATGTACCTCTACAGGATTTAACCCCGGATTTCACTAAACATAATGATCATCTCAACAAAAGAGTACAAACTCTATAACCTAAGGAAATATAAACTCCAATTCCTAATGTTCAACAATCTCCCCGGATTGTTGAAATCTACTTCAAGTTCCCCTACGTGAAAATCATATTACAAAACTATAGAAACCCTAGGAACTAATGCTAATTCCTAAAAACACTCAAACCTTCCAAGGTTTATGTTCCAAAGACTTTGAGCTATCCCAACTCTAAGATTAAACTCCTAAACCAATTTATAACACGCTGGCACTAAGAAATCATGAAAATTACTACTCAATAAACTTTGTAATGCACATTAACTAGAATAGAAGACTGTTAGACACAAGGAAAACAGGTTCTACAATCTAGTTTACTGTATTAGGCTGCACTTCGATAGCTAGGTAGAACTCTCTAAAATATTATTCTCACTTATTGCTCATATTCTCCTTTTTATTCTCTCAGTATTTCTGCCTTGATTTCATTTTGAAAGTCCTTGAATATTTATAACTTCTATTGATCTTCACAACCAAGTAAACTTTTAACTTCAGAAGGACTCCCATACTTCATGGACTCTCTTCATGAGTGTTGTAGTCAAACACTTACTCTTTTTTTCAGCACAAGATGATCCCCTAATATTTATGTGAATTAACAAACTTTCTTTCCTTTATTTTTTCTCATATGAATTGATCCACAAAAAAATCCTCTTGCAAGTTGACCTCTTTTGAAGCAGTTTTCATGAACCAACTATACTTACTTGTTCCATGACCTCTTGTCAATCATCGAAACTTTACAAGTCTTAACAGATATATATTATAGGAATTACGAGTTAACATGTCTTCTTGGACATGAAAACATATTATGTGTATCGTGTCTAATAGAACCATCAAATTTTTTCTTATAGCATCAAAAGTGCACACAGTAAGACCCCATAAATTTTGAATAACTTATTTTGGATCCTACCTCATACTTAATGATAAATTTTAACTTGATTAGTGATAAGGGATGTTAACGGGATGTTTTGGAAGAGTTCCAAAATTTTTGAAAAGTGTTCGGGGATATTTTAGGACCCCAAACCAGTGACAGTCTGCGATAGTAGTGTGGTATACTGTCTGTGCTCTACGATTGTAGCGTGGCATGCTTTTTGTGCTCCGCGATAGGTGCATGGGACACTAGCTAGGCTCTTCTATAGCAGTGTGCCACGAACTTGGGCAAAAATCATCCAGTTATATTTTTTTCAATTGAGGCAAGGACCTTTTGGTCCTTTTCCTCATTACATGACTTAAAACACCTTTTTAACCCCTATTTCACATCAGTTACCACTTTTCTCTTTACTCTTATCCTCTCCAACTTTCAAGTCAAGAAACACAAGAGTTTTCTTAAGAATCCAAATTCTCTGGGCTCTATACTTAAAATTCTTTCATTTTTAGGCATGTTGGAAACTCCCTGATTTGAATATTATACTCTTGCATAATTTAATTGTTATTTAAGTGTTCTTAAATGCTGATTTTGAGCTAGGGTTGGGGGTTTTGAGGTTGTCATACTCTTGCATGATTTTTCTTTGTTTTAATGGTTTATTCATGTTTTAAATAATAGCTTGTGAAGTGAATCTATATATTATGATACTGGTGGAAATTCGGTAAATTGGATTTCACAATATTGATGAATTTTGGTATGGTAATGATATGAACCTCTACCCACAATATAAATTTTGGCTTTGAATAAGGATTTTACATAATTTTAACTAATCTTTGGGATATTGCATTGCATTAAAGGATAATTGGAGGAAAAGGTTTTGGAACGCCCTTGGTGGCTATGGTTTTGGATTTTCAAAATCAAAACTTGGAGTTTCACCGGCTGAATAGTTATGGTTTGGCATTTGAGTGGTTTGCAAGTCTATTCGTATGATGATACCAAATTTGGAATGTCATAATAAAAGAATCCATGATTAATGACTAATGTTAGTACTTTTGGATTCCTTTGTTATAGTCGGAGGCCTATCTCAGCTTGGTTAGTATTCTTTGGATTAGAGGCTTTGTGGACAGTATTGTTATATCATTATGGATATGGTTTGACTCTTAAAATTTCTTTTGGATTTATATATTCTTTTTATCTTTGTTGTTTTTTGTTGTTTATTATTATTATGCTCTTGAGATAAGGATAAAGGGGTTATCTTCGGCCTTGGTTGGCTTGGGATGCCCGTCCTGACTAGGCCCTAATTTGGGTCATGACAAGATTAGTATCAGAGCACAATTCAAGTTCACTGGGTATCCACAAAGTCATGTTGAGTAACGTCATTTTTATAGGTGTGTAGCATGTCATACTTATAAGGGGGGCTACAAGAAATTTAGGAATGTTTCCCTTCTTAGTGTTCTATTTTGTGCTAAAAATCTAGTTACTTTATGTTTTCTCTAACTCCTGGTTTACCCATATTTTAGATCATGCCTCCACAAAGATCTGATAGTCGTAGGAACTCAATCGGAACCTCTGTCCCAGCTAAGGAAAATGCAGAGAAAGTACACCCTTCTCATGGTGTGAATACTTGGTATAGGGCCCGTACTCCTAAATTTACTGCTCCACCTGGGGTTCTTTTGGTCCTTGCTAGTCCTCCTAAGGTTTCCCAAGCTGGTGTTACTAAGTCTCCAATGAGAGATGTCACAGATATTGAGTTCTGATAGTCTATCCACCTATTTACTTAGATTATCGCATCATAATCTCGTTGTTCTAATCATGTTGGTCCTTTCCCTAGTTCGTATAAAGTTACTCAGGTTTGCCAATTTAGGAGAATAAATCCCCCAACCTTTAAAGTCTATAAGGTTGAGGAGGAGCCTCAAGGGTTTATTGATGAGATGTAGAAGATCTTTAGGGTGATACATGCTAGTGATTCAGAAGGGGTTGAATTTGCATAGTATCAGTTAAAAGAAGTGTTTTATCAGTGGTATAATGAGTGAGAAGTGTTATAGGGTGAAAATGCTGAGCCAGCTGTATGGGATGGGTTCTCAAGTACTCTTTTTGTGTATTTCTTTCCTCAAGAGTTGAGGGAAGCCAAAGGTAAAGCATTTGTGAATATGAAGTAGGGTAAGTTGAGTGTTAAGAAGTATGCACTGAAATTCATCAATTAACTCGTTATGCCCCTTATCTTATGTATGAGGTCCCAAATAAGAAAGTTTGCCTCATGTTTATCTCATGGCTTGATGTTAGAGTGTAAGGTTTCTATGTTGAATAATGACATAGATATATCGAGGTTGGTGGTTTATATAAAATAGGTGGAAGATGAGAAGAAGAGGTAGGTAGAAATGGGAGAAAGGTACAACAAGAAGTTTAAGTATGTAGAGTAGGGTACAAATCAGCAAAATAGTGGGAAGGATGGTAAGCAATGTCCTAAGAAGAAAAACAGGAGAAATTCTTATTCGTTATCTAGCACTTCTTATCCTAAGCCTTCAGGTGATCGGAATTTTCAGTTTAACAGTGGTTATAAGGTATAGGGTGCCCAATCTCAGGTCAGTGGAGCTTAGTCGGGCCCACCTTACCCTACTTGCCATTTTTATCGGCAACTGCATCATGGTTATTGTGAGAAGGGAAGGAATTTATGCTTTAATTATAGTCAACTTAGTCACTTGCAGAGAAATTATCCTTCTGCTAGGGTTGCCACAGGAGCTAATATGGTCTTGGATGCCAGTTCATCAGCCCTGCAGCTAAGAGTGCTTCTTCGGGGATGGGAACTGGTTGGAATCACCTATATGCACTTTCTACTCATCATCAATACGAGGTATCCTTGGATGTTTTCACTGGTATGTTACGTATTTTCTCCCGTGATGTTTATTATTTACTTAATACCGGCTACACCCTATCTTACGTGACTCCTTATGTGGCTGTACATTTTAGTATGGTCCTGAAAGTATTTCTGGCCCTTTTTTCATTTCTACCCTGGTGGGTAAGTCTATTATTGCTAGAAAGTCTATAGGGGTTGTATGATGATCATTTTTCATAGGGTGACATGGTGGATTTTGATGTAATCTTGGGAATGGATTGGCTTCACTCATGCTATATTTCTCTAGATTGTAGGACCGAAAAGGTTACCTTTTAATTTTCTAATGAACTAGTAATAGAATGGGAGGGGAGTTCTTTAGTACCCAAAGGAAGTTCACTTCTTATCTTAGAGCTCATACATTGATATCCAAGGGTGTTGTATCATCTGGTTCGGGTCAAGGATTCTAACTCTAAAAGTTCCTCCTTGCAGTTTGTTCCTTTAGTTAATGAGTTTCCCAAATTCTTTTCTGATGATCTCCTTGGGATTCCTCCCAATAGGGAAATAGATTTTGGGATTGATTTTTTACTATATACTTACCTCATTTTCATTCCTCCTTATAGGATAGCTCTGAAATAGCTAAAAGAGCTAAAAGAGCAATTAAAGGATCTCCCTAATAAGGGTGTCATCCATTTTAGTGTTTCTCCTAAGTTTGATCTTATGCTTTTCATAAAAAATAAATATTGGTCTCTTTAGATGTGTATAGACTATCATTAGTTGAATAAGGTCACCGTGAAAAACAAGTGCCCTCTTCCTAGGATTGATGACCTCTTTGATCAACTTTAGGGTGATAAGTGTTTCTCTAAGATAGATCTTTGTTCAGGTTATCATCAGTTGAAGATTAGGGAGGTTGATATTCCTAAGACTAACTTTCAAACCCGGTATGGTCACTATGAGTTCTTAGTAATGTCGTTTGGGTTGGCTAATGCTCTAGCTGCCTTTACGGACCTTATAAATTGGGTATTTAGATAATTTTTGGATCTGTTTGTTATAGTCTTCATTGATGACATCTTGTTGTACTCTACAAGTGAGGAGAATCATGCAAATCACCACCGAATTATGTTGTAGACCCTCAAGGACCAAGAATTATATGAAAGATTTTCTAAGTGTGAATTCTGGCTAAGCGATATGACTTTTCTTGGGTACGTTATGTCTAGTGAAGGAATTAAAGTGGATCTAAAAAATATCTAAGTTAGTAAGAAGTGGCCTAGACCCGTGACTCCAACCGACATTAGGAGCTTCTTGGGCTTGGTCGGGTACTATAGGAGGTTTGTGGAGAGTTTATCATCTATTACTGCTCCACTGATGAGGTTGACTCAGAAGAAGGTAAAGCTTTTATGGTTTGATGCTTGTGAGGGAAGTTTTGAGAAGTTGAAGGATAAGTTGACTTCTGTTTCTATTTTAACCCTGCCCTAGGGTACTAAGAGGTTTGTTGTGTATTGTGATGTATCTCGTGTAGGGATAGGTTGTGTTTTGATACAACACGGTAAGGATGTAGCTTATGCTTCCAGGCAGCTTAAGGTTCATAAAAAGAATTACTCAACTCATGATCTGGAGTTGGCGACTGAAATTTTTGCTTTGAAAATTTGGCGCCACTATTTGTATGGGATGCATGTGGATATTTATTCAGATCATAAGAGTTTGCAGTATGTATTTACTCAGAAAAATTAAGCCTCAGGCAGTGGAGGTGGCTCTATTTGCTTAAGAATTACGACATGAGTTTGAACTATCACTCAGGTAAGGCAAATATTGTTGTTGATGATCTTAGCAGGTTGTCCATAGGAAGTCTATCCCATGTTGAGAAGGAGAAAAGAGGATTAGTAAAGAATATTCACCTACTGGCTAACTTAGGGGTTCAACTTCTAGACTTCGAGGATGGAGGGGTGATCATTCAAGAAGTGGTTAAATTGTCTCTTTGGGCTGAGGTAAAAGGGAAGTAGGTTCTGGATCCCATCCTTATGCAAATAAAAGATTTCAAAAGATTTTGGCCTTCGGGATTGGAGGAGATGGTATCTTGAGATATCAAGGTAGGTTGTGTGTTCCTAATGTAGATGGGTTGTAGGAAAGTATCTTGATTAAAGCTCATATGTCTAAATATATAGTTCATCTGGGTTCAACTAAGATATATCATGACTTAAAGGAATCTATTAGTTGAATAATACGAAAGGGGGTGGGCGAATTTTGTTGCCAAGTGTATGGCCCGTCAACAAATCAAAGTTGAGCATTTTAGGCCAGGTGGTACTTTGTAAGAGATAAAATTTCCCATATGAAAGTGGGAGATGATCAATATGGATTTCATCACGGTCCCAAAAACTTTATGATTCTATTTGGGTCATTATGGACAGAATAACCAAGTCTGCTCACTTTTTACATTTGAGAACCAACAACTCAAGAAAGAATTATGCAAAGTTATTTATTCAGGATAGTTGAGTTTTATGGGGCCTCGGTGTCCATTATTTCTAATCGAGGTACGCAGTTCTTTTCTCATTTTGGCATTTATTTTAGAAAGGGTTGGGTCCGCAGGTGAACCTTAGAACAGATTTCCACCCTCAGATGAATGGAAAAGTGAGGCGTATGATTTAGACTCTAGAAGATATTTAAGGACCTTTGTAATTAACTTCAAAGGTAGCTGGGTTGATCATCTGCTGCTTATCGAGTTTGCCTGTAATAATAGCTATCATTCCAGCATCAAAATAGCCCCTTTTGAGTCCTTTTATGGTAGAAGGTGCAGGTATCCTATTATATGGTTTGAGGTGGGTGAGACTAGATTATTTGGGCCTGACTTGGTTCACCAAGCTATGGAGAAGGTAAAGGTGATCCGAGAAAGACTAAAGACTGCTCAAAGTGGCCTATAGTCTTATGCATATGTGAGGTAGGGGGAGTTGGAATTTGAAGTTGATGATTTGGTATTCTTGAAAGTTTCTCCTATGAAAGAAGTCATGAGATATGACAAAAAGGGGAAGGTCAGCCCTTGTTACATTAGTCTGTATTAGATTTCAAGAAGAATCAGGAATGTTGCTTATGAGTTAAAATTACCAGTGAGTTTGGCTTTGGTTCGTCCCGTATATCATATGTCTATACTAAAAAAATATGTGGGTAACCCTTCCTTAGTGGTGTCATTGAGGGTAATGGTGTTAAGGATTCATTGTCCTATAAGAAAGTGCCGGTTGAGATCTTGTGTAGAAAAGTTCAAAAAATGAGGACTAAAGAAATAGCCTCGGTGAAGGTTCTTTAGAGGAATCAAAAGGTAGAAGAGGCTATGTAGGAATCAGAAGATGATATGAAGGCCAAGTACATATTCTTGTTTCCAATGTTGGACTAAAGCGTTTAAGGTATGAGTTTTATTTCCCCTCTTGTCATATTCTGAATTGGTTCTTGAATTCCCATTTTATTCCTTCTATTGTTGTGCTAAGGGTGTCCTAACTCCTTATGTGAAGATGAATGATCCAAAAAGGGGGGATAATGTAAGACCCCATAATTTTTACTAATTTATATTGGACCCTCCCTCATACTTAATGATAATTTTTAACTTGATTCATGATAGGGATGTTAATAGGTTATTTTGGGAGAGTTTTGAAATTTTCAAAAATCATTCAGAGCCATTTCGGGACCCTGAAGCAGTGAGGGTCTATGACAGTAGCATGGTGTGTTGTATGTGCTCCTGATAAGAGTGTGGTATGCTGGCTAGGCTCCGAGATAGCTGTGTGCCACGCCTTTGGGCTAAAATCGCACAGTTTTTTTTCGAATTGGGGGCAAAGGACTTTTGGTTCTTTTCCCCATTAAATGACTTAAAAATCCTTTCTAACCGCTATTTCACATCAGTTACCACTTTTCTCTTTGCTCTTCTCCTCTCCAACTCCCAAGTAAAGAAACACAAGGGTGTTCTCAAGAATCCAAATTTTTCGGGCTATAAACTTTAATTTTTTCCATTTTTCAAGCATGTTGGACACTTCTTAATTTGAATATTATATTATTTCATTATTCAATTGTTATTTAAGTATTCTTGAATGTTTATTTTAAACTAGGGTTGAGGGTTTTGGGGTTGTCATACTCTTGCATGGTTTTTCCGTTGTTTTAATAGTTTATTCATGTTTTAAATGATGGATTGTGAACTGAATTTGTGTATTATGATAATGGTGGAAATTTGGTAAATTTAATTTAACAATATTGATGAATTTTGGCATGGTAATGATATAAACTTCAACCCACATTATAAACTTTGTCTTTGAATAAGGTAACTACATAATTTTAACTAATCTTTTGAGATATTACACTCCATTAAAGGATAATCGGATGAAAAGATTTAAAAACGCCCTTGGTGTCTATGGTCATGGATTTTTAAATCAGAACTTGGAGTCTCATTGGCTGAATGGTTATGGTTTAGCATAATTAAAATAGCTTGCAAGTCTATTGGAATGACGATACCAAATTTAGAATATAATAGTAAGAGACTCCATGGTTAATGGATTATGTTATGTAAATTATTTTAATTTGGGCTTAAAGGAAGTTGTGTAGCTCACCGAGAAGGTGTAGTAACACTGGAAACCTCATTTTCCGATGTTGGGGGTCTATGATCATTATGTCTATTTATGCAGTATATTTTGGACGACTATCGACTTGGTGTCTTTAGCCATTTCCTTGGTACTGCGGCTAACATGAAGTGGGGCTCTTTCGGTAGGGGGAGTCAAACCCATATAGCATGTGGGTACCTTTAAGTCAGTGCGGCTATATAATTCAGGAATAATCTTTAAACGAACATATTTTATGCCAATACTCATTGTACTAACCATCCTCGGACGCTAGATCATTTCTTGATGTAGGTTTCGAGGACTTTTCTTGTGATACCATATAGCGTTAGGTGGTTCAATTGCCTGGTTGGTCAGTTGTGAAGTGTGTGCCCTCTATCCTTTAGAAGGCCTGGTCTCTCACTTGGTTTCATTTACCTTTACAGTACTTTTGATTTCCTTTGTTATAGCCGGGGACATGTACCGGCTTGGTGAGTGTTCCTTGGATTATAGGATTTGTGGACACTATTTGGTATATCATTGTAAATGTGGTTTGACTCTTAAATTTTCTTTTGGATACATATATTTCTCTTTTATCTTGGTTGGCTTCTACTGTTTATTATGATTGTGTTGTTGAGATAAGGCTAAGAGAGTTATCTCTGGCCTTGGTTGGCTTGGGATGCCCGTCACTGCCAGGCCCTGGTTCGATCATGACATGCACATTAGTTCTATTTACATGAAAATGATGTTTCATCTACATAATATAAAAGAACCAAAAGAACTGACTCTAGTTTGGTTATTTTTCAGCTCTTTTTGTGTGTTTAGTATGAAGGAAAATATTTTCTTGGAGGACAAGTTGATTTCTTACTTTTTTTCTAGTGTTTGGTAAGTAAGAAAAAGGATATTACCTCGAAGAATTTATATGTTATATAGTAAAAACTATAGCGGTAGGAGGGGGTGGGGTGTGGGGCTTCGGGGGTGGTGGATTGGGATGGTCAAGTGGTAGTGTAACACCCCATAGTTGTAACACTCTTTTAGTACATCAAAACTGACCTTTAGGACCCCCGTAGTGATGGTAGATCATGTGTTGACGATGTGGGAGGTGTTGGGGTGTTTTAGGACCTCAAAAGTAAGTAGGCGTCGCAAAGTAGTGCCTAGGCGATGGCTAGGCATCGCATGGACATCGCTTACCGTCACTGGAATGGTTAGCCAATGGTCTAGGCACTGCCCACCCTGTGTTAGGAAATAGTCTAGGCGTCGCCAACCTTAATGTAGGCAATGGGCAAGGCACCACCCAACTGATGGTTAGGCCATGGGATGGGCGCTGCATACCCAATGTTTTTCTGCATAGGGGCTCCATTTTTTAATTATTTCAAGGAAAACCAAGTCTTTTTACTTCCATAACCATCCCTAAACATCTTAACACGAAATTAAAGTCCCTAAATACGCTTTAACACTATCAAATCCCTAGTTCATATTCCTAAAACTCAAGAGGAGAAAAACAACCTAGGGTTTGGAAATTCAAGCTTAAAGGGTTATTTTTCTTCATGATTTCTTCTTCATTAAGGTACGTGGGGCTATCCTAACTCTCATGGGCATAGGTTTTAAGATTTTAACAAGTTTTAAAGTCATAGAATTATGGATATAAAAAGGGTTTCAAAAACATTCTAATAATATGCACCAACCCATTTTTTATGAAATTACCATAAATGTTTTCCATAGATTCGAATTATATTCAAGTATCTAAACATTATACGATTTTGAGAATTTATATGAGAGCATGTTTTATGAAATTTCCCTCTCAATGTGGAATCTGATCGATTTAACATATTATGGTTGATAAATTGCATGTCCTAAAGTTTGAATCAAATGTTTTATTATCATTCATGGATTTGACATTGGTTATGGATTGAAGAGAGGGTGTTTTCTTAATATAACTATACTATTTACATTAAATGAAAGCAGTGCATGTGATTAAATAATTGAAATGGCCACCTCATATTTAAGTCTTGAGAAGAGAGTATGTTTGCCTAAGATTTCATGTGCTTTCGAAATTGAGAACTCTCTTGTGATGCTATAAATCTCTTGGTGTTCATTTGCATGTTTTGAATGAGAGGGGATGTGGAATTGATATGATATGAATGACTTGGCAAGCCTAGGTATGACAGTACCCTGTCGTGATATGCCCTTAATAGAATGAGAAAATAATTGTTTATAAGCATGATACATGTTGGTTTTTAAGAGGTTAAAATTAAGCTTAAAGAGAGTTAGATGATTACTCGAAGAAAGAACGAGTTTAAAGACTCAATGTTGGAAACCATGATTTGCCGACACGGGGTTATGGTCCCCTGCTTTGTGATCTTATGAACTAACATGACATGTTGATTTGATTGGGGATTATAGCACCTTTCTTAGTGATCTTGCGTTCCCCCTCCCCCCTTAATGACACTCCAATCCTTGTGGCAAACTTGGATTAGGGGCTTGGACGACGAGTCAAGGGCGGATTCCATATATCCCATGGAATTGAAGACTTGTAGGGTGTACTATCTACCTCATAAGTAAAACAAAGAGTTGAGTCATGACTTATAAGAATGTTTTGAAGCTCATTAAATTATGCCCATGTATTTTCAATTGTTTTATGTTGAGATGCTTTTATGAAATGCTCTCACATATGTTGTATAAAAAAATATTTTTCTTTTGGATTGTTCTACGTACCAGTACATTTTGTATTGACCCCCTATATTTCAGGATCTGAGGATCAGTCATAAGGTCCCGCTAAGCAGTAGATCATTGTCAGATATTCAGAGTAGGTTAACCTCCCTTATTTCAGAAGGCATCTTATTCTTATGTGATGATTTCATTTTATTTTAGTTCATGGTCCGACTGTAGGCCTTGTCCCGGTTTAAGACAGATGTTGTTTTTAGTTTGGTAAAGATTTCGCAGACTTGTATTATGTCACGCCCCAAATCCCATTGGAGCGGACTGGCACCCGTAGCCGAGGAGGCCCGGGAGAACCCGTTCATAACTTATACTTTCACATTTACATTACTTATGAAAATTAGAAATTTGGGCAGCACTTCGTTGTAAATAGAAGAAAACAGTACCTGTATCAGCCCAGCAGACACGCATATATATATATATAAACCGTAATTGTCCATCAGAGCCATCACGTCTATCAACCAAACACTCCTATGGCTGTACAATATGTCTACAAAAGCCTCTACATAGATACACAACTGAGTTAGGGTCGGGACAAACTCCCGCCCACAAAAGACTTTTATACAAATACCAAAAATACATATAGAAACGACTTGGGATGCCCCAAAACTACTGGAGCTCACCACTATCAACAGAATGTCCTGGTTCTTACTGCGGAGGTGTACGACCTGAAGTACCTGTTCCTGCAGGCATGAATACAGGTCCCCCGTGAGGGACGTCAGTACGGAAATATGTACTGAGTATGTAAGGCAGTGAGTATCAAGATGAGATATAAAAGATCAACAGAACCCAGATACCAGTGAATAAACAGTATGAGTAGACCACACTTAAAAGAGCTGATGGGATACCTGCACATTACTTTCATATCATTACTTCCCGAATTCCTTATCAATACATAACATATGTCATACAATGGCCAACTGATCAGTGGTACTAATACAATACATCAGGGACCACCCCTGGAATAGCATATATACATAATCTTTATAATACAATGGCCAACTGATCAGTGGTACTAATACACTACATCATATCAACAATTTAAAATAAAGACATTCCATTTCTTAATTCAATTAATCTTTGAGATTGGTTACTTTGTGGTCACACCTTATGGAACTTGAAACCATGATACCTCAATAGGAAAAACATGTAAATAGGTAATAAATATCATGAAAATGAAGTAGAGAATCATGGATACCTCATTAAACCATTTCGGAGTCAACAATAGTATATGGACATTTTTTTGACTAGCCGGACATCTTAAAAGTGAAAACAAGTTCAATTGATAGTGTCGAAGATCATATGATGTTATTATGTATCATGTGTCATAGGACAATGTTGGAAGCTTACTTGAGAGTGCCATGGGTCATTATTCATGCCAAAGATTAGATAGAGTATGTCTTACATACCTTGATATAACCACCTCAATACAAGTCCAACTTGACTTCCCGTACTCTTCGAACACTTATCTACAATAAGTCATTTGTGGCTAACTAGCATTAGCAACCAAACCTTACCATTTAGGTATTAACTTCACCAAATAATGTCTAGGAAGTAATCCTTTAACTCATCAATAAGAGTGCTACATACATCCTCTTATACTCTTATTACATTCACATATCATGCATTTCCATGCAATATCCCTCAACATCACTCTTAGCCTTTATTTCCCCTCTTAATCACCATCCAATACCAACATGATCACTAGGCATACATAACCACTAATATAATGATATATCACCACAATTCATCCTCCATAATCCAATACAACAACTTCCATAATTTACTACTAACAATTTATACAAAACAATTCATAACTATGTTTCTAGTTATCTTC
Organism: Capsicum pubescens; assembly: GCA_030864215.1. Classification (NCBI taxonomy): domain Eukaryota; kingdom Viridiplantae; phylum Streptophyta; class Magnoliopsida; order Solanales; family Solanaceae; genus Capsicum; species Capsicum pubescens. Next base: position 281,408,995 of record CM061540.1, on the reverse strand, counting down.
CAACATCAAGACAATACTCATAATCCTTTATCAATACTTATTCATGGATAAGAATCAAGAATAAACAATATTCATACCTTAACAATGAACTCTTGTATTTAGAATCCTCCTTACATAACCATGGGGTGCTTCTCGAAGCTTTCGAGATGGTGAACACAACTACAGAACCAATTCGAATTTTCTACGGTTGAATCACAAAGTATTTGAAGTTGAAATTAGGCTAGGGTTTCACCTTCTCTTAATAATTGGATGATATATGATATATATGAGGCTAAGTTTATGTTTATAGAGACCAATTTTCGTCCAAGAGGTAATAGAAAATGACCATTTTGCCCTAAAAATTTAAATAAATCCGAATCTGTCCCCAGTGGACAGTTTTGACAGGCTGAAGTAAATCGATCATAACTCTTTGCTCCGGTATCGGATTTGGGTGAAACCAATTGAATTGGAAAGATAATTAAAAGGGATTTCATTTTCATATAAAGTATACCACCCAGTTCTTCCTGTACAAGGAGTTATGGTCGTTTAAAGTTGACCCAAAAATCTGTCCCAAAATTCTGTTTTTTTTTTGTTAGGCTGTAGTAAAACGGGTATAGCTCCTTACTCAGACATTGGATTTGTATGAAACCAATCATCGGAAAGAAGACTCTCGGAGATTTTCTTCGATATATAGCAGCTCACACAGTTCTTTTTGTACAAGGAGTTATGATCGTCTAAAGTTGATCCAAAAAAAAAAATTGCCTAGCTGCAGTAATTTTCCTGCAGATTTACTGTTCACAGGCTTCCCGGCCACCGTTTTGAAATTTCGAATGTGCTCACTTATATGAAATACTCCTCTGTTTTGGGAAAACTTTATATCGTTAGAAAGCTTATTCCAATACCTACACATACAACTATTGACGGGATACTTCCGAACACCATAAACTTAATTTAACCCATACGCAAGCCTTTAGGACTCCATATAATCGCGATAAGTGTACGAAAAAATTTACGGGGTGTTACATATTAGATGGTTTTTGAATCTTTATGAACCCATTTTAGTGTTGTTAGTTGAAATAAAAAGGTGACCATGTTTTCGTTTTGTTTTTCGCATTTAGATAATATAAGAATTATGCTTAGGATTGTAAGTTAGAAAGGGCTCTCGGGCCTCTATGGTTTGAGATGCTTGTCGCAGCCAGGGTCTCAGCTCAGGTCGTGACAAACTTGGTATTAGAGTACGGTTCATGGTCCCAGGGTGTCTACAAAGTTGTATTGAGTAGAGTCCTTTTTAAGGGTGTGTAGTGCGCCACACTTATAAGGAGGAAGCTATTAGGCATTTAGGAATGCTTCACTTTTATTCATGTTCTAGATCGTGCCATTTTGTTGTCCATTTGGAAGTTATCCAAATTCCTTCTTTACTCTGATTTTTATTAACCATGTCCTATTGTCGAGTCGATTCAAGTGCAGAAGCTTAGAGTCTAAATGATGTGGTCCCTTCGAATTTAATCATAATAGATTATGAAATTGCACAAGGAATTGAGAGGAGTCCATAAGTGCTATAAAGTGTATTGATTTAAGATCATACCCCTATCTACATCAATCGCGTGTTTGAGCCTGAGGTATGGAGTGTATTCAGTCTCTTTTTAAAATCCTTATTGGAGATGCCATTCTTAAGGGTAATGATGTGTAGCAGAATGTTGGAACATTAATTCCACTCGAGTAGTAGTATGTGATAAAGTTTCATAACCTATGAGCTGTAAGATGGTCCATAAGTTAGTAATATGAGGTCACAAGCTTAGAAGTCAGAATGAGGGTGACTTTTACGTAAAGAAGCTAGTTTAGTATTATAACCATTGATTGAGGTATGAGTTGCCATTTTATAGTGATAGACTAATGTTGTAGCGATATTTATAGATTGTATGGTAGTCTGTGAAGGAAGTAGCTAGCTATGATTATTATTTATTCAAAAATAAGAAAGGATCTCAGAATGGATAGTTATGGTGGTTGTAGAAATCATTTGTAGGTTGTGAATGGAAAGTGGTAGATCATCCAATAAGTTATGGGTAGAGACTCAATGGTGTAAATGGAATTTGAAGGCAGTGGGGATGTATGCTTGGGTAAGTAAATATGACGTGAGAAAGTGGATTATGGTGAAAAGATTGTAATGGGTTATAATATAAGATTAAGATCGACCATCCCTATTATTTAACTTTACCCTCTTGATTGTCTTTTCTCTACTCGTTGTAAACTAGTACTATATGTTAGAAGGTATGTAGTAGATTTTTAGGTGTAGTAGTAACGACGTGGAGAGGATGAACTTATGGTCCATAGTTTAGAGAAATAAGAGACTTAGGTTGATATTTCTATTTGATTGATTGTTATAGTATATGTCATTCTTCATATGATTGGTGTTATTAGACAATAGGCTTGAACTTTAGATGTAGGGAATAGTGGTAAGAATAGTAGCTCAAAATTGATAATGCATGTTTTGTGGGAATGAATCAGTTGTCTTGATGTAATATTTGAAATAGCCTAGGTTGGCAACTTGCGAAATAAGGAGTGGATACTTATGATATATATAGTCATGAGGAATAGTGTTAAAAATAATGAATCGTAGTTGAGTCATTAAGTAGCTAAGGGCGTAAGTATATAAGGATAAGTTGAGCCCCAGGTAGCATGTTCTTATATAAGGTTTTATGTATGTAAGTGTAATGAGTACCTATCTCACGTTCTTGATTTTTATAGTATGGAGAAGTCTCGGAAGTGGTTGTATGGTGTTCTTTATAGTTGAATTGAGGAAATATAGGTAGACAATATGTGCCTTTGGTATAGTTGTACAAATTTTGTTAAGTTGTAAGTTACGTGATTAGAGGTGTAATGCTAGTAATCTAAGGAGTTAAAGATGGTGTGTTAAGTGTTTAGAAGCATGGATGTCCATGCCCATGATAATATTAGTCATAAGTCGATGACTTTGGGGTTTAGAGGAAGTTATGATTAGTGTCCCTAAATGGGATGTCCTAGAAAGAATTTAGTGTCCTTACATTATAATTATTGAGGGGGTCTAGTGTTTATGTACATAGTGATACCCCTTTGTGTTGAGAGTTGTGGGTATAGATTTGATGAGACGTTATATCCTCAAGTTCAGGAGTGTGACTTTGCTCTAAGGGGCAGATGACGAACTAAAGTAGTTCTTGAATTTCCTCATGGTGGCAAGTTTTAGGGAAGAGTCATGACGAATTTATTCCTATTCAAGCAAACTCCTCCTACTTTAATTTAAGAGGTCATCCTACTAATCTCTTATGTATTCAAGTCCTACTTATGTCTAAGGTCTGAGTTCTCTATGTAAGTCATGCCATCTTCCAACCTCCAAACTAGAAGCAATATGTCCCTCAGTGATCCTATATTTCAAGTATTCAAGCTCTATGTGATGTTGCTGATGATCCATAAAAATCCATGTCTCATGTGATGCTTAGATCTAAGAAACTATGATTTCTATATGTTACCGATTTATTTTACGTCGGGACTTGCTAAAGTGATAAGGTTCATGGAAACTCATGACTATCTTAGCTCTTAAATAAGAAGAAATAGATTCAAGTATCAATCCGTGTATCAATCGTTGACTCCATGACTTCCGACCTTATGTTATACAACTCATGATGTAAGAGCTCATGTTTTTCACTGTGGTTTGTCCTAAGAACTCAGGCTATGTTGTGTTTATGCCGGAATGACTCTCTACTTATGATCCAGCCACTTGATATATGAAGCACTTCGTGATTGTATCATATCTTAACCTCCTGTTCCACCTTGAGTAGAGAAATAAATGTAAGTTATAATCAAATAGTGTTACTCCCATTCATGATGCTTATGCTCGGATCCCTCAATGACCCTCTGTATGTTAGCATGGTGGTAGTTGTGGAAGCAGAGTAATGTTTTAAGTGGGGGAGTAAATGTTCTTGAAGGTAAAAATTTTGATATGATTGCTCGAGCTAAGGTTATAGGTGAAGCACGGAGGAAGGAGGTGAACTTTTGTAAGTGAAATAATAAGGAAGGAGATATGTGGAAAAATCTCTGTGAGAGTGATTGAATTTGTTGGTCTTAGTAGGAAGATCCATGAAATAGGTGTAGTAGAGATAGGCCTGAATGTTGTGAATTATAGATACACAAGTTATTGTGCTAAGTGGCTAGTACTCTTAATAAGACATAATGTTGTTTGACTATAGTGATAGGATGGAGTAGTGTTCATGGATGGATGTGAAGTATAGATCCCCATAGCTTAAGTTAGCGTCTTCTAGATTCGGGTTAGGCTTGTATATAGAAGTAGAGTATAGTTAGATTCTGAATCTTGTAGCAATATGCATTATGGGGGAAATTGTAAGTTGGAAATGATGAAGTATGTTAATTATTGTTTGGGTCATAGATGAGTAGTATCTCTCAGTTTAAGTCTATTTGTTGTATCTTGTAAGGTGGAGAAGGATGCTTCTATTCCTATGTCCTTCAAAACCTTATTTCATGATTACTACCAATGTAAATCAGGCCTATGATCACTAAATAAACTCATACCATATGTTGTGATGATTATGATCCCTAGAACTCATGTGCAAGGTCATCTCCATGTCAATTCTTATTATCTCATGCTTCGTGCTTACACGTTTTACTAGGGTTTATAATGAAGCTCTTTTGATGCCTTTGCATATTTGGTTGAGGAGGAATATTCAATGCGAGGTTACGTTCTTTATTCCATACTTTTAGAGCTTCAACAAATTCTTACTCATCATTCGGGGACGAATAATCCTAGGGGGGATAATGTAATACCCCATAGTTGTAACACTCTTTTAGTATGTCAAAAATGACCTTTAGAACCCCCATAGTGATGGTAGATCATGTGTTGACGATGTGGGAGATGTTGGGGGTGTTTTAGGACCTCAAAAGAAAGTAGGCGTCGCAAAGTAGGGCCTAGGCGATGGCTAGGCATTGCATTGCCATCGTCTACCATCACTGGAATGGTTAGGCAATGGCCTAGGTGTCGTCCACCCTGTGTTAGGCAATAGGCTAGGCACCGCCCAACTGATGGTTAGCCCATGGGCTGGGCGCCTCATACCCAATGTTTTTTGGCTTAGGGGCTCCATTTGTGAATTATTTCAAGGGAAACCAAGTCTTTTTATGTCCCATAACCGTCACTAAATATCTTAACCCAAAATTAAAGTCCCTAAATACTCTTTAACACTATCAAATCCCTAGTTCATCTTCCTAAAGCATAAGAGAAAAACAACCTAAGGTTTGGAAATTCAAGCTTAAAGGGTCAATTTTCTTCATGATTTCTTCGTCACTAAGGTACGTGGGGCTATCCTAACTCTCATGGGCATAGGTTTTATAATTTTAACAAGTTTTAAAGTCATAGAATTATGGATATAAGAAAGGTTTCAAAAACACTTTGAATAATATGCACCATAACCCATTTTTGATGAGATTATCATGAATGTTTTCCATATATTCGAATTATATTCAAGTATCTAAACATTATACGATTTTGAGAATTTATATGAGACCATGATTTATTAAATTTCTCACTCAATGTGGAATCTGATCGATTTAACATGTTATGGTTGATAAATTGCATGTCCTAAAGTTCGAATCAAATGTTTTACTATCATTCGTGGATTTGACGTTTGTTATGGATTGAAAAAAAGGTGTTTTCTAAATATAACTATACTATTTGTATTAAATGAAAGCAGTGCATGTGATTAAATTATTGATATAGCCATCGCATATTTAAGTCTCGAGAAGAGAGTATGTTTGCATAAGATTTCATATGCGTTCAAAATTGAGAACTCTCTTGTGATGTTATAAATCTTTTGGTGGTCATTTGCATATTTTGAACGAGAAGGGTTGTGGAATTGATATGATATAAATGACTTACAAGTCTGGGTATGACGGTACCCTGTTGTGATATGCCCTTAATAGAAGTAGAAAAGAACTATTTATAAGCATGACGCGTGTTTTTTTTTAAGAGGTTAAAATTGTACCCGAAGAAAGCACGAGTTGAAAGATTCAATGTTGGAAACCGCAATTTGCCTACACGGGGTTATGGTACCCTGCTTTGTGATCTTGTGCACTACCATGACATGTTGATTTGATTGGGGATTATGGCACCATGCTTTGTGATCTTCCGTGGCCCCTTACTGATACTCCAATACTTACGACAAACTTGGATTGGGGGCTTAGCTGCCGAGTCAAGGAAGGATTCCATATAGCCTGTGGAATTGTAGACTTGTAGGTGTACCATCTAGCTCAGAAGTAAAACAAAGAGTTGATTCATGACTTAACGAATGTTTTGAAGCTCATTAAATTATTCCCATGTATTTTCAATTGTTTTATGCTGACATGCTTTTATGAAATGCTCTCACATATGTTGTATAAAAAAATATTTTGCTTTTGGATTGTTCTACATACCAGTACATTTTGTATAGACCCCCTATATTTCAGGATCTGAGGCTCAGTCCCGGGGTCCCGCTAAGTAGTAGATCATTGTTAGATATTCAGAGTTGGTGAACTTAGGCGTCTTATTCTTATGTGATAATTTCATTTGATTTTAGTTCATGGTCCGACCGGGGGCCTTGTCCCGATTTCAAAAAGATGTTTTCGGTTTGGTAGAGATTTCACAGACTTGTATTAGATGGTTTTTGAATCTTTATGAACCCATTTTCGTATTGTTAGTTGAAATAAGAAGATGACCATGTTTCCGTTTTGTTTTCCGCATTTATATAGTATATATGAATTGTGCTTGGGATTGTCAGTTAGAAAGGGCTCTCGGGCTTCCATGGTTCGAGATGCCCATCGCGGCTAGGGTTCCCGGCTCGGGTCGTGACAGGTAGGGATTGGGAATGTTGGGTGGGTAGGTGGATATAATAAATATAGAATCACTTATAGAACTTGTTTTCCCTACTTCCATTAAGGAAGTCATTTTCCTTATTTTTAAGTAACTTTCTTTTTCTTATAGCAAATGTTTTCCAAAAACTTTATCCAACCGAACATGGAAAAAAAAATTCCTCCATACCAAATACATCCTTAATGTTTGAACTTTATCATATTTGTCCTTTTTTCCGCTGGAGTCTTTGTGGAAATTGACTTACAGACCTAGAAGTCATCTTCCGCTAGTTAAAACCAAGTCCTTTTTTTCTTTGTTGCTTAATTTAATACCATTCAGTTTTTTAAACCTTTTTTCTGGAAATTTGATGGAGTCACTCGTTAATTAATATGAAAAGTCTTGTGGAAAACAACGGAATGTACTTAATAAGTTGGAAGACGGTAAAAGAGACAACTCGTCTCTATCTCGAAAATTTATTACTCCGTAGGTTTCAATTTGTTTATCTAGTTTTGAATTGACATTGAGGTTAAGAAAGTAAAAATGATTTTTGAATCTTATAGTCTTTAACTAATGATATGTACAATGTACCAAAAATTCCTTTAATCTTGGTCTCAAACATGTCATATGGAAAACAATAAAATGTACCTAACAAGTAGCAAAACAAAAGATGAGACAACTAATCACTTCCTCAAAACTTGACGAAATCTCTCATATAAATTCATGTGAAAATTATTGTGGGACAACTATAGAATGTACCTAATACGTTGGAAGACGGCAGAAGAGACAACTAATCATTATCTTGGAAAATTGTTACAATCAGAAAATTTGTCTGCAGCATGCAATCTTCAACACTAAATTGACTACGTCAGTCTCTCCCGTGAAATTAGATTTTGCTCGGAGCTTAGAAGTTTGAATAACTAATATATACATGGTTTATGGTAACTTATTTTGTAAAACATTCTGTTTTCTGCTGTAAGAAAATAAAAATTAAAATGGGACGTCTGTTTTTCTTCTATTCGCTGGTCAGTTTTATCTTTCTAAGTCAAAGCTTTTCTTCTTCTTATGTGCATCATCTTTGCTCTTCCACTCAGTGGCGGATTTACATACAATTCAGGGGTCATCCGACCTCCCTTGGTCGAAAAATTATACTATTTTTATATGGTCAAAAATATTTTTATGTATATATAGTAGAGGTTGAACCCCTTCGACTAGTCCGTATATTTACTTCTAAGCCCCTTCCTCAGTGAAAAATCTGGCTCCGCCACTGCTTCCACTGAAGCTTTTGCTTTGCATCAGTTAGAGCAATCCTTTCAAATCTCCGACTCCCATATCTGTCGGGATGATGAATACCGGAGAATTGATTTTCCAAAAACTTCCTCTTGGAATGAGTGTAGGGATTGCTGCACTTGGGACGGAGTCACTTGTAACATGTTAACGGGTCACGTTATAGGGTTGGACCTTAGTTGCAGTCAGCTTCAGGGAACTATTCATCCCAACAGCAGCCTCTTCCAACTTCATCATCTTCAGAGACTAAACCTTGCTCACAATAACTTTTATCCTTCAATTCCAAATGGCATTGGCCGCTTGAGGAATTTGAGGCATCTAAATCTTTCTGATTCTTTCTTTGAAGGGAAAATCCCAAAGAAATCTCATACCTTTCTAATTTGGTTTCACTTGATCTTTCTTGTTACAACTGTGACATCCAACTTGATCAGAAAACATTTGAAATACTGCTTCAGAACTTAACAAATCTGAAGGTAGTTTCTCTCTCTGTTGTCGACATCTCATCTCCGATACCGATGAATTTGTCTTCCTCCTTAAGGTATGTGGATCTTACAGACACCAATTTGCAAGGTGTTCTCACAGAGAGCTTCTTTCTTCTGCCAAACTTGGAAATGCTCAAATTGGGTAAGAATCATCCTCTCAAAGGAGTTTTAGCAAAGATCCGCCCGAGCAGCACTCTGTTGGAGTTGAGTATTGCACGCACAGGCATCTCCGGCGAGCTACCTGATTTAATTGGAACCTTGAGTTACTTGAATCGCTTGGACCTCTATGGATGTCAATTCGCTGGTTCCATTCCTGATTCCATTGGCAACCTTACGCACATTAGGCAGTTGGATTTTAGTGAAAATAATTTCACCGGCCATATTCCCTCAACAATCTCTAAATTGAAGCATCTCACACTACTAGATCTTAGATCTTACTCCCTTCAAGGAGAAATTCCTGATGTTTTCTCTAACCTCCGAAAGCTAGTTAGACTGTTTCTTTCCAATAATAGCTTCACCGGTCCATTTCCCTTTTCAATTCTTAGCTTGAGCAATCTTCAAAGCTTAGACATGTCGAGTAATTCCCTATCTGGTCCACTGCCTAGCAATGAGAGAATGTTTCCAAAGCTATGCAATCTGGATTTGTCTCACAACTCATTGAATGGAACAATACCATCTTGGGTTTTTAACATTAGTTCTTTTGAATTGAGGCTTGACCATAATCAATTCAATAAAATAGCTGATGAACTCAAAGCAAATCCAACACTAAGGAGCTTAGATTTAAGTCATAATCAACGAAGAGGTCCTTTTCCTCAATCACTTGTGAAACTTATTAGCTTAACCGATCTTTACCTTTCATCAAATAATATCCCTGACAATGCTGGAATAGAAGTTTTTACAACCATGAAAAAACTTATAACTCTTGTTCTTTCCTACAATCCTTTATCATAGAAGACCAGTAGCAAAGTCACTCTTCCTAGCCTGGATGCGTTGTACTTATCATCTTGTGAACTGAAGGATTTTCCACACTTCTTGAGAAATGTAAAGAATCTTTCACTCCTAGATCTCTCTAACAATAAGATTCGTGGTCAAATCCCTAACTGGTTTAGCAACATGTGGTGGGAAAGTTTGTGGTACCTAAATCTTTCACAAAATTCCCTGACAGGACACTTAGGTCAATTTTGTTACTATAGCCTACGGTATCTTGATCTTAAATTTAACTTCCTTCAAGGTCCACTACCTTCATCCATTTGTAACATGAGCTCGCTTAGGTTTCTAGATTTATCACACACAACCACTTCAGTAACTTGGATCCAAATTGCTTCAGCAGCAAGTTTGAGTTGTTGGTGCTAGACTTGAGAAGAAATAATTTCACTGGGAGTCTTCCACCATTATGTGGGCAGAGCACTTCATTGAGTACCATTGCCTTGAATGGCTATCGTTTTGAAGGAACCGTCCCTATGTCGTTTCTCAACTGTGATGGTCTAAAAATCCTTGATTTGGGGAACACTGCTTTAAATGACAAGTTTCCAGCTTGGCTTGGAAATCTTGAACAGCTGCAAGTCCTTAAATTAAAGTCGAACAAGTTCCATGGACCTATAAGTACTAGGCAAAAGTTTCTCTTTCCTAGGTTGCGGATTTTTGATATCTCTTATAATGAGTTCGGTGGCTCACTTCCTACAGAACTTTTTCAAAACTTCAGAGCAATGATCAAATCAGATGGCATGAGCAGAGGTAAGATCAAATATATGTGACCAGATGTTGACTGGGGTATAGAGTATTTAGATTCAGTGAGAGTGGTGATCAAAGGCCAGGATATTGAGCTACAAAGAATCACCACAATTATGACAGCCATAGATCTCTATGGCAACCATTTCGAAGGTGTGATTCCAAAGGTGATAGCAGATCTTGATTCGCTTTGGCTACTCAATTTATCCCATAACAATCTGAGAGGAGATATTCCGAAGGAAATGGGGCAATTGAATATGCTTGAAGCATTAGATATCTCTTGGAATCGACTCACTGGAAAGATTCCGCAGGAATTGACAAGGCTAACATTTCTGGGAAAGTTAAACCTCTCTCAGAATCTTCTTGTCGGACATATTCCTCAAGGTCAACAATTCAACACATTTGAAAATGACTCGTATGGTGGAAACCTTGATTTATGTGGTCCTCCTTTATCAAAGGAATGTGGAACGAGTGATCCATCACATGTTCCTCAACCATTGGAGTCTGAAGAAGAAGAAGACGAGTCATATTTTTTTAAGTGGATTTACATGGGAATCAGTAGTCATAGGCTTCAGTTTTGGACTAGTTGTTGGAACTGTCATGCGGAACCTCATGTTTAAAGCTGGTAAGCCAAAATGGTTAGTGGGATTTTAAGGCATTATTCACAAGAAAATGAAAAGGCTAAAGAAGAGAAGACCGAGACGGCGGACCTAATGGAAGATTGAAAGAGTGAATTTTTCTGTTTTAATTTCTTTCCAACTGATCCCGAATAAGTAGCAAAGGGATCCAACTAAACACACAAAACTACACCTGCTAGCTTGGTCCTTGTCTCTCTCAAGATTGAGATGTTAATGTTATACAGAAGTTCCTACTTGACTACGGCTAAAACCAACCCTCAGGGGCGGAACATGAGTATATGAAACGGATTCAGCAGAAGCCAGTAATTTCCAAACCCATAAACTTAAGAAGTTGGCTCCGCCTCTGTGGCAACAGTGCTTTATTGTGTGCATAACCAGAAAAATAAAAGAAAAATAGAAACAAAATGAACAATCTTAGCAGAAAATAGGATAATGATAGATGACTCCCTCTCTCCCTCCCCCAAATGAATAATCTTAGCCGAAAATAGGATAATGATAGATGACTTCCTCTCTCCCCCCCCCCCCCCCACACACACATCCCTCCAATATCATTCTGCTGAAAGAGACTTCTATTTACTTCCAATAACCAATCATTAAAGAAGAAAAGCCAAATCAACGCAAGAGAAAAACTAAAAAGAAGGTTTTTTAAAAGGGAAAAATTGAAGTCATTTTGTTGGATGATTTTCGCTTGTCGTGTCGGCAACTTGTCCCACAAAGAAGAAAATGGCGCATGGAACTATTACCACCATTTCATTCTTTCTTAAATTAAATTACAACCATACATATTCACATAAAACGGGATGGAGGAAATGCAAAAGTAAGTACATTAGAGATAATACTCAAATATATCAAAAGCAACACAAAAAATAATACTACTATCATGTAAACATGGTCAAAGACTTCCTTTGCAAACAAAGTTTACCTCTTTTGTTGGAAGTTATTGGTTATTTCAGATGAAATATATGTTGTTTTTCGCATTTTGTAAAGTCTGTATTTTTTCAACAATAACATCAAACACATTTTCAAACTAACATATGAACAATCAGATGAAGTTTTAATTCTGTATTCACAACTTTGAACTTCAACAAAGTTCAACCAAATTATGAACATCAACAAAATAAAGTTCAAACTTTTTTTTTGAAAAATAGCAAAACCAAACGTTTAGAAAGAGATGAAGATTGGAAGATTAAAGTCCACCAAATTCATGGTGTGCCCTTAAGAAAATTATTTCCCTCAAGTACTCGAGGTTATAGAATATATCCCTCTAGAATAAAATGAATCACTTCGACAGAATAGAGGTACCTCAAATTCTGTCGAGCTCCGAACACACTTAACAGTAGCAAATCACACTAGAGTTTTTTAAGAAAGAGGAGTCATTTTACTTCAAAATTTCATGTATGTACCTGAGAAAAAAAATAGATATTTATAGTCACCAAGGTGTTTCTCCATGAAGACAAGCAATGGTTTAGAAAGGTGCATCTGTTCATAACGGTGCAATTCTTCGAAAAAGGTATAACTCTTCGGAGAAGTCACAACCCATTGGAAAGGTCATAATAATCCAAACTGAAAAGGTGCCTATTAAAATTGCATCCTTTCTTTTGGTGTCTTTTCGAAAAAATACCTATTTATTTTTCATTGACCTCTCAAAAACCTAACAATCCCCCAAATGAATGGGGAATGACTATTTTATCATAAAATATATGGACAAGTGTGTGATCTCCAAGAAAAGATTATGATACAAGTCAAATGGGTGTCAACGTTTTTGATCACACAACTCGAGGTCAAAATGAGGAGGTCTAATCCTTTATCTCCCTAAGGATCCAAGAATGTGCTTGGAGGCCCTTCTTCAAGATCCTAATAAAGAAATGTCGTATTTGGAAGATAGCTTAGAGCCGAGGAAAGCCATGGCGTAGGAATAAAGAGAGCCCTTGTGGGTTATTTCTGAAATAGCCACTTTTGGGCTAATTTTTATAACAGACTAGTTGTGCAAAGGCAACTACTATAAATAGGTATCGTAGACATTTCATTAGTTAGTTTTTGTTGATTAATTTGCATGATGTATTCATGAGAACTCCATGGGAATGTTTGAGTGCTTGGAAAAGCATATGTTGAATCTTGTTTAGAAACGTTGGTTGTAAGTAGGATCTAATCCCCTTTTCGGTCACGTAAGAGTTGGATGCTCATTGATAATCCATTAAGGGAGGTTTTAAGGTTTTCCATACCCTTAGATTGCCCTTTTGTTATCAATTTTGTGTCTATCTTTCTTTCATCACTATCCTATCCCTTTATCTTTACTTTTTTGCATCTTAGATTAGAGTCCTCGTGGCTTGGATTGTATTATTTGGTATCAGAGTCGAGCTTGATTTCGTTCCTACGAAGTCAATCTTGGATTTGTTATCTTGAAAATCACAAAAAAAAAAAAAGCAAAATAGTTCCAAAAATATTTTTATGTGTTTTCCTTTATTTGTGTTTTTTTATTTTTGTGTCGTTTTGAGTTTCTTGTGCTAGATTTGTGTTCTCTAGCATTATTTGAGTCAAAATCCAAGAGTTGAGATTATTCTGGGTTGATTGGAGTCATCCACCATTGATGGAGCTTAAGTTGAAGAAAACTTGAGGTAGGTTCTCAAAATTGGTGGTTTGTTGTTTAGAATTTCGAGCTTCAAATGTTGGTATTATATTTATGGAGTTGTAGTGAGCTTGGGTTTCGAATTTCATCGAATTCCCGATTCATTTACATAAGGGTCAGTTTTAAATGTTCTTGGTGTTCTTCATGTTCTTCAAATATTGTTAAAGAAGAACATTCAAAGAGTATGTCTTTGATCCAAAAAGTAAGTGAGAGAAAGATGTAGTACTTGTTTATTCCAAAGGATATTCAAAGTCTTCCAAAGAAAGAAAGAATCAAATTGCATCAAAAGGGAATACTCCAAAGGAAGAGGCAAAGGAGAGTACAAAGGAGGGGACCATAAAGAATTCAAGGTTATCAAGAGTTGTTTGATCCATTGTTGAAGCATCCAAGTCTTGAATAATCTCCAAGGAAGCTACCAATATCATCCAAAGAAGGATAAGACATTTGAGGACCCACCATACCTTGTTTTACACATGTTAAAGACATAGGTGCAAACTGGTTAGAGGTGATAAGTTATCAACCTAGTTTTCAACTTAGTGATAAGTTATCACCCTAAGTCATCAGCTACACCGGTTAGAGATGACGACTACCAAGAAGTTGTCAACCTAGTCATCAACTCAGTGACAAGCTATCACCCTAAGTCGTCAGGTATACTGCTTAGAGGTGACGACTACCAACAAGTCATCAAGCTAGCCATCAACCTAGTCGTCAACTAGGTGACAATCCATTAACCTAGTCGTCACCTAAAGCCAGCCCAAACCCCTCTTCTTCCTAAGGTTGATGACAAGGTTGACAAGTTATCAACTAAGTGACGACTTCCCTCCTAATCGTCACTCTAGTTATCAACTTGGACAAAATTTTATTAAGGTCACTTTTAGATTCTTAGTTTCTTTTCTTTGATTCTTAGACTTCTTTTCTTGATTCTAAACGCTAATTAACAACTAGTAATCATCCTACTTAGTTGTGAATTAGTTTTTGATTCCGTTTTCTTTCTTAGTCCCATTTCTTTTGTGATTTTCTAATTTTAATTCATTGTAACTTATTTGTTTCAAGTCCTTAAGTATATTTTTATTTCGTTGAGTCGATCAAACAAAAATCCACTCTGGCTGCAAAGTAGATATTGACACCTTATTATCCATCAGAGTATAAGCAACTTTCAGCATTCCCCGCTCTAATTGTGAGGATCACAAATGTGAGTTCATACGAGTATTGGTGAGGTGCTTTACTACTAATATTATTTGATCATTTTATAGGTACAAGGTGATATAAGGGGAACATGTCTTCGATAGCTTCAGATAATTATGAAGATGACATAGAAAACTATGATTGTGGTAAAGATAGTTGTGGATACAAAGAAGATGGGGATTATGAGGGCTATGAATACAGTCATGATCAAGTGATGGGTGAAAATGAGGGCTATTATTTTGAAGAAGAGTGTGAGGTGAATAATGACCCTAGTGCTTATAGTGAATATGGAGGTGATAAAGGGCCTTGTGATGGTTCTTATGATAAAGATGAGGCATGCGAGGAGAATTACACTTCCCACTCCGAGCTTTGAGGTGGTGTAAGGTATAACTCATTCATTTACAAATCTTATGAGAATCATGGTGAGAGTACATATTTGGAGTATGAAGATTCATATTCCTCACCTTGTAGTAATTCTTATGAAAGTCGAAATGGAGTGAATGGATATACTAGCTATAATGAAGGTTGTCCCAAGAGTATAAAGGAGTATGCATCTCCAAGGTTTAAGGGTGTTACATCTCAAGCCTCTTATTCTAGTGCCCGAATGTGTGGAAGTGGGAACCAAGGAATGAATGGAAGGTATAGTAGGATTCAATGTCTTCCTACTCTATCTATCTTGAAAGGAGAACGGGATTCTGAAGTTTACCTTGATTAGGAATGGCAATGCGAAAGAGTCTTCAAGGATTATGCTATGAGAGAAGCCAAACAAGCTACATATGATCTTAAGTACATTCAAGGTTCGACCTTAACATGGTGTAAACTTACAAGGACTCCTACATAAACTTGGGGTGCCTTGAAAGAGTTTTTGAGGCCAATATATAGGCCGAAGGGTTACAGGAAGCTTTATATTAGTGATCCAAGAAGACAACCAAGTTCAAGATGGGTAGAAATTTGTGGAGTTCCGAGATGTGTTTTTATCATTGATGATTGGTTTTATAAAAACTATATAATTCCTCTTTTGGTTGATTATCTAGGGGTATTTCAAGTGTCCAAGCATTTTCTATACTTTTTGGAAGGCTATAGAGTCTCTGAGAGCGTGAAGGTTTCCTTCACCCGAGATGGGTACTATAAGAAGTTGTGGTATGATATATTTCCATTGGAATGTGGACACTTACACTTAGGTGACTATTGGTTTGCACTACATAATATTCCAAACGTGCAAAATTGGCCTAAGTTTGCAATGGACCAATGGAGAAATCATTTTTTTCCACCTTCCTTTCCCAGATCTCAAGGAAATATAACTACTTACTCCAAGTCAAAAGAAATTGAGAGACAAAAGATTTAGATGAGTAAGGGAGTGCAAGGTGGCAATCCAAGAAAGTAAAAATGAGAGGTTGAGAGGAGCAAAGTGAGAGGGTTTCTACCAAATTGAGCTAACATTGGTTGTCCTTTTATTTATAAGGACATTTGTATAGGTACTAACATGGCAAGCGGAGGAGTACAGGTGTTAAAAGATAAGATTCTATTGGAAGATTTGATGAGGGTAATCTTAAAAGATTCTAAAGCTTATGGAGGACCTTCACACCAAGTTAAAAAAAAATGTTTTAGAGAATGGACTTGCATAATCTACATCCTCTTCATGGATAAATCCTTCTCTCTTTAAGAACAATATCTTGTTTAAAGATGATGAGCTCACTCCTAGTGAATTACTCAGTGGTGTGGATAGCATTGTTGATATAGCTCATCTTGAGGGCTATATTCCATATGACAACCCACTATGGTATGAAAATATTTCTCCTAAAGATGGAAATCTCTTCTTGAAAGATGAGAGTACTCTTAAGGGAAAGAAATGTGAAGTCTTGGAAAGGAACAATCAATTGGGTGATGATAACTTTGATTTTCTTGAATCTTTAAGAAACCCAATAAGTGACTATTCCTTAGAAAATAATTGTGGATATGACACTTTATATGATACCCCACCCTTGTTTGATACTTATAAGGATGAATTTCTTACTTCTTGCGAAGGCCTAAGTAATAATCCCTTTGATATTGGTGGTGGTATGTGTCTACTTGAGGATTTCTCCATTGAAAGAGAAAGTATCAATTGTTTGGAAATTTTTTCCTCTTCTATTTTGTTTGATTTTATTGCTGAGAATACTTATGGTGATGATTTTAAATCTAATAGTGAGTACGTGCATGAGGGCACCTTAGTTGAAGTTGACTTGAGTGATATTTTTCTCTATTCTCCCCTTGCTTTTGATGATGTTTATGCTAATGAGGAGAGTATATCTTTTAGTTTGGGTGAAGCTAGTGGGGAAAAAGAATATTGTCTAGACCCATGTCTATGGCCACTCTTTCTATTTGACCCAGTGCCAAATTTGAATATGGTGATTATGACACACCCAACGTATTACTTGGTCCACATAACAAGTAAAGTTTAAATGAGGGTGTTATTATCCTTCCCTATGATGAGAAGTCTTTCTCAGGGATACACAATCTACTTAAGGTATCAACATTGTGTAAGGGAAAGAACTCCAACCACGATGAAGGGTTTTTAAAGAAGGGGAGCCATGAAAATCTCCAAGAGAGTTCACAATTATGTATTTCCCTTCTTGAACAAGGTTTCACCACTTGTAGGTCAAGGATAGAGTCTTCCATTGAAACTACTTTGGATGAACTCCATTTGTGTAATACCCTTCCTTATTATATGAGTAGAGATGATGACCTCCTTCTCAAAGGTGGTGTCATTCTTGAGAACCTGAGGGCAAATGTGTCATTGTCTCTTTTGGGTGTTGCTTATAACTTTGCATCCTTGTTTGGCACACGTGTGCTTAAGTTGCATGAATCCTAACTTATGGAGGCCAAGTTGATGATTTACTTTAAAGGAAGAAGTCATATGTGTTTAAATGTCTTGATTCCATCCTTGTGTGCCTTATGTGCTATATCATTTGAGCCAAATGACAATCTTATAGATGATAGCACCTTGGATGATTCCTTTGTACTTGATTCTTTCCTATACTACCTCCTTGCCTATGATGACATCCATGCTAGTTTTGGATTTTTTATGTGGAGGTAGAAAAATTATTGGTTGGTCCACTTCTTTGAGTGACATTGTTATATGCATCTTGTGGACTTTAATACCAATTGAGGAACCACTCTTGATGTGGTCCCTTAAAGAGGTGATGAAGCAATTTTGTCTTATGGATCCAAAGGTGAAGGTAACCTTACCTTTTAGACTTAGTGATGCCATTATAACCCTTGTAATTTCCTTACTTCTTGGTGATTCCCTTAGATAACTCCTTTGTGCATTTTTCAACAAGTTTTTAATGATTAATACGATGGATCCTCGATTATATCTTAAGTGTGTGCAACCTTGGCATGATGAAATGATTTGTTATGCTAACCCTAACCATCATGCCATGAGGAATTTGTGTTCGTTTGTCCTTTTGTTGATTTTGCAAGGTTTAGATTCGAGGTCGAATACTTTTCAAGAAAGGAGGGATGATACAATTCAAATAGGCATTAACATTTTTTATCACATAACTCGAGGCCAATATGAGAAGGTCCAAGCCTTGGCCGCCCTAAAGATCCAAGAATGTGCTTGGAGGCCCTTCTTCGAGCTCCTAATAAAGCAATGTCATGTTTGGAAGATAGCTTGGAGCCGAGGAAAGCCATGGTGTAGGAATAAAGAGAGCCCATGTGGGTTATTTCCAAAATAGCCATTTTTGGGCTATTTTTTGTAATAGGCTAGTTGTGCAATTAGACATTTCATTAGTTAGTTTTTGTTGATTAATTTACATGATGTATTCATGAGAATTCCATAAGAGTGTTTGAGTACTTAGGAAAGCATATGTTGAACCTTTTTTAGAAATGTTAGTTGTAAGGAGGATCTAATCCCCTTTGTGGTCACGTAAGAGCTAGGTGCTCATTGATAATTAATTAAGGGAGGTTGTGGGGTTTGACATAATCTTATATTTCCCTTTTGGTTATCAATTTGGTGTCTATCTTTCTATCATCACTATCCTATCCCTCTATCTTTACTTTTCCGCGTCTTAGATTTGAGTCCTTGTGGCTTAGATTGTATCGGACTAACAACATCTAGATAAGTAGGTTTCTTTTTGAACTTCCTATGGTTAATATACATCGGATGTGCTCGGTCAATTGGTAGATGCATTATCATTGAATCGTCAAACTTTAATGTATACCTAGATAACATAAGTCACACAATCAGCCATTTACTATTTATGGTTCTTATAGTTTTGTTTGTTTCAGCCATGAACACTTCCTAATTTCATGAGAGCTTAGAGAATAGGCCTTTACTATCAATCTCTTTAAAGTGGCTTCCACTTCATCTTCACATAAATTATTCCTAAATGTTTAATCTTATCGATCAAACTATTTGGTCAAATTTTCCAAACTTAGTAACTATTAAAAAGTTTCAAACCATACACCTTATCCTTGATTCCTGAACATTGTCTTCATCATGAGAATAGATTGAGTATATTGACAATGTTGAACCGTTACTCACAATGATTTTTTATCTCCTTGAACTTAGCTCTTGGGATCTCCAGTATGCTAGGTAGAGTTACCATCAGGATGACTTGTCCTAGATCGTAAACCTATTCCCTTTGATAATCTCTAAACTGCTTCTCTATATAGGCCTTTTGTAAGTAGATCCAACACATTATTCTTTGACTTCACATAGTCAATCGTGATAATTCCACTAAAGAGTGGTTCTCTAACAGTATTATGTCTTCGTCTTATATGATGAGATTTACCGTTATACATCATGATCCCTACCCTACCTATTATTGCTTGACTATCACAATGTATGCATATTGGTGCCAAAGGTTTGGGGCAATAAGGAATATCTTTCAAGAAATTCTTATGCCCTTCTGCTTCTTCATTGGCTTTATATAACGAGATTCCATTGTAGAGTGGACAATCTATGTCTATTTGGATGATTTCCAAGAGGCTGCTCCTTTACCAAGAGAAAATATATATTCACTCATGTATTTTACTTTATTCTATCCAGTGATCCAATTTGCATCACTATATCCTTCAATCACCGCAGGATGTTTGTTACAATGCAAAGCATAGTTTTGTGTATGTTTTAAATACCTCAAAACTCTTTTTATTGTCATCTAATGAGTTTAATTGGGATTACTCGTCTACCAACTCAATTTATTAATAGCACATGCTATGTATGGTCGAGTACAATTCATGATATACAACAAACTTTCCGACACTCTAGCGTAGTTCAATTGTGAGCCACTTTCACCTTTATTTTATTGAAGTGCAAAACTCATATCTACTAAAGTCTTGGAAATACTGAAATCCAAATACTTAAACTTGTCAAGTATCATTTCAATGTAATGAGACTGCGACAATGTCAACATTTGTGGAGCTCTATGAATTCTTATCCCAAAGATCACATCTGCAACTCCAACGTATTTCATATCAAATTTTCTCTCAAGCATTTATTTTGTAGCATTTATGTCAGAAATATCTCAACTGATGATCAACATGTCATCCACATACAAAAAATAATGACTTTATGATTTGGAGTTTCTTTAATGTAAACACATTTATCACACTCATTTATCTTAAATCCATTTGCCTACATGGTTTGATCAAATTTTGCATGCCACTGTTTGGGTGCTAGCTTTAGTTCATATAGTGACTTAACAAGTTTGCATACTTTTCTTTCTTTACCAAGAACCATAAAATCCTCAGGTTGTTCCGTGCAAATTTTTTTATCAAATTCTCCATTTAAAAATTGCTTTCACATCTATTTGATGGATTTCAAGACCATCTACCACAGTTAATGAAACCAATATTCGAATGGATGTTATACTTGTTTGTAGAGAGTATGTATCAAAATAATCAAGGCCTTCTTTTTATCTAAAACCTTTCATAATAAGTCTTGCCTTGTATTTGTCAATAGTACCATTAGCTTTCATTTTCCTGTTGAAGATCCATTTAGAACCTAAAGGTTTATTTTTTAGGCGGAATACCAATCAACTCCCAAGTATGGTTTCTCAATATTGAATCAATCTCACTATTAACTGCCTCTTTCCAAAAGGATGAGTCCGCAGATGACATTGCTTCTTCTAATATTTGAGGCTTATTCTCAAGAAGAAATGTTACAAAATATGATTCGAAGAAAGTCAACGTTTTTGGTCATGTACTATGCCTTAGATTCTCATCATTAAGTACATTCTCCTTTAGTTCATCCCGAAGTTATTTCGAACCACCACTAGACAACTGATGTCCAATTTTATAAAAAAAAATGTGTTCAAAGAACTCAACATTATCAAATTTAATTACCGTAAGATCATAAATATTTGGATGTTTGAATTTATGAACCAAAATCAACATATTGTTTTGCTTGTAGCATTTCTGATAAAGACACAGTCCACAATCTTTGGTCCTATTTTTATGCTTTTAGGTATAGGAACTTGTACTTTAGCTAGCCCCATTCTTTGAACTATTTCAAGTTGGATTTCCTTTCTTTTTATTTTTCATATGAAATAGATTGTGACTTTCTATGAGGCACTTTCTTGAGTATTAGATTTGTTGTAAGGATAGCTTCTCCCCCTCTCCCCCCAAAAGTTTTGCGGTAAACCCAAACTTATGAGTAAGACATTCATCAGTTCCTTCAGCTTTCTATTTTTCCTTTCCACAATTCCATTTAATTGAGGTGAATATGGACAATAGTTTGATGGATAATTCCATTTTTCAAATATATTTCGTAAAAGGAGATTCATACTCTATATCCCTATAGCTTCTTATCGTTTTGATCTTCTTATTCAACTAATTTTCAACTTCAATTTTATATTGCCTAAGTTCTTTTATTGCTTCATTCTTACTATTCAGAAAATAAACATAACAGTATCAAGTGCAATCATCAATAAAATTTATGAAATATTTTTCCCACCATGAGATTATGTTGACTTCATATTCACAAATGTTTGTGTGGATTAAATCTAAGCGATTGGAATTTCTTTCAATAGACTTATATGGATGCTTAGCATACTTTGATTCCACATATATTTTACACTTTAATTTATTGCACCCAGAGTTAGGAAAAACTTCTAAAGTAATCAATTTTTGGAAGGTTTTATAATTGACATATCCTAAACGTCCATGTCATAATTCATTTGACTCAAGTAAGTAAGAAGAAGCCTTAACTTTATTCATTTCAACAGTCATTACATCAAGTTTAAAAGACTCTTATTGAGGTAGCCCTTTCCTACATACATTTCATTTTTTCTTATTACAACTTTCTCCGAAACAAACAGACACTTAAACCCATTTTAACATGAAGTATTCTCGACACTAAGTTCTTCGTAATAGTAGGAACATGGAGAATATTATTAAGAGTCAACACCTTATTGGAAGTTAGTTTTAAGAATAACTTCCCACTTATTTCAACCTTGTATGTTGCATCATTTTCCATGATGATCACTTTTTTGGGATCAACGGTATCATAAGTAGCAAAAGTTTCTTTGTCTATACAAACAAGTCTAGTGGCTCCTTAATCAAACCATTATTCATTTGGATTTCCAACTAGATTGCTTTTAGTGATTATTGCGCACAAATTCTCAATCTTTTTAGTTGTTTCCAATATGTTTATATGATCTCTTTTCTTATTCTTCTTCAAAACTTGACAATTTCGAGCTTTTTGGCCAATTTTACTACAATTGTAGCACTTGCCTTTGAACCTTTCTTTATTCTGCTCTTTCTTTTGTGCAGACGACTTCTTCCTCTTCTTTAAAAATATTTGCAACCATCATTGATGATTTATCATTCAACCCATTATCCTTTTCTATCTTAAGATGAATCACAAGATCTTTCAAATCAAACAATTGGTTTTCAAATATTTTTTTCGAAACATGAGGATCTCTACTTGTGAACATTTGCATTTCAAGTTTGGTAAGTCAAAATCACATCATTTGATTCCATTAATTGAAGTTCACACCAAAAAACTTTTATAATTTCTCTAGTGATTTCGTTGCTAAAGCAACATCTGAACGGCTTAATGACTTAACATTGGTTGTTGTTAGAACAACACCATTCACAATTAAGTTAATTTATTTTTCAGCTTCATTCGTTATTTTTTGACACACTTTGACAATCAATTTAGTATTTTAGAATACTAACAATAAAGACTTAATCTTTAAACAACTTTTTTATAGTCAACAATGAAGTTTTGATTTCTTCAAATCATCAGTAGAATGAACTTTTACTCATGATGAAGATTTTATATCTTCAAATCACTATCAAGTTCAAAAAGAGTAAAAACCTACATGTTTGAAATTTTTAGAAACCAAGATGTAAAATTCAATGAATCAGTGAAATTTTTATATTCTTCAAACCGAATTCCAGTCTAATTTCTCGGTAAAGTTTTGATATTCTTCTAACTGAGGGAGCAGAAATTAAAAGATTTTAGCTTCCACAAAATCATACCCAATACAGGTTAACAAAGTACTTGATATATAAATGGTGATTTTTTTCACCAAACAAGCACAAGAAATAAATATTTTTATAATTTCCTTAAGATTGTTGTTTTTGGGTTAAGTAAATCTGTATTTTTTCAAGAGATAATACCCAATTACCTCCTGAACTATACCCAAAAGGGCTATGCCACACCTCAACTTAAAGGGGGTCCTATTACCCCCTGAACTAATTAAAAGTAAAAATTTCACCCCCTTAGTGCCTATGTGGCACTTACGTGGCACAACACACTGAAGTGTCCATGTAGGCACACGTGTGTGCCACGTATGTTCCACATAGGCACTAAGGGGTGAAAATTTCACTTTTAATTAGCTCGGGGGTAATAGGACCCCCTTTAAGTTGAGTGTGACATAGCCCTTTTGGGTATAGTTCAGAGGGGTAATTGGGTATTTTCTCTTTTTTCAACAATAACTTCAAATATATGTTCAAACTAACATATGAACAATCAAATAAAGTTGAAACTTAGTATTTACAACTTTGAACTTTAACAATAAATTTAACCCAACTTATGAACATCAATAAAATGAAGTTCAAATTTCTTTTTTGAAAAATAGCAAAACCAAATGTTTAGAAAGAGATGAAGATTGGAAGATTCAAGTTCACCAAATTCACGGTGTATCCATAAGGAAATTATTCCCCTCAGGTATTTGAGGTTATGGAATACATCCTCTTAGGATAAAATGAATCACTTCGACTGAATAGTGGTACCTCAAATTCTGTCAAACTATAAATGCACTCAACGATAGCAAATCACACAAGTGTTTTTCAAGAAAGAGGAGTGTTTTTACTTCAACATTTCATGTATATACCTGATGAGAAAAAATAGATATTTATAGTCATCGAGGTGTTGCTTCATCAAGAGAAGTAATGGTTCAGAAAGATACACCTCTTTATAAAGATGTAACTTTTCAAAAAATCATAACCCATTGGAAAGGTCATAGTCATCCAAACTGAAAAGGTGTCAGTTCAAACTACATCCTTTCTCTTGATTTCTTTTTGAAAAAACACTTACGCACTTTTCATTCACACCTCTTAAAAACCTAACAATATAAACTTAGGATAATTGTATATCTTCTTAAGTATTTTCTTTTACTATCCAAATTATTAAGTGTAAAACTAAAAGTAGAGCAGGACTTCCAGCTGGTTGATAGAGAATAGAGCAGAATGTGGACCAAAACTAAAGCTGGAAATGTGGAGGAAATAATTAAAATAAAAACCTTTTTATTTTATTTTTTTATAAATTATGAAATACACAACTTGTCATCCATTTTTATACTGAGAGTATACTCTGCACTCTTCCCTGTGCTGAAACTCCCTACTTTTTTAAGAACATATAAGATATAAAGAGGGATATATGGCTTATGTTGCTATTACCTGTCCAAGGAAAACCATACACCAATCAATGCAACTTGCTGGATTGTGATTTGCCACCTGTTTACCGTCTTTATTGTACAATACGATCTTAGCTTCGGATTAGTAATGAATCATAAGCAAAAAGATAAATAATGTAAGATAAAGATCAAATAAATAGAACAATAAAGGAAATCAGAACTTTTATGATCAGACAGAATAAGCAGTACCACAAGCAAAAGAAAAACAAGATGAACACACAGATTTATGTGGAAACCCTTGACGGGGAAAACCGCGGGAAGAGGTAGTGGAATTTCACTATAATGGATGGAGAATACAACGAGGAGAATGACATATTTAGAACATCCAAAATGACCCATTAATTGCACTTATATAATACGTGCGTACAAATAAATTCTAAGCCCAAAAACATGCAGGTCCATACCGCGGGGGCTTCGCTACCACCACAGACCCAACAAAAAATCACAACCATGGGTCACACTACGAACTTTTCAAGGTTGGATCAACAAAATTCAGATCACAACTCTAACAAGAACAAATATGTAGAGTAATCGAGTATTAGATCCTTTCAACTTAAGTTTGAATGTGACGGAGCTTGAGCACAAGAATGAGAAAGCTAAAAATAACTAAAGAAAAAAGAGAGAATACTTAAGAAACAAGTTAAGCTAAAGATATTTCATTGCTTCTAGGGTAAGGATGTGTGAAAATCAGATCCTTTACAATGAAGGAGGGGTCTCTATTTATAGGATACAGATATTGCCTTTTGGCCCATGGGATAATATTATTCTCTCAGCTTCCAGTACTGATTCCAATGCCTTTTAACCACTTATCCTTGAGCCATTGGGTTATACTAGCATAGTACTACACATCTGAGATGGTATAGCCGAGAATTGTCTATGCACCCAAATAGCCTAACATATTGCTCCCTTTGTCGTTTGTTGTGTGTAGTTGCCATGGCTGGTTCTCTCGGGCTACTTTTATTTATGCTCAAGTAGCCATTTCTCGTGTCTGACTCATTCCCAAAATACTTCCCTCGTGGTCTAGTTTGCATTTATACCTAACCCGACTAAATGCAGTTCTCTCTTAATCTATTTTTACCCCATAGAGATAGTCCCTTTGTCTCTCATGTGCAGCATCATTATGGTTGAGAGACAGAAATAAATAATTCTCAAGACATTTCCAAAACTGACCGAGACATCACCAACTAGAAGCCATTTTTCATCCTATTGCAGAGCTCCTTGAAGAAAATCAGATGTCATGCCTTTTGATAAGCCTTGCAACTATCATTCTATTTGGTTCTTCTAATTTGAGTAGACATCTTCTTATCCAATGTCCTTATTAATCCCCTTTTTAACTCTCACATTTAATCATAATGGTAATCGAATTGGTTCTTTCAATATTTAGAATGTTGCTTCTAGGGAATACAGAGTGGCTCCTAGTATTTCAACTACTGTGCATTGCCGCATCTTTTATGGATGGTTGTCCATGTTTTTTCTATCCATGTCTCCTTACCAGTTGCTCCTAGCCTATAAATTTCATCTTCTTTTGCCTTTCTTCACCTAACTTTCTCCTTTCAAGCATCCTTGAACTATGCAAATATCAAATCATTCAAAGCCTGAAATATTTTTCCTTTTGCATTCTCTATAGTCGTTGCCTTATTCTCATATTTGATCTTGGTGATCCATCTTTCTGGGTTCTTCCATCTTGTTGAGAGTGAGTTAAGCGCGGTGGTAGGTAAGGCTCTAATTGGCCACTTTTCTCTACTACAGCCATGTCCTTTTCCTATTATGTAGGAACTGGCGAGTTCCATCAGAGGTGCTCAGCTGTATTTGGGATCTTCATTCTCTTTATCCTTCAATGAGAGAAACTGGGGTATGGAGAGAATCAGCCCCTATCCATATTAATGAGGACACATTATTGTGAGGGGCCCGCCTTGGGGAGTCCACGTCTTTTAGTGACCCTTTCTCCTTATTGGGAGGTCACTAGACAGCTTTTGCAGCCATTAGGAGGAGTGTATTAATTTGGTTTCTAAAACTTCTTGGTCGGTATGACCACTGCTTAGTGGGTAAAGAGGTTGCTTCTAAAATTGTGATCTGAGGCACTCCCATTTTCTTCCAAGAAGAGGTTCGGGCTGAAGGAAGTTTTTCTAGCTTAGAGCAAAGAAATAGTTCCATCCTGGTGTATGGTTGGGCGCTTTCTCCCTTCTGCTCTTATTTTATATTATACTTAAAAGCCTTATACTATGTAATTTCTTCCTAGTTTTCAGGAATAGTAATAATACCTTTAATATTCTTAGCTTTCTCTCTGCCATTTCAACGTTGTTTAATTACTTCTCTCGTGTGGACTTCTGTGTAATAACTCAAAAATTTTAATGAGGGGTAAATGAGTAATTCCGTCATTTTTTTTAATATTAATTAAGAGAATTAAAGTGAGTAAGTCAAAAGACTAAACCCACTCCCTTATTCAGTTTTTTTTTTTCACATTATATTAGTTTTTTTATTCTAATTTCTTAAGTGCTTGAAGAGGGCAAGCATCATAGAGGTTTTATGGAGTTCAAGAACGCCTATAATTTGATTGGTTGCAATCTTCAGGTATGTATATATCAGTGCTTTGATATTGTAGTTGCAGATCCTTACCTTTATAATAGTTTTTTAAAAAAAAAAGATTTCTATTTCTTCTCTTATAAATAGGCTAATGATTGGAAGGAGATAATTAGATAATGATATGAATTGAAGTTGAAACTATATGAAAATTGAAGGGTAATATTAAAGGATCATCATTTTATCGAAGCCACTGTTTCACAAAGTAGCTATATTTATTTTTGTTGAAAAAACAAAACATAAAGCTTCGGTTAATTGAAATTTTTAGTTGTTGAAGATGCTATGATTTGAATGGTTACACAAACGAGCAATTGGACTGAGAACTTGATTTTGATGGATGACTTATTCTAAAAATTTAATTTAGATGTTACCCACTTAAAAGGTTTTGATTATTTTAAATCCATTGTGGTGTAGTTTGAGGTATGGGTGTCAAACGGGGCGGTTAAAATCGGTCCGAACCGACCCACATAATTAAAACGGCCCGATTTGATCCGGCCCGGTAAGCCCAAGGGCTTTAGGGGTCCGGGTCCCGATCCGATTGGGTTTTTTATTTGGGCCCGATTAACCCGACCTGAACCCAACCCGGTTTGGGCGCGCCGGTTAAGGTTTTTTTTTTTTTTTTTTTTTTTTTGAAAATTCAGAATTTCACAAACTGAAATTAAAAACTTAGTTTTAATACATTATTAATTTACTATCAAGTATTATTAATTTATTATATTAAGTAGCATATGTTTTAAACTTTTATTTATAGTGTATATATTGAATGGTATATATATATGTGTGTGTGTATATCTTCTAAATCTAAAGTAGTATATATTTAACGTATACATGTGTATATGTTTTATAAATTAGTATATAACTATATATATATATATAAATATTGTAGTGTATGTTTTATTTAAAGTAGTGAATATATTGAATGATATATATATATGTGTATATATCTTCTATAGATGAGTATATTTAATGTATACGTTATGTATATGGTTTATAAATTAGTATATAACTATATATATATATATAAATATTGTAGTATATATATATGTATTGTAGTATATATTTTATTTAAACTAGTACATATATATTGAATGGTGTGTATAAATCTTCTATAGACGTATATATTTAACGTATCCAAGTGTATATGTTTTACAAATTAGTATATAACTATACAAATATATTATAGTATATTTCATTTAAAGTATTACATATACATAGAATAGAGTGTATATATGTGAATAGATCTTCTATAGACGTGTATATTTAACGTATACATGTGTATATATTTTATAAATTAGTATATAACTATACAAATATATATTGTAATGTATATATATTGTAGTATACCTCATTTAAAGTATTACATATACATAGAATAAAGTATATATATATGTGAATAGATCTTCTATAGACGTGTATATTTAACGTATACATGTGTATATATTTTATAAATTAGTATATAACTATACAAATATATATTGTAATGTATATATATTGTAGTATATTTAATTTAAAGTATTACATATACATAGAATAGAGTGTATATATGTGAATAGATCTTCTATAGACGTGTATATTTAACATATACATGTGTATATGTTTTATAAATTAGTATATAATTACACAAATATATATTGTAATGTATATATATTATAGTATATTTCATTTAAAGTATTACATATACATAGAATAGAGTGTATATATGTGAATAGATCTTCTATAGACGTGTATATTTAACGTATACATGTGTATATATTTTATAAATTAGTATATAACTATACAAATATATATTGTAATGTATATGTATTGTAGTATATCTCATTTAAAGTATAACATATACATAGAATAGAGTGTATGTATGTGAATAGATCTTCTATAGACGTGTATATTTAACATATACATGTGTATATGTTTTATAAATTAGTATATAACTGCACAAATATATATTGTAATGTATATATATTATAGTATATTTCATTTAAAGTATAACATATACATAGAATAGAGTGTATATATGTGAATAGATCTTCTATAGACGTGTATATTTAACGTATACATGTGTATATATTTTATAAATTAGTATATAACTATACAAATATATATTGTAATGTATATATATTGTAGTATATCTCATTTAAAGTATTACACATACATAGAATAGAGTGTATATATGTGAATAGATCTTCTATAGACGTGTATATTTAATGTATACATGTGTATATGTTTTATAAATTAGTATATAACTATACAAATATATATTGTAATGTATATATATATATTGTAGTATATCTCATTTAAAGTATTACATATACATAGAATAGAGTGTATATATGTGAATAGATCTTCTATAAATGTGTATATTTAACATATACATGTGTATATATTTTATAAATTAGTATATAACTATACAAATATATATTGTAATGTATATATATTATAGTATATTTCATTTAAAGTATTACATATACATAGAATAGAGTGTATATATGTGAATAGATCTTCTATAGACGTGTATATTTAACGTATACATATGTATATGCTTTATAAATTAGTACATAACTATACAAATATATATTGTAATGTTTATATATTGTAGTATATCTCATTTAAAGTATTACATATACATAGAATAGAGTGTATGTATGTGAATAGATCTTCTATAGACGTGTATATTTAACGTATACATGTGTATATATTTTATAAATTAGTACATAACTATACAAATATATATTGTAATGTATATATATTGTAGTATATCTCATTTAAAGTATTACATATACATAGAATAAAGTGTATATATGTGAATAGATCTTCTATAGACGTGTATATTTAACGTATACATGTGTATATGTTTTATAAATTAGTATATAACTATACAAATATATATTGTAATGTATATATATTGTAGTATATCTCATTTAAAGTATTACATATACATAGAATAGAGTGTATATATGTGAATAGATCTTCTATAGACGTGTATATTTAACGTATACATATGTATATGTTTTATAAATTAGTATATAACTATACAAATATATATTGTAATGTATATATATTGTAGTATATTTCATTTAAAGTATTACATATACATAGAATAGAGTGTATATATGTGAATAAATCTTCTATAGACGTGTATATTTAACGTATACATGAGTATATATTTTATAAATTAGTATATAACTATACAAATATATATTGTAATGTATATATATTGTAGTATATTTCATTTAAAGTATTACATATACATAGAATAGAATGTATATATGTGAATAGATCTTCTATAGACGTGTATATTTAACGTATACATGTGTATATATTTTATAAATTAGTATATAACTATACAAATATATATTGTAATGTATATATATTATAGTATACTTCATTTCAAGTATTACATATACATACAATAGAGTGTATATATGTGAATGGATCTTCTATAGACGTGTATATTTAACGTATACATGTGTATATATTTTATAAATTAGTATATAACTATACAAATATATATTGTAATATATATATATATATATATATATTGTAGTATATCTCAGTTAAAGTATTGCATATACATAGAATAAAGTGTATATATGTGAATAGATCTTCGATAAACGTGTATATTTAACGTATACATGTGTATATGTTTTATAAATTAGTATATAACTATACAAATATATATTGTAATGTATAACTTTATAGTATATTTCATTTAAAGTATTACATATACATAGAATAAAGTGTATATATGTGAATAGATCTTCTATAGACGTGTATATTTAACGTATACATGTGTATATGTTTTATAAATTAGTATATAACTATACAAATATATATTGTAATGTATATATATTATAGTATATTTCATTTAAAGTATTACATATACATAGATTAGAGTGTATATATGTGAATAGATCTTCTATAGACGTGTATATTTAACGTATACATGTGTATATATATATAATTAATTATATATATTGTAGTATATTTTATTTAAACTTTAAAGTTTAAAGTAGTACATATATATTTGGATGGTGCGTATATATGTGTAATTGTGTATATATTTTTTAAATTCTAATGTAGTATATACTATATATATAGTGTATATATATTGTTTAACGTATTTATAATGTATATAGGTGGATATATATAACGTCTATTGAAAAAAAGTTTTTTTTTTTTATATTTTTGACCGGGTTTGACCGGTTTTTTAATCGGATTTGACCGGGTTTAGGTGGTTTTGACCGGATTTGGTTAAGTGGGCCGGGTTAGGGTGGTTTTTGATTTTTTTACTGTTGGGCCCGGCCCACTTAGACCCCAACCCAGACCCGCCCCGGCCCTCAACCCGGTTAAATAACACCGGCCGGTTCAGGGTTGGCCCGGGCCGGCCCACTTGACAGCCATAGTTTGAGGTGATTTGGATTTACGGAAGCATAGTTGTGATATATTGAGAGGGGTGCTTGGATTGTGAATTCTAGGTAAGTGAGACTTTAAGCTTTGATGCTTGCTTTTCAAATCTACTTTATAAAAATTATATTTTTTTCTGCCTAGTCCGTGTGTTGGGACAAGCGTGTGCTTGGTAGAATCGGTGGTCTTTTGATTAACCATCGGTGGTCTTTTGATTAACCGTGAATATGTATTTTGATAAGTATATAGAGAATCGTTTAATGGTGAGTTGTGAGGTGATGTTGGGGTATTGGACATATTTACTAGGAGAGTACATGTGCTGCCGTAATATGTTAGGGGCATACCTATGCTGCCGTAATGTGTTAGGGGCCTTGGACTTGCTGTCGTGATATATTTACTAGGAACATACATAGTTGCCGTAACATGTTAGGGGCATTGTGTATGCTGTCGTAATATGTTAGGGGCCTTGTACATGCTACCGTAGTATACTTTTTGGGCATTGTGTATGCTTCTGTGGCCTTGTCGGGGTGCTAGGCTGATCACCTTCACTGCCGTTTATGACAAGTCGTGAGAGTGGATGGAGTTGAAAGATATATAATGAGTTTTGAAACATTTGTTGGAACTTATTGAGCATTATATTGTAAGATTTATGTTGTGCATATAATTTATGTAATCGTGGTGTGTTGTATTTTCTAACACTTGTTCCAGGGATATTAAAGTATCGGGTCGAGGATCTTACTGAGTTATATTTTTATATAACTCACTCCTTACTTACATGTCTGCAGATACTACCGCGCAAGATGAAACTAGTGGGTGACGTTCTCTTCGTAAGGATTCTATTGCTAAGGTGAGCCTTCACATTGTTCGTGGGGGCTTTTGTTTCAGCTTTAGCTATTTAGATTATATTTTCTTTCATTGGGTTAACATGCCCGAAAGTTAAACTTATGTAATTCTATTTTAGATGCTCCATAGTCTCAGTGTAGGATTAGGGATAGAGAATTAGTTCAAGAGTGATTGTTGAAATTATAACTTAATTATGATTTTTTTTGTTAAATTATTATTCTTTATTTATTATATATTGGAGTTGCACATACCTTATCTTACTGCTTATTAACTGGTAAAGTGTAAGGAAGATTGGTTCTCCGGTGTTATCGGGTGCCAGTCACGTTTAGGAATGATTTTGGGACGTGACATTCTGATTGGGTGGGGCCATCCTCAACTTAATGATGGAACTTGAATTGCTATGTTAGATCAATGTTTTGACTTCATGGCGAGATCATTTCGTGTCCTTACCTCTTTGATGTTTTTGCCTGAGGGGTCCTTCATAAACTACTACAAAGGGACAGGATCTCCTCGGAGTCCCTGGTTATAATACCCATATACTTTGGTCTCCTAAGGGCACCTTGCTGGCAATCCTATTGAGGGTCTGATTTGGCTTGCCATGTCCCTACCATTAGGTGTGCAGTAGGACTCTTTCCTCTATGGGTATTTATTATTTTCTCTACTCAAATACCTCTGAGCCCTCTTGGGTTCGATGTGAGCATGATGATGCTGACATTTATTGAGTTGATCTATTGTGATTTTCACATCTTTATCGAGCTCTGTGCCTAATATCTTTGTACTGGGCCTTACATCAACTATCTAGGCTTGTCTGTCTCTGGGTCAAATAGGAGGTTATGAACTATCAGATTCCTTTGATGGGACAACTAGGCGCATTGATTATCGAGTACTGTCCCAAATTGCTTTTTTGGTATTGATGGTCTTTTAGTGTAAATTATCACATTTAGTATTACATTATTTCCCACGTCTTTTACCCTTTCAGTGTGGGCTACTCATAAGAAGTTGTTGCATTTATGGAATTTTTATTGGTTTGCCTCAGATATTTTACCTTTGTCCTTAGGTTTCCCCATAATTTTTAACTTATCCTTGTTTTTTATTATGGAGCTCGTCCTCAAATGCTTTCTCTTAGGTTTTGTAGGGTAGAAACTATGGAGAAGATTGGGGCAAGGAAAGACTACGATGAGCTCATCCATCCCCATTCTCCTCTACATCCCTGGTGTGGGGTCTTGGTTCTCTCATCTCCACTATGGGGTTTTTGAGAACAGTAGTTGGAGAATGTGAGGCCACTTTACAAGTGTCTCTCTATGAGTTGAGGACTACCTCGGTACTCACGAGAGCTCTTATGGGAGCCTTTTGTCTGAGGTTCTTAAAATCTACTTGCTTCCAGCCCTTTTGGAACAAAATAACCTACATCTACCCCTTGCTCTATGAGATAACTGTCAAAGCCATGGTCAACAAGTCGGCAATGAGGAGGGTGGTCGCTTGCTTTGAGCTTTCTTGCTTTGCAAACCAGATTTAAGCTTGTCGATGAGGATTATTTGGACGCAGTATTAAAGAAGGAAATCATATAATGCCCTAGAAGTAGGGTGTTAGTGTATCCTACGTTGTTTTGGACACTTTTTATCATTTGCTTGTTAGAATGATTTTATTGTAATGATTGTCCTTTCTATAATAACGCTGAACTTGACTCTTAGAGCATTATTTGTATTGCACATTCATTTATTTTTACATTGAATTACTGCCTTTGAGGTGTCTTTCGGTGGATCTCATCCTATCTAAGGCCTATGTGTTGGATGGTGAGTTTGCAAGCATTAAGTTTGTATCAAGCGAGCCTATTTGGTAACCGATTTTTTATTCTGTACCCCTTACATCTTTTTAATTTATCTTAGTTGGACCGTTGATCATTTCAACCTTATATACAATAATATATTGAGGAGGGATCCATTTTATTTTTATATTGTTGTACATTTATGTCTAGATATCTTCAAGATAGTTTAGCACATAGACTTGGAGCGTCAAACTCCGAATAGTCGACATCGACTTTATAGACTTCAGGTGTTAATAAAATTTTGCATGGATAATTATTTGCATATACCTCACATTCGGGCATCCTCGACCCACGTTTATGAGGGTGTCAAGCTTCTTCACTATTGGATGATCAATTTGTGTATGTTCTATGGTAAGCTTTCAAGTGAGGTCATGTGCCAAGCACCTTTGCTTGCGAAAATGAGTCTTAGTATCGACCTACGTTGACTTCTCTTTTTATTTTTCCAATCTTTTGTGTGGATTCTGAAGTCATAGCCCTGCTTCTGATTTAGGGTATGGGGATATCGCTTATAGTCCCACCTCATGGATTATAAAGAGACAAGGTTTTGGCCTCTCTACTACTCACAGCTAGTTTGTGATACGACTGAGTAATAAATTTTCTAAAAATTGAGGAAGAATTTCAAAAAAAAAAAAAAAAAGCAAGAGCAAATGCTAATTTCTTCAATTTTTTCATTCATTCGACCGTTATCGACCATTGTTTTTACAACGAGGCCGAACAATAAACTTTCCTAACTCCTCCTAGAAGTACCTACTGCTACCTCATTAAAAACCTTGCAAAAAATTCTTTTTGGGATAAAAGTTGGTCAAAGGAAAAAAGAGTGTAGCTTTGTCCTTACTCTTTCATCATCGTATTCGATCGGTCTCAAGAAATGCCTGCAAGAGAGCTGAAAAAATAAGAATTGTTAGCTAAGCAAAACACAAGAGTAGGTGTGTACCTAATTTGCCTAGGTTGTAGATTAGCTTATAGTCTTTGTAGGATCTCCTAACCCCATGGTTTCCTGGTTGCCTTCGACACCTTTCCCATAGTTGCCCTTGGTTTGCTTACTCGGGACATCTTTGAGATATCTACCCTTCAGTAGTTGGCGACCGCTTCTCAAAGGTGGTGACAGTCCCCTGTGTTGTGGTCATGCATCCTATAAAATTCACATTAGAAACTTCTATCCCTAGCATCAAGGTTTGTTTGGAGAGGATTTGGGAACTTGGACCCTTTGGTATCTCAAATCACAAAGACCTTCTTCTCAGGGCTGACATTGAAGAAATATTCCAAGAGCATGGGAGCATCATTAATGGTGTACACTATGGGATTTACCGCATCCCAAGATTACAACTCCTTCTGTGATGGCTCTCTATCCATTCTTAGGTCATGTCAATATTATCCTGAGCCCCGAGATCTACTTCCTCCACTGTTGCTGGTCCTTGAATCTATCGATCAGAGGACGGGATAGGATCATTGAGTCATCCTATTGGAGTCATTCCAAAGTTCAGAGTTTCTAGTCGACCTATTTGCAAACCCTCATGAGTTTTTCTAGGGCCTTGGTGCACTCCATATTTATGGGGCCTTTTCGATAACTGTCATGACCCGAGCTGAGGCCCTGGACGCAATGGTCATCCCGAACCAATTAATGCCTGAGAATACCCCTTAGCATTACATCATAAGTCTAGTCATAAATAAAATTACGAAAATAGACATAGAAGAAATGAAGTTCAACGTACATAATGATAAAAGGGAAAATCCTTAAACACGACATTAAACATATGTCTGACTTAGTCTATGAAGCCTTTAACAATGTAAATTAACATTTATGCCGGAACAAGGCCCCGACAATACCATAAAACAAGATAATCAAAGTTCTACTAAAATGAAACACAGGCCTTCCAAAAGATGAATGACTCACATCTTGCTAGTAGTCATCCCAAACGAATCCTAGTATTGAGTTGGGTCATGTAGAACTATTTCGGTACCTACATCATGAAAGGTTGTCGCATATGGGGATGATTAGTAGCAATTTTAAAAAATAGATTATAACATTCATAAGTAGAAATAGGAGTATATGGTACAGGAATCTCAAACTATAAAGACATAATCATTTGAAACATTTAGCCTGAACTGTGTAGTTGGCACGGGCATCGAGTAACCGTCGGGCTACATGGATCTTGTTGAAAAGTAGAGAAAATATCTTAAGTTGCTGTGTTTTTATTATTCACAAACTGAATATATATACAAACTTGTTACAAATCAATTAGCCCATCTTTTAGGCAGGAAATCATGATCCAATTAATCGGATTTAATCTACAACTATGGAAAACAAATATACAAGAATAAATGTACAAGATATCTAATATCTTAACACTATGGAAAACAAATATATAAGAATAAAGTATAAGATATGTAATATTTCAACACTCCCCCTCAAGTTGGAGAGTAGATATCATAAAATCCCAACTTGTCGTGCAAAGTCACAAATTGATCTTTTCCCAAAACCTTTGTAAAGATGTCGGCTAATTGAAAGCGTGTAGGAACATACGAAGGACTTATCATCTTTGCTTGCAGCTTCTCTCGAACTATGTGACAGTCTATTTCAATATGTTTAGTTCACTCATGAAAGACTGGATTTGCCGTAATATGTAAGGCAACTTGATTGTCACAAAATAATTTTGCAGGAGTTACATGTGAGACCCTTAAGTCTTGAAGTATATAGCATAACCATGTGAGCTCCAAACAAGTGTTCGCCATAACTCGATACTCTGCCTCTGCTGATGATCTAGAAACAACTAATTGTTTCTTTGATTTCCACGATATAAGTGAATTTCCAAGAAAAATGCAGTAATCACAGACCTCCTTGTGGTTCGACAACTACCCCAATCTGAATCACAAAAGGACTTTAAAATAAGATTGTTTGTGAAAGGAAATAATAAACCTTGACCCGAAGTACCCTTGATGTATTTGAGAACTCGCATAGCAGCATCCCAATCTAGGCTCGTGCATGAATTGACTGAGTGTTTGAACAGACTAAACAATGTCAGGCCTTGTGACAGTGAGATAAATCAATCTTCCAACTAATCTTCTGTATTTAGTTGGATCATTAAGTGGAATTCCATCTGTAGAAGTTAGCTTTAAATTTTGTTCCATTGGAAACTTTTTAGGCCTTGCTCCTAGGATTCCTGAATCTTGCAAAATATCCATTACATATTTTCTCTAAGACATAAAGATCCCTTTCTTTGAACGAGAAAATTCAATGCCTAGAAAATATTTCAAATCCCCAAGATCTTTAATGCGGAAACGTTTGAGAAGAAACCTTTTGATATGTTCAATTTATTAAAGATCATTTCCTGTGAGAAGTATGTCATCAACATAGATAAGGATCACTATAAATGATGTACCTTTTGCCTTGGTGAAAAGTGCATGATTAGCCTTTGCTTGTTGAAAACCCGTTTTATGAATAGCCTCTGAAAATGTAAGAAACCAATTTCTAGATGCTTGTTTAAGGCCATAAAGGGACTTATGAAGCCGGCATACGGTGTTCTCCCTCTGGCGGTGAAGACCTGGTAGAGGTTCCATATACACCTCTTCATGTAGGGATCCATTTAGGAAAACATTTTGGACATCCAATTGATAGGCAAACTAATTTCTAGCAGAAATAACTGTAAGAAGGCAACGAAGTGTCGTGATTTTTGCTGTGGGAGAAAAAGTTTCTTGATAATCAATTCCCTCAATCTGAGTATATCCCTTTGCAACAAGACGGGCCTTATAACGCTCAATCGTTCCATCCGATTTGTATTTTATTTTATAAACCCATTTACATCCAATGGATTTCTGACCAACAGGGAATGGAACTAAGCTCCAAGTATTATTTTGTTTTAATGCTTCTAATTCTACATTCATGGCTTCTCGCCAATGTGGATCAAGAATAGCCTGAGCATATGAAACAGGCTCTGTGTGACCTGTAATATTAGCTAAAAAAGTACAATGTGCTGAAGATATACGAGAGTAAGAAAGAAAATGAGAGAGAGGATATCGAGTACCTATTTTTGCACTTGACACAATATAAGAATGATCATCTTGAGTTGGTAATATGTAGTCTTTATGCCATTCGGGAGTTTTTCTTGGACGGTTAGATTGCCTTAAAAGAGGAGATGGAGGAACTACAACACCCGAAGTGACTGAAATAGGTTCAAGAGAGTCATTTGATGTTGGATTTTGAACAAGTTGGTTGGATTCATCTAAAGTGGATGGACTATCATCTGCTAAAATTTCAGATTGGGTAGGATTGTTAGAAACATCCTCTGTAATTATGAGTTCATGAGATTCTACTCTCTCATTGGATGAAGGTTGAGAAGATGGGTCTTGTTTTATAAAAGACAGTGGAGAAGACAAATCATCAATTATACTAGAAGAGGATTGAGGTGGCAATAATGTCAAAGTTGGTGTAACTGGACTAAATGAAAAGATAGTTTCAGAAAATTTGACATCACGACTTACAAAAAATTGTTTTGTTTCCAGATCATAAAGTTTGTAACCTTTTTTACCAGTAGGATAACCAACAAAGACACAATGTTTAGCTCGGGAATCAAATTTTTGTTTATGTTGGACAACAGTAGCATAGCACAAATAACCAAAAACTTTTAGATGACTAAGTGATGGTGATTTGTGATATAACAACTCATAAGGTGACTTAGAATGTAACAAAGGGGTTGGTAATCGGTTAATAATATAGACAACAGTCAAAACACATTCACCCCAAAAGGTAATTGGCACGTGAGACAGAAAACGTAAAGCTCGTGCAACATTTAAAATATGACGATGCTTGCGTTCAACTACTCCATTTTATTGTGGAGTTGAAACACAAGTTATTTGATATTCGATTCCATGAGAGTGAAAAGAATTTCATTGCTTCAAATTCTTTGCCATTGTCTGTCCTAATTTTGTTAACTGAAGCATGAAATTGATTTTTAGTAAATGATATAAAAGATTGCAAAAGATGAGAAGTTTCAGACTTGTATTTCATGAGAAATAGCCAGGTACATCTTGTAAAATCATCCATGATAGTAAGAAAAAAATGAGCCCCTGAATCTGTAGGTACTCGATGAGGACCCCAAATATCGCAATGTAACAAGTCAAATGGGGCAAGAGTAGATATATTACTTAATGAAAATGCAAGTCGTGTCTGTTTATCCAAAGGACAAACATCACAATTATTATCAAAAGAAATACTACGAGAAGGTAATAATGGAGCAATTAATATGAGGCAAGAAGATGATGGGTGGCCTAGACGCATGTGCCATAAATCTTTTGGTTGTGAAACTTGATGAGAAATGGGTGGTTGTTTTATTGATGACATGTAATAGAGACCACCATGATGTTTACCCGAGCCAATCATCTTCCCCGTAGACAAGTCCTGTAGTACAAAAAAGAGGGAAACAAAAGGGCACAACAATTTAGATCATTGGTAAGTTTGCTAACAGACATTAAATTTAAATGGAAAAAGGGAACATGTAAAACATCATTTAAAGTGATGTCTGAGTTGAATGGAATTGTTCCAGTAGAATGAATTGATACTGGCGACCCATTAGGTAAATTGACAATAGGTATTGACGGGGATTTTGTTTGAGTGAACAATGTGGAATTAGAATTAATGTGATCAGTAGCTCCGCTATCCAAGATCCATGGCCTAGAGAATGCAGAATTAATTGAAACATTATGAAACAGAGATAAACCTATTGCATTTGCATAAGCGTCACCATTACCGACAGAATTATTATTTTGAGACAACAAGCTTACTGCATGAGCAATTTGTTGAAGTTATTCAGAGGAAAATCCATGTGAACCATTGGCATTTTGTGAGTGAACCTCCTTCTTAGATTGAAAAGATTTTGCTAAATTAGCAACATGAGAAGGATTACCCTGAGATCCGCATTGTTGTCGATTGTTTTGGCTTCCTGAGTTGTTGAGTGCCCAAGTGCCATTTTTAAACTTGCATCTGTCCTCTGTATGCCCTTTTCTATTTCAATGTTTGCAATGAAATTTCAGAGTGCGACAGTTCTCAATTGTTTGGCCTTCTCGATTGCAATGCTCACAATGTTGCTTATCCTTGGGTTTGTTGAAAAAATTATTAGTGCGTCTTTGAAGTGCAGCTGCGATGGAGAAACTTTCTGTTGATTCCGGCGTCATTTGTCTTTGTGTTTTTTCTTGAATAACAAGAGAATACGCTTGGCGTACATTAGGCAGCAGAGACACCATGAGAATATTTGATCGAACAACATTATAGACATCATTTAGACCCATAAAAAATTGCATTAGACGATCTTCTTCAATTTGATCAGTGTGTGCTTTGATTTGGTTGCACGTGGGAAGTACCCGAAATGTGTCTAATTCATCCCAAAGACCTTTGAGTTTTGTAAAATAGGAAGAAATATTCATATTACCTTGAGAGAGTGAAGACAATGATTTTTGAATCTGATATATTGCTGGTGCATTCTTTTGTGAAAATTGATCTTTAAGATCTTACCATACCTGGTGAGCAGTCTTGGCATGGATGAATCCTTTGGCTAGATCAGGTTCCACAGAATGGGCAAGCCATGATAAAATCATACTGTTGCACTGATTCCACAGAGCATAATCTGCTGGCTTATCAATTTTCGATGGTGGTTCGATTGATCCATCAATAAAAGATAACTTATTTTTGGCCGTGAGAGCATGGATCATGGATTTTCTCTAGGATGGATAATTGATCCCATTCAATTTGATTGGAACAAATATGTGGCTGAGATGATCTGAGTGTTGAAGAAAATATGGATTTGATGAATCCATATTGTGACTCTTATTGCTAGTATTTGGATTTTTGGAATGGTCAAGCTCTGATGCCATGTTGAAAATGAGAGAAAATATCTTAAGTTGTTGTGTTTTTATTATTCACAAACTGAATATATATACAAACGTGTTACAAATCAATTAACCCATCTTTTAGGCAGGAAATCATGATCCCAATTAATGGGATTTAATCTACAAGTATGGAAAACAAATATACAAGAATAAATGTACAAGATATGTAATATCTTAACACTATGAAAAAAAAATATATAAGAATAAAGTACAAGATATGTAATATATCAACAGATCTAGTATTCACCCAACAGACGGGCCTCCAATCCATGTTTGTTGCATGAACTGAGATCACATAATTTGGCCATCATAATATCCTTATTAAGGACTAACATTATAAGGTAGTCCAATTAAGGAAGGAACTACCCCAACATCGGCAAAACATAGGTTTTGGGCATTGGGTCGCGAGGACTTATGTCTTCTCGGTGGACTACACAATTCACTTTAATCCCACATTAAAACATCTTTTGAGAAGATCTATTCATAGAGTATTTCATAATGGCATTCATATTTTTGTATCGACATACCAAGATTTGCAATCCGTCAATATCATGCAAAATCCTTACCGTAAAACATTGAAGACTCTTAATCCCATCATTCAAAAACATAAACATAGCCATCATTAAGTTTGCAAAAAAATCTAAAATCAAGTCATAACATTCAGCTCTTTCGATATTTCCAAAATAATTGGGCATTATCTTCATTCAACATTGAAATTCAAAGCTTTTTGAAAGACCTAAAAGTCATAATTTCAATCATTCATTACATTTAACATTTCATATCCATATAATGAAATCCTCCTTTTCAAATAGGATATCCATATATCAAAATCCCTCTTTTTATTAATTAGAATTTTTTTTTGTAAAATGAGGGGAAATCTATAGCATGATTTACATAATAAAATCCTCAACCATAGTCTCAATTTATCATTCAGAAAATTCTAATAGCTTAACATAAACACCTTGTATGAGTAGTTTAAAATAGGGGGTGTTTAAACATACTTTTCAACGAAAAAACCTTGAGGAAAATTATAGATTCGAGCCCTGAACGTGGAACCCTAGCTTATAAGTGTTATGATGAGAAGTGTAATGAGTTTATGATGGAAGAATGTCGTATTTGGGGACTTAGGAACATTTAGTATGGAGGGATACAGTTTTCATAAAGTGAAAAGACCCAATTTCTCTTAGAATATCATTAAAAATGAAATCCCATCATGTACCTATGGTGTTATAGCGCATAACCCATTGTGTGACCCTCCACCTTGTGGTGCATGTCCATCGCGGGGCCTCCCCCTTGCAACACATAGCCTGTCACGGGGGTGGTCCAATAGACTCTCGCCTCGAGTTGTGTGATGTAGGGCCATAACATGGCTTTCCTTGTGCAATGCATGACACGTTTCCTCGCCCTAAACTTTCCCCAACACTTCCAAACTTGTCCCAAAACATTTTCTTTTAAAGGTCATATAGACTCATTTTAGTTTCTAATAAGTCATACAAATATATAGGAAATTTCATTATCCCCCGGTTGAGATCATTCGTCCCCGAATGATGAATAAGGATGCATTTAGCACGATATAAGTATTCGTATATGACCTTAGGGAAAACGTATTGAAAAAGGAGGTAAGAGTAAGCTTAAGATTAGTAAATTCATGACATCATCCGAAGATACGAACAAAAGGGATACCTAGCATTCATATCATCTTCTGATTCCCAAGTAGCTTCTCCATTTTATGATTCCTCCATAACACTTTAACCTAAGCAATTTCCTTGTTTCTCAACCTTCGAACTTAGCTATCCAAAATCTCAATAGGGACTTTCTCGGATGATAAAGAATCTTTTTCACAAATATTCTCTACAGGAACTACAAGAGAAGGGTCACCAACACACTTCTTGAACATAAACACATTAAACATGGGGTGAACTAATGCCAACTAGTGGCCAAGTCCAACTCATATGCAACATTCCCAAACTATCTCAAATCTGATAAAACCAATGTAACGAGGATTGACCTTACCCTTTCCCGCAAACCCCATTTCTCTTTTCATAGGAGAGACTTTCAAGAATAATCACTCATCAATTTCAAACTCCAGCTCTCTTCTCCTCTCATTGGCATATCAATTTTGTCACCTTTGAGTGTTCTTACACCTTTCTCTAATAACCTTAACTTTCTCCATTGCTTGGTGCATATGATCAGACCCAAAAAAATTTGCTTCTCCCATTTCACACCACCCAATTGGTTATCTACGTCTCCTACCATAAAGAACCTCGAATGGTGTTATCTGGATGCTATAGTAATAACTATTATTGTTGGAAAACTTTATAAGAGGAAAATGGTCCACCTAACTACCTTTAAAATCAATAATACTGGATCTTAGCTGTCCTCCAATGTTTGAATAGTGAGCTCGGCTTTCCCATCCTTTTGAGGGTGAAAATCGGTGCTAAGATTGACTTGTATGCCTAAACCGTTCTAAAAGAACTGCCAAAAATTAAAAGAAAATTGTAGACCTCTATCGGATTGATAGGTATGAAAGCTCCATGTAATCAGACAATATCCTAAGTAAATAACTTTGCTTAGTCCTCTCCCAAATATGTCATCCTCATAGGCAGAAAATGAGAAGACTTAGTTCCTATCAACAATGTCCCAAATAGAATCATATTAGTTTCATAAACGTAGAAGGCCAATAATGAAATTCATGTTTATCATCTCCCATTTCCACATGGGATTGCTATATATTAAGACGTTTCACTAGGCCTCAAATGTTCGACCTTAACTTCTTGACAATCTAAATATTTAGCAACAAAATTAGCAATATCCCTATTCATATTATTCCACTAGCACATCTCCTTCAAGTTATGATACATCTTAGTAGAGTCGGGATGACCAATATACCTAGAAACATGATCTTTGGTAAAGATCCTCTCTTGTATCCCATCAACATAGGGAACACATGATCTCTCTTGATACTGCAACACACCATCCACTCCGATCTCAAAAGCCATAACCTTTTGCTAACCAACATCTTTCATGATTCACATCAGTATAGGATCATTAGCCTGCTTCTCCTTAACCTCCACACATAGAGAAGACATAGTCACTTCATGAACAATTACTCCCCTATCCTCAGAGTCTAATAATTAGACTCCTATATTAGCAAATCGGTGGATATACTTCATAAAACCTCTTTTTTCCTCCTCAACTTGAGAAAGGCTACCCACAGACAACCTGCTAAGAGCATCAGCAACAACATTAGCTTTACCGAGATGGTAGTGCAAGCTTATATAATAATCCTTCAACAACTCCAGTCATCTCCTTTGCCTGAAATTTATCTTCTTCTGTGTAAACATATACTGTAGACAGTTGTGGTCAGTGAAAATGTCCACATGGACCCTATATAAGTAGTGGCTCAAAATTATGAACCACAATCACCAGTTCAAGAT
Organism: Capsicum pubescens; assembly: GCA_030864215.1. Lineage (NCBI taxonomy): Eukaryota > Viridiplantae > Streptophyta > Magnoliopsida > Solanales > Solanaceae > Capsicum > Capsicum pubescens. The sequence goes on along the minus strand of CM061540.1, from coordinate 281,364,332 downwards.
TGTGAGTAAGGTAATTCTTCTCATGAACCTTAAGTTTCCTGGAAGCATAAGCTACAACTTTCCTATGTTGCATAATAAACAACAAATCCTTTAGTACCCTCGGGAAGTGCCATAATAATGGCAGAAGTCAATAGATCCTTCAGCCCTCGTAGGCCTTGGACCTCAAGAACTTCTTCTTTTTCTAAGTCAACTTACTTAGTGGAGCAACTATGGAGGAAAAACTTTCCACAAACATCCTATAGTAACCCGCCAGGTCAAAGAAACACCTAATGTTAGTTGGAGTTGTTGGTCTAAGCCACTTTTTCACTACCCCAATCTTTTGAGAATCCACTTTAATCCCTTCACTATTAACAATATACCTAAGAAAAGTGATAATAATTATCCAGAATTGACTCTTGGAAAATATGACATACAACTCTTGATCCTTAAGGATCAGAAGCATAATATGGAGGTAATTGGCATAATCTTCCTCACCTTAAAAGTAAATGAAGATATCATCAATGAAAACTACAATGAACAAATCTAAAAACTATCCAAACACCCTATTTAAAACATACCCGAGGGTTGTAAGTGTGTTAGTTAAACCAAAGGACATAACCATATTAGTTTCCCTAACCCTCAACTGATGGTAACACGAACAAAGATTTATTTTGGAGAACACTTAGCCCCCTTAAGCTGGTCAAAGAGATCGTCAATCCTAGGCAAAGGGTTATTATTTTTCACTGCAACATTATTTAGCTGACAGTAATCTATGCACACACGATAGGAGTTATCTTTCTTTTGTATAAAGAGTACAGGAGCACCCTAAGAGGAGATACTAGGATGGATGAAACCCTTATCAAGGAGGTCTTTCAACTGCTCTTTCAACTCTTACAACTCCGCAGTAGCCATTCTATATGGTAGAATGGAAATGGATTATGCATCGGGCAAAAGATCAATCCTAAAGTCTATCTCCCTATCAGGAGGTATTCTGGAAGTTCATCAGAAAGACTTCAAAAAACTCATTAACTACAAGAACATATTGTAGTGAAGGGCTTTACACACTAGGATCCTTGACCCAGACTAGATGGTTCAAACAACCTTTAGGTATCAACTTTCGGGCTCTAAGATAAAAGTTGAATTTGTCCATTGGTGCCAAGGAACTACCCTTCCATTCTATGATCGGTTCATTAGGAAAATGGAAATTAACTTTTTTGGTTCTACAATCCACAAAAGCAAAACAAGAGTAGAGCCAATCCATCCCTAGAATGGCATTAAAATCTACCATGTTAAGCTCTACCAAATCCATCATCGTATCCCAATGGAAAATAGATACAATACAATTTTGATAGACCCTCCTAGAAATAATGGACTCACCAACAGGATTAAGACTGAGAAGGTTTCAGGAATATTTTTGGGACCAAAACCAAAAGTCACAACTACATAGGGGGTCAAGTATCATATAAATATCACAGGAGAAACTTTGTAACATACCCAAGACAATATCTGGTGAGGCCTCTAAATCCTGACGAGTAGATGGGGCATACATATTAGTTTGACCCCCGCATACAACAAAAATAGTGCCCTTCATAGCTGGGGATAAAAAGGTAGTTATTTGAGCCTTGTTGCCCCGATAAGTTCCCTTCATCGAGGGACACTCTTGCTAAAATTACTAAACTGACCATATATATAGCATAAATCTTTTCCCATACAACAAACCCCATAGTGCAACTTCCCGTATGTGCGATAGGAATGATTAGATGGAGCTGACTAAGATATACTAGCCTGAGACTAAGTACCTTACATCCTGGGGCCATTGCTAGGCTGAAATCATTGATCACCCAAAGTCTTAGGGGTAGGTGCACTATTTGTTGACTGATTATTATGCCATGATTTCTTTTTGATCCATTTATCGCCCTATTTTCAAATATTCTGCTAACTTGCCTCATGATCTGTCGGCTTAGCCCTTTTACTCTACCTCTTCTCCTCATCTGTCTGTTTCTTTTTTTATCCACAAGATGTTGCATGTACATTACCAACCCAGATATATCCATGACCCTATTCAACATCACACCCTTATATTCCAGCACCCAATCATCTGAAAGTCCAGAAGAAAACTTCCTCATTCGGGACCTCATACAAGATACTAGCTCTAAAGCATAACGAGATAGTTGAGTAAACATCAAGGCATACTCCTTAACACTCATCTTCCCTTATTTTACGTTTAAAAATTCCTCAGCTTTAGATTCTCTTAATTCTTAAGGAAAGAAGTGATCAAGAAAGGTGTCAGAAAAATCTTCCCAAACCACTAGTTTAACATTTTCACCCCTATACTCCTGGCACTCATCATACCAGTGAAAGGACACCTCTTACAACTGATAGGCTACAAAATCCACCCCTTTAATATCACTAGAATGCATAACTGATGTCGCCCAAAACTATGCCTCAAAGAAGTATAAAACGGTCAATCTCAAAATATAGTAACCCAAATAGGTTGGGGTAGAACCTACAGAGAAAAGGTCAGAACTATCTCTCAAGCTTGTTGAAACAGAAATGTAAATAGGTGATCTTCTATAATCAGTAGAAAGTAACAATATTTAAATAACTTTTGATTGTAATCAATCTGAAACGAACACTAGGACTGTGTTCCCCTTTGCTTCTTAACTCTATAGGTTTATCGCACTCTGTTGAAATAACCAAAATATCTTGCATGTAGAATCTGATAAATTATGTAACACTAATTGTCTTGTAAACAACTTTAGTAAATTTCACTCTTTACCTTTTGAGTCTCAGAGTGTCGCCTTACTAACCCTTATCCTGGATCCCAGATTAATTATTACCTTTTAAGTGTCAAGTTAATTAGATGAGATGGTGGAATGATGAGATGGGTTAATAGATCTCAAATTACTATTGTAAGCTTCTGTTCCTAATCTCTACCTCTCTTTTAAAGTAAGTAGTGAATACATGAAGGTTTTTAATGTAGCCCTCAGTTAAGAATCAATTAAACCGAAGAAAATCACAATACATGCAAGAATATTGATCAAGAATGACTTCACACTACCTCTAATTTGTTATTCGGTCAGGGTTCCCACAATCGTAGATAAGGGTTTTAGCCTCTCATAGTTTTCAAACAATCCCGGGAATTCAATAAATAAAGCATAGAATAAATATCTCAGCAATAGAAAAAGAAAACCCAAAGTCTCAAATCAATAAATCAATCAAAAACTAAGAACACAAGAATCCCAAAATTAAAAGTCAATCTTGGAACCAAAATATGTTTGTGAATAGTATATGTGCGTAATCTTTCTCCTAAGGGCATATATGAGCATATACTAACTAAAGACATCAAAAGAGTATTTATAGATTACATAGAAGCCCTAAAATTTAAAACTAAAATGATACAGGAAACATGAGTCGGTGGCCACCTACGGTGCCACTTACGGGTCATATGTGACACCTACGGCTAGTAGGTGCCAGGACGTAGGTGGTAGACCAATATTTGCCCTCTCTAATCTTCAATTTTTGTCACCTATTATTCCACCTACGCCTAGTAGGTGAGAACGTAGGTGAAATGTTTTCAACTTTTTTTTTTTCTAGTTAGCTCCTAAAACCTAGTGTCCTACAAAATCAACTCAAAAACACATCACATCCCCCAAAATACACCTAAGTACTTGCATATTTATTGGTTTTAAGCATCGAAAGTACTCTAAAACTATGACACATCAACACCCTCAACTTAAAACATTAGTATATCCTCAGGATACAAAACACAACAAACGACACAATAATGCTTAACCAAGAGAAACGTAAGATACCTATAGCAATCAATATCAACTTTAGCTCAAAACATATTACCCTCACCAATTGTGTGAATCTATAAGGTACAATAATGTAACACAAAGGAATCAAGCTATGGCATTACAAAGAAGTCTTATTCACTAAATAGAATCATGTATGTTAATGTAGGGACGATCACTAGACACTCACACTCGCAAAGAATTTCCAACAATGTGCATTAAATACCATAGGGTTGACTTTATTTTCTTTACTGTAGCTTTCGAACAGTAGGGTTAGGATCACTATAGGACTTTACTTGGCTTGCAACCTAGGGTTAGGGGTTGGTGTGGTACATATGGGAATTTAGTGACTAAGCCTCCTTGGCACAACACTTACTTTTTTGAGGTCCACTTATCAACCAACTTTTTCTTTTATTCCACCCTCATTTCTCCCTTTTTATTTCTTTACAGGTCATTCAGGTTGGGTGCGGTCTCATTTATTCATCCTTTTTTTCAATTCTTCTTTTCTTTTTCTTTTTTTTTTCTTTTCTTTTCTTTTTCTTTTTCTTTTTCTTTTTTCCTTTTCCTTTTTCTATTCCTTTTCCTTTTCCTTTTCCTTTTTCTTTTCCTTTTTCTTTTTCTTTTTCTTTTTCTTTTTCTTTTTCTTTTTCTTTTTCTTTTTTCTTTTTTCTTTTTTCTTTTTTCTACCACACCTAGCCCCACCGTCTTTTCTCTTATTTACCCTTCTTCATGCCCACTATTTGTATGGTGGTTTTCCATGGTATGGTATGGTATAGTTACTAAGAGAACCATATTTATTTTGATTGTTTCTTAAAATGTATGGTATGGTATGGTTTAATTTCATGGTTTGATAACCATGAAAACCTCACTTTATATAACCACCAATTTGGTGGTATCCCATGGTTTGCTTAATTTTTTTTCCAATAATGCCCTTATTTATATAATTCTATTTTAGCCTTTACCCTATATTATTTAACTTCACCTCCTATCCCTTCCCTCGACGAGCCACCCTTCCCCTCTCCTCCCCCCTCCGCCCAAAAAGAAATTATTTTTAAAATTTTTTTTTTAGAAAACTTTAATTTTTTTTCTTATCTTACCCCTACCCTGACCCCCGACTCCACCCCTTACCAAACCCTCACCCCATTTTTTTTCTGAAAAAAATTATTTGTTAAAAAAATTCAAAACTTTTTCATACCTCACCCACCACTTACCAGCTTCTTTTTGAACCAAATTTTTTATTTTTTAAAAGGTTGAAAAAGAAAAATTCTTACCCCATCACCACCTCCTACCAGCCCCTCTCCACCCCTCCTCCAATGCACCCCACCAACAAAAAAAAAATTTGATCTAATTTTTAAAATATTTTAAAAAAAATTCTTACCCCGCCCCTACCCCTACCTAAGATCCCCCACTCTACTACCCTACCCCCAAATATTTTTTTAATAAAAAATTCATAACTTTTTTCTTACTGCCCCCTCCCCGCCTCCGCTCCCCCCCCTAAATCCTATTCGTCTCATTGTTTTGTATTAAATATTTTTAGAAAATATTTTCTTATTTGTGTAACAAACAGAAGAAAAAATACAAAGAAACAATTTGTTTTCCTATTTTTTTTTATATTTCATACCGAACACATTCGTAGCATACACAAAAGATATACTCAAACTTTGTACTTGTCGTTGGTGGTCACGTTTCAAAACACCAAAAGAATATGAAATTTTTTACTTAAAAATGAATCTGATTACATTTATTTTGATCTACTCTTGTATTAATTTTCTTAAAATTTACATGAATTTACAACTTAATATATTTTCATGGCATAATTTGTGACAAATTAGCAGGAAGAAAATTATTTTTACTAACAATTATTGATAAATTTAACATTTATAATAATCAAGGGTATTTTAGTAAACTTAACCGTTTTGATACAGTACCATACTGTCAAACCAAATAATAATACGTCTATTAAACAACAATGGATGATACAGTACATCCAAACATTGTATTGTACTATACTGTACAGTACGATACCATACCATACAGTACCGTACATTATGAAACCATGCCAAACCACCATCCAAACAAAGTGTTAGGTAATTTTCTTGAGTTGAGGTGCACAATGTCCAAGGAGGAATAGGGCCAAAGCAGGTTCATTATAATTAAAATGGGAAGGTAAAAGGTGAAACAAGAAAAATAGCCTATACAGGCTCAAAATTGGGATCAAGGGATACTTATTCATATTTGTACGGTCGTTTAGGCTAAAAGTGGACCAATTCAAGAACGGCTTATGATCCTTTTCTAACCGACTATCCTATAACTTAGTCAAGACTAACCGAAAAAGTTCTGGATTCCATACACAAAGGAAACTAAGTAGCATATCACACACATATGGCACAGGGTTGCATCACAAACTACTACCTATCCAGTTCATGCAAATGTTAACTATGACTATTATGTATCAAATCCTAATGCCATAACGAGATTCACAACGGTCACATATATATAAACAGCATACAATTTAAAAATAAATTTTTTGGAGAGGTATTATTTTTCTAAAAAATCAAAACAAAATACATCAATTGCCTTAGATACTAATTTTTCTCCTAGATAAACAAAAACACAACAAAATATGACCTAAACATGTTGGTTATACTAAGAACAAACTCTGGGAAAAAAATACACAGCAACAAGAACTTGAAGAGGATATCTAGACCTATAAGTAGCCCCAACACACCCTCAACTTATAAACATGCATTGTCCCCAATGCATTGGGCCTCAACAAAGCAAGAGAGTTAGGAACATACCTATGGCACCTTTGGTATGTTGATCTGACATCAATCACACTAACACGAATACATGCAGAACCAACAAGATACCTTAGGTTGCCTCCCAAGCAACGTTTGATTTAATATCACAGAACGACGTGGCTATATTGGTTACTTAGACTTCACCAACAATCTCATAGGTTGCCTCCTATGTTGCGCCTGATTTAACATCGCGGCACAATGTGGGTACTTTGATTACTCGGACTTCATCAAGGTAGCCAAAAGGTTGGCCTCCAATTTTTCTTTCCACTTTGAACTTATGAATTGCACCCCTAATTTGTTTTCTAATTTTTTACTATGCTCCCAGAACGGTTGTATAAAAACAAAGGAACCAAGGAATAATAGTGGTATGTTGCTGTTTTTGGCCCTTAAATGAGGAATGTAATTTTCTAATTTGGCACAACAAATTCAAGAATATAGAAATATTTTTCCTCCTTCTTTCACTCTTTTATATGCTTGGATGGCTCGATTAATATTTTACTATCCAAGCATAGTGTGGAAAAATAATTCAAATGAGGTGCAATATGTCCCAAATCATATATTGCATTCTTAGTTACATCATCAGATAACTCTAGTGTGGTCTTGTCAATGGTCACAATATGCATAAAAGTATGATTAAGAGTTGAATCCTCTAATTTTAGCTCCTCAGTTTGGTTTATAAGAACTTTTGTAGACTCACACAACTTATAACTAAATTGTTGGGTATTACACGTATTAACCTTTGCATTTAAGTTTTCTTTTCAGTTGTGGATATCCAAGACAAACCTCTCAACTTTTTGTCTAAGCTCATGGTTTTCTTTTGCAATGAGTATCAACATTTCTACCATGCTCTCATTGTGGTCCCACAATATATCTGTCACACTCCTGTTTTAATAAACTATATCAAAAGGATAATGATCAATAAAGAAAGAGCCATCATCACTCCATACTTTCTCTTGAAAAGTTTTCATATAAAGAAGAGTAGGCGTACACTGGCGTATGCCCCACAACAAACAAAAAACTATAACCCAAAAACTCCAACAACTTTAATCAATAATTCAACAACTGTATTCCCGGGCAACAACGCTAAAATTTTTATATAGCCCAAAACACACCTCCAAGAAGTATAAAATGGTCGATGTAAAAATATAGTAACCCAACTAGGATAGGTTCGAACCTACAAGGAATAGGTCAGAATTGTCTCTCAAACTTGTTGAAATAACCGAGCAGTACAGAAAAGTAAAAAGGGGATTAGCTGTAATTAGTAGAAAGTAATAAGATTTAAATACCTTTTGGTTGTTATCAATCTGAAATGAACACTAGGAATGTGTTCCCCCTGGCTTCCTAACTTTGTAGGTTTAGCGTGCTCTGTTGAACTAATCCAGTATCTTGTATGCAGAATCTGATAAGTTATGTATCACTAACTATCTTGTGAGAGCCTTTAGTAAATTTCACTCTTTACTTTTTGTTCCTTAGAGTGTCACCTTACTAACCCTTATCCAAGATTCCAGATTAACTATTACCTTTTGGGTGTCAAGTTAATTAGATGAGTTGGCGGAATGATGAGATGGGGTAATGAATCTCAAATTATTGTCGTAATCTTTTTTTCCTAATTGCTACCTTTATTTTGAAGTAAGTAGTGAATACAGATAGGTTATTAACATAGGCCTCCGCTAAAAAATCCATTAAATCGAAGAAAATCACAATACATACAAGAATATTAATCAAGAATGACTTCACACTTCCTCTACTTTGTTATGCTTCCAAGGCTCCCACAACCGTAACTAAGGATTTTAGCCTCTCGTAGTTGCCAAAAAATCCATGAAATTCAATGAAGAAAGTGTAGAATCAATCTCACAACAATAGAAAATAAAAACTCGAAGTATCAAATAAATAAATCAGCCAAAAATCAAGAACACAAAAATCCCAAGATCAAAAGTCAATCTTAGAACCAAAATATGTTTGTGAATAGTAGATATGCATAATCTTGCCTCCAAGGGAATATATGAGCATAAACTAACTAAAAAACATCAAAAGAGTATTTATAGATTACATGAAAACTCTAAAATTCAAATCCAAAATGATCTGGGAAACTTGAGTTGGTTTCCACCTATGGTTCCACTTATGAGCCGTAAGTGGAATCTACGGTCAGTATGTGCCAGGTTGTAGGTGGCTATAACACCCCGCATTTTGAGGATAGAATTTGAAAGGTCGTTCCTACGTGTGTAAACTCTAACCAAATGATTTATATATATATATATATATATATATATATATATATAAGTTTCATGATAATTGGACAAGTATGAAGAGTGCTTATGAGGTGAAAATATTATAGGAAATACTTAGAGCAAAGTTGAGTTAAGAGCTTTTGATTTGGACAAATTTTAGTATTTGATTCTACCAGGGTCAACTTTGAATGTGTATAACTTATGGAATATATAAAATTTTGGAGCTAAAGACCCACCAAATTATATATAAATGTGTCCTCTTTTCAACGCATCTGATTTTGCCTTGATCTGATACCCAAGCGAAAAGTTAGGAGCATTTTCGTAAGGAACAAGTGAGGGTCCGTAATTTCAGTGTGGCACGGACCTTAGGCTCCGCGTTTTGAAGAATGACATGGACCTTAGGGTCCGCTTTTTGTAGCATGACACAGGCCTTAGGCTCAACATTTTGCAGCGTGGCACGGACCTTGTTCATGAACGTTAAAACACATGTTTCTATTCAATTTTTTAAGGTTAAACAAGTCATTTACACCCTAAATCAACCTAAACTATCCTATGTCTGATATAAACATGATTTTTATCATTCTATAACCCCAAATACATCAAATACAAAATCCCTCTTCTCCCAAATCCTGAAGAACACCAAATATGGGTTCCTCTTCAAGAATTCACCTCCTAAGGCTCCAATCTATGTTCCCTTTCAAGAAGTCAATCAACTCAGGTATGTGGGGTATTCATCAATGGGTTACTTCAACCCATTGAGTCCCAAGAATCCTTTTTATTTTATGTATAAACCTTTTTCCCTCTTTTTATGAAATTTCAATGTTAAGTACGAATTAACTCAATGTTCTCCTAATAGTTTTGAATTAAAGCCATGCAAATATGTTTACCCATGTAAATTATGTTATTACATGATTTAAATTTCAATTACCCATATCATAATCAGTTGACACCATGTTAATTTACTAATTTATAAATTAAACCATGTGAGCATGTTGTCCTCATAAATTTAACATATTCCCATACTCAAAATCATTGATTTCATCAGTTAGGGATATATTATATGTTTGGGGTTCTAAATAATGAATTTACTTACAGTGTTGTTAAATGATATCATTGTATTTAAAGTAACATTCAGTGTTGGAGAGTTATGAACACCCAATACCTATTGGTTTATACATATTTCCATTTTTAAGCAACAAGTCAGGCAGATCATGGTTTTATTATCATACTCAATTGGTCATGATCATATTGAGCATTATCAGTTGTGTTGTTCAGTTGAATTAAATACTTAATAGTGTCAGTTCAGTCTGGAGTAGGATTTAGCACCGAGTGAACCCTGGGATGGTGGCTCACCTGCTAGTCGAGGGTGTGACCTTTAGTAGCAATCCCTGAGTTCCAAAACTACATAGCTAGGCCTAGGATTTGAGAGGTCTTCCTTCCAGTTAAGGGTTAACACTCTCTTAGAGGCACATTCCAGTAGAGGGTGACACCTTAGTCCTTTGGGACACCAGTTTAGTGGATCCATACAGCCAGTGTCAGTACCTGTGGCAAGGTACTAATGCCCTTCCAAATAGGAATACAAGTTAGACCCCGATTACCTCAGATTGGGCTATGTAGTCTACATAATAGCTCCCACAGTTTCAGTTCAGTATCCAGATTTTGTCAGCTCAGGTTTGGATGACCAAGTGTTCATTTTATCAGCTATTCATTCAGTCAGTTTTACAGACTATTTCAGTACATATTTTACTTGGTCTTGCATTCATTTTACATGTTCAGGTATTCATGCTCAGTATTGATACATGAGATTTGAATATGGTACTCATGTTTCTACCGCGTTTAGCTTATAGAAATGTTTTCTGTATAGAAATTGTAATAAGTCTTATAACTTTTACACATAGCCATGATTTAAATTCATATTTCAGCCGATATCTTATATCTTCAGTTTTAAACCATACATTTAGTATTTTCCATGATTTAGTGCATGTCTCACGTACTCAATTAATTCCAAAGTACTGACCACATATATGTATTTTCATCTACATTCCTTCATAGTATAGGTACCAGATGTAGCCCACACACCGGGGTCAAACAGTTCTCAGCATTTAGCTAGCAGGTGATGAGTTTTCTTATTTTAGGGACTAAATCAGTTGCAACTCCTATATATATATATACATATATACATACATATATATATGTATGTATATATATATATTAAATCAGTTTCTTAAGCAGTATGCTAGTACATGGGTTAGCTTGGGATCACTTATGCTTATACGCACCGTGTTATGACAAGGGGGTAGTCTCGGGTGGTGACAATGGCAAAAAAAAGTTTCCCCTCTCTGATCTTCAATTTCTGTCAGCTATGCTAGCACCTACATCCAGTAGGTGGCACCTACACCCAGTAGGTGGCACCTACACCCAGTAGGTGGCACCTATGCCTAGTAGGCACCAACATAGGTGACATGTTTTTCGCTTTCAACTTCTTTTTCTTTCGGTTATCTCCTAGAAACTAGTTTCCTACAAAATCAACTCAAAAAACATCATTTCCCCAAAATTACACCTAAGTACTTGCATATTCTTTGTTTTAAGAATCAAAAGTTCCATGAAACCATGGCACATCATTAACCCTAAAAATATTTCCCATTTTATCCAAAAACTCTTGAGGATCTTCCTCAACTTTGGATCACATGAAAATCGATGGGTTTAGTCGCATGAACTAACCAACTCGAGCAGCATCTAAAGAAACAACAACAGATCCAACACTTCCCAAATAACGGGACTGAGATGAAATTATCTGAACAAGTATATGGATAGTCTGTCTAAATTCATCATTAGAAACTTTGCCTTGGGGGGAAAGAGTATGGTGGTACCCATCGCAAGAGTCAGGGAAGGACTAGTCGGGGATGGTGGAATGATAACTCTCAAACTATACCTCTCTTACGAGAAAGTAAGCGGTCATTATAAAAATATATAATCCAACTAGGTTGGGGTCGAATACCACAGGGAATATGGTGTTGATTTAAGTTGTTTGTGAGTCAATCAACTATAGTTAGCAAGTTCCGATAAATGGGTTTTTTTGGAAATTATCAATAATTATGTCTGACTTTAGTTTCAGTGTTTGTAAACAATATTATTTGGAGAACCAGAGTTGTGTTCACTATGGGTGTTAGTATTTGACATATACTTGTATAGTCCAAGATTCTTGTGGTAAGTAGGAACAACAGATTATCCTTGTCGAAGTGATGTTTAAGTGTTTCTCAACCTATTTAGACATTTAATCACCTAATTCTTTCGAACCTAGGGAATTTATATTTTGTAACAGGATGTTGTCTCAAGTGAATTAACCTTGTTCCAACATTAATTATAAAATGAAAGTTTGAAGCTTCCAAGTCCCTGTTGGTAATTAACTTCCTACTAGTGTTGATTTCTTACTTCAAGAAAATCACTAGTTGGCATGACCTATCATTTGCAACCAATAGATAATATGTAAAGCAGAAGAATTACCAAGGAGTTCCTATTACCTTTAGAATCTTGAACACCTAGTTATTTTACAAAACCAAACCCATAGGTCCCACAACTCGGGTTAAAGGAATTAGCTACTCATAACGTAGAAAGCAACAACGCCAATTGTATTCATAGTTCGATAGGTGATAAATTAGAGAATGATGAATATCAACAAGTGTTTCTCCTTCTATATCACAGTAGAAAGTCCCAAAAAAAGTAATAATAATTTCTCCAAAAGTAAACTATAATGTTGTAGAGAAAACTAGAGAGAAAACTTGAAGAAAACGTGAAGTTCCACCCCCAGAAAAACCCAAAATTATGCCTTAAATACTTCATCCTAATTATGGAAACAAATCATAGATTAAAGATCTTTTCTTGCACAGGTGATGACAAAGTGTGATGCCTCATCAGGAGTCTGACGACTTATTAGAAATGTCGTCAGCTTCTTCTCCAAGTTTGATGATTTCTGCCTTAGGCTGACGATGACACTCTGACGGATTATGAGGAGCTGACGTCTTATAAGAATTTTCGTCAAGTCTTCTTCCATTTTTATGATTTTTGCCTTGGGATGATGGCATTCCTGATGGCATATCAGGGAATGTCATCACACTTCTACTCCACTACCTCACACTGTCTACAGCTGATGATGATTCTTATAACTTATCATAAAGTTGATGACTTATCAAAATTGTCGCCGCTTCTTCACTTCAAGTCCCATTCCCAGCCTAAGCCTAACGACAAGCCTGACGGCTTATCACAGGTCATCATTTCTTCTTCCAGATGAATCCCATTCTTTATCTACGACTGACGGTAACTCTAATAGCTTATCACAAGGCTGACGACTTATCAGACAAGTCGTCAGCTATACTTCCCTCTCTACTTGCTCAGAAATCAACTCTTTTACTTTCATTATTGTTGGTTCTCTTGTATCTTGACTTTTACTGCAATATCAACGAGAAAATAATCAAAAATGAAAAAAGTTACTTAAGACTTGCAATAATTCTCAATTAAAAGCCTCAAATGTGTTAGCATCTGCTCACACATCAACACCCTCAACTTAAAACAATTTCTTGTCCTCAAGCAACTAAAACACAACCAAGAGGATACAAAGTACATTCGGCAGTCAACCATCCATATTATCTCAAAACTTCTTCACCATCTCCAAGGTCAATTAATTTAAAAAACAACTATGCATATTATTGAAGAACAACAATGTGACCCATAGGAATCAAGATATGGCATCAATTCAGCAACAACAACCATGCATGTACCAAGATTACACTATCCAAACAAGTTAGCAACTAGCAACGTAACCAGTGTTCCCTCACTACCAAGAAGTCCCACTTCACTTATATCAAACATCACATATGTAACCATGGGGGCAATCAAAAGACGTTCACTCTCAGAATGAAGTTCCAATCAATGTATGCCAAATACCATAGGCTTTCCCTTATTTTCATTACCAAGATTTTCAGACAGGTCAGCTAGGACCATTATGGGTCTTCTCTTTGGCTTGTAATGTAGGCTAGGAGATGGTATGATAATCAATGATATTTAAAGTGACTAAGCCTCCTTGACACTACACTAGCTTCTGGGGTCTCAATTATTAACTTTTTTTTATTCTTCTCATTTCTTGATCACAAATATTCAGGATGGGTGCGGTCTTTTCTACAATCACTTCTTTTTTTTCATAACTTTTCTTTTCCACCGCACCCAGCTTTTTATTTTTTTCTTTTATTCTACCTTTCTCAATACTCATTATACATCACGCACCCCTATGCTTTTCCATAGACTAACTGAAATGGTGGCATGCCAATGGGTGACTTGAAAGCAGTCCGATATGCCCACCAGGCATCATCGAGCTTTCGAGACCAGTCTTGCCGACTAGCGTTCACCATTTTGGCCAGGATGGCTTTAACCTCTCGATTTGACACCTCCACTTGTCCACTAGTTTGTGGGTGATATGGAGTGGCTACTCTATGCTATTTCACCCCATATTTTGCTAAGGCAGCTCGAAACACTTTGTTGCAAAAATGAGATCCTCCATCGCTTATAATAGTACGTGGTACTCCAAAGCGAGAGAAGATATTCTTCTTAAGAAAAGAAACAACCCTCTTTCCTTCATTATCAAACAAGGTAACAACTTTGACCTATTTCGAGACATAATCAACAACAACTAGAATATACTTCATCCCATACGAGCTTACAAAAGAACCCATGAAATTGATGCCTCAGACGTCAAACAATTCTACTCCAAGCATATTAGTCAAAGGCATCTCATGTATTTTGGAGATTGAACCCTGCCTCTGACATTGGTCACACTTCAGCACAAACTCATAAGTATCCTTGAACAATGATGGCCAATAGTAGCCACTCTGCAACACCTTTCTAGCCTTTCGATCACCTGCATAGTGACCTCTAACTGGGGAAGCTTGACATACTTCCAATATAAATAATACATCCACTTATGGCACACATCACCTTATAATATTGTCAGCACATCACCAAAAAAGATACGACTCATCCCAGAAGTAGTGTGCTACATCATGAAGGAATTTCTTTCTTTGATGGAAGGAAAAATTTTCTAGAATGACTTCACTCACAACATAATTTTCAAAATCAGTGTACCAAGGCATTTTCTCCATAGCAGCAGCCAAGATCTCCTCATCAGTAAATGCGTCATTTATCTCCATTTCATCACTAACAGCTTGCTCACCTTCCATTCTAGACAGATGATCCACAACTTGGTTTTCGCAACCCTTACTATCTTTGACTTTAAAGCCAAATTCTTGTAGCAGAAACACCCATCTAATCAGCCTTGATTTTGTATCCTTCTTAGCCATAAAATACCTCAAGGTTGCGTGGTCAGTGGGGACCACCACCTTGATCCTAAGAAGGTAAGCCCTGAATTTCTCAAAATCATACACTGCAGCCAGAAGTTCCTATTCAGTGATGGTGTAGTTCTTTTGCGGCCCATTCAGTGCTTTGCTGGCATAATATATTGGATGAAATAGTCTTTCCTTCTTTTGTTCCAATACAGCTCCAAGAGAAACACCACTTGCATCACACATGATCTCAAATGGTTTTGACCATTTCGGTGCAACAATGATAGAGGCCTTGACCAGTTTCTTTTTAAGGCATTCAAATTCCTTCAAGAAATCATCATCAAAGGAGAACTTCACTTCTTTCTCCAAAAATTTGCAAAGTGGATTTGCAACCTTCGAGAAGTCTCTTATAAACCTTCGGTAAAAGCTAGCATGTCCAAGAAAACTACGCACTCCCTTCACTGAAATGGGAGGGGGTAGTTTCTCAATAACTTCAACCTTGTATCAATCAACCTCTATCCTTTTTGCTGAAATTTTATGCCCGAGAATGATGCCCTCCTTTACCATAAAGTGGCATTTGTACCAATTAAGCACCAAATTAAATTCAACACATCATTGCAAGGCCAAACTCAGGTTTCCCAAACACATCTCAAACGAATCTCCCATCACAGAGAAATCATCCATGAACACCCCTAAGGTGTCCTCTACCATATCTTAGAAAATAGACATCATGCACCATTGAAAAGTAGCGGGTGCATTGCATAACCCAAATGGCATCCTCTTAAATACAAAGGTGCCATACGGTTATGTGAATATTATCTTCTCCTGATCTTCAGGAGCAATACAAATCTGGTTATATCCAGAATAACCATCCAAGAAGCAATACCACCCCCTTCCGGCCAATCGATCAAGCATTTGGTCCATAAAGGGCATCAGGAAGTGGTCTTTCAAAGTCCATGAGTTTAGTTTGCGGTAGTCCAAGCAAACTCTCCACCCAGTCATAGGTCTGAGTCGAATAAACTCATTCCTTTCATTTGTAACAACAGTCATGCCCTTTTTTTGGGAATGCATTAAACTGGGCTCACCCATTTACTGTCAGAAATAGGGTAAACCACTTCTGCATACAACCACTTAATAATTTCCTTCTTAACCATTTCTTGCATTAGTGGGTTAAGACGGCACTGGTTCTCGATGTTTGGAGTACAATCTTCCTCAAGTTGTATTTTATGCATGCAAATGCTAGGGAGAATGCCAATAATATCTGCGATAGTCCATCCTATTGCTCTTTTGTACCTCTAAAGTACCAAAATAAGAGCTTCTACCTGCTGCTCACCTAAATCAACTGTAATAATAATAAGTAGCCGGTGGTGTTGGCCGATTAGCAAGATCTAGATTCTTAGGAAAATAAGAGTATGAATGCATTTCTGACAAAGAACAAACAGTCTCTTCGTACTCATCAATGCCTTCATGATCAAAATTCATCAGAACTGCGACTAAAGGATCTACAACAAGTTTCTTCTCTATTGACACCTCCTGCTCATCTTCATAATATACATCAAAAATTGAGAACACACTCATTTCTTTATGCTGCTTCATTGATTGGTACACATCAAATTGCACCACCTCATTATTCATCCTAAATAAGAGCTCATTAGCTCGCAAATCAATCAACACACTTTTGGTTTTGAGAAAAGGTCAACCCAAGATTACGGGCACCTCAAAGTCCACCTCATAATACTGAATGACAAAATCCTCAGGAAATATGAAGCTAGCTACCTTCACCAACATATCAAACAAAATACCAATAGGTTATTTTATCAACCTATCCACCATCATGAATCACATGTTGGTGGGTATGGGATTTCCCAAACCTAGCTTTTTATATACAGCCAACGGTTAATGCTCGCTCCCAGATCACATAAGGCATTAGAAAATTCCAGAGACCCAATCGTACAAGGAATAGTGAATGCTCCTGGGTATACCTTCTTCTGCACCAAGGAAGTCATAGAAATGGTGCTATAATGATGGATATTATCCTTCATTTCGTAGCTCACCACTCTTTTCTTCGTCACAAGGTCCTTCATGAATTTAGCATACCTTGGAATTTGCTCGAGTGCCTCCACCAAAGGCACATTTATTGTTAACTGCTTCAACATTGCCATGAATTTACTAAATTTTGTGTCATCAACCTTCTTCTTCAATCTTTGAGGAAAGGGAGATGATGGTCTTGGGAGATTTTTTACCACTACTTCATTTTCCTTCTCTTTTCCTTTTTCCAACTCATCAACCTGCTGATGATTAAAAGGGATATCAATGCCATCCATCTTCTTAGACTCCACTGGATTATCTTTTTTAAGCTCACCATCTACTTCAATCACATCTTCAATTCCATTTTTCCCACATAAGGGCCAGGTAATATCTTACCACTTCTAGTGGTAATCTCCATACATGAGCCATCATTCCGTGGATTTTAAACCATATCACTAGGTAATGTTCCACTCTTTCTATGATTTAGCGCTGCGGAGAGTTGGCTCATTTGCTATTCCAACTGTTTGATCAAAGTGGAGTATGAGTTTACCAACTGACTCATAGAGGACAGATCGGTCTTCATGGTAGTCACCCTTGAGTTAGTAGCCTCCACTCCTTTTAACAACTTAGCCATCATGTCCTTTATGTACATCTTTTCAGAACTTGTTGTAGCAGCCTCACAATTTCTAGGAGGGACATATAACCCGCTCCTATAATTATTGCTCCTTCAATTTCCTTGCTCCCGGTTCTTATATCCAGCCTTATCATAATAAGTTCGACCTTAATTTCCTTGTCTATTGCCGCGGAAACCCCCTGATTATTTAAATAGTTCGCCTTTTCTTCTGAGTCAGACTCTACTTTTCCCTGCAATCCTACAGCCTTCACTTTCTCAGTTTTAGCTAATAGTAAATGCTTGGTTAGAAAGTCCATATGCATTTTTAGGTGAGCCATGTCTTGATCACGCCTCTCATCTCTTCTACGTTGTTCTGCAATTATACTAACAGAAATAGTGGGGCTTGCTACCACAGAGTCTCTGGTATGCCATGCCCGACTCTGTTTGGTCATTCTTTCTAGAATTTATGAAGCCTCTAGGAGTGTAAGATCAACAAACGAACCGCCAGCAGCATTATCTACAATCAATTTTATCACAGAGTTAAAATCCCTGTTCAAAGTCTCCATCAAGTGTATGTCCATCATATTGTGGTTCGGACACTACATCAACTTCTTTTTTAATCTCTCCCAGGTTTCATACAAGGCTTCAGTTGGGAGCTGCCTAAAGTTACTGATCTCATCCCTCAACTGTACCCTCCCTCCCCAGACAGAGACAACAAAAACAATCTCAAACGGATAGTATTTTGACCCACTCCTGGGTTATCAAAATATTTACAAATGGTGACAAAGTTCACCTGATGCAAGTTCGGATCATCCCCAGGAAAGCCGCCAAACAACCCCTTCAGATGAAGGAGTTGAATCATAGTACTCGTAATGTTGAATTTCACCACTGGTGATAACGGTGGAGGAATAATTGTACCCGTTTCACCTGCTCCATCCATTCTATTATCATCATCGTTGAGGTCATAGTGGACCGGTTGGTGATCTTGCCTTCCTCGGAACGGATGGTTCCTGTTAGCATTACGTTGTACTGGTGCAGTTATTTGCTCTGCACGCCTTGAGTTACCAGGGTTTAGCAACTCTTCATCTCCCAAGTCTTCATCCTCCGGATTTGGATGTCGTACTTGTTGACCATCATTCTGCATATTCACCTGAACTCTAGCTAAGGCTGCTAACCTGTCAGCCTCCTGCTGGTCTACCATTCTGCCGATTAGTTGTGGTTCTGGATTAAATGGTAATAATGGTTCTCCAAAACTTCTGGTTCTTGGCATACACCACAAAATTCCTGCAGCAAACAAAAATAACAAATTAATGTAAAACTAGGAAACTTGATTAACAGTTAATTAGCGCATACAAACTTCAATTTACAACCGTATTCCCCGGCAACAGTGCCATTTTTGATAACCCTCAAACTATACCTCTCTTACGAGAAAGTAAGTGGTCGTTGTCAAAATATATAACCCAACTAGGTTGGGGTCGAATCCCACAGGGAATATGGTGTCGATTTAAGTTGTTCGTGAGTCAATCAACTGATAGTTAGCAAGTTTCTGTAAATGGTTTTTTTTTTGGAAATTATCAATAATTTTGTCTGACTTTAGTTTCAGTGTTTGTAAAAAATATTATATGGAGAACCAGAGTTATGTTCACTATGGGTGTTAGTATTTGACATATACTAGTATAGTCCAAGATTTTTGTGGTAAGTAGGAACAACAGATTATCCTTGTCGAAGTGATGTTTAAATGTTTCTCAACCTATTTAGACATTTAATTACCTAATTCTTTCGAACTTAGGGAATTTATATTTCCTAACAGGATGTTGTCTCAAGTTAATTAACCTTGTTACAGCGTTAATTATTAAATGAAAGTTTAAAGCTTCCAAGTCCCTGTTGGTAATTAACTTCCTACTAGGGTTGATTTCTTACTTCAAGAAAATCACTAGTACGTATGACCTATCGTTTGCAACCAATAGATAATATGTAAAACAGAAGAATTACCAAGTAGTTCCTATTACCTTTAGAATCTTGAACACCTAGTTATTTTACAAAACCAAACGCATAGGTCCCATAACTTGGGTTAAAGGAATTAGCTACTCATAACGTAGAAAGCAACAACACCAATTGTATTCATAGTTCGATAGGTGATAACTAACAGAATGATGAATATCAACAAGTGTTTCTCCTTCTACTTCATAGTAGAAAATCCCAAAAAAATTAATAATAATTTCTCCAAAAGTAAACTATAATGTTGCAGAGAAAACTAGAGAGAAAACTTGATGAAAACGTGAAGTTCCACCCCCAGAAAAACCTAAATTATGCCTTAAATACTTCAGCCTAATTATGGAAAAAAATCACAGATTACAGATCTTTTCTTACACAGGTGACGATGAAGTGTGACGCCTCATCAGGAGTCTGACAAATTATCAGAAATGTCGTCAGCTTCTTCTCCAAGTTTGATGATTTCTGCCTTAGGCTGACGATGACACTCTGAGGGCTTATGAGAAGTCTGACGTCTTATAAGAATTATCGTCAGTTCCTCTTCCACTTTCATAATGTCGACCTTGAGATGACGGAATTCCTGATGGCTTATCAGACACCTGACGGCTTATCAGGGAATGTCGTCACACTTTTGCTCCTACTACCTCACACTGTCTACAGCTGATGATAATTTTTATAACTTATCACAAAGTTGACAACTTATCAGAATTATCGTCGCTTCTTTACTTTAAGTCCCATTCCCTACCTAAGCCTAATGACAAGCCTGTCGGCTTATCACAGGTCGTCGTTACTTCTTCCAGCTGAATCCCATTCTCTGAGTAAGGCTGACGACAACTCTGATAGCTTATCACAAGGCTAACGACTTATTAGAAAAGTCACCAGCTATACTTCCCTCTCTACTTGCTCAGAAATCAACTATTTTACTTCCATTATTGCTGGTTCTCTTGTATCTTGACTTTTACTGCAATATTAAAGAGAAAACGATCAAAAATGATAAAAGTTGCTTAAGACTTTGCAATTATTCTCAGTTAAAAGCCTAAAATATGTTAGCATTTGCTCACACATGATGGAACCCCAGCAGGAGTAAGGGAATCATTAGTACGAGCTCTATTTCAGGTTTCATTCCATGAGGAGGGAAAACCTCTTCAGCACTCGCCCCAATAAGGGCAGAGGTTCCAGTTGAAGTATTTGACCATTGGTTCATCTTGGAGGCATGATCTAAAATATGGGGAAATTTTAGGAGTTAGAAGAATTTAATTATTATGAAACTCTCTAGCATGAACTAGAACATGAAAAAAGAAAAACATTCTTAAATATAGTCCCCCATTTATAAGTGTAGCACATTACACACCCATAAAAAGAACTCTACTTGACACAGCTATATAGACACCCTAGGAATCTGAACCATACCTTGATACCAAGTTTGTCATGATCCAAGATAATGCCCTAGATACAACGGCCATCATAGACCAATGAAGGCTTGAGAAGACCCCTTATCATTACATCATAACCATAGTCACAAATAAAGTTGCAAAAACAGACCCATAAGATATGAAGTTCAACATACATAATGATAAAAAGGAAAATCCTAAAATACGACATAAAAAGTATGTCTAATGCAGTCTACAAAGTCTCTAACAATGTAAATAAAAACCCTAGCATTGCCTTGACAATACCATAAAACAAGATAATCAAAGCTCTACTAAAATGAAACATAGGCTTTTCAAAAGATGGATGGCTCACCACTTTCTAGTAGTTATACCAAAATAATCCTAATACTGAGTTTAGTTCCGTGGAATTACTTTGAAAATTACATCATGAAAGGATGTAGCATCTGGAGATGGACAGTACGACGAGTACTTGTATACAAACCAAGGAAAGGTGCAAGCAATTTAAAGAAAACTATTTATAACATTCACAACATAAGTAGAAATAGGAGTATATAGGACAAGCAACTCAAAATATAAATACATAATCATTTGAAACATTTAGCCTGAATTGTATAGTTGACACCGACATCTAGTATCCTACAGGCTATATGGGTCTGATATTTTCCATACCGACAGGGCCCCCAATCCATGTTTGTCACATGAATTGAGATCGCATAATTTTGTCATTGTAATATCCTAATTGAGGACTAATATCATGGTCATCCAATTAAGTAACAAACCACGCCTACATCGGTAAAACATAGTTTTGGGCATTGGGTTGCGAGGACTTACACCTTTTTGGTGGACTATACAATTTCCTTTAAGCCCACATTAAAACATAATTTGAGAACATCTATTTATAGAGTCTTTCAGAAAGGCATTCACATTTTGGTATTGTCATACCAAGACTTGCAAGTCATCCATATCATGCCAAATCATTATTGTAAAACATTACAAACACTTAACCCATCATTAAAAAATATAAACATAACCATAATTAAGTTTGCATAAAAATCACAAAGTAAGTCATAACATTCAGCACTTTGATATTTCTAAAAGTATGGGGTGTCTTCATTCATCATTGAAATTAAAAGCTTTTTGAAAGACTTCAAAGTCATAATTTCAATCATCCATAACAGTTAACATTTCAAATTTATATAATGAAATCCTCCCTTTGAAGTAGTATATTCAAGTCTCAAAAACCCTCTTTTAATAATTAGAAAATCATTCATAAAATGAGGGAAAATTTATAGAAAGCTTTTGATAGTAAAATTCTCAGCCCTAGTTTCAATTTATCATTTAGAAAATCCTATTATCTTAACATAAACACCTTGTATGAGTAATTTGAAATATGGGGTGTTCAAAAATACCTTTCGATGAAAACACTTGAGGAAAATTGGAGATTTGACCCCTAAACTTGGAACCCTTGCTTCTATTGCTTCTAAGTGCTATGGAGAGAAGTGAAATGAGTTTATGATGGGAGAATACCATATTTGGGGACTTAGGAATGTTTAGTATGGAGGGGGTATTTTTAATTGATTGAAAAGACCCAATTTCCCTTAGAATATCATTAAAAAATAAAATCCCATCATGTACAATAGGGGGTTGTAGTGCACACCTCATTGTGCGACCCTTCCTCCTGCGGTGCATGGCCATCACGAGGCCTCCTCCTTGTGGTGCATATCCAGTCACGAGGGTGGTCCCATGGAATCTCACACCGGGTTATGCAACGAGGGCCATGGCATGGCTTCCCCCGTGCAATGCATGACACGTTTCCTTGGCCTAAACTTTTCCCAACACGTCCATGCTCGTCCTAAAATATTTTCTACTCATTTTAAGGGTCATATAAACTCTTTTTAGGTTCTAGTAAGACATGAAAACATGTGGGGAATTACAGTAACCAACCTGTAATCATTCTCAATTTGATTTTTGACTCATACCTATTGTGTTTATCAACCCAAGTTGCCATTCTGAAATCAGTCAACTCTACTTAATCTTAAAAAAAGCAATTGATCTTTCAGGATTTAAACCTTTGGTGAAGGCCTTGACTTCCCAGTCATCGAGAACCATCAAGATCTGTATCCTTTATTTATGGAATCGGGCCACGAACTCTTGAAGTATCTTCATATCTTCTTCTTTGATCTTAAAAATATCCCGTTGATGGGTTTGCACCTTATTGGCCCCTGTGTGGGTTTAAAGCTATCTTCCAATATGTTAAATGAGTCAAAAGAGTTTTCCGGAAGGAGGGAGTAACATAACAGAGCTCCACCCAAGATAATCTCTCCTAACATCTTCACCATCACTCACTCGGCCGCTTTCATGATCAGGTCTTTGCCATTGATATCTGTCATGAAAAATAGTCTGTTTTCTTAGGGATTTGAGTTTCCATCATATTTTGGAATGTTCAGCATTTAAACCTCTTTGAGATAGGCCTCATTGCATCAGTGTCCATGTAGGGTACCTTGGCAATTCTTTTAGAATCTAGTGCCTTGACCACTGGTGGGGCTCCTGGAAGGTTCACCCAAGAGTTGATCTCGGAGTATTGTGCTTTCATCTCTCTTATTAGCTTACTCCATCTCGCTTATAGTAGGCGTTGTGTCTTTGGGACTACCTTCCATACCTGAAGTCGTCATTCCATCCATATGATCTTCCTTCTTAGGATCATCCAGTTCTTCCCGATCGTTCTTCCTCAAAGTGATGGGGATCCCTTGTGCAAATCCTATCTGTAACTTGTCCATTCATTTATATTGCACCTCTATTCACTTCAATATCTCTTTCTTGGTCATATTCAAACTTGTAAGGAGATCCTACAAACCATATGAGCTACGCTACTCATCTTAATTCTAGATTGGTAGCCCTCTTATGCCTTCTTTCTGTGTTTACATTTATGGTGTCCATGTCAAGAGGCATCTGGTTGTCAATACGAGTTATTTTCTTGATAGAGCCCCTACGCGTCATGTCACTGGACATTGGAGTCAGCATGCGGTCATTAATTATAGTTTTCCATGACCTATTTCCCTACAAAGCAAAGAACAAATAGAAAACTAACGAGTGGTGAAAAAGCTGAAAACCCACACAATTGCTCTGGCCCTATGGTGGGCATCAAATTGTTTACTATCTTTTTGGTAAAGTTGTATTTGTTCATGAGTCAAGAGCATGCATTATGGTCTTATCTTTGAATTAGTAAAAATATAAATAATGTAAGATAAAGATCAAATCAAACAAACAAGCAAGGAAATCAAAACAAATCTGTGGCATTGATCAAGTACAATACCCTTTTAGCTTATGTCCAAATGTGACCGAGCTTGAGTGCAAGAATGAGAAAGCAGTAAAATGGCTAAAGGAAAAAAAAGAGAATGCTTAAGAACCAAGATAAATCTAAAGATATTGTATTGCTTCTAATGTAAGGATGAGCAAAAATTTGTTGAAGTATTGAGTTATTTGTTGTTATCTTTCACTTTTAGTTTAGTAATTTTTTTCTAAAATTCAGTTATTTAGTTTAGATGGAATAGGATTTTATTAATACCCTATTTGAAATAGAATAGGAGTCATTTGTCTATTTATTTATGTTCTAAGACGTGAATGAATAAAATAAGCTGAATATTTTCTTGGTCATCATTTCATTTCTTCTTCTTTGTAGTTTGTAGAACAACAAATGGTATCAGGGCTATTTGATTCTAAGGGCTTGTGAGTTAGAGAATCCTCTCCCCCCTCCCAAAAAAAAACTGCGTAAAAGCCAATATTGTTATGGCTTCCACCAATTTCTCGATTCCTTCACCCCCAATTTTTTTTTGTGAGAATTATCCAATTTGTGTTGTCAAGGTGAGAACCTATTTGCGAGCATATGATCTATGGGAAGTGGTAGAGGTTGGAGGAGAGAATAATCCAATTAGCGCAAATCAAGAATCACAAATAAGAGGTTTCAAAAAACATTAAAGCTCTCTCTTGAATACTCTAATTTTTGCAAGAGTTATGGCAAGTGAGACTACAAAGGAGGTTTGGGATAAGTTAAAAGAATAATTTCAAGGAAGTGACTAGCTCATGCAAATAAAAGTGATAAATCTGAGAAGAGAGTTTGAAATTCTCAGAATGAAGGATACAGAAACTGCAGAAGAATTCTCCAACAAGTTGATGAGGGTTGTAAACCAGATCAGACTTATGGGAGAAGAGATTATAGATTCAAGAATCATGGAAATGGTTCTTGTGAGTTTGCTGGAAAGATTTGAAGCAAAGATCTCCTCAAGATTCGAAGGATCTCACAAAAATGTCACCTTCAGAACTTGTACATGTTTTTCAAGCTCAAGAGCAGAGAAGATCCTTGAGGATAGAAGAAGCTACTGAAACTACTCTTCAAACCAAGTTCAAAGGGAACATGCAGATGCAAAATGAAGGTAAAATCCTAGAAACTTCTACTAATTCTAGTAGAAAAAATCAAGGTGATTCTCGCAATGGAGTCAAAAAGAGAGAAAACTTTCCTCCATGCAAGTACCGTAGAAAAACCAGTCATAAAGAGGATGATTGTTGGTTTAAGGGAAAGAAACCACCTCTCCAGTGTAGATATTGTAATAATATTGGTCAGATTGAAAGGTTTTGCAGAGTGAAGAAGGATAACAACCAACAAACTCAAAAAACCCGCATCTCGGAAGTTGAAGAACATGAGGAGTTTGTGTTTATGGCGATGGTAGCGATGTGATTGAGAGATGAAAACACATAGTTTCTGGACAGTGGTTTCACTCAACACATGACCAACAAATGAGAATATTTTATGAAGTTGGAATCTGCCAAAGGTAGTGTCAAATTGGCCAATAAAATCAAGTTTGATATTGTTGGTAAAGGAACTGTGGCAATTAAAGATCTAAAAGGAACTAAATTTATTCAAGATATTTTGTTGGTACCTGATCTTGACCAAAATCTATTGAGTTTTGGTCAAATACTAGAACAAGATTATATGTTACTATTCAAATATAAAAAATGTGTTGTTTCTGAATCTAGCGGCCAAGAAGTGATTATCGTTGAAATGATAAAAAAAGCGTTTTCCTTTGAATTGAAAATCAAATTCTGAGCAAGTTTGTCGAAGTAGTAGATGTGAGAATGATTCAAAATTATGGCACAAAAGACTTGGCCATTATAACTTAAAATCAATTTGGTATGTTCAGAAGCATGATTTGGTGAAGGGCTTGCCTGAAATTGAGTTATGTTCAGATGTGTGTGAAATTTGTCAACTAGGAAAGCAATGCAAATTGTCTTTTTCAAAATCATCAACATGGAGAGCATGTGAGAAGTTACAACTTGTCCATTCTGACATTTGTGGACCGATGAAAACTCCTTCACTCAATGGCAACAACTGTCTTATTCTTTTTATAGATGATTTTACTTGAATGACCTAGGTATGTTTTCTTAAGCAAAAGCTTAAAGTTTTTGCTGTTTTAAAGAAGTTTAAAGCTTTTTGTGAAGCTCAAAGTGGATTCTTGTTGAAAACTCTTCGAACAGACAATGAGAGGGAGTATACTTCAAGTAAATTTCATTTGTTTTGTGATTATATGGGAATTGAGCATCAAATTACAGTCACTTACTCACCCCAGCATAATGGAGTTTCTGAAATTAAAAATTGGTCCATTCTTGAGATGGCTAGGTGTATGATTTTTGAGAAAAAATTGCCGAAGTCCTTTTGGGCAGAGATGGTAAACACATTAATTTATCTACAAAATAGATTTCTAACAAGGGTTGTGGATGGGATGACACTAGTTAAAGCTTGGAATGGCATAAAACCATCAATTAGGCATCTAAAGGTGTTTGGTTCTTTTTGTTATACTCATGTACTAGCTGTTAAACGGGGTAAACTTGATGAAAAAGCTGAAAAGGGGAATTTTGGTTGGTTATAGCTCTATCTCAAAGGGCTATGGAATCTACAATATTGAATTTGGTAAAGTTTTTGTAAGTAGAAATGTGAAGGTGGATGAAGAGTTTTATCGGTATTGGAATATCTCTCAAGTCAGAAAGATGGTTGTTGAACCTACTTTTCAAGATTCAAGTGAAGACTTGGAAGCAGAGAATGATGAACATTTTGTTGTTAGAGGCACCAGACCATTAGCTGAAATTTATGAAAGATGTAACCTTGTTGTCCTGGAACCTTCAAACTTTCAAGCTGCCTGCAAGGTGGAAGAATGGAAGCAAGCGATAGAGGAGAAAAATTCCATGATTGAGAAGAATGAGACATGGAAACTTGTTAACAAACCTGAAAATAAGAAAGTTATTGGATTTAAATGGGTGTAGATACTGAAACTAAATACGGATGGATCTATCAACAAGCACAAAGCAAAACTGGTTGTTAAAGGTTATTCTCAACAGCCTGGATTTGATTACTCAGATACATTTACACCTGTTGCAAGGATGGACACCATCAGAATTTTGATTGCATTGGCAGCACAGATGAAGTGGAAAATCTAGCATTTAGATGTCAAATATGCATTCTTGAATTGATTTCTAAAAAAGAAAATTTATGTAGCTCAACCAGAAGGTTTTGTGGTTCAAGGAAGTGAAGGTGAGGTGTATTAGCTTCAAAAAGCTATATATGGGTTGAAACAGGCTCTAAGGGCTTGGTATAGCAAAATCGATGCTTAATTATGCAACTAAGGTTTCCAAAAAGTGACAATGATGCTACACTTTATGTGAAGACACTCCTTAATGATGGCTCATTAATTGTTTCATTATATATGTATGATTTGCTGGTTACAGGGAGTAATGAGGAAGAGTTGTAGAAGTTTAAAGTAAAAAATATCAAATTGGGGAGAGATAAAGTAATTTTTGGGGTTGGAAGTGCCAATCAAAGTCAGGAATTTTTCTCAATCAACACAAGTATGCTTTGGAGATTCTGAAAAAGTTCAAAATGCAAAATTATAAACTTGTTCCTATACTATTGGTTATGAATACAAAATTCTCAAAAGAAGACGGAGCAGAGAAGTGTGATGCTTCATTATACAGAAGTTTTATTGGAAGTCTCTTGTATTTAACGGCTTCAAGGCCTGATTTAACGTATGCCACTAGTTTGCTTTCAAGATTTATGCAAAGTCCCAGCGACATTCATTTTGTTGTTGCAAAAAGAGTGCTTAGGTACTTAAAAGGTATTGTACAACTTGGAATATGGTTTAGATCAATTGAAGAAGGTGCTTTGTTTGTCTTTGTTGATAGTCATTGGTCCAGACATATTGATGATATGAAGAGCACTACTGGCTATGTTTTTTCCTTGGGGTCTGATCTGTTTTCTTGGAATTCAAAGAAACAAGAAATAGTGGTGCAATTCACTACAGAGGCGGAGTATGTAGCAGCATCTACAGCAGCAAATCAAGCTATTTGGTAGAGGAAAATTCTGAAGGATCTTGGAATGGAATCGCAAGTTGCAACTAAGATCAAGTGTGATAACACTTCAGCAATTGCAATTGCAGAAAATCCAGTGCAGCATAGTAAAATAAAGCATATCCTTGTCAAGTTTCATTCTATTAGAGAAGCTGAGAAAAATAAGGAAATCAAGTTTGTCCATTGTTGTTTGGAGGATCAACTCACTGATATATTTACCAAAGATCTTCCCAAATTTAGATTTGAAACTCTTCGTGAACAACTTGGAGTTACCAGCAAACATCTCAAAGAGGAGTGTTGAAGTATTGAGTTATTTGTTGTTATCTTTCTTTTTTAGTTTAGTAATTTTATTTAGTTGAGATAGAATAGGATTTTATTAGTACCCTAGTTGAAATAGAATGGAGTCATTTGTCTATTTATGTTCTAAGACGTGAATGAATAAAATAAGATGAATAATTCTTTGGCCATCGTCTCTTTTCTTCTTCTCTATTGTCTGTAGAACAACAAAATCAGTCCTTTATAATGTGCGAGGGGTCTCTATTTATAGGGTTTAGACGTTGCCTTCGGCCAATGGGATAATGCTATTCTCTCAACTTCTAAGACCACATCTAATGTCCTTTAGCCACTTGTCCTCAAGTTGTTGGGGGTGACAGCATAGTACTGTGCGTCTGATGTGGTATAGCTAAGAGTTATTTGTGCACCTAAAAAGTGTGACACATTATCCCTTTTGTCATTCCTTTGTGTGCAGTCATTGCTGGTTCTCTTAGGATACTTTTTCTTCTGCCCAAGTGGTCATTCCTCATGTCAGGCTCATTTTTTAGATAACACCCTCATGGATCAATTCACTTTTGTACCAGACCCAACTCGGCATAATCCATCCTTAATCCATTTTTACCCCATACAGAACTGTTCTATGTAAAGTTTAAATCTTTAAGAGCTACTCTGGAGAAATCCTACAATATAATGGGTGAATTGAGGCATTAATAAGCTTGGAAGTTGAAATCACAAAGGCAGCATACACAGTAGAAGATATGATTAACTGAAAATTAAGAACAACTTTCTTCACATAAAATCAAATTTCATGAATAATAGCTATTTGGAAACATTGTTTCCTGTTGAAACAAGTAGTGTACGCATTGGTTCCACAATGAAGTAGTGGATTGGAATGATGAACATATACATGAGCAACAAAGATCTGAAAGAACAAATTTTACTCTCGTCAGTACCTCCCAACATCCTTTGGAGCTCGAAAATGTGATGGTTGGCCATGAAAAAGCATTCAAGATCATGCAGGATCAACTTTCTTAAGGAGCAACAGAATTAGAAGTTCTCTCAATTATAGATATGGAATGCATCGGGAAGACAACTTTGGCTATGGAACTCTGCAATAATCCATGTAGTATATCTCACTTTGATATTCATGCAAAAGCTACTATTACAAGAGTATATATTGTGTGACCAATGTAATCTTTCATATATAAGTGGAAAAATTGATGCATCTCATGAGTGCCAAGAGAATGCACAACTAGAAGAAAGACTACAAAAGCTTCTTTAAGGCAGAAGATACTTGGTAGTCATTGATGACATATTGTTAATGGACTACAGGATCTTGGGATGATATATAACTATGTTTCCCAGACTGTAATAATGGAAGCCGAACACTCTTGACTACTCAAAATGTGGAAGTGGCTGAATGTGCTAGCTCAAGTAAGCCTCCTTATCACATGCGCCTCATGAATTTGTATGAAAGCTTGTTTTTATTATAAAATAAAGTCTGTAAATGAATGTTTTCCCCCGAATTTGAGAACCTTAGGAAACAAATTGTATTAAAATGCAGTGGATTACCTCTAGCAATTGATGTGATCGCAGGACTTCTTCCAAAATTGGCAAAGCATTAAGTTAGTGAAAAAGTGGTTGCGAGAATGTAAGTTCTGTGATAATTACATATCCTAAATCCCAATACATAAGCGTGTTGGCTTTAAGTTACCATTATTTACCTTTGCACCTAAAATCGTGCTTCCTATACTTTGCAATATATCTAGAGGAGAAACTAATTTTTGTCGATAAACGTGTGGAATTATGGGTTGTAGAGGTATTTTTGTAGATAGAAGAGATGAAAATCATAGAAGAAGTGGCATAAAAATACTTAAAAGATCTTATCAATAGAAATTTAATTCCAATGACAATTTTAGTTTTGATGGAAAAATAAAGTGTTGTGGAATTCATGATGTGACCCATGAACTTTGTTTGAGAGAAGATCAAAACAGGAATTTTGTTAGTGTTCTCGAAGGAAAGAGTGATCAAAATTCATATTCTCAATCCATGCAGTGTTCCTCTAGGAGTCGAGGCCGAATCAGTGTCCATAATGATGAAAAATTGGATAGGTGCCAGAATAGTGAGGCCTATTCTATTATTTATGTTGAAGGATTTCGATGCTTCATATTGGATTTGGATTTCAAGCTTGTCAGAGTTGATCTTGCTTTAATTAGTTTTCAAACTTTTCACAGTTGAATTCTTTCTTTAATTCACTTGAGATTCCTAGCTTTGTGTCTTTTTCCTTGCTTAGATCAGTATCTAGCATCCGAAGAAGTGGTTCCCTCATCAATAATAAACATTGCTCCATCGATATCAAGCCTATATTATCTGCAAAAATTGTTACTTTACCTTCCATATTCCTTAGTAGTAGAAATATTCTTTCATATGACCATCAGAAATTTTGACGATGTCGCAATTGAGGCATATCCTTTTGGATTGGAATTAATGGAGATATTATGATCCTATAAAAAATAGTTTGGTTTAGAAAAATCTGCAATGTCTCTATGGATTGAATCCTTTGTATTGTACTGGGTCTCCCTTTAGTAATTCTTAATTTTAAAAAGTTGCACATACTTAGCTGCTAAGAAGACTTTTGTAGTGGCAAAGACCTGTATGATTTTCGCTACTCAGATCAGCTCGAGGAATTGAAATTAAATCTTACTTATCCACATTCTTCTTGCTTTCTTGAAAGCATTGCACCTCCTACATTTGTTGCTCCAGTGGAGGCACGGAGTGGGAAGTAGTTGAGGAAATGTGACGACCTAAGACTAGGCCCTGGATATAACAGGCACCCGAACCATCACTGGCCCAAGAGAACCACTTAGCATACATTATGAGCATTCATTCAATAAGTGGGCAATAAAACATTTAGAAAATCATGAACGTAATTGCGGAAATGAAAACCATTTATAAATATTAATGTCTCAAAACGACAATGCAAGAGAATTCCAAAATGACTTAGTAAAATCCAAAATATATGAAAAGATATCATCATGGGTCTATGAAGCCTCTACTACCATGAGTCAATAACTATGCCAGGACAAGCCCCGACGATATCATAATATAAGAACCATATCTAACGTCACCATGAACTACGTAGCCCGAAAGATAGAGAGCTGACTAATAGCTGATACGTCAAGTCCTAGTGCTGGACTGAATCACAAACGTATGCCTCAAACTATACATCATAAAACCATGTAGCGTCCGAGAAAGTCAATATAATAAAATGTATTGGTATGTAAAACTAGGAAAAGCATAACATAGAAAACACTTACGAATTGAAACCATAAACTAAATGAGGAAACATGGGGCATTATGGACATAAATCATATACTTTAAACTTAAACTAAAACGGCACTGGATAAGAGGACATAAAACATTAGCTAAAAAGGATCATTAGCATCATTTAATTTACTTTTAAAAGATGATTTGACCAATATCTTCTACATAATACACCACGGGCTATGTGGGTCCAATCAATACCCAATCAGCTGAGCTCCAATCCATGTTTTCCAGATGGACCAAATCCATCTGTATATAACATAATTAAGGCATGCCAAATCATCCTAATGAAGTAGAAATGTGAGGTCGTCCAATTTATAGAGCTCCCTATATCGGCAAAACATAGGTTTTGAGTGTTAAGCGATGAAAACTCACTTCATCTCAGTTAACCATCCAATTTTCTTAATACCATATTTTTGTTCATTAAATTCCTCTTCAAAAATTCATTTTTTACCCTCCATTTACATAAGTAAAATTCATATGTAATTGGTATCTCCATACCAAGACTTGAAAGTCATCCATTCTTAATCATATCATCATTGAGGAGTTGTGAGGGTTCTTATAATTCTTTAAAAAGGGATTTTATGCGTCAAAATGCATTCAAAACACTTGGTGGAAGACAAGGGTAGTTTTATAAAAGTTTGTCACTTTATCAAAAAGTTCACCTTTAGAACCTTAATGCAAGGCTAAATGTTATACTATTTTACTATCATTCGCCTCACATTTGTCCTCTTATAGTATCGTGTTGAGTGTAATGTTGGAATTATACTTGTGTTTCATATTTTGGTTGGTATGAACATATTTAGGGATTTGGAAAGTAAATGATGGAAGAAGAGGAAAGAACATCATAAAGCATCATATGGGAAACCAAGAAAGTGATCGGACTACTAAGACTTGTGTCAATGCCTCGCCTTGTAGTTGTGGAGTGAATAATACATGCTTGTAATCGTTGATTTATAACTTCCTCTAGGCTCTGAGCTATCATCCATATGTGGAATCCCTTCTAATGTTCTCCAAGCTATTAAGCTAACCATGCTTGTATAAAAATTCTAAGAAGAAGATTATGGAAAGTTAATTATGAGGTGCAACACAAAACAGTGGCTAAAGATTCAAATCCTAGACCTTTCAGGACAGAAAGTGAGAAACTGAACTTGGATAACACAAAAGATTGTGAGAAAACGGGACAAACTAATGGTGTACAACCGATCATGAATGAGCAGCAAGTTGATAATATTCATATACTAGTGAGTAATGATGTTTTGGATGATGTACATGAAGACTATAGACAACAAGCTAAAAGGCTGAAAGCCATTGGGGTAACTATAGCGGATGATGTTGCCGTTTCTATGCAAGAAAAGGGATTAAGTAAAGGTAAAGATATATCAGATGATGAATATTGGACAGTGGCTACACACAAACAAGTATGTGTATCATAGTTGACACTTTGGTTCATGACAACGAGCCTAGAAGGATATTATTTTTCCTAACTCTTTTGATGCTTTTTCTGTTATAGAGGAACAACATGTTGCTAGCATGGTTTGTCTCATACCCATTTTGAAGCCTTATTTGATACTTTGAACACTTTGGCATATGAAGTGCCAATACAATCTATGAAGTTATTTGGTAAGCAACAAGATAACTCTGGACAACTAATATCTAAAGGGAATGACCAAAATTTGGATATAATGGAAACCTCAACTATAGTGCACTCAACCAACAACTGTGATGCTAAGAGTGGACAAAAGGATGGTACAAGTGTGAACAGTTGGGCAGACATGATGGAGGAGGAGAAGAAGGATCAGGTTACTTCCCCTTCAATGCACAACAAATTGGGTCATATATCCCAAGAATTTGTGCCTAATCGTTCCTTGGTAGATCCACTACTAGTTGTAGGACAACTTATGGCTCAAATGAGTGTTCAGAAAGTACTATTGATCTTGACCTACAAGATGCAGATTTACTTAAAGGAAGCGATGAGGATGAAATGTTTGATAACTGTTTTGCAAATGTTGCTATGGACGTTGATATCTCACCTAGGCATCAAAAGAGTGGAGGCAATTACAAAAGCAAAACGAATACACATGTAAGGAAGCACAATTAGGATAGTAAAGTGTCACGACCCGAACTAGGGCCCTGGCCGTGACAGGCATCTCAAACCAAAGAAGGTCTGGGACGACCCCTTAGCCTTACAGCTTAAGCATAGTATAATAAGTAATTTACGGAAGCCAACCCATTTAAATGAAATGTTCAATAAACCATTAGAATGAGACTCATAATTCAAAACCAAAACTGAAAACAATAACCCAATAATGTCTACAAAACCTCTATCCTTAAAACATCCACAAAGTCAGGACATGGCCCCGACTATGCCAAAAGCAAACCAAAAGTACAAAAATAGTAGAATAACTGAAAAGTAACAATTCCTTTCGAATGATGGAGGGATCACCACTTCTCAACAATTGTCCAATAGAGGAAATGAACACCCTAACGCTACACAGAATCACGAGAAAAGGCCTTTGGACCTAAATTATGAAGCAATGTAGCATTCGGAGATGGTCAGTACGGTGAGTATGGGCATGCAATCTAGGGAAAAGATAAAACATTATTTTACTAAAACCAGTCACAAAGCCTATTCAACATTCACAACAATAGTAAAGAAAAGGATATGGGACAGGGAAAATAAAGACATGACCATTTAAAATTTAGTCTTGAACTATGTATCTTTTTACCGACCTCTAGTAATCCACAGGGCTATATGGGTCCGGTACAGCCATCCAGTAAGGACTCAGCCCAAGTTTGCCGCAAGAACTGAGAATAGGCTAAAGTCACAAATATTCAATAGCCTCCCTAATATCCTTATGTAAAGGACACCATTCATCATCCAGTTAAGGAGTGGCATCCCTTTGTCGACAAAACAAAGGTTTTGGGCATTGATTACAAGGACATGCTTCTTTTAGGTAAAGCTACACAATTATCATTAATTTTCAATTAAAACATTTACTAACCCTTTAACCATGAAATCTTTCATCAATGCATTCCCACATTGGTATCATCATACCAAGACTTGCAAGTCGTTCATATTATGCCAAACCAATTTCACTAAAACATTTAGACTCCAAATTCCAATTTAAAATCCATAACCTTAGCCCCGAAGGGGATCTCAAGATTTGTTTAAACCTTTTAACACTTTATGCCTTGCAATATTTAAAGATAAGGAATAAACATCATAAATTCCTCATTGAAAGCCAAATAACGAAATAGGTTGAGGTTTATAACTTTGTCTTACAAACCTGTAAATGTTTTTAAACTATAATAACAATTCCACCATTTATATATGATGCATTTCACTTCAAATGTCATCATTAACACATAGAAATCCATTAAGACAAGAGAAAACCAATTTAAAGCTTTGACAACTAAATTTCCTCGACCCTGGTTTAAAATAACTATTTAAGAACATGTAAATTTCAAATGAAATTGATGTCATACAACAATAAATAAGGGAGTGTTCAACAAACCTTTTTGATGAGAGGTTCCCTGAAGAATGCTAGAACGATGAGCCCTAATCTTGAACCTTAGACTTTTTGTTTTTAGCTTTTGTTTTGAAGTATAGAATGACCCATTTGAGTGATTTCTATTAGTTTAAGGGCTTAGGAGCATATTAAGTAAAAGAGGAACAATTTAATAGTCCTGAAAAGACCTAAATACCCTTAAAATTATTAAAATGATGTCCCATTAACAAAAGAGGAAGGGGTCGCGGTGCGAGCCCCAATGCGGAGGGCAAGCCTCTCGGCATAAAGTCCACTACGTGGGTGAGGTACTGGCCCCTTGTGGGTTCTGTCGTGGTGCTAAGCCATCGCGTGTTGGTCCACTCGCAACACACAGTCTATTTTGTGTCCTAAACCTACCCAACACATTTGAACCCTTTCCAAAGTGTTTCACATTTAATTTAGGGACCAGGTAAGCTCATTTTTAGCTTTATTTTGACTCCCAAACACCTTGTATGTTACATTATCCCCTTTTAGGATCATGGTTTCGTGAATGAGAGCTTAGGACACTCTTAGCACAATATAAAGAAGAACATAGAGGGACTTAGAGACTGAAATCAAATTAATTAAGAGAAGGCGTAAGTTTTGTACCTCAAGCACCCTTGCCCAACGATGGAAACAAGAAAGATATTTAGCTTTCATGTCCTCCTCCCATTCCCAAGTAGCTTTTTTCACTTTTTTAGTTTCTCCATAGCACCTTGAAACTATCTCCTTAGTTCTCAATTTTTTATCATGTCTATCTAGGATTTCGATAGGAATTTTTTCATTAGATAAAAAATCTCTCACACCTCAACGAGAAATACCAAGGAAGGATCACCCACACATTTCTTGAGCATGGACATATGAAACACAAAATAAACTAAGGCCAAACTCGCTGTCAAGTCCAATTCATAAGGGACTCTTCTAACTCTCTTTAGGATATAATATGGATCAATGTAATAGGGACTGAGCTTTTTCTTTTTCTAAAACCTCATAACTCCTTTCATAGAGAGATCTATCATCAACCTTAAACTCTAGCTCTCTTTGTATCACATTTGCGTAAGACTTTTAGCGACTTTGAGTGGTCTTAAGCCTCTCATGAATAATCTTGACCTTCTCTATCACTTGATGTACCAAGTCAGGTTCGAATAGTCTAGTCTCACCCATCTCTATCATTCAATCAATGATCTATATCTCCCATCATAAAGGACTTTAAAATAAGCATTTGAATGCAAAAATGATAACTATTATTATAACCAAACTCAATAAGCAGCAAGTGATCAACCTAACTTCATTTAAAGTCAATTACACAGGCCCTTAGCATATCTTCTAGAGTCTGAATAATACGCTCAGCTTGCCCATCCGTTTGAGGGTGAAAAACGGTACTAAGGTTTTCTGAGTACCTAACCCCTTCTAGAAAGACTGACAAAAATAAAAAAAAATTGCATACCTCAATCAAATATAATAGACACCAGGGCCCATGCAACCAAAATATCTCCTGAATGAATAACTTCACATAATCCTCTCCTGAGTAATTAGTCCTCACTGGAAGAAAATAAGCAGACTTGGTCATTCTATCAATAGCGGAAGACCGATAACACATGTTAATCATTTTCCACTTCCACATGGGTAGAGCTATCTATTGGGAGGTGTCGCCCAGTCTCAAATGCTCAACTTTGACCTGCTGACAATTCATATATTTGGTAACAAAATTTGCTACATCCCTCTTCATATTATTCCACTAGTACATTTCCTTCAAGTCATGATCCATCTTTGTCGAATCAAGATGAATTGTATACCTAGACACATGAGCCTTAATCAAAATCCTCTCCCGTAGCCCATCGATATCGAGAATGCATAATATCCCTTGATATTGCAAAACACCATCTCCCCCCATTTCAAATGACAACTTTTTTTATCCACATCATCCTTGATTTTTATCAGAATAGGATCATAGACTTGTTTTTCCTTAACTTCGCTCCAAGAGATAATTTAGCCACTTCATGAACAACTACTTCCCCATCCTCAGAGTCCAAAAGGCGAACTGCCAAATTTTCTAATCGGTGAATGTCCTTCACCATCCTTTTTTACTCCTCCTCAACATGAGACAAACTCCCCATGGATAACCTGCTAAGAGCATCAGCAACAACATTAGCTTTACCTGGGTGATAGTACAGGCTCATGTTGTAATCCTTAACCAATTCAAGTTACCTCCTCTGTTTAAGGTTTAATTTCTCTGGGTAAAGACATATTGTAAACTCTTATAGTCCGAGTAAATGTCCACATGCATCCCATACATATAGTGACACCAGATTTTCAATGCAAAAACCATAGCTGCTAAGTCTAGATCGTGAGTTGAATAATTTCTCTCGTGCACCTTAAGTTAGCTGGAAGCATAAGAAACAACCTTTCTGTGTTGCATCAGTAAACAACCCAGTACCACTTAGGATACATCACAGTACACAACAAACCCCTCGGTACCCTCGAGAAGCATCAAGATAGAGGCAGTAGTTAAATGATTCCTCTATTTTGCAAAGCTTCCCTCGCAAGCATCAGACTATAAAAGCTTCACCTTCTTCTAAGTCAATCTCATAAATAAAGTGGCAATAGACGAGTAATTCTCCACGAATCTCTTCTAATAACCTGCAAAGCTCAAGGAACTCCTAATATCGGTTGGAGTTGTGGATCTAGACCATTTCTTTACTATTATCTTCTGTGGAACCACCTTAATTCCTTTACTAGAGACCACATACCCAAGAAAAGTCACTGCACTCAACCAAAATTCACATTTAGAAAATTTCGCATACAACTCCTGATCCTTAAGGGTCTGCAGCACAATTTGGAGGTAATTGGCATGATCTTCCTTACTTTTGGAGTACACTAAGATGTCATCAATAAATACTATGACGAACAAATCTAAAAACTGTCTAAACCCCATGTTCATTAGGTCCATAAAGGCAGACAGAGCATTAGTCAAACCAAATGACATGACCAAGAAAACATAATGACTGTAACGGGTTCGAAAGAAAGTCTTGGGAATATCAGCTTCCTTAATCTTTAACTGGTGGTAACCCAAACAGAGGTCTATATTAGAGAAACACTTAGCAACCTAAAGCTAATCAAAGAGATCATTAATTCTAGGAAGAGGATAATTATTTTCACGATGACCTTATTCAATTAGCGATAGTCTATATATATACAAAGAGACCCATCTTTCTTTCACACAAAAAATCATGAAAGCACCCAAGGAGAAATAGTAGGACAGATAACACCCTTATCAAGGAGGTCTTTTAACTACTTCTTTAACTCTTTCAGCTCCGCAGAAGCCATCTTATATGGTGGAATAGAGATGGGATGAGTATTGGATAGAAGATCAATCCCAAAGTCTATTTTCCTATCGGGCAGAATTCTAGGAAGATCATTGGGAAAAACATTGGAAAGCTCATTAACCATAGGAACAAACTGCAAGGAGGGACTTCAGCGTCAGTTCTATGACCCAGACAAAATAATACAGACACCCCTTTGACATTAATTTTTTAGCTCTAATATAAGATATAAACCTTCCCTTAGGTACTAGTGAACTTTCTTCCCATTCTATCACCGGTTTGTTAAGAAAAAAGAAATGACTATTAGGTTCTACAGTCTAGGGTAGCATAGCAAGAGTAAAGCTAGTCCATCCATAAGATTACATCAAAATCTACCATATAAAGCCCTACCAAATCTACCACTGTCTCCTATGAAAGATGGACATAATACAACCCCAATAGATTTTTCTAGAAATAATGGACTCAACTACTGCAGTAGAAACTTTGAAGGGGTCAGGAATATTTTTGGTACCAAAACCAAAGTGTACATCCACATAAAGAGTTACATAGGATAGAGTGGAACCGGTATCAAGCAATACATAAACATCATAATAGAAGAGCTGCAACATACCTATGACCACATCTAGGGATGCCTCTGAATCCTAACGAGTGGATAGTGCATATAAGAAGTTAGGTCCATTTCCCATCCTTAAAGTAGAACCCTTTGCAGCAGGACCAGAAAAAATGGCTATCGGGGACTTATTAGCCCCAGGTGCACCTCTAGCAGAGGGGAAATCTCATTGTATATGACCCGACTATCCACAATTAAAAGTTCCTTCCTACATGATAATATCCATGGTAAGTCTTCCCACAAGTGCGGAAAGGAGGGTAAGATGGGGAGACTGAGCTACAATAGCCTAAGATTAGGCACTCTACGCCTTAGGGCCTTTGCTAGGCTGAAGTGCTGATCACCTAAAGGCTTGGGAACTGGATCAACAACCGATGGATGACAATTACCCCAAGACTTCTTCTTAAGCCATTGCCTAACTCCTTTTACACTATTTTACTGGCTCGCATCCTTATCTGCATACTTAGTCTTCTTACTTTGCCTTTTCCTCTATTTTTTGTCTGCTGCTTTTTCTCATCCTCTACCTATTGCATATAAACAACCAACCTTAATATATCCATATCACTGGTTAGCATTACAGTCTTACACTCTAGTACAAAGTCACAAGAAATACCTGAAGTAAGTTTCCTCATCCTGGACCTCATATACACACAAGCTTAGGAGCATGATGAGAAAGTTGGGTGAACTTCAGTGCATACTCCTTGACACTCATTTTCCTTTGCATCAGATTCACAAACTCCTCATCCTTAGCTTACCTCAACTACCAAGGAAAGAAGTGGTCAAAAAAAGCATTAGAGAACTCTTCCCATGCTACTAGTTCAGCATTTTCACCCTCAACTCTTCCTACTCATCATACTACTGGTAAGCCACCTCTTTAAACTGTCAAGCTACAAACTCTACCCCTTTCTTATCACTAGTATGCATAACTCTGAATATCTTTTCCATCTCGTCCATAAACTTTTGAGGACCTTTCTCAACCTTGGAACACATGAGAGTTAGGGGATTCAGCCTCATAAATAGACCAACCTATATTACCTCAAATGATCCAGTGACAGTACCAACATGATCGAACCTAAGAGTCCATAATCTGAGCAAGCATATGAATGAAATGACAGATTTCAACATTCGGGACATCCCTCTGTGGAGACTAAGTACGGTTAATTCCAACCTGAGAAGCTTAAGGAGGACTAGTTGGGCTGGTGGAACCACAGGAGGAGTAGTAAAGTCGGGTGTATAGTCTCTATATTGATTATGCATCTCGTGTGTAGGGTGAACCTCCTTGATATGTGCTCTAGTCAGGACAGAGGCCCCAACTTAATATTTGCAGCCGTCATATCTTTCTGAGGCATAATCTGAAATGCGAGAAAGTTAGCAGTGAGAACATTTCATTATAACCGGACCCTATATCACAAAATAGAACATAAAGAATGAAAATATTCCTAAATGTCTCGTAGCCTCCCTCTTATAAGTTTGGCGCACTACACACCTATAAACAGGACTCTACTTGACACAGCTTTGTAGACACCCAATAACCCTGAACCATGCTTTGATACCGAATGTGTCGTGACCTGAACCAGAGCCCTGTCCATGACAGGCATCCCAAACCAGCGAAGGCCTGGGACGACCCCTTAGCCTAACATCATAAGCATAGTATAATAAGTAATTTGTGGAAGCCAACCCATTTAGATGAAAAGTCCAATAAACCATTAAAATGAGACTTAAAATTCAAAACCAAATCTGAAAATAGTAACCTAATAACGTCTACAAAGCCTTTATCCTTAAAACATCTACTAAGTTGGGACATGACCCTGACTATGAAAAAAGAAAACCAAAAGTATGGAAATGGTATAATAACTGAAAAGTAATAATGACTTTCGACTAAATGAAGGGTTAACCACTTTTTACCAATTGGAACTATTGGATGGAGCCTCATGTTTAAAGCTGGTAAGCCTAAATGGTTTGTGGAATTTTTTGAAGGCATCATTCCCCACAAAAGAAGAAGGCTAAAGTATAGACCTCGGAGTCGATGGACTTGATGGAAGACTGAAAGAGTCAAGTATTCTGTTTCAGTTTTTCTCTTTTGAATTTTCTGTTCGATTCTTGTATATTCTTGATAGTAACTTAATTGTATGTGTCATTGTAGCATTAATGGTTTTTCAAGTTAAGTTTCTTTGTTTAAATTTCACACACCAACTATTTGTTGTTACCTTATCTTACCTGTACTATCACAAGTTGTTCCATGTTCCATTTTCCTTCCTGAACTGTCCTAGTTAAGCTGTACCTGTTCTCCATGGATGATTTCGATCGGTTTAATAATTGTTTCCGCTACAACTTTTGAAGGTTGTTTAGAGGCTATTAAGGAAGCATATGATTGGTAGTGTTTGTCTTTCCCATAGCCTGAAGCTGGGGAGAGACTAGAGGCGTCTGCCATGGAAACTCTAGACCTCAAAGCTCGAATTTTGTTGAACAAATATTTACCACCCACCACAACATTTGACGGCAGTTAATATTTCCACGTGTGGTGTAAGTATTTTGATGAATTAGAACTGGAAAAAGTTGTCGCAGAAGTTATAATGTTTTGTTTGCTGAGAGGACTTCAAAATTGTTAGAGAGTTTTAGAGTAAACTTACAAGACAGTCGAACACGGAAACTGATCTTATCGATGTAGGCCCCGCCAAGTCAATTTTGAGCCAATTGGCCTCAAAATTCTCTTGTTTCGTTGAGATTTTAGGTATATCTTGGAGGGTACTTGTGCCTCTTATCTCCTTTTTCCTCACTTGATTTAGAACAAGCAATAGTTTCTCGCTTTGAAATATGGCTGTCAGGTTGGAAGACGGCGGAAGAGAGTTCATTAACCTCAACTAAATAACAGAGTTCAACTAGCTCACAGTAGAAAAGACAAGACTAAAAGCATCACTATCTCATCCATGGACCACTAATTGATTCAATGACTTCAAAATTCTACACGGTATCATTAACTTAAAAGCAGTGCGACACATCTCGACCTTTTATGATTCTGTAGATTCCATGGAAAATCGCACTAAAAATCTATTGCATTTGTCCAACTTGACACATCATGTCTTTATTGTTCATTTCTTTTCCTCACGTGACTTAGTCGACCAATAATTTCCCTCTTTCAAAAGTCTAGAGAAAAATTAGAAAATACAGCCAACAAGTTGGAAAACAGCAGAAGAGATTTTGATGGGCAAAGAATAGCAAAGTTCAATTAGCTTTAAACAACTCCGTGAATGTATAAGTTTCTTAACCCTTTTTCTACACCACTGCCTACTTGTCAAAATCTAATTGATAGGCAGCTTAAAGGAAACAGTTATGTATGCATATCTCTTTTTAGTAAGTTGAATGATCAGAGCGTGGAAATTTGATAGGAATATGCCGGTTTTAGTGTGAAAAGTCTTCTACAAGACGCCAGAAGAGACTATCTCGGAAATTTGTTAGAAGTTACTTCCCAGAAAATTTATCTGCAGTGTGCAATCTTTCAACATTAAATATTGACATGGTATTATTTTATTCACTTATACAACATTAAAAAATGGGACGTCTGTTTTTTTTTTATTCACTTGTCTGCTTTGTTTTGCTAAGCCAAAGCTTTACTTCTTCCCTTATGCATCATCTTTGCTCGCCAAGTGAATCTTTTGCTTTGCTTCAGTTTAAGCAACTCTGAGAAATATACGATGAGAAACCTGATTGGTGTAATTTCCTAGGGAAAACTTCTGTCCCGAAAACGATGTCTTGGAATGAGAGTACAGATTGTTGCACTTGGGATGGAGTCACTTGTGACATGTTAACTGGCCATGTTATCGGCCTGGACCTTAGTTGTAGTCTTCTTCATGGAACTATTCATCCCAACAGCAGCCTCGGCCAAGTACATTATCTTCAGACACTAAACCTTGATAACAATTACTTCAATTATTCATCGATCCCAAATGACATTGGCCGCTTAAGGAATTTGAGGCATCTCAACCTTTCCGACTCTTCCTTTCATGGAAACATCCCATCAGAAATTTCATAACTTTCAAATTTGGTTTCACTTGATCTTTCTTCTTCTTAATTTGGATTGCAACTTGACCAGAATACATTTGAAACACTGCTTCAAAACTTCACAAAACTAGAGGTACTTTCTCTCTATTCTGTCAATGTCTCATCTCCGATACCTATGAATTTGTCTTCCTCCTTAAGGTACGTGGATCTTGAATCAACCAATTTGCAAGGTATTCTCACAAATAGCTTTTTTGATCTACCAAACTTGGAGATGCTCAATTTGGGTTACAATGATATCTCTGGTGAGCTGCCTGATTCAATTGGCACCTTGAAGTCTTTGAATTACTTGTACCTCTTTCAATGTGCCTTCTCTGGTTCGATTCCTGATTCCATTGGCAATCTTACACAAATTAGGCAGCTGGATTTTAGTAAAAATAATTTCACCAGTCATATTCCTTCAACAATCTCTAAGTTGAAGATGCTCACACGTTTAGATCTTTCATCCAACTCTCTTGAAGACGAGATGCCTGATGTTTTCATTAACCTCCAAGAGCTAGTTGAATTGGATCTTTCTAACAACAGCTTCATTGGTCCATTACCCTCTTTAATTTTAAGCTTGACACGTCTTCAACGCTTAGACTTGCCGAGTAATTCCTTATCTGGTCCATTGCCTAGCAACACGAGCATGCTTCAAAAGCTAACTTTTGTGGATTTGTCTTATAACTCACTGAATGGTACCATACCGTCTTGGGTGTTTAGGCTTCCTTCGCTATCTTGGTTGTCGCTTGATCATAATCAATTAAGTGGACTAGTTGATGAGCTCAAAGCAAACACGACATTAGAGTATTTGGATTTACGTCATAATCAATTCAGTGGTCCTGTTCTCCGATCACTTTGAAATCTCGTAAACCTTGTAACCCTTGATCTTTCATCAAATAACATCAGCAGTGATGTGGGAATACGAATTACTTTTCCTAGCCTAGAAATTTTGCAGTTATCATCTTGTGAACTGAAGGATTTTCCACACTGGTTGAGAAATTTAAAGAAACTTTCACTCTTGGATCTTTCTAACAGTAAGATTCATGGTCCAATCCCTAACTGGTTTAGCGGCATGAGGTGGAACTCGTTGCGGTTTCTAAACCTTTCGCATAATTCATTAACAGGCCACCTACAACAATTGCATTACTATAAACTACATCTATCTTGATCTTAAATTTAACTTTC
The DNA here is from genome assembly GCA_030864215.1 of Capsicum pubescens. Classification (NCBI taxonomy): domain Eukaryota; kingdom Viridiplantae; phylum Streptophyta; class Magnoliopsida; order Solanales; family Solanaceae; genus Capsicum; species Capsicum pubescens. The sequence continues at coordinate 281,319,502 of CM061540.1, read as the reverse complement.
TTCAGGGTCCACTACCTTCATCCATTTGTAACATGAGCAGCCTTACCTTTCTAGATTTATCACACAACTACTTCAGTGACTCAGTTCCTCATTGCTTGGGAAGCATGGTTGAGCTATCTGTGCTAGACTTAAGAGGAAACAATTTCACGGGTAGTCTTCCACCATTATGTGCGCATAGCACTTCATTGAGTACCATTGTCTTGAATGGTAACGGATTTGAAGGACCTGTACCTGTGTCTTTACTTAATTGTCATGGATTAGAAGTTCTTGATATAGGGAATAATGCTATCAATGACACATTTCCAGCTTGGCTAGGAACTCTTGAAGAGCTGCAAGTCCTTATATTAAAGTCGAACAAGTTCCATGGACCTATAAGTATTAGGCAAAAATTTTGCTTTCCCCACGTTGCGGATTTTCGATCGCTCTTATAATGAGTTGAGTGGCTCACTTCCTGCAGAAGTTTTTCAAAACTTTAAAGCAATGATAAAATATGACACAAATAAAGGTGGCATAGGATATATGAAAAAATCATTTAACTCATCTTATATAATGTACGAGGATTCAGTGAGGTTGGTGATCAAAGGAAACGATATTGAGCTAGAAAGAATCACCACAATTATGACCACCATAGATTTGTCAAGCAACCATTTTGAAGGTGTGGTTCCGAAAACACTAAAGGATCTTGGCTCACTTTGGCTACTCAATTTATCCTATAACAATCTCACAGGTGATATTCCAATGGAACTGGAACAATTGAATAAGCTTGAAGCGTTAGATCTCTCTTGGAATCGGCTTACTGGAAGGATTCCGCAGAAATTGACAAGGCTAACATTTCTAGCAAAGTTAAACCTCTCGCAAAATCTTCTTGTTGGAAGCATTCCTCACGGTCCACAGTTCAACACATTTGAAAATGACTCGTATGCAGTGGCGGATCCAGGAATTTATTTCAGGGGGTTCGAAAAAATAAAAATATAAATGTGTGAATACATCAACAAAATATAATTTCAAGGTATTGCAGTTGTACATGCGTCTTTTTTGTTATTATAGTTGTACAGGACAGCTACTATAGCAGTAGTACAAAACAGATTTTAAAAAATAAAGCGAAGTGTTAGAAAAATGCATAAGAGCTGCAGCAGTTTAATTTTTATGTTATCTGTTAAAAGTTAATATTAGTCAGCAGTAAAATTAGTTTCTAATCCTTATCCTTATCTTTAGGAGTTGGTTATTTTTTCAGTTAGGATTGTAACCTATAAATAATTTTAATTCTGCAATAAAACTGTAGTTTTTGCTTTCACCAATCTCTCTCTGTTAAAGTTATCAAACTCATGTTCCACATGTTCATCAACAAGTAAAATCAGTTTCTTATGTTCTTCACTCTCTGGAAACTAACAATTGGTATCAAAGCATTTATGTTTTGAGGGATCTGTGGGTGTTTCATAAAAGTAATAATTGAAACAAGACAAGTTTCTGAAGCATGGAAGCAGAATCAAGTTTTTCAACTATGGCACCACCTGTTTTTAATGGTGATAACTATCAGATTTGGGTTGTAAGGATGGAAACTAATCGAGATGTCATGGATATGTGGGAGGCAGTTGAAGAGGATTATGAAATTCCTCCATTGCCTAACAATCCAACTATGGCCCAGATCAAGAACCATAAAGACAGAAAAACCAGAAAATCAAAGGCAAAAGCCTGTCTATTTTCAGCAGTATCTTCTTCAATTTTCACTCAAATTATGTCTCTAAAGTTAGCCAAAGACATATGGGATTATCTCAAGTCAAAATATGAAGGGGATGAGAGGATCAGAGGTATACAAGTTTTGAATCTTATAGGAGATTTCGAGATGCAGAAGATGAAAAAAACCGAAACCATAAAAGATTACTCTGAAAGTCTCCTGAACATAGCAAATAGAGTAAGATTGCTTGGTTCTGTGTTTAATGATTCTCGTATTGTTGAAAAAATTCTGGTAACTGTGCCGGAAAGATTTGAAGCAACCATAACTACTTTGGAAAACACCAAGGATCTGTCCAAGATCACCTTGGCGGAGTTGTTGAATACTTTGCAGGCTCAAGAACAACGAAAGGTCATGAGAGATGAAGGAAATACCGAGGGAGCATTGTTTGCCAAGCCTCAAGATGGAGGTAAAAATAAAAAGAAGAAGAACAATAAGAATGATGAAAGTGCTCCAGCAGGTACTACAACAGGAAAAGCTGGAAACAAAAAGAAAAGTTTCCCTCCATGTAAGCATTGTAACAAGAAAGGTCATCCACCATACAAGTGTTGGAGAAGGCCTGACGCTAAGTGTAGTAAATGCAATCAACTTGGGCATGAAGCGGTCATTTGCAAGAACAATAATCAGCAACAAGAAGCAAATGCTCAAATCATGAATGGAGAGGAGGAAGATCAACTCTTTATTGCTATATGTTTTTCAAGTAAATCATCAAGTGAGTGTTGATTGATTGATAGTGGATGTACTAATCACATGACAAATGAAAAGGATCTCTTCAAGGAATTGAAGCCTACAACTATTACTAAAGTCAGAATAGGTAACGGTGAATATATTCCTGTACAAGGAAAAGGAACGGTTGCTATTCCAAGTCACTCAGGTACAAAAACAATTTCTGAAGTATTTTATGTACCTGAAATAGATCAGAACTTGCTTAGTGTTGGTCAATTGATGGAAAACGACTTCAAATTAAATTTTGAAGATAAACATTGCTTGATCAAGGATGCATCAGACGAAGAAATATTTAAAGTAAGAATGAAAGGTAAAAGTTTCTCATTAGATCCATTTGAGGAGGAGCATGTGATTTTTTCAGCCAAAGAAAATGTTGCAGAAGTATGGCACAAGAGACTAGGACATTATCACTATGAAGGGTTGCTTAAAATGCAAAAGGCAGAAATAGTCGAGGACCTACCTGTCTTAGAAGTGAATTCTTCAAATTACCTTGCGTGTCAATATAGGAAACAAAGCAGACTTCCATTTCTAAAAACAACTTAGAGAGCGTCAAAGAAATTGCAACTAATTCATACCGATATAGCAGGACCTCAAACGACTCCCTCACTAAAAGGTAGTCTTTACTATATCATTTTTGTTGATGATCTAACTCGCATGTGTTGGATTTACTTTCTCAAGCGTAAGTCAGAGGTTGTTAATGTCTTTCGGAAGTTCAAAGTAAAAGTAGAAAATAAAGATGTTTGTAAAATTCAGTCCATACGAACAGATAATGAAAAGAAATACACTTCTCAACAATTCAACATTTTATGTGAGGAAGCAGGGATTCATCATCAGCTTCCTTCTACGTATACTCCTCAATAAAATGGAGTAAGTGAAAGAAGAAACAGATACATAATGGAGATGACCAGATGCATGTTGCACGAGAAGAACTTGCCAAAGAAATTTTGGACAGAAGCAGCAAATACATCAGTTTTTCTCCAAAACAGGCTTCCCACAAAGGCGGTGAGAGGTCGAACTCCTTTTGAAGCTTGGTATGGGTTCAGACCATCATTAAACTTTCTTAAAGTATTTGGTTGTCTCTGTTTTTCCTATGTTCCTCAAGTTAAACGAGACAAGCTAGATATGAAATTTGTTCCAGGCATTTTTATTGGATACAGTGCAGTTTCAAAGGCGTATAAAGTCTTCCAATCGCAAACTGAAAATATAATCTTCAGTAGAGATGTGTATATGACGGAGAATAAAGAATGGTGTTGGGAAGACTCAAAGAAATTTATCCTAAACTCTTCGGACGCAACAAAAAAGTTTCCTGCCAAAGTTCTTAAAAAGCAAATATCACTCTCATCGCAAGATAAAGCGGTGGATCATTCACCGGTTAAAGGTACTCGACTACTCACTGATATATATCAGAGATATAATGTAGTAGTATGTGAACCTGTTGGGTACATTGAAGCCAAGAATGATGAAAATTGGGTGGCTTCAATGAAAGAGGAGTTGTTTATGATTGAGAAGAACATGACTTGGGAGCTTGTTGATCAACCTAAAGACTGAAAAGTAATTGGGTTGAAATGGGTTTTTAGAACAAAGTTAAATATTGATGGTTCAGTCAACAAGCATAAAGCAAGGCTTGTTGTTAAGGTATATTCTCAAATTTTTTGTGTGGATTACTTTGATACATTCGCACCAATGGTTAAGCTTGACCCGATCAGGTTACTTCTTGCTCTTGCTGCACAATTGGGTTGGAAAGTGTATCAGATAGATGTCAAATCGGCATTTCTTAATGGTTTTCTCCAGGAAGAAATTTATATTGAGCAACCCGAAGGCTTTGTGACGAAAGAAAAAGAGGACAAATTTTACAGGCTAAGGAAGGCGCTTTATTGACTTAAACAGGCACCAAGGGCCTAGTATGGTCGAATAGATGATTATTTGCTTGGGTTAGGCTTTGAAAAGAGTCTATCAGAATCTACACTTTATGTTAAACATAATGGCATTGATATTTTTGTTGTGTCTATATATGTTGATGATGTACTAGTTACAGGGAGCAATACAAAGAATATTGAGGATTTCAAGCAAGAAATGATGCAAGCCTTCGAGATGACTGATCTTGGTCTAATGTCCTATTTTCTTGGAATGAAAATCAAACAGGGACAGAATGAAGTTTTCATTTGTCAGAAGAAATATGCTAAAGAAATTCTGAAGAAGTTCAACATGGAAGATTGCAAGGAGACGAGTACTCCTATGAACCAAAAAGAGAAACTAAGCAAGAATGATGGAGCAGAGAAAGTGGAGAAAACATACTTCAGAGGCTTAGTCGGTTATTTGATGTATGTCACAGCTACAAAACCTGATATTTTGTATGTTGTAAGCATTTTATCGAGGTTCATGCATTGTGCTAGTGAGCTGCATCTAAAAGCAGTAGAAAGAGTAATCAGATATATCAAAGGAACCATTAATTATGGTGTCAAGTTTCAGAAAAAATCCAAATTTGAAACTACTTGGGTATTCTGATAGTGATTGGGCTGGATCAGTGGATGACATGAAGAGCACATCTGGATATTGCTTTAGTCTTGGCTCCGAAATAATTTCTTGGTGCTTAAAGAAGTAGGATATTGTGGCTCAATCCACTGTAGAGGCAGAGTTTGTGGCTGCAACAGCAGCAGAGAATCAAGCTCTGTGGTTGAGGAAAATATTTATTGATTTGCATATGAATCAAACAAAAGGAACTGAAGTATTTGTGGACAACTAATTTGCGATTGCAATTTCTCACAATCCTGTATTTCATGCCAAAACAAAATACTTCAACATCAAGCTTTTCTTCTTAAAGGAAGTGCAAAAGACTGGTGATGTGATTCTGCTCTATTGCAAAACCGAGGAGTAGCTGGCTGATATCTTCACCAAGCCTTTACCGGAAAACAAATTTCAACTTCTCAGGAAAAAACTTGGAGTTTGCAGCTCTTAAAGCAAGGAGGAGTGTTAGAAAAATGCATAAGAGCTGCAGCAGTTTAATTTTTATGTTTTCTGTGAGAAGTTAATATTAGTCAGCAGTAAAATTAGCTTTTAATCCTTATCCTTATCTTTAGGAGTTGGTTATTTTTTCAGTTAGGATTGTAACCTATAAATAATTTTAATTCTACAATAAAGTTGTAGTTTTTGCTTTCACCAATCTCTCTCTGTTAAAGTTATCAAACTCATGTTCCACTTGTTCATCAATAAGTAAAATCAGTTTCTTATGTTCTTTACTCTCTAGAAACTTCTCTCTGTTAAAGTTATCAAACTCATGTTCCACTTGTTCATCAACAAGTAAAATCATGAATGATTAATAGAAACGAAGGGTGAGTGCAACGAACTAGAATTTGGGACCAGTCTTGTAGCGAATAAAGGAAAAAGGTCTCGGTAGGGGTCAGCAGCGTCGGGAGGCGGAGGTGAACAACAAGGACTATCTCTCGTAGCCGATATCCCACCCTTCTTCCGTAAGGATGTATTCGGGCTTAAGCCAACTCGACCAAGGGGGAAGGATAACTCCTTTTCAATAATAGGAGCGTAACCTAATACTAATGTATGTAGACCAAGGACTTTCCATTTCAACGGGATTCTCGTATCCAGCTCTTTCCCACCAGCTCATTCTTTACTAGGCATCTAGGCAAACCCGCCGAGTTAATTAACTCAACGTAAAGAAAGCTCATTAGATCAAAACTAGAGGAGTGCTTACTAATAGCGAAAATATTCTTCACTCTCTGGAAACTTCTCTCTGTTAAAGTTATCAAACTCATGTTCCACTTGTTCATCAACAAGTAAAATCAGTTTCTTATGTTCTTCACTCTCTGGAAACTAACACGAAGGTTGTACCCGACAGCTACTATAGCAGTAGTGCAAAACAGATTTTAAAAAATAAAGCCTTGGTAGTGGGAATCGAACCCACGACCAAGGGTTGAAGGAGCGACTCAAGAAGCGGACATAGAACCACTGGGCTATCCAACAACCTTGTTTTCAGGTGGTTCAAAATTAATATATATACATAAATATAGATTTTCTACGTTATATATACAATGTAATTTTTCGCCGAGGGGGTTCGGGTGAACCCCCTGGATACCACGTGGGTCCACCCCTGCTCGGATGATGGCAACCTTGATTTATGTGGTCCTCCTTTATCAAAGCAATGTGGAACAAGTGATCCATCAGATGTTCCTCAACCATTGGAGGAAGAAGAAGAAGACGAGTCATATTTTTCCTGTGGATTTACGTGGGAATCAGTAGTCATAGGCTACAGTTTTGGACTAGTTATCGGAACTGTTGTGTGGAGCCTCATGTTTAAAGCTGGAAAGCCAAAATGTTTTGTGGAATTTTTTGATGGCATCATGCCCCACAAAATAAGAATGCCAAGGACAAGGAGAAGAGCTCAAAACCGATGGACTTGCTAGAAGATTGAAAGAGTGAATTTCTCTTGTTTTTGTTTTTTTCCTTTTTAATTTTCCGTTTGTTGTTTGTATCGGTTTAATAATTGTATGCGTTATTATAGCATTAATCGTTGTTCAAGTTAAGTTACCTTATTTTAAGTTTTTTTCCAATTGATCCCGTGTAAGTAGCCAGAAAATTCAACGCAGAAGATAATTATCAATTTTTGTAGAAAAATGAAATGTTGCTTACACTAATTGTTGGAATTGTAAAAATATGGCTATGTGATGATTAACAAAAAAAACAAAAGAGTCTGCGATTATTTTAAAACTAAAAGCAACTTCGTGCTTTGCATATCGCAACTCAAAGAGATGAATAGGTACATATAGAATTGCAGTAACATAATGTAAACAGCTTCTGTCGATAAGTGTACTCAAGCTAGCTGTTGATTTGTATGGTGCTTGTTTTTTCAAGTAAACCATAACTTAGTACCATCAGTATCCTACATCAGTATCCTAAAAGGTTGTGGTAGTATGGTAAATACTCATTCATCCTTAATCAAAAGTCTCAAATTTGAGTCCTGATTATGGAATCATCTTCGGAGGGAGCGATCTATCCCCTGTGAGAGAAACACTAAGCTAAAGAGTTGGTTCATTAGATCTTTGGTGTGTAAATTGTTTTGTAGAAGTGATATTTGTAGAGCCCTATAACCAATGTAAGATTTACACTCTAATACTGTAAAACAATGGAAATTGCCAAAGTAAAAAAATCAATCTGTTCTATTTTTACCACTGATATCTTCTAGCATAGGAAGGGGAGCCTTGGAGTAACTGGTAAAGTTGTTGTTATGTCATCAGATAGTCACGGGTTCAAGCTTGTGAAATAGTCCTTTGCAGAAATATAAGGTGAGGCTCCTGCAATAGATCCTTGTAGTCTGACCCTTCCCGAACCCTGCACATAGTAGAAGCTTAATGCACCGCGCTGCCCATATCTTCTAGCACTGGTATTTATGGAATCAAGAAAATTCTAAAAATGGTTTTTGTCTGAGATATTCCATTCTGACAGTTTAACAAACAATGGTCCTTATGCATGAGATCTACCAATAAACACGAGGGAGTATCTCCCTCCTGCAAACAACTGCACCTGCAAGTCTGGAGAGGTTGGCAACTTCTGTCAAATTGAATATGATCACATGAATCTGAGTTTGAATTAAATCTGAGCAATACAAACAATCGCATATAAACAAGTAACTGAATCATATTATGAAACATAGAACTTTCCAATATTCTGAGCTATTTAGATAAGCATATGTATATCTAATTTCTTTCTTAAATGAATAGCTAACAGTCTGAACTCAAGGAAATTAGGTTCTTACTTATACCTACAATCATACAAAGCTTAAATTCTTCACTTGGGCAATATATTGAACTTTTTGTCAATATTCTCTTTTAGGCCCTCACCATTAGGTTGTAAATCTTAAGGTGTGAAGGTTATGGCTTGACGACACCTATTATGTAAATATATAAGTAAGAAAACAAAAAAATAATTAAAGTGTAATATGGTACCTCGAGTCTAATCTACAAAAGATATTGACGGAGCAATCTAAAGAGAGGAAGTAGCCAATACAAATTCCTTTCCATGAGCACAGAGAAGTTTAACTTATTTCGGAAATAGTCCCTTTATCTCTACAAGTTAGTGATAAGTGTAGGGTTTATCCTATGTCGCAAAAGTTATTGGCTATAAAAGTTGACACAAAAGTCATTGACCGTAAAAGTTTTAAAAAAGGAAGATTTGATAGTTGGGCCATTAAATGAGTTCGTGGTAACATTTTGAAATGTTAACTTCAGTGATGACATTTGATAGAAATATTTTTTTTCTTATAAAAGGAGCTCCTCAGTTCATTTGTTGAACACACCAAAAAGAACAGAGAGAAAAATAATATAGAGAGAGAAGGAGGTATTCCACAGACTAATAAAAAATAGTCCGTGAAGAAAAAATTAGAATGAGTGATATTTTAGTAAGGTGGGAGTCAAAAGAGAGTTATTTCTTTTGAGTGTAGTCACTTTGAGTATTGTACTTGTAACTACAGTGTAAATTTTTTTCCTATAATAATATCAGTTGTTCCTCTTCATCTGTGATTTTTTCCTTATTTAAAAAGGATTTTCACGTAAAATTCTTGATGTCAAAATTTTCTTATTTTTTTTCATAATTTTGGTACAAATACTTTAATTGTTATTTTGCGTTTACCTAAAAAACTGGTATCAGAGCCCACAATTTGCAATATTTGTATTTTTTTTATATAAACTATGAAAACCAACACAACTAGAATGATTACTTTGAACGGTGTTAATTATGTCATTTGAAAAAGAAAAATAAAAGATCTGCTCAATGTCAAAAATTTTCATCAACCAATCTTTGACACTATAAAATCTAAAAACATAATCAATAAAGAATGGAACCTAATGCACAAACATTTGCAATTTTATTAGATAGTGGATTAAAGATAATGTGTTGAGCCATATTTCTGAGGAGACACATGCTCGATCCCTATGGGAGCATCTTAAAAGGTTGTATGATCGGAAGACTGAAAATAATAAGATGTTCTTAATAAAACAAATGTTAGGATTAAATTACTATGATAGTTCTTCGATAAAAGATCACCTGAATAACTCTTTAGAGGATCATGAATCAGTTATTTGTTATGATCGTTAAGTTTGATGAAGACATTCAAGGTTTGCTTCTACTTAATTTCCTACCAGACTCTTGAAAAACATTTACAACTTTACTGTCAAATTCTGCTTTCAATGGTGTGATCTCTATGAATTTTGTCAAGAGCAGCGTTCTTAATGAAAAGATGAGACAAAAATCTCAAGGTTCTTCTTCGTATGATGTCTTGGTGACTGACACTAGGGGAGAAGTAGGAATCGGGGTTCTCAAATAGAGAACATTATAGAAGCAAATCTAGAGGCAAATTCAAATATATTGAGTGCTATCATTGCGGGTTAAAAGGACAAACAAAGAAATTTTATTGAAAGTTGAAGAAAAAAAAAAGAACAGGACAGGGAGAAAAAGAAAAAGGCAACAATGAAAATTGTATAGCCACTGTCACCACTGAAGATCTTGTTACTATCTTTGATGCAAATTTAATAAATATTGCTCGTGATGAGTCAAGCTGGGTTGGGAATTCTGATGCCGCATCTACGTGACATCAAGAAAGGATTTTTTCTCAACTTATACTCCAGGTGACTTTCAAACCTTGAGTATGGGAAATGAGACTTTATCTTTTGGTATTGGTATAATTTTTCTTTTGAAAACTAGTACTGAATCTAAACTAATTTAAAAAAACGTAAAGTATGCACCTGATGTTCGTTTGCACCTGATTTTTATTGGTGTGTTGGATGATAAGAGATATGTTAGTACCAATGATGGTGGAAAATAAAAATTTATTAAGGTTTCTTTGATTGTGGCTCGTGGTGACAAGCTGTAACACCCAGAAATTTTGAACTAAAAAAAAAGGGAACCACTTTTCATAAGTACTTAGACCCAAATCTAGAAAATTTATTGTATATAAATGTAAAGGTCATGTCTAAATTATTGTACAAGTATCAAGTTTAAACAAGCATATATCCTAAAATTATTAGAGTTACATGACCTATTACCTATTAAATTAACTATTTTTTAATCTTCTTTCCAACGCCACAACGGCTCATCTATCTGAGTTCTGAGTAAAAAGTTACATGTATTTTACTAAGAACAGTCGGAACAATCATATACCAGACGAAATTTTTTTATTTTTTCTTAACTTTTCACACTTGGTGGTGATTTCGTCCCTTCCTTTTCCCATAACCCCCAAACATTTTAAAGCTTCTTTCTTTATCAGTTTTAAGACATTTTTCAGCACATGGCTTATTCTCCTCCCTAACACAACTATTAAGAATCCATGAGAATTCAATTCAAGAATCAAGTAAAATTTCTCCATTTTAATCACAATTCTTCTCGCGTTTTTTAGGTATGTAAGACTACCATCTTTATGTATTCTTCAAATTTCATGTTCACCAATTCAATTTGCTTAAGATAATCTAGGATCCAAGAAACTCTCATACTCCTATTCCTCAATTACACGCATAAATATGTGTTTTTCAGATACTTTAGGTAAAAAAAGAAAAGTAACATCTTTCTTTGTTCATCATCTTTCATCCTTTTAACTTTTAATATGGTCTGAACCAATTGTATCTCTATAAGAATTTGTATAACTAGTTGTATGACTGCTACACTGGTTGTATAACTGTTGCACTAGTTGTAAGACTACTTCACCAGTTGCTTTGTATGATTTTCTTGTTGTTTTCGCAAAATATTGACCTACTTGCCTTTTAATATCTCTTTGAAAATTAAACTTCTCATATTGACAACGTCAGATTCTTAGATTGAGAGTTTGAGTCTCTTTTTACTGTTAATAACTGCTTTATCTTCCACTGGGATCTCATGCTAATCTGTTTTTTAGAATCTCAAGCAGTAGATAATTTGTAATACAATATCTTAGCCCAATCCTTCATGTCAAAATCTCAGCAATGCCATAATGTGAATGTTTCTATTAAAGTTATAAGATATAATTTATGAAACTCTTAAAAGTACAATTCTTATTCCATAATCCATAAGAAGGTAACCTTCCCGCAACATTCGTAGAACTCTTTGCACGGTGATCTATACATTATGAATTTGTAAGTCCTAGTATAATAGTACCAACTTCTTAGGAATCCCCCATTGATCTAATAGATACTTAATAATATTAATATGAATATTTTTACAAGAATGCTTCCAATCATGCACCTGAATTATATCATATCGAACCGTGAAATTATCTATCATGCTCTCCATTAAAAATTTTGACTCATAATTTATGAACCTATTATGGTTAACTCTTAATTGTGCCCTTAAATGGGATCCCATGACTATGAGCCAAAAGAAGGCTAAAATAGAAAAATAAGCCTAAAATGGCTAAACTATGAGCACGAGCCCAAAAGGCTAAACTATGATCATGAGACTAATAACACTAATATTTTTTATCAAGAACTAAGAAGATAAAAAGACAACATTATGAGCTAAGGGAATTAGTTAGATGACCATGAAGGCATATGTTTAAATGACAAATGTCTGAAACTATATTTGTTGACATAGGATAGAGATTATTTCGCAAATAGGATGACTCTTTTTTCATGTGTCCCAAAAAGGGGCTAACCATGGATACTTTCTAGCAAATTATGTCATGTCATATCATGTCTTATGCCCGGCAAGGTATAGGATGGCTTAGATGATCGGACCGAGATCAGGCTCCATGCGCTCACATGGTGATTTATGATGGTACACTACTTCCTCCCACAAATAATCAAAAGAATTAAATCTACTTTACTTGGTCAATTATAAATTTAGTTTATACTTTTGTTCCTTTTTAGTTGTCTTCACTTACATTTAAATTTTATTGTCAATTCTAATCTCTTGATGTACTACCCTCCTAAAATAGTTTTGCATACCAATACATTTTACTTATTTACCATCTTTGACGCTACATCATTTCGTGATGTAGGTTCTGGATCTGAAGTCCGTGCTCAGGTGCCTCATTAGGATCTCTATCTTCTGTCATTGGTGAGCCTCTTTCCTACCAGGAGGATGGACGAGATATGATGACTTTCTTATATTTTCTTTCCTTTTAGTATTGATACTTATTAGAGGCTTCACAGACTAGTGTAGTTGTCAAACAAACTTTTTAATTTCTAGTCTTTATCATAACTATTAGTAATGTGCAATATTAAGTGGTGTTAATAAACCTTGATGAAAAAAAATTTCCTTTAAGAAATATTATTTCAATCTCATATTGTTTCAGTTATATTCTTTCATATTGGTTGTATTGTCATATGTTATGATAGAACGTTCGCTCGTGCTAGAAATAGAATCAAGTGCGTGTCATGTCCAGGACCTCAGCTTGGAGCGTGACACAAACGTCGTAGGCTATATTGAACTATAGCTTCTATTTGTGCTAATATGGTGAATCCAGTTGAAAGTGTTAGCTCTTCAACATTATGGCATAAGAGACTTAGCTACATTAGTGAGAAAGAACTTAATGTTCTGGTTAAGACGAAATTACTGTCAGATTTCGAAAGTGATAAATTAGAAAAATGTGAGCACTGCTTGACCGGAAAATAAAATAGAGTTTTTCTCAAGTCTTGTCCTCCTTCAAGAAAGAAAAAGTTGTTTGAGTTGGTGTATTCAGATTTATATGGTCCAATAAAAGCAATGAATTCGGGTAGGGCATTTTATTTTGTCACTTTTATTGATGATTGCTCAAAAAAAATTTAGGTCTATATCTTGAAGACTAAAGACCAAGTGTTGGGTGTCTTTAAGCAGTTTCAGACTTTCGTTGAAAGAGAAACAAAAAAGAAGCTAAAATGTCTTCTATTGATGATGACGGTGGTAAATATTCAAAACCATTTGAAGAATACTGCATGGAACAAGTTATAAAACACCAAAATACTCCTCCTAAGATGCCTCAGCTTAATGGTTTGGCAGAAAGGATGAGCATGACCTTGATGGAAAGAGTTAGATGTTTGTTTTCAGAAGCAAAGTTGTTGAACTCCTTTTGGGGTGAGGCTCTATTGACCATTGCACATGTTATTAACTTATCTCCTGTTGTTTCTTTGTAAAGTGATCTACCAAATAGAGTTTGATATGGAAAGGATGTTTTCTTTGACCACTTGAAAGTGTTTGATTACAAAGTTTCTGTACATGTTCTTAGAGATGAAAGGTCAAATTTACATGTCAAAACAAGATAGTGCATCTTCATTAGTTATGCTCTCGATGAGTTTGGTTATAGGTTATATGATCCAATTGAGAAGAAACTTGTAAGAAGTCGTGTTATTGTCTTTATGAAAAATCAAATCGTTGAAGAATTTGACAAAGAGACGAAACTAAAATTTTCAAGTTCTGATGGTATGGTTAATCTTGATCAAACTCCTCATATAAGTGTGTATAATATTAGTGGGCTTGATAGTCATGGTGATGCCTAAAATCATGATCCTAATTAGTATGTTGATGCTGATAATTACAACGATGTTGTTGACGATGCTTCCATTTAATAAGTTATGGACTTGTTAAATGCTTCACTTAAAAGGTCCACAACATAACATATTTCTTCTTCTCGTTATTCTCCTAATGAGTATGTGTTACTCACTGATAGGAAAGAATTTGAATGTTATGAAGAGGCCATGAAAGATGAGCATAAGAATCAATGGATTGAAGCCATGCAAGATGAGATGAAATCTCTGCATAACAATCACACTTACGAGTTGGTGAAATTGCCTAAGGTCGTGAGAGTTTTGAAAAATAAGTGGGTGTTCAAAGTAAAATTTGAAGAACATAGCTTGAAGCCCAAATACAAAGCTACATTGATTGTCAAAGGATTTTATCAAAGAAAGGATATTAACTTTGACAAAATATTTTCTTTTGTCGTCAAAATGACCTCTATTTGTATAGTTCTTGATTTGGCTGCCAGTCTTGATTTAGAGATTGAGCAGATGGATATGAAGACAGTTTTATTTTATGGTGATCCTGTAGAAGGGATTTATATGGAACAACTTGAGAGCTTCAAGGTAAAAGGTAAAGAAAATTATGTATGCAAACTTAAGAAAAGTTTCTATGGATTGTAGCAAGCTCCTAGACAGTGGTATAAGAAGTTTAAATCTGTCATGGGGGAACAAGGCTACAAGAAGACTTCTTCAGATCATTGTGTATTTGCACAAAATTTTTCTGATGATAATTTTATCATCCTTTTACTATATGTGGATGATATGTTGATTGTAGGCAAGAATGCTTCCAAAATTGACGAGTTGAAGAAACAGTTATTCAAGTCTTTTGCTATGAAAGATTTGAATTACGCTAAGCAAATCTTGGGCATGAAAATTACTCATTTCAAAGATGAAAGGAAACTTTACTTGTCATAGTAGAAGTACATTGAACGTGTACTTGAGCGCTTAAACATGAAGAATGCTAACGTTGTTAACACACCCCTTGATGGTCATATGAAGTTGAGCAAGAAAATATATCCTACAACGAATGAGGAAAAAGAGAGCATCACTAAATTTTCATATTTCTCGATTGTCAAAAGTTTAATGTATACAATGGTGTGTACCAGACTCAATATTGTTCACGCAGTTGGTGTTGTCATTAGATTTCTTGAAAATCCAGGAAAGGAGCATTGAAAAGCATTCAAATGGATATTGAGGTACGTAAGAGGAACCTTAGGTGATTGTTTGTGTTTTGAAGGATCTGATCCAATCTTGAAGGGCTATACAGATGCTGATATAGCGGGTGACCTTGATAACAAAAACTTATTACTGAATGTTTATTTATATTTTTAGGAAAAGCTATAACATGACAGTCGAAATTGTAGAAGTACATTGCACTATCTACAACTGAAGCTGAGTATATTGTGGTTGTTGAAACTGGCAAAAAAATGATATGGCTCAAGCGATTCTTTCAAGAACTTATTTTGCCCCAAATGAAGTACATTGTCGATTGTGACAGTCAAAGTGTAATAGACTTAAGCAAAAACTCCATGTACCATGCAAGAACAAAACACATTACTATGAAGTACCATTGAATTCATAAACAAGTGGAGAATGAATCATTTCCTGTTAAGAAGATTCACACGAGAGAAATTCCACAGATATGATGACAAACATGATGCGAAAAGACAAATTCAAATTGTGCGAAGAATTTGTCAGCATAAGCTCTCTCTGAAAAGACGAGAATACCTCATTCAAATACGTGCGACTTGAGGAAAAATTTGTCGAATCCATCCCATATCACAAAAGTTATTAGCTATAAAAGTTAACACAAAGGTCATTGGCTGAAAAAGTTGAAAAAGGAAAGATTAGGTAGTTGGGTCATTAAATGAGTTCATGGTAACATTTTGAAATGTTACCTTCAGTAATGTCATTGATGACATCGATAGGGAGAATTCTTTTTCTATAAAAGGAGTTTCTCATCTCATTTGTTAGACACATCAAAACAGAGAGAAAAACAACATAGAGTGAGTAGTGAGGTATTGCACACACTAATAAAAATAGTGTGAAGAAAAAATTAAAGTGAGCGATATTTTAGTAAGGTAGCAAAGATATACAGATGGAGGACATGCAGCTACAACAATTAATTGTAGCCTGGTGGACTAAGGATACAACACAAAAGTTGAAACTGATATTTAAAGTTATACCAGCCATGATTATGTGGACATTGTGAAGGAGGAGGAATTGTATTAAGCATGAAGGTACCATATTATATACAAGGTTGGTGTTACAGGTGCGGGGGAGGGGGAAAATAAAGAAGGTGATTAACAGTTTATACCCATGGATAAAGTTGAATAGATAGACATGGCCAGAAATAGAGGAAAGAATGAGAGCTTATAAATCTAAGTTGCATTATTACAGAGTGGTGTGGGAGAGACCAGGTCCCAAACAGGTCAAATGCAACATAGATGAAGCTTGTAGAGGAAATTCGAGTATGAGTTCTTATGATTTTTGCATAAGAGATGACAAAGGGAATTTGATTTATGCTAGAGCTAAAGGTTTGGGGGTCAGTACTAACACAGAAGTAGAATCATTAGCCATCAAAGAAGCTTAATTCTTGGGAGCTAGCAAAAATAATTAAGGACATCAGGGACAACATTCAAAAGCTAAATGTAACAGTCAATCATACATTTAGGGAAGGAAATACAGTTGCGAATTCTTTAGCATATGGGATTATAGAATCCCAAAGTATGACGGAATTTCACAGTTTTTAGCAACTATCAGTGCAGACAAGAAAATTGATAAACATTGATAAAGCATGAATACCACACATTCGCATCAAGACACGCAGAATAATACCACAATAAAGAACAAGAATAGCATAATCAGTCACAATAAAACAGCATTACTAGACAATTTTAAACATGCAAGAGTAAAGAAGAATATACAGCACAGTGATGGAAGACTAAAAATATGTCTAAAAGGAGACATTATAACTATGCTAGATAAATCTAGAAGTAAAACCCTAGCTATCCAAAATCTTCACCAAAAAAAAGGGGTACGAAATTTTTCTAGTGTCTTCAACCACCAGACAAAGAGGAAGAGGCGTTGACAAAATCTTCAAATTTGGGTGAACTGGCATTCAGGACATGTAAGAAGCTGTCACGATCACCTAAAATGGAAATAAGGTCAAAAAGGAAAATCAAAAGAAGCAAGAGCAGGTGAAAAAGAGATTACTTGACAAAAGTGAAACAGATAGACAGAGTTTTTGCACGATCTTCATTGGATTCAGCTGAAACAACACCCAAAGGAGGAATAATCACAACTTGGAGTTTCATCGGCAGCACTCCGATAACATTTTTGCAGGCGGCGATGAGCTAAAGAGAAGAGTAATAGACACTCTTGTCCTAGTCTCATATATTAATAGAAACATAGAAAAAATTTTAGCTTCCAATTTGTTGGTTCGGATTAATTATTTGGGTTGGCCGTTTTGTTTTGCTGATGATGTTAAACTTGGTCATTTGAGCTATTTATTTTAATAAAATGATCTAAAAAATCATCAAAAATTTAATTTTAAAAAAAAGTAAGGTGGGTGTCAAAAAAAGGTTATCTTTTGAGTGTGTTAGTAGTCACTTTGATTTTGTATTTGTAACTATAGTGTAAAATTTATTACTATAATAATATCATTTGACCTTCTTCGTCCGTATTTTTTTTTATTTAAAAAGAATTGTCACATAAATTTTTTATGTCATTATTTTTTTATTTTTTAAATTATTTTACTACAAATATTTTTATTGTTATTCTGTGTTTATCCAATAATAAAATCTACGTACATTCTATTCTCCCCAAACCTCATTTCTGAAATTTCAGTGAACATATTGTAGTTGTTGAGCACAAAGAAATTAACTAACAAAATTATTACATCATATTTTCTTCTAAAAATAGAAATTTGTCATTTATCACGTTGAAGCAGTCCCTTTACCCATCTAGGAAGATCATTATGAGAGTGATATAAGCATTGGCGAAGCCACCATAGGTGAAGTGTGATCTAGGCCACACTTTTTATTGAAAATTATATGGTGCAGAGATTAAATATTATTTTCTCCATCTTATTTTATGTATCATTATTTCTTTTTTAGTTCGTTCTAAAAAAAAATGTCATTTTTTCTTATTTGGTAATTATTTAAAGATACAATTCCACTTTTATCCTTATTTATCCCACCTAATTAAAAAAAAATACTAGCACATTTTTTGATAAAGCACAATTTGATAAATATTATCAAGTCTTCTCATATTTCTTAAACTTCGTGCCCAATCAAATAACGACACATAAAATGAGATAGAGGTAGTAATATTTATTACGAGTGTATAGTTAATTTTGCACCCCTAAAACAAACAAAAAAAAAACTCTTGTCTCTGTCACATAGAGGCAAAATTTGTCATAAGATCAGCTATTTTATGATCTTCCCTAAAGCAATTCGAAATACAGTGTCGGGTACCATTGAGAATACTGGTTATACTTCTCACGATGTGTTGGAGCTACAAATTGTTGGTGTCTTTATTGGCCAGCATGTTGTTATGAATGGCCAACATTCGTATTAGCTGGGCAGTCCAATATCATATTAAGTAATTATGTATGAAACTCAAATTGATAAATAGCATGCCTTTTATGAGCAGTTGGTTTATGTGTATTCTGATTGTACCTTGGACAAAAGCTATATTTCTCATCTTCAACTGCTTCTCATCTCCTTTTATAATTATTGTTCTTATTGTTTATATATTTTATTGAGTAATTATAATATTATTCGGTATTTGCGTGAGGAATCGGGTTTATTTTCCATGTGTTTTATCAAATTTGGTGCCTCTCCCTATGAAGGCTAAAGCCATCGACTATTGCATACGAGAAAAACATTAGTGTATCAAACTAATGAATTTGGACATCCAAAGGTGGTCTGCTTCAGGTTCAAAACCTCAATTGTTTAAATAAAATAAAGTACGAGTGAATGTATTGTCCAGACTTGGAAGATAATTTTTTTAAAAAAAGGGTAGTTGCCAATATGATCATTTCATCGTCTAGTTTATCAAAAATGGGTGAAGTACACACTATGTATATACTCGGTTCTATATGGTGTGTGTATATATTATGTATACATATTCATATCATATGTATTAAAGTATTTATAGATAAGTATAATATATAGTATACGTAGGTATGTTAATATAAAGTATACGCTATCTATACATTTTGTAAGTTAAATGGCCCAAAGTTTTAGGTTGTAAGTTCCTCTTTATAAAATAATTATATTTAGCAGAGTGTTGACTAGTCAAGAACTCGAATGTTTAGAAGACAAAAGTGGTGAAAAGAAGAATGTTGAGATAGATGTATGATATACTAGAAGAGATATGATTAAGAATAAGATATTCTAGACAGGTGAAAGTAGCATTCAAAGTGGACATAAGGAAAAGCGAGACTGAGATAATGAAACATATGAAGAAGAAATCATGATGCAGGTAGGCTGAAGAAATATTGAGAAATATAATTAGACAAAATACAACACGTCTACAGCTTATTGAGGATATAATCGTGGATTGAAAGCTTGGATAGTAAGTTATTAAGGCTGAAAATTAGAGTATACAGTTACTCGGTAATACTCTCTTTATTTGGGAAAAGGCAAAAATAGCACCTAAAATTAAAATAATATCCTAAAAATAGCTCCTAAAACTAAAAATCCGGTAAATAGCCATTCTATACGCTTAACTCGGCTGAAACTAATCTAAAAAAAATAGCCAATGTTTAATTTTCAATTTATAGCCGCATTTGTTGACGAAATAGCGATCAACTTTGGTAAGCTTCTTCTGCTTCTTCTTCTTTTTATTTTTGTTTTTTATAGTTGTCATTTTACTTCTTTTCTTTCTTTTTTTAGCTTTTTTTCTGATTTCATTTTTCCTACTGGTTTAGTACAAAAAATAATAATTTGCTCTTTATTGTTTAAACAATCAGATATAAGTTTGTATTTATCCTTTTCTAGCTAGTTGATGATGTTATTTATTTTATTTTTATGTTTTTATATAAAAATGATATAATTCATATACACCATAAAAAATATATTTTGTACAATAACTTTACAGTTTATATACCCATTCTGTATGACAATTACATAATTTCTATACATTCTACACAATCTTTAGTTGCAATTATTGTATATTCTTGCACAAATTTCCTCTGTAAAAGGTGTATTTATGTAGTATATATACCGTATCGATGTAGTATAAAAGTGTACCAGTCTAATATAAGAAAGTATCAATCGAGTATATGGACACTGCATATGCATGCCTAGGTTTTCCTTCTCTCTTGTTATAAAAGTGTATCAATGTGGTATAAAAGAATATCAATTAGGTATAGGGACTGCATGTGCTTGCATAAAATTTCTTTTCTCTTTTTTAAAAAGTGTATCAATGTAGTATAAAAGTGTATCAATGTGGTATAAAAGTGTATCAATTGAGTATAGAGATTGCATGTGTCCAATTGAGCCAAATGGCTAAAAAGGGAAAATAAATTGGGTCGACTAGCTACAGCTGACCACATTTTCAAATTGTGGGCCATTTTTTTAAAAAAGTATAAATAACATAAAACCAATCTTTTAGAAGTAATTACACTCTCTCACACCTTTTTAATTAGTTTATTCTCTCTCCCTATTAATACATACGTCAGCCGACATATACATAGCAACGTATGTATATTCGAATCTATTAATGTCCTTCAAAAAAGGAAATAGCGAATATCTAGCAATTATGGATGTAAATAACGCAACTAATTAAATAAGTGGATTAATGCATCCCTTAAATCATGTAAGAGCAACTGAATTTCAAAATTTGAAAACCACAAAATACATAAAGCTCAATTCTGACGGAAAAGCACAAATCGAATATAATTCGAGCTCTATTTTTGGTTATTTTCGGGAGAAAAAAAATTATTTCGAATTAAAGAAGATGAATATTGCTATTCTTTTGAGGTACTCTGGTAAATGAAGATCCAAAACAAAATATGTGAATTATAAAAGTGAAGGGATTGTTGTCGCTGAATCAGTAAATTATTTAAGGTTGATTTTGTCAATTTCCGTGGAATTAAACATTGACGAAGCTCGAAAAAATATTGGTATACGTTATGTTGTCGACGCCAATGATTCACCTTTTCATATCCGTAACGATAATAATGTTCGGTTGTATGTCGAGTTGAAGAGTAATCACTTATTGTTTTGCTATACTCTTGAAGAGTAATCACTGATTTTTTATTATCAGTTTTTTAGAAATTACTTTATTGATATGTTTTAGTTTCTTATTTTTGCGTTGAAATAAATTTGAGTTTAATTCAGTATAAAATTTTAGTTTGATGTATTTTTTTTCTTATTTGTGTTGTGTATGTAATCGCTGGGTTAATTTGATTTGTTATTATTGCTTGTACGTGCATTGTTTATTGAGTAATATTTAAAATCAGTATGTAACACAGTTATGTATATTAGCTAACATACATAACCTGTAGATATAGACTTTAACTCAGCTATGTGTATTGTCTAAATTACATATACAGTTATGTATATTATCTAACATACATAGCTAAGTTATAAACTGTGCTATGTATATGTATGGGTGTCAAGTGGGCCGGCCGACCCGGCCCGATCCGGCCCGCGTAACTAACCCGGCCCGGTAAGCCCTAGGGCTTTAGGGTTTCGGGTCCCGGGCCGGTTATTTTTTTAAAATGGGCTCGGCTAACCCGGCCCGGACCAAGCCCGGTCCATGCCCGCCGGTTAACCGGCCCGGCCCGGCCCGGATAACTTTAAAAAAAAAAATAGATTTTGGCTTTTGGGCCAAACTAGCCGTTTTTGGGTCCAAACGGCTAGTTTGGGCCCATTTATTAAAAAAAAAAAAAAAAACTTTAAAAAATATTTTTTAATCCCAAAAAAAAATCTATAAATACCCTACAACTTCAAATCATTTTTCACACAATTTT
Organism: Capsicum pubescens; assembly: GCA_030864215.1. NCBI lineage: Eukaryota > Viridiplantae > Streptophyta > Magnoliopsida > Solanales > Solanaceae > Capsicum > Capsicum pubescens. The sequence goes on along the minus strand of CM061540.1, from coordinate 281,297,592 downwards.
TCACTCTCTCAAATCTCATTCTCTCTCAAATCTCAATTCTCAAATATTCAATATATTTAATTTCTTAAAGTGTTCACTTTAATTTTTAAATTTTTCGTTTACAAAGTACGAGCGGAAGTTTCTAAAGTCGCAACCTTCGGATACTTCCAAAATTTGGTATTGTCGTTCCATCTCTTACGTTTAATTTTTATTTATTGTATTAATTGTTTAATATTTAATTTTATTATATTTGTGTATTTTGAATATTTTTAGTTTAATTTAATTTATATTATGGATAAATTAAGAAACCTCGCTACTAAAGGTGTTAAAATTTTTTGTCCCGGAAGCGGTAGTGGTAGTAAAAAGCGAATTACTAGCGATAGAGGTAGTTCAAGTAGTAGATATACCCGTGTGTCTTCGCCTCCGGTACCGCTTGGTACACCTTTTGAGGAAGAAATAGATGTAGGTGCTCATAATATGGATTTTGTAGAAGCTCAGGAAAATTACGGTATAGAAGAAGAAAATAAAGTAGATGCGGTTAATTTAGACGAAGATAATAAAAATATTGCTGAGACACCCGCAGTAGGAGATGCTAACGTTAGATCTGAATCAGTTAATCTCCCTTCCCGTCCTCCCAGTGCCCCAAAACCTCGTAAAAAAACTAGTATTGCATGGCAATTTTTTGAACGTATATCAGATATTGAGGTGCAATGCAATATTTATCAACAAATATATAAGCATAGAAGTGGAGGCAAGCAAGGGGGTACGGGTACGTTAATGAGACATGTAGCTGAAGATCACAAAAGAGAGTTAAATATTGCAAAAGGTGGTGGGGATGTTGGTGGGCCAACGCAAACTAGAATGGACCCAGCAACCGGTCACGTAGCAAAGAAGTATAATAAATTGAGGGACCGGGAAGAAATAGCTAAAATGGTAGCTGTGGGTTGTTTGCCTTTTAATTTTCCTTCTTCTGATGCCTTTATTCGTTATATACAAACAATTTATAATCTTATGTTTAACGGTATTCCTAGAACTACTTGTCGGTCTGATATTTTTAGACTTCATTCACAATATTATTTTTATTTATCAACATTGTTAAAAAATATTCAATGTAGATTGTCCCTAACTTCTGATCTTGGTCGTGCTGTAAATAGAAATGATTATTTAACCGTTACTTGTCATTGGATGGATAGTAATTTCGTGATGCAAAAACGTATTCTTGCTTTTTTATATGATGAAGATCGTAAACATACTGGACAATTTATTGCTGATTCTATTGTTAAAATTATCGGATATTATGGTATCGAAAATAAAATTTTATGTATTGCTTTTGATAATGCTTCTAACAACAACACTGCTATAAAAAAAATTAAAATCTACGCTATCTCTGCCCTTAACTGAAATTTTTCATATTAAGTGTGTATGTCATATATATAATTTAATTGTAAAAGATGGTCTTGAGTTTTTTGAGTTTTATATTGAAAAAATTCGCCTTGCTGTTGGTTTTATTCAAGAAAATAATCGTAGATCGAAAATTAGAGAATTTAAAGTTAAATGTCAAGAAAATGGACTTACACCGATTTTGATGCCTGAGGAAATTGATACTAGATGGAATTCTACGTATGAATTTTTAAAAACTTGTTATAAATATAGAATTCCTATTACACTAGCTTTTAACCAACATTGCGGTTCATTTGCTGATTCTGCTGATTGCATGCTACATAATTCTGATTGGGTTGTAATTAATGATCTTGTTAAGTTTTTAGAAAAATTTTATGTAGCTACGGTTGAATTTTTTGGTGCTTATTATCCTACTGTTTGTAATATTTTGGCATATATAGCCGATATTTCTGGTTTACTCAAAGAATATAAAAATAAAGAAGGTTATAAAGAAGCTGTTGGCGCCATGTTTACGAAATTTAAAAAATATTTTTTCTTGATTCCCCCTATTTACTTGGTTGGTGTTATGCTAAATCCGTGCATGAAAATAATAATATGTGTCATTTTAGTACTCTTATTTATACTAACTTAGAAATAAATACTAATCATGATTCTGAACAAGTACAACCTGATTTGTGGACGGCTACGACTGATGCAAAGAAGTACATAGAAAAATTATATAATCACTATGCTGATTTATTTGATTTAGCCGTACCTACAAATATCACTTCAACTGTCGCTCCTCATCCTCCCGAGGACCGATCATCTTCTAAAAGGCCGGCACATAGTGGTTTTTCTGATTCGTTTTATGATTTAAATTATTGGAACAGTGTTGATGAGAGAACTTACACATCAACTTATCGGGAAGAGCTGAAATATTATCTTCGGACGGCACCAGAGGATCGCAGACGACGGATCAACACGTTGGATTGGTGGAGGAGTAATGAAACACAATATCCTGTGCTTTCAAGATAAGCTAGAGATATCTTGAATGTTCCAATGTCAACCGTTGCATCAGAGAGCGTCTTTAGTCAGGGACGACAACAGCTTAGAGACAACCAACACTCATTGGGAAGCAATGCAATGAATGTTCTAGTTTGCCTCAGAGATTGGATTAGAGCGGAAAGAAGAAACCAAGGAATGGAACCGGAGCTGAGCGACGAGCTGAAACTTGAAGAAATTATGACTTCACGGGAGAACTCAGCAGAATCAAGTCCAATGCATGGTTTTGCCCCCGTTGACTTCGACTATCCTATGCAAGTTCCCATTAATATTATCATGAATGAGTTGGAAAAAATGATGCATAATTTATAGATTTTTCATTCATGTAAATTATAAATTTTGGATCATTTTGCAATCAATAAAATTCCCCAAATTCATTCACTCCTTAGTCCTTGCTTTTTATATTTTTTCATTTAACGATTTAAAATTTTAAATTGAATTTCTAGTTTTCTACTTTAAATTAAAAACTTACTTCTGATATGTTATTAATTTACTACCAAATATTATTAATTTATTATATTAAGTAGCATATGTTTTGTATATTTGTGTATATATCTTCTATAGAAGTGTATATTTAACGTATACATGTGTATATGTTTTATAAATTAGTATATAACTATATCTATATATATTGTAATGTATATATAATGTAGTATATTTTATAAGTAGCAGTATATATACATTGAATGGTGCGTATACACGTGTATATATCTTCTATAGAAGTGTATATTTAACGTATACATGTGTATATGTTTTATAAATTAGTATATAAGTATATCTATATATATTGTAATGTATATATAATGTAGTATATTTTATAAGTAGTAGTTTATATACATTGAATGGTGCGTATACACGTGTATATATCTTCTATAGAAGTGTATATTTAACGTATACATGTGTATATGTTTTATAAATTGGATATCTTCTATAGAAGTGTATATATGTGTATATATCTTCTACAGATGTATATATTTAATGTATACAAGTGTCTATGTTTTACAAATTAGTATATAACTATGTATATATATACATATTGTAGTATATATATATGTATATTGTAGTATATATTTTATTTAAAATAGTACATATATATTGAATGGTGTGTATATATGTGTATTTATCTTCATATACAAGTGTATATGTTTTACAAATTAGTATATAACTATATATATATATATATATATATATATATATATATATATACATATTGTAGTATATATATATGTATATTGTAGTATATATTTTATTTAAAGTAGTACATATATATTGAATGGTGTGTATATATGTGTATATATCTTCATATACAAGTGTATATGTTTTACAAATTAGTATATAACTATATATATATACATATTGTAGTATATATATATGTATATTGTAGTATATATTTTATTTAAAATAGTACATATATATTGAATGGTGTGTATATATGTGTATATATCTTCTCTAGACGTATATATTTAACGTATACAAGTGTATATGTTTTACAAATTAGTATATAACTATATATATATACATATTGTAGTATATATATATGTATATTGTAGTATATATTTTATTTGAAGTAGTACATATATTTTGAAAGGTGTGTATATATGTGTATATATCTTCTACAGATGTATATATTTAATGTATCCAAGTGTATATGTTTTACAAATAAGTATATAACTATATATATATATACATATTGTAGTATATATATATGTATATTGTAGTATATATTTTATTTAAAATAGTACATATATATTGAATGGTGTGTATATATGTGTATATATCTTCTATAGACGTATATCTTTAACGTATACATGTGTATATGTTCTATAAATTAGTATGTAACTATATATATATATATATATATATATATATATATATGTATATTGTAGTATATATTTTATTTAAAGCAGTACATATATATTGAATGGTGCGTATATATGTGTATATATCTTCTAAAGCAGTATACATTTAACGTATACAAGTGTATATGTTTTATAAATTAGTATGTAAGTATATATATATATATATATATATATATATATATTGTAAAAATTTACTTTATTTAAAGTAGTACATATATATTGAATGGTGCGTATATATGTGTATATATCTTCTATCGACGTATATCTTTAATGTATACAAGTGTATATGCTTTATAAATTAGTATGTAACTATATATATATACATATTGTTGTATATATATATATATGTATATTGTAGTATATATTTTATTTAAAGTAGTACATATATATTGAATGGTGCATATATATGTGTATATATCTTCTAAAGTAGTATATATTTAACGTATACATGTGTATATGTTTTATAAATTAGTATATATATATATATATATTTTATAGTGTATATATATATATTATACTATTATAGCATATGTTTTATTTAAAGTAGTACGTATAGCCATATATAATTATATTTTGAATGGTACGTATATATGTGTAATTGTTTATATATTTTTTTAAAAATATATATTGTATATTGGAGTGTATATAGTATATATTGGAGTGTATATAGTGTATATTGGATTTTTTATTTATTTTTTAAACGGGTTTGACCGGTTTTTAACCGGGTTTGACCGGATTTTGGTGGGTTTGACCGGGTTGGGTTAAGTGGGCCGGGTTAGGGTGGGTTTTAATTTTTTACTGTTTGGCCCGGCCCGACCCGGCCCGAATTGCGTCCAAATCGGCCCTTAACCGGCTCTCAACCCGGTTAAAAAGGAAAGGCCGGTTCCGGGTTGGCCCGGCCCGACCCGTTTGACACCCCTATGTATATGTAAACATATACTAGCATAATAAAAAAAATGCAGGTTATTAGTTTTCCATATACTCTTGACAAGCACAAATCGTTGTGGACGATGCGGACATGAAGGACATAATAGGCGTTCCTGTAATTTTTTTTTAAAGGAGAACTAAGTTATATTTTTCATAAACTCTTGAAAATGAATCACTCGATTATCGTTATCAGATTTTTAGTGATGACTTCATTGAATAATTTTAGTTTGATATTTAAACGTTAAAATAAATACGAGTTTTTTTCAGTTTATTATTTATATTTGATGTATTTTTTTCATCTATGTTGTGTATATATTTGTTGGGATAATTAGTTATTTGTTTGATGCTTGTACATTCATTATTTATTCATTAATGAATGTAATTATTTGTAGATAAACATAACTTATCTACGACAAACAAATTACTTGTCAACATAACTTATTAGACTATATATATATGTAAAAAAATTAATATAATGTATATTTAAATGTTTACATATATACTGAATATATTATTATAAATTTGAGCGTACAATAAATTTTATGTATATGAGTACATATACACGGATTCAATAATTAGGAATGTAATAGAATTCTCAAAATATTTTGAAAAAATAAAAGAATTTACACAACAAAAAAAATTCTATTTCTTATGTTTGATTGAATCAAGTTATGTCATAATAATGAATGTGTTTTGTAGACAGAAGTGCTATGTATATGAAGACATAACTACGCATTAAAAAGTATCTACAGTGTAGTATTTATTCTTATACTGTTGAAAACTAGTCATTTATTTAAATATATCAACTTGTACTCGTATGTATATGTAGAACATATACATGCATAATAATAAATAAATAATAGATATTTGGGATACAATAATACTATGTGTATGTTGACATATACACACATACAAAAACATGAATAAATCATATAAAGAAATGCTATGTATATTACACATATAATAATGAATGTGCTTTGTATGCAAAATGTTATGCATATTAGGGCATATATCCGTATTCAAAATACTATGTATATTAGGACATATACACACATACAAAAAAGTTGATAATGTATTTTTGAAAAACAGTAATACTATGTATATGTAGATTACTTCACACACACAAAAACATCGATAAATCATGTACAAAACACAATAATCAAATTATGTCATAATAATGATTGTGTTTTGTAGATAACAATGTTATGTATATGAAGACATATACACACATTAAAAATGTATATGAAGACTACTTCGCTCATACAAAAAAATTGATAAATCATGTACAAAACACAATAATCATGCAGATATATTTTTACCAATAATCCATACATAATAATCAACTATTTGTTATGTTTGATTGAATTTCCTAGAAATTAACGCTTTTAGCAATGAATAGAAATTCCTCATGTCTGTAGAGTTGATTTGACCATGTTATTTATCATAACGATAAGATTGAATTAACTCTTTTCATCTTCATTACTTTGCCTTGTAATGGCATATGCCAACAACTTCCTCCGAATGTTCTCTTAAAGTTTGAAACCTAACTTTCAGTTTTACAATTTGAATGTCTCATTGATCAAGATCATTCACGTCAGGAGGCAAAAGAGCTAGTAGTTACAACCAATTAGCTGCAGTGCCATTATTTGATAAATATTGAAAAATTTAGAATAATTATTGAAAATATTTTTTTTAAGAAATTATTTTTTAATAAAACTCTGATCTTTAAAAATTGAGAATGATAAAAGAGATTAAGTTGAAATTGAATACCATTGAATATGGACTCAAATAAGGTTGATTTCAAAATATGGTAACTGACCCTTGATTCTAGCTTTTTTTAGTGAAAAAAACGTAAGAGTAAAAGAGAATTATACCAATTACAGCCAATTAGTTGTAGTGTCATTATTTGATAAATATTGAAAAATTTAGAATACCTATTGAGATTTTTTTTTTTGAATAAAACTCAGATTTTTAAAAATTGAGAATGATAAAAGAGATGAAGTTGAAACAAAATACCATTGAATATGGACTCAAACAAGATTGATTTCAAAATATAGTAACTGGCCTTAATTTTAGCCTCTTTTTAAGAAAAAAAAAAACGTGAGAGTAGAAGGGAATTCTATGTATATGTATTTCTGGAGAGAGAAAGTTAAAAAGTGAGATAATTGTAATATGTTTAGGGAGATGTATTTTTTTGTAATAAATGAAATATAAGTTGTGGATTTGTATAATTTATAGTTTTTAAAATGGTTAGCGAATGTCCTTTCCCCTTATTTCTTTTTATTGTTTCTTCTGTTTTGTGTGAGTCAATTTAATTAAGTTTTAAAATTAAATTAGATAGATTAATTTATTTATTTTAAATTAATATTTATATATTCAAAAATTATATGAAAAGTATTATAAATTATAATTTTTTTAATTTAATAAAAAAATACTATCTTAAAATATTAGTCAAAATTTATATTTTTTTTACTTTAAAAAACAAATAAAAAGAAATGAAGGAAGTAAAGTGTTCTCTATTATTATTATTATTATCTTTAAAAAAATTATAAAACAAATTAAAATAAAAATATATTTATTTCTTCAACAAAGTATAACAAATTATATCAAACAAATGAATTAAGGATAGTGCTAAATGGCCACAAAAATTTAGCTCAAATATAGTCACAATAATAAAAAGACTATATAATTTTTTTCTTTTAAATGGATAAAGTTATTTAATTTTTAAAATAAAAAAATAAAAATATTCAAAAATTAATTAATTAATTTATAATATAAACATAATTTTTTTTTATTATGACCAAAAAATTATGACCAAAAGTATTTTTACATAAATTAAAACCCACAATCTCTTTACTTGCATCATTTCAATTATATGAATTTTTAGTGGATACGAAATTTTATTTTGATGAATATCACATGATTGCTTTGAAGTTTAATGAAGAGAAAGGGAAAGTGGTGCTAATCCGCGGAGCGCCTACGTAAGACGTGGCGAGTAACACGCAATTGCCCTATTTTCGAACCGCATTCGCTCATAGGTCCACGCTTTTTTGTTTTGTATGCACAGACAACTAAGCCAAAGGGCGCGGCATTATACTATGGATGTTAAATGTAATCTACTTTTCAACTTACTAATCACTTTCTTCGTTACACAATAAGTTAATTATTAAATTTTGACACATATATTAAAAAAAAAATAATAATATAAATTTATCATGTTTTTTTATTTTTACCCTCTTCAAAAAGTAAAGACACATGATACATCACTCTCAATGCATATTTAATGAAGGGTAAATTTAGAAAAAAATTCAACATTTACCTTGAATTGTGAACCATTCACTTATTTTGAAACACTAAAATTACTCCAACAATTCACTTATTATGAAACGGAAGAAGTATTTCTAAAATTATACTCTCTCTATCTCAAATTATTCGTTTCAAATTTTCTAATTTAATTTTTTATTTTACTTATTTTTTTCATTAATCAAGAAAAAAAAAATCATATTTTACCCTTTACATTAATTATTTTTTCTTCAATTTAAAATATAAATATCATTTAATAGGAACACTACGATAAATTAGCTATATTATTAATTATTTTTCTTAATTAATGTGTCATCTCAATTTGAGACTGAGGAAGTACACTCTTTATTTTTATTTATTTAATCTATTTTGACTTGAAATAAATTTTAAAATATAATAAAAATTAATTTTATAAGTTTAAATTATCAAATATATTAAAATATCTATTAAATCTTGTCATTTAAATATATCATGTCAAAAATATAAATTAAAATTATCAAAACAGAATTATTTTTTTAGAATAGATTAAATATAAAATTAATTCAAATAAATTGAAATGAATGGATGGATATTATATATGATTCAAGAATAAATATTATTTTTTTAATCTATGTGAATTAGTTTGATTTGATATTGAGTTTAAGAAATAAAGATTAATTTTTAAAATTTATAGTCTAAAATAATTTAGATGTCTGTGTAGTTATAAATTATTTTATTAAATATAAATAAATATTTTTAAAATAGAATTATTATTAAATAAAATTATTTTAAAAAAAAAAAACTCACTTAAAAGAAAAAGAAAGTAAATCGTATAAGATAGAAACAAAAAGAACGTATATAACTATTTTTTATATAAAAATACTTAGAATGATAGTACAGAGATAGGTGATTGCTTTGAAGTAAGGGTGTTAAGTGGGTCAGGCAATCGGCTTGTGAAATTTTGTTGGGTTGTGGGTCGGTTCGATTTTGGGCCTGGTTAAGTGGGTTGGGTTGGGTCCGGATGTAACAGTAATTTTTTTAAAAATAACCCTAAATCGGTTCACTTAGTTCAATCCGGTCTAACCCACTTAAATCAGGTCAAACTCGGTTAAAAATTCGGTCAAAAACAAAAAAAAATAAAAAATTCAATATACACTATATATATCCACCTATATACATTTTAAATATATTAAACAATATATATACACTATATATATAGTATATACGACATTAAAATTTAAAAATATATACACAATTACACATATATACGTAACATTCAATATATAAGACTATACGTACTACTTTAAATAAAATATATACTACAATATATATATATATATATATAGTTATATACTAATTTATAAAATATATACACATGTATACGTTAAATATATACGTTTATAGAAGATATATACACATATATACGCACCATTCAATATATATGTACTACTTTATACTACAATATATACATATAGTTATATATTAATTTATAAAACAGATACACATGTATACTTTAAATATATACTACTTTGAAGATATATTCACATATATACGCACCATTCAATATATATATATACTACTTTAAATAAAACATATACTACAATATATATATATATATATATATAGTTATATACTAATTTATAAAACATAAACACATGTATACGTTAAATATATATGTCTACAGAAGATATATACACATATATACGCACCATTCAATATATATGTACTACTTAAAATAAAATATACTACAATATATATATATATATAGTAATATACTAATTTAAAAAACATATATACATATATAGGTTAAATATATACGTCTATAGAAGATATATACACATATATGCGCACCATTCAATATATATGTACTACTTTAAATAAAATATACTACAATATTTATATATATATATATATATAGTTAAATACTAATTTATAAAACATATACACATGTATACGTTAAATATATACGTCTATAAAAGATATATACACATATATACGCACCTTTCAATATATATGTACTACTTTAAATAAAATATACTACAATATATAAATATACTACAATATATATATATATATATATATATATATATATATATATAGTTAGTTAGTTAGTTAGTTAGTTAGTTAGTTATAGTTATATATCAATTTATGAAACATATACATATGTATACGTTAAATATATACGTCTATAAAAGATATATACGCACCATTCAATATATATGTACTAATTTAAATAAAACATATACTACAATATATATATATATATACATAGTTATATACTAATTTTGTAAAACATATATACATGTACACGTTAAATGTATACGTCTATAGAAGATATATACACATACATACACACCATTCAATATATATGTACTATTTTAAATAAAACATATATTACAATATACATATATAGTTATATGCTAATTTATAAAACATATACACATGTATACGTTAAATATATACGTCTAAAGAAGATATATACACATATATACGCACCATTCAATATATATGTACTACTTTAAATAAAACATATAGTACAATATATATATATACATATACTATAATATATATATATATATATACATACATATACTAATATATATATATATATATATATATATATATATATAGTTATAGACTAATTTATAAAACATATATACATGTATACGTTAAATATATACGTCTGTAGAAGATATATACACATATATACGCACCATTCAATATATATGTATACTTTAAATAAAACATATACTACAGTATAAAATTATATATATAGTTATATATTATTTTATAAAACATATACACATGTATACGTTAAATATATACGTCTATAGAAGATATATACACATATATACTTACCATTCAATATATATGTACTACTTTAAATAAAACATATACTACAATATATATATATACTACAATATATAATTATATATATAGTTATATACTAATTAAGAAAACATATATACATGTATATGTTAAATATATTCGTCTATAGAAGATATATATACGTATATACGCACCATTCAATATATATGTACTACTTTAAATAAAACATATACTACGATATATATATATACACACTACAATATATACATATATATATAGTTATATACTAATTTATAAAACATATATACATGTATACATTAAATATATACATCTATAGAAGATATATACACGTATATACGTATCATTCAATATATATGTACTACATTAAATAAAATATACTACAATATATATACGCTACAATATACACACACACACTATATATAGTTATATACTAATTTATAAAATATACACACATGTATACGTTAAATATATACTATTTTAGAAGATATATACACATATATACGTACCATTCAATATATGTACTACTTTAAATAAAATATACTACACTATAAATACACAACAATATACACACACACACTATATATATTTATATATTAATTTATAAAATATATACACATGTATACGTTAAATATATACGTCTATAGAAGATATATACACATATATACGTATCATTCAATATATATGTACTACTTTAAATAAAATATACTAAATATATATACGCTACAATATATATACACACTATATATATAATTATATACTAATTTATAAAATATATACACGTGTAAACGTTAAATATATACGTCAATTGAAGATATATACACATATATACGCACCATTCAATATATATGTACTACTTTAATTAAAACATATACTACAATATATATATATATATATATATATATAGTTATATAGTTATATAATAATTTATAAAACATATACACATGTATATGTTAAATATATACGTCTATAGAAGATATATACACGTATACAGGTATCATTCAATATATATGTACTACTTTAACTAAAACATATACTACAATATATCTACTACAATATATAATTATATATATAGTTATATATTAATTTATAAAACATATACACATGTATACGTTAAATATATACGTCTATAGAAAATATATATACACATATATAAATTAATAATACTTAATAGTAAATTAATAATATATTAAAACTAAGTTATATTAAATCCAATTTTAAAAAAAAATAACTGGGTCGGGCCTGTTCGCAATAAATTTTCGCTAACGTTAAAAATTAACTGCAAGTAAAAAATAAAATAAGCAAAAAGAATAATTTTATTTAAGGTAATTTTGCGGGTACAATTCCGTTATTCTCTCGATTCTTCTCTCCTAAGTTTTTCCGTGATTCGAGGGCCTTTGCAGCGTGATTCTCGAATGTAGGATGATTTGAGCCTCCTTTTTTTTCTCTTCTTCCCCCTAGTTGTAGGGGGGTAGGCCTAGTTGATTGTGATTGGCCGAAACATGTCAGTTTGCCACTTGGCACCTTTGGAGACTGGTTGTTGAATTTGAATGAGATTTCCACATCATTTGTACATGTGACGGCGTCTCATTGGTCTTGAATTTGACTGGGATGCCACGTCACTTGATGAGTTTGGGCTTCAAGGTGAGATGGACCTTAATGAGTAATACAATAGGCGTATTATTTTTTTAAGCCCAAAATAAGTTTAAACCCAATAAAATGTGGATCAAATTTAAATTTTATATGAATTTGATCCAGTAAATTTTATGTGTCTACAGATGCCCCCTACTTCAAGGTTGGTCGACGTGTAGGCTTACCGAAACTTGGCGGCGAGACTTGAAGTACTCATGAATGTGTTTTCATTCTCGTGATTTCAAAGGTATGTGTTTCTCCCAATGTTGATCATGTCAAATTGAAGCATCGTGCGGTTGGTACCGATACTTATCGCCGGATTGAAGTTTCACGTAGTTGGCATCAATCCGCATAGAACCGAGAAGCTTCATCCGGTCAACACTGTAGAAGTGTTACATCTTTATTTTTTTGTGCAGGTTTATGCAAATGGTCTTGATATCAGACCAAAAAGGTTGACATGATTGATGTTGAACCATTTGGTGCATTACTTCCTTACTGCTCGATAAGAAAGTGACTTGGAATGATCTGATTTCATCATTAACGACATTGAAAGTTTTCCTTTTTAGCTTTAGTAAGCATGCACAAGGCACACGTCCACAAAAATATCTATTCTCCAATGGGAGAATTAAAAGATGAGTTGTTTGATTTATAAAAATGGAATTCAATGTCCTGATACGTCTGTTTTATCAGCTTTGTGCAGCGTCACGATAAATTTTGTATTTTGACGTAGGAGTATCAAAATCAGGAGTTATTTTTTGCATTGAAAACTAGACTCGTAGAGCTACGTCTAATGCGGGAATCGCAATCAGATTGCATCCGACTCGTCCCAGATATTGCTCCAAAAACAGCCTTCTAATCTTGGTTCGCTGGTTATTTCAGCTTTGAGCAGCGTCACGATAAATTTCATATCTTGAGGTGGAAGTATCGGAATCAGGTTCCGTTTTTTGCATTGGAAAGTAGAATCGCAGAGTTACATCTCACGTGAAAACCATAATTAGATTGCATCCGAATCGTTCCAGATATTTCTCCAAAAATAGCCTTCTAATCTTGGTTCGCTGGTTATTTCAACTTTGCGCAACGTCACGATAAATTCCATATCTTGACGTGGAAGTATCGGAATCAGGTTTCGTTTTTTGCATTGGAAAGTAGACTCGCAGAGATACGTCTCATGAGGAAATCCCAATTAGGTTGCATCCAAATATTCCCATATATTTCTCCAAAAACAGGCTTTTAATCTTGGTTCGCTGGTTATTTTAGCTTTGCGCAGCGTCACGATAAATTCTATATCCTGACGTGGAAGTATCGGAATCAGGTTCCATTTTTTGCATTGGAAAGTAGACTCGTAGAGATACGTCTCAAGCGGAAACCCCAATTAGGTTGCATCCGAATCTTCCCAGATATTGCTCCAAAAATAGGCTTTTAATCTTGGTTCACTGGTTATTTCAGTTTTGTGCAGCGTCATGATAAATTCCATATCTTGACGCGAAAGTATCGAAATCAGATTCCGTTTTTTGCATTGGAAAGTAGACTCACTGATCTACGTTAAGCATGAAATCCATTAGCGTATAACCTTTATATTTTTTAGGTACTTTTCTAAAGTTGCAGCCTAAATCTTGTGATATTCTATTTCTCCTCAGATTTTGGATACTTCATGAATTTCATCATCTACTTCAAGTTTTGGGCCGCATCACTTCCGCAATATGTTGAAGGCCAGACTAGAGAAATATTCAAAGTACCACAAGTCTTTTTCTTGTCGAGAAGACTTTATTGCTTGAGAGATAATGAAGAATCCTTTTGCTTTAAGATGACATCTTCAAAGGACTCCAAATATGCATTCAAGCTTCATACTTTTCCTTTTCTTTTAGAGCCGTTCACAGTTTAGACTCATGTGGGCCAGGAGTGACATGCATTTTAAGTTCGTGCCTTAAGGAGCGTTTTGACTTGCAGTTTAGGCTCGTGCGTCGAGGAGCGTCTTGACTTACAGTTTAGGCTCGTGCATCGAGGAGCATTTTGGCTTGCAGTTTAGGCTCGTGCATCGAGGAGCATTTTTGACTTGCATTTTAAGCTCGTGCAGCAAGGAGCATTTTTGACTTGCAGTTTAAGCTCGTGCAGCAAGGAGCATTTTTGACTTGCAGTTTAAGCTCGTGCAGCAATGAGCATTTTTGACTTGCAGTTTAAACTCGTGCAGCAAGGAGCATTTTTGACTTGCAGTTTAAGCTCGAGCAGCAAGGAGCATTTTGGGGAAGAATTATTGTAATGTAACTTTCCTTCCAACCCTTTGTAATGGAGTATGGTTGCACTTCAGTTTGGTATTTATTGCCCCCATTCGTTGAAACAGATTTGCACTTGATCTTGTGTCGACTTTTGAAATTGGAGTTTAGAAGCCTTTTGACTTTTTTTTCTTTTGCGAGCGATCAATGTCCAAGTATCACCCTTCTTGCTATTGGAGAAGTCATTTTGCATGGATTTTCTCATTATTTTCTTCAAGGATGGAACCCTAATTGGGTCAAAGCTCCCAAATTGTAGCATGATGATTTTTTTAACTTTTGGTGATTCCACAGAGCGCATGGCTTGTAGAGCTTTTGAGATTGAACCTTTCATATGGTGCAGTTTGACGCTAACATGATTTGTGTCAACTATATTGCCATCATCAATGATGATCTTTCCCTCTTGCATTAATGTCATGATCTTTTCCTTCAGGATGAAGCATTTTGTGTTGTGATAACCAACAATGCGGTAAAATTTGCAGTATTTAGGATCATCGACTTAGTTTGATTCTTCAAGTCGCTTTGACTTAGGAAGTTCAATGACTTTTTTGGCTAACAACTCGTCAAGAATTTCAGGAACATCAGAATCGGGAAAAGGATATACCCTTGCTTGTAACTCTTTCAAGGTTGGTTGATTTTTCACCTCTCGCATTTGTTGCTTTGGAGCTTCCTCTTTTAACTTTTGTCTTGTAGGAGACATCGTAAAACTCACAGTTGTCGTCATAAATTCTCCAATTTGGTTTTCAGATGAGTCTTCGAATTTCGTGACTTCCTTCCTAGGATCAAAAATAGGTGACGTCATTCTATGACTTGCAATACTTAGCTCCATGTCTTGAGTGCACGTAGCTAATTCTTCAAAAGTTCGAGGCTTAATTCCTTGAAGGATATACACAAGGCCCCAACGCATCCCTTGAATGCAAACTTCAGCTGCGGAAGTTTCAGAAAGTTGATCCTTGCAATCAAAGCTCAATGTTCGCTAGCGATTTATGTAATCCAGTACTGGCTCATCTTTACTTTGTCTTGTGTTTGTCAACTCCATCATGCTGACCATACGACGGGTACTGTAGAAACGATTTAGGAATTGACTTTCTAGTTGCTCACAACAATCAATTGATCCAGACTCCAAGTCTGTGTACCAATCAAAAGCGTTGCCTTTCAAGGAGCGAACAAATTGCTTGACAAGAAGATCACCATGTGTATCAGCACTGCTACAAGTCTCAACGAAATGAGCGATGTGTTGCCTTGGATTTTTCTTTCCATCAAATTATTGAAACTTTGGCGGTTGATATCCAATTGGCATCGGTAAGCCCTCGATTTGCTTAGAATACGGCTTTGAGTATCCTACAAAACTTTGTGATGGACCGCCATATTATGTCTTGATGGTGTTTGCAATCATATCTTGCAGTTGTTGAACTGTTAGAGTAGCCACTGAAGCGGATTGATCATCGCAGTAATTGTCACTTGTCTTGATGAGAGATTCACCATCAGTTTTTTCTCGCGGTGTTAGATTATAATTTGACTCTCCAAGATCGTAGAGATCTAACTTGCTCATAAGTCAGGCGATTTGATAATCTTTCTTATCAACAGACTTCTTCAAGGCTTCAATGGCTTGCTTCATTATTGCAAACTTCTCGTCCAAGTCAATTGCATCAACCATGAAGGTGTTGAATTTCGTTGAAGTTGGAGAATTCATCAAGTTTTCAGATTCTCCAAAGTTGCAGCCAGTTTCAGACGGTTCATCTGATAACATAAATGCGAAGTTGCCCCCAGGGGTTGTAGTTACTGCTGAAATTTGAGATTTTCTCCTTTTGTCATCTCTAAAATGGTGAAGTATTGGGATACATCCCAAGCACAAGCGTTGAGATTGCGTCGATTGATGTGACCAACAAGTTTGATCTCAGTAGACGTGACAGTAATAGACTTCTTGCACGAAACTTCATTGATTTTTTTGAAGTTCATTGTAGTAGTTGAATATGTGATTTTCTTTGACTTGTAGGAGGAAGAGATGGAGAGTAGAACTGGTCCCACTGGGTGTGCCAATTTGTTCGCAATAAATTTTCGTTAACGTTGAAAATTAACTGCAAGCAAAAAATAAAATATAAAAAAAAAGAATAATTTTATTTAATATAATTTTGCGGGTACAATTTCGTTATTCTCTCGATTCTTCTCTCCTAAATTTTTCCGTGATTCGAGGGCCTTTGCAGTGTGATTCTCAAATGTAGGATGATTTGAGCCTCCTCTTTTTTCTCTTCTTCCCCCTAGAATGTTATGTTACTCCCCTATTTATAGTTGTAGGGATAGACCTAGTTGCTTGTGATTGGCCGAAATATGTCACTTTGCCACTTGACGCCTTTTGACTGGTTGTTGAATTTGAATGAGATTTCCACATCATTTGTACATGTGGCGGCGTCTCATTGGTCTTGGATTTGACTGGGATGCCACGTCACTTGATAAGTTTGGGCTTCAAGGTGAGATAGACCTTGATGAGGAATACAATAGGCTTATTATTTTTTTAAGCCCAAAATAAGTTTAAACCCAATAAAATGTGGATCGAATTTAAATTTTATATGAATTTGATCCAATAAATTTTATGTGTCTACAGGGCCGGTTAATCGACGAGCTTGGGCCGATTTTGGTCCGAGCCGGGTTAATCAGTCCCAAAATAAAAAATAACCTTGCCCGAGACTCGGTACCCTACAGTCCGTGGGCTGATCAGGCGGAATCATACCGGATTGGGTTTTCTTAGTGGGTTGGGTCAGGGCGGGTCAACCCGACCTGTTTTACAGGCTTACTTTGAAGTTTACTGAAGGAAGAAAAGAAAAAAAAGAGGTGATGCTAATCTTGTGTTATGATAGGAGAGCGCCTTATAGGAGTGTGCAAAAATTAAATCGATCGATAAATCGAACCGATAAAAATATTATTGGGTTATTGGTATTGAATTATTGGGTTAACGATTTTTTATTGGTTTTATAAAAAAATTTATTGGGTAAACGTTTCAGTTTCGATTTTAGCTTATTGGGTTATCTGTTAAATTAATCGATAACCCAATAAGGATACCCTAAGTTATTGATTTACAAAATATTAACCTATTCAGGGCAATAAAGACACAATATAAAGTTCGATTATTATCGTATTGAAAGACTTAAAGCATTTATAGTTTCCAACAATTATGATTTTTTTTTTTAACTATCATTTCAAGTTTGAAGATTCTTGTAAACCAAAATGCATTGCGTAGGATTTTGACGGTAACTAAGATTTCATTTTTTTATGTTGTTACTATTTTTATTTTATAAGTTATTAGTTAAAGCATTTATTTTATTTTTTATGATTTTTATTTTTATTAGTTAAATCGAAAATCGAATCGTTAAAGGTCAAAAATCAAAAAATCAAAATCAATAAAAAAATATCTTATTGATTGGTCATTGATTTTATATATTTAAAAATAAAAAATTAATAAATTAAATAAAAAATACGTAAAACTAAATCGAACCAACCAATGGACACCCTAACGCCTTATGTAGAACGTGGCAAGACAACACGCAATTGTCCCATTTTCCAACCGCATTCGTTGATAAGTCCACACCTTTTGTTGTCGAAAAAGACAACTGAGGGTCAAAAGGCAATAGTGGCGGCGATTTTGATTGGTCGTTTCATTTTTCTCACTCACTAACCTCTTTCCCACACGTCACTATTATTACTACCACGTATGGTACACCATTTAGGGCGGTACGCACCCCCAACTACGTGGTTCCCAGTACCCCCTTAATAAGTGGATATTTAATCATCAAAATTAAAAATTTTAAAATTAGAGTTGAGTTGGAGTTAGAGTTTTGTTTGTCTATAAATATAATTAAAATTATTTTTAAATTTATAAAATTAACTTCTTCTTTTTTTCATTTTTTGATATAATTAAAGTTATTTTTAAATTTATAAAATTAACTTCTTTTTTTTTTTCATTTTTTGAAATTCTTATAATTAAAGATCAATTTAAATTTATTTTTGACATAAGTAAAAAGAAATTTCAAAAAAATAAAAAAAATTCTGATGACCAAACAGATTCTAAAACACTTCTATCAACGCTCTTGTTGCTTTTGTTTGTTGTAATTTTTCTTTTATCCTCCTTCATTTTTTGACATTTAGTTTTCCTTCCTTCAAGTGAAAATAATAAAACACTACTCACTAACAAAGATTGCGATGAAGTGATTATTACTTTATTATTATTAATTAGAAATTTTGAAATTATTTTTTTTTAGATTTTTTTTCATTCAATTTTATGCAACGTTGTTTCTTTTTTAAAAATAAATATTAAAATATTAAAATATTTTTAAGAGGAATGATTTTATAAACTTTATAAAATTATAATTTACTTTTTAAATTTCATATTTGATTAAATGATGAAACATAAAATAAAAACTTATATAATTACGTTTATTAAAAAACATTTTACCTCCTATTAAATTTTTTTACTCGAATTCGAATTTTATGTCATGATAGAAGAGAGCCTAACGTAGGACGTGGCAAGTAAACACGCAATTGTCCCATATTCCAACCACATTCGCTGATAAGTCCACGTCTTTTTGTATTGAAAAAGACAAGTAAAGTGAAAAAGGCAAAGGTAGCGGCGTATTTGATTAGTTTCACTTTCTCACTCACTAGGCTCTTTCCTCACACGTCTATTTTAAAAATATATTAAATAATAAATTAATTAATTTTATAAATTAGATAAATATTATAGAATATTTTAAAATTGAGAAGTGAATGTTAAAGATGGATGGAGCGATACTATTTCCAGCGCGCTTGTTGCTGGTGTCATCTCTAATTTTTTTTTAGAAAAAAATTAGTTCTTGAAATTTTGTTTCCCTCTTACAATTTACCTATAAAAATTATAGTGAAAACTATTCCGACATTCTTAATTAGATATTTTAAACAGAGAAAATGGTCAATTTTTTTTTTTTAATCTTTATCTCAAATTTTAACTATATATTTATACTTTGCGGGATCCTATGACTCCCCTGAACTATTTTAAAGTGAAGCTATTACACCCTAAAAATACTATATTCATTTTTGGAGAAAGCGGTATAATACACGCGTCAATTGTATTTTTATACATATTTTTTTGTTTAAAATTAATTTTTATTTATTTTCTTCTCCATTTTTATCACTTTTCATCATTTTTTCACCATTACTTTTTTCACATTTACTTTTCATCTCTTTTCCTTTTCAAAGTTTATTATAGCTACTGTATGCAAATAATTTTTCGACGACCTTGAAGTGAGAAATAATAAACAATATCAAATTTAAAATTTTCAATGATCTTGAAGTCGAAAATAATAAATAACATCGAATTTGAAAATTTTGACAACCTTGAAGTGGGAAACAATGAACAATAGCAATTTTTAAATTTTCGATGATCTTAAATCCGGAAACAACGAACAATATCAATTTCAAAATTTTCGACGACCTTGAAACCGGAAATAATGAACAATACCGAATTTAAAATTTTCGTTGACCTTAAAGTCGGAAACAATAGAGAATTTTAAAATTTTCAACGACCTTGAAGTCGGAAACAATGGACAATCCCATTTTAAAATTAACGACGACCTTGAAGTCGAAAATAATATCGATTTTGAAATTTCCGACGATCTTGAAGTCGGAAATAATAAATAACATCGAATTTGAAAATTTCGACAACCTTGAAATGGGAAACAATGAACAATTCTGACGATCTTAAATCCGGAAACAACGAACAATACCAATTTTAAAATTTTCGACGACCTTGAATCCGAAAACAATGAACAATACCGAATTTAAAATTTCCGATGACCTTAAAGTGGGAAACAATAGAGAATTTTAAAATTTTTGATGACTTTGAAGTCAGAAATAATGGACAATACCCATTTTAAAATTTACGACGACCTTGAATTCAGAAATAATGGACAATATCGATTTTAAAATTTTTGATGATCTTGAAGTCGGAAATAATAAACAACATCGAATTTAAAATTTTCGACAATCTTGAAGTGGGAAACAATGAACAATAACAATTTTTAAATTTCTGACGATCTTAAATTCGGAAACAAGGAACAATACTAATTTCAAAATTTTCGATGACCTAAAAGTCGAAAATAATAGAGAATTTTGAATTTTCGACGACCTTGAAGTCGGAAACAATGGACAATACCATTTTAAAATTTACGACGACCTTGAAGTCGGAAATACTGGACAATATCGATTTTGAAATTTTCGACGATCTTGAAGTCGAAAATAATAAACAACATCGAATTTAAAATTTCCTAAAATCTTGAAGTGGGAAACAATGAACAATATCAATTTTTAAATTTCTGATGATCTTAAATTCGAAAACAACGAACAATATCAATTTCAAAATTTTCGACGACCTTGAAGCCGAAAACAATGAACAATATCAAATTTAAATTTTTCGATGACCTTAAAATAAAAAACAATAGAGAATTTTGAAATTTTCGACGACTTTGAAGTCAAAAATAATGGACAATACCCATTTTAAAATTTACGACGACCTTGAAGTCGAAAATAATGGACAATATCGATTTTGAAATTTCTGAAGACCTTGAAGTTGGAAATAATGAACAATACCCATTTTGAAATTTCCGACGATCTTGAAGTCGGAAGGTTAGAGCGTAAGCTAGTGATGCTTTTGGCTATTGGACTTTCGCCATCTAGGGTGCAACATTCAGGTTGCTTCGCCTAACAGCACGACGCTTGTATTGCTCTCCCACAACCCCGTTTACACTTTAATTGAGACTTTTATTTGGAAGCCGCTTTCTTTGCTCCATTTCTTAGCGACTTTTTTGATTTTTGGCTTTCTTTGATGGATAGAATTCCTATTTTCGTTGAAGGCGATGGAAGTGGTCCTAACTTATCGATAAAACCTTCCTTTGATCTCAACATACCCTCGATTGAACGCCAAGTATATGAGCTCACGGAAGAGGAAATCAAAAGTAGAAAGGCAAAATTAGCCGACCCCCTAGAACCTCTCATTCAAAGAGAGGCACCAGAGGGATATGGAAACATTGAATTCACCAATTTTCGAACTTTTCTTTGATTCTTGACACATGTCATGCTGGATTTAAAGAAATAGAAATGAAAGTCTAATTTCGCTAGAGAAAGTTGAATATGAATTAAATCAAAGAGGAGTTTCTACTCAAAAAGTAGTGGCAGGAAAGGAAGTAACACACCAGGACGACTTCCTTTTTTAAAATATCAACTTAAGGTAGTCCGTATTGGTATCAGATCTTTTCTCATGTTTCGATCTTTTCATTTTTTGACCCATTTCTTGGGTAAAGTCCGTGAAGGACTGCTTTCCAACAGAGGAAAACTTCTCGTTGCTGAGCTTGCCGTTAAAGAAGAAGATGTTGATTCTATAGAAGCTCCGATTCCTTCATCGAGAATGAGGGCAAAGCTGATATAACCCATCCTACAACACGTATTAAAGTCATTAGGTTGACTATATGAGGATATTTTTCCTTAAAGAAGGCTTCTACCAGACTAGATAGACTCAAGCATTCTTGTTTAGATAAAATGTCTTGAACTTTTTTTTTTCTTTCGATCCGTGGAAAGATATACTCTGGTGTTTTAGATTTATTTATATGAAGTATGAAGGAAAGGGACCGTTTGGTCCTTGAAACTCAACCCTTTTTTTGTGAGCATAGCAGCTTAATTTCAAAGGTTAGGCGTGCTAGCCACTTTCTCTTTTCTGGTCACTAGTTGAAACAATTGAATTGTCACCTCGATAAAGATAAACAAATAAAAAATCACTATAAAAAAGGACATATGGATTAGAAAGGCTTGATTTGACTCTCTCCGTCCATGGCTCTTTTTGATGACTTTATATATTTTTTTTGTTTGGTGTCCAAGACTTGACTCTTACCACTTGTGGTCGGTTAGAACGTCTCTCTTAAGACTTAGATTAGGGCCCCTCTCAATCTTTTTCATAGTTGAGAAAGGGGAAGGATTTTAAATCAATGGACATAAATGAACCATCATTGATGAACATTGCACATGACACGATCAATTCGACTCAAGGTCTGGCGCTAATAGAAGTTGCTTAGTAGCGAAGGAAAGGAGCTGAAAGCCACTGTAAGGAGAGGGCAGTGCTTTTTTCGTAGTAATAGTGGGCTGGTCTCATGAGATCTATGCCGGCCGTCGGAATCAAACGAAGTTCGAAAGACCATTCGATTCATTAAGGGGCATAGCGGTGCCCTCACCGGCGCCATTTTCGAATCTAGCAGCAGACGGACGGGCCGTGCCTAAATTCAGACCGTACCAGACTCTTCTTTATTTGTGCTGCTCCCAGACATACAGATCGAGGATTGGCTGAGCGTAGATAAATCTTAAATTGTTCTTTCATTCTCCTTTTCCCTTTCGACTGGACAAATTCAATAGCTTTTTGAGTACTATATCTGGAAATACCTCTTGATACCTTATCAACACTGTTTCGAACACAATTAGTACATTCCAAAATCACCGTCACTCAGACATTCAATCAATTTTGTGCTTGGAAATGAGGAAGATGATAAATTAGTCTTGGATGTCATTGATGAGTTCTTGAAGTTTTTTGCTTGTAAGAAAGAAGATGAAGAGGAAGAGGAAGAGGAAGAGGAAAAGGAAGAGGAAGAGAGGAAGAGGAAGAAGAAGAAGAGGAGGAGGAGGAGGAAGAGGAAGAGGAAGAGGAAGAAGAAAAAGAAGAAGAAGATGAAGAGGAAGAAGAGGAAGAGGAGGAAGAGGAGGAAGAAGAAGAAAACAAAATGAATAAAAATAATAATAATTAAAATTATATATATTTATGTAAAGAAATGTTAAAAATAAATTTTAAATAAATTAAAATAATAAATGAAACACACTCTCTTATCATGTCAACTTTTAAGGGTATTATAATTTCCGTTTTAAATAGTTCAAAAGGTTATAAGATCCCCACGAAGTATAAATATATAGTTATATTTGAAGTAAAGATTGAGAGGCTTTTAACCATTTTCTCTTTTACATATGAAGTCGCTTATGTTAAATAGCAACTTATTCTCAATGTTGAACGATTCTCAATGCTGAACTTCTTAATGTGAATGTCGATTTAACTAGACCCAATGCCATATATATCGGACATCGAAAAATAAAAAAAGCTACTATACTTTATTAGCTCCCATTTGTTATAAATGTTGGGTTAATTATCTGGGATAGCCTCTTAAATTTAGTGTGATTTTGAAATAAAGACACTTAAATTTAATTATTAAAAAAATAATTTACAATTATTTTTTCTCACACATGAAAAGGATCAATATTTCTGAACTTTAAAAAAGGATCCAAATATATTGCTATCTTAAACATAAAAAATAAATTTAAAATTATTTCTTTCATTTTTCTTTATTACAACAAAAAATATATAGATTATTTATGTAATAATAGTAAAACTATATGTGAGCTATATGACCGAAGATGAGAAATATATCATGCTCTTTTTTTCTAATTAATTTAATGTTGGTGAAATTACAATAAAATTACAACTGAAATGTTACAAGTGAAGAAAAAATAAAAAATAATCACCTTATTCTTCTTTGGCTGAGGCGCAGATATCTCGCTCTCTTTAAGGAGATTCAAGCCCGCTGCAACAAATTATTTAACCGGTCCAGCAACAATCTTCTTGACTTGTCCCCACCAGAATATAACAACCTTTCTCACAAAGAACAACTCAACAACTCTGGACAAGAATTAAGTTCAAAGCTCAAAAAAAGAACACCTCCCTTCAACTAATTAACTCTCTTTTATAATAACTTTTTTGTGAACTCTATGATATCTTGTGTGTCCCAAAACCATGCAAGACCACCTTTATTTATAGTAGAGGAAGTCTTCCATGCAATGACTAGGAAGAATGAATAAGGGGTAGTAAAGATGAAACATTAATGGCTTAGAGGTTACAAGAGTTACATGAGTTACAAGTCATAAAGTGTAGGATAATGGAGAATAAAAAGTGAAAGTTACATGAAACTTATATCCACATTTTATCACCACTAACTATGTGTTAAAGACAACAATGAATGGGAAATAGAATATGAAAAATAAGCCATGCACGTCGAAGCCTTAACAATGACTGTAACTTCACTTTAAGGCAAAAGATTAAATGACAATTGTAACTTAACACTTTAAGACCCTAAATGTTACAAACAGCCAAGAAGAGAAAAAACAACATTATCATAAAAAAAATAAGAAGAAAATTAATATTATAAGTTAAATATTAAAATGCTTAATAACCATCAATATCCCACTCATTTTAATATTAATAAGAGAGTCTACTAGTTGAAGGAAGACTACCATGCATAATGAAGGTGTGCTCTGCATTGAACCCCCACTTAATAAAACAGTAATTTCTACTCCAGAATCGTAGTGGTATCAGACTTGAACTATGACTGCATAGGGAAAATAAAAAATTACTACTTACACATAATAGTTAAGGTGTCGACATGAACTTTATAGCCAGCATGTTACGGCCTTATGCTATCTCGATTTTGATAAGTGTCATTTGAGAATGAGCCTAATTCTCATAGGAAGCGGCCTACCTCCACACTCACATAGGTGAAATCCGTCGAGAGTGCTCCGTAATTTAGCACCCCACTAATACGAGCTACTGATTTTCATTAAGAGTTTTATAAATTCAACCTCACAACCATTACAGGTAAATGCACTCACACCATATGGAGGGATAAAAAATAGTTTATTTTTTTACAACAAGTCATCATGTGATTCATTTTTCCCATTGAACCTGGTTATAGGATCTTCTAGTCCCAGGTTAGGTTTCCTCACATATGACTCAAGATTTAATAGGCTTCAATCCCATCCCCATCGATGTACTCCAAACCTTTTCTCTTGCTAAGGCCTTAGTCAATAAATCTTCAAGATTATCACAAGATTTGAAATAATCAATATTAATGGTATCATTTGTCAAATATGATCTCACATTACTCTGTTTTCTCCTTATAGGTCTGGATTTATCATTGTAATAATGATTTTAAACTCTACCAATAGCAGCGGTGCTATCACAATGAATTAAAATAAGAGGAATTGATTTTTCAAAGTAAGGTATTTGAAATAACAAATCTCTCAACCAATTCGCTTCCTCACTAGCTGAAGCTAAAACAATTAGTTCAGCCTCTATGGTAGAGTTAGAAATAATTATTTGCTTTTTAGACTTTCAACAAATACCACCACCACCCAAAGTAAAAACATAACCAGTAGTGGATAAGGAATCACCTGATAAAGTGTTCCAATCTGCATCACAAAAGTCTTCAAGTACAACAGAATATTTTTTTATAGAACAAACCACAATTTTTTATTTCAATTAAATATCTCATTACTCTCGTTATAGCATGTCAATGTTCATTACCTGGCTTGCTAGTAAACCTGCTAAGTACTCCTACTGCATATGCAATATCAGGCCTAGTGTAATCAATCACATATCTCAAACTTCCAATTATGCTAGCATATTCCTTTTGATTTATATCGTCATTTTCACTTTCAACAGGAAACAAGTGAACACTAGATTCAAATGGAGTTACAACATGCTTGCAATCAAGGAAATTATATTTTTTTAATATTTTCTCAACATAATGTGACTGGTCAAGGAAAATTCCATCACATGTTCTAGTAATTTTTATTGCTAGAATATAATTTGCCTCACCAAGATCTTTCATATCAAAATGGCTTTTAAGAATATTTTTAGTTTCACCAATAACATTCATGTTAGATCCAAAGATCAATAAATCATCAACATATAGGCAAATAATAACATGCGAATTATTTCAAGACTTACGATATATGCACTTATCACACTCATTTGTTTTAAACCCATTATCAATCATGCAGGAATCAATTTTTTCATGCCATTGCTTTGGTGCCTGTTTTAAGCCATATAGAGATTTATTAAGTTTACACACTTTGCTTTCTTGGCCAGCCTCAATAAAATACTCGGGTTGTTCTATGTAAATCTCCTCATTTAGGTCTCCATTTTAAAAAATTATTTTTACAACCATTTGATGAATTTGTAAATAAAAAATTATCGCAATAGCAACTAAAAGTTTAATGGATGTAATTCTAGTTACCAGAGAAAATCTTTCAAAAAATTCTAGGCCTTCTAGTTGTTTAAAACATTTAGCCACTAGCCTAACCTTTATTTATCAAAAGATCCATCCGGTTTCAATTTTTTATGTAAGACTCATTTACATTCAATTGATTTGCAACCCAGTGGTAAATCAACTAGCTTTCAAGTTTTATTGAAAATTAGTGATTCCATTTCATTATTTATAGCCTCTTTTCAGAAAATAGCTTCATGTGAAGACAAAGCTTCTTTTAAAGTGAGTGGGTCATCTCCAACGTTAAAAACATAATAATCATGTAATACCCCGCATTTCTCAAGCTTAACTTAACTCTGAGTTCATGAGTTATCCAATATAAAATTTTTAAAACACTCAGTATTTTTCAGTTTAGAGTTTGCCATTGCGTAGAAAATTGAATTAGCTTTCCAACGATATAAAATTTGCCTAAATTCGATAACCGGGTGAGAAGTTATGGCTATTTTAAGTTTCAGTCGTTAAACACCGTTATTCAGGCCAGTAGGACGTCGTGGAGTATGTCAAAATGGCAATTTCAGTTTTCAGTGAGGTACCACGAGACCGGCACTTCGCACCACAACTTATTTTCACATTTGTCAATTTCTAGTGTACCAACGGGATTCTACTGCGTCACGGTGAACTTTCAGGTCCCAACCAAAGTGGCAATGCGATACCACCGCGTCGCGCCACCATACATTTTCCAGTTGTCAATTTCCAGAGATACGGTACGATAGCACCGCGTCGCATCAGGGGTGAAAATCGAGATTTTTCAGTTAATTCTGAGTCTTAAATCCAAGGGCTTTTAAGCTTTTCCTTCACCCAGTCAGCCTAAACACGTAATTAAGCCCTAAAGGAGCACAAATTGCTCATTATTTCACTATTTCTCAAGAAACAAAGCATTCACTCTCAAAGGGCTAAACCATAACTTCAAGAAACCAAGAGCAATCTCAAAGGATTCACCAAGAACTTCAAGAAACTCACAAATTAAGGTATGTTAGGTGTTCATCTATGAGTCCCTTTCACCTATAGAGTCCAAGAATCCATTTTTAAAACTTCAAGATTTATGATTTCCATGCTTGGAACTGGATGTATTCGTGGTCATGATAGTAATTGGGATCCAATGCATGTTTAATTAAAAGTTTCCATGAAATTAAGATAGTTATGTCGTGAATTATGTGAATTTCACGCTTAACCCTTGAATTTGAAATTGAATATTGTATTCATGATTACATGTGTTGACCATCATCATGTGAAATACTCTATGCTCCCCAAGTGTTTGCTAAAATGCCTATGTGAAGTAGATAGTGGAATCTTGACATGTCATTATATGGTCCTAATCATGTACAAGCTTATGCCTTACAAGTGTTTGATGAAATGCCTTTATGAATGAATTATGGACAAGTGTACATTGTTGTGTATCTCAAGATCATGTTATGCTTTATTTTTCATGCTATCGAGTCGTGGAGGTATTTAATACCCAATAATTTAGCTGTTTTCCTAGAGACAGTGTCAGTTATAGAATCTCAGTTATGTCACGATCAGTAGTACTCTCAGTCAGTTACAAAACTTAATAGAACTCAGTCAATTATAGAACTCAGGAAAACTTAGTAAACTCAGTATTCAGTTCAGTATAATCAGTTCAGTGTCTTTTAGTTGGGAGTAGGATTCAACACCGACTGAGCTCAAGGATGGGGACTCACCTGCTAGTAGAGGGTGTGATCCTTAGAAGCAATCCTTGCATTCCAGAACTACGTAGCCAGCGTAGGTTGAGACATCAAACCTGTCAGTTGAGGGTTGATGAGGTGCTTTAACTTGACAGATGAGGGTTCCACCATTCTCATTAGATTACCTACCAGATGAGGGTAACTCTTCAGTGTCTTTACCCGTGGCACGGTACCGACACCCTTCCAACTGGGGTCACAGGTTAGACCCTAAGTCAGTTATCTTATTTGGAGTATGTCGGTTAGATGATTACCTTCCATAGTCTCAGTTTCAGTCTTCAGAATAGAACTCAGTTCAGTTCTACAAAATCAGGACTGTCAGATGTAGTCAACCAGTATCAGTAACTTCAGACATCAGTAACTCAGTATCAGAACTCATAACTTAGCTTCAAATAAGCTTAGTCACAGTACTTATTTATATACACAGTAGTGCATACTCAGTATTTATAGTAGTATCAGTTATCCATGTACTCTCATGTTCAGTTACTCTATATCATATAGTTAGTTATTGTTCATGTATATGAACCCTTGCATTCAGCCTTACCTGATCTAGCATACCAGTACATTCAACGTACTGATGCATACTCTTTTTTTGCGCTATGATGTCTCATATCATAGGTTGGGACGCTCAAGTTCCCGACCGTTCATAGATAGATTCAGATTCAGCCAGCAATGTTAGAGTAGTAGTGAGTCCTTATCTATTAAGGATATTTTATTATTTCAGTTTCTCAGTAGATACAGTATTTCAGTAGATGGAGTTAGTTGAGGGATAGTCCCATCAACTCTACTTACAGGCAACTTCAGATTAGAGGCTTTTCAGACTAGACTTTTCGACAATATTTAGTTTTCCAGATTGTTATTTCAGTTAATACACTCTATCAGTATTTATAGATTTTAAACCTTATGGTATTTCAGCCTATTTTTCCGCATTCAGTACAATATCATGTTTCTGTGCTCATATTAGATATCAGTCATAGGTTTGCTTGTGGTCCTTCAGGGTCGTAAGCACTATGTAGCGTTCGGGGTACAGACTCGGGGCATTACAAACTTGGTATCAAAGCCTAAGGTTCAATAGAGTCCTAGAAAGTCTGAAAGACGAATCTAGTAGAGTCTTGTACATGGGTGTGTAGCGCGCCACACTTATGAACAGTAGGCTATGAGATATTTTAGGAAAAGTTTTCCTTTTTTCAGTATTCATATCGTGCGAGTGAGCATGACCTCAAGTTAAAATCTCAGTCTAATCTATTTTCTCCTTTTTGTTTACAGAACATGCCTTCCAAAAATACTAACAAAAGGAGAACCGGAAATCAGTCAGCACCTCAGCCCGTTCAGGAAGATCCCGTCGATGAGCATGTCTCCCATGCAAAATTTAGAGCTTCATTTACTACTCTAGCCAATTTTGCAGCAGCTCAGAATGAATGACCAGCTGCTGTTTCGGTCAATCCAGTGGCCAATACTGCTGCAGCCAGGATTCGGGACTTCACCCGAATGAATCCTACCCTATTCTCAGGATCTAAACCAGAAAAGGATCCACAAGAGTTCCTCGATCAGTTTTAAAAAGTCACAAATATTATGGGAGTGACTTCTAGTGAGAGTGCTGAGTTAGATGCCTATCAGCTACACGATGTAGCTCATACATGGTTTAAGTAGTGGAAGGTAGACAGGGGCACAGGCGCAGAGCCCTTAGAGTAGGAAGAGTTTGCTACTGCTTTCCTAGATAGATTCTTTCCCTTAGAGTTGAGAGAAGCCAAGGTGTTAGAGTTCATCAACCTTTGGCAAGGCAGTATGAGCGTGAAAGAGTATTCCCTTAAGTTTACTCAGTTAGCCAGGTATGCTCTCCATGTAGTAGCAGACAGTAGGTCCAGAATGAGCAAGTTTGTATCTGGGGTGTCAGATAGTGTGGTTAAGAAGTGCAGAACAATGATGTTGATTAAGGAGATGTACATATCCAGGATCATGGTCCATGCTTAGCAGATAGAAAAGGCTAAGAATAGAGAGAAAGAGAGAGGCAAAATAAGAGAGCTAGAATAGGTAGCTTCAATTTTAATCAGCCTAAGTCAGAGGTCGGTAACCGTTCCTATTTTCGTCTAAAATCTTTAGTTCCAGCTCCGTTCTCAGACAGTGCTCTAGTACCTAAGTTCAGAAATGGTAATCAAGATAGAGCGCCAGGCTCTAAGTCTCAGGGTAGTGTCAGCAGTGCTCAAATAAATCCTCTATGTCAGCAATGTGGCAAGAACCACAAGGGTGTCTTCAGAGCTGGCAGTGATATTTGTTTTGGATGTGGCAATCCAGGCCACAAAGTTAGATATTGTCCTCAGTCAGGTTCTCAAGGTCAGTATAACCATCCCCCAACTCAGCTCAGTTATCCGAATTAGCAGGGTGCCTCTTTCAGTGCCACCAGTGGGCAGCACCCAAATAGGCTTTATGCACTTCAGTCTAGACAAGATCAGGAAAATTATCCTAATGTGGTCACTGTAAATTACATATCTTCCATTTACATATTTATGCCTTGTTAGATCCAGGGGCTTCTTTATCTTTTGTATCTCCTTATATAGCCGTTAACTTCGAATTCTATCTAGAAATCCTGGTAGAGCCTTTCTCAGTTTCTACCCCAGTGGGTAAATTTATCATAGCCCGATGGGTATACATGAAATCTCTGGTTATGATATCTCAGAAAGTTACTTCAGCAGACCTTATAGAGCTAGAGATGGCAGCTTTTGATGTCATTCTCAACATAGATTGACTCCACTCATGTTATGCCTCAGTTGATTGTAGAAAAAGAATAGTTTATTTTCAGTTTCCAAATGAACCAGTCCTTGAATGGAGAGGTAGTACTATAGCGCTTAAGGATCAGTTGATTTTATACCTTAGAGCGAGAAAAATGATATCCAAGGGATGTGTCTACCATCTTGTGCGAGTCAAAGACTCTAACTTAGAAACTCCAACTCTTGAGTCAGTTCCAGTAGTAAATGAATTCTCAGATGTGTTTCTCAAAGATCTTCCTGGAGTTTCTCCCATTAGGGAAATAGACTTTGGAATAGACCTTCTTCCAGATACTCAGTGCATATCTATTTCTCCATACAGAATGGCTCCAGTAGAACTCTGAGAGTTAAATGAACAGTTAAAGGATCTCCTAGATAAGAGATTCATCAGGCCCAGTGTTCCCCGTGGGGCGCACCAGTTCTACTCGTGCGCAAGAAAGATGATTCTCGTAGAATGTGTATAGACTACCGTCAGTTGAACAAAGTCACAGTCAGGAACAAATGCCGACTTCCCAGACTCGATGACTTGTTTGACCAACTTAAAGATGATAGTTACTTTTCTAAGATAAACCTCAGATCAGGCTATTATCATCTCAGAGTCAGAGAATGTGACATTCCAAAAACATCTTTTAGAACCCGGTATGGTCACTTCAAGTTTCTAGTCATGTTATTTGGTTTTGCTAATGCCCCAGCAGCTTTCATGGACTTAATGAACCACATGTTCAAGCAGTACTTAGACGTGTTCGTTATAGTCTTCATCGATGACATTTTTGTCTATTCTCATAGCAAGATCTTCATCGATTACGTTGCCAGGGTCAGCTATGTGTGCCAGGTGTAGACGACTTGAGGCAACGATTTCTTGCTGAAGTGCATGGTGCGCATTACTCTATTCATCTAGGATCCACTAAGATGTATCGTATTTGCAGGAGATTTATTGGTGGAGTGGGATTAGGAAGGATATTGTAGAATTTGTAGCTAAATGATCTACATTTCAGCAAGTTAAGATTGAGCACCAAAAACCTAGTGGGTCAATGCAAGAGTTCAGTATTCCCACATGGAAATGAAAAGAAGTGAGCACAGACTTTGTGACGAGTTTTCCTTGTACTCATCATCAACATGATTATATATGTGTTAACGTAGATAGGATGACCAAATAAGCTCATTTCTTGCCAATTCATACTTCCTATTCAGCCGAGGACTACGCCAAACACTATATCAAAGAGTTGGTCAGGTTACACGGAGTCCCAGTATCCATCATCTCAGATAGAGGTACCCAGTTCACCTCTTATTTCTGAAAAGCATTCCAAAAGGGTCTTGGTACCCAAGTTCATCTCAGTATAGCCTTCCACCCTCAGACAGATGGTCAAGTAGAAAGGACCATTCAGACTTTAGAAGATATGCTAAGAGCATGTGTTGTTGATTTTAAGGGTAGTTGGTATGACCACTTGCCTTTGGTCGAGTTCACATACAATAATACCTATCATTCCAGTATTCAGATGGCTTCATTTGAGGTTCTCTACGGTAAGAGATGTAGATCTCTAATTGGTTGGTTCGAGGTAGGTTAGGCCGCAGTAGTAGGGCCTGACCTAGTGTTTGATGCCTTAGAGAAGGTAAAGTTGATCAGAGAAAAGCTTAGGGCTGCCCAGAGCCAACAAAAATCGTATCCAGATGTGCGGAGAAAGGATCTCGAGTTTAAGATCGATGATATTATGTTCTTAAAAATCTCTCCCATTAAGGGGTAAAGAGGTTCGGCAAGAAGGGAAAGGTAAGTCCCCGATATGTCGGTCCTTACAGAATTCTCAGTCATTTTGGAAAGGTATCTTATGAGCTTGAGTTGCATTCAGATCTATCTTCAGTGCACCCAGTATTCCACATCTCCTTGTTAAAGAAATTTATTGGTGACCTAGCAGTCATAGTCCTCTTAGAGGACATGAATATTCAGAATGATCTCTCTTTCAAAGAGGTTCCAATCCATATCCTTGATCATTAGATTCACAGACTGAGGAACAAAGAAGTTCCCTTAGTCAAAGTTCTTTGGAAAAATCAATATATTGAGGGAACTACTTAGGAAGAAGATATGCAGAACAAGTACACTCACCTTTTCTCTGCAAACTCAGATTTAGCTTAAAGTAACAGTCTTTCTTAGCTTTACTCAGTTTCATGTTCAGATATAATTATAAACTTGGTATCCATTACCGTTGCATTTTCAATCATGCATTCATGAATTAGTTCAGTCATGTACTCATGCACCAGATATGCATGTTCAGAATGAAAACCCAACTTATCAATAGCTTCAGTCAATTATTCCATGCATCAGATATGCATGTTCAGTGTGTAAACTTAGTCTATCAGTGTCTCAGCTTAATCAGTCTCATTTGAGAATGAATGTTCCCAAGAGGGAGATATTATAATACCCTAGATTTCTCAAGCTTAACTTAACTCCCAGTTCATGAGTTATCCGATATAAAATTTTTGAAACACTCAGTATTTTTCAGTTTAGAATCATCCATTGCATAGGAAATTGAATTATCTTTCCAACGATATAAAATTTGCCTAAATCCTATAACCGGGTAAGAAGTTATGGCTATTTTAAGTTTTAGTCGTTAAACACCATTATTTAGGCCAGTAGCGCGTCATGGAGTATGTAAAAATGGCAATTGTCAGTTTTCAGTGATGTACCGCGATACCAACATGTTGTGCCACAACTTATTTTAACATTTATCAATTTCCAGTATACCAACGCGATTCTACCGCGTCACGGTGAACTTCCAGGTCCTAACCAAAGTGGCAACGCGATATCACCACGTTGCGCCACCGTGCATTTTCCCAGTTGTCAATTTCCATAGATACGGCGCGACAGCGCCGCGTCGTGCCAGGGGTAAAAATTAGGATTTTTCAGTTAATTCTGAGTTTTAAATCCAAGGGCTTTTATGTACTTTTCCTTCACCCCAGTTAGCCTAAACACGTAACTAAGCCCTAAAGGAGCACAAATTGCTCATTATTTCACTATTTTGTCAAGAAATAAAACATTCTCTCTCAAAGGGCCAAACCTTAGCTTCAAGAAACCAAGAGCAATCTCAAAGGATTCACCAAGAAGTTCAAGAAACTCACAAATTAAGGTATGTTAGGTGTTCATCTATGGGTCCCTTTCACCTATAGAGTCCATGAATCCATTTTTAAAACTTCAAGATTTATGATTTCCATGCTTGGAATTGAATGTTTTCATGGTCATGATAGTAATTGGGATCCAATGCATGTTTAATTAAAAATTTCTATGAAATTAAGATAGTTATGTGGTGAATTATGTGAATTGCATACTTAACCCTTGAATTTGAAATTGAATGTTGTAGTCATGATTACATATGTTGACCATCATCATGTGAAATACTCCAATCTCCCCAAGTGTTTGCTAAAATGTCTATGTGAAGTAGAAAGTGGAATCTTGACATGTCATTATGTGGTCCCAATCATGTACAAGCTTATGCCTTACAAGTGTTTGATGAAATGCCTTTATGAATGAATTATGGACAAGTGTACATTGTTGTGTCTCTCAAGATCATGTTATGCTTTATTTTTTATGCTATTGAGTCGTGGGGGTATTTAATACCCGGTAATTTAGCTGTTTACCTAGAGCTAGTGCCAGTTACAGAATGTCAGTCATGTCACGATCAGTAGTACACTCAGTCAGTTACAAAACTCAGTAGAACTCAGTCAGTTTCAAAACTCAGGAAAACTTAGTAAACTCAAGATTCAGTCCAGTTCAGTTTCTTTTAGTTGGGAGTAGGATTTAACACCGAGTGAGCACAAGGATGGGGACTCACCTGCTAGTAGAGGGTTTGATCCTTAGAAGCAATCCTTACATTCTAAAACTACGTAGCCAGCGTAGGTTGAGACATCAAACCTTCTAGTTGAGGGTTGATGAGGTGTTTTAACCTGACAGATGAGGGTTCCACCTTACTCATTAGAGTACCTACCAGATGAGGGTAACTCTTCTGTGTCTTTACCCGTGGTACGGTACTGACACCCTTCCAACTGGGGTCACAGGTTGGACCCCAACTCAATTATCTTATTTGGCGCATGTCGGTTAGATGATTACCTGCCATAGTCTCAGTTTCAGTCTTCAGAATAGAACTCAGTTCAATTCTACAGAATCAGGACTATCAGATACAGTCAACCAGTATCAGTAACTTCAGAAATCAGTTACTCAGTATTAGAACTCAGAACTTAGCTTCAGATAAGCTTAGTCACAGTATTTATTTATATGCACAGTAGTGCATACTTAGTTTTTACAGCAGAATCAGTTATCCATGTACTCTCATGTTTAGTTACTCTATATCATATAGTTAGTTATTGTTCATGCATATGAACCCTTGCATTCAGAGTTACCTCATCTAGCATACCGGTACATTCCATGTACTGACGCATACTCTTTCTTTACGCTATGATGTCTCATATCATAGGTTCGGACGCTCAGGTTCCCGACCGTGCACAGATAGATTCAGATTTAGCCAGCAGTGTCAGAGTAGTAGTGAGTTCTTATCTAAACTGCTCATGATTTCCACATAACGATCATTTACGTTACTCAAACGAGCATGCCAAAAATTAGTAGATGAAATCATATAAATAGAAATAGCCGTTTTATTCATTTCAATATTTAACTTGAACATACCATCACATGCATACCCTTTCCCCACAAAAACATTATTTTTTAAATTACATATTGATCAAATTCAATAATCTGTTTGAAGCCTGCTTTATTAAGAAAAAAATTAGACATCAAATTTTTTCTCATATAAGGAGTATAAAGTACATCTTTTAATATCAATACCCTTCCCAGAAGTAAAACTCAATTCGACATCTCTCATTCCAGGTACTTGAGTTGTGTGTGAATCTCCAAGCATGATGGTTTTGGGCTCCTCAAAATTAGTATATTTTCTAAAAAAGTCTTTGTCATAACAGACATGACGATTTGCACCAGAGTCAACACACCATCCATCAACATTCTCCACCATATTTATGTCTATTATCACAGCTATAAATAATTCTTCGATAATATTTGCCTGAGGTTTAGGCCCACGTTTTTTAAATCTACAAAATCGAGAAATATGCCCATTTTTTCCACAGACAAAGCACAGTCCTTTTTCTTGTACATGTTGATTTTTTTCTTGGTTGTTTCCACCATTATTGTCCCTGGGATATCTACCATCATTTTTCTTGAATTTTTCCTTCTAAAGCTTCAAAGTAGTATTTTTGTTAGTTTCATGGGTAGCATTATTTGAAGAAGTTAAATTTATATTCGGTGTGATGTTGTTCTCTTCTGTTTGCAAAAGTGTATCTTGGCCCCTTGCTTCTTATTCCATGCAGATTCTCATTATCAAAGTTTCAAGAGAAGTTTTCCTTTTCCTTGTGGCGTATAGTTTTTTGAAATTCCTTCTCCAAAGGTGGAAATTTATGGATTATGCCACAAACAATAAGGTTATATCCAATTTTGACTTCCTCGAACCTCAACTCTCCAACAATCATTATGAAATCTTGAGTTTGGTCTACCACAGATTTGATGTCCACCATTTGGAAATGAATAAATCTGCTAGCCAAATTTTTTTTCGCTCCCGCCTCCTTAGTGTCATATTTACTCTGCAATTCTTTCCAAATTTTCTTTGCACTAGAGTAGGTTCTATCATAATAATCATAAAAATTATTGGATAGACAATTAAGAAGAAAATACCAACACTTGTAGGAGTCATCATCATATTTTTTAACTTTCTCCTGAAGAGAGATCATTTCATCATTGGTCATGGAAGAGTTATCTACTTTGTTTGGGTTTTTCTCAGTTAACACATAAGAAACATTGAGAAGACTTAAGTAGAAAAGTACTTAACCCTTCCACCTCTTGAAGTGAGTACCGTTGAACTAGAATGGCTTGTTGAGATCTTCCATCTTGACATCCACGGATTTTTCAGTTGTTGCCATTGAATCTCCTTAAAATTGTTGGTGAATTTACAATAAAATTACAACTGAAATGTTACAAGTAAAGAAAAAATAAAAAATAATCTTCTCCTTTTTCTTTGGTTGAGGCACGGATATCTCACTCTCTTAAGTAGATTCAAGCCCACTACAACAAGTTGTTTCACCGGTCTAACAGTAATCTTCTTGACTTGTTCCCTCTAGGATACAACAGTCTTTCTCACAAAGAACAACTCAACAACTCTAGACAAGACCATGCAAGACCACCTCTATTTATAGGAGAGGAAGTCTTCCATGCTATGAATAGGAAGAATGAATAAGGGGTAGTAAAGATGGAATATCAATGGCTTAGAGTTTACAAGAGTGATATTCTTGTAGGATATGAGTTACAAGTCATAAATTGTAGGATAATGGAGAATAAAGAGTGAAAGTTACATGAAACTTATATCCACATTTTACCACCACTAACTATGTGTTAAAGACAACAATGAATGGGAACTATAAGCTATAAAATAAGCCATGCACGTCCAAGCCTTAACAAAGGCAGTAACTTCACTTTAAGGCAAAAGATTAAATGACAATTGTAACTTAACACTTTAAGACCCTAAATGTTATAAACTGCCAAGAAGAGAAAAACGACCATTATCATAAAAACATAAGAAACAAATTAATATTATAAGTTAAATATTAAAATGCTTAGTAACCATCATTTAATTATGCATAAGGGAAGAATTCATGCAAATGGAGAGCATGCGCGTATAGATGCAAAGGGTGTTTAAGATGAATATGGGCATGCTCCTAATGTCCGCCGGCTGGCGTCTCCATAAAGAAAGTGATTATAAGAAAAATCAAGTGAGATGTGTTAGTATTTTGAATTTGATGATTTTCAACAAGAGTTTACGGAATCTGGTCCTTGTTGTGCTTATTCAAGAGTGAAACTTCGTGTAGTTATAAATTACACTGTCTGATTTGGTTGATAGTGTTTTAGCAATGTTGTGATAGGTGTATTGGCACCAAATATAATAGAATGTTGTTAATATTTTGCTCTCTAGTATAAAAGCAAAATTTTCCAAGAGCAAAATCTATTTTTTTTTGTCAAAAAGTTCTCTCAAAAAGCAAAAGCCCTTTTCAGTAGATTATTGCTCACTCTAAACAAAGGACCTAATAGAGGATCAATTTAGACCTTGTTGTTTTCTAGTATGGTCGTATAAGGTCCTATTTGGCCATGAAAATCATAATTTTTTGGAGTTGGAGTTGGAGTTGAAGTTGGATTCAGAGTTATGTTTGACCATGAATATAAATTAAGTTGTTTTTGAAATTTTGTGAGATAAGCATGAGCGAAAAAAGTAAAAACTAGTAAAACTTATTTTTACTTTTTCAAATATAATTTTGAAATTGTATTTGAAATTCTCATGGCCAAATATATACTGGTTTCGGATTTTTCACTAAAGTATTTTCGGAAAAAAGTAAAAACTTTTCATGGCCAAATGACTACTAGGTATTCGTCTTGTCTATATCCTAGGTTGAGTCGTTTGAACTACAGTTAGTTATAATTGCAACCTTAGTTTTGCCAATTTTTATTCATCATGCTTTATGTTATTTTGACTAGAGTTATCTAGGAGTGTTGACAAAAGTTAATTGATGTGTGCATGTGATAGAGTTGATGCATCAATCTTTTAATAGAGTTACTATAAGGAGATAGGATTAAGAGTACAATTTTGGTGATTATTGGAGTCTGTAATCACACCGTTGGCTTGAGGTCAGTGGAGTTTGCTGGAAATTATGTGAGATTGATCGTGATTTTTTCTTCCTTTAGTAAGGAGATTTTCACGTAAATATTGAGTGTTCCTTACTTTACTTAGCGTTTATCTTAATTATGTTACTATTCTAGTGCCTAAAGGACATGTACTGGTGATGGACTTATATAAGCCAACAATTAATATCAGATAGAGTAATCTGTAATTGGTTAACACCTAGAGAGGACCCTGAGTTGATAGCTGCTCTACCCAATTTAGAGGAAGGTTAGTCGACCACCAAACCTCCCTACTTCAATGGTCAATACTATGATTGGTGAAAGATTC
Source organism: Capsicum pubescens (assembly GCA_030864215.1). Lineage (NCBI taxonomy): Eukaryota > Viridiplantae > Streptophyta > Magnoliopsida > Solanales > Solanaceae > Capsicum > Capsicum pubescens. The sequence goes on along the minus strand of CM061540.1, from coordinate 281,257,695 downwards.
GAATATATGACATCATAATGGTGAAAATAAATTGTGGGATATTATCTATAATGGACCTCACATTCCTCTGAAGAAGGGCAAGAAAGGAAATGTCACAAAACTAGTCCCCAAGATTTGAAAGGAGTATGATGAAGATGATCAAAAAAAGCTTGAAAAAAGCTACAAAGAAAAGAAATTATTGATTTGTGAAATAGGTTCGAATGAGTACAATAAAATTTGAACATGTGAATCAACAAAAAAGAATTGAAATTGTTTGAAGACTGCTCATGAGGGAACAAGTCAAGTCAAAGAATCTAAAGTGGACATGCTCACTACTCAATATGAAGCCCCCACTACTAAAGAAAGTGAGACTACTCAAGAAATGAACACCAGGTTCACCGCCATAACAAATGAATTGCACTGTCTTGAAAAAGTTATTTCATCCAATAAATAAGTGAGAAAAAATACTTGGTATTCAACCTAAGTTATGCGAAAGCAAGGTCAAATGCTATCTCAAATTCTTGAGATCTCAAAATTCTTATAATGAATGAATTTTTTGTCAATCTAAAGACATATGAATAAAAAAATAACAAGTTAGAATAAAAAGGAGCCTAAAAAGGAGAAATGTCTAGCTCTTAAAATCTTAAAATTTGACTCTAGTGAAAATGATGAGGATGTTGCTTACTTAGCTCAAATATTCATAAGAGCTATGAAGAGAAATAGTGGATTTCAGAAAAGGAAAAATATTAGCAGGTTATCAGGAGAAAGTGATTATTGCCACAAATATAATAAATCTGATCACTTCATCAATAATTGCTCATTACACAAGATGAAATATAAAGATTATATGATGGTAGGAAAAGACAAAGTCAATAAGAAGGATTGGGTCCTATATAATTCTACGAGAAGAGTTGCAACTGATTATGTAGATAAGCAAGCTTTGGCTTTTAGGGGGAACTCATTCAGTGAATCAGAAAAGTTAGAACACCCTAAAGATGCTTCTATACTGATTGTGGAAAAGAATTACATCATTTTTAACTCTCCTATTTCTCTCATGAAAAGTCAAATGAAGATGAAAATGATGAGATAACCCTACTTGACATTAAGCAAAACCTCCATGACTATTCTTTGAAGAAACTAAAAGAGCTAGCAAATGTTTTGATTGATTCTTTATGTGAGCTCACTAATAAGAAAGATTTTCTTGAGGAGAGTGTAAAAAATCTTGAAAATGAAAAATTTGCTTTAACCATTCAAATTTCTAATTTGGGAGAAAGTTTCAAGAATTGAACTCTAAAAATATTGAAATAAAAAAAAGATGAGAAAATTTCCAGAGTCTGTTTCAATGGAAAACCTTGAGGCTAACAATCTTCAAATTGAACTTGAAGAAAAGTTGAACAAATTTCAAGAGCATTTTGCAGCCTCTCTTGAGAAAAATACTGAGCTAGAGCGGGACCTGATCTGTATAAAAAAAGATCTTAACAAATCTCTTAAATGAATTGCTTTATTTCAGCTTTTACCCAATCTAGCTAGTCAAAGATATAACAACGACAAAGGTTTAGATTATCAACATGTTAATCCCATTTATAATTTCTACAACAAATATGTGTCTGTATCTAACAACTTATTGTGTACTCACTGTAGAAGAAATGATCATCTAGAAAGGTATAATCAAGTCAAGTTAAGGGATGAAATAAGTCTCAAATTATGTCCAATAGGAGCAGTTACCTAAAAAGGGACCTGTCTTTGTTCAAAATCCAAGAAAGCCTGATTGTCTGTCTGAAAAAAAAAGGTTTTGATTACTCTTTTATGCCTCTTTTGCAAACTCACACTTAAATGGGTTTCTAAACCTAATAAAGGATCCTTATCTCCAACTGGGAATAAGAGAAAACACTCATAGCTGATTCATGCATAGTGGATATTCCAAGCATATGACTGAAATAACTGATTGTTTTCTCTCACTCAAGGCACTTCAAGGTGGATGTGTCTCAATTAGAGATGAAAAGAAAGAATATATTCTAGGTGTTGAAAAAATTGAAAAATCACTTAATCATGATATTGAAAATGTGTATTATATGAGTGTGTTAAAGTATAGCCTACTTAGTGTCTCTCAAATCTGTGATATGGACAATGAAGTTAAATTCATGTCTGATTGGTGCACTTTCACTAGTATTCAATCTGGTGAAATCATTCACAGAGCCAAAACATGCAAGAACATATATGTTGCTGATCTGAATTCAATTTCAAAAAGTGATCTCACTTGTATAAGTGCTCAATGTGGAAATGTTGACTTATGAAATAGAAGAATTGGCTATGTTAGCTCCTCACTTCTTAATAAGATGGTCTCCAAGGACCTGATCTATGGTGTTTTTAACTTGCATTTATAAAACATCAAGGTATGTGATGCACGTGTCAAAGAAAAACAATTCAGGTCCTTATTCAAGCAGATTAAACAAATTTGTACCATCAGGCCTCTTGAACTACTTCACATGGACTTATGTGGACTTATAAAGGTTCAAAGTAAAAGAGGAAAGAAATATATCTTGGTCAATGTGGATGATTTTTTATGTATATTTGGACCATGTTTATGAGATTCAAAGATGAAACTTTTGAAGTGTTGGTAATTTTTGCCAAGCAAATACAAGTGAAGTTGGATAACAAAATGGCAAGGATTAGATCTTATCATAAAACAGAATTTAAAAATGCAAGAGTTGAGGAATTCTGAGCAGAAAATGAAATAATTCATAATCTTTCCACTACCAAATCACCTTAACAAAATGAAATTATTGAAAGGAATAACAGGATCTTGATTAATATTGCTAGAATTCTGCTGATTGATGGTGGTCGCCCTAAGAGCTTCTAGGTTGAAGCAGTAAATAATTTATGCTATGTCATAAACAGATGTCTTATCAGGTTTATTCTCAATAAGACTCCCTATGAATTATTTTTCAACAGAATGCCCTAATGTGCTATAGAAATATATCACTTTCGGTGCTTAAAACTATGAAAATTTGTAAGTTTCTGAGGTTGTTTTATTAGATATGATGTGATTTGGGTATGTTTTGTAGGAAATCATATTTGAATGCTAAGTTCATGAAAAAGATGAAAAAGGTAGTTTTGGCTACTTATTGGAGCAATTATGAATATTTGAGACACTTTCCAGCTTGTTCGTGATCAAAGCATGTGCGGGAATTGAAGAAGAGCTGAAAAATGACTCCTGGCACTTGCTAAGTCAATATGCAGACCACATGTAGTTCATGTGGACCGCATGTGGGAAAAGTAAGTGCTAGAAGTCCAAAATCCTGAGAGCTAACTTGCAGGAAATTTTGGTCTGGCACTTGCAATTACCACTTGCGCCCTCTCTGTTGGCCGCAAGTACCACCTGCACCCAATGATATGGTGCAAGTAGGGACTATGAGTGGCCACCGACTCTTTTTTTCTCCAAATTCATTCGGACTTTGATTTTCGGGTTTCCTCATGTACTATAAGTACCCTTTATGTATTTTTAGTAGAAGTAACACACTTTTGATATTCACAAATATATTATTATTCCAAGATTAATTTTTGATCTTGGGATTCTCTTATATTAACTTCACTTGATTAATTTAGTTGTGGTTTTGGGTTTTTTACTTCTTATTATTGTTATTTCATCTATGCTTTCGATCATGAATGTTTTTGATTACTTCATAAGTATGAGAGGCTAAAAACCCATAGCTAGGGTTGTGAAAACCCTGAAGGATTGATGAAGTAGGTGAAATGCTAGTGTTGTTCTGAACTGATACCCATGCATGCATTGTTTTATCTTCACTTTAACAGTTATTTTAGCGATGAACAACATTAAGATCCCACCTAGATTATTGATACTTACTTCAAAAGAGGAGTAGTGACTAGAAAAACATAATTACAATAGTAATTTGAAGTTTAACTATCAATCCATGCTACTAGGTATTATCTAAGTAAGATGGTTAACTACCGTCTAATAACTAGGGACTGAAAAGGTAATAGTTAATTGGGATTAAGATAAGGGTTAGTAAGGCGACATCCTGAGACTCAAATGGTAAAGGAAGAAATCTATTTGCTCGAATAAAAGATTGTAGACGGTACATAACTTATTAGATTTTGCATGCAAGATATCGGGTTGGTTAAACAAATCACGATAAGCCTACAGAGTTGAGAAACCAGGGGGAACACAATCCAACTATTCAACAATAGTGATTAGAATCGAAGTTGATATTTGATCCTTAGTCGATATTGCTATTCAAATCTCCTTGTAACGCCCCAAGTTTGTACCCCGGATGCTACACGGTGCTCATAATCCCGAGGGACCACAAGCTAACCCAGACACAAACTTACTCATCCTAGACCTGCTATCTTCCTCCACATGAGGAGCATATCTAGCTAATTCACTAAACTTGAGAGAATACTCTTTCACTGTCATGTTACCCTACTTCAGATTAATAAATTCTAGAACCTTCGCTTCCCTTAACTCCAACAGAAAGAACCTATCCAGAAAAGCAGTGGCAAATTTCTCCCACTCTATGGGCCCTGCTTCTGCGGCCCTTTCTGCTTTCCACTGTTTAAACTATGAGTGAGCCACATCTTGCAACTGGTATGCGACAAACTCAACACTTTCGATAATAGTCAACCCCATAATATCTGTAACTTTCTGCACCTGATCATGAAATTCTTGAGGGTCCTCATCTTACGTAGACCATGTAAAAGATGGAGGGTTCATTCGGGTGAGGTCCCGAATCCTGACTGCAATAGTATTGGCCACTGGGTTGATTGGGACGACATCTGTGCGTTCATTCTGGGCTGCCACAAAATAAGCAAGGGTGGTGAAAGCTACCCTGAATTCAACATAGAAGACGTATTCTTCTAGGGGATCTGGATGAACGGGCTGAGGTGTTGGATGGTTTCCTGTTCCTCTTTCCTTACTCGTCTCTGGAGGCATATTCTGTAAATGGAAGAGAAACTTGGATTAGACAGAGAGTTTTACTTGAGTTTGTGCTCACCCACATGAATTAATTACTTAAAGAAGGAAAACTTTTCCTAAAACATCTAATAGACTCCTGTCCATAAGTGTGGCGTGCTACACACCCATGCACAAGACTCTGACAGGGTGGCACAAGACTTCTGTCCAACTTGTAACTCCAGTTGGAAGGGTGTCAGTACCATGCCACGGGTAAAGACAATCTGAGTCACCCTCCTCTGGCAGGTACTCTGAATGAGAACGGTGGTACCCTCAACTGGCAGGTAGGATACCTCATCAATCCTCAACTTGCAGGATGATGTCTCAACCTACACTAGCTACGCAGTTCTAGAACATAAGGACTGCTTTTAAGGATCACACCCTCTGCTGGCAGGTGAGTCCCCATCCTTGGGTTCACTCGGTGCAGAATCCTACTCCCAACTGAATAGACACTGGACTGAATTTTAAACTACGCTAGGCTGGACTGATCTGTTACTGATTCATACTGTCTGACTGAACTGAACTGAGTTCTCTCTATTCCGCTAACTGACAGAATACTACTGAATTTTGTTAACTGACTGAACTCTACTGGGTTCTGAACTGATTACTAAACTACTGATCATGATACCACCGAATCTATTCTATAGCTACTATAGCTCTAGGTAAACAACTAGATTTTTGGGTATTAAATACCCCCAGGACATGATAGCATAGACTATAAGACATAACACAATCTTGACACATGATAACTAATTACTTGATCACCATTCATTCATTGAAGCTTTTTGACAAACATTTGCATAAAATGAACTTGTATACATGCTAATATGATGGGACTTAACTATTCAACTCATATGAACAATCCACCAAACACTTGGAGGGCATAGTATACGCACACAATACTAAACAACATGGGGGCATTACAATTTCAAATACCAAATTCATAATTCAAAGGTTTTAACATAAATTCTCATGATGCAAACATATATAATAAACAATTTCATACAAATCTTGCAACTAATCATGGATTAGAAACTCTATTAACATGGAAATCGTGAAAATATTCAAACTCAACCAGGAAATTCATCAAATTCATGTACTTGTAGTTAAAAGGGTTTCTTGAACTCCAAGGGTGGAGGGAAACCCTTTGATAAACACTTGACATACCTTAATGTCTGAATTCTTTGAGATTGGTGGTGTAATCCTTGGGATTTGAATCTTGGGTTGATAGCCCTAGGGTTTGTTCTTGAATGATTTTGAGAGAAAAGAGTCTAATTTGCTTTGTGAGGGCTGAATTTCATGTTTTAGGGGCTAATTCGAAATGGGGAAATGTCCAAATACCCCTCTGGATGTTGTTTTAATTACTGAAAAAAATTCCCAGCTATGTGCAGACCGATGCATCACGTTGATGGGGTCGATGCTATGGCTGCAGTACCGCGCCGCGGTGGCTCACTGGAATTTACACTGGGAGCTGGGGAAAAATTTTCATCGATGCGATGGGCGATGCAGCAGGTTGAGATCGCATCGATCCACTGGTTTAGACTTCCAAACGTGCCTCAAATAAAGTCTGAAAATCTAAAACTTGTGAGAGAATTACTAGTGATATTCCTGATCATGAATTAACCTAAAAGTCAATATTTAAAGGTCATAAGGGTCGTGAAAAAGGATCACCAACTTACAAAGTGATAACGCCCAAACTACAACTCTCGTAAGAGTGTAAGCGGTCGCTTTCAAATATAGAACCCAACTGGGTTGGGTGTCGAATCCCACAGGGAATACTTGGTCACTAAGTGTTGCAATTATTAGTAGACTGTTGATCGAAAATTCCACAGAAAAGGGGGGATTGGATTGTGGCGTGAATTAATGCTATCAAAGTAACAATAGAATGCTTTGTTTAGTAAGATTTAATCACAGAGAAAAATAAGTTAGGGTTATGTCCACCTTATGAGTTCTACGTATCTATTAACTATGAGTAATGCGGAATTCAGACATGCATGCACTTATAGAGATTCGTATTCTAATGGTAAATCCTAGTGTTTCTCAACCATCAAGGATTATTTCACTTTAACTATCTCGAGCTTAAAGCGTATAACTAATGGTACGAACTCTCCAAGAGATTAATCCGGTTAAGGCATTAATGTGTAAATAGGGGTTGGTAGCCCTGTTTCCTTGTCACACTCTCTTTTCCAAACATGTAACTTTTCTCTCGAACAAGTTAATGCTATAATGGCGTATTCTATATGTTTGCAACCACAAGAATTTAATTAAAACGAAGAGAGTAATGATATAAGTAGCATACACATCAAGAATTCACAAACTCATATCAATAGATAGTATCTCACAAGACTTCCATAACCCTAATAGAGAAGTTTAGCTACTCATGAGTGCAACGGAAATCACAATAGACATAATCATCATACCACAACCTAGAATAAACTTGGCGATGGGGATGGATTGGCGTCAATAAGAGAATGTCGTTCTCTTCCTATCCGTTGCTCACAAGAGCCGTGTTTTCTGTTCTAAAACCTCTTACAAAAAACGAAATTGAATAATGAGTGAATGATAATGCTGCTGAAAAATTCAGCAATAAGTTTTTTATAGTATCCTTCTCTAACTAAGTTGCTACTGCATCCTTAAGTCTTTAAAAATACTGGGTTTGCCCGGGAAAAAGTTCCCATGCATCACTTTCAGTCCAAAAGCTGCCTTCCCTCTAATGTGAAGTTTTCCTTTGCTGCTCATAAGTCCATAAAGTGCTGAAATCTTCATCATTAATACCTGAAAAATATGCTAATCACGTAGGTCAGCTCATTTAAAGGAAAATAGACTAAAAGTGCAGGAATTATATATTTTATCCTCAAAACTTAGCTATAACATGGGTAAATTATGGTGTTTAGGCGTGTAAATACACCCAACATCAACACCCCACACTTAAAGCTTTGTTCGTCCTCGAACAAAATATTACGTCCATGCAAACATCTAACTAGGATTTCACAGCAGTAACACAAAATGTTCAACAAGACATGCACGACAATTAGTAACAAAGAGTAGTTTTCTTGATCACTACTAGAAACATTTCAACCTCCAACATAGACTCATGATGATGGCTAATTCGTATCCACAAGTTAAGCCACAAAGAATCATATAACACTACCCAAAACTCGTCAACCATGTGTGTCTCACACAAGATATCACCCATAATCACTCACAAGTTTTGCATTTTTCGAAACATGGGTACAAGATTCTCCTTGCTCTCACTCTCACAAAGAATTCTTATGTTTCAACTGATGACCATAGGCTTGCCCTTAGTGTAATGCTCTACTAATATCAGAATGCTAAGCTTAGGATCAAATAGGTCTTTACAGGTTGTAATGTAGGCTAAGGGACAGGTAGGACTATTTTGGCCAGAAATAGTGACTATTTTCCCTAAGCGCTTTAATACATCACATTATGCCATTAACACTCTCTTTTAAACAACCCTTCTACCTTTCTTTTCATCTAACACCTCTTTTCACCTATTTTGTTATTCAATTATAAACACAAAGATGAGAATATACAACTTTTTTTTTTCTATTTCTGTTTTTTTTATGAAACACCTCTATGATAGCCACTCTTATTCACAACAATTTTAAGTACCAATACACTCTGAGGCATTACTCTCACCCACTTTCCTCTTATTTTGTCACATGACTCTACAATTTAAAGCGCTTAGGAATTTGGATCAAATTATGGTCTTGAAAAAAAATGGATTAGGCTACATATGAGGCTGTCAAAGAAAATAGCTAAAAGCTCAAAGGGGGTTAACTAGGATAATGTCCACGGGTAGGTAAAAAGAAGGTAAACAATCACAGTCTGCCAAAGAAATGCCTAAATCATCTCCTAAACTCACACTCTTTATTTCACTTTACACATACACCAGGCAAGTTCTAGCATCAGTCACAACACAGAATATACTATAACCTCACACACACAAGGCACATGGTCAACTTTATTGGGAGCAGTATAGAATCTTGACCCAACAGATGAATGAATTAAACCACACACTTATCACACAGTGAGTCACACTTAGAGCCTAAACGTCTCAATAGTAATGACTTTGGCACAAACTCTTGTCATAATACCATGCCGCCTATCAGAACAATTTCATGCAAAATCTAAAAAATCTAAAATTAAACTAACTAATTACGACTAATTAAAACAAACAAGAACTAGAATAAATGTAGGCAAAGAAGTACAAGAAGCATACAAATACCAGCACCCCACACTTAGACGGGACACACTGCCCTCAGTGGAAATAAATAAGGAAAACCTAATTAGTCGAACTTCTCTTCTATGTCTAGGGTCATGCCCCCTGCGTTGGAATTATCATTAGAGTCGTCATCATCAGGTTTCTTCCCCTTTTCTGACCTTTCTTGCCCTTTCTGTGAGGTGGACACTTTTTTTTTCTTGTCGTCCTTTTGGGGCCATTCTACCTGAGATTAAAAATAGAGTCATGTTAGCCTCATCTTGGAAGATTCAATCGAAAAATAAACAGTAGTGGCACCACCCCACACTTAATTTGTTGGCACAGACTAATTAAGTGAGTGATGTCGATTACTCAGACTTCATCGACATACATTTAGGCGATATGTTCCAACAACATATTCAGCACAGTCATACGTTCATGTCATCTTAACTATCCTTTCCAATTCTATTTCATGTAATCTTGTCTATACTTTCATGTTTGGATGAATGCACTTTTTGAACAAAACTACCACATAAGGATCGTACCACAAATAGAAACAAGTTATTGCATAGGCATAATCACACCATCTTATGCTTGTGGTTAATCATAATCGGTATCTCGATGAACGAGTCATTCAAACATTCAAGCTTTCAACTTACAAGATTATGTATTAACTTCACAATTTCGACTTCATAAAACTATGACAATGTATAACAATCAAATACAAGTCGGAACAAAGTCAAGAACACCCACACGTATTCTTTCACTCAACTAGATGTATCATAACAAACCAACCACATTCAAATCACCAACACCACTTCAAGATCTAACAAATCATTATAAGTGTAGCATTTCAACAACTACGGAATATAAAAGAATGACTTACTTGGTGATGGATCCGGAAGATGAACTCACAAGACTAGATGAGCAAAAAGAAATTTTTTTGAGAGGATTTGGAAGCTTGGGCGGCGTCTATATGGAGAAAACAATTTGATTTTGTCTTAAGGTTGAAGTTCTATTTATAGACTAAGGCTTGGGTCGGGTTTGACCCATGAAAAATCGGGTTAGGAGACCAAAAAGCATAAGTAGGCGGCGCCTAATGCTATGCCTATGCTTCGCATAGGCGGCGCCTTTAGCAAAGCCTAGTTGAACATAGGCGGCGCCTATGCTATGGCCTAGTTGGGCATAGGCGGCGCCTATGCTATGGCCTAGTTGGGCATAGGCGGCGCCTATGCTATGGCATTGTAGATTCAGAGAGCAATGGCAATGGCATAGGCGACGCCTTTAGCTTTGCCTAGTTGAACATAGGCGGCGCCTATGCTATGGCCTAGTTGGGTATAGGCGGCGCCTATGCTATGGCATTGTAGGTTCAGAGAGAAAAGACAATGGCATAGGCGGCGCCTTTAGCTTTGCCTAGTTGAGAATAGGCGACGCCTATGCTATAACATTGTCGATTCAGAGAGCAAAGGCAATAGCATAGGCCTTGCCTTGTCCGTTGCCTAGATTTACATAGGCCTTTCCTTGTCCATTGCCTAGATTTGTATAGGCAATGCCTAACTGAAAGCCTTTTTCTCCTTCATTACTCACTTACCACCTTTAACATTGCTCACTTTCAAATCAAAATTTGAGACCAAGCTCCTCCTTTATACGTCTTCCCCTACACTTAATCAAAAACAACAAAAATGATTAGAAAGATGGGTTGCCTCCCACCAAGTGCCTTAGTTTTGGTCGTGGCTCGACTCTTCTTTTTGGATTTTTATTTAACAAAACAAACTCCTAGGAAATTAAAACGACTAAAAACGATGGGTTGCCTCCTATTTAACGCTTGATTTATTATCGCGGCACGACATATCTATCTTGATTACTTAGACTTCATCGAGATAGATGGTGCATCGTTTTCTGAATGGATTCAGACGACGCTGATGCTTACTTGTAGGCATGCAATCTTCTTCGAGATGACTCTTGTGCATACATATCCCAGGAGGGTAACCAATTATATCATCAATAGTCCAACCCATAGCTCTCTTGTACCTCTTCAGAGCAGAGATGAGTGCCTCTACGTGCTGTTCACCTAAATCATTCACAACACTCACCGGAAGTGTATTTCCACTTCCCAAGAACGCATACCTTAGGTGACTGGGGAGCTCTTTCGATTCTAGCACTGGTGGCCCTTCAATGGAAGTCTTCGCTGTTGGTGAAGGTCGATTCCTAAGATCAAGGTCCAGCTTCTTAGTAGCATGAGAATAGGACTTTATTCCTGTTAGAGCACAAACAGTTTCTTTATATTCTTCAACATCCTCATGCTCAAAATTCAACAGCACAACAGACAATGGCTCAACAGTAAGCTGCTTCTCTACAGATAATTCTTTCTCATCCTCATAATAAACATCAGCTACAGAGAACACATCCATATCTCTAGGCTGCTTCATTGATTTGCATACATCAAAACGAACCACTTCGTCATTCAGTCGAAATAAAAGCTCATTAGCTCTTAAATCAATAAGCACACTTCCAGTTGCGAGGAAAGGGCGTCCCAAGATTATGGGAGCTTCAGAATCCACCTCGCAATCCAAAATAACAAAGTCCGCAGGAAAAATGAATGTAGAAACCTTCACCAATACATCATATAAGATACCAACAGGTCATTTTACCGACCTATCTGCCATCATAAGTCGCATATTGGTTGGTGTAGGATCGCCCAACCCCAACTTTCTGTAAACGGATAACGGTATCAAATTGATGCTAGCCCTCAGATCGCATAATGCCTTAGCAAAATTCATAGATCCAACCGTGAAAGGAATAGTGAAAGCACCAGGATCTGCCTTCTTCTGTACTAAAGATCTTATAGCGATTGCACTGCAATGATGAACATTATCTGCCAGCTCATAACTTGCTGCCCGCTTCTTTGTCAAAATGTCCTTTATGAATTTAGCGTATCCGAGCATCTGCTCTAGCGCCTCCACCAAAGGAACATTGATAGTCAACTGCTTCAACATAGTCATGAATTTACTGAACCTGATGTCATCAGCTTTCTTCTTCAGTCTCTGAGGAAAAGGTGGTGGTGGAAGGAGAATAGTTTTCTCCACCACTTCTTTTTTATCTTGCTTCCGATTGTCGATCTTTTCAGGCTGCAGGCGTCTAGGGGTAACGTCAGGAACACTATCTTCAGCTTCTACGGCATCTTCACATTCTGCATCAATAACATTATCTGCTATATCATCAACCACCTACTTGCCTTTGGATGGATTTTCCAACACTTTACCACTCCGGGTAGGAATAGCCATACACGATCCGTCATTTCTTGGGTTTTGCACAGTGTTATTGGGTAGCGTGCCAGCCTTTCTTTGGTTGAATGCCGTTGATAATTGACTCAATTGTTGCTCCTGCTGTATTATTGCAGTTGAATGCGAGTCAACCAATTGATTTATTGATGACAAATCATTCTTTACCTCAGTAACGCCCATATTGGTTGCCTCCACCCCTTTCAACAGCTTAGCCATCATATCATCCATGGACATCTTTCCAGAGCCAGACGCCACAGCCTCATGGTTTCCAGGAGGAACATACAAACCATTCCTGTCAGTCTTATTCTTCCAACCACCTTAATCGCGGTCCTTGTATCCAGATTTATCATAATAGTTCTGACCTTGGTTTCCTTGGGCATTGCCTCGGAAACCCTCCTGATTATTCAAGTAATTTGCTTCCCCTTCAGAATCGGAATCATATCTTCCCTGTGATACAATGGCTTTAACCTTTTCGGTCTTTCCTGATAATAAGTTCTTGGTAAGAAGATCCATCTGCATTTTCATGTGAGTCATATCCTGGTCACGTTCCTCTTCTCTTCGTCTCTGTTCTGCAGTCATGCCAATAGATATAGTAGAGCTTGCTACCTCAGAATCCCTAGTATGCCAAGCTCTACTCTGCTTTGTCATACGATCTAGCATATCACTTGCCTCAATAAAAGTAAGTTCCATGAATGACCCACCTACAACATTATCAACCACTGGCTTTGTCACCGAGTTCAAAGCCCTATATAATATTTCCATCAAGTGGATATTGGTCATCTGATGGTTTGGGCACCGCATGAGCTTCTTATTGAACCTCTCCCATGTTTCGTGGAGAGCTTCAGTTGGAAGCTGTCGAAAATTGTTGATCTCATCTCTTAATTGTGCCCTCTTGGATGGCGGAAAGAATCTTTTTAGGAAAGCATCTTTCAGTTGCCTCCAATTAGTAATAGAGTCAGGAGTTAGCCCGTTCAACCATAGAGTTGCCTCTCCAGATAGAGACAATGGAAATAAGCGCAGCCGAATTGCATTCTGTCCAACTCCTGGATTGTCAAACGCCTTGCATGTTGAGATAAAATTAATCAGATGCCTATTCGGATCATCACCTGCAAGTCCACCGAATAATCCCTTGAGCTGCAATAGATGAATCATGGTGCTAGTGATATTGAACTTGGCTCCGGGTGCCAAGGGTGGAGGAATAATAGCCCCTGTGGCACCAGCTCCATCCAGATCGTCATCATCATCATCAAAAGGAGCCTGTACAGCTCGACGGTCAGGTCTCATTCTAGCTTGACGTTACCTCCTATGCATAGGTGCCGCCACCTCATCAGTACGCCTAGGATTCAGTAACTCATCATCACCCAGGTCCTTATCATCAGGATTTGTTGCTCGCCCTGGGTTATTAATATTCTGTTGATGTACTTGAGCAGCTGCCAGTGCAGTTAATCTAGCCTGCTCCTGTTGAGCAGCTCTTCTTTCAATGTCACGTTGTGCATCTATTCTGCCAATAAGATGTGGTTCAGGATTGATAGGTAATAACGGTTGACCTGAACTTCGAGTGTTTGGCATGCACTCAAACAAACCTGAATAAAACAAAAACAACAACTAAAAGTAAAATCTGAGAATTTTTGACCAAAGGGTCTAGTAACTATCACAAACTTAGTTGACAACCGTACTCCCCGACAACGGCGCCAAAATTTGATAACGCCCAAACTACAGCTCTCGTTAGAATGTAAGCGGTCGCTGTCAAATATAGAACCCAACTGGGTTGGGTGTCGAATCCCACAGGGAATACTTGGTCACTAAGTGTTGCAATTATAAGTAGACTGTTGATCGAAAATTCCACGGAAAAGGGGGGATTGGATTGTGGCGTGAATTAATGCTATCAAAGTAACAACATAATGCTTTGTTTAGTAAGATTTAATCACAGAGAAAAATAAGTTAGGGTTATGTCCACCTTATGAGTTCTACGTATCTATTAACTATGAGTAATGCGGAATTCAGACATGCATGCACTTATAGAGATTCGTATTCTAATGGTAAATCCTAGTGTTTCTCAACCATCAAGGATTATTTCACTTTAACTCTTTCGAGCTTAAAGCGTATAACTAATGGTACGAACTCTCCAAGAGATTAATCCGGTTAAGGCATTAATGTGTAAATAGGGGTTGGTAGCCCTGTTTCCTTGTCACACTCTCTTTTCCAAACATGTAACTTTTCTCTTGAAAAAGTTAATGCTATAATGGCGTATTCTATATGTTTGCAACCACAAGAATTTAATTAAAACGAAGAGAGTAATGATATAAGTAGCATACGCATCAAGAATTCACAAACTCATAGCAATAGATAGTATCTCACAAGACTTCCATAACCCTAACAGAGAAGTTTAGATACTCATGAGTGCAACGGAAATCACAATAGACATAATCATCATACCACAACCTAGAATAAACTTGGCGATGGGGATGGATTGGCGTCAATAAGAGAATGTCGTTCTCTTCCTATCCGTTGCTAACAAGAGCCGTGTTTTCTGTTCTAAAACCTCTTACAAAAAACGAAATTGAATAATGAGTGAATGATAATGCTGCTGAAAAATTCAGCAATAAGGTTTTTATAGTATCCTTGTCTAACTAAGTTGCTACTGCATCCCTAAGTCTTTAAAAATACTGGGTTTGCCCGGGAAAAAGTTCCCATGCATCACTTTCAGTCCAAAAGCTGCCTTCCCTCTAATGTGAAGTTTTCCTTTGCTGCTCATAAGTCCATAAAGTGCTGAAATCTTCATCATTAATACCTGAAAAACGTGCTAATCACGTAGGTCAGCTCATTTAAAGGAAAATAGACTAAAAGTGCAGGAATTATATATTTTATCCTCAAAACTTAGCTATAACATGGGTAAATTATGGTGTTTAGGCGTGTAAATACACCCAACATCACAAAGGCTAAAGTAAATCTAAGTATGAATATTTAGCTGAATTTTTCTAAGTCTGGGACCCCTTACTAGCTTTTATAGGACTGAATCAAGCTTAGGATTTTGTGGGGTCTCACACCCCCTGTTTACTTTTTCAGTTTTTTCCCGTTTATTAAAGCATCTGAGATCCATAAGTCCACGTATTCCCTTAGGATTCGACCCCAACCTTTGTTGGGTTACTATATTTGGTAGCGACCATAATCATCTTCAGAGTGAAGGTGTAGCTTTGGCGTTATCAAATTTTGGCATCGTTGCCGGGGAATACAGTGTTGTATTACGAATTAAAGTTGTTACAGTTTTTGGGTCATTTTGTTTTTTTTCTTAGTTAGGTATACACCGGTATATGCCTAGCATACAGTGTAGAGGCAATCCCTTACTCCCACTGAATTTGAATCCAGATAGGATCTTACAAACACCTAGTGGAATGACAGAGTCAAAGGAAGATAATCTTCTTGAAGGGGTTCATGAGGATGTTCCTCCCCCTCCTCTTAAAGGAGTTGAGGATATTATTGGCCAGCAGACGAAGGTGTTGTTAGCACATTTTGCTAACCAGATAAGGCAAGAAGAATCCCAATGCTTAGATCGAGAGGATGAGTTAGTTTTACATCGACCTAAAACAAACCATCGAGCAACAGTAGGTGGAAAGCAAAATAGAGTTTGAGGTGGATGAGCCCATGCGATCCCAGCATACCAGTACTTGCAACCATATGAGGATGCTGAAGAGGATCTAGGGTATGTTGATCTAGAAGAGACTGGAACCATTGTTCCTTCCATTTCCCCCCAGGCATTAAGTTTAATATATTGAATGCTATTATCTAGCTCTTATGCATGAAGGGTGTGTTTGGGGGTTGCTTACAGATGATGCAAACATGAATCTAGCCAATATTACTAGAATTTGTACTTTATACACATATCCAGGGGTGAATCAAGTGGTTCTTAGATTGAGTTTGTTTCCTTTCTCGCTTACAAGAGAAGTATATTTATGGTTAGGCGAACTTCTAAGAGGATCTATCACTACATGGAATGAGTTGCATAGAAATTTTTTGAATTGGTTCTTTCTTTCATCCAGGATATTGTATCTTAAGGATGCGATCTATAATTTTAGGCAGTTGCAGTCTGAGTCCATATATGAGGCTTGGTTCAGGTTCAAGAAGAAGTTGAGTATGGTGCCCAACCATCGGATTTCAGGGATGAACTTATTGGAATTATTCTATAGAACCCTGACCATCAGTTCCAAATCTATGGTAGATACTATCTCTGGAGGAGATTTTATGAGATTATGTTGGGAGGTAGCTTTTGATATTATAGACCAGATCTCTCTCACTAACTGAGGGTGGCAAAATTGGGAGTCAAAGAGAGGTTCTAGCACTTACGCTTTTGGAGTTGCTACTGACCAGAGAGTAGCTGATGATTTTTTAGCGTAAGAGATTGAGCTACTAAGGACTGATCTTAGATTGCTGGAAATACAGTTCGTGACCACGAATTCTAAGAAAGTTCATAGAGTAAGAGTATAGGGTACATCTTCCAGAGCTTATGAGTCTACATTAGAAGATAAGGCTAGGTATTTGGATCATTAATTGGAGGTTTTTTGAGCCAAAGGGCAAGGAAACCGAGTTCGAAACTACTATAATGACAAATATAGAGACCACAGTAGGGACAAAAAAGGTGACTAAAGATGGAGAGATAATTAAAAGGAGAAGGAAGACAGGTACATTCCGCTTGGCAGATAAGATACTGAATTAAGAATGGAAGAAATACTGACCAAATTGGTGAAGGGTCAAGAAAATCAAGAGAACAACCTTAGGGATATTAAGGATGAAATTTCAGGGTTGACCCAGAAGGTGAAGTCTCATACTACTATTATCAAGCAGTTGGAGCACCAGTTCGGGCAAATGTCTACTATGATAAAACTAAAATAGTCTGTTACTCTTTCAAGTAAAAAAGATTAGATTCCACCAGCTATAAGTCATTGTTTATCTATCACCACTAATTTTGGTGCCACTACTGCTGATCCTCATGTACCTACTATTAGGGAGTTGAAGATTGATAAGCACTGAGAGAGATGATACACTTGAGGCAGAGTTTGAGAAGTCAAAATAGGGCAGTGATGATTTTGACTATGATATTGGTGAGGATTAGGTTAGTGAGACCAATGATCATGTGCACCCTTATAGTGCAACCCCTTTCTTACCGATAGTGAAAAAGAAGAAGGATCCCGAAGCAGTCACCATTCAGTGTTCTATTGGGCCTTTCAATGTCAAGCAGGCTTTATTTGACTTATGATCAGGAGTAAATATGATTCCACTAGTTATGTAAAAGCTGTTGAGGATGGGGGAACTCAAACTTACATTTATAAAACTGTTGATGGCTGACTCATCTATGAAGAAATCGATAGGTGTTTTGTGTGACGTAGAAGTAAGGATGGCATCCCTTATGTTCCCCACTGATTTCATGGTTCATGATTGTAAGGTGAATTGTCAAGCCCCCATTATATTGGGTAGACCCTTCCTATCCACTAGTAGGCTATTGATTGATATGAGTTTGGGGAAGATCACCTTCAAACTGAATGATAAACAAGTAGTGTGTGATTTTTATATAACAATGCAATAGTTAGGACGATATGCGAGTGGTGTCTGTAATAGACACTATTGATGAGGATATTATTACAGAGGCCAGTGTACCTATTGCACAGGTGTTAATGAAAGACGTGTAGCAGACCGATTTAGTAGGATTGATACGCAAAATCTAAAAGATATTAGGGAAAATGTGAACCTACTTAGAGTAGAGGTATGCCCTCTCACTAAGAGCCACATATCAGTCATCCCTCTAGTTGTATCCCCAGTTTTGTAGCCATCACTTCCGCATTTTCCCAGATACTTTGATTTATTCATAGAGAATAATGTGGTGGTCCCTGTAGTTGGGACCAAGAGAGGCTGAGAGGAGGAAATGCAGAATCCATACATGCCATATGAGAAAGCCCTAAAAAGGGCCACCACTATTTGATAGAGACTATATTTGTTGATAGGCAGAGGCTTGCCAAGCTAGTTGTGGGTGCATCTTTTCATAGTGCACCGCCATCACCATGGCCTTCGCCTGTGGATATACCCTCATCTAGGGATGCTCATGAAACAGACGCTTAGTGAGTTCCAGGTATGTCCTCACTTTTCTCTTTTTTTTACTTTATTTTAGCGCATTGAGGACAATACGTAGTTTTTAGTTGAAGTGGGATATACCATAGTCACTGCGTATTTTTTTTGCCGTGCTTCTTTTTCTATCGGTCGTGGTGTAGTTGTAGAACTAGCATGTCTAGGTTAATTTACGTCGTATTGTGTTTTGTTTCATATTGTGAAATGTTTTGTGTAATTAGGAGATTTTTAAGTATTTAGGGTAGTTATCATGGTTCTATGGATTTTTGACAAAAATGACAGCCCTCCAAATTTTTGTGTTTTAGAACTGTGTGAATGTATATATGTGTGAACATTGTGGATCTTGTTATGGCATTAGGATTAGGGACATGCTAAGCATTTGCTAACAATTGCACGAATCAGATAGGTAGTAGTTTGTAATATTGACTCTGTGCCGTATGTGTGAGATGCTACTTAGTTCCCTTTGTGTGTTAAATTTAGAACTTGCCTGGTTAGTCTTGCCTAGGTTGAAAGATAGCCTACTAGGAAAGGATCATAGGTCATTTTTAACTTTAGTCCACTTTTAGCCTAAATTACCTTCCCTATATGAAATAGTATTCCTCGATCCCTGTTTTGAGCCTTGTAGCCTATTTTTCTTATTACACATTTCACCTTTCCATTTGCTTTACAATGAACCTATTTTGTCTTGGGTCCTCCTTGGACACTGTGCACCTCAACTCAGGAAAATCACCTAAGTTGAGGGTGGCTTGCTTAGAGGTTCGTAGTGTAAAATGTGTATGAAGAAGGGTAAATAAGGGTAAAATCTAGTAGGGTTAGGTGTGGTTGAAAAATAAAAAGAAAAGAAAAATTGTGCAATAGTGAAAAAGAAAGAATAAAAGACCACACCCAACCTAAATGTGCCTTAAAGAATAAAAAGGGAGATATAAGGGTGGAATAAAAAGAAAATTGGCTAATAAGTGAGACCCCAAAGTTAGTGTAGTGGCAAGTAGGCTTAGTCACTTGATATGTTTATATGTACTATAATAAACCTCAAGCCTGTATTACAAGCCGATAAATGTCCTATAGTGATCTTAACTTGTCTGTCTAAATACTAAGGTAAAGAAAATAAGGGCAAGCCTATGATATTTGATGCACATTGATTGAAACTTCTCTTCTGAGTGTAAGTGTCTTTTGACTGTCCCTACATTAACATGCATTATTTCATATGAGTGAGTTGGGACATCTTTGTTGTAAGGGCACATGAGTCATACTGCTAGCTATTTGCTTGTTTTGGGTAGTGTAACTTGTACATATACATGATTGTATATTGCTAATGTAATGACATACCTTGATCCCATTATGTCATATTATTGTACTTCATGTTCATATACAGTTAATTTTGAAAAGAAGATTGGAAGGGATGTTATATTTCAAGCTTAAGATGTTGACTGACTGCCTTGAATAACTTAGGTTCTCCTAGTTAAGCATTGTTTTTGTTTTATTGTGTTTTATTTCCCGAGGATATGCAAATGTTCTAAGTTGAGGGTGTTGATGTGTTATAGAAATATAACACTTTTGATACTTAAAACTATGAAAATATGCAGGTTTCTGAGGTTATTTTGTTAGATATGATGCGTTTTGGGTATGTTTTGCAGAAAATCATGTTTTGGATGCTATGTTCGTGAAAAAGATGAAAAAGGTTTTTTTGGCTACTTATTGGAGAAATTATGGATATTTGGGATACTTTTCGACTTGTTCATGATTAAAGCATTGCGGGAATTGAAGAAGAGCTGAAAAGATGACTTCCGTCACTTGCAAAGTCAATATGCGGACCACATATAGTACATGTTGACCGCATGTGGGCAAAGAAAGTGCCTGAAGTCCAAAATCCTGAGAGCTGACTTATAGAAAATTTTGGTCTGGAACTTGCAGTCACTACTTGCGCCCTCCCCGCTGGCCGCAAGTATTACCTACACCCAAGGATTGGGCGCAAGTAGGGACCATTAGTGGACATCGACTCTGTTTTCTCCTTTTTGTTCGGGCTTTAATTTTAGGGTTTCCTCATGTACTATAAATACCCTTTATGTGTTTTTAGTAGAAGTAACACACTTTTGATATTCACAAACATATTTTGATTTTGAGATTCTCTTGTATTAACATCAGTTGATTAATTCAGTTACGACTATGGGTTTTTTACTTTTTATTATTGTGATTTTATCTATGCTTTCGATCATGAATGTTGTTGATTACTTCACAAGTATGAGTGGCTAAAAACCTATAGCTAGGGTCATAGAAACCCTAACGGATTGACAAAGTACGAAAAGTGTTATTGTTGTTCTGAACCGACACCCATGCATAGATTGTATTATCTTCACTTTAATAATAATTTTAGTGGTGGCCAACGTTACGATCCCACCTATATTATTGCTACTTACTACAGAAGAGGAGTAGTGATTAGGAAAAGATAATTATAATAGTAATTTGAAGTTTAACCGTAGATCCATGCTACTAGGTATTATCTAAGTAAGATGGTAAGATATCATCTAATAACTAGAGACTCAAAAGGTAATAGTTAACTGGTATCAAGATAAGGGTTAATAAGGCGACATCCCAAGACTCAAAAGGTAAAGGGTGAAATCTATCTGGTCGTCCAAAAGATTATAGATGGTACATAACTTATCAGATTTTACATGCAAGGTATTAGGTTGGTTCAATAAAGTACGATAAGCCTACAGAATTGTGAAGCCAGGGGAACACAATCCTAGTGTTCAACAATACTGATTACAACTGAAGTTGAAATTTGATCCTTGTTCAATGTTTCTATTATAATCCCCCCTTTTATTTTTCTAGTTTTTGCCCGTTGATTACAGCATCTGAGATCCACAAGTCCATGTATTCCCTTGGTATTCAACCCCAACCTTTGTTGGGTTACTATATTTGACAATGACCTCAATCATCTTCGGAGTGAAGGTGTAACTTGAGCGTTATCAAGCCAAAAATTAGCTACTTCAGGACTTTTGGGTGCAAATATTTTATGTTGAACAATGATAAGGATGATCTTGGAAACTTTGATCCCAAAAATGATGAAGAAATATTTATAAGTTACTCATCAACCAGCAAGGCCTTCAGAGTCTATAACAAAAGAACTCTTTGTGTTGAAAAAAATGTTCATGTCTTTTTTGATGAATCGGGGGACAAAAAAAATAAAGAAATGCAGATGATGCAAACATGGAGGAACTCATTCCTATTCTAAGATATAGCTCTACAGAAAAAAACATTGAAGAACAAGTTGTTCAAGATATTTAAAATGATGTAAATGGTGAAGGAGAAGAACCAGGTCCTCAGTAAAATCTTTCTAAACTTGATGCTCCACAACATATATCTCAGTATCAAGTTATTGATGGACCTGGTACCAGTTAGCCTCAATCAACCATAAGAAGATTTAACTAGAAGTACAAGTTATGTCACCTTCTTGAGAATCTTACGTCACCTCTGGATTCTTGTATGTAGACCAGGACACAAGCTAAGAGCTTGGTTGCCTTCTCAGCATCCATATCTACCATTGAGCTTAAAAATATTAAAAAAGCTCTCAGGAATACTTATTGGATGAATGCAATGCAAGAAAAACTTCATCAGTTTAAAAGAAGTAAAGTGCAGTTCCTGATCCCCGGACCTGCAGACAAGACCTTTATAGGAACTAAATGGGTGAACTAAATGGGTGTAGAGAAATAAGCATGATGAACATGATATTATTACAAGGAAAAAGCTAGAATTATAGTGTAAGGATACAATCAAGAAGAAAAGATTGATTGTGATGAAAACCTTTACAACTGTTGCGAGGATGGAGGCTAGAAAAATTTTCATTGATTTTGTTGCATATATGGGATTCAATTTTTCAAATGGATATAAAAAAGGCCTTGCTAAATAAGTACTCGAAGGAATAAGTTTATGCCAACCAACCACCTGTATTTGAAGATATTGATGAATCAAATCATGTGCTAAAATTAGGCAAGGCTCTTTAAGGATTGAAGTAGGCCGCTAGGACATGGTATGAATGATTGTCAAATTTTTTTCTTGAAAATGGCTTCAAAATAGGAAAAATTGACAATACTCTATATCTTAAAACTAGAGGACAAAATCTGTTGATTGTACATGTATATGTGGATGACATCATTTTTAGTGCAACTTCAGATTCACTATGTGAAAAATTTTCTAAACTCATGAAAAGTGGGTTTGAAATGAGTATGAACGGTGAACTGAGCTTTTTTCTTGAACCTCAAATCAAGCAAACTCCTAGTGAAACAATAATTTGTCATGAGAAATATTTTAAGGGACTTTTGGCAAATTTCCACATAAATAATGCTAAGTCTATTGATACCCTTATAGAGACAAGTTCAAAGATGGATGTCGATGAACTTAGTCCCTTGGTGAAAGATACTATGTACAGAGGAATCATTAGGTCTCTATTATACCTAACTACTAGTAGACCTGATATTGTATTCTGTGCAAAAATGTGTGTAAGATTTCAAGCCTGTCCAACATAGTTCACGTGAAGGATGCAAAGAGTATTCTCAGATATCTAAAAGGAACAGAAGACCTACTCTTTATACATCTAGTGACGATTTTAATCTAACTGATTATGTTGACACAGATTATACAGTGTACCTGAATGACAGAAATAGTATCTCTGAGATGGCTCATTTCCTAGGGTATTCTCTAATTTTATGGGGATTCAAAAAACAAAACTCAGTTTCACTTTTCATAGTTGAAGCTTAGTATGTATCCGTTGTCTCTTTTTTGTGATCAACTACTTTGGATCAAGCAGTAGATGAAGTATTTTGGGATAGTGTTTGATACTAATCCTGTGTTATGTGACAACACTAGTATTTTCAACATGGGCAAATATCTGTGCAGCACAAGGGGACCAAATATATTGACGTGAGGCATCATTTTCTTAAAATAATATGCAGAAAGGGACAATTTGCATGAAATTCTACAAGACTGAAGATCAAGTTGCTTGTATTTTCACAAAAACTCTTTACAGGGACCAATTTAAGAAAAATAGGTTAATGCTAGGACTGATCAAGATGAATTTGAGTTGCTCTAGTTGATCTTATCTCCCCTGACATTGGCTGGCTATGATTAGAAAACATGTATCCTTTAAATATTTTGCTTTTTGATTTAACTCAGTTGTATGTATACACGCATAGTGGATAAGTTGATGAGAGGGATAGATGAGACAGACTTGAAAAAAAATCCTTCAACAAAAAAGGGACCAGGTCCCAACACAAAGGTTAGTGTCATATATATTAATTTTTTGAAAATATAGAAATTCATTTTTCTAAAGGGCCAGGTGTCTTTTTCCACCTCTATCCCTTTCCGCCTCTATGTACCATCATCACATCATTTGAAAAATGAAAAAGTGTGTCCAAAAGGGACCAAGCACGTCTTTTAGCTTTAATTTCAAATGACACCCCTCTTCACTCTCTTTAAATATCAGATCAAAATCCTAAATCCTTACATTCATACATTGCCTAGAAATAACATTCTAAAAAACACTCTTATCCTCTCTGCATCTCAATTTCTTCTTTCCCTTTTCATTCAGGAAAATATCTTAACAACCCACATCTTTTTTCAAAACTTTCCTTGATGACAAAAGTCCTCAAGTTGATTCAACACCGATAAAATCCCTTTTTTAAAGAAAGCCCCTTTTTCTATCACTGAAAAAGAGACCTCGACTGAAGCATTTCCTGCTTTTTTTCTGCAATTCTTTTTGAAATTACTTCCATCACAATAAGGGAACTAACCATCACCACATTGATAATGTTTGTGTCTCCCATTGAGTCGGTTATTTCTAAGCATCAACCTGGTCCTTTGAGTACTAAAGAGACTACAGAGTCATCACAGAGACCAAGTACCCTTGAACCCTCTGACTCTATTATCTTTGATGAACACATGTTTGATAGGGATCAACTAGTTGAAAGAACAAATCCTTCAAATGGTGAAGTAGCGGGGGAAGACTAGATTGTTGAAAGTTTGACCCTTTTAGCCGGAGACCAATGAACTATTTCAATTAAACCTGATGAACCCATCTTACCTGAGTCACCAATTCGATCCTCTCATCTAACTTATGATGGAACCCTAGTATCAGCTCAAGTTCAAAAGAAACCAGTTTTTTCCCTAGAAGAGGATGAAGTTGATGAGGATGAAAGTTGTGATCTGACGTCAAAAAGATTTGAATGGCGTGGCTTCAAGGGAAAAGAAAATACATATGGTGTTGATAAAGTGGTAAGAACCTATGGAACTCAAGGAGAAGGAAAGAAATTTATGGGGGATGCAGTGAGAGAAAACAAGTCTACTACTAATCACAGAAGAAGAGTAAGGAAGGTGTCTGCGATTGAGAAAGGGGAAACTTTCACAAAGGAGGTTCTTATTATAGAGGAGGATGGAAAGAAAGATAAGATAGATTCTGATATTTCTGATGCAACATCAAAAACAAGAAAGAAGCAGGTATCTCAATGTTGGTCAGGTCCTCTATAAAGAAAACCAAAGTTGTAGCTCCTAAGAAGAAACACATACCTATCAAGGGGAAGTCAGTTACGAATCCTGAGGGATCTAGTCCTGAAGTTGACTCCACTATATCTGAACAAATGGGTTAGTTAAAAAAGGGACTAGGTACCCTTTAAATGCGAAGTAAAGTTCAAAAGGAAGTAAAAAATCTCATAAAGAAAGAGAGGATTGAAGCACTCAAAACTCAAAGAGTATTGTATCCAACTATTTTTTATAAGCACGAAATAGTTAAATTGGTAAGAGTATGTAAGGTGTCAAGAGTGGCTTTACTGATTTAAATTGCCAATTCATATATCCATGAGAAGAAAGTGAGGGACTTCTACTACAACTTTAAATTCTCTGAAGATAGTCTATGTGTGTCTGCCATGGTACAAGGTGCTGAGATCCATCTTAATGAAAATCTACTTGGTTTAATTATTGATGTTCTTTTGAAAGAAATCTGGTCCATGTTGAGTTTATACAAGAAGCAAACCAAAATCACTGAAAAAAATCAAAAGAAGAATACAGAAGAAGTACCTAAAGGGGAAGTTTCAACTGTTGTTTGAGCTTGTCAACAAGGTTTTGTTGACACGTTCAGAAAAGCAAACAACAGCCTCCATTAGAGGACATGTTCCTCATGATAACCTTAGCAAGTTTGAAATAGTCAATCTTTCCTCAATTATGCTTGAACATATGCACAGAGTGATGCATGTTAAAGATGGGAAGCATGGAATGTCTTGTGGCTACCTCTTGAATAAGGTGTTTGATGATTTTAAGGTTCGAGTGTTAGAAAGGAAAGGTAGGGGCAAAATTTAAGTGATAAGTATCCAAACTCACTGATGAAAAAATAAAGATTGGTTGCACAATTAGAAGACATAACCATAACAGTGGCTAAACGGGATGCTGAAATCTCTCAGACGCTGAAGTTAAGGACTTAACTAAGAAGCTTCTTAATGTGTGCGCAATAAAAAGTGTGAGTATGGACCTAGTTCTTCATTTTCTTGCTCCTAATTCTCCTTCTTCTTAAGCCCCTTTAAAATATCCCAGTTTTCATGCTCTAAGTTTTGTTGTCCCTTTTGGTGTCAGTTCCTTTATTGTCTCTATGGCTAATTTGGAACAGTTCCTTTTTGTTTTTTATTAAGTTAATTGTGTATAATGTTGTTCCTTGCTCTTATAATGTAATATTTGCTTATGTCTATTATCTATCTCTATATTGGCTTTGTTCATTCGTGTTGGTGTTGTCCTAGTGGCCATGAATTAACTTTATACACATTTTACTTATCTTGATTACTATTATTACTTTTTATGATGCCAAAATAAGAAAGATATTCTTAATTACATCACAGTCTTGGTTCACATTAGGGTACCCGATCCCTTGTAGATAGCAGGAAAAAAAAGGGAGGAATCTATTTGATAGGGGAAACTAATTGACAAGGGGAATAAGGAATCTAGTTGATAGAAGGTACTACAACTAATAAGGGGAATGATCGGAAATAGTTTATATAGTTTGTCATCATCAAAAAGGGGAAAAATATTGTATTTTGATATTAATGATTTCCAAATAACAGTTCTAGGGACCTGGTCCATGCCGTGCTTATTCAAGAGTGAAACTTTGTATAGTTGTAAACTGTATTGTCTGGTTTGGCTAGTAGTGTTGCAGCAGTCCTGTGACTGG
This sequence comes from Capsicum pubescens, assembly GCA_030864215.1. NCBI lineage: Eukaryota > Viridiplantae > Streptophyta > Magnoliopsida > Solanales > Solanaceae > Capsicum > Capsicum pubescens. The sequence goes on along the minus strand of CM061540.1, from coordinate 281,230,924 downwards.
TCTGCGGCACCTGGTCTAATAAAATATTGTTAAAATTTTGCTCTCTAGTATAAAAGGAAGATTTAACAAGAGTAAAACCTTGTTTTTGCAATCAAAAAGTTCTCTCAAAAAGCAAAAGCCTTTTTTAGTAGATTATTGATTACTCTCAACAAGGAATCTAATAGATTTTTCTAGAGTGGTAGTCTTTTGTTCTTAAAAGTGTAATACTACTCCTCTGTTTTATAGGAGTATAGGTATCCGTCTTGTCTATATCCCAGACTGAGTCGTATGAGCTAGAGTTAGTTTTCGTTTCGACCTTAGTTTAGTCAGGTTTAATTCATTGTGCTTTATATTATATTGGGTAGAGTTACCTAGGAGTAATGACTAGAGTTTGTTGACGTACGGGTGTGGTAGAGTTGTATCAATCTTGTAATAGAGTTATTACAATGTGAGAGGATTAAGAGTTTAACCTCTTGGTGATTATTGGAATCGGTAATCACACTTTGGCTTAAGGTTAGTGGAGTTTACTGAAAATCCTATGAGAAAGGTCGTAGTTATTTCTCTCTTGAGTAAGGAGATTTTCACATAAATATTAAGTGTTCTATACTTTCATCACTGTACGTATGTCTTACTTATTTTACTATTCTTGTGCCTAAGAAACCTGGACCCTTTATTGGTGGTGGACTCGTATAATCCAACAAAATGCTAAACCAAATCTGCTCCACAAATTTCGTGACTCAAAATAGTGAATGTAGGGCCCAGTCGAGGCGGCAACAAGAAACAAATTGACATACACAAGTTAATGGGTAGACGTTCATTTTTTTGGTTTGCTTTTCTCAAATTTTGATTCCACTTTTTAATTTTTGATTTTGCAAAAATTAATTTGGACTTTTGATTTAGCAAAATAGAGTATTGAAATTGAACCAAATTAACTCAAAATTTGATTTGATTCTCCAATTTTTGCTTTTGCAAATCAGAGCTAAACATCAAATCAAACTAATTCCGTCCAATTTAGTTTTTAAACTTTGATTTGATGTTTCTAAATCAATTTTTTTAATTGATGTTGATAAACAAAATGATATACTCCTTCCCATCATTTTAGTTGGTTTTCAATCTAAAAATATTTATTTTGATGTAGTTCTCTTATTTTTGAAATCAAGAAAATTTTATTATATTCTTTCAATATTAACCATATCATTAAATGACTACATAAAGTTATTTTTGAAATCAAGAAAATTTTATTATATTCTTTCAATATTAACCATATCATTAAATGACTACATAAAGTATATTTAAGCAAATTTATATTTTTCAAAGCATAATCAATAAGATTTATGTGATAAAATAGACTCCTAAAAAATATTTTTTTTTAAGAAAAGTGTCAAGTCAATAAAGACCAACTATTTTGAAACGGAAAAAATATGAGCCAGATGTCAGCTATAAATCACAAATCAGAGAAATTATATCATGCTTTTAAAAAGAAAAAAAATTAATTATGCATAAGAATGGAATTCATGCACTTGCGGAGCAAGTACTTAGTACGAAATGCAATGGTGTTTACTTTAACATGAATATGGTCATGCTCTTGATGCCTTCCGGAGGTCGTCTTTATAAATAAAGAATAAGGAAAAATCAAATAAGGCGCTAATCTAAATTTACTTCACAAATTCTAACGACTCAATAACTGTTGATTTTCAAATTTAGTAAAATCTGTTTTAATTAAAACTCCAAACACATATTCAATCTAAATTATGAACAACCAAATGAAGCTCGAATTTTATACTCTCAACTTTGAACTTCAATAATAAGTTCAACCCAACTTATGAACAACGACAAAATGAAGTTCAAACTATTTTATAAAAAATAGCAAAATCAAACATTTAGAAAGAGATGAAAATTAGAAGACTCAAGTCCACTAAATTCACAGTGTGCTCTTAAGGAAATTATTCCCTTCAGGTACATGAGGTTATGGAATATGTCCTCTCAAGATAAAATGCATCACTTCGACAGAATAACGATACCTCAAACTCTGTCAAATTACAAATATACTGAACAATTCATAAATCAAACTTCAATTTTCCAAGAAAGAGAAGTGTTTTCTCTTTGAAAATTTGTGCATATACCTGAGGAAAATTTATAGTTATTTATAGCTAAAAGGTGGTCCTTAAAAAAAGAAGCAATGATTCTTGAAAAAACGCATTATTTTAGACCATCCCATCCTGCGGACCTTATCTGCAGCCGCAGATGGACCACATGCAGTCGCAGGTCACATTTTATCTAAATACAGAATGTTACATCTCACCTGTGGAGCTTGTCAAAGTCCGCAGATGGTGAGATGCGCCCACAAGTCACTTTTTCGCTTTAAAATTGTGCTCGAAGGGTCGTGTCCCTTCGAGGTGCATTGTGACATGCGTCTGCACATGCTCGCATGCATCCGCAAGTGTTAAAACATCATTAACTCTCATGTTTTAGATAAATTTTATCAAAAAAGATAATTTCTCGATCACATAATAAATCTAAATCCAAATTCAAAATCGTAGCTAAGCCGAGCAAGCTACGACGACGGCACAAGGCTTGTATTCTTCTTCCCTTTCTATCCACGTGAAAGAGTTCTTTTATATTTAACACAAGAAATTTCCTTTCTCAAACCAATGTGGGAGAACCCTCTTTTTATAAAGTAAACATACATTTCACTTTTCCTCAATTTTCTATTCACATTTCATTTAGAACCCAACAATCACACACATGAATTGGGAATGACTATTTTATAAAAAAATATATAGGCAATTGTGTGATCTACAAGCAAAGACTAACGATATTTGAATATGTAGGTTTTCCTTTGAACATAATAAATTTAGATTCCATTGTAAAACGGCTAATACATGTTTGTTTTGGATAATGTTCAAGAGACTACTCCTCCACTAAATGTAAATACATATTCATTGGTGTATTTTACTTTATTTGATCCAGTGATCCAATTTGCATCACTATATCCTTCAATTATCATAGGATATTTGTTATAATGTAAAATATTATCTTGAATATGTTTTAGTGTAACGCCCCGAGAGTACACCCTAGGTGTCACATGGTGCTTATAGTCTCGAGGGACCAGAAGCTAACCCATGAGCTGGTACCTGCTGTGAGCACTGAATGATATAATAACATATGCGGAAGAACAACTGATAAGCCATAAGGTTTTAAATAACTAAAAATAATACTGGATCATGAATCTGAAAAAAACTGCTGGAAACAACTGGCTGAAACTAATAAAATAATAACAAAACTGTCTGACTGTCTGTATTAGTCTGAAAAGCCTCTACTGACTGACTGTGGAGCTGATGGGACAAACCCCCAACTAACTCCATCTGAAAGGAAAATACAGAACTTATGAAATTACTAAGATAAATAGACCATGTACTCAAAATATGAGGACTCACTACTTCTACGGCTGAAAATCTGGAATCTCTATGCGCGATTCGGGAACTGAGCATCCAAACCTATGATATGATACATCATAGCACAAGAAACGAGTATACAGTCAGTACTTTGAATGTACTGGTATGCTAAATGAGGTAGGATGATATGCATGGTTTTATGTGCAGGAGTAGTAATTGATTGAATGAATAACATGAAATACTGAATATAATGCATGAAATCTTAAAATGCTAAGAATACATGACCAAGCATAAAACACGTTCTGAATATAATCTGTAAACTGAAATACTAAAATCTAATAGCTAAATAACTAATATCTGTATGCTATGGTCAAGCAATACTGAAACTGAATTACTGAGCTAATTACTGGACTGAGACTGTGGGAGCTATCATCTAACCAACATGCCTCAATATGACGAAATTGGGGTCCAACTTGTGACCTCAGTTTTAAGGGTTACATCCACGGGGACTAACACTGGCTGGTCCCGAAGGACTAAGGGTTACCCTCAACTGACAGGTACCTGTATGAGATCAACCCTCAATTGGAAGGTTAACATCTTAACCTACGCTGGCTATGCAGTTATGAAATACGGGGACTGCTACTAAAGGTCACACCCTCAACTGGCAGGTGAGCCCCCATCCATGGGTTCGCTCGGTGCTAAATCCTACTCCTAACTGAACTGACTCGGAATACTGAACTGTTCTAAAATTAACTGATTATGATAATTGGCTGAACTGATAATGCTCATAGCATATTTTGAAACTATTCTGAAGATACTGAGACTAAGTAAACAACTATGTTTTTGGGTATTCATAACCCCCAGGACTCGAGACAAATAATAGCTAAATAGTGCTAAAACTTTGGGGACATAATATGAAAGCATTATACAAAATTCATTCTTATAGGCATTTCATCAAACACTTGATGTTCATAGTTCAAGATAAGCATGGGAATAGTTTAAAGCTTGTAGAAATAGCATGATTTCAACATCAACATCACTAAGTATGATTTAAATCAGTGAATAATAACATTAAAACATGTGGGGTTTGATAAACAACAACAATTGCATGTAAACATGGTATAAAATTACAATTCATGGGATTTCATGGTTAATATCACAATTTAAAATCATAATAACTAGTAAACATCAAGACTTTGGATTTAAAATTAGATACTTGGGCTCCATGGGTGAAAGGAACCCATAGATGAACACTTAACATACCTGGGTTGATGAATTCGTGAGAATCGATGGTGAATTCTTGAGTTTTGATCTTGAAATTTGAAGGCTAGGGTTTTTGTTATTGAAAGAGGGCTACTTTAATTTTGAGAGAATAATGAAATAATGCTTTATTGGGACTTAAATCTCGGGTTTGGACAGATTTGGGGCTATGGGAAAAGACCAAACGGTCCTTGGAAATCCAATCACAAAACTGGAGAATCCCAACTTTGGCCTTCGGCGCGACACAGTGCTATCACATTGCGCCATTGGAAAACTGACAATTCCCATTTTTCCCAATGGAGTAACATAGTGCTATCGCGTTGCGCCTCTGGAAATGGACGATCCCCAACTGGAAGCTTGGCGCTACACGGTGCCAATCGTGATGCTTCACAAGAAAAGGACAATTGTGAAATGGACCCTTGGCGCAATGCGGTGGAAATCATGGTGACATCCTGGAAAAAGGAAGAACGTGATTTTCTTCATCACCGCGATGTGGCTTTATCGCGTTGGACTACTATTTTACACTAAAAGTACCATAACTTCTCACCCGAGTATCAGATTTGGGAGAATTGGTATCGTTAGAAAGCTAATTTAATTTCTTATCATTTGGTGGGTCTTGATCTGGAAAATTCCCAGTAGAGCAAATATGTGCTCATTTGAAGTTGACTAAAGCAACATTCTTCCCAAAAACTCAATCGGTAAAGAATATTTTGATTCATCTAATAGCTGGAGTTATTTGAGGCCTTAATATACCTCAAACTCACTCGTAAAACTATCAAAGAGCTATAATGTACTATGCATGAGCTTGAAACATGGCATTAACATTTGTTTGGATTTTCGGGGTAGTATAATATCTCCTCCTTGGGAACATTCATCCTCGAATGAGACTGGTTAAGCTGAAAACACTGAGGAACTGAGAATACATGCTGAATATATGTAATGAAAACATGATTACATGGCTGAGTCTGAAATATGGCACATGACTGAACTGGTTCTGTGAATGGATGACTGACATAAGAATGATATGCAGTTGAAACTGCGCATGGAGAAGAGAAATTCTAAGAAGACTGTTACCTTAAGCTGAGTCAGAGTTTGCGGAGAAAATATGGGGGTACTTGGTTCGCATATCTGCTTCTTTTTCCCAAGTTGCTCCCTCCACGGACTGATTTCGCCAAAAAACTTTGACTAGTTGAACTTCTTTGTACCTTTGTCAATGAATTGTTGATTAAGGATTTCGACTGGAATTCCTTTGTAAGAAAGGCGGTTTTGAACATCTATGCTTTCTAAGAGGACGAAAACTATTGGGTCTCCAATACACTTCTTCAATAAGGAGATATGGAATACTGGGTATACTGATGCTAAGTTTGCAGGCAACTCAAGCTCATAATCCACCTTTTTGAAATGGCTTATAATTCTGTATGGGCCAACATATCGAGGACTATGCTTTCCCTTCTTACCAAACCTCTTCACTCCTTTCATGGGATAGATCTTCAGATATATGAAATCACCAATATCAAACTCAAGATCTTTCCTTCTCACATTTGCATAAGATTTCTGTTGGCTCTAGGCTGCCTTAAGCCTCTCCCTAATCAATTGTACTTTCTTTAACGCACCAAACACCAAATAAGGCCCCACTACCGCGGCCTCTCCTACTTCAAACCAACCAATTGGAGATCTACATCTCCTTCTATATAAAGCCTCAAATGGAGCCATCTAAATACTAGAATGATAGCTATTATGTAATGCTCCAAGTCAGTACCCCAGACGCTACACGGTGCTCACAATTCTGAAGGACCATAAGCTAACCCATAAATGGTACCTGCTGCCATAACTATGTAATAAATACTGTAATGATTGCAAAAATAGGCGGAAACATATGCCATAAGGTTAAATCTACAAAATAAACCTGAATGCGGTATCAAAATACCAAAACTAAATATAAGTACTGAAACACTTAACAATTGTCTGAAAATACTCTAGTCTGAAAAGCCTTTAAACTGTCTGAACAGGGGAGTTGATGGGACAAGCCCCCAACTAACTCCAACTACTGAAATAAACTAAAATACTAAAAATAATAAGCATGTCCTCAAACAATGAGGACTCACCACTACTCTGAATGCTGAAAATCTGAACTGCTAAGGGTGCTCTGGATCCCGTGTGTCTGAACCTATGATATAAAACATAATAGCGCAAAGGAAAAGTATGCGTATGTAATTTGAATGTACTGGTATGCTCAGTGAGGTAGGCTAAGATGCATGAACAATAATAACTGAATAAGAGTACATGCATGAATACGTATACTGTAACTAATTCATGATAATACTATGTATTGAATCTGAATATTGATTTACTAATTGTTGAGTTTACTGATGTTGTATTTATGATAACTGAATGACTGCATCTAACATTCCTAATTTTTGTGGAACTATACAGAGTTTCGTACTGAGCTGAGTGACTATATCTAATAATCCTGAATCTGTAGAACTGAACTGAGTTCTATTCTGAGACCAAGACTGAAACTGAGAATGTGGGATGTAATCATCTAACCAATATTCCCCTCTCTAAACTAATTAGGGTCCAACTTGTAACCCCAGTTAGAAGGGTGTAATATCGTGCCACGGGTAGAGATAAGATGTGAGTTAACCCTTTCTGACATGAAGCTCTTTTGTCAACCCTCGCTGGCAGAATAACTCGAATGAGATGTATCAACCCTTATAATATCTGGAAGGAAGATATCTCAACCTACGCTGGCTACGTAGTTCTGTAATGCAGGGATTGCAACTAGGGGTCAAACTCTTTGCTGACCGGAATGCACCTATCCCTGGGTTCGTTCAGTGCTGAATCCTACTCCCAACTAAATGGACACTAAACTAATTTCTAGTCCATACTAGGCTGGACTGAACTGTTACTGATATTACTATTTGACTAAACTGAACTGAGTTCACTGAGTTCTGTGGTATGATGGAATACTACTGAACTCTGTTAACTGACTGAGCACCAAGTGCTGCTGAGGTCTACACTGAGTACTGTGACTGAATTATGAACACTATGGAGGTTTCTTGAGTTCTATACTTGACTAAGAATACTACTGATCGTGACATGACTGATACTGTTCTATGACTGACCATGACTCTAGGTAATAAGCTAAATTGTCGGATGTAAATACCTCCAGGACTCGATAGCCTAAATTAAGAGACATGGCACAAACTTTCAGCATACAAGCTAAGTACTGGATCATTATTCATTCATTGAGGCTTTTTAATAAACACTTGCATGCCATGAATTGGAATACATGTTTAAATGACATACTTTCACTATTTAACTCATACGCTCAATTCATCAATCACTTGAAAGGCATAAAATATACACATAATACTAATTAATATGTGAGCATACAATTCCAAATACCAAATTCACAATTTGAAAGCCTTAGCAAGATTTCACATGATAACACATATAGATCAAGTAGCCCCATATGAAACTTATGATCAAACATGGATTTGAAACCCAATTAGTCATTTTAAACATGGATATTATCAAACCCAACATGGAAATCATGAAATCAATCACACTAGAAGTTTAAAAAGGTTTCTTAGACTCCAAGGGTCGAAGGGACCCTTGGATGAACACTTCACATACCTTTGTTGAAGAATTTCTGAAAGTTTATGGTTGAATCTTGAGTTCTTGATTTAAAATTGGATCTTCTAGGATTTTGTTCTTGAGTAAATTTGAGAAAGAATGACTATGTTTGCTCTATAGGGAGTTTGATTTCATGTTTTGGGATGAGGGTCGAGGGAAAAAGACCTAAATACCCCCAAGAATGAGGTCTTTTAATGACTGAAAATTGGGTAACTGACGCACAGGTCGACGCGGCGCGTCGATGATAGCCGACACATCGTGCCATATTCTCGTCGATTAACTGGAATTGGGTGTTGGTAGTTGGTGAAAATATTAATCAATGTGATAGTCAACGCAGTGCGCCAAGATCGCGTTGATCCACTATTTTAAGATTCCAAAAGAGCTTCAAACGAAGTCCAAAAAATCCGAAACCTGTCCGGAAACACCTATGGACATTCCTGATCATGAATTAACTCAAATATCAATATTTGAAGAACGTGAAGGTTGTGAAATATGATTTCCAACTTTTGTAGGATAAAATGGCACCAAGTTTGAGTACTTAGCTAAAATATTCTAAGTCTGGGACCTCTTGACATGCCTGTCTTACATTATCTCCACCCTTGGGAACATTCATCCTTGAATGAGATTTCTGAGACTGAGAATATTGAGAGACTGAACTTAGACACTGGGCATGCACAACTGAATCATGGTTTCATGACTGAGATTACTGATACACTGAATTATCATACTAATCATGCATATTTGATGCATGAGTACATAGCTGAAAATGATTCATAAATGCATGACTTAGATTACCGATAAGCTGAGTCTATATAATAAACATGCATATCTGATGCATGGATACATGACTGAACTGTCTCATGAACGTATAACTGAACATGCTATGGTAACTAATACCAAGTTTTTAACTGAAATCTGAACATGAAACTGAATAAGCTTAAGGAAAACTCTTACCTTTGATCGAGTCTAAGTTTGCGAAGAAGAGGTGAGGATACTTGATCTATATGCCTGCTTCTACTTCCTAAGTAGCTCCCTCAACGGACTGATTCTGCCAAAGAACTTTGACTAGAGGGACTTCTTTGTTCCTCAGTCTGCAAATCTGATAGTCAAGGATTTTAACTGGGATCTCTTCATAAGAGAGGTTGTTCTGAATATCTATGCCCCCTACAGGGACTACGACTTCTGGGTCACCTATGCATTTATTTAGCAAGGAGACGTGGAACACTGGATAAACTGAGGATAGGTCTGAAGGCAACTCAAGCTCGTAAGCTACTTTTCCGAAATGGCTGAGAATTCGGTAAGGACCGATATATCAGGGACTGAGTTTCCCCTTCTTGAAAAACCTCTTCACTCCTTTAATAGGAGATATTTTCAAATACACATAGTCACCAATCTCAAACTTGAGATCCTTTCTACGCACATCTGCATACGATTTATGTAGGCTCTGATCTGTACGATTTCTGTCGGCTCTGAGCTATCTTAATCCTTTCGGTGATTAACTGGACTTTCTCTAAGGTGTCGAACACTAAGTCAGGCCCTACCATTGCGGCCTCGCCTACTTAAAACCAACCAATAGGAGACCTACCTCTCCTCTTATAAAACATATCAAATGGAGTCATCTGAATGCTGGAATGATAGCTGTTGTTATACGCGGACTCAACCAAAGGCAAATGGTCATCCCAACTACCTTTGAAATATATTGTGCATGCTCGCAGTATATCTTCTAAGGTCTGGATTGTCCTTTCTGCTTGACCATCCGTCTAAGGATGGAAGGCTTTACTGAGATAAAACTCAGGTACCAAGACCCTTTTGGATTGCCTTCCAAAAATGAGAGGTGAACTGGGTACCTCTATCTGAGATAATGGAAAACGAAACAACGTGTAATATGACCAACTCCCTGTATAGAGTTAGGCGTAATCCTCAGTTGAATTAGAGGTATGGACTGGAACAAAATGAGCTGATTTGGTCATCGCGTCTACAATGTCCCAAACTGAATCACGCTGACGACAAGTATGGGGCAAACCCATCACAAAGTCCATGTTCACTTCTTCCCATTTCCAAGTGGGAATGCTGAACTCCTGTATGGACCCACTAGGCTTCTGATGTTCAACCTTAACCTACTTATATGTTGAGCACCTATCCACAAACTCTGCAATGTATCTCTTCATCCCACTCCACCAATAGATCTCCCATAAATCACGATACATTTTGGTGGTCCCTGGATGAATAGAGTAACGCGCACCATGTGCTTCTGCTAAAATTCGCTGCCTTAAGTCACTATGCCTGGAACATATAGCCGACCCTGGCAACGCAGCACACCATGTCCCCCTTGGGAGAAAACCTTAACTTTCTGATCTCTAACTGATTCTTTTAACTTGACTAGACTGGGATCCCCATCCTGCTTTTCCTTCACTTGAAAACTAGGGATGATTTTGAACTACTCTGCACCCATACTCTACCTTCTGCTGAATTGACTAAGCGGATACCTAGCCGGGCTAACTGATGGACTTCCTGAGTTAACTTCTTCTTACTGTTCTTAACATGGGCTGCACTATTCATAGACATTCTACTGAGAGAATCATCCACTGCATTGTCCTTTCCCGAATAATACAGGACACTTATGTCATAGTCTTTTAACAACTCCAACCACCTTCTCTGATGAAGGTTGAGGTTTTTCTGAGAGAACATATACTGTAAGCCCTTGTGATCACTGAACCCCTCCACGTGCACACCATACAAATAGTGACTTCAAATCTTTAAGGCAAACACTACTGCTGCTAACTCAAGATCATGAGTAGAGTAATTCTTTTCATGGGGCTTAAGCTGTCTAGAGGCGTAGGCTATGACCTTACCTCTCTGCATTAAAATACACCCCAAACCAACTCTGGTGGCATCACAATACACAACAAAGCCGTCTGTACCATCTGGTAGGGTCAAAACTGAAGCTGTAGGGTCAAAACTGAAGCTGTAGTGTGTCGAGTCTTCAACTCCTGAAAACTCTTCTCGCAAGAATCTAACCACTGGAATTTGACTTTCTTTCGAGTCAATCTGGAGATAGGGGATGAAATAGACAAAAATCCCTCAATTAACCATTGGTAATAGCTAGCCAAGTCCAAGAAACTCCTGATATCTGATGGACAGATGGATTTAGGCCAGTTTCTCACTGCTTCAGTCTTTTGGGGATCAACTCTAATGCTATCACCGAAAATGATATGGCCAAGGAAAGCTACTGACCTTAGCCAAAATTTGCACTTACTAAATTAGGTGAATAACTGATGATTTTTGAGAGTCTATAATACTATTTTTAGATGGTCTGCATAATTATGTTCACTGCGGGAGTAAACAATGATATGATCTATCTAGACTATGACGAACATGTCCAAGTACTACTTGAAAACATGGTTCATCAAGTCCATAAAGCTGTTGGGGAATTGGTAAGACCAAAGGACATAACTAAGAATTCAAAGTGACCATAACGAGTTCTAAAAGCTATTTTTGGGATGTCACATTCCCTGGCTCTGAGCTAATGATAGCCTGATCTGAGGTCTATCTTAGAGAAATAGCTGTCACCCTAAAGTTGGTCAAATAAGTCATCGATTCTGGGAAGTAGATACTTGTTCTTGATCATGACTTTATTTAACTGACGGTAGCCAAAGCATATTCTGAGAGAACTATCTTTCTTACGCACGAATAACACTGGTGCACCCCATAGGGACACGCTGGGTCTGATGAATCCCTTATTTAGGAGATCCTTTAACTGCTCTTTTAATTCTCTGAGTTTTGCTAGAGCCATTCTGTATGGAGGAATAGATATGGGCTGAGTATCTGGAAGAAGATCAATTCCGAAATCAATTTCCCTTTTGGGATGAACTCTAGGAAGATCTTCGGGAAACACATCTGGGAACTCACATGCTACTAATACTGATTCAAGAGTAGGGGTTTCTGAACTAGAGTCCTGGTCTCGAACGATATGGTAGACACACCTCTTTGATATCATTTTTCTAGCCCGAAAGTAAGAAATAAGTTGACCACTAAGTTCTGAAGTACTACCCCTCCACTGTAGGATGGGTTCATTCGAAAACTAAAATAGTACAATTCTGTTTCTGCAGTCAACTGAGGCATAGCAGGAATGAAGACAATCCATGCCGAGAATGACATCAAAAGCAGTCATTTCTAATTCGACTAAGTCTTCTATAGTGACTTTCTGACATATCGTAATCGGACAGTTCCTGTATACCCACCTAGCTATGATGGATTCACCCAATAAGGTGTAGACTTAAAAAGGATCTAGTAGGATTTCAAGACTGACCCTAAAATGAACTGCTAGATATGCGGTAACAAAGGACATAGAAGCTCCTGGATCTAGCAAAGCGTGAATATGCAAATGGATAACTCATAACGTACTAGTGACCACATTAGGAGAACTTTCCTGATCTTGTCGGGACTAAAGAGCATAGAGTCCATTTGGGCGCTGCCCACTGGTGGCACTGGAAGAGGCACCCTGCTAATTTGGGCGACCTAACTGAGCTGGGGGACGGGTATGCTGACTTTGCGAACCCACTTGAGGGCACTGTCTGACTCTGTGGCCTGGCTTTCCATATCCAAAACATACATCGCTGCTAGCTCTGCAGATACCCTGGAGGTTTCTTCCATACTTCTGGCGAAAGGGATTGGTTCGGACACTGCTAACACTGCCGTGGGGCTCAAGGCCTGATGCCCTATCTCTGTTGCCATCTCTAAATTTTGGCACTGGAGCACTGGTTGAGGTTGGAGCTGGAACTGAGGATTTCAGGGGGAACTGAGAATGATTCCCACTCTCTGACTTAGGCTGAGTGAAACTTAAACTACCTGTCCTCACTCTCTTTCTCTCTCTCTCCTTCTCTTTATTCTTAGCCTCCTCTATCTGCTGAGCATAGACCATAGGCCTAGCTATGCCCATCTTTTTTATCAGCATTGCGGTCCTGCTCTCTTTGACCACATTGCTAGACACCCTTGATATAAACTTACTCATCTTAGATTTGCTATCTGCCACAACATGCAAGGCATATCTGGCCAACTGAGTAAACTTGAGGGAATGCTCCTACACTGTCATATTTCCCTACTTCATCTTTATAAACTCCAAAACTTTTGCTTTCCTCAACTCTAGCGAGAAGAACATATCTAGAAAAGTAACTGCAAACTCCTCCCATTCTATTAGCTTTGCATCTGTAGCCCTCTCTGCATTCCACTGTTTGAACCACGAGTGAGCCACATCCTATAACTGACATGCGGCCAACTCAGCGCTCTCAACAGCAGTCACTCCCATAATATCAATAACCTTCTGCACCTGATCAAGAAATTCCTGAGGGTTCTCATCTGAATTAGACCCGATAAATGATGGAGGGTTCATTTGGGAAAATTCCCGAATCCTAGCAGTAGTAGTATTGGACACTGGGTTGGCTGAAACCGCAGCTAGTCATTCATTCTGGGCTGCTAAAGAATGAGCTAGGGTGGTGAAGGCTGCTCTAAACACTGCAAAGGAGACATGCTCGCCCAAAGGATCTTGATGGACGGGCTGAGGGGCTGACTGGTCTCCCGTTCCTCTTCAATGAGTCCTCTTTGGAGGCATATTTTATAAATGGAAGAGAAGCTAAGATTAGAAAGAGAGTGTAACTGGATCTCATGCTCACTCTCACGACATGAACACTGAAAAGAAGGAAAATTTTTCCTAAAACATCTCATAGCCTCCTGCCCATAAGTGTGGCGCGCAATACACCCATGCACAAGACTATACTAGATATGATTTTTAAACTTCCTAGGAAACGTTTGAACCTGGATTTGATACCAAGTTTGTAACACCCCGAGTCTGTACTCCGGATGCGACACGGTGCTCATAATCTCGAAGGACCACAAGCTAACCCAAGACTGGTACCTGCTGCAATAACTGTTTAATAAATACTGTAATGATTGCCAAAATAGGCGAAAACATTTGCCATAAGGTTCAATCTACAAAATAAATCTGAATGTGGTATCAAAATACCAAAACTGAATATAAGTACTAAAAAACTGAACAACTGTCTGAAAATACTTTAGTCTGAAAAGCCTCTAAACTATCTGAACTGGGGAGTTTATGGGACAAGCCGCAAATAACTCCAACTATTGAAATAAACTGAAATACTAAAAATAATAAGCATGACCTAGAACTATAAGGACTCACCACTACTCTGAATGCTAAAAATCTAAACTACTAAGGGTGCTCTGGAGCCTGTACGTCTGAACCTATGATATAAGACATCATAGCACAAAAGAAAAGCATATGTCAGTAATTTGAATGTATTGGTATGCTCAGTGAGGTAGGATGAGATGCATGGGTTCATATGCATGAACAATAATAACTGAATAAGAGTACATGCATGAATACGTATACTGTAACTGATTCATAATAATACTGTGTACTAAATCTGAATACTGATTTACTAATGTTTGAGTTTACTGATATTGTATTTCTGATAACTGAATGAATGCATATGACAGTCCTGATTTTAATGGAACTATACTGAGTTTCGTACTAAACTGAGTGACTATATATGATAATCCTGAATATGTAGAACTGAACTGAGTTCTATTCTGAAACCGATACTGAAACTGAGACTGTGAGAGGTAATCATCTAACCGACATGCCCCTCTTTGAACTGATTGGGGTCCAACTTGTAACTCCAGTTAGAAGGGTGTCAATATCGTGCCATAGGGTGTGACAAGCTATGAGTTAACCCTCTCTGATAGAAAGCTCTTTCGTCAACCCTCGCTAGCAGGATAACGCAAATAAGATGTATTAACCCTCATAATATCTGGCAGGAAGATATCTTAACCTACGCTAGCTACGTAGTTCTGTAACGCAGGGATTGATAATAGGGGTCAAACCCTCTACTGACAGGAATACCTGGGTTCTCTCGGTGCTGAATCCTACTCCCAACTGAATGGACACTGAACTGATTTCTAGTCCGTATTAGGCTGGACTGAGCTGTTATTAATATTACTATTTGACTAAACTGAGCTGAGTTCACTTAGTTCCATGGACTGACGGAATACTACTAAACTTTGTTAACTGACTGAGCACCAAGTGCTACTGAGGTCTACACTGAGTACTGTGAATGAATTATGAACACTACGGAGGTTTCCTGAGTTTTGGAACTGAGTGAGAATACTACTGATCATAACGTGATTGATACTATTCTATGACTAACCGTGGCTCTAGGTAATCAGCTAAATTTTTGAGTATAAATACCCCCCGAACTCGATAGCATAAATTAAGAGACATGACACAAACTTGCAATATACGAGCTAAGTACTAGATCATTATTCATTCATTGGGGCTTTTTAACAATCACTTGCACGACATGAACTGGAATACATGTTTAAAAGACATACTTTCATTATTCAACTCATATGCTCAATTTATCAATCACTTGAAAGGCATAAAATACACACATAATACTAATTAACATGTGAGCATACAATTCCAAATACCAAATTCACAATTTGAAAGCCTTAGCATGATTTAACATAATAACACTTATGGATGAAGTAACCCTACATGAAACTTATCATAAAACATGGATTTGAAACCCAATTAGTCATTTTAAACATGGACATTATCAAACCCAACATGGAAATCATGAAATCAATCATTCTAGAAGTTTAAAAAGGTTTCTTAGACTCCATGGGTGGAAGGGACCCTTGGATGAACACTTCACATACCTTTTTTGAAGAATTTCTGAAAGTTTATGGTTGAATCTTGAGTTTTTGATTTGTAATTGGATCTTCTAGGGTTTCGTTCTTGAGCAAATTTGAGAAAGAATGACTATATTTGCTCTATAGGGAGTTTAATTTAGTGTTTTGGGGGTTGAGTATTGAGGAAAAAAGACCTAAATGCCCCCAAGAATGTGGTCTTTTAATGACTAAAAACTGGGCTACCGATACGCAGGTCGACACGGCGCATCGATGGCATCAACGCGATAGCCGATGCATCACATCATATTCACGTTAATTCACTGGAATTGGACGCTGGTAGCTGGAGAAAATATTAATCAATGCGATAGTTGATGCGACGTTCAAAGATCGCGGTTATCCACTATTTTAAGATTCCAATGGAGCTTCAAACGAAGTCCGAAAAATTCGAAACTTGTCCGGAAATACCTACGGACATTCCTGATCATGAATTAACTAAAATATCAACATTTGGAGGATATGAAGGTCTTGAAATAAGATTGCCAACTTTTGTAGGCTAAAATGGCACCAAGTCTGAGTACTTAGCTAAAATATTCTAAGTCTAGGTCCCCTTGACAAGCCTAAATGACTGAATTAAGCTTAGGATTTGTGGGGTCATACATGTTATTATAGACGAACTCAATCAAAGGCAAGTGGTCATCCTAATTGCCCTTAAAGTCGACTACACATGCTCTCAACATATTCTCAAGGGTTTGAATAGTCCTCTCTACCTGATCATCTGTCTGAGGATGAAGGGCTTTACCGAGGTAAATTTGGGTACCAAAACCCTTATGAAAAGCTTTCCAAAAGTGAAAAGTAAACTAAGTGCCTCTGTCTGAAATGATAGATAGATAAACACCGTGCAACCTAACAAACCTTCTGAGATAGAGTTTGGCATAGTCCTCGGCTGAATAAAAAGTATAGACTGGCAAGAAATGGGTTGATTTGGTTATCCTGACTATAACGACCCAAATCGAATCATGCTGCTGACGAGTACGAGTCAAACCTATCACAAAATCCATGTTCACTACTTCCCACTTCCAAGTGGGAATACTGAACTCTTATATAGACCCACTAGGCTTCTGATGCTCAATCTTAACTTGCTGAAAAGTGGAGCTCTTAGCCACAAACACTGCAATATCCCTCTTCATCCCACTCTACCAATAGATTTTCTACAGATCGCGGTATATCTTTATGCCCTTGGATGAATTGAGTAACGCGCACCATGCATTTCTGCAAGAATTTATTGTCTCAACTCATCAACACATGGCACACACAATCTACCCTGGCAACGCAGTACACCATATCCTCCTTGGGAGAAAACCTCTACTTTCTGACCTCTAACTGACTCCTTCAGTTTCACTGGCCTAAGATCCCTATCCTGCTTTTCTTTTACTTCGGCATCCAAAGAAGATTTCAAACTATTCTAAACCCAAATGTTACCCTCAGCTGAATCAACCAAATAAAAACCTACCCTGGCAAGCTGATGAAATTCTCTTAGTAAATTTTTCTTGTCACCCTCAACATGAGAAACACTACCCATAGACAATCTCCTTAGGGAATCTGCCACTACATTGGCCTTACCTGGATGGTACAAAATACTTCTAGCATAATCTTTCAGCAACTCTAACCATATCCTCCGTCGCCGATTCAAATCCTTTTGTGAAAATACATAATTCAAGATTTTATGATCTGTGAACACATCAACATGCACCCCATACAAATAGTACCTCCAAATCTTTAAGGCAAACATAACAACTACTAACTCAAGATCATGGGTGGGATAATTCTTTTCATGGAGCTTAAGCTATCTAAAGGAATAGGCTACAACTTTACCCTTCTGCATGAAAACACACCACAAACCAACTCTAAAAGCATCAAAATACACAACAAACCAATATGAACCATCTAGCAATGTAAAAACTGGGTTGTGGTGAGTCGAGTCATCAACTCCTGAAAACTCTTCTCACAAGAATCTAACCACGGAAACTTAACTTTCTTCTGAGTCAATCTGGATATAGGGGGCGTAATAGATGAAAATCCTTTAACAAACAGTTAGTAATAGTGAGCCAAACCTATTTAACTCTTGATATCTGATGGAGAGATGGGTCTAGGCCATTTTCTCACCGCCTTGGTTTTTTGAGGATCGACTTTAATGCCATCACCGGTAACAAAATGGCCAAGGAAAGCTACTAATCTTAGCCAAAATTCACACTTACTAATCTTAGCGAACAACTGAAGGGTTCTAAGAGTCTGCAATACTATTTCGAGAGAAATCGTATGTAGATGTGAGGATAAAGAATCTTGAGTTTGAGATCGTTGATTTTGTGTACTTGAAAATATCTCCCATGAAGGGGGTAAAGAGGTTCGTCAAGAAAGGGAAACTCAGTCTCCGCTATGTTGGTCCTTTCAAAATCCTCAGTCATTTCAGAAAGGTAGCTTACGAGCTAGAGTTGCCTTCAGATCTAGCTTCAGTACACCTAGTGTTCCATGTCTCATTGTTGAAGAAGTGTATTGGTGATCCAGCTATAGTTGTTCCCTTAGAAAGTGTAGATGTTCAGAATAGTCTTTCCTATGAGGAAGTTCCAGTCAAAATTATTGATCATCAAGTACGTAGACTAATGAACGAAGAAGTTCCACTAGTCAAAGTTCTTTGGCTGAATCAGTCCATCCAGGGAGCCACTTGGGAAATGGAAGCAGATATGCAGACCAAGTACCCTCATCTTTTCTTCACGAATTCAGATTCGGTTTAAGGTATTAATCTTCTTAAGATTTCTCTTTATCATGCTCAGTTTCAGTTGCACATCATGTTTATGTCAGTCGTGCATTTACAAATCAGTTCAATCATGCATTCCATGCATCAGATATGCATGTTCAGTGTGTATGCTCAGTCCATTAGTTTTCCTCAGCTTAACCAGTCTCATTCGAGGACGAATGATCCCAAGGGGGATATATTGTAATATCCCATATTTTCTAAGCATATTTTATGGTCCAATACATGAGTATTCATATATAAAATTTTCAAAATACTCAGTATTTTTCAGTTTAGAGTCTGCCATTGCATAGAAAATTCAATTAGCTATCCAACAATATAAAATTTGCCCAAATCCGATAATCGGGTAAGAAGTTATGGCGATTTTAAGTTTCAGTCATTAAACACCATCATTTTGACCCTTAGCGCATCGCTAAGCCAGTCTAAATAATAATTGTCAGTTTGCAGTGTGGTACCGCGATGTTGACGCATCGTACCAAGAACACAATTCACGTTTTGCAATTTCCAGTGAGCCTCTGCGATTATAGCGCGTCGCAGAGGTGGGAAAAATGGCATTTCCGTGAAGGACTGCGATCTTACCGCATCGCGCCATCATCCAGTTTTCCAATTGTCCCTTTTTCCAGTGGCTTGGTGCGATAGTGGTGCATCGCGCCAAGGCTAAAAATTTGGATCTTCAGTCTCCAGCTTGCGTTTTTAAATTTGTTTAAGGGTATTTGGTTTTTTTTTCCTAAGCCCTAAACTCATCCAATAATAGACCTAAATACTCATCATTACTCAATTCCTCTAAAATTAAAGATACCCTTTTCAAGAATAAAAAACCCTACCTCACAAATTTAAGGCCAAATCTCAAGAACTCACCATCAATCCTTCCAAATTCATTAACTCAGGTATGTTAGATGTTTATCCATGGGTTCCCTTCACCCATTGAGTCCAAGTATCCTATTTAAATTATAAAATTTTGATCTTTTCAAGTTATTTGATTTTAAATTGTGATTTCACCCATGAATCTCCATGAACTATGATTTTATACCATATTTTAATGAAATTATTATTTTTCACTTCTCCATGTTTTAATGTTATCATTCTTTGAATTAAATCATAATTTAGTACTATTCATATTGAATTCATGCTTTTACTTTAAGTGCCATGGCATTCCTATGATTTGATCAAACCATGAACTCTAAGTGTTTGATAAAATGCCTACAAGAGTGATTGATTTAATAAAAGCATTTATGCTTTGTCCTCCAAGTTTTAGTGTCATTTTAGTATTATTGTTTTTGAGTCTTGGGGATATTGAATACCTAAAAACCATAGCTGTTTACTTAGTCTAGTCTTAGTATATTACATAATAGTCTTCAAAACATGCTATGAGCATTATTAGGAAAGTCAGATATCAGTCAGTTAAACTCAGAATAGTCTAGTATTTTAGTGTCTTTCAGTTGGGAGTAGGATTTAGCACCGAGCGAGTGTAGGGATGGAGGCTTCCCAGTTATATAGGCAGAGTCACTAGTAGTGGTCCCTAAACACCAGAACTACGTAGCCAGCGTAGGATAAGAGAAGTCACCCATCAGTTTAGGCTTGACTAGCTCGCAGGAATAACCCGCCAGTTCAGGCTTGACACCCTTAGTCCTTTGGGACAGTACATAAGTATAGTGGATCCACATAATCAACGTTAGTACCCGTGGCACGGTATTAACACCCTTTCAACTGGGGTTACAGGTTGGACCCCGATTATCCCAGGTTGGGGCATGTCGGTTAGATTATAGCTCCCACAGTCTCAGTCTAATAATCAGACCAGTATTTCAGTCTTAATGTTGTTTTACCAAGGCATACAGATATCATCTATTTCAGTATTTTAGTTTACAGATTTTATTCAGTTCATGTTATATGCTTGGTCATGCATCGCCTATATCTACAGATTTCACGTACCTTCAATATTTGTAGGCTTTCATGTATATACATTATTTACAGATCCACGTACTTGCAATATCTATAGATTTCATGCTTTCTATTTAGTACTCCATGCTTTACATATATATTCAAATAATTATTGTTCCTGCTTATGAAACTATGCATATCAGCCTACTTCATATAGCATATCAGTATATTTAAAGTGCTGATCACATACCTTTCTTTTGTGCTATGATGTATTATATCATAGGTTCTGACACCCAGTTCCCGGACCGTACTTAGAAATTCAGACATCTCAGTAGTAGCTATGGTGAGTCCTCATATTTTGAGGATGAATTATTTTATTTCATGATTCCAGTCTAGTAGTTAGTTGGAGTTAGTTGGGGCCTGTCCTATCAACTTACAGTTACTCAGTTTAGAGGCTTTCAATCACTATAGTCAATTATTCAGTATTCAGACTTCAATTGACATGTCAGTTAGTTATTAGTTTATCTTAGATTCCAGTATTTATTTAGACTCCGATAGTTATTTCTTCAAATTCATAATTCAGTATTTGTTTCAGTTATTAAAATCTTATGGCGTACCAGTTATTCTTTCATATTTATGGTTATGTTATTTAGTGCTCATAGCAGGTACCGGCTCATGGGTTAGCTTGTGATCCCTCAGGACTGTAAGCACTGTGTCAAGCCCAAGGTTTACTCTCGGGGCATTACAAACTTGGTATCAGAGCCAAATGTTTTAAAGTATCCTAGGGAGTTTGAAAGCCGCGTCAAGTAGTGTCTTGTGCATGGGTGTGTAGCACACCACACTAATGGGCAAGAGGCTACAAGGAATTTAGGAAAAGTTTCCCTTCTTTCAGTATTTATGTCGTATGAATAAATATGAGCTCAAGCTAAATTCCCTGTCTAATCCATTTCTTCCTTTTGTCTACAGAATATGCCTCCCAAGAAGAACGGAAGAAGAACAGGAACCCAGCCAATACCTCTGCCTATCCAGGAAGATCCTCTGGACTAACATGTCTCTCACACAGAATTCAGGGCTGCGTTCACCACTCTAGTAAATTTTATAGCAGCTCAGAATAAATAACTAGCTACTATTTTGGCCTACCTAGTGGCCAATACTGCTGCAACCAGAATTCAGAACTTTACCCGGATGAATCCTTCTTTCTTCATGGGATCCAAGTCTTAAGATGATCCACAAGAATTCTTAGATATGGTTCAAAAGTTAACGGATGCTATGAGGGTGACATCCAGGGAGAGTGCTGATTTGGATGCATATCAGTTGTAGGATATAGACAGACTTAGTTTAAGCAGTGAAAGGTTGATAGGGGTGTTGATGCAGGGCTTGTAGAATGGGAAGAGTTTGCTACAACTTTCTTAGACAGATTCTTCCCCTTGGAGTTGAGGGAGGTCAAAGTGTTAGAATTTATTATATTGAGACAGGGCAGTATGAGTGTAAAGGAGTATTCCCTCAAGTTTACTCAGTTATCTGGATATGTTCCTCATGTAGTGGCTGACAGTAGGTCCAAGATGAGTAAGTTTGTGTCTGGTGTGTCTGATAGTGTGGTCAAGGAGTGCAGGACCGCAATGTTGGTTAAGAAGATAGACTTGTCTAGGTTGATGGTCTATGCTCAACAAATTGAGGAGTAGAAGATTAAGGAGAGGGAGAGAGGAAATAAGAGAGCTAGAACGTGTAGTTTTAATTTTAGTCAACCAAGGTCAGAAGGTTGTAATCGTCTTCAGTTTCATTAGAGGTATTCAGCCCTAACACCCTCTTCAGCTAGTGCCCAAGTACCTAAATTAAGAAATGATAATAGAGATAGAGCACCAGACTCTAAGTCCCAAGGAAATGTTAACAGTGCCCGTATGAATTCTCTATGTTAAAAATATGGCAGACACCATCAGGGTGAGTGTAGAGTGGGCAGTAATGTGTGCTTAGGATATGGCAAGCCAGGCCATTAGATTTGGGAGTGTTGGGTAGTTGCTGAGAGAGGTAGGGAGTTGTATCAATAGGGCCGGTCAAATCAATCGTCAGTTCTATCCGGTCGCCCAACTCAGCAGGGTATTGCTTCTAGTGCTACCTGTGTTCAGCATCCGAAAAGATTATAAGCTCTTCAATCTCACCAAGATCAAGAAAATTCTCCTAACGTAGTTGCTGGTATGTTGCAGGTCTTTCACTTACATATTTGTTCTTTAATAGACCCTGGAGCTTCTCTTTCTTTTGTATCTCCATATATAGCCGTCAATTTTGGAGTCAGTCCCAAAACTCTAGCAGATCCCTTTTCAGTGTCTACCCCATAGGTGATTCCATTATAGCCAAATAGGTATACAAGAACTGTCCGGTCACAATATTCCAGAAAGTTACCTCAGTTGATCTCGTGGAGTTAGAGATGACGGATTTTGATGTTATTCTCAGCATGGATTGACTCCAATCATGCTATGACTCAGTTGATTGTAGAAGCAAAATAGTTTATTTTCAGTTCCCAAATGAACCAGTCCTTAATTGGAAGGGTAGTACCACATCTCTTAGAGGTCAGTTGATTTCATACCTTAGAGCGAGAAAAATGATATCAAAGGGGTGTATTTACCATCTTGTTCGAGTCAAAGACTCATATTAGTTAGGGACTTGTCCCATCAACTACATATTTTAGTAGTCGGAGTTAGTTAGGGACTTGTCCCATCAACTACATATTCAGACAGATAGAGGCCTTTATACTAGAATTTTAGACAGTATTTAGTTGTACAAATTATTATTGCAGTTGGTATTCTTTATCAGTATTTTAGTTTTGAACCTTATGGCATTTCATCCATTTTTTTTGCATTTATTACAGTATTATTACTCAGTGCTCATAGAAGATATCAGTCATGGGTTATCTTGTGGTCCTTCGGGGTCGTAAGCACCGTGTGGCGACCGGGGTGCAGACTCGGGGAGTTACAAACTTGGTATTAGAGCCAAAGGTTCAATAGATTCCTAGGAAGTTTGAAATCCACATCTAGTAGAGTCTTGTGCATGGGGGTGTAGCGCACCACACTTATGGACAAGAGGCTATGAGGCATTTTTAGGAAAATTTTCCCTTCTTTCAGTATTCATAGCGTGTGAGTGAGCATGATCTCAAGTTACACTCTCAGTCTAATCCTTTTCTAACTTCCATTAAAATAACATACCTCCCCAAAAGAACAACAATATGAGAACAGGAAATTAGCCAACACCTCCACCCGTTCAGGCAGATCCCCTGGATGAGCATGTCTCAAACACGGAATTCAGAGCATCTTTCACCACTTTAGCTCATTCTATGGCAGCCCAAAATAAATTCCCAGCTGCCGTTCCAGCCAACCCAGTGGCCAACACTGCTATAGCTAGAATTTGGGACTTCACCCAAATGAATCCTCTAGCTTTTATCGGGTCAAACTCAGATGAGGACCTACAGGAATTCCTTGATCAGGTGCAGAAAGTTACATATATTATGGGGGTGACTGCTAGTGAGAGTGCTAAGTTGGCCGTATATTAGTTTCAGGATGTGGTTCACTCATGGTTCAAGTAGTGGAAGGCAGAGAGGGCCGCAGATGCAGGGCCAATAGAATGGGAGGAGTTTTCCACTATTTTTTTGGATAAGTTATTTCCACTGGAGTTGAGGGAAACGAAGGTTTTGGAGTTTGTTAATCTGAAGTAGGGAAATATGACAGTGAAAGAGTATTCTCTCAAGTTTACTCAGCTAGATAGATACTTGTAAGATCCCACAAAATTTCTAAGTTTAATTCATCCTTTTAGGCTTGTCAAGGGGTCTCAGACTTAGAAAATTCTAGCTAAGTTCCCAGACTTAGTTTATTTTTGGCCTTCGAAAGTTGGAAATCTTATTTCGTGACCATAATATACCTTAATGGTCAATATTTTTGTTAATTCATGATGAGAGAGGTCGATAGGTGTTCCCAGATAAGTTTTAGATTTTTTTAGAACTCGTTTATACCACGTTTGGTGTCCCAAAATAGTGGACCAACGTGATCTTAATGCGCCGTGTCACCTATCGTGTTGGTTAACATTGTTCCAGGTTGCCAGAGTCAAAACTACTGCGGCTTAGTGTGATCATGGTGCAACGCATCGGGTATCGCGTTGATGCCATCGACACGCCGTGTTGCCAATTGCGTCGATGCCCAATTTTCAGTCATTAAATGTCTGCATTTTAAGGGGAAAAAGGTCAATTTCCCTCCCCTATATAAGCTTATAACATAAGATTCAGCCGGGTTTTCACCAAAAAATATAGTTGTTTCTCTCAAATTCCCTCAAGAACAAGTCTAGGGTTTTCAATTGAAGGTTCTAATCTAGGAGATTCCACCATTAATCTTCAAGAAACTTCCATCTAAGGTATGTAAAGTATTGATTCACGGGTTCCTTTCACCCATGAAGCTCAAGAAGCCCTTTCAAAAATATAAATTTTGAATTCCATGTTAAGAATTGAATCATATCCATGTTTATGTTGTTGTATTATTACCAAGCTAAAATCTTTAACATATATAATAAAGTTATGTTAGCAAGTGGTTGGAATTCTTGTATTTGAAGTGAATAATATTTCCATGATGTATTATTTTAATGTTCATGCCTAAGCCTCAAGTTATGCATGCAAGGTGTTTGCTAAAATGTCTAAGAGAATAAGAGTTATGCTTTATGACTCAATTGTGACCAAATTGCCATGCTTTACCCTTATGTTCACAATGACCCCCATATTATTGTTATACATTGTAATGGCTTGGTGGAATGCTCATGATATTAGACTTACAAAATTATGACATGTTTATATGTATTCCTATTCATGCGTAAGCTTATAACAAACAAATACTTTATGAAAATCTCCAACATTTGTACTATGAATTTTTGACTACTGTCATGTGTTCAAGAAGCATCAGGTCTTGTCAGTTTCATGCTATCGAGTCCAGGGGGTACTTGTACCCGACAGTTTAGCTATGTGCCTAGATCCAATGTACATTTTATAATAATCTCAGTCACGCCATGATTAGTAGCATTCCCAGTCAGTTTCAGAACTGAGTAGAATTCAACCAGTTACATGACTTAGGAAAACTCAGTAATCTCATAAACTCAGTCAGTTAACAAAATTTAGTAATATTCCGTCTGTCCACAAAATTCAGTGAACTCAGTCCATTTCATCTCAGTAATATCAGTTCAGTATCTATTCAGTTGGGAGTAAGATTCAGCACCGAGCGAACCCAAGGATGAGGGCACACATTGACAGTATCGGGTGTGATCCTTAGAAGAAACCCTTGCATTCAAGAACTATATAGCCAGCATAGGTTGAGACATTAACACTGACAGTTGAGGGTTGATGAGATGGATCAATACTGCCAGATAAGGGTCCCACCATTCTTCTTTGGGGACACTGCCAGATAAGGGTCACTCACAACTTGTCCTTACCAGTAGCGCAGTATTGACACCCTTCCAACTGGGGTTACAGATTGGACCCCAACTCCATATAGAAAAGGGGTATGTCACTTAGATGATTACTTCTCACAGTCTCAGTCTTAGTCTTAGCAAAAGAACTTATATAGTTCATTAGATTCAGGACTGTCAGATACAGTCAGTCAATTTAGTACGAAACTCAGCTAGTTCTATCAGAATTAGGATTGTCAGACACTGTCTCTCAGTTAACAATATATCAGTTATACGAAACTCATGTTATCAGTATTTAGACTCAGTAGTCAGTATTATCATGATCTCCTTTACAGTTATGTATTCATGTATGTATTCTCGTATTTATGTTAATTAGTCAGTTAGTATTGTTCATGCATATGAACCCCATGCATTCAGCCTACCTCACTTTGCATACCAGTATATTCAGACATACTGACACATACTTTTCTTCTGCACTATGGTGTTTTATACCATAGTTTCAGATGCTCAAGTTCCTGATTGCACTTAGCTTCAGATTCAGTCAGCAGCAGTAGTTTTACAGTGATTCCACATCATTCGAGGATAGCATAATTAGTTCATTACTTCATTATTTCAGTTTTAGTAGACAGAGTTAGTTGGGGACATGTCCCATCAACTCCACAGTTTTTAGAAAGTTTAGAAGCTTTTAGACTAACATGTTAAGACTGTTTATTTTAGTTTGGTATTGATATACCGTATTTCCAGATGTTATGTTTTATTAAATATTTGAACCTTATGGCCTTTAAGCTATTTCATTCCATATTTATATAGTATGTTATGCAGTCCTCAGCTACAAGTATCAGTCATGGGTTAGCTTGTGGTCCTTTGGGATTGCTAGCACCATGTAGCATTCTGAGTATCAGATTCGGGGTATTACAATCTTGATATCAGATCTAGGTTCAATAGTATCCTAGGAAGTCTAAAAGCCACATCTGGTCGAGCCTTGTGCATGGGTGTGTTGCGCACAATATTTATGTACAGGAGGCTATAAGATGTTTTAGGAATAGTTTCACTTCTTTCAGTATTCATGTCGTGCCAGTGATCATGAGCTCAAATTTAACTCTTAGTCTAATCCGTTTCACCCTTTTCACTTATAGAACATGCCTTCTAAGAGAAGAAACAAAAATCAGTCAGCCCCTTAGCTCATCTAAGCAAATCCCTTGAACGAACATATTTCTCATGCAGAGTTCAGAGCTATATTCACTACTCTTGCTAATTCAGTTGCTGCACAGAATGAGTGACCAGCTACCGTTATGGCTAACCCAGTGGCCAATTCAGCTGCAGCTAGGATTCAGGACTTCACCCGAATGAATCTTCCATCCTTCTTCGGGTAGAAGTCAGATGATGTCCCTCAGGAATTTCTTGATCAGGTTCAGAAGGTTACAGATATTATAGGAGTTACTACTAGTAAGAGTGCTAAGTTAACTACATATTAGTTGCAGTTTGTGGCTCACATATGGTTCAAGCAGTGGAAGGCAGAGAGGGATATAGATGCAGGGCCTATTGAGTGAGGGGAGTTTGCCACTGCATTTCTAGATAGATTCTTTCCCATAGATTTGAGAGAAGCTAAGGTGTTAGAATTTATCAACCTCAGGCAGGGAAACATGACAGTGAAAGATTATTCTCTTAAGTTTACTCAATTATCTAGATATGCTCCTCATGTAGTGACAGTCAGCATGGCTAAGATCAGTAAGTTTGTTTCTGGAGTGAATGATAGTGTGGTCAATGAATGCAAGTCCGCGATATTGATTAGTGAGATAGACATAGCCAGGCTTACGATCCATGCTCAATAGATAGAAGAGCAGAATATTAAGATAAGAGAGAAGCAGAATAAGAGAGCAAGGACAGGTAGTTTAAACTTTGCTCAGCCTAAGTCAGAGGGTGGGAATTGTTCCTAATTTTACCCAAAGTAATCCATTCTATCTCCTTCCTTAGCTAGTGCTCCAGTTCCAAAATTTAGAGATGGCAACAGGGAAAGGGCTTTAGGGCCTAAACCCCAGGGCAGTATTAGCAGTGCCCGCACTTATCCTCTTTGTCAGACTTGTGGTAAGAACCATCAGGGTATTGGTCGAGCTGTAAGCGACGTCTATTTTGGATGTGGAAATCCAGGCCACAAGGTCAGAGATTGTCCCCAGTTAAGCTTTCAGGGTCAGCATAACCGTTTCTCATCGCAGTCGAGTCGCCCAAACCAGTAGGGTGCCATTTCTAGTGCCACCTGTGAGCAATGCCCAAACAGACTTTATGCTCTTCAGTGCCGACAAGATCAGGAAAATTCTCCTAATGTAGTTACTGGTATGTTACAGATCTTTCATATACATGTTTACGCTTTGCTAGATCCGGGAACTTTTTTGTCTTTTGGTACTCCTTATAGAGCAGTTGATTTCGAAGTCAGTCCCAAAATTCTAGCAGAGCCCTTTTCAGTCTCTACCCCAGTGGGTAAAACTATCATAGCCCGATGGGTATACTTGAACTCTCCGGTTATGGTATCTCAGAAAGTTACATTAGCAGACTTAGTCAAATTAGAGATGACTAATTTTGATGTCATTTTGACATGGATTGGCTTCATTCCTGCTATGCCATAGTCGATTGCAGAAATAGAGTTGTCCAGTTTCAGTTTTTGAATGAACATGTCCTAGAGTGGAGGGGTAGTACTTCAGCATTAAGAGGTCAACTTGTTTCCTACCTTTGGGCATGGAAAATGATGTCTAAGGGGTGTGTCTATCATCTTATTCGAGTTAAGGACACTAGTTCCAAAACTCCCAGTCTTAAATCGGTCCTAGTAGTGAGTGAATATTCAGATGTCTTTCTGGAAGATCTTCTAGGAATTCATCCCAAA
Organism: Capsicum pubescens; assembly: GCA_030864215.1. Lineage (NCBI taxonomy): Eukaryota > Viridiplantae > Streptophyta > Magnoliopsida > Solanales > Solanaceae > Capsicum > Capsicum pubescens. The sequence continues at coordinate 281,201,949 of CM061540.1, read as the reverse complement.
AGGGAAATAGACTTTGGCATTGATCTTCTTCCAGATACTCAGCCTATATCTATTTTTCCATACAGAATGGCACCAGAAAAACTTAGAAAATTGAAAGAATAGTTGAAGGATATCCTATATAAGGGATTCATTAGACCCAGAGTGTCCCCATGGGACGCACCAGTCTTATTCGTACAAAAAAAATATGGTTCTTTCTAAATGTGCATTGATTACAGTCATCTCAATAAAGTCACGGTCAAGAACAAGTATCCACTTCCCAGAATCAATGATTTGTTTGACCAACTTCAAGGTGCCAGCTATTTCTCTAAGATAGACCTCAGATCAGGCTATTATCAGCTCAGAGTCAGAGAATGTGACATTCCAAAAACAACCTTCCATACTCGGTATGGTCACTTTGAATTCTTAGTCATGTCCTTTGGTTTTACCAATACTCCAGTAGTTTTCATGGACTTGATGAACCGAGTGTTCAAGTAGTACTTGGACATGTTCGTAATACTCTTCATAGATGACATCCTTGTTTACTTTTTTAGTGATCATGATCATGTAGACCATCTCAGAATAGTATTGTAGACTCTCAGAAATCATCAATTATTTGCCAAATTTAGTAAATGTGAATTTTGGCTAAGGTCAGTTGCGTTCCTTGGTCATATAATTTCCGGTGATGGCATAAGAGTTGATCCTTAAAAGACTGAAGCGGTAAGAAACTGGCCTCGCCCTGCCTCTCGATCAAACATCAGGAGTTTCTTGGGTATGGCTGGCTATTACAGACATTTTTTTGAGGGATTTTATTCTATTGCATCCTCTATGTCCCGACTGACTTATAAGAAAGTCAAGTTTCAGTGGTCATATCCTTGCGAGAAGAGTTTTCAGGAGTTGAAGACTCGACTCATCTCAGCTCCAGTTTTGTCTCTTCCAGATGATTCAGATGGGTTTGTGGTGTACTATGATGTGTCCAAAGTGGGTTTGAGTTGTGTCCTCATGCATCCTAGAAAGGTCATAGCCTACGCCTCTAAACAGCTTAAACCCCATGAGAAGAATTATCCGACTCATGATCTTGAGTTAGAAGCTGTAGTTGTTGCCTTAAAGATTAGGATCCATTACATATATGGGGTTCATATAGATGTGTTCAGATATCATAAAATCCTTTAGTACATATTCTCTCAGAAAGATCTAAATTTTTGTCAAAGAAGGTGGTTAGAGATCTTGAAAGATTACGACATGAGTGTCCTTTATCATTTGTTCAAGGCCAATGTAGTGGCTGATGCTCAGTAGATTTTCTATGGGTAGTGTTGCTTATGCTAACGACAGTAAGAAGAAATTAGCTCAGGAAGTTCATCAGCTTTCCAGACTAAGTGTTCACTTAGTCGACTCAGCAGAAGGTAGTATATGGGTTCAGAACAGTTCAGAATCATCTCTAGTTTCCAAAGTTAAGGAAAAACAAGTTAGAGATCCCACTCTAGTCATGTTGAAAGAATCAGTCAGATATCAGAAAGTAGAGGTTTTCTCCCAAAGGGGAGTTGGTGTTTTGCATTGTTAGGGCCGTCTCTGTGTGCCAGGTGTAGATGAATTAAGGCAGCGAATCCTTGCAGAAGCGCATGGTGCGCGATACTCTATTCATCCAAGGTCCATTAAGATGTACCGTGATTTATGGGAGATCTATTGATTGAGTGGGATGAAAAGATATATAGCAGAATTTGTGGCTAAGTGCTCTACATGTCAGTAACTTAAGGTAGAGCATCAGAAGCCTAGTAGGTCCATGCAAGAGTTCAATATTCCCACTTGGAAGTGGGAAGAAGTGAACATAGACTTTGTGATGGGTTTGACCCATACTCGTCATCAGTATGATTCGATTTGGGTCATTGTAGACAGGATGACCAAATCAACATATTTTTTTCCAGTCTATACCTCTTATTCAGCTGAGAATTATTGCAAACTCTATATTAAGGAGTTGGTCAGATTACATAGTGTTCCGTTATCTATTGTTTCAGATAAAGGTACCCATTTCACCTCTCATATTTGGAAAGCATTCCAAAAGGGTCTTGGTACCTAGTTTCTCATCAGTACAACCTTCCATCCCCAGACAGATGGTCAAGCAGAAAGGACCATCCAGACTTTAGAAGATATGCTACAAGCATGTGCAATTGATTTCAAGGGTAGTTGGGATGACCACTTGACTTTGATTGAGTTTGCATACAACAACAACTATTATTCCGGTATAAAGATGACTCTATTTAAAGCTCTTTACGATAGGAGATGCAGATCTCCAATCGGTTGGTTCAAAGTGGGTGAGGCCGCAGTAGTAGGGCTTGAATTGGTATTCAATACCTTAGAGAAAGTCCAGTTGATCATAGAAAGGCTCAAGACAGCTCAGAGCCAACGGAAATCGTACGTCGATATGCGCAGGAAAGACCTCAAGTTTGAGATTGATGATCATATTTATTTGAAAATCTCTCCCATGAAGGGAGTAAAGCGGTTTTGAAAGAAGGGAAAGCTCAATCCCCGATATGTCGGTCCCTTCAAAATTCTCACTCGCTTTGTCAAGGTAGCTTATGAGCTCAAATTGCCTTTAGATCTAGCCTCAGTCCATCCAGTGTTTCATGTCTCCTTGCTTAAGAAGTGCATAGGTGACCCAATAGTTGTAGTCCCTATAGAGGGCATAGACATTCAGAACAACCTCTCTTATCAAGAAATTCCAGTCAAAAATCCTTGACTACCAGACTCGCAGACTGAGGAACAACGAAATTTCTCTAGTCAAGGTACTTTGGCAGAATCAATCCGTTGAAGGAGCTACTTGGGAAGAAGAAGCAGAAAGGCAGAACAAGTACCCCTATCTTTTCTCCGCAAACCCAGACTCATCCCAAGGTAATAGCTTACCTTAAAGCTTATTCATTTTCATGTTCAAATTTTAGTTACAACTTAGTATTCAGTTTTATGCTCAGATTTCCATTATAAACTTGGTATCAACTCCCATTGCATATTCTGTCATTGGTTTATGCATTATGTTAGTCATGTATTCGTGCATCAGATATGCCTGAACAAGTGAATCATTATTCTTAGTCACACATCCACGTATCATCTTAGTCATGAAATCATGCATCAGATATGTATGCTCAGTATGAATCTTAGTAAATCAGTAATGTCAGTCATGTACTCATGTTTCAGTTGTTCACGATCAGTATATACTTTAGTTTATTATTTCTCCCATCTCAGTTAGTCTCATTCGAGGATGAATGTTCACAGGGTGGCGATACTGTAAGACCTCACAAAATTTTTATGCTTAATTCATCCTTTTAGGTTTGTCAAGGGGTCTCAGACATAGAAAATTCTAGCTAAGTTTCCAGACTTAGTTTATTTTTGTCCTTTGAAAGTAGGCAATCACATTTTTTGACCATAATATCCCTTAATGGTCCATATTTTTGTTAATTCATGATTAGAGATATCGATAGGTGTTTCCAGACAAGTTTCAAAATTTTCAGAACTCGCTTAAACCACGTTTGGTGTCCCAAAATAGTTGACCAATACGATCTTGACGCGCCATGTCACCTATCGCATTGGTTAACATTGTTGCAGGTTGCCAGAGTTAAAACTACTGAGGCTTAGCGCGATCATGGCGCGACGCATTGGGTATCACATTGATGCCATTGACGTGCCATGTCACTAATCGTATCGATGCCTAATTTTTAGTCATTAAATATACGAGTTTTTTTAGGGCAAAAGGGTCAATTTTCCACCCTATAGAAGCCTATAACATGAGATTCAGCTTGGTTTTCACCCAAAAATATAGTTGTTTCTCTCAAATTCCCTCAAGAACAAGTCTAGGGTTTTCAATTGAAGGTTCTAATCTAAGAGATTCCACAGTTAATCTTCAAGAAACTTCCATCTAAGGTATGTAAAGTGTTGATTCACGCGTTTCTTTCACCCATGAAGTTCAACAAGCCCTTTCAAAAATATAAATTTTGAATTCCAAGTTATGAATTGAATCATATCCATGTTTATGTTGTTGTATGATTACCAAGTTGAAATCTTTAATACATATAATCAAGTTATGTTAGCATGTGGTTGGAATTCTTGTATTTGAAGTGAATAATGTTGCCATGATGTATTATTTTAATGTTCATGCCTAAGCCTCAAGTTATGCATGCAAAGTGTTTGCTAAAATGTCTAAGAGAATAAGAATTTGCTTTATGACTCAATTGTGACCAAATTGATGAATCCATGCTTTACCCTTATGTTCACAATGACCCCCATGTTATTTTTATGCATTGTAATGGTTTGGTGGAATGCTCATGAGATTAGACATACGAAATTATGACATGTTTATATGTATTCCTATTCATGTGTAAGCTTATGACATGCAAATACTTTATGAAAATCTCCAATATTTGTACTATGAATTGTTGACTATGGTCATATGTTCAAGAAGCATCAGGTCTTGTCAGTTCCATGCTATCGAGTCCTAGGGGTACTTGTACCCAACAATTTAGCTGTGTGCCTAGAGCCAGTGTCAGTTCATGATAATCTTAGTCACGCCATGATCAGTAGCATTCCCAGTCGATTTCAGAATTCAGTAGAATTCAGCCTGTTATATGACTCAGGAAAACTCAGTAATCTCATGAACTCAGTTAGTTAACAGAATTCAGTAATATTCCATCAGTCCATGGAATTTAGTGAACTCAGTCCAGTTCATCTCAGTATAATTAGTTCAGTGTCTATTCAGTTGGGAGGAGGATTCAGCACAGAGTGAACCCAAGGATGAGGGCACATACTGACAGTAGAGGGTATGATCCTTAGAAGGAATCCTTGTATTCCAGAACTATGTAGTCAGCATAGGTTGAGACATAAACACTGACAGTTGAGGGTTGATGAGGTGGATTAACATTGCCAGATGAGGGTCCCACTATTCTTCTTTGGGGACACTGCCAGATAAGGGTCACTCACAACTTGTCCTTACCAGTGGCGCGGTATTGACACCCTTACAATTGGGTTTATAGATTGGACCCCAACTCTATACAAAAATAGGGCATGTAGGTTAGATGATTACTTCCCACAGTCTCAGTCTTAGTCTTAGTGAAAAACTCGAATAGTTATTCAGATTAAATACTGTAAGATACAGTCACTCAGTTCAGTATGTAACTCAGCTAGTTCTATCAGAATCAGGACTGTCAGACACAATCACTCAGTTAACAGTATATCAGTTATACGAAACTCATGTTATCAATATTCATTTTATTAGTCAGTATTATCATGATCTCATAAACAGTTACGTATTCATGTATGTATTCTCACGTTCATGTTAATCAGTCAGTTAGTATTGTTCATGCATATGAACCCCATGCATTCAGCCTACCTCACTGTGCATACCAGTACATTCAGATGTACTGACACATACTTTTGTTCTACGCTATGGTGTTTTATACCACAGGTTTAGATGCTCAAGTTCTCGATTGCACTTAGCTTTAGATTCAGCCAACAACAGTAGTTTTGCAGTGAGACCTCATCATTTGAGGATAGCATGATTAGTTCATTACTTCATTATTTCAGTTTTAGTAGACGGAGTTAGTTGGGGACATGTCCCATCAACTCCATTATTTTCAGACATTTTAGAGGCTTTGAGACTAACATGTTCAGAAAGTTTATTTTAGTTTGGCATTGATATACCATATTTTTAGATATAATGTTTAATCAGATATTTGAACCTTACAACCTTTCATCCCTTTTATTTTGCATTTATAAAGTATGTTATGTAGTGCTCAGCTACAGGTATCAGTCATGAGTTAACTTGTAGTCCTTTAGGATTGCTAGCATCGTGTAGCATTCTGGGTATTAGATTTGGGGCGTTACAAACTTTGTATCAATGCATTTTTCTATAGTGTCCTAGGAAGTCTGAAAGCTTCATTTGGTAGAGTCTTATGCATGGGTGTGTTTCGCACCATATTTATGTATAGGAAGTTATTAAATGTTTTAGGAACAATTTCCCTTCTTTCAGTATTCATGTCATTCCAGTGAGCATGAGATCAAATTTAACTCTCAGTCTAATCTATTTCTCCTTTTTCTCTTACAGAACATGCCTCTCTCAATAGAAAAAACGAAAATCAGTCAGCCCCTCAGCCCGTCCAAGCAGATTCCTTGGACAAATATGTTTCTCATGCAAAGTTCAGAGCTGCATTCACTGCTCTTGCTAATTTAGTTGATACCCATAATGAATGACCAACTGTCGTTCCAGCTAACCTAGTGGCTAATTCAGCTGTAACTAGGATTTGGGACTTCACCCGAATGAATCCTCCATCCTTCTTCGGGTCTAAGTCTGATGGGGACCCTTGGGAATTGCTTGATCATGTTCTGAAGGTTATAGATATTATGGGAGTTACTGCTAGTGAGATGGACATAGCTAGGATTATGATCCATAATTAATAGATAGAAGAGCAGAATATTAAGATGAGAGAGAAACATAATAAGAGAGCAAGGACAGGTTGTTTAAACTTTGCTCAGCCTAAGTCAGAGGGTAGAAATCGTTCTCAGTTTTTCCCAAAGTTATATATTCCAGCTCCTTCCTTAGATAGTGCTCCAGTGTTGAAATTTATAAAAGTTAACAGAGATAGGGCATCAGGCCCTAAACCTCAGGGGAGTGTTATCAGTACCTGCACTCATCCTTTTTTGTTAGACTTATGGTAAGAACCATCAGGGTAGTTGCAGAGCTGGCAGTGACATCTATGTTGGATATGGCAATCTAGGACTCAGGTTAGATATTGTCACCAATTAGGCTTTCAGTGTCAGCGTAACCGTTTCTCAGCTCAATCAGTCACCTGAACCAGTAGGGTGACATTTCCAGCGCCACCAGTGGGCAACTCCCAAACAGACTTTATCCAGGAACTATCCAGTTATGGTATCTCAGAAAGTTATAACAATTCTAGATTAATTGGTAATAATGGTTCTCCAGAACTTCTTGTTTGGTAAGTTATAACAATTTCGAATTAATTTTCTCAGAAAGATCTGAACCTACATCAGAGAAGGTGGTTAGAGTTATTGAAAGACTACGACATGAGCATCCTGTATCACTCAAGAAATGCCAATATAGTAGTTGATGCTCTTAGTAGGATGTCTATGGGTAGTGTTGCTCGCGGGGAGGATAAAAAAAGAAGTTAGTTTAGGAAGTTCATCAGCTTGCCCGACTAGGTGTCCACTTAGTCGATTCAGCAAAGGGAAGTATATGGGTGGAAAATAGTTCAGAATCATCTCTAGTTTCTGAATTGAAGGAAAAGAAGGATAGAGATCCCAGTTTTGTCAAGTTGAAAGAGTCAGTTAGAGATCAGAAAGTAGAGGTTTTCTCCCAAGGGGGAGATGGTGTGTTGCTTTTCCAGGGTCGGTTATGCATGCCAGTGTAGCTGTCTTGAGGCAATGAATTATTGCAGAAGCACATGGTGCACGTTACTCTATTCATACAAGGGCCACAAATATGTACCATAATTTATGGGAGGTCTATTGGTGGAGTGGGGTAAAGAGAGACATTACAGAGTTTAAGGATAAGTTCTCTATATGTCAGTAGGTTAAGATTGATCACCAAAAGCCTAGTGGTTCCATACAAGAGTTCAGTATTCCCACGTGGAAGTGGGAGGAAGTGAACATGGACTTTGTGATGGGTTTGCCCAGTACTCGTCATCAGTATGACTCAATTTGGGTCATTGTAGACCGGATGACCAAATCAGCTCATTTCTTACCAGTTCATACCTCTTATTTAGCCGAGGGTTATGTTTAGCTCTATGTTAGAGAGTTGGTCAGATTGCATGGAGTTCCATTATCCAACATCTAAGATAGAGGTACGCAGTTCACCTCTCACTTTTGGAAAGCCTTCCAAAAGGGTCTTGGTACCCAAGTTCACCTCAGTACAACCTTCCACCCTCAGACAGATGGTCAAGTAGATAGGACTATTTAGAATTTGGAAGATATGTTAAGAGCATGTTCCATTGACTTTAAGGAGAGTGTGGATGACCACTTGCCCTTGATTGAGTTCACATATAATAACAGTTATCATTCCAGCATTCAGATGGCTCCGTATAAGGCACTTTATGGGAGGAGATTTAGATCTCCCATTGGTTGGTTTGAAGTGGGTGAGGCTGCAGTGATAGGGCCTGACTTGGTATTTGATACCTTAGAAAAGGTTTAGTTAATCAGGTAAGGCTTAATACAGCTCAGAGCCGAATTTTTTTTTATGCAAATGTTCGAAGAAAAGATCTCAAGTTTGATATTAGTAACACATCGTCAGGCTGGAGATAAGGCATCATTATCGTCGTCAGCCTTAGGCAGTGAAAGCCAAAAGTACAGAGGAGGTTACGACATCCGTGATAAGCCGTCATACTCATGATAAGCCATCACGGACGTCGTCATCTATTTCGAGGAAAAGCTGTCACTTTGATTTTATTTCTTAGTTAGGCTAAACTATTTAAAGCCTTGTTTTAGGGTTTTCAAAAGAATTATTATTTTTTTGGACTTATCATTATTCGAAAAAACATACCATATTTCTCTCTCTCTAGTTAAAATATTTTTTGGGAGTTTTGTTTTGTGGTTCAATTCAAGTTATACTTCTTGATTTTCATCATCATTGTAAGTTAATCTTCTTACTTATGATTTCAATTCGTGTACTTGTTCCTTGCATCATGAGTAGCTAAACTCCATTAACTTGATTTATGGGATCTAGGATTAGGTCATGATGATGTGCTAAACACTCAAGATTTAATAGGTTTTAGGATTTCTTGACAATTCTGAGATTTTAATTAATGTCTGTTGGTTGCAAACAGTAGACACACCTACTTTGATTTGCTTGAGAAAGAAATCATATATAGTATGAAGTGAATTATCAACAGGGACTCGGAAATACTTCGTTTAATAATCAGCGTTGTAACAAGGTTGGTTAACCTGAGATAAAATCTGGACAGTTAATAGAAATTCCCTAAGTCCGAGAGGATTAGGAAATTAGATGCTTAAATAGGTCGAGAGATATTTGAGCATATCATCGATAAAGATAGCTTTTTATCCTAACCACCATTAGAATCTTGAGTCACCTGTAGCAACTGTCATGTACCATAAGCCCTAGTGACCATAATTCTGGTTATTTCTTAAAATCTTGGTTACAAACATCGAAATTAAAGTGACAAACAATCATTTCTGAAACTTCAATCCCCATTTTAGGAAACGTTAAACTATCAGTGAATTAAATCGCAAACGACTTGAGTTCACACCAAATTCCCTGTGGGATTCGACCCCAACCTAGTTGGGTTTTATATTGACGACGGTTGCTTACAGCCATTCAAGAGTGTAGTTAGAGCATTATCAAAAATGGCGCCGTTGCCGGGGAATATGGTTGAAAACTGAAAGTTGTGTGCACTAATTGACTGTTAGTTAGGTTCCTTAGATTTATATTTATTTGTTGTTTTTGTTTATTACAGGTTTCTTGTTATTTATGCCCAGAAATAAGAAGTTCTAGAGAACTGTTATTACCAATTAATCCAGAACCTCAGCTGATCGGGAGAATGGCAGAACAGCAAGAGGCTGACAGACTGGAAGCCTTAGCCGGGGCTCAGGTGAATGTACAGAACTAGGGTCAACAAGTAAGTCACCCAAACCATAATGATGAAGATTTGGCTGATGAGGAATTGCTGAATCCTCAAAACCCAAGGCGAGCTGAGCAAATTGCTACACCAGTGCAGTGAAATTTTGACAAAAACCATCCAGTCAGAGGAAGGTATGGTCAACAGCCTGTCCATTATGAGGTTGATGACGATGACAAAGGAATGGACGGAGCAGGTGCAGCAGGTGCTATCATTCCTCCACCATTGGCACCTAGTGCAAAATTCAGCATAACAAGTACTATGATTCAACTCCTAAATTTGAAGGGGTTGTTTGTAGGCTTTCCTAGTGATGATCCGAACATGCACTTGGTGAAATTTATCACCATTTGCAAATCTTTTGATAATTCGGGAGTGAGACAGAATGCGATCCGATTGAGATTATTTCCATTGTCTCTGTCCGGGGAGGCAACAATGTGGTTAAATGAGCTGGAGCCCAATTCTATAACCAACTGGAGATATTTGAAAGAGGTGTTCCTAAAATGGTTCTTTCCACCCTCCAGGAGGGTACAGTTGAGGGACGAAATCAGTAGCTTCAGGCAGCTCCCGACTGAAGCATTGCATGAAACTTTGGAGAGATTCAAGAAGAAGTTGGCACAATGCCCGAACCACAACATGATGGACTTGCACTTGATGGAGACTTTGTACAGAGCTTTTAACTCTATGACAGTGACCATTATAGATAATGCTGCAGGTGGTTCGTTCATTGACCTTTCTTTTCAAGACGCTTCAGACATGCTAAATAGAATAACCAAACAGAGTCGGGCTTAGCATATGAAGGATTTTGTAGTAGCTAGACTGATTGTTTCTGGTGGTATGACTGCGGAGTAGCACAGAAGGGATGAGGAGCGAGACTAAGACATGGCCCACTTTAAGACTCAGATGGACTTGCTGACCAAACACTTGCTATCAAGAAAGACTGAAAACGTTAAGGCTGTGGAATCTCAGTGCACTGTTGCTATTGATGCAGATAAGGAGGCAAATTATGTTAATAATCTGGGGGGTTTCCGAGGCAATAGCCAAGGGAATTAAGGTCAGAACTTTTATGACAAGCCTGATTATAAGGATAGGGAGCAAGAAAACTGGAGAAGCAATGATGATAGGAGTGGTTTGTATATTCCTCCTAGAAGTCGGGATGTTGCACCAACTAGATCTGGCAAGATGTCCATGGAGGACATGATGGAAAAATTGTTGAAGGGAGTTCAAGCTACCATCTTGGGAGTAACCATTATGAAGAGTGAATTCTCTACCCTGAGTCAGTTGGTTAGTTCACACTCTACTTTTATCAAGCAGTTGGAGTAGCAGATGAGCCAACTTTCCACAACACTAAACCAAAGAAAAAATGGTACTTTACCTAGTGATATGGTTTAAAATTTATGGAATGATGGCTCATGTATGGCGATTACCGCTAGGAGTGGTAAGATCTAACCTGGACCTTCTGTGGGCTAATCTGTAGATGGTGAGGTAGTTGTTAATAAATACAAAGAAAGAAAACTAGTGGAGTCTGAGAAGCTGGATAGTTTTGTTGATGCTTCGGAGAAAGAAAAAGAGAAGGAAGAGGAAGTGGTGTTGAAATCTATATCGAGAACACCACCTCCCTTTCCTCAACGATTGAAGAAGAAGGCTAATATTGCCAAATTCATCAAATTCATGGCAATGCTCAAGCAATTGATAATAAATGTGCCCCTGGTTGAAGCACTTGAGCAAATGCCAGGTTATTCGAAATTCATGAAAGATATTGTGAATAAGAAACGAGTGGTGAGATGCAAATTGGAGTCAAATCTCCACCTTTGTAGCGCTATTTGTACAAGGACCCTAGTACAGAAGAAGCCAGACCCAGGTACAGTCACTATTCCCTGCATAATTGGGTCAATCGATTTCACCAAAGCCCTATGTGATTTGGGAGCAAGCATTAATTTGATGCCACTGAGTATTTATAGAAAGATGGGTCTGGGAAATCCCACACCCACCAACATGAGACTCATGATGGAGGATAGGTCAATAAAGTGACCTGTTGGCATTCTATATGATGTGTTGGTGAAGTTGTCCAACTTTATATTCCCTACAAACTTTGTCATTGTAGATTGCAAGGTGGACTTTGAGGTGCCCATAATCTTGGGTAGACCTTTCCCGCAACAGGAAGTGTGCTGATTGATTTGAGAGCGAATGAGCTCTTATTCGGGATGAACGATGAAGTGGTACGATTTGATGTGGGCAAATCAATGAAGCAACATAAAGAGATGAGTGTGTTCTCAGTACTTGATGTGTATTATGAGGATGAACAGGAAGTTCCCATAGCTGAGCAACTTGTTATCGAACCTTTAGCTGCGGTCATGATGAATTATGATAGTGAAGGCATTGAGGAGTATGAAGAGACCGCTTATGCCTTGACAAGCATGGGTTTATATCCTTATGCTCTTAAAAATCTAGACCTTGACCTGGCTAATCGTCCAACGCCACCAGCCAAGCCATCTATTGAGGAGCTTCTGGTGTTTGGATTCAAGGAATTGCCTGGGCACCTACGGTACGTGTTTCTGGGAAATGGGAACGCCCTACCAGTTATTATTACAACTGATTTGGGGGAAAAATAGGTGAATGCACTTATCTCAGTACTCAAAGGCATAAGAGAACTATAGGGTGGACCATTGCAGATATTATTGGCATTCCTCCGAGAATCTGCACGCATAAATTCATCTTGAGGAGGATTGTATCCCAACCATAGAGCATCAATGCCGTCTTAATCTACCAATGCAAAAGGTGGTTAAGAAGGTGATTATTAAGTAGTTGGATGCAAGAGTGGTTTACCCTATTTCAGACAGCAAGTGGGTGAGCCCAATTCAATGCGTACCCAAAAAAGGGGGTATGACGGTGGTTGCTAATGAAAAGAATGAGTTGATTCCGCTCAGTCCTGTAACTGGGTGGAGAGTTTGCATGGACTACCGCAAGCTTAATTCTTGGACTCTGAAAGACCACTTTCCAATGCCCTTTATGGACCAAATGCTTGATCGATTAGCTGGTAGAAGGTGGTATTGCTTCTTGGATGGTTATTCTGGATACAACCAAATATGTATTGCTCCTGAAGATTAGGAGAAGAAAACATTCACATGCCCATATGGAACCTTTGCATTTAAAAGGATGCCATTTGGGCTATGTAATGTACTCGCCACTTTTCAACGGTGTATGATGTCTATCTTCTCTGACATGGTGGAGGACACCATAGAGGTATTCATGGATGATTTCTCTGTGGTGGATGATTCATTTGAGATGTGTTTGGAAAATTTGAATATAGCCTCTCAAAGATGTGTTGAATTTAATTTGGTGCTTAACTGGGAAAAATGCCATTTCATGGTCAAGGAGGGCATCATTCTCGGCCATAAAATTTCCGAAAAGAGGGTAGAAGTTGATCGAGCAAAGGTTGAAGTTATTAAGAAACTACCACCTCCCATTTTAGTGAAAGGAGTGCACAGTTTTCTTGGACATGCTGTCTTTTATCATAGACTTATAAAAGACTTCTCAAATATTACAAATCCACTTTGGAAACTTTTGGAGAAGGAGGTGAAATTTTCCTTCAATGACGAGTGCTTGAAGGCATTTGCATGCCTTAAAAAGAAGTTGATTGAGACCCTTATTGTTATTTCACCTAACTGGGCAAAACCATTTGAGATCATGTGTGATGCAAGTGGTGTGGTCCTTGGAGCTGTATTGGGGAAAAAGAGGGACAAACTGTTCCATCCGATATATTACACCAGCAAAGTACTGAATGGAGCGTAAAAGAATTACACCGTCACTGAACAGGAACTTCTGGCTGTAGTGTATGCTTTCGAGAAGTTCATAGCTTATCTGCTTTGGATCAAAGTAGTGGTCCACACCGACCATGCTGCCTTGAGGTATTTGATGGCTAAGAAGGATGCCAAACCAAGGCTGATCAGATGGGTATTGCTTCTGCAAGAATTTGAATTTGAGGTTAAGGATAGGAAAGGTTGTGAAAACCAGGTTGTAGATCATCTGTCTAGAATGGAAGGTGAACAGAAAAGTTGTGATGAAATGAATATAAATGATGCATTCCGTGATGAGGAGATTCTGGCTGCCACTATGGAAAAATTGCCTTGGTATGCGGATTATGCAAATTATGTTGTGAGTGAGGTCATCCCAAAAAACCTTTCTCTCCATCAAAGAAAGAAGTTCCTGCATGATGTGACGCATTACTTATGGGATGAGCCATATTTTTTTCAGCAATGTGCAGATAATATTATAAGGAGATGCATGCCGGAGGTGGATGTATTATGCATATTGGAAGCATGTCATACTTCCCCAGTCGGGGGTCACCACGCTGGAGACAGAACAACTAGGAAGGTGTTGTAGAGTGGCTATTATTGGCCAACATTTTTCAAGGATGCCCACGAGTTTGTGCTGAATTGTGACCAATGCCAGGGGCAGGGGTCAATCTCTAAAATATATGAGATGCCATTGACTAAGATGCTTGAAGTGAAATTATTTGATGTTTGGGGCATTGATTTTATGGGTCCTTTTGTGATCTCGTATGGGATGAAGTATATTTTAGTTTCTGTTAACTACATCTTAAAATGGGTCGAAGCTGTAGCCTTATCTGATAATGAAGGGAAGAGGGTTGTTGCTTTTCTCAAGAAGAACATCTCCTCCCACTTTGGAGTACCTCATACTATCATAAGCGATGGAGGATCTCATTTTTGAAACAAAATATTTTAAGTAACTTTGGAAAAATATGGGGTGAAACAGCACAGAGTGGCTACTCCATACCACCCATAAACCAGTGGGCAAGTGGAGGTATCAAATTGTGAGATTAAAGCCATCCTAGCCAAAACGGTGAATGCTAGCCGGAAAGATTGGTCTCGAAAGCTTGATGATGCCTTGTGGGCATAGTAGACTACTTTCAAGACACCCATTGGCATGTCACTATTTTATATGGTCTATGGAAAAGCTTGCCACCATCCAATAGAGCTGGAGCAAAAGGCCTTATGGGTACTCAAAAGGTTAAATTTGACTTGGAAGAAAGCAACAAAGCTAAGACTGGGGCAATTGAATTAGATGGATGAATTCTGTCTCAGGGCCTATTAACGAGCAGATCTGTATAAAGAAAAGATGAAAAAGTACCATGATTGGATAATAGAGAAACGAGAATTCCAAAAAGGTGACTTGGTGCTTCTGTTTAATTACAGACTCAAATTGTTCCTAGGTAAGATGAAATCTAAGTGTTCAGGACATTTTAAAGTTAGTCAAGTCCACTCATCGTGAGTAGTGGAACTCAAAAATAAAGAAGGAAGTACCTTCAAGGTAAATGGGCAACGTGTCAAGCTTTACATTGGACCGAAAGAATCAGTGAAAAGTATCACCATTATCTGTCTCGATAAAGTCTGAAGTAATCAAGATACCTAAGTCATACCGCGACATTAAATCAGGCACTGCATGGGAGGCAACCCATGTCACCCGAGATTGATCCATTCCAGGTATACTCTAACCCTTAGTTTAATTTTGCTTTGAATTTGAGTTGAGGGTGTGGGGTAGTCTATTGTTGTAACACATTTTATGGTAACTAGGAGAAATACAAGTACAGAAAGAAGACATATTTTTGATTGATTTTTAAACACCTCTCCAATGTTTTGTTTGCAAAGACTGTGTGAATTATATTTACTTGTGACCATTGTGAATCTTGTTGTAGCATTAGTTCTAGCTTCTTGATGATCATTGCTAAACAATTGCATGAAATAGATAAGTGGTGGCCTGCGATATACTTGCGTGCCATGTGTGTGTGAGCAACTACTTAATTACCTCTGTATGCTAAAGCTAGAACTTGCTTGGTTAGTCTTACCATGGTTAAAGGATAGGGGTTAGGAAAGAATCATAGGCCGTTTTGTTGATTAACCCACTTTTAGCCTAAATAGCCTACCCTATGTGCATTATATCCCTTGATTTTTGTTTTGAGCCTAATTAGCCTATTTCTTCTGTATGATACCTTTCACCTTCCGATTTATACCATAATGAACCTATTTGGCCCTGGTCCACCTTGGACCCTGTGCACCTTGACCTAGGCAAACAACCTAAGTTGAGGGAGGCTATCATAGGGGTGCATGGTGTAAATAAGTATGAAGAAGGGTAGAATAAATAAAAAGAAGAATAAAAGTTGGGTGCTATTCGAAAAAAAAAGAGGCACCCAACTTGAACATGTGCGATCAATGGAAAAGAAAATGAAAAAGAGGTGAATAAGTGAGCCCCAAGAGAGTAGTGTAGTGTCAAGGAGGCATAGTCACTTTAAATGACCTTGAATATCATACCAGCCCCAACCTACATTATAAGCCTAAAAGAAGTCTATAGTGATCCTAGCTGGCCTATCTGAAGGTCTTGGTAATGAAAATAAGGGCAAGCCTATGGTACTTGGCATATACTGATTGGAACTTACTTTTGAGTGTGAGAGTCTTTTGATGATCCCTACGTTTACATTTTTGGTTTATTATATGGGAGGAGGGGGATTTCTTTGTTGTGAGTGCATAATGGTATTGTTGCTAGCTACTTACTTGTTCAGATAGTTCAGCAATGGTATATGAATGGTTACTGGGGCTAACATTGATGCCATCGCTTGAGTCCTTTATGTTACATTATTGTTCTTCAATGACATACACAGTTGGTTTTAATTGGATTGACCTTGGAGGTGGTAACTATGTTTTGAGCTTAAAAAAGAAAATTGGCTGCTGAATATGCTATGTATTCTCTTAGTTGTGTTGAGTTGCTTGAGGACAAGCAGTTGTTTTAAGTTGAGGGTGTTGATGTGTGAGCAATTGCTAACACATTTAAGACCTTTAACTAAGAATAATTGCGAAGTCTTAAGCAACTTTTGTTGTTTTTGATTTGTTTATGTTTGATTTTATAGTTTAAGCTGACGGGATAGAGAACCAACATGAATGGAATCAAAGAAGTTGAAATCTGGAGGAATCTAAATAAAAGTGTGGCTGACAACATCTGTGATAAGTCATCAGCCCTGTGATAGGCTATCACAGTGGTAGTCAGACTTAACCAGAGATTTGGCATGAGTTGAAGTTGTGACGACACTTTATGATAAGGCATCAGGATGGTGATAAGCTGTCAGGAGCGTCGTCAGCCTTAAACAGAAGATGGAAGTTGAAGATAGTTTTGTGACGACATCTATGACACGTCTTCAGGCTTGTGATAAGGCGTCCAGAGCGTCGTCAGCCTTAAATAGAAGGTGGAAATTGAAGAAAGTTTGTGATGACATCCATGACACGCCGTTAGGCTGGTGATAAGGCATCATCATCGTCGTCAGCCTTAGACATTGAAAGCCAAAAGTGCAGAGGAGTTGACGACATCCGTGATAAGCCGTCATACTCATGATAAGTCATCACGGACGTCGTCATCTATTCCGAGGAAAAGCTGTAACTTTGATTTTATTTCCTTAATTAGGTTAAACTATTTAAAGCCTTGTTTTAGGGTTTTCAAAAGAATTATTATTTTTTTGGACTCATCATTGTTCGAAAAAACATATGATATTTCTCTCTCGCTAGTTAAAATATTTTTTGGGAATTTTGTACCGTGGTTCAATTCAAGTTGTACTTCTTGATTTTTGTCATCGTTGTAAGTTAATCTTCTCACTTATGAATTCAATTGGTGTACTTGTTCCTTGCATCATGAGTAGCTAAACTCCATTAACTTGAATTATGGGATCTAGGGTTAGGTCATGATGATGTGCTAAACACTCAAGATTTAATAGGTGTTAGGATTTGTTGACAATTCTAAGATTTTAATTAATATCTGTTGGTTGCAAATAGTAGAAACACCTACTTTCATTTGCTTGAGAAAGAAATCATATACAGTAGGAAGTGAATTATCAACAGGGACTCAAAAATACTTCGTTTAATAATCAGCGCTGTAACAAGGTTGGTTAACCTCAGGTAAAATCTAGACACTGAACAGAAATTCCCTAAGTACGAGAGGATTAGGAAATTAGACTCTTAAATAGGTCGAGATACATTTGAGAATATCATCGATAAAGATAGCTTGTTATCCTAATCATCGTGAGAATCTTGAGTCACCTCTAGCATCTGTCATGTATCATAAGCCCTAGTGAACATAATTCTGGTTATTTCTTAAAATCCTGGTTACAAACATCGAAATTAAAGTGAGAAACAATCATTTGTAAAACTTAAACCCCCAGTTCAAGAAATGTTAAACTATTAGTGAATTAAATCGCAAATGACTTGAGTTCACACCATGTTCCCTGTGGGAGTCGACCCCAACCTAGTTGGGTTTTATATTGACGACAATCGCTTACACCCATTCAAGAGTGTAGTTTGAACGTTATAAATCTCTAGATCTGATAATAGGATTACTCAATTGAATATGAGACTGAGATCAAGCCTATATGATGGGTGATCTCTAGATCTGATAATGAGATTACTCAACTGAATATGAGATTGAGATCAAGCATATCTAACGGGTGATCTTTAGATATTATATTGAATAACTTTATATGGGACCAAGCCTATATGAAGGGTGGTCCTTGAATTAATGGAACTATCTTTGTTCCTCACTGAGATAGATTACTGTATCTGACATTCCTAATTTTTAAAGATTGATACTGAAACTGCAACTGTGGGAAGTAGTCACTTAACCGATATGCCCCGAATCTCAACTGGTAGGGTCCAACCTGTAACCCCAGATGAAAAGGTATCAATATCGTGCCACGAGTAAAGACCTCTCTGTTCAAGCCTATCTGATGGGTGACCCTCGCAGGAAGTCAAGTCTAAGTCAATATAATAGTCAAGCCTATCTGACGAGTGACTAGCCTTTCCTTACGGGTGACTCCGGCATCCTACCCTGGCTATGCAGTTTTGGAGTTCAGGGATTGCTACTAAGGACTCTGCCTCTCTGACGGGGAGCCGCCATCCCTGCCCTCGCTCGGTGCTAGCTCCTACTCACAACTGAAAGACTCTGAACTTATTCTTAACTGAACACAAACTAAGCTGAATCTAATACTGATCATGTTTCTCGAATGATCTGACTGATTTAAGCTGAATTCACTTGGTTCCATATCAAACGGAATACTACCGAATCTCGTTATCTGACTGAACGACACTGAGCTTTGAATAGAGTAATCGATTACTACAGAGGTCAAAACTGAACACTTGAATACTACTAGATCTGAGCTGGGTACAGAACTGAGGCTAGATTACTAGCGATACTGAGATTACGGCGATTACAGAGATTACTGAGATTTCTTAAGTTCTGTATCTGTCTGAGAATACATAGTTCTATAACTCGCTGAGTTCTGAGAATCATGGCTCGACTGGAATTACCATGAAAACAGACATGGGCTCTAGGCAGCAGCTAAATTGTCAGGTATAAATACCCCCAGGACTCGATAACATAAAAGTAAAACATAACCATTCTTGAATAATCAAGGCCATGGAGAATCATTCACCATCACAATCACTAAGGCATCACTTCAAGTATTTAGGAATACTAAACATGTAATAACATAGGGGGACATGCTATTGGATCATACTCCATTCAACAAGGCCTTACATCAAGCACTTCGCACATATTTAAGTCTTGGCATGTACCGGAGAACACATAATTGGGGAACTTCATGCTATCATGTTACAATTCATTCATCAAACATTTAACATGTATTAATGTCTCAGCATGTATCAAAGAGCACATAATTGGGAAATTTCATGCTATCATGCCACAATTCATTCACTAAGGCTTTTGAACAAACACTTGGCATGCATGGGCTTACACACAATTGGGGATTTCTAGTCAACATGCTATAATGGCTCTAATTCATTCACATAAGCATTTTATCAAGCATATGGGGAGCATGCTTTGCTTATTCAACAATTTCTACACTTAATTGACATGAACACACCACTTAACAAGCAACTTTAAGAGGGTTTATCATGAACATCACATGAATACCACATACTAGGGTCAAAACTTGAAAACATTGTAAACAAACAAGAATCACAACTCAATAATAGCATGAACATCAATTTCAACTCACATAAATCATGAAAACTTATAAACATAAAAGCTTTGAAATTTAGAAAAGGGTTCTTGAGCTTCTTGGATGAAAGGGACCCAAGAATCAACATCTGCATACCTTAGAAAAACTCTTTCTTAAAGCTCTTGGAGAGATTCTTGATTTCTTGATTTCTCTTGAAAAAGAAGGAAGGGTTTAGATTTTGTAGAAACCTTAGCTCTTGTTCTTGAACAACTTTGAGAGAAAACAATGATATTTTTGGTGAAATGAGGCCAAATCCCGTGTTAAGGAGTATATATAGGGGTTGGAAAAAGACCTTTTTTGCCTATGGAATTAAACTAAAAAATCCCAATTTTTCATTCTGGAGCGACTTGCCATAATTGCGCCAGTTCACTATAAATTGGACAATCGGAAAACTGCTTGATGGCGCGATGCGGTGGAAATCACTTTGCCACCTTGGTTACGAACTGGAAAGGCACTGCGATGTGGTAGAATCGCGTTGGTGCACTGGAAATTGACAATTCTGAAATTAAGCCTTGGTGCGACGCGCCATAATCACCGAGGCTCTCTGAATTTCGATGATTGCCATTTTGGCTAGCTCCGCGATGCGCTAAAGTGCCAGGTGGCACACTGTCTCACTAAAATGGATCTAACTCTTTGCCCAAGTATCGGATTTGGGCAAATTTGGTATCGACGATTCAAAATACTTCTCACTTAGGAAGTCACTTCTAACCCTTTTAGGGCCGGATTAACACTTCACTGAATATGATCTATGGCTCAAACTCTGAGAGAATTTTTTAGGCTTTTACAGTATAGATGTTTAGAACAACCTCTCTTATGAAGAGATCCCAATCAAAATTCTCAATCATCAGTTTCGCAGATTGAGGAACAAAGAAGTTTCACTAGTCAAAGTTCTTTGGCAGAATCAGTCCGTTGAGGGAGATACTTGGGAAGAAGAAGCAGATATGCAGACCAAGTATCCTCATCTCTTCTCCGGAAACTCAGACACAGCTCAAGGTAACAGTCTTTTTAAGATTTACTCAGCTCCATGTTCAGTTACAATTATAATTTGGTATTTATTACCATTGCATATCATCTTCATGATAGTCATTCATTCATGAATCAATTCAACCATGTACTCATGCATCAAATATGCATGTTCAGTTTGAAAACTCAGCTTATCAATAGTTTCAGTCAGGTATTTCATGCCTCAGATATGTATATTCAGTGTGTATGCTCAGTCTACCAGTGTTTCTCAGCTTAGTCAGTCTCATTCGAGGATGAATAGTCCTATGGGGGAGATATTGTAAGACCCTACAAAATTCTAAGCTTAACTCAGTTCGTTAAAGCTTGAAAAGAGGTCCCAGACTTAGAAATTTCAGCTATGTATTTATACTTAGAAGTATTTTAGCCTTCATAAATTGATGATCCTATTTAATAACCTTTATGACCTTAAAGTATCAATTTTTAGGTGTTTTCATGATCAGGAGTGTCAGTAGGTCACTTTAGGTGAGTTTTAGTTTTTTTGGACTTTGTTTGAACCATGATCAGGTGACCAAAATAATGGGTCGACGAGATATCGATGCGTCACGTCACCCATCGCATCGACATATAATTTTCCCCTAGATTTTAGTGCAATTCCAGTGAACCAACACGAACTCGATGCATCGCGTTGGTTACCGCATTGATGCCATAGATGCAGGGCGTCGATCTGCGCATCACTAGGTACATTTTCAATTATTAAATGCCCACGTCCATAGGGGTGTTTGGATCATTTTTCCACCCATATTCATCCCCCAAAATATGAGATTAATTCATTCTAAGGGACAAAACACTCATTATTCTCAAAATTATGCAAGAAACAAAACCCTAGGGCTTCCAATTCAAGATTCAAGATTTAAGAAATTCTCCATAACTTTCCGAGAATTAACAACCAAGGTATGTTAGGTGTTGATCTAAGGGTTTCCTTCCACCCTTGGAGTTCAAGAACCTCTTTTAAAATTTTAAGTTTATTGAATTCATGAATTCCATGTTGGGCTTGAATATATTGATGATTATGATGTTAATTGGTTTCTAATTCATGATTTATTACAAGATTCATGTAAATTTATTGGAAATATGTGTAGTATTATGTGAATTCATGTTAAACCCCTTGAAGTAAGTTGGGATTGGAAATCATGATGCCTACATGTTGATTAGTATTATGTTCCCCAAGTGTTTGATAAATTTCTCATGTGGATTAAATGAGAAAATTATGACATGCTAGCATATGTACAAGCTTATATCTTACAAGTGTTTGATAAAATGTCTCTATGAATGAGTTATGAACATTCTAATGCTTTTCAAGATCATGCTATGCTTTACTTTTCATCTTATCGAGTCCTGGGGGTATCTAATACCCGACAATCTAGCTGTTTACCTAGAATTTTTGTAGCTTCAAAATAGTCTTAGTAATGTCACGTACAATATCATTCATTCTGTACAAAACTCAGTATATCTAGTCAGCAAATAGAACTCAGAACATTTAATCAATTATAGTACCCAGTGAACTCAGTCCAGTTCAATCAGTTAACACGATCAGTAACAATTCAGTCTAGCCTAGAACAGTTTAGAAATCAGTTCAGTATCTATTCAGTTGGGAATAGAATTCAACATCGAGTAAACCCAAGAATGAAGACTCACCTGCCAGTAGAGGGAGTGATCTTTAGAAGCAGTCCTGACATTCCAGAACTACGTAGCCAATGCAGGTTGAGACATCAACCTGCCAGTTGAGGGTTGATGAGGTGTTTGTAATACCCCATAATTTTACCTTGCTTCAAATCATCCCAAAAATGTTAAAGACTTGCTTAAAATACGAATCCACTTTTTTGTGTGGAAAATTGAATAATCTCTCCATCGATACCAAATTCACCCAAATCTAACACACAAACGAAGAGTTAGAGCCTTTTTAGTGAGACAGTGTATCACCTGAGCCATCAGCGCATCACGGAGCCATCTTAAATGGTAATTGTCAATTTCCAGTGTTGATCCGCGATAATGGCACGTCGTGCCAAATAGCCATTTCACAATTGTACCTTTCCAGGGAATCTCCGAGATGTCTTCGCGTTGCGCCAAACTTCTAGGTCACAAATAAAGTGACAACGTGATAGCTCCGCGACGGCCACCATGCAGATTTCCAATTGTCTAGTTTCAGTGGCTTGGCGCGATAGTGGCGCGTTGTTCCAAGGATAAAAATTGAGAATTTTCCAGTTTTTACGATATTAAATCCCTGGGGCCGTTTGGTCTTTTCCCATGACTTCAATTCCACCCAATCATGGGATTTAACCCTAAGAGTGCATTATTTTCTCACTTTTGCATTAGTCTTTCAAATTAAAATCAACTCTACTCAAGAACAAGAACCCTAGCTCTCAAATTCAAGGGCCAAATCACAAGAACTCTCCATTAATCCTTCCAAATGCATTAACTCAGGTATGCATAGTGTTCATTCATGGATTCCTTTCGTCCATGAAGCCCAAGAATCAAGTTTTAAATCATGTATTATGAATATTATGTTGTGGGTTGATTATGTTTATGTGATTATTGTTGTATGGTTCCTAAGTTGGAATCTCAATGTGTTTTTCTGGAATTACGTTTGTATATGAGTTTAAATCCATGAATTGAGTGGTTTATGAGGTGTTAATTGAATATTATACCTATGCCCTAAGTGGTGCATGTAAGGTATTTGACAAAATGCCTAGAATACTAGAAATCATGTAATATAGTTCAATTGTGACTTAAGTGATGGATTCATGTTTTACCCTTATGTTCAAATGACTCCCATGCTATTGATGTGAAATGTAGATGTTATTGAAATGCTCATGATGCTAGAATATGGAATTATGACATTGATTATATGCATTCCTTCCATGTACAAGATTATGATAACCATGTCCTTCATAAAATTCCCAATTTATTGTATAATGTATTGTTGATGTTGATCGTGTATTCAAGAATGTCATGACTTGTCAGTTTCCTTTTATCGAGTCCTGGGGGTAATTGTACCCGACAATTTAGCTGTGTGTCTAGAGCCAGTGTCATGTTTACATGATATCCTCAATCAAGCCATGTTCATTAGAATTCAGCCAGTCATCTGACTCAGAAAAATTCAGTAAACTCAGTAATCCCAATAAATCTCAGAAAGTTCACTAATTCAGTAATCTCTGTAGTATTCCATCCGTCGACGAAACTCCATGAACTCAGTCCATTTCAAATCAGTTAATCATGTTCAGTGTCTATTCAGATGGGAGTTGCAGTTAGCACCGAGTGAGCTAAAGGATGGGAACTCACCTGTTATTAGAGTGTGTGATTCCTAAAAGCAGTCCTTGCACTCTAGAACTACGTAGCCAGCATAGGTTGAGACATCAAACCTATTATTTTAAGAGTAGATGAGGTGGATTAACCTGTTATATGAGGTTCCCACCGTTCTCCTTTGAGTACCTTCTATATGAAGGATCACTCATATCTTGTCCTTACTAGTGTTGCGATATTGACACCCTTCCATTTGGGGTTACAGATTGGATCCCAACTCAGCTATATTACTTTATTTGGGTTATGTCAGTTAGATGATTACCTGCCACAGTTTCAGTTTCAGATTCAGTATTTAGAATAGAACTCAGTCCAGTTCTATAGAAATCAAGACTGTCAGAAACATTCTCTCAGATCAGTACAAAACTCAGCTAGTTCCATCATATTTCAGGACTGTCAGATACAATCAATCAGACCAGTTCTTCATAATCAGAACTATCAGAAAAAATCATTCCTTTATTAGTTATACGAAATTTGTTCCTTAGTACTCAAGAGACTTAGTTATTTAGTTTCCCAGTATTAGTACTCAGATATCAGAAAATCCATATTATCAGAATTTATGAGTCAGTGTTATCACGATCTCAGTCACAATCACTTATTTATGTATGTATTCTCACTTTCATGTTATATAGTCAGTTAGCACTGTTTATATATTTAAACCCTTTGCATTCAGCCTACCTCACTTGCATACCAGTACATTCAATCATTCTGACGCATTTGCGCTATGGTGTTTTATTACCATAGGTTTAGAAGCACGAGCTCCCAAGCATCCTTAGTAGATCAGACATTCAACAGCCAGACTAGCAGTGAGTTCTCATCATTCGAGGATAACATGGTTATTTTATTACTTTATTATTTCAGTAGTTCGGAGTAGTTGGGGACATGTCCCATCAACTCCACGGATTTCAGATAGTTTAGAGGCTTTCAGACTACAACATTTTTCAGACAGTTTATTTCAGTTTTGGGTATTATTATACCCCATTACAGACATTGTTTTATATTCAGTATTAGCTCAGTTTTGAACCTTATGGACTTATAGCTTATACTCTACATATTTACAATATATTATTCAGTGCTCAGTTACAGATATCATTCATGGGTTAGATTGTGTTCCTTCGGGGTCATGAGCACCGTGTAGTATTCTGGGTATCAGATTCAGGGCGTTACAGTGTTCTACCTGCCAGTTGAGAGTACCACCATTCTGTTTCAAAGAACCTGCCAGATGAGTGTGACTCGGCACTTGTCTTTACCATTGGAACGGTACTGATACCCTTCCAGTTAGGCTTACAAGTTGGACCCCAATCAGTTCAGAGAGGGGCATGTCGGTCAGATGATTACCTCCCATAATTTCTATTTAAGTCTTAGTATAGAACTTATTTTAGTTCTACAGAATCAGGATTGTCAGACACAATCACCCAGCTCAGTATACAACTCAGTTTAGTTCTATAGAATCAGGACTATAAGAAATAGTCACCCTGCTATCAGTAATGTAGTTATCAGTAAACTCTGATATCATTCATTCAGTTATCATAACTCAGTAGCTAATGTTATTATGATCTCAAACAAAGTGTATGTAGATATGTGCACAGTATTACATAAACAGTGTTTCATCAGATTCAGTTATACATGAACTCTTATTCAATTGTATTCATGCTATTCGATCAGTTATTGTTCATGCATATGAACCCTTACATATCAACCTACCTCACTTAGCATACCAGTATAATCAAAGTATTGATGCATACCTTTTCTTTTACGCTATGATGTTTTATATCATAGGTTCAGATGCACGGGCTCCTGACCGAACTAGCAGCCCAGAATATCAAAAGCAGACCTAGTGGTGAGTCCTCATAATTTGAGGACAAAGTTATCATGTCATTTTATTTTTTCAGTATTCAGATTATTTCAATAGTCGAAGTTAGTTGGGGACTTGTCCCATTAACTCCATATTCAGATAGATAGAGACTCTCAGACTAGACTTTCAGATAGTATTCAGTTGTACAACTTATTATGATAGTTGGTATTGTTTATCAGTAATTTAGGTTTTAAACCTTATGGTTAGTTAGGACGCGATCCCAACTATCACTAATCAGTTAGTTAGGATGCGATCCAAACTATCACTAATCAGTTAGTTAGGACGCGACCCCAACTATCAGTTAGTTAGGAAGCAACCCCAACTATCTGTTAGTTAGGACGCGACCCCAACTATCACTAATCAATACATAAGAATAAGAAAGTAAAGAACAATAGTAAATCTAACTGAAGTCCCTGAAATAGAAGGACTCATTATTTGCTGGCTGAAATCTGCAGTTGTCTAATTCTGACTGCACATACGATAACTTGTACCTACATTATGAGATATTATAGTACATAGACATATATGTGTATCAGTAATTTGGGGATGTACTGAGTATATGGGGGTGCATGCAATAAGTAAACAATATCATCAATCTTTATAAAATCATGCATGCTAATGTAAATGACTCACATAGCTTTAGTAAATAGGAAATCTAAATCTCGTAAATCATGAAATAATAAAGCATGTAATATAAATTCCGTGAGCGATTACACTTAGTTCTAAATTCTGTATTCTCTTCTTGTTCTCAAATCTTGTAAACTAAATGTAATCTAAAATTCATTCTGCATAGAAAATACTTTATCTCAAAATTTTAACTCAATAGGCTTGTTTCAAGAGTGGGGGACATTTTTGGAACTTTGGGGAAAACTTTGGGAACTTAGGAAATCTAAAAACACTAGATTTCAAAACATATACTTTTATCTTAAGGAGAATAGAAGACTTCTTCAGAATCTTAGGGATTTTATAGCTTTGGGAGACTGTGGAAACTTAGGAGTTTCTTCTAACCGACAAAAACCATGTGAGCAACATGGAGTCCAACGAATTGCCCACGTTGGGGAGAGCTGTTCTATCATTGCCATCGGAATAGAACCTTAACTTTAGAGAGCAATTGTCTTAGCCCACTATGGGAAAATCAGAAACCTACGGTAGCACGTAGTTCTGGGGCATGAAACCTTGGAATCAAGCCCAACTCATTGATAAATACTACTCCCATACTTAGGCTCAGAACTTTTAGGAGAATTCACCTTAAACAATAGGATAAAGTATAACGGAAGATAACTATTCTTCTCTTTGCTTTAAATTAAATGATGTGGACTCCTTTCTTAGCTTAGGACTTAAATAACAAAACTTGCTTAAAATCATCTTTCTTGAATACCAAGACTAAAACTCATGACTTACAACCCATACTTGAAAGTTATGTCAATTCACAGTTAACTTTAGGCTTTCAATAATAGCATCAAAATACTTTATCAAATCTAAAAGTTCATTCGTGGATTTTTTGAGCATTTAAATACACGTAGACTCAAATAATCATGGTTTCACAATAGAACTTGATTCTTGACACTATCTTAGAAAAACTTGGAACAACAATTCATGTAGGAACATACAATTCATGGGATAAAATCTCAATTCTAACAATAATAGATAGGGTGAATACACAATTCAAGAATTTAACAATTTGTAATCTCATAAACTTGAAACAAAGTAAATTAAGCATAAATTCAATTTGAAAACATGAAATTCTTTAATTAAATCAAAACTTTGGGCCCAAAAACGGAAAGATTATTCTTTTCAAACCCAACATACCTTAGGTAATCATATCTGAGAGATGAAACCCGGATCTTGATCCTTCTTTGGAATTCTTGATCTAGAGGAAACCTATTTTGATATTGTTTTTGAGATAAAAATTGAGTAAAAGAGCAATTTTATGATTCTAAGGGCGGAAATTGTATGTTATTGTAACGCCCCAAAATCGGGTCCCGAGACGTCACACGGTGCTTAGGGTCACAAGTGACCCCAAGCTAACCCTTCTACTGGCATAACTCATAAGAAACTGAATAAAAATACAAATCCATACAAATCATCAAAAATTAAATACTTTTTGAATCTGATCGATACAAAAATGGAATTTTACAGGATTACAATTCTGCCTTTACAACCAAAATTGAAACAAAATACATCAACTTCTACTGACTGTCTATGAAGCCTCTACTAGTACTGACTGTAGGTAGCTGGGTCATGACTCTCGACTACGCCAACACAATACGATTGAATAAAGAAAATACAACACGATAACTCTGCATAACTAACCCAAGCCCTTGAATCAAAAGGACTCATCACCTGCAGACTGGATACCACGAACTGACTGGATCCGAAGGGGTAACTATACCTTGTACCTACATTTTGAGAAAATATAGCCCACATACGAATATGTGGGTCAGTACCATGGAAAGATACCGAGCATGTGGGGGTGCAATGCATATATAAAATAATATCTTAATATCATCACAGTTTATAAAATTATGCATGATGATATAGATGACTCACTTAGCTCGTAATCATGAGAGGATGAAATAAGTATAATAACACATGTGAGTCATCATATAATTTGTCAATCACTTTCAGTTCATCAAGAATATCAATTCTCTTAATGTAAATATCATTTAAATCTTTCGAAAGAATAACTTTCACAATTCCACTTTCAAAACACTTCACCATTCACCATAGACACAAGGAAACGCACACACACTGGGAGATCCTATAGCAGCCATAAATCATGTGAGCTAGATGGAGTCCAACGTACAACCCATGTTGGGTAGAGCCATCCTATCCATGCCATCGGAGTAGGACTTTCAGTATCAATTCAAAAACACTAGTGATCACCATATAAATCAGCCTCAGGCTCACATCCTACGGGGGCACGTAGTTCTAGGGAAGTAAGGTCGGTTTATACCTCCCACTCGGTGCTAAAGATTTCTCTCGGACTTAGCTCAGATCATTTTAAAGACAATCTACAACAAAACAATTTCAGTAATATATAAATATACATCGGGAGCCATCATGCTTCCCATCTATCAAAATCAACCACGTTGTGGATTTCTTTCACACTCGAGTTCAAAACAACTCCATTAAGACCAAAAAGTCAAATCATTCAAAATATCTTAAATATTCAACATCAACGTGCTTATAACACACACTTTCTAAAAAAAACACAATTTCCAATGGGGATTCACGACCCAAATATCAAAATCATGATAAATATCGTTCAAGATTCATGCTTTATATCACCACACATGTAAATTCATCTTTCAAAATCATAAACATCAAGATTTCATAATAATCATCCTAAGATATGGGTTCATGCTTCAAATTCATAAAAATCAAATAAAAATTATGCCTTTGTAAAGAGAATTACTTTTGGGCACAAGAACGAAAGAGAGTTCTTGTTGAAAAAACCCACATACCTTGAATGATGAACTTTAGATCAATACTCATTTTTGAGATGTTAATCGTGCCTTTGAATGATATTTCTTGGAGTTCTTGAACTAGGAACTTGGAATCTTGAATAAATTTGCAGAATTAATGGTGAACTTTGGAGGTTCTTGAAGTTGGATGTAGGAGCTTAGGGTTTTCTTTTTGAGGGAATTTGATGAAATATAACATATAATGCTTCTAATAGGCTTTAATATAGGGTTTGGACGGATTTTGGGTGAGGGAGAATGACCAAAACGCCCCTAAAAATCACATAATTCTCGCATCTGTCTTTTGGTGGACTGTTTTGATAGTCTGAAGTAGATCAACCATAACGTTTTACTCCGATATCCAAATAGGATGAAACCAATTTCATTAGAAAGAGGACTCTCATATCTTTCCGTTGATACATAGTATCTCACCCAGATAATTGTGTACGAGGAGTTATGATCGTTTGAATTTGACTCAAAAATTCACTATTGATAGGCTGAAGTATATCAACCATAACTTTTTGCTCCAATAGAAAAATTAGATGAAACCATTTTCATAGGAAAGAGGACTCGCAAAGATTTCCGTTGAGATATAGTAGATCACCAAGTTCATTATGTACAAGGTGTTATGATCGTTTAAATTTGGAGTAAAGATACGCCCGGCCTCAGTACTTTTTTTCCTGCACGTTTTAGTGTTCACTACTATTCACGGTTCGATCGGAATGTTCATAACTCGTTGCTCGGGTGTCCGTTTTGGATGATCCACATATCGTTGGAAATTTTATTCGATACTCTAAGAAATGGTGGGTCATAATCTAATACATTCCGCACGGAAAATTTATAATTCATTCTAGAAGATAGAACCCAACACGTTTACGTACAAAATTTCAACTAAAAATTTCCCGGGGTATTACATCATCTCCCCCTTGGAAACATTCATCCTCGAATGCCAATGAATAAGTAAAGAATACCATGGAAATAAGGAAAAAAGGCTGGGATAACGAAGTCAATCCACTTACTTCACTCCAAACTTTCGAGTACTTCATAGAACATGTGATTCATAATGAGAATGGTCACTTAGTTGGATCTTAAACAAAGGAAACTGATTTTAAGGAATCAATATCTTTGGTTTATTCCGAGACTGAGAATCAAAGGTCTCGAAGGGGATCTCATCAAAAGAAGGACCACTTGCGCCCAAATGGAACGTCCCTCAACACTCCCTCCAAAAGATTCAAATGACATTGTTCGGGGAGAAAATGAACCATAATTTGATACAATCCTATCGTATGGGAACAAGGACCCATATGACATAAACTAAGATAGGAATTTCTAGGTCTTGGAAAACATAAATCCTTGCTTCCAAACTTATCAACACTTCCCAACTACTCCCTCGACTATGTTCAAGCCTAACTCCAAGTACTCATGAGATACGCCACATAACACTATAATATTAATCTATATCATGAACCTCAATACACACTGAGCCTCACAACTCATCACTTCAAACATAACTCTTATTGCTACTCCAACAACCACATACAATCTTTTACTATGGATCCGCTAACTTGCGGTGCATTCTTTTAGATATACATCCATCACATTCAAGCCTATACTCATAACCACATACGCACTTCGCACATGCACCTTTAAACGAACACTCATAAAGCATCTTCCTCGCTTTATCTAAGATTCCATCAACTACATCATTCACACATACTGGTCAAGTATTTAAATGACACACATAATATTTTCTCAACCAATTGAACTATACATAAAAACTCTGTATTACTATTCCTACAACCTCATAGAAGTGCATAAAACCAACGCACAACAATCTTTCCAAATAAATATTTAAAACTTCAACTAACCACGACATGTATCAAGGACTTAGCCTCAATCTAACTTCACTTCACCGCCGTGAGCACACCACCTTCTATCATAGATAAGGAAGTATCTTCTCTCCCTTCTAGACAACTGCTCAACACCATTAGCTTGACTTAATGAAAAGGTCACAAAATTTTAAAACATGAAGACCTGAAACATGAAGGGATAATGTAAATAACTTGACTCTCTCTATTGAGGCCTTAGGAATAAAATATCAAATAGAATGGGTTCATTAAGGTATCAAAACTGAAGACACCCATAACGGAAACTGAATCTCACTGATCAATAAGAGTATAGCCTGAGTACTGGAACTGAACATACTATAAAACTTGAGTATATGAGTCATGGGCGGCATGCCCTGAATTTAGAGCTCATAACTTATGGAATGTGATTCCTACTGCTAGAAGAACTGGAATTTCTCATTTTTTGAAACTAGAAGAGTATGTAATTTTCCATCACGTGTATGAACATGAATTAAGATCATGGAACTGAAATGTAAAGCATGAGTAGGTTTTGAAATAGCTGAAAATACTAAAATAACATTGGGTCAAGCACCGATCTTTTTCACAACAAATTTACAACTTACTGGTACTTCTACTAAAATGTAAAAGCTTGACTTGACTACTTGTTCTATCATCTCCCCCTTAGCTTTAAGCCACCACTCAAATTCTCAAATGCTTACTAATTTCGAATCTTCACAAACATCTCTATCGCTGGAATGTACACCATCTAGTGCTTCAACTCTTATTTTTATTAGCTCAACTTGAATACTTTCTAACCTTTTGATAGACCATGCTACTTCTGTCTTCTCCCTCTAATACCATGCCTATGAACTTATGTTTCTAACCCATAAGAATCAAAATCATACTTAAGAGGCTCAACATTTCCAATCATACGCCTCGCCTTAACTTAGCCATCAAAACATCATCCATCGGCTAACTAGTATTTATCCATCTAACAATCCTATGGCACGACTCACTACACCACATACACTAATCCTTGAAATCAAAGCAGTCCCATAATATCTTGGGTGAACTTTCTCATCATAATATAATATTAAACTTAATTACAAGTCAACTACACTTAAACTCTTGTGTACACTGTTCAAGCCTATTAGGTCACTTCCGGCAACTAATACCATTAATCCGAAAACCATCACATTCGGCTTCATGATCACCAATCGTTCAAACTTAAGGTCTCACACTTCACATAATTTACAACTCTATCTCACACATAACCCCCACGTGAAGATTATAAAACAACACATTCATGAACACTAGCCCACTTAAACGTCATAACAATAATAATTGGTCCTAATCATATAGCCTATCTTATTCACAATCCATTAACACATCCTTCTTTCACCCGTCACTACTATCTATCCTTCATACACAACTTAAGATAGTTCATAGCTCTCTACGTCTTAACTTAACTTCCTCTTGCAATCTGGAGAGCGCCTAGATTAACAACACTTACCCACCGAGTACTTCCATCACTAACCTACACTCTCTGTCATACAAATACCGTCAACACCCATTTCATACCTTGAATAAACTATATCACTTCCTAGTAACGCAATTGCATGCAAAAAGGGATTTCGCTATACTTATGCTCAACAAATCACACTTACCATCCTTCTTACTACTACACCTCCATATCCCACATTTTCAGCCAACACAAGTACAAGATGAACTACAAGTTGCTAGTGGATCGAAATAGGCCTCGCACGGCTTCACTAGACTTTGGTTTTGTGTTTTGATCAAGAAAGTTATATGAATAACAAAGTAACTATGCTAGTGAATCGAAATAGGCCCCACACGGCTTCACTAGACTTTGGTTTGTATTTTGAACAAGAAAATGAGATGAATAACAAAGAAGCTATGCTAGTGAATCGAAAGAGCCCCACACGGCTTCACTAGACTTTGATTTTTCACAAACATAATGATAACAAGATTACATAATACAAGAGATAAAAACTTGACACACAACATTCAATGATCTAAGAATACACCTTACTCTGTCTAAATTAAATAACTCATAAGAATGAGGGCATAACTTTCAACTTAAGGAACTTAACACACTAGAGAGATCCTCTCAAGCCCTTTGTGTAACTTTTGAAATTTCTTCTAGAAAATATAGAACCATTACCTAGGGAAGAACTGGAGCTTGCGAATCATGTTATCTCAAAAATAATACATAGAGGGAGAAGTATAGATTAACATTGTAGATTTTGAGGAGGAATCTGAAAGCACATCTAACCTAGGCTTAGTTCACGACTTTTATGAACATGAATAAAGTACTTCAATCTTTTGAACTCAAAAGCACTGACAGGATACTTTCTAGCTCTCTTACAACCCCATAACTATCTACGGAGAATTAAGCTTAACTGTTTCTGATACCTTAAAAATGAGGCAGAGTTGGCCAGAATAGAGTAAGATGAGAATCTATTAAAGCTTTTTGGAGAACCTTTTTATAGCACGATCTTAGACTTGAAAGAAGGGAAACATTTCCTAAATGCCCTGTAGCCTCTCGATGAAAATTACAGACGTCTCCGTACCGTTCCGCAAGAATCTACTAGACACGACTTCATAGACACCCTAGGACACTTGAACTCTGTACTCTGATACCAAGTTTGTAACACTCCGAATTCGAGTCCCGAGACATCACACGGTGCTTAGGGTCACAAGTGACCCCAATATAACCCTTCTACTGACATAACTCATAAGCAACAGAATAAAAATACAAATCCATACAAATCATCAGAAATTAACTCTTTTCTGAATCTGATCGATACAAAAATGGAATTTTACAGGATTACAATTCTGCCTTTACAACTAAAATTGAAACAAAATACATTAACTTCTACTGACTGTCTATGAAGCCTCTACTAGTACTGACTGTAGGTAGCCGGGTCATGACTCCCGACTACCCCAACTCAATACGACTGAATAAAGAAAATACAACACTATAACTCTGCATAACTAACCCAAGCCCTTGAATCAAAATAACTCATCACCTGCTGACTGGATACCACGAACTGACTGGATCCGAAGGTGCAACTATACCTTGTACCTACATTCTGAGAAAATATAGCCCACATACAAATATGTAGGTCAGTACCATGGAAATATACCGAGCATATGGGGGTGCAATGCATATATAAAATAATATCTTAATATTATCATAGTTTATAAAATTATGCATGCTGATATAGATGACTCACTTAGCTCAAAGAAAATCATCATAATCATGAGAGGATGAAATAAGTATAATAACACATGTGAGTCATCATATAATTTGTCAATCACTTTCAGTTCATCAAGAGTATCAATTCTCATAATGAAAATATCATTTAAATCTTTCGAAAGAATAACTTTCACAATTCCACTTTCAAATCACTTCACAATTCACCATAGACATAAGGAAACACACACACATTGGGAGATCCTATAACCGACATAAACCATGTGAGCTACATGGAGTCCAACGTATAACCCACGTTGGGGAGAGTCGTCCTATCCTTGACATCGGAGTAAGACTTTCAGTATCAATTCAAAAACACTAGTGATCACTATATAAATCAGCCTCAGGATCACATACTACGGGGGCACGTAGTTCTAGGAAAGTAAGGTCGCTTTATACCTCCCACTCAGTGCTAAAGATTTCTCCCGCACTTAGCTCAGATCATTTCAAAGACAATCTATAACAAAATAATTTCAGTAATATATAAATATACATCAGGAGCCACCATGCTTCCCATCTATCAAAATCAACCACGTTGTGGATTTCTTTCACACTCGAGTTCAAAACAACTCCATTAAGACCAAAAGGTCAAATCATTCAAAATATCTCAAATATTCAACATCAACGTGCTTATAACACACACTTTCTCAAAAAACACAATTTCCAATGGGGATTCACGACCCAAATATCAAAATCATGATAAATATCGTTCAAGATTCATGCTTTATATCACCACACATGTAAATTCATCTTTCAAAATCATAAACATCAAGATTTCATAATAATCATCATAAGATATGGGTTCATGCTTCAAATTCGTAAAAATCAAATAAAAATCATGCCTTTGTAAAGAAAATTACTTTTAGGCACAAGAACGAAAGAGAGTTCTTGTTGAAAAAACCCACATACCTTGAATGATGAACTTTTGATCGATACTTGTTTTTGAGATGTTAATCGTGCCTTTGAATGATGGTTCTTGGAGTTCTTGAACTTCTTGAATAAATTTGCAGAATTAATGGTGAACTTTTGAGGTTCTTGAAGTTTGATGTAGGAGCTTAGGGTTTTCTTTTTGAGGGAATTTGATAAAATATAACATATAATTCTTCTAATAGGCTTTAATATATGGTTTGGACGGATTTTGGGTGAGGGGGAATGACTAAAACACCCCTAAAAATCAAATAATTCTCGCATCTGTCCTTTGGTGTACTGTTTTGATAGTCTGAAGTAGATCAACTATAACGTTTTACTCCGATATCCAAATTGGATGAAACTAATTTCATTAGAAAGAGGACTCTCATATATTTCCATTGATATATAGTATCTCACCGAGATCATTGTGTAAGAGGAGTTACGACCATTTGAAGTTGACCCAAAAATTCACTTTTGATAGGCTGAAGTAGATCGACCATAACTTTTTACTCCAATAGACAAATTGGATGAAACCAATTTCATCGGAAAGAGGACTCGCAGAGGTTTCCGTTGATATATAGTAGATCACCCATATTATTATGTAAAAGGATTTATGATCATTTAAAGTTGGAGCAAAAATACGCCAGGCCTCAGTACTTTTTTTCCTGCACGTTTTACTGTTCACTACTATTCACGGTTCGATCGGAATGTTCATAACTCGTCGCTCGGGTGTCTGTTTTGGATGATGCACATATCGTTGGAAATCTTATTTGATACTCTACGCAATGGTGGGTCATAATCTAAGACATTCCGTACGGAAAATTTATAAATCATTCTAGAAGATAGAACCCAACACGTTTACGCACAAAATTTTAACAAAAAATTTCCCGGGGTATTACAGTTATAAAAGGATTAGGGTGAGGAAAAATGACCAAAATGCCCCTAGTTCCATAAAAACTGAATTAGCATGCAAAAAAAGTGCCGTAACACAATCTTGATGCGTCGCATCGCTATCGTGTCAGCTTACTGCCTCACACAGAAAACGACATAACTTTTCGCTCGGTTATTGAATTTTTGCAAAATTGGTATCGTTGGAAAGCTAATTCAATTATCTAAAATTTAGTTGGTCTTGAGATGAAAAATTCCATGTATATAAAGAGTTATACATGTTTAAAGTAGATCCTTGTAGAATCGAATACCAATCTTTGGATGAATCAAAGGATCTTAGCTCTACTTGGCTCTAAGTGACTCCTATGAACATTTTTAGCCTCAATAGTACTTCAAACATGAGGGTAAAGATCATGAAAATTATATCCACATGGGAATCACTTGGATTATAGCTTATACACGTAAGAACGACGGTTCATAGATTAGTACAAAAATGTGGGGTATTACATTATCTCCCCCTTGGGAACATTCGTCCTCGAATGTGGCTAATTAAGCTAAAAATACTGAGGAATCTGAGGGTATAAGCTATCATGGAGAACTGAAATAAACCGAATAGCTGAATCTTAAACATAATAAGCTACTAAACTGATATGCGAGTGCATGAACTCTCACAAAAACTAGCTATATGGCTGAGATAGAAATGAGAGTGTCAACTTATGAGTAACCATTACTTTACACTGGATCTGACCTCATGAGAAATAGATGAGAGGTTTATAATATGAAAACTCAGAGTATTACAATATCCCCCTCTTGGGATCGTTCGTCCCCGAATGATACTGATTTGGTTGAAATACTAGGAGAAGATTGAGATGATACACAAGATACTCACAAACTAAATCATGACTTTAATATCTAAAACTAAAACTGATGCATGATGTGTGTGCTGAACTGACTTCATAATTTACAATTATGCAAACCCATGACCTCTTTGAATGGACATACTCAGGAAACATCGTTAGAAAGGCTAGACTAAATCAGAAAATTAGAAATCTATAGGAGCTTATCTGATTGACTGCTACACTAGATTGTAGGCTATATGAACTGGATCATACTGACTGTCCCTACTCAAATGGAGTATTTCTCCAACACTCTTCTACGAAATTCTAATAACATTAGGGAGAAGAATTTTGAGCATGATCTAAACAAGACATCTGACTACGGAATCACAACATTGATACAACTCTATAGCTTGGAACATAGACATATAGATTATAAGCTAGGATAGAATTTCTAGGCCTTAGGCAATGCATCTTCTTACTTTCAAGCATAGTAACTCTTCTCGAATACTCCCTCACTATACTATTCCCCTTAAATACCATACTCACTTGATTCAACTTCTAAATCTAACATAGGCATTGATAAACCGAACTACTAAGGTCTAAACTAAAATAAGTCCTCTCACCATGGTCAAGACTAACTCAAAATCACGAGGTACCACATATAACACCATAACTGAACTGGACTACTGACGCGATATGCAACACATCGCGTTGCCCCCTTCCAATGCGATACACGATGCGTCGCGGTCATATCACGTTGGATCACTATTTTTACCATCCAAATAGGTCTCAAACCTCGCCCGAAAAATCTAAAACTTACACGAGATATGCTATTGACAACCCCGATCATGAATGTACTTAAAGATTTACATTCCAAGGTTGGGAAGGTTGGAAACTAAGGCGCACCACATTCATCCACTTATGCACCAACATGGAATTCAAACCTATTATTATAACCACATCTGAGCGTCTAAACAAATAACCGTAATAGCATACTCCTCGTATTCTATAAACCTCTTTCACAATAACTCCCTCGTACTACCCCAAGAATATACACACCAAGTTTCAACTAACCACAACATGTATCAAAGACTTGGCCTCAATATTACTTCACACGTATGTCCTTAGCTAAAACAAGCATACAATGATCTTTCATCAACAAGAAACACTTACTCATCACCACTATCATTACATAAGAAGAAGTCACTAAAAGGTTAGAACATGAGGCCTTGAAGCATGGAAGGATAATATATGAAAATTGACGCTTAATTGAGGCTGGAGGATAGAGAATCAACATCATAGATTTATCAAAGTGTTCTAAACTGAGGGCATACATGGCTATAAGCTGAAACTCACCAATCATTAGGAGTATAGCAGGAGTTATAAGAACTGATCGTACTATAAAGCATGAGTACATAAGTCATGATTTGCATGATCTGAGTTTAGAATCCATGATGTCATGGAACATAATTTGTACAATTGAGTGAACTGGAACTGCGTAGGCTAGGAATTAGAAGTATACATTATTTTCTATTATGCGCATGAACATGAACTTTGATCATGGAACTGACACATAAGGCATGAGTAGATATCAGAATAACTAAAGAAAACTACTAAAATAAGAATGGATTAAGAATCATTCTTCCTTACGGCTATTTTACAACATGCTGGTAGCCCTACTAAAATCTGAAAGATTGACTTGGTTCCTTATCTATCATCTCCTCCTTAGCTTTAAGCCATTATTCTAAGTCTGTTAACCGCTATGTAAAATCTAATCTAAACTGCAATCACTTTACTCTAGAGTCTGGGATATAAAGTCAATACACATAAAACTAAACTTACCTTGAAGGACTGCACTTTCACTTATAACACCCAAAGCTAATACCTTCTTCTGAGATTCAACTCTTATATTTCAGTAGCCCCAAAGTCATCGTATAACAACATAAACACTCACCTACTTAGACTTTAACACTTAACATGGATATCTCCAAACCCTTGCTAGACCATTCTAACTTTCTTCATACTCTACGAATATGACATCTCAAAACTTATATATTTCTCTCTAAACCATGAGAATTAAGATCATATCAAAAATTTATCCAAGGCTTCTGCATTTAGGTATGTAGGTATGTAGGGTATCCACCGATTTACTAAGATTCATACTGAGCATGCATATCTGATGCATGATTTCATGACTGAGCTGATACATGGATGCATGACTGGGAGTACTGATTCACTAGTTCATGCATATCTGATGCACAAATACATGACTGACATGATGCATGAACACATGACTGAATATGCAATGGTAGTTGATACCAAGTTTATAATAGGAATCTGAGCATGAACATGAATACCAAGTTGTAATAGAAATTTGAACATGAAAATCAATAAGCTTTAAGGAAAGATATTGCCTTAGGATGAGTTTGAGTTTGCGGGGAAAAGGTAAGGGCACTTGGCCTGCATGTCTACTTCTGCTACCCAAGTATCTCCCTCAACTGACTGATTCCGCCAAAGAACTTTGACTAGATGAAATTCTTTGTTCCTCAGTCTGCGAGTCTTTTAGTCAAGGATTTTAACTGGAATCTCTTCATAAGAGAGGTTGTTCTAAATATCTTCACCCTCTATCGAGACTACAACTGTTGGGTCACCTATGCACTTCTTAAGTAAGGAGACATGAAACACTGAATAGACTGAGGCTAGATCTGAAGGCAATTCGAGCTCATAAGCTACCTTGCCGAAGTGACTAACAATTTTGAAGGGACCGACATATCGGGGACTGAGCTTTCTTTTCTTGCCGAACCGCTTTACTCCCTTCATGGGGAGAGATTTTCAAATAAATATGATTATTAATATAAAACTTGAGATCTTTCCTACGCACATATACATATGATTTCACTCGGCTCTGAGCTGTCTTAAGCCTTTCTCTGATCAACTGGACTTTCTCTAAGGTAACGAATACCAAGTCAGGCCCCACTACTATGTCCTCACCCACTTCTAACCAACCGATTGGAGATCTACATCTCCTACCATAGAGAACTTCAAATGGAGCTATCTTAATACTAGAATGATAGCTATTGTTGTATGTAAACTTAATCAAAGGTAAGTGGTCCTCCCAACTACCCTTTAAATCAATTGCACACACTCACAACATATCTTTTAAAGTCTGGATAGTCCTTTCTGCTTGACCATCTGTCTGGGGTTGGAAGGCTATATTGAGGTGAACTCGGGTTCCTAGACCCTTTTGGAATGCCTTCCAGAATTGAGAGGTGAACTGGGTACCTCTATCTGAGACAATAGACAACAGGACACCGTGTAATCTTACTAACTCCCTGATATAGAGTTTGGCATAATCCTCAACTGAAAAAGAGGTATGGACTGGAAGAAAATGAGATAATTTGGTCATCCTTTCTACAATGACCCAAACTGAATCATGTTGATGACGAGTACAGGGCAAACCCATCACAAAGTCTATGTTCACTTCTTCCCACTTCTAAGTGGGAATATTAAACTCTTGTATGGACCCTCTAGGCTTTGGATGCTCTATCTTAACCTGTTGATATGTAGAGCACTTAGCCACAAACTCTGCAATATATCTCTTTATACTACTCCACCAATAGATTTCCCATAAGTCGCGGTATATTTTAGTGGCCCCTAGATGAATAGAGCATCGCGCACCATGTGCTTCTGCAAGGATTCGCTGTCTTAAGTCATCTACATCTGGCACACAGAGATGACCCTGACAATGCAAAACACCATCTCCCCCTTGGAAAAAAGCTTCTCATTTCTGATCTCTGATTGATTCTTTTAACTTGACTAGACTGGGATCTCTATCCTATTTTTCTTTCACCTCAAAAACTAGAGATGATTCTGAGCTGTTCTGAACCCCTATACTACCTTCTGCTGAGTCGACTAAGCGGACACCTTGTCTGGTAAGCTGATGAACTTTCTGAGCTTATTTCTTCTTACTATCCTCAACATGAGAAACACTACACATAGATAATCTACTGAGAGCATCAACCACTACATTGGCCTTGCCCAGATTATAAAGGACACTCATGTCGTAATCTTTCAAGAGCTCTAACCACCTTCTATGATAGAGGTTAAGACCTTTCTGAGAGAATACGTACTAAAAGCTTTTTTGATTTGTGAACACATCTACATGCACCCTATATAAGTAATGCCTCCAAATCTTAAAGGAAAAAACTACGTCTTCTAACTCAAGATCATGAGTCAGATAATTCTTCTCATGAGGTTTAAGTTGTCTAGAGGCGTAGGCTATGACCTTACCACGCTACATGAGGACACAACCCAAACCCACTCTGTACACAACGAACCCATCTGAACCCATTTGAACCCTGGATCTAGCAAAGCATAAATATGTATATGAAAGATCTGTAACGTACCAGTGACCATATCAGGAGAATTTTCCTGATCTTGTCGGGACTGAAGAGCGTAAAGTCTATTTGGGTGTTGCCTACTAGTGGTACGAGAAGTGGCACCCTGCTGGTTCGAGCGACAAGACTGCAATGAGGAACGATTACACTAACCTTGAAAGCCTAACTGGGGACAATCTCCAACCCTGTGTCCTGGCTTGCCACATCTAAAATAGAGGTTGCTGCCATCTCTGCAAATACCCTGATGGTTCTTACCGCAAGTCTGACAAAGAGGATGAGTGCAGGCATTGCTAACACTGCCCTGAGTTTTAGGGCCTTACGCCCTATCCCTGTTGCCGTCTCTAAATTTTGGCACTAAAGCACTGGCTGGGGAAGGAGATGGAATAGATGACTTTGGGATGAACTGAGAACGATTCCTTCCCTATGACTTAGGCTGAGCAAAGTTGAAACTACCTGTCCTTGCTTTCATATTTTACTTCTCTCTCATCTTATTCTTCTACTTTTCTAGCTGTTGAGCATGGATCATAAGCCTGGCTATATCTATCTCACTAATAAACATGTGTGATCCATGTGTGAGCCACATCCTGCAACCATGTGTGAGACACATCCTGCAACCATGTGTGAGCCACATTCTGCAACTAATATATATCTAGCTCAACACTCTCACTAGCAGTAACCCCCATGATATCTGTAACCTTCTGAACCTGATCAAGGAATTCCTGAGGGTCTTTATCTGACTTATTCATAAAGATGGATGGAGGATTCATTCGGGTGATGTCCTGAATCCTAGTTGCAGCTGAATTGACCACAGGGTTTGTCGGAATGACATTTGGTCATTCATTCTGGGCAGAAACTGAATTAGCAAGAGTAGTGAATGTAGCTCTAAACTTGCATGAGAAACATGTTCGTCCAAGGGATCTACTTGGATGGGATGATGGGCTGACTGATTTTCATTTCTTCTTTTGGAAGGCGTATTCTGTAAGCAAAAAGAGAGAAACAGATTAGACTAATAGTTAAATTTGAGCTCCTACTCACTGGCACGACATGAATACTGAAAGAAGGGAAACTATTTAGAAAACATCTTATAGCCTACTGTACATAAATGTGGTACGCAACACACCCATGCACAGGACTCTACTAGATGTGGATTTTCAGACTTCCTAGGACACTGTAGAACCTTAGGCTCTGATACCAAGTTTGTAACACCCCGAATCTGATACCTGGATTGCTACACGGTGCTAGTAATCCTGAAGGACCACAAGCTATCCTATTACTCATACTTGTAACTGAGTACTGCATAATATACTATATAAATACGGAATAAAAGGGCTGAAAGGCCTTTAGGTTCAAATATCTAATAAAACATAACATCAAGAAATACGATATATCAATACCAAAACTGAAATAAACTGTCTGAACATGCTTGTCTGAAAGCCTCTAAACTGTCTGAAAAATTATGGCCAACACTGCTGCAGCTAGAATTTAGGACTTCACCTGAATGAACCCTTCAAATTTTATCGGGTCTAAGTCAGATCAGGACCCACAGGAATTCCTTGATCAGTTGCAGAAAGTTACAGATAGTATGGGGGTGACAGCTAGTGAGAGTGCTAAGTTGGCCGCATATCAGTTGCAGGATATGGTTCACTCATGGTTCAAGTAGTGAAAGGCAGATAGGGCCGCAGATGCAGGGCCAATAGAATGAGAGAAGTTTTTCACTATTTTTTTGGATAGGTTCTTCCTATTGGAGTTGAGGGAAGCAAAGGTTTTGGAATTTATTAATCTGAAGCAGGGTAATATGACAGTGAAAGAATATTATCTCAAGTTTACTCATCTAGCTTGATACGTGTAAGATCCCACAAAATTTCTAATCTTAATTCATCCTTTTAGGCTTGTCAAGGGGTCTAAGACTTAGAAAAT
The DNA here is from genome assembly GCA_030864215.1 of Capsicum pubescens. Lineage (NCBI taxonomy): Eukaryota > Viridiplantae > Streptophyta > Magnoliopsida > Solanales > Solanaceae > Capsicum > Capsicum pubescens. Next base: position 281,158,559 of record CM061540.1, on the reverse strand, counting down.
TCTAGCTAAGTTCCCAGACTTAGTTTATTTTTTACCTTCAAAAGTTGACAATATCATTTCGTGACCATAATATCCCTTAATGGTCCATATTTTTGTTAATTCATGATCATAGAGGTCGATAGGTGTTCCCAGATAAGTTTTAGATTTTTTGGAACTCGTTTAGACCACGTTTGGTGTCCCTAAATAGTGGACCAATGCGATCTTAATGCACCGTGTCACCTATTGTGTTGGTTAACATTGTTATAGGTTGCAAGAGTTAAAACTACTGTGGCTTAGCACAATCATGGTGCAACGCATCGAGTATCGCGTCGATGGCATCGACACACCGCATCGCCAATTTCGTTGATGCCTAATTTTTAGTCATTAAATGTCCACATTTTTAAGGGGATAAGGGTTAATTTCCTACCCCTATATAAACTTATAACATAAGATTCAGCTGGGTTTTCACTAAAAAATATAGTTGTTTCTCTCAAATTCCCTCAAGAACAAGTCTAGGATTTTCAATTGAAGGTTCTAATCCAAGAGATTCCACCGTTAATCTCAAGAAACTTTCATCTAAGGTAAGTAAAGTTTTTATTGACGGGTTCATTTCACCCATGAAGCTCAAGAAGCCCTTTCAAAAATATAAATTTTCAATTCCATGTTATGAATTTAATCATCTCCATGTTTATGTTGTTGTATGATTACCAAGTTGAAATCTTTAATATATATAATGAAGTTATGTTAGCATGTTGTTGGAATTCTTGTATTTGAAGTGAATAATATTTCCATGATGTATTATTTTAATGTTCATGCCTAAGCCTCAAGTTATGCATGCAAAGTGTTTGCTAAAATTTCTAAGAGAATAAGAATTACACTTTATGACTTAATTGTGACCAAATTGATGAATCCATGCTTTACCCTTATGTTCACAATGACCCCCATGTTATTATTATACATGTAATGGTTTGGTGGAATGCTCATGAGATTAGACTTATGAAATTATGACATGTTTATATGTATTCCTATTCATGTGTAAGCTTATGACATGCAAATACTTCATGAAAATCTCTAACATTTCTACTATGAATTGTTGACTACTATCATGTGTTCAAGAAGCGTCAGGTCTTGTCAGTTTCATGCTATCGAGTCCTGGGGGTACTTTTACCCGACAATTTAGCTATGTGCCTAGAGCCAATATCAGTTTCATGATAATCACAGTCACGCTATGATCAGTAGCATTCCCAGTCAGTTTCAGAACTCAGTAGAATTCAGCCAGTTATATGACTCAGGAAAACTCAGTAATCTCATGAACTCAGTCAGTTAACAGAATTTAGTAATATTCCATCAGTCCACAGAATTCAATGAACTCGGTCCATTTTATCTCAGTATAATCATTTCAGTGTCTATTCAATTTGGAGTAAGATTCAGCACCGAGCAAACCCAAGGATGAGGGCACACACTGACAGTAGAGGGTGTGATCCTTAGAACAAATCCTTGCATTCAAGAACTATGTAGCCAGCATAGGTTGAGACATCAACACTGAAAGTTAAGGGTTGATGAGGTGGATTAACACTGCCAGATAAGGGTCCCACCAGTCTCATTTGGGGACACTGCTAGATGAGGGTCACTCACTGCTTGTCCTTACCAGTAGCGCGATATTGACACCCTTCCAACTGGGCTTACAGATTGGACCCCAACTCCATATAGAAAAGGGGCATGCCACTTAGATGATTACTTCCCATAGTCTCAATCTTAGTCTTAGTAAAAGAACTCAGATTGTTCTTCAGATTTAGGACTGTCAGATAAGTCACTCAATTTAGTACGGAACTCAGCTAGTTCTATCAGAATCAGGATTGTCAGACATAGTCACTCAGTTAACAATATATCAGTTATACAAAACTTATGTTATCAGTATTTAGACTCAGAAGTCAGTATTATCACGATATCATTTACAGTTATGTATTTATGTATGTATTCTCACATTCATGGTAATCAGTCAGTTAGTATTGTTCATGCATTAAGCCTACCTCATTTTGCATACCAGTATATTCAGACATACTGACACATACTTTTCTTCTATGCTATGGTGCTTTATACCATAGGTTTGGATGCTCAAGTTATCGATCGCACTTAGCTTCAGATTCAGCCAGCGACAGTAGTTTTACAGTGAGTCTTCATTATTCGAGGATAACATGATTAGTTCATTATTTTAGTTTTAGTAGACGGAGTTAGTTAGGGACATTTCCCATCAACTCTACAGTTTTCAGACAGTTTAGAGGCTTTTAGACTAACATGTTCAGACAGTTTATTTCAATTTGGTATTGATGTACCGTATTTCCAGATGTTATGTTTTATTAGATATTTGAACCTTATGGCCTTTCAACCATTTTATTCCGCATTTATACAGTATGTTATGCATTACTCAGCTAAATGTATCAGTCATGGGTTAGCTTGTGGTCTTTCGGGATTGCTAGCATCGTGTTGCATTTCGGGTATCAGATTCGGGGCGTTACAAACTTGGTATCAGATATAGGTTCAATAGTGTTCTAGGAAGTCTGAAAGTTGCATCTGGTAGAGTCTTGTTCATGGGTGTTTGCACACCACATTTATGTACATAAGGCTGTAAGATATTTTAGGAATAGTTTCGCTTCTTTCAGTATTCATGTCGTGCCAGTGAGTATGAGCTCAAATTTAACTCTTAGTCTAATCCGTTTCTCCATTTTTTCTTACAGAACATGCCTTCTAAGAGAAGAAGCAGAAATTAGTGAGCCCCTCAGCCCGTATAAGCAGATCCCTTGGACGAACATTTTTCTCATGCAGAGTTCAGAGTTGCATTCACTACTCTTGATAATTCAGTTGCTGCCCAAAATGAGTGATCATCTGCCATTACGGCTAACCCAGTGGCCAATTCAGCAGAAGCTAGGATTCGGGACTTCACCCGAATGAATTCTCCATCCTTCTTCGGGTCTAAGTCAGATGAGGTACCTCAGGAATTGCTTGATTAGGTTCAGAAGGTTACATATATTATAGGAGTTACTACTAGTGAGAGTGCTGAGTTAGCTACATATCAGTTGCAGGATGTGGCTCACACATGGTTTAAGCAGTGAAAGGTAGAGAGGGCTATAGATGCAGGGCCTATTGAGTGTGAGGAGTTTTCCACTACATTTCTAGATAGATTCTTTCCCACAGAGATGAAAGAAGCTAAGGTGTTAGAATTTATCAACCTCAGGCAGGGAAACATGACAGTGAAAGAGTTTCTCTAAGTTTACTCAATTATCTAGATATTCTCCTCATGTAGTGACAGTTAGCAAGGCTAAGATGAGTAAGTTTGTTTCTGGATTGAATGATAGTGTGTTCAATGAGTGCAAGTCCATGATGTTGATTAGTGAGATGGACATAGACAGGCTTATGATCCATGCTCAACAGATAAAAGAGCAGAATATTAAGATGAGAGAGAAGTAGAATAAGAGAGCAAGGACAAGTAGTTTAAACTTTGCTCAGCCTAAGTCAGAGGGTGGGAATCATTCCCAGTTTTGCCCAAAGTAATCCACTCCAGCTCCTTCCTCATCTAGTGCTCTAGTGCCAAAATTTAGAGATGGCAACAGGGATAGGACTTCAGGCCCTAAACCCCAGGGCAGTGTTACCAGTGCCCGCACTAATCCTTTTTCTCAGACTTGTGGTAAGAACTTTCAGGGTATTTGCAAAGCTTGAAGCAATGTCTGTTTTGGATGTGGCATGCCAGGACACAGGTTAAGAGATTTTCCCCAGTTAGGTTTTCAGGGTCAACGTAACCATTCCTCGTCTCAGTCCAGTCGCCCAAACCGGTAGGGTGCCACTTCTAGCGCCACCAGTGGGCAACGCCCAAACAGACTTTATGCTCTTTAGTCCCGAAAAGTTCAGGAAAATTCTCCTGATGTAGTTATTGGTATGTTACAGATCTTTCATATACATGTTTATGATTTTCTAGATTCAGTATCTTATATAGCAGTTGATTTCAAAGTCAGTCCTGAAATTCTAGTAGAGCCCTTTTCAGTCTCTACCCCAGTAGATAAAACTATCATAGCCCGATGGGTATACATGAACTGTCCAATTATGGTATCTCAGAAAGTTACATCAGTAGACTTAGTCAAATTAGAGATGACTAATTTGGATGTCATTTTTGGCATGGATTGGCTTCATTCCTGCTATGCCATAGTCGACTGCAGAAATAGAGTTGTCCAGTTTTAATTTCCAAATAAACCTGTCCTAGAGTGGAGGGTCAGTACTTCAGTCTTCAGAGGTCATCTTTATTCCTATCTTTGGGCATGGAAAATGATGTTTAAGGGGTGTGTCTATCATCTAATTCGAGTTAAGGACACTAGTTCCGAAACTCCCAGTCTTGAATCAATCCCAGCAGTGAGTGAATATTTAGATGTCTTTCTCGAAGATCTTCCAGGAATTCATCCCAAAAGAGAAATAGACTTAGGCATTGATCTTCTTCCATATACTCAGCCTATATCTATTCCTCTATACAGAATGAGACCAATAGAACTTAGGGAATTGAAATAACAGTTGAAGTATATCCTATATAAGGGATTCAAAAGAAAGACGGTTCTCTCTGAATGTGCATTGATTACTGTCAGCTCAATAAAGTCACGGTCAAGAACAATTATCCACTTTCCAGAATCAATGAATTGTTTGACCAACTTCAAGTTTCCAGCATTTCTCTAAGATAGACCTCAGATCAGGCTATCATTAGCTAAGAGTCAGAGAATGTGACATTCTAAAACCAACCTTCCATACTTGGTATGGTCACTTTGAATTCTTAGTCATGTCCTTTGGTTTTACCAATACCCCAACAGCTTTCATAGACTTGATAAACTGAGTGTTCGGGCCGTACTTGGACATGTTCATAATACTTTTCATAGATGACATCCTTGTTTACTCTTGTAGTGATCATGATTATGCAGACCATCTCAGAATAGTATTGCAGACTCTCAGAAATCATCAGTTGTTCGACAAATTTAGTAAATATAAATTTTTGTTAAGGTCAGTTGCATTCCTTAGTCATATCATTTCCGGTGATGGCATAAGAGTTGATCCTCAAAAGACTGAAGCAGTAAGAAACTGGCCTCGCCCTGCCTCTCGATCAGACATCAGGAGTTTCTTGGATATGGCTGGTTATTATAGATGGTTTTTAAGGGATTTTATTCTATTACATTCTCTATGTCCCGATTGACTTATACGAAAGTCAAGTTTTAGTGGTCAGATCCTAGCGAGAAGAGTTTTTAGGAGTTGAAGACTCAACTCACCTCAGCTCTGGTTTTGGCTCTTCCAGACGATTCAGATGGGTTCGTGGTGTACTGTGATGCGTCCAAAGCGGGTTTGGATTATGTCCTCATGCATTATGGTAAGGTCATAGTCTATGCCTCTAGACAACTTAAAACCCATGAGAAGAATTATTCGACTCATGATCTTGAGTTGGCAACCGTAGTTTTTTCCTTAAAGATTTGGAGGCATTACTTATATGGGGTGCATGAAGATGTGTTCACAGATTAAAAAATCCTTCACTATGTATTCTGTTATAAATATCTAAATCTTCATCAAAGAAGGTGGTTAGAGCTCTTGAAAGATTATGACATGGGTGTCCTTAATCATTCAGGCAAGGCTAATGTAGTGGCTAATGCTCTCAGTAGATTGTTTATGGGTAGTGTTGCTTATGTTGAGGACAGTATGAAGAAATTATCTCATGAAGTTCATCAACTTTCCAGACTAGGTGTCCGCTTAGTCGACTCAGTATAAGGTAGTATATAGGTTCAAAACAGTTCAGAATCATCTCTAGTTTCCAAAGTTAAGGAAAAACAAGTTAGAGATCCCAGTCTAGTCATGTTGAAAGAATCAGTTAGATATCAGAAAGTAGAGTTTTAATCCCAAGGGGGAGATGGTGTTTTGAATTTCTAGGGTCATCTCTGTGTGCCAGGTGTAGACGACTTAAGGCAATGAATCCTTGCAGCAGTGCATGGTGTGTGATACTCTATTCATCTAGGGACCACTAAGATGTACCGTGATTTACGGAAGATCTATTGGTTGAGTGGGATGAAAAGATATATTGCAAAATATGTGGCTAAGTGCTCTACATGTCAGTAAGTTAAGATAGAGCATCAGAAGCCTAGTAGGTCCATGCAAGAGTTCAATATTCCCACTTGGAAGTGGGAAGAAGTGAACGTAGACTTTGTGATGGGTTTTCCCCGTACTCTTCATCAGTATGAATTGGTTTGGGTCATTGTAGATAGGATGACCAAATCAGCCCATTTTCTTCCAGTCCATACCTCTTCTTTGGCTGAGGATTATGCCAAACTCTATATCAAGGAGTTGGTCAGATTACATAGTGTTCCATTGTCTATTGTTTTAGATCAAAGTATCTAGTTCACCTCTTATTTTTGGAAAGCATTACAAAAGGGTCTTGGTATTCGAGTTCACCTCAGTACAGCTTCCATCCCCAGATAGATGGTCAAGCAGAAAGGACCATCCAGACTTTTCAAGGGTAGTCGGGATGACTACTTGACTTTAATTGAGTTTTCATACAACAACAGCTATCATTCAGTATTAAGATAACTCCATTTAAAGCTCTTTATGATAGGAGATCCAGATCTCCAATCGGTTGGTTTGAAGTGGGTGAGGCCATAATAGTAGATCCTGACTTGGTATTTGATACCTTAGAGAAAGTCTAGTTGATCAGATAAAGGCTCAAGAAATCTCAGAGTGGATGGAAATCGTACGTAGATGTGCGCAGGAAAGATCTCGAGTTTGATATTGATGTCCAGGTTTATTTGAAAATCTCTACCATGAAGGGATTAAAGCGGTTTGGCAAGATGGGAAAGCTCAGTCCCCGATATATCGGTCCCTTCAAATTTCTCAATCGCTTTGGCAAGGTAGCTTATGAGCTCGAATTACCTTTAGATCTATCCTCAGTCCATCCAGTGTTTCATGTCTCCTTTCTTAAGAGGTGCATAGGTTACCCAGCAGTTGTAGTCCCTATAGACGGCATAGACATTCAAAACAACCTCTCTTATGAAGAGATTCCAGTCGAAAAACCTTGACTACCAGGCTCACAGACTGAAGATCAAATAAGTTCCTCTAGTCAAAGTACTTTGTCGGAATCAGTCCGTTGAGGGAGCTACTTGGGAAGCAGATGTAGAAAGATGGACCAAGTGCCCTCGTCTTTTCTCTGCAAACTCAGACTCATCCCAAGGTAATATCTTTCCTAAAATATTATTCATTTTCATGTTCAAATTTCAGTTACAACTTAGTATTCAGTTTCATTCTCAGATTTCCATTATAAACTTGGTATCAATTACCATTACACATTCAGTCATTTGTTCATGCATCATGTGAGTCATGTATTTATGCATCATATATGCATGAACAAGTGAATCAGTACTCTTAGTCATGCATCCATGTATCAGGTCAGTCATGAAATCATGCATTAGATATGCATGCTCAGTATGAATCTAAGTAAATAAGTAATGTCTGTCATGTACTCACGTTTCAGTTGTTCATGATTAGTATATACTTTAGTTTATCATTTCTCCCATCTCAGTTAGTCTCATTCGAGGATGAATGTTCCCAAGGAGGCGATATTGTAAGACCTCACAAAATTTCTAAGCTTAATTCATCCTTTTAGGTTTGTCAAGGGGTCTCAGACTTAGAAACTTCTAGATAAGTTCCCAGACTTAGTTTATTTTTGGCCTTTGAAAGTAGACAATCTCATTTTTTGACAATAATATCCCTCAATGATCCATATTTTTGTTAATTCATGATCAGAGAGGTCGATAGGTGTTTCCAGACAAGTTTTAGAATTTTGGAACTCGTTTAAACCATGTTTGGTGTCCCAAAATAGTTGACCAATACGATCTTGATGTGCCTTGTCACCTATCACATTGGTTAACATTGTTGAAGGTTGCTAGAGTCAAAACTACTGAGGCTTAGCGTGATCATGGCGTGATGCATTGGGTATCGTGTCGATTCCATCGACATGCCGCATCACCAATGTCTGAGTTTTTAAGGGAAAAATGGTCAATTTCCCACCCCTATAGCCTATAACATGATATTCAGCTGGGTTTTTACCAAAAAATATTGTTGTTTCTCTCAAATTCCCTCAAGAACAAGTCTAGGGTTTTCAATTGAAGGTTCTAATCCAGGAGATTCCACCGTTAATCTTCTAGAAACTTCCATCTAATGTATGTAAAGTATTGATTCACGGGTTCCTTTCACCCATGAAGCTCAACAAGAACTTTCAAAAATATAAATTTTGAATTCCAAGTTATGAATTGAATCATATCCATGTTTATATTGTTGTATGATTACCATGTTTAAATCTTTAATACATATAATCACGTTATGATAGCATGTGGTTGGAATTCTTGTATTTGAAGTGAATAATGTTTCCATGATGTATTACTTTAATGTTCATGCCTAAGCCTCAAGTTATGCATGCAAAGTGTTTGCTAAAATGTATAAGAGAATAAGAATTTTCTTTATGACTCAATTGTGACCAAATTGACGAATCCATGCTTTACCTTTATGTTCACAATGACCCCCATGTTATTGTTATGCATTGTAATGGTTTGGTGGAATGCTCATGAGATTAGACTTACAAAATTATGACATGTTTATATGTATTCATATTCATGTGTAAGCTTATGAAGTGGAAATACTTCATAAAAACCTCCAACATTTGTACTATGAATTGCTGACAATGGTCATGTTTTCAAGAAGCATCTGGTCTTGTCAATTCCATGCTATCGAGTCCTTGGGGTACTTGTACCCAACAATTTAGCTGTGTGCCTAGAGCTAGTGTCAGTTTCATGATAATCTCAGTCACGCCTTGATCAGTAGCATTCCCAGTCAATTTCAGAATTCAGTAGAATTCAGCCAGTTATATGACTCAGGAAAACTCAGTAATCTCATGAACTCAGTCAGTTAACAGAATTCAGTAATATTCCATCAGTCCACAAAATTTAGTGAACTTAGTACAGTTTATCTCAGTATAATTAGTTCAGTGTCTATTTAGTTGGGAGTAGGATTCAGCACTGAGCAAATCCAAGGATGAGGGCACACACTAACAGTAGAGGGTATGATCCTTAGATGGAATCCTTACATTCCAGAACTATGTAGCCAGCATAGGTTGAGACATCAACACTGACAGTTAAGGGTTGATGAGGTGGATTAACATTGCCAGATGAGGGTCCCACTATTGTCCTTTAGGGACACTTCCAGATGAGGGTCACTCACTACTTGTCTTTACCAGTGGTGCGGTATTGACACCCTTCCAATTGGGGTTATAGATTGGACCCCAACTCTTTACAGAAAAGGGGCATGTTGGTTAGATGATTACTTCCCACAGTCTCAGTCTTAGTCTTTGTTAAAGAACTCAGATAGTACTTTAGATTCAATACTGTAAGATACAGTCACTCAGTTCAGTACGAAACTCGGCTAGTTTCATCAGAATTAGGACTGTAAGACACAGTCACTCAGTTAACAGTCTATCAGTTATACGAAACTCATGTCATCAGTATTCAACTTGTTAGTCAGTATTATCATGATCTTATTTATAGTTATGTATTCATGTATGTATTCTCATGTTCATGTTAATCAGTCAGTTAGTATTGTTCATGCATATGAGCCCCATGCATTCAACCTACCTCACTTTGCATACCAGTATATTCAGACATACTGACGTATACTTTTCTTCTATGCTATGGTGTTTTATACTATAAGTTTGGATGCTCAAGTTCCTGATTGCACTTAGCTTCAAATTCAGCCAACAACAGTAGTTTTGCAGTGAGTCCTCATCATTCGAGGATAGCATGATTTGTTCATTACTTTATTATTTTAGTTTATGTACACGGAGTTAGTTAGGGACATATCCCATCAACTCCACAGTTTTCAGACAATTTAGAGGCTTTTAGACTAACATGTTCAGACAGTTTATTTTAGTTTGGTATTGATATACCATATTTCCAGATGTAATGTTTAGTAAGATATTTGAACCTTACGACCTTTCAGCCCTTTTATTCCATATTTATAAAGTGTGTTATGTAGTGCACAGCTACATGTATCAGTCATGGGTTAGCTTGTGGTCCTTTGGGATTGCTAGCACTGTGTAGCATTCTGGGTATTAGATTGGGGGAGTTACAAACTTTGTATCAGAGCCAGGTTCTATAGTGTCCTAGGAAGTCTGAAAGCTTCATTTGGTATAGTCTTGTGAATGGGTGTGTTTCGCGCCATATTTATGTATAGGAAGCTATAAAATGTATTAGGAACAGTTTCCCTTCTTTTAGTAGTCATGTCGTGCCAGTGAGCATGAGCTCAAATTTAGCTCTCAGTCTAATTTGTTTCTCCCTTTTCGCTTACAGAACATGCCTCCCAATAGAAAAAACGTAAATTAGTCAGCCCCTCAGCCCGTCCAAGCAGATCCCTTGGACAAACATGTTTATCATGCAAAGTTCAGAGCAATATTCACTACTCTTGCTAATTCAATTGCTGCCCAGAATGAGCGACCAACTATCGTTCCTACTAACCCAATGGCCAATTCAGCTGCAGCCAGGATTTGGGACTTCACTCGAATGAATCCTCCATCCTTCATCAGGTCTAAGTTAGATGAGGACCCTCAGGAATTGCTTGATCAGGTTTAGAAAGTTATAGATTTTATGGCAGTTACTGCAAGTGAGATAGACATATCTAGGCTTATGATCCATTCTCAACAGATAGAAGAGAAGAATATTAAGATGAGAGAGAAATAGAATAAGAGAGCAAGAAGAGGTAGTTTAAACTTTGCTCAGCCTAAGTCAGAGAGTGGGTATCGTTCTTAATTTTTCCCAAAGTCATATATTCCAGCTCCTTCCTTAGCCAGTGCTCCTGTGTTAAAATTTAGAGACATCAACAAGGATAGGGCGTCAGTCCCTAAACCTTAGGGCAGTGTTATCAGTACCCACACTCATCCTCTTTGTCAGACTTATGGTAAGACCATCAGGGTATTTGCAGAGCTTCCAGCGACGTCTATTTTGAATGTGGCAAGCCAGGCCACAGGGTCAGAGATTGTCACAAGTCAGGCTTTCAGGGTCAGTGTAACCGTTTCTCATCTCAATACAGTCTCCCAAACCAGCAGGATGCCACTTCCAGTGCCACCAGTGGGCAACTCCCAAATAGACTTTATGCTCTTCAGTCCTGACAAGATTAGAAAAATTCTCCTGATATAGTTACTGGTACGTTACAGATCTTTCATATACAAGTTTATGCTTTGCTAGATCTAGGAGTTTCTTAAGTTGATTAAGAAGATGGATATATCCAGGCTCATAGTCCGTTCTCAGTAGATAGAGAAGGCTAAGAATAGGGAGAAGAAAAAGGATAATAAGAGAGCTAGAACCGGTAGCTTCAACTTCACTCAGCCTAAGTCAGAAGGTGGAAATCATTCTCAGTTACGCCTAAAATTCTCAGTTCCAGCTCCGTCCTCCGCCAGTGCTCCAGTTCTAAAATTTAGAGATGGCATAGAGATAGGGCACCAGGCCCTAAACCTCAGGATAGTGTTAGAAGTTCCTGAACAAACCCTCTTTGCAAGAAATATTACAGAAACCACTAGGGTGTCTGCCAGGTTGGCAGTGATGTATGTTTCGATTGTGGCAAACCAAACCATAGGGTCATAGATTGTCCTCAGTCATGTTCTCAAGGCAAGTATAATCATTCTTCAGCTCAATCCGGTCGACAAATCAGTAGGGTGCCGCTTCCAGTGCCACCAGTGGGCACCGACCAAACAGACTCTATGCAGTTTAGTTCGGACAGGATCAGGAAAGTACTTCTAATGTGGTCACTGGTACATTACAAGTTTATTATTTACACGTTTATGCTTTGCTTGATCCAGGAGCTTCTTTGTCCTTTGTAACTCCTTATATAGTTGTTGACTTTAGAGCTATTCCTGAAATCTTAGTAGATCCCTTCTTAGTCTCTACCCCAGTGGGTAAATCTATCATATGCCGATGAGTATACAAGAACTATCTGGTTATGGTATTTCAAAAAGTCACTTTAGCTGTCTTAGTAGAATTAGAGATGACGTATTTTAATGTCATTCTCAGCATGGATTGGCTTCATTCATGCAATACTTTAGTTGACTATAGAAAATGAATTGTCCATTTTCAGTTTCTGAAGGAACCTGTCCTTGAATGGAGGGGTAGTACTTCAGCACTTATGGGTCAGCTTGTTTCTTACCTAAGGGCGAGAAGAATGATATCTAAGGGATATATGTATCATCTAGTTCGAGTTCAAGACTCTAGTTCAGAGACCCCTAATCTTGATTCAGTATCAGTATCATGTGAATTTCCTGATGTGTTTCCCGAAGATCTTCCCGGGGTTCCTCTCGAAAAAAAAATTGACTTTGGAATAGACCTTCTTCCAGATACTCAGCCTATCTCTATTTTTCCATACAGAATGCCTCCAACAAAATTCAAAGAATTAATTGAACAGTTAAAGGATATCCTAGATAAGGGATTCATCAGACCCAGCATATCCCATTGGGGTGCACCAGTTCTATTCATGCATAAGAAAGACGGTTCTCTCAGGATGTGTATAGACTGCCGTCAGCTAAATGAAGTCACAATTAAGAAAAAATATCCACTTCCCAGAATCAATGACTTGTTTGAACAACTACAGGGTACCAGTTACTTCTCCAAGGTAGAACTCAGATCAGGCTTCAGCTCAGGGTTAGAGAATGTGACATTCCAAAAATAGTTTTCAGAACTCAGTATGGACATTTCAAATTTTTAGTCATGTCATTTGGTCTTACAAATGCTCCCGCAACCTTCATGGACTTGATGAACCACATTTTCAAGATGTACTTGGACATGTTCGTCATAGTCTTCATCGATGATATTCTTCTCTACTCCCGCAGTGAACATGAACATGTAGACCATCTCAAAATAGTGTTACAGGCCCTTATATCCCATCAATTGTTCACTATACTCAGTAAGTATGAATTTTGGCTAAGGCCAGTAGCTTTTCTTAGCCATATAGTTTCCAATGATGGCATTAGAGTGGATACTCAAAAGACCAAAACCAGTGAGAAACTGGCCCAGACCCATATCACCATTGAATATTAGAAGCTTCTTGGGTTGACTGGCTATTATCGATGTTTTGTCGAGGGATTCTCATATATTGTATCCCCCAAGTCCAAATTGACTTAGAAGAAAGTCAAATTCCAGTGGTTAGATTCTTATGAGAAGAGTTTTCAGGAGTTAAAGACGCGACTCACTACAACCCCAGTTTTGACTCTACTAGATAGTTCAAATGGGTTTGTTGTATATTGTTATGCTTTCATAGTTGATTTGGGATGTGTTTTGATGTAGAAAGGTAAAGTCATAGCCTATGTCTCTAGACAGCCTAAGCCCTATGAAAAGAATTACCCCTCATGATCTTGAGTTAGCAGCTGTGGTGTTTGCCTTAAAGATTTTAAGGCATTATTTGTATGGGGTACATGTTGATGTGTTCACAAACCACAAGATCCTGCAGTATGTGCTTTCTCAGAAAGATCTGAACCTATGTCAGAGGAGTTGGTTAGAGTTGTTAAAGGACTACAATATGAGCATCTTGTATCACTCAGGAAAGGACAATATAGTAGTTGATGCTCTTAGTAGGATGTCTATGGGTAGTGTTTCTCGCGTGGAAGATAAAAAAAAGAATTTAGTTTAGGAAGTTCATCAGCTTGCACAACTAGGTGTCCACTTAGTCGATTCAATAGAGGGATGTAAGTGGGTGCAAAATAGTTCAGAATCATCTCTGGTTTCTGAAGTAAACGCAAAGAAGGACAGAAATCCCAGTTTAGTCAACTTGAAAGAGTCAGTCAGAGATCAGAAAGTAGAGGTTTTCGCCCAAGGGGGAGATAGTGTGTTGCATTTCCAGGGTCGATTATGCATGCCAGTGTAGCTGTCTTGAGGTAGAGAATTTTTGCAAAAGCACATGGTGCACGTTACTCTATTCATCCAAGGGCCACAAAGATGTACCACAATTTGTGGGAGGTCTATTGGTGGAGTGGGGTAAAGAGAGACATTGCAGAGTTTATGGATAAATTCTCTATATGTCAGTAGGTTAAGATTGATCACCAAAAACCTAGTGGTTCCATGAAAGAGTTCAGTATTCCCACGTGGAAGTGGAAGGAAGTGAACATGGAATTTATGATGGGTTTGCCCCGTACTCGTCATCAGCATGATTCAATTTGGGTCATTGTAGACCGGATGACCAAATTATCTCATTTCTTACCAGTTCATACCTCTTATTTAGCCGAGGGTTATGTTAAGCTCTATGTTAGAGAGTTGGTAAGATTGCATGGAGTTTCGTTGTCCATCATCTAAGATAGAGGTACGCAGTTCACATCTCACTTTCTAAAATACTTCCAAAAGGGTCTTGGTACCCAAGTTCACCTCAGTATAACCTTTCACCCACAGACATATGGTCAAGTAGATAGGACTATTCAGACTTTGGAAGATATGTTAAGAGCGTGTGGCATTGACTTTAAGGGGAGTGGGGATGACCACTTGCCCTTGATTGAGTTCGCATATAATAACAGTTATCATTCCAATATTCAGATGGCTCCGTACGAGGCACTTTATGGGAGGAGATTTAGATCTCCCATTGGTTGGTTTGAAGTGGGTAAGGCTATAGTGATAGGGCCTGACTTGGTATTTGATACCTTATAAAATGTTCAATTAATCAAGGAAAGGCTTATGACAGCTCATAGCCAATAAAAATAGTATGCAGATGTTCAAAGAAAAGATCTTGAGTTTGATATTGGCAACTATGTGTATTTGTAAATCTCTCCTATAATGGAGTAAAGAGGTTTGGCAAGAAGGGGAAACTCAGTCCCTGATATATTGGTCCTTACCAAATTCTCAATCATTTTGGAAAGGTAGCTTACAAGCTTGATTTGCCTTCAGACTTAGCTTCAGTATATCCAATGTTTCATGTCTCCTTGACAAAGAAGTGCATAGGTGACCCAGCAGTTGTATTCCCTATATAAGGTATATATAACGACCCAATTTTTTAGAACTGGAACGTCACATGATGCTCATGATCCTGAAGGACCACAAGCTAACCCTCTACTGATATTTGTACCTAGACACTGCATAATATAGATAATAATGCGGAAAATGGCCATAAGGTTCAAAACATCTAAAAAATACTCAAAATTTAAAACTAAATACTAATACATCTGTCCGAAAAGCCTCCAAACTGTCTGAACTGTGGAGTTGAAGGGACATGTCCCTAACCAACTTCATCTACAAAAAGTAAAAAAAATCTGATACAAAAATGATAAAAGGATCATCCTCGGATGAAGAGGACTCACTGCTACATCTACTGCTGTTGACTGGGACTGAACTGCTAAGGGTACTCTGGATCTCGTGCCTCTGAACCTATGGTGTCAAATAAAACACCATAGTGCAAATCCGTCAGTACGGGAATGTACCGAGTAAGCAGAGGAGGTAAGGCTAAATGCAAGGGCTTATACATGAACAATTACTTAACTGAATATTCGTGAGAGTACTTAATGAGAACACATGCATAAATGCACAAATCATAATCACAATCATCACGACTTTGAGTATTAAAACTCGGGTACTACATTATTGACATCTAAACTCACTACTAATATTGAGATACTGAACAACTGAATCATCTGATACTAATAAATAAGTACTGAGGTGAGATCAGTCTTATCTAGTGAGTGATCTCAAAATCTGAGGATACTGAAACTGATTAACTGAATATACTCACATCAATGACTGAATTCAGAGCTTTCTACTCACAACTGACTGCATCGGAGATCAAACCTCTCTAATGAATAATTCTGTAGTGTACTATCAATGATAAGAAATGATTATATCCGAATCTGACAACAAGAATACTCAACTGAATCTGAGACTGAGATCAAGCCTATCTAAAGATCTGATAACAAGAATACTCAACTGAATATGAGACTAAGATCAAGCCTATCTGACGGGTGATCTCTAGTTCTGATAATAAGAATACTCAACTGAATCTGAGACTGAGATCAAGCCTATCTGACGGGGGATCTCTAGATCTGATAACAAGAATACTCAACTGAATCTGAGACTAAGATCAAGCCTATCTGATGGGTGATCTCTATATCTAATAACAAGAATACTCAACTGAATCTGAGTCTGAGCTCAAGCCTATCTAACGGGTGATCTCTAGATCTGATAACAAAAATGCTCAACTGAATCTGAGACAGAGATCAAGCCTATCTGACGGGTGATCTCTAGATCTTATAATGAGATTACTCAACTAAATATGAGACTGATATCAAGCCTATCTGATGGGTGATCTTAAGATCTGATAATGAGATTACTCAACTGAATATGAGACTGAGATTAAGCCTATCTGACGGGTGATCTCTAGAACTGATACTGAATAACTTTATATGGGACCAAGCCTATCTAACGGGTGGTCCATGAATCAATGGAACTATTTGAGTTCCTCATTGAGATAGATGACTATATTTGAAAGTCCTAATTTTTTAAGATTGATACTGAAGCTACAACTGTGGGAAGTAGTCACTTAACCGACATGCCCCGAGTCTCAACTGGTGGGGTCTAACCTGTAACCCCAATTGGAAGGGTGTAAATACTATGCCATGGGTAAAGACCTCTCTGGTCAAGCCTATCTGACGGGCGACCCTTGCAGGAAGTCAAGCCTGAGTCAATATAATAGTCAAGCATATCTAACGGGTGACTAGCCTTTCCTGACAGGTGACTCCTGCATCCTGCGCTGGCTATGCTGTTTTGGAGTTCAGGGATTGCTACTAAGGACTCTGCCTCTCTGATGGGGAGCCGCCTCCTTTCCCTCGCTCGATGCTAGATCCTACTCCTAACTGAAAGACTCTAAACTGATTCTTAACTGAACACAAACTAAGCTGAATCTGATACTGATTATATTTCTCGAATGATCTGACTGAGTTAAGCTGAATTCACTTGGTTACGTATCTAACGGAATACTACCAAATCTTGTTATCTGACTGAATGACACTGAGCTTTGAATAGAGTAATCAATTAAAACAGAGGTCAGAACTGAACACTTGAATACTACTAGATCTGAGTTGGGTACAGAACTAAGCCTAGATTACTAGCGATACTGAGATTACGGCGATTACAGAGATTACTGAAATTTCTTAAGTTCTGTATTTGTCTGAGAATACAGAGTTCTATAAGTCGCTGAGTTCTGAAAATCATGGATCGACTGGAATTACCGTGAAAATAGACATGGGCTCTAGACAACAGCTAAATTGTTGGGTATAAATACCCCCAGGACTCGATAACATAAAAGTAAAACATAACCATTCTTCAATAATCAAGGCCATGGATAATCATTCACCATCACAATCACTAAGGTATCACTTATGTATTTAGGAATCCTAAACATGTAATAACATAGGGAGACATGCTATTGGATCACACTCCATTCAACAAGGCCTTGCATCAAGCAGTTCGCACATATTTAAGTCTTGGCATGTATCGGAGAACACATAATTGGGGAACTTTATGCTATCTTGATATAATTCATTCATCAAACATTTAGCATGTATTAAAGTCTCAGCATGTATCAAAGAGCACATAATTGGGGAATTTCAAGCTATCATACCACAATTCATTCACTAAGGCTGTTCAACAAACACTTGGCATGCATGGTCTTACACATAATTGGGGATTTCTAGTCAACATGCTATAATGGCTCTAATTCATTCACATAAGCATTTTATCAAGCATATGGGGAGCATGCTTTGCTTATTCAACAATTTCTACACTTAATTGACATAAACACACCACTTAACAAGCAACTTGAAGAGGGTTTATCATGAATATCACATGAATACCATATACTAGGGTCAAAGTTTGAAAACCTTGTAAACAAACATGAATCACAAATCAATAATAGCATGAACATCAATTTCAACTCACATGAATCATGATTCAGTCCGTTTATAAGTTTTCATCAACCTGCCAGTTGAAGGTTGATGAGGTATTCGTAATACCCCATACTTCTACCTTGCTTAAAATCATCCCAAAAATGTTAAAGACTTTCTTTAAAAGATGAATCCACTTTTTGTGTGGAAAATTGAATAATCCTTCTATCGATACCAAATTCGACTAAATCTGACACACAGGCGAAGAGTTAGAGCCTTTTTAGTGAGACTGTGTATCACCTGAGCCATCAGCGCATCACGGAGCTAGCTTAAATGGTAATTGTCAATTTCCAGTGTTGATTCGCGATAGTGGAGCATCAAGCCAAACTCCCAATTAACAATTGTCCTTGTCCAGGGAATCTCTGCGATGTCTCCGTGTTACGCCAAACTTCCAGGTCACAAACAAAATGGCAACGCGATAGCTCTGCGTCGCGCCACCATGAAGATTCTCAATTGCCCAGTTGTTGTGGCTTAGAGAGATAGTGGCGCGTTGCGCCAAGGATAAAAATTGAGAATTTTCCAGTTTTTGCGATACTAAATCCCAGGGGCCGTTTGGTCTTTTCCCATGACTTTAATTTCGCCCAATCATGGGATTTAACCCTAAGAGTGCATTATTTGCTCACTTTTGCATTAGTCTTTCAAATTAAAATTAACTCTACTCAAGAACAAGAACCTTAGCTCTCAAATTCAAGGTCCAAATCACAAGAATTCTCCATCAATCCTTCCAAATTCATTAACTCAGGTATGAATAGTGTTCATTCATGGATTCCTTTCATCCATGAAGCCCAAGAATCAAGTTTTAAATCATGTATTATTAATATTATGTTATGGGTTGATTATGTTTATGTGATTGTTGTTGTATGGTCCCCAAGTTGGAATCTCAATGTGTTTTTATGGAATTACGTTAGTATATGAGTTTAAACTCATGAATTGAGTGGTTTATGAGGTGTTAATTGATTATTATACCTATGCCCTAAGTGGTGCATGTAAGGTCTTTGAAAAAATGCCTAGAATACTAGAAATCATGTAATATAGTTCAATTGTGACTTAAGTGATGGATTCATGTTTTACCCTTATGTTCAAATGACTCCCATGCTATTGATATGTAATGTAGATGTTGTTGAAATGCTCATGATGCTAGAATATAGAATTATAACATTGATTATATGCATTCATTCCATGTACAAAATTATGATAACCATGTCCTTCATGAAATTCCCAACTTATTGTATTATGGATTGTTGATGTTGATCGTGTATTCAAGAATTTCATGCCTTGTCAGTTTCCTTTTATCGGGTCCTAGGGGTACTTGTACCCTATAATTTTGTTGTGTGTCTATAGCCAGTGTCATATTTTCATGATATCCTCAGTCAAGCTATGTTCAGTAGAATTCAGCCAGTCATGTGACTCCAAAAAGTTCATTAATCTCAGTAATCCCAATAAATCTCAGAAACTCAGTAATTCAGTAATCTTTGTAGTATTCCATCAGTCGAAGGAACTCCATGAACTCAGTCCAGTTTGAATCAGTTAATCATGTTCAGTGTCTATTCAGATGAGAGTAGGAGTTAGCACCGAGTGAGCCCAAGGATGGGAACTCACCTGTTATTAGCGTGTGTGATTATTAGAAGCAGTCCTTGTGCTCCAGAACTACGTAGCCGGCATAGGTTGAGACATCAAACATGCTATTTTGAGGGTAGATGAGGTGGATTAACCTGTTATATGAGGGTCCCACCATTCTCCTTTAAGTACCTTTTATATGAAGGATCACTTACAGCTTGTCCTTACCAGTGGTGCGGTATTGACCCCCTTACAATTGGGGTTACAGATTGGACCCCAACTCAGCTATATTACTTTATTTGGGGCATGTTGATTAGATGATTACCTCCCACAGTTTCATTTCCAGATTCAGTATTCAGAATAGAAGTTAGTCCAGTTCTATAAAAATCAGGACTGTCAGATACAGTCGCTCAGCTCAGTATGGAACTCAGCTAGTTCCATCAGATTTCAGGACTGTCAGATACAGTCAATCAGACCAGTTCTTCATAATCAGAATTGTCAGAAATAGTCAATCCTTTATTAGTAATACGAAATCAGTTCCTCAGTGCTTAAGAGACTTAGTTATTTAGTTTACCAGTATTAGTACTCAGATATCAAAAAATCCAAATTATCAGAATTCATGAGTCAGTGTTATCACGATCTCAGTCACAGTCACTTATTCATGTATGTATTCTTACATTCATGTTATATAGTCAGTTAGCATTGTTTAATCATTTGAACCTTATGCATTCAGACTACCTCACTTACATACCAGTATATTCAATCATACTGATGCATTTACGCTATGGTGTTTTATACCATAGGTTTAGAAGCACGAGCTCTCGAGCATCCTTAGTAGATCAGACATTCAACAGGCAGACTAGAAGTGAGTCCTCATCATTCGAGGATAGCATGGTTATTTTATTACTTTATTATTTCATTAGTTTAGAGTAGTTGGGGACATGTCCCATCAACTTCATGAATTTCAGACAGTTTAGAGTCTTTCAAACTACAACATTTTTCATACTGTTTATTTTAATTTTGGGTATTATTATACCACATTACAGACATTATTTTATATTCAGTATTAGTTTAGTTTTGAACCTTATGGCCTTACAGCTTATATTCTACATATTTACAGTATATTATTTAGTGCTCAGTTACAGATATCAATCATGGGTTAGCTTGTGTTCCTTTGAGGTCATGAGCATCGTGTAGCATTCTGGGTATCAGATTTAGGGCATTATAGTATTCTACCGTCCAGTTGAGAGTACCACCGTTCTCTTTCAAAGCACCTACCAGATAAGTGTGACTCAGCACTTGTCTTTACCCGTAGCACGGTACTGATACCCTTCCAGTAAGGCTTATAGGTTGGACCCCAATAAGTTCAGAAAGGGGCATATCGGTTAGATGATTACCTCCCACAGTTTTTGTTTAAGTCTTAGTATAGAACTCAGTTCAGTTCTACAGAATTAGGATTGTCAAACATAGTCACCCAACTCAGTATAGAACTCAGTTTAGATCTACTGAAACAGGACTATAAGAAACAGTCACCCAGCTATCAGTCATGCAGTTATCAGTAAACTCTGATATCATTCATTCAGTTATCAGAATTCAGTAGCTAGTGTTACTATGATCTCAAATAAAATGTATGTAGATATGTGCACAGTATTACATAAACAGTGTTTCATCAGTTTCATTTATACATGAACTCTCATTCAGTTGTATTCATGTCATTCAGTCAGTTATTATTCATGCATATGAACCCTTGCATATCAGCCTACCTCACTTAGCATACCAGTACATTCAAAGTACTAACGCATACCTTTTCTTTTGTGCTATGATGTTTTATATCATAGGTTCAGATGCACGGGCTCCTAACCAAACTTAGAAGCCTAAAATTTCAATAGCAGACCTAGTAGTGAGTCCTCATAATTTGAGGACAAAGTTATCATATCATTTCATTTTTTCAGTATTCAGATTATTTCAATAGTTGGAGTTAGTTGGGGACTTGTCCCATCAACTCCATATTTAGATAGATAGAGGCTTTTAGACTACACTTTCAGACAGTATTTTGTTGTACAAATTATTATTACAGTTGGTATTTTTTATCAGTATTCCGGGTTTTGAACCTTATGGTTAGTTAGGACGTGATCCCAACTATCACTAATCAGTTATTTAGGACGCGACCCCAACTATCCGTTAGTTAGGACGCGACCCCAACTATCACTAATCAATACATAAGAATAAGAAAGTAAAGAACAATAGTAAATCTAACTGAAGTCCCCTAAATAGGAGGACTCATCATCTGCTGGTTGAAATCTGCAGCTGTCTAATTCTGACTGAGCTTACTACAACTTGTACCTACATTATGAGATAATGCAGCACATAGACATATATGTGGATCAGTACGTTGGGATGTACTGAGTATATGGGGTTGCATGCAATAAGTAAACAATATCATCAATCTTTATAAAATCATGCATGCTAATGTAAATGACTCACATAGCTTGAGTAAATGGGAAATCTAAATCTCGTAAATCATGAAATAATAAAGCATGTAATATAAATTTCGTGAGTCATTACACTTAGTTCTAAATTCTGTATTCTCTCCTTGTTCTCAAATCTTGTAAACTAAATGTAATCTAAAATTCATTCTACATAGAAAATACTTTATCTCAAAACTTTAACTCAATAGGCTTGTTTCAAGAGTGGGGGACATTTTTGGAACTTCGGGGAAAACTTTGGGAACTTAGGAAATCTTAAAACACTAGCTTTCAAAATATGTACTTTTATCTTAAGGAGAATAGAGGATTTCTTTAGAATCTTAGGGATTTTAGAGCTTTGGAAGACTGTGGGAACTTAGGAGTTTCTTCTAACCAACATAAACCATGTGAGCAACATGGAGTCCAACGTCTTGCCCACGTTGGGGAGAGCTGTTCTATCCTTGCAATCAGAATTGAACCTTAACTTTAGTGATCAATTGTTTTAACCCACTATGGACAAATCAGAAACCTACGGTAGCACGTAGTTCTGGGGCATGAAACCTTGGAATCAAGCCCAACTCATTGCTAAATACTACTCCCATACTTAGGCTCAGAACTTTTAGGAAAATCTACCTTAAACAATAGGATAAAGTATAATGGAAGATAACTATTTTTCTTTTTGCTTTAAATCAAATGATATGGACTCCTTTCTTAGCTTAGGACATAAATAACAAAACTTTCTTAAAATCATCTTTCTTGAATACCAAGACTAAAACTCATGACTTACAACCCATACTTGAAAGTTATGTCAATTCACAGTAAACTTTAGGCTTTCAATAATAGCATCAAAATACTTTATCAAATCTAAAAGTTCATTCTTGGATTTTTTGAGCATTTAAATACATGTAGACTCAAATAATCATGGTTTCACAATAGAACTTGATTCTTCACACTATCTTAGAAAAACTTGGAACAACAATTCATGTAGGAACATGCAATTCTTGGGATAAAATCTCAATTTTAACTATAATAGACAGGGTGAATACACAATTCAAGAATTTAATAACTTGTAATCTCATAAACTTGAAACAAAGTAAATTAAGCATAAATTCCACTTAAAAACATGAATTCTTTAATTAAATCAAAACTTTGGGCATAAGAACGGAATGATTATTCTTTTTCAAACCCCACATACCGTAGATTATCATATTTGAGAGATGAATCCCGGATCTTGATCCGTTCTTTGGAATTCTTGATCTTGAGGAAACCTAGTTTGATCTTGTTCTTGAGAGAAAAATTGAGTAAAGGAGCAATTTTATGATTCTAGGGGCGGAAATTGTATGTTATAAAAGGATTAGGGTGAGGGAAAATGACCAAAATGCCCCTAGACCCATAAAAAACTAAATTAGCATGCAAAAATAGTGTCGTAATGCAATCTCGACGCAACACATCGCTATCACGTCAGCATACTGCCTTACACAAAAAACTGCATAACTTTTTGATCGATTATTGAATTTTTGCGAAATTGGTATCGTTGGAAAGCTAATTCAATTATCTAAAACTTAGTGGATCTTGAGATGAAAAATTACATGTATATAAAAAGTTATACATGTTTAAAGTAGACCCTTGTAGAATCGAATACCAATCTTTGGATGACTCAAAGGATCTTAGCTCTACTTGGCTCTAAGTGACTACTATGAACATTTTTAGCCTCAATAGTACTTCAAACATGAGCAAAAAGATCATGAAACTTATATACACATGGGAATTACTTGGATTATATCTTATACGCATAAGAACGATGGTTCATAGACTAGCACAAAAATGCGGGGTATTACAGTATCATTAAAGGATGAATAATCCCAATGTGAAGATATTGTAATACACCAAGATTTCATTTTCTAAATCTCTCAAAATATATCCCATGAAGTTAGCTTTCTAATGCCACAAGTCTCGCCTCGATCTAATATTGTGGCAAGAAGCTATGAAATTTTCCATTTAAGTGTCAATAAGCTACCAGTGGTTATGAATCACATGATGACCTGTAATAATACCTTATGATTCGTTATGAGTAATTGTATTCACAATAGTGCTCATCCAAGAATTTGTTCCAGTGGTTACGAGTCCAACACATGACTCATCATCAGATATTACGAATTATTGTGTCAACCCGTAGCCTGTCCAGTAAAGGATCCAATAATAAATCCTAATGTTTTAGTGGTTTCATTAGTGAATTTTATATATATTAAGTCCTTAAATATCTCCTAGCTTATAGACAAGTCAAAACATCCCATAGCGATTAAATTCTCGCGATGTATATAACTATAGTCATCTTCAAATGAGCATAACATTTGTTCTACTAAGAATTTTTTAGCTTAATACCTCTAATAGATAGACAATTGAATTATATTTCCAACGATACACATTTCACCTTAATCCAATATCGGGGTGAAAAGTTATGGCCAAATGACTGAAGCATTGTCAAAGCTGCCAGTGATTATGACTTCTGATGATGACTCATAAGCAGACCCTACGAGTTGTCAGAAGGATTTGTATTCATGGAATTTGGGGTCAAAATATGGTTTCTTGATTACGACCCAAGCCACGACTCTTAGCCCGACCGTACAAGTTGTGGCCAAACTCGTTGGAATGACTTCCAGATGTTTTTGTCATTCCACCCTCCAAACTACGGTTATCAAGTGTAAATATTACTCTAACCTATCATAACTCAGAAATCATTCATCACAATGCAAAAAGAGGCAATTTTTTTCTCCCCAAAGACCTAACTAGGGTTCTTCAAGTTCAAGTTCAATCCGAAGAAATTTATCCAAGGTTTTTGCATTCAGGTATGTGGGGTATCCATCTATGGTTTCCTACCACCCATTGAGTCCCATAAATCTTCTTTTTGTTCAAGTATGGATTTTAACCTTCCTTTTGAAAACTGTCAGTGTAAATCATTAATTTAATTCATGTCTTCTTAGAAATTTGAATTCAAGCCATGTCAACATGTCTTCCGGTGTAACTTAGGTTAATTCATGTTTTAAATTTTAATTACCCATGTCATAGTCAATTGATTTCATGCTAAATTATTAAGCTATGAATTAAACCATGTAAATATAATGTCCTTTCAAGTTTAACACATTCCCATGATCAAATTTATATTTCTCACTCATTCATTAAAATGTCTTATGTTTTGGGTCTCTGAACTATGATTTTAAATCATTGTTTTAAATATTGTTATCATATTTTTGTAATAATTATATGCTGGAGGGTTATGAACACCCGATACCTATCTATTTATACATGTCTTTACTCTCAAGTTACAAGTCAGTCAGACCATGATTTTATTACTACATTCAGAATATTATGTTTATGCTGAGCACTCATTAATACAGTACCACATCATGTTAGACCCATAATAATACTAGTGTTATTCAGTTGGGAGTAGGATTTAGCACCGAGTGAACCTAGGAATTGGGGCTCACCCGAAAGTTAGGACTGAGTCCTTAGTAGAAGACCCTAAATTACAGAACTACGTAGCCATCATAGAATTATGAGATGTCACCTGCCAGTTTAGGACTGACACTCTCTTAGGAGTCACCCTCTAGTTTAGGACTGACTCTCTAGTCCTTCAGTATATCATCCTTGTGGATTCACTTAGTCAGCCATGTGTTAGTACCCATGGAAAGGTACTGACACCCTTCCAACTGGGTTTATAGGTTGAACCTTGATTTTTTTTAGGTTAGGACATGTCGGTTAAATGATAGCTCCCACAGTTTCAGTTTTGTTCAGTATTCAGACTATATCAGCTCAGGATTGCATGAACAAGTGTACAGATATCAGTTATTCAGTCATTTATTTTTACAGATAATTTTTGTACATGATCTTGCTTAGTCCTGTATTCATTTTACATGTTCAAGTTTTCATGCTCAGTATCCAGTTTCGTTTACTACATGTTCAGCTTTACATACATTATTCATATTTCTACCACTTTTCAGCTTACAGAATTATTTTTGGCTCATGACTTATAAATCTCACTATAACTTACAGTTTCATATATAGCCATGTTTTAAATGCATGATTCAGTAAATAACTTATGTCCATAGTTTTAAAGCATGTTTTAAATATTTTCATGATTTAATGTAAGTCTCCATACACTTAGTACATTCCAAAGTACTGACCACATACATACATTTGTGGTTACATTCCTTCATAATGTAGTTATCACGTGTAGTCCACACACCATGGTCAGATAGTTTCAGCATTCATCCAGTAGGTGATGAGTTCTCTTATTTTGGGGACTCCGATCCATTGTAGTTCATGTGTTGTATTTTGATTATTCATATGTTTTGATTAGTGATATTTGGACGCATGTCCCAACTAACTATAGTCAGCATACTGGAATTTTCATAGATGGTCAGACAGACTCATTCATGTAATTCAAGTTCTTTCATTAGATTTATCGTGATGTAAACTATTGCAACTTCTTATTTATTCAAATTTTCTCATGACTATGCTTCCACTCAGCAAATTTAGCTTTTATTTATATTATAAATCATATGCTCAAGAAGTATGCCTGTATATGGGTTAGCTTGAGATCACTTATGGTTCTAAGCACCGTGTTACGATTAGGGGGATGCCTCGAATCGTGACAGTTTTTACTTTAAAATTTAGTGTATATACATGAGAAAAAATTCAAATATTTATAGCCAAAAGATGGTGCTTTACAAAAGAAACAATGGTTCTTGAAAAGATACACTGTTGAATCATTATTGACCTGCAGATCCTATCTGCAATTGTAGATGGGTCATATGCGATCGCAGGTCACATTTTTTCCAAAAACAAAAGCTAACTTCTTACCTGTTGTAAGACCCCGCATAATTCTAAGCCTAACTCAGTCTCTTAGAGCTTTATGAGGGGTCCCAGACTTAGAAAATTTTAATTATGTATTCATACTTAGAGTTATTTTAGCCTTCATAAGTTGGCGATCCTTTTTCATGATCCTTATGACTTTTAAATATCAACATTTTGGTTGATTCCTGATTAGGAATGTTTGTAGTTATTTTCAGACAAGTTACGAATTTTTCGAGCCTCGTTTGGTTTAAGTTTGGGAGTCCAAACCAGTGGGTCTACAAGATCTCAATGTGTCGCATCACCTATAACATTGATAAATGTTATTCCCAACTTCCAGTGTCAAATTCCAGTGAGTCGACACAGACTCAAAGCGGTGCGTCGGCCATAGTGTTGACCCTACCAATGCGACGTGTCGGCCTGCGCATTACTGGACCCGTTTTCAGTCATTAAAAATCCGTGTCCTCAGGGGTAATTGGGTATTTTTTAACTTTATGTCATCCCCCAAAACACGATATTAACCCCCTTTAGAGGCAAAATCCATTCATCCTCCTCAAAATTTCTCAAGAAGAAAACCCTAGGACCTCCAATTCAAGATTCAACCTTCAAGAACTATAACGCCTCGAATCTAATACCCAGAATGCTACACGGTGCTAGCAATCCCGAAGGACAACAATCTAACCCATTACTAATATCTATAACTGAGCAATGCATAATATACTATATAAATGTGGAATAGAAGGGCTGAAGGCCATAAGGTTCAAATATCTAATAAAACATAACATCTAGAAATACGATATATCAATACCATATATGAAATAAACTGTCTGAACATGCTAGTCTGAAAGCCTCTAAACTATCTGAAAATTGTAGAGTTGATGGAACATGTCCCCAGCTAACTCTGTCTACTAAAACTGAAATAATGAAGTAATAAAATAATCATGCTATCCTTGAATGATGAGGACTCACTACAAATTTACTGTTGCTGGCTGAATCTGAAGCTAAGTGCGATTGGGAATACTAATGAGTCATGTAACTGACTGAATTCTACTGAGTTCTGCAACTGACTGAGAATACTACTGATCATGGTGTGACTAAGATTATATTGAAATTGACACTGGCTCTAGGCACACAACTAAATTTTTGGGTACAAGTACCCCCAGGACTCGATAGCATAAAACTGATAAGACATGACACTTCTTGAACACATGACCATAGTTAACAATTCATAGTACAAATGTTGGGGATTTTCATGAAGTATTTGTATGTCATAAGCTGACACATGAATTGGAATACAAATATACATGTCATAATTTCATAAGTCTAATCTCTTGAGCATTCCATCAAACCATTATGATGTATAACAATAACATGGAGGTCATTGTGAATATAAGGGTAATGCATGGATTCCTCAATTTGGTCACAATTGAGTCATAAAGCATAATTCTTATTCTCTTTGGCATTTTAGCAAACACCTTGTATGCATAACTGGAGGCTTAGGCATTTACATTAAAGTAATACATCATGGAAACATTATTTACTTCAAATAAAAGAATTCCAACCATATCCTAACATAATTTCATTATATGTATTAAAGATTTCAACTTGGTAATCATACAACAACATAAACATGGATATGATTCGATTCATAACATGGAATTCAAAATTTATATTTTTAAAAGGGTTTCTTGAGATTCATGGGTGAAAGGAACCCATTAATCAACACTTTGCATACCTTATATAGAAGTTTCTTAAAGATTAACGGTGGAATCTCCTGGACTAGAACCTTCAATTGAAAACCCTAGACTTGTTCTTGAGGGAATTAGAGAAAAACAACTATATTTTGGCGAAAACCTAGATGAATTTTGTGTTATAGGCTTATATAGGGTGGGAGAATTGACCCTTTTGCCCTTAAATACGCGGATATTTAATGACTAAAAACTGGGCATCGGCGCAATTGGTGACGCGGTGCGTCGATGGCATCGATGTGATACCAGACGCGTCGCACATTGATCGCACGAGGCCACTACTGGAAGTCCCTACAAAAATATTAACCCACGTGATAGGTGAAGTGACGCGCTAAGATCGCATTGGCCTACTATTTTGGGACACCAAACGTGGTCTAAATGAGTTTCAAAAAATCTGAAACTCGTCCGGGAACACCTATTGACCTCCCTGATCATGAATAAACAAAGATATGGACCATTAAGGGACATTAAGGTCACAAAATGAGATTGCCAACTTTCGAAGGACCAAAATAAATTAAGTCTGGGAACTTTGCTAGAATTTCGCAAGTTGAGGCCCCTTGACAAGCGTAAAAGGATGAATTAAGTTTAAAAATTTATGGGGACTTACAATATCTCCCCCTTGGGAACATTTGTCATTGAATGAGACTAACTGAGATGGGAGAAATAATAAGTCAAAGTATATACTGATCATGAACAACTGAAACATGAGTACATAACTGATATTACTAATTTACTGAGATTCATATTGAGCATGCATATCTGATGCATGATTTTATGACTGGAAGTACAGATTCACTTGTTCATGCATATCTAATAAACGAATACATGACTGACATGATGCATGAACACATGTCTGAATAAGCAATGGTAGTTGATACCAAGTTTATAATAGGAATCTGAGCATAAACATGAATACCAAGTTGTAACAAAAATTTGAGCAAGAAAATAAATAAGCTTTAAGGAAAGATATTACCTTGGGCTGAGTTTGAGTTTGCGGGGAAAAGGTAAGCGTACTTGGCCCGCATGTATGCTTCTGCTACCTAAGTATCTCCCTCAACTGGTTGATTCCTCCAAAGAACTTTAACTAGAGGAACTTCTTTGTTCCTCAGTCTGTGAGTCTGGTAGTCAAGGATTTGGACTGGAATCTCTTCATAAGAGAGGTTGTTCTGAATGTCTGTGCCATCTATAGGTACTATAATTGTTGGGTCACCTATGCACTTCTTAAGCAAGGTGACATGAAATACTGAATGGACTGAGGATAGATCTGAAGTCAATTCAAGCTCATAATCTACCTTGCCGAGGCGACTGAGAATTTTGAAGGGACCGATATATTAGGGACTGAGCTTTCCCTTCTTGCCGAACAACTTCACTCCCTTTATGGGCGAGATTTTCAAATAAGCATGATTATCAATATCAAACTTAAGAACTTTCCTACACACATCTGCATATGATTTCTGTCGGCTCTGAGCTGTCTTGAGCCTTTCTTTGATCAACTGGACTTTTTCTAAGGTATTGAATACCAAGTCAGGACCTACTACTATGGCCTCACCCACTTTGAACCAACCGATTAGAGATCAGTATCTCCTACCGTAGAGAACTTCGAATGGAGCCATCTTAATACTGGAATGATAGTTGTTGTAGTATGGAAACTTAATCAAAGGTAAGTGGTCCTCCCAACTACCCTTGAAATCAATTGCATACGCTCGCAGCATATCTTCTAATGTCTGGATGGTCCTTTCTATTTGATCATCTGTCTGGGGATGGAAGGCCATACTGAGGTGAACTCGGGTTCCTAGACCTTTTTGGAATGCCTTCTAGAACTGAGAGGTGAACTGGGTACCTTTATTTGAGACAATAGACAATGGGACACCATGTAATCTGACCAACTCCCTGATATAGAGTTTGGCGTAATCCTCAACTGAATAAGAGGTATGGACAGGAAGGAAATGAGCTGATTTGGTCATCCTGTCTACAATGACCCAAACTGAATCATGCTGATGATAAGCACGGGGCAAACCCATCACAAAGTCTATGTTTACTTCTTCCCACTTCCAAGTGGGAATATTAAACTCTTGCATGGACCCACTAGGCTTTGGATGCTCTATCTTAACCTGCTGATATGTAGAGCACTTAGCCACAAACTCTGCAATATCTCTCTTCATACAATTCCACTAATAGATCTCCCGTATGTCGCGGTACATCTTAGTGGCCCCTAGATGAATAGAGCATCACGCACCATGTCCTTCTGCAATTATTCGCTGTGTTAAGTCGTTTACACCTGGCACACAGAGATGACCTTGACAATTCAAAACACCATCTCCCCCTTGGGAGAAAACCTCTACTTTCTAATCTCTGACTGATTTTTTCAACTTGACTAGACTGGGATCTCTATCCTATTTTTCTTTCACCTTAGAAACTAGAGATGATTCTGAGCTATTCTGAACCCCTATACTACCTTCTGCTGAGTCGACTAAGCGGACATGTAGTCTGGTAATCTGATGAACTTCCTGATCTTATTTCTTCTTACTGTCCTCAACATGAGCAACACTACACATAGATAATCTACTGAGAGCATCAGCCACTACATTGGCCTTACCCAGATGATAAAGGACACTCATGTCGTAATCTTTCAAGAGCTCTAACCACCTATTCTGACAGAGGTTAAGATCTTTCTGAGAGAATACATCCTGAAGGATTTTGTGATCTGTGAATACATCTGCATGCACCCTATATAATTAATGCCTCCAAATCTTTAAGGAAAAAAATACAGTTGCTAAATCAAGAACATGAGTCAGATAATTCTTCTAATAGTGTTGAAGTTGTCTGGATACGTAGGCTATGACCTTACCATACTTCATGAGGAAACAACCCAAACCTACTCTGAACACATAACAGTACACAACCAACCCATCTGAACCATTTGGAAGAGCCAAATCTAGAGCTGAGGTGAGTCGAGTCTTCAACTCCTAAAAGCTCTTCTCGTAATGATCTTACCATTGAAACTTGACTTTCTTCTGAGTCTGTCTGGACATAAGGGATGTAATAGTAGAAAATCCCTCAACAAATCATCTGTAATAGATAGCCAAACCTAAGAAACTCTTGATAACTGATGGAGAGATAGGGCTAGGCCAGTTTCTTGCTTCTTTGGTGTTTTAAGGATCAAATCTAATGCCATCCTGGAAATGATATGACCAAGGAAGGCTACTAACCTTATCCAAAATTCACACTTTCGGAATTTTGCAAATAGCTAAAGATTTTTGAGAGTCTGCAAGACTACTCTGAGATGTTCTGTATGATCACGCTCACTTCAGGAGTAAAAAGGATGTAATCTATGAAGACTATGATGAGCATGTCTAAGTACTACTTGAACACTCGGTTCATTAAGTCTATGAAGGTCGTTGGGGCATTGGTAAGACCACAGGACATGACTAAGAATTCAAATGGACCATACCGAGTTCAGAAAGTTGTTTTCAGAATGTCACATTCTCTGACTCTGAGTTGATGATAGCCTGATCTGAGGTCTATCTAAGATAAATAACTGGCAACCTAGAGTTGGTCAAATAAGTCATCGATTCTGGGATGTGGATACTTATTCTTGACTATGACCTTATTGAGCTGACGGTAGTTTATGCATATTCTGAGAGAACCATCTTTCTTTCGCACGAATAGAACGGGTGCACCCCACGGGGACACACTGGGTCTGATGAACCCCTTTTCTAGGAGATCCTTCAATTGCTCTTTCAATTCTTTGAATTCTATTGGTGCCATTCTGTATGGTGGAATAGATTTAGGCTGAGTGTCTTGAAGAAGATCAATGCCGAAGTCTATTTCCCTTTCGGGAGGAATTCCTGGAAGATCTTCGGGAAAGATATCTAAATATTCATTCACTACTGGGACTGATTCAAGACTGGGATTTTCAGAACTAGAGTCCTTAACTCAGAAAAGATGATAGACACATCCCTTAAATATCGTATTCGTTGCCTGTAGGTGGGAAACAAGATGACCACTGAAGGCTGAAGTACTACCCCTGTACTCTAAGATGGGTTTATTCAGAAACTGAAATAGGGCAATTATGTATCTGTAATTGATTGTGGCATAGCAGGAATGAAGCCAATCCATGCTGAGAATGACATCAAAATCAGTCATCTCTAATTCGACTAAGTCTGCTAAAGTGACTTTCTGAGATATCATAATCGAACAATTCTTGTATACCCATCAGGCTATTAGAGTTTTACCCACTGGGGTAGATACTGAGAAGGGCTCTGCTAGAATTTTGGGACTGACACCAAAATCAACTGTTATATAAGGAGTAACAAAGTACAAAGATGCTCGTGGATCTAGCAAAGATTAAACATGTATTTGAAAGATCTGTAACATACTAGGGACCACATCAGGAGAATTTTCCTGATCTTGTTGGGACTGAAGAGCATAAAGTCTATTTGGGTGTTGCCCACTGGTGGCACTAGAAGTGGTACCCTGCTGGTTCGGGCGATCGAACTAAGATGAGGAACGGTTACACTGACCCTAAAAACCTAACTGGGGACAATCTCTGACTCTGTGTCCTGGCTTGCCACATCCAAAATAGACATTGCTGCCAGCTCTGCAAATACCCTGATGGTTCTTACCACAAGTCTGACAAAAAGGATGAGTGCGGGCATTGCTAACACTGCCCTGAGTTTTAGGGCCTGACGTCCTATCCCTCTTTCCATCTTTAACTTTTGGAACTGGAGCACTGGTTGGGGAAGGAGATGGAATGGATGACTTTGGGCTGATCTGAGAATGATTCCCACCCTCTGACTTAGGCTGAGCAAAGATGAAACTACCTATCCTTACTTTCTTATTCTGCTTCTCTCTTATCTTATTCTTCTGCTCTTCTAGCTGTTGAGCATGGATCATAATCTTGGCTATATCTATCTCACTAATCAACATGTGTGAGCCACATCCTACAACTGATATACAGCTAGCTCAACACGCTCACTAGGAGTAACCCCCATGATATCTATAACTTTTTGAACCTGATCAAGGAATTCCTGAGGGTCCTTATCTGACTTAGACCTGAAGATGGATGAAGGAATCATTCGGGTGAAGTCCCGAATCCTGCTTGCAGCTAAATTTGCCACTGGGTTTGCCGAAATAACAGTTGGTCATTCATTTTGGGCAGCAACTGAATTAACAAGAGTAGTGAATGTAGCTCTGAAATCTGCATGAGAAACATGTTCGTCCAAGGGATCTTCTTGGACGGGATGAGAGGCTGACTAATTTTCATTTTTTCTTTTGGAAGGCATGTTCTGTAATCGAAAAGGGAGAAATGAATTAGATTAAGGGTTAAATTTGAGCACATGCTCACTGGTACGACATAAATACTGAAAGAAGGGAAACTGTTCCTAAAACATCTTATAGCCTACTATACATAAATGTTGCACGCAACACACCCATGCATAAAACTCTACTAGATATGGCTTTTTAGACTTCCTAGGACACTGTTAAACCTTAGGTGATACCAAGTTTATAACACCCCAAATCTGATACCCGAATTGCTAAATGGTGCTAGTAATCCTGAAGGACCATAAGCTAACCCATGACTGATATCTATAACTAAGCACTGCATAATATATTGTATAAATACGGAATAAAAGGGTTGAAAGGCCTTTAGGTTCAAATATTTAATAAAACATAACATCTAGAAATACGATATATCAATACCAAAACTAAAAAAAACTATCCAAACATGCTAGTCTGAAAGCCTCTAAACTGTCTGAAAAACTATGGAGTTGATGGGACATATCCCCGACTAACTCCTTCTAGTAAAACTGAAATAATAAAGTAATGAAATAATCATTTTATCCTTGAATGATGAGGACTAACTGCAAATCTACTGATGCTAGATGAATCTGAAGCTAAGTGCGATCGGGAACTTGAGCGTCCCAACATATGGTATAAAACACCATAGCGCAGAAGAAAAGTATGTGTCACTACATCTGAATGTACTAGAATACAAAGTGAGGTAGGCTGAATGCATGGAGTTCATATGCATGAACAATACTAATTGACTGAATAACATGAACGTGAGAATGAATGCATGAATATGTAACTGTAAATGGGTTTGTGATAATACTGACTAATGATTCTGAATACTGATAACATGAGTTTCGTATAACTAATAGCTGACAGTCCTGAATTTGAAGAACTATCTGAGTTTTTTTACTAAGACTGAGACTGTAGGAAGTATTCATTTAACTGACATGCCCCAAATAAAGCAATATAGCTGAGTTGGGGTCTAATCTGTAACCCCAATTGGAAGGGTGTCCATACCACGCCACTGGTAAGGATAAGCTGTGAGTAAGCCTCATCTGATAGTATCCCCAAAGATGAACGGTGGGACCCTCACTAGCAATGTTAATCCACTTGATCAACCCTCAACTGTCAGTGTTGATACCTCAACCTATGCTTGCTACATAGTTCTGGAATGCAAGGATTTCTTTTAAGGGTCGCACCCTCTACTGTCAGTGTGTGCCCCCATCCTTGGGTTCACTCGGTTCTGAATCCTACTCCTAACTAAATAGACACTAAAATAATTATACTGAGTTAAACTGGATTGAGTTCACTGAATTCTGTGGACTGATGAAATATTACTGAATTCTGTTAACTGACTAAGTTCATGATATTACTGAGTTTTCCTGAGTCATGTAACTGACTGAATTCTACTGATTTCTGTAACTGACTGAGAATACTATTGATCATAGCGTGACTGAGATTATCTTGAAACTGACACTGGATCTAGGCACACAGCTAAATTTTTGGGTACAAGTATCCCCAGGATTCCATAGCATAAAACTGACAAGACATGACACTTCTTGAACACAAGACCATAGTCAACAATTCATAGTACAAACGTTGGGAATTTTCATGAAGTATTTGTATGTCATAAGATGACACATGAATAGGAATACAATTATACATGTCATAATTTTGTTAGTTTAATCCCATGAGCTATCCACCAAACCATTACGATGCATAATAATAACATGGACGTAATTATGAACATAAGGGTAAAGCATGGATTCATCAATTTGGTCACAATTGAGTCATAAAGCATAATTCTTATTCTCTTTGGCATTTTAGCAAAAACCTTGCATGCATAACTGGATAAAAGAATTCCAACCACATACTAACATAATTTCATTATATGTATTAAAGATTTCAATTTGGTAATCATACAACAACATAAACATGGATATGATTCGATTCATATCATGGAATTCAAAATTAATATTTTTGAAAGGGTTTCTTGAGATTCATGGGTGAAAGGAACCCATGAATCAACACTTTACATACCTTAGATTGAAGTTTCTTGAAGATTAACGGTGGAATCTCCTAGACTAAAACCTTCAATTGAAAATCCTAGACTATTTCTTGAGGGAATTTGAGAGAAACTACTATATTTTGCTGAAAGCCTAGCTGAATCAAGTATTATAGGCTTATATAGGGGTGGAAAATTGACCCTTTTTCCCTTAAAGACACGGCCATTTAATGACTAAAAATTAGATATCGACGCGATTGGCGACGCGGTGCATCGATAGCATCGACGCGATACCAGATGCGTCGAATATTAATCGCGCCAAGCATCAGTTATTTTTACTAGCAGTCCCTACAACAATGATAACCTAACACGATAGGTGATGCGGAGCGCCAAGATCGCGTTGGTCACCTATTTTAGGACACCAAACATAGTCTAAACGAGTTCTGACAAATCTAAAACTTATTCGGGAACACCTATTGACCTCCCTGATTATGAATTAACAAAAATATGGACCACTAAGGGACATTAAGGTCACGACATGAGATTTCCAACTTTCAAAGGCAAAAAATAAACTAAGTCAGGGAACTTAGATAGAATATTCTAAGTTGAGACCCCTTGACGAGCCTAAAAGGATGAATTAAGCTTAAAAATTTTGTGGGGTCTTATAATAACATTCCATCATTCTTCGCAAATTCGAATACCAAGGTATATGAAGTGTTCATCCAAGGTACTCTTTCCACCCTCGGAGTTCAAGAAACTATTTTAAAATACAAGTTAATTGATTTCATGGATTTCATGTTGGATCTTGAATGTATTAATGATTATGATGTTAATGGTGATCTAATTCCATGATTTATCCCAAGTTTCATGCAAAATGGTTAATTGTGAATTGACTTTTGTGAACTACATGTCGAACCCTTGAATTGCAAGTTGAATGTAGAATCCGTGATATTACTACATGTTTATTGATATGTGAAATACCCATGCTCCCCAAGTGTTTATCAAAATGCTTATGTGAATTGACAAGTCGAATCATAACATGTTATTGTGTGATTTCAATCATGCACAAGCTCATGTATATGAAGTGTTTGACAAAAATGTCTAAGTGAATGTATTATTAACAAGTTAGTACCA
The DNA here is from genome assembly GCA_030864215.1 of Capsicum pubescens. Taxonomy (NCBI): domain Eukaryota; kingdom Viridiplantae; phylum Streptophyta; class Magnoliopsida; order Solanales; family Solanaceae; genus Capsicum; species Capsicum pubescens. The sequence continues at coordinate 281,121,518 of CM061540.1, read as the reverse complement.
TTATGCTACTAAAGTTATGCAGTGATTTACTTTTCATGTTATCGAGTCCTAGGAGTATTTAATACCCAAAAATTTAGAAGTATATCTAGAGCCAGTATCAGTTACAGAATAGTATTAGTCATATCATGATCAGTGGTTTAATAACCAGTTCAGAACTAAGTCAATAATCAGTTTAGGTCTCAGTTAGTATTCAGTTCAGAACCCAGCGAACTCAGTTCAATTCAGTCAGTTAATAGAATTAATAACGATTCAGTCCATCCTAGAATAACTTAGAAATCAGTCTAGTATCCATTCAGTTAGAAGTGGGATTCAGCACAAAGTGAACCCAAGGATGGGGACTCACTTGCCAGCAGAGGGTGTGATCCTTAAAAACAGTCTTTGCATTCCAGAAATACGTACCTTAGTTACAGTTTAAGCATTCATGCATGTGCTCTCTTTAGTTATTCAGTTATTGTTCATGTATATGAACCCATGCATATCAACCTACCTCACTTAGCTTACCAGTACATTCAAAGTACTAACGCATACTTTTCTTTTACGTTATGAGGTTTTATATCATAGGTTAAGATGCACGGGCTCCTGATCGTACTTTGTAGCCCAAACCTTTTAGCAGTAGATTTAGTGGTGAGTCATCATAGTCCAAGGATATAATTATTACTTCAGTATCTCAGTTTCTTAGTTTTCAGTAGTCAAGGTTAGTTGGGGGCTTCTCCCATCAACTCCATATTCAAACAGTTAGAGGCTCTTTAGACAGAAGTTCAATTTAAAAAATTGATTTCAGTATTCAGTAATTGATTTTTTGTTTTGAACCTTATGGCTATTTCTACTTAAATTCTGTATTTTACAGTATTATTATTTAGTTATTGCAAAAGGTGTCAGTCATGGGTTAGTTTGTGGTCCTTTGGGATTATAAGCACCGTATAGCATCTGGGGTACAAACTCGGGGCGTTACAAACTTGGTATCAGAGTTAAGTTCAACAGTGTCCTAGGAAGTCTAAAAGAAACATTATTTAGAGTCTTGTGCATGGGTGTGTAGCATGCCACACTTATGGACAAGAGGCTATGAGATGTTTTTAGGAAAAGTTTCCCTTCTTTCAGTATTCATGTCGTGCAGGTGATCACAAGCTCAAGTTAAACTCTCTGTCTAATCTAAGTTTCTCTTCCGTTCATAGAATATGCCTCAAAAGAGGACTAAGGAAAGAGGAACGGGAGAACAACCAGCACCTTAGTCCGTCCAGCTAGATCCTCTGGACGAATATGTCTCCCATGCTGAATTTCTAGCAGCTTTCACCACCCTAGCTCATTGTGGTAGCCCAAAATGAACACCCAGCTACCGTTCCTGCCAACCCAATGGCCAATACTTCTGTAGCCAGGATTTGGGACTTCACCCGAATAAACCCTCCATCTTTTACTAGGTCTAAGTCAGATAAGGACCCTCAGAAATTTCTTGATCAAGTACAGAAAGTTACAGATATTATGGGGGTGACTTCTATTGAAACTGTTGAGTTTTCTATATATCAGTTACAGGATGTGTCTCACTCATGGTTTAAACAGTGAAAAGCAGAAAAGGACGCAGATGCAGAGCCCATAAAGTGGGAGGAGTTTACCACTACTTTTCTAGATAGGTTCTTTCCTTCGTAGTTGATGGAAGCGATGGTTTTAGAATTTATTAACCTAAAGCAGGGCAACATGACAGTGAAAGAGTATTCTCTCAAGTTTACTCAATTAGCTAGATGTGCTCCTTATGAGGTGGCAGATAGAAGATCTAGGATGAGTAAATTTGTGTCTAGGGTTTCTAGAAGTATGGGCAAGGAGGGTAGAACAACAATGCTGATTAATGAGATTGACATATCCAGGCTAATGGTCCATACTAAGTAGATAGAGGAGGCTAATAAAAGAAAGAAGTAAAGGGAGAACAAGAGAGCGAGAATCGGTAGATTTAACTTCGCTCAACCTAAGTCAGAGGGTGGGAATCATTTTCAGTTCAACCCAAAATCCTAAGTTCCAAATCCATCCTCAGCCAGTGCTCCAGTGCTGAAATTCAGAGATGGCAACAGAGATAGGGCGCCAGTCCCTAAGCCTCAGGGTAGTGTCAGTAGCGCCTGAACTAATCCTTTTTGCTAGAAATATGGCAGAAACCACCAGGGTATCTGCAGGGCTAGCTATAATATGTGTTTTGAGTGTGGCAAGCCAGGTCATAGAGTTAGAGATTTTCCCCAGTCAGGTTCCCAGGGTCAGCATAACTATTTCTCGGCTCAGTTTCGTCGCCCTAATCAGCAGGGTGCCTCTTCCAGTGCCACCAGTGCCACCAGTGGACAACGCCCAAACAGACTCTATGCCCTTTAGTCCCGATAGGATAAGGAAAGTTCTCCTAATGTTGTAATGGTACGTTACAATTTTTTCATTTACATGTTTATGCTTTGCTAGATCCAGGAGCTTCTTTATCCTTTGTAACTCCATATATAGTTGTTAACTTCGGAGTCAGTCCCAAAATCCTAGAAGAGCCTTTCTCAATCTCTACCCTAGTAGGTAAATACATCATAGCCTGACGGGTGTATAGGAACTGTCCGGTTATGGTATCTCAGAGAGTCATTTCAGAAGACTTAGTAGAATTAGTGATGACAGCTTTTGATGTCATTCTCGGCATGGATTGGCTTCATTCATGCTATGCCTCAGTTGAATGCAGAAACAAAATTTTCCAATTTTAGTTTTTGAATGAGCCCGTCCTAGATTGGAGGGGTAGTACTTCAGCACTTAGGGGACAATTGTTTCCTACCTAAGGACAAGAAAAATAATATCTAAGGGATGTGTCTACCATCTCGTTCGAGTCAAAGACTCTAGTTCAGAAACCCTTAATCTTGAATCAGTGTCAGTAGCATATGAATTCCCAGATGTATTTCCCAAAGATCTTCTCGGAGTTCCTCCCGAAAGGGAAGTTGACTTTGGAATAGACATTCTTCCAGATACTCAGTCTATCTCTATTTCACCATACAAAATGGCTCCAGCAGAACTCAAAGAATTAAAAGAATAGTTTTAGGATCTCTTAGAGAAGGGATTCATCAGACCTAGTGTATCCCCGTGGGGTGCACCAATTTTATTTGTAAGAAAGACGGTTCTCTCAAAATGTGTATTGACTACTGTCAGTTAAATAAAGTCATAGTTAAGAACAAGTATCCACTTCCCAAAATTGATGACTTGTTTGACCAACTTCAGTGGGCCAGTTACTTCTCTAATATAGACCTCAGATCAAGCTATCATCAGCTCAGAGTCAGGGAATGTGACATCCTAAAAATAACCTTCAGAACATAGTATGGTCATTTCAAATTCCTAGTTATGTCATTTGGTCTTACCAATGCCCCAGTAGCTTTCATAGACTTGATGAACCATGTGTTCAAGCAGTTCTTGGACATGTTCATCATAGTATTCATAGATGACATTCTTATCTACTACCGCAGTAAGTATGATCATGCAGACCATCTCAAAATAGTATTATAGACTCTCAGAAACCATCAACTGTTTGCCAAATTCAGTAAATGCAAATTTTATCTAAGGTCAGTTGCTTTTCTCAGCCATATCATTTCCGGTGATGGCATTAGAGTTGATCCTCAAAAGATCGAGGCAGTGAGGAACTAGCCTAGACCCATCTCTCCGTCAGATATCAGGAGTTTCTTGGGCTTGGACGGCTACTAATGAAGGTTTGTTGAGGGATTTTCATCTATTGCATCCCTCATGTCCAAGTTGACTCATATTTAAGTCAAATTCCAGTGGTCAGATTCTTGCGAGAAGAGTTTTCAGGAGTTGAAGACTCGACTCACTATAGCTCCAGTTTTGACTCTACTAGATAGTACAGATGGCTTTGTTGTGTATTGTGATGCTTCCAAAGTTGGTTTGCGGTGTGTTTTGATGCAAAGTGGTAAGGTCAAAACCTATGCCTCTAGACAGCTTAAGCCCCATGAAAATAACTATCCAACTCTTAATCTTGAGTTAGCAGTAGTAGTATTTTCCTTAAAGATTTGGAGGCACTAGTTGTGTGGAGTGCATATTGATATGTTCACTAAACCTAAATGCCTGTAGTATGTATTCTCTCAGAATGACCTAAACCTCCGTTAGAGAAGGTGGTTGGAATTATTGAAAAACTACAACATGAGTGTTCTATAGCATTTGGGCAAGAACAATGTAGTGGTTGATGCTCTTTGTAAGATGTCTATGCGTAGTATTGTTCACGTCGATAATGGCAAGAAAAAGTTAGCTCAGGAAGTTCATCAGCTTACTCGACTAGGTGTTCTCTTACTCGATTCAGTAGAAGGTAGTGTATGGGTACAGAGTAGTTCAGAGTCATCCCTGGTTTCTGAGGTGAAGGAAAAGTAGGATAGGGATCCCAGTCTATCTAAGTTGAAAGAATCAGTTAGAGATCAGAAGGTAGAGGTTTTCTCCCAAGGGGGAGATGGTGTTCTGTGTTGTCAGGGTCGCCTATGTATGCCAGGTGTAGATGACCTAAGACATCAGTTTCTTGCAAAAGCGCATGGTCCACTAAGATCTACCATGATTTATGGGAGATCTATTAGTGGAGTGGGATGAAGAGAAACACTACAGAGTTTGGAAAAAAGTGCTCAACATATCAGCAGGTTAAGATCGAGCATCAGAAGCCTAGTGGGGATATACAGGAGTCTAGTATTCCCACTTGGAAGTGGGAGGACGTGAACATGGATTTTGTGACAGTTTGCCTCGTACTCGTCGTCAGCACGATTCAGTTTGGGTCATTATAGACAGGATGACCAAATTAGCTTATTTTTTACTAGTCCATACCTCTTTTTAACTGAGTACTGTGCCAAACTCTATGTCAGAGAGTTGGTTATATAGCACAGAGTTTCGTTATCTATTATCTCAGATAGAGGTATGTCGTTCACCTCTCATTTTAGGAAAGCATTTTAAAAGGGTCGTGCTACCAAAGTTCACCTCAGTACAACCTTTCACCCTCATACAGATGGTCAAGAAGAAAGGACTATTCATACTTTAGAGGATATGTTATGAGAGTGTGTGATAGACTTTAAAGGTAGTTGGGATGACCACTTGCCTTTGATTAAATTTGCATATAACAACAGTTATCATTCCAGTATTCAGATAGCCTCATTTGAGGTACTTTATGAGAGGAGATATAGGTATCTCATTGGTTGGTTTGTGGTAGGTGAGGCCTTAGTAGTAGGGCCTGACTTGGTATTCAATACCCTGGGAAAGGTTCAGTTGATCAGAGAATGGCTTAAGATAGCTCAAAGCCAATAGAAATCATACGCTGATGAGCGCAGAAAGGATCTCGAGTTTGAGATTGGTGATTATGTATATTTAAAAATCTCACCTATGAAAGGAGTGAAGAGGTTTTGTAAAAAGGGGAAGATCAGTCCCCAATATGTCGATGCTTACCGAATTCTCAGTTGTTTTAAAAAGGTAGCTTACGAGCTTGAGTTTCCTTCAAACTTAGTTTCAGTGCATCCAGTGTTTTATTTCTCATTGCTTAAGAAGTGCGTAGGTGACCCAGAAACTGTTGTCCCTATAGAGGTCCTAGATATTTAGAACAGTCTCTCTTATGAAGAGGTCCAAGTCGAAATCCTTGACTATCAGATTCGCAGACTGAGGAACAAAGAAGTCCCATTAGTCAAAGTTCTTTGGAAGAACCAGTTAGTCGAGGGAGCTACTTGGGAAGTAGAGGCATATATGTTGACCAAGTATCCTTACCTCTTTTCCACAAACTCAAACTCAGCCCAATGTAATAGTTTTTTCTTGAACTTACTCAGTTCCATGCTCAGATTTTCCTTTATAGACATAGTACCAGTTACCATTTCATATTTTTTTGTGTTTTCATTCTTCAGATATGCATGTTCATCATAAGAAACTCAGCTTATTATCAATCCCAATCATTCATTCATGAATCATGTTCAGCTATGTAATCATGCATCAGATATGCATGTTTAGTATGAAATTTCAGCATATCAATAGTGTCAATTATGAAATCATGTCGTAGTTGTGCATATCCAGTATCTAAATTTAGTCTATTAGTATTCTTAGTTTAGTCAGTCTTATTCGAGGATGAATGTTCCCAAGGGGGAGATATTGTAAGACCCCGCAGAATTCTAAGCCTAACTCAGTCTTTTAGAGCTTTATGAGGGGTCCCAGACTTAGAAAATTTGAATTATGTATTCATACTTAGAGTTATTTTAGCCTTTGTAAGTTGGAGATCCTTTTTCACGAACCTTATGACTTTTAAATATTGACTTTTTGGTTGATTCATGATCAGGAATGTTAGTAGTTGTTTTTGGACAAGTTTCAAATATTTTGGGCCTCATTTGATTCAAGTTTGGGAGTCCAAACTTGTGGGTCAACGCGATCTTGATGCGCCACGTCACCTATCATGTTGGTAAATGTTGTTCCCAGCTTCCAGTGTCAAATTCTAGTGAGTTGATGCGAACTTAACGCGCCACGTCGGCCATAGCATCGACCCTACCGATATGATGCACCGGCCTGCGCGTTACTGGACCTATTTTCAGTCATTAAAAGTCCGCGTCCTTAGGGGTAATTTGTTATTTCCCACCTTATGTCAGCCCCCAAAACACGAGATTAATCCCCTTTAGAGGCAAAATACATTCATCCTTCTCAAAATTTCTAAAGAAGCAAACTCTAGGACCTCCAATTCAAGATTCAGCCTTCAAGAACACTCTATCATTCTTCGCAAATTTGAATACCAAGGTATGTGAAGTGTTCATCCAAGGGTCTCCTTCCACCCTTGGAGTTCAAGAAACTATTTTAAAATACAAGTTAATTGATTTCATAGATTTCATGTTGGATCTTGAATGTATTAATGATTATGATATTAATGGTGATCTAATTCCATGATTTGTCCCAAGTTTCATGCAAATTGGTTAATTCTGATTTGAATTTTGTGAACTACATGTAAAACCCTTGAATTACAAGTTGAATGTAGAATCCATGATATTACTACCTGTTTATTGATATGTGAAATACCCATTCTCCCCAAGTGTTTATCAAAATGCTTATGTGAATTGACTAGTCCAAGCACAACATGTTATTATGTGATTTCAATCATGCACAAGCTCATGTATATCAAGTATTTGACAAAAATGTCTAAGTGAATGTATTATTAGCAAGCTAGTACCATTATGCTACTAAAGTTATGCAGTGATTTACTTTTCAAGCTATTGAGTCCTAGGGGTATTTAATACCCAAAACTTTAGTTGTATATCTAGAGCCAGTGTTAGTTACAGAATAGTATCAGTCATCTCACAATCAGTAGTTCAGTAATCAGTTCACAACTTAGTCAGTAATCAGTTCAGGACTCAGTTAGTAATCCGTTCAGAACCCAGCGAACTCAGTTCAGTTCAGTCAGTTAACAGAATTAATAACGATTCAGCCCAGCCTAGAACAGTTTAAAATTATTCCAGTTCCTATTCCTTTGGGAGTAGGATTCAGCACCGAGTGAACCCAAGGATGAAGACTCACCTGCCAGCAGGGGGTGTGATCCTTTAAAACAGTCCTTGTAATCCAGAACTACGTAGCCAGCATAGGTTGAGACATCAACCTGCCAATTAAGGGTTGATGAGGTATTTTAACCTGCCAGTTGAGGGCACCACCATTCTCATTCAGAGCACCTTCCAGGTGAGGGTGACTCAGCTTGTCTTTACCCATCACATGGTACTGATACCCTTCCATCTGGGGTTACAGGTTAGACCCCAATCAGATCAGAGAGTGGCATATTGGTTAGATGATTACCTCCCACAGTCTCAGTTTTAGTTCCAGTCTCAGTATAGAACTTAGTTTAGTTCTACAAAAATTAGGACTGACAGACACAGTAACTCAGTTTGGTACGAAACGCAGAATAGTTCTACAAAATCAGGACTGTCAGATACAACCACTCAGTTAATAGTAATACAGTATCAGTAAACTCAGATATCATTAAACCAGTGATTCAGAACTCAGTATTCACTGTTACCATGACCTCTGTTACAATTTAAGCATTCATGCATGTACTCTCTTAAAGTACTGACGCATACTTTTCTGTTGCACTATGATGTCTTATATCATAGGTTCAGACGCACGGGCTCTTGACCGTACTTAGCAGCCTGGACCTTTTAGCAGTAGATTTGGTGGTGAGTTCTCATAGTTTGAGGATATGATTATTACTTCAGTATCTCAGTTTATCAATTTTCAGTAGTCGGGGTTAGTTGGGGGCTTGTCCCATTAACTCTTTATTCAGACAGTTAGAGGATCTTCAGACTAGAGTAATTTTTTAGACAGATGTTTAGTTTACAGTATTGATTTCAGTATTCAGTAATTGATTTTTAGTTTTGAACTTTATGGATATTTTTGCCTAAATTCCGTATTTTATAGTATTGTTATTTAGTTATTGCAGCAGGTACCAGTTATAGGTTAGTTTGTGGTCCTTTGGGATAATAAGCACCATGTAGCGTCCGGGGTACAGACTCGAGGCGTTACATTTATAGAGCCCGTCTTCATCCGTAGATGGTGACCTGCGCTCGCATATCACTTTTTTGTTTTCAAATAGTGCTCCAAAGTTTCGCGCTCCTTTGAGGTGTGTTGTGAAATGTGTCCGCACATGCTCGTGTGCGTCTTATGATGGAAAATGTTTTTTCATCAAATTTTTGGATTAAAACATCATTAATTCTCAAGTTTTAAATGAATTTTGTCCAAAAAGATAATCTTTTAATCGATCCAAATTCGAAGTCGAATCAAGCAATCAATGACAATGACGGTGTGAGATTTATTTTCTTCTTGCCTCACCATTCACATGATGGAGTGCTTCTATATTTAATAAGAATAAAAAAAATTCTTTCTCTCCCCAATATGAGAGCACACTCCTTTTACAAAGTCAATATATATTTTACTTTTTCTCTATTTTCATTTTTCCATTTACAATTTACATTCATTAGATCCCAATAAAAATTAAATAAAGGGCCGATCAAGGCGACAACAAAGACTCAACTCACACAAGTCTTCACGATGGAGCCTACTCTCATGTCTCCTGTTCCCTCACTTCTCTCAATCTAGGATTGGACATTCAATTGCTTGATTTATTTTGTCAGTTTAATTTAATGTTTAATTTTGTAAAGAGTACAGCTAAATGACTCGGTGTTTTATGACTCGAAGGACTCAAAATCGGTGAAATGCGTTCTTTACCCTTTGGCTCCAAAACCACCCAATCTCTACTCCAAAAATGCAAAACCACTTTGATTTTTTTTCGACAACAAACTTCTTCTATACTCTTTAACTTTCCTCTTTTAGATTTTCTCTTCACTATTCATTTTACTTTTCTCTTTTAAATTCTCTTAACTATTTTTCATTCTACTTTGTCATTAATTTTTCTATCCTTTATCATATAATTTTGGCATAACAGATTATAATGACTCGAGTAGCCAATTAAGAGAAATATTAAATGACGTTTTGGGGTTGGAGGACAGTGAATGTTTTCACGGTAATGAAGATTCACATGGTGGCTATGGTGGTGGTCCAAATTGATATTTGGACATCGATGATGAAGACCTTCAAAACTTGGTTGATAAGGAGATGAATAGGTCTCATCAATCAGTTCAAGATGAAGATTTATGTGTTTCCGACGATAAAAATTATGATCATGGGGATGATGGTGTTGAAGAAGAGGAAGGCACAATGCAAAATGATAGCTACACTGACCAGCAATATACGACAGGCCCTACTGAAGGTATGTCCTTTCGTTGTGTACAATCCACATTCAAATTTTATAAAAAAACACAATCGTTTGAATGGGTTTGGAGTTGTTAAGAAAAGTACCAAAAATCTGGTTGACCAAATAATGTATGTGACATTTGGGTGTGATAAGTGTCGAAAAACAAAAGCTAAGTATCAAAGCAAACAGGTAGATTGCAAATCTAGGGTTAGTTCTCATGTGTTGAATGATGGTTCATGCATTGTAACAGGAGTTATCTTAGAGCACAATCACCTGCACTGTCGTATTTTTTGCCCTGCCACAGGGAATTGAGCTTGACTTTGAAGAGAAGTCTAGTAGCGTAAGACATTGCAGGTCTAAGGCCTTCAAAAAGCATAAGACTCTTGGAGTTTGAAGTTGGAGGCCCCAACAGAATGACGTGCACTCTTAAGGACTATCGTAAATACATTCTTCAGCAACAAAGGCTCCAAATACTTTCCAGCAATGCTGCCATGTTGAACAAATTCTTTTTGGAAATGCAGTCTATGGATGAGAATATTTTTTATTGTATAGCCTCCGACAATACTGGGAGACTTCGGAATGTTGTGTGGGTACACTCACATTGCAAGGTTGTCTACCACAACTTCAGTGATGTCATATTCTTCGATACAACCTACCTCGTGAATCAGTGGCGCATGTCATTTGCTTCATTCATCAGTGTTAATCATCATAACCAATCTATACTATTGGGATGTTCTTTGTTGATTAGTGAGGACATCGAAACATATGCATTTGTATTCAAAACTTGGCTTGTGGCCAAAGGAGAAACCCCTCCAACGGCTATCCTCATAGACCAATGTGAGAGTATTAAGGCAGTCATTCGTGAGGTGCTCCCAAATACTGTCCACAGATATTGCATTTGGTATATTTTTACAAAGCTACCCACAAAGCTTAGGGTATTGAGGATAAGCATGACAAGGGTCACTTTAAAGTTGTCATCTTTGACACAATACAATTGCTAAATTTGAGGATAAATGGCAGACCTTCATTGATGAGTATGATGTGGGTCGATGAATTTTGTTCCAAAGTCTCTATTCGGAGCAGTCCAAATGGGTTCCCATATTTCTCAAGCACTTTTTTTGGGATGGCATGATGTCCACGCAAATGTATGAGTCAATGAACGCCTTCTTTGATGGCTACATCAGTGGTCGAAGCTCTCTAAAATAATTTGTTGAGTAATATGAGATTGCCCTCAGGTTTAAAAATGAGAAAGTAATGGAGAGCCAAGATAGAAAAAAAGAAGCAACTTGTACGACCTATCTCCCCATTCGATTGGGATATGCAGATTTATCACCACTACACCCGCGTTATTTATGATTTCTTTAAGGTGCATGTTGTAAGGCTATCTCACTGTGAAATTAAAAGTCATATCGATTTCGATGCGATGGAGGGAGTCAGGGTATATAAAGTGACAGATTTGTCAATACGAAGTGATTATCACGGTAATAATTTTGTGTTCACCATGGAGTACCGGCCCACCGATCAATACATTGAATGCAATTGCAAGACCTTCAAAAGTGAAGGGATTGTGTCCCGCCACATTATGAGCACGATGACTTTCAAAAGGATTCGCTTATTTTATGATAGATATATACTTCGCCGCTGGAGGAGAGACATAGTTTGCCCACACTTCAGTAAATTCTTTCTAGGAGGGTACCCAACAATGACGTATGAGTACCTATTGTACAATGCGATGAAGAAATGGTTTGATAGAAACTGTCATCGCATTGGACTGTCCCATTAGAAGTAGGGACCTGAAGAATGTTTTGAAAGCTCGTTCCAAAGCATACTTGAACTGGGAAGATGACATGGTTTTCCCTAACATTCCTGATTCAGACTTCGATAGTGATTCAACATTCATAAGAAATCTGAGGAAGGTTCGTTCACGTGGAAGGCCCCAGATTAATAAAATAGATCTTCGCATCAAAATACCTTCCGTGGAGATGGGGATCCGGATACTATGATGTATATGATGAGGGACAAAGTAGTCAAGGTAGAAGTGGCAGCGGGAGATGAGGTCATAGAGGAGATGGTGTGTGCGGTAGCAAATGAGGTAGAGGCGATGATACAAATGTAAGTAATCATCCTACAGTCCCTGAGTATTTGTAGTACGATATGCCGTTTCATTCCTTAATCCTTATTGTATTTGTCTCTACGATGTTGTATGATCCACATAAATACTACTCTATTTATGTATTATTATTAACCTTTCGGTAATAGGTGTTGAAGTTATTTAATACCACGACTATCTTATCTTTAGATAGGAGTATCACATTTAACCAACTAAATCGTAGTCCACTTTATTGTTGGTGTATGAGATTTTTAGCCTCATCATGCATCATACACGAAAGAAATATGTTGTTGCTATTGTAAATTTTCTTAATAACACCGTAATAGATGGCAAAAGTATGTTCAATTTGGTTGCTTAATTAAGTAAACCCCCACCATTGCAATTGTCTGTAATTGTTTTATAACAAGTAGAATTACAAGGGGATTCTTATCATTCCCAATCAAATTAGAAGGGGTTAGAAGATAAAAAAATTTCCCCTTCATAATCAACATTGTTTCTTATTTCCAATCGGACCTGAACATAATCAGCATGAAATAATGGAACTTTATTAAATTACAGTCACGTCAAAGCGCAAGTTGTTGAGTGAGCAGTTGGAAAAAAATTATGCAAGTTAAATGGAGCACCCGATGTCATTCTTCTCCACTTCTGAATTTGATTATGTTGTGAATAATACCTCTCAATTTATGTATAGGTGTAATGTTTAGTAGTCGTGGCTTTTTTTGTTCAAGGAGTATTCACACATATAACAAAAACGTGTTTACTAAAATGCTATATGTTGTTGTTTGTTTAGTACTTAGCACTTGAACGGCTAATGAATTAGGTCTCAACTATGTTGTGTTGGTTAATTAATAGTTCTAAATGAATCAGGACCAAATGGTCAATGCATAACTTAAACCAGCGTTAGCCCAACTATAAACCATAGAGTGAAAATAAAGGAACCTTCAAAAACAGAACTAGCAATTACACAAAAAAAATAACATTGGCAAACTGGAGAAGATATGTCACATTTAATGAAGTAAACGACCTGTTAATTTTTTAACCACTCGGAAGAAAAGTAACAAGTAATAACCGTAAACAGAAACCTAAAGACATCACATTGTTCTTTTTTTTTTTTTTTCAAAATATAGCTTCTCCAGGACTTTGGGAAACGTGGTTAGATGTAGAGTTTTTCTCGTTGAACTTGTTAGGGTTCTATCAATTCTAGTTGAGGATGTAGATAGGAGTACGAGAAATGGCCAAGAATGTTTACAGAAGCACAGAAATCCAATTGCACAAATGGCCTAAGATAAGATTATGAACTACAAATGTTGTAGCCAACCTTTATATAGGGCCCAATATAATGTAGGGTTGTCAATGTATATGCTATTTTATCATACACAAATTTTACCATGACGTGAAGTCTTTGCATGAAATGATTTTGCTTTTACAATCAGATTTGAAAATTTGGTGCTTTTTTCGTTAAGGAATATGTCCAACAATTAGGTAGCAAAGAACATCATCACAAAATGTTAGAAATACATTCAAAAATAGGCTACACAAAGTATTGTATTCATTAAAACAACAATTACGACTAAAAAACAACTAATACATCAACGAGACATGGGAATCTGGAGGGGCGGTGGGTGTGGTGGTGATGGGGATGGAGAGGGTGATAAAGTAGGTGTTAAAGGAACTGACGAAGGAGGAGAAAATGAAACACCAGGATTGATGCCTAATCGGACAAGTATAGCACTTATTCTAGTATGCAGAGCATCGACTTAGACATCCAACGCCCGATGGTATATTTCCAAATGGTCAAGATTTTCTTGAATCACATCGAGGCAGGCAGAGAATTCTTGGTGAACACCATCCAAATTTTTGTCAATATCCATCAGTTTCACATAAATCATATCGATTTTGTCCTGATAATAATCAAAAGAATAGGTTAGTGTTGCAACTTGTTAGTAAATATTGAATGAACAACTAAGTATTGAGTAACATTTTTACCATTGAACTTATCAAAAATGATTACGTAGAGTATAAGTATTATTTAACACTTGATCACCTTTAAATTGAACTCTCCAACTCGAAATTGATATTCAATACTTAAGAAGGCGTTTCAATGACTTAGGTTTAATTACAATCTTATCTTTTCAATGTAAATTCTTTGAATGTTATCCGGTTTTAGGATTTCAATCTAAATTTCATTGTGTCTCTGCATGTTCAACTATGATAAATATTTTTGAGTTATGTTAATAAATTAAAAGAAAATTAAATCAGTAAGATATGAAATTTGTAATGTCCAAGAAATAGAGGAATAATCTTTTGTGATTGTAAAACGTCAACTTTTTTATAACAAACTAAGTTGTTGAGAGTATAATTGTTATTTAGAAAACCCTATTCATTTGGATGAGTTATCTCATGCGGGCAGTATTAAACATCATTTGACTAAAAGATAGATAGATAGATTGTGCCAGTAGGATGATTAATAATGATTTGCATGGGTTTCGGGGAGGGCAAATATTAAGATTCAATTCTGTGACTATAAAAATGTATAAATTTCATTGTGTATGTTTTTTGGCTGTTTAATTTACATAAATAAGTTGACTGGCATTAATATTAGGTGAATTGAAATACAAAGAAAAAGAGTAACAACAATACGAGAAAATATGGATTGTTTTCATTAACATTTAAAGAAAAAAGGGGTGCCCAGACAAGATCCGACCAAAACAAATTACATACTACTACATACAACAAAAAGTACTACATAAAAAGTACTACATAAAACATCATATTATCATTAAAAAAACATAAGCCTAATTATTATTATTATTATTATCTTTTGAAAAGCCATTTGGTAGAAGACCCACAATTCTACGTATCTCCCTAAGCAGCCTCGCTCTCGTGGCAGCCAACTCCCAGCTTAAATCATGCACCATCCTCTGTAGATTACTAACTGTGTTCATCAACACAGCCGCATCCCATACAGAATTTGTGTAACGCCTTGAATCTGGTACCCGAAATGCTACACGGTGCTCATGATCCCGAAGGACCACAAGCTAACCCATGACTGATATTTGTAACTGAGCACTGAATAATATATTGTAAATATGTGGAATATAAGTTGTAAGGTCATAAGGTTCAAAATTGAACTAATACTGAATATAATACAATGTTTGTAGTGGGGTATGACAATACCCAAAAATAAGATAAACTGTCTTAAACACGCTGTAGTTTGAAAGACCCTAGACTATCTGAAAACTGTGTAGTTGATGGGACATGTCCCCAGCTAACTTCGAACTAATGAAATAATAAAGAAATAAAATAATCATGCTATCCTCGAATGATAAGGACTTACTGCTAGTCTGGTTGCTGAACGTCTGATCTACTAAGGATGCTCGAGAGCTCATGCTTCTAAACCTATGGTATAAAACACCATAGCGCAAATGTGTCAGTACGTTGAATAAACTGGTATACAAGTGAGGTAGGCTAAATGCAAGGGTTCATATGTATGAACAATAATAACTAATAGTATAACATGAACATGAGAATACATGCATAAATATATAACTATAACTGAGATCGTGATAACGCTGACTTATGAATTCTAATAACGTGGATTTACTGATATCTGAGTACTAATAATGGGATACTGAATGACTGAGTCTATTGAGTACTAAGGAACTAATGTCATATTACTAATCAAGGAATGACTGTCTCTGATAGTTCTGATTATGAAGAACTAGTCTGATTGATTGTATCTGACAGTCCTGAAATTGAGTACTGATAACATGGGATACTGATAACTTTATAACTAAAATAACTGAAACTGAGCGACTATATCTGAAAGTCTAGGTTCTGATGGAACTAGCTGAGTTACGTACTGTTTTGAGTTGACTGTATCTGACAGTCCTGAAATCTGAAGAACTATCTGAGTTCTATTACTGAGACTGAATGACTATATCTGATAGTCCTGATTCTGTTAATGAAATTATGATAAGTAGTTATCTAAACGACATGCCCCTAATACACCATTATGGCTGAGTTGGGGTCCAATCTGTAACCCCAATCGGAAGGGTATCAATACCACGCCACTGGTAAGGATAAGCTATGAGTGACCCTCATCTGACAGTGTCCCCAAAAGAGAACGGTGGGGCCCTCATCTAATAGTGCTTATCCACCTCATCAACCCTCATCTGACATTGTTGATGTCTCAACCTATGCTGGCTACATAGTTTTGGAATGCAAGAATTGCTTCTAAGAATCATACCCTCATCTGACAGTGTGTGTTCGCATCCTTGGATTCACTCGGTACTAATTCCTACTCCCATCTCAATAGACACTGATCAAGGATTACTGAACTGAACTTGACTGAATTAACTGAGTTCCGTTGACTGATGGAATAGTATTGAAATTACTGAATTACTGAGCTTTCCTGAGTTACATGACTGACTGGGTTCTATGGACCATGGCTTGACTGAGGATATCGTGAAAACATGACACTAAATCTAGGCACACAGCTATATTTTCAGGTACAAGTACCCCCAGGACTCGATAGCATGAAACTGACAGAACATGACACTTCTTGAACACATGACCAATATCAACAATTCATAATACATAAATTTGGGGATTTCATGAAGCACATGGTTATCATAGTCTTGTACATGAATGGAATTGCATATAAACATGTCATACTTTCATAAACCTATTCTCATGGACATTCCCTCAACCATTCATTATGCACACAATATCATGGAAGTCATTCTTAGTCATAGGGTAAAGCATGCACTTATCACTTGGGTCACAATTAAGCTATATTGCATAATTTCTATTCTCTTAGGCATTTTATCAAACACCTAGGATGCATGACTTAGGGAATAGGCATGACTATCAAATTAATACAACAAAACTCTATATTTCAACACAATTTCACATGTTTCAGACCACATACTAGCATAGGTTCATGAACAACACATAAGGATTCCAACTTGGGAACCATACAAATATAATCACATAAACATAATCAACCCACAACAAAATATTCATAATAGAAGATTTAAAACTTGATTCTTGGGCTTCATGGATGAAAGGAATCCATGAATAAACACTGTGCATACCTTAGTTCTTGATTCTACGAAGATTGACGAAGAGTTTCTTGAATTTGAGTCTTGGATTTGAATCTCCAATTGAAAACCCTAGTTTGTTCTTGAGAGAAACTTGAGAGAAACACTGTGTTTTGGATGAAAAATAGTTGAATTACGTGTTATTGGGTTTAAATAGAGGTGGGAAATTGATCCTTTTAACCCTTGGACGCGTATTTTAATTTTTGTAAAAATTTCTTGATTTTCATCCTTGGCGCGATGCGCCACTATCATGCCAAGTCACTGGAACTAGACAATTGAGAATCTGCATGGTGGCGTGGCGCGGGGCTATCGCGTTGCCACTTTGTTTGCAACCTGGAAGTTTGGCGCGATGTGGAGACATCGCGCTGAGACACTGGAAAAAGGACAATTCTGAATTTGAGGCCTGGCGTGATGCGCCATAATCGCGAGGCTCACTAGATTTTGACGATTTCCATTTTGGCCTGCTCCGCTATGCGTTGATGTCTTAGGTGACACACTGCCTTACTAAAAAGGCTCTAACTCTTTGCTCGGGTGTTGGATTTGGGCGAATTTGGTATCAATGGAAAGCTTATTCAATTTCCCACATGATAAAAAGTAAAATATTGAAAATACCATATGTATAAAAGTGAATTCATCTTTGAAACAAGTCTTTATATTTATAGGATGATTTTAAGCTAGGTAGAAGTACGGGGTATTACAATCTTCCATGGGTACAAAATAGATGAGCAAAAACTTTAGCACAGAATAAAAAAATGCTAAACTACAATCCAATTCAGTCATGCAATATGAATAAACTATGTCCCAAATAATATTGAAAATGCAAAACTAAAATGTAAATCATGCATGCAATATGAAAAAAATATGTCTCAAATAATATTCCTCAATTTTAATGGGAAAAAGAAAATGATTAAAAAGTTGCCAACAAAAGAAAGTCAGTTTAAGAGGATGAGATTTTAGAAGAAGAAAAAACAAAATACTTCAACTTACTTATAGGATTTTGTTTGTTACAAAGAAGGGTGTGTTTTTTATTTTTATGAAGAAGTCTCTGCAATTGATGGTGAGAAGATGATGGTTTAGTACAAAGGGTGATCCCTATTTATATAGTGGATAAGGGATAGTTGAGTTGATACAAGTGTAGTACGTGTTTGGCAGTGATAAATTAGAAGATGGCATTATAGTTGGAGTTGCAATTATGTTTGTTCATGCATATAAATTAGATTTGTTTTTAAGTTGTGATAAATTAGAATGTAAATTTAGCATACATGAATATAAAATAAAGTTATTTTTAATTTATCACGACCAATGCAGTGGCGAAAATTAAACAACATGCTCTAATATATAAACGCAATATATTCATTAATCTTCAAATTATAGCAATTCTTCACACTAGGGTGCGAAGGTGGGGTATGAAAGCATACATCAATATCAATGCTCAAATGCACAAGTAAACAGCATAGAAAACTGTCTAATGCGTGAATTCGATTGGATAAATTCGATAATTTTTCTTCAAGTTCTTCACGATCTGGTAGGGCTTCAATTCTTTCCTCTAATTCTTCTAGGCTCGGGCATATCGGATCCAGAACGTCTATTAGCAAACTAGTAAGACAGCAAATATGATGATGAGTAATTGTAATAAGGCAAAAAAAAAGATTAAATATATTAATGTCTGTAAATACCTTACGTAAAGCTCCTTCACAAGATGATAAAAGATGGACTGGTTTGTTTGAAATGAAAGCAATATCCACTTTAAATAGCGCAAGCAAATTAGATTTCAATACATATTTTGACGACCACTTCCCTCCAAATTACAAAGTTTAGCTTTCACCCAAAAAATTTGAAAATACCATCAGTTCCCTCCATTGACTTAATAGAGTATTCTTCTCATTGATATTGTTTGGGTTCTGTAAATTATTAGTACAAAAAATAGTCAAGTAGACAGAACCTAAATTGTCATTCATCTTTAAAAAAAACCACGTATTTATTGTCTCGTTTTGAATTTTCTTTTGGCAACAAAATGGAAAGTATTTTCTTATATACTAATGTGCGTATAATGAAAAATTAAACAATAATCAAAACATACTTGCCAATAAAAAAGAAATTAACCAACCATAAGATTGCAACTACAACATAACAATTTTATTAGTCATTAACACTTGTCAAAGAAAACCCCCACAAAAACAACTAACTATTCCATGATGAGTGTATAGCATCAGGTGATCAAGTATGCGATCCTATCTGTGTAAATTTCCCAACAGCACCAATAAAAGTAAAATACAAATAAGAGTTATGGCATTCAATCTCATATTGCAAGAAATCCAAGAATTTCTTGGGGCACTAGCATGAGAAAAAATGATGGAAAAGTCTATTGTTTGAAATAGAGTGGGGTGCTTAGAAACTCACTTTTTTGTTCAATAGGGGGGTGATGGGGGGATGATATCCTTGTCATCAAGACCTGAAGCACGGGTTGTTTCCCTAAACAACAACTCTAAACTATTTATTTTTTCACAAAGTTGAGCTTGTTGGGCCAGTACCACGTCCATCTTTGAGACAAGGTCGATTCAAAGAAAGTGTAGATCAACTAAACGGTCCTTCGATGACTTTTCCATCAGTGCATTGGCATACTTCTCATTGATTTTTCCTTCCATTTCTGTATGAACCAAAAAAGTCAGATGAATGATGAAGAAACGATAATAATCCAAAATAAAATAAAAAAATTAAACATCATGACATAATGGTAAGAAGATAAGAGTTTGGTAGATGAACAATTAAAGTTACCTTTTCAATTCTTTTCTGATTAAACAAGATTTAACTAAACGGAAAATATAAGTTTGTGAGTTCTCGATTATTCAAAGACTAGTTTTGTACTAATGTAAATGTCATTTAAATAGTTCTTTCTCCAAGAAAAATTCATTTATGAAGTGTTGCAATCATACGAGCCGGTGCAACTTTTTGAAATGGTGAAAACATTTGAAGCACCCAAAAATTCGTATATCGTAAGCGTGTATTTGTATTTTTTCATAAATACTAATTCACTGTAGAGAAATAAATTTTTTAATAAAATTAAATTAATTTTTACTTTTTTCACTCATATATTTTACACAGCACTTTAATAAAAACTTCAATACATATTCATATCTAAAAATAATAAATCCAATTTCAAGTCCAACCATGAATTTTTTTTTTCCTGGCCAAACAACCTTTTAAAGTTAGGTTTGGGTTTAAATGGAGGGGGGTACTGTTTCTATGCATGCAATGATATACATGAATGGACCAAAAAAATAACCTTTTTTCTATCGCCTGTCGAAACCATCATTACTTTTGCTTTGGATAGGCAACCGTGCCATTTCCCAATACTCCATTAAATCACGCAAGCTTAATAGGATAGCACATACTGCAACCATTCTTTCGAGTCACTATTCCAAATCCTTTAAAAATCTATCCAAAATCTTGCCAAATCTCTCATATAATAAGAACCTAAATTTTGATAGAATGGTAGTAAGTAACAAGTTTACAATTAAAAATAGTTTGGTGTTTAAGAAGTTCCTCGTAAATTTAAAATTAAATTACGCTTAGCTAAAAGTATAACAACCGTAATGATTAATATCTCCACCTCTTTGCGCAGTTATGCAATAATTTTACGAATTTAAATTTGGTGCATCACCTGTGTATATTTTTTTTACACAAATCAGGTAACTTTTCCCTGTTGTAGGTTATCCATTTCTCCGGTAGAAAAAAATGAATGACATACTACAACAGATAAAAATTACATGATCGTGCAAGTTATAAATACACCTCGGTTCACCTAACTTAAACTGTACATTTTAATTTCATTTCAACTTTGATCTACTTTTTACTTTTACCGTAGTAATATTTTAGACCTTTATTAGTTGGCACATTGATTACGAATATTAATTAATAAAATGGTCAGTTTGTGTTGAAGAAAAAGTAATCCATACAAGGGATAAAACATGAAAATAAACTTTTTCTTTTCGTGATTTGAGAAAAATGACTAGTAAAGTGGCAAATAAAATTAGCAAATTTTTGACAAATAAAATAGGATGGAGGGAATACATCTTTACGACAAATCGTGGAATTAACTCGTTTTTTATCTGCAACTATAGCTTATCAGGCGAATGCATAAGAAATTTAATTAAATTTCAACTATTTGTCGTTACTGTTCACCGTAAGCTTAGTGTTGAGACAATACGGTTTATCCTAAAAATATTGGAAAAAAATTTAAGTTTGACGTTTATACAAGTTGACTGTCAATATTGTCAGAAAAAAATAAAGGTCACTTTCCTGTGACTATTCTATTCTATAAATTGAGTGAGAGTATTAGGATATAGCACAACATACACATAACCTTATCAGCTTCGTACAATAAAACATAAGGTTAGAAAAGATGATGCGTGCATTCATTTTTTATATTTCCATTCTTCTTCTTAGTTTTTAATATTGTTATGAAATTGCAGGTGAAAATGAGTAACCCACCCAACATCCCACATGGATCTCAACCACCGCATGTCCTCCCTCAATACAGGTATGTTGCTATTAATCCACTTCAATCATTGTACACTCAGGTTCATGAAATGCGAGTGGAGGTGGCCGCATTAATGCGCTGCGTGGACAACTTTGGCGACAAGCAAGAGTCGATGTTCAGGCGTATTAAAGTTGTTGCTTGTAGAATCAAGAGAATGGTTCAACAAAAGTAGCTTGGTAGTTGTTCCTACCCACCCCCTGAACCCAAATAAAATTTATTGTTTTCTATTTAGTAGCTTTTCTAAGTTACTATTTCGTTATGAATCAATGGAAAAATGCACTATTTTCATACTATTTAGGAACCGTATTAGCAAGACATGCATGCAAAGAAAATGCTAACCAATAATTATCAAAGACGTTCAAATTAATTAACCAAAATGAAGCGTCATGTTCAATAATTATCAGTCTTTCAAGTTAATTCACCCAAATGAAGAGACACGTTCACTAATTGCCGGTGTCGTTTCAATTTATTTAACAAAACCAAATAGTCACATTCATAATTGTTAAAGACGTTTCAAATTTAATTCATCAAAATGAAAAATCATGTTGATTGGATGCAACTTTCAGAAGGTGACTTTTGGGGTTCACTAGTATGATTCTATATAAGACAAGCCCTACTCTTCAATCTTCCTTATCATTCAACAAAGTGTTCAAGAACTAAAATAATCTTTGCAAAAAAATGAACAATTATCGCGCCAACAATCGTGCTAATGGTTATGCAAACAACAATTCTCGCTCCTACAATTGGGTTAACGGTCATGCAAATGGCCAACCATATAATCATCGTCGACCCACTTCCATGACTTTGTTGTCGCTGGGATTTCATATTCAAACCTTGAAGCTGCAGATATTACAAGAGATGTGGAATTTCTGAGGGGAATTATAGATGCTCTCAGTCATGAAAATGATGAAATTTGACGAAAATTGTGTTACATCAGGCAGAGGTTATTTCAACACATGGGTGAAATCAACGGCGGGGGTAGAAATAACGGCCTGTGGTGATTTGTCATGTTTAGTTTAGTTATCTTAATTTTGTTTCATCTGTTTTTTTGTTAGTTTAAATTTTGTTATGTTCAATTAGTCAATTTCTCTTCTTATCAGCAAACTATGTAACTTATTCTATATTCTGATTACTTTTTTTTAATATATAATTTAGAGTTTAAGTAATATTCAACGACAGTGTAATCACTTATTTTGTATTCTATTTTTTCAATCCCATGTAAACAATCTTTATACATCATCAGAGTTATCACCACCTCTACTATAAATGGAAAATCTTAATCATATTTCCCAGATTTTATAGTGGGAGATATTTGGTTATCCCCAGTGTTGATTTTATTTTAACATTTTAAATCGCATTATCTTTAAATCATTAGCAGCACCTGCAAAGTAAACCTAAGCAATCATCATCATTATTCTATAATACAATACGTTATATGTTTCAATTTATACGATACATTTCACTTTTTGGGGTTTAAGCTCTTAATTTTGACCGTATATTTGAACGATATTGAATCTTTTATTTTTTTTAAAATAAAAGTTATATATTTGAAAATTATGAGAAATATTACGGTTTAAATTTTAATAATTAATATTTTCAATATTTAACCTACATAAAAGAAAATTATAGTAAAATGTTAACTAATGCTAATAGAGTTTTTTTAGTGAAGTGTGATTCTAATTCTTTATAGAAAACTAATACTAGTAGAGTTTTTTAAGACAAACATTAGTGCAATAATATTTTTTAAAAAAATTAAAATGATATAATAATAATTGGCTATTACTTTTTAAACTTACGGCTTGTGTAAACTAAAACTTACACTGACGGTGGATGTAAGTTAAACTTTATACTCCCTCCGTCTCAAAATATCCATCCCAAATTGAGATGGCACATTGATTAAGAAACATAATTAATAACATGGCTTGTTTACCATAGTACCCCTATTAAATGATGTTTATATTTTAATTTGAAGAAAAAATAATTACTGCAAAGGGTAAAACATGAAAAAAAAAATTGTCTCTTCTTGATTAATGAAAAAAGACAAGTAAAATAAGAAATTAAATTAGGAAATTTGGGACGGATAATTTGGGACGGAGGGAGTAATTTTCATGACTTTACACAATAAGTAACGAATAAATAACAATAATTATCAGACTTTCAAATTACTTAACCCTAATGAAAGTCATGTTCAATAATTTCCACAAACGGTTCAAATTTTTAAAAATGAACAGTCACGTTGACTATTTGTCAGAGACATTTCAGATTATATTTCTAAAAAACGAAGAGTCACGTTCAATGGATGCAACTTTCAGATGGTGTCCTTTGGGTTTCATAGGTTTGATGCTACATAACACAACCCTAACACTTCAATCTTATTCATCATTCAATAAAACTTTTCACCAACTTAAATAGTCTTTGAAAACAATGGATAATTTTGGCATCAACAATTATGGTAACGGTCACCCAATGGGTCATGCAAATGGCCAACCACATAACCATCGTCCAGTCCAGGTCCGTAACTTTGCAGCCAATCTTATAAGAGACTTTGAACTTCTGAGGGAAATTGTGGATGCTCTCAGAGTAGAAAATGATGAACTTCGACAGAAACTGCGTAATATAAGGCAAAATTTATTTTAGCACATGGGTGAAATCGATGGTGGGGATACTTACGATGGCATGTGGTGAATTTCCATGTTTCTTTTAGTTATCTTATTTTTGCTTCATCTATTTTTTTTTGTTTGATTAAATTTTGTTAGGGTCATGGCATAAGTATTTTATAAGATTGATTATTGCTAGTAGAAAATGCTCCCATTGTTATGCTACTTTGTTCTTATCAACATACTTTTGATTAAAATAATTTGGTTAGCGCAAATCACAGTGAACATATCAGAACAAAAATAATCCAATTACTATTGGACAATGATTCAATAAAGCAAAATTACATCTGTAACAGTCGAAGCTGATCAAAATTACCTTACCACTTACCAACCATTATTTATTGAGAAGGAGGTGATGATGGAGGAGTAAGGTATTCATCAGCATCGCAGCCCATGTGACTGAGTAAACCCCTTAGCATTCTATCCAAAGTTTGAATTTGGTCAGACAATATCGATAATTTTTTATCAAACTCTTCACGATCTGGCAGACTTTCAATTCTTTACTTTAAACATTCAACTCGAAAACATTTCTTTTCAATCTTTATTTTAAGTCTGCGCAAATAAAAATTATACAGAAAATGTCGTTATTTTAATATAAAGAAGGACAAGAAAAGAAGACGAAAAATAGAATTATGCCTACTCGTACCTTTTTCAAGTTAACACTACTAGAATACGACTTATAACTCTCCACTATGATACAGCACAAGAACCGATGCCTTTATTTAGTAGTAACTTGTTAAGCTTTTTCAGTTCATCAATAAAAATTTTAAAAGTTTGTGGTTTTCCCACCAAGTTTTAATTTCCAAAATTTCACTATAATCATAAAAACTTTGGAGAGTTTCCTGCTCTTGAAAAAAATTCTCAATTCATCATCAAAAAATTAAACAGTTTGTCGCGACTTTCCCGCCATTAAAGAATCAGTCACACTTTGACATCCTCTTACATTTATTGATTTTGTGTAAATTGATTATTTGGAATGCTTGATATTATAGAGTACCTTTAAATTTATTAATATTGAATAGTAATAGAATTATTTTTAGAGCGCTAACCGATTTACCTATAATAGATTAACTGAGCAAACCCCTTACATAGTTTAGAAGAAAATACATTTTTTTCAGTTCTAGTACATACCCGTTACAAATTTCCAAAAAAACAATGCAAACACCATAACATACAACAAATTTTTAAGGGTATTCTCTTTTTCTTCGAAGAAAATCAACTTTTGTTTTAGTTGATCCCTCTCTTATTCTGTTTCTTTTAGCAATCCTTTTAAGTGATCCCTTCGCCCTTCGGCTTCAAACAACAGTGAAGTCAGAAGCTCCCTATTTTTTTTGGATTCACGGAGTTTTTGAAGGATTTCAAACTTGGCAAGTCTTTTCAAATTGCACATGATAGGGGTGCTCGAGAGTGCATCCTCTTTAATCCATTCGACAAAAGAGCAACCGTCGTTATACTATAAAAATTTATAAGAATTAGATTGCATTTTAACCAAAACAAAATAATTACAAAATGGTAAATAAAACCACCAACCTGGCCAACCGCACAGTTAAAGAACAGTCGACCTGTATTTGAATCGGTGTGTCACTTCCTCAAGACAGTTGGGCAAAAAGGGCAGCTCGGTGCACTAAAGCTACGCTATGCGCGGTGTCCGGGGAAGGGCCCCCACCACAAGGGTGTATTGTACGCAGCCTTACCTTGCATTTCTGCCAGAGGCTGTTTCCAAGGCTTGAAACCGTTACCTCAAGACAGTTGGATTACTGTAATAACATAAAAAATATGGCTTGCTGGTTGCATTGGATGTTGGAGAGACCTGAGACATTGTAAATGACTACAAACTAAATAAGAAAAGACGGAGTTAAAACCCACTAAAAAAAAGACGTGATTTAGTTGCATTGATTTTTTCTGCAATAAAAATCAACTTCAAAATTTTGGAACAGTCGATAGGCAAAGTTGACAGCCTACTTTCACTGATGAAGCCCCTCAGTACGCACTCAACAACACTCCACCCCATGTCATGAGTGATCAAAAAAGTAATACTAGTAAAGTAGATGTGCAGGATTTCATAGCTCCTTTTTTTATGCAAGATCATTAATTTGATGTGAATATTGAGTGAAGCATATCATATCTCGTACCATTGTTAGATCACAGGTCTTAAACCAACCAATACTCCGTCAAGTCTAAAATTATGCATTTTTTCATTTTTTATTTTTTAGAACGTTCAATCTAATTAATAATTATAAAGTTCAGCTATACCTTTCATATATATTTTGTAGGTTGAGTTTTAACAGACTTAAATTTTCAAGTTGGTTTTATTTCATTTAACATTGCAGTAGGTTTTAAAAAGATGAAAAATTTGCCACCAAAAAAAGGTCAATCACTGACTGATTGGCCACTATTCGATTTGATTGTTCTCAGTAAATGCATGCAATAGTGTAAACGATTTGATCCCTTTTTAGCCTAGCCTTTCCTAGCCTACCTTGGTTTGGATAGAGTTACAGTTCATCGAGTAGGAAGCCACATCTCCTTAGTCAACTATGCCCGGCACAAACATAGATTGGATATTAATGACGGTCATTACAAAAAGTGTCAATATTATGGATTCTAGTTCAATTACCTTACCATTTCTTTTTCCTTACAAAATGATTTTCAATCCTATTGCAACTAGAATTTTGTCACGCGTTAATTTAATAAGGTTATTTCATATAATGTAGACAAATTGAGAATGGACACAACTCATTATAACGTACATTCATTCAACAATCCACAGTCAACACTTAGTTTAATGAAGTTATTGCATATAATATTGACAAATTGAGAATCGACGCACTTCATAATTACGTACATTCATTAAACAATCCATTGTCACGAGTTAATTTAATAAGGTTACTTCATATAATGTTGAAAATTTGAGATTCAATGCGGTTCATTATTACGTACATTCATTCGACAATCCATTGTCATGAGTTAATTTAATATGGATACTTCATATAATGTTGACAAATTGAGATTCGATGCGGTTTATTATTACTTACATTCATTCAGCAATCCATTGCCACGAGTTAATTTAATAAAGTTATTTCATATAATGTTGACCAATTCAGAATCGACGAAATTCAATATTACATACATTAATTCAACAATCCATTGTCACGAGTTAATTTCATGAAGTTTATGCATATAATGTTGACAAATTGAGAATCGATGCAATTCATTATTACGTACTTTCATTCGATAATCCTTTGTCATGGATTAATTTAATAAAGTAATTGTA
Organism: Capsicum pubescens; assembly: GCA_030864215.1. Taxonomy (NCBI): domain Eukaryota; kingdom Viridiplantae; phylum Streptophyta; class Magnoliopsida; order Solanales; family Solanaceae; genus Capsicum; species Capsicum pubescens. The sequence continues at coordinate 281,094,105 of CM061540.1, read as the reverse complement.
TTTAATGTTGACAAATTGATAATCGACGTAATTCATTATTATGTACATTCATTTGACAATCCCTTGTCACGAGTTAATTTACTAAGGTAATTGCATTTAACAGTGACAAATTGAGATTCTGTGCAATTCATTATTACGTACATTCATTCACCAATCCATTTTCATGAGTTAATTTAATAAAGTTATTTCACATAATATTGACAAAGTGAGAATCGACGCAATTCATTATTACGTACATTCATTCAACAATCCTTTGTAACGGGTGAATTCAACAACGTTTGATATGATGTTGACAAATTCAGAGTCGACGCAATTCATGACATACATTCATTCAACAATCCCTTATCATGATTTATTTTAGCAGTACTCATTCTAAAGTTTAACAATTCAGAATCAACAAATTCCATAACATACATTCATTCTAAAATTTCATGTCACGTAATTGGTCAAACGAACGAGCTCGGTGATGGTTAGATTATTATACCGCATGCATTATGTTGAAAGCTTTGGTAGCAAATACGGTCAAACAGATGTGCATACTCCTTAGGTCGCGTGTTCAATACTCCCCAAGGCATGTTGTTTTTATTGTTTTTTTGTATGAGCAATGATGCTGACCCTATTACCAAAAAAAAATGTCGACCCTTGCAACTACAAGTTCCTAGGTCACCTCTGGAATACAAACCATCAGAATCTAGGTCATCTAAACCATTCCCTTCCCCTTCCCCATTTTATAAACAACAATCTCCTCCATAATACACAACAAACGACCAAAACACTATTCTCCTCCCACCACCACCTAAAGAAAATGACAACTTTCATTCAAGTACGCGGCAACCCTACTGAATACCGGCCATAATTTAGTATTAGATTGACCGAATCATACATGAATCTTAATGGACTGGTAATTTTTAATTTTTTCTTCAATGAGAATTCAATGTTTCATTGTTATTTTAATTTAATTTTTGTTCTCTTTCAAATTTGAGTAATTCATCCATATTTTCTCCCTTTATAGTAGATACCACAAGAGGTTAGTCAATACTTCTCCAGCGATCCGATACCATTAACCATTCTTCATTGCGGTACTAAAAAGGCGTATAAGGCTAAGGTCGCCTGCTACGGGTATCAGAACAGGTGGAGGATATATGACGGATGGAGATTTTTCATTCGTGATGCGGGTTTTTGGATAGGAGACGTTTTGAACATCGCGATCTCCTACAGTGTTTTCAAACATGTTTTTTAGTTGTTCAACACATAATCAATATGTGAAGTAGTTTTCAGGATGTACAACTTTTAAATATGTGAAGATAACCATAGTTTTGGTGCTTGGATTATGCATTGGTTTGAATGTGTTTTTTTATTGAATTCATATATCGACTCTTTAGTTTATTTTGAAATAATTTAATTTGACTGATGAGCCAAGTGAAAATTGATCAATTATTTAGTTGAAGAGCAGAGATTAAATCAAAAGTCAAATCATTACGAACTAAAAATTGATAACCAATATAAATAAGATGCGATTTTTATTCATGTTAGTTACTTAGTTATTTCTTATCAGTTCAATAAAAAATTAAATCGTCAGGGACTAATAATCGTGTAACGCCTCAAAATCTTATCCCGAGACGTCACACGGTGCTTAAGGCTACAAGTAGACCTAAGCTAACCCTTTGAGCCTGTTACTACTTCTAATACTTACTTTAGGATAAATAAGCTAAACAATGATGCCTTACTATGTCAACTATAATCCAAAATAACTGGAAACAATGTCTGAATAGAAAAAATACTGATCGTCTAGAACATAACTTCAACTGACAATCTAGTCTGACAAAGCCTCACTACTCAAACTGGAGAGCCATTGGGACAGACCCCCAACTGACTCGCAATGATCTGAAAGTAAAACTCAAAACACTATGAAAGCGGAAAAGCTACAAATATAGGTCCTCGAACCATGAGGACTCACCAAGGACAAGGATGTAGATGAGATGCTCGGAGATCACATTCATTGCTGGGACTGAGCACCTGTACCTATATTATGAGACAATGTAGCACACTGACGAATATGTGGATCAACACTTTGGGAATGTATTGAGTATATGGGGGTGTATGCATTTAAATAAAGCAATATCAATACTCTTTAATAAAATCATGCGTGCAAATAGGAATGACTCACATGGCTTGAATAAGTCTAGACTATAAAACTCATAAATCATGAATAGTGAAACATGTAACACAAATCTCGTGAGTAATTACACTTAACTTAACAATCTATACTCTCCTCTTATTCTCAATACTGGAAAGCTAAAAGAAGCTTTAAACAATACTTTCAAACTCAGGCTTTTATCTTGTGGAAAGTAAGACTTCTTTAAAACTTAAGGACGTAGAACTTTTAGAAACTTTTAACACTTGGGAACTCTAGAACTCTTTTAGACTCGGGACACTTGAAACTCGGGAGTTTCTTCTAACCAACATAAACCATGTGATCTACATAGAGTCCAACGTCTCTCCCACGTTGGGGAGAGTTACTCTATCTTTGCCATCAGAATAGAACCTCATCTTTACTGATCACTATCTTGGCCTTGGGCCCATAAATATCGAACCTACGGTGGCACGTAGTTCTGGGGAATAACACCTTGGAATCATACCCAACTTGGTGCTAAATACTACTCCCATACTCAGCTCAGAACTCTTAGAAACTCCCCCTTAAAATAACTCAAGGGTCTATAAAGAAGACCAAAATATATTTCTATTTGCTTTAAATCATACTCAATGTGGATTTCAACTCTATTATGACTAAAAGGCCTAATCTTTCTCAATAATCTCAAAGTACTCAATTCATGGGTGATTATAGCACAAAAGTTCATAAAATTTCAAATCTCAAGCAGGGATTAATGACCCATAATTCAATCTCAGTTATGACACATCAAGATGCATCCTAGGTGTCATAAAGATTCATAAATCATATAGAAATCTGGAATTTTCAGCATTTTGCCTTAAAAATCTCAACATACTCATCTATTTCAATTTCTAAAACATTGGAACTAGTAAAATCTCATGGAATAAAAGCATAAGGTATAAACCCATACTTCAATTTCATAAAAAATATATAAAATAATATATTCTCATAATTAGAACAACTTTTGGGTACAAGGACGAAAGAAGTGTCCTTGTTCAAACCCCACATACCTTAGATTGTGAAATTGGATGAACAAGCTTGCTTGAGACTCTTTTTGGAACTCTTGAGAGCGAGTTCTTAAAGCCTTTGACTTGGGAGCCTTGAATATTAACTCAAATTGTAAAATCTATGGTGAGTTCTTAAATTTCTTGGAGGAAGATTTGGATTTTCTCTAGAGGATTAATCTTGAGAGAAAACCCTAGTTTTTTATGTCTATGAAGAATATGAAGCTATGTTCTTCATTTTGGCTATATGTGAGTGCAAAAAGTGTGGAAAATACTAAAAAGCCCTTTTAAAAATGACTTAAAATCACTGAACAAAATAGGCGACGGTGGGTGCGACGGTCCGTCGAGGGCCCGATGGTCCGTTGGCCCTGACCGTCGCACCTGGGCCAGAATTGGACTTTCTGCCTTGCCTTCGATTGTTGGGTCGATGGTCCATCACTAGATCGATGGTCCGTCGGCCTTACCATCACATCTAACTAGAATGAGGTCTCACTGCCTCCTCTGCGACAGTTTGGGCGACGGGCCGTCGGCCCTCTTCGTCGGACCTGGGCGATTTTACTACTTTTTATAAAATGGCCATATATTTCTCTTCCGATGTCGTATTTTGATGAAATAGGTATCGTTGGAAGGATAATTCAATTTCCCACATGATAAAAATTCATTTTTAGGAAAATTCAACAACATTTAAACACTTGATCTCTTTGGAAGTCACTTCTTAATCTTTTAGGGCCGGAATTACACTTCACTTGACACGCTCTAAAGGCTCAAACTATGAGGAATCTTTGTTGGGTCTTACAACATCTCCCCCTTGGAAACATTCATCCTCGAATGTCGCTAGTTAGGATAAAAACACAGAGAAAACTGAGTACACATAGCTGAAGCAATTTACTAAGCGGGTTCCATATCCTTATAAACTCTTGAATACTTCAAAAATTGCAAGAACTCATGTAAGAATAGATACATAGATGAACTTTAGATTATAAGGACTGAATTAAGGAAGAACAATACCTTTGGCTTGATTTGAACTCGTGGAGAAGAAGTGCGGGAACTTGGCTTGCATGTCTGCTTCTGCCTCCCAAGTAGCGCCCTCAACTGACTGGTTCCGCCACAAAACTTTGACCAAGGGAACCTCTTTGTTCCTTAGTCGACGAATCTAGAAATCCAAGATCTCAATGGGAATCTCATCAAACAAAAGACTGTTCTAAATATCATCGCTCTCTGAAGGATCCACTACAACGGAGTCACCAATATGTGTAACGCCCCAAAAATGGGTCCTGATGCATCACACAATGCTTAAGGCTACAACTAGCCCCAGGCTAACCCTTTGAGCCTGCTACTTCACATAATGACTTACTTAGAGATGAAATAGACAAATCACGAGCACTATTATATCAAATCATAAGAAATACTGTGAAAATACTTCGTCTGAACAACCATAATACTGGAAATCTCGACATACTAACAATTTGACAACTAGTCTAACAAAGCATCTACTACTCAAGAGCTAGAGAGCCATTGGGACAGGTCCCCAACTGACTCATACTCAAATGAACAACTACTAGATAAATTAAATATATGAATATAACCGTTCCACGAACCATGAGGACTCACCACTGTGGAGATGTAGATAAAGGCAGTCGGGGATCACTGATGAGGCTGGGACGGAGCACCTGAACCTATATTATGAGACAACGTAGAACACAGACGTATATTTGGATCAGTACTTTGGGAATGTACTGAGCATGTGGGGGTGTATGCAAATAAATAATCAGTATCACAAGTCTTCATAGAAAACATGGAAGCTATAATAGATGACTCACATAGCTTGAACAAAATTCTCATAAGTTGTGGTTAGGAAATAGATAATAGAAATCAAGGGAGTCATTTCACTTTATTCTGGATCTATATTCTTTCTTTGTTCTCAACTTATAAATTAGATGAAATCTTAAAATATCAACTTTCAGGACATAAGCTATAATCTCATGAAAGCAAGAAACTTCTTGGGAACCTAATAATCATGACACTTGAAAACTTTAGGAATCATAGGGTCATAGCCTTCAAAATTAATATACCTTCAAACTTACACTTTTAGCTTAAGCATAGTAAAACTTCTTTAAAACTCAAGAACTTGATACTTTAGGAGCTTTAAGACTTGAGACTCTAGAAAAATTAAGAGACTTTGGGACACTTGGGACTCGGAATTATATAACTTTGGGAGTTTCTTCTAACCGACATAAAACATGTGAGCTGACATGGAGTCCAACATCTTGACCACGTTGGAAAGAGCTGTTATATCCTTGCCAACGGAGTAGAATATTTAACTTTTAGTGATCACTAGCTTAACCCACTTGTGGTAAACCAGAAACCTACGGGGTACTTTGTTCTGGGGCATGAGACCTCGGAATCAAACCCAACTCGGTGCTAAATACTACTCTCTTACTTAGCTCAGAACTTTAAGAAAATCCACCTTAAATAATTCAACAATATGTAATGGGAGCCAATATGCTTCCTTTTTATCTCAAATCAAATAAATAATGTGGATTTCTTTCTTAGCTTAGGAACAAAACTCAATTCTTTTCTTGAAATCTTGATAGACTTTTCATCAAAGTTTTAAAATATCAACAACATGGAAATATAAGTACACTTCTTGGAGTATCAATAATTCATCCTCGAAGACTCACAATTCCATAATAAAGTTCAACTCATGACAACAACTCTTGGAAATTCTTAGAAACATGATATCAATTTAGGAATGTGCAATTTATATCATGAACTCTCAATTTAGATTATAATTGAACAAAATAATCATGCAATTCAAGACTTGAACAATTCCATAATCTCATAAACTTGAAATATAGCAAAATAATATGAATTCATCTTGGAAATACAAAATTCTTTAAGAAAATCTAAAACTTTTCGCACAAGAACGAAAGAGTGTTCTTATTCAAACCCCACATACCTTGAAATTAAAACTTTGAGTGAGTTCTTGACTTTGGGTTGCTATTCTTGAAATTAATGGGTGCTTCTTGTAGCCCTCGGAATGTGAATTCCAATTCTCAAAAAAATATTGAAAACTAACGGTTAACTTTTGAGTTCTCTTGAAGTTTGTGTAGAAACCCTAAGCTATGTCCTTGGTGGTTTTTGATGAAAGTATGAATAATATGGTATTTTTGGGATGTAATCTCATGTTAAGGATGATAAAGGAGTGGGAAAATACCAAATTTACCCTTAATCGGGCGGAGAAAAGAAGCTGAAAACTGGGCACAAAGGCTATGGCCTGGGCGGGGCCTTGCCCAGAGACTTTGCTAAGGTGGGCGGCGCCCCTTAATAGCCTTTAGCTACTGGGTTGGCACCCCAAAGGTGCCCTAAATGGATTTCAAAAATTCTGAAACTCACCTGAGATACCTTACAATCTTTCCCCAACGTAACGCAATAAAAAAATCAAGAAACGGAGGTCGGGAAAGTCGCAAAATAATTCATCGAAGTTTGAGGGCTCAAAAATGAACTAAGTGTTGGAACACTTAGCTGAAATTCTAAGTGTTAAGCTCCTTGTAACTTGCTTCGAAGGCTTTGACAACGAGAAAACTTTATGGGGTCTTACAATATGCTTCTTAAGCATGGAGACATGAAAAATAGGATGGATAGCTGACAATTCAGCGGGCAACTCAATCTCATAGGCTACTTTCCCAACACGACTCAAAACTCTGTAAGGGCTAACATAACGGGGACTAAACTTCCATTTTCTGCGAAACCTCTTCACCCTTTTCATGGGTGAAATCTTCAAGTACATAAAATCACCCACCTCAAACTCAAGATCCTCTTTCCTCACATCAGCGTATGACTTTTGATGACTCTGAGCTGTCTTCAACCTTTCCCTAATCAACTTAACTTTCTCCATAGCCTCAAACATTGTATCATGCCCAATCACAGCAGCCTCACCCACTTCAAACCAACTTATGGGTGATCTTCATCTTCTACCATACAAAGCCTCAAATGGTGCCATCTTGATGCTAGCATGATAACTGTTGTTCTAAGAAAACTCTATCAATAGAAAATATTCATCCCAACTACCTTCGAAGTCAAGATCTCATGCTCTCAACATAGCCTCCAAAGTATGGATGGTCCTCTCATCTTGACCATCTGTCTGCGGATGAAAAGCAGAACTCAGGTGAACTTGGGTACCAAAACCCTTCTGAAAAGCTCTCCAAAACTGCGAAGTGAACTGAGTACCTTTATGCGAAATGATAGACATGGGGACTCCATGCAACCTAACTAACTCCCAGATATACCATCAAGCATAATCCTCAGCTATATAAGATGTATGCACCGGCAAGAAGTGCACTGACTTAGTCAACCTGTCTACAACAACCCAAATAGAATCAAGATGACTATGCAAAAGGAGAAGACCAGTCACGAAATCCATATTCACTTTTTCCCACTTCCAAGTGGGTATACCAAACTCTTGTAACTTACCGCTAGGTCTTTGGTGCTCTACCTTAACCTATTGGCACGTTGCACACTTTGCCACAAACCCTGCTATATCCTTCAAAATGCCACTCCACCAACAGATTTCCCACAAGTCGCGGTACATCTTTGTAGAATAGAAATGAATGGAATACTGCGCACTATGCACCTCAGCCATGATTTTCTGCCTCAAGTCACCAACACAAGGAACACATAATCTATTTTGACATCTCAACACACCATCTCCCCCTTGGGAGAAAACCTCTATCTTTTGGTCTTTAACTGACTCTTTCAGTCTGACCAAACTAGCATCTAAGTCTTGCTTCTCTTTCACTTCCAAAACTAAAGAGGATTGAAAACTACTCTGCACCAAAATATTCCCTTTAGTGGAATCAAGCAGCCTAACACCCAATCTAGCCAGACGATGTACATCACGAGCTAACTCTTTCTTATCTTTCTCTACATAAGCCACACTACCCATAGACAACCTACTAAGGGCATATGCCACTACATTGGCCTTGCCTGGATGATATAGCATACTCATATCATAATTTTTTAGCAACTCTAACCACCTTCTCTGTCTAAGATTTAACTTCCTCGGAGTAAACACATACTGCAGGCTCTTATAATTAGTAAACATATCAACATGAACACCATACAGATAGTGTCTCCATATTTTCAAAGCAAAGACCACAACAGCTAACTCAAGATCATGGGTTGGGTAATTCTTTTCATGTGGCTTAAACTGTCTAGAGGCATAGGCTATAAACTTACTTCTCTGCTTCAACACACAACCCAAACCAACTCTAGAGGCATCACAATACACCATAAAACCATTCATACCATCAGGCAAAGTTAACATAGAGGCTGAGGTGAGTCGAGTCTTCAACTCCTGAAAACACTTTTCACAGGAATCTGACCAAAGGAACTTAACTTTCTTTTGGGTCAAACGGGTCATGGGGGATGCAATAGAAGAGAAACCTTCAATAAAATAGTGATAATAGCCAGCTAGACCCAAGAAACTCCTAATGTCAGACAGAGAGATAGGTCTAGGCTAATTTTTTACAGCTTCTGTCTTTTGGGGATCGACCCTAATGCCTTTGGTTGAAATAATATGACCCAAAAAGGCTACTGATCTTAGCTAAAATTCACACTTATTGAATTTGGCGAATAGCTGATGATCTCTAAGAGTTTGAAAGACAATTCTAAGATGGTCTACATGGTCATCCTCACTATGGGAGTACACAAGAATATCATCTATGAATACTATGACAAACATATTAAGATACTATTTGAACACTCAATTCATAAGGTCCATGAAAGCCACTGGAGCATTGGTTAGCTCGAAAGACATGACTAGAAACTCAAAGTGACCATAATGGGTTCGGAAGGCTATCTTTGGGATATCACACTCCCTTACTTTAAGCTGGTGATAGCCGGATCTAAGGACTATCTTGGAGAAATAACTTGCACCTTACAACTGATCAAACAGGTCATCAATTCTAGGAAGAGGGTACTTGTTCTTAACTGTGACCTTATTCAGCTGATGATAGTCAATGCACATATGCAAAGAACCATTTTTCTTTCGCACAAACAGGATGGGTGCGCCCCAAGGAGAAATACTGGGCCTTATAAAACCCTTATCTAAAAGATCTTTGAGTTGCTCTTTCAACTCCTTAAGCTCTGCAGGTGCCATGCGGTAGGGAGGAATAAAAATAGGATGAGTATTGGGAAGAAGGTCAATCCCAAATTCTATCTCTCTATCGGGAGGTACCCCTGGGAGATATTTCGAAAAAATATCAGGAAACTCATTAACAATGTTGACTGACTGAATAGTTGAAGCCTCGAAATTAGTGTCTTTTAGTCTAACTAGGTGATAGATGTAACCTTTGGATATTAGCTTTTTGTCTTTGAGAAAGGAGATAAAATGACTCTTGGGAGATACTGTAATCTCGGACCACTCAAAAACTGGTTCATCCGGAAACTGAAACTTAACCACACGGGTACGATAGTCTATAGATACATAAAAAAGAGTGAAGCCAATCCATACCCAGAATAAGGTCATAATCCACCATGTCCAACTCTATAAAATCAGCAAGCATGACTCAATGAAGAACAGTGACAAGATAATTTCTATACACTTGCTTAGCAACAACTGACTCCCCTACTCGAGTAGAAACTAGGAAAGGCTCAAGAATCTTTCAATACTCATTTCAAAATTCACAGCAACAAGTAGGATCACATAAGAAAAACTCAACCCAGGGTCCAACAACACATAAATATTAAAGTGGAATACACGGAGCATACCATTGACAACATCAAGAAAGTCCTCCTGCTCCTGATGGGATAGTAGAGCATAAAATCTATTCTGGCGCTGACCGCCAGCAGTGCTAGATGAAGTTCCCTGAGCAGGGGCGGGATGGGCTACAGGAGTTGGTGCACTAGTAGCCTGTGTCTGAGGTCGGGTATCTCTGTTTCCTTGACTAGCATGCGAACACTCTCTAAGTCTGTGTCCCAGCTTGCCACAACCAAAACAACCCCTCTAGTCTTTTAAGAACTCACCTATATGGTCCCTACCACACTTGGTACATGGAGGATAGCGAGGTCTGTTACTTACACTATCTGGGACCGGGACATAGAAGACCTGTTCCCTTGCTTCTACCTTCTTATAGGCATGGGAGCACTAGCTGATGAAGGTGCTGGCATAGACAAATGGCTCTAGAACTCTGGGCGGTTACCTCCATGGAACCTAGCCTGACTATACTCATGCTGCTCGGATCTAGCCCTCTTGTTACCCCTCACTATATCTCTCTCGTTCTTATATTATTTGTCTTCATCTATTGTGTATGTCTCATCAATCTAGACAGGTCCATAGCCCTATTTAGTATCGCAATCCTGCATTTTTTTAACACCAACCCAGACACCACAGTCACAAACTTACTCATACTAGCTCGGGTGTTAGCAATCAGATCAGGAGCATACTTGGCCAACTGATTAAACTTAAGACAGTATTCCTTAACAGTCATGGAACCCTGTCTCAAGTTCATAAACTCCTCAATCTTCGCCTCCCTCATCTCAAGCGGGAATAACTCATCCAAGAATTCTTCTTGGAACACCTGCCAAGTCATAGGGGCAGCATCCTCACCTCTACCCTTCCTCCACACTACAACCCAGTCATAAGAAATATCTTTCAACCTGTAAGACGCCAGCTCAACACTTTCTTCCTCAGAAATATGCATCACTTGTGTGATCTTCCCCACCTCCTTAAGGTATAACAGTGGGCCCTCACCTGCCTTAGACCGATAAAATTCTGGCTGATTCATCCGCATAAAATCACGAATCCTTGCAGCAACTAAATCACCTCCTTGCTAATTCAAAACTGTGGCCTGGTTGTTAGCCTGAACATTGGCGGTGACTGCTTGGGCTAACGCCTGAAAGGCAGCCCAAAACTCAACATGAGACACAGTCTTATTCAAGGGATCAACAAGCTGAGGTTGCTCATTATTGTTTCTATGGGCATTCACTCTTCGGGGAGGAATTTTCTGAAATAAGAGAGCACAAATTATAAGATAAGAGGGATAACTGTAAGTTAAATAGAATCAAAAAGAAAAAAAAAACTTTTTCCTAAGAAGTCTTGTAGACTCTTGCTCATAGATGTGGCGCACTACACACCGATGATCAAGACTCTACTTAATGCGGCTTGTCAGACTTCCTAGGACTTCTTAAACCTTAGGCTCTGATACCAAGTTTGTAACGCCCCAAAATCTCATCCCGAGACGTCACACGGTTCTTAAGGCTACAAGTAGCCCTAAGCTAACCCTTTGAGCCTGTTACTACTTCTAACACTTGCTTTAGGATAAATAAGCTAAATAATTATGCCTTACTGTGTCAACTATAATCCAAAATAATTGGAAACAATGTCTGGATAGAAAAAATATTGATAGTCTAGAACACAACTTCAACTGACAATCTAGTCTGACAAAGCCTCTACTACTCAAACTAGAGAGCCATTGGAAAAGACCCCCAACTGACTCGCAATGATCTGAAAGTAAAACTCAAAATACTATGAAAGCGGAAAAGCTGCAAATACAGGTCCTCGAACCATGAGGACTCACCAAGGACAAGGATGTAGATGAGATGCTCAGAGATCACTGTCACTACTGAGACTGAGCACTTGTACCTACCTTATGAGACAATGTAGCACACAGACGTATATGTGGATCAGCACTTTGGGAATGTACTAAGTATATAGGGGTGTATGCATTTACAAAAAGCAATATCAATAATCTTTAATAAAATCAAGCGTGCAAATAGGAATGGCTCACATGGCTTGAATAAGTCTAGAATATAAAACTCATAAATCATGAATAGTAAAACATGTAACACAAATCTCGTGAGTCATTATACTTAACTTTAAAATCTATACTCTCCTCTTATTCTCAGTACTGGAAAGCTAAAAGAAGCTTTAAACAATACTTTCAAACTCGGGCTTTTATCTTGTGAAAAGTAAGACTTCTTTAAAACTTAAGGACGTAGAACTTTTAGAAACTTTTAACACTTGGAAACTCTGGAACTCTTTTAGACTCGGGACACTTGGAACTCAGGAGTTTCTTCTAACTGACATAAACCATATGAGCTACATGGAGTTCAATGTCTCGCCCACATTGGGGAAAGGTTTTTTATCCTTGACATCGGAGTAGAACCTCATCTTTAGTGATCACTATCTCGGCCTTGGGCCCATAAATATTGAATCTACAGTGGCACGTAGTTCTGGGGAATGAAACCTTGGAATCATACCCAACTCGGTGCTAAATACTACTCCCATACTCAGCTCAGAACTTTTAGGAAATCCCCCTCAGAATAACTCAAGGGCCTATAATGAAGACCAAAATATATTTCTATTTGCTTTAAATCATACTCGATGTGGATTTCAACTCTATTATGACCAAAAGGCCAAATCTTTCTCAATAATCTCAAAGTACTTAATTCATGGGTGCTTATAGCACAAAAGTTCATACAATTTTAAATCTCAAGCATGGCTTAAAGACCCATAATTCAATCTCAAGTTATGACTCATCAAAATGCATCCTAGGTGTCATAAAGATTCATAAATCATATAGAAATCTGGAATTTTCAGCATTTTGCCTTAAAAATCTCAACATACTCATGTATTTCAATTTCTAAAACATTGGAACTATTAAAATCTCAAGGAATAACAGCATAGGGTATAAACCCATACTTCAATTTCATAAGAAAACATAGAAAAGCATATATTCTCATAATTAGAACATCTTTTGGGCACAAGGATGAAAGAAGTATTCTTGTTCAAACTCCACATACCTTAGATTGTGAAATTGGATGAACAAGCTGGCTTGAGACTCTTTTTGGAACTCTTGAGAGAGGTTTTTTAAAGTCTTTGACTTGGGAACCTTGAATCTTAACTCAATTTGTAAAATCTATGGTGAGTTCTTAAATTTCTTGGAGGAAGATTTGGATTTGTTCTAGAGGGTTAATCTTGAGAGAAAACCCTAGTTTTTGATGTCTATAAAGAATGTAAAGTTATGTGCTTCGTTTTGGCTATATCTGAGTGTAAAAGGGTGGAAAAAAGACTAAAAATCCCTTTTAAAAATGACTTAAAATCACTGAACGAAATTGGCGACGGTAGGTGCGATGGTTCGTCGAGGGCCAAACGGTCCGTCGACCCTGACCGTCACAACTGGGCCAGAATTGGACTTTATGCCTTTCCTGCGACGGCTGGGTCGATGGTCCATCGCTAGATCGACGGTCCGTCGGCCTTAACGTCGCACCTAAACAGAATAAGGCTCACTGTCTCCTCTGCGACGGTTTGCACGATGGTCCGTCGGCCCTCTCCGTCGCACCTGGGCGATTTTACTGCTTTATGTAAATTTGCCATGTCTTTTTGTTTCGATGTTGGATTTTGACGAAATGGGTATCCTTGGAAAGATAATTCAATTTTCCACATGATAAAAAATTATTTTTAGTAAAATTCAACAAGGTTTAAATGCTTGATCATTTTGGAATTCACTCCTTAATCTTTTAGGGCCGAAATTACACTTCACTTGACACGCTCTAAAGGCTCAGACTACGAGAAAACTTTGTGTGGTCTTACAAATCGATAACCAATATAACTACAAAAATTAGAAGTTATCATCTTCTTATAGAGGAGACAACGATAACCAAGAAATATTAGATGTATATTCATGACGTACATTCATTCCACAATCCCTCGTCAAGAGTTAATTTAGTAATTGCATTTGATATAAGTATGACAAATTGAGAATTATCGTGCTTCATGGCGTACATTCATTCTACAATTGTGTGTCATGAGTGAATTTGACAACGCTTGATATAACATTGAAAAATTAATAGTCAACGCAACTCATCACGTACATTTATTCAACAATCACGTGTAGCGAGAGAATATAGTGAATTTTCATATAATGTTGACAAATTGAGAGTCGACACAATTCACGACGTACAGTCATTCCACAACCCCTCATCAAGAGTTAATTTAGTAATTGTATTTGATATAAGTACGACAAATTGAGAATTATCGTGCTTCATGACGTACATTCATCCGACAATCGCATGTCGCGAGTGAATTCGACAACGCTTGATATAACATTGAAAAATTGATAGTCAAAGCAACTCATCACGTACATTCATTCAACAATCATGTGTCGCGAGACAATACAGTGAATTTTCATATAATGTTGACAAATTGAGAGTCAACGCAATTCACGACATACATTCATTCCACAACCCCTCGTCAAGAGTTAATTTAGTAATTGCATTTGATATAAGTACGATAAATTGAGAATTATCGTGCTTCATAACAAACATCCATTCGACAATTGTGTGTCATGAGTGAATTCGACAACATTTTATATAACGTTGAAAAATTGATAGTCAACGCAACTCATCATGTACATTCATTCAACAATCACGTGTAGCGAGAGAATATAGTGAATTTTCATATAATGTTGATAGATTGAGAATCGATGCAATTTACGACATACATTCATTCCACAACCCCTCGTCAAGAGTTAATTTAGTAACTGCATTTGATATAAGTACGATAAATTGAGAATTGTCGTGTTTCATGACATACATTCATTCGACAATCGCTTGACATGAGTGAATTTGACAACGCTTGATATAACGTTAAAAAATTGATAGTCAACGTAACTCATCACGTACATTCATTCAACAATCACGTGTAGCGAGAGAATATAGTGAATTTTCATATACTGTTGACAGATTGTAAGTCAACGCAATTCATGACATACAGTCATTCCACAACCCCTCGTCAAGAGTTAATTTAATAATTGCATTTGATATAAGTATGACAAATTGAGAATTGTCGTGCTTCATGACGTGCATTCATTCGACAATCGCTTGTCACGAGTGAATTCGACAACGCTTGATATAACATTGAAAAATTGATTGTCAACACAACTCATCACGTACATTCATTCAATAATCAAGTGTAGCGAGAGAATATGGTGAATTTTCATATAATATTGACAGATTGAGAGTCGACGCAATTCACGACGTACATTCATTCCACAATTCCTCTTCAAGAGTTAATTTAGTAATTATTTTTTATATAAGTACGACAAATTGAGAATTATCGTGCTTCATGAAATACATTCATTCGACAATCACGTGTAATGAGTGAATTCAACAATGCTTGATATAACGTTAAAAATTGATAGTCAACACAACTCATCACGTACATTTATTCAACAATCATGTGTAGCGAGAGAATATTGTGAATTTTTATATGATGTTGACAAATTGAGAGTCGACGCAATTCACGATGTACATTCATTCCACAACCCCTCGTCAAGAGTTAATTTAGTAATTGCATTTGATATAAGTATGACAAATTGAGAATTATCGTGCTTCATGACGTACATTCATACGACAATTACGTGCCACGAGTGAATTCGACAACGCTTGATATAACGTAAAAAAATTAATAGTCAACGCAACTCATCACGTCCATTCATTCAATAATCACGTCTCGTGAGAGAATATAGTAAATTTTCATACAATGTTGATAAAATTGAGAGTCGACGCAATTCATGATGTAGTGATGGGATAAGTTATCCCATATGCATAGTGGGATAAGTTATTCCGGAATAATTAATCCTGAATTAATTATTCCGAGATAACTATTTCCCAACCAAACTACCCCTTAATACTCCTTAGGTCGCATGTTCGATTCTCCATGATCCATTGTTTTTTTATTTTTTTCGTATGAGCAATAAATATTGCGGACCCTAAATGCTGACCAACTACCAAGGTCACCTCTTTCAATACAAACCCTCCCCATTCCTCTCCTCTTTAAAAGACACCACAATGCACACCTCATCTGTACTACTATATACAACAAATTACTACATTCCTTCATAACTCTCTGAAAAAATAATGCCACCGTTCATGTCCGTTCACACGCAGATAGGCCCCCATCATTAGTTCTGAGTTAATCTGCGTCGCTCCTACTTTAAGCAAGATTTTTTGGTAGATTTATTTATTATTTTTTTGAAATAGGTTTTTCTATTTGTCTTTATTTAATGCATTCATCACCTTTTTTTTGGATTGTAGTGGTTGCCACTAAGCGTCAACGACTTCTTCCTACTAAATCTGATGTCGGTTAAGATATTTCACTGTGAAACTGAGGTGTATCTAGCTCAGGTTGGTGCTTCCGGTATCAACAACTATCATAGGATCAGCAACGGATGGAGAGAATGTATCAGGACTATGAATTTTAGTGAAGGAGATGTGTTATATATGATAATCTTACACAGTTGTGAAGACTGTATTAAACTTATTGTTCTTAATCAGGACCCAAACCTACAGTTTCTTATTGACCTCACAGAACCTTACCCGTATTTGATCAGGCATTACTAATACCTTATTGTTTTTGTTTGTTCTTATAAATGAATTCATTAGTTCGTGTTCAACGAATTTATTCATCTTTATTTATCTTGCTACTTCCACATTATTATCTTGTAAATTTCTAAGAGTAATCGAAATCATTAATTAATTTTTTGTAAGTTTTATTTTCGAGAGTCGGCGAATTAAGCCAAACAGATAAAATAAAATCGTGATTCGTGAAATAAATCGTAGCAAATGCATTGGTTAGGAAAAAAATTATAAGATTAAAAAAAAATCTTAGAGGCCCAAAGCATCTAAAAATAAGTTGTAATACAACTGGAAAAATTCAAAATGATTTCGGTTGCAATTAAAAACAGTCAAATAAATAGGCCATAGTATTTTGATTCGGAAATTACATTTGAGTTTTGGGTTATGTTATGACGCGTTATTTAAAATTTCAACTATTCATAGATCAACAAAATATTTACGGCCAAACAAGTTCTACGTACTATTTTAAAATCACATTCCACAATATTTAAAAACAACAATTCGTAATATGACAGATAATATTCGCGGTGTATGCCTACTTAGGATTGAAACTAATTTCTTAATTGTGACAATAATAAATTGTATCTACGTAAAAAAATCATCGCATTTCCTATGTCCATAAAACAATCAAAATGTATTCAAGTTGAATCAATAATTACATCTACACAAAACATACATTGAGTCAAAATTACGATAATACGTCAATCAAACTTTCTCACTATTGTTGATTCAATTAAAATTGATTTGATCGGCATTGTCATTCTCTTCGCATCAACTAATTCGGTTCATTGTTATTGTGTCATGTTCATACTCAAAGTATGAATAAAATATATTACATCAACAACTATCGATTATAAGTCATTCAGTTGAATTCACTATTCTCGACACCATTTAGATAATCAATTGACTATTCAATCACACCATTTTTGGTTACAGACACGAAATCTAAATGTAAAATATTTAAAATGTTAAAACGATCCCCTTAATTTGTGTGTTAATTTAAATAAATGAATAATTAGGTCCCTTAATGATATACCTAAATAGAGTATCAATAAAAATAAAAATGCATGTCAAGTAGGACTGAATGCTATTGCAGCAACTTGGTCAAACATCAACTTTAGATTTCATAGGTTCCGAGTTCGAAAACGTAGTTTTCCCCTATTTTTTTAATTAATGTTTTCAAGGCGGTTCCGCAATGTGTTTGGGAATTCAAAAAAAAATTTAACTACTAAAACTTTACCTTTAGTTATTTAGAGGGAAGCTGAAAATATCCGTTTATATTATAATCAACACTCTCCTCCACAATACACCGCAAAATCTCAACCAAAACCCTATTCTTCTCCCCCACCACCAAAGAAAATGACAAGGTTCAAACAAGTAGGTCTCAACCCTAATGCTTTCTTGCCAGAATTCGTTATTACGTTGAACATAACAGACGTGACACATGAAGAAGTGGTAATTTCTATTTTTTTTCTTCATTAAGGATTCTATGTTTCTTTATTACTTTCATTTAACTTCTGTTCTGTTTCAAATTTGAGTAACTCATCCATCTTTTTCCCCCTTTTTAGTGGATACCACTAGAGGCAAGTACATACTTCCCCATTGACCCAGCGCCAGTAACCATTAGTTATTGTGGTAATGAAAAGTCGTAACGTGCTAAAGTATTCTGTGAGCATTAGGACAGGCGGAAGATATATGACGGGTGGAGAGATTTTATCCGTGATGCGGGTATCCGAGAAGGAGACATTTTGGTCTTTCTGATCACCTACAGTAATATCAGAACTGTCTTCTTAGATGTTAAACATGTAATCCCTATGTGAAGTATTTTTCAGGTTATGGATTGGTTTGAATGTCTTTTATAATTATTATTAAACTGATATCTCTATTCTTTAGTTTATTTTCAATTCCCCTTAATAACTTTTAATTTTCCTTTAGTTTTACTGCATTACCAAAACTATCATAATGGGTTTCGTATTTCTTTCTCTTTCTGTATAATTTTTCTCTATTGAATGTCTGAAAATTATAAAAGAAGTGATCTACATTTACCAACCAAATCTTTTTGCTAGATTTTGGGGACGAGAAAGGTTAGAAAAATCCTCTTAACAGATTTGGTTGATTTTGGATGGGATTTGGCAAAAGAAAAGAGTAGAAAATCCTTGACAATGATAACATGCAGTATGACCATTATGACTAAACTTAACACTGTTCACAGCTTTTGGTAGAACCTAGGTGACGTTACTAATATCAAGACCTATTAAGTTGAAGTGGATCGGCTTGTAGGTTGCGGAAAGGGCCGAACAATTTATTTCTCATTTAATTATCCAACAAAAACCCTAGCCTATATAAATACCTATCCTTTTTTCTTTGTAATTTTGTACATATTTTATCATACAGAGTTTTCTAAACAACTTTTCAAATGCCTCTTTTACATACAAAATAATATGTTTTCCTCAAACAATGGGAATTGTTGTGTGGTCCGGAGAAGAAGACGCTATCATACTGTTTGGGAGATTGAACTGCTGAAAGATGAGGTGAGGGACCTTAATCAGTGTATGAAACAATTTAAGCGAGATCTGTGGGAGTTGAGGCATTGTTTCCACACCTATATACGTGAGTTTAACAACGACAAGATTAAAGAAGGTGGTGAGGCTGCTAAGGGTGTTGATCCTATTGCTTAGGTGGTTGTTTATTTATTTTCTTTTTCGGTCTTTTTAATTGAATTTTTTTTTTCCGTTGGATGTTTGTTCTTCCATTTCCAGTTAACGAATGAATGTCCTCACTTCATATTACATTTACTTTAGCTTTATGCAAACAACGGAACACACAAGTTAATTAAAGGACTAGCGATTTATACAAATTATCGAATATTTTAGATACTAACAGTAGATTATGCTTTGAATGCATTTAACATTGATTAGATTAAACTGAAGTGTCATTATAGAAAAAAAATACTTTTTTGAATCCTGTTCAACTTCATTTCTTATTTTCACTATTCGGGTATACGAAAAGTTGTCTAGATCCATTTATTTATAAGTACAACTTTGGACTGAACAAGAAAAAAAAATTGAAGTCAATTACTCTTCATCAAACTCATTAAAAAAATAAATGTCTTTTCTACACTTGGATAATGAAGTGCAACCATTCAAATGTTATGCGTCCAACAGAAACTCACTTCAAAATGAGCACTGAAACAAAATAGTATGAACTTTCTGTTTGACGCTTCAATTGAATCTATTAATGTCCAAATCTTTAACTCTACATGTCCTATTGTCCAAGCACAACTTGGACAAAGTATTAAACATGATCATATGTTGGATGGCTTA
Source organism: Capsicum pubescens (assembly GCA_030864215.1). Classification (NCBI taxonomy): domain Eukaryota; kingdom Viridiplantae; phylum Streptophyta; class Magnoliopsida; order Solanales; family Solanaceae; genus Capsicum; species Capsicum pubescens. The sequence continues at coordinate 281,074,189 of CM061540.1, read as the reverse complement.
ACAAATATATTGATGAATACATTCTCGCCTAATAGTCTTCCTAAATTGAACTAGGATATAAAAATTAGCTTCAAATTATACTTGAACATGGGAGGAGAAAATTCAAAATGGAGCAACTACGTGCTAATTAACTATTTTTACTTAATATAAGAGCTACTTCATACTGCAACGATATGTGTTAAATAAAAGCACTAATTATCTATGCTAGCATTCACTAAAATAATCACATAATGTATTGTAGAGATGTCACTTCGCATGGACAATTTTAATTTTTACATTGTGATAAATTTAGTGAAATCACCAACATTTACAAACTTTACAATACGTTTACGCATGTCCATGCTTCCATTCACTAAGTGAAAATAATGAATAAAAGGATTCGACAAACTTTGATGGGTGGAACAATGTCAACACGCATCACACAACAATATTGATTGCAACAATTCCAAAAGTTAACACTAAAAATATGACACTATTATTTTGTACCTAATTGTCCATATTATTAAAAATGAGTGAAAAATAATGAATTGCGCATGAATGTATTAAATTAATAAAGACGATGAGTGTTATTTGTGGAATAATCTTAACTTGTACATTTACACTTCAACAAACTTTTTTTTTCTAAGTAGATTTTTTGGGGAAAAAACGTAAATAGCATTCCTTAGATAGAAAATTGCAAGTTATAACAATACTTTCAACTTTGCAAAAAATTATTTATAAAAGGAAAAAAAAAATTTAATGATTAAAAATAAGAAAAAAATAATTTTAATATAATGAAAAATATATTACATACCCATAAAGGGGGTTACAATTATGGCAGATATCAATCATCCTTTAATCTTCTCTGAAACAGTTTTGTTCCAAATTGATTAACATATAAAAAAGGCTCTATAAATAAATTACTTTGTCTTCCTGATTAAATTAAGTAAATAAACAAATTCACATTCTCTAATCTCTCCTCTAATCCCTCGTCTTCTTCTTCTCTACATCTTCTTCTCTATTTCTCTGTTTTCTTTATTAATGTTCATCAAGTACACATAGAATTCACAGATTATAATAATTAGATTACAAAATTTTGGTATATCAACTTTTGTAATTATGAATATTAAATGTGAGCATTTAGAAAATTCAATTTCCAATTAGAAGTGCATAATTTTGTAATACGCATACTGCAAATCATTAGCAAGCCATTGGATTTGGTTGACTGGTTTGAGGGCTCTAGGATTGGAAAAAAAAAGGAAAATTTTGATTAGAAATGTAAAATTAGGGCCTTAATTATTCGATTTAAAGAAACAATAAAATTAGCAATAGTGTTTTAATAAAACATATATAAACACAGTAAACACACCAGTCACATACACAAAACATACAATTACCTTGCCGCATATATATAGTAAAAATATAAGGATGATATTTACAGCACATATAATTATGTGGTTACATGCATTTTACATGTGTATGTTATTGTATATCGAGTGATACATTGAATATACAAATAACATACATTCGGCATACAATTATTCCACCACCGGCAATGAAAGAGACGAATGTTTGTTTGACGTAAGTTAAGTATATATCTTATGTATCACTGTACATACACTTGCATACATAAAATATATAAGTACATACGACATTCAATTGTACATATCACTATATGTTTGTGTATATGTCTTGTGCATGTTAATATATGTGAGAAATATTTCAAATAGGTATGAAGGTCAGAATAAGTGTGTATGACATGTAATATATGTATGCATATATTTAGAATATAATTTGAAAGAATCAAAATGTTATTAATTGCAGAATCAAAAATACAATATTCATGTCAAATATTATTAATAGCATAATCGAAAAATGTATAGTTTGATGTAGTTGATATCAAATTTAATACCATCTGATGCAACTTAGTTCATATCAATTTCATTCAACGATGTAAAATGCGAAAGAAATGTTAAAGTAGCATAACATTATATAAATACTACTTAAATACAAAAACTAAACTTCGTTCATATCAACATCTTAAGAAAACATATAGTAATAACCAAATAATTAAACATCAAAATACAATATCTATGTCTATGTATGCCTCCACACTTGGATTTTTTTATTTGAGTTATGGAACTTCATCCTCAAAATTGGAGTCCGACACTTGTTCACTAACCATATTCTTTCTCTTATAATTCATCTTATCTTGAGGAATAACAACTTTTTTGTTGAGATTTTTCCAATATGCATGTTCAAATTGAGCTTCTTCGATGGTTCATCAACAAACGAAACTTCAATTTTATCGGGCAAGCACAGATTTTCTTCTTGTTGTAAGACCCACTTTCAACAATCTTTATTTTACACTTAGATAGAAGAGATGGAGTGAAACAACCTAAATCAAATGAATGTTAGTATTCTCGATTATTCTAGGACTTCTACGCGAAGGAGTAGAATCAAATTTGAGTTTAGACATGACAAATTTGGGGTTATGACTTATGAATATCTATCACAAGCCCCAATTTTTTTCCAAGAAAAATCTTGAGTACGTTAATAGAGAACCGAGTTTTAATAAAATTTTGAAGGTTGGGTATGTGAATGGAGAAAGAGAAAAGTACTTCCGGATTTTTTTTGGAGAATTAAAAGCTTTTTATGTGATAATACACTTCTTCTTTCAATAAAGTTATCTGATAAAAGTGTGCAATCTTTTAAATAAAATACAATATATACTTATCAATACACTATTTAAGGGGAATATTGATTACAATCCTATAAATATCAAACTGATTTTAAATTATATAATTAAGAAATAAATTTAAAAATACGATAAAAATAATATATATTTTAATAAGTTGCTATAACTTGCAATGAAATTGCTATTAATGCAATTATCTAAAAGTGTTGCTAAAATTTATAATTTTGAATCTAATAATACTATATGGGATAATTTTCTCGATTTTTTTCTCATATTAGTAAAAACTTCACCCCAATCCTAGTTTGTATTTCAGGCCCAAGAAATGATCCATGAAAAATTAACATATGCACATCACATTGGGCCTAAAATGAGGATAATTTTAACTAAAAATTACACAAATACACAACTTATGTTTTCAATATTACAAAAAATCTCAAATCCCTAAACATATTACAAAACTCTCAACATATACACAGAATGCTATGTATATGTCAGTTATGTTATGTATATTAATAGAGAGAGAGAGTAAAGTAATTAAAAAAGTTGGAGAGAGTGTAATTACTTCCAAAAGGGTTGGTATTTATGTTATTTATACTAATTTTAACAATCTTCTTAGTTGGATTGGGCCCAAATTTGAGGGTCTCATAATCGGGTTACAATAAATGGGCCTAAAGAATAGTTCCCACATTATTCAGCAACAAAAGGGAAGGGAAATATATAGGGATGATAAAGGGTCAAGTGGAAGGAAATAGTAGGGGACAAGAAAAGACAATGTGGGGAATGATTTTGCTCCAAAATCGGGTGGTTTTCAATTGAGAAGGGTAATTTGGGTAGAAAAAAATGTGAAATGACATTATCACCCTTCCTTGTCACTTTAATTACGATAAAACTGGTCAAACAGTGACATTGGAGTCTCTTTTTGTCGAGTAACATATAATTTCCATTTTATAAAATAACATCGAACATCAAACTAAATTATTTTGATATGATTTGATTTTTTTAACTTCAATTTGTTTGATTTGTTGTTTCCAAATCAATTTTTTTCAATAGAAATGAGAAATAAAATTATATGTGAACCATGTGCCAGCTCTAAACAACAAAGCTAAGAAATATATCATCCTTTTTTTAGTAAATTTAATTATGCATAGGAGTGGGATCTTGCACTTGCAAGACAAGCGCGTATGAGATGATAAGGGTGTGTTACTTTAAGATGATTATTGTCACCCTCCCAAGTGCCTGCCGAATGGCGTCTCAAGAAAGAAAGAAAGAAAGAAAGAAAAACGAAATTCAAATGGGGTTTTAACTAAACCAAATCTACTCCACAAATTTCGCTGACTCAAAAGTGTGGATTGCAGGACCCACTCGAAGCGGGTAGCAACGAAACCGACTCACATAAGTCTACACCGTGGAGCATGTTGTCCTGTCTCCTTTCCCCTCACCTATCTTATCTTGGGGTGGTGTGGATGGGTAAAAACTTATCTCCATGGATATTTCAAATTAATTTTTTTTATTATAACCAAGTAATTAAATTAAATTAAATATATATTAATTAATTATAATTAACATAAATTTTGAATTTAAATATATAACATATATCTATTGACTTGTTATATACATTAGATACATGTAAGTTTTATTCGTTTGGATGTTGGGTATTTTTTCAAAGTTTGATTTGATTTTTTAAGGCAAAATGACCTTCTAAACCCCTGTACTATGTAAGTTTTGTAAGTTGGACACTTCTACTTACATGTTTGTCATCTGAACCCCTGAACCTACTAAAAAGTAACTTTTTAAACCCTTTGTCGGTCTACTCATGAAAACGCTCAACTTACACCTCAAATTAGTGTAAAGCGGTCATTGTCAATATATTTACCCAACTTTGGAGTCGGGGTCGAATTCACAGGGAACAATGTGAGTGGCGATTAAGCTAATTTGAAGCTATAGCTACAAGTTTAATTCAAACAAATGGTACGAAAATATAAAATTAAGATGGGGGTCTTGAAAGTATCAAGTAATGTTGTCACTTCAATATTAATGTTTGTAATCAATATAAATGGGAAACCAGAGTTATGTTCACCAAGGGTTTCGGGAATAGACAGATACTAGGTAATGCTAGAGATTCTCGAAATGATTAGAACAGCAGAATATCCCTGACGATTATACTATCTGACTTATCTCTCGACCTCACCAGACAATTTATTATCTAATTCTCTCGAACTTAGATAACTTATCTATTTCCAATAGGATGTTATCTCAGGTAGATTAATCCAGTTACGACATTAATCATTAAACAGAAGGATGGTAGCTTCCGAGTCCCTGTTGATAATTCACGTCTTCTAGTCTATTTCTCCGTTATAAGCAAATAAAACCTAAGGCATAACCTAATGTTTGCAACCACTAGATTTCAGTTAAAACAACAGAATTTCAAGATGTTCCACTACTCTTTGAATCCGTTAAATACCTAGTATCATATCAAACCCTAATCCATGGATCCCATAACCCCGGCTAATGGAATTAGCCGCTCATGATTTGATGAACGAAATCACAAGTTGAATTCATAATGATAAGGATAACTTACGAATAGATGGAAAACAACAAGTAGTTTCTTCGATTGAATCACAAGGTAGAAACCCAAAAATAGTTGATAAAAATAAGAAGAAGAATTGATGTAAGAGAGCAATGTTACGTGCCTCTCTTCCTTAGGTTAATGCCTGATAGATAATGACAGATTCCCTAAAAAAAAAACTAAAACAAGTCTTTAAATAGTCAACCCTAAATAAGGAAATAAAATTAAAGTTTCAGTTTTCTCTTCGGAATAAACGACGATGCTTTTGACGGCGCATCAGATACCTGACGAAGTGTGCGAGATGTCGTCAAAGATTTCAGTGAATTGTTGTCTTATGATTCTTCTGACGGCAATTCTGACGGCGTGTCAAATATGTGACGGTGCGTGAAAAATGTCATCACATCTTTACTGGAACTCAGGATGATCTGCTTCAGGTTGACGGCAATTTTGATGCCTCATCACAAATTTAACGGCGCTTCTGAAACGACGTCACATTTCATCTCAACTCCTCAGGTTCTGTCTAAGCTTGAAGGCAAATTTGACAGCCTGTCCCATGTCTGAAGGCGTGTCAGAAATGGCGTTAGCCACACTTCAGCTTATTTACACCAGATTTCAGCTGATTTATTCCTCTTTCCTTTGGTTTTCTCCCCGATCACTTGTATCAGCATTAAAACACTAAAAACAATCAAAAACAACAAAAGTTGCTTAAGACTTCACAATTATTCCTCGTTAAAAGCCTCAAATGTGTTAGCATCTTCTCACACATCAAACCCTCAACTTAAAACAATTGTTTGTCCTCAAGCAACCAAAACACAACACTACGATGCTTAACCAAGAAATACATAAGATACCCATGGCAGTTGATTTTCAATTTTAGCTCAAAATACATGGCACTCTCCAAGTTCAATTACTTATAAACCCAACTATGTTTATAAATGAAGATCCACAATGTGACACAAAGGAATCAAGATTTGGCATCAAGTTAGAGACAACAACCATGCATATATACAAGTTACACTACCCAAACAAGTAAGTAGCTAGCAATGCAACCAATGTGCCCTTACAACAAAGAAGCCCCTCTTCACTCATATATGAAATCAAGCATATCAATGTAGGGACGATCAAGAGACACTCAATCTCAGAAAGAAATTCCAATCAATGCATGTCAAATACCATATGCTTGCCCTTATTTTCATTACCAAAGTGTCCAGACAGGTAAGTTAGGATCACTATAGGTCTTTTCTTCGGCTTGTAATATAGGCTAAGGGTTGGTATGATATTCAATGGCATTTAGAGTGACTAAGCCTCCTTGGAACTACTTTAACTTTTGGGGTTCACTTATTAACCTTTTTCTTCTTTTTCTCCTTTTCTTGATCACACATTATTCAGGATGGATGTGGATTTTCTTTTTCATTCTTTTTCTTTTCTTATTTTTATTCCATACCACCCAGTTTTTTATTCTTTCTCACTTATTCTTTTCCTTTTATTCTATCTTTTTTCATACCCAGTTTACATCATGCACCCCTATGATAGCCACCCTCAACTTAGGTTGTTTACCTAAGTCAAGGTACACAGTGTCCAAGGAGGACCAGGGCCAAAATAGGTTCATTATGATCTAAACAGGAAGGTGATAGGTGTCGTAGAAAGAAATGGTCAATTCAGGCTCAAAATAGGGATCAAGAGATATCATGCATACAGGGAAGGTCATTTATGCCAAAAAGTGACTTAAAAATCAAAACGGCCTATGATCCTTTCCTAACCCCTATCTTTCAACCAAGGTAAGACTAACCGAGAAAGTTCTAGATTCAACACACATAGAGAATTGAGTAAGACCTCTCACACACATGGAACAATGGTACATCATAATCTACTACCCATTCAGTTCATGCAATTGTTAGCAGTGATTATCATGTCCCTAGTACTAATGCCATAAAAAGATTCACAGTAGCCATATATAAATGCATATCACATAGTTATAAAACAGACCAACAGAGAGGTGTTTATCAGTCTTAAAAATCAATAAAAATATGTCAACTGCTCTAGATACTTATTTTTCTCTAGGTAACCATAATATATCATAAAACAAACACAATACGCCTAAACATTCCGGCTCTACTAGGAACAAGACTCCGGGGAAAAGAGGCACGGCAACAAAAACCCCAGGAGGACATCACACCCACAAGTAGCCCCACCCTCAACTTAATATCATGCAGTGTTCCCAACACGTCAATCCAAAACAAGAGAGTTAGAAACATACCTGTGGAACCATGGGTACAAAGATCTGATATCAATCACACAATACAAATACAAACAACAAAATACCTTGGGTTGCCTCCCAAGAAGCACCTAATTTAGTGTCGCGGCACGACTCAACTCAACTTTTTCCTCCATCTTGAGGATATAAACTTCACCCCCCAACTTAGATTCCATCTTCTTTTCTCGCTCATAGGGAGGTGGTACAAAGATTAAGAAGCCGAGTAATAGATGATGCATGGTAAACAACTCAGCTTTAAAGCGAGGTGTGTTTTTGTGTTGCTTATCAAGTGTATAAAATAAAGAATATAGGATTCTTGTTCCTCATCTTCACAGTCTTCCACTATTTTAGATGATTCCACAGACAAGATATCATCTAAACATAATGTGGAAAAATGCTTCGAGTGTAGCCCAACAAATCCTATTTCAAAATTTACACTATCCTCTACACACTCACTTTTATTCATCTTCTCAACATTTTTACTTTGAATTGGTCTAGAGTTTTCATAAGAGATTGGCTTGACTTCTTTTTTTGCCTCTAGCACCATTTTCTCAATCTTGGCATCATCCCTCATGGTTGGCTCGGTTGGTTGGGAAATCTCCAAGGGTTGATCAACATCAAGCTCATCATCAGTATAGGAATCTTGATCTTCATCGTCACACTCTTCCATTATTTTAAATGATTTCACAAAAAAGATATCATCTAAACATAATGTAGAAAAGTGTTTTGGATGATTGACCTTGATATCCATCTCTTCTATCCTTTATCTTCCCCCGTTAAATGCCCTAATGTATTGACGTATGTCACATATGGTATCATTCGTTATGTCTATACGATCCAACATTAGTTGAAGCATAGCTTCAATGTCACTCTTTCCAGTGCTATGTTCTTCCTTTTCTTGACAATAAGACCTGTCATACTCATAAGAAAAACTAGAACTTGGGTTAGCGCAATAAGGGGAGGGGGCATTTGGGCAATCACTCCAATGTTTATCTTGAACACCACATAAAGAACAATTATACTCCTAGTAGGATGGATATGGTGCACACATCTCTCTCCGAGGAGCATATCTACAATCTTGCCAAAAGTGGAGTCCATCACAATATAGACATGGATCATCCTGATAAGATTTCCAACCATCAAACTTACATTCATTCCATGATTCCATAGTAAGAAATAAACAAAAATAAAGAAAATCTACCTAACACAAGAAACAAAGAAAATCACAAACAAATATTTACAAGTTTGAATTCAAGCAAGTAAGCTAAAATTACAAACTAACTCAATACGCCAAATTGTTCCCCGGCAATGGCGCCATTTTTTATAACGCTCAACTTACACCTCAAATTAGTGTAAGGCGGTCCTCGTCAATATATTTACCCAACTTTGGAGTCGGGGTCGAATCCACAGGGAACAATGTGAGTGGCGATTAAGCTAATTTGAAGCTATAGCTACAAGTTCAATTCAAATAAATGGTACGAAAATATAAAATTAAGATGGGGTTTTTGAAAGTATCAAGTAATGTTGTCACTTCAATATTAATGTTTGTAATCAATATAAATGGGAAACCAGAGTTATGTTCACCAAGGGTTTCGGGAATTAACAGATACTAAGTAATGCTAGAGATTCTCAGAATAATTAGAACAGCAGAATATCCCTGACGATTATACTATCTGACTTATCTCTCGACCTCACCAGACAATTTATTATCTAATTCTCTCGAACTTAGATAACTTATCTATTTCCAATAGGATGTTATCTCAGGTAGATTAATCCAGTTACAGCATTAATCATTAAACAGAAGGTTGGTAGCTTCCGAGTCCCTGTTGATAATTCACGTCCTCTAGTTTATTTCTTCGTTAGAAGCAAATAAAACCTAAGGCATAACCTAATGTTTGCAACCACTAGATTTCAGTTAAAACAACAGAATTTCAAAAAGTTCCACTACTCTTTGAATCCGTTAAACACCTAGTATCATATTAAACCCTAATCCATGGATCCCATAACCCCGGATAATGGAATTAGCCTCTCATGATTTGATGAACGAAATCACAAGTTGAATTCATAATGATAAGAATAACTTATGATTAGATGGAAAACAACAAGTAGTTTCTTTGATTGAATCACAAGGTAGAAACCCAAAAATAGTTGATAAAAACAAGAAGAATAATTGATGTAAGAGAGCAATGTTACGTGCCTCTATTCCCTAGGTTAATGCCTGATAGATAATGAAAGGTCCCTTAAAAAAAAACTAAAATCAGTCTTTAAATAGTCAACCCTAAATAAGGAAATAAAATTAAAGTTTCAGTTTTCTCTTCGGAATAGACGACGGTGATTTTGACGGTGTGTCAGATACCTGACGACGTATGCAAGATGTCGTTAAAGATTCCAGTGAATTGTTGTCTTCTGATTCTTCTGATGAATCTTCTGATGGCGTATCAAATATATGATGGCGCGTGAAAAATGTCATCACATCTTCGCTGGAACTCAGCATGATCTACTTCAGGTTGACGGCAATTTTGATGCCTTGTCACAAATTTGACGGCGTTTCCGAAACAACGTCATATTTCATTTCAACTCCTCAGGTTCTGTCTAAGCTTGACGGCAACTTTGATAGACTGTCCCATGTCTGACGGCGCGTCAGAAATGGCGTTAGCCATACTTCAGCTTATTTACACCAGATTTCAGCTGATTTATTCCTCTTTCCTTTGGTTTTCTCCCCGATCACTTGTATCTGCATTAAAACACTTAAAACAATCAAAAACAACAAAAATTACTTAAGACTTTGCAATATTCTTCATTAAAAGTCTCAAATGTGTTAGCATATGCTCACACATCACTCAGCTATGTGTGTTGCTCAATCGCGGCCACGTTATTAATTAGGTGTAAAATAATTTCCACATATGAAATGACGTGTGTAGAGTATAATACTAAATTTTGACCAAAAATTTAGGTCATTTGAACCCTTCTTCTTCGCCCTTCCTCTCTCTCTCATCCGAAACTCAAAATTACCACCATTTTAGGTTAATTTAGGCTGATAGTTGTTGAAGGTTCTTGAAATCCTTGTAATTATTTAATATGTCGGTGTAGTTGTAGTATGTAGTAGTTTATTTTGAAGTTTCTAGTCGATTTAATGGGGTCCGTTCTACTGATTTTAGGGTTTTCTAGATTAAGAACCTTTTTCTTCAAATTTTTGTCTGATTTTGCTCTGTTTCGTCTGTAGTGTTATTGTAGGTAGTATTTCTAGTGATGATATGCCTTCAATAGAATATATCGAGTTTTGATTAGAATTTAGGGTTTTGCCTTTTTCGTAAAATGAAAAATTGGGTCCAAAATATTTGGGGTTTTTGGTTTGTTTGTTGTCTAATGCTCGTATTATGGTTATATATTGTAGTTTTATTCCTTCAATGGCATTTTTTGTTATTTCGATTAAATTTTAGGATTTTTTTGGTAAATTCAGAATTGGGTTCGGAAATTTTGGAGCTTTTAATTTTTTTGTTGTTTAATGCTCCTATTAAACATGTGTATAGCATTTTGTGCCTTTAATGGCATGTTTTGTTATTTCAATTACACTTTAGGGTTTTTTTTGGTAAAATCAAAATTAATTTTTTTATTCCTTTGTTTTTTCTTTAAAAATTAAGGCTTTATGGATAATTGCCTAATGTATATGTTATCTTGTCATTGTACAGGTTTTCTAAATAAATGGACATAATTATAACACTTCAATTCACCTATGGGGGTGTCTTTTTGTCAGACCCTGATTTAAGGTATGCAAATGGAGTTCGTATTCCTGATAAAATTAGAGTAGATGTTGATGAGCTTCATGTTATATTATTTCTTAACTTAGCAGCAGATTTTGATGTGGAAAAAATTAAAACCTTTTGGTGTAGATTAAACAAAAAGGTCTATTATTACAAGTTAGAAAAGTATGTTGATGTTTTAAGCCTTATAAGTAGTTTAAAAATGGAGATTTGTTTGATGTATATGTGGTTCACCAAATTAGTGAACCTATAGTTGTTAATATGATATGGCAACCGCTCCACCATTATTACTACTTAGTAATGGTGATGTGGCATCCCTTTTTGAACCTGATAGGGTTGATATGTCTTCATCTCATCCAATGGATATAAATGAAGATGAATATATAAATGAAAATCAGTCTCCTAGGGTAGAGAAAGAAAAAGCTAAGGTTTCTTGTGAAGACTTAGGTGAACGTCAATTTAATGATTCTCCACATACCATCTCCAAACATCTGATTCTGAATTAGATTTTGATTTCACTGAATCTGATGGTGATTCACTTTATGATGTTGATGAAAACATTGGAGAGTTGAGTGATTTTGATGAAGAGTTGTTTCAAGCTAAAAAGGCTAACATTGATAAACAAGCAAAAAAAAAGGCTGATAGGGTGAATCTAGATGAGATACCATTTGGACCAGTAGGTATAGATGCTGGTTTTGAGGATATTTATAAGAACAAGGGGGTTAGATATGAAGGTAAACTGGGTGGGGATGGCCCTTATTTTGATAGTTCAGATTCGGGTAGTGACATTAGTGATGAAGAGGAAGGAGATCATATTGATGATGATGAAATGGTAGATCCACTACCTAGAACTTCTTCTAGCAAGATCTACTTTGATAAAACTACAAAGAAGGTATGTTTTCAATTGTATATGGTTTTTTTATATGCTATTGAGTTTAGAGAGGCACTGCAGAGTTTCTCTATTCAAAAAAGTGTGAACCTTAAGTTGAAACCTAATGAGAAGAAAAGGGTAAGGGCTAAGTGTAAGCATAAGGGTTATCCTTGGGTTATTCTTGGAAGTGTTGATAACACAGGATTTTTTATGCTGAAAACTTACTTCCCTGTGCACAAGTGTTCTAAAAGGATAAGAAATAAGATGTGCAGCCCTTTGTGGATTAGTAAGCATTACAAGGATAGGATTATGAGTGATCCATCAATAAAATTGCATCAGATTCAAGCACTTTTAAAAAAGGACTATGGGTTGTATGTTAGTAAAACAACCTGTAGAAAGGAAAAAATCAGAATATTGAATAAAAATTTTGGTGATTTTGTTGAAGAGTTTTCTAGGTTGTATGACTATGTTGAACAGTTGAGGACCACCAATCCTGGTACCACTGTATCTATTATGACATTCAAGAATGCAATTCCAGGAAAATAAGTGTTTATGGGCATTTATATTTGTCTTGGGTCCTTAAAAAGTGGATGGAAAAAGGGTTGCAGAAGAATAATTGGTTTAGATGGTGGCTTTCTCAAGGGTGTATGTAAAGGTATCTTGTTGTCTTATATTTCCAAAGATGGAAATAATCAAATATACCCTGTAGCATGGGCTATGGTTGATAAAGAAACCAAGGACACATGGTCTTGGTTTCTTAGGTGCATCAGCCATGATTTGGAACTTGAAGAAAATGGGGGTGAAGGCTTGACAGTAATGTCCGATATACAAAAGGTATGACTGTTCATATGTTCATATTTCTCAGTTATTTATTTTTTTAGTTTGTTGCAATGATGTCTTTAATGTTTAACTACTGTTTTACATGTTTTGATAGGGTCTTTATTTGGCACTTACTAATCTACTGCTAAATGTTGAGCACAGATGGTGTGCTAGACATATATGGGCAAACTGGAAGCAGGTTTAGAGTGCAGAGGAAAGGAGATTCAAATTCTGGCAGGTTGCAAGGGCCCTATTTAAAGTGTACTTGCAAAAAAACTTAATGAAATGAGTGAGTTGGGTGATGAAATTGTGGAAGATTTGCTCAAGTACAACAAAGAGGAATGGTGTAGGCCCTTTTTTAAGGAACATACCAGGTGTGATGTGGTTGAGAACAACATGTGTGAGACTTTCAATAGTTGGATTTTAGCTGCTAGGTTTAAGACAATCATCACTATATTGGAGGAAATAAGATACAAAATCATGAAAAGAATGAATCAAATGAGAGATTTTTCTGAAAAATAGATCACTGATGTATCACCAATAGCTATGGAAGTTCTTGTAGAGAATGGTGAATATGCAGCCAAGTGTAAGGTGAGGTTTAATGGTGATATGGGCTTTGATATTGGTGATCCACCTTATACACATGTTGTTAATGTGAAGAGGAAGCAATGTAGTTGTAGATCATGGCAACTAAAGGGAATTCCTTGTGCACATGCAATTGTTGCAATGCATTACAAGGGATGGAATGTGGAGTCATTTGTTGATCACTGGTATCAAAGGGAAACATACCTGAAGGCATATGATAAGTATATTTAATCAATGACAAATATTAACATGTGGCCAAGAAAGCACAAGACCACCAATTAAGCCACCTGAGATTATTTTCATGCCAGGAAGGCCAGGTAAAAATAGAAAGAAAGCCAAGGATGAAGCTGTTAAGAAGAAGTTTGGAAAGGCTACAACAAAGGGAAGAAAAATGACATGTTCTGTGTGCAAGTGTATTGGACACAACAAGAAAGGATGTCCAACTTTGGTAAGTTAAATCTTTTCTTATTGATGAATTTTACTCTTTTTAAATGTGTTTTTGACCTTTTCATATTTTTTTGTAGAAAAAAATTTCAGTAGTAGTTGTGGCAGTCAACCAAGTGTGCAAGCCAGCACTAGTACTACAGTTGTTGCTGTGGAGAGAGATGCAAATGCTTCAACAGATGAAGAAATGCCTGTAAATACTAAATCAAGCAATAGAAGGCCTGCAGGAAGGCCTTCAAATGCTCACAGTGCACCAAAATATTCAGGAAGTTCTGCAAATGCTCACAGTGCACCAACAACTACAGGAAGACCTGTAAATGCTGCATCAGTTGGTGGTGTGAGGCCTGCAGCTGCTGTGAGGCCCACTACCACTTCAGCAGTGGGTGCTACTGCTACACAATCTACAACTCAACAGTCTACTAGTGGTGTTGGTGCCCAAAAGAGGAAGACTAGTACAACTTTGAGAGGTGGTGCAAATCTGACATATAAAAGATCAAGGCAAAAGAAGCAGATTTTGGTGTGCTATTTGGACCAAGTGGCAGTGTGGTAGAGAGGGTAAGTTTCATATAATGTACTTTACATTTAACTGGTTTTAATTAGAACATGAATAAATATTTTTTTTATTTTTACAGTCTGAAAATACTGAAAGAGTATTACATAGTCCAACACTTATTAGTTCAGTTCCAACCAATATTGACTTGGGTTTCCAACCAAATGGACTAAGGTGGAAAGGTGGAGCTGCAGTAACTCAAAGACATCTACAATAACAGAGTAACAAAATATCAAAGGCAAAATTATCTCCAACCACTCAACCCACATTAAGCACTCAAGTCAGCAAGAATCAGTCCACAACAAGCACTCAAGGAACACATTAGTGTAATTCTCTTTCTGTATTGATCCTAAAGTGTTGTTAAGATAATTTTTTAATACTTCTGGCTCATTTCTCATTTCAGATGTTGTTAAGATAAGCATTTTAATGTCAACTCTTGTTAAGACATTATATATTGCAGATTTCTATGTTGGCAATGGTGTTTTTCATTAAATTTTAATTTCATTTCATTGTACATACCAACTACATAAATCAAGCCATCTTAAATAATACAACAGATAGAAATCAGATGACAACAATAATGATAACAGTGATATCAATACTAATGTTTGGCCTTTCATGTCTTTCGTGCCTTCCATATCTGTTCAGTCCTTGTTGTCTTCGTTGCCTTCGATGCCTACCTTTATATTATTCATTTTCATCGGCCCATCGAATGAATCCACAACCAGTTGCTACCTGATATTTTTTACAGCCCCAAAACATTCTTCTCGAATTGGTTGGTGTTTTGACATCTTAAGTTCCGCGTAAAGTCCACAATAACAAATTTGAATTGTCATGGTGTTGCAAAAAATGACATAAAAATTAACTTTCCAATATTACAAGCATAGCAGGGAAAAAAATTAAAGAATAAGAACTTAGAGCGAGAAAATGGAGAAGAAGGGATGAAAAAAAGCTCAAATTGCTCCAACAATGGTGTTGGAAGCAAATGAGGCAGAAGGAGCATTTATAATGGGTGTTGAAACCCTTTTTTACCATTGGGGCCCTTTATTTTATGGCTGACACGCGGCTGGAGACTAAAACACACGCTCCTATGTGGTCCCAGCCACATCAGAAAATGTATTTAAAAAGTTGTTTTTTAGTGGGTTCTGTCAAGAAATAGACCTTGGGTCTAACTCAATCTCAAAAGCTAGCTCAAGAGGGAAGGATTGCCCAAGTCCATATAAGCAAACCACCAGTCCATTTCTCAACCAATGTGGGACTTTTACCCACTCTAACATACCCCCTCACGCCCAGGCCCAACTGGCACTGGCGCGTGGACCGGGAGCCCAAAATGGGGATTAACCTGACTCTGATACCATATCAAAGAAATGGACTTTAGGCCTAACTCAACCTCAAAAGCTAGCTCAAGAGGGGAGGATTGCCTAAGTCCATCCATATAAGCAAATCACTAGTCCATTCCCCAACCAATGTGGGACTTTTATCCACTCTAACAGGTTCAGGGGTTCAGATGACAAAGATGTAAGTAGAAGTGTCCAACTTACAAAACCGACATAGTACATGGATCCAGAAGGTCATTTTGCCATTTTTTAATTTTCGATTTTGCAAGACAAAGCATGGAACATCAAACTAAATTAATCCGGTCTGATTTTATATTTGTAACTTCAATTTCATTTGATTTGATATTTTTAAATCTATCCTTTTTGTGCAAGTGAGAATTAAAATTATATGTGTGCCACGTGGCACGTGGCAGCTCTAAATCACATGAAAGATATATCACTCTTTTTCACTAAATTTGATCTAATTATGCATAAGAGTGGATTCATGCACTTGGACGGCAAGCGCGTAGTATGAAATGCAAAGGGTGTGTCACTTTAAGATGATTATTATTGTCATGCTCCTAAAGCCTGCCGGATGGCGCTTCGATCAATCAAGTAAGAAAGAATAAGGAAATTCAAATGGGAAACTAAGCTACACCAAATCTGCTCCACAAATTCCGCCGACTCAAAATAGTGAATGCATGAAGGGCCCGGGAGAAACCGCAGCAACGAAACGAATCTCACAAGTCTACAGCACGGGCCTTAACTACTGTCTCCTTTCCCCCACCTGTCTCCTCTACCTTTTTTCGTTTTTTTAGTTATTCAATTCACTTCTCAATTTTGCTTCTTGCCATGACTTTTATTCAAAAAACTTTAAATCCTGCTTAGTAAAGTTAGTGATATTAATTGTGTGAGGTTTTTTTGGTAAGATAAAAAGTAAATTGACAATTTATGCATCCAAAAGTATAAGGAGTTTGATCATGAAATTATGACTATTTGATAACAGTAATTTTTATTTTTAAAATAGAGAAAAATATTTGATAATTAATTAAGTTGATCATAAATACACACTAAAGTTGAATTTAATTTTTTTGAAATGTTAAGTCTGAAAAAGTTATAAAAATTTGAATGTCTTAAAAAATATATATGGAAAAATTTATGGATCCAAAAGTGCATGGAGTTTGGTCATGAAATTATGAATATTTGATAACAGTAATTTTTATTTTTTAAAATAGAGAAAAATATCTTAAAATTAATTAAGTTTGATAATAAATACACATTGAAGTTGAATTTAATCTTTTTGAAATGTAACTCTGAAAAAGTTATAAAAAGTTGAATTTTTTAAATAATATATATGGAAAAATTGAAGTGTGTATTTTTTAAAAAAACAACTACTATTAAAAATTAAACAAATAAAATTTAATTAATTCTATTTTAAACTTATAAAATACTAGGATTGTGCAAAAATCGAACCGAAAAAAATATTATTAGTTTACTGTTTTTGGGTTACCGATTTGTTAATGATTTTATAAAAAAAATATTATTTGGTTATTGGTTCGGTTCGATTTTTTTTATTGGGTTATTGGGTAAACCAATAACCCAATAAGAAAATATATATATATATATATATTATATTTCTCTTAATTTTTTTTTAATTTCTACCAATTAACAAACCTATTATTTCAATTATACAAACTCTTAATTTCTCCTAACAACATTTAGTTCAAATTTGAAGATTCTTGTAAATTAAAACACATTATGTAGGATATTTGGTTGAAACTAAGATTCAATTTTTTTTTCATGTTAGTTACTACTATTTCTATTTTATGAGTATTTTTCTATCGGTTAAACCAAAAATCGAATTATTAAGGACTAAAAATCGATAATTCGAAAATCGATAAAAAATATCTTATTGATTTGATTATTGGTTTAACATATTTAAAGATCAAAAACCGATAAATCGAACCGATAATATATAAAATCGAAGCGAACCGAACCGACCAATGCACACCCCTATGAAACACTCCCCAGTCGTTTAAATTGATGCCTATTTTAAATTTTTACGGAGTTAAAAAAAAAAAAAAATCTTGTGTTTAAAATTAAAAGGTATATTAAATATATTAAATTATCATATAATTTTATAATTTTAAATTTTTAAAGAAAATAAAAAAAAAAAAAGTAGAACAATAAATATAATAATAAATAAATATTTGAGACAAATATTTATTTTTTTAAAAGCACCTAATATTTTGAAAGAAATGGAGGAAGTATTATTTATTTTTATGTAACTTTTAAACTTTAAAAAGATTAGTCTTTTCACTTTCATTTAAATATATGAAGTTTTTCTTTTTTCATTAACAGTTTAAAAATTGGAGTGGCATTTTATAATAGACACATGCACATAGAATGAGAGTGATTGATAGATATAGTGGCGGCATTGACAAAGTATAGAGTAATGGTGGACGGCAGAAAGTACACGTGCCGTCTAATTTTAGACAAGACAAGACTAGACAACTTCATCCGTCAACACGGATTAATAATGACCCCATCCATCATGTAGTATCGTTATCTTTTGCCTTCCAACTCTGCTTAATTTTACTATCTTCTCCATCTAACTACCCCAACTCTACTGGAGTACATTAGAACTGATCTATTTTTTTTTATCAAATTATTAATTAAAAATTAAAGATTCCTGAGACTTGCGCCTCTTGTTCGTGGTATGTAAAATACCTTGCTTTATGACTCTAATTTTTTAAAACACTGCTCCACCATGCTTGAGTTCAGTTCAAGCATCAATTGCTCATTCTCAATCTTGTAACTCTCTTTTTTTTACTGTAGCAATTGATGAACTTGAACCTCCAGAATTTGAGCCTGAACTTGTAGCTCTTGTTCTTCATATTTGTCTGTAGCTTTTGCTCTTTTACACTAATTAAAGCAAAGCAAAGCACAGTGAAAAATATTTTTGAATTTTATAAATTTTTTAGAAATATAATTTTTTTGAGTATGTGAATATGAGTGTTATTGGTGTAGGGAAGAGATGTAGGGATAGGATCATAAGTCACATTTATTATTTTTTTAAAAATAATTTTTCTTAACCCATGAGAAAAATTATTTTCTTGAGAAAAATAAATTATTATCTAAAATATTTTTTAAATATTTTATTACAATCAAATAAAAAAAATATATATATTTTTCAGAAAATATTTTTCATCATACCAAACACACCCTTAATTCCCAATGATTAAAGACTGGAACCTTTGAACTGTGTGCACTGTTGGATGGCCAATAAAATCATCAAATTGTCAAAAACTCCTAAAGGGGAACTACCAAATCCAGACTTATTTTCTCATAAAAATATTGAGACTTATTTTCTTATAAACATATTGAGTTTTCTGTAAGTGCAAAATATTTTATATTATCAGTTAATTTAATTTATAATATTTGTCATTGTATATTGCTTAGTTATTTATATAAAAAAAATTAAATAACTTATAATAATAATTTAAATTCATCTAATAATGTAAAATATTTTATATACTAATTATACACAAAATTTAAATTCAAAAATATTATCCTATCGAATAATGCACACGTATTCAAAGATAAAACTACACGGCAAGCAAAATTATAGTTCTAAGACATCTCAACAAAAGAACACCAGGAAAAAGGAAAGGCAAAATGACTTTTTGAATCCTTATAATATGTTGATTTTACAAGTTAGACACTTCTATTTACATGTTTGTTATTTGAACTCTATAATCTATTAAAAATTAATATTTTAAACATTTTTCGGTGAGTGTGTTACACTCGCTCCGCATTAGCTGTCACGTCGGTGCCACATCAGTCACGTTATTTTCTACATCATTTTTATATATAAAAAATATTAAATATTAAAATAAATAAATAAATAAATAAACAAACACCCCTCCTTCTCTCTCTTCCCCTTTTTCTTTCTTTTTCTACCTTTCCCGTTCTTTCTTTCTCCATTTCTCCTTTCTTCTAATTTTTCTTATTCTTCTTCCTCTTCTTCCTCTTCTTCTTATTCTTCTTTTCCTTTATCATTTTCATCTTGTTATTCTTCTTGCTCTATAAAAAAAAAAAAAAAAAAAGTAAGAGTCGAAAAATTTAAGAAGTATAAAAAGAAAGTTTTTAAAATTTTTTGTGATTTGAATGATTCAAGAAACTTGAAATTCAACGTAAAGATTCATTTTTATGTTTTTTTTTAATTTTTTATGATTTGGGTAATTCAATTTTTTTTTTTTTAACAATGAACAACAACAACAATATCAACCACAGCAAATACTTGATCAAAAAAAAAAAAACAAAGCAAAGATCCTTTTCAGGAATTGTCTAGATCTGTTGTGCGAAGAAAAAGTGAGGAGTAAATGTGCAAATGAAAGCAATACGAGGAAGGAAAAGGAGGGAGAGACGTTTGTTGCTTTTGATGAGTAAGACTGACTTGTTTGAGTTCGAATGAAAAAGTGAAATAGTGAACAATGGAGGGCGATTGTACATTGTTATTGACATCAATGAAGGGTTCGAATCTTTTTGAGGGAAAATGATGAAATGGAGATGATAAGGAAAGTGATTTTTTTGTACAGTGTTATTGGTATCAAGTGGGGGGTGCTGGGATGAGGCTGGGTAGGATTGGGGTGTTGGGACGGGGCTGGGTGAGATGGGGTGCTGCAACAGGGTGGGACGAGCGAGGGGTGCTGGGACGGGATTGAGTAGAGTGGGGGAGTGGCTGGATTGGGGGAGGAGGTTTGGAGTGATCTTTTTTTTATTTTTTATTTTTAAATTTATTGTTTTTAAAAATTTTAAAATATTTTTAAATTTTAAAATTGCAAAAAATTGAGTGCCACTTTTTTTAACAAAAATTATTTTAATATAAATTGATTAAAAATTGAGCCTCACTCGCATCCCAAGCGTGTAACTACATTCTCTTTGTCCTAGTCTACATTCTTTTTGTCCTAGTTCGCATTTGAATGTCACGTAGATTCGATCAATGATCAAAAAATACAAAATATTGCTTTTTAATAGGTGTGTAACTATATTTTCTTTGTCCTAGTCAATATTTGAATACCACGTAGGTTTGATCAATGATCAAAGAATGCAAAATATTACTTTTTAATAGGTTAAATAATTCAGATGACTAACCTAAATCGACATAGTATTGAAATCCAAAAAATCATTTTGCCATTTGGAAACATCAATTACTTTGAAAGGATTACAATTCGAAACTTCCATTAATCAAACATTATCTAAAAGATAAAACTTTGAAATTACAAGAACCCTTCCAGCTTGGCTAATTTAAAAACAGGAAGTCCTTTGAACATATATACAAAATTAGTACTAGTAGTCAACATCAAGCTTCCATAGGTGGAGCTAGGTTAAGATCAAGATTTAATTCTATTCTACTTAGTCCTACTGACGATGAATCAGTTTCACTATGACCTACTCTACCAGTTACACTATTAAGTTGAGCCGGCACCGGTTCAAACTGGTATGGTTCTGGCCGGTTCAGTAATCCGGTTCGAACAACATTACCATCAAACAACAATATTGGTTGTCCATTTGGCAGAACCGCCATAGCTGGTTGCTGATGAAAAACCGGAAACCCATTACTTACATAGCCAGCACCTTGAACGACGGCTCCAAGGCGGCGCGTAAGGTCGAGTTCAGGCGGTGCGTGAGGCGCGTTAACGACGGTTTCTCCAGTAGAGGACTCTGAAGGAGCTGCCATAGACAGTTGGTGGTGGAAAAATGGATACCCAACTTTAGCTGAATGGACACCATTGCCATCACCATCACCACCGGCAACAAGACGGCGGCGCATGAGGTAGAGCTCAGGTGGCGCTTGAAGCGCGTTAATAATAGTTTCCCCACTAGAAGACTCAGCAGGGCTACTGCGGTTGCTCATCATCGGAGCTTCAATGGGCGGTTGGTGGTGAAAAATCGGAAACCCATTTCTTACCAGACCAACTTCAGCTGAATAGCCACTATTGTCACCCCCTTCACCACCAGCACCAAGGAGGCGCGTGAGATCGAGTTCAGTAGGCGCGTGAACAATTGCATCCCCATTTCTCACCAACCCAACTTCAGCTAATCGACCACCATTGCCAACCCCTTCACCACCAGCACCAAGGCAGCGCGTGATTTCAAACTCAGACGGCGCGTGAGCACAATTTTCTCCACTAAAAGACTCATCCGGGCTACCACTATCACTGCCATTCTGATTTTCCGATGGTAAAGGGAAGTTTGTTTTAGCTTTGCATCCACGGAACGCTCTAGCTGCAGTATCATAAGCTTTTGCCGCTTCCTCTGCCGTGTCAAAGGTGCCTAACCAAACTCTGCTTTTCTTACCGGGATCACGGATTTCAGCAGCGTAACGACCCCATGGCCTCTTCCTTACTCCTCTGTAATGAACATCTTTGTTGTTATTCATTCCGTTACATTTCAAATTTGCAACTTTCATACCGCCGTTAACTTTTTCCTTCATTGCCATTTTTTTTTAAAATAAGTTGGCTCCTATGGATGGGTTGGTTGCTCTTGTTTATGATGTGTAGAGTTGCTTATATAGCGGAGGGGAGGGTTAAAAGGAGGGTTAAAAGTTTTTTTTTTTATTGGCTCTTGGAGGATAAAAACTTTTACCTACTGTGTAAGTTTTACCCTGTAAAGAGGAGTGGTAAAAGTTTTTTTTTTTTTTTTTTATTGGCTCTTGGAGGTAAAAACTTTCTGTGTACGTATTTTAATGGTGTAAAATGAAGTGAGTCATTTAAATGACAATTGCAGTATGTACGCGTGAATTTGAAAATAAAGTTGAAATCGTATTTGATCACAATATTTTGAAAACGAGATGTAAAAAAAATATTATTTTATTTGGTATTTTCTAATTAAAAATAAAATTGAATTGTGTTTGACTATAATATTTTTAAAATGAAATAATTTTGAAATTAAAAAAATAATAAAAAGCGAAACAAAAGTTTAAAATTTATAAATTTTATGAAAACTTGAGTTATTTTATGAAAATAAAAATTTTATTTTAAAAAAAAAATTAAAAAGATAAATAATGAAAACACCTCAAGAGGTGTTTTCTAAAAATTTAAATATTTTTAAAATATTTATACCAAATAAGTATTCTGAACGTCTGTGGATGCACCAGTATTGTCAAAGGTGTGCATAAACTCTGAAGCAAAACTCAAAATGCGTTGAGCGCTCGCCTCGCTTAATGTGCAGTTTAGGTTCTAATTTCTAAGATAGATTTTTCCGTGTCAATGAGGCTTTCTGAAGAGACGAACACTACACAATTGATATTTCACTTTATAAAAATAAAAAAAATTCTTTGTTCATATATTTGTCATTCGTGCTTATATTGTTAGTCTTGGACTATATATATATTTATATTTTTCTCCCTTCATGTCTTTTTTCGTTTAATCTCATGTTTTATTTGTACTTTGTGCTTAAACTCAATGGATCTTGAAACTTTTTTGCGCTTTTTGTTTTTTTAATAATACTGTGGTGCACTAATATTATTTTAACATAGATATTAGCAAAATCTTCAATGTCGATTAAAGAATATTATCATACTCGATTGGTCGTCAATGACATGAAAAATACTAAAAAAATAAATATATAGAACAAATATAAGTTCTAAGCTAATAACTTTAATTTACTTTCTTAAAATATGAAGTTCAACAAATATGTTGACTTTTAACATTTTTGAGCAATTGGTTGTGGTAGCTTAATGGTGAAGGCGTGTTTATCATACAACAAGGTCGCGGGTTCAATTCTTTAGTCCAGCAATTTAGATATTTTAGCCTTTAAACTAGAAGTACTGAAAATAAAAAGAGAAATGTTGCGCTACTCAGGAATCGATCTTGGGTCGTGTGGACAGAATTGCCGGTTCCCACCAATCCAATCAAGGTGCACCTTCAATTTTCTTTGGGTGCACTATTATCTATATCTCAATTTCTCAAGATATATACACATAATTTTTTCGACGTTAACGGGTGTACGTACACCCATACTTATACATGTGGGTCCACCTCTGATTCTGAAATAAAGTGAATACCTTTTATTGTGAATATTTCATGGTCAAACGCCCACTAAGCATGTCATTAACTTTTCTTTATTTGATTTTAATGTTGATATTTTTATTGAAGCTTGATTAATTTAAAAAATTACATATTTTTGAATCTTTACGTATTGAAGTTTGATTAATTTTGAGATGCATATTGCTAGCCTATTTTTAAAAATGACATATTGAAGTTTGATTAATTTTAAAATGTACATCATTAGCTTCTTTAAAATGTACATTATTAGCCTTTTTCCAGGTGACGCTCCATATATATATATATATATATAATAAAATAAATTTTTTGATTAAAGGCGGAGAGATTCAAACAATGATGTAAATATGCATTTTGATCCCTTTATATAAAATATGTAACATGATTTGTTTAAAATATATGTTATTGTTAATATCAAGAAAATATAATAAAAAGTAATTTTTGTTTAAAAATATATAAATAAGTAATTTTTATCACGTAATTAATGTGTTTTCTGGCTTTCTTTTTCTTTCATGAAATTTACCTCTAAAGGATCCCTCTTCCGTCAAGAGTGAGATGCGGTGGTGGGGTATAAATGCGGTCAACAGGGAGCTTGATTGGAGCTAAGGGGGACCGACCGCCCAAAGCCAATAGAGAGTGTAGGTTTGTATTTCCTCCGTCTTAAATTATTCGTCTCAAATTAAGATGATATATTAATTAAAAAAATAATTAATAACATTTTTAGTGTGTCATAGTTTTCCTATTAAATGATGTTTATTTTTTAATTTGAAGAAAAGTAATCAATGAAAAGGGTAAAACATGAAAAAAAATTATCTTTCTTGATTAATGAAAAAACACAAATAAAATGAAAAATCAAATTAGAAAATTTGAGACGGGTAATTTAGGACAAGAGAGAGTAATAATTAAAGAATTTAAGTTTCGAGTTAAATATTTTATATTATCAAGTAAATTTAATTTTTTTTTATAAATTTTTATATAAAAATTAAATAACTTACAATAATAAATTAAATTAAATTAATAATATAAAATATTTTGCATATTATAAAATTTAAACTCATATATAATCTATATGTATAATCTATGTTTATGATATATTAAAAGTGTAAAATATTTTAGAAATATTATTTGAATTTTTTGTCCTTTATTAGAAGTTCTTGTTTTTCATTATTTTTTTAATATTTAAAAATTAAAAATTAATTAAATATATTTATGATAATTTTTTTATTAGAAGTCACCAAAATTAATGATAATTAATAATTTTTTTATTAATTTAAAATTTTTAAATCAACTAAATTTGATTTTAAGAAGATTTGAAAATTTTAAAAATAAATATAAAAAAATTTAAGAAATATTAAATTTTAAAAAATTTAAATATGTAATAAGGATGTAATCAATAATTTTGTAAAGATTTAATTTTAAAAAATTAAATATATATATAAAATAACCATACTATAAATATAATTTAAAGTAATGTATCTCTCATAACCCCTAATAATAATAATAATAAAAAAGAAATAATACATGACAAATATAAAAATAATAATTCATCAATCACTTTAAATTTCATTAAACTAGTACAATTAAATGTGTGTATGTTATTACGTCGGAAGGCGGGCGTTTCCGAAGACAAAAGCGCCTTTAGATATGTTTGGCTGACGGGGACCCTGCCCCTGCCCCTGCCCCTGCCCCTGTCGGCTTTCGATTTGCATTACAAGACGGCCGCTGTTTTCTCCAATTTCTTTTTGGTTAATTCTAGAACACGCTTCTGTCTATACACGTGTAAGTGACCTCTTTCTTATGTGACAACACTAAGGCTACATTGTTTCTTTTGTTATTTTTGTTTATTTCTTTCACACGGTTTTGTAATTATTTGACTTGGGTAAAATTTACCAACTAACTAATGTATTGGATTGTATATTATCATAAAAATAGCCAATTTTTCATAAGTATTAAATTTGTAGCTATAATTAAAAATTTTATAACAACTATTTAATAATTATAAAAAATAGTAAATTATATTTTATAAAAATAGTATTATTAAAATATATATACAATAATATTTACTATCTTTCTTTTACTCAAATCAATTGAGTTAAATAAGAAAATAATAAATTCTTTTTTCATAAATTTCTGCAGTAGATTTATTTTTCATAAATTACTCTTATTTTAATTAGTAGATTTCTTTTTCAAATCAAGCTCAAGTATGAAAAATTATTATCTTCATGATCTTCAAAAAACTAAAATAAAATATCATTATTATATTTTTTTTCTCTTTCACTCTCTTATATCTCTAACTTTTTTTTCATCTTTTTTTATTGTTTTACTTTTTTTTTTTTATTTTTTTTCTTTCCACTTTATTTTCTCTCTTTTATTTCCCTTGTCTTTTTTCTTTTTCATTTTTTATTTATTTTTTATTTTTCATTTTCTTATTTTTCTCCTTTCTTAAATTTTTTTTTCTTTTCCTATTTTCATTTTTTTTTCTATTTTTTTTTATTTTTATTTTTATTTTTATACTTCTATTTCTAACTTTCGTTCGTCTTTCTTCCCCTCTCCCTTTTCATTTTTTTTGAATTTTTTTTCGCTTTTTGTCCTCTTCTATTTTTTTCGTTTTTTTTACTCTTCTATCTCTATCTTTTATTTTTAATAGACAAATATCTATATCACATATACATATTTTAAAAATATACAAAATAAATTGACATATAGATCTGCATATGCATTTATAGTACAAAACATACATATATATCTGCATGTATATTTATAGAAATACATATCTGACTCATATGTATATATAAGCGTATAGGATACAAAAATCTCTATAATAAAAAGGACAATTGTATACATATACATATATGTAATAACAAATAGATGATACACATTTTAAATAGTAAAAAAAATACAAATAAATATATATATTATCCTCTAAAATGACATAGAACAATTCAAAGACAAATCCAACATTATACAAGAATATATATGAATATGCATTTGTATATACAAAAAGGACAACTAAATACATATACATATAGGTAATCAAAAGATATATGATATATATCTTAAACAACAAAAAATACAAATAAGTACATATGTTATCCTCTAAAATGACATAGAACGATTCAAAGATAAATTCAACACAGTACAAAATACATATAGCTCTGCACATGTATTTACAGAATACATACCTGATCCATATGTATATTCTTATTTTATATGAATCACCTTTATATTTCACAAATACATATGAAGATATATGGTATAGTTATATTTGTTACTATTTAATATAAATAAGATATGTATTTCGTAAATACATATCAGAGTCACATTTGTATTTCTTGTATATACATATGGATCAAGAATGTATTCTGTAAATACATACGCAGAGTTATATATATTTTTTGTAATGTAATATATATTATGTAGAAAAAACATATGCATACTATGTATTAGTATTATATTTTTGTGAAAAGTACATGTTTTAAAGATTTATTTTGATATTTTAGATGAGTATAACTCTTAGTTTATAGAGATTTACGTGGTACGTATATTTTAAAGAAAATTATATTATGTGTAAATATATATATGTGAATGTATATAAATGTAGTGTGGTTGTGGTTGGTGGGTTAAAAGGAATAAGTGAGAAGTTTTATTATTCATATATTTTTTAATTTGGTGAGACGGGGGCACTTTATTATTTATTTATTTTTCTTTTCTACAAAGTTCTATAGTGATTAAAATGGGGAGAAAACCCCAATCTTTTTCTTTCCCAAAAAGCAACCGCTTCTCTCTTCTTTATCTGTTCTCTCCCTACTGTTACGACATAGCTCCCAAAGATAATAACCACCACCCGTCGGCGAGACACCAACCAGTGCCGCCTCCTTTTCTCTTCTCTCTATCCCTCTGTCACTCCAGACAGCCATGCCGCCCTTTTTCTCCCTCTCTCCATTCTCTTTCTCCACTGGTTCGTCCGCCACCGGTGAGTCAACTGCCGCCAAAACTCAACTACTACTCCAATCGGCAAACTCCACTAAAACACCATAGATTCGGGTTGGAAAGGGGGAAAGGTAAATGATTTTTTTTCAGCAGTGATTTTGAAATACTAAGACAGTAACCTAATTAGCTATAGGATTGTGAAAATTAGCAGTTGGCAAAACAAATGTGACACTTCCGTGAGATGAATTGTTTGATACTTGTGGTCCTGCCATTAGCTAGGAAGATATCAAAGGTATGTAAAGCTAAAACCTCTTTCTCCTTTAAGGCACCACCTGTAATCATTTGTTCCTCCTAAAATAGCCGAGATAGTTTACTTGATATAGGTGAAGAGAGTTTTCAGTTTCTATATGCGTAACACATGGCCACGTATCCTTTTCATTTGAAATTAAGCATATTCATGATTCTTGCGTCAATTTGGTGAGGTCAAAATATTTGTACTACTCTCGTCAAGTCAAGTATCTATAGAGTTGGTTCGTCTTCATTAGGGATTCTTAGAAGTTACCTAGTATATCTCCATATGCTATACAACAACAACAACAACAAACCCAGTAATCTTCATATGCTATAAATTAGAATAAATGGCCATACTATAGTCGCATTAATACATTATATCACATAGCGATATAGTCATATGATGATATAAAGTACAAGCATTGTAATGGTTCGATACTACCAAAGAAGTCAATTGTATATGGAAAGCATTACTCGAATAACTAAGCAGTATTTACCTTAATATATACTTGCATAGGCCCACTAAGCACTATTCAATAAAAGTTATCGATGGGAGGGTATCATAGGTTTGGCTTGGCACACATGCGACATAATTCTGTGCACAGAATTGAGACTAGACCACTATAGTGAGCCCGAATATATGGCGTACCTGCCCTTGTGGCATTATTTGCATTTGGAGTCAGCTGGACTTGTTCCCCTGGCTCAATCTAACATATGGTGCATATGGCCTGCGAGCAGACCCTTATAATGAGTCCCTAAGGAGGGGCGTACCCTGTATCAGAACACGATTACAATTATACGTGTAAAATCATAGTCAGGGACATCTAAGTAACGCATGTCAAACGCATGACATAGAAATGCCCTTGGTAGGGCATCATATGATTATTTGTATTAAAAGTAGGCACAGGGCTTCGCTTAGGCAAATTACCAGACCCTTATAATGATGACTTACTCGTAAGTGCTTATATGATAAGTTAACAAGGTAAATGCATAGGTAATAGTTTATATGGTGTATTTGGAACCTTTCTCTCATAAGTTATAGTTTCATATAAGAGCTTTTGGTAGTCTGTCGTCCGCAGTTGCCCATTTTGTTATTTAATTCATTGAGCAACCTTATACATCTTCTTGTTATTCGGTCTGCTTTACATACTAGGACTTATTTTGTATGTACTAACGTCCCTACATTTGGGGGCACTGCATTTCTGTAAAAATACAGGATCAGGTCTATTGATGAGCAGATTTCTATACTAGGCACTTGTTCGTATTCAGTAAAGCAATCGGTGAGCTCCTATTTTACCTGGGGCTAATACATGTCGAGTACTATTTAATTATGTTTCTAGCTATAGTATGGGTATATAGGAGCCCTTCCTTAGCCACCTTTCCTAGTACAGTCATAATTTCTTTTAGAAGCTTCGTAGACAAAGATAAGTTGTAATCTGTGGTCATAGTTTCACATGTTTATATCGGATGAGTGTTCAATGGGATAGAATTGATTTGTACATACCCTCTTATCATTGTTCATGAGTAGTAACCCTTCCTTATAATATATATGCCAACCATATAACTCATGGTCATACGGTTCTTGTACGTCCCGATTAGGTTAGGGGCGTGACAAAAATAGTATCAGAGCCTTAGGTTTAAGGTATCCTAGGGAGTCTACGAAGCTGTGTCTAGTAGAGCCCTACTTATGGATGTGTTGTGCACCACATTTATAATGGGGGAGATTCTTAGGCATTTAGGATTTTGGACCTTATTTCATGATCTAGATCGTGCGATAAAGCTAACTAATAAAGACTTATTTCTGATTCCTATTCTGCTTTATACAAATTTATTCTTTTAAAGGTAACCTCAGGTCAGGCCAATTGGCCAGATACTAGTATTCCAAAAGTAAGTTTACAGCCAAAGCTCAACCACAAGACTTAAACTAAGATTTGAGATAGCTTGGTGAGTTTGACCCTTCTGGTTCGCACTTGCTTATAGAATAAAAATATATTGAGATTTAGGTTGACTTTACCATTATAATTGTATTGGTGTTGGTTGTTACAGTAGGACCTATGGGGGGATTACTCATATGAATTTTCAGTTAAGGGTTGTTTAACTATGTAGATAGAAAGTGGCATATCCCAATTTAATATTACAAAAAGATTTAGAGGATTTTCAAGTTCGAAGGCTTATCCGTGTGATCCTTTTAGTACTTACAGGATTTAAGTACATGGAGGATATTCAATAATTCCTCAATAATATACCCATAAGCTTTAGGTTAATGTATAATTTTAGAGTAGAGGTAATCAATTGGGTCTGTATGAGTTTAAGGTACACTAGTAGTTTTGACTGTCAGGTAAATGTATCTCACTAGTGCTAATTAAGAGTATCCCTAGCTGGTCAACTAGGCATAGATGCTTTATAATACATTTTCCAGCTAGTACGTAGATTATCTCCATAGGATACGTGTATTTGATTATGTTTAGTAGGAAATGACCTATGTGTTTGAATCCTTGTAAGTCTAGCAAGCTCAGGGATACGTGTTGTTATCATTTTATAGGAATATATGAGTAGGAATTACCCATTGTGATTAGTTTCAAAAATAAAATAGCAATAATATGCGATCAAAGATTAGAGCTGAAAATATCGATGAGTCGGACATAGACTAAGAGTTATCATTTGTACCTAGAATAGATCAAGACATAGTATTGGTTAATTGGTTATAAGAAGAAATTTTCTGACATGTGAAGAATGGTAAACTATTTTTTAAACATCTTAGATTACGTAGATACGTGGAATATCACACCTAGTTAGGGTATGAGTTTTACGGAGAAAATAAATTATAGAAATATGATAAATTAACCTTAAGGGGTTGTGGTGACATATCATAAGAAACAATGTTAGTAAAACTTTGAGGTTTGGTACCCTTTCTATACAATAGTGGCAGTTGGTAGTCAATTAGTAGGCCCTCTCGATGAGGGATACATTGATATAGTACGATTTTAAGACTGCACCTGATTGGAGGATAAGAATATACCTGGAGAGGTATAAATTGCCAATAATGGATTACTGATGTTTTAAGATACAACAATTATATGTTCTTTTGATTTCTCATGGCCGCACTTATTTGTTAGGTGTCTTTGCGGCCTAACTAGCTACTTATTGGATATTGCTGAAATTTATGAGATTTCTTTCCGAATGAAGGGTTGGAATGTATGTATTTACCTGATACATGCTCGTTATAAGCTTACTAATCATAGCCTGACTTTAGAAAGAAAAAAAACTAACCTGGTTACTTAGAGTCTGAAAAAAAAAATAGGGAGATGTGGATAGGATTAGCTATAGCATTATTTTGAATTAGCAGGAATATGCTTGCATGTAAATTATGATTAGATGACTTCCTGAAAATCCTCATAGTTTATAAAAGAACTAGATGCCAACAAAACTGGGTTTCCATGAATTCAATATACATGTATTATAGCTAATTTGCTTGCGAGATTATATATATTGCATGTATGCGTAACTAGCCAATAGTTTTTACTCTTTCTTGTTTATTATCGTGACAATATAATAGGTAGCCAGACAGATGAACTCTTGTCTCTAGAATGATAAACGTAATCTCCTTTAAATTTTATAAGCATTTATATTTGTATGTGGTATCGCATTATTGTGGAAGACTGCTCTCTATCTTTTTAGTCCTTTAAGAGCTGCTTTATAGTTCTCCTGATCCTGGAGATTCTAAATATCCTCCATCTAGCATTTTGAGGAGTAAATTTGATATTAATTTTTCCCGCAGTAGTGGGATATCCTGACAAAAATATTACAATTTGTTTCTGTTGCTGGAGCATCATGAATGACCAACTTAGCAAGTTCCTATATCCAACTTTTTCAGAATGTTCATAATCAATACCTAAACATTATATGTATGCATATTATTGTAATTACCTATATCCATCCTTAGCTCACTGGAAATTCGTAGTGTTTGTAGATATCATTTTGCCAGTCCTCTTTCTATTCTACAATTTCAGTATGGGAATTGTGGTTCATTTTCAATGATCCATAGACAAAGGAGATTGGCTCTTGTTGTGCTTCATTTTTCAAAGGAAATCCTCTTGTTCCTGTTCGATATGTGCTTTCTAGTTGCAAATAGGTCATTGAGAGTATGTTGTTCCACTATGAAACATAGTCATATGGCTTCATTACATTATGGATAAATAGTTTGTTATCCACAAAATATTTATGCGGTGTGACAGGGCCCCTATCTATGCCTATATCTTTTCCCTTTGATTTCATTTTAGTTACTCGGATGTTGCTAGAATAGGAGTTATTTTTTTTCCTCTTCTACTTGAAGGCAATATCAAGTTTAAGGTTGCTTATTAAGATGGTGAGTTTGTGCCTCAATATCTACGGATATATATTTCGTTGGACTTTAGATGTTATGTTTTCTGAAGCATAAGTTTTGAAAGTCTTTTTCCTTAAAGGTAAAACAAAGTTTGTCAAAAAAAAAAATTTCCTTTGTAATATTGGTAGTGCATTCTAATCTGAACTGTGCGGGTTCCTGGTGAATATTAGGAGACAACATATAGCAATGTTGGTTAATTCTGTATCTGAACACTGGTATTGTTATTGAAAAATTTGTAACTTAGTATGAATGGGACAATAGTGACACCAAATGAAATTATTTAGTGTTGGTGTTCCCTCAGGATTATTCCAAATGTAAATGAGAGCCTGATTTTGCCAGGATGCAAGGAAGTAAATCAAGATTTGTTAGGATTTATGCATCAAACACTTTCGTAGTTCATTTTCTTATATAGTTGTACTATAAGTGTTATGATACAATTTATTTTTTGACATGTTATATATATATATATATATATATATATAGAGAGAGAGAGAGAGAGAGAGAGAGAGAGAGAGAGAAAGAGAAAGAGAGAGAGATCACATATTATAATCTATAGCTTATAGGTTGGGTAAATCATTTGCTTAATATGTCATCTTAATCAAGGTATAATTATTTTAGTATCATATGTTTCATAGGGCATGCATTTAAAAATATCAATGGCCTATTTATTTGTATAATATACGACTATTTATTTAGGTGTAAAAAAATTATAATAATAATAAAAAATCAACATTAGGTGTTGTGATTAGCTTACCTGCTCGTTATGTACTTTTACATCCTAAAACCCATGTATTAGATATTAAGATTATACTTGTCTATATGATCAAATAACAGATTTCGTGCTATACTTCATTTGTTCACATATTAATTTTTTTTTAACTCACATGTTATTTATGATTCATATGTTCATGTGTGATAGGTTGTTAGAGCTTACTTGCATATTGATACATATTCCTATATTTTACTACTTTATAAGTAATACATCTGCTTAAAATAAATTAAAGTCCTTTTTGCTGCTCAGATGTTTATATGGGTACATGCATATCATGTTTATTTGCTAACATGTTGCAGTTATTGTATGATTTGATGGATTAGGGAGGTATCACCTAGGAAGGGCATCAAATGGCTCCACATAATTGGCAAGCTGAGCCTTAAGTGTATAAGGATAAATAAATGATGTACGACTCTTATATTAACATATAGAGATGATACAGGTGGCCTAAGTGGGATGATAGCCTCCAGATAGAGCTATAGTGAACCCAACATTCCTTATGTGTATTCTACTCTAACATTTTGAAGATATGATTTATGCCTATGATCCCAAAAATCTCAGGTGTTCTCCTCTGGTAAGTTATTTCAATACAAGGACAAAAGACAAGATACTAAACTTGTTTTAAGAATGATCCAAATGTATATGATGTGTGACTATGATTCTAGAAATTTGCACGAATGCAGCTTTCAGATGCGGAGTATAAGGTAAGTTACCATATTGATTATAGTTGTCATTCGATAATAAGGCCAAATAGAGCCTCGTGTATGTAATACCCGTGCTTATTCCTAGATAGAAATCATCTCAAGGATACTAGTACTTGCTTTGAAATATAAATCTATTTTTGTACCTGTGGTATTTTTTGAGATTTCTACTTTCAATCACGTGAAAAATTGAGTTATCTTTCTAACGATACCAATTTTGTCCAAATCCGACACTAGACGAGGAAGTTATGGATGTTTTATTCAGAACTGACCGAAACGCCCAAGTGCGACGTCCAAGTTGACAGACCGCCAAACAAGTAACAGACCGCCACTTTGACCGTCACAGCCAAGGCAGTAGGGCCACGTTCTGGATAAGGATTGACGGACGAGTTGACGGACCTTCAGATTTTTGACGGACCGTCATCCAGGCCGTTAACTCTTATCCAGTGAACCCCATTTCTGGTCCACGTATGACGGTCGAAATGACGGACCGTCAAGTTCCTGACAGACCGTCAGTCGGGTCGTCACATGCCACATCCAGTTTACTTCCAGGCCGTTTTAACAGAGGTATTTTGGTAACTTACCACTCGCCTATATATACCCACATGAGTCCGAATTCAACCATTTTACTCATTATTATTTCACAAACAAAAACTAGGGTTTCTCTCTAAATTTAATCTCCAAGAACAAGACCCAATCTTCTTAAAAAAAAATCAAAGGATTTCAAATCCTTCAAGTTCAAAAAACATCAAGAACCTTGAGTCAGGTATGTGTAGTATTCATCTATGGATCCATTTCGTTCATAGAGCTCAAGAACCATGTTTTAAATATTTTGTGATTGTCTTGTTGTGATATGAGCATGTATATGTTGATGATTGTTGTTTAAGTTTCAAGATGATATCTAAAGGTGTTTTCAAGAAGTATATGTGTTTGTTAGTTGAAACCCATGATCCTTATGTGGTTTAATATGGTGAAATTCATGAACACACTTAAGCTAAAAGAATGGATGCAAAGTGTTTGATAATATGCCTAGGATGATAGAATTCATGTCCCATGATTTAATAGTGCTTAAATGACAAGTCCATGCTCTATGCTTTACGATTTCCCATGAATTCCATCTGAGTGAAATGTGTTGTTGTTGTGATATGGATTGACCATGCTATTGAAGCTATGCAAGTATATACATGTTGTATGAATTTCCCTTCCACGTATAAGATGTTGAGAACTATGCTCAGTGTGAAGTCCCCTACTCATGATATGGTAAGTTGTGGACTCTACTCTTACGATCAAGTCAGTCATGTGTGTCAGTTTCCTTTCATCGAGTCCTGGGGGTACTTGTACCCAAAAAATATAGTTGTGTGCCTAGAGCCATGTCATGTTATCACGATAATCTCAGTCAATCCATGATCTATAGAACTCAGTCGGGCATGTGACTCAGGAAACCTCAGAAATCTCATGATCTCAGTTAATTCTCAGATAGTAGTACTAGTCCGTCAGTCAACAAAAGTCAGTTACTCAGTTCATGTACCGTCAGTTAAATCACGTTCAGTCTCTTCAGATGGGAGTAGAAGTTAGCACCGAGTGAACCCAAGGATGGGAATTCACCTGCCAGTTTAGGGTGTGATTCTTAGTAATCATCCTTGTGTTCTAGAACTACGTAGCCAGCGAAGGTTGAGACATCTTAACCTATCAGATTAGGATTGATGGGGTGGCTTAATCCGTCAGTTTAGGGTTCCCACCATTCTCATTTTGAGTACCTTCAAGTTAAGGGTCACTCACAGCTGTCCTTACCAGTGGCGCGGTATTGACACCCTTCCCGTCGCGGCAGAGATTGGACCCCAACTTAGCTATATGCGTTATTGGGGTATGTCGGTCAAACAACTACCTCCCACAGTTTCAGTCCTAGTCTCAGTAAAAGAACTCAAATATGTCTTCAGATTTCAGTATATCAGGACTATCAGATACAGTCAATTCAGTTACAGAATAAAACACAAATAGTTTCATTAGATTCAGGACTATTAGACACAGTCATCTATGTTATCAGAATTTCAGTATTTGTCATGCTAGATATCAGTAGATCATGTATTAGTGTCCAGATCTAGATATCACGTAATCATGATCTCAGTTACTACGTATGCATGTTTTCACTCTTACGTTCATATCAATCAGTCAGTTAGCATCGTTCATGCATGTAAACCCTTTTGCATTTCGCCTACCTCACTTGTCTACTCAGTACTCCCAGTTGTACTGACGCATTTGCGCTATGGTGCTTTATTTCACGTTACACCATAGGTTCATAGATAAGAGCTCCAGATCAGCAGTAGCACTAGCAGTCCAGTCGCAGAGTTGCAGTGAGTCCTCATCCATTCGAGGACGATATTATTTAAATTATTTATTATTTCAGTTCAGTTTTGCTAGACGGAGTTAGTTAGAGACATGTTCCTTTAACTCCTTATTCAGACAATATTTAGAGGCTTTCAGATTTAGTTTAGATTTGGTTCAGATTTCAGTTATTTTGGGTATTCGTTACCCCAATGGATGTTATGATTTGTTCGATATTTTGTTCAGTTGAACCTTATGGCCTATTATTCACGTTTTTTGCATTATTACATCATATATTGCAGTATACAGGTACAGATATCAGTCATGGGTTAGTTTGTGGTCCCTCAAAATTATGACCACCGTGTAGCATTTCGGTTTAGAAAAATTGGGGCATTATAAACTTGGTATCAGAGCCTAAGGTTCAATAGAGTCCTAGGAAGTCTGAAATCCGCATCTAGTAGAGTTTTGTGCATGGGTGTGGTGTGCGTCATATTTATATGCAAGAGGCTATAAGATGTTTTAGGAATAGTTTCCCTTCTTTTGGTATTCATATCGTGCTAGTGAGCATAATCTCAAGTTAAACTCTCAGTCTAATTCGTTGTTCTCTTATTTCAGAATATGCCTCCAAAGAGAAGAAACCATCCAGCTCCTCATCCCGAAGATCCTTTGGGCGAACATGTTTCTCATGCGGAGTTTAGGGCCGCATTTACCAAACTTGCTCAGTCTGTGGCTGCCCAAAATGAACGGCCACTAGTTATTCCAGCAAATCCAGTGGCCAACTCTACCGCAGCTAGGATTTGGGACTTCAACGGAATGAACCCTCCATTTTTCTTTGGGTCTAAGTCTGATGAAGACCCTCAGGAATTCATTGACCAAGTCCAAAAGGTCATAGACATCATGGGAGTTACTTCTTGTCAGAGTGTCGAGTTAGCCGCATACCAGTTACAGGATGTTGCTCACACTTGGTACAAACAATGAAAGTCCGAGAGGTTAGAGGATGCAGGTCCTATAGAGTGGGAGGAATTTGTCACGACTTTCTTAGACAAATTTTTTCCCAAAGAGCTGAGGGAGGTAAAATTTCTAGATTTCATCAACCTCAGGCAGGGAAATATGGCGGTTAAGGAGTATTCTCTCATATTTACTCAGCTAGCCAAATATGCCCCTCATGTAGTTGCAGACAACAGGGCTAAGATGAGCAAGTTCGTGTCAGGGGTGGATGATAGCGTGGTAAATGAGTGTAGGTCTGCGATGCTGAACAATGATATGACTTTTGCCAAGCTTATGACTCATGCTCAACAAATAGAGGAACAGAAGATTAGGAATAGGGAGAGGCAGAATAAGAGAGCAAGGTCAGGCAGTTTCAGTTTTGCTCAACCAAAATCAGAAGGAGGAAACCGTTCGCAGTTTTGTCCTAAGCCAGCAATTCCATCTTCTTCCTCCGCCAGTGCCCCAGTGCCGAAATTCAGAGATGGCAACAGATATCGAGCACCAGGCTCTAAGTCTCAAGGCAGTGTCAGCAGTGCCCGAACTAATCCCCTGTGTCAAACTTGTGGTAAGAACCACAAGGGTACTTATAGAGCTGGTAGTGATGTTTGTTTTGGTTATTGCAAGCCAGGCCACAGGATTAGAGAGTATCCGCAGCCAGGTCTACAGAGTCAGCAGAATTGCTCCACAGCCCAGTCCGGTCGCCCAAATCAGCAGAGTGCCACTTCCAGTGCTACTAGTGGGCAACGCCCAAACAGACTCGATGCTCTTCAGACCCGACAGGATCAGGAAAATTCGCCTGATGTCGTTACTGGTACATTACAGATTTTCTATGTTCATGTTTATGCTTTGCTAGATCCAGGTGCATCCTTGTCTTTTGTTACTCCTTATATAGCAGGCGATTTCAGAATCAGTCTCAAAATTTTAGCAGAGCCCTTTTCAGTCTCTACCCCAGTGGGTAAAATAATCATAGCTCAGCGGGTATACAGGAACTGCCCAATTATGATATTTTAGAAAGCCACGTCAGCAGATTTAGTCGAATTAGAGATGACTGATTTTGATGTCATTCTCGACATGGATTGGTTTCATTCCTGCTATGCCACAGTCGACTGCAGAACTAGGGTAGTTTAGTTTTTGTTCCCGAATGAGCCCGTCCTAGAGTGGAAGGGTAGTACTTCATCTTTTAGGGGTCAACTTGTTTCCTACCTTCGGGCAAGGAAAATGATTTCTAAGGGGTGTGTGTATCATCTCGTGCATATTAAAAATTCCAGTTCTGAATCTCCTAGTTTTGAATCAGTCCCAGTTGTAAATGAGTATTCAGACGTGTTTCCCGAAGATCTTCCAGGCATTCCTCCCAAAAGGGAAATAGACTTCGGCATTGTTCTTCTTCCATATACTCAACCTATTTCTATTTTGCCATATAGAATGGAACCAACAGAACTCAAGGAACTGAAAGATCAGTTGAAGGATCTCTTAGGTAAGGGATTCATCAGGCCCAGTGTATCCCTATGGGGTGCACCAGTCTTATTCGTGCGCAATAAAGATGGTTCTCTC
This sequence comes from Capsicum pubescens, assembly GCA_030864215.1. Lineage (NCBI taxonomy): Eukaryota > Viridiplantae > Streptophyta > Magnoliopsida > Solanales > Solanaceae > Capsicum > Capsicum pubescens. The sequence goes on along the minus strand of CM061540.1, from coordinate 281,035,339 downwards.
AGGATGTGTATTGATTACCGCCAGCTCAACAAAGTTACGGTCAAGAACAAGTATCCTTTTCCCAGAATAGATGACTTGTTTGACCAACTTCAAGGTGCCAATTATTTCTCCAAAATAGACCTCAGATTAGGCTACCATCAGCTCAGAGTTAGAGAATGTGACATCCCAAAGACAGCTTTCCGTACTCGGTATGGTCACTTCGAGTTTCTAGTTATGTCCTTTGGTCTTACCAATGCCCCAGCCGCTTTCATGGACTTGATGAATCATGTGTTCAAGCATTACTTGGACATGTTCTTCATAGTCTTCATACATGATATCCTGGACTATTCCCGTACAGAGCATGATCATTCAGACTATCTCAGGATTGTTCTTCAGACTCTTAGAGATCACCAGCTATTCGCCAAATTCAGTAAGTGCGAGTTTTGGCTAAGATCAGTAGCATTCCTTGGCCATATTATTTTCGGTGATGGAATTAGAGTAGATCCTCAGAAGACCGAAGCAGTAAGAAACTGGCCTCGCTCTGTCTCTCCATCATATATCAGGAGTTTCTTGAGATTGGCTCGCTATTACAGACGGTTTGTCGAGGGATTTTCTTATATTGCATCCCTCATGTCCAGATTGAAGAAAATCTATACGGAGTTCATGTAGATATCTTTACAGATCATAAGAGTCTCCAGTATGTCTTTTCTCAGAAAGATCTCAAACTTCATCAGAGAAGGTAGTTAGAGCTTTTGAAAGATTATGCTATGAGTGTCCTCTACCATCCGGGTAAGGCCAACGTTGTGGCCGACGCTCTTAGTAGACTCTCCATGGGTAGTGTTTCTCACGTTGAGGATAGCAAAAAGAAGATAGCTCGGGAAATCCATCAGCTCGCCAGACTAGGTGTTCACTTAGTTGATTCTTCGGAGGGTGGTGTATGTGTTCAGAGTTATTTCTAGTTTCCGAGGTGAAAGAAAATCAATACAGGGATCCTAGCTTTGTCAAGCTAAAGGAGTCAGTTTAGAATCAGAGAGTAGAGGTTTTCTCCTAAGGGAGAGATGGGGTACTTCGTTGTCAGGGTCGTCTGTGCATTCCAGGTGTAGATGACTTAAAGCAGCGGATTCTTGCAGAAGCGCACGGTGCGCGATACTCTATTTATCTAGGGTTAACTAAGATGTACCGCGACCTGCGGGAAATCTATTAGCGGAGTGGGATGAAGAGAGATATTACAGAGTTTGTCGCTAAGTGCTCTACATATCAACAAGTTAAGATAGAGCATCAGAAGCCTAGTAAACCCATGCAAGATTTCACCATTTCTACTTGGAAGTGGGAAGAAGTGAACATGGACTTCGTGACGGGTTTGCCTCGAACTCGTCATCAGCACGATTCAGATTGGGTTATTGTAGACAAGATGACCAAGTCAACTCATTTCCTTCTAGTTCATACCTCTTATTAAGCAGAGGATTACGCCAAAATCTATATCCGGGATTTGGTCAGATTACACGGTGTTCATTATCTATTATTTCAGACAGAGGTACCCAGTTCACTTCTCACATCTGGAAAGCGTTCCAAAAGGGTCTTGGTACCCAAGTCCATCTCAGTACAACCTTTCATCCGTAGACAGATGGTCAAGCAGAATGGACCATTCAGACTCTTGAAGATATGCTAAGGGCGTGTGCAATTGATTTCAACGAAAGTTGGGATGACCACTTGCCTTTGATTGAGTTTGCATACAACAATAACTATCATTCCAGTATTAAAATGGCTCCATTCGAAGCTCTCTATGGAAGAAGGTGTAGATTTCTAATTGGTTGGTTTGAATTTAGTGAGGCCTCAGTCATAGGTCCTGACTTAGTTTTTAATGCCTTAGAGAAAGTTCAGTTGATCAGAGAGAGACTCTGGGCTGCTCAAAGTCGACAGAAGTCTTATGATGATGTTCGTAGAAAGGATCTCGAGTTTGATGTTGATGACTATGTCTATCTCAAGATCTCTCCCATGAAGGGAGTAAAGAGGTTCGGCAAGAAAGGGAAACTCAGTCCCCGCTATGTCGGTCCCTTCAGGATTCTCAGTCATTTAGGAAAGGTAGCATATGAGCTCGAATTGCCTTCATATTTAGCCTCAGTTCATCCGGTCTTCCATGTATCCTTGCTCAAGAAGTGCCTAGGTGACCTAGCAGTTATAGTCCCTATTCAGAGCATTGATGTTCAGACAGTCTCTCTTATAAAGAGATTCCAATCGAAATCTTAGACTATCAGACTCGTCGATTGAGGAACAAAGAGGTCCCTCTAGTTAAGGTTCTTTGGGGAAATCAGTCCGTCGAGGGAGCTACTTGGGAAGCAGAAACAGATATGCATACCAAGTATCCTTACCTCTTCTCCGTCTATTCAGATCAAGCTCAAGGTAATAGTTCGCCATAAGCTTATTCAGTTTCATATTCATGTTCCCATTATAAACGTGGTATCTACTACCATTTCATACTCTGTCATGCATTCATGTATCAGTTTAGTTATAAAATTATGTATCAGCTATGCATTCTCGTCTTGAGAAACTAAGTTTATCAGAACACTCAGTCACGTATTCATGTACCAGTTAGCCATGCATCAGATGTGCATGAGTTCAGTATATTTAGCATGTCAGTCATGAAGTCATGTCTCAGTCACTCATGTTCAGCTCATGTTTATTTATTATTTTCCCTCTTAGTCAGTCTCATTCGAGGATGAATGTTCTCAAGGGGGAGTATTGTAATACCCGTGCTTATTCCTAGCTAGAAATCATCTCAAGAGTGCTAGTACTTGCTTTGAAATACAAATCTATTTTTGTACCCATGGTATTTTTTGATATTTCAACTTTCTATCACGTGAGAAATTGAGTTAGCTTTCTAACAATTATAATTTTTTCCAAATCCGACACCAGACGAGGAAGTTATGGATGTTTTACTCAGAACTGACCGAAACGCCCAGGTGCGACGTCCAAGTTGACGGACCGCCAAACAAGTGACGGAACGCCACTTTGACCATCACAGCCAAGGCAATAGGGCCACATTCTGGATAAGGATTGATGGACGAGTTGACGAACTGTCAGAATTTTGACGGACTGTCATCAGGACGTCAACTCTTACACAGTGAACCTCATTTCTGGTCCACATATGATGGTCGAAATGACGGACCATCAAGTTTTTGACGGACCGTCAGTTGGGTCTTCACATGCCACGTTCAGTTTACTTCCAGGTCATTTTAACAGGGGTATTTTGGTCACTTATCACTCGCCTATATATACCCACATGAGTCCGAATTAAACCATTTTGCTCATTATTATTTCACAAACAAAAACTAGGGTTTCTCTCTAAATTTAATCTCCAAGAACAAGACCCAATCTTCTTAAAAAAAATCAAAGGATTTCAAATCCTTCAAGTTCAAAAAACATCAAAAACCTTGAGTCAGGTATGCGTAGTGTTCATCTATGGATCCATTTCGTTCATAGAGCTCAAGAACCATGTTTTAAATATTTTGTGATTGTCTTGTTGTGATATGAGCATGTACATGTTGATGATTGTTGTTTAAGTTTCAAGATGATATCTAAAAGTTTTTTAATGAAGTATATGTGTTTGTTAGTTGAAACCCATGATCCTTATGTGGCTTAATATGGTGAAATTCATGAACACAATTAAGCTAAAATAATGCATGCAAAGTGTTTGATAATATGCCTAGGATGATAGAATTCATGTCCCATGATTTAATAGTGCTTAAATGACAAGTCCATGCTCTATGCTTTACGATTTCCCATGAATTCCATGTGAGTGATATGTGATGTTGTTGTGATATTGATTGACCATGATATTGAAGCTTTGCAAGTATATACATGTTGTATGAATTTCCCTTCCATGTATAAGATGTTGAGAACTATGCTTAGTTTGAAATTCCCTACTCATGATATGGTAAATTGTGGACTCTACTCTTAGGATCAAGTCAGTCATGTGTGTCAGTTTCCTTTCATCGAGTCCTGGAGGTACTTGTATCCAAAAAATATAGTTGTGTGCCTAGAGCCATGTCATGTTATCACGATAATCTCAGTCAAGCCATGATCTATAGAACTCAGTCGGGCATGTGACTCAAGAAACCTCAAAAATCTCATGATCTCAGTTAATTCTCAAATAGTATTACTAATCCATCAGTCAACGGAAGTCAGTTACTCAGTCCATGTACCGTCAGTTAAATCAAGTTTAGTCTCTTCAGATGGGAGTAGAAGTTAGCACCGAGTTAACCCAATGATGGGAATTCACTTGCCATTTTAGGGTGTGATTCTTAGTAATCATCCTTGTGTTCTAGAACTACGTAGCCAGCGTAGGTTGAGACATCTTAACCTGTCAGATTAGGATTGATGGGATGGCTTAATCCGTCAATTTAGGGTTCCCACCGTTCTTATTTTGAGTACCTTCCAGCTAAGGGTCACTCACAGTTGTCCTTACCAGTGGTGCGGTATTGACACCCTTCCAGTCGGGGCAGAGATTGGACCCTAACTTAGCTATATACGTTATTAGGGTATGTCGGTCAAACAACTACCTCCCACAGTTTCAGTCCCAGCCTCAGTAAAAGAACTCAAATAGTTCTTCAGATTTCAGTATATCAGGACTGTCAAATACAGTCAATTCAGTTACAAAACAGAACACAAATAGTTCCATTAGATTCGGGACTATTAGACACAGTCATCTATGTTATCAGAATTTCAGTATTTGTCATGCTAGATATCAGTAGATCATGTATTAGTGTCCATATCTAGATATCACTTAATCACGATCTCAGTTACTACGTATGCATGTTTGCACTCTTACGTTCATATCAGTTAGTCAGTTAGCATCATTCATATATGTAAACCGTTTTGCATTTAGCCTACCTCACTTGTATACTCAGTACTCCCAGTTGTACTGACGCATTTGCGCTATGGTGCTTTATTTAACGTTACACCATAAGTTCACAGATATGAGCTCCAGATCAGTAGTAGCAGTAGCAGTCCAGTCGCAGAGTTGCAGTGAGTCCTCATCCATTCGAGGACGATATTATTTATTTTATTTATTATTTCAGTTTAGTTTTGCTAGACGGAGTTAGTTGGAGACATGTTCCTTCAACTCTTTATTCAGACAGTATTTAGAGGCTTTCAGATTTAGTTCAGATTTGATTCAGATTTCAGTTGTTTTGGGTATTCGGTACCCATATGGATGTTATGATTTGTCTGATATTTTGTTCAGTTAAACCTTATGGCCTATTGTTCATGTTTTCCGTATTATTATGTCATATATTCCAGTATACAGGTACAAATATCAGTCATGGGTTAGCTTGTGGTCCTTCGGGATCATGAGCAACGTGTAGCGTTCTGGTTCAGAAAAATTAGGGCGTTACAGTGTATTAGTTATTGGATATTGTATGTATCGTGACGCTCTGTGAAGTGTATTTATACGTATTTTGGCTTATATGTGTTGTGGTGCTCTATGAAGCATATTGGTATGTATGTTGGTTAGCTGACAGGTTTTCGATAGGCTTATTTATAGGTAAAACTCTATCAAAATTTTTGAAAAATTTAGGAGTTAGCCAAATTTTAGGTCCTTAAGGTAGATTAAGAGAAGTGGGAGGTGAGGGAATAATCTCATGAATGTCTTGAGTTATTATAGGAGTTAAAATAAGTTGTACACATCATTCGAGGACGAATGATCCTGAGTGGGGGAGATTGTAACACCTCGGTAAATTTTAAAGATTTATTTTGATATTTTAGATGAGTATAACTCTTATTTTATAGAGATTTACGTGGTACGTATATTTTAAAGAAAATTATATTATGTGTAAGTATATATATGTGAGTGTATATAAATGTAGTGTGGTTGTGGTTGGTGGGTTAAAGGGAATAAGTGAGAAGTTTTATTATTCATAGATTTTTTAATTTGGTGCAGATGGGGGCACGTTATTATTTATGTATTTTCCTTTTCTACAAAGATCTATAGTGATTAAAAAGGGAGAAAGCCCCAATCTTTTTCTTTCCCAAAAAGCAATCGCTTCTCTCTTCTTTATCTGTTCTCTCCCTACTGTTACGACATAACTCCTAACGATAACAACCACCACCCGCCGGCGAGACACCCACCGGTGCAGCCTCCTTTTCTCTTCTCTCTATTCCCCCGTCGCTCCAGACAGTCGTGCCGCCCCTTTTCTTCCCCTCTCTGTTCTCTTTCTCTACTGGTTCATCTGCCACCGGTGAGTCAATTGCCGCCGGAACTCAACTACTACTCCAATCGGCAAACTCCACTAAAACACCATAGATTCGGGTTGGAAAGGGGGAAAGGTAAATGATTTTTTTTCAGCAGTGATTTTGAAATATTAAGACAGTAACCTAATTAGCTATCGGATTGTGAAAATTAGCAGCTGGCAAAACAAAGGTGACACTTTTGCGAGATGAATTGTTTGATACTTGTGGTCCTACTGTTAGCTAGGAACGTATCAAAGGTATGTAAAGCTAAAACCTCCTTCGCCTTTAAGGAATCACCTGTATTCATTTGTTCCTCCTAAAATAGCCGAGATAGTTTACTTGATATAGGTGAAGAGAGTTTTCAGTTTCTATATGCGTAACACATGACCACGTATCCTTTTCATTTGAAATTACGCATATTCATGCTTTTTGCGTCAATTTGGTGAGGTCAAAACATTTGTACTACTCCCGTCAAGTCAAGTATCTATATAGTTGGTTCGTCTTCATTAGGGATTCTTAGAAGTCACCTAGTATAACTCCATATGCTATAAATTAGAATAAATGGCCATACTATAGTCGCATTAATACATTATATCACATAGCGATATAGTATATGATGATATAAAGTACAAGCATTGTAATGGTTCGATACTACCAAAGAAGTCAATTGTATATGGAAAGCATTACTCGAATAGCTAAGCAATATTTACCTTAATATATACTTTCATAGGCCCACTAAGCACTATTCAATAAAAGTTATCGACGGGAGAGTATCATAGGTTTGGCTTGGCACACGTGCGACGTAATTCTCTGCACAGAATTGAGACTAGACCACTATAGTGAGCCCGAATGTTTGGCGTACCTCCCCTTATGGCATCATTTGCATTTGGAGTCAGCTGGACTTGTTCCCCTGGCTCGAGCCAACATATGACACATATGGCGTGCGGGCAGACCCTTATAGTGAGTCCCTAAGGAGGGGCGTGCCCTGTATCAGATCACGATTATAATTATACGTGTAAAGTCATAGTCAGGGACATCTGAGTAACACATGTCATACGCATGACATAGAAATTCCCTTGGTAGGCCATCATATGATTATTTGTATTAAAAGTAGGCACAGGGCTTCGCTTAGGCAAATTACCAGGCCCTTATAATGATGACTTACTTGTAAGTTCTTATATGATAAGTTAAAAAGGTAAATGCATAGGTAATAGTTTATATGGTGTATTTGGCACCTTTCTCTCATAAGTTATAGTTTTATATAAGAGCTTCTGGTAGTCTATCGTCCGCAGTTGCCCATTTTGTTATTTGATTCATTGAGCATCCTTATACATCTGCTTGTTATTTTGCTCATAAGTTATAGTTTCATATAAGAGCTTCTGGTAGTCTGTCATCCGCAGCTGCCCATTTTGTTATTTGATTCATTGAGCATCCTTATACATATGCTTGTTATTCTGTCTGCTTTACATACTAGTACATATTTTATATGTACTAATGTCCTTACATTCGGGGGCACTATATTTCTGTACAAATACAGGATCAGATCTATTGATGAGCAGACTTCTATACTAGGCACTTGTTCGTATTCAATAAAGCAGTCGGTGAGCTCCTATTTTACCTGGGGCTAATACACGTCGAGTACTATTTAATTGTGTTTCTAGCTATAGTATGGGTATATAGGAGACCTTTCCCGGCCACCTTTTCTAGTACAGTCATAATTTCTTTTAGAAGCTTTGTAGACAGAGATAAGTTGTAATTTGTGGTCATAGTTTCACATGTTTGTATCGGATGAGTGTTCAATAGGATAGAATTGATTTGTACATACCCTCTTATCATTGTTCATGAGTAGTAACCCTTCCGTATAGTATATATGCCAGCCACATAACGCATGGTCATACGGTTCTTGTCCGTCCCGATTAGGTTAGGGGCGTGACAATTATTTATTTTATAAGCGAAAAAGGGTCAAAAATACCTCTAAACTATCTGAAATGGATTAAAAATATCCATTGTTAGTTTTTTGGCTAAAATATATCCCTCCGTTAAATATTTGGCTCAAAAATGTCCCTCCCTCTAACAGAATTCCACCAAGGACGCCACGTAGATTAAAAATGCCACCTGAACATTCTACAAAGGGTCAAAAATACCCCTGAACTATCTAAAATGGATAAAAAATATCCCTCGTTAGTTTTTTTGGCTAAAAAATACCCCTCCGTTAAATTTTTGGCTCAAAAATACCTATCCCTCTAACATACTTACACCATACATGACACCTGAATAAAAAAGGTCACTTGGACATTCCACATCATCATCTACATGTAAAATCTCCCTAATCCATCATGTAATGACAACTCGAAAATTAAAAACTTGATTTTTGGGGTATAACTGAATGATGAAAGACATGGATAGTCAGTTGAAAAATATTTACAGACTAATATTTTATGTAATGACAGATGATAAAGGCCAAGTCTTGTCTATATTGCTGAATGATGTGATAAACTTGAGTAAAATTTTTGACACTAATCCAACTTCATCAACTTAGATCCAGCAATGTAGTTTAGAATCCATGAGTTACTGACAGCTACAACTCCAGTTGAACTAGCCAAAACTTCTACATCAGATCTTCTACACTATAATTAAATCTTTTTCTATTTGTCTCTTTGGATCGAATCGGGTCAATTTTAATATTGAGGTTTAGGTTATAATAAGTGGGATGATGGATTAGTGAGATTTTACATGAGAACGGTGATGTGAAATATTCAAGTGACCTTTTTTATTCAGGTGGCGTGTTTAGCGTAAGTCTGTTAGAGGGAGAGATATTTTTTAGCAAAAAATTTAACAGAGGAGTATTTTTTATCCAAAAAAATTAACGAGGGGTATTTTTGATCCATTTCAAATAGTTCAGGGATTTTTTTTATCCTTTTCCGTTATATATATGGACACTGATGTGGAATGTCCAGGTGGTATTTTTAATCTAGGTGGAGTTCTTGGTGAAATTCTGTTAGAGGGATGGGCATTTTTGAGCCAAATATTTAACGGAGGGGTATTTTTGAGACAAAAAACTAATGAGGGGTATTTTTTATTCATTTCAGATAGTTCAGGGATATTTTTGACCCTTTTCCATTTTATAAGTGTTGCTTGATCATATATTCATGGCAAGAATACTTTCAAGATTTGCACCACATATAGAATGTCACACAGTCAATGATATTGAAGAAAGTATTAAGACGATGTTATCAAAGGAATAGTACACGATTTTGTCATAAGAATATTTGTGGTGTCTACATGAACAAAAAAAATGTATAGTTCAAGCGCAATTAGACAGATGTATTATGTCACAGATGTATTATGATTTTTTTAGGGGAGGGGGGGGAGGAGGGATGTACATGTATTTGTATTTTGTATATATAAATGCATATCTATATGTATTTTATATGGTGTTGAATTTATCTTTAAATTGTTCTATGTCATTCTAGATGATAACATATGTATTTATTTATATTTTTACTGTTTAAGATGTGTTTCATGTATTTTTTGATTACCTATATGTATATGTACATAGTTGTCCTTTTTGTTCTAGAGATTTTGTGTCTTATATGTTTTTATATACATATGATTGAGATATGTATTTCTGTAAATACAAATGCGATACATATGTATGTTTTACAATGTAAATACATATCCAAATCTGTATGGCTATTTATTTTTATATATATATTGAATATGTTTATGTGATATACATTTTTGTCTTTTCAAAATAAAAGTTAAAGATAGAAGAGTAAAAAAAAAAAAAAAAAAAAAAAAAAAAGAGAAATAGAAGCTAGAAATAAAAGTGTAAAAGTAAAAGAAAAAAAGAAACAAAAAATAAAAAAGGAAGAAAACAAAAATAGGAAAAGAAAAAAAAGATATGAGAACGGAAAAAAAAAACGAAAAAGAAAAAATAAAGAAAAAAACAAAAAAGAAAAAAAAAAGAAATAGAAGAGAGAAAATAAAGTGGAAAGAAAAAAATAAAAACAAAAAAGAATTAAAATAAAAAAAATAAGATGAAAAAAAAAAGTTAGAGATATAAGAGAGTGAAAGAGAGGAAAAAATAATAATGATGTTTTATTTCAAATTTTGAAGATCATGAAGATAATTATCTTCAAATATGAGGGGGGGAAAAAGAAAACGAAAAAGAACAAAAATAAAGAAAAAACAAAAAAGGTAAAAAAAAAGAAGAGAGATAGAAGAGAAAAAATAAAGTGAAAATAAAAATAAAAAAATTAAAATAAACAAATAAAATGATTAAAAAAAAAAAAAAAGGTTGAAGATACAACTATATTGGGGGAAATGAAAATAGAAAAAAGTAAAGTATTAAGAGTAAAAAAGGCGTTTATCTAATTAATGGATAAAATAATGTTATTCTTGCTATAAACTGTAATTTTATAAAAATATTATTATTTATTATAATGATAATATTAAATATGCTACTTTTTGTAAATTTTTTAAAATTATATCATTAGTGAGTACATCGTAAGCTTTTTATGGGCAACAAGAACATTATTAGCATAATTTTACAACATAATTAGCATGTTATTATTTCTTTGTAGAAATCGTTTTCAGTTCTATTCGTTTTTAACAAGAGGAATATTGTCTTATTGATTACCTACCACTACTCCTATTCTAGTACTACTACTATATTTTATACTATGCCCACTGCTGTGCCAATAATTCAATTAGCCGACTTCAGGTCCTATACATGAAAGTGACGATTGATCGGTCCACTCCACTATCTTCATCACCATGAGGGGCCACGCGTCTTATTAGAAAAGTGCCCAACTTTCATTTTTCTATTGGCTTATTTATTACTTCAATCTTCATTATCAATTAATTAATTAGTGTACGTATCCGTGATATTTTGTATAATCTTATAAAATCATATTAGATTAAGGGCTCAATTGTTTGCACTTAATGCAGGTCTGAATCTAAATGGTTCAGATTTCAAATCATTAAGTGTATTTGTTTTTTATTAAGATTTTAGCTCTTAATAGGTCTGAATAAGTCTTAATTATTCAAATCTAGAATCAAGTCTTAATAGGTGTGAAGAGATATTTTGATGTTGAATAATATTCACCGTCACTCTATTCATAATAATCATCTGTCACCGCCTCTGTCACCACCATCATTGTCAACCATCACCAACCACCTCCACCATCACAACCATCATCGACAACAAATATCGCTACCAACCACTATTGTCAACCGCTACCACACCTACTACCTCTATTATTCTAATTATATTTACCGCCACCACCGCTGTCAACACCACCACCATCATCAACTACTACTGGTCAATCCCTACTATCAACCAACTCATCTATCACAACTAGCATCACCGCTAACTGCGACCACTAATACATCACAACCTCCACACATTCTTCGGCGACCATCACCATTGCAACTAGTAACGCTACCTCTACCATCACTTCAATCACTATCATCGCTACAATTTATCTCTACTAACAACCTTCTCCACTATCACAACTAACAACATCTCCAACTAGCACCAACACATCGTCAACCATGATGCATTCATTTTTCAGCCATCACAATCAATACCTCCAACTACTAACATCAAGCAACGTCACATCATAACTACCACCACCACTATCAACCGCTACCATCATAACATCACTATAATACCAACCATCACAACTATCACCACTAATATTACTAATCACTAACATCAATCATTGTCACTGCGACCACCATTATAAACCATCTCCACTATCACTAACAAACATAAATATTTTTTTCAATCAAATAATATAATTTTGTTGTATTAAATTACATATTTTCTGATATATAATTAGTTTTTTATTTGAATTGTATTTTTTATTTTATTATCTATACAAATAATTTTTTTTTGCACATTCAGATATTGAAAAATAAACAGTCTTAATCATTCAGTTTTTCAGATCTAGAGACAACATCTTAATCATTCAGACGCGCATTCAGATTCAGACGTCTGAATCTTAAAAAAAACAAATGCAACCTAAATCAATGTTATTATTATATTATTTTTAATATATGCCTAATTTACCACCAATCCAAACACAATCAAGTTGATATGAATAAATACAAATTTGTAATTGTCATAAAAAAAATACATATTTAATTATAGAGTATTCATTAATATTGTTATAAGTATATTATCATATATAGTGAATGTGTATTTTATCATATATAGTGAATATTTATTTTACCATATATTGTGAATGTCTATTTATGAAAAAGTTAAAAACCCCAAGGTTAGTTTTCTCCTATAAATAAAGAGGGTTTCATTCATTATAATTTACCCATCAAGAGATCTCTCAAGAGAAATAATAATCACTCTCTTCTCTCTCTATTCTTCTTCTTCTTTGTTTTACATTTCATAACTCCTTATCGGTACGAGACTCTACCAAACAAGGTGAGATTATAAATCTAAAGGTAATTTCATGGTTAGTAATTCCTTATGTTATTTGTCTTTTGCTATTAATGATATAATTATTATTGAATTTAAGAAAAAATAATTAGTTTGGAATCACTTATGTATTAAATTTGTTCATGAAGAACAACATTGTTAAAAAATATGATGATGAATTTAAGTCTCATCTTATTAAAAGGGTAAGACATTAGGTTAAAAGTTCCAATGCATCATGATGATAAGATGTTGAGTTCAAATTCCATCGAGTTATAGCCTAAGACGCCTTTTTATATGGATAAGATATCGAGTTTGAATCTCAATACACCATATTGATGATATTATGATGGCTAAGGCAAGATAATGATTGCATGTGAAAAGTCATGAGACATGTCCCAATGAATATGCTCTATTCTCTGAAGTGAATGTGGTAGCAGTGAATAATATGTCTTAAGAAGACAAGTGATTTAATATACGAATATAAGCGTGAAGGGACAGTATGATAATAATCATCAAAAGTGATAATATTTTCACACACTTATTATGACTATAGGATATGTTAGAGAAAAATTCTCTATATTATATGTATGCCTTAATTTGCTCTTGAAGTAGCAATATCTTGAAAGAGGTTCTAAGCTATCATAATTTGTTAGACTTAAAGCATGATTATATTCCATTTCTGAAAAATGAGAATTTTGATCGTTATAAGCACAAATCCATTTCCTGAGGTGAATGTGATAGTATTTAGTAAAACTTATTAATACAAACGTGCACTTGATTGTGATGGTATCACAACTCACCTCTGAAAAAGGTAGAATAATTGAGAAGAGTTGTTTTGAAATCTACTCCTGAAGTAGTAATCTGAAATTTATTGAAGAGAAAAATACATGTCATGGTAAACTGGAGTTTACTAGTACAAATAAATTCATAAGTTGACATGAACGATTATGACATTTCAAAGATATGCATATTAAGTATTAAACAAATATTGAGAATCAAAAAAATTTTCATTAACTTTTAATGTCGTTTGTTCTTATGATAAGTTGGTTGGACCAACTAATATTGGGATTTGATCCCTCAAAATCTGAAAAATATAAAAGGTGAATATGAGCCCTTCACCGTCATGTGATCTATAGATGCATCGATATAAGATGGTTACTTGTACGTTTATTGTCAACATACAGTTTGACATTCATAAAGTTGTTGCATAATAAAATTGAGTTAAGAGCATAATTTTCAAACTGTGCAATCAAGACAATTCATCTAATAATATCGATTTGGTATTGAATGCCTTCGATAAATAGTTGAACCATTGCTAATGAGAACAAAAATTTCATGTGTTGGTTTGAAATATTATATACAAAAGTACTTCCATGCATCAAATCAATAAATCATGATTAATTCCCTCTCAAAGTTAGTTTTGAGTCAGGAACCACACGATATCCATTTAATATTTTTGATGTGCGATATACGATTAATGAATATCCCATGATACACAAAGATGATTCCTCAAAAATGATGGAGGATGTACGTTAATTTTTCTAACATAAGGGGGAGATTATAAGCAGCTATGAAATATATTAGGAATTATCATCAGATCCTCATTTAAAAGATAATTCAAGTCAAATGTAAAAAATATCTCATATTTAAGCTGTAGGTGCTCTTATTTTGTGTCCCTAAAGGACAAAGTCTACATATACATAAAACATCGTAGACCAATCGGTTCTAAATGAAATAATTCTTTTAAAAAATAAGGAACAAATAATCATAATAAGAAGACAATATGTTCTTGAAGAACCACTACTAGAAACCATCATTTTTCCGACAGCTGATGTAGTCAGAATGTGGTCGAAAAATAAGGTAGTTTCGACTACTTTCTGACTGTTCATCGTAGTCGAAATATAGCTTGTCGAAAAAAAAATTCCGACTACTCTAGTCGGACATTTAATAAATAATTATTTAATAATTATAAATCATCCAACTATAGTAGTCAAAAATTTAATAAATAATTATTTAATAATTATAATTATTCCAACTACTGTAGTCGAGAAGTTAATATATTATTTAATAATTATAATTATTACGACTATTGTAGTCAAAATATTAATAAATAATTATTTAATAATTATAATTTCTCCAACTACTGTAGTTGGAAACTTAATGTATAATTATTTAATAATTATAATTTTTTCGATTGCTGTAGTCAATTATTTAATAATTATTGTTCCGACTACTGTAGTCGAAGCTTAATAAATATTATTTAATAATTATTGTTCCGACTACTTTAATCAAAATTTTAATAAAAATATTCACTTATTAATTATATAATTAAATCTTGCATTAGCTTACATTGCTCCCAGATTATAAACAATATGACTAATGTATTTTTCACAGTAGGATCAAACACGACAACGAAATTTTTTTATAAATGTAACCACTTTAAAACATCCAAAACAAACATCAAATCAAATAGTTTAAACATCTAAATGTCACAACAAAAAATAAGAACAATAATTACAATCTAATTATCATCAGATTCACTCTCTTCCTCATCATGAAATACTTGAGGCATGTGCCTCTTAACCAACTCCTCAAATTTAGCATCGTTAGCTGCACATTGTTGCGTCAGTTCCACAATTTGCTTTTTCATCGCTTTCATTTCTTCCATAGTTTGCAAAGTAGAAGAGAAACTGGGAAACAACGAAGGACTACTCGAGGATTGGAGAACCCCTGTCCCGTAGGTTCTACCTTTCTTTGGACCACCTACCACAGCAGTCCACATATTAGTCATATCTGCAGGTGATGGTTGGACCATGGTACCATCCTCTGAAGTAGGTTGGATTTGACGCTAATTTTCTATGCTTTTTTGAAATTTTTTCTGAAAGAAAAAATATTTATCAGTATGTAAACAAGCTAAGTTGAGTAATAATAAAATAATGTATGTAAAAGTTATTATCTTACATATGCATTCTTAGCACGTGTTTCGACCCAATCTCCTCTTGTACCGTCCTTTTTCTTCCTATGCATCTCTTCATAGACCTCAGGAAAAGTGGGCTTTTTTCCCTATTTTCATATTCCTGAAATTTTTTAATAAAAGAGATAATGCAAGTATGAACTAACTGTTGACATTGAAAAGTTTCACTAGCATAGCTTAGGAAAACACAACACTCAGTAGCGATCGCATCAGTATTTTTTCATTACCCTCCAAATGAAAGAAAGTCATTTACTATAGTGATTGAATTCATTATCACTGAATACATACAATACACAGCTTCATGGAGTAAACTGGTTAGTATCAACTAACTCTCATAGATAAGATTGTTGATATTAACCAGATTGTTGATATTAATAAGGAAAGACAAAAAAATGAAGGAAACACCAATGGTATTGCAGATATAAGATCTAGGGAGAAAATTGGTGAAATCCCTCCATCCATAGATTACATTGGAATCATGGATGTGTCCAGATGTAATAAACAACTTAATAAGCAACATAGAAGTACCCAGAGACAAATAAGCTCAAATGTAACACTGCAGGACTAAGCTTTATAGGCATTTGAATACAAAATAAATATGGAGACATAGTATACGAAAGAGCTAAGGGGCTAGGATGGGCTACTAATATAGAGGCTGAAGCTAAAGCTATTCAAGAAGCTCTGTAGTACAGTTAAGAGAAATGGATACATGAAGTGGTTGTAGAACCAGATTGGTCTCACAAAGATAATCATTAGGTAGTGGAGAGTACCTTGAATTGTTCGTAAAACTTGAAGGTGCATTCTGCAAGCTGCTAGACTGCTAAATACAACATTACTTTCTAAAATTCAAGGCAACACAGTAAACCCTGAAGCAGACCCATGTATCTCACTATGACCATCCCTTAAAAGCTGCAGAGACGCAAGTTAATTTCCATTGTTTTAAAGCTTAAAGCCATCACAAATAATTATTTAAATTTAAACCAGTGATTACATCTCATTTCACTTTATTCATGACTCACTAAATATAAAATTATTAGATGCATAAACGGGTATTATGTGTGTGTATATGCTCCTGCACATTGAGTTTAAGGAAAGTTAGGATGGCAGCCCATGCTCCTACACATTGAGTCTAAGGACAGTTAGGATGGCAGCCCAAAAAGGTTGTGATTTGTGAATTATGAGGTGCTGAAGAGTCAAGAAACAAACATTAGACAAGAATAGAACTAACACAGCCTTGATGGGTGCACTCAGTTTCAAATTCCAGACAGATAGTGCTAAAAGGAGTAGTATTTTCATCATCTCTTGTAGTACATTACCATAGACAGTGTCCTGCTAGAATTTACAAAGCTTGTTCCCCAACTATCACGTAACTAGCAAACAATCGATTGCATTTACTACTATTACAATTTCCATCAGCCAAATTTTGCCTATGTGATTCTTAGGAGTCGTACTGTTATTTGAGAAGGAAAAAAACAATATGACTTCTAAGGTATTAGGAAAGATAATCACGGTATAAATCTGGCATAGTATAGCCCCTTGTTTACTTATTATGAATTCTTATTTCATAAAGAACTAGCTTAAGTGCATCTCGACTGTTCCATCGCATACCTTTCCCACCAAGGCTAAGCCTATTACTTATTATTCTCACATCCTCTCTAGATAATTATGTATATATGGGAATCTACTGTATTGTTTATACCAAATACAAGCAACATAACTGCCCCTGTTCTTCTGTATTAGCTATACTTGGAAAAGGACCAAAAACACCCATGTTATACTGGTTCTTCTCAAGCCCTTCAAGAATGTTAGGAGCATAATTGCAAACAAAATCTCATTCAATTTAAAAACAACCACATGTTTTAGATTGTGTAACCTATATACCAATTTTTCAAACATTGAACCAATATACAACAAAAAGAAGCATATGCACTAACTCATCCAATTATTGTTAGTCATTGTATTAAAATCACAGTAATATAATCCTCGCACAAGTTGCCTGCAAACCAAATCACACTGTATGATTTATTTCTCTAACTCAAACTAAAGGAATCTAACAAAACAAATACTAGACTGAATCCAGCTTAAGCTAATAAGATGGTCATAAACATCTAAATTGAAGCAGCATATGACAACATCTAGTTATGCAGACAATTCACATGTTGCAGAAGAATTAACAAGAAGCAATGGAACAGTGTTCCAGTGGAATAATAACCAAGTAAATTGCAAAAATAGAGCTAAGCTAGACTAAGAACTAAGCTAAGAACTAATTACGGCTAAGATATTTTTCATATGTGTTAGCAAAATGGAAATGAATCAGTACAATTTATAGCATTTCAACTGTAGCTGACTTATCCTAATCCTTAAGGGATAAGGCTGAAATTGTACTACCTCTGCAGGAATGTTCCCTGGACTAGAAAGGGACCCTTGAACAATTATGGATTCCTAATGTGTATTTAAATTAACTTAGGGACCAAAAAAAATGACTTAACCAAAAATAGAAACTACAGTTACTTAATAGAATTAACGGCTAGGTACAACAATGCAAGCTAAGGGTACTACTCTCTTCAGCCACTATTTTCCTGTTCTTCAGCTGGTGATAGCTTCATCTACATTATTTCTCCTCCCTTTGAAACTTCCTTGTCCTCAAGAAAGAATGATGGAAATCTGATCTTCATCACTTGATAATCTTCCCATGCGACATGCTCCTTGGCCATGTTCTTCCACTGAATCAAAAATTGAGGGATGACCTTATTTCCCCTCTTCATCATCCTTCTTTCTAGTATATTATTAGGTTCCTCACAGTAAGGACTAGCTGGATCAACAATTGGGGGGTGAGTGAAGTAGCTAAGGACCTTATGATAAAGTTTTAGCTGAGAGACATGGAAGGTTGGGTGGATTGACACTTGAGGGGGTAGAGACAATTTGTAGGCCACTGACCCCACCCTTTGCATGATATGGTAAGGTCTATAAAACTTGGCTGATAGTTTGGTGAAAGCTTGATTAGAGAGGGTGGCTTGTCTGTACGGTTGTATTTTGAGGTAAACCCATTCTCCTACTTGCAGTTGTCTATTACTTCTTCATTTGTTAGCTAAGGACTGCATCCTTTGTTGTGCCCTTTGCAAATGATATTGGAGCATCTGAGATTTGAGTTCCCTGGTTATTAAGCTCCTATCCATCTCTTCATCTATAACTTTTCCTGCGTTGTAAGGGAGATGGAGTGGTGGTGGTTGACCATATAGGGCCTCATAAGGGGTGGTCTGAATAACTTAATAAAATAGGGTGTTGTATCACCACTCTGTCATAGGTAAGTAGAGGGACTAATCCGATTGACTATCAGAACAAAAGCACCTTTAATAGGTCTCTAAGGTTCTAATGAGCACCTCTGTTTGGCCATCAAATTGAGGGTGGTAAGCAGTTGAAGTGCTCAAGGTTACTCCATGTGTTGAGAACAACTCTTACCAAAACCTACTAAGAAAAATGGGGTCTCTATCACTGACTATATTCTCAGGCATGCCATGTAGTTTAAAAACTTGATCAAGGAAAACTTGAGCTACAGTCACAGCTGTGTAGGGATGACTGAGTGCTGTGAATTGGATGTTTTTGGTCAATCTATCTACCACTACCAGGATGGTAGTCTTACCCTTAGACTTTGGCAACCCATCAATCAAGTCCATGCTAATGTTGGACCAAGCAGAAGTAGGGATTGCCAAGGGCTGTAGGAAGCCAGGTGACGCTGCAACATCATATTTACTCCTTTGACATATGGAACAACTCCTGACATAATTGTTAACATCCTCTCTTAGATTTTTTCAATAGAACATGTGTGACAGCCTCCTGTAAGTATTTTCCATTCAATAATGACCACCACCAGGAGTATTATGCCACAACTGCATGATGTCTTGCCTGAGTTGCTTATCCTTCCCTATCACTAACCTTCCATATCTCCTGAGTTGCTGGTTATAGTAGGTAAACCCTTTATTATCTCCATCCTGATCTATTAGTTTTTGGAGCAGTTTCTTGAGTTTTTCATCATCATCCCAACTTGCCTTGATCCTATGGAAGAGATTGGTTCCTATAGAGATTACTGATAATAGAAATAAGTGAGCAGCTGGCATTCTTGAGGGGGAGTCAGTAGCTTTATTCTCCCTTCCTTTCTTGTATTCAATCTGAAAATCAAACTGCATGAGCTTTGCTATCCACTTCATCTGAGTACCAGTGTAAAGTTTTCGATCAGGTAAAAACTTAAGGGCCTTTTGATCTGTCCTTACAACAAATTATCTTCCCAACAAGTATTGTGACCATTTGGTTACTGCCAAGACTAGAGCCAAGAGCTCTTGGTCATAAACAGATAAAACCTGATGCCTTGATGATAACCCCTTGCTCAGGTATTCTAATGGATGCCCTTCCTTATACTGCACCTATACCAATTTTCTACCATAAATTTGAATGTACTACTGGGCAAGCTAAGTATGGGTGCACGAGTTAAAGCTTCCTTAAGCTGATTGAAAGCCTGTGTAGCCTTATCACTCCAAATGAACCCTTCTTTTTTGAGAAGTTCAGTGAGAAGCTTTCTTATCCAACCATACCTCCTAATAAACCTCCTGTAATAGCTAGTTAGACCCAAGAATCCTCTTAGTTCCTTAACTGGCCACTTTTGCACTTCAACCTTCTAAGGGTCAGTAGTTACACCCTCTGCAGAGATGAAATGCCCTAAGTATTCTACCTTGGTAAAACCAAAAGAATATTTGCCTTTCCTAACAAAAAGCTGATGTTTAATGAGCAGGTCAAACACAACTCTCAGGTGTTGCAAATGTTCTTTCATGATTCTGCTGTAAACAAGAATATTATCAAAGAAAACTAGAATGAATTTCTTGAGTGATTCTTTGAAAACATAATTCATGAGACCTTGGAAGCTTGAGGAGGCATTAGTGAGGCCAAAAGGAATCACTAAGTACTCATAGTGACCAGAATGTGTCCTGAAAGCAGTCTTCTGCACATCTTCTTGAGCCATCCTTATCTGATGATAGCCTGACCTCAAGTCAAGCTTAGTGTACACCTTGGAACCACCCAAATCATCCAGCAGTTCCTCAATGATGGGGATAGGGAACTTATCTTTGATAATGATCTTATTTAAGGCTCTATAATCCACACACAACCTCCAAGAGCCATCCTTCTTATGTACTAGCACCACTAGTGAGGCATAAAGGCTACAACTAGGTTGTACTATGCCTTGATCCAACATCTCTTGTAACAACTTTTCAATTATGTCCTTTTGTCTTGATTAATACTTGTAGGGTCTAGTGTTTACAGGATTGCTGCCCTTTTGTAGTAGAATCCTGTGATCAAATGTGGCCCTGGATGGAGGGAGTTTTTAAGGGTGCCCAAACAACATGTGAAATTCCTAGTCAAGGTCACAATTTCTAGGTGGATATCATCTAATTCTTCTTCATTCTTCTTCAGTGAGGGATTCTGTTGGTAAAACCCTGATCATAAACAAATGACCACTATTGTGAGTCATCTTGTCCAACCCCTTTGCATCCACTATCTTGGTGCTTTCCCTGACTCCTTGTAACTGTACCTTCTGGTTCCGATACATAAAGGATAGTGTAAGTTTCTGGAAATCCATCCGAAGATCACCTAATGACAATAACCACTTCACTCCCAAAATCATATCATAAGACCTCAAGGGAAAAAGTAGGAAGCTGTCTATAAAAGTAGTTCTTTGCATCATCCATGTGAACCCTCTACACTCCTTATTGGTTTGTTTGTTTCCTCCATCAACAACATTGATAAACTGAGGCTTCACTGATATCACTTCCAACCCCAACTGTCTAGCAACTTCATCATCTATAAAATTATGAGTACTTCCTAGGTCAACTAAGATATTGAGAGGTTTTTTCTCACTGTACCCTTTCACTCTTAGTGTGTGAAAACTAGGAAGTCCATTCAAGGTATGAATGGATATTTCACATTTCTCCCCCACTCCTTTTACCTCTATCTCAGTCACAACTGGTTCTTCAGGCTGTGCTTTTTCTTCTTTTACCTCACCATCATCCATTTCCAACAAATAAAGTTGCTTAGAGGTGCTGCACTTGTGCCCAGGGACAAACTTTCCATCACAGAAGAAGCAAAGTCCCTTTTGTCTCTTCTCACTCATCTCAGCTGGAGTAAGCCTCTTAGTATTGCTTCTATTGAGATCTACAGTGTTATCCCTTTTTGGTGGTTGATAATCTTTCCTATGGGTTCCACCCCTGTGACTAGTCCCAAAAGATGACCCCTTGCTCTGACTAATACCCCCACTATACATTGTAAAACTGGTCAATTTGAGTTGAGCATTAACTTGCAATTCTGTATTCCGGATAATTGATAGGCTTGAGAGAGGGAATGGGGTCTGTGATTTTTGACAGCTAACCCAATCTCTGGTTTCAACTCAGTGATATAGGAACTAATAGCATACTCGGGAGGTAGAGTCAACCTAGTCATGATTCTGTCAAACTCCTCCTGATACTATTCTACTGACCCAATTTACTTTACTAATTTCAACTCAGCCATCAGGTCTGAGTACTCAGCCCCAAATCTATCCATCAAGGCATAAACATATTCTTCCCATGAAGGAGGAGGTAGATGAGCCCTACTCCTCACATAAGCCAAACGCCACTCAATTACCATATCATCAAAATGGACAAATGCTACTTTAACTTTTAAATTATAATCTACATCATCCAAGGAAAAGAATTGTTCTACCTTGCAAAGCAAAGTTCTCAGCTGAATTTAGGGAACTTCAGCTTGGTCATTCTTGACATTGTTGGACCTCCTGCATGATGCTGACCTTGAATTGGTGGACCGGTATTTCTCTCAACTCCAGATGTTTCTCCTGATGTTTGCCCAACTTGGGCAGGTTGTGGAACTGGTCCCATGGTCGCAGCATATTGAGGCATAGATCCCACCCCTATGTGAACTCTAGCTGGAGAACAAGAGAACAAGAGAGCATTGGAGGCCTTCTAGTAGAAGGAGGTAACTAAGCCATGGGATTCCCTGAAGGGGTATCAACCTCATCACCTTCATCTTACCCTTCAATACTCTTACCCCTATCAAACCTTCTAGTTTCCTCTATAGATTCCTTCAACTCAGCCAAAGCCTTCTCATGTTGAGCCTCTAGCTGATTCTGTCTAACATTAAAGTTGGCAATCTCCACCGTCATCCTCTCAAACATTGACTTAATTTCATCCATATCTGTAGACATAGCTATCCCACAGAGCTCAAGAAAATTCTCTGATACCAAATGTTGCAGAACAATTAACCAAAAGCAATGGAACAGTATTCCAGTGGCACAATAACCAGGTAAATTGCAAAAATGGAGCTAAGCTAGACTAAGAACTAATTAAGGCTAAGATATTTTTCATATGTGTTAGCAAAATGGAAATGACTCAGTACAATTTATAGTATTTCAACCTTAGCTGACTCATTCTAATCCTTAAGGGATAAGGATGAAATTATACTACCTCTGCAGGAATGTTCTTTGGACTAGAAAGGGACCCTTGAACAATTGTGGATTCCTAATGTGTATTTAAATTAACTTAGGGACCAAAATATAAAAGGACTTAACCATAAATAGAAACTATAGTTACTTAATAGAATTAATGGCTAGGTACAACAACGCAAACTAAGGGTACTACTCTCTTCAGCCACTGTTTTCCTATTCTTCAGCTGGTGACAACTTCATCTGCATCATCACACCCTAGTTATTTTCAATTTCAGCGTTAGATCTACCACTGGTGTGTTTCGGGTTAGTGTTAGAGCTTGAGTTTCAACCTCCCCGGCTTCTACTTCTGGTAGTAGGGTACTGTTAAATGTTTGCATCTTCGAATAATCAGTGTTTAGCATTTAGTGTTCATATATGTGATATCAGGAACTCTACTGGTAACCCCCCCTCTTTAGATTCTCTCGAGTTAAATATACTTTTCTGGCCACTAACCATACAACGCATTGCACCTTAGAGGGTGCATTTACTTCCCAAAACACCCTTTTCTCCAAAGAAACTAAAAGTGCAACACTGAGAAGATATATTTTTCGGAATTTACCGCCAAATATTCTGACTGTTGTAGTCACAAATAGTATCAAAAAAATATTTTGTAAAAATAAAAAATAGAAAAGTAAATTTTTCGACTACTTTTTTTCGGTTGGAAATGTTTGTCGGAAAATAGCGAATTTCTGGTAGTGAACCTACGACATAACACTTCACGAAACCTTATGAAAGGTTCAGGTACGTTAAAATAATGAAGTGATGAGCTCTCAAAATGTTATGTCACATTGCGAACCGATACAAAATGAGAAACCATCGACGATATCTTTGATACAATATTGACGCAATATTGTGAAAGATTACGAGGATCCGAATTCTACGCTTATTTAAGTATGCTGGCGTAGAAACATTTTTCAAATGACATGAAAGGATGCATCTTGGTAAGCATAACAACTTATTCTGCAGTCCAAGCACTTGAAGATGTCACACATGACATGCTAAATATTATCACTTGACAAAATTTATATGGAAACCTTTTAATGATTCAAAATGTTTAAAGCATATAAAAATTTTTGGGAAACTTATTTAGAATTCTTATATTGTATAAGTTTATAGCTTGAAAATTATTGAAACTCTTGGAGAGTTTTCAAAAGTAATAGATTATTTGCTGAAATAAGAAATATACCAAATTGGATTGGTTATGAAGTATCATATCTTAGTGGAAGCGGTGCACTAATATATCTTACAAATACTACAAGGCCTGATTTAGCCTTTTCAGTCAATTCGTTAGCAAGGTATATTTTTGCTCCTACTAGGAGACATCAAAATGGAATAAAATACATGAGCTTATTTTATTCTAAAGCTTGCAGTCCCGATCTTGTTGGCTATGATAATGTTGGGTACTTATCTGACCCGCATAAAGCTTGATCTCAAACAAGCTATGTGTTTATATGTGGGGTACTGACATATCTTGGAGATATACAAAGTATTCTATCGTAGCTACTTCATCGAATCATGCCGAGCTAATAACTATTCATGAAACAAGCCGATAGTGTGTGTGGTTGAGGTCCACGATACATCTCATTCGTGAAAAATGTGATTTGAAATGTGATAAAGTACCCATAATTTTTTATAAGGATAATGCAGCATGCACAACACAACTTAATGGAAGACTCAAGGAGATAGAACGAATCACATTTCGTCAAAGCTTTTCTATACATCACACGAGCTACAAAAGAATGGTGATATTAACATGCAACATATTCGTTCAAGTGACAATGTGGTTGATTTATTCATCAAGTCTCCTCCAATACTTTCAAGAAGATTGTGCACAAGATCGGGATGCAAAGGTACAAGGATGTTCTCATTAGGGTGAGTTAGTACGCGTCGTATTCTTTTTTTTTACGAGGTTTTGTCCGACTGAATTTTCTTTTTAATGTTTTTAATGAGGCAACCTATATGCGTATTGTTAGCGATGTGTACTCTTTTTCCTTCACTAGATTTTTTTTCACTGATTTTTTTCTAGTAAGGTTTTAACGAGCCACATTATCTATCAATTAAATAATCACGGGGGAGTGTTATAAATATATTACCATATATAGTGAATGTCTACTTTACCATATATTGTGAATGTCTATTTATGAAAAAGTTACAAACCCCAAGGTTAGTTTTTCCCCTATAAATAAAAGGGATTTCATTCATTGTAATTTACCTCATCAAAAGATCTCTGAAGAGAAAAATTAATCACTCTCTCTTCTATCTCTATTCTTCTTCTTTGCTTTATATTTCATAACAAGTATAACTTAGTTGATAATTTTTCGTATTGCATAAAAGATGAGATATTTTATTTATTATTAAATTTATTAAAAGAAACAAAAAGGGTGAAATTCTTATTCAATATTTGATACTCTTTAGCTAACTCAAAGTTAAAAAATATAATTAAAAATGGTAAGTTTTTAATATGTGTGTATAATCATTGTAATTTATATTATAAATATTTTATTATCAATTTAATTTTGAAGCATTTTAATACATAGTAAATTTTGTATGATATTTAGTTTTTATTTCAAACATTATATTTTGTTTATATTTAAAAAAAGAGTAAATTAATAAGAAAATATAGATCAAATTTAACAATTATTATAAATATAGTGTAAAAATACATTATATATTTAATATAATAATTTTAAAATATTATTTTGATCCCTAATAAGATGATTTATATACAAATAAAATACATATAAACTAATTTAGATAAAAAATTGTGATTTTTTTTACATATTTTAAATTGTGTCATATTAAAATACATCATAAAAATTGAGATAAGAACTTACAAATTGTTGAAACTATTCTATTTAAGGAAAAACAACATCAATGTACACCTTAACTTAACATATTTATAAAATCGCCACCCTTATGGAATAATTATAAAAATTCACTTTAATTAGCTATATTCGTTGGCTGAATAGAAAGCAAATTATTTATCTCAAAAGACATAAATTATAATTATAGTAATTATATACAATTTTGAGATATTTCATAATATAACTCCATAAATATTTGAATTTATATTATTATATATTTAAAGTGAATTGTAAATTTGAAAAAATATTGTCGTCCAAAAATGATCAAAATTCTAAAGGCCCAAATAAATATATTAAAAATACAAAATATAAAACAGGAAAGTAAAGTACATTGTACTTTTAGAAAGCTCACTTTAGCTTGCTTTTAAAAGGAACACTTCGTATTTTTCGTATTGTTAAATTAAAGTTTTATTTTAATATTTATGATTGTAAGCTTGTTTGTTGATGATTTTTTTTTTCTTTTGAAATTTGAGCAAGTGTTTTGTTGAGCAAACATTGATGTTTAAAGAATTGTGATTTATTTAAAATTATGTGTAAAAATATTATTTATATTTATATATTTGACCCAACTGATTAAGCAAGCTTATAGAAATTTTCTCTCTCTGTGTTAACTTTTCAAATAAGAGGTAAATTATTTTATCTGCTTTACATGAAGAAGTTAAAAAATTATTAAATATAAAAAATGAAGATCCTTGAATTTTTCGTTGGGCGGGTGAAACGATGTCCTAAACTTGGGGTCTATTAGAAACAACCTTTCTACTTCTTTTGAAGTCGTGGTATGAATTGCATACACTTTATTTTCAGATTTAATATGTGAAAATACATTGGATATGTTGAGTATTTGTTGATACAGATATATCGATATTGAGAACTTTTATTGTATTTCTGCTTATAAAAAATAAAAATCCATAAGCCTCTTTTAACTTCTCTTAAGTGTTAATTTTTAATATTTTTATTAAAAAAATATTATTTTATTACATGTCTTAATATTTCAAAGTATTTGTGGTTATTTTGAATTTCTTAAATTTTGAATAATAGAATAATTGACTATTGATTTGTGAGTGTGAGTTAATATTTTTAAAATTTGAAACTTAAAAAAAATAATTGGCTAAACAATAATATTCTCATCGATTTTATTTTTTTAAATAGAATTTGACATGATTTTTCTATTCTTACAAATTTTAATAGTTATTCTTAAGTTATTGATCTAAGAAGAATTGAGCAGTTTCATAAAAATATTATGGAATGTATCTGCAAGAATGACTTATAAGATGTCCTTTTTACTTTCATAAGTAGTCATTTTTAGAGTGTCCATCAAGAAATTAATATTTTTAGGTTAGATGATTTTTTTTATAGTTACGTGATTATGAAAGATTAAATAATTATGTGAGCATGTTCAAGATCTTCAAGTCAGTAGTATTTCACGTTCAATTGTTTGAGTTGGTTGCAAATTTTAATTGAATAAGCAAACATCATTGTATTTTCTGCCTGATTCCTTCACCATTTGTATTGAAGTATGCAATGAAGATTTTAAATGTTGATGTTGTATTCATCATATTATATTATGACTTTTGAGTTTATCATATACTTAGGTCTTTGTATTTTTCTGCTTTAAAGAGAAATATACTCATTGTTCATTGATTTATCAGTTATCATCAGCATAATAAATTACAAGTGCTAATATTTTTTAAAGTATACATCTATATTCAGTTGGGTGATATAGAAATCATATTGAGGATCTTAGTTAATGCATAAATGTCATGATTATTGAATCTTAAATCGTAGCAAAATCAGAATTAATGATTGTATCTATTTGACTATTCTATTGAATACTTTACTCTTTATAGTTTTTAGGATCAAAATTAGGCACCTCTAAACTGTCAAACTCTATTGTCAGGAAAACTTAAGCATTTAACTGTAACAAAAAAATTTATCAAGGTAATTTTTATTTTTTGTACTTTGACATCTATGTTATTGCTCATCTCCTCCTAATCCTTGCATGTGAATATAACTAGAACTGACTATTAATTACGAATATTTTTACACATGATAATTTTTTTCTTCTTGATTGATTCTAATGTCCTGAGTATATTTACTTTTTTCAGATAAAGCATAAATATAAAATAGTACCTAATTCAACACCATCTGACAGTAGAAGAAATCTGTCCATTACACTTCTGGGTAGCAGATAGAGGATTTTCTTCAAGATGTTCGTGATGATTTGATCATGCTTACATCTCAGATATATTTAAATTTGGCTAGAATAAAGCGCATGACATCTGTATGGCATCTTAAGAGACTGTAGCTGTTGCTGCCCAAGTGGTTGCTGAAACAGAAGCAAATATAGTTGAGACATAGGAAGCGAATAGGGAGACTGATGTTGCTCAAGCTTTTTTAGTAGATACAAAGAAGCCACTACATGAGAGCAGTTCCCCAAGGATGGTAAGACATCCTTTTATTTTAATTATTTGATTATTGTGTATCATTTTACTTGTCGCTCTTATCTATCATTTATTTTATTGTTTGTAGGATATGTCCTTTCTTATATCTGTATCATTATTGATTTAATGTCTACACTTGACATAAATTTTTTTGCCACCATTTGGCATATGAAATATGTTTTAGTGAATTGTGAAGATGTAACGCCCCGAGTCTGCACCTCGGATGCCACACGGTGCTTACGACCTTAAAGGACCACAAGCTAAACTATGACTGATATTTGCTGTGAGCACTGAGTAACAAT
The DNA here is from genome assembly GCA_030864215.1 of Capsicum pubescens. Classification (NCBI taxonomy): domain Eukaryota; kingdom Viridiplantae; phylum Streptophyta; class Magnoliopsida; order Solanales; family Solanaceae; genus Capsicum; species Capsicum pubescens. The sequence continues at coordinate 281,006,587 of CM061540.1, read as the reverse complement.
ACTGTAATAAATGCAAAAAAAATAGATTGAAATGCCATAAGGTTCAAAACCTAAAATACTGATAAAGAATACCAACTGTAATAATAATTTGTACAACTGAATACAATCTGAAAGTCTAGTTTGAAAGCCTCTATCTATCTGAATATGGAGTTGATGGGACAAGTCCCCAACTAACTCCGACTACTGAAATAAACTGAATACTGAAATAATGAAATGATATGATAACTTTGTCCTCGAACTATGAGGACTCACCACTAGGTCTGCTGCTGATAGTCTGGGCTGCCAAGTTTGGTCAGGAGCCCGTGCATCTGAACCTATGATATAAAATATCATAGAGCAAAAGAAAAGGTATACGTCAGTACTTTAAATGTACTGGTATACTAAGCGAGGTAGGCTGATATGCAAGGGTTTATATGCATGAACAATAACTGACTGAATAACATGAATACAACTGGATGAGAGTACATGTATAACTGAAACTAATGAAATACTGTTTATGCAATACTATGCATATATCTACATATACTGTGTCTGAGATCATAGTAACACTGGATACTAAGTTCTGATAATTGAATGACTGATATCTGAGTTTACTGATAACTGTATTACTGATAGCTGGGTGACTATTTTTAATAGTCCTAATTTGGTAGAACTGAACTGAGTTCTATATTGAGCTGGGTGACTGTGTCTGACAAACTTGATTCTGTAGAACTGAACTGAGTTCAATACTGAGACTGAAATTGAAACTGTAGAAGTTAAATCATCTAACCAACATGCCCCTCTCTGAACTGATTGGGGTCCAACCTGTAACCCAAGTTGAAAGGGTGTCAGTACCATGCCATGGGTAAAGACAAGTTCTGAGTCACCCTCATTTGGCAGGTGCTCTGAACGAGAATGGTGGTACCCTTAACTGGCAAGTAAAACACCTCATCAACCCTCAACTGGCAGGTTGATGTCTCAACCTACTCTGGCTACGTAGTTATGGAATGTCAGGACTGCTTCTAAGGATCACACCCTTTACTGGTAGGTGAGTCCCCATCCTTGGGTTCACTCGGTGCTGAATTCTACTCCCAACTGAATAGACACTGAACTAATTTCTAAACTATTCTAGGCTAGACTAAACTATTACTGATCGTGTTAACTGACTGAACTGGACTGAGTTCACTGATTACTGTAACCGATTGAGTGTTCTGAGTTTTATTTACTGACTGGATATACTGAGTTCTGTACTGACTAAATGTTACTTTACGTGATATTACTGAGACTATTCTGAAGCTACAGTAATTCTAGGTAAACAGCTAGATTGTCGGGTATTAGATACCCTCAGGACTCGATAACATGAAAAGTAAAGCATAGCATGATCTTGAAAAGCATTACAATGTTCATAACTCATTCATAGAGATATTTTATCAAACACTTGTAAGATATAAGCTTGTACATATGCTAGCATGTCATGATTTCTCCATTTAATCCCCATGAGCAATTTATCAAATACTTGGGGAACATAATCTATGCACATAATACTAATCAACATGTAGGTATCATGATTTTCAATCCCAACTTACTTCAAGGGCTTTAAAATGAATTCATATAATACTACACATATGTCCAATAAATTTACATGAATCTTGTAATAAATCATGAATTAGAAACCCAATTAACATCATAATCATGAATACATTCAAGCCCAACATAGAATTCATGAATTCAATAAACCTAGAGTTTTAAAAGAGGTTCTTAAACTCCAAGGGTGGAAGGAAATCCTTGGATGAACACCTAACATACCTTGGTTGTTAATTCTATAAAAGTTGTGGAGAATTTCTTGAAGCTTGAATTGGAAACCCTAGGGTTTTGTTTCTTGAGTAATTTTGAGAATAATGAGTGTTTTATCCCTAAGAATGACTTAATCCCGTATTTTTAGGGCTGAATATGAGTGGAAAATGACCCAATTACCCCTTTGGATACGGGCTTTTAATGATTAAAAATGTGTCCAGTGACTCGCAGACCGGCGCGCCGCGTCGATAAAATCAACGCGATGATCAATGCACCATATCGAGTTTACATTGGTTCACTGGAATTGCACTGAAAGCTGGGAGAAAATTATCTGTCAACGCGATGGGCGACGTGATGCATCGAGATCGCGTCAACCCACTATTTTGGTCACCCAAACATGGTTTAAACGAGGTCCAAAAAATCCAAAACTCACCCGAGGTGACCTACTGACATTCCTGATCATGAATCAACCAAAAAAATCAATATTTTAAGGTCATAAGGGTCGTAGAATAGGATCACCAACTTATGAAGGCTAAAATACTTCTAAGTATAAACACTTAGCTGAAATTTATAAGTCTGGGACCTCTTTTCAAGTTTTAACGGACTGAGTTAAGCTTAGAATTTTGCGGGGTCTTACAATATCTCCCCCTTGGGAACATTCATCCTCGAATGAGACTGACTAAGCTGAGAAATACTAATAGACTGAGCTTATACACTGAACATGCATATCTGATGCTTGGAATACCTGATTGAAACTCTTGATAAGCTGAGTTTACAAACTGAACATGCATATCTGATTCATGAGTACATGGTTGAACTGATTTATGAATGCATGACTATCATGAAGATGATATGCAATGGTAATGTATACTAAATTGTAACTGTAACTAAACATGGAGCTGAGCAAATCTAAGAAAGACTGTTACCTTGAGCTGAGTCTGAGTTTGCGGAGAAAAGGTAAGGATACTTGGTCCGCATATCTACTTCTGCTTCCCAAGTAGCTCCCTCAACGGACTGATTTCGCCAAAGAACTTTGACTAGCGGAACTTCTTTGATTCTCAGTCTGCGAACCTGATGATCGAGAATTTTGACTGGGATCTCTTTATAAGAGAGGCTGTTCTAAACATCTATACCCTCTATAGGGACTACAACTGCTGGGTCACCTTTGCACTTCTTTAGAAAGGATACATGAAACACTGGATGTACTGAAGCTAAGTCTGAAGGCAACTCAAGCTCGTAAGCTACCTTTTCAAAACGAATGAGAATTCGGTAAGGACCGACATATCGGGGACTGAGTTTCCCTTTCTTGCCAAACCTTTTCACTCCCTTTATAGAAGATATTTTTAAATACACATAATCACCAATCTCAAACTGGAGATCCTTCCTTCGTACATCTGCATACGACTTCTATCGGCTCTGAGCTGTCTTAAACCTTTCCTTGATCAACTGAACCTTTTCTAAGGTATCAAATATCATGTAAGGCCCTACCACTAAGGCCTCACCCACTTCAAACCAACCAATGAGAGATCTACATCTCCTCTCATAAAGTGTCTCGAACAGAGTCATCTGAATGCTAAAATGAGAACTGTTGTTATATGCGAAATCAATCAAGGGACAGTGGTCATCCTAACTCCCCTTAAAGTCAATGGCAGACGCTCTTAACATATCTTTTAAAGTCTGAATGGTCCTCTCTGCTTGACCATCTGTCTGAGAGTGGAAGGCTGTACTGAGGTAAACTTGGGTACTAAGACCCTTTTAGAAGGCTTTCCAAAAGTGAGAGGTGAAATGCTTACCTCTATCTAAGATGATGGATAATGAAACTCCGTGCAATATGACCAACTCTCTAACATAGAACTTGGCATAATCCTTGGCTGAATAAGAGGTATGAATTGGTAAGAAATGAGCTGATTTGGTCATTCTGTCAACAATGACCCAAATTGAATCATGTTGATGATGAGTACGGGGCAAAACCATCACAAAGTCCATGTTCACTTCCTCCCACTTTCATGTGGGAATACTGAACTCTTGCATGGAGCCACTAGGTTTCTGGTTCTCAATCTTAACCTGATGACATGTAGAGCACTTAGCCACAAACTCTACAATATCTCTCTTCATCCCACTCTACTAATAGACCTCCCACAAATAACGGTACATCTTAGTATCCCCTGGATGAATAGAGTAACGCGCACCATGTGCTTCTGCAAGAATTTGTTGCCTCAAGTTATCTACACCTGGCATGCATAACCGACCCTGGTAACGCAACACACTATCTCCGCCTTGGGAGAAAACCTCTACTTTTTGATCTCTGACTGACTCTTTCAACTTGACTAAATTTGGATCTATGTCCTGCTTTTTCTTCACTTTAGAAACCAGAGATGATTTTGAACTATTCTGTATCCACACACTTCCCTCTGCTGAATCGACTAAGCGAACACCTAGTCAGGCAAACTGATGAACTTTCTGAACTAACTTTTTCTTATTATCCTCCATATGAGCAATACTACCCATAGATATCCTACTCAGAGCATCAACCACTATATTAGCCTTGCTCAAGTGATACAAGATGCTCATGTCGTAGTTCTTCAACAACTCTAACCACCTCCTCTGACGTAGGTTCAGATCTTTCTGAGAAAACACCTACTGCAGGCTCTTGTGGTCTGTGAACACATCAAAATATACTCCATACAAATAATACCTCTAAATCTTTAAGGCAAACACCACAGCTGCTAACTCAAGATCATGAGTGAGGTAATTCTTTTCATAGGGCTTAAGCTGTATAGAGGCATAGGCTATGGCCTTACCTCTCTGCATCAAAACATACCCCAAACCAAATCTGGAAGCATCGCAATATACCACAAACTCTTCTGAACCATCTGGTAGAGTCAAAATTAGGGCTATAGTGAGTTGAGTCCTTAATTCCTGAAAACTCTTCTCACAAGAATCTGACCACTGGAATTTGGCTTTTTTCTGAGTCAATCTAGACATGGGGGATCCAATAGACGAGAATCCCTCAACAAACCATTGGTAATAGCCAGCCAAACCCAAGAAACTCCTGATATCCAATGGAGAAATGGGTCTGGCTAGTTTCTAATTACTTTGGGCTTTTGAAAATCCACTCTAATGCCATCATCGTAAACTATATGGCCAAGGAAATCTACTGACCTTAGCCAAAATTCACACTTACTAAATTTGGCAAACAACTGATGGGCTTTGAGGGTCTGTAACACAATTCTGAGATGGTCTGCACATTCATGTTCACTGCGGAAGTAGACAAGAATTTCATCAATGAATACTATGATGAACATGTCCAAGTACTACTTTAATACACGGTTCATCAAGTCTATGATGGTTGTTGGAGCATTGGTAAGACCAAATGACATGACTAAGAATTCGAAATGGCCATATCGAGCTCTAAAAGCTATTTTTGGAATGTCACATTCTATGACCCTGAGCTGATGATATCTTGATCTGAGGTCTATCTTAGAGAAGTAACAGACACTCTGAAGTTGGTCAAATAATTCATCGATTCTGGGAAGTGGATACTTGTTCTTGATCGTGACTTTATTTAGCTGACGGTAGTCTATACACATCCTGAGAGAATTGTCTTTCTTACTCACGAATAGAACTGGTGCACCCTAAGGGGATAAGTTGGGTTAAATGAATCTCTTATCTAGGAGATCCTTTAACTATTCTTTTAATTCTTTAAGTTCTGCTAGAGCCATTCTTTATGCGGAATAGAGATAGACTGAGTATCTGGAAGAAGGTCTATTCTAAAGTCAATTTCCCTTTTGGAAGGGACCCCGGGAAGATCTTCGAGAAACACATCAGGAAATTCACATGCTACTGATACTGACTCAAGATTAGGGGTCTCTGAACTAGAGTCTTGAACTCGAAAGAGATGATACACACATCCCTTAAATATCATTCTTCTCACCCTAAGGTAAGAAACAAGCTAACCCCTAAGTGCTGAAGTACTACCCCTTTATTCAAGGACAGGTTCATTCAGAAACTAAAAATGGACAATTCGGTTTCTGCAGTCAACTGAAGCATAGCATGAAAGAAGCCAATCTATGCCGAGAATAACAATAAAATCTGTCATCTCTAATTCTACTAAGTCTGCTGAACTGACTTTTCTGAGATACCATAACCGGATAGTTCCTATATACCCGTCGGGTTATGATAGATTTTTCCTCTGGGGTAGAGACTGAGAAGAGCTCTACTAGGATTTTGGGATTGACTCCAAATTCAATAGCTTTATAAGGAGTTACAAAGGACAAAAAAGCTCCTGGATCTAGCAAAGCATAAATGTGTAAACGATAAACTTGTAACGTACCAGTGACCATATCAGGAGAACTTTCTTAATACTATTGGGAATAAAGTGCATAGAGTCTATTTGGGCACTGCCCACTGGTAGTATTGGAAGCGGCACCCTGCTGATTTGGACGATCAAACTGAGCTGAAGGATAATTATACTGACCCTGAGAACGTGACTAAGGACAATCTCTGACCCTATGGCCTGGCTTGCCACATACGAAACATACATTATTACCAGCCCTGCAGATACCCTGGTGGTTTCTGCCATATTTTTGTTAAAGAGGGTTTGTTTGAGAACTACTAACACTACCCTGAGGTTTAGGGCCTGGTGCCCTATCTCTATTACCGTCTATGAATTTTGGCACTGGAGCACTGGCTGAGGACGGAGCTATAACTGAGGATTTTGGGTGGAACTGAGAACGATTTCCACCTTCTGACTTAGGCTAAGTGAAGTTGAAGATACCTATTCTAACTCTCTTGTTCTCCCTCTCCTTCTCTCTCTCCTTAGCCTTCTCTATCTGCTGAGAATAGACCATGAGCCTGGATATATCTATCTCCTTAATCAGTATTGCAGTCCTATACTTCTTAACCACACTGTTAGACAGGACAGACATAAACTTACTCATCTTAGACCTGCTATCTACTACCACATGAGGAGTGTATCTAGATAGCTGAGTAAACTTGAGAGAATACTCTTTCACTGTCATATTTCCCTGCTTCAGATTAATAAACTCCAAAACCTTTGCTTTCCTCAACTCCAGTGGAAAGAACCTATCCAGAAAAAATAGTGACAAACTCCTCCCATTCTATGGGCCCTACATATGCGACCCTCTCTGCCTTTCACTGCTTGAACCATGAGTGATCCATATCCTGTAACTGATATGTAGCCAACTTAGCTCTCTTACTAGCTGTCACCCCCATAATATCTGTAACTTTCTGCACCTGATTAAGGAATTCCTATAGGTCCTCATCTGACTTAGACCCGATAAAGGCTGGAGGGTTCATTCACATGAAGTCCCAAATTCTAGCTGTAGAAGTGTTAGCCACTGGATTGGTCAGAACGGCAGTTGGGCGTTCATTCTGGGCTTTCACAAAATAATCTAGAGTGGTGAAAGCTGCTCTGAATTCTGCATGGAAGACATGCTCATCTAGGGGATCTTCCTGAACGGGCGAAGGTGCTGGATGATTTCCTGTTCTCCTATCGTTGTTCTTTTTGTGAGGCATATTTTGTAAATAGAAGTAAGAAAAAGATTTGACTGAGAGTGTAACTTTATCTCATGCTCACTCATACGATATGAATACTGAAAGAAGGGAAACTTTTCCTAAAAATACCTCATATCCTCTTATCCATAAGTGTGGTGCGCTACACACCCATGCATAAGACTCTACTAGACGCGACTTTCAGACTTCCTAGGACTCTGTTGAACCTTAGGCTCTGATACCAAGTTTGTAACGCCCCGAGTCTGCACCCCGGATGCCACACGGTGCTTATGACCCCGAAGGATCACAAGCTAACCCATGACTGATATCTACTATAAGCACTGAGTAATAATATGTAATAAATGCAGAAAAATAGGCTGAAATTCCATAAGGTTCAAAGCCTAAAATACTGATAAAGAATGCCAACTGTAATATTAATTTGTACAACTGAATACTGTCTAAAAGTCTAGTCTGAAAGCCTCTATTTGTCTGAATATGGAGTTGATGGGATAAGGTCTCAACTAACTTCGACTACTGAAATAAACTGCATACTGAAATAATGAAAATGCTATGATAACTTTGTCCTCGAACTATGAGAACTCACCACTAGGTCTGCTGCTGATAGTTTGGGCTGCTAAGTTTGGTCAGGAGCCCGTGCGTCTGAACCTATGATATAAAACATCATAGCGTAAAAGAAAAGGTATGCATCAGTACTTTGAATGTACTGGTATGCTAAGTGAGGTAGGCTGATATGCAAGGGTTCATATGCATGAATAATAACTGACTGAATAACATGAATACAACTGAATGAGAGTACATGTATAATTGAAACTTATGAAACACTATTTATGCAATACTATGAACATATCTATATACACTGTGTCTGAGATTATTGTAACACTGGATACTGAGTTCTGATAACTGAATGACTGATATCTGAGTTTACTGATAACTGTAATATTGATAGGTGGGTGACTGTTTTTGACAGACCTGATTCTGTAGAACTAAATTGAGTTCTATACTGATCTGGGTGACTGTGTCTGACAGTCCTAATTTTGTAGAACTAATTCTGACACTCATCTAATCGACATGCCCCTCTTTAAACTGATTGGGGTCCGACCTGTAACCCCTGCTAGAAGGGAATTAGTACCGTCTCACGAGTAAAGACAAGTGTTGAGTCACCCTCATCTGGAAGGTGCTCTAAACGAGAATAGTAGTACCCTCAACTGGTAAGTAGAACACCTTACCAACCCTCAACTGGCAGGTTGATGTCTCAACCTATGCTGGCTACATAGTTATGAAATGCCAGGACTGTTTCTAAGAATCACACCCTTTACTAGCAGGTGATTCCCCATCCTTAGGTTCACTCGGTGCTGAATCCTATTCCCAACTGAATAGATACTGAACTGATTTCTAAACTGTTCTAGGCTTGACTGAACTGTTACTGATCGTGTTAACTGACTGAACTGGACTGAGTTCACTGAGTACTGTAATCGATTGAGTGTTCTGAGTTCTATTTGCTGACTGGATATACTGAGTTCTGTACTTACTGAATGCTATTGTACGTGATATTACTGAGACTATTCTGAAGCTACTGTAATTCTAGGTAAAAAGCTAGATTGTTGGGTATTAGATACACCTAGGACTCGATAACATGAAAAGTAAAGCAAAATATGATCTTGAAAAGCATTACAATGTTCATAACTCATTCATAGAGATATTTTATGAAAAACTTGCAATATATAAGCTTGTACATATGCTAACATGTCATGATTTCCCCATTTAATCCACATGAGCAATTTATCAAACACTTGGAGAACATAATCTATGCACATAATACTAATCAACATGTAGGCATTATGATTTCCAATCCCAACTTACTTCAAGGGATTTAACATGAATTCACATAATACTACACACATGTCTAATAAATTTTCATGAATCTTGTAATAAATCATGAATTAGAAACCCAATTAACATCATAATCATCAATACATTCAATTCCAACATGGAATTCATGAATTCAATAAACTTGGAAGTTTTAAAAGAGGTTCTTGAACTCCAAGGGTGGAAAAAAACCCTTGGATGAACACCTAACATACCTTGGTTGTTAATTCTCTGTAAGTTGTGAAGAATTTCTTGAATCTTGAATTGGAAGCCCTAGAGTTTTTTTTCTTAGTAATTTTGAGAATAATGAGTGTTTTAGACCTAAGAATGACTTAATCTCGTATTTTTGGGACTGAATACGGGTGAAAAATGACCTAATTACCCCTCTGGATATGAACGTTTAATGACAAAAATTTGTCCAGTGATGCATAGACCAGCGCACTGTGTCAATGGTATCAACGCGATGACCAACGCGCCACGTTGAGTTTGTGTTGGTTCACTAAAATTGCACTGAAAGCTGGGGGGAAATTATTTGTCGACGCGATTGGCAACGCAATGCGACGCGTCGAGATCGCGTCGACCCACTATTTTTGTCACCCAAACATGGTTCAAACGAGGTCCAAAAAATTCAAAACTCACCCGAAGTGACCTGCTGACATTCCTGATCATGAATCATTCAAAAAATTGATATTTTAAGGTCACAAGGGTCGTATAATAGGATCGCCAACTTATGAAGGCTAAAATACTTAGTTAAAATTTCTAAGTCCGGGACCTCTTTTCAAGCTTTAACGGACTGAGTTTAGCTTAGAATTTTGCGGAGTCTTACAGAAGATTATTAAAAAAGAATGAAAAAATCTAATACTACTCAAAATAGAAGCAAAAAAAAAAAGAAAGAATAAAATATGATTTATACTTTATATTCATAGTTTTAAGTAGTTTTTTATTTTCTAAGTTATTTGATAAATTTGAATTGTACGTGTAGAATTTTATGATTTTATTTTTATATATGTAATCAATAAGTCAAGTAGATCATTATTTCAATATGTGATAATACATATTTATAATTTTTTTAATTTCCTCACTATTTTTCGTCTCTCATTTTGATTCTGATCATGTACTATTTGTAGATGGATTTTCAGATGTTAAAAATATTATTAAAGATGAAAGAGCAATTAAGCTCTTTCATTATATGAAAATATTTCATCAATGAAGGTAAATTTTCTACGTCAGTATTTTATTTATATGCTTTATCGAAAGCTTATGTATTCATCAGTGAAAGAATTTATTTATTTCTAAATTAAAAAATTCATTTAGCCGATGAACTTTAGTATCTATTTTCAAATATATGATTTATGTTAATTGCCCAAATCTGAGGTTAGATTATTCTGTATACCTTTTTGAATGTTTTTAATGTCTCTAAAATTATCATATCTATATTTTATTTTAATTTTCTCTACGTAACTAAATATATTATTTTGATATATGGTCTTTGTGTTTGTACGTTCATTGATAAGTTTGCTGTTGTAACACCCCACATTTTGAGCTAGAAAGTGAACCGTCATTCCTACGTGCGTACGCTCTAATTTCATGGTTTATATTTAAATCCATGTGTCATGATCCTTCTCCTAGTGTATTAAGTAATTATGAGGTGAAAAGTGTTCATAAAAATCACTTGGAACAAAGTTGAGCTAAGAGTCTTTCATTCATAAAAAGTTTGATATTCGATTCTACAAGGATCTACTTTGAACGTGTATAAATTTCGATACACATAGAATTTTGCAGCTCAAGACCCGTATATAATTGAATTAGCTTTCCAACGATACCAATTTCGCCAAAATCCGATAACTGAACAAAAAGTTATGATATTTTCCGTGTGAGGCAGTAAGCCAACGCGATCTTGACACGTCGCATCGACTGCACCCCGACACGAAACTTGACATGAATCTAAAGTGGTTTTATTCGTTATTTCAATTCCTAAAGGGTCTAGGGTCACTTTAGTCATATTCTCTCACCTAAATTCCGTCTCTAATCATCCTTAAATGACATTAAGCCTATTAGTAACGTTTTACTCTCTCTTAAGATCCCTAATTCATCTTTCAAGAACACAAGAAGAGAAAACAACTAGGGTTTTGACAATTAAGCTTAAAGGATCAATCTTTTCAAAATTTCTTCATAATAATTCGCAATTAAGGATCGTGGGGTTTTCTTAAACTACATGGGCATGGTGAAAACATTTTTAATGGTGTTTTAAATGTTGAGAAATCATGAATTTGCAATGTGTTTTGAATTAAAAATATAACTGTACATTGTGAATTCTTTTGATCTATTGTTTTGATCTTGAGGCCTTCCCTTAAAAAAATTAATTTCATTTATGTATATACGTATGTATGTATCTATAGTTGATAATTTAATTTAGAGCATGACTAATTACACTCCCTTTCATGTTGCATCACCTTTAGATTTTTGCATGTTACGAATTGAAGAATGTTATATTTAGAAGCATGGTATCAATGTTCTTGACTATTGTTGAATGATTTAAGATTGATTTTAAATTGATGAGTGGGGGGTTTACATGTTGAAAAATATTGAAGATATATAATGAATGAATTGCATGGTTTGTCAAAAATACATGGCCACTACATCTTTGTTGAAATGTTGAACATAGAGGTTCTTTGAATAATTTGACATATGTTTTGAAGTATGAGTCTTCTTGAATGGTTTGAAGTATGGTGGTATGAACTTTATGTTTTGAAAGAAGAGATTATAATACGATATTTTATGGCTTAGAGATTCGACTTGCAAGTCAATGGTATGACGATACCATATAAATGAATGCCATAACAGAGTAAGAGTTTCAGACTTGATTTCAGAGAATACATGTCTTCAAGAGCTAAAAATGGGCTTAAAGAGGGTTAGGTGTTTTTCAAAGAAGGCTTGTGTTTAAATAACTCTTAGCCCAAAATCATGTTTTATCGATACAGGTTCACTATGTCCCCAAGAGGGACCATACGCTGGCCTAGAGCCCTTTGGTGTATTAAAGATAGAGACTCCAACTCTTGTGGCAAACTCGGGTTGGGGGCTTGTCTGCCGAGTTAAGGGCAGATTCTATATAGCCCGTGGGATTTTAGAGTTGTAGGGTAATCCACCTAGCTCAAAAGTAAGATAAAGAGTGAGTCATGGATTTCAGATAATTGTTCAAAGTCTTTTAAATATGCCCATGTGTTTTTCATATATCTTATATAAAACTATTTATAAATTGCTCTCACTTATGTTATATAAAAATACATTATTTTGGATTGCTCTACATACCATTACATCTGTATTGACCCCCTATATTTCAAGATTATGAAACACAATCTTGGGGTCCCGTTAAGCAGTAGATTAACTTGTCAGAAGTTTTCAGCTCGTGAGCCTCCCTTACTTCGGAAGGATTTATTATGAAAATTGTTACTGTTATTTTATTTGGATTCATGGTCCAACTGGGGGCCTTGTCCCAGATTTCAGAAAGATGTCATTTTCATTTAGTAGAGATTTTGTAGACCAGTGTTAGATGTTGTTGATCTTTATGAACTCATTTCAGTATTGAGTAGTTTGAAATAAGAGGTGACCATGATTTCGTTTTGTTATGTAAAAGCTAGTGACCCTATTTCCGTCTTGTGTTTTTTTTCCTGCTAATTTACTACATTATATGAATATTGTGCATGATTACCAGTTAGAGAAGGGGCGTTCGGGCCTTCATGGTTCAGGATACTTGTTACGGCAAGGGCCTCGGCTCGGGTCATGACAAACTTGGTATCAGAGCACGGTTCATGGTCCCAGTGTGTCTGCAAAATTATGTCTAGTAGAGTCTTTCTTATGGGTGTGTTGTGCACCACATTTATAATCAGAAGGCTACCAGACATTTAGGAGTTGTTTCTTATTCTTTCATACTTTAGTTCGTGCTATAGAGTCATCCATAAGAAAGTTATTCAAGTTCCTTACTCGTTCTAATTTCATGGGTCAGGCCTTATTGATGAGGTAATACAAGTCTAAGAGTCTAGCTTCCCCAGCTATGTAGTTCTCCTTGATTGAGTTATCCATAAAGTTATGAAATTGCACAAGGAGTTGAGAAGAGTCCATAAGTGCTTTAAAGTTTACTGATTTAAGCTTATACTCCCTATCCACATCAATCGTGCATTTGATCCTGAGGTATGGAGTGTGTTCAACCCCTTTTCTAAAGCCCTTGTTGCAGATGTCATGTATAAAGATAATGATGTGCAGCAGAATATTGGAACTCTATTTCCACCTGAGTAGTAGTATATGTTAAAGTGTCATGATCTATTGGTAGTAGGATGGTCCATAAATTAGTTGTATGAAGTCACAAGTTTAGAAGTTTGAGTGGGGGTGATTTTTGCATAAAAAAGCTGGTTTAGTCGCATAACCCTTGACTGAGGGATGGATTGCCTTTTTATAGTAAGTGACTAATGTTTTAGTAATATTTGTAGATTGTATGGTAGTCTGTGAAGGAAGTGGATAGATATAATTATTAGTTATACAAAATAAGAAAAGAGCCTAGAGTGGATGGTGATGATTGTTATATGAATCCCTTATAGGCTATTAATGGAAAGGGTTAAAATAGCAAATAAGTTGTAAGTATAGACACATTGCGATATATGGAATTTCGAAGGTAGTTGTGATGTATGCATGGGTAAGTAACTATGATATAAGAAAGTGGAATATGTTGATAAGACTGTAATAGGTTATATTATAAGACTTAGACCATCTATTCTTAGTTAGTGACTTTACCCCCTCCCCCCTCCATGATTTTCCTTTCTCTAGTAGTTTTAAACTAGTACTTCATATGAAAAGGTATGTAGTGGATGTTGAGTTGTAATGGTGATGTCATGGAGGGGTTGTGATTGTAGGTAGTAGTTAAGTGAAATATTTGGGTTGATTTCCCAATTTGATAGACTAGTATAGTATATGGCATGCTTTACCAGTGGTATATAATTAAGGATAGACAATAGGATTAAACTTTAGATGTGGAGATTGATGATGCATGTTTGTGCAGTAATTAGCAGGCCTGATGTGATGTGCAAAATGGCCTAGGTTGATGATTTATAAAAAGTTTAAGTGGTAATCGTGAGGTATATGTGTACATGAGGACTAGTGATAAAATGATGAATTGTGGTTGAATTATTAATATGGATAAGAGCGTGAGCGGATAATAATAAGTTGAACTCTGAGGTAGCATGTTGTTAGATAAGGTGTGATGTGTACGAGTGTCAAGTGTACCTAGATTTCATTCTTGAATCTTGTAGTATGGAGAAGTCTGGGAAGTAGTTGTATAGTGCTCTTTAGAGTTGAATTGAGGAAAAATAGGTAGGCATTATGCGCCCTTGGTATAGTCTTACAGATTTTGTGCAGTTGTAGGTTATGTGATTTTAAGTGGAATGCGAGTATTCTAAGGAATTGAAGATAGAGTATTAAGTGTTCAAAAGTGTGGGTGTCTATACCCATGATAATGGTAGTCGTAAGTTGATGACCTTGGGGGTTAGAAGATATTACTATTAGTGTCCCTAAAGGGGAATGTCCTAGAAAGAACTGTGTCTTTGTATTAGAAATTATTGAGGGGAGTTTGTGTTCATGTATATATATTGATACCCCTTTTATGATGAGGAGTGTGGATGGATACACTCATGAGAGTGGGAGTTGTAGAGTGATGGCTATAGAGGCTAGGAAAAGTTAAGAGTAGCCATTTCGAAAATCAAGGCCTTCTGAGTATAGTTCTTCAGGGAGAGTTTAGAGTTTAAGTATGTAGTGATATCTCTTTTATGTTGAGAGTTGTGGCTATAGACTTGATAAGGGATCTGTCTGTAAGTCTAGGATTGTGACTTTGATCTAAGGGGGAGATGGGGAATTAAGTGAGTTCCCGAATGTTCTCAATGTGGCAAGTTGCAGGGAGGAGTCGTGATAAATTTATTCTTACTCAATCATACTCCTCCTACTTCCATTTAGGAGATTATTCTACTAATGTACTACGTCATGTGTTCAAGTCATTCCTATTCCTATAGTTTGAGTTCTCTATGGACTTATGTTTATGATCGGACCTCCAAACTAGAAGCAATTATGTCTCTCAGTATTCCATTCTTTCATGTATTCAAGCTATATATTGGGTTGTTCGTGATCCATGAAAATCTATGTCTCTCAGCATGCTTGGTTCTAAGAAAATATGTTTCTATATGTCACCAATTCATTCTACGTTGGGTTTAGCCAAAGTGATAAAGTTTATGCAAACTCATGGCTAATCTCAGTTCCTTAAATGAGGAGCAATCGCTTCAAGCGAAAATCTTTGTTTTAGTTATATTGTAACACCCCGTAGCACTCTTGACTTAATACCACTCTTGGTTGCATGTATGGAGAGCTGACAACCTAATTTTTTTTTCTAATTGTTAAAAGACTTAATCATATTTTTGAGCTATTAACTTTCAAAATTTTCAAATTGATCTTCCCGACCCCAAGACGTATATGTTTTAGTTGATTCATGATCAGGGGTGTTGTAATACCCCACCCTTCTCCTAGTTCAAATTCGTCTCTAGAACATCAAAGATGCTGCTTCAAAGATGAATATATTTTATTCCATGTGAAATTTTTAAGATTTTGACTTGTTATCCCGTGGGAAACCGAATAAGCTTTCCATCGATACCAAATTTGCCCTAATCCGACACTCGGGTGAAGAGTTAGAGCCAATTTAGTGAGACAGTGTATCACCTGGTACTTTAGCTCATTGCGGAGCAAGACAAAATGACAATTTTCAAAATCCAGTAAGCCTCTGCGATTCCACCGCATCGCGGTGGCTTTCCAGTTCGCAACCAAGGTTACAACGCGATTTCCACCGCGTCGCGTCAAGGCTCAGTTTCCCAATTGTCCAATTTCCAGTAAGCTGGCGCGATGAGGTGGAAATCGTATTACAACCTTGGTTGAAAACTGGAAAGCCACCGCAATGCGGTGGAATTGTGGAGGCTTACTGGATTTTGACAATTGCCATTTTGGCTTGCTCCGCGGCGCGCTAAAGTACCAGGTGGTACATTGTCTCACTAAATTGGCTCTAACTTTTTGCCCGAGTGTCGGATTTGGGCGAATTTGGTATCGATGGAAAGCTTATTCGCTTTTCCATGGGATGAAAAGTCAAAATATTAAAAATTTCACATGGAATAAAATATATTCATCTTTAAAAAAGATCTTTGATGTTTTAAAGACAAATTTGAACTAGGAGAAGGGTGGGGTATTACAATATCTCCCCCTTGGGAACATCCGTCCTTGAATGAGACTGATTAAACTGAGAATACTATCATGCTGAATTTACTTTCTGGACATGAACATGAGAAATATGACTGGAACTACTGATATACTGAGATTTCATACTGAACATACATATCTGATGCATGGAATACACGACTGAAGCAACTCATAAGCTGAATTCTCATAATGGACATGCATATCTGATGCATGGATTCTTAACTGAGTTGTTCTCGTGAATGAATGACTGAATACACTGATAAGCTGAGCTTTTCTACTGAACTTGCATATCTAATGCATGAATATATATCTGATTCTTGAATGCATGACTGAGTATGCAATGATAACTGGTGCTAACTTCATAAGAAGAGTTTGAACATGCAACTGAATAAGTCTAAGGACATGAAAGCATCGGGATATTATGGGGTATCTCCCCCTTGGGACTCTATGTCCCTTTAAGAACACTTTGCTGAAATACTGGGGCAACGTACGGGGCACCTACGAATTGGGTGATGATTGATCGTCTGAGATTTAAAACTAATGCATGACTCATGAACTGAGTTATACTTACAACTACTAGGATACTCTATCTTGTAATATTTACATTCCTTGAGATTTCAGATAGCATGACTAGATGGAAAGATGAGAAAACAAACTACACGGATCTGACTGTCTGATTGCTAAACTGACTTGCTGGCTTTACTGACTAAATCATGCTGAAACTTATACTTAACTGAAGTAATTCTTCTACACTCTTTCAACTATACTCTCCTCTTTAGCTTTAAGTTATCACCATAAGTCTGAGAACACTGTACTAAACTCTGAACTGAACTACAATCAATCTACTCTAGAGTCTGGGGCATAATAATGCACATGAATGATACAATTATTGGGAAAGTCTACACCTGAAAGTATAAAACTCACTGCTAATACTATATTCTAGAATACAACTCTTAACATTCTTTAGTTTTTTCCATCATCATCACATACCTACACCCCTTTTCGACACATGCTTATCTCGCTAAACACATCATCTGCTTCTGTTACTTCATCAACTATTAGGATCACACCTCCTAACTCACATCCATACCTTCACACTTAGTTTCCAATCAATAACCTTAAATTCTTGTATGCACTGTTCAATCCTACTGATTTACCTCTTATACAACTATCCCCATGAATACATAATCTTCTCGATATGTTTAATGCTATCCCAACTCCACTACTGCTAAACTTCTGGGTTCATGCTTCTAACTCTAGGTCATATGCTATCATAGGATTCTGAGAAAGGATCTAATGAAATACTGCTGAGCATGTGGGCGATCCCATAACTGTCTGTAGAGATGATCTGAGAAAGCCCTATCTCTAGAACTTTGAGCCTCACTGTCTCTATTACCTCGAAGGTAAGTTGGAGTTGACATGAGTGGAGCATTCTGAGAATCTACATAACTTTCTTAGAGGACCTTTCTATAGCATGATCTGAGACATAAAAAAAGGGAAACTTTTCCTAAAACATCTTATAGCCTCATGTACATAAATGTTGAGCGCAATACACCCATGAACACGACTCTATAAGATGCGGCTTTTCAGACTTCCTAGGACACTATTGAACCTTAGGCTCTGATACCAAGTTTGTAATGTCCTAATTTTCTGGAATCAGAACGCCACATGGTGCTCATGATCCTGAAGGACCACAAGCTAACCCTCTACTGATATTTGTACCTAAGCATTACATAATATAATATAATAAATGTGAAAAACTAGCAGAAACTTGCCATAAGGTTCAAAATATCTAAAATACTCAAAACTGAACATTGAATAGTGATACATCTGTCTGAAAAGTCTCTAACTGTCTGAACTGTGGAGTTGATGGGACATGTACCCAACTAACTCTATCTACTGAAAATAAATTGAGTTTAATTCCATAATAAAATAAGGATCATCCTTGAATGAAGAGGACTCACTACTACGTCTACTGCTGCTGACTGAGTCTGGACTGCTAAGGGTGCTCTGGATCTCGCGCTTCAGAACCTATCGTATAATATACCATAGTTTAAGAGAAAAGTATGTGTCAGTACTTTGAATGTACTGGTATGCTAGATGAGGTAGGGCTAAATGCTAGGGCTTATGCATGAACATAGCTTAACTGAATAACACGAGAGTACTGAATGAGAACATATGCCTGAATGCATAAACTAAAACTGGAATCGCAGTAACACTGAATACGAACTCTAAACACTGGTTTCTGAATACTGACTTACTGATGACTGAGCCTACTAGTACTGATATCTGAGTTTACTAATACTGAGAGACAGAATAACTGAGTCTACTGATATTGATGTCTAATCTTGCTGATACTGATACTAATTTATTATATCTGATATCAAGCCTATATAATGGGTGACCTCTGAGTTGACTGGTAATGATGCCTGATACTTGATAAACTGAGTCTGAGATCAAGCCTATATAACGGGTGAACTCTTAGTCTACTGATAATGAATATGATTTTCTGAATCTGAGATCAAGCCTATATAATGGGTGACCCCTGAGTCTACTGATAATAAATATAATTTTCTGAATCTGAGATCAAGTCTTTATTACGGGTGACCTCTGAGTCTACTGATAATAAATATGATTGTCTGAATATGAGATCAAGCCTATATAATGGGTGACCTCTAAGTCTATTGATAATGAATATGATTGTCTGAATCTGAGATCAAGCCTATATAACGGGTGATCTCTGAGAGGTAGTCAAGCCTAGTATAACGGGTGATTCCTCAGCTGAATTATTTTACTGAGACTGAATCTGAAACTAAGACTGTGGGAGCTAGTCATCTAACCGACATGCCTCTTCTCGCTTCTTTGGGGTCTAACCTGTAACCCTAGTTAGAAGGGTGTCAGTACCGTGCCACGGGTACAAATATTTCTCTCTAAACCCAGGATGCCATGACTAATATAATGGGTGACACCTGGTTGGAGCCAAGCCTAATATAACGGGTGACTCCGGAGAGGTAGTTAAGCCTAATATAATGGTGACTCCTCATCCTGCACTGGCTACGCAGTTCTGGAGTACAAGGATTGTTATTAATGACTCTACCTAAAATAATGGGCAAGCCATCATCCCTGCCCTCGCTCGGTGCTGAATCCTACTCCCAACTGAGTAAACACTGAACTGATTCCTAGACTGTTCAAGACTAAGCCGAATTTGTTACTGGTCATCTTGCTTGACTGAGCTGATTGAATTTACTTTGTTCCATTGTTTGAAGAAATGCTACTGAATGCTTGTTAGCTTACTGAGTTTCACTGAAGTCTAAACTGAATACTGGATACTACTGAAAACTATTGAATCAGAACTGAGTACTGAGTTGGATTAGACTGATACTGAGACTGAATTGAACTAGTACTGAGATTACTGAATTTTCTTAAGTTATGTACTGGGTAAATTCTACTGATCATAGTATAACTGAAATTATCTTGAGACTAACTCGGCTCTAGACACACAACTAAGTTTTTAAGTATAAATACCCCCAGTACTTGATAGCATAAATAAATAAGGCAGGACCACACTTGAGTATCATGATAATGGACTTTCATTCACAACACAATCAATACGATATCTCGTCAATCACTTGAATGTCATAAACATGTAAATTATAGAGAATGCATACTAATACCTCATAGTTGTTCAATAAGGAATACAAATGGATAAGAATGCATGCAACTTATCATAATACATTCACTAAAGCATTTCAACAAACGCTTGGCATGCACTAGTTATCACAAAATTGGGGATTTCCTTCTTAACATAATAAATAGGAACTATCATCTTTACTTAAGAATTCTATCAAATAACGGAACCAAGTAAATTCAATCAGCTCAGTCAAGCAAGATGACCAGTAACAGATTTAGCTCAGTTTAGAACAATCTAGAAATTAGTTCAGTGTCTAATCAGTTGGGAGTAGGATTCAGCAACGAGCGAGGGCAGGATGACAACTTCCCCATTATTTTAGGCAGAGTTGTTAATAACAATCCCTGCACTCCAGAACTGTATAGCTAGCGCAAGATGAGGAGTCACCCATCATATTAGGCTTGACTACCTCCCCGGAGTCACCCGTTATATTAGGCTTGGCTCCAACCAGGTGTCACCCATTATATTAGGA
Source organism: Capsicum pubescens (assembly GCA_030864215.1). Classification (NCBI taxonomy): domain Eukaryota; kingdom Viridiplantae; phylum Streptophyta; class Magnoliopsida; order Solanales; family Solanaceae; genus Capsicum; species Capsicum pubescens. The sequence goes on along the minus strand of CM061540.1, from coordinate 280,985,975 downwards.
ATGGCATCCTGGGTTCAAAGACAAGTGTCTTTATCCCTAGCATAGTACTGATACACTTCCAACTGAGTTTACAGGTTGGACCTCAAAGAAGAGAGAATGGGCAGTCGGTAAAATGACTACCTCCCACAGTCTCAGTTTCAGATTCAGTCTCAGTAAAAAACTTTAGCTGAGGAGTCACCCATTATACTAGGCTTGAATACCTCCCAGAGATCATCCATTATATAGGCTTGATCTCAGATTCAAACAATTATATTCATTATCAGTAGACTCAGAGGTCACCCGTTATATAGGCTTGATCTCAGATTCAGACAATCATATTCATTATCAGTAGACTCAGAGGTCACCCGCTATATAGGCTTGATCTGAAATTCAGACAATCATATTCATTATCAGTAGACTCAGAGGTCACCCATTATATAGGCTTGATCTCAGACTCAGTTTATCAAGTATCAGGCATCATTACCAGTAAACTCAGAGGTCACCCATTATATAGGCTTGATCTCAGATATAATAAATCAGTATCAGTATCATCAAGATTAGACATTAATCTTAATAGACCCAGTTATTCTGTCTCTTAGTATTAGTAAAATCAGACATAAGTACTAGTAGACTCAGTCATCAGTAAGTCAGTATTCAAAAACCAGTGTTTAGAGTTCGTATTTAGTGTTACTGCGATTCCAGTTTTGGTTTGTGCATTCATGCATATGTCCTCATTCAGTACTCTTGTGTTATTCAGTTAAGCTATGTTCATGCATAAGCCCTTGCATTTTGCCTTACCTTATCTAGCATACCAGTATATTCAAAGTACTGACGTATACTTTTCTCTTGCACTATGGTGTCTTATACCATAGGTTTTGAAGCGCGAGATCCAGAGCACCCTTAGCAGTCCAGACTCAGTCAGCAGCAGTAGACGTAGCAGTGAGTCCTCTTCATTAAAGGATGATCCTTATTTTATTTTGGAATTAAACTCAATTTATTTTCAATAGATGGAGTTAGTTGGGGACATGTCCCATAAACTTCACAGTCCAGACAGTTAGAGGCTTTTCAGACAGATGTATCAGTATTTAGTGTTCAGTTTTGAGTATTTTGAATATTTTGAACCTTATGGCAAGTTTTCGCCAGTTTTCCACATTTATTATATTATATTATGTAGTTCTAAGGTACAAATATCAGTAGAGGGTTAGCTTGTGGTCCTTCAAGATCATGAGCACCGTGTGGCATTCCAATTCAAGAAAATCGGGGTGTTACAGGTGTAAAGGGGGTATCTAAAAAAAGTTTCATATTTTTCAGACGATGTTTGAGAAATATTTGGATGATCAAAATAATGGGCCAATGCAATGTCGATGTGTCACACCAGGAATCATATCGGTAGGGATCGACGCGGTGCATCGCTTAACGCATCAGATGCCTAATTTGTCTTACCAATTTCTGGTTCCAGGAGGGTAGTTTGGTCTTCTTTCCTCATTTTATCTTGATATGTGCACCAATGTTTTCTCACTATGCTCTATCCTAACAATTCATGCAGTATTGTATTTCTTCCAAATGACTCTCTACTTATGATTCAGACACTTGATATATAGAGCACCTTGTGTCTATTTTATCGTATCTTCACTTCATGTCCCTCCTTGAGTAGTGCAGCAAGTATAAGTTATGGTCTTATAGTGTTACTCCCATTTATGACATTTGTGCTCGGGTCCCTTAATGACTCTCCGTATGATAGTATGATGGTGCTTGTGAAAGCGTGGTGATGTGTTAGGTAGGGGAGTAGATGTTCCGGAAGGTGAAAAATTTATGTGAATTCTCGAGCTAAGGTTATAGGTGAAAGAAAAAAGAAGAAGATGAATTTTTGTTGTGTGAAAGAGCTAAGAAGGAGGAATGTGGCAAAAATATTTGTGAGAGTGATTGAAATTGTTGGTCTTAGTGGAGAGATCCATGTAGTGGGTGTAGTAATGATTAGGCTTGAATGCTGTGATTGCTGTAAACACAAACCTATGTGCTATGTGGTTAGTACTCTCTAAATTAAACCCCGATGGTGTTTGATAATACTAATAAGATAAGGTAATAGTCTTAGTGGGATGTAGAGTATAGGTACTGTAGCTTAAGTTATCACCTTGTTACTCTGAGTTAGGCTTCAACATAAAAACACTTTGCATTGGGACTCAAACTCTTATGGTTAGATATGTGATAGAGAATTGTAAGTTAAAAAGTGTGAAGTATGCTATTTATTATTTGGGGTGTAGACGATTAGTGCCTCCAAGTTTAAGTCTATTCGTGGTACCTTGTAAAGTAGAGAATGCTTCTAATCCTATCTTCCGAAAAATCTTATTTCATTATTAGTACCAATATAAATCAGGTCTATGATCATCAAATAAACCCCTGCCTCATGTTGTGATGATTATGATTCATATAACTCACGTACAAGATCATCCCTATGTAGAGTCTCATTATCCCATGTTTCATGCTTTCATATTCACTAGGGGTTATCATGAAGCTTGTTTGATGCCATTACATATTTTATTAAGGAAACGTATTCAATGCGAGGTTTCATTCTTTATTATACACTTTTATTACTTCAATAAGTCCCTACCCATCATTCGGGGACGAATGATCCCAAAGGGGATATAATGTAACACCCCATATTTTTGAGCTAGAAAGTGAACCGTCATTCCTATGTGCGTACGCTCTAATTCCATGGTTTATATTTAAATCCATGTATCATGATCCTTATCCTAGTGTATTAAGTGATTATGAGGTGAAAAATGTTCATAAAAATCACTCAGAGCAAAGTTGAGCTAAGAGTCTTTCATTCATCCAAAGTTTGATATTTGATTCTACAAGGATCTAATTTGAACCTAAATAATTTTTTATACACATAGAATTTTGCAGCTTAAGACCCACCAAATTGTACATAACTGAATTAGCTTTCCAAAGATACCAATTTTGGCAAAATCCGATAATCGAGCAAAAATTTATGGCATTTTCCGTGTGAGGCAGTAAGCCAACGCGATCTTGACGCATCGCGTTGACTGCGCCCCGACACAAAACCTGACGCAAATATAAAGTGGTTTTATGTGTTATTTCAATGCCTAAAGGGTCTAGGGTCACTTTAGTCATATTCTCTCACCCAAATTCTATCCCTAATCATCCTTAAATGAAATTAAGCCTATTAGTAACATTTTACTCTCTCTTAAGATCCCTAATTTATCTTTCAAGAACACAAGAGGAGAAAACAACTAGAGTTTGGGAAATCAAGCTTAAAGGTCCAATCTTTTCAAAATTTCTTCATAATCCTTCGTAATTAAGGTACGTGGGGTTTTCCTAAACTATATGGGTATGGTGAAAACGTTTTTAATGGTGCTTTGAATGTGGAGAAATCATGAATTTGCAATGGGGTTGAATTAAATTTACAACTGTACATTGTGAATCCTTTTGATCTATTGTTTTGGTCTTGAAGCCTTCCCTTAAAGAAAACTGATTTTATTTATGTATATACGTATGTATGCATCTATAGTTGATAATTGAATTGAGAGCATGAATAATTACATTCTCTCTCATGTTGTAACACCTTTAGATTTTTGTATGTTACAAATTGAAGAATGTTATATTTAGAAGCATGGTAGCAATGTTCTTGACTATTGTTGAATGATTTAAGATTGATTTTAAATTGATGAGTAGGGGTTTTAAATGTTGAAAATGTTGAGGATATATAATAAAAGAATTTCATGGTTTGTCAAAAATACATGACCACCACATGTTTGTTGAAATGTTGAAAAAAAAGATTCTTTGAATGATTTGACATGTGTTTTGAAGTATGAGTCTTCTTGAATGGTTTGAAGTATGGTGTTCTGGACTTTATGTTTTGAAAGAAGAGATTATAATATGATATTTTATGGCTTAGATATTCGACTTTCAAGTCAATGGTATGACGATACCATATAAATGAATCCCATAACAGAGTAAGAGTTTCAGACTTAATTGTAGAGAATACATGTCTTAAAGAGCTAAAAAGGTGCTTAAAGAGGGTTAGGTGGTTGCCCGAAGAAATCTTGAGTTTAAATAACACCTAGCCTAAAACCTTATTTTGCCGATACAGGTTCACTATGTCTCCAAGAGGGACCATACGCTGGCCTAGAGCCCTATGGCGTATTAGAGATAGAGACTCCAACCCTTGAGGCAAACTCGAGTTGGGGGCTTGGCTGCCGAGTTAAGGATAAATTGCATATATCCTGTGGGATTTTAGAGCTATAGGGTATTCCAGCTAGCTCTAAAGTAAGATAAAGAGTGAGTCATGGATTTCAGATAATTGTTCAGAGTCTTTTAAATATGCCCATGTGTTTTTCATATATCTTATATAAAACTGTTTATAAATTGCTCTCACTTATGTTATATAAAAATACATTATTTTGGATTGCTCTGCATAACATTACATCTGTATTAACCCCCTATATTTTAAGATTATGAAACATAATCTTGGGGTCCCGTTAAGCAGTAGATTGATTTGTCAGAAGTTTGCAGCTGGTGAGCCTTCCTTACTTCGAAAGGCCTGGTTATGAAACTTATTACTGTTATTTTATTTTGATTCATGGTCCGACTGGGGGACTTGTCCCAAATTTTAGACAGATGCTATTTTTGTTTAGTAGAGATTTCGCAGATCAGTGTTAGATGTTGTTGATCTTTATGAACTCATTCAGTATTGAGTAGTTTTAAATAAGAGTTGGCCATGATTCCATTTTGTTATGTAAAATCTAGTGACCATGTTTCTGTCTAGTGTTGTTTTTTTCGTTAATTTTGCTACATTATATGAATATTGTGCATGATTACCGGTTAGAGAAGGGGAGCCCGGGCCTTCATGGTTTGTGATGCTCGTTACGTCAGGACCTCGGCTCAGGTCGTGACAGCTGCTATGAAAGGCCTCAAATAGAGGGACCCTATGTCCCCATATCTCTTTGTGTTGGTGATGGAGTACGTAAACAGATCCCTAAAATAGCTAAGGCAAAGCCCAAATTTCAACTACCATCCGAGGTGGGCCAAATTACAATTGACTCACATCTGCTTTGCGGATGATTTGTTGTTGTGTTGCAAAGCATATCAAATATCTATCCAGCTGATACTAGAGGTTTTTGAGCATTTCTCTTCTGTCTTAGGGATAAAGGCCAATTTAGAGAAAAACTCCTTTTATGTGGCAGGGATAACTAATGAATTCAGACAGAAGATCTTGAGAGAAACTCAATTTACAATGGTAGAAATGCCCTTCAAGTACTTAGGGGTACCACTCTTATCTAGGAAATTAACTATCCAATAGTGTATGCCTCTGGTTTAGAAACTAGTACCAAGGGTCTAATGTTGGATTGCTAAACTATTATCTTATAGTGGGAGATTGCAACTAGTCAAGAGTGTGATCTTTGAAATGCAAACATACTGGGCACAAGTGTTCTTACAGCCTAAGAAAGTTATCTCTATGATTACACATATATACAGGGTATTCCTCTAGACAGAAGGTGTTGAAAACTTAAAGAAATCACTGGTTTCTTGGAACACTATGTGCTTTCCCAAAGCTGCTGGGGTCCTGGACATAATTGAGTTTGAAATATGGAATAAAACTGCTATATGTAAACTATTATGGGCACTGTCAAACAAGAAGGACTTTGTGGGTCCAATGGATTCACAACTTTTATATCAAAGGCAGGGACTTGGAAACAATGAACACACCTAAACAAGCATGCTGGCTGGTCAGGAAAGTGTTTGATGCTAGGAAAGGGTTCCCAACTGTCAACCCAATGCAACACCTAGCACAATTCACAGTGGGCTCAAAATTTAGTATAAAAAAGCTATACTACTCAATGCTGCCTCAACAACCCAAGGTAGTATAGAGAACATTGGTGCAATCCCTAAGAACTATCTCAGGGCACCAATTCATAGTATGGCTGGCTCTACATAAAAGGTTAGCAACTATTGAAAGACTTGAGAAATGGGGCATAAGTGTAGATACTGAATGTGTACTTTATGGTACATGAACTGAAGAAACCTCTCAGCATCTATTCTTTGAATATCCTTATTTTAAAACTATTTAGAGTACTCTCTTGAAGTGGATAAGCATTAACAGACAAGTACATACATGAACAAATGAAATCATGTGGCTGACTACTTGTGTACATACTTCAAAAGCAAGACTACACATCCTGATATTCTTGTTTGCTGCTACAATCTACCAGGTCTGAATTAAAAGGAATGCAAGAAGATTCAAGACCCATCAGAAGAACACCACATAGCTGATTAAACATATCTACCTTCAAACTTATATTAAAGGTCAATCATAGTACAAATGGCAGAAAATATTAGAAAAAATAACTAGATATCACTTCTAGTATAGATATGTTTGAAAATTGTAATAGTTAAAAGAGACAGGAAAGTGTTTGTACTACAAATGTTACTAGTTGAAATAACACGATTTTCTTTCGACCAAAAAAATATAAAAAAAACAAGGTGTCTCTTTATAGTAAATGCTTTGATCATTGTTGTGATTTATTTCTTAAGTTGTATTTTTCTTAATTCTTGTATATATAGTGCTTGGAAATTTGTTCATTCATATGTGCTTAGCTGTAATTTTAGATTGTATCCCTGAAATTGTATGTTTTAGGAGCATTATGTATATGTTGGATCATATATCATGTTTTTAAAAAACATGCAAGAAACAAAGTATAATTTAAAAGGTAAACTAACAATTAAAAATTTATAAATTACTCAAACAAACTTACATATACAAACAACAATATAGTTAGTAAAAATTTTCAGTATCATCTGATCATGCACGAAATACCGTATCACTTTATTTTACACATGATGCACAAAGTATCCCTTGCTTTGTCATTCTTCTAGAATTGATGAATCATATTATATTCAATCTCATCCCCTTTATCATATTTGATTAAAGAGGAAAAATAATTGTTGAGACGAATAAATTAAAAGATCATGTATTAAATGTAAGTATTGAGTTGATAAAGATTATTTCTTGATTGTTTTTAATGTCTCTAACATTTTTATGTTTCGTTTTATTTTTTCATGCAACTAAATATATCATTTTGATATATTGTCTTTGTGTTTATACGTCTATTGATTTAAAATTGTTACAATGAATTTTTATTTTAATGCATGATTGATTCTAAAATATATGTAAATGAAGTATCTCTTTTTAGTAAATGCTTCGATGAATGTTGTGATTTATTTCTTAAGTTATTTATTTTTTATTTAATTTATATATATATAGTTCTTGGAGATCTATTCATTCATATGTGCTTGGCTCATATATCATGTTTTTGAAAAATACGCAAGCAGTAGAGTATAGTTTGCAAGATAAACTAACAATTAAAAATTTCTAAACTTACTCAAATAAACTTACATATACAAACAACAATATAATTAGTAAAAGTTTTTAGTATTTTCTGGTCATGCACGAAACACAGTATCACTTTGTTTTTAACATGATGCACCAAGCATCCCTTCCTTTGTCATTCTTCTAGAATTGATGAAACATATTGTATTCAATCTCATCCCCTTATCATATTTAATTAAATAAAAAAGATAATAGTTGAGACGAGTAAATTAAAAGGTCATCTATTGAGTGTAAGCATTGAGTTGATAAAAAATTTCTTATATTCATAGCTATTCTCTATTTATTGTGGAATTGCAATTTATTATTCTACAGAGATGTTTTTCAGATTTCGATACTTCTACAATTAAAGCAGTAAATGCAACATACAAACCTTCAAAATGAAATTGAATATCAGATTAAATTTTGAATTTTTTATATGCTACATTTATAGTTTTGTTAGTTATGTTTCCATCGTTATCATAAATAATATTTTTATTCCCTTTCTACTTATCATCATGAAAAGAGCTACATGCAGTTGTTCGTGTGTAAATATTTATTTTTTCAAAAATAATTTCACGTGAGACAGAGACTTTTCTTGACTCTTATTGATTGTCATAACAAAAGATACAGTAATTGAAAATTATCTTTTTTGAAATTTAAATAAAATTCTAGCATCAGATGTTGTTAAGGTCATTCTTGGAACAAATATTTTTGTCCTGTCATTTGTCCAAATAAGACCTTTGCTTTTCTTTAATTACTTGATTTTCAAGTTTAGTTACAACCATTTTTTTTTCATTGCACATTTTCTCTGTCTGATTAATATTTTTTAATAACATCATCAGAATCTCAATCCTTAAAGTGATGGCATGATTTGAAACACCAGAATATTTAACAGTATTTAAAAATCTTTTACATAGTTTCGCTGTCTGATTAATTTTTTTTAATAACAGTATCAGAATCTCAATCTTTAAAGTGATGGAATGATTTGAAACACCAGAATATTTAACAGTCTTTAAAAATCTTGATGTGTGTACATGATCCGTAATTGAATAAGTATGATTAGAGCTACAAAATTTATCGAAAATCAAAAATAATTTCTCTGAATTTTGATTGAGAAAAATAATATATTGATCGATTGATTTCATCATATCAAGAGTTGAAGCAAGAATGACTTTTTTTTGTAGGTATCCTAGATCATTGCAACGATTGATGAAATCTGAATACGTACTTTCGACAATAGCAAATATTGAATCAATAGACCCATTTATTAGAACATTTTTTGGTATAAAAACTTTCTCAATTCTATCAACTGATCTTCTAATCCTACTACCATCAATAATCAAAACTCAATTAGAAAAATTTCTCAATTTATTCAGATCTGGACCTATTTCAGAACCTTGTAATCTCATATTCTTTGTTAGTTTTAATTGTTAATAATGGAACTATAAATATGAAATATTGAGAGTTGCATTAACAAGATCTTACCTAGTACCTTTTGAAATGACAAGTAATATTTATCTGAAGTCACCTTAAAAAACAACTGTTTTACCTTTAAATAATCTTTTTGAATTGGATGAATCTTTGAAACTAAGAATATCTCTTAGAGTTTTATCAAGAACTTTAAAATATTATTTTATGTATCATTTGGTGCTTCATCTCAGATAATCAATTTTGTCTTGACGATTAAAATTACTAATTGTTACCGTTCCTTTGCTAAAGTGCTTCTGTTATAACATATTTTATATAGATTAATTTATTATTATTGTCAACCTCTTCCTCATTATAAACAGACATCGACATTGTTGAAAAATCAAGAAAACTACTTTCACAACCTTTTAAATTTCTATTTCTTACAAGCAAAGATTTTTCAGATAATCATCCGTTAGGTTAGCTTTTGAAAATGCATAACATATAAAAACAATGAAAAAGGATCAGAAATACCCTTCAAGTATTGAAATTGGAGTAAAAATATCCTTCGTTAACCTATTGGGTCAGAAATATCCCTCCATCCACCTTTATGACTCAAAAATACTCTTGCAGCTAATGGTTTTTAAAAATTATAATTAAAAATTCGAAAAAGGGTCAGAAATACCCTTTAAATATTGAAATTGGTTCAAAAATACCCTTCATCCACCTTTATGGCTCAAAAATATCCTTGCAACTAACGATTTTCTTAAATCATAATAATTTTTTTTTTAAATACATGACAACTTTCTCTTGGTTGAAACTAAATTAATTAAAATGTTATATCCAATTCGGCCCCAAAACAAGTTACCCAATCCAAATCGTATAAAGACAAAATATTTTACATGCACTGTTAAAACCGTATAAAGTGTTTTAAATTTAAGACAAGAAATCATGCTTTGTACATGCATCTAAATTGAAGAATACTTTTGAGTCAAAAAACAAAGACAAAACCCTATGTTTTCTGCAATTTCTAGTGAAAAACAGATTATGTTATGCATGTAAGAGTAAGGAAGCAAAATTAGAATAAAATTTACCTTGATTCCAATATTTAGAGATTGTTGATCAAAGAGTGGAGATGAGTTTTTGAGTTTAAATTGATGAATGGGCTTACATATTTCTCAACTCTTGATTCTGCTCTAGTGGCTGGTAGCCTGCTCTAGCAGGAGTTTTCCCACTATAGTGGGATCGAGAATATTTCACGAGAAGAAAATTCTCATTCTTCCTTTTATGAAGTAATTGTGATTTCAAGGTGTATTGGTGAGTCCCCAGTTATCTTGGGCATATATAATCCTTGTAAAAATTGATATCAGGCGAGTCTTGAGTGCGATAAATTATGTAAGTTCTGTATTTTAATAAACGTGGTGTAATCCAAGTGAAATCTTTTGTAAATTTTGATAAAAAAGTTTTGAGGATAGAAATTATAATAATGTAGTCTGTTAATATCTCAAGGATGTTTTCATCCAATTCCTATCTGTTGTGATCATTTAGGGATGAACAATGGGTAAATTTATTATAAAGACCCAATTTGGTACTGAAATTGTCGCATTCATGGAGGCCGAGGTAAGGTAAATTTGTTGATACCTTTAATTAATGTAGTTTCAACCAAGTGAAAGTTGTCAAGTATTTTTTTAAAAATTATTTATGATTTAAGAAAATCGTTAGTTGTCAGGGTATTTTTGAGCCATAAAAGTGGATGGATGGTATTTTTTAACCAATTTCAATACTTAAAGGGTATTTTTGACCCTTTTTCGAATTTTTAATTATGATTTTTAAAAACCGTTAGTTGAAAGAGTATTTCTGAGCCATAAAGGTGGATGAAGGGGTATTTTTGAATCATTTTCAATACTTGAAGGGTATTTCTGGCCCAATAGGTTAACGAAGTGTAATGCCCCGCAAAATCCTTTTACAGTCTGAGCCTTAGAACGTATTTGGTAAAGCGAAAATTCGAGTAAAAATGTTTCAAAAATATCCTCCCAAGTATGAAATACTTTGAATCGTGTGAGAATCTAATTGAGCATGAATTAAGATCATAGAGGTCCCCTAACCCATGGTCGAGTTGAAAGCTTTTATATAGTTCAAGTTTTAGTGACCGTCAAAATTTGGGTCAACTTCAATCAACCATAACTCATTGTATATGTATAAATGGGTATCTTGATATCTATTTAAAATGAAATATATTTGAATTAGCTTTCCAACGATACCAATTTCGCCTAAATCCGATATCGGAGCAAAGAGTTATGCCCATTTTACTCCAGCCTGTCAAGCTGAAAAACGGTGACGACGTTTCTGACGGGCTACCACGTTTCTGACGACCTTTTTGATGACTTCGTCAGATTCTGACAACATTTCTGACAATGTCATCAGCCCTGGGCAGAAAATCATAAAATCCACCCTTTTTGTGATGACATTTTGTGACGGATAGAGTCTCAAACATTAGAGTTCATCCAATTCAAAGGTTAAGGTATGTAGATGTTGATTCTTGGGTCCCTTTCATCCAAGAAGCTCAAGAACCCTTTTCAAAACTCAAAGATTTTTATGTTTATGAATTTTTAATAATTTGTATGAGTTGAAATTGATGTTCAATGTGTTGTTGAGTTTTGATTTATTTTTGTCTTCAAGATTTATGAGCTTTGATCCTAGTATGTGGAACTCATGTGACGTTTGATATAGACCCTCTTGAAGTTGTTTTTTTTTCATGTGATGTGCTCATGACTTTTGGGTATAGAAATGGTTGAATAAGTGAAGAATGTTCCCCATAGGTTTGATAAAGAGCGTAGGTGAAACATAAGAGCCATTATAATATGTTGAAGGTGAAACTCCAAATTGTGAGCTAGTCCATGCATGCCTAGTGTTTGATAAAATGCCTTAGTGAGTGAAATGTGCCAAATAGCATGAAATCCCCAAGTAGGTGTAGAATTGGTCATGTCTAGTGGATGTTGAAAGACCCTAGTGAACAAGTCGAGATATGATGGTTGTAAGATTCTCTGATTTTGTGCTCTTTGATATATGCTAAGCTTTTAATACATGTCAAGTGGTTAACAAGAAAATAGTGATGTGTTAGTATGAAGTTTTTCCCAAATCAAGTGATAGCCAAATACATGACAAAACCAATATAGGTATGAAGTACTTGACGTAAGATTTCATTGAATGGGGTATAATCTAATAGCATGTCTTCCCTAGGCTAGTATATGATGGTGAACCGATGTTGATGATCCTTAAAGGTTTGGAGTGACCCTTTGGTGGTTGTGAAGATGAATAGAGGTCTATGTTTCCTAAATGCTTAATGCGATGTCCTAAGGATCTTGAGAGGGAAAGTATGTTATGATGCCCAACTACTTGAAGTGATTCTTTAACGATTGTGATAATACATGAATGACTGTAATGATGAATGAATGCTTGTAATACATGAATGAATGCTTGGAATGATGAATGAATGGATAACCGTGATGATGCATGAATGATTTGTGATGAAGAATGATTGTGTCTTACTTTTATGTTATTGAGTCCTGGGGGTATTTATACCCAAAAATAGAGTTGTTGTCTAGAGCCCGTGTCAGTTTCTCGATAATTCTAATCGAGCCATGATTCTCAGAACTCAGTGAACTATAGAACTCTGTATCCTCAGACAAGTGCAAAGCTTAATAAAGCTCAGTAATCTCAGTTATCTCTGTAAGCTCTGTATCGATAGTAATCTAGCCTCAGACCTGCAATCAACTCAGTTCTAATAGTATTCAAGTGATTCAATTCTAATCTCAGAAGCGATTCGAGTAATTTATTCAAGCTCTATATCGTCAGTCAGATACCATGATGCAATATCTTTTCTGTTAGATACGAAACCAAGTGATCTCAGTGTAACTTAGTCAGACCTTTTGAGTAATATGATCAGTGTCAGATTCAGTTCAGCAGTGTTCAGTTGAGAATTCAGTTCTGAGTCTTCCAGTTGGGAGTAGAAACTAGCACCGAGCGAGGTCAAGGATGGGAACTCACTTACTAGTAGAGGGTGTGATTCTTAGAAGTAATCCTTGTGCTCTAAAACTACGTAGCCAGCGTAGGTTGAGACATCACACCTGTTAGTTGAGGGTGGATGAGAGACATCATACCTTCTAGATGAGGGTAGATGAGGTGGGTTAACCTACTAGATGAGGGCGCCACCGTTCTCGCTTGAGGACCTGCTAGATGAGGGTCACATAGAGTTGTCTGTACCAGTGGCGTGGTAATGACACCCTTCCAACAGGGGAACAGGTTGGACCCCACCTGTGGTAGGTCGGGGCATGTCGGTTAAGTGACTACCACCCACAGTTTCAGTTTTAGATTCAGTCTCAATTTCAGAATCAGTATTCAGAAATCAGGACTGTCAGATACAGTCATCTATCATTATGAGGAACTCAGATAGTTCCATTGATTTATGGGCCATCCCATCAGATAGACTTGGTCTCACATATAGTTATTTGATATCATATTCAGAGATATACCGTCAGACAGGCTTGATCACAGTATCAGATTTCTATTTTTTATTCTTGTTGTCAGATTCAGATATAATCATATTTCTTATCATTGATAAAGCTTCCAAAATCATCTGTTAGAAAGGTTGATCTCTAATCCTGTCAGTCGAAAGCAGTAAGTCCTAGAATTTAGTCATTGATGTAAGTACATCCAGATCCTCAGTTATCAGTATCAGATGAGTCAGTTATTCAGTATCTCAGTGTTAGTAGTGAGTTCAGTCTGTAGTAAAGTGGTATCTGAGTTTAAGTTTCTAGAGCTGCGATAATTGTGTTCATGTTTTGTGCATTCATGTATGTGCTCTCATGCGGCATTTTCATGATTATTCAGTTTAGATATTGCACATGCATGAACCCTTGCATTAGCCTACCACGTCTACATACTCGGTATATTTTTGTACTGACACATTTGCGCTATGATGTTTTATTTGACACCATAGGTTCAGAGGCACAGGATCCAGATTATCCTCAGCTGTTCAGTCCCTGTCTGTAGCAGTAGCAGTGAGTCCTCTTTTTTCGAGGACGAATCTCAGTTTACTATTATTGTTTTAGATTTTGTTTATTTTCAGTTGACGGAGTTAGTTGGGGACCTGTCTCATCAACTCCACAGTTCAGACAGTTTAGAGGCTTTTCAGATGGAAGTATTAGCATTCAGTTTTCTGTATTATGAGTATTCATGGATGTGTTGAACCTTATGGCTAGTTTCCGCATTTATTTTAGACATTGTATGGTATACCAATTTAAATATCAGTAAAGGGTTAGCTTGTGGTCCTTCGGGGTCATAAGCACCGTGTGACATATCGGGATGAGATCTAGGGGCGTTACAAACTTGGTATCAGAGCCTAAGGTTCAAGAGTATCCTAGGGAGTCTGAAAAGTCGCATCTAGTAGGGTCTTGTGCATGGGTGTGTAGCATGCCACATTTATGTACAAGAAGCTACAGGATGTTCTTAGGAGCAGTTCCTCTTCTTTCACTGATCATTTCGTACGAGTGAGCATGAGCTCAAGTTGATCCTCAGTCTAATCCACTTCATTTTTTCATTTACAGAGTATGCCTCCTCGTAGAGACTTTGTCCATAGGGTTGATGATCAACCCACTCAGCCAGTAGATCCTGAAAATGAGAGTGTATCACTTACAGAGTTTCGGGCAGCTTTCTAGGTGCTATCCCATGCGGTGACTAATGTTCATGGAAACCGTCAGGCTGCAGTCCCACCTCAGTAAGATGGGAATTCTTCCGCAACCAGGATTAGAAGCTTCATGATAATAAACCCGCCCGAATTCTTTGGGTCAGTAGTAGGTGAGGATCCACAGTTATTTCTTGAGGAGGTGAAGAAGATCACCCAGATTATGTATGTGTCAGAGGAGGAGAGTGTTGAGTTAGCATCTTATAGGTTGAAAGATATTGCTCATGATTGGGTAGTGATGTGGGAGAAGAGTAGAGGGGAAAATGCAGCTCCCGTAACTTGGCTAGAATTTCAGAGTGCCTTTCTAGATAGGTTTTTCCCGCTAGAAATGAGAGAAGCTAAGGTAGAAGAGTTTATGAACCTAAGGCAAGGTTCTATGACTGTGAAAGAGTATTGTCTTAAGTTCAACCAATTATCTAAGTATGCTCCCGACTTGATAGCTGACCCTAGAGCGAGTATGAGTAAGTTCTTGACTGGGGTATCAAGTGATATGTTGAAAGAGTGTAGAGCTGCCATGCTCAATAGAGATGTGGATCTTTCTAGGCTAATGATGCATGTGTAACAAATTGAGGCAGATAAGATAAAGGAGAGAGAGAGAGTGAGTAAGAGAGCCAAGACAGGTAGTCATAGTTTCTCGCAGGCAGGTTCTCAAGGTGGTAGTAGTTCTCAGTATGGTCGGAGATTTTTAGTCCCAGCTCCATCGTCAGCTAGTGTACTCGCACCTATATTTGGGGTGTCAGATTTGAGGGAGCGCCAAGCTCCAAAGCCTAGAGTAGTACTAGTGGTGTTCGTACCTACCCATTGTGTGAAGAATGTGGTAAGAATAATAAGGGTGTATGTAGATTTGGTAGTGATGTGTGTTTTGGATATGGTGAGACCGGTCACAAAGTTCGAGACTGTCCTAAGCCAGGTCCCCGAAGTCAGCGTAGTCATCCTTCATCTTATAATAGATTGTATGCACTTCAGGCTCGCCTTGATCGGGAAAGATCCCCTGAAATTGACCCGGGTATGTTATGAGCCCTTCATCTTTATATTATGCATTGATAGATCCTTTGCTCTCATTTTGAGCTTATATGTTAGAATGAGTCATGCATAAGTTTCAGATCTTGATCGGTCAATTATGACCCAGTCTATAGGTGCCCCGCGCACCGCTTCGGTATTTTAGCGAAGTGTTTTTAGAGGGACATAGAGTCCCAAGGGGGAGATACCCCATGGTATTATGATGTTGCATTCCATTAGATTCATCTCGATGCATGTTCAGATTTTCTTTATAAAGTTAGTATCAATCGTTGTTGCATTGTCAGTCGTGCTTTCAAAAGTCAGTTTGTCAGCTTGTCAGCGTGTGTTAAGTCGTGTATTCATGAGATCAACCCAGTTATGAGTCCATGCATCAGATATGCATGTGTATTATGAGAATTCAGCTATGAGTATCATCAGTCAAGTATTCCATGCATCATATATGATGCCCAGTGTGAGAACTCTATATGTCAGTCCTTCCAGTTGCGTAGTCCTGATTTGAGATATTTCCATTTCTTGAGTAAGTTTTGTTGATCCGTATTCTCAATCTATCAAATGACATTCGAGGATGAATGTTCTCAAGGGGAGATAATGTAATGCCCCGCAAAATCCTTTTCCAGTCTGAGCCTTAGAATGTATTTGGTAAAGCAAAAATCTGAGTCAAAATGTTTCAAAAATATCCTCCCAAGTATGAAATACTTTGAATCATGTGAGAATCTATTTGAGCATGAATTAAGATCATAGAGGTCCCCTAACCCATGGTCGAGTTGAAAGCTTTCCTATAGTTCAAGTTTTAGTGACCGTCAAAATTTGGGTCAACTTCAATCAACCATAACTCATTGTATATGTATAAATGGGTGTCTTTATATATATAAAATAAAATATCTTTGAATTAGATTTCCAACGATACCAATTTCGCCTAAATCCGATATCGGAGCAAAGAGTTATATCCATTTTACTCCAGCCTGTCAAGCTAAAAAATGGTGACGACGTTTCTAACGGGCTACCACATTTCTGACGACCTTTTTGACTACGTCGTCAGATTCTGATGACATTTCTGATGACATCGTCATCCCTGGGTAGAAAATCATAAAATCCACCCTTTTTATGACGATATTTTGTGACGGCCTGTCACAGGTTTGACGGCTTGCCACAAATGTCGTCAGCCATTTTTTTCCAGCAACTTAGAGACGTTTTTGAAAGGGTATTTTGGTCATTTCCCATCCTTTTTGAGCCTCTATAAATATGGGAACCTCTTCCAAAAACCTAATTTCAACATTTTTCTCTTTCAATTCTCTCAATTCTCTTGAGAAGAGAAATAACTAGGGTTTCAATCAAGAACCCTAATCTTTCAAAAATCATCCATGAATTCTTCAAGATTTCTTCAAGAATAAAGTTTCTCATAGTGTGGGCTTCAAGAATTTTTTATTACAAGTGCGGATAGAGTCTCAAACATTAGAGTTCATCCAATTTCAAAGGTTAAGGTATGTAGATGTTGATTCTTGGGTCCCTTTCATCCAAGAAGCTAGAGAACCCTTTTCAAAACTCAAAGATTTTTATGTTTATGAATTTTTAATAATTTGTATGAGTTGAAATTGATGTTCAATGTGTTGTTGAGTTTTGATTTATGTTTGTCTTCAAGATTTATGAGCTTTCAACCTAGTATGTGAAACTCATGTGATGTTTGTGATAGACCCTCTTGAATTTGTTTTTTTTTCATGTGATGTGTTCATGACTTTTGGGTATAGAAATGGTTGAATAAGTGAAGAATGTTCCCCATAGGTTTGATAAAGAGCTTAGGTGAAACATAAGAGCCATTATAATATGTTGAAGGTGAAACTCCAAATTGTGAGCTAGTCCATGCATGCCTAGTGTTTGATAAAATACCTTAGTGAGTGAAATGTGCCAAATAGCATGAAATCCCCAAGTAGGTGTAAAATCGGTCATGTCTAGTGGATGTTGAAAGACCCTAGTGAACAAGTCGAGATATGATGGTTGTAAGATTCCCCGATTTTGTGTTCTTTGATATATGCTAAGCTTTTAATACGTGTCAAGTGGTTAACAAGAAAATAGTGATGTGTTAGTATGTAGTTTTCCCCAAATCAAGTGATATCCAAATACATGAAAATACCGATATAGGTATGAAGTACTTTATGTAAGATCTCGTTGAATGGGTTATAATCTAATAGCATGTCTTCCCTAGGCTAGTATATGATGGTGAACCGATGTTGATGATCCTTAAAGGTTTGGAGTGACCCTTTGGTGGTTGTGATGATGAATAGAGGTCTATGTTTCCTAAATGCTTAATGCGATGTCCTAAGGATCTTGAGAGAGAATGTATGTTATGATGCCCAACTACTTGAAGTGATGCTTTAACGATTGTGATAATACATGAATGATTGTAATGATGAATGAATGCTTGTAATACATGAATGAATGCTTGTAATGATGAATGAATGGATAACCATGATGATGCATGAATGATTTGTGATGAAGAATGATTATGTCTTACTTTTATGTTATTGAGTCCTGGGGGTATTTATACCCAAAAATAGAGTTGTTGTCTAGAGCCCGTGTCAGTTTCTCGATAATTCTAATCGAGCCATGATTCTCAGAACTCAGTGAACTGTAGAACTCTGTATCCTCAGACAAGTACGAAGCTTAATAAAGCTCAGTAATCTCAGTTATCTCTGTAATCTCTGTATCGCTAGTAATCTAGCCTCAGACCTGCAATCAACTCAGTTCTAATAGTATTCAAGTGATTCAATTCTAATCTCAGAAGTGATTCGAGTAATCTATTCAAGCTCTGTATTATCAGTCAGATACCATGATTCGATATCTTTTCCATCAGATACAGAACTAAGTGATCTCAGCGTAACTTAGTCAGACCTTTTGAGTAATATGATCAGTATCAGATTCAGTTCAGCAGTGTTCAGTTGAGAATTCAGTTCTGAGTCTTCCAGTTGGGAGTAGAAACTAGCACCGAGAGAGCTCCAGTATGGGAAATCACCTACTAGTAGATGGTGTGATTCTTAGAAGAAATCCTTGTGCTCCAGAACTACGTAGCCAGTGTAGGTTGAGACATCACACCAGTTAGTTGAGGGTGGGTGAGAGACATCATACCTGCTAGATGAGGGTAGATGAGGTAGGTTGACCTGCTAGATGAGGGTTCCACCGTTCTCGCTTGAGGACCTGCTCGATGAAGGTCACATAGAGTTGGCTGTACCAGTGGCTCGGTAATGACACCCTTCCAACTGGGGCATAGGTTGGACCCCACCTGTGGTAGGTCGGGGCATGTCGGTTAAGTGACTACTACCCACAGTTTCAATTTCAGATTTAGTCTCAGTTTCAGAATCAGTATTCATAAATCAGGACTGTCAGATATAGTGATCTATCATTATGAGGAACTCAGATAGTTCCATTGATTTATGGGCCATCCCATCAGATAGACTTGGTATCACATATAGTTATTTGATATCATATTCAAAGATATGGTGTCAGACAGGATTGATCATAGTATCAGATTTTTATTGAGTATTTTTGTTGTCAGATTCAGATATAATAATATTTCTTATCATTGATAAAGCTTCCAAAATCATCTGTTAGAAAGGTTGATCTCTAATCCTGTCAGTCGAAAGCAGTAAGTCCAAGAATTCAGTCATTGATGTAAGCACATCCAAATCCTCAGTTATCAGTATCAGATGAGTCAATGATTCAGTATCTCAGTGTCAGTAGTGAGTTCAGTCTGTAGTAAAGTGGTATCTGAGTTTAAGTTTCTAGATCTGCGATAATTGTGTTCATGTTCTATGCATTCATGTATGTGTTCTCATGCGACATTTTCATGATTATTCAGTTTAGATATTGCACATGCATGAACTCTTGCATTAGCCTACCCCGTCTACATACTCGGTACATTTTTGTACTGACACATTTGCGCTATGGTGTTTTATTTTCCACCATAGGTTCAGAGGAACAGGATCCAAATTATCCTCAGCAGTTCAGTTCCCGTCAGTAGCAGTAGCAGTGAGTCCTCTTCTTTCAAGAACGAATCTCAGTTTACTATTATTGTTTCATATTTTTTTATTTTCAGTTGACGGAGTTAGTTGGGGACCTGTCCTATCAACTCCACAGTTCAGACAGTTTAGAGGCTTTTCAGACGGATGTATTAGTATTCAGTTTTCTGTATTATGAGTATTCATGGATGTGTTGAACCTTATGGCTAGTTTTCGCATTTATTTTAGACATTGTGCAGTGTACAGGTACAAATATCAGTAAAGGATTAGCTTGTGGTCCTTCGGAGTCATAAGAACCATGTGACGTCTCGGGATGAGATCTCGGGGAGTTACACAAAGGGTATTTTTGACCCAATTTTAATACTTGAAGGGTATTTCTGACCCTTTTCCATAAAAATAATTACAATAAATTTAAAATTTGTGTTTTAAAAACAGTTAATGAAATATATGATCATGAAAAATTTATTAGTTAATGTATAAGTGTATACTATCATCAGTTATCAAATTTAAGTGAATGAAATAAAATATTTTATTTTTATATTAGTATTTAATGAAATTGAAAGCATTATTGAAATACTTGGGTTATCAAAAACTCTTCTTTCTTCATGAAGATATCCTTTGATAGTAAATGCCATTTTGATCTTCAAATAATCTCTGAACGTGACACTAAATTTGATAAAAGTAGTATAGCAAATAATTGTCTTAGATATGATGGCATTTTTCAATTACTTGTTTCCACTGTAGCATTCACATATGTCATTATCTAATAAACCTAGAGCATAACATGCATTTCTGAAAATTTTATGATCACGATCATTGATATTTCTACAATTCTCATAGAATGGTGGACCTTTAATAACATTCAAACACAATCTAAGGTAATATTGTTCTCTATTCCCGGAGGAACAAAGAAAATTCTATCAATAGAAAATACAGAAGTTTGTCTTTTTTTTTCCATTTCTTTAATTATTGATTCCACACAAACTTTAGAGGAAATTCTGCATATGTTAGCTCTCTTGCTTATGAAAGTTTCTTATTTGCTTCAAACTACTTTAAAAGCATTGATTCCTTTACGGTTCATCTGTTAACTATTATATCAATCGAATTATCATTTGAAAATATGACATTTTGATTGCCATATAGATGAAAAGATAACCTTTGATTCCTTTACAATTGATCTATTAACTATTTGTACCAATCGAATCATCATCTGAAAATATGACATTTTGATTGCCATCTAGATTACACAATAACCTTTCTACATATGATTTTCTGTGATGGATTGAGAATTTAGAAAATCTCCAAGCTGCTTCACATGGTGATATATTACAACACATATTTATTTCATCAACAACTCTTGAGTCATCATTATTTTCACTTTAAGAAAAAACAACGGTTAAACAATCATATCTTTTGTTAACATACTTAAATAAGTATTTAATGGACCATGATTGATTGCACTATTTTATATTAATATGTGCACCATATTTCAATAATAAGAATCTATTGTGTGGAACAACATACATATTATCCAAACTAATACCTGCTCTCTTTGTAGATCTGCTATCATTCCTTCTTCTATAGATAAAATATCTTCTTCATTAATTGTGGTTGAATCCACAAATTCTTTTAAAAAGTGTTTTGTACTTTTATCATATCGCATGAATAAAGAAAATTTTCTTATATAACCACATGGTCCATGAATCATAAAATTTGTAACAGCCGCATAATATTGAGGATCAACTAATTTATCATACAATTCAATTGAAATAATTTTATTTATATCAGTGGAATTAAGGCATTTATTATGAAGAAACAGTAGGATATGTGCATGAGGTAATACACGATTTTAAAATTCAATTGTATAAATTACTGTATAAAAAAATATATTTTTCACACCCCTAGGCCTAGACGGAGCGAACAAAAACCGTATAAGCATATGCTATACCACTGACATATATTCTAAATGGAAGAATATTATTCCTAAATGACTAAGAGGGCCTCTAAAGATGTACAATTTTAGACCATTAGTCCCCAACTAAAATAGACAAATGAAGCTATAACAACATGAGATAATTTAGATACTATCTACGAAGCCTTTACTAGAATCTGTATTTGTATAATGGAGTATAGTTAGGACGAAACCCCTAACATATCCAAACTATAACTACAAACATGACTAAAGAGTATTAGACATCTATTAGCTCCAGATGAGCTAGAAGCTCACCAACGGCTTTGCAGAACATGGGACGAGTACCTAGTGGAAATCTGCTTATCCGCACACCTGATCCTGTGTTACAGAAATGTAGTGTCCCGAAAGAAGGGACGTCAGTACATATAAAATATGTACAGACATGTAAAGCATAAAGAATAACAAGTAATAAGTATGTATGGTCATATGGATTAGATACCAAGATGAAGGACTTATGAGCATGCGAATGACTGATATACAATATGAAACTTCTGAGACAGTAGCTAATACATAAGTTTAATTGGCATGTCCTAATTCAAGTATCAAAAGGATGTGCAATTATGAATCCATATTACTGGAAAATATAGACTTATGTAGTCAACTTTATTATTTTATACATGTATCTTCAAAGTTATTCTTCATTATAAGACACCTAGCAATTTGCTTAGGTGATATTCTATGACTATATCAAATACAAATGATTATAAGATGGCCTACCAAAGGCATTCTATGTCACATGTGTGGCAGTATAGCCTTATATATATGTATGCCTTTGTTATTGGATCGCAGTCTGCTGTAGGGTATGCCCCTCTTTAGGGGTTCACTATAAGGATCTGCCCGCAGGACATATGCGCCATGTATTGGCTCGAGTCAGGGGCATCCTAGCTGACTCCAAATGCAAATGATGCGACAAGGGAGGGTACACCACAATATTTGGGCTCACTATAATGATCTGGTCTCGATCCTGTGCACAGAATCATGTTGAGCGATATGCCAATCCAAACTTATGTAGCCTCTCGTCGTTAACTATATCAAGTAGTGCCAATAGGCCTATGTGAGTACATCATGATAAATATTATTAAGCCATTAAAGTAATGCTTTTCATGTACAACTAATTCACTTACTAGTATCGAATTTCTCAACGCTAGTTCTTTATATATTGCTATGTGATTCAATATACAAGTGGGACTATACTATGGCTATTTATTCTAAGCATATAGTATGTGATAGAGATCATATGAATTCTAAGACTTTATAATACACACCAATACAATCATATATCTCTCTATAGATTCTAGACTTAAAAAGAGTAAAACGAATAGCGACTTCAATAAATAGACACATGAAGAAAGGAGACAAGTAATTTATGATGATAAGTGAACATGAATATTAAGGCGACATTAGGCATAGAATATAGGAGGTGGGAGAATCATTCTTGTATATCAAGTAGACTATATCGACTACGCTAGGAGAAGTAACTAACTATGGGTTAAGCCTTAACGACGAAAGAGGGTTTAGCTTTACATACCATTGATCTCTTCCAAGCTAACGGTCGGCTTGTGAATTTCAAACAATTCAACACTCCTAGGTGTCTTCTTTGGCAACCAACCAACCAATAAGTTCAAACCACCCGATCGGTGAGCAATCACTCCAATATAAGCAACTACATATACAATACATAAGTATATTCATTAATAATCCAAAGGTTCATCTTACAATTTGTTTTAGTACCCTTTTTCTTACACTCAAAATTAAGCAAATTTCTTTTTACAAAATCGATATTAAATATAACCATACCAATAAAAATATCTAAAAATTTTACCTTTATCATAACTCTCTCCTTTCCCCTTTTTCCTGTCAAGAACCCTAATTACAAAATCCACTTCAAGAACTAGTAAGAAATTTCATTCAAATGGTAATTACTACATCCTCCTATACTTCAAACATGCATTTTAGAATAATATTCAAGCAAAGGATAGAGAAATTACCTAATTAAAATAAATCCCCAACCTCTCATGATACCATATAGAAGGAAAACATGTAGTGCTACTATTAATGCTCGACTCTTGACAAAAAAGAAATATTTTCAAGCCAAAACTTCTCAATAATAATGACAAGATCGTAAAAAGAAGAAGAAGAAATATGAAGGAGAGGCTTTAGGAGCTAGAATATACTAGCATGTTCGTTCTCTGTTTTTCCAACAGGATAAGGGCATAATAGCCCTTATCTATTCCCCCCCCCCTTTTTTAATTAAACCCCTTAACCTTCCTTCCTTTTCTAAAATAAATTATTTGTAACCCCTTTTTGTCTACTTAATTAAAAAAATAGATTGGGTCCACTAGCTTACTCTACTTATCATAAAATCTCCATATAATACACAAGCTATATAATTCTACATAAAATATATATTCGTTACGTAATGCTTTATAGATTATGAGTTATACTCTTGTAAAGTATTAAAATAAATTCTTAGTAAAATCATCGAGGTTTTACAATCTCCTCCAGTCAGGATCATTCATCCTCGAATGATGCGTATAACTTATATTGACTCCGATAATTACCCAAGACATTCGTAAGATCATCTACCCAACTTTCACTTCTCTTAATCTACCTTAAGTTCTTAAATTTGGCTAACTCTTAAATTTTTTCTAAAAAAATTTGACAGAGTTTCCTCTATAAATATGCCTATAAAAAATCTGTCAGGTAATCAAAATACATACAAATACGCATCATAGAGCGTTACAACTAATATACCACTCAACTGATAATACACGAGGCTACAACTGGCCTTATAATCAAATGATAGCTATAAACAATACCATAACTTACCATAAACTTAACATTCGGATGCCACATCAAGCTTTGAATCATTGGCACGAATCAACTATCAAAAGATGTCATGTAAGAATCAGTTAACAACTGAACGAAGGAGTTAGAGGCCCATATTTACTTAGGCTTTATTTCTCTCTCCCAACACTCCTTCTGAATCATGTGACACCTTCCATAGGTGGTATCTAAAATAATAAAATATCAGCAAATACTATGAGCTTGTAATCCTTCAAGAAACACATTTCTTAGCTTCAAGAGGTCTTGATGAATCAAGTTCTTTGACTATCCAGTAGACAACCATAAAACATAAAAAAAATATTTGCCATCTACCTAGAGGAATAAACTTAACTCGTACCTCGCTATTTAAGTAGTCATTTATATTATTTAAGAAAATAAGTATATAGAAATTATAATATATAGGAAAATAAATATGAAGAACATATAATCATGTAAACGTGCGAGCCTCTGAAACGGATATAAACATGTAAATCAAATAGGTGTATAACCATAAACTTAAGGAGACTACATAAAATGCAATCTATATGCGGGTAAACTACAAAATCAATGAAATATGAGATTATAAACTATAAAATAGCAAGTAAACATATGAACAATAAAACAAACAACATATAAATAAATGAGTTATAGCATGATTGTCATATAACCATGTAAATAGGTGCGTTATAATGTTACTTAATACATAGGATTTTAAATTAAATTGACAAACGTCATATGAGTAAAGTGATTGCGATATATTAGCATATAGATACAAGCAATCTAATACATCAATTCTAAGGTACAAAGCATGTAGATGACACAATTTGATTACGCACTTGAATGCGCAATTTTTGGTTAGCGCTAAGTGAAGAAATACTATCACTTTTTTAGGAGGAGAAAAAGTTAAGTAGTAAAACCAACAGGAAAATAAATGATTAAATACAAGTTTTAATTACCATAAAATTCATTCTAAAGCAAGATCAGATAACGATAGGTATCAAATACATGTAAGTCCTAATTTAACTTGTAACCTCCAAATCAGTGATGTTGTAACATGTAAAAATTGAACAAACATATATTTCGGTTTGCTAATGAATTCAAGGGATCTAATAGTCTTCATTTGTAGACTTGATACCATGAAAGAATCGGTAGTTACAACTTACAAGCTACATTAAAATGATCCAAAGTAGAGCAGAATCATAAATTATTTTTAAACTTTCGTACATTGAATGTCACCTTTTAATACTCACCTTGGGTCTCTGTCGAGGATATGTCTATAAATTAACCAAATTAAAATTCAATTGAATCAGATTATAAGCAAATAAATATATCCTTTGTATGCAAATAGACCTTCTAACATCTCTAAATAGGTAAGTCGTGAGATGCATAACACTTATGCAACCACATCCTGAATAAAGTAGTGTATAAGCATATAACTCATAACGTCTATAATTTACAGATAAATGATTTTTGACGGATATATTAGGTAGATGATATGGCATTTATCATATAATTAAATAGGCAAGTAAACTATGAAAGAGCTTAAGCTTTAAATCTTAAAATTTTGAAAACATATTGCATATAATAACTTAGTTATCCCTACAATTTATAAATTATTAAGCAAATGTTATATAATTTGCCTGATTTTTTGACATTCAAATCATATGAATTTTTGAAACCTATAATATTTAAACAGATGAATTATAGGGCATGCAAATAGAAAAGATTTACATATGATGTCCATAACACATAAAGAAAAACTCATGAGGCATATATAAAAAAATATGTACCCCTTGATGCATATGTATATAACACGCTATCTAATGTCACGCGAAACAAATTACATATAAATAAATAATTTATATGATACCTAATCATATAGATTCACACATAGCACTTATGAAGCTTCTTTACAAAATATGTAAGCTACAGTCAGGATTCATACCACATATAGCGTATAAAGAAAAACTTAGTTTACAAGTAGCTCATAAGCAAATAGCCCGAGAAACATCTAACATAGGAATCAATATTTTATGAAACATATATCATGTGAATACATTCGCTATAAAGTATGGAGCGTATAAACAAATAATATATGAAAAATATGACGTAAGAAGAAAAAAAATCTAGAACATGCATATTATGTAAACAATGATTAAGACAATATGTAACCTATACACCAAGAATTTATGATACAAATCGCATATAGTTAAAAATAATTTTTAAAGAACTCATACCATATAAACTAGTAAGATTATGGAAACAAGTAATATGTTGATAAGTTAGTTATAGTACAGACAATATGTATAATCTTACAAGAATAAGCTACAACATGCACATACTTGCGCATCTATATACGTTTTCACGATGACTTGTTTTATGGGCGATCCCTGCCTCTTAAACTAGGGGGCTTCCTACAAAGTTATCCAATCATTATTTAAGTGCAAACATCCTGTTGTTTCCAAGTCTAAACCTCACTAATGACCTACAATATCAAATATCTTGAAGTAAAGTACCCGAAATATAGTTAGAAATCAACAGTAATAGTTGCTTAGTAAGGTGTTTTTTTTAAACTGAAACAATCCTGGAGGAATGCTATCAGTAAGTGAGTTATGTGATAAGTCCAATGCCTGAAGGCTACTACAACTACCTAAAGTTAAAGGCACACTTACTTCATGCTGATTATCACAATAAAAAAAACACAACAAGATTAGTCAAATTCCCTAACTCAGAAGGAATCAAACCTTAAATCTGACTTGTATCAAGATGCAATTGCAGAAGACTTGTAGCATGTGAAAGAACAGAAGAAATTGAACCAAAAACATTATTGTAGCTAAGAATAAGTTCTTGTAACACAACAAGACCATAAATAGACAATGGTATACTCCCAGACAAATAATTCAAAGACAGATCAATCATAATCAACTTAGTACTATTTCCAATCTCTTTTGGTTATCACCAACAAGATTATTTTGCTGAAGTAACAACTTCCCATGGTTTCTTAACTTAGATGGTATTGAACCAGAAAGACTACTTCCATACAAATACAAGTTCACATGCTCAGTACAGTTACCTAAAACAACAGGTATCTAAACAGACAATATTTTAGTATAAATAGGTTTCAAGATTCTTTAACTTACCTAAAGAAATAGGCAAACAACCAGATATCGTAGTATCAACCAATCCTAGTACTCTCAAATTCCCACATTCCCCTAATTCACTTGGAATTTTCCCAATAACATCCTTACTCCCACCTGCCCTTAACACTTCAAGATTTGCAAACAACCCCATTTCACTTGGTAAAACTCCATTAATCCTGTTATCAAAAAGCACAACATTTGTAAAACTTCTACAACTCCCAATTTCAACTGGGACTCCCTAGTAAGTTGATTAGTGTTCAATATTAAATCTTTAAGATTACCAAGATTTCCAATACTTAAAAAGGGTGTTACCAACAAATCCATTTGAACTCAAATCAATATTAACAAGTGAAGAAAAATCACCAACGGTAAATGGTATAGTACCAGTAATATTAGCATCAGATATAATAAACTTTTTTTAAGGTACTTATATGACGAAAAAATTGTAGGTAAAGGGAGGAATTGACAGAAGATCCCTTGTATCAAAAAGTTAGTGGTACTTACTTATGAAGATAAATCAACAAATGTCACCTTGTGTTTCAATAAATGAATAATTCTCAATCGCATGATCAAATAACTGATTCTCCCTTATTCCTAATTAAGCATAGCAAGAAGTAACACAAAGGAAACTATGATAATAAAGGTAAGTGAAATTCTATATGCCATTCTTAAGATCACACTTACTTAACCATCTTAAGATCAAGTCTGAGTTTCTATATGGTTGGTGGTTATTATCTGAAAACCTTCTTGTTGGCAATGATAGTACTCTAACTTTTGGTCGTATTTAAGGTATCCCCAAATAGGTAGAATTGATATAAACAAACACTAAGCAGAGTATGGATCAGAAGTAACATCTTATGACTTAGCTTTGTCGCACAATCTAGATCATGAATGAGGGACGTATTACCTAATTCCCAAGTAGCTCCTCCATTATAAATGTGGTGCACAACACATTCATAAGTGAGGCTCTACAAGACACGACTTCGTAGACTCCTGGAGATAAATAAACCTATGCGCTGATACCACATTTTTCACGCTTCTAGGCCTCTATGGAGCGGGCAAAAATCGTATAAGCATATGCTATACCACTGACATATATTCTAAACGGAAGGATATTATTCCTAACCGATTAAGAGGGCCTATAAAGATGTATAATTTTTAGTCAATTTGTCCCCAACTAAAATAGACAAATGAAACTATAACCACATGAGCCAATTTAAATGTTGTCTACGAAGGTTTTAACAGAATCTGTCTTCGTACAATGGAGTATAGTTGGGACAAAACCCCTAACATATCCAAACTATAACTACTAATACGACTAAAGAGTATTACATATCTATTAGCTCTAGATGAGAGAGAAGCTCACCAATGGCTTTTCAAAACATGGGACGAGTACCTAGTAGAAATCTGCTTATCCGCATACCTTATCCTGTGTTACAGAAATGTAGTGTCCCGAAAGAAGGGACGTCAATTAATATAAAATATGTACTAGCATGTAAAGCAGTCAAAATAACAAGTAACTAGTATGTATGCTCATATTGATTAGATACCAAGATGAAGGACTTAAGAGGATACGAATGACGATATACAATATGAAACTTCTGAAACAGTGGCTAATACATAAGTTTAATTGGTATGTCCTAATTCAAGTATCAAAAGGATGCGCAATTATGGATCCATATTATTGGAAAATATAGACTTATGTAGGAAACTTTATTAGTTTATACATTTATCTTCAAAGTTATTCTTCATTATAAGACACCTAGCAATTTACCTAGGTGATGTCCTATGCCTATATCAAATACAAATAATTATAAGATGGCCTACCGAAGGCATTCTGTGTCACATGTGTGGCAATATTACCTTATATCTATGTATGCCTTTGTTATTCGATCGCAGTCTGTTGTAGGGTATGCCCCTCCTTAGGGGTTCTCTATAAGGGACTACCCGCAGGCCATATACGCCATATATTAGCTCGATTCAGGGGCATCCCAGCTGACTCCAAATGAAAATGATGCCACAAAGGCGGGTATGCCACAGTGTTTGAGCTCACTATAATGGTCTGGTCTCGATCCTGTGCACAGAATCACGTCGAGTGATATGCCAAGCCAAACTTATGTACCCTCCCATCGTTAAATTTATCAAGTAGTGCCAATAGGCCTATGTGAGTACATCGTGATAAATATTATTCATCCATTAAAGTGATTCTTTTCATGTATAACTAATTCATTTACTAGTATCGAATTTCTCAATGCTAGTTCTTTATATATTGCTATGTGATTCAATATAAAAGTGTGACTATACTATGGCTATTTATTCCAAGTATATAGAATTTGATAGAGATCATATGAATTCTAAGACTTTCTAAGACACACCAATACAATAATATATCGCTCTAAAGATGCTTGACTTAACAAGAGTAAAACGAATTACGACTTTAATAAATATACACATGAAGGAAGGAGGCAAGTAATTTAAGATGATAATGGAACATGAATGTTATGGAGACATTAGGAAAAGAATATAGGAGGTGGGAGAATCATTCTTGTATATCAAGTAGACTATATCGACTCCGCTAGGAGAAGTAACTGACTATGGGTTAAGCCTTAACGGAGAAAGAGGGTTTCGCTTTACATACCTTTGATCTCTTCCTAGCTAATGGTCGGGTTGCGAATTTCAAATAATTCAACACTCCTAGGTGTCTTCTTTCGCAACAAACCAACCATTAAGTTTGAACTACCCCATCGGTGAGCAATCACTCTAACATAAGCAACTACATATACAATACATAAGTATATTCATTAATAATCCAAAGGTTCATCGTACAATTTGTTTTAGTACCCTTTTCTTATACTCAAAATTAAGCAAATTTCGTTTTACAAAATCAATATTAAATATACCCATACCAATAAAAATAACTAAAAATTTCACTTCTATCACAACTCTATCCTTTCTCCTTTTTCCTCTCAAGAACCCTTATTACAAAATCTACTTCAAGAACTAGTAAGAAATTTCATTCAAATGGTAATTACTACCTCCTCCTATACTTAAAACATGTATTTTATAATAATATTCAAGTAAAGGATAGACAAATTACCTAATTAAAATAAATCCCCAACCTATCATAATACCATTTAAGAAGGAAAACATGTAGTGCTACTATTGATGCTCGACTCTTGACAATAAAGAAACATTTTCAAGCCAAAACTTCTCAATAATAATGACAAGTTCGTAAAAAAAAGAAGAAGAAATATGAAGGAGAGGCTTTAGGAGCTAGAATATACTAGCATGTACGCTCTCTGTTTTTTCCAATAGGATAAGGGCATAATAGCCCTTATCTATTCCCCCCCCCCCTCCTTTTTAATTTTTTTTTTTATAATAAAAACCCTTAACCTTCCTCCCTTTTCTAAAATAAATTATTTGTAACCCCTTTTTGTCTACTTAATAAAAAAAATAGATTGGGTCCACTAGCTTACTCTACTTATCATAAAAGCTCCATATAATATACAAGCAATATAATTCTACATAAAATATATATATGTCACGTAAGGATTTATAGATTATGAGTTATACTCTTTTAAAGTATTAAAATAAATTCTTAGTATAATCATCGAGGTGTTACAATCTCCCCCACTCAGGATCATTCGTCCTCGAATGATGCGTATAACTTATATTGACTCCTATAATTACCCAAGACATTCGTAAGATCATCTACCCAACTTTCACTTCCCTTAATATACCTTAAGATCTTAAATTTGGCTAACTCTTAAATTTTTTTTAAAAAAAATTGATAGAGTTTCCCCTATAAATAGGCATATCAAAAACCTGTCCGGTAATCAGAATACATACAATTATGCTTCACAGAGTGTTACAACAGATATACCACTCAACTGATAATACACGAGGCTACAACTGTCCTTATAATCAAATGATAGCTATAAAAAATACCATAACTTACCTTAAACTTTACATTTGAATGCCACATCAAGCTTCGAATCATTGGCACGAATCGACTATCTAAAGATGTCAAGTAAGAATCAGTTGACAACTGAACGGAGGAGTTATAGGCCTATATTTACTTAGGCTTTATTTATCTCTCCCAATACTCCTTCTGAATCATGTGACACCTTCCATAGATGGTAAAATAATAAAATATCAGCAAATAATACGAGCTTGTAATCCTTCAAGAAACACATTTCTTAGCTTCAAGAGGTCTTGATGACTCAAGTTATTTGACTATTCTTTAGACAACCAAACCACATAAAAAAATATTTACCCTCTACCTAGAGGAATAAACTTAACTCGTACCTCGCTATTTAAGTAGTCATTTATATTATTTAAGAAAATAATTATATAGAAATTATAATATATAGGAAAATAAATATAAAGAACATATAATCATGTAAACGTGTGAGCCGCTGAAATGGATATAAACATGTAAATCAAATAGGTGTATAACCATAAACTAAAGGAGACTACATAAAATGCAATCTATATGCGGTAAACTACAAAAATCAATGAAATATGAGCTTATAAACTTTAAAATAGCAAGTAAACATATGAACAATAAAACAAACAACATATAAATAAATGAGCTATAGCATGATTGTCATATAACCATGTAAATAGGTGCGTTATAATATTACTTAATACATAGGATTCTAAATTAAATTGACAAACGTCATATGAGTAAAGTGATTGCGATATATTAACATATAGATACAGGCAATCTAATACATCAATTCTAAGGTACAAAGCATGTAGATGACACAATTTGATTACACACTTGAATGTGCAATTTTTGGTTAGCGCTAAGTGGAGAAATACTATCACTTTTTGAGGAAGAAAAAAAAGTTAAGTAGTAAAACCAGCAGAAAAATAATTGATTAAATACAAGCTTTGATTAACATAAAATTCATTCTAAAGCAAGATCAGATAACGATAGGTATCAAATACATGTAAGTCCTAGTTTAACTTGTGACCTCCAAATCAGTGATGCTGTAACAACTAAAAATTGAACAAACATATACTTCGGTTTGCTAATGAATTCAAGGGATCTAATAGTTTTTATTTGTAGACTTGATACCATGAAAGAATCGATAGCTACAACTTACTAGCTACATTACAATGATCCAAAGTGGAGAAAAATCATAAATTATTTTTCAACTTCCGTACGTTGAATGTCACCTTCTAATACTCACCTTGGGTCTCTGTCGAGGACATGTCTATAAATTAACCAAATTAAAAATTCAATTGAATCGGATTATAAGCCAATAAATGTATCCTCTGTAAGCAAATAGACCTTCTAACATATCTAAATAGGTAAGTCGTGAGATGCATAACACCTATGCAACCACATCCTAAATAAAGTAGTGTATAAGCATATAATTCATAATGACTATAATTTACGGATAAATCATTTTCGATGCGTATATTAGGTAGATGATATGACATTTATCATATAATTAAATAGGAAAGTAAACTATGAAAGAGCTTAAGCTTTAAATCTTAAAATTTTGAAAACACATTGCATGTAATAACTTAGTTATCCCTACAATCTATAAATTATTAAGCAAACGTTATATAATCTGTTTGATTTTTTGACATTCAAATCATATGAATTTTCGAAACCTATAATATTTAAATAGATGAATTATAGGTCATACAAGTAGAAAAGATTGACATATGATGTCCATAACACATAAATAAAAACTCATGAGGCATATATAAGAAAAAATATGTATCCCTTGATGCATATGTATATAACACGCTATCAAATGCTACACGAAACAAATAACATATAAATTAATAATTTATATGACACCTAATCATATAGATTCACACATAGCACATACGAAGCTTCTTTGCAAAACATGTAAGATGCAATCAGGATTCATATCACATATAGCATATAAAGAAAAACTTAGAATACAAGTAGCTCATAAGCAAATAGCCCGAGAAACATCTAACATAGGGATCAATATTTTATGAATCATATAGCATGTGAATACATTCTCTATAAAGTATGTAGCATATAAACAAGTAATATATGAAAAATATGATGTAAGAAGAAGAAAAAATAATCTAGAACATACATATTATGTAAACAATGATTCAGACAATATGTAACCTATACACCAAGAATCTACGATACAAATAGCATATAGATAAAAATAATTCTTAAAGAACTCATACCATATAAACTAGTACGATTATGGAAACAAGTAATATGTAGATAAGTTAGTTATAGTACACACAATATATATAATCTTACAAGAATAAGCTACAACATACACATACATACACATATATATATGTTTTCACGATGACTTATTTTATGGGCAATCTCTGCCTCTTAAACTAGGGGGAATCTTATGAAGTTATCCAATCATGATTTAAGTGCAAACATCCTGTTGTTTCCAAGTCTTAATCTTACTAATGAACGAAAATATCAAATTTCTTGAAGTAAAGTACCCGAAATATCATTAGAAATCAACAGTAGCAGTTGCTTAGTAAGGTATTTTTTTAAACTGAAACAATCCTGGAGGAATGCTATCAGTAAGTGAGTTATGTGATAAGTCCAATGCCTAAAGGCTACTACAACTATCCAAAGTTAAAGGCACACTTACTTCAAGTTGATTATCCCAATCAAAAAAACACACACACACAACAAGATTAGAAAATTCCCTAACTCAGAAGGAATCAAACCTGAAATCTGACTTGTATCAAGTAGTAATTGCATAAAACTCGTAGCATGTGAACGAACAGAAGGAATTGAACCAGAAATATTATTGTTTCTAAGCATAAGTTCTTGTAACACAACAAGACCATCAAAAGACAATGGTATACTCCCAGACAAATAATTCAAAGACAAATCAATCATAATCAACTTAGTACAATTTCTAATCTCTTCTGGTATATCACCAACAAGATTATTCTGCTAAAGCAACAACTTCCCAAGGTTCCTTAACTTAGATGGTATTGAACCAGAAAGACTACTTCCATACAAATACAAGTACACAAGCTCAGTACAGATACCTAAAACAACTGGTATCTAACAAACAACATTGTAGTATAAATAGGTTTCAAGATTCTTTAACTTACCTTAAAAAACAGGCAAAGAAACAGATATCGTAGTATCAGCCAATCTTAGTACTCTCAAATTCCCACATTCCCCTAACTCACTTGGAGTCTTCCCAGCAACATCCTTACTCCCACCTGCCCTTATCACTTCAAGATTTACAAACAACCCTATTTCACTTGGTAAAACTCCATTAATCCTATTATCAAAAAGCACAACATTTCTCAAACTTCTACAACTCCCAATTTCAACTGGGACTCCCCTAGTAAGTTGATTAGTGTTCAATATTAAATCTTTAAGATTACCAAGATTTTCAAAACTTAAAAGGGGTGTTACCAACAAATCCATTTGAACTCAAATTAATATTAACAAGTGAAGAAAAATCATCAATGTTAAATGGTATAGTACCAGTAATATTAGCATCAGATATAACAACTTTTTTTAAGGTACTTATATGACAAAAAAATTATAGGTAAAGGGAGGAATTGACAGAAGAGCTCTTGTACCAAGAAGTTAGGGGTACTTACTTATGAAGCTAAATCAATAAATGTCACCTTGTGTTTCAATAAATGAATAATTCTCAATCGTATGATCAAATAACTGATTCTCCCTTATTTCTTCTTAAGCATAGCAAGAAGTAACACAAAGGCAACTATTATTATAAAGGTACGTGAAATTCTATTTGCCATTCTTAATATCAAGTTTTAGTTTCTATATGGCTGGGAGTTATTACCTGAAAACCTTCTTGTTGGTAATGATAGTACTCTAACTTTTGGTCATATTTAAGGTCTACCCAAATAGGTAGAATTGATATAAACAAACACTAAGCAGAGTGTGGACACAAGTAATTTAAGATGATAATGGAACATGAATATTATGGTGACATTAGGCATAGAATACAGGAGGTGGGAGATTTATTCTTTTATATCAAGTATACTATATCAACTCTACTAGGAGAAGTAACTAACTGCGGGTTAAGCCTTAACGGTGAAAGAGGGTTTAGCTTTACATACCTTTGATGTCTTCCAGCTGACGGTCGGGTCACAAATTTCAAACAATTCAACACTCCTAGGTGTTTTCTTTCGTAACCAACCAACCAATAAGTTTGAACCACCCCATCGGTGAGCAATCACTCCAACATAAGCAACTACATATACAATACATAAGTATATTCATCAATAATCCAAAGGTTCATCTTACAATTTGTTTTAGTACCATTTCTTACACTCAAAATTAAGAAAATTTCTTTTTACAAAATCAATATTAAATATTCTCATACCATTAAAAATACCTAAAAATTTCACTTCTATCACAACTCTATCCTTTCCCCCTTTTTCTATCAAGAACCCTAATTACAAAATCCACTTTAAGAACTAGTAAGAAATTTTATTTAAATGGTAATTACTACCTCATCTTATACTTCAAACATGCATTTTATAATAATATTCAAGTTAAGGATACATAAATTATCTAAAATAAATTATTTGTAACCCTTTTTGTCTACTTAATAAAAAAAATAGATTGGGTCCACTAGCTTACTCTATTTATCATAAAAGCTTCATATAATATACAAGCAATATAATTCTACATAATATATTTATATGTCACGTAATTCTTTACAGATTAAGAGTTATACTCACGTAAAGTATTAAAATAAATTCTTAGTAAAATCATCGAGGTGTTACAATATTGCATAAGTGTTTTATTTTTTTTGTTGATAATTATAATAACAGATTACTAATAATTAAAAATGTAATGTACTTTGTTATATAACATAAAGTTTTATACCAACTTTTACTTCTCTAAGAATTTTATTGTCTCGTAGATCCTTTATCAATTGATCCAATTTAATTTTAAAAATTCTTGTTAAAATGTCTGGACAATCTTCTAATGACAATTTTATACAATGCATAAATCTAGTACCTCTGGCTATTTTGAATTGCAAGTAAATGTGATAATAACGTGCTCCTTCAATGAATGATGAAGAGAGTATAACTCTCTATCCTTGAGAAAAAGGTTTTGGATCTCCTCTTAAAATAATTTCTTCTCACCCTTTATAAAAGTGTTATCTCAATTTTTTTTATGAAGTCTAATAAATTTTATTCTAAAAGATTCCATCATTGTATAACGATCAACTAAGAATTGCTAAAATAATTTTTTAGATAACACAATCGTTGAATTTTCAAGCTTTCCTTCTTGAATTTTGTATGAGAAGTGTTCACGATAGGTAACACATTTTCTTCTACCAGTTGATTCATCATTAATATTTAAAGAATATCTTTTCTGTATCCACCTTCACCATATGGTAAGAGTAAACGATATTACAAACATAAATATGATGCATTAAATTTATTTACCCTCTTAAATTATCTAGATTGACATCCAATAATACTATCTCTATCAGATATTATTGGTTTAAAATCACCAATGATCAAAGCAACAACCTCTGAAATTGATGATAAATTGTATCTTCTTCCATCAGAGTCTTTTTTTAATCAATGTGAGACGCAAATTTAAATTTTGATCTACTTGAAATCTATCTCTTATCATTCCAAAAGACTTTGCTAGTATATCGTGTTCATTTAATACTTGCTTCAGATTATTCATAATTTCAGCATATATTTGATTGTTATTTTCACCACGTCTATAAGGATAAAATATAAAAATAAATTAAATTCATGATCATTTTTTTTAAGTTTAATTAACATTAAAATAATTTAAATGAGAAATAATATAAATACTCATGTGATATCCTGAATTTTATTGTCCACCTCATTTCTATATTATAAATATACAATTGTGTGAATTTTGGGTGTGATTCCTCCGTAAGTAATAAGCTTTCAATTTTATGATAATTTTTTTTAGAAAATTAAAATGCTCTTGGTCCCTTTGGTTAGTTGACAGATGCATCAACTTTTTTACTCATTGATGTAAAAGAAAACATGAAATTACATGTTCTAATATTCTCTCTGAAATGGTTACTTATTTTTCCTGCCTGAAATCAGAGTTTGTTAGACCTTTTTTATGTTCAAATTATGATGTTATCTTATTTGATTTATAAACGAATATATTTACCTGATCCAAGCAATAACTCTAAAACGGAAGAATTTTTTTAGGATTTGGCAGCTTGATTTTTTCGCTACTACAACATAAAGTGAATATTAATTTTTTATTTTTATATTTCTTCTCAATTCTTTCTTCATACAAGAAATATGCCCTACACAATATTCACATTTACAAGTAGGATCTCCTATATCCCAATAATCTAATATTATCAAAATAAAATGAATAAAAATACAGTCATCATACTTAATGTAAATAATATACTAAGTATGTAATATAAATAAATGTAACAAAAAACATACCTTCGTTATTAGTTGTTCAATTTTTAATTTCATTCACTACAAATAATGATAATGAAATAATATCTTTAGAAGTAAATAGAATTAGATATCTTAATACATTTTAACAATATCAATCATATTTGAATTTCTATCTGCATATCTTCAAATATATTTTCATCTACATTTTCATCAGGAATTTATTGGTCTGAGAGAACATGACCTTGATGCATAGATTTTAAAATAAATGAAGTTGTTGTAAGAGTGTGGATCATTATTTTCTTTTAATGACATACTGATATTGTAACGATCAACCTTTTGATGAATGTGTGAATTATGTGTTTCTGTTTGATTTAACTATTTTTCTTCTTTTCATAGTTGTATTATGGTATTTTTGGAGTATGGGAGTGATTGACATGGTTTTCAATGCATTTTGATATCATTTATGTGATATTGTGATTTTTGATGGCTTCGAGAGTCTTATTTTGGACTTAAAATGCCATTTATATGATATTATGGTTTTTGATGGTTTCGATAGCCTTATTTTTTACTTATGTGGATATCTTTTGATTTGTGCAACGTATGGATGAATGAACAATGCCAGCAGCTCCTAAATATCAATTCTAGGCTAGGTAGACCATTGGTTCGGGTCAAGATACAAGTCAAATGGTCGTATTATCTTTTTATGACATCTTTAGAGGTCAACACCTAGAAAATCAAGACGTGGTCACCTCGAGGACACATGGACATGCATGGAGGACCCGTTTTGAGCATAAACAAGGCTGTGAGTGGAAGATTGCTTGGAGCATTGAAGACTAGAGGACTCTCGGATTTGGATAACACTTAATGGCTCACGGTTTGGTAACCTCATTAAGGGAATTTTGGTCACTTAACTTGGACCAAATGCACTCCATGAACACCCCACCCATTAAGGGTATTGATATCATTTTTGCCTTGTCTTGTAATAATATAAATAAAATATTTTAGGTCTTTTATCATTAGTTTATGAATGATGAAATATTGAAATATTGAAAGTCCTCTCTTTGAGAATATAACACCTTAGTTTAGTCTTAGTTAGGGCTTGGAATAGCCATTGTATTTTGGGCTTGGAAAAGCTAGTATTGACCTTTGCTTGGAAACGATTGATCTTGAGGTGCGTTGGTTACCTTGGCGGTCACCGTAAGAGTGTGGTGTTGATTATTACATTCATTAGGGGTTAGTTTTGAAATACACTTGGTTCTTAATCTTGTAATAATCTTTGTCTCCCGATCTATCCTTTTCATTCTTTCAAACTTGTTGTGTTGTTCTTATTCTGTACTCTTGGTTTGTGTTTGTTCTTGTTGGAGAAAATTATGGCCTTCTTTTTCTTCATTTTATGTGTTGTTAAGATAATTTGGGTTGGCTGAAATAGGTGTCAAACACCTTGCTATATTCTCATTCTAGTGTTGTGTTGTGAATCCGAGAGAGGTCTCCAATCGGTCCAAGAATCTTTGTGATTTGTGGACTATTTTAGAGTGTTTTGTGGACTTTTTTGAGTCACTTCGTGAGTTCCTTATTTTTATTGTATCATTTGGTATCAAAGAATGACTTGATATTGTTCCCACAAGATCAATCTTGGGCTTGTTAGTTGAAAAATAAAAAAAAAAGTGTTGAAATTTTGAAAAATAGAAAAAGAAGCAAATCAGTCCATTCTTGTGTTCTTGGCCAAAAGTGTGTTCTTTTTGTGTCTTGACCGAGATTTTTAATTGTATTGAGTGTTTCTAGTGTTAGTTTTATCCTTCACTAACACTTTGAGTCTAAATCTAAGTTTGAGCTTACATTGTTGATGTTGTTGTGAGCTTGAAAACTTGAAAGTGTTTTGGACATTTTTGTTGTTGTGGCTTCACTTTGGCCATGTGGTATTCACCTTATTATTGTTCTAGGCTTGAGAACGTGATTTTTTTGTTAATTGGTGGCCTAAGAATCATTTTGTTGAAGTTGTAGTTGTCTTGGCCAAGTGTTGAAGATATTGTTATTGTGGAATTTGGAAGTGGCCGTGTGAAATTATTGATGTTCTTGAAGATTGTTGTTGTTGTTCTTGGTGGATGTTGTTGTTGTTCTTGGTGTTCATCACCATCTTCATATATTTTTGAAGATAAAGTGAACTTTAGATCCATTAAGGTGAAGGAAAAAGGTGTGTGACTTGTTAGTCTTGAAAGACACTACAACCACCAAAGACTTTA
This sequence comes from Capsicum pubescens, assembly GCA_030864215.1. Taxonomy (NCBI): domain Eukaryota; kingdom Viridiplantae; phylum Streptophyta; class Magnoliopsida; order Solanales; family Solanaceae; genus Capsicum; species Capsicum pubescens. Next base: position 280,945,844 of record CM061540.1, on the reverse strand, counting down.
TCAACCATTTCCCAACAACTTTCCATGATACAAGAGTCCATGTTTTAAAGAAAGTACTACAAAAGTAGGAATGGCAATGGTGCAGTGCGGTGCGGGTGCAGTGCGGGTTTTTTCTAAACCTGCAAATTTTAAAATCGCATCGCACCACACCCCATTCCCTTTAAACCCGCATAAATCCGCCCCACACTCATACCCACATTGCACCGCCCCATGTTTTTTTTTTTTTTGAAAAATTCATAACTTTATTGAAAATCATAATATTTTCAAATCTACAACTAGGAAATAATAACAACTAGTTTCTATTATATCACTTTTCACTAAGAAATTGTCAAAAAATATCACGTGTACAAGTAATGATCAAATATAATATTTTTAAAAAATAAATAGAGATATTAAAAAAATTATAAAATAATTTATTTGTAGTGTTATACATGGCATTTTAAGTATCATAAAATTTTAAGTAAAGAATTTATATAATTTTAGGTATATTCACGGGAATAATACTAATTTTTTAATTTATTTTAATTTAAACCCGTATATACCCGCAACCCGCACCATTTTAAAAAAAAACTTACTTTAACCCGCACCGCCCCACATAGCTTAAAACCCGCACCGTCCCGCATAGCTTAAAATCCGCACCGCACCCCACCCGTACTGTCCCATTGCCATCCCTATACAAAAGTCAAGTCTTGAAATTTGAAAGTTGAAAAAAAAGGCTCCAAGACTTATTCTTCCCTCCTTAAACCAAATTTCACCAATCCAAATTAAAAATGGGTCAAGACTTGGACTTTGGAAAGTAAAATTATAGAAACCGCAACCAATTCGTGGCTGCCACATCATCATTTTACTTTTCACGCAACTTTAATTAAGCTCAAATTTTAGATTCTTATTTTCATTTTATTGTTTCATTAGTTTCATGTCTTGATTCTAGAACTAATTAACAACTAGTAATCGTCTACTTAGTTGTAGATTAATAGTTGAATCTGTTTCTTTTGTGTCTTCGTTATTTGTGTGCTTTTATCATTTTTAACTCGTAGTAACTTCTTTGTTTCAAGTTTGTAAGTAAATTTTGTTTTTGTGTCTTGAGTCGATCAATCAAGAATCCATTTCGGCCGCCAAGTAGAATTGACATCCTATTGACTACCAGAGTATAAGCAACTTTCAATATTCGCCGCTCCAATTGTGAGAATCACAAAGGTGAGTGTATACGAGTGCTGGTGAGGAGCTTTTACTACTAATCCTGTTTGTTCATTGTGTAGGTACAAAGGTGATATAAGGGGAACATGTCTTCGATAGCTGGGGATTATTGTGACTACAACATGGCAGACTATGATTGTAGTGAGGGGTTCTGTGGCTACAAAGTTGAGGGAGATTGCGGAGGCTATGACAATAGCCATGATCAAAACTTGGGCAGATTTGAGGGACACGGTTTTAGGGGAGAAAATGAGGGGAATGAAGTACCTAGTGCTTATGGTGAATTTGGAGATAATGTAGGACCTCGTGATGGTTCTTATGATGACGTTGGGGTAAGTGAGGAGTCTTACACTCCCCACTCTGAACCTAGATTTGGTGTTAGGTAGAACCTTTTCATTTGCAAAGCTTATAAGAGCTATGATAAGAGTACACGTGAGGAGTGTGAAGATTCATATTCTTCACCTTATATTACTTCTTATCAAGATCAATATAGTATGAATGGTTATATACTAGTTCAAGTGGAGGTTGTCCAACGAGAAAAAGATGGGGTGCATCTCAAAAACTGAGGGGTACTTGTGTGACTTATAATGTTGATCTGAGAAGGAAAATACACTCCAAAAAGGTGACAGGTGACCATTTGTGGGATACTGGGCTTCCCTATTGTGTTGAATGATAGGTACTATTAAAACTACATCTTTCCATCCATGGTCGACTACTTGGGGTTGTTTCAAGAGCCTTTACTTGTTCCATACTCATTGGATGGGTTCAAGGTTACCGAGAGGGTAAAATTTGTCTTCTCCCAATATGAATATCATGAGGAGGTGTGGTGCTGTAATACCCCATATATTTGTAAGCTAGAAAATGAACCATTGTTTCTATGTATGAAACCTCCTATACTGTGACTCATGTTTGAGTACATGACTTACAATGAGTATCCTAGTGAGAAGAGAGCTCATGATGTTTTAAGCGTGTTCATAAGAGTCACTTAGAGTAAGGCAAGCTAAGAGCCTTTGAATCCCTCAAGTTTTAGTGTTTGATTCCGCAATGGTCATATTTGAATAAGCATAACTTTATGTATATATGGTATTTTGGCAGGTTTAGACCCACGAAATTGTAGAAAATCGAATTAGCTTTCCAACGATACTAATTTTACCAAAATCCGACACCCGAGCAAGAAGTTATGGCTTTGCAAAGTGGAGTGCATCGCCTAACATAAGGTATGCGACGTACAACCTAACTTATGCCATAAGGTGAGTGACAGACAACCTAATGTATGCGATGAGGTGTGCGCCGCACAACCTAGATTACGGGATAAGGTGTTCGCCGCATATCCTATAGCCCAAGTGACGTAAACACTCCATTTTTGGGTTGTTTTAAGGGTAAAATGGTCCTTTTCCACCCATATATAAGCTCCCAAACATGGGATTTAGCCCCAATTGAAGCAAAATATACTTTTTTTTCTCAAAAACCTCTCAAGAACAAGCTAGGATTCCAATTGAGGGATTCAAATTCAAGAAGTTTCTCCGTCAATCTTCATAGGATCATGAACTAAGGTATGAGTTGTGTTGATTTATGGATTCCTTTCATCCATAAAGCTCAAGAACCCTATTTAAATTATGAATCATGTTATTATGTTGTGGGTTGTTCAAGTTTATTTGATGGTTGTTGTTTGATTACCAAGTTGGGATCTTTATGTGAAATTATGAAACTACGTTAGCATATAAATTAAATCCATGAATTTAGTGGTTTATGATTTGTGAAATTTGATGATTTCACCTATGCCTTAAGTTGTGCATGTAAGGTGTTTGATAAAATGTCAAAAAGGGATATAAATTATGCCTTATAGCTAAATTATGATCCAAATGATAAATGCATGCTTTACCTTTATTATCAAAATGACTTCTATTATATTGTTGTGCATTATGAATGTTTGAAGGATTACTTAGGGGGCTTGTTGATGAAATATTAGTATGTTGATATGTATTACCATTCATGTACAAGATTATGATAACCATGTACTTCATGAAATCCCTAACTTATTGTATTATTGATTATTGATGTTGGTCATGTATTCAAGAAAGTCATGCTTTATCAGTTTCTTTCCATCGAGTCCTGGGGATACTTGTACCCGAAAGATTAGCTGTGTGCTTAGAGCCATGTCATGTTTTTACGATATCCTCAATCAAGCCATGATCCATAGAACTCATCCAGTCATGTGACTCAGGAAAGCTCAGTAATTCAGTAATCCCAGTAGTATTCTGTCAGTCAACGGAACTCCATAAATTCAGTCTAGTCCAGTTTAGTTAATCATGTTCAGTGTCTATTCAGATGGGCGTAGGAATTAGCACCGAGCAAACCCAAGGATGGGAACGCACCTGTTATATGAGGGTGTGATTCTTAGAATTCATCCTTGCGCTCCAGAACTATGTAGCCAGCATAGGTTGAGATATTAACACTGTCCGATGAGGGCTTATGAGGTGGATAAATACTGTCAGATGAGGGTCCCACCGTTCTCTTTTAGGGGACACTATCAAATGAGGGTTACCCACAGCTTATCCTTACCGGTGGCGCAACATTGACACCTTTCCAATTGGGGTTACAGATTGGACCCCAACTCATCCATAATGGCGTATTAGGGGCATATCTATTAGATGACCACTTTCCTTAGTTTTATGTTATAGAATTAGGACTGTCAGATACAGTCATTCAGTCTCAGTAATAGAACTAAAATAGTTCTTCAGATCTCAGGACTGTCAGATACAGTTAATTCAGATACAGTATGGAACTCAGCTAGTTCCATCAGATTCAGGATTGTCAGATACAATAACTCATGTTATCAGCTATATCAGTTATCAAAACTCAGTCATTAGTCATGTTAGTTATTAGTAAATTCATGTGATCACGATTTAAGATATAGTTACTATGTATGCATACATGCATTCTCATATTTATATTAGTCAGTTAGCCAGTATTATTCATGCATATAAACCCCATGCATTCAGCTTACCTCACATGCATACCAGTACATTAAAAGTACTGACGCATTTTCGCTATGGTGTCTTATACCATAGGTTCAGGACACGAGTTCCAGAGTATCAGTAGATTCCAGTCTCAGCAGTCAGAGTTAGAAGTGAGTCCTCATCCTTCAAGGAAACGATCATCATTTTATTATCTCGTTAATTAATTTATTAGTTGGAGTTAGTTGGGGACATGTCCCATCAACTCTTTATTCATACAGTCATGTTTCGAGGACTTTTAGACTACAGTATGTTTCAGATAGCTTATTTCAGTTTTGTTTTGGGTATTTCATACCCCATCTATATGTTATGATTTATCAGATCTTATGTTACAGTTTTGAACCTGATGGACTTTCATTTCATGTTTCCGCATTCTACAGTATGTATACAGTATACAGGTATAAATATCAGTCATGGGTTTTCTTGTGGTCCTTCGGGGTCATGAGCACCGTGTAACGTTTCGAGTACCAGATTCGGGGCATTACAAACTTGGTATCAAAGCCTAAGGTTCAATAGTGTCCTAGAAAGTCTGAAAGCCGCATCTAGTAGAGTCTTGCGCATGGGTGTGTTGTGCACCACACTTATGTGTAGGAGGCTATGAGATGTTTTAGGAGCAGTTTTCCTTTTTACATGTCTCAGATCGTGCTATAGAAAGGTTCTTTAGGGAACTCATGAAGATTCTAATCATGCTTCACTTAGGTCAACTCTACCTTACTTTTAATGTAATAGAAACAGTGAAGCTCAAAGTCCTAGAGATAGGGCTTTCACAAACAGTCCTCGTGGAGAGTTATGGGATTGCCCACAGGTTCAAAAGTATCCCATTAGTTCTGTTATGTTCCAAAGTTTTATAGATTTTATTCATGATCATGAGAACTCATCCACGAACTCGAATCTAGATATGACATCAGACCCCTTCTCAGAATCCTATGATAGGATATGACCTAGAGTTAGATGCATGAACCCAGGAGTTTAGCGGTAGTAGAGTTGGGATAATATTATCCTTATTGAATAGATTATGTATTCATGGGGATAGTTGTACCAAAGTAAATCAATAGGCTTGAACAGTGCTAGCAAGAATTTAAGTTTATTGATTTGATGCTAAGTATAAAGGTGGGGATGTGAGTTAGGAGATGCGATATTAGTAGTCTATGAAGAAACAGAAGTAGATGGTGTGTTTAGTAAGGCAACCATGTGTTGAACAGAGTATAAGTATGTAATGATGATTGCAGTTCAGTTAAGAGTTTAGTGAAGTGTTCACGGACTTATAATGATGGCTTAAAGCTAAGGGGGAGATGATAGACCAAGTGACCAAGTCAGGCCCTCAGATTCCAGTAGTAGTGCCAGTACGTATAGAAAGGCAGTAAGGGGGAAAACGATTCCAGACCCCCTCTTATCTTAGTGTAAAGTTTTGTACTCTAGTCAGTACGATGCCTGTGCATGCTTCACATATTAGTTCCATAAACCCAGCTTATATTCGCATGCTTTTCAGAGAATAATGTACGATTCCAGTTCTCAGCATAAGGAGTTCAGTTCTATTCCCCTCAGTAATACAAATCATGTCCCACGAATATAGAAAACTCCAAATTCAGGTCTGCAGCTCATGACTCATGTACATATATCATGCTCTACAATATACTCAGCTTTAGTGACTCCTGCTACACCCCTACTGATCTGTTAAATTTGGACTATGTTATGCATACCCTCAGTTTAGACCTCTTGGTGAATCCATGATGTTTATATTCTATTCCTCATGCTTCAGTCAAGTGTCAAAGTTTAGTTAGTGTCCATTTATGCTTCAGGTCCTCCTGGTTCAACCCTTCAGTGAGCTCTCTTTGTGAAACTGTGTAGTGATGAGAAGTTGTATAGATGGGACAGAGTATATGTTACATATTAAGATAAGATTATTGCATGCTTGTTGTACACGAGGGTGTAGTTATGAAGATAGGCCTGAATGTCATGTTAGTGTGCAAGTAAATGGCTAGCAAGAGGTAGTATTTAGAAGTTGGGAAAGTACAGAGTATGAGTGTACATTCAAATCCTTGACTTATGTCAGTCCTTATTACATAACTATCAAAACTCAGTTGCCATCTCAGTTACAGTTTCAGTATTCAGTACTTAGTGATCAATGTTCAGTCTCAGGATTAAGTGCTTCAGTATCAGAGTAAACCTCAGTTATCAGTATTCAGTTATCAGGACCCAACATTTAGTTCCAATATGAGTCCCAGTTACAACCTTAGTTATAACGTCAGCTTCAGTTCAGTAATCAGATCAGAAACTCAGCTCAGTTTCAGACTTGCTTGACCCTATCGTACAATTGTCAGTTACTTAGTTATTAGTATTTCAGTACCTTAGTTTACAGAATGTTTCCAAATCATGTTGTACACTTGGTACCATATTCACAAATAATACAGACCTCATGAATCCATGCTCAAGTTACCTCATATTACTCAGTTAGTTCTTACTTCCTATGCATAATATTCTAAGCCTCAGTCCAGCTATTCAGACTAAGAACAGTTTGGTCTTACCTGCCTAGTATTCAGCTATCAGTTATCCAGTTAATCAGACAAGTCAAAATATTTATGCACTAGTGCTCAGCACCCACGTGAATCTTTTGAGTAGTCTCAATTGCAGTACAGAAGGCTTAGTCACCTCATCTTAAATCATGTTTGTCGACCTTAACTCATCTTACCGAAATTTAGCCAAGTGATGATTTTCTTATTCAGCTATCTTAATCAGATCACACCAAGGTTTCCTTGCACCCTAAATCCACTAGAACTCTATAGAAAGAGTTTTAAAGAAAGGCTCTTGTCGATTATAAGTTTTTAGCATGAGTTAATCCGCAAAGCCAGTAATTCAGTTTGGCAGTCACACAGACAAGTATGCATGGCTTGGGTTCCCGTCCCTTCCATCCAGACGTACTATCTGAATTCTCATAAATGTAACCATTCTCATATTAACCAACTAGATAGAAGCAAGCTCAGCTCAATCCATGTATCATGACTCAGTTTTAGATCTCAGATAATCAATCACGATTTAGTTTGTAGTTGCCTTGTGCATCGCCCCTATTTTTCTCAACATCTCAACCAAGTCAGCATTCTTCAAGGGACATAGCGTCCCAAGGGGGATATATACTATGAACCCCCAAACTTTCATGACATAAGCATCCCATTCTTTCTTCATGTAATAAATCAAGTTTGGAGTAAGGGGTACTCTTAAGTTAACCCTCAAGTTTCAATCTTAGTCGTAAGCCATGTATTTAGGGCTCGGTTCATTTCACGATATTCAGTTCACAGTATTCAGTTCATGCATCATGTTTCAGACTTAGCTATGTTCTCATGTTCCTATTCATGCTTGTTCATTAAAGGATCTCGAGTTCGAGATTGGTGACTATGTGTATTTAGAGATATCTCCCATGAAGGGAGTGAAGAGAGTTGGCAAGAAGGGAAAACTCAGTCCCCGATATGTCGGTCCCTTCAAAATTTTCAGTCGCTTTGACAAAGTAGCTTATGAGCTCGAATTACCTTCAGATCTAGCCTCAGTTCATCCAGTGTTCTATGTCTTCTTCCTTGATAAGTGCATAGGTGACTCATCAGTTGTAGTCCCTATAGAGGGCATAGATATTCAGAACAACTTCTTTTTTGAAAAGATTCCAATCAAAATCCTAGAATATCAGATTTGCAGACTGAGGAACAAAAAAGTTCCTCTAGTCAAAGTTCTTTGGCGAAACAAGTCCGTTGAGGGAGCTACTTGGGAAGCAGGAGCAAACATGCGGACCAAGTATCCTCAGTTCTTTTCCACTAACTCAGACTCAACTCAAGGTAATTGCTTTCCTTAAGTTTATTCAGTTTTGTGTCTAAATTTGAGTTACAAATTTGGTATCAATTATCATGTTCAGTTTCGTTACTAACTTGGTATTCAGTTAGTAAAAATGGTACTAAGTACCATTGCATCTTTAGTCATGCATTCATGTATCAGTTCAGTCATATAATCATGCATACATATGCATGAATTCAGCTTATCAGTCATACATCAGATATGCATCCTCATTATTATAAATCCAGTTTATCAGAAATCTCAGTCATGCATCATTGAATCAGTTACCCATGCATCAGATATGGATGTTTAGTATGATATGTTTAGCCTATCAGTCATGTCAGTCATGAAATCATATTTCAGTAGTATATGTCTTGTACGTACTTCAGTTTATCATCTCTCACCTTTAACTCAGTCTTATTTGAGGACGAATGTTCCCAAGGGGGAGATATTGTAATACCTCATATATTTCTAAGCTAGAAAATGAACCATTGTTCCTACGTATGAAAACTCCTATACTGTGACTCATATTTGAGTACATGACTTACAATGAGTATCCTAGTGAGAAGAGAGCTCATGATGTGTTAAGCGTGTTCATAAGAGTCACTTAGAGTAAGGCAAGCTAAGAGCCTTTGAATCCCTTAAGTTTTAGTGTTTGATTCTGCAATGGTCATATTTTAACAAGCATAACTTGATGTATATAAGGTATTTTAGCAGGTTTAGAACCACAAAATTGTAGAGAATTGAATTAGCTTTCTAACGATACCAATTTTACCAAAATACGACACCCGAGGAAGAAGTTATGGCTTTGCAAAGTGGAGTGTGTCACCTAACATAAGGTGTGCGACGCACAACCTAACTTATTCCATAAGGTGTGTGACGCACAACCTAATATATGCAATAAGGTGTGCGCCGCACAACCTAGATTACGCGATAAGGTGTGCGCCGTATATCCTATGGCCCAAGCGACATAAACACTCCACTTTTGGGTCATTTTAAGGGCAAAATGGTCCTTTTCCACCCATATATAAGCTCCCAAACATGGGATTTAGCCCCAATTGAAGCAAAATATACTTCTTTTTCTCAAAAACCTCTCAAGGACAAGCTAGGGTTCCAATTGGGGGATTCAAATTCAAGAAGTTTCTCTGTCAATCTTTGTAGGATCACGAACTAAGGTATGCGTTGTGTTGATTTATGGAATTCTTTCATCCATAAAGATCAAGAATCCTATTTAAATTATGAATCATGTGGGTTGTTCAAGTTTATTTGATGGTTGTTGTTTGATTCCCAAGTTGGGATCTTTATGTGAAATTATGAAACTACGTTAGCATATAAATTAAAATTCATGAATTTGGTTATTTATGATTATACAGTATGTATGTAGTATACAGGTACAAATATCAGTAGTGGGTTAGCTTGTGGTCCTTCGAGGTCATGAGCACCATGTTACATTTCGGATACCAGATTCGCGGCGTTACAGGTGGGATATTCTTCTTTTGGCCTACGGTCATGTATACTTAGGTACCGATTGGTTTGCACGACATCAAGTTCCTAACGTGCAAAATTGGCCTAATGTTATAAGAGACCAATGGGGGAATTGCCTCATGACTTACTTGCTACCCAAGCTACAGAGAGAAATACCTACCTCCTCAAATTCAAATTATTATAAGATACAAAATATTAAGAGGAGTAAGGAAGTGCAAGGTGGTAATCTGAGAGTGGAAGAAAAAGAGGTTGTGTGGAGCGAAGTGAGGGGATTACCACCAAACTGTGCTAACATTGGTTGCCCTTCTATTTCTAAGGACATTTGTGTAGGTACTACCATGGAAAGCAAAGTTGAACAATGTCAAAATGAAGTTGCTGCCCAATCTTGTGGAGGACCTCCACACCCCGACAAACAAAAATCTACTCAAGATCTTCAAGGTAAAATAGCTAACTCTTACACTTTGGTGCGTGTGATTGATAATTGTGTGCCTAGTAGCCCATTAAGTATGAGTTGTAGCTTACCTACTTGTGAGTCTAATGATTATTTCCCACGTATGGATAATGTACATGTTGTGCGAGTGGATACACTTGTTGATCCTATAGATGATCGAATTGACTCTTAGCGTAAGGTCGATTTGTGTCCACCTAGTGTTGAAGCTATTGCGTTGAATGAAAGTACATCATCGTGTGAAAATTGTGTTGACCCACTTATTTGTAAAAATTGTCCACCACTTGAGTATGTGTGTGATGTGCTTAATAGAACTCAAGTGAGTGAAGTACTTAAAATTGTTGGCCAACAAGATGGGAGTGAACCCGAGAGATATTCTTGGGGTAATCTTGTGCGTGAAACCTCCTTGAAACTTGGCAATTGTCTTTTAAGGAGTGAAGAACTTACTTGTTCCAAATCTGCCCGTGGGTTAGATCATGCTCTCTTTAGGTATAATATCTTGTTTGAAGATGATATAATCACTCCTAGTGAACCTAGTGGTGATAATAATGGTATAGCTTGCCTTGGAAGCTATAGACGATATGCTAACCCACTATGGTGTGACAACATTCCTCCTAAAGATGGAAATCTCTTTTTTAAAGATGAGAGTACTCTTAAGGGTAAGGAATGTGTAGTCCTTTTTGAAAACGCAAGGACAAAGGTGTCATTGAATCCTTGGGGTAATATTTCTAAATGCGCATCCTTGTTTGACACACTTGTGCTTGAATTACGTGAATATCAACTTGTGGATGCCAAATTGTTTATTTTTTTGAAGGAAGGAAATTGTATGTGTTTAAAAGGTTTGTATTCATCCGTGTATGCCTCTACACATGATTCCTTCCTATACTACCTCTTTGCCTATGATGACATCCATACTAGTTTTGGATTTGTTTTATGTAGAGGAAGGAAATTTGTTGGTAAGTCCACTTGTGTGAGTAATAATGCTATATGGACCTCATGGACTTAGAAATAATTGAATCGCCACCCATGTTGTGGTATCTTGAAGGGATAAAAGGGAAATTGTGTCTTGCGGATCATGAGATCCTAATTCTACCTTTTGGACCAAGTGATTCCATTAGGACCCTTGTAGCTTCTTTATCTCTTGGTGATTCCCGTAACCAAATCCTTTGTGCAACTTTCATTGAGCTTTTAATATTTAATTCAAAGGATCCTTGGTTATATTGTAAATATGTGCAACCTTGGCATGTTGAGATGATTTGTTTTGCTAACCCTAACCCTTATGCCATGAGGAGTTTGTATTTATTTGTCCTCTCTTTGGTTTTGCAAGGTTTGGATTCGAGGTCGAATCCTTTCTAATAAGGGGAGGATGATACAAGTCAAATGGTCGTCTTATATTTTGATGATGTCTTTAGAGTCCAACACCTAGAAAATCAATATGTGGTCACCTTGAGGACACATGGACATGCATAGAGGACCTATTTTGAGCATAAATAAGGCTGTGAGTGAAAGATTACTTGGAGCATTGAAGACTTGAGGACTCGCGGATTTGGATAACACTTAATGGCTCAGGTTTGGTCACCTCATTAAGGACATTTTGGTCACTTCACTTGGCCCAAATGCACTCCATGGACAGCCCACCCATTAAGGGTATTGTTATCATTTTTGTCTTATCTTGTAATGATATAAATAGAACATTTTAGGTCTTTTCTGATTAGTTTATAAATAATGAAATATTAAAACATTGAAAGTCCTCTCTTTGAGAGTAGAACACCTTATTTTAGTCTTAGTTAGGGCTTGGAATAGCCATTGTAGTTTAGGGCTTGGAAAAGCTAGTATTGACCTTTGCTTGGAAATGGTGGATCTTGAGGTGCGTTGGTTCCCTTGGAGGTCACCCTAAGAGTGGTGTTGATTATTAAATTTAGTAGGGGTTAGTGTTAAAATACACTTGGTTCTTAATCTTGTAATAATCTTTGTCTCACTATCTATCCTTTTCATTCTTGCTAACTTGTTGTGTTGTTCTTGTTCTCTATTCTCGGTTTGTATTTGTTCTTGTTGGCCAAAATTGTTGCCTTCTTGTTCTTCATTTTATGTGTTGTTAAACTAGTTTGGGTTGGATGAAATAGGTGTCAAACACCTTCTTATCTTCTCATTCTAGTGTTGTGTTGTGAATTCGAGAGTGGTCTCCAATCGGTCCAAGGATCTTAGTGATTTGTGGACTATTTTGGAGTGTGTTTGTGGACTATTTTGAGTCACTTCGCGAGTTCCTTATTTTTCTTGTATCAGGTCCCGATGCACCCAAGCTTATTTTGACCTATTTGTCAGAAAGTTGGAAAATTTAAAATATGAGTGTGAGACTCATATTTGGTCGAAACGACCTCGAATGAAAAATTTAACTTTGCCAGCAGATCTGGAACGTCAATTTTAGGGTGACAACATGTTTGGTATGATTTTATGACTTTTAAATGTCATTTCTAATCTTGGGGTCAACTTTGTGTAAATGATGTTTTTTTTGGAAATTCGACTTCGCCAACACATTCAAAACGTCAAATTTAGTGTGGTTATATAGTTCGCTTGCGTATATCGGACTCCAAATGAATTTCGGACACTCCATCAAAGTCCGGATGGGACTTACAATAGAAAAAATATAAACTACATAAATCCTGTAGTAACTGAAAATAATTACATAAAATCTCTTCAGCCTTTCTATCTCCAGATTTTGAGAAATATACTCATAGATCTGGTCGACCCTCATACATTGCTGGAATGTATGATAAAGCTGATTAGGCTATATTTAAGGAAAGATAAATCTGATAATATCAATTTGTTCCTTAATTCACGCTATTAATTACTCAACATTTAGTGGTGTATGATTAAATATAGTAATTGAAATTTAAATTTAAACAATATGTTAAACATCACATTAAATTTTCTTCTTTATTGAGTAGCTTTCAGTGAAAAAAATATCTTTTAGTGCTTTCTTCAGTTTTCAGAAAAATTAATATGAACATCCCCATATTGTTGTGACATTTGGGCATTTGGAAGTCAAAAATTATATATTAATAATACAATTGCTTAATTTACGGCATTAATAGATGTTGTGATTTATTGGATGCTTTAAAGTAGTACCTGATATTCAAATTCAAAAACATCACCACACTATATATATATTTTTTGAACTTTCTATTTGGAATACAAACTGGAAAAAAAAATCAGTTGATATCTTCTTTCGTCTTTTTTCCCAAATCAATATGAGCATCGCTGTATTATTGCGGCAGTCCGGTTCTTGGCAGTAGAAAATTATTTATGAATAATACAAAAGTGATGGAATTGTAATTTCAGAAAGTATAACATTCTTGAAATTGATTACGGCGATTGGTACGGAATTGAATATTGATGAATGTCGAAAAAGAATTGAAGTAAAGTACGTTGTTAAAGGTAATTCCTCTCCAATTATTATAAGGAATGATAATGGAGTGAGAGTATACATTGAGTTGAAGAAAAGTTTTTCAGGTTTTGTTAATTATCCGTTTGTATTACAACGTTTGACAAATCCAATAAGAAAATTAATTTTGATCGTGAAACCGGTGCTGTTCTTTATGTTGAAGAAACTGAATCTGATGCTTTTGTTGAATGTGCATTATTTCTTTATAAATTTATAAATCATTAATAGAAATTACAGTTGTCGTATTATAGTTTTTAAGTTTTGTTATTTTTTTCTATTGAATAAATATGAAAAATTTGATTGTTATAGATTTTAAAGAAGTTCTTTTTTTAATGTGTTACTGCGGTTAATGTAATTACTATTGTATTGGTTGTTCCTATACATTATAAAATGTGTAAGAATCTGGTATACTAATGTATAATGACTCATCATACATATAGACTTATGTATGATGAAATATTTTGACATGATATCTATATCATCGTACAATATTTTCATGATAAATTATTCTTTTGCAGCTATCATTGTAATGTTTTATGCTATAGTAATATACATGTAGTGAAGCGTTTGTATGGATCAACCAATTCAATGTTACAATATCTTCATACAATATAGTTTAATGTATAAGGTTACTAAATTTTAGAACATTATTAATCATGTATGTGTAAACCTTATACAATTAATAATATAGTATTAATACATGTATAATGAAATCTTATACATAGAATCATACTGCCAAAAGAAATAAAAGACAACTTCATACAACAGTTTCACATGTATGTGTAAACCTTATACAAGTAATAAACATAATCTAATATTGTTTCACATAAATACGAACACCTTATGCAATTCACTATATAATCTTGACAACTGTATAATGAAATCTTATACATAGAATAGTGTTGCTAATTCATATTTTAATGATAACTAAACCTTCAGTAGATGTGGCCGTCCAGAATTATCAACCTTTTTTTTACTTGAAGATTTTGGAGCTTTCTTGTTTGAACTAGAATCGACAACTTTCCTCAATTTCTTCATTGTTATCGGATAGTTTCGGTGCTTCGAACATTTCTCTGCGAAATTGGGTTCTTCATAATCAAAAGAACCAAGAGCGAAACCAATAACGGGAATAACAATACGCAACCATTAAGAAAATATTCCCTTTGGCTTTGGCCTTTACTTCCGTCCCCCATTAACAAAAATCACTTTTTTCTTTAGGTGCTTGATTAAATTTGAGAATGCTTAAATATTTTTTCTGGCTTTTTGATGAAACTATTTTTTTCCTCTAGTATTGGATGAAATTGCAGTTTTTTTTTCTGTTTTTTTGATGAAAATGAAGAAGATTTTGTTGATTGTGGACGGAGAAAATAGAGAAGATTTCTTTTGGAGAGAGATTATTGTAGATCGAGATTTATGGGTGTGGAGAGATAATAAGGAGGTTTAATGCAGATAGATAGTTAGAGAGATAAGGTAGCAAGATTTTAGGCGGAAAATATGGAGCTGTTTGAGATGTATAAGAAGGAAGAGAAAGAAAGTAAAAAAGGTAAGGATTTAAGTAATTAATTTGGGATTTTTATAATTTATTTTTCAATATGGGATTTTATGTAATAATGTAAAGTTACCTTGTGTATATATATAATTTTTAGTATAAAAACAACTTTTTCTTATCTATTGTCGGTGCAGAAAATCTGCACTATTAATAGCAGTTTTTGGGCCCATTTTGCTCATTTTTCCTCTTGTCTTTTGAGAGTTAAACCCTAAAATAGCATGAGAGCTTAAAAGTGAAGCCTGTGGGAGCTTGGGAAGCTAGATTAACATTTATTTCTTGATTCTATTACGGATTTAAGGTAAGAATTCACCCCATTCTTAGTAATCTCTTGATTAATTTCTCAAAACCCCAAAAATCTCAGGGTTTGAATTTAAACTCCAATTTGACTCCTTTTTACTTGAATAATATTTTAATCTTATATTACTAGTTTTTTTATCAATTTAACCTTCAAAATAACCCTGATTCTTGATTTTAACCCAGATTTCAATGATTTTATCGTGTAACGCTTAAAAAATATTTTTTTTTATTTGAACCTCATTTTTACTCAATTTGACTTGGTTTATCAGTTGTAGGTTTCTAAAAATATGGAAAACACATTTTTGAAATAAAGTTATGATTTTGCCCTTCTTTTTTGAAAACCCATTTCGGGGGTTCGTTTTGACCCCGAGTCAAAAGTAGTCAATAGGGATGTCAGTGGTTTTGTTTTGACACGTAGATTTCATATTCAATATTTTTAGTGGTGTTTGGAATCTTTCGTGAAAGGTAAGGTCGTGGGTTCAAAATGTAGCGGATCGATTTCGGCTTTTGAGATAGGTTATGGCTTAACTCTTTCAGACTGGGATGGATAGTAAACGATGGTACAAATGCACGTTAAGGGTGGGAACTAATAATGAAAAATAGATATCTATGTGTTGTGCCCATGTGGGGCCTATATGTTATGTTATTGTTAAAATTTAGATATTATGTGATATGTGTGATCGTGTGGAGTCCTATGTGATGTTGATAGCCTTAAATATATGTGAATAATTATATTGTGTTGTTGAAATGCCTAATGTGGTACCATTGGTGTACTGTGATATATTTATATTTGTTGTTATATGAGACATGAAAATTCATGGATGAAACAAAAATAATGAGTGAATATTAGCTCACTTGGTTGTGAAAATGTATAATTGTCGTTGGTTGTTAAAATATATCATTATGATTGATTATGAAAATACTCATTGTGATTGGGTGTGAGCATCATCCTCATATCATACTCATTCATGAAATATTGGTAAAACCATGGCAACACCTAAATATCACTAGCAACACCTTTTTAAAACTCTCCC
Source organism: Capsicum pubescens (assembly GCA_030864215.1). NCBI lineage: Eukaryota > Viridiplantae > Streptophyta > Magnoliopsida > Solanales > Solanaceae > Capsicum > Capsicum pubescens. Next base: position 280,929,565 of record CM061540.1, on the reverse strand, counting down.
GAGGGATGTGTTGGAGAGGAGATATTGTAATACTTTATAAAACCCTTTTTGAAAGATGTGTTAGAAAGAAGATATGAGGTATGTGGATTGTATACAGGTTTACGAACCCTCCATAGGTCCAACATCGGGAAGCTTTAGCTTCGTATGTGTATGCGAGGATCGTGCAATGATCCCAGAGGCTGTGTGATGACCTTGTGCATCATTATCATATACATTTCACTTACTTTATTGTATTTATGTTGTGTTGTAATGTCGTATTGACTTGTCATCTATATATTTGTCTTACCTTCCTTTACTTGTATTTGATGATCTTGTATCTACATGTTCTCCCTTGTTCTACTTATATGTGACATAATGCATACTTGTTTTCTATCTTGGTGTGTTGTTGTAATATATATGATCTATTAGAAATCTTAGTGCAAGTGGTGTGGGCTACCATTGTGGGATATTTTTTTGATTGTAGGTGATGTGCCCTTAGTGTGTATTTTGTGTGCTTTATTTTTTACTTTTCTCGATTGACCTATGATACCTAATAATTATAAGTGGACCGTACTCACTCCTACTTCACCCTTTAGGTACAGCTTCAGGTTTTATTGCGCCTCAGATTAGTTAATTTTTGGCCGTTTTTAGATTATTCAAGATAGTGGTTGGACATTCATACGTCCGAAGTTCACCTCTATCTTTCTATATTAGTTATGTCTTTATTAGTATTCAGAGACAAATATTATTCCTTTGTGGTTATTTTCTGATGTATTTGACTCCTGGATTATATTAGTAGTTCTTACACTATTGACACATGGTTTTGGGCATTATTAGTATTTTGGATAAGTTCTTTCCATATTATTTTGATTACTTGTTTGGTTTGGCTTCATTCTAGAAGCCTTACTTTGGGCATTTTTTTCTTTTCTTTTTTTTTTTTTTGTATTAGTTTGGGTGATAGGCTTACTTGTCAAGGTACGCCGTGACAAGTGTTATCATGACACTTATTTTTTTGGTCGTGAAAAATTAGTATCAAAGTAGCCAAGTTTCATTGGTTTTAACAGTATAAGAATGCAATGTCTAATAGAGCCTCATGGATCGATATGTAGACGTCCGTATCTATCTTCGAGAGGCTATAAGATGTCTATAGGAAACTCTTCTCATTTTATTATTTAGCGTGCGAAGTTCTTTCATACCTTGTATTCTGAGTTATGTTTCACTCTTTCTGTATGAATGGAGTTACTTATACTTCTTATGAATTGAGAGATGCGGCGAGAGATTGGTGGAGGTCTCTTGTCAGTTATAGACCCCGTGATTCTTTCGAGATGACTTGGGATCAGTTCGCTGAGGCCTTCCTAGAGAGATTTATGCCTTCAATTTGAGAGACCGTATGCGGGACGAGTTTGATCATTTAGAGTAGGGCTCTATGACAGTTGTTGAGTATGAGACATGCTTCCATGCCATGTCCAAATATTCCTATGATAGCATTTCTACCGATTCTGAAAAGATTCAAAAGTTTGTGAAGGGTTTGGATGTCTTTCTTTAGTTGGCTATTTCTCAAATGGTTATGTTTGGGGCTTCTTTTCAGAGTATTATGGATCATGCTAAGATGACAGAGGATATTCTTCGTGCATCTCAGGGAGGCACCAAGAAGACGCGATGTTTTGGTGAGTTCAGGAGTCAGACCTCTCGAGGCAGAGATTTTAAAGATTTTTGTGGATACCATGGTAGGCCAGTGTAGGTGGCTTTACAAAGTTCAGTTGGTGGACCTTCTAGTTAAGCAATTCAGGGTATCCATTTGTTCCCAGTTGTACCTTTTCCTATTGAGACTAGTCATAGATGTTGCTATATGTATGATGATATTGAGCATGTGGACAAGGATTGTCCCCATCAGGTGATTCGGGCTTCTCCTATTTTATTTATGAGGGGTAGGGGCGCTATCAAATGTGAAAAGAGCAGAGGTAGTGTATCTCATGGGGCCACTTAGGAAGTTAGTGGTCATAAGGCTATCCAGGGATCTAGTGGTCGTGGTCGGTGTTATGCTATACCAACCTGACTAAAGGCAGCGACTTTGAATGTTGTGATCACATGCATCATACTTATTTTTTTCAGACCTGTATATGTATTATTTGATCTCGGATTGACTTTTTCCTATGTTTGTGCATTTTGCTTCGGGTTTTCATTCTGTTAGTGAGCCTCTTTCTATGCCTATTTATGTATCTACCCCAGTAGGTGATTATTTAGTGATGGATCGGGTGCACCGATCTTGTGTTGTGATTTTTACCGGGTGAGAGACTTTGTTAGACTTGCTTGTGTTAAACATGACCGATTTTGATGTTATTTCTGGAATGAATTGGTTGGAACCTTATCATGTTGTCTTAGATTATTTATCTAAGACTGAGGAGTAAGCTCCGCTGAGTGTGCCCAAGATAGCTTGGAAGGGTGCACTTCATTCGAGTCCGACGAGGATTATATCTTTTATTCAGGCATGTAAATTGGTTGAAAGGGGATGTTTATCTTACTTGGATCATATTCATGACACAATGTTGTTTTGCCTCCTTTCTTGGATTTTGTCCGTATTGTTCGTGAATTTATGGATGTATTCTTGTAACACCCCGCAATGTTGAGCTAGAAATTAAACCCTCGTTCCTACTTGTGTAAGATCTGATCCCATGATTTATATTTAAATTCATGTGTCATGATCTTTATCCTCGTGTTTGAAGTGCTTTCTAAGTGAAAAATGTTCATCGAAATCACTTAGAGCGAAGTTGAGCTAAGAGCCTTTGATTTGGCTAAATCTTTGTATTCAATTTTACAAGGGTCTACTTTGAATGTGTATAAATTTCAATACACGTAGAATTAAGAAGCTCAAGACCCACCAAATTGTAGATAATTGAGTTAGCTTTACAACAATACTAATTTCGCCTTAATCTGATACCCGAATAAGAAGTTATAGCATTTTTTGTGAGAGGTAGTAAACTGACACAATTGGGATGCGACGCGCCAGTCTCTCAACGCGATAAGTGATGCAACGCGTTGCTATCCTTAACGCGATAGACAATGCAATACATAGCTATTTCATACACTGCTTTAGTTCCTAAAGGTTCTAAGGTCACTTTGGTCAATTCCCCTCACCCGAAACCGTCCATAACACATAATTTTAGCCCCCAAAAGCATTAGATACATTATTATTCATCCTTTTCTCTCCAAGAAAACCCTAGCCTCCTAAAGAGCACTAGGAATTTCATCAAATTTTCTTCAAGAAAGGCAAGAACCCAAGCTTCCTAATTTTAGAACTTCAAGAAGAAGCTTCAAGAACACCATTAGATATTCAAAGTTCAAGTTTTTACATCCAATTAATCAAATAAGGTATGTGGGGTTATGAACAAGGATACTTCTTTCATCTTTATGCCCAAAACTAGTTTTTAAAGTTGAATTTACATGAATTTACATGAATTTCAATTTAAGGTTCATACTCAATTATCATTGTTTGAAGTTTATGATGTTACAAGTGATTTAAGTATTGAATTGCATAACTACTTTCACAAATTCATGTGTGTGATTTGATTTCATATATTGAGAATTGAATTTCATTGTCTTGATTAGAATTATTAAAGTATTTTAAGATTATTGTTATTGAGCATGAAGTTATTGTGATTTGACATGAGTTTCAAGAATGGGTTTGAAGCCCCAAGTTTAAATCTTGATATTTCAAGAAAGATGATGTTTAAGCATTCTTTGATAAGTATGTATTAAGATACTAAGCCAGATTTAATCTTTTGATCCTCAGCTAAGATATGGAATCCACACAGATTAGTTTTGATTACAGTTTAAAACTGATTGATGCATAACTGGTTTTTATTATAAACCCTTATGCTATTTTAAGAAGGATTTCCTACATAATGAGCATACATATTAACAATGTAGGTACTAGTTGTAGCCCATACATCATAATCGGACAATGTGCAGCTTTCTTTCAACAGGTAATGAGTCCTTTTGATTTATGGGCTCGAGTCAGTCATAGTTCGAGTAGTATCTTGTTTTCTTTATTTAGTCGTATTGATTAAGGATAGTTGGGGGTTATGTCCCGACTGCCTACATTCAATACTAGTAGAGACTTCATAGACTATCATTAGAAGTTAATGTATTTGATTCCAATTTTGTCATGTATAATCAGAGTTGTAATCATTTTAATATAGTTTGTTTTGATCATATTCAGAAAATATGTATCTTCCGTATATTTCTTTCAAGACTTATGTATTTTATTCAGTTTCTCACAAGTTATGCCAGTACAAGGGTTAGCTTGGAATCACTTATGGTCCTAAGCACCATGTGATAAATAGGGGGTAGTCTCGGGTCGTTACAAACTTGGTATGAAAGACTAGAGTTTAAGTGTCCTAGGGTGTATGTGAAGCTGTGTCTAGTAAAGTCCTATAGAACGGTACGAAGATGTCTGTACTTTTCTTTGAGAGGCTACAGGGAATTTAACAAAAGTTTTCTTTCTTCCATGCTCTAGGTCATGCTGTAAAGTTGTTCTCTCATAAACTTCTGTTGATTCGTGTGTTACTCCATAACCATTTATCTATGACTTATTCTTGAGGTAAGATGATTGGTAAGTTCCAATTCCTCCCAAGATGATGCCCTCAGATTTACTAGCAGTAATTTCAGAAGTCATACAAGGGGCTTGAGAGGAGCTCACTAGTGTGTTATAAGTCCCTTAAGTTGAAAGCTTATGTCCTCATCCATATGAGTTGTGCAGTTATGACAGAATATGTTATATGTTCAAATTCCTCATTAACCCTTTATTACAGTTAGTGTTCATGAGAGGAGACAGTATGAACCTAGATTGTTAAATAGAGATTGTATTCAAGGAATTTGCAACCTAGAGTGTTATGATCTATAAGTACTAGAACCTTCTTATAGTTGGAAGTGTGGGTTTAGAAGTGTAGTGATAAGAAAGTGGGAATGATGATTGATAAAAAGTATAGAGATAAACTTATGCATGCTATAGATTTTGTGTTATGGTGATATATCCTTGTGTGTTGGTTTAGTGGAAGGTAGAGAAGGAGTTAATAGTTAAGGAGAATTATTGTTTGCTTGAAGTATGAAAGGCATTTTTGATGATATTTGTTGTGTTACAAAAGTATAGGATATTCATGAAGTATTTGGTGGTTGATTATTGTTAATATAGGCTTCCCCATGTGTCTATGAACAAGAAGATTTGTTGATGCTTTAAGAGATATGAATGTAATTTAGGAGTATAGATAAGTAAATAGTCGTAATATGTAGAAGGAGGATGTGCTAACAGATTTTAATAAGTTACACCATATGATAGGACAACATTCAGCAAATTGTTCTGAGCAACTACTGAATAGGCTAAGGTAGCGAAAACAATTCTAAATTCAGCGTGAGAGACATGCTCATGCAGGGGATCTGCCTGAATGGGCGGAGGAGCTACTGGTTTTCATTATTTCTTCCATTATCTTCTCTGCGAGGCATGTTCTGGAAACATAAGGAAGAGATGAATTAGACTGAGAGTTAAACTTGAGCTCATGCTCACTCGCACAACATGAATACTGAAAGAAGGGAAACTTTTCCAAAAACATCTCATAGCCTCCTATCCATAAGTGTGGCGTATTACACACCCATGCACAAGACTATACTAGATGTGGCTTTCAGACTTACTAGGACACTGTTGAACCTTAGGCTCTGATACCAAGTTTGTAATGCCCCGAGAGTACACCCTGGATGCTACACGGTGCTTATGACCCCCCCCCCAAAGGACCATAAGATAACCCATGACTGATATCTGTTGTGAGCACCGAATAATATACTATAATAACTGCAGAAAAATAGGTTGAAAAGACATAAGGTTCAAAATCTATAAATACTGATAGAGTGTATCAACTGAAATAATAATCTGTAAAACTAAATACTTTTTGAAAACTATTCTGAAAAGCCTCTAACTGAAACAGTCTGAAAGTAGAGTTGATGGGACATTCCCCCAACTAACTCTGAGTCTACTGAAATAATAAAACAAAAGAATATCCTCGATGGATAAGGACTCACTACTAAATCTGATATGCTGGCGAAATTTGAATCTGTCTAAGCGTTGTCGGGATCTTGAGTTTCTGAACCTATGATATGAGACATCATAATGCAAAGAATAAGTATACGTCAGTATGTGGAATATTCTGGTATGCTAGATGAGGTAAGGCTGAATGCAAAGGTTCATATGCATGAACAGTTACTGACTGAATGATATAGAGTAACTGAATTTAAGAGTACGGGGATAACTAATACTACGAAAATCACTAAGTATGCAATACTGCACATATATATAGACTGTAACTGAGCTTTCTGAAACTAAATACTGAGTTCTGATAACTAAGTATATGATATCTAAAGTTACTGATAACTGATTTACTGATACTGATTAACTGTGTCTGATAGTCCTGATTCTGGAAAACTGAACTAAGTTCTAAACTGAAGACTGAAACTAAAATTGAAACTGTGGGAGGAATCATCTAACCGACATGCCCCAATCTGAGCTAATTGGGGTCTAACCTATAACCCCAGTTGGAAGGGTGCTAATACCGTGCCATGGGTACTAACACTAGAAAACCAGGATACCAAGCCTAACTGATGGGTGACACCTGGGCGGAGTCAAGCCTAATCTAACGGGTGACCCCTGACAGGTAGTCAAGCCTAGTCTGATGGGTGACTCCTCATCCTGCGCTGGCTACGCAGTTCTGGAATACAGGAACTGCTACTAACGACTTTGCCTATCTGACAGGAAAGCTGTCATCCCTGCACTCGCTCAGTGCTAAATCCTAATCCCAACTGAATAGACACTAAATTGTTATACTGGACTAAACTGGACTGAATTCACTGAGTTTCCTGAGTGCTATAACTGACTGAGTTCTACTGAGTTTTGTATCTAACTGAGAGTACTACTGCTCGTGACAAGACTGACACTACTCTATAACTGACACTGGCTCTATATAAACAGCTAAATTATCGAGTATTAAATACCCCCAGGACTCAATAGAATGAAAAGTAAAGCATCACATGATCTTGCAAAGCGTAACAATGTATACATGTTCATAATTCATCTATAGAGACATTTTATCAAACACTTGTAGGGAACATGCTTGTACATATACTAACATGTCAAGATTCCATCACTTTATTCACATGGATATTCTGTCAAACACTTGGGGAGCACAACTTATTGCACATAATCATGGATAACATATAAACATGGCAACTACGGTGCCCTAACTTGCAATTTTATGGGTTTAACGTGTAATTTATATAATTTCCCCCTAAATACTATTCGATTTTCATAAATCTTATCATAATCATGGATCGAACACCAAATTCACCTCCTAAACACATTAATCACTTTGTAATTTTAGGGTTTATCAAGATAATCACATATTCATCACACATGCTATTCAATTTCATGAAACTTGCACTTAAATCATGGATTGACACCCAACTAATATCACAAACATGAATTCAATATAATTCCAACATGGAAATAATAAATCATAACTCTTGAAGTTCTAAAAAAATGAATTCTTGGACTCTATGGGTTGAAGGGACCCATAGATGAACACCTAATATACCTTAATTGTGAGTTTCTTGAAGTTCTTAGTGAATCCTTGAGCTTTCTTCTTGATCTCTTGAGAGCTAGGGTTTTGCTAGTTTGAGAGAGAATAATTTTAATTTGGGAATGAATTGAATAATGAGTAGCTAAGGATGTTTTTAGTGATTAAATCCCATATATGGGCATAATAAGATCATGGGAAAAGATTGTTTTAACCCTGGGTGTCCTTTTAATTCTTCATAAATATTTTCTGAACTGGTCCCTTGACGCAACGCACCACTATCGCGTTGAGCCTCTGGAAATTGACAATTGGGAATATGCATGGTGGCGTGATGCTATGGCATCGCGTTGTCACTTTGGTTGAGACTTGGAATTTCTCCGCGATGCGGTACAATCGTGTTGCTTTACTGGAAAATGGATAATTCTGAACTGAGCCCATGGCGCAATGTGCCAATATCATGAAGACTCACTGGTTTTTGACAATTGCTATTTTGGCTGGCTCCGCGATGCACTGATGGCTCAGGTGGCACACTGTCATAATAAAATAGTCATAACTCTTCACTCGAGTGCCAGATTTGAGCGAATTTTATATCGTTGGAAAGCTAATTCAATTTCCTATGAAATGGCTGGATATAAAATGAAAAATGCTGAGTGTTTCAAAAATCTTATATAAGATTACTCACGTACTGAGTGTTAATTTAGGCTAGGGAAATACGGGGTATTACAATATATCCCCCTTGGAAACATTCATCCTCGAATGAGACTGATTAAGCTGAGAAACACCGATATACCGAGCTGACACACTGAGGATGAACAACTGAAACATTTCTACATGACTGGACTACTGACAACTGAGTTCTTATACTGAATATGCATAGCTGAGGCATGTAATACATGACTGAAGCTACTGATAAGCTGAATTTTCATACTGAACATGCATATCTGATGCATGAGTACATGAATGGAACTGAGTTATGAATGCATGACTGAATATTCAATGGTAATGGATATGAAGTTTATAATTATATCTTGAACATGGAACTAGGTAGAGCTAAGGAAGACTGTTATCTTAGGCTGAGAATACTGATAAACCTGAGATCATTTACTGAACATGAAGGAATGGGAACGTGAGAACATGACTGGTCCAGAGACATGATACATGAACTGGACATCATGAACTGAACTAATTCCTATAATACATACCATGACCCGAGAATGGTCATACGGTTGAGATCGAAATGAGAAAGTCAACTTGTGAGTACTCATTTCTCCTAATTGGATCTGTTACGTAAAGAAAAACTGAAAGGTTTAGGACATAAAAGCTTAGGGGTTATAGTGCAACTCCCCCTTGGGACATTATGTCCCTCAAAGAATGATAACTTTGCTGAGATACTAAGGAAAAGCTAAGACGATGCATGGGGCACCTATGGACTGAACCATGACTGAATATCTAGGATCTGAAACTAAGGCATGATACATAAACTGGGTTGATCTCATAACTACTAGGATGCTCTATCTTGGAGAAGTCATACTCATGAAACTTCAGATCATACAACTAGATGGAAATATAGGAAACCATACAAATTTGTCCGCCTGACTGCTAACTGAATTACTGACTTTATGGACTAACTCATGATGAAAGCTTATACTCGACTGGAGTATTTCCTTGACACTCTTTCTATAGAGTTCTAGTGACTTTAGGGAGTAAGAAATCTTGGCATGGGCTAAATAAAACATCTGAATAAGAGTTGCAACATGACTAAAATTCTGCAACATGAGGCTAAACCTACAAAACATCATAAAAAATAGAATGACTAAGCCTTATGCATTTCAATTACCAATTTCCAAGCTTAGACATATTCCTCGAATACTCTCTCAACTATACTCTCTACCTTAGTATGACACTTCACCTGAGACTACTGAAAATATTCACATGGGTGCTGAGCACGAATGCATAAACATATTAACTTATCTGATTAACTGAATGGCTGATAGTTGAATACTGGTCATGTAAGATCCAACTGTACTTAGTCTAGACTAAAAATTTAGGGTATTATGCATATAAGGTAAGGACTGACTAAGCAACATGGGATACTTAGCACAGATGTGTGTAAACTATATTATCCGAGAATGCTGGACTAAGCGTATAACACAATTCTGAAATACTGGTAACCGAATAACTGATAACTATATGCTATGGTTAAGCAAACCTGAGACTGAACTGAGTCTTGAACTGGATGCTGAACTGAAACTGTAATTGAGTTTTGATAACTATGTAATGTAGATTGACATAAATCAAGGATCTAAATAGACACTCACACTCTGCATTTTCTCAACTTCCCATCTCTTAAAAATTCGGATTCCCCTCATTCATCAACTAAGTTCGGCCTCTTGATAGTCATTTACTCGCACACTAACCTGACATTCAATCCTGTCTCTATAACGACAGCCTCGAGTAAAACAAGTATGCAAGAATCTCTCCTTAGCATGAAACATTTACTCTCTCCCATCTAAGCAATCGCTCTTCACTATGTCATTTCATAAGGAGAATTCACTAAAGAGGTAAAACAAGAGGAACTGAAGCATGAATAGACACTATACTGAACTTAACACTTAGCTGAAGCTTGAGGAATATAATATCAATATCATGGATATATCAAGAGGTCTAAATTAAGGATATACATGACATAGTATGAATTTAACTGATCATTAGTAGCCTAGCATGAGTCATGGGAACTAAGCATATTGTAAAGCATGACATAAGTATATGAGTCATGAGTTGGATGACCTGAGTTAAGAGTTTTTGTATTCATGGAAAATGATTCGTTATACTGGGTAAATTGGAACTTGCTTATAGTAGGAGCTGTAAGCATACATGATTTTTGTTAATGTGCTCGAATATGAGCTATGATTATAGGGCTATCATACAAGGCATGATTAGGTATTTTGATGGATGAAGTACAATACTTTGCACTGAGGTAAAGATGGGTTGGGTATCATCCCTTCCTACTGCTTTTCTTACACAGGCTGACCTTACTACTAAAATCTATAAGTTTGTCTTGGTTACTGGTTCTACCATCTCCTCCTTAGCTTAAAGCAATTATTCTAAATCTGTGAACCACTTAATCAACAACTCTAAACTAAACTGAAACCACTTTATTCTAGAGTCTGAGGTATAACAATACTCATAAACACTAAACTCATTTTGAAGGACTACACCTGATAAAGTAAGTTCCACTATTAATACTTCCTTTTTTATACAAATTTCTTAACTTTCTATTGCCCCAACAATCACCATGTAGCAACCTCAACACTGACTAACTTAGAATTCTCATCTCTACTTTCTACTAGTTTAATCTAGAGGTTCGAACTTAACTCAACTGAAATAGAGGTACTACTCCTTCATTCACTGATTTGTTCTTCAGGAAACTGAAATGGGATGACCCTATTACTAAAATCAACTGAAGGGATTTTTTGAAATACTACAACCGAGCAATTACTGTATACTCGTCTGGCTGGAATAGATTTACCTATTAAAGTAGGCACTAAGAAAGGTTCTGTTAAGACTTTTGGTTTGACCTGAAGTTGACTGCTACGTAAGGAGTTACAAAAGACAGAGAAGCTCCTGGATCTAATAAGACAATAAAATGTAAATGGAAGATTTGTAACGTACCAGTGACCAGCTCAGGAGAACTTTTCTGATCTTGTCTAGACTAAAGTGCATAAAGCCTATTCGGGTGTTGTTCACTAGTGGTACTGGAGGTAGCACTCTGCTAATTCGAATGACCAGACTAAGTTAAAGGACGACTATGCTAACTTTCTGGACCAGGCTTATGAAATTCTCGAACTCTGTGACTTGGCTCACTACATCTGAAACACATATCACTGCTCGCTCTACACACTCCTGTATGGTTCTTACCATATTCTCTACAAAGTGGATTAGTACGAACACCCTTCCCACGGTCTTACGACTTAGAGCCTGGTGTTCTATCTCGACTGACATTCTTAGACTTAGGCACTGGTGCCCGGACTGAAAGAAGAAATGATGTAGAGAATCTCTGACAGAACTGGGAGCGGTTACTACCCCTTGATCTTGGCTTAGAATTATTTGTGCTAGCCCCCTTATTCTTCCTACGCACCCCTCCATCATTCTACTGATTGCAAGTCAAAAGCCTAGATAGGACAACAGTCTGCAAATTGTTCTGAGCAACTACTGAATAAGCTATGGTAGCAAAAATAGTTCTAAATTCAGTGTGAGAGACATGCTCATGCAGGGGATATGCCTTAACGGGTGGAGGAGCTGACTAGTTTTCATTATTTCTTCTATTAGCTTCTCTGGGAGGCATGTTCTGGAAACATAAGGAAAAGATGAATTAGACTGAGAGTTTAACTTGAGCTCATGCTTACTCGCATGACATAAATACTGAAAGAAGGGAAACTTTTCCAAAAATATCTCATAGCCTCCTGTCCATAAGTATGGCACGCTACACACCTATTCACAAGACTCTACTAGATACAGCTTTCAGATTCATAGGACACTGTTGAACCTTAGGCTCTGATACCAAATTTGTAACACCCCAAGAGTACACCCAAAATTCTATACGGTGCTTACAACCTCGAAGAACAACAAGCTAACTCATGACTGATATCTGCTGTGAGCACTGAATAATATACTATAATAAATATAGAAAAATAGGCTGAAATGCCATAAGGTTCAAAATTTGTAAATATTGATAGAGTGTATCAACTGAAATAACAATTTGTAAAACTAAATAATATCTAAAAATTAGTCTGAAAAGCCTTTAACTAAAACTGTCTGAAAGTGGAGTTGATGGGACATTCCCCCAACTAACTCCATCTACTGAAAAACCGAGTCTACTAAAATAATGAAACAAAAGAATATCCTCGATGGATGAGGACTCGCTACTAAATATGATATGCTGGCAGAATTAAAATCTATCTAAGCGTTGTCGGGATCCTGAGCATCCGAACCTATGATATGAGACATCATAATACAAATAAAAAGTATACGTCAGTATGTGGAATATACTGGTATGCTAGATGAGGTAAGGATGAATGCAAGGGTTCATATGCATGAATAGTAAATGACTGAATGATATAGAGTAACTGAATTTAAGAGTACAGGGATAACTGATACTACGAAAATCACTAAGTATGCAATATTGAACATATATATAAACTGTAATTGAGCTTTATGAAACTGAATACTGAGTTCTGAAAACTAAGTAACTGATATCTAAAGTTACTGATAACTGATTTACTAATACTGATTGATTGTGTCTGACAGTCCTAATTCTGTAACACTGAATTGAGTTCTAAACTGAAGACTGAAAATGAAATTGAAACTGTGGGAGGTATCATCTAACCGATATGCCCTAATTTGACCTAATTGGGGTCTAACCTGTAACCCCAGTTGGAAGGGTGCTAGTACTGTACCACGAGTATTAACACTAGAAAACCAGGATGCCAAGCCTAACTGATGGGTGACACCTTGGCAGAGTCAAGCCTAATCTGAGGGGTAACCCCTGGTAGGTAGTCAAGCCTAGTCTGATGGGTGACTCCTCATCCTGCACTGGCTACGCAGTTCTGGAGTACAGGGACTACTACTAACGACTCTGTCTATCTAATGGGAAAGTCATTATTTGTGTACTTGCTTGGTGATAAATCCTACTGCCAACTGAATATACACTGAACTATTATACTGGACTGAACTGGACTGAATTCACTGAGTTTCCTGAGTGCTATAACTGACTGAGTTCTATATCTAACTGAGAGTACTACTGATTGTGAAAAGACTGACACTACTTTGTAACAGACACTGGCTCTAAATAAACAGCTAAATTATCGGGTATTAAATACCCCCAAGACTCGATAGCATGAAAAGTGAAGCATCACATGATCTTGTAAAGCGTAACAATGTATACATGTTCATAATTTATCTATAGAGATATTTCATCAAACACTTGTAGGGCACATGCTTGTACATATACTAACATGTCAAGAGTCTATCACTTTATTCATATGGACATTCTATCAAACACTTGGGAGCACAACTTAATACACATAATCATGGATAACATATAAACATGGCAACTACAATGCCCTAACTTGCAATTTCATGGGTTTAACGTGCAACTCATATAATTTCCCCCTAAATACTATTCTATTTTCATGAATCTTATCATAATCATGGATCGAACACCAAATTCACCTCCTAAACATATTAATCTCTTTGTAAATTTAAGGGTTTATCAAGATAATCATATATTCATTACACATGCTATTCAATTTCATGAAACTTGAACTTAAATCATGGATTGACACCCAACTAATATCACAAACATGAATTCAATCTAATTATAATATGAAAATCATAAATCATAACTCTTGAAGTTTTAAAAAAATGGATTCTTGTACTCTATGGGTGGAAGGGACCCATAGATGAACACCTAACATACCTTAATTGTGAGTTTCTTGAAGTTCTTGGTGAATCCTTGAGCTTTGTTCTTGAGAGCTAGGGTTTTACTAGTTTGAGAGAGAATGATTTTAATTTGGGGATGAATTGACTAATGAGTATCTAAGGACATTTTAGGGATTAAATCCCATATCTGGGCATAATAAGATCGTGGGAAAAGACTGTTTTAACTTTAGGCGGCCTTTTAATTTTTTGTAAAAATTTTATGAACTGGTCCCTTGGCGCGATGCGCCACTATCGTGGAGACTCACTGGTTTTTGACAATTGCCATTTTGGCTGGATCAGCGACGCGCTGATGGCTCAGGTGGCACACTGTCATACTAAAATGGCCATAACACTTCGCTCGGGTGTCGAATTTAAGTGAATTTTATATCGTTGGAAAGATAATTCAATTTCTTATGTAATGGCTGTCTCTAAACTGAAAAATATTGAGTTTTTCAAAAATCTTATCTAAGATTACTCACGTACTGAGAGTTAATTTAGGCTAGAGAAATATGGGGTATTACAAAAATTAAGGGGGAGATGATAGAACAAGTAACCAAGTCAAGCTCTCAGATTCTAGTAGGTAGGAAGGTGCGCAACCCATTCTCATCTCAATGTAAGGTTTTCTGTTATAACGATATCTACCTATGCCTTATATGTCATCTCTATGATCATAGTTCATGTTCACGCACATAATAGAGAATCATGTACTCTCCTAGTTCCTAGTATAGGGAGTTTCAGTTCACTCAGCAGTACAGACTATGTTCCATAAAAATATGAATTCCAAACTCAGATCATGAAGCTCATGACTCATGTACCCATACTTTACAGTATGCTCAGTTCTAGGTACTCATGCTACACTCTTAATGACCAACGAAATTCAGATTTTAGTCAAGTATATCCTTAATTTTGATCTCTATAATGAATCCATGTCGTGGATACTCTATTCCTCGAGCCTCAGTAAAGCGTCTAGTTAGGGTTAGTATCCCTTCACGTTTTAGGTTCTCATATTTTAACCTTTCAGTAACCTTTCTTTATGTCAAACTAACGATAATGATCAATTGTTTAGATGGGAGAGTATAAATACTTCTTGTTGATGAAAGATCGTTGCACGATTGTTTTAGCTAAGGCTATAAGTGTGAAGTGAGATTGAGGCCAAATCTTTTATGCATTTCATGGTTAGTTGAAATTTTTATGTGTATGTTTTTGGGGTAGTGCGTGGAAGGTTTAAATGATAGAGGTTTATAGGATGTGATAAAGATTCTATTATGGGTGTTTACTTAGACGTTCATATGTGGTTATAATAATAGGCTTGAATATCATGTTGGTGTATAAGGGGATGAATGCATTGCGTGCTAGTTTCCAACTTTCCCGGCCTTGAAATATAAATTTTTAGGTTTATACATGATTAGGGTTGTCGATAGCACATCAGGTAAGTTTCAGAATTTTTTTATGAGGTTTGAGACCTGTTTGGATGGTCAAAACAATGAGGCAACGCAATATGTCCATGAAACATCGCATATCGAGTTTGTAGGGAGCAATGAGAAGCGACGCATATCGCGTCGGTAGAGCAACACGGCATGTCACTTATCTCGTCGGTAGTTCAGTTCAGTAATGGTGTTATATGTAGTACCCCATGATTTTAAGTTAGGGTTGAACATGGCGAGAGTATGTAGTTCAACTCAAATTTCAATCTAGAGTGGTTATATGTATCCATGTGAGAATTATAAGTTGAATCAAATGAGAATAGTATTTAAGGTAAAAGTATAGTTAAGGGAGTATTTTAGAAGTGTGTCTGAGCTTTGAAAGTTAGCCGTTGTATTGCCTAAGGGCTAGAAATTCTATCTTAGCTTATGTGTCATAGGCCTATGTTCCATGTCATAAAGTTGTAGTCATGTTGTGGTTCCTCATTTAGATATCTTGTCCAGATCATGCCACAGATTCTTTGCTCCCTAATATTAATAGAACTTCTTTAGGAAGAGTGTTGAAGAGATAATCCAGTTAAGTATAAGTTTCCAGTATAATTCAGTCCATATAGCCAGCAATTCAGTATAGCAGTCAGACAAACAAGTCCCTATGGTTTTCCATCTTTCCACCCAATCTTACTATCCAAAGTCCCATACGTATGTCCATTCCAAGAGATAATCTATTTGCATCCATGTAAATTGCGAATTCAATTCATTCGAAGCATCATGTTTCAGATTCATCTAGTTAGTCATGAATCAGTTCATAAGTGTTCAATGCATAATCTCAGTTTTCCAAGTATTCCAACTCAGATAGTGTAATACCCCTAGTACGATCTTAGTTTCACTGTCTAATGATTCATGCTTGCATAAGTTATCACTTCGCTATTCCATATGTATGATTGTATCATGGACACTTTAAGCAAGTTCTAAACTCTTAGCATGAATCAGCTTCTTATAGTAAGTAAAGTCAAGTCAGCTCAGAAATCAGTTTCATGATGAAAGTTTTAATGTTTCAGCTCAATTATATCCTTTCTTAGTAGACACATCATGTCTACATTATTCCATACTTCTAATACTTTGAAAAAAGGGTTCCTATCAATTATTCGAGGACGAATGATTCCAAGAGGGATATAATGTAACACCCCCCATTTTTTAGCTAAAAATCAAACCCATGTTCCAACGTGTGTAAACTCTGATCCCATAATTTATATTTTAGTTCATGTGTCATGATTTTTATCCTTTTTTTTGAAGTTATTTCTAGGTTAAATGTTCATAGGAATCATTTAGAGCAAAGTTGAGCTAAGAGCCTTTGATTTGGCTAAATCTTTGTATTCGATTCTATAAGGGTCTACTTTGAATGTGTATAACTTTTGATACATGTAGAATTTTGCAGCTCAATACCCACCAAATTATAAATAATTGAGTTAGATTTCCAACGACACCAATTTTGCCTTAATCCGATACCCGAGTAAAAAGTTATGGAATTTTTTGTGAGAGGAAGTAAGCTGACGCGATTGGGATGCGTCGCGCCGGTCTCTCGACACAATAATCGACGCGATGTGTTGCTGTCTCCAAACCGATACAGAGCTATTTCACACGTTGCTTCAGTTTCTAAAGGGTCTAGGGTCACTTTGGTCAATTCCCCCCACCCAAAACCGTCCATAACACATAATTTCAGCCCCCAAAAGCATTGGATACATTATTATTCATCCTTTTTTCTCCAAGAAAACCCTAGCCCCCTCAAGAACACCAAGAACTTCATCAAATTTTCTTCAAGAAAAGCAAAAACCCAAGCTTCCTAATTCAAGAACTTCAAGAAGAAGCTTCAAGAACACCATTAGAGATTCAAAATTCAAACTTTTACATTCAATTAATCAAAAAGGTATGTGGGGTTATGAAAAAGGATACTTCTTTCATCCTTGTCCCCAAACTAGTTTTTAAAGTTGAATTTACATGAAGTTCAATTTAGGGTTCATACCCAATTATCATTGTTTGAAGCTTATGATGTTACAAGTGATTTAAGTGTTGGATTTCATAACTACTTTCACAAATTCATGCGTGTGATTTGATTTCATGTATTGAGAATTGAATTTCTTTGTCTTGATTAGAATTGTTAAATTATTTTAAGATTATTATTATTGAGCATGAAGTTGTTGTGATTTGACATGAGTTTCAAGAATGGGTTTGAAGCCCCAAGTTTAAATCTTTATATTTCAAGAAAGATGATGTTTAAGCATTATTTGATAAGTATGTATTTAGATTTTAAGTAAGATTTGATCTTTTGATCCTTAGCTAAGATATGGAATCCACACAAATTAGTTTTGATTATAGTTTAAAATAGATTGATGCATAACTGGTTTTCATTATAAACCCTTATACTATTTTAAGATGGATTTCCTATAGAATGAGCATACAAATTAAAGAGAGTAGTATTTAGCACCGAGTTGGGTATGTTTCCTAGTTCACATGCCCCAGAACTATGAGCCAACATAGGTACAAATTCAAATTATTCCCATTTATATGGATGCCGATAAAGATTATGATCACTCAGCTCAGGTTATACTCCTTGGCAAGAGTATGACACCTCTCTCCAACATGGGGTTTTCCCCTTAGGAGAACTAGACGTTAGACTACATGATAGCTCACATGATATATGTCGGTTAGAAGAACCTCCCTAATAGAAAAGAATAACAAAAAAAGATTTAAAAGAAAATCCCTAATTCCTAAGTCCTAAGAAAGAATAAAACAACAAATTTTAGAAGTTAAGTGTAAAGGCTCACAATTTTACTCAAATATT
This sequence comes from Capsicum pubescens, assembly GCA_030864215.1. Classification (NCBI taxonomy): domain Eukaryota; kingdom Viridiplantae; phylum Streptophyta; class Magnoliopsida; order Solanales; family Solanaceae; genus Capsicum; species Capsicum pubescens. The sequence goes on along the minus strand of CM061540.1, from coordinate 280,911,230 downwards.
ATTTTACGTAAGACATTAGCTATGAGATTTTCAGCTTTCAGTTTATAGATGATAAAGGTGAGTCCTTTTACACTTAGCTTGCATGATTTGAAAATAGACTTGACTCCAGCCCTACTTATTCCACTAATAGAAAGAGTAAAAGTACAACTTTTAGAACTAAGTGTTATGGCTCACAAGATTTATATAGTATGTTTTATTATTCATGATTTTGAGATTTCAGTTATTCAAGTCAATGTGAGTCATTTACACTTAGCATGCATTCTTTATTAGTTATATGCAAAATTAGTTACAGTTTTTACTTATGCATTCACCCCTACACGCTCAGTACATTCCCAAAGTATTGATCCATATATATTTCTATATGCTACATTGTTTAACAATGTAGGTAGCAGTTGTAGCCCATACATCATAATCAGACAATGTGCAGCTTTCATTCAACAGGTGATGAGTCTTTTTGATTCAAGGGCTCGAGTCAGTCATAGTTCGAGTAGTATCTTATGTTCTTTATTCATTCGTATTGATTAAGTATAGTTGTGGGTCATGTCTCGACTACCTACAGTCAATACTAGAAGAAACTTCATAGACTGTCAGTAGAAGTTAATGTATTTGATTCCAGTTTTGTCTTGTATAATCAGAGTTGTAATCATTTTCATATAGTTTGTTTTGATCATATTCAGAAAAGATGTATATTTCACTTATTTCTTTCAGACTTATGTATTTTATTCAGTTGCAACAAGTTATGCCAGTACAAAGGTTAGCTTGGGATCACTTGTAGTCCTAAGCATCGTGTGACAACTAGGGGTAGTCTCGAGTTATTATAGTTCCCTACGAAATTTCCTGGTATGCTTCTGTATTGAGATATGGATTTCGATATTAATGTTAAGACGAGCACCCAGCCCATTTCTATTTCTTCTTATAGGATGTCCCCAACAAAGTTGACGGAACTAAAGAATCAATTATAGGAGTTGTCAGATAAGAGAATTATCCGACCTAGTATTTCACCTTAGGGTGCACCTGTCTTGTTTGTGAAGAAAAAGAATGGGTCTATAAGGATGTGTATTGATTATCGACAGTTAAATAAGGTGACGGTTAAGAATAAGTATCTTCTTCCTCGCATTGATGATTTATTTGATCAGCTTCAGGGTGTTGAGGTGTTTTTAAAACTTGATTTAAGGTCTGGTTATCACCAGTTGTGGATTCGAGCTTTGGATGTTCCGAAGATAACTTTTTGAACTCAATATGTTCATTATGAGTTCTTGGTCATGTTCTTCATGTTAACCAATGCCCCTACCATGTTTATGGAGTGGATAAACTAGGTGTCTTGACCATATCTTGACTCATTTACTATTGTATTTATAGATGATATCTTGGTTTATTCCAAGAGTGAGGTTAAGCATGAGAAGTATTTGCAGATCATGCTTCAAAGATTGAGGGATGAGAAATTATATGCTAAGTTCTCTAAGTGCGAATTTTGGTTGGAGTCTATTTCTTTCTTGGGTCATGTGGTGACTAAGGAAGGTATTATGGTTGATCCAGCCAAGATTTTCATGGCTCGTGGTTGGGATAGAGCTACATTGCCCACTGAGATTCAGAGTTTTGTTGGCTTAGCAGGCTATTATCAGTATTTTTTAAGCGTTTCTTTTTTATTGCAGCTACATTGACCAAGTTGACCCAGAAGAAGATTTCTTTTCAGTGGTCCGATGCTTGTGAGATGAGCTTTCAAAAGCTCAAGGATTTGTTGACTTCAGATCCTATCTTGACTTTGCCAATGGAGGGCGTGGGTTTTACCATCTTTTATGATACTTCAGGTTTTGGGTTAGGTGTTGTGTTGATACAGAAGGTCAAGGTAATTGGTTATATGATTCATCAGTTGAAACCTCACGAGAGGAATTATCCTACCCATGATTTAGAGTTGTGTGCAGTGGTGTTTGACTTGTAGTCGTGGAGGCACTACTTGTATGGAGTCTATTGTAAGATCTTCTTAGATCATCATAGCCTTCTGTACTTTTTCACCCAACAAGATCTTAATATGAGGCAGTGTCATTTGCTTCAGTTGCTTAAGTATTATGATTTGACTATTCTTTACCATCCGAGCAAGGCTAATTTAGTTGTAGATACCTTGAGCTGAAAGTTGACTAGCATGAGTATCTTAACGCATCTTTTGACCCAGGAGATGCCTTTGGACTTAGAGGTTTAGTATTTATCTAACCAGATGACTAGGCTTGATATTTTGATACCTAGGCGTGTTTTGGCATTTATGGAGGCTAGATCTTTTGATATGGAGTAGATTTGAGCTCATCAGTTTGATAATGGTGGATTGAGGATGATTTAAGATAAGATATTGAGTCGGGAGGTTAAGGAAGCCTCACTTGATTTAGATGGAATTTTGAGGATTGGGGGCCGAGTTTGTGTGCCGAGAGTGGGTGATTGGATTAGGTTGATCTTGGACGAGGCCCATTGTTCTATATATTCTATCCATCCAGGTGTGACTAAAATGTATCGTGATTTGAGGAAGCATTACTGGTGGGGTGGTATGAGGCAAGATATGGTAGATTTTGTGGCTTGTTGCCTAAGTTATCAGAATGTGAAAGCCGAGCATATAAGGCCTGGTAGGTTGCTTCAGAGTTTACCCATTCCCGAGTGGAAGTGGGAACGAATCACCATGAACTTTGTGACTGGTTTGCCTTGTACATCTCATGGTTTTGACAGTGTTTGGGTCATCGTGGATCGATTGACCAAGTCATCTCATTTTATTTTGGTTCATGTCTCATTCATTGCTGAGAGGTTGGCCCATATCTACATTCGTGAGATTGTGCATCTGCATGGTGTGCCAGCATCCATTATTTCAGATTGAGGTTTTGTGTTCACATCTCACTTTTGGAAGACTTTTCAGAATGGGTTGGATACTCGGGTTGATCTTAGCATAGAGTTTCACCCCAGAATGCTGGCCAATCAGAGCGGACTATCCAGGTTTTGAAGGATATGCTCCGCGCATGCGTGATGGATTTTGGTGGCCAATGGGAATAATCTTTGCCTTTAGCAGAGATTGCATATAATAATAGCTACCATTTCAGTATTGATATGGCTCCTTTTGAGGCATTGTATAGTAGGCGTTGTCACTCCCCAGTGGGTTGGTTTGATGTTTCATAGGTAAGACCTCAAGGTACGGAATTACTTCATGAGTCTTTGGATAGAGTTGGGGTCATTCAGGATAGACTTAGAGCGGCTTGCAGTAGGCAGAAGTGTTATGCTGATCGTAGACTCATGCCTTGAGATTTGGTGTTGGTGATCATATCTTCCTTCGAGTTTCACCCATGAAAGGTGTGATGAGGTTTAGGAAGAGAGGCAAGTATAGCCCAGGTATATCAGCCCATTTAAGATTCTTAGAACTGTTGGTGATGTGGCTTATGAGTTAGCTTTTCCCCCTGATCTATCAACTGTTCATCTAGTTTTTTATGTTTCTATGCTTCATTGCTATATTCTTGATGAGTCTCATGTCATTCATTGGGAGTCAGCTCAATTTGATGAGCGGTTGTCCTTTGTTGAGGAGCTGATCTTCATTTTGGCTAGAGATGTTAGGCCACTGCACTATAGAGTTATACCTGTGGTTAAGGTTCAGTGGCGTCATCGACCTGTAGATGAGGTTACTTAGGAGATTAAGTCTGATATGCGTAATTCCTATCCTAGCTCTTCATTGATTCAGGTATTTCTTTGCCTTAGTTCGAGAACGAACTAGATTTTTAGTGGTGGATGATGTAGCAATTAGTTTTTTGATGAAATATGTGAATTGTGTATTTTTTTTTGTGATTTGACTATTTTACCCCTCTCCATAGTTGCATTGTATTTTGGGGTATGGGGGTGATTGACATGGTTCCCGATGCAATTTTGTACAATTTATGCAATATTGTGATTTTTGATGGCTTCGAGAGCCTTATTTTAGACTTATGTGGATATCTTTTGATCTGTGTGACAGATGGCTGAACGGACTACGCCAGCACCTCCAAAATTTTGATTTTAGGCTAGGTATATCTTTGGTTCGGGTACCGGTGCACCCGAGGTCATTTCGACCTATTGATAAAAAATTTGGAAAATTAGAAATATGGTGTGGGACCCACATTTGATCGAAATGACCTCGGATGGAAAATATGACTTTGCTAGCAGATCTAGAACGCCGATTTTATGGTGGTAACATATTTGGTGTGAATTTACGACTTTTAAATCTCATTTCAATCCTCGGTTTGGAAATTTGTGATTTCGGGTTTCAGGGGTCAACTTTGTGAAAACGATATGTTTTCAAAAATACTTCGCCAACGCATTTGAAACGATGGATTTAGTATGGTTGCATAGGTTGTTTTAATATATCGCAACTCCGAACGAATTTCGGGCACCCGGTCGAAGTTCAGATTGAACTTAAAATGAAGAAAAATAGCTTTTTATCTATAGATGGTGCAGAAAATCTGCACTATTAATAGCAGTTTATTAGCCTATTTTGCTCATTTTTCATTTTGCCTTTTGAGAGTTAAACCTTAAAATAGTGCGAAAACTTAAAAGTGAAGCCCGTGGGAGCTTGGGAAACTAGATTGACATCTATTTCTTGATTCTATTATGGATTTAAGGTAAGAATTCACCCTTTTAATAGTAATCTCTTGATTAATTTCTCAAAATTTTAAAAATCTTAGGGCTTGATTTTAAACCCCAATTTCGCTCCTTTTCACTTGAATAATATTTTAATCTTATAATTACTATTTTTCATCAATTTAACCTTCAAAACAACTCCAATTCTTTATTTTAACCCGTATTTCAAAGATTTTACCTAATAAAGCTTAAAAATAATTTTTCTTCGAGTTGAATCTCATTTTTGACTTGATTTGACTTGAATTTTCAGCTGTAGGTTCCTAAAAATATGGGAAACACATTTTTGAAGTAAAATTATGATTTTTTCCTTCTTTTTCGAAAACTCATTTTGGGGGTCCGTTTTGACCACGAATCAAATAGTCAATATGGGTGTCATTGGTTTTGTTTTGATGCATAGATTCCATATTTGATATTTTTAGTGGTGTTCAGGATCATTCGTGAAAAGTAAAATCGTGGGTTCAAAGTGTAGAGGATCAATTTCAGCTTTTAGGTAGGTTATGGCTTAACTCTTTCAGATTGGGCTGAGTAGTAAATGATGATACAAAATACATGTTAAGGGTGGGAAATAATAATGAAAAATGACTATCTATGTATTGTGTCCGTGTAGGGGCCTATATGTTATATAATTGTTGAAATTGAGATATTATGTGATATCTGTGACCGTGTGGGGTCCTATGTGATGTTGATAGCCTTGAATATATGTGAATAATTGTATTGTGTTGTTGAAATGCCTAATGTGGTACCATTGGTGTACTGTGATATATTTATATTTGTTGTTGTATGAGACATGTGGAAATTCATGGATGAAACAAAAATAATGAGTGAATATTAGCTCACTTGGTTGTGAAAATGTATAATTGTAGTTGGTTGTTAAAATATATCATTGTAATTGATTGTGAAAATACTCATTGTGATTGGTTGTGAGCATTACATCCTCATATCATACTCATTCATGAAACATTGGTACCACCGTAGCAACACCTAAATAACACTGGAAACACCTTTTTAAACTCTCCCCGAGGGATGTATCGGAGAGAAGATATTATAATACTTTATAAAACCCCTTTTGAGGGATGTGTCAGAAAGGAGATATGAAATATGTGGATTGTATACGGATTGGCGAAGCCCCAATGGGTCCTACGTCGGAAAGCTTTAGCTCCGTAGGTGTATACGGAGATTGTGTGGTGATCCCAAAGGTTGTGTGACGACCTCGTGCATCATCATCATCATCATCAACATCACTATCATATACAATGCACTTACTTTATTGTGTTTATGTTATGTTGTATTGCTTTATTGACTTGTCATCTATATATTTGTCTTACCTTCCTTTACTTGTATTTGATGATCTTGTATCTACATGTTCTCCTGTGTTCTACTTATATGTGACATAATACATACTTGTGTTCTATCTTGGTATGTTATTGTAATATATGTGATATATTAGAACTCTTAGTGCAAGCGGTGTGGGATACCATTATGGGATATTTTTTTATTGCAGGTGACGTTCCTTTAGTGTGTATTTTGTATGCTTTATTTTCTATTTTATGATACCTAATGAGTACAAGTGGGCTGTACTCTCTCCTACTTCACCCTTTCGGTGCAGCTTCATGTTCGGGTGCATCTAAGATTAGTTAATTTTTGGGCGCCTTCAGATTACTCAAGGTAGCAGTTTGACATTCATACGTCTGGAGTTCACCTCTATCTTTCTGTATTAGTTATGTCTTTATTAGTATTCTATAAGACCCCGCAAAATCCTCGTCGTCTAAATCCCTTAAATGATGCCCAAAGAGTTCTTAGACTTAGAAAAGAAATCTAGCTAAGTGTTGGGACTTAGTCATTTCTAGAGCCTCGAAACTTTGAGGATTTTATTACCAACATTTCCGGCCTTCGATAGTTGATATTTTAGCTAATTCATGATTAGGGAAGTCAATAGGTGTTCCCAGACAAGTTTTGGAATTTTTTATCCACGTTTAGACCACGTTTGGTGTCCTAAAATAGTGGACCAACGCAATCTTGGCGCGCCGCGTCGCCCATTGCGTTGGTCAATTTTGTTGCAAGAACTGCCAGTCAAAAGTACTGAGGCTTGCATGATTATGGAGCGACGCGTCAGTATCGCGTCGGTGCCATCGACGTGCCGCGTCGCCAATCGCGTCTTTGCCTAGTTTTTTAGTTTTTGAAATCCGCATCCAAGGGGGGAAATTTAGTCTTTTCCCCCGCCCTCTATCAGTCATAACACGGGATTAAGGTCCCCAAATACAAACATATAGCCTTCTTCTCTAAAATTCATCAAGAACACTTTCTAGGGTTTCAACCCAAAGTTCAAGAGAACTCAAGATTTAACCATCACTTTTCAAAATTTATTCAAGAATCAGAATCCCCAGACCAAGGGCATCAAGAATATCAGTCCAAAGTCACGAATAGAGTCACAAAAGCGAGAGTTCATTCAAAGTCCATAATCTAAGGTGTGTGGGGTTTGAACAAGAACACTTCTTCCGTTCTTGTACCCAAATCTTTGATTTTATTAAAGAATTTCATATTTCTACAAGTAAGTTTATATCCAATTTACTCTATTTTGAGTATATAAACTTAGAAATTGTTCAAGTCTTGAAATTGCATGTTATCTCAACTAGTTATGTCTTGGAATGAGGATTTATGTTGTGAATTGTATTTCTCCATTGAAAACTGATATTTTTAAGTGTTTCCAAAGTTGAAGTCAAGAATTAAACCTTATTATGAAATTTAGATCATTTGAGTATATGTTGATGCTTTAAGTCAAGTATGAATTGTGATGTTTCTTGAAGGCTGTGTCTTTAACGTGATTTAATAAGAAAGTACTTTGATTCTTAAAGAAAGATCGCTTTTGACCCCAAGCTAAGATAGGGATCCACATTGTTTATGATTTAAAGCAAAGAAAAGCATAATTGGCTTTCATTATACATTAGTGTACTATTTTAAGGTGAATTTCCTAAAAGTTCTGATCCTAAGTATGGGAGTAGTATTTAGCACCGAGTTGGGCTTGATTCCAAGGTTTCATGCCCCAGAATTACGAGCCACCGTAGGATGATAATTTATCCCAAGTGGGTTAAGATAGTGATCACTAAAGTTAAGGTTCTATTCCGATGCCAAGGGTAGAACAACTCTCCCCAATGTGGGAAAGATGTTGGACTCCATGTCAGCTCACATAGTTTATATCGGTTAGAAAAAACTCCCAAGTTTGTAAAGAGTCCCAAAGTTCCATAATCATAAGTCTTTGAATTCCTAAGGTTTCAAAAGAAGTTATTTATTCTCCTTAAGATAAACGTATAAGTTTGAAAGTTATTGTTTTAAGATTCCTTTTTTGTTTACAAGCTTTGAGAATAAGAGGAGAATACAGATTTTAGAACTAAGTATAATGACTCATGAGATTTTTTATTACATGTTTCATTGTTCATGACTTATGACATTTATATTTCGGACTTATTCAAGCTATGTGAGTCATTCATATTTGCATGCATGGTTTTGTGAAGAATAATAATATTATTTACTTAATGCATACACCCCCATATACTCAGTACATTCTCAAAATACTGATCCACATATATGTTTGTGTGCTATATTATCTCATAATGTAGGTTCAGGTGCTCAGTCTCAGCCGTGACAGTAATTCCCGAGTACCTCCGTCTACACTCCGCAGTAGGTGAGTCCTCATGGCTCAAGGACCTATTTCTCAGATTTTCAGTCTTGATATTAGTTGTTATGGCTTTCAGTTCAGTCGAGTCAGTTGGGGGTTTGTCCCAATGACTCTCTAGTTCAGTAGTAAGTAGAGGCTTGTCGGACTAGACTAGTAGTTGAATCCTAGATTTTCAGTATTGATTTCTCAAATGATTATTTCAGTTGTTTCAGTTCAAATTTGATATGAAATAGTGTTGTTGCTTGACTTATCTATCCTAAAGTAAGTGTTAAAAGTAGTAGCAGGCTCAAAGGGTTAGCTTGGAGCTACTTGTGGCCTTAAGCACCGTGTGACGTTCCGGGATGAGATTTTAGGGTGTTACATATTTGGAGACAAATATTATTCCTTTGTGGCTATTTTCTGATGTATTTGGCTCCTGGATTTTATTAGTAGTCCTTACACTATTGACACCTAGTTTTGGGCATGATTAGTATTTTGGATAAGTTCTTTCTGCATTGTTATAATTACTTGTATGGTTCGGCTTTGTTCTAGAAGCCTTATCTTAGGCATTTCTGTCTTTTCTTTTTCCTTTTTGTATTAGTTTGGGTGATAGGCTTACTTGTCAAGGTACACTGCAACAAGTGCCATCATGACCCTTATTCTTAGATCGTGACAGATATATCATCACATTTCATATTTAAATGTTACGTTGGATGTGTGGTTACACGAGGGCAGACAGGGTTAGGAATGAGATCATTTGGGAGAAGGTGGGAGTGGCGTCGGTGGAGGATAAGATTCGTGAAGGGAGGTTGAGATGGTTTGGGCATGTGATGAGAAGGGGCACGGATGCTCCAGTTCGTAGGTATGAGAGGTTAGCCTTGGATGGTTTTAGGCGGGGTAGGGGTAGACCTAAGAAATACTGGAGAGAAGTGATTAGAAGTGACATAGAGAAATTACGGCTCACTGAGGACATGACCCTCGATAGGAAGGTTTGGAGGAAGAGTATTAGGGTAGAGGGTTAAGGGGTGTGGTCAGGCAATAGGTGAGCGGTAGAAGAGTTTTGTGTAGCTTGGTTGGTAGTGCTATGGTTGGGAGGGTTACTTTGTTGGTTAATGTCCTTTTTGTGGTTGTTGTAACATGTTTATTTTATCATGTTGTATGCTTTAGATGTTTGGACTTCGATCGCGGTCCCTTTCTTTAGCCGGGGGTCTATCGGAAACAGCCTCTCTACTTCTTCGGAGGTAGTGGTATGGACTGCGTACATTCTACCCTCCCCAGACCCCACTATGTGGGATTATACTGGGTTTATTGTTGTTGTTGTTGTTGTATTTCATATTTAAATGATTTGAAAGAATATTCTCATTCACCAACAATCCTTTACCCTGAGATTTCTTTGTATTGTATAAGAACTGGTCTCAAAGTGTGTCATACAAATATTAATGTTTGCCATTATTTGTAAATAATTTATCTTTTTAAACTTGAAAATGTATCAAATAGTGTGACAAAAGAGTGCATATCATAAAACTACTAAAGAGATAATATAACATATATGACAAAAACAGAGAACAAAGATTCATGCCATTGTTATCTGAAGAATATTTTTCTCGTTTTTAATTTTTTTCGTAAGCATATTTTATTTTTTCTTGCAAGTTTATTTTGATCTTCCATGACAAAAGTGAATGTAACTGTAGTATAACTAAAAAGATATTTAGTACTGAGAAAATAAAAATAGTTGATTATGTGCAGTTGAGTATTTTGTAGATTATTTTTTTGTTTTGTTTCTTTATCTGATATTTCATTAGTCAGCAATTGAGTATTATAAAGTATTGAAAAATTCAATGTGTCAAATTTTCAATGGACTTGCATTGAACAATGAAAGATTAGTACCAAATCTAACATTGCGAATGCTGCAAAGTCAATTATCATATATGTGTTTTTTTAATTTTTCATAAAATATTTATTAAAACTATTGTCCTATGATAAGACTGTTGTCCTAGTTGCATTCAATATTAAACAAAGTTACTGATTAAGTGGATCTTATATGAAAAATTTAAAAATAGATGAACCATTTTGTCTTTGATGGATAAAGAGGTTAATGGTCAGTTCTGTTCCTTGTTAAATATATTCTCCTATTTTAGTTTATTATTGAGTGTAATTGTAATGGAATGATATTGTTCTAAGGGTTTAGTAGTGATACTTTAGTGCATATAGAGTATTTGAGTTCTCAAAGGAGAAATCCTTTGGGGCTTTGCAATACAACTTTTGTATACAATGTTGCACCCTGCTTTCATGCCTGCAACATGTTTATCTGTAAAAATATTTTTGAGCAAAAGTACTTTCTGATTTCAACATGGTGATTAAGTTTAGTAGTACTACAATATCATCATATCTAGGATGAATAGGGCTCAGGATGGCTCGTCCGCCTACTGATTTTTTTAACAGATGTAAGATGAGAAATATAAATTCATAGTGATACCTCTTTGTCTTTCCAATCTTTTGAAAAAATATGCATCAATTGAGTTTTTGATGTCTCTATTGGAGCCTCTATTTATTTCAATTTACAGGAAGCTGATGTTTTTCGTTTTCATTTTATGTTTTCTAACGTAGTTTTTTGTGAAATTTGATTATTGTTCTTGCACACAACTACAGATTGTGGCATGAGTTGTTTCTATGAAAAGCTTTTCAGAAAATAATTACATATAAATTACTTAGGTAGGGAAATGTATAATTTTTGTAATAATATTTTTTCTTTCAATGGACATAATGCATTTACTATTTTTTTCGTTATATCATTTACAATATGTTGCCACTTTTGCAGGAACTACTGGAGCAGTTGAATGAAGAGGAAAATCCTGATGGATTACCAAGGGTTTCAAAAGCCAAGGTGAATGGATATGTTGAGAACATTGAAGTCATTGCTTCCAAGTTAGTTGTGTCCATGATATGCATGAGCTAGTGTCATTTCTTGTAATTTACCAGTCTGATTCACCTTGATTTCTTATATGAAAACATATCATATTGAGGCATTTTACTTATTTGTATGGAATATGAAAGAGCTGGCATTTTTTTTCTTTCAGTAGACTTTTCTTGAATTTTAGTGTCTTATTGTTTGCCGTTAGTTCATTGTGCTCTGCATTTCGAACTTTATTATTCTTTTGAGATTACTACCACTTATGTTATCCTATTTTATTATTTATTTTTATGATTTTTATTTGTTATACTGCTATTTGTGTTGAGCCAAGGATTTATTGGAAATAACCTCTCTACTTCATCTGAGATAGTGGTATGGATTGCGTACACTTTACTTTCCGAGATTTCTAATTTGTGGAAATACACTGGATATATTATTGTTGTTGTTGTTGTTGTCCTATGATACTAAATGATGCGTTATGAGGCTCCATTGGCAAAAGATTGAACAATTATTATGAAAAAAGAAATAACTGTCAATAGCTTCACCTATATGCGGAAGATTATGATTGATACAATTGGACTTTAAGAATGATATATAGTTAGTAAAAAAATTTCAGTTCTTCTAGTATCTGAAAGCTGGTTCAAACAACTAGTAAGCAGAAGAATTGTAAAAAGAAATCCTAGTCTCTCTTGTACATGTCATGTTAAAAAATATTTACATTGCGTTTAAGGACATTATCCTTCTTCTTTTCTTTTCTTTTCTGTTCACCATATCATCTGATTGATAGTATTATAGTAGTCATGCATAAGATTTTCCGTCTTACATTCAGATGTTTGTGGCAGGGTTCCTAGAGGCAGGATATTAAGAATATGATCCTCCCATTTGACATTAGTTTTTTTTTTTGGATATGAAGTTTTATACAGGATTCTTCTGATGTCACATTTCTGGTTCATGGTTCTCTTAGAGAGAAGTAATTGAAACTGATTCAAACTACTTTATAAAATTTCATTCAGGAAAAAAGTTAAAGTGATTAACTCTATCTTCGGTGACATGGAAGCTTGTGGTTGCCTTTTGAATCATTCTGATTGTGGCCATATTTCTTAAAGATCCCGAGAAGCAACATCTTAAAATAGGATGGAGGGGAATTTTAATTTCTCTATATTTTCCATTGCTTTGGTTGAATCATCAAGCAATTCCAGAAAAATATGGACGTTGAACATAGTTTCAGGATCATCTCCACAGTATAATTGGGCTATATATAATGCTATTTTTTCGTGTTGGTTGTTGTTGTTTTGTCTATGTATCTAATCCTGTTTTGATCAATGTTCAAATAAAAAAGTACATAGATGAGATGGTTTCACATTTGGGCTAAATTCTATGGCAGAACAAATTGTGCACTGCTTACAGAGGTAGCTTTCATAGAGTTCACATCTTTTAAAGCTTAAGATTATGCTTTATTTTATATTGTGCGTTGCTTCCAGAGATATTTCAATGCTCTTATAATTGAAATATTTAATTTCTAAAGTATTTTATTTAGACATTTTCAGAATTAAACTGGGAAAGAGGATCACATTTAGTGAGGATGTAAATCTTGATGGTGCTGATATTGGCGTCGATGATGATTGTGATGGACAATGTGCATGATGGAGATAAGCATCCTATTTTTTATCCTTGTTCAGACACAAAAGTACAAAGATGAGATGGTTTATTCTTCTTCGATGAATCTCAACTCTGTTTATGTGACTATCTCCTACGTCTTTCTGATAATTTTGTTGAACTATCTATTTTTAGACCCAAAATGGATGAGATTTAATTGAATGATTGATTTGTTATTTTTCTTTATATCTTTTTTAAAATTTAGTAAATTGAATGATTGATGAGTGAATTTTATCGGTTCCTACACTTTTGGAAGTGTTCTTTAACTTCAATGCTCTGTAGTTTCTACTGCATCCACGGGATGTAGTTCTATATAAACTATAAGGCCTATGCTCATGAAAAAATGCAGGATGATGTTGCTAAAACCACTTTGGAAGAAAATCATGGTGCAAATAATTGTACTGGCAGAGATGAGGAAGCTTATGTTCATGGGGATTTTTGGCAAATTGGAGGCCTATTGTATCAAATATCCAAGTGAATCATTTTATGCCAAACCCGACAGAGAAAATTCCTCTACTCAAGATATTTAGTGTTGAGAGTTCTCAAGTTGCTCAACAGATGAATAATAGTGGTTCTAGAAATTGACAATCCCATATCTATAATGAGATCCCTGTTTCTCTGAGGTATTCATTGCATCTTTGTACTCTTTTTTTGCTTTTTTGTTCACGTGTGTTTTCTCGAGATTATAGACATTCTGCGTTCCCTGTTGTGATGATTCATTATGCTTATCATCTGATTTGAAGGTCATCAATAATCGAGTCCATTTTACAGTCATACCAAGCCCGCAAATTACAGAAGCAACAGTTAGTTACGCTAGCTCCAGGTCTACCTACAATTAAGAGAGCTCCAGGTGTACCTCCCGTTAATCTTCCACCATCTGTTCGATTAATGTCTCAGTCAGCTTTTAAAAGCTATCATATTGGAACAAACTCGAAGCCTTTTGGTGAGGATGCTTTTATTGGTGATGGTATGAGAGACAATGCAGTCCCCATCATTGCAAATGCTGCAAAGTCATTTACCAGATATATGCTTTCTTATTCTTTTCATAAAATATTTGTTAAGACTGTGGTCCTATGATACTGAATGATGCGTTATGAGACTCCATTAATAAAAGATTGAATAGTTAGTATGAAAAAAGAAGAGAAAAGAAAGAACTGTCAATAATTTCAACTATATGTCGACGATTATGATTGATATAGTTGGACTTTAGGAATGATATATAGTTAAAAATATGACACTAACAAATATATTTTGTTCCACCTTATTGACATTATAAACTATATTATAGAAATATTCTGCAGATAGGTAAAAGAAATTAAAAAAACACACGAAGAAATACACCATCCATTCACAGTAGTTAATGTTTGGAAGGCCAACTGGACATTAATAAAATTAATAACTCATTAGTAGATTTCTTGCAATATTTATCTTATTTCTTGTTTTTAAGATTCAATTTTCAGCTTTCATGTGAGCTTGGTCAGTTTTTATGAGATTCAATTGGAAGTTCCTTTCCAAGTTGATAACGACGCTCAGAGGCATAACAAATTTCTTGGACAATCAGAAGGTCACAATTCGAGGTTGATGACATTGTTGCCAGGCATCATAAAGATTTTACAAAAGATTTTTTTTGTTCATCTTCATAGTGTTGCAGAATCCTATCATGATGATCCAGTAGAACAAAATGGTACTATGTCTTCTACCTGAAATTTTCTTCTTATTTTGGGTTTAATTTACTGATAAAGTTTTGCATTGTAAGCTGTACTAAGACACTATTCTCTTTTTGCAATGTATACATACTAGAATTGTTGTTTCCCATATATAAATACATTTACTCTTCACCAAAGCTCGCTATATGTGAAGTCACTCCTGTCCAAGGAAAATAAGTAAAAAATCATCAACAAAATTTTTTTCTCTTTCCAAATATTAAAAAAATTAAATATGATGTGGTATGAGCTGTCATCTGTAACTTCAACGCTAATTAAAGCATAAAATTTCCATTTAAATATCGTGTGGTATGAGTTTTCTCTTATAACTAAAACGCTATTATTTTCGGTATTCTGTACTTGACAACTTTCTTGTATATATTTTATGATTGCATATTGGGAACTTGAAAATTCTTTTAATTTGCTATGACTTATGTGGAAGTTCTGAAATAGCTTGTGTGCTTTTCTTTTTTCAACTTTCAATCCCTTAGTACTATAAGCTACAGAATTGATTAGCTGGTTAAATTTATTCCATCGAAAACTAGTTGGAGTGAGGAGATAGAAGATGCTTTCTGTTGCTTAAAAAGATATCTCCTTACACACCATCTAATAGTAGAAGAAACCTGTTTATTACACTTTTGGACAACAGGCAAAAGATCTTCTCTAAGATTGATCGTGATGATTTGAAATGCTTACATCTTAGATTGATTTAGAATGAAAAAAATGAAGCACGTGATACCTCAAGAGGTTGTAGGTGCTGCCACACAAGTGGTTAAAGAAGCAAAATCAGCTATAGCTGAGGTTGTGGAGGCAAATAGGGAGGCTGATGTTGCTGAAGCCTTTTCAGTAGCTGAAAAAAAAAAACTACATGAGAGAAGTGTCCCAAGGATGGTAAGACATCCTTTTATGCTAATTATTTGGTTATTATGTAGCATTTTACACGTCGCTCCTATCTATCTTTCATTTTATTAATGGTAGGATATGTTCTTCTTTATCCATGAAATCACTACTGGTTAGTGTCTAGGCTTCACATAAACTATCATGCCATTATTCTGGTTATGAAATCTGTTTCAATAGACTATGATGGTTATTATTAAAACAGAATTAAAAAAAGAAGCTAATTTTACTCAGTAAAGCAACAAAAAGGGGGAGAATAGAATATGATTGTACACTTTGTATCATAGTTTAAGAAGATCTTTAATTTCTTGATTTATTCAATAAATTCAAACTATAGGTTCAGAGTCTTATGATTTTATCTTTATATACGTGATCAATAAGTCAAGCAAATCATTATCTCAATATGTAACAATTCACCAACAAGGTTCGCAAAGTGATTAAGAAGGAAAGAAAAACAAGAGTAGGAATTTTCATGTTCAACTGTATTCACTTTTCTGTAAATTTTAGTTTTAATTTATTTTATCATAGTATAACCTATGTTTCATGTAATGTATACAAGATCTTTTTTTTATGAACAAGTACAATATTGATATTTGTATAATGTAATGAAGAATATGTGTGGGTGTTTCATATTTCATTTATCTACTTTTTGTTATTCTATTTTTTTTAATGAACCCTAACATCAAACATAACCTACTGGCCTAGAGCATTTACCCTCTTTGGTAAAATATTTTCACATAATGAAAGAGAAATTAAAACAATATGCTTAGCATCTTAATTATCCTGTAAACAAATGTTGTACCCAATATTTTTATATCATCATATTTCTGCATTGACAATTTTTTTGCATATTTGCTTTTTTTTCGTTTGACTGATTTTCTGACAAATCAACACTGATTTCTGTTAGAGATGCTTCACATCCTGAAATATTGTTCTTGATGGGAGTCTGTAAAAGATTATATAGTGTAAAACTGTGTTAGGTAAGAATAAAAAGAGTAATAAAATGAGACTATATTTAGCATCTTAATTTTCAAATATTTCTTTATAATAATTATGTTAAAGCTAAAATTCAATTTTTAATTGTAAGCTCTCTTTTTCTTTGTGTACAAATTGATATGACCAAGAAAATATATAAGCAGGATGCAAAAATGCATGTACGTAAAGAAAAAGAGATGAATTTTCATTACAAAAGAAATGTTATTACTTCAATGCAAAATTATTATATTTTTAAAAATGTTTAGGTTAAAATATGTATAAATGTAACATATAACTACTTCAAAAAGCTCATTTCTTCCATAACTTTGTGCACCTTCAAAGAGAGAATCCTATTACATACAATAATGTCATTAAAAATGAAATTTATAATTTTTATGTAACTTGTGAATTTTTTATTTTAAAAAAAGTGAGTAACACTTACAGAGGATTTTAATGAAGGATGACGGTATTTCTTGAAAAAAGCTTCATCATCATCAAACTTTACAACTTTGTAGACTTTATCATATTTATTTATATTAGATTCCTCAACAATGACCTTAAACGTGAGCTTTTTCTCAATAATGTTATCCAATTCAAATGGATGCGAACATTCATCATCGTTAATTAAGTTTCTTTAAAAAATTTACAGTTTTTTCCATAAGTTGCATAGACTTACGATTCCAAAGTAATAGAATTATAAGACCAGTTTCATTCATTACACCGACTTGTAGTCTATACCTGAATTTCATTATTTATCATATTAACAGATTTATTTTTTATAGTGATAAATTCATATAGGATTGTAATAACAACTTTTGCTTCTGCAATATATTTTGGACAAAAATATGAGTTATCATCTTACTCAACTATTATAAGACACTTATTGCAAGCCAAGTATGACCATCCATGTTCAAGATCCAAACAGATAAATTTTGCAGCAATTCAATAACTAGCTTCCTGTTTAATAGAAAAAATATTACAATAAATATTAAAACAGATTGTGTAAAGTTAATAGAAAATGAAAAAAATTATTCTCATTTCTGTGCATAGAATCAAATCATTGATATATTTAAAAGGTATAATTTTTTTGGCTAACTCATCCGTGGTAGAATAACTTTGTTGAGAAATTGTCTGGCTAAGCCACACATAGTCAGAATCACATGTTGCATTTAATCTAAAAAAAAATATTATAATCTTATACATTACTATATATTCTAAATTCTAATGTTAATTTTAGTTGATAAATTTTTTAAAATAATAGGTGGTGACAAATCTGAATTTAAACGCAATATATTGCGGCAACAATAAATTTATCCATATTTTAGTTTTATACCAACAACTATGAATAGAATAGACATCTGTCTACACAATAAATATTGTAGAATCTGAAACTATTTTTTGAATAAATATATTGTCTATTATAGATTTAAATAGTTATACCTCTGAATTTTTTAGCCTTCAAAAATTGAAGAACAACAATCAACATCTGTGAATGCACTCAAATAAGATTGAATTTGATACACAAGTTCACCCCATAAAGTTGTTGAAAGTCTATTTCTTCTATAAGAATATCGATTTGATTTTATGATTTACTTTATTATTTTCCTTCTATCATATTTGTGTATTAAATATTGCAGCTTTAACGAAAAGTAATAAAAGTATATATATTGTACAATAGTTAATGCAATTAGTGACAAAAGATTATTTTTTTGGATCGAAATTATATTTTGATTTGAAACTTGTAATGTAAAAAAAATGTACTTATTATCTTCTAGTACAACATTTATAAAGATACTATTATTGTCTCCTTGTTTGAATGTTGAACCGTTTCATGTGTCATAACCTGACCAACAACATCTATAAATATATATGAGTTAGTCCAAAGAGAAACCACATATTATTGATCAATTGTAAATTGACTTTAAAAAAAAAATCATTACCAAATAGTTCTGTGTCATCGACAATATATTGAATTGTCAGTTGATCAGATGAACGCAAATTAAATATGTCTACAATATAAAGGATTAGTAATTTTTTCAACGAAAGTTGTTTTATGAAAATCAACCTCTGTTTGTGTGCAGTAGTCTTAAGTTTCTTGAAATTTGATGTAACAACAAAATAGATCATGCGATATAACTCAAGTTTCTCTATTTTAGTCTTGAAAAACTTAATATCATACTTGCCAATTGAGGCATATATACGATCACCCTAATTTGAGACGAAAAATTAAAATTGTTGAATGAATTTACAATATTAAAAATTAAAAAGAAAGATTAATAATGTAAATAAAGTGAAAGATGTAAAATTACTAGAAAGCAATAAGTACCTATGCTTCCTGTAAAATCATATCCAATGAATAGAGTATTTCAGGTTTGAATTTATTCGACACTTGCCACAATCGAATAACTCTTACTCTCAAATTCCATTGCATGAAATTATTTGTAATTTGTGAGATGCTATAAAATTATAAAGCCAAGTATGTTTATGACAATATTAAGTAGATTGATTTAGTTTTTCAAGTATAGAAACAAAGAAATCAAAATACAAATTTGTCAAACTGCAGAACATTTAGAATATATTAAGGATTAAATAAGGATTAAAGAGTCGAAACATAATTTATCAGAAGTAGGAGTGAAGCGGATAGTTTTAATATCAACTCCTCAAAACTATCCATATGAAAAGTTCCTCTTTCAAGTCAAACTAATTTATCAGTATTTTTAATTTTTAATATTTAATAATTTTAATCAATCAAGTATTAGATGTGTATCGTGTTTTTTGATCTGGCGATTATTATTGTTTAAATTGTTATTGTAATTATTAATTTTTAATGATAAATGCTATTTAAAATATTTCGTTATTTAACTTGTATGTAGTGTTTATATGGTGTGTTTGTGTGTGGAAGTCATGATTTTTAAAATTATTAGTACTAGTTTAAGTTTAAGTTTAAGTTTTTATTCTTTTTTTTTTTTTCAGAAAATTCATGTTATTTATTAAGAAAAAATAATATGTGGAAGTTTATTAGCAAAGCTTGTTAGTGAGTACGGTAATTTTTTAATTTTTTAAAAATAGAAATTTCTTTTGTGATGGGAAGTTATGTGTTTTTTAAAATTGGATTTTTAATTTTTTTTTTTTTAAATTATTGTTTTTATGTGGTGCTGACACATGACAGTTTTGCCTCATAGATAGATTATTGTTACTAGTGTTCTGACCATGTTATTTGAAGCTCAAAATATAACTTGTACACAATTCTAACGTCAACGAACTAATTGGAACTGAAAATCCATTGAAGCCCGCTGAAGCTTGGGATCAGCAACATTTTTTAACTCTCACAGTATTGGAATTATAGTTTTAATAGTGATATGGTATTAGGCTGCACACGATTTGGAGGAATTATAAGAAAATCTGGACAGATAATTCGAAGGTAGAAGATAAGTTTTATGTGATTAAAAAATGCTAGGCAGAATGGTCAACTGTAGTGTTAGAAAAGATAGTGTTTAAGACTATCTTTGAATGTGACATATTACTGAATCATGTGTGAAAATTTCCCAAATTTCGCATGGATAGAGTGATCACACACTTAATCATCATGTCAAAATCTATAACTGATAGCTAAGATGTAACTTCATTTCTTAACCAAGGCCAAATCTAGCTCCATGTTCAATCATGATTCCGGCCCAACCAGCTCGACTCCTTATGGGCTTTGTCATAGGCAAGATATTGGCGTTACCCGACAATTAGAAATTTCCTCAACACAAAGATGCAACTTGAGAGAATGGATGAACAAATTAATGAGTAGAATATCTGCCCCAAGGTCAAGGCTGTCAAACGGGCTGGTTTGACCCGGTCCGACCCGGCTCACTAAGAAACCCGACCCGGTTTGATGCGGCCCGGTCAGCCCCCGGGCTACAGGGTTGCCGATCCCGGGTTGGGCTATTTTTTTTTTGGGCCCGGATTGACCCGGCCTGGACCCAACCCGGTCCAGGGCCACCAGTTGCCCGACCCGATTTTTTTTTTTAAAAAAAGTTGTTTTGACCATTTGGGCCAAAATAGTCGTTGGACCCAACAGTTATATGGCGTTTGGAGCCTCAAATGGCTATTTGGCCTTTTTTTCTATTTTTTTTAATTTAAAATATTTTTTAAAAATCAAAAAAATTTCTATAAATACCTTACACTTTCAAATCATTTTCCACACAATTTTCATTCTCTCAAATCTCATTCTCTCTCAAATATTCTATATATCTTCTAAAGTGCTCAATTTATTTTTTAATTTTGTGATTATAAATACGAGTGAAAGTTTTCTAAAGTCGCAACTTTCGGATACTTCCAAAATTTGATATTGTCGTTCCATCTGTTACTTTTAATTTTTAATTAGTGTATTAATTGTTGAATATTTAATTTTATTATTTTTGTGTATTTTGAATTTTTTTAGTTTGATTTATATTATGGATAAATTAAGAAACCTCGGTAAAAGTGTCAAAAAAATTTATCTCGAAAGTGGTAGTAAAAAGCGAATTACTGGCGATAGAGGTAGTTCAAGTAGTAGATATACCCATGTACCTCAGGTACCGCTTAGTCAACCTTTTGAGGAAAAAGTAGGTGTAGGTGCTCACGATATGAATTACTTAGAAGCTCAGAAAAATTACGGTATAGAAGAAGAAAATAAAGTAGATGCGGTTAATTTAGATGAAGATGATGAAAATATTGGTGAGACGTCTGCAGTAAGAAATGCTAATGTTAAATCTGAATTGGTTAATCGTCCTCCCCGTTCCCTAAGAGCTCGTAGAACAACTAGTATTGCATGAGAATTTTTTACACGTATAGAAGGAGAAACTAAGGTGCAATGCAATATTTGTCAACAAGTATATGAGCATAAAAGAGGAGGCAATCAAGGGGGTATGGGTACGTTAATGAGACATATAAGAGAGAATCACCAAAGAAAGTTACTTATTGCAAAAGGTGGTGAGGCTGTTGGTTGGCCAATGTTAGAGCATGTGGAGTTTTGATGATAGACATGAGAATGAAACATGTGGTAAAAGTTGTTCCATCCAACTGAACCAAGGTCACCTGCAGATAAGTTATTGATATGATGACCTGACTTACAAACAGAAGTGAATAACACTTATCACATTAAAAGTTGAGTTGAAAAAGAAGACCTGCATAAGTTGAGTGAAAAACAAGAAGTTCAGAAGTTGAGTTGAACAAGGAGTCTTGAAGAAAGAGAAAAGGGGAATTCTATTGAAAGAAAAAAGAGAGAGGCGGCAAAGAGTAACAGGAAACTATCTGGAGTCCTATTGAATATAGAAGTTGATATCAATTGAAGGACTCCATGAGGTGGGTGCTTGAATACAAGAAACGAATTCAAAAGCAAGGTTAAGCACTAAAAAAGCATATCAACAATCAACATATCAGTTCTCATACTTGAAGAAAGAACCTGATCTCTTACTTGGCTAGTTGTAGAATTTGTGTAGTGAGTAGGTTCTTTGAGTTGTAATAAGTCATTGTTTTAGTCTCAGTGATCTATAAACTGAGTTAGGAATTGTGTCTTCAAGTTTGGGAACTCGAAGATTGGGAACACTTATCTTGGAAAGATTTGTGTTTTTGTAGTAGTAGGAGTTAGAAGTTTTAATTCCTAGTTTACAAGAAGTCTTGTAATTTTGTTGATTGTTGAGGCTCAAGTATTGTAGTGAAGTTGGGTTAAATCTTGTAGAGGTACAGGTCGTGATTTTTTACACCTTTCTTGAGCCGAGTGTTTTCCATGTAAAAACACTGTGTTCAGTATTTACTTCTGTGAATCACGTTTACTGACTTGTTCCACAGATAGGCAATTAGTAGGGCTCGTACTCTAACAGCCAACACAAACTAGAATGGACCCAACAACCGGTCAGGAAATTAAGAATTATAATAAATTGAGAGACCGAAAAGAAATAGCAAAAATGGTAGCTGTGGGTTGTTTGCCTTTTACTTTTCCTTCTTCGGATGCTTTTATTCATTATATTCAAGCAATTTATAATCCTATTTTTAATGGTATTCCTAGAAGTACTTGTCGGACCAATATTTTTAGACTTCATTCACAATATGTTTATTATTTATCTATATTATTAAAAAATATTCAATATAAAATGGTTCTAACTTCTGATCTTGATCGTGTTATTAATAGAAATTATTATTTAATCATTACTTATCACTGGATAGATAATAATTTTGTTATGCAGAAACGTATTCTAGCTTTTTTGTATGATGAAGATCGTAGACATACTGGAGAATTTATTGCTGAATTTATTAGTAAAGTTGCAGAATTTTATGGTATTGAAAGAAAAGTTATATGTATTGCTTTTGATAATGCTTCTAACAATAACACTGCTATTGAAAAGTTAAAAAATGATCTCTCTCCGCCGTTACCTGAAATATTTCATGTTAGGTGTGCTTGTCATATATATAATTTAATTGTAAGAGATGGTCTTGAATTTTTTGAGTCTTTTATTGAAAAGATCCGACTTGCTATTGGCTTTATTCAAGGAAATAATCAAAAGAAAAAGAGTGAGAGAATTTAAAGTTAAATGTGAACAAAATGGAGTTACGCCGATATTTATACCTGAAGAATGTGATACTAGATGTAATGCTACGTATGATTATTTAAAAACTTGTTTTGCTTATAAAGTTCCTATTACATTGACTTTTAACCAATTTTGTGGTTCATTAGCTAATTCGGCCGAATGTATGCTAAATGATTCTGATTGGGCTGCAATTGATGATCTTGTTAAGTTATTGAATTTTTTTTATATGGCTACGGTTGAATTTTTTGGTGCTTATTATCCTACTGTTTGTAATATTTTAGTATATTTAGCCGATATTTCTGGTTTGCTCAAAGAATTTAAGAATAAAGAAGGTTACAAAGAAGTTGTTAGTGCTATGTTTGCTAAATTTAAAAAATATTTTTTTTCAATTCCCCCTATTTACTTGGTTGGTGCTATACTAAATCCATGTATGAAATTTAATACTATGTGCCACTTTAATACTCTTATTTATTCTAACTTAGAGATAAATGCTAACAATGATTCTGAAGATGAAGAACAAGAACAACCCGATTTGTTTACGGCTATGAGTGATGAGAACATTTACTTATAAAAATTATATAGCCATTATGTCAATTTACTTGATGTAGCTGTACCGACAAATATTACTCTAACTGTCGCTCCCCATGCTCCCGAGGATCCATCATCATCTAAAAAAGCAGCACATAGTGGTTTTCCTGATTATTTTTATGATTTAAATGTTTGGAGCAGCGTTGAGGCGGGAACTTACACAACAACTTTTCGGGAAGAGCTTAAGTATTATCTTCGAACGCTGATAGAGGATCGTAGGCGATGGATCAACGCGTTGGATTGGTGGAAGAATAATGAAAGACAATATCCTGTGCTTTCAAGATTAGCTAGAAATATATTGAATGTTCCAATGTCAACCGTTACATCGGAGAGCGCTTTTAGTCAGGGACGACAATAGCTTGGGGACAACCGACACTAATTAGGGAGCAATGCTATGAATGTTCTAGTTTGTCTCAGAGATTGAATTAGAGCGGAACGAAGAAATCAGGGAATGGAGGTGGAGCCGAAAGACGAACAGAATTTTGAAGAAATTATGATTTCAAGAGAGAACTCAGCACAATCAAGTCCAATGCATGATTGTGCCCCCATTGATTTTGACTATCCTATGTTAGTTCCTGTTAATATTAACATGAATGAGTTGAAAAAAAGGATGCAAAATTTGTAGATTTTTCATTCATGTAAATTATAAATTTTGGATCATTTTGCAATCAATAAAATACAATATTCATTCACCCCTTTATAATTTTTTTCATTTAAATTGAATTTCTAGTTTGAATTAAATGCTTAGTTTTAATATATTACTAATTTACTATCAAACTTATTACTTTAAGTAATAGACAATTAAACATAACAAACATATATACACATATGAAAAAAATAAATTTCTTTTAAGTTCAAAACCTCAAGTATTATTATATTAAGCAGCATATTTTTTATAGTCTCTAAATTATATATATTTAATATTTGAGAAAATACCCAATTATCCCCCCCCCCCCCGAATTATACCCGAAAGAGTTGTGACACACCTCAACTTCAAGGGGGTCCTATTACCCCCTGAACTAATTAAAAGTAGAATTTTTACCCCTTTTTAATTAGTTCAGGGGGTAATAGGACCCCCTTGAAGTTGAGGTGTGTCACAGCTCTTTCGGGTATAGTTCGGGGTTGGGGGGTGGGGGGAGGTAATTGGGTGTTATCTCTTAATATTTTAACGTATACATATAGTGTGTATAGCTTGTATGTATATCGTTTCAACTTTCAAGTGATATTTTAAGTAGTATATATTCTACATCTATGTGTACATATTTTTTATATATTAAAATAGTATATATTTAATGTGTATATGTTTTTAAAGTAGTATAATATATAGTGTATATATGACTATATGTTATATGTGTATATGTTTTTTATAGTAGTATGTATATAGTGTATATATATTGTATGTATATTATTTAAAGTAGTAAATATATTGTATGGTACGTATATATGTGTATATATTTTCAATAGACTCTAAAGTAGTATATATTTAATGTATACATGTGTATATGTTTTCTATAGTAGTATGTATATAGTGTATATATGTTGTATGTTTATTATTTAAAGTAGTACATATATTATATGGTACATATACATGTGTATATATTTTCAATAGACTCTAAAGTAGTATATATTTAACATATACATGTGTATATATTTTCTAAAGTAGTATGTATATAGTGTATATATGCTGTATGTATATTATTTAAAGTAGTACATATATTGTATGGTACGTATATATGTGTACTTATTATCAATAAAGTAGTATATATTTAACGTATACATGTGTATATGTTTTCTAAAGTAGTATGTATATAGTGTATATATGTTGTATGTATATTATTTGAAGTAGTACATATATTGTATGGTATTGGTACGTATATATGTATATATATTTTCAATAGACTCTAAAATAATATATATTTAACATATACATGTGTATATGTTTTCTAAAGTAGTATGTATATAGTGTATATAAGTTGTATGTATATTATTTAAAGTAGTACATATATTGTATGGTACGTATATATGTGTATATATTTTTAATAGACTCTAAAGTAGTATATATATTTAACGTATACATGTATATATGTTTTCTAAGGTAGTATGTATATAGTGTATATATGTTGTATGTATATTATTTAAAGTAGTATATATATTGTATGGTACGTATATATGTGTATATATTTTTAATAGAAGTAGTATATATATTTAACGTATACATGTGTATATTTAACGTATACATGTGTATATGTAATTATGTATTCAAATATACAAAAGTAGTATATATATAGTGTATGTATGTTGTATGTATATTATTTAAAGTAGTACATATATTATATTATACGTATATATGTGTACATA
This sequence comes from Capsicum pubescens, assembly GCA_030864215.1. Lineage (NCBI taxonomy): Eukaryota > Viridiplantae > Streptophyta > Magnoliopsida > Solanales > Solanaceae > Capsicum > Capsicum pubescens. The sequence goes on along the minus strand of CM061540.1, from coordinate 280,885,301 downwards.
TTTTGTATACACTCTAAAGTAGTATATATATTTAACGTATAAGCGTATACATGTGTATATGTGTATATGTTTTCTAATGTAGTATATATATAGTGTATATATGTTGTGTGTATATTGTTTAATGTATTTAAAATGTATATAGGTGGGTATATATAGAGTATATTGGGAAAAAAACTTATAATTTTTTTTATTTTTTTTTATGTTTGACCTGTTTTGACTGGGTTGGATCGGTAAACCCTTAATGGGCCGGTCCCGATTTTTTTTTTTAGAAAATTACTGTTGGGTCCGGAACCGGACCGGCCCGTTAACACAGGTTCGGAACTGGATTGGCCCACGAACCGGTAAAAAAAGGGCCGAATCCGGGTTGACCCGGGTCGGCTCCGTTAACAGATTTACCCAAGGTATTTAAACAAGTAGAGCAAAGGAAGCCTACCTAAATATATTTAAAATGTCTTTAGCTACTACATTGAAAGCATTCGTTGTGTCAATGAGATTCAACAATTAATACATACTACATTAAAAAAAGAGTAAATACATAATTACCCCTTGATGTTGGCCGAAATTTTTAAAAAGACACATAAACTTTAACTTTGTCCTATTACCCCACGATTCTTCTTTATTCCATTTCAAATACACCATTTTGGACCTATGCGTATATACACGCGCCACAAGCGCGTGAAAGGGCTCAAAATTGATTTTTTTGACCAATAAAAAACTGTCACGTGTAAATAATTAATATATAATTTATATTCTTTTTTATAAAAGGATAAAATTAATATTTATTTATTTATTCAAATTACCCGGTACCCCCCCCCCCCTCTCCCGCCCCCCTAACCCACCCTTTCTTGTTCAACACCTTCAACACCATTAAAGCTTCATTGACTTTTTTTTTTGTTAAATATTATTAAAACTCCATTAAAGCTCAATGCAATGTCTTTTTCAACACAATATCTTCTTCAACACCATTAAAGCTCCTCTATTAAAGGTCCATTGAATTTTTTTTTTTTTCAAAATTTCTTTAAAACTCCATCAAAGCTCCTCCATTAAAGCTCATTTAACTATTTTTAAAACTCAATTCAATCATTTAACTATCGTTAAAACTCAATTCAATCATAAAATAATTTTTTGAATTGATTTGAACAAAAAAAATGGACGGGAAGAGAGATTTTGACGGAGTGGGGGGTTAGAGGAAGATGCTGACATGGTGGGGGTGTTGGACGGAGGGTGGGGGTGAAGGGGAGCTATTGGACGTCGGGGAGGAGGGGGTGCTGGATGGGATGGGGTGGGGAAGAGGGGGTTGGGTGGGTGATAAATTAAATAAAAAGAAAAGATTTATTAAAAAAAAAAAAGCAAAATACTCTTCTGGACCCCTGTACTATGTTAGTTTTGTAAGTTGGACACTTCTACTTACATGTTTGTCATCTGGACCCTTGAACTCATTAAAAAATAATATTTTGCACCCTTTGACCGTTGACCTTGCCTATGTGGCATTGAAATGATGACTAAGACAAAGAGAGTGTAGTCACTTGTCTGGAGGTGCAAGTGGAGGTCAATTCTTGGCCAATTTTATATTAAAATAATTTTAAAAAATAAAAATAATATTAAAATTAAAAATATTAAAAAGGATTTTTTTTCCTCCATCTTTTTTAATTTAAAAATATTTTTAAAAATTTTTAAAAAATAAAAATATTTTTTCCCTCCCCACCCCACCCCAGCCCGTCCCCACCCCCACACCCCACCCTAACACCCGTCCAGCCCTTCCCCACCCCAGCTCATCCCCACCACCCCCCACCCCACCCATCCCCAGCCCCTTCCAGCCCCTCTACCTAACCCCGTCCCCATCCCCACACCCCACCAGCCTCTCCCCACCCCACTCCCAGCCCCCACACCCCTACCAGCCCCGTCCCCACCCCAGCCCCGTCCTCACCCACCCTACACCTCACCAACCCTGTCCTTCCCCTCCCTATCCCACCCCCAGTCCCCCCTCCCAGCCCCGTCCCCACCTCACCCTAGCCCCGTCCTCACCCTTCCACACACCACCAGCCCCATCCAACCCCTCCCCACCAGCCCCATCCAACCCCTCCCCACCCCCACCCTCAGCCCCCACACCCCTCCTAGCCCCATCCTCACTCCCCCATCCAGCCCTTTTTAGCCCCCCCCAACCCCACCCCAACACTCTTCCAGCCCCTCCCCCCCTCCCCCCACCTTCACTTTTTATTTTTTATTTTTATTTTTCCTCAATTCAATTCTTTTCAATTTTTTTTTTGAATTAAAATTAAAATTTAAAATCTTTTTATTTTTTGGGGATTAAAATTTAAATTTGAATTGAAAGTGCATGATAGTGAATATTGAAAAAATTCAGTGAATTTTCCTTGAAAAAAATTAAACTTTGTTTTGAATTTGTTAAAGATATCCAAATTTAAAAATCAAAAATTTATTGTGTTTGTATATATGAATTTATAATTAAAAATTTAAATTAGTTGGAAAAGAATTTTAATTATTTGGAATGGATTTGATGTTTAATTTGTGAGCAAAAACAAAAACACAATTATTCAAATTTTTCTACAATTATAATTTTTGCTTATTTAATTAAATTAATTTTAATATTTAATTTGTTATTTAGCATTTTAAAAATGACTTGGAATTTAATGTAATACTTTTTTTTTAAATGACGTGACAGATGTGGCAGCTGACGTGGAGAAAGTGTGTTACACTCACCAAAAGAAGGGATATTGCTTTTTAGTGGGTTTAGAGGTCCAGATGACAAACATGTAAGTAGAAGTGTCCAACTTACAAAACCGACATAGTACAAGGGTCCAGAAGAGTATTTTACCAAAAATAAAATACGAAATTAAATATATTTAACACATGGCAGCACCTGATTGGTGCGTGTGTTCACTCTCTTTGTTGTGACTGAGATTCAACGAAAAATGGTGTATTTGAAACGAATTAAGTAAGAATCGTGAGGGTAATAGGTCAAATTCAAAGTTTAGGTGTCTTTTTGAAAATCCCAGCCAACATCAAGGGGTAATTATGCATTTACTCTTAAAAAAAAATTAACGTAAAATGTAACCTTTTGATAAAGATGATTCAATTGACCACCCTTGGCCAATGTGACACCGTACATTGCCAAGAAGAATTAAGTGGACGAGTCACTCAATAGCTCTCCTGGATCTAAGGCTAATTTTAGATCTTATTCTGATGGTATAACCAAAAGGGAACTTCTTCTTTTTTTTTTAATTGGGGTTAGGGGAAGGGGAATGGGGAGGGAATTACAATATGGGAATCTAAATCCTCACCAACAAGTGAAAGTTAGATAACTAGCCAACTAATCTACTAAGATTCTCACAAAGTTGGAAACAACATGCTCTTAAAATAGCTGTTCCAATCCAAATGTCTGTCCCAACATAGAGACCATATCCACTACATCTATATAAGGAATAGTTTACTCCCAACATTTTTTGTTCTTAAAATATCATGGATGCACCGTCGTGGCGTCGCAGGCATCTTGCTGGTGCAGGAAGAACAGAAATTGACTTATACATTGAAGAATTGTGTACGAGAAAAGAAATATAAGTCTAACAACGCGAAAGAGGGAAGCCAATTCCATGGCGAGTGGTAGGAAATGCAACGAACATCAACGTGCAGACCAAGCCAACAGCCATTGGCAACATTGCGAGGATCTCTTGAGCATCTGGAGACGGAGAAGGATACAAACATTTCAGCACATTCTGATCAAACGCTGCAACAGCACCAAAACAAAGTATTGACAAAAGTGCATGAAAGAAATCCAGGAATTTCAGCTTGTATTTTTCGGCATCCTCAGGAGGACACGAGCCATCAATAGTCCACAAGCCCCTGAATGTTGCCAATCCATAACGTACTTTGCCCCTTTCATCACGAAAACTGTCCGTAAAACATAAGCAGAAACACGAAATCCCGCAAATTCCTAAAAGGAATAATGTCATAGAATGACTAATTGAGGAAAGACATTGTCCTTCATGTGTTACAACTGGTGACAATATTTGAAATGCAAGAACAGAACCCGAAGGCAAAAGATTAGATAAAAGAGCTGTTTTCTTGAATGTTTTTCTAATAACCTTCTGTGCTGGTGTTTTCTTTGTTTTTTCAACAATTTGTTCATCTTCTAACAAGGGTATTTCCAATTGATTCTCAGATGTAACAGTACTTTCTGTTCCTGATTTTTCTGTATAATTCGCCACAGCTTTATGTATATCTTGTGGGATTATACTAGGTATGTTATTGTTGATATTCGTCACAGCTTTCAGTATATCTTGTGGGGATATACTGGGTATGTTGTTGTTGCTATTTGCCACCGCGTTCGAAATTTTCTTGGTGGCCTCCATATCAACAATGTTGTTGAATGTTGAATCTTGATAACTTTATTTTTCTGTTCAATGCATGATACTTTGGGTGAATTTAGAAATATATATAACTCAGAGTAATATGCAACAGAGTCTCTAAAAAAAGATATTCAAGATAAAAGGTTCTGGTTCATTTGTTATTAAAAAGGGTATATGGGTTTTTAGTAAAAGGTTAAGAGGCCAGAATTAATTCACGCCTTTATTTGATGACAGGGTTTAAATCTGGCGTTTATTAAATGAGTTCTAAATTATGGTTTTTATAACGTAATTTAGATGTTTTAAGGGGAAGTTACATACTTGGCCCATCGATCATAATAAGTAAATTCGCTGATTTTATTATGACGAGTGGTTATACAGTCTATTTTTTCCTTGTTTTAATTGTCTAGAATTTTTTTTTTTTTAACATTACTGAAAAATAAACTATACTTCCAACGTGAAAATATAAATGCTTATTTCCATTTAAAAAAAAAATATATAACTGAAAACAAAGAGCTGGCCTCACACGTTTATCCAGGGGCGCGGCAGAGTTAGAAGCCTTGCCATGAGTTCGGAATTCGACAAAACACAGTAACTTTTGCTCAAAGTATACATTTCTGTTAAAAAAGTTCACTAAATACGTATAAATATTAAGTTTTAGAACCAAGTTAACTAACACTTGGCCATCAGTCTGATATGCAACAAACTGTACTTCATCGAGTAGATAAATGGGGAAAAAGAAGCATATATTTTTATTCCAGTTACGACTTTAACATCATCCAACAGGTTTTTCAACTGCAAAACGCAGGATTCCCTATATCCAAGAATGGCCCTCAAACCATTTAAACAGACCGAGGCAGAAAATGAAATGGCGAACAGTTTATTTAATGGTAGCAGCATCCTATATTCACTTTCTTCCAGTGCTATTCAAGTTGAAGTCCTGAAGATTGAGCAACAAATCATCGGCACTCAAGTAGACCTTGTTAGCTGAATTCGAAATGGTATGTGCAATATCTCTTGCTGCTTCGATTTTCCTGAGCGTTATAAATGCTGGATTGTTGGCAATAGCTTGACCAATCAGCTGAGCGCTCTTAGCCTCACCCTGCGAGAACAATACAGATTGCAATTCAAACTCCATATAAAATGACAGGTTGAAGAAGTAACTGAAGCTAGCGCTTGGCCATATATTTTTGAAAATTTATCTTCAAATATCTGTTTGGCCATGAAAATTGATTAGATTTTCCAAAATCTGATCTTCAAATATTTTCATGTTCCAAGAACCGGCTCAGACCAGTTTTTGGATGTTTGGAACTTCCACTCAAAAAACTTCAACTTTTTCTCAAACAAAGTGCATGTCCAAACACGACTTGAAAAACTCAAATTTTCAAGTTTCAAAAAATGTATGTCCAAACGAGAGCTATGATTAAAGAGAGAAGGACAAGATTGAGAACTATTTTTCACCTGAGCTCTAATAACAGCACTTCGTCTATCTTGCTCAGCTTTTTCCACAATAAACTTCGCTCTCTCTGCTTCTTGAGCAGAGACTTGCTTTGCTTCAATTGCAGCCGTGAACTCCTTTCCAAAAGTCAGGCTTGTTATCGAGACATCATCTAAAGCGATGTTGAAGTTGGCCGCCCTTTCAGTTAAGACCTTCCGTATTTCTCTACTAACATTCTGCTCGAGTTAAAATACAATTTAATCACATATGCTGAAGAATTCTTAAAATTCCAATAAGTTCTACGGCAGGCAGATAAAAAATTTGCACCTACCCACCAAAATCAGAACATTCCTCACAATTGGTGCAACCACACCATACAGTACCGATGAGGTATTACCAGTTACCACCTTATAGCACAATAATCACTTCTACACTTCTGAGTGATAGCAACATTAACACTAGATATCCTCTTGCGCGTACCTCTCTTTGGGTGATAAGCTGGCTAGCATTGTACTGTGCAACCACAGCTTTCAAAGTTTCATGAATAATTGAAGGCAGGACCCGTTCATTATAATTTTCACCAAGAGTTCGGTAAATAGTGGGTAGTTTGTCTGGTACTGGACGTGTGAGAACTCGAAGTCCAATTTTTACCTGAAAAATAATCGAGGAACGAGATCAATGTCTACAACCAGTCACTCTTCCAGCAAAATAGCCTATCTGCTCCTATTGTACTGGATAACGGATGCATCAGATAGTAAAAATTTAATCCATATTGTACATTTTTTTTACTGCATGTTAATCTTTCCCCTCAATTCCCTTCTTTCGGTTTCTCTTTTCCTTTTTCATTTCTTGGACTGCGGAGCAATGCAACTGTTGAGAAAAAATTTACCATCTGAAGGTCACGACTTCCCGAAGTACTTTCCACCAGTTGTGGACGGGCACGAACATCATATATCACAGGCCTCTCGAACCAAGGAATCATGAAATGGGTCCCTTCAGGATAAACCTATTCATTAAGCAGCATCATGCATTAAAGAAAAAACAGAAGGCAAGCCGAAAGTAAATGAAAAAACAGGTCTGAACGTCCACATGCTAGGTTTTACACCATCAAATCACCATATATAAGATGAGTAGATGACAATATTTTCAAACTATAATACTTGAATGTGCTACACAATTGAATATAATCCACTACTTTAAGCTGGCGTCACTCTTTTATCCTGGTTTGACATCAAGATCTAACTATATTTTGCAAGCAAGTGTCAAGTCAATCTAATTTATGTACTGAAAAAAGGGGTCCAAATATCATCTTAGTCCAATAGGGAGAGGAAAAGGCATACCTTATCTTTAATACCAAGAACACGGTTGAAAACAATGGCACGATTCCCCCCATCAACATTGTAGAGACTGTTAACAACTCCATACACACCAAGACCAACAACAAGTCCAAACTTGATTAAAGGAGAAGCAGCACCACCACCAGGCATCTTAGGAACCTTAACATTCTTGAGATCCATCTCGCTAATCCCTGAAAGTAAAGCCAACAAAAGTCATCATTATAATCAAGTAATAGATAAAAGCCTGCTAATATGGAAAGGAGAGCATCCTAAAGAGCTTTTACAAGCAACCATTAACTCTTACAATCAGTCAGCAGGTAATTTCGTCACAAAAGGCTCCAATGCGAAGGACTCGACAAAACTTACATTTTCTATTCAGTAAATTTTCTGTAAGTTCACACCAAAGGAGGACAAAGAAAATTTAAAGGAGCAACTTGCAAGTATAGCCTTATTATATGGTCATAAAAACATATCTATGCCACTTAATCTGTCTCTCATGCTGTTAAACAGATCTAACTGATTCATATAACAGGCAAGGCAAATCCTACAGTAAATTATAGCGTCAATGACTACTGTTTAACAATACTGAATAATTGAGAAATTAATCTCAGTTTTCCACAAACCACAGTGAATGGTTTCTTCCTATTTCTTAAAACTTTTATAACACTCAATTTTTTTTTTTGTCATTCTGTCTTTCGCACGGAAGTCTGTCTGTCTGTCTTCATCAGATATTTATCATGTATACTAAGATTATAATATCAGGGAATCTCTAAGGATACCACGATCAATCAAAAAGACAATACAAAAGTACATGATCGTCCGCCAGTCATAGGAAGCCCAGGCTAGGCGAGAAAGGTTTTTTGATGACTAAAGGTACATACTTAACCAATTCAATGAGACATCATATATTATGCTAAATATAAGTAAAATCCAGCAAGGCTAATTAATTGTTCGCTCCAGAAAGAGCCTAATAAGTGCATGATTACTCTCAAAGTCATAAATAGAAGTACTCAAATGTATATAACAGAGTCCAAGACAAAGCAAACAGAAGCAGACATCTCAATTCAGAAATCTTTATTTCCTTTTGTTTTTGGATACGGTAAAACCTGCTTTATGAAACCCTTAATGGTCTATTTTCCCACTTGTCCCTCTTGGTGACCAGGGGCGGAGCCTGGTAGAAGCAAGGCCCCTTCGGCGGAAATTACATTGTATATATAAGGTTAAAAATATTTTTTATGCATATATAGTAAGTTTTGAATCCCCTTGGCTTCTTCGTGCATTTATTCCTTCATATTTTGAACCCCTCAACAAAAATCCTGGCTCCAACACTGCTGTTGACTTAAACCCAACTTGATGGTTGGAGGTATAGGGCCCTTACGACTAGACTATCCTCTGTTGAAGGCCTGTACATCTAAACTGTCCTCTGTCAACCGAAAGCCTCCTTATCTCCTTTCCTCTACTACTTTCTCATTTCTTAATCATATCACAACATTAACATGTTGTAAGAACAACCCAAAAAAATATTAGTTCATGAATCATTAGAAGGTACAGCTTATATTGCTCGGACTATTCAAAAAATGTCAACAGGTCCATATCAGGTCCTCCAAAATCAATGCATTATAGGAGGATCCGACATGGGTGCAACAACATATTTGGAGAGTCTGAGCAACATACATACATAATACTACTAGTGATGTCTTTAGGAGTGTAAGTATAATATCTTACCAAATTAAAAATAGGCAACCAGAGGCGAAACCAAATTTTGAATTTTAAGGGTTCGAGCTCGAAACTCTACCACGGTCCATTTGATTTGCAGATTTCAAATCATTTACTTATACTAAATTTAGTGAATTATTTGCACACGTACATGATTTGAGCCAAAATTACCATGATTTAATGCCAAACTGTCAAAATTAGGCAGAATAAACCACAGCCCATTAATCTTTCAAGTTGCAAATACTGAATCATTACCAAAGGAATCAAAAATAAAATAGGCCTGAACAATAGCAATTAGGATTTTCACTAAGGAGTGTTTGGCTTGAGGTATAACGTATTTGTTATCCACCATATATATCATGTGATGGGATAAGTTATTCCAATAAGTAGTGATAACTTGATCCCAACCAAACGACTTGTCAATATGACGAGTAATAGCAAAGGGATTCAGTGTTTACTATAATCATTGTATAAACATCGTAATTTTCCGCTGATCATTTGGTTTAAAAAAACCACCAAAAAAGATATACACAGAAGATTGTTTTACCTGATCGAAATGGAGGAAAGTAATTTTCTGGAAAGTAAATAGCAGAGTAAAACTGAAATGGGGTATAATGGATTATGGAAGCTAGGAGAGAGGGTTTAGTTAATAGTTTAGGGCTTTATGGTTTATCTAAAATGGTCAAATTCATCCGACGAATATTACAAATTGAGAACTTTATAGAATTTAGAAGTTTGGCCTAATATTATCTCTCCGTGAGAAAACGGTTAATTTTTATTTGCCACTGACTTTTAATATAATCCAGTTTAAAGAAAATCATAATTAACTATAAATTAAGTAGAGAAAAGAAAAGAAGAAAAGAAACAACTACCCACAAAAGTTATCGGATATAAAGAGAAAATAATTTGATGGGTAGAAATTAAGTGGGTAGGTAAGAATAATTAGTTTGATTTTTGAGGGTAATTATGTAACTATACTCATAAAATATAAAGTCATCCTTCTTTGTATACCAGAGAAACGCCCTTGCAAGGCATGAGACCAATATTATAAAATTAAATATTTTTTTTATTACATTTTATGTGTCATAATTTAAGTGAGTATGAAATTTAATAAATAAGAATTTTTTTAAATAATTTTTATCAAATTACTCTTTATTAAAAAATATATTGCTATTATTTTTAGTTAAATGAAATCTTATAAATGAGGCTAATAAAGATAAAAATAAAATTATGTCTTTAAATAATGATTAAATAAGAAAAGATGACATTATTTTTGTAACAAAAAAAAAAGAAAATAGCGACATATAAAATAGGACAAAGGGAATAGTAGGTTTCTTTTTAAAGTATAATATAAATTTCATTGTTAAATCTATTTATTAATGAAAATAATATATTCTTCATTTCAATTTGTTTGTCACTTTATAAATTTTATGATTTAATTATTTTTTTTCTAATAATTTTTTTAATGAATTTTAAATATTTTAAATTATTAATTATCATAACTTTTAACTAGTAAAGTTGCTGCCATGTGATCAGAAAGTCACGAGTTCAAGCCTTGGAAACAGCCTCTGTCAGAAAAATATAAGATAAGACTACGTACAATACATTTTTGTGGTGAATCCTTCCCCGGATACCGTACATTGTCATAGCTTTATGGATAAAATTTACGTGCACCCAATATATATATCAAGTTAATACATACATGTGCACCGAGCTGCCTTTTTTATATTTTAAATATGCAGGTGTTATTTCAACTCACAAGTGTCCTGAGTTGTAATGGCAGGCAAAAGCTTGCACGAACATGAGAAATGTAGGTGGGATCCACAATTTGAGCAAGTGAATTGCCACGGCTACAACATCCATGAAATATCAGGAAATGAAACAACCCACGTCGACGGAGAGCTTTGTGGTTGTTCTCTTTTTCTTTTCTTCTTATTAGATTATTGGGTCAAAATCATTTCTCTTCCTAACTTTATCTTAAAAATTAAATATCCTTATCAACTTTGAACAATAATCATATTTTCTTTTATCTTAATTGACTTTTAAAATTTCTATTTCACCCTTTGTCATCATTTTTTTTTTAACTTCTTTAAAATCATCATATTTTCATTTTAAAAAAAATTCATATAACAAATTTTTCATAAAAACATAAACATTATTCATATAACAAATTTTTCATAAAAACATAAAGATTATCTTTGAGAAAAAAAAATAAGAAATCTATAAGCTAATGATGATCTTTATGAAGTAAATTAGCATAATAAGAAAATTAGTTTTATTAATAATAATCAAAACTATAATATTTATTTTACAAGTGAACATAATAAGTAATACTAATTTTATAAACATATTTTAATGCAGAAAATACAAACAATAAATGAAAGAGATAAGCCTCTAGTACCACCTCGAGCTATAGTCAAAGTTGTTACGACACACTCCAACTTCACAGGGGTCCTATTATCCCTTGAACTCAAATTTAGCGCATTTTTGTCATTTTTTGTGCTAATGTGGCACCTTTATTACATAAAATGGAGCCCACATCAAAGGTGTCACGCCATCTAAAATGATTGACAAAAGGTATCACGTTAGCTAAAAAGATCGACAAAAATACGCTAAAATTTAGTTTAAGGAGTATTAGGACACCGTGAAGTTGACGTGTGTCGTAGCAAATTTGATCATAGTTCGGGGATACTAAATGTTTTTCTCGAATAAAAATAAGGTCAAATTTTAAAGATTATATTTATTTATATAAATTATAAAATATGTAATACTCTATTAATGATAATAACAACTTATTTACTGATATAGACAATAGATAATATCATTTTTTATCACTTGATCCTCATACTAAAAATAAATGTTTTAATTTATCTGCTCAATTTATGAAATCAAGAGAATTGTATTGTGTTTTTTTTTTTACCCTTTAGTGTTAAATAACTATATAAAGTAACAGTATAGACAAATTTAAAGTTTTAAATTATCATTAATAAGGTTAATTTAGCAAAATATACCTCTAAGTAAAATTTTTTTAAGAATTGTGTTATATCAACAAAAAGTTAAGTAATACGAAACAAATTTAGTAAGAGAGTGATAAAACACAAAAATATACGCACATGCATGTACATACGTATGTATATTATACACACACTTAAGAGTGGGTTGTTTGGAAACAAGTTATTCCGGAATTAGTTATAACAAAATAAGTTGTACTAACATGTATGTGTGATAACTTATCTCATCACTGTGGTATAAATGGTGCGACAAATAATTTTGAGACTACCTAATACATCTAATTAAACGCAGGATAAATAATCATGAACTTTATTTCTGAATTATTATAATAATACCTCACACTAAAGGACTCTTTAATACATATAATACTAAAATAACGATCTTAAAAAATAACATTGAATTTTGTGATAAATTTATAAAAGGTATTAATTTGCGTATAAAGTTAATAAACTTAAATAAAATGCTATAAATATCCATGTTAAAAAAATATTCATTACATATAATATAAAAAGATATTACATAAATATAGAATTAAAATTACAAGGACAAAATGAACATTGCATGGAATAAAGAGGGAATATGATTATTGTTCAATGGGGGAGTTTGATTGTTTAATCAAAGTTGGAGGGTGAATACTGGATCTCGTGTTTAATATATGTTATTTTTCATCTTAATTTATTTGACACAAAGAAAATTTGAAAAGTTAACTAGTAAATTTTTTATACAACTTTTAAGTATTTAAATTACTAGTAATTATTTTATAGCACTTTTACATAATTTCAAATGTAATATGTTACTCTTTTTGTATCAATTAATATGACACTAATGAAATATTTGAGAAAGTCAATCAAATTTGTTATATATGTTTATGTATTTTAAGTTATTATTATTATTATTATTATTATTATTATTATTATTATTATTATTATTATTATTATTATTATTATTATTATTATTATTATTATTATTATTATTATTATTATCATTTATACGACTTTCTACGTAACTTTTAAGTAATATATGTTACTCTATCTATCCCATTTACATGACATTGCTAGTATTTGAAAAGTCAAATAAATTTTTTTATACATCTTTCAAGTATTTTAATGCATTGACAAAATTTTAAGTCAACAAATTCTTTTTTACGTGTCTCCAAATAATTAAATTATTAATTATTGTAATTATAATACTTTTTACGTAATTTTTAAATATTTAACAGATTAAAAATAAAAATAAAAAAATCAAAATTAAAATATAAATATAAAATTATAAAAATACTCTCAATCAAAAGCAATGAAGGTAGGCATGACAACTGTTAGCTGATCTACATATATTTAGGGGTGGCAAAAGTAATACAAAAAAAATATGACCAGTCTAAGTTTCCGTTTATTATTTACGGGCTCTTATGGCCTATTCATTTTAGCCTATCTAAAAGTTAATCTAATATCTAGTCCAAATTGACCCAGCTATGAATGACAAAGGCCAGAATTGTTGAATTTTATAAGTCTCTAATGGTGACTGCTACTCAGGTTAAGTTCATAAATGACCACAACATGAGCAGGTCTTGATTTTTTTGTCCCCGATAAAAGTCTTATAAAAATAACCTTTATAAGAAGTGATCTTGCTCTTTTGGCTTTGCTTAATAAATTTTATCCATAAGACATGCGTTCTAACTCTTGTCTATAACTAATAAGTTCATGATATTTCAAACAATGAATTTGCACGATTAACTAGAAGGTCCGCCTTATAGTAAAAATTAGCACTTAGATATGTTGCTTCTAAGACAAAGGTTCTAACTGCTCATAAGACAGATGTTCAGGACACAGTGAACCTGATCAATTGACCACAAGTTTCGCCTTAAAGGCACTGAAAATTATTAGAGGAACAAAAATTCAAGACAACACACTATGAGAGACAAAAATTCAAGATCAAATATCTGGGAGACAAATTCAAGACCAGCCACTTTAACTACTGGCAGTTAACATTGTTGTTTTTCAACTAGTTCGGGTACAAGAATCTGTATATACATGCAATAATAACTTTAACACAAGTTCAAGTCTAATACTAGAACACTTATGAAGTTCCTTAACACCTTCAACACAAGATTATAAATAATCTATCCAAGAAGTATGTTAACTTTCAGAAATGAGATGAAACAGAATTTTAAGGCCAAGTCCCCCGACTTCACGGAGTGTCCTTAAGGAATAATTCTCCTCACTGTACCCGAGGTTATGGAATCTTCCTCCCAGGATAAAATGGCCAAACAAACCAACTGTAGCGGTACCTCAAACAATTGGAATCTCTTCGAACTCACTCAACGGTTTGATTTATCACACAAAATATTTTTGAAGACAAGAAGAGTTTGTATTTTCAGAATTTTTTCGTACCAAAACCTGTAGATAATGCAGGTTTATATAGACATCAAATGGCCCTTCCAAAAAGTGGCAATGGTTCATCCAAACAGGTGTATCCTTTGGAAGAGTCATGTCTGTTCAGTTGAAACATTGTGTCTTTTCTGAACAGACACAGCTATCTGAACAGTCACTACTTTTCCAAAACAATATGTCTTTTCATAAAAGTTGTGTACCTCCATTTTTCATTCACACCAATTGAACCCAACAATCCCCTACATGAATGGGAAATGACTATTCTTTGCAAAACTTTACGGACAAATATGTGATCATCAAGCAAAGACTGATTGCATCAGGAAAAATGGGTTTTCCTTTGAACTTTCTATAGTGAACATGCATCGGATGCACTTGGTCAATCGATAGATTTGATATCTTTGAACCGTCGATCTTTAATGTACACCTAGACAACACATGTCACACAATCAACCTTTTACCGTTTATGATTCTCACGGTTTTGTTCTTTTTAGCCATGAACACGTCTTGGCTTCATGAGAGCTTAGAGAATAGGCCTTTACTAACATTCTCCTTGAAGCGGCTTCCACTTCGCCCTCACATAGGTGATTTGTAAACGTTCAATCCTATAGATTAAACTATTTGGTCAAATCTGCCAAATTTAGATAATCATTAAAAGACTTTTCACCTTAAGTCTTATCCTTGTTTACTAAATATTGTCTACATCATGAGAATGGGTTGGTATTTTGACAATGTTGAACCTGTCAGACACAATTTTATTTTATCTCCTTGAACCTAGCTCTTGGGATCTCCAGTCTGCTAAGTAGAGTTACCGCCATGCTGACTTGTCCTAGGCCTTAAACCCATTCCCTTGGATGTTCTCTCAACTCCTTCTCTAGATAGGCCTTTTGTAAGTGGATCTGATACATTATCCTTTGACTTCACATAGTCAACAGTGATAATTCCACTAGAGAGAAGTTCTCTAACAATATTATGTCTTCGTCTTATGTGACAAGATTTACCGTTGTACATCATGTTTCCTGCCCTACCTACCGTCGCTTGGCTATCACAGTGTATACATACTGGTGCCACTGGTTTGGGCCAATAAGGAATATCTTCCAAGAAATTTCTTAGCCATTCTGCTTCTTCACCGGCTTTATCTAATGCGATAAATTCAGATTCCATTATAGACCGAGCAATACAAGTCTGTTTGGATGATTCCAAGAGACCGCTCCTCCACCGATAGTAAATACATATCCACTAGTGGATTTTACTTTGTTCAATTTGATGATCCAATTTGCATCACTATATCCTTCAAGTACCGCAGGATATTTATTATAATGCAAAGTGTAGTCTTGAGTGTATTTAAGATACCCCAAAACTCTTTTCATTGCAATCCAATGAGTTTTATTAGGATTACTCGTGTACCAACTCAACTTACTAATAACGCATGATATATCTGATCGTGTACAGTTCCTTATATACATTAAACATCCCAATACTCTTGTGTACTCCAATTGTGAGTCACTTTCACCTTCATTCTTTCGAAGTGTAAAGCTCACATCCAATGGAGTCCTGACAATACCAAATTCCATATACTTGAATTTGTCAAGTACCTTTTCGATGTAATGAGACTGTGACAATGCCAACTCTTATGGAGTTCTATGGATTCTTATCCCTAAGATCACATTCGCAACTCCAAGGTCTTTTATATCGAACTTGCTCTCGAGCATTAATTTTGTTGCATTTATGTCTGAAATGTCTCTACTGATGATCAACATATCATCCACATATAAACACACAATGACTTGGTGATTTGGAGTATCTTTAATAGAAACACATTTATCACATTCATTAATTTTGAATCTATTTGCCAACATGGTTTGGTCAATTTTGCATGCCATTGCTTAGGTGCTTGTTTTAGTCCATAAAGTGACTTAAAAAGTTTACACACCTTATTTTTTTTTCCTAGAACCACAAAACCCTCAGGCTGTTCTATGTAAATTTCTTCTTCTAATTCTCCATTTAGGAATGCGGTTTTCACATCTATTTGATGGATTTCAAGATCATATACCGCCGCCAAGGCAATTAACATTCGAATCGATGTTATCCTTGTTACTGATGAGTATGTATCAAAGTAATCAAGGCCTTGCTTTTGTTTGAAGCCTTTTACAATAAGTCTTGCCCTGTACTTATCAATAGTACCATCAACTTTCATTTTCCTTTTGATGATCCATTTAGAACCTAAAGTTTTATTTCCTGGAGGAAGATCAACCAACTCCTAGGTATGGTTTCTTAAGATTGAATCAATCTCAACTGCCTCTTTCCAAAAAGATGAATCTAAAGACACCATCGCTTCCTTAAATATTTTAGGCTCATTTTCTAAGAGAAATATTACTAAATCTGATCCAAATGAAGTTGACGTTCTTTGACGTGTACTATGTCTTGGATTCTCATCATTATGTACATTCTCACTTGGTTCATCTCGAGGTAGTTTAGAACCTCCAATAGACTGTTCATGTCTAGTTTTATACGGATAATTATTTTCAAAGAATTCAGTGTTATCTGATTCAATTACCATATTTTCATTAATATCCGGATGTTCGGATTTATGAACCAAAAACCGACATGCTTTACTACTTTTAGCATATCCTATGAACACGCAGTCTACCGTCTTAGGTCCTATCTTAATTCTTTTAGGCATGAGAACTTGGATCTTTGCTAGACACCCCACACTTTGAAATATTTAAAGTTGGGTTTCCTTTCTTTCCATTTTTCATAAGGAATTTATTGCGTCTTACTATGGGGAACTCTATTGAGTATTCGGTTGGCTGTAAAGATAGCCTCCCCCCACAAGCTTTGCGGTTAACCTGAACTTATATGTAAGACATTCATAATTTCCTTCAAAGTTTGGTATTTCCTTTCCGCAATTCTATTAGATTGAGGTGAATACGGGGCCGTAGTTTTATGTACAATTCCATTCTCTACACATATTTCGGCGAAGGGAGATTCATATTCTCCGCCCCTACCACTTCTTATAGTTTTGATCTTTTTCTCTAATTGGTTTTCAACTTCATTTTTGTATTGCTTAAATGCATCTATTGTTTTATCCTTACTATTTAGCAAGTAGACATAACAATATCTAGTGCAATCGTCAATGAAAGTTATGAAATATTTTTTCCCACCACGTGATGGTGTTGACTTTATATCACAAATGTCAGTATGGATTAAGTCTAAGGGATTGGAATTCTTTTCAACGAACTTATATGGATGCTTAGCATACTTTGATTCCACACACATTTGACATTTTGATTTGTTGCACTCAAAGTTTGGCAAAACTTTTAAGTTAGTTTCTTACAAGGTTTTGTAGTTGACATGTCCTAAATGACTATGCCACAAATTGTTTGACTCTAGCAAGTAACAAGAATTTGAACTTTTATTGATTTTTACATTCATTACATTCATTTTGAATAGGCCCTCATTGAGGTAGCCTTTTATTACATACATTTCTCCTTTACTAAGTACAATTTTTTTGGAAACAAATACACATTTGAATTTGTTCTTGTCTAGAAGTGAAATAGAAATCAAGTTCTTTCGTAACTCAGGAACATACACGACATTGTTAAGTGTCAACACTTTGCTGGAAGTCATCTTCAAGCACACTTTTCCTGTTCATTCCACTTTTGCAGTAGTGGAGTTTGCCATGTAGATTTTTTCTTCTACTTGAGCCAGAGCGAACGTCGAAAACAACTCCTTGTTAGCACAAACATAGCAGGTGGCACCAGAATCCATCCACCATTTGTAAGGATTTCCCACCAAGTTGCATTCGGAAAGCATAACACACAGATCATCCATTTCTTTCTTAGACTTAGCCAGATTTGCTTGGTCCTTCTTCTTCCCTTTTTTCAGGGCACAACAATTAGTAGACTTGTGGCTAATCTTGCCACAGTTGAAGCACTTTCCCTTGAATTTCTTCTTTGGTTGATTGCTTTTATTTCTAGATTTCTTTCACTTTTTAGAGTTGTTTTAGTCATCTTCTACAATGTTTGCTCCACTCATTGCAGAATTGCCTCTTGACCTTCTTTCCGCAGCCTTGTTATCTTCTTCAATGCGTAGTCGTACAATCAGATCTTCGACTGACATCTTCTTACGTTTGTGTTTCAAATAGTTTTTGAAGTCTTTCCACATAGGTGGTAGCTTCTCTATTATTGCCACTACTTGAAACGCTTCATTCATAATCAAACCTACAATAAAGTTCATGTGAACACTAAGAATATTTTTAAATTATTCAACAACGGTATTTGTTAAAATCATACCTTCTGCTAGGAGATCATGGATGATCACTTGTAGTTCCTGCACTTGGGAAACAATAGACTTGTTGTCTATCATTTTGTACTCCAGGAATCTTGCAACAAAGAAGTTTTTAGTTCCGGCATACTCCGTCTTGTACTTTCGTTCAAGCGCTCCCATAACTTTTTGCAGTCTTAGTTCCACTATACACATTGTAAAGGTCATCTTGGAGACCACTCAAGATATAATTCCTGCAAAGGAAATCTGAGTATTTCCAAGCCTCCACAATCACGAAGCGTTCTTTTTCAGAGGTTCCCTCGGGTACCTCTGGAGCTTCCTCAACCGTGAACCTTTGAAGACACAGATTTGTGAGGTAGAAACACATTTTATGCTTCCATCTCTTGAAGTCAATACCCATGAACTTTTCGGGTTTCTCCACCGGTGCCATAGCTTGCAGAGCATTAGTATGACTCGTCGTGGCAATACTAGTTGCCGCCATAGTCGTTCCAGCATCATGCATTTGACTATCAGTCGTCATTTTCCTGTCACCATAAGACAGTACCTTAAGTATATCGAAATACTTATTAAAAAATTGCAGCAACTTTAAACACTTTTTGTTTCTAGTTTAACGATGAAGTTTTTATGACTTCCAATCGTCAACCGAGTGATCTTTAACTTGTGATGAAGATTTTATTTCTTCAAATCACTAATTAAGTTTAAATGGAGTAGAAAGCTAAAATCTTTAATCTCCAGAAACCAAGCTATACAAATTCAAAAAAAACTTTAGTGAGAAGAAATTTTCACCAAACAAGCAAATTTTTCTTTTTGTTCTTTTTCTAAAGGTTATTCCTTAAGATTGTTGTTTTTCAACTAGTTCGGGTACAAGAATCTGTATATACTTTCAACAAGAACTTCAATATAAGTTCAAGTCTAAGACTAGAACACTTATGAAGTTCCTTAACACCCTCAACACAAGATTATAAATAATCTATCCAAGAAGTATGTTAACTTTCAGAAATGAGATGAAACAGAATTTTAAGGCCAAGTCCCCCGACTTCATAGAGTTTCCTTAAGGAATAATTCCCCTCACTGTATCCGAGGTTATGAAATTTTTCTCCCAGAATAAAATAGCCAAACAAACAAACTGTAGCGGTACCTCAAACAATTGGAATCTCTTCGAACTCACTCAACGGTTTGATTGATCACACAAAATATTTTTGAAGACAAGAAGAGTTTGTATTTTCAGAAAATTTTCGTACCAAAACCTGTGGATAAATGCAGGTTTATATAGCCATCAAGTGCCCCTTCCTAAAGGTGGCAATGGTTCATCCAAACAGGTGTATCCTTTGGAAGAGTCATATCTGTTCATTCAAAATATTGTGTCTTTTTCTGAACAGACACAACTATCTAAATAGTCATTCCTTTTCCAAAACAATATGTCTTTTCATAAAAGGTTGTGTCCCTCTATTTTCCATTCACACCAATTGAACCCAACAAACATACAGGTTATGAAGCAAGGGCCAAGTTTGAATCAGCAATAACAACTTGATCTATGTGTTGAAGTTGCAGAACATGAGATTTATGATGGACTTTGTGCTATAGGGGATGACATAAGTTTATGGATATGACACATGCATTGTTTTATAAGAAGGGCTGACAAGTGATCACATAGGAAATCTGTGATGTTAAAGATTTCTTCTATAGATATATGACTTTTAAACAATTAATTATACTGTTATTGGTCCCTAATAAGATTCCTAATCTAGTCTAGATTAGCTTAAGATATCCGTATGGTGAGTTTATATTGAGTAAGTGGTGGAAGGTTTGGGGTTCCTAAAAAGATTTATCTACTAGTTAATGAAATATGTAAGAACAGTTGGTTACTCTATTGTGATAAACAATAGTGCTACAACTGGATATTTCCAGGCTGGTAGAGAGTCGATGCAGGGTGATCTAATGTCCCTATTTATCTTTACCATTATAATGGAGTATCTTAGGAGACAAATAGCAGATCCTAGTCCAAAGAAGGAATTTCAATATCATCCTGAATGACCAAAGCTGAAAATTACTCACGTAAACTTTGCACATGATCTACTTTTTGCTGCAAGGGATATCAAATCAATAGGGGTTTTACATGATAATTCATATCCTTTACCAAATCTTCAAGACTTCAAGCCAACTTGGCAAAGAGTTGTGCTTACTTTGGAGGAGTCAGGAGTTGACAGTAATACCAAGACAATCTTACACCATCTATGGGTATTAAGAGAATTACCTTCCAAATATTTGGGGATTGCATTAGTGTCTAAGAAGCTATTTCTTGTTCACTGGCAACCTACATGTTGTCTCACATTTTGATGATGACTAGTTGATATTGGAGGACCAGGTCCCTTGCATACTTGCTCTGGTGCAATTGTCATATCTCTGCACAGTTTTGTCCGCTAGTGCAATAAACTGTTCAGGTGTACAACGTACCTGATTAGACACCTGATCCAATCAAAATTCAACCCTTATTTCTACACTACTATAAATTTAAAGAGATGCTCTTCCCTCAATAGTTTTTACAATCAGAGAATTTCTTGGTAGTGGTGAAAACTCTCAAAGCTCATGTTCTAAATTGTTGTTGTTTTAAGTTAGGGATGTTCTTAATTGTTACAGTTTTAAGTTAGGGTTCTTGAGTTTTGCATTGTAACTGATTTACTCAACTTATAAGTGTAAAGCTTCTTTATTGATATAGAGTTTCTCAGGTAGAGTTACCTGAGGTCGAGTAGGTTAGAGTTAACAAATATTGAAAGTGCAACTGACGGAGCTAGCATGAGGTAGTTGTAGAAGAGTTATTACAACTTGAAGAACTTAAAGTTAAGTACTAATGGAGTCTATAATCAAGATGAGTTTTGATTATATTAGAGTTTGAGAGCTTGTGAGGGAAATCCATTGTTTTTCCTCCCTTAAGCAAGGAGGTTTCCAAGTAAATCTTTGTGTTCTTTTATTTTTTGCAAATTTTGTTTGTTTGTTGTTTTATTACTATACTCTTCACTTCAGGGACCTGGTCCCTTAGAGGTGGTGTACACCCCACGTTTTAAAAATTGGTATTAGAGCAAGAAGACACTAAAAGAATAACACCTAGAATGAATTATTGATCATGGTTAAACCACCTAATCGATCTGGAGGAAGGACAACTACTACTAGGCCACCACGTTTTGAATAGGCAATTTATGGGTGGTGGAAAAGTAGGATGTTTGATTTCATTATAGTTGAGGATAGTGAGGTGATGGATGTGATACTTGATGGTCCTTATGCACCAATAAGGAAAGTCAAAGAAGGGGACATAACTAGAATGGTTGTCAAAACCAAGGGGAAATATGATGATGAAGATCGTAAGAAGATTAAAATGAATTTCAAGGCCAAAAAATTGCTAGTGTGTGGAATAGGACCTAATGAATATAATTGAATTTCTACTTGTGAAAATGCCAAAGAAATCTGCGATTGTCTGAGAACAGCTCATGAAGGAACAAGTGATGTGAAAGAGTCAAAAATAGATATATTAACCATTCAATATGAAGCCTTCTCCATGAAGGAAGGGGAAACCATCCAAGAAATGTATACAAGGTTTATCTCAATCACTAATGAGCCGCACTGCCTTGGTGAGGTTATTTCTTTGCATAAACAAGTGAGGAAAATCCTAGGAGTTCTTACCAAGTATTGGGAAAGAAAATTTGATGCTATTATCGAGGCCAAAAAACTGAAGACACTTACCATGGATGAACTAATTGGAAGCTTAAAAATTCATAAATTGAAGAAACAACTGGGTCAAGAAAAGAAGGAGACTAAAAAGAAAAAGTCACTGGCATTAAAAGCCTCAAAGTCTGAATCTAGTGAAGATGATATTGATGTGTCTTACTTGGCTAAGAATATTGTGAGGGCAATGAAGAAAAGTGGCCAGTTTCAGAGAAAAGAAAGTCGCAACAGAAAAGGAGGTGCTATTAAAGTCTATCACAAATGTGGGAAACCTAGGCATTTTATTAAAGATTGATCTCTTCACAAAATGAACTACCAAGAATATCTAAAGTTAAGAGGATACAAAGGAAATAAGAAGGAACAGGTTCTTGATAAGTCAAGAAAAAAGGTTGTTGCAGATTATGTAGTGAAACAAGCCCTGACTGTGGGGAGATACCTCAAGTGAATCTGATGAATCTGAAAAGACTGAGGATTCTTTTATGTTAGCTGTGGAAGATAGTGAAACCTCCTACAACTCTCTTTTTGTTCTCATGGAAAAATCAGATGATGAAGAAGAAAATGAGGTAAAACTTTTTGAGATTTAGCAGAACTTGATTGATTATTCCTCTAAAAAAGATAAAGAACCTAACAAATGTATTGCTTGATTATGTGTCTGAACTTACTGCTGAGAGGGATTCACTTGAAGATAAGGTGGAAAATCTAGAACATGAAAAACTTGCCTTAACCATTCAGTTGTCTGAAGTAGGCGAACAATTTTTAAAACTAATATCTGAAAACAAAGATTTGATGGATCAACTGAAGAAGATCACTGAATCTGATAGAAAAGGCAAATAAAAAGATTCAAAGCTTCAGATTGATCTTGAAGAAAAGTTGAAGAATTATCAAAAAATTCATATGAATGTTTTTCATAAGAATAAAGAACTGAAAAAGGACCTGGTTCGTCTAAAAGAAAATATTAACAAATCCCTAAAATGGACCACATTTTCACAGATCCTTACTAATATAAACAGTTAGAGGGATCAATAATGGTATAGGTTTTGGGTATCAGTACAATACCCACAATACTAAGACCCAAGACAAGCATGTTTTTGTTGCTAAAAACAAAGCCAACAATCTCTATGCACTCACTTTGGTAGGGATGGTCACTTAAAGGAGAAATGCCAGGGATAGATTAGAGTTAGCCTGAAAACTGCTAGATATGTTCAACTGAAGCAGTCTTTCCATATGGGATCTAATTCCTTGATAAATTTTATGAAGTGAAAACTACCTAGCTAGACCAAGAAAGATGTGATCACCCTCTTGTCTTCCTTTTGAGAACTCAAACTCAAGTGGGTTCGCAAGTCTAACAAATAAACTCTGTATGCAGGTAGGATTAAGAGAAGACAGTCAAAGCTAGTTCATGGATATGACTCATAACACTCAAAATTACACTCAAATTAGGTGTAAGGTGAATGTTGTCAATATAATTACCCAACTATGAGTCGAGATCAGATCCACGAGGAGTGAAGACGTAGAATTCATGAATTATGAGTGTTGAGAGTTAACTATAAGTTAACCTGTAATGCAAAATTTAAATAATACATGAAAATAAATTTGGGGGGGGGGGATTTGATTTGGACGATGTTAAACACAACAATAATTGACACTATTACGAGTTTGAAAAATTTAGAGGTGTTACCAAATTGAAAGAGGACTTGGGGTTTCTAAGTGGGATTCACGCATGGGTTGTCAATAATTAGTCCAAATTTAGTTAAAGGTTTAGGTTAGGTTAGATTAAGGGGTATTGATGTTAAGCTTTCAATAAAATACTAAATCTCACTTGTGGGTTCTTTCGAACACCTCACAAGCGTATCAATTCTACCAATCCATTACCTCAACTAACACCCTTATTTATAAGATAATGCTATTAAATGAGCTAATCTCAAGTTATTGTTCACAATTGTTCCTTACCCATATCCCCTCTTTCAATTATGGTATAGGTTCAAGGGTTCCTCACCTATAGCCCCTCTTTCAAGGATGATGTGGGTTCAAGGATAATTGGGGTTTACAACTTCCAATTCTCAATTAAACATGGAACAAAAGAAAAATCCATCATAAATAACTAATTAATTGGACTAACAATCAACACACATGCATTAATCACCACCTAATCAAGCATAACCCCAAGAGATAAATTTAGTTACCCATGAAAGTAAAGAGAAGATATATACCCAAATTGGCATTCTACTCATCCATTGAAAGCTAAGTAAATATATTCTCCAAGCTTTAAATTCTATCAAATAACCAAAATCTCTCTTAGGAACACAACACAAATTGTCTTCACTCAAAAATAGTGTATTTCTCCCTCAAAAACTAAAAAATTAGATTCTGAAAACATGAAGGGTTTAGCCTTTTATATCTTTGTATTGATCCTTTTGAAATTCCATTGTTGCCATTGCAAGTTTGCCCAGTACATGCGATCGTACCCTATGGTCACGATCGCGGTGCATCAGTTCACGATCGTAGTATTTCTACCTACTTAGCTCTCGCATTTGCGACCATTAGAGTGAAATCGCCATACATGAGGGTCATATCCTGGGGAATGTCTTTCAGCATTTGTCCATTTTTTGTCACTTTCCTTCCATTCTAGCTTTGCCTTTGAATTTTTCTCATTGAATTTCCCTATACGATCACAAACACTGAAAATTAGTGTATTTTATTAAGAATTAGTCTCATATATTCAATTAATCCACTATAGTGTATAAAAATGAGATTCAAATGAGTGGCAAATTACCACGCATCAACACCCCTAACTTAAAGACTTTAGTTGTTCTCAAACAACACTACTTCTCACTCAATGAGACTACTTAAACTTGGCCACCATGATTTTGAACTTGATTAGTACTAATAATTAGTTAGCAATCATGAGAAGTGCTAACTTTACAGTCCCCTCAGATTCAATCACATTTTCAAGGATGCAAATTTTTTTTCAAGAATAATAAAGCAACAACAACCAATTCTCAAAAGGTAACTCTCTATAAATAGCAAATCAAATATGCTCCTTCGCCTTGCTTTCAGAATATGTCAAATTTACCAATCTATCTTAGTCTACATGCCTTCTCACTAAAAGAAAGTCCCAACACACCAAATTTTCAACATGTAAAAGGAATGAATGTGCAAGTACTCACACTCATAAAGAATTTCTAAATGCAAATAAGTATCATGGCATATGCTTTCCCTTATTTTGGATAGCTACTAACTCAAAAATACTTGGTTGGAGATCCCGAAAGACTTTTTCAAGCTTGTAATGTAGGCTCAGGGAAGGGTAGGATAAGCATTTGGGATAAAAGTGATTGCACCCTCCTTTAACTCCACATAACACTAATTAGATCAAACTTGGATAATTGGCCACTCTATTCATTTCTAAATCACACATGTTCCTACCTTTTTCTCTTTAGTTCATCCATCTTTTGAAAGCATTCTCTTATCATTCTTTTCATTTTTGTAACTTTATGCTTTTCTTTCTTTTGTTGCTTCCTTTCTTTTTTTCTTTCATTTTCCATCATGAATTCATTTTTAGGAACTTATTTACAAGATCATGGACGTAATCACCTCTTCTAAGTTCCATTATACCCCTAACTTAGGATTTTAGCCTCAAGTTGGCAATTTTAAATTCAAGAAGGGTAGATTCAAGAGAGGGATAATTTTCAAACGGTTCGAGTCTTATAACGTGGTTGCTAAAGAAAGGTTATGTAACTCCCCGTGTTTTTTCTTAACTTAAAATTTGTCCCTAGAATGTTAAAGACTTGCTTTAAAGATGAATACACTTTTATACATGTGGAATTTTCAAGATTTTAAATTTTCATCGCGTGGGAAATTGAATAAGCTTTCTATCGATACCAAATTCTCCCAAATCCAACTCTCGGACGAAGAGTTAGAGCCATTTTAGTAAGATAGTGTACTACCTGGTACTTTAGCGCGTCGCGGAGACTGTCCAAATGGCATTTGTCATTTTCCAATGAGACAACGCGATACCAAAGCATCACATCAAAGGGAAAATTCACAACCAGTGAGTCACCGCGATGGCTCCGCATTGCACCATCAGCCCTGTTCCCAATCGTCAGTTTCCAATGACACAACGCGATAGCATCGCGTTGCGCCATCTTACAAAATTGGGATTTTTTGTCAGGTCTGAGTTTTAATTTTGACAGCACTAAGGTTTTTTTCCCTCACCCCTAGTCAGCCTAAACTAGCAATCAAACCCTAAAAGAGCACAAATTGCTCATTTATTCACTATTTTCTTAATAAGCAAGCCACTCTCTCTTAAAGGACAAAACCCTAGTTCAAAAAATCATGGTCAAGCTCAAGAAATCCTTTAAGAACTTTAAGAAATTCACTATCCCAGGTATGTTAGGTGTTCATCTATGGTTTTATTTCACCCATATAGTCCAAGAATCCCTTTTTAAATATACACGATCTCAGATTTATGATTTTCAAGTTTGAATTAGATTGAATTAATGTTCAGGATAGTAGTTGGGTTTCAATCCATGATTTAAGTGCAAGTTTCATGAAATGGAATAGCATGTGTGATGAATATGTGATTATCTTGATAAACCCTTGAATTTACAAAGTGATTAATGTGTCTATGATTTTAATTGGGTTTTAATCTATGATTATTATATGATTCATGAAATTAAACTAGTATTTTATAGGGAATTATATGAATTGCATGCTAAACCCATGAAATTGTAAGTTGGGCATTCTAGTTGACATGTTTATATGTTATCCATGATTATGTGCATGAAGTTGTGCTCCCAAAATGTTTGATAGAATATCCATGTGAATAAAGTGATGAAATCATGACATGTTAGTATATGAACAAGCTTATGCCCTACAAGTGTTTGATAAAATATTTCTATAGATAATATATGAACATGTATACATTGTTATGCTTTGCAAGATAATGTGATACTTTACTTTTCATGCTATCGAGTCCTGGGGTATTTAATATCCAAAAAATTTAGCTATTTATTTAGAGCCAGTGTCAGTTATAAAATAGTGTCAGTCTTGTTATGATCAATAGTACTCTCAGTTAGATACAAAACTCAGTAGAACTCAGTCAGTTATAGCACTCACGAAACTTAGTGAATTCAGTCCAGTTCAGTCCAGTATAATAGTTTAGTGTCTATTCAGTTGGGAGTAGGATTTAGCATCGAGTGAGTGCAAGGATGATGGCTTCCCCGTCAGATAGGCAGAGTCATTATTAGTAGTCCCTGTACTTCATAACTGCATATCCAAAGCAGGATGAAGAGTCACCCATCAGACTAGGCTTTACTATCTCCTAGGGGTCACCCGTCAGATTAGGCTTGGCTCCACCCAGGTGTTACCCATCAGTTAGGCTTGGCATCTTGGTTTTATAGTGTTAGTACCCGAGGCATGGTATTAGCACCCTTCCAGCTGGGGTTATAGGTTGGACCCCAATCAGTTCAGAGAGGGGCATATCGGTTAGATAATACCTCCCACAGTTTACGTTTTGGTCTTCAGTAGGGAACTCAGTTTAGTTCTACAGAATCAGGACTGTCAGACATAGTCAATTCAAAACCAGTAATTTAGTTATCAGTAACTCAAATATCAGTTACTCAGTCATTAGAATTCAATACTTAGCTTCAGAAAAGCTCAGTTGCAGCATGTATATAAACGCACAGTATTGCATACTCATTATTTTTCGTAGTTCAGATTATCCATGTATTTTTATGTTTAGTTATTCTATATCATTTAGTCAGTTATTGTTCATGCATATGAACCCTTGCATTCAACCTTACTTCATCTAGCATACTAGTACATTCCCACGTACTGATATATTCTTTCCTGCGGTATGATGTTTCATATCATAGGTTCGGATGCTCAGGTACCCGACCACGCATAGTAGATTCAGATTCAGCCAACAACAGTAGATTTAGAAGTGAGTCCTCATCATTCAAGGATATTCTATTATTTTATATTTTCAGTAGATATAGTAGTTCAGTAGATGGAGTTAGTTGGGGGATTGTCCCATCAACCCCACTTACGATAGATCCAGTTGGAGGCTTTTCAGACTAGATTTTTAGACAGTATTCAGTATTACATATGTTATATTTTTTCAGTATTTTAGATATTTTGAATCTTATGGCATTTCAGCCCATTTTTTGCATTAATTATAGTATTATTATTCAGTGCTCACAGCAGATATCATTCATGGGTTAGCTTGTGGTCCTTCGGGGTCATAAGTACCGTGTGATGACTAGGGGTAGTCTCGGGTCATTACAAACATGGTATCAGAGCCTAAGGTTCAACAGAGTCCTAGGAAGTCTGAAAGCCACATCAAGTAGAGTCTTGTGTATGGGTGTGTAGCGCACCACACTTATGGACAGGATTCTATGAAATGTTTTAGGAAAATTTTCCCTTCTTTCAGTATTCATGTTGTTCGAGTGAGCATGATCTCAAGTTAAACTTCAGTCTAATTCATCTCTTTCTTATGCTTCCAGAACATGCCTTCCAGAGAAGCTAATGAAAGAAGTAATGAAAATCAGTCAGCACCTCAGCCCGTTCAGGCAGATCCCCTGGATGAGCATGTCTCCTATAGAATTCAGAGTTATTTTCACTACGTTAGCCAATTTAGTAGTTTCTCAGAACAACCTACAGGATATTGTTCTATCTAAGCTTGGGGTTTATACTCAGCAACAAAAGAGGGAGAAGCATAGGATGGATGATAGAGAGAATAAGAGAGTCATAACAAGTGGTTTTAGGCCAAGGTCAGATGGTGGTAACCACTTCCAGTTTTGTTAATAATTCTCAGCTCCCAATCCTTCTACAGCTAGTGCGCCAGTACCAAAGTTTAGAAATGACACTCGAGGTAGCACATCAGGCTCTAAGACTCAGGGTAGCCTAAAAGAGGTCGTACCCACCCTCTTTGTTAGAAATGTGGCAAAAACCATCAGGGTGTCTGCAGAGCTGGCAGTGATGTTTGTTTCGAGTGTGGTAAGCCAGACCATAGAGTCAGAGATTATCCCCATCCAGGTCCTCAAGGTCAGTCCAACCGTCCTTCAGCTCAGTTCGGTCGCCCGACCCAACAGGGTGCCACTACCAGTACCGCTAGTAGGCAATACCCAAACAGGCTTTATGAACTTAAGTCTAGAAAAAATCAGGAAAGTTCTCCTAATGTAGCCACCGATATGTTACAGATCTTCCATTTACATGTTTATACCTCATCAAATCCAGGAGCTTCTTTGTCTTTTGTATCTCTTTATATAGCAGTCAACTTTAAGGTCAAATCAAATCTTCACAGAACCTTTCTTAGTTCCTACCTCAGTAGATAAACCTATCCCAGCCAGACGAGAATACAAAAATTGCTCGGTTTTAGTATTCCAAAAAATTCCTTCAGTTGATTTTAGTAATAGAGTCGTTCAGTTTTAGTTTCTGAGAGACCAATCATTGAATGAAGGGGTAGTACCTCAGTTTCGGTTGATTTAAGTTTGAATTTTTGAAAATTGAGCTAATAGAAAGAAGAGTAAGAATTCTAAGCCAGTCAGTATTGAGGTTTCTATATGATGATCGTTGGGGCTATAGAAAGCTAATAATTGTGTATTAGATGAAAGTACAAGCAGTGGGCCTTTCGTTATCAGGTGTAGTCCTTCAAAATGAGTTTAGTATTTATAAGTATTGTTATACCCCAAACTCTAGAGTAAAGTGGTGACCGTTCAGTTTAGGGTTGTTGATTAATTGGTTCACAGTTTTCGAATAATGGCTTTAAGCTAAGGGGGATATGGTAGAACAAGTAACCAAGTCAGACTTTCAGATTTTAGTATTAATGTTATTATGGGAAGAAAAGTAGTGGGAGAAGATGATGCCCAACCCATCTTTACCTCAGTGCCAAGTCTTATACTTCAGCTATGCCGATATCTACGCATGCCTTATATGTTAGCTCTATGATCATAGTTCATATTCGTGCACATTAACAAAAATCATATACGCTTACAACTCCTAGTAGAAGGATTTCCAGATCACTTAGTTTTACGAATCATGTTCCATGAATACAAAAACTCCAAACTCAGGTCATGCAGCTCATGACTCATGTACTCATGCTTTATAGTATGTTCAATTCCAGTACTCATGCTACTCTCTTAATAATCAGCTAAATTCAGATTATGTCACGTATACCTTCAGTTAGACCTCTTGATAAATCCATGATGTTGATATTCTATTTATCAGGCCTCAATTAAGTATCAAGTTTGGTGTAGTGTCCATTCATGCTTCAGGTCCTCATGTTTTAGCCTTTTAGTAAACTCTCCTTATGAGATATAGTGATTAGCGATTTCTTAAAAGGGAGAGAGAAGGGTAAATATTTCTTGTTAAAAAAGATTAGTGCACACTTGTTTTGCACGAGGCTGTAGTCATGAAGATAGGCTTGAATATCATGTTGGTATGTAAGTGAATGTCTAGCAAGAGGCTATATTTAGTTGTTGAAGGGAGATGAGAAAATAAGAGAAAGCAGAGTATGGTTGTATATTCAGATCCTCAATTTATGTCAGTCTCCCTCACGTAGTTTCAGACTCAGTATTCATACAGTATCAATGTTTTATCATATCCCAGCATTCAGTTCCAGTATGAATCTCAGTCACAGTCTCAGTTCATCAGTCAGCTCAGTGACTCAGTTTAGTTTCAGATTTACTTGACCATAGCATACAGTCACCAGTTATTCTGTTATCAGTATTTCAATACTTCAGCTTACAGACCATTTCAAAATTAGGTTATGCGCTCAGTCTTGCATTCTCAAATAAGAAACGTTTCTATGAATTCATGTTCAGTTACCTTACGTTCCTCAGTCAGTCCTTACCTCATATGCATAGTACTTAACAGTTTCAATCCAGTTATTTATGCTAAAAATAGTTCAATCTTACATGACCAGTATTCAACTATCATCCATTTAGTTAATTAGATAAGCTAGTATGTTTATGCATTCGTGCTCAGTGCCCGTGTAAATATTTTCAGTAGTTTCAGGTGAAGTGTTGTGCTAAGGTGGAGAGTATAATTGAGAAAGTATTCAAAAAATGTGTCTAATCTTAAAAATTTGTAGCTGCAGTGCACAAGGCTTAGAAACTCTATCTTAGAAGGTGTTTTGTAGTCCTTACTCCATGTTATAGAATTAGAGCCATGTTATGATTTCTTGTTCATATGTCTTATTCAGACCTTGCCAAGATTTCCTTGCTCCCTAAAGTCAGTAGAACTCTATAGAAAGAGTGTCAAGAACTGCTTCAGTCGAGTATAAGTTTTCAGCATGAGTTACCCTGTAAAGCCAGTACTACAGGTTAGCAGTCAGGCGGAAAAGTTCATATGGTTTCCTATCTTTCCATCTAGTTGTACTAGCTGAAGTTTGATAAATATTACCATTCCAAGATAGAGCATCCTAGTAGTAATGAGTTCATCTTAGTTCATGTATCATGTCTCAGTTTCAGATCGCAGATATTCAGTTACGGTTCAGTTCGTAGGTACCTCATGCATTGTCTCATGCTTTTCCTCAGTATCTTAGTCAAGTCAAAATTCTTCGAGGGACATAGTGTCCCAAGGGGGAGATGCACTATAACCCTCGAGGTTTCATGTCCTAAACCTTTCATTTTCTCTTCACGTTACGAATCCAGTTGGAGTAATAGATACTTATAAGTTGACTCTTTCATTCTAATCTCAGTTGTATGACCATCCCCATGTCATGATGTGTATCTAAGAATCAGTCCAGTTCATGTATTTCGTTCATGTATCATGATTCAGACTCAGTCCTGTTCTGACACCCTGTTCATTCATGTTCAGTAAATGATCTCAGGTTTATCAGTATTCTTAGGCTAGGATAACAGTCTTCCTTAGATTTACCCAGTTTTATGTCCAATATATGATTATAAACTTGGTATTCCTTACCGTTACACGTTCATTCATGCATTCATAAATCCATTCATCCATGTACTTCATGCATCAGATATGCATGGTCAGTATGTAAAATCAGTGTATCAGTAGTTTCAGTCATGTACTCATGCTTCAGTCATGCATGTTCAATTTGTAAACACAATCTATCAGTGCTTCTCAGCTTAACCAGTTTCATTCGAAGACGAACGTTCCCAAGGAGGAGACATTGTAACACCCCGTGCTTTTTCTTAGCTTAAAATTCATCCCTAGAATATTAAAACTTTCTTTAAAGATGAATACACTTTTATACATATGGAATTTTCAAGATTTTGACTTTTCATCGTGTGGGAAATTGAATAAGCTTTCCATCGATACCAAATTCGCCAAATTCGACATCCGGGGGAAAAGTTGGAGCCATTTTAGTAAGACAGTGTACCACTTGGTACTTTAGCGCATCGCGGAGACAGTCCAAATGGCATTTGTCATTTTTTAGTGAGACAACGTGATACCATCGCGTCGTGCCACTAGTTTTTTTTCCTAATTGTCACTTTCTAGTTTGACTACGCGATCATGACGGGTCGCGCTAAAGGGAAAATTTGCAACCAGTGAGGCACCGCGATGGCGCTGCGTCATGCCATCAACCCAGTTCCCAATCATCAATTTCTAGTGACACGACGCGATAGCACCACGTCGTGCCAGCTCACAAAATTGGGATTTTCAGTCAGTTCCGAGTTTTAATTTTGAGGGCACTAAGGTCTTTTTCCCTTACCCCTAGTCATCCTAAACATGGAATCAAATCGTAAAAGAGAACAAATTGCTCTTTTATTCACTATTTTCTCAATAAGCAAGCCACTCGTTCTCAAAGGGCAAAACCCTAGTTCAAGAAATCAAGGTCAAGCTAAAAAAATCGTTCAAGAACTTCAAAAAAATTCAATATCCCAGGTATTTAGGTGTTCATCTATGGGTTCCTTTCACCCATAGAGTCCAAGAATCCATTTTTAAATATACAAGCTCTCAAATTTATAATTTTCATGTTTAAATTAGATGGAATTCACGTTCATGATAGTAGTGGGGTTTCAATCAATGATTTAAGTGCAAGTTTCATGAAATGGAATAGCATGCGTGATGAATATGTAATTATCTTGATAAACCCTTGAATTTACAAAGTGTTTAATGTGTCTATGATGTTAATTGGGTTTTAATCCATGATTATTATATGATTCATGAAATTAGACTAGTATTCTATAGGGGATTATATGAATTGCATGCTAAACCAATGGAATTGTAAGTTGGCCATTTTAGTTGCCATGTTTATATGTTATCCATGATTATGTGCATGAAGTTGTGCTCCCCAAGTGTTTGATAGAATGTCCATGTGAATAAAGTGATGAAATCATGACATGTTAGTATATAAACAAGCTTATGCCCTACAAGTGTTTGATAAAATGTCTCTATAGATGATATATGAACATGTATACATTGTTATGCTTTGCAAGATTATGTGATGTTTTACTTTTCATGCTATCGAGTCCTGGGGGTATTTAATACCCAAAAAATTTAGCTATTTATTTAGAGCCAGTGTCAGTTACAAAATAGTGTCAGTCTTTTCATGATTAATAGTACTCTCAGTTAGATACAAAACTCAGTCAGTTATAGCACTCGGGAAACTTAGTGAATTCATTCCAGTTTAGGTCAGTATAATAGTTCAGTGTCTATTCAATTAGGAGTAGGATTTAGCACCGAGCGAGTGCAGAGATGACGGCTTCCCCGTCAGATAGGCAGAGTTGTTAGCAGCAGTCCCTGTACTCCAAAACTGCGTAGCCATCGCAGGATGAGGAGTCACCTGTCATACTAGGCTTGACTACCTCCCAGGGGTCACCCATCAGATTAGGCTTGGCTCCGCCCAGGTGTCACCCATCAGTTAGGCTTGGCATCCTCGCTTTCTAGTGTTAGTACCCGTGGCATGGTATTAGCACCCTTCTAATTGGGGTTACAGGTTGAACCCCAATCAGTTTAGAGAGGGGCATGTCGGTTAGATAATACCTCCCATAGTTTTAGTTTCAGTTTCGGTCTTCAGTAGGGAACTCAGTTCAGTTCTACAGAATCAGGACTGTCAGACACAGTCAATTTAGGACCAGTAATTCAGTTATCAGTAACTTAGATTTCAGATACTCAGTCAATAGAATTCAATACTTAGCTTCAGAAAAGCTTAGTTGCAGCATGTATATAAACACATAGTATTACATACTCAGTATTTTCCGTAGTTCAAATTATCCATGTACTCTCATGTTCAGTTATTCTATATCACTTAGTCAGTTATTGTTTATGCATATGAACCCTTGCATTCATCCTTACCTCATCTAGCATACCGGTACATTCCCACGTACTGACGCATACTTTCCTGTGCTATGATGTTTCATATCATAGGTTTGGATGCTTAGGTTCCTGACCACGCATAGTAGATTCAGATTCAACCAGCAACAATAGATTTAGCTGTGAGTCCTCATCATTCAAGGATATTCTAATATTTCATATTTTTCGTAGATGGAGTTAGTTGGGGGATTATCCCATCAACTCCACTTTCAGACAAATCCAATTAGAGGTTTTTCAGAGAGAATTCAATTTTACAGATGTTATATTTTATCAGTAGTTTAGATGTTTTGAACCTTATGGCATTTCATCCCATTTTCTGCATTAATTACAATATTATTATTCAGTGCTCACAGCAAATATCATTCATGGGTTAGCTTGTGGTCCTTCGGGGTCGTAAGCACCGTGTGACAACTAGGGGTAGTCTCGAGTCGTTACAGGTTAATAGGCTTAAAATGGGTGACTAAGGATATCATTCCTACATGGTAGGCTTTCTTAGGCTAAAGTGGATTTCAACAATCATAAAGATGGCTTAAGATTATTTCTTCTACCACACATAATCAAGATTAGCTTTTAAAGACCAATAGGGCAAGTGCTAGATGACACAAGTAAGCACAAGAATCAATCGATTAATGCTCACCATATATGACATGAAAATTATTCTAGAAGGCTTAGTTGCATTTCCTACTTAAGAATAAAAGGAAACATTTATCACATTACAACCAACTAAAGAATTTGGAGTCACAAAAAGAGGCAAAGCATTGT
Organism: Capsicum pubescens; assembly: GCA_030864215.1. NCBI lineage: Eukaryota > Viridiplantae > Streptophyta > Magnoliopsida > Solanales > Solanaceae > Capsicum > Capsicum pubescens. The sequence goes on along the minus strand of CM061540.1, from coordinate 280,850,005 downwards.
TACAAAAATATTCAATTTCATGCCCTTTGATTTTCACAAAAAAATTAGACGGGGGAGAGGATGCTCATTTTGCACTTCACCACACAAGATTAACTATAGATAACACCAAGTATGTGTAACGCCCCAAATCTGATACCCGGAATGCTACACGGTGCTCATGACCCCGAAGGACCACAAGCTAACCCATGACTGATATCTGTACCTGTATACTGCATAAAATACTTTATTATGTGGAAACATGAACTGAAAGGCCATAAGGTTCAAAACTAAGACATTGTATCTGATAAAAATATAACATCTGGGAGGGGTATGAAATACCCAAAACAACTGAATTAAGCTATCTGAACATACTGTAGTCTGGAAAACCTCTAAAATATGGTTGTCTGAATAAGGAGTTTATGGGACATGTCCCCAACAAACTTCAACTAATAAACTAATTACTGATATAATAAAATGATGATCATGTCCTCGAAAGATGAGGACTCACTGCTAACTCTGAGAGCTGAGACTAGAATCTACTGATGCTCTGGAACTCGTGTCTCTGAACCTATGGTATAAGACACCATAGCACAACTGCATTAGTACTTTGAATATACTGGTATGCATGTGAGGTAGGCTGAATGCATGGGGTTCATATACATAAACAATAACAGTAGCAGACTGACTATCATGAGTGTGAGAATACATGCATAAGACATAATAACTGACACTGATACCGTGATAACATGATTACTGAATCTGAATACTGATAACATGACATACTGATAACTGATATAATTGATAAAATTAGTGATTGTATCTAACAGTCTTGAATCTAATGGAACTAGCTGAGTACTGTACTATATCTGAGTTGACTGTATCTGACAGTCCTAAATCTAATGGAACTAGTTGAGTCCCGTACTGTATCTGAGTTGACTGTACCTGACAGTCCTAAAATCTGAAGAACTATCTTAGTTCAATTATTGAGACTGATTGACTGTGTCTGATAGTCCTGATTCTGTAACATAAAACTGTGGGTAGTAGTTATCTAACCGACATGCCCCTAATATGCCATTATGGCTGAGTTGGGGTCCAATCTGTAACCCTAATTGGAAGGGTGTCAATACCGCGCCACTGGTAAGAAAAAGATGTGGGTGACCCTCATCTGATAGTGTCCCTAAAATAGAATGGTGGGGCCCATATCTGATAGTGCATATCCACCTTATCAAACCTCATCGAACAGTGTTGATATCTCAACCTATGCTGGTTACATAGTTCTGGAACACAAGGATGACTTCTAAGAATCACACCCTCATCTGATAGTTTGTATTCCCATCCTTGGGTTCACTCGGTGCTGATTCCTACTCCCATCTGAATAGACTCTGAACATGATTTACTAAACTGAACATGGGCTGAGTTACTGAATTTCGTTGACTGACGGAATACTACTGATATCTGACAACTGACTGAGTTCATAAGATCATGGAGATTTCCTAAGTCATAAGACTGTCTGAAGTCTAAGGATTCATAGCTTGACTGAGAGTATCATGAAAACATGACATGGCTCTAGGCACACCGCTAATGTTTCGGGTACGAGTACCCCCAGGACTCGATGGAAGGAAACTGACCAAGCATACCTTACTTGAACATATAACTAACATCATAATCCATAATACATTTCTAGAAGCATTTCATCAAAACATATGATAGGCATAACTTGCACATACATGGGGATTTCATGGTATCATGCTAGTTAGGCCCTTTTCCTTTATCTAGGCATTTAATCAAACATATTGTAGGCATGGTACATGTAAACATCATTGTACAATAATTAAACATCATGGTTCAATTCTAATTTCATCATTCAAGGGTTTAGTCATAGGTTTGCATGAATCTATATCTATAATAATTTAACCAACATAGAATTTATCACCTAACATGGAGTTGAATTTAATTTCTGATTATCCATATGAACAAAAACAACCCAATTATGAAATTCATAAGAAAATCCATAAAACTTGAATTTAGAAAAGGGATTCTTGGGCTTCATGGACGAAAGGAGTCCATGAATGAACACTATGCATACCTTGGTTTGTAAATACACGAAGATTGGTGGAGGAAATTCTTGATTTTGAATCTTCTAGGAAAAGTCCTAGGTTGTTCTTGAGAGGTTTTTGAGAGAAGAGAGTGTATTTTGGGTGAAAAGTGGCTGAATCACGTGTTAAAGGGCTTAAATAGGGGTGAAAAATTGACCCTTTAAACCCTAGACGTGTCTTGTAATTTCAGTAAAAATTTCCCGAATTGAACCCCTGGCGCGACGCGGCGCTATCGCGCCGTGTCACTGGAATTTGACAATTGGGAAATTGAGTGATGGCACGACGCGGAGCCATTGTGTTGCCCCTTCTTTTGCAACCTAGAACTTTGGCGCGATGCGGAGGAAATCACGCTGAGACACTGGAATCGTTCAATTTCTATTTTAGCTTATGGCACGATGCACCACTGACCAATATGACGCTGTTTTACGACGGAAACTTGAACTAGCCATAATTGTTTACCTGGTTATCGGATTTAGGTAAATTTTATATCGAAGAAAGTTCCTAACATTTTTTGGACGATTTCAATCTAGGAAAAGGTACGGGATATTACAATATCTCCCCCTTGAGAACATTCGTCCTCGAATGAAACTGAGAGTGAGGGGAAGAACATAAACTGACATACATACTGAACATGAATAACTAAATATGTAACACCCCGTAAATTTTTTTCGTACACTTATCGCGATTATATGGAGTCCTAAAGGCTTGCGTATGGGTTAAATTAAGTTTATGGTGATCGAAAGTATCCCGTAAATAGTTGTATGTGTAGGTATTGGAATAAGCTTTCCAAAGATATAAAGTTTGCCCAAAACAGAGGAGTATTTCATATAAGCGAGCACATTCAAAATTTCAAAACGGTGGCCGGGAAGCCTGTGAACAGTAAATCTGCAGGAAAATTACTGCAGCTAGGCAATTTTTTTTTGGATCAACTTTAGACGATCATAACTCCTTGTACAAAAAGAACTGTGTGAGCTGATATATATCGAAGAAAATCTTCGAGAGTCTTCTTTCCGATGAAATTGGTTTCATCCAAATCCAATGTCTGAGTAAGGAGCTATACCCGTTTTACTACAGCCTATCAAAAAAAAAAACAGAATTTTGGGACAGATTTTTGGGTCAACTTTAAACGACCATAACTCCTTGTACAGGAAGAACTGGGTGGTATTCTTTTATGAAAATGAAATAACTTTGAATTATCTTTCCAATGCAATTGGTTTCACCCAAATAAGATACCGGAGCAAAGAGTTATGATCGATTTACTTCAGCCTGTCAAAACTGTCCACTGGGGACAGATTCGGATTTATTTAAATTTTTAGGGAAAAATGGTCATTTTATATTACCTCTTGGACGAAAATTGGTCTTTATAAACATACACTTAGCCTCATATATATCATATATCATCCAATTATTAAGAGAAGGTGAAACCCTAGCTTAATTTCAACTTCAAATATTTTGTGATTCAACCGTAGAAAATTCGAATTGGTTCCGTAGTTGTGTTCACCATCTCGAAAGCTTCGAGAAGCACCCCATGGTTATGTAAGGAGGATTCTAAATACAAGAGTTCATTGTTAAGGTATGAATATTGTTTATTCTTGATTCTTATCCATGAATAAGTATTGATAAAGGATTATGAGTATTGTCTTGATGTTGGAAGATAACTAGAAACATAGTTATGAATTGTTTTGTATAAATTGTTAGTAGTAAATTATGGAAGTTGTTGTATTGGATTATGGAGAATGAATTGTGGTGATATATCATTATATTAGTGGTTATGTATGCCTAGTGATCATGTTGGTATTGGATGGTGATTAAGAGGGGAAATAAAGGCTAAGAGTGATGTTGAGGGATATTGCATGAAAATGCATGATATGTGACTGTAATAAGAGTATAAGAGGATGTATGTAGCACTCTTATTGATGAGTTAAAGGATTACTTCCTAGACATTATTTGGTGAAGTTAATACCTAAATGGTAAGGTTTGGTTGCTAATACTAGTTTGCCACAAATGACTTATTGTAGATAAGTGTTCGAAGAGTACGGGAAGTCAAGTTGGACTTGTATTGAAGTGGTTATATCAAGGTATGTAAGACATACTCTATCTAATATTTGGCATGAATAATTACCCATGGCACTCTCAAGTAAGCTTCCAACATTGTCCTACGACACATGACACATAATAACATCATATGATCTTCGACACTACCAATTGAACTTGTTTTCACTTTTAAGATGTCCGGCTAGTCAAAAAAATATCCATATACTATTGTTGACTCCGAAATGGTTTAATGAGGTATCCATGATTCTCTACTTCATTTTCATGATATTGATTACCTATTTACATGTTTTTCCTATTGAGGTATCATGGTTTCAAGTTCCATAAGGTGTGACCACAAAGTAACCAATCTCAAAGATTAATTGAATTAAGAAATGAAATGTCTTTATTTTAAATTGATGATATGATGTATTGTATTAGTACCACTGATCAGTTGGCCATTGTATTATAAAGATTATGTATATATGCTATTCCAGGGGTGGTCCCTGATGTATTGTATTAGTACCACTGATCAGTTGGCCATTGTATGACATATGTTATGTGTTGTAAGGAATACGGGAAGTAATGATATGAAAGTAATGTGAAGGTATCCCATCAGCTCTTTTAAGTGTGGTCTACTCATACTGTTTATTCACTGGTATCTAGGTTCTGTTGATCTTTTGTATCTCATCTTGATACTCACTGCCTTACATACTCAGTACATATTTCCGTACTGACGTCCCTCACGGGGGACCTGTATTCATGCCTGCAGGGACAGGTACTTCAGGTCGTACACCTCCGTAGTAAGAGCCAGAACATTCTGTTGATAGTGGTGAGCTCCAGTTGTTTCGGGGCATCCCAAGTCGTTTCTATATGTATTTTTGGTATTTGTATAAAAGTCTTTTGTGGGCGGGAGTTTGTCCCGACCCTAACTCAGTTGTGTATCTATGTAGAGGCTTTTGTAGACATATTGTACAGCCATAGGAGTGTTTGGTTGATAGACGTGATGACTCTGACGACCAATTACGGTTTATATATATATATATGTGTGTCTGCTGGGCTGATACAGGTACTGTTTTCTTCTATTTACAACGAAGTGCTGCCCAAATTTCTAATTTTCATAAGTAATGTAAATGTGAAAGTATAGGTTATGAACGGGTTCTCCCGGGCCTCCTCGGCTACGGGTGCCAGTCCGCTCCAATGGGATTTGGGGCGTGACAAAATATGATCTCATGACTGACATGACTGATAACTGAATATATCATACTGTACACGCATACCTGATGCATGCGTAACTAATTCATGAATGCATGATTGAGTGTTCTGAGGAACTAAGTTTCTCACAATGAGAATGCATGTCTGATGCCTAATTATATAACTGAACTGATACATGAATGCATGACTGAATGTGCAATGGTACTTGATACCAAGTTTGTGATAAACACTGAACGTGAAACTGAGTAAGCTTAACGAGGACTGTTACCTTGAACTTGATCTGAGTTGGCGGAGAAGAGGTTAGGGTACTTGGTATGCATGTCTGCTTTTTCTTACCAAGTACCTCCCTCGACAGACTAATTTTTCTAAAGAACTTTAACTAGAGGGACTTCTTTGTTCCTCAGTCTACGAGTCTTATAGTCTAGGATTTTGACTGGAATCTCCTCATAAGAGAGAATGTTCTGAACATCAATGCTCTGAATAGAGAGTACAACTGCTGGGTCACCTATGCACTTCTTGAGAAAAGAAACATGGAAGACTAGATGAACTGAGGCTAGATCTGAAGGCAATTCGAGCTCATAAGCTACCTTGCCGAATCGACTGAGAATCTTGAAGGGATCGACATATAGGGGATTGAGTTTTCCTTTCTTGCCGAACCGCTTCACTCCCTTCATGGGAGAGATCTTTAGATAAACATAGTCACCAATCTCGAACTCGAGATCTTTTATATGAACATCTACATAAGACTTCTGCCGGCTCTGAGCAGCTCGGAGTCTTTCTCTAATCAACTATACTTTTTCTAAGGCATCGAATACTAAGTCAGGCCCTATGATTAAGGCCTCACTAACTTCTAACCAACCGATCGGAGATCTACATCTCCTACTATAGAGAGTTTCGAATGGAGCCATCTGAATACTGGAATGATAGTTGTTGTTGTATGCAAACTCAATCAAAGGCAAGTGGTCATCCCAACTACCCTTGAAATCAATTGCACACGCCCGTAGTATATCTTCTAAAGTTTAAATGGTTCTTTCTGCTTGACCATCTATCTGAGGATGAAAGGCTGTACTGAGATGAAATTGGGTACCAAGACCTTTTTGGAATGCTTTCCAGAAGTGAAACGTGAACTGGGTACCTCTGTTTGAGAAAATAGATGACGGAATGCCATTTAATCTGACCAACTCCCTAATGAGGAGTCTGGCATAATCCTCGGCTGAATAAGAGGTATGAACTGGAAGGAAATAGGCTGATTTGGTCATCCTATCTACAATGACCCAAACTGAATCATGCTGATGATGAGTTCGAGGCAAACCCATCATGAAGTCCATGTTCACTTCTTCCCACTTCCAAGTAGGAAAAATGAACTCCTGCATAGGACCACTAGGCTTCTGATACTCTATCTTAACCTGCTGACATGTAGAACACTTAGCCACAAACTTTGCAATAACTCTCTTCATCCCACTCTACCAATAGACTTCCTGCAAGTCGCGGTACATCTTTATGTCCCCTAGATGAATAGAGTAGCGCACACCATGCGTTTCTGCAAGAATTCGCTGCCTTAAGTCATCTATACCTAAAACACAGAGACGACCCTGACAACGTAAAACACCATCTCCCCCTTGGGAGAAAACCTCTACTTCCTGATCCTGAACTGACTCTTTTAACTTGACAAGGCTGGGATCTCTATCTTACTTTTCTTTTACCTCGGAAACTAGAGATGATTCTAAACTACTCTGAACCCATATATCACCCTCATCTGTATTGACTAAGAGAACGCCTAGTCTGGCAAGATGATGTACTTCTTGAGCTAACTTTTTCTTACTGTCATCCACATGAGTAACACTACCCATAGACATTCTACTGAGAGCATCGGCCACTACATTGGGCTTGCCTAGATGATAGAGGACACTCATGTTATAATCTTTCAAGAGCTCTAACCACCTTCTCTGATGAAGATTTAGATCTTTCTAAGAAAAGACATACTGAAGGCTCTTATGATCTGTGAAGACATCTACAAGAACTCCGTAGAGATAATGCCTCCAAATCTTCAAGGCAAAGACTACGGCTGCTAACTCAAGATCATGAGTCGGATAATTTTTCTCATGGGGTTTAAGCTGTCTGGAGGTTTAGGCTATGACATTACCATGCTATATGAGAACACAACCTAAACCCACTCTGGATGCATCATAATACACTACGAACCCATCTGGACCATCTAGAAGAGCTAAAACTGGAGCTAAGGTGAGTCGAGTCTTTAACTCCTGAAAACTCTTCTCGTAAGGATCTGACCACTGAAACTTAATTTTATTCTAATTCAATATGGACATAGGTGATGCAATAGAAGAAAATCCCTCAACAAACCCTCTATAATAGCCATCCAAACCCAAGAAATTCCTGATATCTGATGGAGAGACAGTTCTGGGCCAGTTTCTTACCACTTTGGTCTTTTTAGGATCTACTCTAATGGGATTACCCGAAATGATAAGACCAAGGAATGCTACTGACCTTAGACAAAATTTACACTTACTGAATTTGGTGAATAGCTAACGATCTCTGAGAGTCTGAAGTACCGTTCTGACATAGTCTGCATAATCTTGCGCATTGCGAGAATAGACCAGAATATCATCTATGAAGACTATGATGAACATGTCCAAGTACTGTTTGAACACGCGGTTCATCAAGTCCATGAAATCTTCTGGGGCACTGGTAAGACCAAATGCCATGACTAGGAATTCGAAGTGACCATACCGAGTACAGAAAGCTATTTTCAAAATGTCACATTCTCTGACTCTGAGCTGATGATAGCCGGATCTGAGGTTTATCTTACAGAAATAACTGGCACCCTAAAGTTGGTCAAACAATTCATCGATTCTAGGAAGAGGATACTTGTTCTTGACCGTGACCTTATTAAGTTGATGGTAGTCTATGCACATTCTCAAAGAACCATCTTTTTTGCGCACGAATAATACGGGTGCATCCCACGGGGAAACACTGGGCCTGATGAATCCCTTTTCTAGGAGATATTTCAAATGTTCTTTCAATTATCTGAGTTCTTCTGGTGCCATTCTGTATGGCGGAATAGATATAGGCTGAGTATCTGGAAGAAGATCAATACCGAAGTCTATTTCCTTTTCTGGAGAAATTCTTAGAAGATCTTTGGGAAAGAAATCTGAATATTCATTCACAACTAGAATAGATTCAAGACTGGGAGTTTCGGAACTGGAATCCTTAACATGAACAAGATGATAAAAACTTCCCTTAGATATCATTTTTCTTGCCCGAAGGTAGGAAACAAGCTGACCCCTGAAAGCGGATACACTACCCTTCCACTCAAGGATGGGTTCATTTGGGAACTAAAACTGGACTATCCTATTTCTACAGTCGACTGTGGCATAGCAGAAATAAAGCCAATCCATGCCGAGAATGACATGAAAATCAGTCATCTCTAATTTGACTAGATCTGCTGAAATGACTTTCTGAAATATCATAATCGGGAAGTTCCTGTATACCCACCAGGCTATGATAGTTTTACCCACTAGGGTAGAGACTGAAAAGGGCTCTGCTAGAATTTTGGGACTGACTCTGAAATCAACTGCTATATAGGGAGTAACAAAAGACAAGGAAACATCTGGATCTAGCAAACAGTAAACATACACATGAAAGATCTATAATGTACCAGTAACCACATCAAGAGAATTTTCCTGATCTTGCCGGGATCGGAGAGCATAGAGTCTGTTTGGGCGTTGCCTACTAGTAGCACTGGAGGTGGCACCCTGCTAATTAGGGCGACCGAACTGAGCTGAAGAGCGGAGATGACTCTGGTAACCTGACTAAGGGCAGTCTCTGACTCTATGGCCTAGCTTGCCACAACCAAAACAAACATCGCTTCCAGCTCTACACACACCCTTGTGGTTCTTACCATAAATCTAACAAAAGGGATTAGTTCGGGCACTGTTAACACTGCCCTGAGACTTAGAGCCTGGCGCTATTTCTTTGTTACTCTCTCTGAAGTTAGGAACTGGAGCACTGGATGATGAAGGAGCTGGAACTAATGATTTAGGAAAAATCTGAGAGCGATTGCCTCTCTCTGACTTAGGCTGACTAAAATTAAAGCTACCTGTCCTAGCTTTCTTATTCTGTTTCTTCCTCTGCTTAATCTTCTGCTCCCCTATCTGTTGAGCATGAGTCATGAGCCTGGCTAAAGTCATATCACTATTCAAAATAGCAGATCTGCACTCATTAATGATGCTATTATTTACCTCTGAAATGAACTTACTCATCTTGGCCCTTCTATCTGCAACCACATGAGGGGCATATCTGGATAATTGATTAAACTTAAGAGAATACTCTTTCACCATCATATTGCCCTGCCTGAGGTTGATGAATTCTAAGACCTTAGATTCTCTAAGATCTAGGGGAAAAAATCTATCAAGGAAAGCAAAAGAAAAATCCTTCCACTCAATAGGCCCTACATCATCTGAACTTTCTGACTTCCACTGTTTAAACTAAGTGTGAGAAACATCCTGCAATTGATATGTAGCTAGCTCATCACTTTCACTAGAAGTAACCCCCATGATATTTGTAACCTTCTGTACCTGATCTAGGAATTCCTGAGGGTCCTTATCTGACTTAGACCCGAGAAAGGATGGAGGATTCATTCGGGTGAAATCCCAAATCCTGGCTGCAGCTGAATTGGCCACTGGATTGACCGGAACGACCGCTGGTCATTCATTCTGAGCAACAACTGAGTTAGCAAAAGTAGTGAATACAACTCAGAACTCTGCATAAGAAACATGTTCGCCCAAAGGTTCTTCGGATTGAGGGGCTGGTTGATTCTCGTTTCTTCTTTTAGGAGGCATATTCTATAGAAGAAAGGGAGAAACGGATTAGACTGAGAGATTGACTTGAGATTATGCTCACTGGCACGACATGAATACTGAAAGAGGGGAAACTATTCCTAAAACATCTTATAGCCTCCTGTACATAAATGTGGCACGCAACACACCCATGTACAAGACTCTACTAGATGTGGCTTTCAGACTTCCTAGGACTCTATTGAACCTTAGACTCTGATACCAAGTTTGTAATGCCCCAAATCTGATACCCAAAATGCTACACGGTCCTCATGACCCCAAAGGACCACAAGTTAACCCATGGCTATTATCTATACCTGTATACTACATAAAATACTTTATAAAGCGGAAACATGAATTGAAAGGCCATAAGGTTCAAAACCGAGACATAGTATCTGATAAAAATGTAACATCTGGGAGGGGTATGAAATACCCAAAACAACTGAATTAAGCTATCTGAATATACTGTAGTATAAAAAGCCTCTAAAATTTGACTGTCTGAATAAGGAGTTGATTGGACAGTCCCCAACTAACTCCAACTAATAAACAAATTACTAAGATAATAAAATAATGATCATGTCCTCGAAAGATGAGGACTTACTACTAACTCTGACAGCTGATACTAGAATCTACTGATGCTCTGGAGCTCGTATCTCTGAACCTATTATATAAGACACCATAGTACAAATGCATCAGTACTTTAAATTTACTGGTATGCATGTGAGGTAGGTTGAATGCATGGGGTTCATATGCATGAACAATAACAATAGCAAACTGACTATCATGAGAATGAGAATACATGCATGAGACATAATAACTAACACTGATACCATGATAACATGATTACTGAATCTAAATACTGATAACATGACATACTGATAACTGATATAACTAATAATATAAGTGATTGTATCTGACAGTCCTGAATCTAATAGAACTAGTTGAGTCCCATACTGTATCTGAGTTGACTTTATCTGACAGTCCTGAATCTAATAAAACTAGCTGAGTCTCGTACTGTATCTGAGTTGACTGGATCTGATAGTCCTAAAATCTGAAGAACTATCTGAGTTCTATTACTGAAACTGATTGACTGTGTTTGACATTCCTGATTCTGTAACATGAGACTGTGGGTAGTAGTTAACTAACCAACATGCCCCTAATATGCCATTATGGCTAAGTTGGGGTCTATTATGTAACCCTAATTGGAAGGGTGTCAATACCGCACCACTGGTAAGGACAAGTTGTGGGTGACCCTCATCTGATAGTGTCCCCAAAAGAGAACGGTGAGGCCCTTATCAGACAGTTCTTATCCACCTCATCAACCCTCATCGTACAGTGTTGATGTCTCAACCTATGCTGGCTACATAGTTCTGGAACACAAGGATGACTTCTAAGAATCATACCCTCATCTGATAGTATGTGTTCCCATCCTTGGGTTCACTCGGTGCTAATTCCTACTCCCATCTGAATAGAATCTGAACATGATTTACTAACTGAACATGGGCTGAGTTACTGAATTCCGTTGACTGATGGAATACTACTGATATCTTAAAACTGATTGAGTTCATGAGATCATGGAGATTTCCTGAGTCATAAGACTGTTTGGAGTCTAAGGATTCATAGCTTGATTGAGCGTATCGTGAAAACATGACATAGCTCTAGGCACACAACTAATGTTTCGGATACGAGTACCCCTAGGACTCGATGGAAGGAAACTGACCAAGCATACCTTACTTGAACATATAACTAACATCATAATCCATAATACATTTATAGAAGTATTTCATGAAAACATGTGATAGGCATAACTTGTACATACATGGGGATTTCATGGTATCATGCTAGTTAGGCACTTTTCCTTCATCTAGGCATTTAATCAAACATATTGTAGTCATGGTACACTTAAACATCATTGTATAATAATTAAACATCGTGGTTCAATTCTAATTTCATCAGTCAAGGGTTTAGTCATAGGTTTGCAGGAATCTATATCTATAATAATTTAACCCACATAGAATTTATCACCCAACATGGAGTACAATTCATTTTTTGTTTATCCACATGAACAAGAGCAACCCAATCATGAAATTCATAAGAAAATCCATAAACTGAATTTAGAAAAGGGATTCTTAGGCTTCATGGATGAAAGGAGTCTATGAATGAACACTATGCATACCTTGGTTCATAAATACACGAAGATTGGTGGAGGAAATTCTTGATTCTGAATCTTCTATGAAAAGCCCTAGGTTGTTCTTGAGAGGTTTTTGAGAGAATAGAGTGTATTTTGGGTGAAAAGTGGCTGAATCACATGTTAACGGTCTTAAATAGGGGTGAAAAATTGACCTTATTAACCCTGGATGTGTCTTGAAATTTCAGTAAAAATTTCCCTAATTGGACCCCTGCCGTGATGCGACGCGACGCATCGCGTTGTGTCACTGGAATTTGACAATTGGGAAACTAAGAGATGGCGCGATGCGGAGCCATCGCATTGTCCCTTCTTTTGTGACCTGGAACTTTAGCACAATGCGGAGGAAATTACGCTGAGACACTGGAAAAGGACAATTGCCATTTTAGCTTGTGGCACGGTGCGCCACTGACTAATATGGCGTTGTTTTACGATGGGGACTTGAAAAATCATAACTTCTTACCTGGTTATTGGATTTAGGCGAATTTTATATCAATGAAAAGCTTATTGAATCTCCCATATGACAAATAGTGAAAATTTTAAAAATAACACATGTACAAAAGTGAATTCATCTTTCAAAGAAAGCTCCTAACATTTTTGAGATGATTTCAAGTTAGGAGAAGGTACGGGGTACTACAGTAAGACACCATCTCACATTTGGACGCTAATGAGGGCAATACTTACAGCTATTCATACTTCACTATAGATACCCCATCAATCCCAATTCATGAGGCCACAGGTACTCAGACTTCCCCTGCATCTATGATTCTAACACCTCAACACGATGATATTTCCTTAAGAATGTCGTCACTCAATCTATCAGAGGGAAAGACTCGTTTAACATCAGTATCAAAAATAAAAATAAAAATAAAAATATAGAAATACTAAATGACTAATCCACAAAATCACAACAAAACATAGGTTCAAATCATCAAGTCATCAAAATAATACAAATATCCCAAATATCCATACTAAATTAAAACCAAATCTCCACATATTACAAACCAAATATGAAATAAGTTTAGAAATAGTGACATCCCTAACTAAAAAGATGCAGTGTCCTCACTGCACATCATGAAAGCATAAAATAGTAAAAGAGGCTCTTTGAAACCACATCATAGTCTGCCATCACTCTCTGTCTCCTCATCAATATCATCAAACTCTAGCTCCTCATCATCAGACCATCTAGCTGGTATCTCATCATCAACTTTCGGCCTCACAGAGAGGAGTCACTTCTTTGTCTTCAAGACCTTCCATAATCTTTTTACCCCTTTCCACATTATAGTGAAGAACTTGTCTTGCTTTTTCTCACTCATTTTCATCTTACCATGAGACTCACTCAGCTTTTGGTGTGATTGGACCAAGGACGTATAGTCTTGGTCCAGCCTAGATATGGTGGGCCCGTGTTCTCTGATCCTCGAGGAGATTCTAATACTCACCTTGGGATACATAAAAAGTGCGACATATGGAAGATTCACCTGGTCCGATAGGCAATTTGGACACCATGTCCCATACTATCCACATCTGACTAGACAACTCCTTGAATGGACCTACTGAGGATGGATTGCAAGAATCGAGATCATCATCATCCACTGATTTACCCAAATCAATCTTTCTCTTCTTACTTTTTAAAGCTGCGCCTTTACCACACATCTTCAATAGGTAAATTCGTATCTTCGACGATATCCTATTATTTGCTGAATATTTTTTAACTTCGTCCCTCTTGCATAGTTTAGTGATAAGAGATAAAAATATTAGCATGGGGCCACCTCGGTTTTTGTACTGCCTGAACTCTACAATAACAAAGCTACCAATATTTAAAAAAATATTGTCCAAGATTCAAGCTACCATCTGTGCCCGTATGATAGAAATGTTTGTCATATTTGTGTGGAGAGACACGGCTATAGATAATTATCAACCAAATTCGGGCCTCAACCGTGAACTCATTCAAGGTAATCCCTATTTTTGTGGAGGCCCATGGGACTTCTCTCTCCGAGAATAGCTTTGAGAATAACCAACTCCCAGGGGCACAATCATTTGCCTCAAATCCCCTTGGCTCGGCATCCGGCAACCCATGTAACTCATTGATCACCTCAAATTCAAAGTTGGCAACCTTTCCCCTCACCCTCAAGACTGGGTTGGATAGTTTTACAGCTTTGAGGTTTACGTAAAACTCCCACCCCCATTGTTCATTGGCTTTGCATGGATCCAGGGTAAAACAACGCCAACCTGTTGCCTATAATCTCTGATAGAAGTCGAAGAGTTTCTTGGTCACTTTTTCTAATGAGATGCCCCACTCAGGGAATAGCTTCTTTCTGGACAGATCCTCGTAGTACACGGTCTGATAGTCAGCTGTGAGAAAGCGAGTTTGGTCTAATTGTGCCAGGCTTAGATTTTTAGAAACCTGAAAACAACATATAAGAATTAACCATCAAGATCATCATGTGAAAATAATGCTATGTGACTGAGTGAAGCTAAAGAAATGGACCAAGGATCATATTAGGGATTAAAATGGAAGTGTAGAGTTTTGGGCAAACCTGAATACAGGCCTTAGGTCTCGCGATCGCACTTTGGTGAGCCACGATCATGACACCTGAAGGGTCTATCAGACAGGCCTCAGGTCTTGCAACCGCACTTTGTCGAGTTGCGATCATGACACTTAAGGCTTCATCGCCGCAGGCTTGTCCAAGTTCAAATTATGAAATTTCTACCTAAATTTGTGTTCATAAAAGATGTAAAATACTAAAGACATGGAACACACTTTATAATCACACAATAATATCCTCTAAATCATAGAAAACTATCAAAGAACTCATTTGGGAATTTTTATCAAACACTTGGTGTGCATTTCAAATTATCACTTGTTTTGAGCAAATTTTGGATACTCACATTTTACCTAATGATGAACACAACAACAAAAACATCAACCACACAACATAACATCAATTTATATACTGATAAAGCAGAGAAACCATAAATCCAAGTTTAGGCCCTAAGCATGCTTCTAAGGATCTAATTTAAGTATTAAAAAGGAGGTTTGAAAGACATACCTATTATTTGGATGAAAATAAGGATGATTAGCACTTTTAAAACCTTTTGGAAATGATAAAATTAGATGTATTTTGAGTTTTTAAAGAGGAATGTGCAGAGGAACATTTTAGTGACAGTTCCCTTTTTATAACTGATTTGATCGAGATTGCGATATGTAGGGTCGTCATCATGATATATGAGGCTATGCTAGGTAGACCTGATCCTCTAGATCATGATCATGATTGCAATCTGAGTGTCACGATCACGATAATTGAGGCCAGGTTCAGTTTTCCTATTTTTCAGCTAAGGCATCTCTAAACTCGATTCCACTCCAATTTTTGTCTCCTCCCCTGTTTAAATCACCTTCTAAGTTCAAAGATTTTATGGACTAATCAGAAAAAATAAAAACCAAGCTAATGATCTAAAACTCAAAGGATTCATGCCAAATTCATGGCAATGATGGGTTGTCTCCCATTTAGCACTTGATTTAACATTGCAACATGGCTTCCACTTAGGATCAATTTGGAAATTTAATTTGAAGTGACCCAAGATCCACTTACATAGCGTTGGTCACTTTCTCATCCACCACATCAGTCACTGACACTACTTGCAATTCCATTAGTTGCTTCTCGTCTTGAACACACTAAAGGAGACCTCATCATTGTGTACTTGGAATTTCATCTCCCCATATTCCATATCAACTAGGGCTCTTCCAGCGGATAAGAATTGACTACTAATAATGATTGGTATCTCGTGATCAATTTCACAATCGAGAATGACAAAATAAAGTGGGAGTATAAACCGATCAACCTTTACCAACACATCATACAACATGCCCATAGGTTTCTTGATTTAATGATCGACCATTAAAAGCCTCATGTAAGTAGACGTAGGACCACCTAATCCTAATTGTTGAAGCATGACATACGAAATTAAGTTAATATTTGCTCATAGATCACACAATGCCTTTTCAAATTTGTACACCCTGAGAGTGTAAGGAATGGTGAATTCACCCGGGCCTTCTTTCTTCTTTGCCATTGTGTTTGAAATTATAGAACTATAATTATAAGTTACCTCGATAGTCTCACAATCCACAATTTATTTTTTAGACATCAAGTTCTTCATGGATTTTGCATACCCCGGTATCTCTTGAAGAGCTTCTAACAATGAAATATTTATTAAAAGGTTGCTAAATTTTTCAAGAAACTTTTTGAACTTGTCCTTGTCATCTTTCTTCTTAAGCCTTTGTGGGAAGGGTGGAGGAATATTTATTGGTGGTAATGGAGCAATTGTAGGTTAATTCACTTTTGGCGCATCACTATTGATCATTTCAAGAACTTCCTCATCATCACTCTTCTCTTCAACTATCATTGGTTACCTAACAACCGCTTCATTAGACTTTAGAGCACTATCACTTGGCTATAATAACCTCTTTCTTTTGGCACTTTCTTATTCATCAAGTATATTTTCATTGGTATTTTCATCTATCTCAACCATATCTTCATAAAGATCTTGTCCACTTCTAGTAATGATAACCATAACACGAGCGTCGTCTTTAGGATTGGCCACTGTATCACTAGATAAACCTTCTTTTGGCCTAACATTGAGTTGAGTTAAAATTTGGCCTACTTGCATTTCTAATTGATTGATGGATGCCGAGTGGGATGTCATTGTTTGGAGTAGTTGATATAAGTCACTTTTTATCTCCCTTACCATTTTGTTGGTCCCTTCTACGCGCATTAAAATTCGAGCCAAGACATCTTTATGCTTGAATTTTTTCATATCCATAGAGTCTGTCTCCTTTTACTTAGGCCTTTCATGAGGGGGGATGTACCAGTCATAGTCTCTTTCTATCTCTCCACTCCTAGTCTCTATCCCTCTAATGTCTGTCCTGGTCTCTGTCCTTCTAACCTTGGTTCTTACCTTGCCTTTGATAGGTCGGGCGAGAACCCCCAAATGGTTTGACAAAAACCTAATCTCCTTATCAAGCTTCTCCCCTTCTTCATTATCATAATCTCTAGCACTGTTTAAAGCAATGACATTGACCACTTTAGGAGGGGCCCCCATCATATATTTGGTAAGAAGGTCAAGTTGGGTCATTACCTTGGCCATATTCTCATCCCTTTCTTCATCCTTCTTCTTTTACTTACAAAAGATGCCTCAGGGGACCCTGCGGCTACCTCAATGTCCCTCGTATGCCATCCTCTCTTTTTTTAGTCACTTAATCTAACAAATCCAAAGCAATACCATAGGACAATTTGACAAGAAAATCACCAGATGCATTATCAACCACTATTTTATTTAATTGGTCCAAAGTCGTATAGAATATTTGAAGAAGCATTTTATCTGGAACCTCATGATTTGGACATTACATTAATTTAGCATTGAAGTATTGCCAAGTTTTATACAATTGTTCACTACTGAGTTGGCAAAAGTTGGTGATTCATCCTTTAGTAGCATCATCTGAGAAGGAGGAAAGTACATATCCAAGAATGCTTTTATGAGCTCAGCCCATGAAGTGATAGATCTTGTGGGCAAAGACCGTAACCATAGAACTGCTTCCCCCATTAATAAGAATAGAAAGATATGCAACCGAATGGACTTTTGAGAAATGTGAGCAATATCAAATGGAGAGTACACATCAATAAAAATTTTAAAATGAAGATTAGAATCTTCGTGTGCTTGTCCTCCAAATAATCCTCTCATTTAATGCAAATAAAGTATTGTACTAGTGATATAAAATTCTCTATTCCCTTCCTCCGGTGGAATACGGATGGCACTAGCACACCCCGCATCTCCAAGATGATCCATATCCTCAAGCCCCTTAATAGTACCGACGTTACTACCATGTTGGCTCATGGTATCATGTATGCTATGATCTTTACCTGGGAAAGACAAAAACAATAAACAATGTAAACAAAAACACTATGGCTAACCCAAGGTCACTAACAATACCACAATAGTAAAAACTATGTTTTACTCCCCAACAACGATGCCATTTTGATAACTCTCAAACTTACACTCAAATTAGGTGTAAGGCAAACGTTGTCAATATAATTACCCAACTATGATGAGTCAGAGTCGAATCCATGAGGAGTGAAGACATAGAATTTATGAATTATGAGTGTTGAGAGTTAACTATGTGTTAACCTGTAATGTGAAATTTAAACAATACATGAAAATAAATTGGGGGGAAGGTTGATTTGAACGATGTTAAACACAATAATAATTGACACTACTATGAGATCGATAAATTTAGAGGTGTTACCAAGTTGAGACAGGCCTTGGGGTTATTTTATCCTAAGTGGGATTCATACACGGGTTGTCAAAAATTAGTCAAAGTTTTAGTTAAGGGTTTTGGATAGGCTAGATTTAGGGGTATTGGTGTTAATATTTGAATAAAACATCAAATCTCACGTGTGGGTTCTTTCGAATACCTCACAAGCATATCAATTCTATCAATCCATTACCTCAACTAACATCCTTAGTTCTAAGATAATTCTATTAAATAAGCTAATCTCAAGTTATTGTTCACAATTATTCCTTACCCATATCCCCTCTTTCAAAGATGGTATAAGTTCAAGGGTTCCTCACCCATATCTGCTCTTTCAAGAAGGATGTGGGGTCAAGGATAATTGGGGTTTACAAGACCTAATTCTTAATTAAATAGGGAACAAAAGCAAAACCCATCACAAATTGGACAAACAATCAAGACCCATGCATTGATTGCCATCTAATCAAGCATAACCCTAGGGGAAAAATTTAGTTACTCATAAAAGTAAAGAAAAGATATATACCCTAATTAGAATTCAACTCATTTATTGAAAGCAAAGTAAATATATTCTCCAAGCTTTAAATTCAATCAAATAACATTAATCTCTTTTATGAACACACCACTAATTGTCTTCACCTATTAATAGAGTATTTCTCTCTAAAAAATTGGAAAATTAGATGCTGGAAACGTGAAAGGTTTAGCGTTTTATATCATGGGATTGAGCCTTGTGAAATTCCATTGCTTCCCCTGCAAGTTTTCCTGCTACTCGCGATCGCACCCTCTAGTCGCGATCGTGGTGTATCTACTCTCAGTCACAGTATTTCTACCTGCTCAACTCTCATGATTGCGAATCTTAGAGTGAGATCGCCATACCTGAGGGTTATATCCTAGGGCATGTATTTTAGCAATTGTCCATTTTTTATCACTTTTCTTCCTTTCCAGCCTTGCCTTTGCTCTTTTCTCATTTGATTTCCCTGTAAGATCACAAACACGGGAAATCAGTGTATTTTATAAAGATATAAATGAGTGGAAAATTTACCACTCATCAATGACTGGTAAAGCTGACCGATTTCTCTCACTCAAGGAACTTCAAGGTGGAGGTATCTCTTTTGAAAATAGAAAGAAATGTTATATTCATGGTGTTGGAAAGATGCAAAAATACTTAATCATGCTATTGAGGATGTTAATTATGTCAATGGTTTAAAATACAGTCTTTGGAGTGTGTCTCAAATCTGTTATAAAGGAAATAAAGTGAAGTTCTTATCTGATGGGTGGACTGTGTCAAATTTGAAGTCGGGGAAAGTCATACTCAAAGAAAAAAGGTGCAAAAACATGTATGTGGCTGATCTAGAATCTATAGAACACTGTGAATTGACCTTCTTAAGTGCTCAAAGTGAAAATGTTGATCTGTGGCACAGAAGACTGGGAACAAATTGATCACAAAGAACCTGGTCTGTTGTGTTCAAAAAACTACAATTTTTATACAATAAGGTTTGTGATGCTTGTATCAAAGGAAAATAAAACAGATCTTCCTTTAAGCAGAAAATAGGTAAGCACCTCTAGACCTCTTGAATTGCTGTACATGGATCTATATGACTGGTTAACGTCCAAAGTAGAGATGGGAAAAGATATGTGCTTGTCATTGTGGATGGCTATTCCAAATTTTCTTGGACAATGTTCCTAAGAACTAAGGATGAAACTTATACAGTTCTGCAATTTTTGCCAAGAAAATTTAGACGAAGCAAAACTACAAAATTTCTGGATTCAGATCTCACTATGGAACTGAATTTGAAAACACTCAAATTAAAGGATTTTGTGCTGAAAATAGCACCATTCACAGCTTTTTTTCTCCTAAAACTCCTCAGCAAAATAGAGTAGTTAAAAGAAAGAATAAGAATCTCATAGAAATTGCTAGGACTATGCTAATTGATAGTAGTCTTCCAAAAAATTTTTGGACTAAAGTTGTCAATACTGACTGTTATGTGACCAATAGATGCTTGATGAGATCTCTTCTAAACAAAAATCATATGAACTTGTGTTCAATAAAAAGCCAAAACTTGACTATTTTAGACCCTTTTGGTGTAAATATTTTGTTCTATTCAATGAGAAGAATGAGCTTGGAAAATTTGATTCCAAAAGTGATGAAGCTACATTTTTGGGCTACTCCTGTACAAATAAGGCATATACAGAGCCTTCAACAAAAGCACTCTATGTGTGGAAGAAAGTATTCATGTGGTTTTTGATATATTAGTAAAGCTAAAATACTCTATTGTAGGTGAAGATTCTGACATGGAAGAACTCATTCCTATTCAAAGGGATGACACAACTGACGTTGAGGTTCAAGAATAAATTGATACAATTGCAGAAGAAAAAGGCGATAGTGAATTAGGTCCTTACTTGCTGAATTCAAATATAGAAGAAGAACATCAAGAAGAACCTACTCAAAATCCTCAAGGACCTGGTACTAGCAGAACTCAGCCAAGGAGATTAAATTGGAAGCACAAATCTTCCCATCCTATTGAAAATTTAACCTCTTCTTTGAAATTTGGAATGCAAACAAGAGCTCAATCCAGGAATTTTATGGCTGTCTCAGAATTTCTATCACAAATTGATCCCAATATTGTAATGGAGGTCCTAAAAGATGCTAACTGGATCAATGTTATGTAGGAATAACTACATCAATTTGAAAAGAGCAAAGTTTGCAAAACAATTATTGAGACAAAATGGGTGTATAGAAACAAGCAGGATAAATAAGGCACTATTGAGAGAAATAAAGCAAGGCTTGTTGTTCAAGGATATAATCAACAAGAGGGTATTGACGATGATGAGACCTTTGCTCCTGTTGCAAGGATGGAAGCTATCAGGATTCTATTTGATTTTACTGCTTATATGGGTTTCAAACTCTTCCAAATGAATGTCAAAAGTGTCTTTTTATATGAAAATTTAAAGGAAGAAGTTTATGTCAAACAACCTCCAGATTTTAAGAATGCAGACTTTCCACTTCATGTGCTTAAACTCGATAAAGAACTCTATGGGTTGAAGCAAACACCTTGATCTTAGTATGAGAGACTTTTAAAGTTTCTTATGTAAAATGAATTTAAGAGAGAAAAAATTAACATTACTCTCTTTTTGAAGTCCAAAGGTAGTAACTTGCTGATTGTGCAGATCTATGTTGATGACATAATTTTTTGAGCAACTTCTGAAACTCTATGTGAAGAAATTACAAAATTAATGGGGAGTGAGTTTGATATGAGCATGATAGGTAAATTGAGCTTCTTCCTAGACCTACATATTAAATAGACCTCTCAAGGGACAATGATTTATCATGAAAAATACATCTAGTAATTGCTGAAATAGTATAATATGGGATATGCCAAGCTAATTGACACTTCAATGGGAACCAGTTCAAAGATGAATAGTGATGAACCTAGTCCCTCAATAAATGAAACCATGTATAGAGGGATTATTGGATCTTTATTATACCTCACTGAAAATAGACCAGATATTGTGTTTAGTGTTGGTATATGTGCTAAGTTTTTGGCATTCCCAAAAGGATCTCATCTGAAAGTTGCAAAGAGAATTATTAGGTATCTGAAAGGGAAAGGGGACCTAGTCCTGTTCTATCCATCTGGAGACAAATTTAATTTAATAGGCTATGCTGATGCTATTATGCTGGGTACTTGATGGATAAAAAGAGTAACTCAGGCATGGCTTATTTTCTATACTCTTCTCTAATTTCCTGGGGTTCTAAGAAACAAAATTTATTCCCACTATCTACTGATGAAGTTGAATATGTGGCTACAACTTCTTGTTGTGCTTAATTGCTATGGATCAAATAACAAATGAAGAATTTGGGGATTGTTTCTGACATTATTACTCTGATGTGTGATAATACAAGTTCTCTAAACATGGCTACATATCTAGTGCAAGATAAAAGGATTAAGTATATTAATGTGAGACATTATTTTCTAAGAGACAATGTTGAAAAAAGGGCCATCTGCATGAAATTCTGTAAGACTGAAGATCAGGTAGCTGATATATTTACAAAGGCTCTTCAGAAGGAGAAATTTGTGAAGAAAAGGCTGAGGTTGGGTTTGATCAAAATGATTTGACCTACTTGATGGATTAGTTTTCTTCTATCCATTGGCTATGATTAGGAGACAGGTATTCTTGATGAAATTTGTGCTTATTGGTCTAAGTCAGTACAATACCTTTTCAGGTATACACGCATGGTGAGACACTTAGATAGAGATGAGACATATATAGTAAAATATCCATTCTAGCAAAGGGAAGAATTTGGTCCCTTCCCACAAGTTAGTACCATTAATGTGTAATTTAAAATTACTTAAACTTCTTTCTGAAAAATCCACATTTATTCCTTCTTTGTCTGAAATCTGTCAAATCCCTAAAAAAGTAAATATTCGCACCTATTGGGACTAGACACGTTCCATTCTCTTAAATCCTCTAACGTTGAAACTATTTGTTCCCTTAAATACAAAATGAAATCCCTTTTTTACTCACTTTTCAAAATTAGTTTTCAAGATTTTTCCTTTCAAAAGTAAGTCTAGTCTAAGATAGACTTTCTTGTATCAAAAAATCCTAAAAAGCTTCTTAACGGATGACAACACTTTATCCTCAATCCCCACAAAAGACTCAAAAATTGTTCAACCCCTTTCACTCAGCCAAAAAATTCTTCCATTGCAACCCCTTCTTTATTAGTGTCTATGATTGAAAAGATCTTCATTCAAACACTCTTTAAGAAACTGACTCTACTTCACTTACTATATCTTCATCTAAAGCACTAGTGATTGACTCATTTTCCCCATAAACTCCCATGGATGAGTCCATCATTGGAGAAACCTCTAAGGTAGTGGAACCCTCTTTTGATACAGTAGTACCAGTTGATCAAAGTCAAGCCTTTGGTTCTCTTACAGAAATTAAATTACCTCAGAATCCTATCCCCTCTTATAACTCAAAAAAAGTTGACCCCTCCAAAACTCTGAATGAACCCGGTTGTCCCACCCCTTCTGAGAATCCCATTTTTGCCCAACCTTTTAATGAAGAGCTACCCATGAAAAGGTATAACCTATCCAGTAGTGAGTTGATTGGTGAAGATTGGGTTGCTTAGAACCTTATTTTTCTCTCAAATGACTCTAGAGAGAGTTCCCTTAGTTTTAGAGGAGCAAAGTATTGTTGAGAAGATAGGAGATTCATCTCCTAAGAATGATAAGATAGTTAGGTTATTTGTACAACCTACAAATTAGGAGGATGAGTTTGATGATGATGATTTTCCTCTGAAAAAGTCAATATAGAAATAAAGGGGTAGTAAGGGTAAATAAAAGATAGTTAATACTGGTTTAAAAGTTACAAGATCTTACTCATTAAGGGGTATTGAGAAAAAGTTATTGGGGGATGCTATGAAGGCAAACAAATTAGCAACTATTAAGAGAAGAAGGTTGAAGAAAAGGACTGTCATTAAGGAAGAAAATGTTGAAGTGGTTGATATAGAAGAGGGTGATGAAGAAATTTACCCTGCTTTAACTAAGAAAAAGAGGGAAGAGATGATGGATGAAGGAAGGACCAGGTCCTCCCTTGCAAAATCTAGAAGTTCAATTGGAATGAAATAGAAACACATTGTGGTGAAGAAAAAAAAAGCTATTATGGGACCTGGTCCCAAAAAGAGAGAGTGACTGAAGTGGAACTTGATAGTGATTCTAAAAGAATAAAGATGGAAGAAGTAGAAAAGAGTGTAACTAGAGAAGAAAGAAATGAGATTCTGAGAACTCAAAAGGTGTTGTTTGGGTGGCTTTTTGACTCAAGAATTTTTTTTAAAACTAGCATGGTGTAGATTTTTATGACTGTTAGACATTAGGGATGGTCATATCTTTTAGAGGAACCAGTTACCTCTGTATTTGAAGAAGAAGTGAGGTAGTTTTACTATATTATGAGGTTCTCAGATGATGAGTTGAGTTTGACTGCCTTGGTTCAAGGGAAGAAACTGAAATTAGATGAAAAAATACTTGGGAAGATTGTGGATGTTCCCATTATTGGTGTGAGGACTGTCTCTAAACAACAATGCTCAACAAAGTTTATAGAAAATGCATCAAAGATATGGGAAACTTTTGCGGCTGGTATGAGAAAGAAATTTCTCAAAAGTTAGTTTTAACTGGTATTTGAGTTTATCAATAAAGTGGTACTGCCTAGATCTGAGAAGAGGACTATAACATATGCTATGGATTTGTATGTGATGGAGTGCCTCAGCAAATTTGAACTAATTAGCCTACCTGCCTTAATATTGGAGCATAGGTTTAAGGTTATTCATGTGAAGTAAGAAAAACATGGTATGCCTTATGGCTATTTCTTGAACAAAGTGTTTGATCACTTTGAGGTTGTAGGTGAAAAGAGAACTCCTAGAATAGTAAAAAATATTCAGTCTGATAACATTGACTGAAAATTAGTGTGTAGAAGGAAAGGTGGGGACAATGTCCAAGTGTCAGAACTGTTGGCTGTTCAGGAAAACTTAAGCAAAGAGATGAAAGTGATGAGGATTAGTTTGGCTACTAAGGATGCAGAGATTCTGCACTTAAAGATAATGAACCAATAACTTTTCTCTGAGGGACTAGGTGCGGCTGAAGCACTTGCAACAAAAAATACAGAACTCCAGAATAAGGTCTCAATACTTACTATGGAGGTTCAAGGGTTAAATGCAGAAGTTAAGGACCTCAATAAGTAGCTGTTGAATTCTCATGCGGTAGAGCGTACTAGAATGGAAATGTTTCTCAAGTCTCTCTCCCCCAAACTTCCTTGTACCTAAGCCCTCCCTTTTGTGTTAGTTTCAGTTTCCCTTTCTTGATTCCTGTGTTTCTCTTTGGTCAAGAAGTTTATGTTAATTTTAATTGCATTGTAATGGTACTTTCCTATTTTAAATGAATGGAATCTCTACTTGTGGCTATCAATTATTTCTTCTTCTTTAAGTTGTTCATCCACGTTAGTGTTGCCCCAGTGGTGATGAATTAACTAATTTTAGCGTACTTCAATCTTAGTTTATTGTTCTTACTTTTTTATGATGCTAAAAGGGGGAAATTGACTTCACCATTGTAGCGACCAGGTATAGGTACCATGAGAAATGAGTTCTAAGGATAAAAGGAATGCCGATAGGGGGAATGAAATCAGTAGTGAAGGGATTCCACTGATAGGGAATATGCTGGTGTGTGCTGGTGTAGATAAGAGAGTGAAGGGATGCCCTTGATCGGGGGAATGCTGGTATGTGTTAGTGTAAATATAGGTGCTTGTTCTGAATCTTAATGAATTTTAATGCCTTAAGTTCATGGTTTGTCATCATCAAAAAGGGAAAAATTGTTGTCTCATGTTTTGATGATGACTTGTTGATATTGGAGGACCAGGTCCCTTGCAAGCCCTGGTACAGCTGTCACATCTTTGCACAGTTTTGTCTGCTAGTACAACAAACTGTGCAGGTGCACAACCAACCTGATTATACACCTGATCCAATCAATAATAAACCCTAATTTCTACATTACTATAAATTCAAAGAGATACTCATCCCTCAATAGTTTTTTCAATCAGAGAAATTCTTGGTAGTGTCGAAACTCTCAAAGCTCATGCTCTAAATTGTTACTATTTTAAGTTAGGGTTCTTAAGTCTTGCTTTGTAACTAATTTACTTAAATCATAAGAGTAATGATTATTTATTTATGTAGAGTTTATTAGGTAGAGTTACTTGAGGTTGAGTAGGTTAGAGTTAACCAATATTGAGAGCGTAAGTGACAGAGTTGTCAAGAGGCAGTTGTAGTAGAGTTATTACAACTTGAAGAACTTAGAGTTAAGTTCTAATGGAGTTTGTAATCAAGATGAGTTTTGATTATATTGGAGTTTGAGAGCTTGTGAGGGTAATTCGTGGTTATTCCACCCTTGAGAAAATAGGTTTCAACATAAATCTTTGTGTTTTTTTAGTTTCTGCTATTTTTGTGTGTTTGCTATTTTATTATTATACTCTTCACCTCTTGGTCCCTGCGATGGTATACCCCCACGTTTCAACACTACAAATCTTTATTCACTTCTCTAATACTTAATATGAATCGTTTATGTCATGATCTTAAATTTTAAATGAGGATGAATCAATCACTAAGAAAGGTAGTTTAAAAAATTATTATGTCCATATATGTGAGACTTGTAGAGAGTGCTTAGACCAAATCTATTATTGATGATAGGGGTAAAAAATTTGTTACTGATGATCCGTAACCAAGAGTTGGTGAAAATCTATTCAAGGAAAATTGTGTCCCCCAGATGTATAACTATCACGGCCTGAGCCGAGGCTCTGGACATAACGAGCATCCCAGATCAATGAAGGCCCGAGAAGACCCCTTAGCATAACATCCTAAGCATAACCAATAAACATGTGCGGAAATAGACCCATAAAAACAAAGTTCAACTTAATAAAATAAAACTTAAACCAATCCTTACGAATGTAACATCTATCTACAATAGTTTGCGAAGCCTCTAACAATTCAAATAGAGAAATCCTAAGCCAGAACATGGCCCCAACGATACCATAAAAACACCTAGATCCTAATAAAAAAAGCATAGGCATTTTGGTTGATGGACGGCTCACCACTTGCTACGATCTGTCTAGATGAATCTATAGCTGCATAGTACTACGAGAGTGTGCCTCCGAACCTACATCATAAAATGATGTAACCACTCAGAGACGGTCAATACGTGGAATATATTGGCATATAGAACATATGATAAGAAATAAAAAGCTTTCCAAAAAGATTAATATAATATACATATAAAATTCAAACAATGTAGGAAAATATCAGTTGTGACTCCAAGTAAAAGAAATCACGCTTCTACTTTTTAATTTTGAACTAGATGTTATCACCGGATTTAATTATTCACCATAATATATGTGGGTCCAATCAATGCTCGGCAAGCTAAGCTCTAATCAATTGTTATGGAATATGTAAATACTAAATAAATTCACACCTTGTAATAATAGTTTAAGTAGGGAGTGTTCAACATGCCTGTTGATGGAGGAAATTGGAGAAAAGCTTGACCTTCGGGCTCTCCTATAGAGTTAACTTGCTTCTTGAATTATAGAGGAAGAGAGGAGAGTTCTATTATCGTTCTAGGGTGAATGGGACTTATGAAAAATTCAATAGCGTGATAGGGGACATTTTCTATTGTAAAAATACCAAAATACCCTTAAAAATATTCTGTTAAAATAAAGTCTTGCTATGCAAAATAAGGGTATGAGTGTGCTCCACATACACCATTGTGTGCCCACCCCCGTGCGACGCAGACCAATCTCGAGCCTAGCCCCGTGTAGCATAGGGTCATCACTAGGCTGAGGTAGTAGCCACCTTGCTCTAGCTTTTGCATCATGGGGGCAATGTATAGCCTCCCCTCGTATGACGCACGATCTTATTTTATGTCCTAAAAGTATCCCAAAGTTCTCGAACTTATACTAAAACATTTACCACTCACTCTATGAGTCATACTGGTTCATTTTTTAGCTCTAACTAGGCATACAAATTTACAAGGTGTTACATCATTCATTCCTAGGGATTATTTGTCCCTGAATGATGATTATGGACATAATTTTCATGATTTAAGGAAATACATTAAACGATAATAGTAAGCTTATGATTAATATATTCCATAACTTTGTCTGAAGATTCAAACAGCAAGGTCTAGCCCACATAACATGTTTCGATTCCCAAGTGGCTTCTTTGACCTTCTGGTTCCTCCACAATACTTTAATCAAACCTATCTCCGTGGTTGTCAAATTTTGAGCATGCCTATCCAAAATCTCCATAGGTACTTCCTCGTATCACAAATAATTTCTCACTCAAATATTCTCTGCAGGGACAACAAGAGAATGTCACCCCACACATTTCTTAAGCATAGACAAATAGAAGACGGAATGAATTGATGTCAAACTCACAGGAAAGTCCAAATCATAGTCGACATTACCAAACTTTCTCAAAATTTAATAAGGACCAATGTAGCGTGGATTGAGCTTACCTTTTTTCCCAAACCTCACAACTTTTTCATAGGAGACTTTTAAGAACACCCTATCCTAAATTTCAAACTCCAACTCTCTTTGCCTCACATCACCATATGACTTTTGGCCACTTTGAGCGGTTTTAAGCCTCTCTCTAATCACCTTAACCTTTTTTATTACTTGGTATACAAGGTCGAGCCTAAAAAATCTAGTCTCGCCAACCTCATACCATCCAATTGGGGACCTACACCTTCTATCATAAAGAGCCTAATGATGCCATCTGAATTCTAGACTAATAGCTATTATTATAGGCAAACTCTATAAGAGGCAAATTTTCCACCCAACTACCCTTAAAGTCAATAACACAGGACCTTAGCATACCTCTAGAGTCTGAATTGTATGCTCCTCTTGTTCGTCTATTTGATGATGGAAAGCGGTGCTAAGATTCACCTGTGTGCCTAACCCCCTATAAAACATCTCCAAACCCGAGAAGAAAATTATGTACCTCTAACAGATATGATGGACATGGGAGACCCATGCAATCGAACAATTTCCTGAATATATAACTTTGCATAAGCCTCTCCAGAATGATTTATTCTTACTAGAAAGAAATGAGCAAACTCCATCATTCTATCAACGATGACCTAAATAGAATCATACTAATTCTGATGACGTGGAAGACTGGTAATAAAATCCATGTTAATCACTCCTATTTCCATATGGGAATAGCTATATCTTGAGACGTGCCCCAGGCCTCAAATGCTCAACCTTAACTTGTTGACAATTTAAACACTTAACAACAAAATTTTCAACACTCATTTTCATGTTACTCCGCCAATAGATCTCCTTCAAGTCATGATACATTTTAGTAGAGTCGGGATGAACCGTATACCTAGAGACATGGGCCTCAGTCAAGATCCTCTCCCGTAGTCCATAAATATCGAGAACACATAGTCTCCCCTAATACCATAATATACAATATCATAGTCAAAAACCTTTTATTGGACAATATCTTTCCTAATTTGCATCAATATGGGATTACTAGCCCGCTTCTCCTTAACTTCATCACACATAGATGACTTAGCCACTTCATAAACAATCACTCCCCCATTCTCAGAGTCTAAAATTTAAACTCTCAAATTATAAAGACGATGGATGTGTCTTACCAAATTCCTCTTTTCCTCCCTAATATGAGAAAGTCTTCCCATGGATAACCTACTAAATGAATCGACAACAATATTAGCCTTACCGGGTGATAGTGCAAACTCATGTCATAATCCTTCAACAACTCAAGCTACCGCCTTTGCCTAAGATTTAACTCTTTCTACATGAACACATACTGCAGACTCTTGTGATAAGTAAAAATGTCAACATGTACCCCATGCATATATTGATACCAAATCATAAGTGCAAATACCACTGTGCCATTTCAAAAATATGGACAGGATTGTTTTTCTCATGAACCTTAAGTTGCCTGGATGCATAAGCCACCACTTTTGTATGCTTCATACGTCACAACCATGTCCTACTTGGGATGCATCACTATAAACCATGAATCCCTCAATACCCTCGAGAAATGTCAAAATAGAGGAAATAGTCAATTGATCCTTCAACCAATCAAAGCTAATCTCACAAGCATCAGACCAAAGAATTTTTACCTTTTTCTGAGTTAACGTAGTTAGTGGGGCAGCTATAGAAGAAAAGTTTTCCATAAACCTTCTATAGTAGCCCGCCATACCCAAAAAATTTCTAAGATTGGTTGGAGTTATCAATCTAGACCATTCCTTCACTACTTCAACCTTTTGGGGATCTACTTTAATCCCTTAACAAGATAAAATATAAGTAAGGAAAGCCAAAATTCACATTCAAAAATTTTGGTTTACAACTCTTGGTACTTAAGGGTCTGAAGTACGATCAAGAGGTGATTGGCATGCTCCTCCTCACTTTTGGAGTACAGAAAATATAGTAAATGAATACTATGGAAAATAAATCCAAAAATTATCCATACACCCTGTTCATAAGATTCATAAAGACTATAGGTGCATTAGTCAAACTAAAGGACATAGCCCAACATTCATAATGACCATATCGAGTTTGGAAAGTCATCTTGGAAATATCAATTTCCTTAACCTTTAACTGATGGTAACTTGAACGGAGGTCTATTTTTAAGAAGCACTTAGTTCCCTGAAGTTGTTCAAAAAGATCGTCAATTCTGGGAAGAGGGTATTATTTTTTTGTGTGACCTTATTCAATTGCTAATAATCTTGCACATATAAGGTACCCATATTTCTTTCGCATGACAGGTAATGGACACCCCAAGGAGAGACACTACGATGGTTGAAACCCTTATCAAGGAGGTATTTCAACTATTATTTTAATTTTTTTAGATATGCGAAAGCCATTCTAAATGGTGGAAAAGAAATGGGTCGAGTATCAGGTAAGTGATCAATTCTAAAGTCTATTTTCCTATCAAGAGGATTCCAAGACGGCCATTTGGAAAGACTTTAAAAAACTCATTAGCCACAGAAACAAACTGTAGTGAGGGACTTTAAGCACTAGAATCCTTGAACCGAACTTGGTGATACAAAAAAAACCTTAGATATCAATTTTTGAGCTCTAAGATAAGAAACAAGTCTTTCTTTTAGTGCCAAAGAAATACCCTTCCATTTTATGTTTGGTTCATTAGAAAAATGAAAGTTTACTTTTCTGGTTCTATAATCCAAGGTAGCATAATAGAAGTGGAGCCAATTCATCTCTAGGATTACATCAAAATCAATCATATCAAGCTCTACCTGATCTACTATAGTATCTAAAAGATAGATAGACAACACATGGTTTTTATAGACCCTCATATCAATAATGAAATCACCAACACGAGTAGAACCAGGGTCAAGTAGTGCATAAACATCAAGGGAGAAAATTTGTAACATACCTGTGACAACATCTAGCGAGGCATCTGAATCCTGATGAGTAGATAAGGCATACAGATAGTTGCGACCCCCACCTATACTAAGAATAGTGCCCTTCATAGCTGGGGATAAATAAGTAGCAGCTGGGACCTTGCCTCCCTCAAATGTTCCTTTTGCATTCAAACTCTCCTTGTGAATGTGATAAGTCTTTCCCTAACCATAGCACACCTCTTTACCCAAAAGACATCTAATATAATAAACTTTTCCGCATGTGGGGTAATGAGCATACGATGGTGTCGACCGAGCCATAACGGCTTGAGATTGAGTACCCTTCATCACGTGTCTATTGTTCATTTAAAATTTCTGGTCACCCAATGGATTAGGTATAGGTGCACTAACTGATGACTGAGCATTATCCCAAGATTTTTTATTGAGCTATCTCTTGACCCACTTACCCCTATTTTGCTGACTTACGTCATGATCTGTTGGCCTAGACCTTTTCATGTACCTCTCTTTGGCCTCTGCCTATTTTTTCTTTTTATTCCTTACCTGTTGCATGTACACTACTAAGTCGGTTATGACCATATCACTATTTAACATTGCCTCTTTACATTTCAACACCAAATCATTAGAAAGGCCAGAAGTAAACTTTCTCCTCTAGAAACTCATATTAGACACCAACTCTGGAGCATAATGAGACAACTAAGTGAACTTCAGAGCATACTCTTTAACACTCATCTTCTTTTGTTTCAGATTAGCAAACTCTTCAACCTTAGATTCTCTCAAATTCTGAGGAAATAAGTGACCAAGGAAAGTGTCAGAGAAATTTTCCCACACCAAAGGATTAACATCCTCACCTCTTATTTCCTCTCACTCATCATACCATTAGAAATCCACACCTTTTAACTGATAGGATGAAAATTCCACCCCTTCAGTATCACTAGCGTGCATAACTCTAAATATCTTTTCCATCTTATTTATAAACTTTTGAGAATCTTCCGCAACCTTGGAGCCTATAAAAATCGATGGGTTTAGTATCATGAACTGGATAACCTGAGTAATAGTTGAGAAACCAAAAATCGAGCCCACACTACGTGATAGGAGGGATTATAATGATGTGACCTGAGCAAGCATGTGAATGGACTATCTGAACTTAGTAACAAAAACATTACCCATGAGGAGCCTAGGTATGGGTGGCACTGGTCCTAGGAGCTCAGGAAGAACTTGTCACTAGTGTAATACCAATAGGAGTAGTGGGATCAGTAGTACAAACACTAGTATGGTCCACATTCCATGAGTAGGGTGAACCTCTTCAGCATTTGCTCTAACGGGGACAAAGGTTCTAGCTAAAGCACTTTGACCGCTAGCTCTTCTTGAAGGCATAATCTAGAACACAAGAAAAATTTAAGAATTAGAATAATTCACTTGAAACTAGATTTTCTAGCATGAACTAGAACATGAAGAAAGGGAAATATTCCAAAATGTCTTACAGCCTCCGCTACATACTCATAAAAGAGACGTTACTTGACACGGTTTAGTAGACACCCTGGGACCCTAAATCATGCTCTAATACCAAGTTTTTCATGATCCAAGCTGAGGCTCTGGTTTAACGATCATCTCAGACCAATAAAGGCCCGAGAAGACGCCAAATTTAACTTAATGAATTAAAACTTAAACCAATCATTATGAATGTAATATCTGTCTATAATAGTTTGCAAAGCCTCTAACAATTCAAATAAAGAAATCCTAATCTAGAACATGGCCACAACGATACCATAAAATAAATATCTAGAGCCTAATGAAAGAAACATAGGCTTTTCGGATAATGGAGGGCTCACTACTTTCTACGATCCATCTGGATAAATCTACGGCTACATAGTACCATGATAGTGTGCTTCCGAACCTACATCATAAAATGATGTAGCCGCCCAGAGACGGTCAATACGTGGAATATATTGGCGTATAGAACACATAATAAGATAGGAAAAACTTTTAAAGAGATGAATATAACATACATATAAAATTCAAAAAAAAAAATCATTTGTGACTCCAAGTAAAAAAAATCAAACATCTACTCTTTAATTTTGAACTAAATGTTATCACCGACTTTCATTAAACACCATGAACTGTATGGGTCCGATCAATGCTCAACAGGATAAGCTCCAATCCATGTTTGACACATGATCAGAGATTTAAAACATTATGGCCAGCAATCATCCTCATAAAGGAAAACATAAGGTCATCCAATTCAGGATCAACCATTCCTATGTCGGCAAATCACAAATTTCGGGTGTAGAGCCACTTGGACTCGCAACTTTTCAGCTAAACATCTATTTATCTTTAGGCCCAAATATTAACACTTTTCACAACATCAAACATCATTGAAACAATTTCTTTTCCATTAAGGGCATAGACCAATGTTGGTATCGTCATACCAAGACTTGCAAGTCATTCATATCATGCCAAATCATTATCATATAACATTATAGGATCTCAATTTCATCTTTAAAATTAATAAACATAGCGTTAATAGGATTTTCAAAAGAGTCATTAAACATTTTATCATTTTATTCCATACATTTCTCAAAATATGGGATAATCATCATAATCCTCATTGAAAAGCAAGATTTTGAGATAGATTGAAAGTCATAGTTTCATCATGTGTAACCTTTAAAGTTGTAAATCCATATATTGAAATTCACCTTTTCAAATAGTTTGTTCTAATTTTCAAAACCCTCTACTAATAATTAGAAAATCCTTAAACAAGATGGAAATCAATATTAATCTTTCCACAACAGAATCCTCAAACCTAGTTTCAAACAATTGTTATGGAATAAGTAAATACTAAATAAATTAACACTTTGTAATAATAGTGGAAGTAGAGAGTGTTCAACATGTCTTTTTATGAAGGAAATTTAAGAAAAGCTTTACCTTCAGGCTCTTCTATAGAGTTAACTTGTTTCTTGACTCAGAGAGGAAGAAAAAAAAGTTCTACTATTTCTTTAGGGTAAATGGGACTTATGAAAAATGTAAGAGAGTAATGGGAGATGGTTTCTATGGTATAAGGACAAAAATATCCTTAAAATTTTTAGGTTAAGATGAAGTCCCGCTAGGTAAAATAAAGGGTGCGGCGTAGGACAATTGCTAATCTGAGGTAGTAGCCCCTCATACTAATTCATGCATAATGGGGTCAATTCACAACCTCCCTCGTGCTCCGAACGATCTCATTTCATATTTTAAAACTATCTCAAAGTTCCCAAACATATCCCAAAACCTTTACCACTCACTCTATAGGTCATATGGATTCATTTTTTAGCTCTAATTAGGCATACAAACTTATGGGGTATTACAATTACAAAGGTTAAAAGAAACTATGATTTTGTTGAGTGAGTTTATTAGAACAAGTGATGTAGGGTTTGGGCTTTCTTGCATGATTTATGTTATGGATAATTATGAATTGTGTAAGAACAATTAGTAGCTAAATTATGATGAATAGTTCTACAACTGAACCTTTCACGCTGCTAAAGCATTAAGACGGGGTGACCTTATGTCCCTATTTCTCTGTCATTACAATGGAGTACCATAGAATACAAATAGCTTATACCAGCTCAAAGAAGGATTTTCAGGATCATCCAAAATGATTGGAGCTAAGAATTACTCACCTCAGTTTTGCAGATGATTTACTTCTATTTTCTATAAGGGATCCTACATTAGTAAGGCTTTAACATGACGGATTCATAGCCTTTACCAAAGTTTTAGAATTTCAAGCCAACCTATCAAAAACATTGTACTTACTTTGAGTATTCAATGTTTAATGGTGATACCAAGGCAACAGTCTTAACATCTATGAGTATTCTAAAGAAGAATTACCTTTTAGAGATCTGAGGATTGCATTGGTGTCTGAGAAGCTATTTTTTGTTCACTAGAAACTTACAAATATTTCTTCACTTCCCTAATACTTAATATGAATAGATTAGGCCATGAAATTAAATTTAAAAAGAGGATGGATCGATCATTATGAAAGGTAGAGTTAACAGAAACGTGAAATAAAGAACAAGAAAGAATACAAGATTTGACGTGGTTCGGATAAGAATGATCCTACATCCACCAGAGAACAACCACCTTTATTTTATTAATAAATAAAGGGAAGAGATCCTAAATACACCAAAGAGAATTGCTCTCTCAACTCTCTACTCTTATAATGCACTTAACTATGAATTTTTGGATGGGGTGGTTTCAACAATGAAGAATGGCCATCCTTTTATATATGGCCAAACTTGGGCTCCAAGCACAAAATAAGAAAAGGAATAATAAATACAATATTTTTCCTCCACAAAGTATTGCTTGACCTCCGAGTTAATTTCCAAGACAAGTAAATTGGCACATGAAGTTTTTTCTCATGGGTTTGGCCCCACAAATAGACCAAACCAACTATTTCAGTCTCGACCTTGGTTTGTATTTTATGCGTGCATATGAAAAACTCTAGTCAAAACTTCTAAGTTTACTGGACAACCCCACTGTAATAAATTAGAAGAGTCAAACCTTTGTTGAACATAGTAGCTCCACCTAGCAGTTGTTCTATTAGAGTTGCATCAGTTGCTACGCACTCATGTCAAGTCCTTGGAGTGTGCAAACTTTGTGAGAAAGAATTTCTTGGTCAACATATTTTCAATGTTATCCTTTGTAATAACCTTCATGACCTTGATAGTTCCCTCTTCAATGCCATCTCAAATGAAATAAAATTTTACATCAATGTGTTTGGTGCGCTCATGAAATCTTTAATTTTGAATCAATGAATAGCACTTTGACGATCATATCTTAAAGTCGATTCCAGCTGAACGAAACTCAATTCTACCACCAAACCTTTCAACTAGATGGCTTCTTTTTCTGCCTGCAGTTGCTGCCGTATATTCGGCCTTTGTTGTAGACAAATTGACAATTGAATATAAAGTCGATTTCCAACTAGCAACACTTCCAATGAGAGTTAAGTTGTATCCAGTTATGGACCTTCTTCTATCAAAATCCCCTGCATAGTAAAAATCCACATAATTGAGAACAGAAAAACCTTTACCTTTTTAAAAAGGTTAGGCCAACATTAGAAGCTCCCTTGAGATATATCAATATCCACTTAATAACTTCCCAATTACTCTTTACTGGGTTGTCCATATACTTGCTTACCATACTTAAATATTGATAAATATTTGATCTGTGCAGACCATAGCATACATAATTCTACCAGCTGTGCTAGCATAAGGAACCTTGGACATATGCTCCACCTCACTGTCAGATCGAGGCATTTGCAACTTTTAAAATCTAAAATGGGCCACTGATAGTGTAATTAAAGGCTTGCTCGTATGCATATTGAATCTCTTAAGAACCTTTTAAATGTACCTCTTTTGATAAAGATGTACAACATCATCTTCTCTTGAAATCTCCATTCAAACAATTTTCTTTGTAGCTCCCAAATTCTTCATACCAAATTCCTTGCTCAATAATTTCTTCAAAGTATTTGTATTTGTGATGTTGTTAGCAGTAATAAGCATACCATAAACATCCAATAGTAAATGAATCATAGAGTTACTAGACATCTTCTTGTGATACACACAACTATCAAATGCACTCCTTGAGAATCCATGTGTAGTCATGAATGCATCAAGCCTCTTGTACCATTGTCTAAGGGACCTCTTCAAACCATACAAAGGCTTCTTCAATTGGCATGCATGATATTTTTTCCTCAGCCAAAAAACGTTTAGGCTGATCTACATAGATTGTTCTTTTAGATTACCATGTAAAAAAGCAATTTCAACATCAAGTAATTGAAGCTCTAAGTCAAATTTTGCAACCAATTCTAGTCGCACGCAAATTGAGCTATGTTTCACAACTGGAGAGAAGATCTCATTAAAGTCAATTCCCCCTTCTGACTGAAACCCTTTGCAACCATTGTCGCCTTGAACTTAATATCTTCTACTTTTGGAATTCCTTCTCTTTTTTTTGTAGAACCATTTGTATCCAGCTATCCTCTTTTCCTTTAGCCTTTTAACAAAGGCCCACGTCTGATTCTTGTGAAGAGACTCCATCTCTTTCGTCATGGCTAACGCCACTGTAAAACATCATTGCAATAAGTTGTTTCAACATATAAGGAGGGCTAAAGATCCTTAATCTCTTTTATTGTAGATATGCAATTAAATTTACTTTGTCATATCCCAAAAATAATCCCTAGACGTGACTGACATCCGCTAATACCACCTGTCAGGAGAACTAATCTTCCTTACACTTTACTAGTCAATGAGCACTAAAATAGGGTATGTGCAACTCCAACACATTAATAAATAACGACTAATCATTCAACAAAAAATCATAGCCAAACTATAAATTCAACAATCCCTCACCAACTAGTTCTTTGTTCCAAATACCACACTAAGACATGGAGTATCTAAAATAGAGTTACATGATTTCAAACTTCGGGCATGCAAACCCAATGAAAAGAAACATAAACTAGATAACCAAAGCTTAAACGAAAGCCTCCACGAATAATGTGAAGGCTCAACTTGGTAATAGAATCCTTACGAAGGAACCGTTACCCACTAGTTTCACCTTCGGTAATAGCATCTGCAGACATGCAAGTAAGGAATGAGCTATATATAAAATATAACTCAGTAAGATCCCCGACTCGCTACTTTAAGTACTCCTGGGACAAGTATTTGAAAATACAACCACACCAAGAACATAAAGTTATTACATGATAACGCCCAAACTACAGCTCTCGTAAGAGTGTAAGCGGTCGTTGACAAATATAGAACCCAACTGGGTTGGGTGTCGAATCCCACAGGGAATACTTGGTCACTAAGTGTTGCAACTATTATCAGACTGTTGATCGAAAATTCCACGGAAAAGGGGGGATTGGATTGTGGCGTGAATTAATGCTATCAAAGTAACAACAGAATGCTTTGTTTAGTAAGATTTAATCACGGAGAAAAATATGTTAGGGTTATGTCCACCTTATGAGTTCTACGTATCTATTAACTATGAGTAATGCGGAATTCAGACATGCATGCACTTATAGAGATTCGTATTCTAATGGTAAATCCTAGTGTTCCTCAACCATCAAGGATTATTTCACTTTAACTCTCTCGAGCTTAAAGCGTATAACTAACGGTACAAACTCTCCAAGAGGTTAACCCAGTTACGGCACTAACGTGTAAATAGGGGTTGGTAGCCCTATTTCCTTTTCACACTCTCTTTTCCAAACATGTAACTTTTCTCTCGAACAAGTTAATGCTATAATGGTCTATTCTCTATGTTTGCAACCACGAGAATTAAATTAAAATGAAGAGAGTAATGATATAAGTAGCATACGCATCAAGAATTCACAAACTCATAGTAATAGATAGTATATCAAAAGGCTTCCATAACCCTAACAGAGAAATTTAGCTACTCATGATTGTAAAGGAAAACAACGAAGACATCATCATCATCATACCAAAACTAGAACAATCTTTGCGAG
This sequence comes from Capsicum pubescens, assembly GCA_030864215.1. Classification (NCBI taxonomy): domain Eukaryota; kingdom Viridiplantae; phylum Streptophyta; class Magnoliopsida; order Solanales; family Solanaceae; genus Capsicum; species Capsicum pubescens. Next base: position 280,810,903 of record CM061540.1, on the reverse strand, counting down.
AGGATGCTTTTAACGTCAAAGAGGAATGACGTTTTTCCTCTTAGCCATCTTCCCCCAAATATGTAGCGTGTTTCTCTGTGTTAAAGTTACAGAATCTGTAAACTGAATAAATAAAAAGTGTCGACTGAATTCTGAAAGCAATGCTGAAAAATTCAGCAAATAAGGTTTTTATAACATCCTTGTCCTAGTCCTGCTAGGTTACTGCTGCACCCCTAAGTATTAAGAAATACTGATTTTTCCCGGGACAGATTCTCCATGCATCACATTCAGTCCACAAGCTTCCAAAAGCTGCCTTCCTTCTTACATGAAGTTTTCCTTTGCTGCCCAAAGGTCCACAAAATGCTGAAATCTTCATCATTAGTACCTGAAAACATGCTAATCACATAGGTTAGCTCACTTACAGGAAAATGGACTAAAAGTGCAGGAATTATATATTTTGTCCTAAAAACTTAGCTAACATATGGGTAAATTATGGTTCTTAGGCGTGCAAATACGCCCAACATCAACACCCCACACTTAAAGCTTTGTTCATCCTCGAACAAAATATTACGTCCATGCAAACATCTAACTAGGAATTCACAGCAGTAACACAAAATTTATCCTCAAGACAGGCACGACAATTATTCACAAAGAGTAGGTTTCTTGATCACTACTAGAAACAATTCAACCTCCAACCTAGACTCGTGAGGATGGTTAATTCGTATCCACAAGTTAAGTCACAAAGAATCATATAACACTACCCAACAATCATCAACCATGTGTGTCTCACACAAGATATCACCCATAATCACTCATAAGTTTTGCATTTTTCGAAACATGGGTACATGATTCTCCTTGCTCTCACTCTCACAAAGAATTCTTATGTTGCAACTGATGACCATAGGCTTGCCCTTAGTGTAATGCTCCACTAATATCAGAATGCTAAGCTTAGGATCAAGTAGGTCTTTACAGGTTGTAATGTAGGCTAAGGGACAGGTAGGACTATTTTGGCCAGAAATAGTGACTATGTTCCCTAAGCGCTTTAATACACTACGTTATGTCATTAACACTCTCTTTTAAACAACCCTTCTACCTTTCTTTTCATCTAACACCCCTTTTCACCTATTTTGTTATTCAATTATAAACACAAAGATGAGAATATACAACTTATTTTTTTTTTTTATTTTTCTATTTTATTTTTATTTTCGTTTTTTTTTTATAAAACACCTCTATGATAGCCACTCCTTTTCACAAGAATTTCAAGTACCAATACACTCTGAGGCATCACTCTCACCCAATTTCCTCTTATTTTGTCACATGACTCTACAATTTAAAGCGCTTAGGAATTTGTATCAAATTATGGTCTTGAAAAAAAAATGGATTAGGCTACATATGAGGCTGTCAAAGAAAATAGCTAAAGGCTCAAAGGGGGTTAACTAGGATAATGTCCACGGGTAGGTAAAAAAAAGGTAAACAATCACAGGCTGCCAAAGAATTGCCTAAATCATCTCCTAAACTCACACTCTTTATTTCGCTTTACACACACACCAGGCAAGTTCTAGCATCAGTCACAACACAGAATATACTATAACCTCACACACACAAGGCACATGGTCAACTTTATTGGGAGAAGTATAGACTCTTGACCCAACAGGTGAATGAATTAAACCACACAATTATCACACAGTGAGTCACACTTAGAGCCTACATGTCTCAATAGTAATGATTTTGGCACAAACTCTTGTCATAATACCATGCCGCCTATCTGAACAATTTCATGCAAAATCTAAAAAATCTAAAATTAAACTAACTAATTACGACTAATTAAAACAAACAAGAACTAAAATAAATGTAGGCAAAGAAGTACAAGAAGCATACAAATACCAACACCCCACACTTAGACGGGACACACTGTCCTCAGTGGAAAATAAATAAGGAAAACCTGATTAGTCGGACTCTTCCTCTATGTCTGGGGTCATGCCCCCTGCATCGGAATCATCATCAGAGTCGTCGTCATCAGAGTTATCCTTCACGTCTGAGTCTGGCTGTCGGTGATCATCGTCAGTCGGTACGTCATCATCCAGCAGTTCCTTAAAATTTACACCTACTGCACACATAGCCTGCGCATGCTCATTCATCGGGTAGTCATAATCCAACTGCTGGAGCTCTGCATCAGTTGGAACACGTCCCCCACTCATCATGGTAAACCTCGTCATGCCATATAGATGGTGGAAGAAGCTTTCGTCGCGAGCATGTCTTTTTGCAGTGGTCAGGTTGGCACCATGCATAGTTTCAGGATCTTTAACCTTCGTAAGATCAACCTTCTTTGGGTTGTGTGGAAGCTTATGATCTACAGGTTCCTCTTCCATGTCCTCCTTCCTCAATATTGCGATCAACAAATTGCCAAAGCTGAAGTGGGACCTCTTGTGTAACCTAGCCTTACGCATTGACGACCGTATAACCGCACCAACGTGGATGGGAATATTAGTCATCAGAGTGTACACCAAGCATACTCTATCACGTGTGATCTTTTTGTACTGCGTCCCTGGAATCAGGCAAGAGTTGACTATCCGCAACCATATCTGAGCTTCTCTGTTCAAGAAAGCATACGGGAAGGTATTGTGCCGACTGGTATCCTTGTGACGACTCCAACGTGCCATTGATCTTGTTCCGCACAGTATGTGTCTGATTGCCCTGTATGGAGGTCTGTGATAAAGCTCCTTGAGCGGTGATGGATCCACAGATGGAAGACCCAGAAAAGAGTTGAAGAACTCTGCATTCAGTTGCAAGACTTGGCCTCGAATCTTCACTTCACTTCCGGTAGTCTTTGGGGACCAATTGGCATAGAATTCTCGCGTTAGATCAAGATTGCATTCTCCCATATCTTAGAAAATGAAATCAAGATGTAGCGCCATAATTTTAGCCAAAATGCGAGGTTCTCTCTTCGCTAGACTCTCCTTTTGTATCAACTCCATGTGAACATATTTTTTCACTTTGTTGTTCTTGTACCACTCCTTTTCTTCCTCGTCTAGGACCCATTTTATCCCGAACATGCGGCGAGGTATTTGCAGCGAGGAGAATTCAGCTTGCTCTTTTCTTCCCCTTTTCTGACCTTTCTGTGAGGTGGACCCTTTTTCTTTTCCTGGTCGACCTTTTGGTGCCATTTTACCTGAGATTAAAATAAAGTCATGTTAGCTTATCTTGGAAGATTTGATCGAAAAACAAACAATAATGGCACCACCCCACACTTAATTTGTTGGCACCAACTAATTAAGTGGATGATATCGATTACTCAGACTTCATCGACATACATGTGGGCGATATGTTCCAACAATATGTTCAGCACAGTCATACTTTCATGGAACCTTAACTATCCTTTTCATCTCTATGTCATGTAATCTTGACCATACTTTATGGTTTGGATTAATGAACTTTTTGAACAAGACTACTACGTAGAGATCGAATCAAGTTATGGCATAGAAATAATCACAACATCTCAAGCTTGTATTCAGTCATGATCTTTATCTCGATGAACGAGTCATTCAAATATTCCAACTTTCAACTTACAAGATTATGTAATTAACTTTACCATTTTGATTCCGCAAAAAGATGACAGTGTATAACAATCAAATACAAATCGGAACAAAGTCAAGAACACCCATACGTATTCTTTCACTCAACTATATGTATCATAGCAAACCAACCTCATTCAAATCACCAACACCACTTCAAGCTTTAACAAATCATTATAGGCGTAGTATTGTAATAACTACGGAATATAAAAGAAGAACTTACTTGGTGATGGACTTGGAAGATGATCTTGCAAGGTTAGATGAGCAAAAAGAAAAGTTTTGAGAGATTTGGGAAGGTTAGGTGGTGCCTAGGTTGAGCAAACAATGTGATTTTGTCTCAAGGTTGAAGTTCTATTTATAGACCAAGGCTTGGGTCGGGTTTGACCCATGAAAAATCAGGTTAGGAGACCAAAAAGCATAAGTAGGCGGCGCCTAATGCTTTGCCTATGCTTGGCATAGGCGGTGCCTTTAGCAAAGCCTAGTTGAACATAGGCGGCGCCTATGCTATGGGCTAGTTGGGTATAGGCGGCGCCTATGCTATGGCATTGTAGATTCAGAGAGCAAAGGCAATGGCATAGGCGGCGCCTTTAGCTTTGCCTAGTTGAGCATAGGCGGCGCCTATGCTATAGCATTGTCGATTCAGAGAGCAAAGGCAATAGCATTGGCCTTGCCTTGTCCGTTGCCTAGATTTACATAGGCCTTTCCTTTTCCATTGCCTATATTTGTATAGGCAATGCCTAACCGAAAGCCTTTTGCTCCTTCATTGCTCACTTACCACCTTTAACATTACTCACTTTCAAATTAAAATTTGAGACCAAGCTCCTCCTTTATACGTCTTCCCCTATACTTAATCAAAAACAACAAAAACGATTAGAAAGATGGGTTGCCTCCCACCAAGCACCTTAGTTTTGGTCGTGGCTCGACTCTTCTTTTTGGATTTTTATTTAACAAAACAAACTCCTAGGAAAACAAAACGACTAAAAATGATGGGTTGCCTCCCATGTAGCGCTTGATTTATTGTCGCGGCACGACATAGTTACCTCGATTACTTAGACTTCATCGAGATAGATGGTGGTCATGCATTTTATCGAGTCAAGAGGACCGATATATGGCTTTACACGTTGGCCATTCACCTTGAAGACACCACCATTTTTGTCTTCTAACTCTACTACTCCAGACGAGTAGACTTGGCTAATTCTGAACGGACCAGACCATTTAGACTTCAACTTACCTGGAAATAGCTTCAGTCTGGAGTTGAAAAGAAGTACCATATCACCCTTCTGAAAGTTTCTTTGGATAATCCGCCGATCATGGTACTTTTTTATCCGTTCCTTATAGAGATCTGCCCTTTCATACGCATGTAGACGGAATTCATCCATCTCATTCAGCTGTTCCAATCTCAGATTAATAGCATCATCCCAATTCAGGTTAAGCCTCTTCAACGCCCATAATGCTTTATGTTCAAGCTCAATCGGCAAGTGACAAGCCTTCCCATAAACTAGTTGGTACGGGGACATGCCAATTGGTGTCTTGAATGTAGTCCTATAAGCCCATAAGGCATCATCCAGCTTTCGAGACCAATCCTTCCTACTAGCATTTACAGTCTTAGCAAGGATCAGCTTGATCTCCCGATTAGAAACCTCTACCTGCCCACTAGTTTGTGGGTGGTAAGGTGTATCTACCTTATGTTGCTTGACCCCATATTTCACCAATACGACTCTGAACAGCTTGTTACAAAAGTGTGATCCTCCATCGCTTATGATGGTACTTGGTACCCCAAAACGAGAGAAGATATTTCTCTTTAAGAATGCTACAACACGCTTACCTTCATTATCAGCCAGCGCTACTGCTTCGACCCATTTGGATACATAATCCACAGCAACTAGGATATATTTCATCCCAAACGAACTCACAAATGGGCCCATGAAATCAATACCCCATACATCAAATAGCTCCACTTCAAGAATTTTAGACATGGGCATCTCATGGTGCTTCGAGATAGAGCCTTGCCTCTGACACTGATCACATCTTCTCACAAAATCGTAAGCATCCTTGAATAATGAAGGCCAATAATAACCACTTTGCAATACCTTCCTGGCTGTCCGATCACCTGCATGGTGACCTCCAACTTGGGAAGCATGACTTGCTTTCAAGATGCTAGGCACCTCCATATCAGAGATGCATCGCCTAATAACACCATCAGCACATCATCGAAACAGATATGGTTCATCCCAGAAGTAGTGTTTCACATCATGCATGAACTTTCTCTTTTGATGAAAGGAGAGATTCTCAGGCATCACTTTACTTACCACGTAGTTCGCAAAGTCTGCATACCACGGTAAGTCTTCCACCATAGCGGCTAGGATCTCTTCGTCGGGAAATGCATCATCAATCTCAAGGTCGGGTTGCGCGATGTGCGCACTCTCAAGTCTAGATAGATGATCAGCTATTTGGTTTTCGCAACCTTTTCTATCCTTTACCTCGAAATCAAATTCTTGAAGCAATAACACCCACCGAATTAGCCTTGGCTTAGCATCCTTCTTTTCCATTAAATATCTCAGAGCCGCATGATCTGTATGAAACACCACTTTGGTTCCCAAAAAGTAAGCACGGAACTTTTCAAAAGCATAAACAACTGCTAGAAGCTCTTATTCCGTGACGGTATAGTTCTTCTGGGATCCATTCAAGGCCTTGCTTGCATAGTATATTGGATGAAATAGCCTTTCTCTTTTCTGACCAAGTACAGCACCCAAAGATACCCCACTTGCATCACACATCACTTCAAACGGTAGAGACCAATCGGGTGCTACAATAATAGGAGCTTCAACTAGCTTCCCTTTGAGGCATTCAAATGCCTTCAAGCAATCTTCACCGAAGTCGAACTTTGCATCCTTCTCCAAGAGTTTGCATAATGGACTAGCAATCTTGGAGAAGTCTTTGATAAACCTTCGATAAAAACCTGCATGACCGAGGAAACTACGAACTCCCTTTACAGAAATTGGAGGTGGTAGTTTCTCGATAACTTCAATTTTGGCTCGATCAACCTCAATTCCTCTTTCGGAGACTTTGTGCCCAACAACAATGCCTTCCTTAACCATAAAATGGCACTTCTCCCAGTTTAGCACCAAGTTGAACTCAACACATCTCTGTAACGCCATACTCAGATTCGCCAAGCACGATTCAAACAATTCACCCACAACTGAAAAATCATCCATGAACACCTCCAAGGTGTCTTCAACCATATCAGAAAAAATGGACATCATACAACGTTGAAAAGTGGCAGGTGCATTACATAACCCAAATGGCATACGTTTGAAGGCAAACATACCATATGGGCATGTAAAAGTGGTCTTCTCTTGATCCTCAGGAGCAATACAAATCTGATTATAACCGGAATAACCATCTAAGAAACAAAACCATCCTTTCCCTGCCAATCGATCGAGCATTTGGTCCATGAATGGCATTGGGAAGTGATCCTTAAGCGTCCACGAATTCAGCTTCCGGTAGTCCATACACACTCTCCACCCTGTGACAAGTCTGAGTGGAATCAGCTCATTCTTTTCATTCGCAACTACCGTCATGCCCCCTTTCTTGGGCACACACTGTACCGGACTTACCCACTTACTGTCAGAGATTGGATATACTACCCCAGCATCTAACCACTTAATAATTTCTTTCTTCACCACCTCCTGCATGGGTGGATTCAAATGTCGTTGATGCTCAATGGTAGGCACACAATTTTCCTCGAGCTGAATCTTGTGCATACATATCCCAGGAGGGATACCAATAATATCAGCAATAGTCCAACCGATGGCTCTTTTGTATCTCCTCAGAACAGAAATAAGAGCTGCAACCTGCTGCTCACCTAAATCAGCCGCAACAATAACCGGAAGTGTATCACCACTTCCCAAAAATGCATATTTCAGGTGACTGGGCAGCTCCTTCAATTCTAGCACTGGTGGTTCTTCAATGGATGGCTTTGCTGGTGGTAAAGGGCAATTTTTAAGATCCAGATCCAGCTTCTTAGGAGCATGAGAATAGGAGCCAATTCCTGTTAGAGCACAAATAGTTTCTTCATACTCTTCAACATCCTCACGCTCAAAATTCATAAGCACAACAGCCAATGGATCAACAATAAGTTGCTTCTCTACAGATAATTCTTTCTCATCATCATAATAAACATCAGCTACAGAGAACACATTCATATGTTTGGGCTGCTTCATTGATTTGCATACATCAAAATGGACCACTTCGTCATTCATCCGAAATAAAAGCTCATTAGCTCTTAGATCAATAAGCACATTTCTTGTTGCAAGGAAAGGACGCCCCAAGATTATGGGAACTTTAGAATCCACCTCGCAATCCAAAATAACAAAGTCTGCAGGAAAAATGAAGGTGGAAACCTTCACCAATACATCATATAAGATACCAACAGGTCGTTTTACCGACCTATCTGCCATCACGAGCCGCATATTGGTAGGTGTAGGATCACCTAACCCTAACTTTCTGTAAATAGATAGAGGCATCAAATTAATGCTAGCTCCCAAATTGCACAATGCCTTAGCAAAATCCAACGATCCAACCGTGCAAGGAATAGTGAAAGCACCAGGATCTGCCTTCTTCCGAACTAGCGATCTTGTAGCGATTGCACTGCAATGATGAACATTATCTGCCAGCACATAGCTTGCTGCCCGCTTCTTTGTCAAAATGTCCTTCATGAATTTAGCGTATCCGGGCATCTGCTCTAGCGCCTCCACCAAAGGAACATTAATAGTCAGATGCTTCAATATAGTCATGAATTTACTGAACCTGGTGTCATCGGCTTTCTTATTCAGTCTCTGAGGAAAAGGTGGTGGCGGAAGAGGAATCGTTTTCTCCACCACTTCCTTTTTATCTTGCTTCCGATTATCACTCTTTTCAGGCTGCAGACGTCTAGGGGTAACGTCAGGAACACTATCTTCAGCTTCTACGGCATCTTCACATTTTGCATCAATAACATTATCTGTTATATCATCAACCACCTGCTTGCCTTTGGATGGATTTTCCAAAGCTTTACCACTCCTGGTAGTAATAGCCATACATGATCCATCATTCCTTGGGTTTTGCACAGTGTCACTAGGTAAGGTGCCAGCCTTTCTTTAATTGAATGTCGCTGATAGTTGACTCAATTGTTGCTCCAGCTATTTTATTGCGGTAGAATGCGAATCAACCAATTGATTTATTGATGACAAATCATTCTTTACCTCAGTAACACCTATATTGGTTGCCTCCACCCCTTTCAACAGCTTAGCCATCATATCATCCATGGACATCTTTCCAAAGCCAGACGCCACAGCCTCACGGTTTCCAGGAGAAACATACAAACCACTCCTGTCAGTCTTATTCTTCCAACCACCTTGATCGCGGTCCTTGTATCCAGATTTATCATAATAGATCCGACCTTGGTTTCCTTGGGCATTGCCTCGGAAACCCCCCTGATTATTCAAATAATTTGCTTCCTCCTCAGAATCTGACTCATCTCTTCCCTGAGACACCACAGCCTTGACTTTTTCGGTCTTCCTTGATAATAAATGCTTGGTAAGAAGATCCATCTACGTTTTCATGTGAGCCATATCCTGGTCACGTTCCTCTTGTCTTCATCTCTGCTCTGCAGTCATGCCAATAGATACAGTAGATCTTGCTACCTCAGAATCCCTGGTATGCCAAGCTCTACTCTGCTTTGTCATACGGTCCAGCATATCACTCGCCTCAATAAAAGTAAGGTCCATGAATGACCCTCCTGCAGCATTATCAGCCACTGGCTTTGTTACCGAGTTCAAAGCCCTATATAATATTTCCATCAAGTGGATATTCGTCATCTGATGGTTTGGGCACCGCATAAGCTTCTTCTTGAACCTCTCCCATGTTTCGTGGAGAGCTTCAGTTGGAAGCTGTCGAAAATTGCTGATCTCATCTCTTAACTGTGCTCTCTTAGATGGCGGAAAGAATCTTTCTAGGAAAGCGTCTTTCAGTTGCCTCCAATTAGTAATAGAATCAGGAGTTAGCCCGTTCAGCCATAGAGTTGCCTCCCCAGACAGAGACAATGGAAATAAGCGCAGCCGAATTGCATTCTGCCCAACTCCTGGATTGTCAAACAACTTGCATGTTGAAATAAAGTTGATCAGATGCATATTCGGATCATCTCCTACGAGTCCACCAAATAACCCCTTGAGCTGCAATAACAGAATCATGGTGCTAGTGATATTGAACTTGGCTCCAGGTGCCAAGGGTGGAGGAATAATAGCCCCTGTGGCACCAGCTCCATCCAAATCGTCATCATCATCATCAAAAGGAGCCTGCACAGCTCGGCGGTCAGGTCTCATTCTACCTTGACGATCTCTCTTGTGCATAGGTGCCGCCACTTCATCAGTACGCCTGGGATTCAGTAACTCATCATCACCCAGGTCCTCATCATCAGGATTTGTTGCTCGCCCTGGGTTATCAATATTCTGTTGATGTACTTGAGCAGCTGCCAGTGCAGCTAATCTAGCCTGCTCCTGTTGAGCCGCCCTTCTGTCAATGTCACGTTGTGCATCCATTCTTCCAATAAGTTGAGGTTCAGGATTTATGGGTAATAATGGCTGACCAGAACTACGAGTATTTGGCATGCACTCAACAGACCCTGAATAAAACAAAAACAACAACTAAAAGTAAAATTTGAGAATCTTTGACCAAAGGGTCTAGTAACTATCACAAACTTAGTTGACAACCGTATTCCCCGGCAACGGTGCCAAAATTTGATAACGCCCAAACTACAGCTCTCGTAAGAGTGTAAGCGGTCGCTGTCAAATATAGAACCCAACTGGGTTGGGTGTCGAATCCCACAGGGAATACTTGGTCACTAAGTGTTGCAACTATTATCAGACTGTTGATCGAAAATTCCACGGAAAAGGGAGGATTGGATTGTGGCGTGAATTAATGCTATCAAAGTAACAACAGAATGCTTTGTTTAGTAAGATTTAATCACGGAGAAAAATACGTTAGGGTTATGTCCATCTTATGAGTTCTACGTATCTATTAACTATGAGTAATGCGGAATTCAGACATGCATGCACTTATAGAGATTCGTATTCTAATGGTAAATCCTAGTGTTCCTCAACCATCAAGGATTATTTCACTTTAACTCTCTCGAGCTTAAAGCGTATAACTAACGGTACGAACTCTCCAAGAGGTTAACCCAGTTACGGCACTAACGTGTAAATAGGAGTTGGTAGCCCTATTTCCTTGTCACTCTCTCTTTTCCAAACATGTAACTTTTCTCTCGAACAAGTTAATGCTATAATGGCCTATTCTCTATGTTTGCAACCACGAGAATTAAATTAAAATGAAGAGAGTAATGATATACGTAGCATACGCATCAAGAATTCACAAACTCATAGTAATAGATAGTATATCAAAAGGCTTTCATAACCCTAACAGAGAAATTTAGCTACTCATGATTGTAAAGGAAAACAACGAAGACATCATCATCATCATACCAAAACTAGAACAATCTTTGCGAGAGGATGCTTTTAACGTCAAAGAGGAATGACGTTTTTCCTCTTAGCCGTCTTCCCCCAAATATGTAGCGTGTTTCTCTGTGTTAAAGTTACAGAATCTGTAAACTGAATAAATAAAAAGTATCGACTAAATTCTGAAAGCAATGCTGAAAAATTCAGCAAATAAGGCTTTTATAACATCCTTGTCCTAGTCCTGCTAGGTTACTGCTGTACCCCTAAGTATTAAGAAATACTGATTTTTCCCGGGACAGATTCTCCATGCATCACATTCAGTCCACAAGCTTCCAAAAGTTGCCTTCCTTCTTACATGAAGTTTTCCTTTGCTGCCCAAAGGTCCACAAAGTGCTGAAATCTTCATCATTAGTACCTGAAAATATGCTAATCACATAGGTTAGCTCACTTACAGGAAAATGGACTAAAAGTGCAGGAATTATATATTTTGTCCTCAAAACTTAGCTAAAATATGGGTAAATTATGGTTCTTAGGCGTGCAAATACGCCCAACATCATTACACACAGAAATTATATCATAATAAGGTGACCAATAAGGCCCAATAATCCTTCATCAAGAACCATACTCCTCAATACAATTCATACAAAGCACTTATCATAATTTGTTGTTAAAGTAATTAGCCAATATCAGAAGTTTTGGGTAACATACACAATGCACCAAATATATTAAGATTATACATAATACTCAGGGAAGCATACACAATGCCCCATATCATATCAAGAAGCATACGTAATGCTCAAGGGAATCATACACAACGTCCCATAGCAGAATAACAAGCATACACAAATACTTAAGGAAAGCATGCACAATGCCCCAATGGGATTAAAAAACATACACAATGCTCCAATCTCATAATACATAATCATATCACATCACGAAATAATTTATAATAGGAGAATTGATATTCTTAAAGATAAAGTATATACGATTGGCCTTGAAGGCCACCGATTTCGCCAAGCACACGCTCGTCCCAACACATGGACTAGGCAGACAAAAATACAATTTTAAAATAATATTTGAAAAGAAAGCATTCAAAGCTTAAAGTCTCACTTACCTTGCGAATGACAAATTCCTCAACCCTGCAATGCATAGTACACCAACCAAATAGCCTCCAATGATTTCAATCTAATAAGAATATTACTTAACGATGTCAATTGTGATAGCTGGTGTCAAGTCTCAATACTCTTAACCTTCTAGTTTAAAGCTAAACCTTAATATCTCATACCTTAAACTATGAATTAATGATAAAAATTATCTCTGTCGAACCTAACTTCTCAATAATAATATTATACAAATTAGTTACCTAATCATTTGATCTCATTAGCCACAAACATTATAGGTTACTCTTTACTGTACATCCAAAACTCCACTAATACAAGGAATTTGTAAATTTATGCAACAAGTACCTTTTTTTTCATGTTCAGAAAGTTAACATATCTAAAATCAATTTTTATCAATACAATATCATAAATCTCACAACATGAATATGATCCTTTTTCTCTCTCTACTCATTGCTCAATCATTACCTCACCATAATGCTTTTTTCAATCATTAACTAATCAATAGTTTCTGCTCTATCCCTTTAACACTATTAGGACCAATCTTCCTAAATACTCTGTGTGCATATTTTCACGTTAAAGAGATATGGATAAGACGCATACCTCATAAATATGAAGTTTTGCATATAAGTGTTGCTCGCTAATGATATTCTACGTCGTAGACTCATTCTCTTTCAAGAGTAAAGAGATCAGTTGCCCTAATTTTTTTTTCTCTACTTTTCTAAAGAAATTGTTGCTTTAGAAAACTTCAAGAAAATATTTACTCTACCTTTTACTCCCTCGTTAAAACGTACAGCCACAAGAACAAGAGGAGAGAGTTTTTTCTTTTGACTTGCCCACTTTAATTCTATTAGGTAATATTAATTCTATAGGCTAATTACCCATTTACCCCTCATTGAAAATCTGGGTTATTACATACTTTCTCTATAAGGCATTCTAATTTTCATATTTGCCTTTTGTCCCTTCCCTTTGCAATTGTGTATGGTTCATTGATAGCATGTTCTTTGAGGTCTGCAGGTTTTGACTCATCAACTTGAGTTTCTTTATCCTTCTCCTTGGTAAGCTCTACCTGCATGTTCATCTTATTTTCTAATAACTCCACAGAAACTTTACGAGGATCAAGTATAGAGGATTCATCAAAGATAACATCTCCACTAACTACAAATTTGAGTAAAAATAAACACCAAAGCTTGCATCTATTTACTCCACCCACATACCCTACAAATATAGATTCCCTACCCCTTGGTTCAAGCTTTTCCTTATTAACATGATAATAAGCTGGATACCCAAATACTCGCAAGTATAAATAGTTAGAGGGTTCATCTAAGCATACCTTATTTGGAGTGTTAAATTCAATCGCTGATGCTAGAGATTGATTGACAATATGAGAAGTTTTGTGAACTACTTCAGCCTAAAACACTTCGAATATTTTTGCTTGTAGGAGCATACAACGAGCCTTTTCAAGAAGAGTTTTGTTCATCCTCTTGGAAACTCTATTTTGTTGTGGTGTGTGCCTGACCATCTTATTTCTTGAGATTCCATGAACCTTACAGAAATTATTAAACTCTTCACAACAGAACTCTTAAGCCATTATCTGCGCGAAGATACTTCATTGATTTTCCGTTCTATTTGATTCTTAGCCAAAATCTTACACTTTTTAAATGCTTCAAAAGCATCAGTTTTTTCCTTCAAGAAATGCAATCAAATTTTTCGTGAAAAATCACCAACGAGTGTGAGAAGAAACCTCTTTCCACCCTTCGATGGAATTTTTTAAGGACCATATAAATCTGAATAAATGTAGTCTATATGGCCCTCCAGGTCATTTTTTGACTTTATTTGTGTTTTCTATGTTTCAAAGCTTCCGAATAGTTTCTACCATTATTTATGACATGTCGAGACAGGTGGTTCGGTTCTCGGACAGTTTATTTGAGAATTTTATTAATATCAAAGCGTTTTAAAATATTGAATTTAAGTTAAAATTTAGTAAGAGATATATTTTATTACCTTTTAAAAATATTTAAGATATTTATTAGAAAGTTCTTTAAGTTATGATCAATTTATTTATGTATTTGTTTTATAAGAGTTGTATACTTTATTACATTTTAATATATCAAGTCTAGTTATTTTAAAAATAATTATCATGTGAAGTAGATTTTATTTAAAAGAATTTTCTATTAATTATGATATATTTATAAATTTATATTTATTTTATCATAAATATATTTAATTATACGTAATGGGATAAGATTAAAAAGAGGCGTTAAACACCTATACTTCCACGTGGAAGTAGACGGATAGTCCAACACATGTATTAAGTAATAGGTGGTCAAATATCATGACTTAACACCCTTTGTATTTTATTTTATATTTGTTAAATAGTTTTGCAAATGGTGGTAGCATTATTTATCATGCATATTATAACTTTTATCTAAGCATTTTATTTTTTTACTGATAAATGAAGTCATGCCATTTATTGTCTTTAGGGCCTGCAAGTTCTCTATATAGACATAAACATGTTATTTGTCATTGATATTCATTTTAAAGGAAAGGCCTATATATAAATATTGTTTTCATACATATACTCATCTATTATGTTAAACAAATTTTAGTGGGAAACATAATAATTTGATGTTATATTCGAATATCGAAAAATATTAATTTTTATATCAAATTATTCAAATTCAAATTTTAGTGCGGTGCTCGAACCTAAAAAAATTTTCCTGATTCTTGAAGGTTCTTAGGACGATGTCTTTCTAAGGTTGAGTAGAGGGGACGAGCAGCTCGTGGTCAGCCCGAGGCTGCTGTTTGACTTTGAGGTAGGCTACAGTTTATCCTTTTATAGACTTTGTTCTATGAAATTATGTATAGTATAAATTGCATGTTGGATTGGAATTTTGGAATTGACTTAAGATTATCTTAGCCTTTTCGCTGGTTCTGACCTTCTTTGAGGGATCATAGATTAGACCATTAGCTTGTACCTTAGTTTTGTAAATCTATCATAGCAATAGGATTAGGCTAGGAATATTTGTATGTTTCTGCAATGTTGGAATTAGATTAGAGACCTTTAGTGCAGGTTAAGGATAGTACCTTGAAATGGGACTAGTATGCCTAGGTTGGTTGTTATTTACTATCATGGATACCCTCGATTACTCTCTTTTCCTGTTGAAAAATACATATATTGTTCTATATATTTGTGGCCTGAGGCCTTGGATACAAACCCGCCAAATATCAGGTTAGTATTCTTTTTTTAGGAACGGTGATTTCTATTTATGGATATTGGGGTGATTATGTTCGTATTGTGTGTAAGCTAGTGATGACATGCATATCTTCACATGCGCATTCACATGCATTGTGGTACAATTCCAAGAAAAAACATTAATGTTTACTAATATTTTCAAAAGAGATTATTTCTCATTTTCCTCTCATAAATTATTTGTAAAATGAAAAGTGTACCATCTTTCTATTAGATGACAATTTTTAAGATTAAGATGCACTATCTATGGTCCGATTTTGAGTATGGACATAGGCTATATTTTCACCTTATTATGAATTTTCCTATCATTTTTAGGGCAATTTGGCCTTAAACCACAATTTTTAACTTCATAAATGGGATTCATAAATCTTTAAGGATTTTGGCCTTTTAAAAATGGAAAAAGAACTAGATAGACTTGGAATAAATCAAACCTCTGGGTTGTTATTACTTATCTTCCATTAGTGCTGGTTCGAGTTCGGCACCTGAGTTACTATTTATTACTTGATAGTTTTGGTTCAAGTTCAACACCTAGTTAGACTGCTATTATTTGTTAGTTTCAGTTCGAGTGCGACATCTAATTGTACTGCTTATTACTTATTTAGTTTCGATTTGAGTCCAAAGCCTGATTTTACTAGTCATCTATCTATTTAGTCCCACTTTGAGTCCACAACTATGGTGATTGATTCTTGTTATAAATATTGTTTAAGATTGGTATGATTTATTGTTAGGGATGGAGGAGGTGTATGCACTATGGTTAGACATTGCACTCATCTCAAATTGCATCACTTAGTTTTTCATCGCACTCTTCTATTCATATGCACTGTCGTCGCCAATATGATTGATGTTTGACATCTATCGTTCTTATGAAGGCCAGTTGGGTTATGTAGGCTATTTGTACCTGCAATGTTTATGGGGATCAATTGGATTTTGTTTGTTGTACTGTATCTTTTAGGCTTATGGGGGCCTGGTTAGGTTGTTGTTTGATTATTAATTCTTAGTTTGTGACAAGCATATACTCACGGCTTAGGTATGCCTTGTGAACCCTCTTTTTAGCATTTCCAGCTCTAGTGTTGGATTATCTTATTGTTTCTCTGAATTTAGGTAGACATTCTGAGTATATTACCATTGATTTTCTTCCTTGAGATGATTCTTATGGTGTTAAATTGTTATGCTACTATAATTCTAGTTACCTAATTTATATATCATTTCCTTTTATATTACGTGCATTATCATTATCACCTTTCATGTTATTTTTCCTTATATTGTCTTTAGATCTTAGTCAACCTAAGCCTACTGGGTACTACGTATTTTGATACTCATACTACACTTTCATAACTTTTTTTATACAGATCCTAGTATGAGTTCTCTTGTCAATGTGAGCTATCTTGGATCAGAGATTTAGGGCGAGCTCCTGATGCTCGGAGTTGTTCCTTATCCCTTTATTTTACTGCAATGATCTTTACTTTGTATTTTGGAGACGGTTCTATACCTATGGTACTTGCTTAGTACTTCTATTATGTTTAGTACCTCCCGTACCGACTGATACCAGATCTTGGTGTTTATTTTGCATAGGTTGCTTCTTCACGCTCTTTATTTATCTAGTTTATGGTCCCTATTTTGAGTGTTTATATTTATAATTGGTTCATCGATTTTATGATTTATTCTCTCATTCTATTAGCATGTCGCTTGCTATTTTGGGCCATGGGACTCAGCTTACCTACTAGTAGGTTTAGTAGGTGCAATCATTAACTTGAGATTTTAGGTCATAACAGCTAGACGCAGTGCTAAAAAAATTCAAGTGTGATAATCTTCTCACCATTCAAAAGGTTTTGGTTTCTCAATATCTCCAATCCTCATACACTCATATGATCCAGTTCATGTGCTATAATCTTTCTTTGTCACCATTTGATAACCGCACTGTAGATGTATTAACAGAGCCAACAATGGTGCTTTTTGCTAGTGTGTAGAGGCCATTCTCCAACTCCGCCTTCAGCATGACTAAAGAACCTTTAGTAGCTTTCATAGTTCCTCCTATTCTCATGTACTTGTAGCTTTGTTTATCCAGAGTATTCAGGGAGATCAACTTCTTCTTCAGACTAGGAACAGGATGGAATTTTGTAATAGTTCGCAAGATTCCATCATGGCAACGAACCTGAACTAAGCCAACACCAACTATTTTACAAATTACATTATTGTCCAATACTACGGTTCCTCCACTTTTCGTGAAGTTGTTGAACCAATCTCTTCGAAATGTCATATGCAGAGTACAACCAAAATCTAGCACTCATTTATTGTCATAGACTTCACTATTGCATGATGTTGTAAGTACATATTCATTATCATAATCATGTACTTGTTCAACAATGGATGTACTTGTCTTTTCTTTGGATTTTAACATTGGCAGTCTCGTTCAAAATGCCCCTGTCACACCCCTTTTTTTCGCTCGAGAGTTAGTCGAAGGGTTTTTCCAATTAAAGTGACGGTATTGAATAGGGATTATTTTTATTATTTTCAGAGTCGCCACTTGGAATCGAGTTATGGTGTTCCAAGTCACCTTTTGAATCCCTAGTCAAAAGAAAATGACTCTTTTATTTTGGTCTGCGAAAACAGAAGACCGGGTAAGGAATTCTGTTGACCAAGGGGAAGGTGTGAAGCACCCCTCGAGTCCCGTGGTTCTAGCACGGTCGCTTCTATTGACTTGTACTTAACTAAAACTATTTCGATAAATTGTGTTAAGGCCAAAATTCGCTCATTTTTTAATATACTAAAAACTTGTCTATTATCTTATATTATATAAATCGATGAAAAGTTAATTTTTAGAAAAATATTTATCAAGGTGCATTATTGCATCCTTGAATTTAAAATGTCTCAAAAAGATGTATTTGTTGCATTCTTAATTGAGACGAAATTTTTTAAACGTGCCTAAACTTGCCTAACGTTAAAGGTGTTGGTTCGTTCCTTGTAAACTCGTAACAATTTTATCTATTCGAAATGCTACTTAATTTTAACAATAACCTTTAAGCAAAATTTATTCAAAGCGGCCAGTTAATTTAACCAATAATTATTAAGCTTTGCTAGTGACAATGAAATTAAAAAATAAATAAATAATACTAAATAATAATAATAATAAAAAAATAATACAAATATACAAAGTTATATTATTTCTAATTTTATTATAAATTTTATTTATTCCCAAATCACAAATTTTGTTCCGAATCAAAGCACAAAATAATACTAGATTCTATAAGATGTCATTTTTTCTTCTTTAAAATAAGTAACAATTATTTTTGTTAACAAAGGTTTTATAGTAATAAAATAATAGTAACTTATACTCCATTCACAATATATTGGTTAAAGATCATATACAAATTTATTGAAAAAAACGGTAATCATTGTCCAATTATAAAAGGGACACCAATTAACATATGATAACAACTTAATTAAAAAAAAAAAAAAAAAAAAAAAAAAAAAAAAAAAAACCTATGTTTATTAATGCATGCTACTGTGCTTCACGTTTCCTCAATATATTTTAAGAACAAAATTGATTACTTAGTGGCCCATCTCTCTAGAAATTGATTTAAAAAAAAAAAAAAAAAAAAAAAAAAATCATACTGCTGAATTTTCATGACAGTTAGAACGAGATGGAAAATAGATTGCATTTGGAGAAGGAAGCGGTCTCCTTTTCCCTCCGTAAAATTGGTAAACACCCCTCAAAACAGAAGTATACAAATAACAGGAAAAGCAAACACGCTAATCTTAACTTTTCTTATACCCATACTAAAACATGTGTACCACTGCCTCTGCAGTATCAATATAAAAGGAAAAAGATTTCAAGAATAACTTCATTCATGCTTCGATTTATGATAAACTTAAAGTAAATAGTACAGATTTGATAAGAACCTGATTAATAAAAAATGAACTCGAAAGCAAGAATACTGTCACCAGAACTCGAACGAAAATCTGAAACTCAATTTACCACCGTTTCTTTCTCTGTTTTTGTTTTCTCTCTTCCTGATCCTTTTTTTTCTCTGCCTTTTTACTGTTTCTGATTTTTTTGTCTGATGAATGTCCGTTCTCCTCCTTTTTTTTTTGTGCTTGTCTAATATATATCCTGTTGTCTGTGTACTGTTGTGTGGAATAGTGGGGGAAGGTTGAGAGAAGTGTGGGGAATGTGGGGGGAGGCTCACTGAAAGTGGTATTGTGGGAAGAGGTTAAGGAAGTTTAGGATTTCATTTTTTTTTTTTTTTTTTTTTTTTTTTTTAAAATGACGAAAAATAATTAATAAATAAATAAATAAATAGATAATAGTAACAAATAAAATAATAATAATAATAATAATAATTAATTGGTTTTTATATATAAAAAAAATACAATAACAATCTAAAAATAGTCAAGAAAAATAAATTATATAATTAAGATAGTACAAAACTATATATATATTTTTTATTTTCTTATTTTAAACCAAATAATATTCTAAAATTAAATTCATTTAATTATTTCTATTATATTAAAATAAAATAGTAATCAAAATAATATATGATTAAATATAAATATAAATATTTAGTATCGATAAACAAGTTAAAATTTAGGGAGGATCAAAAATCACGTGTCTACATTTTTGCCCCTCTTTGTGTGAAATCTCGAAGAGTTTTCGTACAAAGAAGTAGACAAGATATGATTTTTGACTCTCCAATTATTTGAAAGGTAAGAATAACAAAAATAAAAATAAAAAGACAAATATGACCGAGTCCTGTTTTTGGACTTCCTACCTATCCCGGGTTACAAGGGAATCAGGTCATGAGTAGTTCAAAAGGTACTTTGGTGAGAGAAAAAGTGAAAGTCGAGTGAGATTCCGTCGAGTTTCCGGTTGACAACTTCTGCCTTTACATTCAACTGACTAAATAAAATCAAAAATGGAAAAATACAAGTAAAAATTGTAATCTCTTGATTCGAATCTTCATGACTTGAACTTGAAAATTTACCCTATTCTTTCAGGCGGGCTCCTGAACTTTCTTTTTCTTTACCCTGTTCTTCAGGCGGGCTCCTGGACTTACAATTCTTCACCCTGTTCTTCAGGCGGGCTCCTAAACTTCCTTTTTCTTCACCCTGTTCTTCAGGTGGGCTCCTGGACTTACAATTCTTCACCCTGTTCTTCAGGCGGGCTCCTGACTTGCAACTTTTTCACCCTGTTTTTCAGGCGGGCTCCTGACTTGCAACTTTTTCACCCTGTTCTTCAGGTGGGCTCCTGGACTTACAATTCTTCACCCTGTTCTTCAGGCGGGCTCCTGACTTGCAACTTTTTCACCCTGTTTTTCAGGCGGGCTCCTGACTTGCAACTTTTTCACCCTGTTCTTCAGGTGGGCTCCTGGACTTACAATTCTTCACCCTGTTCTTCAGGCGGGCTCCTGACTTGCAACTTTTTCACCCTGTTCCTCAGGCGGGCTCCTGAACTCAAAGCAAATAGTGAAACAGGAAAATAACATCCCATTCTTCAAGAGGGTTCTGTACATAAAATAAATTCCCATTCTTTAGGGAGGTCTTGAGCATAAAATAGATTCCCATTATTCAGGAGGGTCCTGAGCATAAAATAGATTCCCATTCTTCAGGAGGGTCCTGAGCATAAAACAGATTCCCATTTTTCAGGAGGGTCCTGAGCATAAAACAGATTCCCATTTTTCAGGAGGGTCCTGGGCATAAAATAAATTCCCATTCTTCAGGAGGGTCCTGAGCATAAAAATAAATTCCCATTATTCAGGAGGGTCCTGAGCATAAAACAAATTCCCATTTTTCAGGAGGGTCCTGAGCATAAAATAAATTCCCATTTTTCAGGAGGGTCCTGAGCATAAAATAAATTCCCATTCTTCAGGAGGGTCCTGAGCATAAAACAGATTCCCATTTTTCAGGAGGGTCCTGAGCATAAAACAGATTCCCATTTTTCAGGAGGGTCCTGGGCATAAAATAAATTCCCATTCTTCAGGAGGGTCCTGAGCATAAAAATAAATTCCCATTATTCAGGAGGGTCCTGAGCATAAAACAGATTCCCATTTTTCAGGAGGGTCCTGAGCATAAAATAAATTCCCATTTTTCAGGAGGGTCCTGAGCATAAAATAAATTCCCATTTTTCAGGAGGGTCCTGAGCATAAAATAAATTCCCTATAACACACATAAATTTTTGCCCCAGTTTGTACTGAGAAAATTTATGTGTTACTGGATCTTAATATATCTCGCAAAGAATAAAGTTTATCATGACCGAGATCCAGTATCGGATATTGTAATCATGCTTCTTGCATTGAATGAAGTGTCAAAATTGCATCCTTTAGCTGAAAACATTACTTCATCTCTGTTCCAAACAAAGAAAAATTGTGAGTTTTAAAACATGTGGTGGTTAGTTTGTGGCATTTGGCTTTTGAAGTGGCCGTTCTCGCCCTTGCCATGCTCGACTCCTTTCCAATCCCTGATAATCTTCTTTGAATTGTCATATTTCTGAATCAGAATTCTGACTACTGAGATCCTTGACTCAAATCATATTTCTTACTTTTACTTTGAAATGTTGTCTCTGTAGATCGACCCTTTGTCTTGCTTTGTACCCTTAAAGGAGTTGGTAGCGAGTTTGAAATCTTTTCTGACTCGACCTGATGTGAATTTGACTCAAAAGACAACAAAGATTTTTGTTTGATGACAAAGACACAACAATCAAAAATAAAAATAAAACAAAATAAAAAGACAATAGATATCTCCTTTCCAAAACAAAGAGAAAACTTATCTGAATGTGGAAGTCGATTCTGGTGATTATGACATGCATTTTGAATAAAGCAACCAGATCTACCCACACCAATCATTACAACTTTTGTCCACATATTGAGCTTTAAATTAAGCCAATCTTGAATTTGTTCCTTCTTGATAACGATCTTTCTTAAACTAGTGGCACCTCAATGGGTTTTGCCAACGAGTCTATCTCCTTTTGTTCCTGCCTTAGCTCACAGTCGTCTTACGGTGCCCGAAAGGGTTTTCACCAATAAGACTCTCTCATTTTTATTTTTCATCACCTTTTTTTATTTAATAAACATCCAAAATATGAAATATCATGCACTCATAATATGTTTAGCCTTGACATTCTCAAAGATTAATCCGAAGGTCTTTCTTTGGTTGTAACTTGGCTTTTGGATAGGGTTAGAAAGAAAGGTAGGCATGAGTCTCAAAAAATTTATAACATTGGGTGAAACATACAACTTTTGGAATCTATCCTTTTAAGAAAGTAAATTTTGCCCCAGTTTCATTTCATTCTGGGTAATTTAAATTTTCTTCTGGTTAGACCGAGCCCCGGAGTAGGGCTGCCTACGTATCTTGTCATAGAAAGAATCAGGTCAAACGTAGTTCATGAAACATCATTCTTTTTTTTTTTTTTGAATTTTTGACTGATTTGATTTTTTTTTTATTTTTTTTATTTTTTTTTTTTATTTTTTTTTTTAAAACACACCTTTTATTTTGATTCCAAAAGAGGGGTTCGAAGAAAAATAAAGGCTCAAAGGGGTAAGCAAAGGTTTATATATTATTCAGATAGCAGAACAAAATGCCTTCATCATTTCAATCTTTAAAAATATAAGTACAAAACATACATAACATAATTGTACATGAATATCATACATAATATCTTTTAACTGCATCAGCATTGACCGGCATTCCTTCCATTTTTCCTTCTACATCAGTCAGATATAACGCGCCATTAGGTAACACTTTCTTTACTATGAATGGCCCATGCCAATTAGGAGAAAATTTGCCTTTGGCCTCAATCTGATGAGGAAGGATGCGTCTTAGTACTAACTGACCAACTTCAAAATGTTTGTGGCGCACCTTTTTATTATATGCTCGTGCCATTCTCTTCTGATATAGTTGTCCATGACATACTGACGCCAATCTTTTTTCATCAATCAAGCTTAATTGCTCCAAACGAGTCTTGATCCATTGGTCTTCATCAATTTCAGCTTCCACAACTACTCGAAGAGATGGAATCTCAATTTCTGCAGGTATAACTGCTTCAGTTCCATACACTAACAAGTAAGGAGTTGCACCAATTGAAGTCCGAACTGTAGTACGATAACCCAACAAAGCAAACGGTAACTTTTCATGCCATTGTCGGGAACCTTGTACCATCTTACGGAGTATTTTCTTTAAGTTCTTGTTGGCAGCTTCTACAGCTCCATTCGCCTTTGGACGATAAGGCGTTGAATTTCGATGCATAATCTTAAATTGCTGGCACACTTCTTGCATCAGATGGCTATTGAGATTCGCGGCATTATCCGTGACGATTATCTTTGGAATGCCGAAACGACAAATGATGTTGGAGTGAATAAAATCAACCACAACTTTCTTGGTCACTGACTTGAAAGTCACTGCTTCTACCCATTTCGTGAAATAATCAATGGCTACCAAGATGAACCTATGTCCATTCGAGGCCTTTGGTTCAATTGGTCCAATTACGTCCATTCCCCAAGCCATAAAAGGCCATGGAGCAGTCATTGTATGCAACTCGGATGGAGGGGAATGTATCAAGTCTCCATGTACCTGGCATTTATGACATTTACGAACAAAGTTTATGGAATCTCACTCCATGGTGAGCCAATAATAACCGGCTCGGAGTATTTTCTTTGCCAAAACATACCCACTCATGTGTGGTCCACAGATCCCAGAATGTACTTCAGTCATGATTTTTGACGCTTCTTTAGCATTTACACACCTCAGAAGTCCCAAATCAGGAGTCCTCTTATACAAGATTCCTCCACTTAAGAAAAATCCACTAGACAAACGTCGAATGGTTCTCTTTTGATTACCATCAGCATGTACAGGATACTTCCCAGTCTGAATATATTCTTTGATATCATAGAACCAAGGCTCCCCATCAAATTCTTCTTCAACCACATTACAATATGCATGTTGATCATGAATTTGTATATGCAAAGGGTCAATATAAGTTTTATCGGGATGTTGAAGCATCGAAGATAAAGTCGCCAAAGCATCAGCAATCTCATTATGAGCTCTGGGAATGTGTTTGAACTTTACTAATACAAATCGTTGACAAAGATCTTGCAAACAACTTCTATATGGTAGAAGTTTCGAATCACGAGTCTCCCAATCTCCTTGGATTTGGTGGACTAATAAATCTGAATCTCCTAATACCAACAATTCTTGGACCCCCATGTCAATGGCTAATCTCAAACCTAGAATGCAAGCTTCGTATTCTGCCATATTATTGGTACAGTAGAATCGAAGTTGGGCTGTTATGGGATAATATTGTCCTGATTCAGAAATAAGAACCGCTCCTATCCCCACTCCTTTCATATTAGCAGCTCCATCAAAGAACAACTTCCAGCCTGAATGACAATCTTCTGAAACAAACTCATCAGCATACAATACCTCTTCATCTGGAAAATAAGTCTTCAATGGCTCATACTCTTCATCAATAGGATTTTCAGCCAAATGATCCGCCAAGGCTTGAGCTTTCATTGCAGTTCGTGTCACATAAACAATATCAAACTCTGTAAGCAACATCTGCCATTTCGCGAGTCTGCCTGTGGGCATAGGCTTCTGAAAGATGTACTTTAAAGGATCCATACGAGAAATGAGGTAAGTAGTATAAGATGACAAGTAATGTTTCAGTTTTTGGGCTACCCAAGTTAAGGCGCAGCACGTTTTCTCAAGAAGAGTGTACTTAGCCTCATAAGTGGTAAACTTTTTGCTGAGGTAGTAGATGGCTTGTTCTTTTCTTCCTGTGACATCATGTTGACCCAATACACAGCCAAAAGAATTATCTAAAACAGACATGTACAATATCAAGGGTCGGCCTGGCTCTGGAGGAACCAAAATAGGCGGATTCGACAAGTGTCTCTTAATTCTGTCAAATGCCTCTTGACATTCTTCAGTCCATTCAACTTTAACATTCTTTTTCAACAACTTGAATATTGGCTCGCAAGTTGTCGTAAGCTGAGCAATGAATCTACTGATATAATTCAACCTTCCAAGTAAACTCATCACCTCCGTTTTATTTTTCGGTGGAGGTAAATCTTGGATAGCTTTTATTTTTGAAGGATCTAACTCAATGCCACGTCGACTGACTATAAAACCCAAAAGTTTCCCTGACGGAACTCCAAATACACATTTTGCTGGATTAAGTTTGAGATCATACCTCCGAAGCCTTTCAAAGAATTTTATCAAATCTTTGATATGATCAGATTGCTCTCTCGACTTAATGATCACATCATCCACATAAACTTCAATTTCTTTGTGCATCATGTCATGAAACATTGTGGTCATTGCCCTCATGTAAGTTGCCCCAGCATTCTTTAATCCAAAAGGCATAACTCTATAACAATATGTTCCCCATGGAGTAATAAATGATGTCTTTTCCGCATCTTCTGGATCCATAATGATCTGGTGATACCCCGCATAACAATCCACAAAAGAAGCAAGATCATGTTTGGCACAATTATCCAATAAAATATGAATATTGGGAAGTGGAAAATTATCTTTCGGACTTGCTTTGTTTAAATCGCGATAATCAACACACATCCGAACTTTGCCATCCTTCTTTGGAACAGGGATAATATTTGCCAGCCAAGTAGGATACTGGGCCACTTGAATGACTTTAGCCTCAAGTTGCTTCGTGATTTCCTCTTTAATTCTTACACTCATGTCAGTTTTGAATTTTCTTAACTTTTGCTTGACAGGAGGAAAAGCAGGATCAATTGGCAACTTGTGAACTACCAAATCAGTGCTTAAACCGGGCATATCATCATAAGACCACGCAAAGATGTCTTTATACTCATGCAAAGCTTCAATTATAGCTTTCTTTTGTTGCGGTTGGACATGTACACTTATCTTAGTCTCCCTAATATTTTCAAGATCTCCTAAATTGATCGTTTCAGTTTCTTCCAAATTGGGATTTGTCTTATTCTCAAAATGTTTGAAATCTTTGCTTATATCCTCAAATGCTTCCTTTTCATTGCATTCCACCTCCTTATTCATTATTTCAAAATTAGATTGGTTTTTTAACTCTGGTGAACAATTCTTCATGCATGTCATATCATTAGAATCGGCATAGAAAGAACTGTATGATAGAAAATAAATAAAAATCAGACTTAAAATAAAACAAAGGGAAACTGCGCTTAATTAGAAACATAGATAGAAAGGTTTTAACCTGACACAAAAGTTCTGAATTATAATCCTAGAATAATTTAAATTACAGAAGTAAAAACAAGCAAACTACTAAGACTGTAAGAAAACAAACAAACTACTAAGACTGTAAGAAAACAAACAAACTACTAAGACTGTAAGAAAACAAACAAACTACCAGGACTCTTTTATAATAGGGAGAGGAGTGGCCTCCCAATTGTTAAGCTGGACATCAGGGCCGACAAACTGCACATCTGCATTACTGGTACCTTCCCCAATTTCAACCATGTCTGCTTCAATGAACATATTCTGAAAAAGGTCAATCAACTCTGTATCATCATCATTCATTGATTTTGCATCAGGTAACTTGGAGGATCCAACAACACTGAATTTGATGAAAGACTCATAAAGTGGCGGTATAGGCTTGGCAAGTGACCACGACTCTTTCTTATGCTTTTTAGCCTTCTTTATATCTTCAGCAGTAGGCTCGTATCCCAGACCAAAAGTACCAAAGTTCTCATAGAGGTTTACCGGATGAACTATGCCTTGCAAAAACATCCCTAGACCTTTTCCTGGTTCAAAACCGTGCTTCAACATTTCATTCACTACCATAACAGATGCGGAGGACAATTGTGGTCTTGCGATGAGATTCCCCTCGAGGATATGCTCAACAGCCACTACCTCAGAAGCTTGATGAATTAACGCATTGGCAGTATTTGTTTCGATGGAAGAAACAGAGTAGTCTTTATACATTGATAAGTCTCCTTCGCCATGAACTACTATCTCTTGCCTGTCATATTCGAATTTGACCATTTGATGCAACGTTGATGCGACTGCTTTAGCCCTATGAATCCATGGCCTTCCCAATAACATATTATATGAAGCATCAAGGTTCAGTACTTGGAAATCCATAGCAAAATCCACAGGCCCAATTGTCAATATAAGTTCTATTTCACCAATGGCCTCAGTTTTTGATCCGTCAAAACCTTTGACGCACACATTGTTAGGTCGGATTCTTTCCACATTAACATTCAACTTTTGTAAAGTTGACATGGGACAAATGTTAGCGCCTGATCCTCCATCAATTAACACTCGAGTGATGATGGAATGTTCGCATTTCACAGAAATGTACAGACCTTTGTTATGCTCCGTACCTTCTATAGGCAGTTCATCATCTGAAAAAGCAATTTTATTTGCTTCGACGATCCTTCCAACAACTTTTTCCAGCTGATTTACTCTAATCTCACTAGGAACACATGCTTCATTAAGAATCTTCATTACAGCCTTGCGGTGTTCTTCTGAATGTATCAATAAGGACAACAAAGAAATCTGTGCTGGTGTCTTCTTCATCTGTTCTATAACAGAATATTCTGGCAATTTCATTTTCTTCAAGAATTCTTCGGCTTCTTCATCAGTAACAGGCTTCTTGAATGTCGTTCGTTCTTCACTGCCTTGTTTATTCTTTCTTAACTCTACGGGAACATAACATCTTCCAGATCGAGTTAATCCTCCTACTTCATCTACATCTTCAATCACTTCTTTCCCCTTGTGCATCACCACAACGTGATTATAATTCCAAGGGACTGCCTTGGTATCAACCATAGGCAGCTGTGACACTGGTTTAATAACAATAGGAACTACAGGAGCTCCTTTTATGATTAAAAGAGGCTTATTGGATCTTCCGGGAATAATGAGTTTCGGCTTTATTTGACTTAACCCAATATTTTCAGAAATCTCTTTCCCCATCACCACGGGATCATTCGATGATTCGGGTCTTGCTATCACCACCTCCGCTTCTGCAGGCTTTTCTTTCGTTAAATTTACAGCATTTGCTGATTTTTCCGAATCCGTTTTAATTTTAATGATTGGCTTAAAGGGAATTGTAGCATCTTCACCACTGAGTAACACATCGAGCATGTTTGTTTCATTATGATCTGGCAGCGGATTTTGATTGACATTTGGAGTGCCTGGACTTTCTACCATAATCTGTTGGGTATCAATCAACTCTTGAATGGCTCTTTTCAGATACCAACATTTCTCTGTGTCGTGCCCTGGGTCATCAGAACAGTATTCACATCTTCTAGAATAGTCCAAATTCTTCGGAGGAGGATTCGGGATCCTTCTCTCAATTGGGTTTAGAATATTCATTTTTCTCAGTCTGTGAAATAAACTGGTGTAAGATATTCCAATAGGAGTGAAAGTATCTTTTACCATGTTATCCCTTTTGAATTCTGCTCTAGGCCGAAAATTAGACCTCGGAGGACCTCTGTGAACTTGCGGGGCCATTGGATGATTTTGGATTGCTGGGGTACGCCACTGCGGGTAAGAAGGACCTCGAGCATATAGTTGTGTATTGTAAATAGGATATTGGGGAGATGGAACAAAATATAATGGGTTCTGCTCGTATGGTTGACGCGCACCTCTCCAATTTTGTCGTGGACCTGCCATGACAGTTGCTACATCCTCTTTTCTTTTCTTTCCCCCAAAACTTCCTGTACCACTTTGAATTGCCTGTGTTGTTGCTTTCAAAGCAGCCTGGCTGATGATCTTTCCTGATTTGATTCCGTTTTCTACCATCTCCCCAACTTTGATAACTTCTGCAAATGTGCTTCCGATAGTAGAAAGCAAATGATGAAAATAATCAGGTTCTTGTGCTTGCAGAAAGATATCAATCATTTCAGATTCTTTTATCGATGGTCTAACTCTTGAAGCCTGCTCTCTCCATCTGACGGCATATTCTCGAAAACTTTCAGTCATCTTTTTTCGCATGTTGGCAAGCGTAGTGCGATCTGGAACTATCTCAATGTTATACTGAAATTGTTGAACAAAATCTCGAGCCATGTCGTCCCACACATGCCAACGGGAAATGTCTTGGTCAATGAACCATTCAGAAGCTATCCCTGTAAGGCTTTCTCCAAAGTACGCCATCAATAATTCTTCTTTTCCTCCTGCTCCCCTTAATTGATTGCAAAACTTTTTCAAATGAGCTACAGGATCGCCATGTCCTTCATATTTGTCAAATTTTGGCATTTTGAACCCTATCGGCAAATGGACATCAGGAAACATACATAAATCCTTGTACGAAACACTTTTTGGTCCACCTACTCCTTGCATATTTCTCATACTTTGTTCCAGGCTTCTCACTTTTCTAGCCATCTCCTCATGTTCCTCATTCTTAGCAATCTTCTCAATCACAATAGGAGTATCACGTTGATGAACATGATAATGTGGATTTTGTGATTTGAAAGTCATTTCAGGAGGATATAACATAGCATGATTTGGTTTTCCCATATTCTTTGGTATTGTCGGTTGAATTCCCGCAGTAGCTGGCGCTACAGAAGTAAAAAGTGGGTTATTTGCGACAGATGGATTTGGTGGGCGCACGGTAGAAGTACCAGCAACTCCAGACATAGTAGCGAATGGGCCAAACCCTGGTGGGTAAAAAGGATCACTAGTTTGAGCTGGGTCAGAATTTGGATCATTTGAAGCTGAAAGTCCCGGGATTGAAGAAGGCGGGGCTTGTCCATTCAACCAAGCTTTGTACATCTCCGCCATCTGTTGTTTTAATGACTTTATTTCTTCCATTGATGCTACTTCCTGTAAAGTCAACTGATTCTGCTCTTCTTCACTATCAGACTCTATATCTTCTCTGCGAGTCATTCTTATTTTACCCTTGTATCTGGTATTATACGGATGTGATGCCAGTTTAAACCACAAACCAACCACCAATTATTTTATCTTTCTGTAATCAAGCAACAAACAGGTGAGTGTTATATATTTAACACATTATAATGCCACATTATATGTCATGTTACTATATGCATTTCCCAACCTATCATGGAAGCTTTGTGTTTCAGCCCGGCTTTTCTAGGCATATTTTCAAAAGTTATGATCGAACCCTTTGGAGGGTTGCCTACGTATCATGTTAGGACATGAATCAGATCTTGCGTAGTTCGGGTGTAATTTAAATTTTTTTTTTTTTTTTTTTTTTTTTTTTTTTTTTTAAAGAAAATAAATAAAGTGAAGTAAAACATATGTAATATATATAGAAATAAACGTTCAACTTCATTACATTCTTCGATAAAATAACTGACCCAACTCCTAAAATAAAACCTACTAACTGACATCTGAAAACTAAAAGACATAATATCTAAACAAGAAAAAAAAAAAAAAAAAAAAAATTTTAAAACTGAAAATGAAAAAACTATGACAAAGAAAACAACGATCCTTTCAAGGAGATTTCGATTTAATATGTCCTCCCAAACTCAGATATATGTCCTCCAATGAAGTAGTGAGTCGCTGTGCGAAAGCTGGTACTTGTGCCAAAAAGTCCTCACAATCCAACTGCTGATAATCTAAACCCGTTCTGGCAGTATCCTGTGCTACACGATGGACTTTCTCTCGAAGAGAACTGAAAGCCTGATCCCATTCCTGGGCCTGTCGATCTCGGAAATCAACCATCTCTCTTGCACGTTGTTCACGAGCGGAAACAACCTCCAACTGTTCTCGCAATATTCCTCTTTCACGAATCCACTGAGATCTCTCTCGATCGAATTCTTCCTGCATATTCTTTTCAACTTCTTGAAGTTGTTGTCGGCGAGATGCGGCAAGTTCTGCAACGTGTGACCCCCTAGTGGTAGCAAACTTGATTTGTCCCCGAAGTGCAACCTCAATAGCTGCTGACTTAGCTTTCTCTTCAGAGAATTCCCTTTGTTGTTCGTCTATTTTTGCCCTGGCATGCTCTAATTCATCTCTCAAAATTTGGTTGGCTTCATGATGTTCTCGCATGGCTCTTTCAATTCCTATCCTGATTGCAGCTTCCTGATCTATAGGTCCTTTAACCGATTTTTCTGGTCTGACTGGAGGACTCGACTGTTCTTCAAACCATTCCCGATAATCTGGGTGCACTTCTCCTTTCTCACGCTCTATGACCATCGTTTCGACTCCCATAATACGGCGACCCTCCCAAATCTGCTGGGCCAAATCTTCTGGAAGTGAAATCTCTGGTCTGACTTCAAATACGAACTCAGCCATGTCTTCGGTTACGGGAATTATTTGACGCCTGCCTAGCTGACGTAGAACTCTCAATGGAACATACGGTTGAACACCTCTAATGCCCATTAATAACAAGAACGGACGAATGACAGAACTATACATGACTTGCTTCCAAGGGAACCAATGGAGATTCCAAGTGATTTTGTCTGTTGTCAAAGAACGAAAAAGTTTAACCCAATCTCCAATTTCTTTTGGACATTTATATTTCTCCATCCTTTCCTCGTAATCGTTGATTCGATTGAATCGCTCGGGATTGAACCTTGTCAATGTAGGACGTTGATAAAGATGCTCTACAATCCACATCTGTAACAAGATATTACATCCCTCGAAAAAACTTTTTCCTTTCTGACAAACAGTCAGAGCACGGTAAATATCAGCTAGGATCATTGGTATCATGGTGTAATCTTTCTTAATCAGTATCTGTACCACTCCCGCTAAACGAATATTAATTTTTTCTTCTCTTCTTGGGAAGACCATAGTGCCCAAAAAGGCTACCATGAATGCAAATCGTCTGTGAACTTTCCAAGTCTCAAAACTTCCCTTATTACAAAGTTCTTTACCGTACTTCTGAAACCCCTCTTGCCTTCCGTATCTGTCATACAAAAACTGCAAGGAAACCCAACCTTTTTTCATTGATTCTTCTTTTGTGTTCTTTATGTTCATGAGCTTGCAAAATTTGTTTATCGAAATAAGTCTTGGGGCTATAAGTTTCTTCCGATGCATATCACCATATCCAACATAGCCTGCTATCTCTTCTAAAGTAGGTGTCAACTCAAAATCTGAAAAGCGGAATACATTATTCTTCGGGTCCCAGAAATTCAGTAATGCATCAATCACCTCCCTATTAGGGTTGATTCTCATGATACTCGTCAAAAAGCCCAAATACTTATGTATCTCGTCATAATCGAAAGTATCCATTGCATTCCACCATAACCAAAGTTGCAGAGGGGTACAATCCACAACCTGAAGGGGTACACTTCCATCTCTCTTTCTCTTTGAACGCTTTCCACGAACAGGGGGAGACATTTTATACCTATTGAAAGGGACATAAAATTAATAAATATCTAGACTTAGACAAAACTTAATTTATTAATTTTGAAAAGAATTTATAACTTAACTTGTAAAACCTAGTGCGACCATTATTTAAACTTAGTTGCAAAGAACAATTTTATCAAAAATCAAAGTGAGAGAAACAAGACTGATAATATTATTTTTTATTTAAATTGACTCTATCAAAAACTTTGCTATAACAGACTTCTAGACAATTTTATCTATGTGTTTGAAGACAATATTCCCTAAGTAAAAATAAAATAAAAGAACTCAGAAATAAAGAAGAATAGAATGACCGTTTTATGTATGAAGTTGTATAAAATTTTCAATCTCATGACCCTAAAGGTTTAGGACTTGTTAAAATTAATATATATATATATATATATATATATATATATATATATTTGTAAAAACTTAGCCTCATGATCCCTAAAGATTCCGGGCTCTTGAAATATATTTTTATTTTATTGTTATTATTATTATTATTATTATTTTTATTTTTATTTTTTTATTTTTTTTTTTTTTTTTTTTTTTTTGTAAAATCTTAGCCTCATGATCCCTAAAGATTCTGGGCTGTTTAAATATATATATAA
Organism: Capsicum pubescens; assembly: GCA_030864215.1. NCBI lineage: Eukaryota > Viridiplantae > Streptophyta > Magnoliopsida > Solanales > Solanaceae > Capsicum > Capsicum pubescens. Next base: position 280,777,627 of record CM061540.1, on the reverse strand, counting down.
AAATTGGACTTGAAAATTAGAAAAATAATTATGAAAAATAATCATATTTTCAAAATATTTTCCAATAAATCCATGAACAAAATTTTTCTTTAAAAGATAAAGTCGTATCCTGGGAAGGACTTCCTACGTATCTCACTAAGATGTGAGAATCAGACCCTCGTAGTTCATAAAGATTGTAAAATTGTGTTGATGTATATTTTAAAAAAAAATTCTTTATTTTAAAAATAAATTTTTTTCTTTAAAAATGATCAACTAAATTTGAGAATAAATTAATCTCTCGTATTTTAAAATTGCCTAAAGCCGGTCAACACACAAATAGCCTTCCAAACAAATATCAAAGAGCACATAGGATGCACATGTTGGTCTTTATTAAGCAGGTGACCTGTCCTAGACAGACCCGGCCCCTGTGCCGAGTCCCGCTAAGTCGAATGCATATGATGCAAATAAAGCGGTACCTAATAGGGATAACCAGATTCTGAGTTTTCAGTTCTTCTAAGTTAAAACCTAATAGGGATAAGTGTCTAGACTGGCTTGCTCGAGCGGACACTCGAGCCGGGGAGGGACAACTTGGTCGGTAGCAGGGCAACACCGCCTTCGTTGTCGATCCGAACCCCGCCTAACATGTGTGACTATATCCTTCACCAGGTGCCTTGACACTCCGGTTATCTTAAAAAGAAGGTGGGATGCATATGCTGCATTCCCTCTATCCTATTTCAGAGACTCAGAGGGGTACGTGAGAGAAGACAATATATAATACAATTCAAATAATATCAAAGCAGTAAATGAGCAACAAATAGCACATAAGGCCAACAAACAAACACAATATTAAAATAATCAAAGCAAGTAAAAGTCAATATCTAAAGCTCGAATTCTATTTATGTCCCCAGCAGAGTCGCCAGAGATGTCACACCCTTTTTTTTCGCTCGAGAGTTAGTCGAAGGGTTTTTCCAATTAAAGTGACGGTATTGAATAGGGATTATTTTTATTATTTTCAGAGTCGCCACTTGGAATCGAGTTATGGTGTTCCAAGTCACCTTTTGAATCCCTAGTCAAAAGAAAATGACTCTTTTATTTTGGTCTGCGAAAACAGAAGACCGGGTAAGGAATTCTGTTGACCAAGGGGAAGGTGTGAAGCACCCCTCGAGTCCCGTGGTTCTAGCACGGTCGCTTCTATTGACTTGTACTTAACTAAAACTATTTCGATAAATTGTGTTAAGGCCAAAATTCGCTCATTTTTTAATATACTAAAAACTTGTCTATTATCTTATATTATATAAATCGATGAAAAGTTAATTTTTAGAAAAATATTTATCAAGGTGCATTATTGCATCCTTGAATTTAAAATGTCTCAAAAAGATGTATTTGTTGCATTCTTAATTGAGACGAAATTTTTTAAACGTGCCTAAACTTGCCTAACGTTAAAGGTGTTGGTTCGTTCCTTGTAAACTCGTAACAATTTTATCTATTCGAAATGCTACTTAATTTTAACAATAACCTTTAAGCAAAATTTATTCAAAGCGGCCAGTTAATTTAACCAATAATTATTAAGCTTTGCTAGTGACAATGAAATTAAAAAATAAATAAATAATACTAAATAATAATAATAATAAAAAAATAATACAAATATACAAAGTTATATTATTTCTAATTTTATTATAAATTTTATTTATTCCCAAATCACAAATTTTGTTCCGAATCAAAGCACAAAATAATACTAGATTCTATAAGATGTCATTTTTTCTTCTTTAAAATAAGTAACAATTATTTTTGTTAACAAAGGTTTTATAGTAATAAAATAATAGTAACTTATACTCCATTCACAATATATTGGTTAAAGATCATATACAAATTTATTGAAAAAAACGGTAATCATTGTCCAATTATAAAAGGGACACCAATTAACATATGATAACAACTTAATTAAAAAAAAAAAAAAAAAAAAAAAAAAAAAAAAAAACCTATGTTTATTAATGCATGCTACTGTGCTTCACGTTTCCTCAATATATTTTAAGAACAAAATTGATTACTTAGTGGCCCATCTCTCTAGAAATTGATTTAAAAAAAAAAAAAAAAAAAAAAAAAAAAAAAAAAAAAATCATACTGCTGAATTTTCATGACAGTTAGAACGAGATGGAAAATAGATTGCATTTGGAGAAGGAAGCGGTCTCCTTTTCCCTCCGTAAAATTGGTAAACACCCCTCAAAACAGAAGTATACAAATAACAGGAAAAGCAAACACGCTAATCTTAACTTTTCTTATACCCATACTAAAACATGTGTACCACTGCCTCTGCAGTATCAATATAAAAGGAAAAAGATTTCAAGAATAACTTCATTCATGCTTCGATTTATGATAAACTTAAAGTAAATAGTACAGATTTGATAAGAACCTGATTAATAAAAAATGAACTCGAAAGCAAGAATACTGTCACCAGAACTCGAACGAAAATCTGAAACTCAATTTACCACCGTTTCTTTCTCTGTTTTTGTTTTCTCTCTTCCTGATCCTTTTTTTTCTCTGCCTTTTTACTGTTTCTGATTTTTTTGTCTGATGAATGTCCGTTCTCCTCCTTTTTTTTTTGTGCTTGTCTAATATATATCCTGTTGTCTGTGTACTGTTGTGTGGAATAGTGGGGGAAGGTTGAGAGAAGTGTGGGGAATGTGGGGGGAGGCTCACTGAAAGTGGTATTGTGGGAAGAGGTTAAGGTAGTTTAGGATTTCATTTTTTTTTTTTTTTTTTTTTTTTTTTTTAAAATGACGAAAAATAATTAATAAATAAATAAATAAATAGATAATAGTAACAAATAAAATAATAATAATAATAATAATAATTAATTGGTTTTTATATATAAAAAAAATACAATAACAATCTAAAAATAGTCAAGAAAAATAAATTATATAATTAAGATAGTACAAAACTATATATATATTTTTTATTTTCTTATTTTAAACCAAATAATATTCTAAAATTAAATTCATTTAATTATTTCTATTATATTAAAATAAAATAGTAATCAAAATAATATATGATTAAATATAAATATAAATATTTAGTATCGATAAACAAGTTAAAATTTAGGGAGGATCAAAAATCACGTGTCTACAGCCCCTTCTTGTGACAACCTCAACACTCTGCATTCTTCTAATTCACATGAGACTTTGATCTGTGCTTTGATTTGCTCCTTCCATGTTGGCTAGTAGGGCCTCTCACAATGAGCCCACTAGCTTCATCATTTTTGTCTCCTTCAAAATGCCTCTGCACATTGCAAGAGTTAAGTGTTTGCCGCACTTGCTTAGGAGAATAGGATCCTTGCTATACATCATTGAATTCTCAATATTACAATATTTTGAAGTCAATAAAAATAGCAAAGCACATGCAAATGTGTCTCTTTATTCTGTTTAATTCCGACAATCTATAAGTCCATGACAAGTTTATTGAACACATCTAGATGGTCTTGCAACAAAGTACCTAAATCCATCTTAAATGTGTTAAAACGTCGTTGTAACAACATTCCTGTTATCATCGATTGGGGTTGTTTGTCCATCTCATAAGTACTTGTACTCACTTAACAGAGCACGTTAGGTGCAAGGGACAGTTGAATGACACTCAATGCACCACCTTCAATCTTCTCCTTGTCGGAATTTGATGTATTATTCGGGTACTTTCTTTCAATAGCATGGATTGAACCTTTCCGCAATAACACCATCATCTGTATCTTTCATATATTGAAGTTGTTATGCCCACTAAATCTATCAATTTCAAATTTAATGGAACTCATTCCTACTTGTTCTTCCTCTTCTACTACATATAGTGTTTGGAAATATAAAAATCCAAAGTAATTCTTTTCTGTTGTGAAAGTTCAGATCATGCTGCAATCACTGAGCATACTCAGTCAGAACTTTGCTCTAATACTAATTGTTAACGAAAACGTGAAATAAAGAACAAGAAGAAAATAAAAGGTTTAATATGGTTTAGATCAGAATTATCCTACATCCAGCAGAAAACAATCACTTTTATAATAATAACAAAGAAAGGGGAAAGATCCCAAATACACATAAGAGAATTGCTCTCTCAACTCTCTATTCTTATAATGCATTTACTATAAATTTTTGGATGGGATGGTTTCAACAATGAAGAATGACCATCCTTTTATAGATGGCCAAACTTGAGCTCCAAGCCCAAAATAAGAAAAGAAAAAATAAATATAAAATTTGTCCTCCACAAAGTTTTGCTTGCCCTCCAACTCCGTTTTCTAGCCAAGTAAATTTGAACATGAAATTTTCTTCCACGTGGGTTTGACCCCAAATAAACCAAATCTACTCTTTCAGACAATTCAAAAAATTATTACGCCCATCATATGTGAGCCTTGTAAAGAGTGCTTAATGAAACCAAATTTGTTACTGATTATCTGGGTACCAAATTTGTTACGGAGCACATATTTGTAAGGAGCAGAATAGGAGATGCTTTGAATACGTATTCAGAGTTTAGTTAGAATTGTACTTGACCTACTTGTTTTAAAGTTTTATTCTGGTAATGAGATACAACTCCTCCACATATTTGTGTGTCATATTTGGAAGGAGCAGAATAGGAGGTGCTATGAATACGTATTCAGAGTTTAGTTAGAATTGTACTTGTTTTTAAGTTTTATTGTGGGAATGAGATACAACTCCTCCACTTTGTGTGTCATATTTGGAAGGAGCAGAATAGGAGATGCTTTGAATATGTATCCAGAGTTTAGTTAGAATTGTACTTGTTTTAAAGTTTTATTGTGGGAATGAGATACAACTCCTCCACATATTTGTGTCATATTTGGAAGGAGCAGAATGGGAGATGCTTTGAAGGAATGTCTATTTTGAACTTAAATGGAATTTTACTTGTCTTAACGCTTTAGTTTCTTGTGTAACTGTAATGACCCTACAATTTATTTTATAAATTTATTCTATTTTAATCTACTTTGTAAATTTTTTTGACACTATTTTATAATAAAATAATAATAGGTCAAATTGATATTTTTCTTAATTCTTAATACCTATGTATAAGAATAAAAATTTAAGTGGAAGCATTTATTATATAAATTAATAACCAATAATAAAATTAGAGAAAGTTACAGGACAGGGGCGATGGTTAACAGTAAGATTTGTTGTTTTCACTCGTTGCTCTGAGAGACACTCTCGTTAACTTCGTTCAGGTTAGACACTTTATTTTGTTGTGAAGTAATTCTTAATTGGTCCTTCTATACTAATATGGAGGAGCAGTGGTGCACATGGTGTTAATTTGCGTACATAGAAATAGGTAAGATTAAGAATGAATTGTTTTTGAAAAATAATGATTTTAGAATGATGGGCGGCTAATAGTTAACAAATTTTGTCCTTGCTAATTCTATAGGAAGACGTGAATAACAGTAACATATGGTGGGAAAGTTTTGTTATGCTCTCTCTCTCTCTCAAAAAATAATAATCCAGTTTGATTTGACACAAAATTTAAAAAAATAAAAAAGACTTTTAAATTTTGTGATCTTAAATTAAAAATATATTAAATGTATCAAAATGTTCTTCAATTCTGTGATCTTAAACATGTCACGTGAAAAGTTAGAATTAAAAAATTACTAAAAACAAAGAAATTATTTTTTTTAAATGAATTAAAAAGAAAAATAGATCATTTTTTTTTAAACGGAGGAAATACTATTTTTAGAATAGGTGAATTTTCTTTTCAATAAGGAATCATATTATGTCATTACTGGTAGTAATGGCATGCCTTTAAAAGATCGGATCTAAATTGTGCATTGTGACAATAACACGGTAACAGTAGGTGACGCCATGATTATACAGACGAAAGGAGATTAAAATAGACTGAGAAATTGTGGTTCAAGCGTGAAGTTTGATAATTATAAGTTACTATTTCAATTTTTTCTTTAGAATTTCGATTTGAATATTTAGTCCGGAATGTGGTATTGTCATATTACGTGATGTTCTCTAATTAAGTTCGAACGGTGATATGGAGATATGATTGATGTAGATGATTAAGAGTTAGTTATATATATGAAATTCATGAAAATTTATTCGTTCAGATTTTGACCATTCGGAAGTCTTATGTAAGGGCAAGTTTGTTGATTGGCGATTGACTTCGATTTGAGGTCCTTAGACTCTTTAATATTGTTAGTTATGTGTAATGGGAGTAATGAGAATTGGGAGTCCTGTATAGGTGATTGTGACGAGCATCTATGCGAGTACCGGTGTTGTTTGAGAGGATAAAATAAGTCAATTGTATGTTTGAACTGTTTTGAGAATACTCTTACTTGATAAGTTGAGGTGACTTTGAAATTGATGTCTGATCTGGTTTAAGACACGAAGTGTTTTGCTTGACTTTATTGATGATTTGGGGTTGGAGTTGCACGCCTGCACATCATGCATTGCATTTCATATGGGATCGGAGTGCATGCATGCACAGTACGTGGACGTTGTGAGTCCCCCATGGGTCTTGATTCATTTGGTTCAGATTGGTTAAAGTGTGTTTGTTGATCTGGTACTTACTATATATGTGTTATTTATTTCACTGGATTGAGAATTTTTTGGATTGTGTATGATAATACTTATAACTGTTAAACTTGACTATTCAGTTATATTAGGACGGTTTTTCCTGAGTGCAGGTTGTATGTTTGTTTTTAGATGATTTACGTGGTGTCACTCGTCACCACTTTGAATTAGGATCGGTCGACCATGCTTGCTAAGTACACGTGGTTCTGTACTCACTCTTACTTTTTTTGCACCCTATGTGTAGATACAAATTCGACGACCTCCAGATATTGATCCCTATGGTTCCTTCTTTGCTAGCATCATTGGAGATTCGATGTAGCTGTTACTGACTTTAGAGATTACTGAAATCTCCTTCAGCCTTGTCCTTATGCATTTTCCGCATTTTAAAAGACTCAGACTTTCTTTTGATTTTGTATTTTAGTGACTTGTATTAGTGACTTCCAGACCTGAGATTATATATGAATTGATTTTACTAATCTATTAATCTACGTATAAAATTATTCGGGATTGGTCAAGTTCCTATTCTCTTCCGCTTTTATGAATCTGAGATATTATTCTTGAAATTAGGTATTTGACTTACCTATTAGGAAGGATGGACTTAGGTGCCATCACGGTCCCGAATTTGGGCCGTGACAGTAACAACGGTAGAAAGGCTACATGATCTTTCAGCATTCATGTTGTCATTTATATCTCTGACATTTGTAATACAATATAACTTGTTAATCACAGGCAATAAATCAAACTTTTATTGGTCCATAATATTTCTGAAAAACAATAAATAACATTTCATCAAATCATGTAAAAATAAACTGGTTAAAGTATTTGGTGAGATGTGCCACGTCACCTCTCTCATGCCCGCAAATATATATTTATAATAGCCAACATTAATGTTTAGAGTAAAACGAAAACCACCTTTCTCTTGATAGCAAAAATGAACAAATAAAAATAAAAATTTATTTTTAATATAATGGATAAGTAAAACCGTAACGGATGGAAAATTTATGTAACACTAAATTCACAAAACTGATAAAATATTAGTCCAAATATCTTTTGAAAAAGGAATTTTAGGGGAAAAGAAATAAAATGAAACAAAATAGCAGCAGAAAAGACGTTCTACACCTCGAATGAACAACAACAACAACAAACCCAATATATTCCCACATAGTGGGGGCTGGGGAGGGTAGAATGTATGCAGTTCATACCACTACATTCGAAGAAGTAGAGAGACTGTTTCCGATAGACCCCCGGCTCAAGAAAAGGATCGAGACCGTGTTCAAATATCACAAGCATACAACATGATAAAATAACAACGATACAACAACCTCAAATAAGTACATGAACCAACAAAAGGCTCCCCTCCCCCCAACCCTAGTCCTACCAACCAAGCTACACGAAACCTTCCTAACTCCAGCCTATGACTTAACCACAACCCTTAGCCCTCTATTCTAATACTCTTCCTCCAAACCTTCCTATCAAGGATCATGTTCTCGGTGAGCCGTAATTGCTCCATATCACGTCTAATTACTTTTGTCCAGTATTTCTTCGGTCTACCCCTACCCCGCTTAAAACCATCCAAGGCCAACCTCTCCCACCTACGAACTGGAGCATCCGTGTCTCTTCTCATCACATGTCCAAACCATCTCAACCTCCCTTCCCGAATTTTATCCTACACCTCGAATGAGTGTTAATTAAAATTTCACTAGTATTTCATTCACGGTGCAACTATTGGTTCCTGATGATGTTCTTGATGAAGAAATAGAAGAAAAGGAGTTTGTGAATGATGGATCTGAGTCGCTTCTTGACGATAAAGTTGACCAAATCACTGAAGACGAAGAGGAGGAGGAGGGGAGGAGGAGGGAGTGTCTCTGAATGACATATCTGAGTAGATACTTGATGATAGAGTAGATGAAATCGAAGAAGAGGAGGAAGAAAAAGAAAAGTTTGTGAATGATGTATCTGAGTCTATTATGGATAGTAGAGTTGATGAAGGAATAATAGAGGAGGAGGAGGAATAGGAAGAAGAAAAATAAGAAGAAGAAGAGGAAGAGTAAGGGGAGGCGGAAGAGGATGAGGTTGAGGTGGAAGAGGAAGAGGAAGTGGAAGAGGAAGTGGAAGAAGAAGAGGAGGAGGAAGAAATTTTTTTGGGGTTATATATCCGAGTCGATTGTCGATGATCTTTTTGAAATTGAGGAAGAAATTATTGAAGAAGAAGAGGGGAGGAGGAAGAAGAAGAATTTGCGGATTACATATCTGAGTCGATTGTTGAAGATCTTGTTGAAATTGATGAAGAAATTATTGAAGAAGAAGTGGAGGAAGAAGTATTTGCCAATGACATAGCTAAGAGGATTTCTAGAACTATACAAAAAGTGCATCAGGAGCTTGAGATTGACATACCTGAGGATCTGGAAATAAGATAGAGCTTGCAGATCATATATCTGAGTATTCAGCGTCTGAAGATCAAGAAATGTCTGATTAGTATGTTGAAACAAGGACATATTATGCTGCTGATGTAGCTATGGATATCGATCTCAATGAAGGTGATGTTGGTGAGGAAGAAAGAATGTCCCTTTTGTAGAGCTCAAGTTTTGCCGTCACATGACTGACTACATTATTCTTAATCTTGTGAAATTTAATCATCTTAGTAGTATTCATCTTAGTGATCTTTCACTTTTTAGTCTTGCCTTTTCAGGATTTCGTTTATGTATTCGGCTGATGAGCATTTTTAAAGCAACTAAGCTAGAAAAGAGCAGCCTACATTGTGCATTCGATATATGATGCTCATTTATAGATGAATTGGTTGGCAAAAGGATTGATCTTTGTTGATGAGTTCTGTTTATTGTCTACAAAGAGAAGTACTCTTCATGTCTTATTCATTCTTTTTAGTTGTCATTTTCATAAATTTATCATGGGATATTGGCTAACGAAGCTGTTCCTTGTACCATATAGGTGGAACTCGGTTACTTTCTCAAAGATCCTGTGGTGTGTCCATCAGATGTTTAGTATTACTTCCTCCGTTTCGGAATAAGTGAATTGTTGGAGGTATTTATGTGTATTTCAAAATAAGTGAATCATTGAATTTTTTTTCAAATTTATCCTTATGATTTGACAATCAATTAACTTTTGAAAAGGTATTACGAGCTCAGCCTTTTTTTTTGGGGATAAAAATAGAAAGTTGTGTTAAATTTATGTCTTTAATGCTTTTTTCTTAATCTGCGTGCCAAAATTCAATAATTCATTTATTATGAAACGGAATGTCTCTACAATAATATTTAATAATTGGATTATTCTACTTGGGAAGCAAAAGTTCACTAGAGATATTCACCAATCTACATTTTTGTTTTTTTAAAATGAAGTACTCATGTACTTTAAGGGCCCGTTTGGCCATGAAATTTTTTATCTTTTTTTCAGAAATTTTTTTCGAAGTTAGAAATTATGGTGTTTGACCATAAAAATTCGAAAAATAATTTCAAAAATTTATTTTGAAAAGGAAAAATAGGTTTTTGGTATTTTCACACTCCAATTCCAACTTTTATTATTATTACATATCATCACAATCTTTTAAATTTTTACATAAAACTCTCCTTATAACATTACTTTTTCAATATTACGTATATAGTAGTTTTAAAGAATAAGATAATTATAATTTCAAACTTAATGTTATCCTAATTAATATATATCTCTTTTTCTCTCTCATCATTATTTTTCTCCCTTATTTAAGACATTATTTTCTGCTAATGATCCTAATTACTATAATATAATATAATAATAATAATAATTTTTCTGTTGTGATACAGACGTTTAAGGAATTATAGTCGTGTAATTAATAATGGATAATCGTTTTCTATATTTATGGAATTAATAAAGTTGTAGCAGATTAGTTTACAACTGCCACAAATTATTCTCATTTTTAATTTGATTATATATATTATATTGTGTACATCTTTATTATACTATTCAAATATAAATAGTCTATACCATATACATGCTAAAAATATAAATCGGTGATACATATGTTTCATAAAAAATATGTTCAATTTAACAAATTTATACCTTAAACTACAACTGCTACCTTTATATAACACAATACTTGGTATCTTTATACACAAAGTATTATATTTATACCCATAAATATATAAAGTATTATATTTATAACAGAAATATACAAAGTATGTTATATATAAAGTTTATATCATTATATACTATATACACACATATATAAATATACAAAGTATTAAGAAACATACTAAGCATATTTATAATATAAATATACAAAGTATGTTATATATGAAGTTTATACAATGTATACACCATTTACACACATATATAAATATACAAAGTATAAAGAAACATACTAAGCATATTTATATATTTATGGTATATGATATAATATACCATAAATATGGAAAGTATGTTTTACATAGAAATAATTTATTCACACATAGTAAAATCTTTCATGTATAAGAAAATTAAATAAATAAATTAGCGGTACCCTAAAATTTAATAACAACTCATAATTTCCTATTTTTTAGGAACGGAAAATAAATGAAATAAATTTCTAAAAAAATAAATTTGTTTGAAAGATAATATTTGTTACCTAAAAAATAGGAAGTAGTGATCTGTTAATATAACATCCATATTTAAAATTTTCAAATATGAGAAAACGGCTATTAATGTAAATATTATATATGTCATAATTGAAATTCATTAAATATGGTCATGTATATGTAATTATTTTTATAAATGTGGCTAATTGTGTTCTTTTTCCGTTAGTAGGTAAATTTTAGTTGGGTGATTTTGATAGTTTGTAAAAGTTGGAGCATAAAATCATATTTTAAAAAGTTTTTCAAAAGTAAAAAAAATAAATTAAAAAAAGACATGGCCAAACACTACTCCAATTCCAATTTCAACTCCAACTCCGAAATTTTTTAGTTTTCATGGCCAAACGGCTACTAAGTCCTATGTACTTCTTTACCAGAAGACACTGTCAGTTTGTGGAATCAAGATATTGAAAACAGCCTCCCTACCCCCAAAAAGGTAGGAGTAAGGTCTGCGTACACTTCACCCTCTCTAAATCCCACTTATGAGACTATACTGAATATATTTTCTTTGTTAGCTTGCTAGTTTGTCAGTTTACTTGTTATATGCCAAGAGGTGTTAACTTGAATATAAAACTTGATGGGTACGATCTTTAAGATTTTATTGCTGCTTCTATTACACTTCTAAAATTATGCATATTTTTTCAATAATAATAAAATCCTTAATCTGAATAAAGTAAAAGCAAGTGAGGAGGGGGGCAGGGCGCGCGGGGGAGGGGGAAGGGGGCGGTGGGGGGGAGGGGGAAGGGGGACGCAAGACCTTGCGTTACCAATCCTAATGAGGTAACAAACACTACTAAAAAAATTAGTAAAACCGACCACAAGATGTGGTCGGAAAAAACAGACCACAAGTGGTTGGAAAAAGTCGACAACAAGTGGTCGTTTATTTTTATTTTTAATTTTTTTTCTAAAAGCAACCACAAGTGGTCACTTTTATATTTTAAAAAATTAAAATAATTATTACAATAATTTTAATAATTATTATTATTTATTTAACAAATAAAAATTGAAAAAAATAACAAAACCGACCATCAACGGTCGTTTTTTTTTTTAAAATATAATGAAAAGATATTTATAAAAATCGACCACTTGTGGTCGGTTTTTAAAAATTCTTTTTTAATTTAGTTTTTAAAAAACCGACCACTAGTGGTCTGTTTTTATTAAAAAAAATAATTAAAAAATACTTATAAAAATCGACCACAAGTGATCGATTTTTTAATTAAAATAAAAAATTAAATTTAAAAAAACCGACCACTTGTGGTCGGTTTTTGAAGTAAAAAAATTAAAAATTAAATAATTTTTAGTAACATCTAATTACATATATAATCAAAACCTAATATATTAAGCTAATCAAATATAATTAATCGATCACTAATCTAAGTATGTATAAGAAACACATCGCATTATATTATTGGATAATATACTTGTATACGTATGTGATGTATATAGTACGTAATTTGAACTTGATATAGTCGATAATGCGTATATGTGTGTGTATGTATATGTATATATATAATATATACATATTATATAGCGACGGTATATTAATGACATAAGATAAATCAACCGATAATTTATTTGAGTATATGTGAAATACAATGGGGTAGTAAAATGGGATATGTGATGTACATAGTACGTATATGAAATATGTCGCATTATATTATTGGATAAGATACTTGTGTACGTATGTGATGTATATAGTACGTATTGATATAGTTGATAATGTGTATATATATGTGTGTGTATGTATAGGTATATATATAGTATATACATATTATATAGTGAAGGTATATCAATGACATAAGATAAACCAACCGATAATTCAACTGAGTTTCTGTGAAATACATGGTATATTATTATGGGGTAGTAAAATCGGGTATGCGATGTATATAGTACGTATTTGAATGTTGATAGCCAATTGAATATATTTATATATACGTATATCTTGTGTAGTAATGAAATAGATATACTATTTTGTGTCAATATAATGTAGACACACGTATATTGTTGAAGTTGTAATAACGTAAGACAAGTATTACGAGGTATATGGTGGGGGGGGGGAAGGAAGTAGGGGAAGGAGACAGAAAATTGAATCATGGAACTGGCATATACTTACCATTTGCTTTGAATTTTCAATTTTCAATTTTGAATGACCGTCAAATTTTGGCGGTGAATTTGAGTTTTTTCGCTTAAATTTTTTTGTATATGAGTATATGTGAAATACGTTGAATATTATTATGGGGTAGAAAAATCATGTATGTGATATTTATATTACGTATTTAAATGGTGATAGACAATTGAATATATGTATATATAAATATATCTCGTGTAGTGACATATGCAGTAATCGAAAGCTCGATAACTGAATCTATATATCAAAATATTTTGAATAGTACATTGATATCATACTATTGAAGAAATAGATATACTATTTTGTGTCAATGTAGATACGCATATATTATTGAAGTTGTAATAACGTAAGACGTCGATAATTTATCTGATTAACACACACACATATATATATATATATAAAATATCGTAATCAAAAGCTAATGAACCAAAAATTTATCGTAATTTGCGAAATTCATTGCTATTATTATAGGATGGAGGAAATATACTACTCGTGTTAATGTGATGATAAAATAATTAATTATCTGATTTATATATATACACATTGTATTAAATTAATTGGATATTGTTATAAATATTATAGAATTTACTAAAAAAATTAATTTATTAAAAATTAATTTTAATTTATTAATTTATTAATTGTAGTTTAATAAAGTTTAATTTATCAAAATTTTTGTAAAAACCGACCACTTTCAAAAATATTTCAGAAAACAGACCACATGTGGTCAGTTTTCAAAAATATTTTTAGAAAATCGACTACATTTGGTCGGTTTTATTGTTAATAAAAAAAGAAATTAAAAACAATTAATAACCCGACCTAACCCACCCAAATAATTCACTTTCCTAATTGATCAATCTCCAAATATACACAAAAAAAAATGGGAAACACCGCATACACACACAAACACTCAATGCCGCATATATACACAAACATATACTTTCGTCGCCGGTTCCATACTCCGACTGCCGCTGTAGACTACCACCAGTTCCAAGATTCCACCTTCGCCGAGCTTTTGCCATTGACACTATCAAGATTTCGAGCTTCCAACTTATTTAATCACTTGAAATCACTTGAACAAGTGGGTTCTCATAGAAAATCTTGATTTCTTCGACTCAAGTAAGAAAGAATGTGAGATTTGTTGACCTTATTTTGAGTTAACTTCACTTCATTTTGAATTTTGAAACTCTAGTTCTTATGGTTTGGTTGAAAATGAGGAAATTGGGAATAAACTTGAATGTAGTATGGATTGTGTGTGTTATGTGGACTGAAATGAGTAATATCTTGCATAGAGTAGATGGGTATTTTGGAGAAAATTGCAGTAGTCTATCTTTTAATTTGCTAAGCTCATCTTTTGCGATATTGCAGCTTCCTGTGAGAGAATCTATAAGCAGATTGAAGCTGCTATTTTGAAATATCAAGAAATTAAGGTAAATATCAAAGGCATGTTGACATAGTGAAGCCGTGTGTGGATATCTTCAATTCACTATTGTTGTTATCTTTCTTTCATTGTTCATATTGAAGTCTAGTGAAGTCGTGTGTGGCTTTGTGAGATTCACTAGCATTGTTCTTGACATCTTTTTGTTGCTTGTTTCTTGTATTGTGAACTTGATCTTGTACCATTTGGTATGAAAGCTCAAGGCTTGGTTTTGAATGTGTAGGGACTTGGTAGGTGTTTTTTTGTTTTGAATGTGATTATATTTGGTGACTTGGTAGGTTAAAAATGATTAAGTGTAGGGACTTTAAGGGTGACGTGGTAGGTTGAAAGTAGTTAAGTTTAGGAACTTTAAAGGAAATTTTTTTGTTTTGAATGTGGTTATGGTAGGTGACTTAGTTGGTTGAAAATGGTTAAGTGTAGGGACTTTAAAGGAGAATTTTTTGTTTTGAATGTGGTTTGGTAGGTGACTTAGTTGCTTGAAAATAGTTAAGTTTAGGGACTTTAAAGGAGATTTTTTTGTGTTGAATGAGGTTTGTTAGGTGACTTAGTTGCTTGAAAATTGTTAAGTTTAAGGACTTTAAAGGAGATTTTTTTATTTTGATTGTGGTTTGTTTGGTGACTTAGTCACTTGAAAATGGTTAAGTCTAGGGACTTTGAAGGGGATTTTTTGTTTTGAATGTGGTTTTGTTTTGATACTTAGTTGGTTGAAAATGGTTAAGTGTAGGGACTTTAAAGGGGATTTTGTGCTTTGAATGTGGTTTTATTTTGATACTTAGTTGGTTGAAAATGGTTAAGTGTAGGGACTTTAAAGGGGATTTTTTTGTTTTGAATGTGGTTTGGTAAGTGACTTAGTTGCTTGAAAATGGTTAAGTGTAGGGACTTTAAATGAGATTTTTTTGTTTTAAATGTGGTTTGGTAGGTGACTTAGTTTCTTGAAAATGGTTAAGTGTAGGGACTTTGAAGGGGATTTTGTGTTTTGAATGTGGTTTTGTTTTGATACGTAGTTGCTTGAAAATGGTTAAGTGTAGGGACTTTAAAGAGGATTTTTTTTTTTGAATGAGGTTTGGTAAGTGACTTAGTTGCTTGAAAATGGTTAAGTGTAAGGACTTTAAAGGAGATTTTTTTGTTTTGAATGTGATTTGTTAGGTGACTTAGTTGCTTGAAAATGGTTAAATTTTTGTGACTTGATCTAATTAGTTGAATCTGATTGATTGCGTAGATGGAACCTGATTATAGCTGGATATATCAACGGAACAATGATAATAGAATGAGTATTAGGGAGGAGTTTGTTGAAGGTGTCAAAAGATTTGTTGAAAATGCTAAGACACTTGATATGTGGACACGTTATCGGGTTATTCGTTATCCTTGTGTTAGATGTGATGGTATAAATCTTGTAAGTGAAGAAGATGTAAAGGAACATCTTTATAGAAAGGGGTTTCACGAGGACTTTTTAAGATTGCGTGGCATTCATGGGGATGTTGCGCAAAATAACTTTGTTGTTGGAGAAAGTAGTAGGTCTCCAGGGCATAATGAATATCAAGGTACTAGGATGACAGAAATGGTGCACGATGCTTTTAGGATGCAACACGGGGTTGACTTTAGGGAAAATGTTGAAGATGTTCCTAATAGCGAAGCGGGCAATTTCTACAAAGAATTGCATGCTGCTAGTCATCCTTTGTTTGACGGGTGTTCACACTCTTGTTTGTCTGTTGCTATTAGATTATTAAGTATTAAATCTGACTGAAATATTGCTGAAAGAGGAATGGACTCAATGATAGACCTTATTAAAGAGTTAGTTGATCCCGGCTTGGAGGTTCCTGATTCTTTCTATAAGGCAAAAAGATTGGTGTCAAAGTTAGGTATCTCCTCGGTTAGAATTGATTATTGTGAAAATGGATGCATGTTATACTTTAAGGAAGATGCTAACCTAGAGTTCTGTAAGTTTTGTCAGTACTCTCGATATAAGGGTGGTTCTACTGGAAATCAAATTTCTATTAATGTGATGCATTATTTACCTCTTATACCAAGGTTGAAGAGGTTGTATGCTTCAAACAACTCAGCTCCTCATATGAGATGGCGCAGTGAAAATAGAAAGCCCACTGGTGTTATGTGTCATCCATCTGATGGAGAGTCTTGGAAGCATTTTGATGCAACTTATCCAGATTTTATAGCTAAGCCATGAAACATTCGATTGAGATTATGTGTGGATGGGTTCTCCCCTTTTCAGTTGGTGGTGCACCATATTCATGTTGGCCTATATTTATCACTCCTTATAATCTTTCTCCTGAACTGTTGATGCCTAGTCCCTATATATTTCTGAATTGTGTTATTCCTGACCCGCGTAATCCAAAAAGCGGAATAGATGTCTACTTGCAACCTTTGATTGATGAACTTCAAATTTTATGGCATGAGGGGGTTGAAACTTAGGACATCTCTCTTAAATAGAATTTCAATCTGTGTGTATATCTAATGTGGACTGTTAATGATTTTTCTGCTTATGGAATATTGTCTTGGTGGATGACAGCTGGAAAGCTGGCTTGTCCATACTTCATGGAAAAAACAAAATCTTTCACATTGAGACATGGCAGGAAAAATTCATGGTTTGATTGTCATCGTTGTTTCGTGCCACCTGTTCATGAATTTAGGAGACTTAAGAATTTATTCAGAAGGAATAGAAGGGAACATGATGGTCCACTTCCAAGGCTGTCTGGTCATGATGTCTGGGAAATAGTTCAGGACATACAAAAATTGCCGAGTCACATCCAGAAAGTCACTTCCAATCGATCTTAGAGAATTAGAGATGACCAATTTTGATGTCATTCTATTCATGGATTGGATTTATTCTTGCTATGCCTCAATAAATTGTAGATACAGAGTAGTCCAGTTTCAATTTCTCAATGAGCCAGTCTTAGAATTAAGGTGTAGTACCTCAGTGCCCATAGGTTAGTTTGTCTCTTTACTTAAGGTAGGGAAAATAATTTCCAAGGGGTGCATCTATCACCTTATTCAAGTCAAAGACTCGAATTTTAAAATCTCGAATCTTGAGTCAGGTTCAGTAGTGAATGAATTTCCACAAGTGTTTTCTAAAGACCTCCTCGGAATTCCTCTCGAGAGGGAAATTGAATTCAAAATAGATCTCTTTCCAGATATTCAGCCTATTTCAATTCTATTTTATAGAATGGAACCAACCGAGCTTAAGAAGTTGAAAGAACAGTTGAAAGATATCTTAGACAATGGTTTTATTAGGTTGATTGTCTCTAATGGGGTGTTCCAGTCTTTTTTGTGTGCAAGAAAGATAGTTTTCTCAGAATGTGCATCGATTATCGTTAGTTGAACAAAGTCACAATCAAGAATAAATATCCCATTCCCAGGATAGATGACTTGTTCAACCAACTTTAGGGTGCAAATTGCTTTTTTAAAATAGACCTCAGATCCAGTTATCATCAAATCAAAGTCAGAAACCATGATATTTTAAAGATAACCTTTTTAACTCGGTATGGTCACGTTGAATTTATAATTATGTATGTTGGACTAATGAATGCCCCCGCAGATTTTATGGACTTGATAAATAGAGTGTTCAAGCAGTATTTGGACATGTTCATTATAGTCTTAATAGATGATATCTTCGTTTATTCTTATAGTAAAGGTGAGCATGCAAACCATTTAAAGATTGTTTTGCAGACTCTCAAGGTTCACCAGCTATTCGCTAAGTGATACGCCTAAATTACAACTCTCGTTAAAAAGAACAAGCGGTCGTCTTAAAATATAGAACCTAACTAGGTTGGGGTCGAATCCCATAGGGAATACTGTGTAAACTAAGCGTTATGATTATTAATGGACTGTTGATCGAAGGTTCCGGAATAAGGGGATTTTGTTTGTTAACAAAGTTTGATACTTTTAGCAAGTAGTATTCCAACTAATGAGTGTTATTGTGAGTTTTGATTCAATGAGAGTAAATAAACTAGGATTATGTCCACCAAGATGTTCAAGCAGTTAGGGTTGTGAGAAATTTTAAATTCCTAATTACTTATTTCAATTGCAAGAGTGATTGAATTTTAAAGTTTATCTATTCATTTCTCAACCTAAACAGATAATTACCCTTTAATTCTCTCGAACTTAAAGAATACAATGCAATTTTCAATTGATTTCTCAAGTGGGTTGATCCGATTAAGGTATCAATCCATGACTCAAAGGTTAAAGTATTTCAATTCCTTGTAAATCTCCTTTTTTCCCAACATACACTCTTCTACTCAAACAAGTGGTGTTCTTAGGCGCACCCTTCATGTTTGTAACTAAGAAGGATCATAATTATGAAGAGAAGTTTATACAATTGAAATTAGTTACAGAAATAAAGCATTTTCACAACCCTAAGCAGCAAATAACATCAAGGCTCCCATAACCCTATTTATGGGAGCTTTAGCCACACATCACAGAAGAAGAAGATTCCATTGCTTTTCTCATAGATGATTCAGGAAGTTACTTACAAAATATCTAAAGAATTGTTCTTGATCAGTACATAATAAATAAAGAGTTCAGATCCACAATGTCAACTTGTTTCTCAAAGAACAATATGTTACAATTTGCTCAAAAATTAAAAATGAGATAAAAATACCTAATCTAAACCTAGATTGGGTATTTATGTGTTTCCAGGTACTAGGGTTTTAAAATTCTAACTTTAGTATTTCCACATCATGGTTGAAGGTTAAGTTGACGACCCGTTAGTAGCCTGACGGTCTGTTACTTGGACCGTCGCTGAGAGTCCCAAAATCTTTCATTCTATTTAAGAAGTGACAACCAAGTTGACGGGCCATCAATAGTATGGCGGTCCATCACCTGGGATGTCACTTTGGTCATCTATTCTGTCTATTCTGCTTAGTATTGACGGACACCCAGACGGTTCATCACATGGTTGACGGCCCGTCAGTTTGGCCATCATTTTCTATTGTTCCTGTTTTTTCAAGTTATTTCTTCAGCTAAGTCCTTAACCTGAAAACATTAAAACCCAGCATCAAATACACCAATAGTTGCTTAAAAACGCACAATTACCCCTTGTAAAAGATGTAAAATATTTCGTCCAAAGTCGGAACGTCAACACCCTCAACTTAAGACAATTGCTTGTCCTCAAGAAACCCAACACCATATCATATGCATGAACAAGACAATGATGGGCATTCAATCGTTCAGCTATGCATGATACAACCTCTCAACTGTCACCTAACTTATGTAGCTTCAACACATCAGGATCCACAATTGGTACTAGTTAAAAATCAGCATATACATGATCACGGACAAAACATTATGCAGAATTCAGTAAAAAACAAGTATAGCTCAGGTTTCCCTCATAGTCAAAGAAGTCCACTACACTTTATTTATTTAACCCGTGAACTATAAACTAAGTCTCTCACTTTCAAAAAGAAGTTACAAACATAGCATACACACCCATAAGCTGGGCCTTATAATCTAATGATCCCCTACAGTTGATTCGTAAAGATCAAATAGGACTTTCTATGGCTTGTATTAAGGTTTCGGTGCTAGGTAAGGAATGATTTTGGGGAAGTGACTTCAAGTTTAGATTTCACTCTCTTCACCCTCATTTTTTTCTCACCATGACTATTACTCTTCTTCTTCACTTACAATCCGTATCATTCATCCGCGCTTTCACCATATTCCCCTTTTTACATCAGCTACCCTCAACTTATGCTGTCAGTTGAGGTACACAATATCTAAATAGATCAGGGCCAGATGAGACATTTTCTTTCAAATCCCAACCCACTTATATCAGATTGTTATCTTCCCAACAGTAGCCACCCTCAACATGGCCATTTTGACTAAGTTAAGGTGCACGATGTCAAATACTGGACCAGGGCCAAAATTAGGTGTTAACATCCTACTTAGAGTGAATCAGAATTATTAGGATTGAATAAATAACAACAAAAGCTCAAAAAGGGTGCAAAGGAAAAAATCACATATTTTTGGTAGGATTTTTATGGCTAAGTAGATTACAACAGAATGAGGCCTGCTATCCTATCCTATGAAGTCAACTAAAAGGTAACACAAATGAACAGGGCAAGTTCTAGTTGTACACACTATGCAAGAATTATATCAAAATACTCACACACAGAGGCAATGAACTCATACTTATCCTACAAACTCTTAGGTTCACATCACATGATCATGCTTACTTTATCTTTGCATCCTAATGCCAATCACAAATTCAAAATGGTTGATCAACAAATATTAAGCGACAAGAAAGCATTCTCATATACAAGCATATTCACAATATTCTGCCACAATTCATCATCTATCCATCCATACAAAAGGTGCTAAAATGAAAGAACATGAAACATCTATAATATAATCACTGAATGATATTTACACCACAATGCACAAGAAAAGAAACATAAACAACAACCTAAACATGTCGGTTCTACTAAATAGCGCACGAGGAAAAAGAACACAAGCAACAAAAACTCTTGTGGTGACCAACAATTTAACAAGTACCCATTTTCTTTTTACACCAGCCACTATCAACTTATGCTGTCAGTTGAGGTACATAATATCTATATAGATCAGGGCCAGAAGAGATATTTTCTTTCAACTCCCAACCTACTTATATTAGATTGTTATCTTCCCAACCATAGCCACCCTAAACTTAGGCATTTTGCCTAAGTTAAGGTGCACAATGTCCAATACTGGACCAGGGCCAAAATTAGGTGTTAACATCCTTATGAGAGTGAATCCGAATTATTGGGACTGAATACACAATAACAAGAGCTCAAAAAGGGTGCAAAGGAAAAAATCATATATTTTTGGAAGGATTTGTATGGCTAAGTGGACTACAACTGAAGGAGGCTTGCTATCCTATCCTATTAAGTTAACCACAAGGTAACACAAATAAACCGGGCAAGTTCTAGTTGTACACACTATTCAAGAACTATATCAAAATACTCGCACATACAGGCAATACGCTCATACTTATCCTACAAACTCTTAGGTTTACATCACATGCTCATGCTTACTTTATCCTTTCATTCTAATGCCAATCACAGATTCAAAATGGTTGATCAACAAATATTAAGCCACAAGAAAGCATTCTCATATACAAGCATATTTACAGTATTGTGCCACAATTCATCATCCATCCATACATACAAAAGGTGAAAAAATAAAAAAACATGAAACATCTTTAATATAAACACTGAATGATATTTACATTACAATTCACAAGAAAAGAAACATAAATAGCAACCTAAACATGCCAGTTCTACCAGATAGCGCACGAGGAAAAAGAACACAGGCAACAAAAGCCCCCGTGGTGACCAACAACACAATAAGTACCCATATTTTTTTTTCATTAGCCACCATCAACTTGTGCTGTCAGTTGAGGTACACAATATCTAAATAGATTAGGGCCAAATGAGATATTTTCTTTCAAATCCTAACCCACTTACATCAGATTGTTATCTTCCCAATAGTAGCCACCCTCAATTTAGGCATTTTGCCTAAGTTAAGGTGCATGATGTTCAATAATGGACCAGGGCCAAAATTAGGTGTTAACATCCTACTGAGAGTGAATCAAAATTATTGGGACTGAATAAACAACAACAAGAGCTCAAAAGGGGTGCAATGGAAAAATCATATATTTTTGGTAGGATTTTTATGGCTAAGTGGACTACAACTGAAGGAGGCCTGCTATCCTATCCTATTAAGTCAACCACAAGGTAACACAAATTAACCGGGCAAGTTCTAGTTGTACACACTATGCAAGAACTATATCAAAACACTTACACACATAGGCAATGAGCTCATACTAATCCTACAAACTCTTGGGTTCACATCACATGATCATGCTTACATTATCCTTGCATTCTAACGCCAATCACAAATTCAAAATAGTTGATCAACAAATATTAAGCGACAAGAAAGCATTCTCATACACAAGCATATTTATAGTATTCTTCCATAATTCATCATCCATCCATACATACAAAAGGTTCTAAAAGAAATGAACATGAAACATCTATAATATAATCACTAAATGATATTTACGTCATAATGCACAAGAAAGAAACCATAAACAACAAACTAAACATGCCGGTTCTACTAGATAGCACATGAGGGAATAAAACACAGGCAACAAAAACCCTCGTGGTGACCAACAACACAACAAGTACCCTACCCCCACTAAATAAAAATACTTTATACTCAAATATATGAACAATAAAGTACAAGAGAGTGAAATACTTGCAAAGCCTTTCAGGTTAGTGAGTCGGTCAAATGTGGTGAGGTTTTTTTGCCTCAGGTGCTACATCAGTGACCCTAATGGTGGTAGGGTAGCTCATAATAGATTCCTCCTAAATTGGAGGTATCTCGAATGGGACAAGATCAAGTTTTTCCCTCTTTACTAGGGATGAACTAGTTGAGACTCCCGCTGTTTCATCTTCAGCCTTTTTCTTCCTCTTTTCTTTGTATCTTTTCAATCTCTTAGCTGTTTTTCTTATGTATATTTCCTCTCTTTCATTTGGGGTTATATCTTCGTACCTCCTTTTTTTAAGTCTTTCTGTCAGCACTTTCATCAATGTGCTTACTTTTATCCTTAAGCAGCCAACCCATTAAATCAACAAGGCCCTCATCCTTATCACTAATGATCACTACAGGATCAAAGGTGGTCTGCAGTGGTTGAGTTTTTAGCTCAACGATGTCAGCCTATGCTTTCTGAAACTCTGCCACAAACTTCCCAAAATTTGGAATTGATAACTCATCCAACCACTTGTTCACACGCTCCTCCATGTCTTCCATCCTAGCATGGATATTTTGATAAGGTCTGAGGTCTTCCTCATTAATGTTGTAAACAAATGGCTTGAGTTATTTTGCCCATGCATTTAGCTGTTTCTCAAACTTTTTCTAGGATCTCACAGATTTGGCAAAGTTCTTTTGTTTTAGCTAGTATTTAGAATACTTAGGTGGGACAGACACAATGTCTGTATTTTCTCCCACCGGAGGCATAGAAACTAACCCTACAGAAGCATCGAGAGGAACATAATCCGATGACACATAAGTTGTAATCGATAATGGCATACCTGGGGGGATCACAGATGTCCCTGGGGATGGAGCTGACTGTGACTGATAGACAGGTGGATTATTGACCCGCATCTCATATCTTGAGTCTTTTTTTATTCACTCGATGTCCGGCCTATGACTTACTCAAATCTCATTGTCAACCCCTCTGATCAAAGACACATTGGCTTATCTGCATAGTGCCATAATCAAACATAGGAATAGTAAAGTACTCTCTACTTTGTATGCATGGATGAACAACTCGTCAACAATAATATGGCCGAAATTAATCTTCAGCCCGTCGACCAAACTAGCAACCAACACTTCTCTGTGACTGTCCAAGTTTGCATCTCCCCCTATTAGCATCAATCGTAGTCTAACAATAGCCCACCAAAACTTAGCTTGAAAGCTAAGGGATGATTTAGCAATCTGCTCTTTGGTATTATGTATCCATAATGGGTTACCATCATTAGTGAGAAGCCTAGATAACCAAGGCTTTTGGTTGGAAGCCATACTTAGGCGGTGCTCAAGTTCTGGTATGGCCGTCGGTGCCTTATAATCAGGCCCAAATAGCATCCTATTTGGCGAGCGATAATGATATCAATGGTGATCCCTCTTACAGGAACTATTTCCCTATTTGGCAAGTCTGAAATTCTAGTACCCTTAGGATAGTCCTTTTCTACCAGTGCCAAATAGTTGGCGAAAAACTCCTGTATGATATTGGGATAGTATATCCCAGGAGGTTTTCTCATCTACCCAAACTCGTATTCATTAAATCGTTGCTCAAGTTCCGGGTACTCATGCAGCTCAAAAGTGACAATTTGGTGCTCCTCTGAGATGGGCCTCTTTATTTGCCTATTTTTTGTTGGTTTAAGCTTATCAAGGTAGTGCTACCGTGGCCACTCAATCTTCCACTGAACTATTTCACGCACTTTCGGGTCATTGTTTTTTATCATGTTGGCATCTTCTGGTTTTTATGCCTCAACTTGGTCGGGGTTTGAAGTTTTAACCCTTTTCTCATCAGGTCTAAAAGTAGTGCTTCTACTACCTCGCTCTCCTTCTCAAACTGGGAGAGTATTTAAGTCGTCTGTCATGCTGACAAATGTTTAAGGTAGGTGATTCTTCACTATGTGTCGGTTCACCTCTACCTCTTACTTGGTTAGATCTGCCACCACCTCTGTGTGAGCGTAGTTTCCTTGCTATTTTGCATGAACAGGGAACAAACCATTTATTTTGCATCAGAATCAAAATGAAATAATTCTCAGATTTGTATTAACGGCCAGTCTGATGGTCAGTCAAGGGTATGACGGTCCGTCAAGGTGTTCGTCGCAACTTAACTAGTGAAGCAATTATGCAGACACCTACTGACGGTCAACTTAATAGTCCATCAGGGGTCTGACGAACCATCAAGAAATCCATCATGGCTGGAACAAAAAGCAGTTCATACATCATGATGGCGACGATCAATTTGACGGTCCGTCAAGTGTTTGACGGTCCGTCAGTTTGGCCGTCATCTGCATTTTCCAACTTTAGCTTTCTTTTTGGAAAATTATTGAACAACCTTTATACACAGAATTATTAGGTACAATAATCCTAAATTGATTCCATATTCAAGTCCTATTTTCATCAATTTTGGGCCAGGGGTTACTCAGACTTCACCCAGAATAGTATTTACTAGAGTTCGATTTAATCAGAAGCACAACAACAACAAAAAGAAATTCTTTAAAGCATTACCATAATCACATCATTCGAAAAGAAAAGAAGGAGTCCGTTCATACCTTGCTTTTGAAGTACTTTGCATTACTCTGAACTTGCAAACCTTAGAACAAACTACACTTATTCTATTTTTATCAGTGAGAGATTTACTTTGATTTTGGTGAAAGTAACAGAAGAAGATGGGAGTTTAATTAGGAGAGGTAAGGAGATAAAGAGTCCTAATTTGGGATGTATCTGATCCCTAAAATAAATGTACATGAATTTAAATGGTTTTGGGAGTTAAAAAGGTGGGAACGTGTGTGTAACTGTCTCCCATTATCCTTTAAATATGTTTTTGGTCAGATCAAAATAACTGAATAGACCCTTTGGTGAATCGACCCGTGACTTTAAAACTTAGGGTTTATCTAACGGGAAACCTGATAGTCCGTTTAGTGTCTCACAGTTCGTTGGTTTGTCCATCAGGACTTACCAAAGACTCAACCTTCTGACTCAAGTTGATGGTTAGTGTGATGGCCCATCAAGGTTTTGACGGTCCATCAAGGTTGACGATCCATCGTAGTGTCCGTCAGCTCTTATCCAGAAACTCAAATTTTTAGCTCCATGTTGACGGTAACATTGACGGTCCATCAACATTCCAGTCAATCTCTTTCAACTTGTTCAAATTTTGTTTTTCTATATTTTTATTCCTGCACACTTCAACAAACACATCAAATTTCACCAAAACAAACGAATAACTCTAACTACACTTACAACAACACATTGTGGGTTGCCTCTCTCTAGTGCCTGATTTACTGTCGCGGCATGACTCAGTTATCTCGATTACTCAGACTTCGTCGAGATAAACATTACTTAAGTATTTAACCAAGTCCATTGGACCGATATATAACTTGACTTGTTACCCGTTGACTTTGAAGACACTTCCATCTTTGTTTTCAAGTTCGACTACTCCAGATGAGTAGACCTGTGTAACTTTAAACGGGCCAGACCACTTAGACTTAAGTTTACATGGAAAGAGCTTCAGGCTGGAGTTGAAGAGTAATACCCAATCGCCTTTTTGAAAATCCCACATTTCAATCCTTTGATCATGGTATTTCTTCATTCTTTCCTTGTACAGGTCCACTCTTTCATAAGCCCCAAGATGAATTTCACCGATCTCATTCAGTTGCCCCAATCTTAGCTCTGTTACCTCTTTCTAATTCAGATTTAACCTCTTGAGTTCCCACAAAGCCTTACGTATTCTCCATCCATGTACAAGTAATACATCTCAAGTGGTTGTTGAAATCTCTAAATGAATGAATGATAAACATGTAGCCACTGTTGAGATTTTAAGCTTGTGCCGTGATTTACTTATTATGCTATCGAGTCCTAGGGGTACTTGTACCAGATAATTTAGCCGTGTGCCTAGAGCCAGTGTCAGTTTTCATGATATTCACAGTCAATCCATGATCAGTAGAACTCGGTCTGTCATGTGACTCAAGAAAAATTCAGTAAATTCAGTATCAGTCCACTAATCTCAGTAATCTCTGTAATCTCAGTTAGTTATCAGATCTCAGTAGTATTCACTTCAGACCTCAGTAACTCAGTCAACTAGCAAAACTCAGTAGCATTCTGTCAGTTGATAAAATTCAGTAGTATTTCGTCATTCAACGGAACTAAGTGAACTCAGTTCAGTCAGTAAAAGCAGTACCCTCAGTAATAGCTCAGTCATGCCTAGTGTGAACAAGGAAAAACCACCTTTGTGAAAAGACTTCAAAAACTACTTAAAGCATAAACGCAAGGAGATGACTGTTGAAGATCTTATTATCCGACTTCGTATTGAAAATGATAATAAAGCTGCTGCAAGAAGGTCAAAGGGGAATTCTACAATTAATGGAGCACATATTGTAGAAGATGAGCAAAACAATTCCAAGAAAAGGAAGAAAGCTGAACAAGAAAGTAATCAACCCAAGAAAAAGTTCAAGGGAAAATGCTTCAACTGTGGCAAGATTGGCAACAAGTCCACATATTATCGTGCCCCAAAGAAAGGCAAGAAGAAGGATCAAGCAAATATGATTGAATCCAATAAAGAATGCGATGATCTGTGTGCTATGTTCTCAGAATGCAACTTGATGGGGAATCCTCACGAATGGTGAATGGATTCTGGTGCCACCCGCCATGTATGTTCCAACAAGGAGTTGTTTTCGTCATTCGCTCTGGCTCAAGTAAAAGAAATGGTCTACATGCCTAACTCCGCTACGGCTAAGGTAGAAGGAACATGAAAAATTTGCTTAAAGATGACTTCCGGAAAGGTCTTGACACTTAACAATGTCTTGTATGTTCTAGAGTTACGTAGGAATTTAATTTCTATTTCACTTCTAGACAAGAACAGATTCAAATGTGTAACCGTTTCTGAAAAAATTGTAATTAGCAAAGGATAAATGTATGTAGGAAAAGGCTATCTGACCGAAGGCCTTTATAAGATGAATGTAATGACTGTTGAAATAAATAGAAGTTTGAATTCTTCTTATTTGCTTGAGTCTTATGATTTATGGCATGAATATTTAGGCCATGTTAATTACAAAATATTACGAAAACTGATTAACTTAGAAGTTTTGCCAAACTTAGAGTGCAATAAATCAAAGTGTCAAACGTGTGTGGAATTGAAGTATGCAAAGCATCCTTATAAGTCCGTTGAAAGGAATTCCAATCCCTTAGACTTAATGCACACTGATATTTGTGATATGAAGTCAACACCATCACGTGGTGGGAAAAAGTATTTCATAACTTTTATTGACGATTGCACTAGATATTGTTATGTCTACTTGCTAAATAGTAAGGATGACACAATAGATGCGTTTAGGCAATATAAAACTAAAGTTGAAAATCAGTTAGACAAAAAGATCAAAATGATAAGAAGTGATACGGGCGGATAATATGAATCTCCTTTTGCGAAAATATGTGTAGAGAATGGAATAATCCATCAAACTACGGCCCCATATTCACCTCAATCTAATGGAATTGTGGAAAGGAAAAATCAAACTTTGAGGGAAATGATGAATGCCTTACTTATAAGTTCTTGTTTACCGTAAAACTTGTAGGGGAGGCTATCCTTACGGCCAACCGTATACTCAATAGAGTTCCCCATAGTAAGACACAATCAATTTCTTATGAAAAGTGGAAAGGAAGAAAACCCAACATGAAATATTTCAAAGTGTGGGGGTATCTAGCAAAGGTCCAAGTTCCTGTGCCTAAAAAGGTTAAGATAGGACCTAAGATGGTGGACTATGTGTTCATAGAATATGCTAAAATCAGTAAGGCATGTTGATTTTTTAGTTCATAAATTCGAACATCCGGATATTAATGAAAATACGGTAATTAAATCAGACAATGCTGAATTCTTTGAAAACATTTATCCGTATAAAACTAGACATGAACAATCTAGTGGGGGGTCTAAACGATATCGTGATGAACCAATTGAGAATGAACATAATGAAGAAAATCCAAGATGTAGTACACGTCAAAGAACATCTACATCATTTGGATCAGATTTTTTAACATTTCTCTTAGAAAATGAGCCTCAAACATTTAAGGAAGCGATGGCATCTTTGGATTCATCCTTTTGGTAAGAGGCTGTCAATAGTGAGATTGATTCAATCTTAAGCAACCATACATGGGAATTGGTTGATCTTCCTCCCAGAAATAAACCTTTAGGTTCTAAATGGATCTTCAAAAGGAAAATAAAAGCGGATGACACTATTGACAAATACAAGGCAAGACTTGTAGTAAAAGGTTTCAAACAAAAAGAAGGTCTTGATTACTTTGATACATACTCGCCAGTAACAAGGATAACATCAATTCTAATGTAAATTGCCTTAGCGGCGGTATATGATCTTCAAATCCATCAAATGGATGTGAAAACCGCTTTCCTAAATGGAGAATTGGAGGAAAAAATATACATGGAACAACTTGAGGATTTTGTGGTTCCAGGAAAGAAAAATAAGGTGTGTAGACTTATTAAGTCGTTGTATGGACTAAAGCAAGCACCTAAACAATGGCATGCGAAGTTTGACCAAACCATGTTGGCAAACGGGTTTAAGATAAATGAATGTGATAAATGTGTATATATTAAAGACACTCCAAATCACCAAGTCATTATTTGTTTATATGTGGATGATATGTTGATCATCAGCAGAGACATTTCTGACATAAATGCAACCAAACGAATGCTCGAGAGCAAGTTTGATATGAAAGACCTTGGAGTTGCAGATGTGATCTTAGGTATAAGAATCCATCGAACTCCACAAGGGTTAGCATTGTCACAGTCTTATTATATCGAAAAAGTACTTGACAAGTTCAAGTATATGGAATTCGGTATTGCCAAGACTCCATTGGATTTTAACTTTGCACTTTGAAAGAATGAAGGTGAAAGTGACTCACAATTGGAGTACGCAAGAGTATTGGGATGTTTAATGTATATAATGAACTGTACACGACCAGACATAGCATGTGCTATTAGTAAATTGAGTCGGTACACGAGTAATCCCAACAAAACTCACTGGATGGCAATGAAATAAGTTTTGGGGTATCTTAAATACACTCAAAACTATGCTTTGCATTATAATAAATATCCTGCGTTACTTGAAAGATATAGTGATGCAAATTGGATCACCGAATCAAACGAAGTAAAATCCACAAGTTGATATGTATTTACTATCGGTGGAGGAGCAGTCTCTTGGAAATCATACAAACAGACTTGTATTGCTCGCTCTACAATAGAATCTGAATTTATCGCATAGGATAAAGTCGGTGAAGAAGCAGAATGGATCCGAAATTTCTTAGAAGATATTCCTTATTAGCCCAAGCCAGTGGCACCAGTATGTATACACTGTGATAAGCCAAGCGGCAATAGGTAGGGCTGGGAGCATGATGTACAACGGTAAATCTCTCCTCATACGACGAAGACATAATATCGTTAGGGAACTTCTCTCTAGTGGAATTATCACTATATACTATGTAAAGTTAAAGGATAATGTGTCGAATCCATTTACAAAAGGCCTATCTAGAGAAGGAGTTGAACGGACATCCAAGGGAATGGGTTTAAGGCCTAGGACAAGTTAGCACGACAGTAACTCTACTTAGCAGACTGGAGATCCCAAGAGCTAGGTCCAAGAAGATCAAAAAAAATTGTGTCTGGTAGGTTCAACATTGTCAATTACCCAACCCATTCTCATGATGTAAACAATGTATAGTAAAAACAAGGATAAGACTTAAGGTTAAAAGTCTTTTAATGATTATCTAAATTTGGCAGATTTGACCAAATAGTTTTAATCTACAGTATTGAACGTTTAGAAATCACCTATATGAGGGAGAAGTGGAAGACGCTTCAAAGAGAATGTTAGTAAAGGCCTATTCTCTAAACTCTCATGAAACCGAGACGTGTTCATGGCTGAAAAAAACAAAACCATGAGAACCATAAATGTTAAAAGGCTGGTTGTGTGACATGTATTGTCTAGGTGTACATTAAAGCTCGACAGTTCAAAGATATCAATTCTACCAATTGACCGAGTGCATCCGATGCATGTTCACTACGGAAAGTTCAAAGGGAAACCCACTTATCCAGATGCAATCAGTCTTTTCTTGATGATCACATACTTGTTCGTAAAATTTTTACGAAAAATAGCCATTCCCCATTCATGTGGGGGATTGTTGGGTTCATAGTAAATGAGAAGTGTGAATGGAAAATGGAGAAAAACCAAGTGGAAGAGAAAAATTGAGATTACACCAATATGGAAAGTGTACTCAAAAATAGGAAAGCTTTCCAATTTCTCCCACATTGGTGGGAGAAAGAATCTTTAAAGTATTTATATTGTGAAACACACTCCCACATGGATAAGTGAGGCAAGGAATAAGAGATGCCTCGCGCCGCCGTCGTCGTCGCTCGCTCGACTCGGCTCGGCTTTGAATTCGGATTCAAATTCGTATTTGTCAAATGATCGGTTGATGAGATCTATCTTTTTGGACAAACTTTATTGGAATTTTGAAGAATGCTAAGGAAAAATGCGGTAAATTTTTACTGCAGAGTTTCAGAACTCTATTTATATACATGCAGCACGTAGTAACAGTAAAACTGTAGCAGATGCAATGGTTTGAACAAGAAATGTTTTGAACTGATATTTAGTTTCAGAAGGATGCAACCCTTCTTAAAATGACACAATATTTCGTGAACTGACATGACTGTTTCGGAACAAACACACTGATTCGCATGAAATGACATGACTGTTTCGGAACAAACACACTCCTTGATGAACAAACATGAATTTACAGAAAAGGTGCAACCTTTGAAGTGAACCATTGCCTCTTTTAACAAGAGGCATGTTATGGCTATAAAAACCTTCTTTCTTCCATAGGTTTTGGTACGAAAATTTCAGAATACAAAATTACTTCTTGTCTTCCAAATTACTCTGTGTGATCAATCAAAACGTTCTGTGCGTTCTAAGATATTCCAACCATTTGAGGTACCGCTACAGTTGGTCTGTTTAGCTATTTTATCCTGGGAGGAAAAATTCCACAACCTCGGGTACAGTGAGGAGAATTATTTCCTTAAGGAAACTCCGTGAATTCGGATGACTTGGCTATTTTCTGTTTCATCTTAATTTCTGAAAGAATAAAATACACCTCTTAAAAAGGTCATTTTGATCTTGTTTTGAGGGTATTTGATATACTTCATTGTGTTCTTGTTTATACTTGAACTCTAGTTGAAGTTATTGTTCTGCATATACTGATTCTGTGTACCCGAAGTACAAATGAAAATAACAGATTCTTTCTTTGTTTGATTTTAGGCACAATTAAGCTCATTTTGTTTAGATTTTCTTATTAATAAAAGGTCCATGCGCCATATTTATTTAAAAAGAAAACAATATTTATAGTTGTTTGAATGTGCAGATATTTGTATCATGAGTTGTATCCCAAGTAAATTAGGAGTTTCTCTGATTTAACAACGTCAAGCTTCTTCTTAAATTGAAAGAAAGTGTGGGTTATAACTTAGGTATATGGCTTAGCTATTGTATTGCTTAATCCATTAGGTCCTTCTTTATGAAAAAGAGAAGCTTCTTGAGAATGATAATAGATGGAAAAATCACGATTGCAGGAGACTGTGATCTGAAAGCCTATGCTGCTGGTACTTATCTTTTTAACCTTAGAGGAATTAGTAAAATAGAGGGAAATTCTTCAAGATTGTGAACAATTTTATTCTTCTCCCTGCCTTTTAGTTCTCTAAGATAGCTCTATTTTGTATACTTACAAATTGATGAAGTATAGGACAACTTAATTAAATGATTAGGAAGTTGATGCTACTTTTTTTTATGAATTATAGGGTGGCATTATTTAAATAAAATTTGCATTTGGTCGAATTAATAATTTAAGACCTTTCTAATGACTTTCTTGAATTTTAAATTGAAGCAGGAGATAGTAGATTATAAAATATTTACGGGTAAATAATAAACTTGGAAAATCAAGGGAAATGGTGAAAGTAGCACATGAATATTTTCACAATGATCTTTTGACCAAATTGATGGGATTTTTGTCATTAGAACCTGAATAATTCTTTCTCAATACATCTTTTCAGGTTGTGGCTGAGCTTGATCTCTGACATACCACAGGAAATG
The DNA here is from genome assembly GCA_030864215.1 of Capsicum pubescens. Taxonomy (NCBI): domain Eukaryota; kingdom Viridiplantae; phylum Streptophyta; class Magnoliopsida; order Solanales; family Solanaceae; genus Capsicum; species Capsicum pubescens. The sequence goes on along the minus strand of CM061540.1, from coordinate 280,744,517 downwards.
TGTAAAACTCTTAAAATTTTGATCATTTTATTTTTGACCCTTTCGTGTTTGCAATATCGATTTTGACTTGAATTATGTTTAGGGATGTTAAAAGGGTGTTTTGAAAAAGTTTTGAAATTTTCAAAAATGGTTCGGGGCTATTTTGGAACTCCAAGGCAGTGTATATCTACAATATTAGTGTGCCACGGAGGTTAATCTCCATGATATTGATGTTGCACGAAATTTAACCTCCGCAATAACGCCATGCCATGCTGATGTTTTAAATTTGTTCAGTTTTTTTTTCATTTGGGGTGAGGAAATTTTGGTCTTTTTACCCCTTGTACAACCTTTAAACATTAAATAAGCCTCTTTTCTTCACGTTTCAAAGATCAAATCACTCTCTTTCACTCTCAAATTCAAAACTCAAGAACATTCAAGGGTTTCACAGAGAATTCATCATCCGGGCTCCAAAACATCCAATTGTTTTCAAATTCTTGTGTTTTCGTGCATGTATCTCTTCCCTTTACTTTAATTTTACATTGTGGTACTAATTTCATGGATTAACATGTGATTTAAATTGTAGGTTTTGAAATTGGGTGAGGAATTTTGTTTTTTTACCAATTGAATTACTTGTTCCATGTTTTGAATTGATTCTTCATGCTTTGAATTGATGTTTTTGGGACTGATTTGGTGCATTATTTAAATGATTAGGATGAGGGACATGAATTTTTCCAAATTGAATGAATTTTAGCGTGGTAATTGCATTAACCTCCCACTTAGTAAACTTGATTTTGAGTATGAAAATTTGCATACTTTAGCTTATTTTGAACTCATTGCATTGCATTAAAGGATAAATGGATATAAAAATAATTTTTGACCGCCTTGGTGGTCATGGATTGAATTTAAATAGAATTTGAGAGTCGGTGTGTCTATGTGAATTGATTTGGCATATTTAATTTAACTTGCAAGCATAATAGTATGACGATACCAAGTGGTAAATGGCTTAATAAATGACTCATAGGCTAATGGTTTGGTTTATGTGCAAATTATTTTAATTTGATCTTAAAGAAAATTGTGTAGATCACCGTGAAGGTGTAAGCTCCGGGGGGACGAACATTGAAAACCACGTTTGCCGGCATTGGGGGTCTATATGACCGTATGCTTGGTGCACACTTGATATATATATTTTTGGATAGTTATTGCCCTAGAGGATTTAACTTTCCCTTAGTTTTTCTCCTGTTCATGCGGCTAATACGCACTGGGGGCCTTTCAGCAGGGGGAGCTGAAACCATATATCCCATGGATTCCTTTAGGAAAGTTCGAGCTACATAGTTCAGGTTAATATTTTAAGTTCGAGCTACATAGTTCAGGTTAATATTTTTAAATTCTCATGTTCATGACCCCTTTTACTCTATCCCTGCATATATATATATATATATATATATGGGGTGTGTGGTTATGTGATTGTGTGCATATGGTTTTGGATTGATTTTGAACATGACATCATTTTATCACCTTTCCTGAGTTACATGCCAGATCTTATCCCACTAAACTTCCTTGGACGTTACATTATTTCATGATATAGGGTCCTAGGATCTTTTGCTACTCCTGTGCAGTGTTAGGTGGTGTAGATATCCGTTGAGTTGTTGTGAAGTGGTGAGCCTCCATCATCTGGAAAACTTTACCATTTCATTAGGTTTCTTGTCATATTTTATAGATTGTTAGTTTTCTTTTGTCATGTTCGGGGCATGTCCACACATATTTGGTATTCTCATTTTAGAGACTTTCGTTGACAAGTGTGGGTTGAATGTTTGTTTTGATTCGTAGAGTTTACACTTTGATTTTCAATTCCTTTTGTAATTATCTTGATTGGCTTCCGAATTATTTATTATTAGTATTATTATTCTCTTGAGGTTAGGCTAAGGGATGGTCTCCGTGTCATGATCAGCTTAAGATATCCGTCACGACTAGGCCCTGGTTAATATCATGATAGAATTTCAGTTCCATTAGATTTAACTAAGTAAAATTATGATCAAACTAATATAACACTGTCAAATACAACCACAATACAAAATAGTTGTAGCATAATTTAAATAATCATTGCTTTCGAATGTGATATGGTCTAAACAATCTTTGTTTTTCGTTTAGCATAGCTGATTATTGTTTTCCTAAATAGAGTATTTAGTCCAGTTTGATTTCTTAACCAAACTGTTGCACATTTTTTATGGATGATATGCGAATTTTATAATAGCTTCATGAAATTAATTGTTTTCACTTCTGAAACGATAACCATTTCTATGTGTTGTTCGATCCATAAAGATAGTGTTAAAATATTTCTTTCTTTTTTATTTAAGAATTTAGTACTTATGTGAGAACAAAAATAGAATATTATATTTTTCATATTTTAAAATATTCAATCTTATATGAGGTTTTCATTTTCTTTTTCTAATGATTTTCTTTTCTCACTAGAAGTAGAATACACACATTTTTTGGTAACTAGATTTTATTACCTCATATAACATTCTGATCAAAGTGCAAGTCTGGGTTGGACATCGTCCCAACCTCAGGTTATACAACTCACACAAAGTACTTTAGTAACATCACACAATCAGGGATAAAAGTTATATTAAGCATGTTGCCTGCTAGTTTTGGATACAAGCTTGCTCTACAGTGTATTTCATGGATGATCATCCTCAATAATACCTCAGGTGCCCTCTTCTTTTGTTGAAAGTTTCTTTGGTTCCTTTCCAACCATAGATGTTAGACAGTGGCTGCCAGACTCATTCTGAAAATCTCACTTGTTGTACTCTTACCTTTTGCATGTATTGTAGCCCATCTTAGCTCCTCCTTCCACCCTATGCTACCTCTGTGAATAGATTGCCATTATAGAATTTTCTACCATATACCTACAGGTACATGACAGGTGAAGAATAGTTAATGATGGTTCTCAGGTTCTTCTTCAAACAGTGCACACACCAGATTCGTATGAATCCCGCACTTATACAATCTAACTTTTGTATAAAGTCTCTCATTTATTGTAAGGTAAAAGATGAACTTCCATTTGTTGCTACCTTTGTTATTACAGCTAATCTTCCTCCACCCGACTCTGGGGTATTGACCCCTTAGTTTGGTATATTTGCTTTTGACTAAGAAAGACTCACCTGTCATGATGTCTTCAATGTCCATTCTTGTTCCCTCGAGCCACTTACATGCTGTCATTGTTTTTTGGACTATCCAGGATGCCTGTTTAGCTACTACATCCCATGGTTTCCTTTCCCTTAACTAATATGCATCCACCTATCTTATCCACAATTTGTCCTTTTTTGAGCTTAGATTCCATAAATGCTTCGAGATTTCTGCTTTATTCCACAAGTTAAGATCAGTTATGTTAGGGCCACCTATTGATTTAGGTCTGCATAGAATATCCCAAGCAATGAATGCTTTCCCTTTGACTTGGATATCGTCGTTCCATAAGAACCTTCTACATATTACTTCCACCTGTTTGAGAACCTTCATAGGGATAGGAAGTATTTGGGACCAGAAAGATTGTATGAAAGCTAGTACACTGATGATCAATTGTAGCCTTCCTGCATAAGACAGGAACTTGACTGTCCAGCTAGTTATTTTCCAAATTATTTTATCTATTAGAGATTGACATTGGCCTACTGATAGTTTCTTTGTGCTCAAAGGTACTCCTAGGTACCTAAATGGAATATGGCCAAGAGGGAATCCTAACTAATGAAGTATTTCTTGTTGAGTATTGTCTGCCACCCCACCCAATTAAATACTGCTCTTTTCTTGATTTTTTATTAAACATGAAGCTGCAGAAAATTCCTTGAAACAATCATATAGAAGACAAGAAGATATTGTATCTCCTCTATAAAATAGCAGTAGGTCATCGGCAAAACTCATCTGAATTTCATTCAGCTTCTGACACCTTGGGTGAAAGTTAAAATCAGGCTTTCTCCGTAGTGTTTTTAGAAGTCTGGTCAACTAATCTATACATAGTATAAATAAATAAGGTGATAAAGGGTCTCCTTGCTGTAATTCTCTTTTAGCTTCAAAAGGGGTTGATGGTATACCATTTACAACAATTGAATAGGAGATAGTCTTCACACAATTCATTATCCATTGCACAAATCTTCTGGGAAAGATAAGACCAAGCAATATCTCCTCTAAGAAAGGCCATTCTAAAGAATCATATGCCTTTTGCATATTTATCTTGACCATGCATCTAGGTGAGACGCATTTTATTCCATAGAACTTCACAAGCTCATGACTCAGTAGCACATTATCAGTCAACATTCTACCTGGGACAAATGCAGTTTGACTAGTATCTACAAGATAATACATAATAGGTTTTAATCTATGAGTGGGCATCTTGAAAATTATTTTTTAAAGAGTAGAATAACAAAATATAGGCCTATATTGATTGATAGAGCTAGGATATTGAATCTTTGGGATCAGGGTCATAGATGTACTATTTATAGGCTTGTATAATTCACTTGTTTCAAAAAATTCCAACACGATAGTTGTTACTTCCCCACCAATGATCAACCAGGTTTTCTTGAAAAAGTAGGAGTTGAAACCATCACCCCCTGGTGCTTTATTATCATTAATCTCTTTTAGTGCATTGTTGACATTCGTATTAGTAAAAGGCTATATAAGTTGTTATTGTTGAAGTCTGCTCAAGACAGGTCCATACTTGAATACATCAGGATGTATAGCTGCTAAATGAGTAGTGGATATGCCTAGAAATCTTTTGTAAAAAACCATTTCTTTAGTTTTAACCTCCTCTGTACCTCTGATGATAGAGCCATCTTCTGCCTGTAGTACCTTGATTTAGTTTTGGTGCCTTCTTCCTTTCATACTTGCAAAGAAGTAAGTTGTATTAGAATCTCCAAGATTGAGCTATTGAAATCTAGACTTTTGCTTATATATGCTTTCTTCAATCATGCTGTATTAGAATCTCCAAGCTTGAGCCATTGAACTCTAGACTTTTGCTTATATATGCTTTATTCAATCATGCTCCATTTGTTTAATTTGATCTTGAGTTCCTTTTCTTCAGTTATCAGCTCTTGGGCAATAGGTGCATGTCTCATAAGGTTCTATTTGTCCAAGAGCTCTGCTCTAAGATTTTGCACCCTTGTAGTTACATTTATATATTCTGATTTGTTCAACAATGGCATTTTATTTCTCATATTTTTAAGGTTTCTCCAAATGCCCCTCAGTCTTTCTCCTTTTATCATCCAGCTTGCTCTAACTCTAGACTGAAATTCAGAATGTTGTGCTAAACAATTGTAAAACTTGAAAGGTCTTCTCTTTACATCTGTCATCTCTTCTAAATTGATGCTTAAAGGTGAGTGATCTGAAAATAGAGGTCCATAACTTGTACTTGTAGAGTCGGCATTGCTACCATCCATGAAGCATTGACTATGGCTTTGTCAATCCTACTATAAACATGGCTATTGATCCAGGTATAAGTTCTCCCTATTGCTGGTAGTTTTGAGAGGTGACAATCTTCCATAAAATTCTTGAAATCTCTTATTTCATAGTCTTGAACTTGACTTCCTTCTTGTGTATCTTCCATGGACAATATAGAGTTAAAATACCCCATGACAAGCCACGACTCAGTTATTATTGCATCCAGGTTTCGTAAAGCAGTCCACATTGATATTCTTAATTCAATAGAATGCATCCCATATACTGCAGTAAATTGGAATTTCTTTCCATTTTCCAGGTAGTATACCTCACCATGAATATGCTGAGCTGAATTCTCAATATTCTGAAACTTTACTTTATTAGGATCCCAAATAACCCATAACCTTCCTCTCTTAGTTGTTGAAGCATTCGTATACCACTTCCATCCAGGAAATATTTTATTAAGTAAACTATCGGATACATTATTCTGAACTCTATGCTCACTAATTTCTATTATAGTAACTTTATTTTTCCTAAAAATGAACTTTATTTCCTTCTACTTCACCACTTGGTTAAAGCCTCTTACATTTCGTGCTACTAGCATAATTGAAGAGGGAGTGTTAGTGGGAAGAAATCTGTCACATCAACATTAATATCACCACTTCCTTGTCCAATTTTGAAAGAATTACTACAACTTGGTATTCCAAGGTCACCTGGAGTGTTGGTTAATAGATAATTCCTTTTACCAGCTGAAGTTTTCTTAACAGTTCGACATTTCTCTATTGTACATGCTGCAGCTATTCCTTTGTCCTCATTGTCCACGTCTTGAACTTGTGGCTTCACACTTTCTTTCTTAGGTTCCTCTGTGGGTTTCCATTCCATTTTCTGTGTATGTTTCCCCTACCCCTTCATGATTTCTTATTTCTTCATAGGTGGAGGGTTGGTTTTACAACTATGTCCAACCTGTAGGCTCTTTTTATGATACAGTGGCTTCCAATCATACCAGACTTCCTGCTCTATCAATCTACCCTTCGGATCCTAGATTTTGATAGTTTAATGGAGTGGTCTGGTAATGTCAACCTCTACCAAAATCCAAGCAAATGACATCCTGTTGGTCTAAGTTATATCTCATTTTCATACAGGGGCTTCCCCAAGCTACTCCATATTTTACTTATCACTACAACATTCCAGTAGTTCAGGGGCAGGCTAGGTAACTTAATCCATAAAGGGATTGTAGTTAGGATTTCCTCATTAAAATTAAAATATGTTTTCCATGGTTTAATAATTACTAGTCTTTTGAGTAGGTATTGTGATCCAGAGCATAGAACTATATCCCTTTCTTCCTCATTCGCAAATCTAACAAAAAGTACTCATCTAGATGATACAACACAATTGGCTTAGTAGTGAAGCTCTGCTGTGCTATATGAATCTTTCCATAGCACCTATAGAGGTGCTAATTCCCACAAGATATACCATAAAAGCAAACTTCCATTTTGCATCCTCATGATCTACATCTTCAGCAGCTACTTCTGCCACTTTCACTACATCAATATTTGTGTCGATTTACACTTAAAATAGGAAAAGACGTCATTTTATATTTTTTTTAATAAAATTTGTGCATCGTGCTGATACAATTATATTTTAAAAATAAAAGTTAAAGATGATTATATTCTGTTTCAATTATCATACTATTTTTATTATTGCTATTGCTCTTTTTCTGCATGTTTTGTAGGGTCCATCCCATATCTTAAAAGGTCTTCATTGGTTGCAAGATACAAGATTTGGTAGTTGTAGGAAATTAATGTGTTCACTATGGACACTTTGAAAATGTCTTTATATGGTGTCATTGATGACAGAAGCAAGGACATTTTATCTCTTATAAATAGAGCACAGTGATTCACTTGAAACACACACCAAATAGAGAGAAAAATAATATAGAGAGAGCAGTGAGGTATTCCACAGACTGTGATAAAAAATAGTCTATGAACAAAAAATTAGAGTGAGCAATATTTTAGTAAGGTGAGAGTCAAAAAAGGGTTATTTCTTTTGAGTGTGTAATAGTCACTTTGAGTATTGCACTTGCGACTACGGTGTAAAAATTTCTTACCATAGTAAAATCAGTTACTCCTATTGGTCCATGTTTTTTTCCCTTTTTAAAAGGATTTTCACGTAAAATCCTTGGTGTAACCATTTTATTATTATTTTGCCACAAAATTTTTTATTGTTGTTCCACGTTTACCCAATAAACTGGTATGAGAGACCACAGTTTGCAATATCTGTATTTTTTGGTGAATAATCAAAGACAACACAAGTAGAATGATTACTTTAAATGGCATTAATTATGCCATTTGGAAGGAAAAAATGGAAGATCTCCTCTATGTTAAGAATTTTATCAGTCGATCTTTGACACTATAAAATTTGAAAATAAAATAGACGAAGAGTGGAACCTGTTTCTCAGACAGGTTTGAGGTTTTATTAGGCAGTGGGTTGACAATAAAGTGTTGAACCATATTTCTGGGGAGACACATGCTCGGTCCCTATGGGAGCATCTTGAAAGTTTGTATGACCTAGAAATAATAAAATGTTCTTGATAAAACAAATGTTGGGGTTAAATACCATGATGGTTCTTTGATGACCGATCACCTGAATAACTTTCAGGAGATCATGAATCAGTTATTTTCTATGGGCCTTAAGTTTGATGAGGAAATTCAAGGCTTGCTTCTACTTGGTTCGCTACTAGACTCTTGGGAAATATTTCAAACTTCATTATCAAATTTTGCTCCCAATAGCATGACCTCTATGGGTTTTACCAAGAGCAGCATTCTCAATAAAGAGATGAGATGATAGTCTCAAGGTTCCTCTTCGTCTAATGTCTTGGTGACTGGTGCTAAGGAGAGAAGCAAAAATCGTGGTTTTCAAAATAGAGAACATTATAGAAGAAAATCCAGAGGCAAATTTAAAGATATTGAGTGCTATCATTATGGGTTAAAAGGGCACACAAAGAAATTTAGCCGAAAGTTGAAGAAGGATAACAGAGACAAGGAGGAAAACAAAGAATACAACGATGAAAATTGCATAGCCACCGTCACCACTGAAGATCTTGTTACTGTCCTTGATGTAAATCTAATAAATATTTCTTATGATGAGTCAAGATGGTTTATGGATTCTGATGCCAATCTCATGTGACATCAAGGAAGGATTTTTTTCTCATCTTATACTCCAAGAGACTTTGGAACCTTAAGTATGGGAAATGATACTGTTTCTAAAGTGGTTGGTATTGGTACAATTTGTTTAGAAACTAATGTTGGATCAAAACTAGTTTTAAATAATGTAAAACATGCACCTGATATTCGTTTGCACTTGATTTCTGTTGGCGTGCTGGATGATGAGGGATATGTTAGTATCGGTGGTGGTGGAAAATGAAAACTCATTAAGGGTTATTTGGTTTTGTCTCTTGGGGACAAGTGTCATGGTTAATACTAGACTACGACTTCTACTTGTACTAATATGGTGAATGCAGTTGAAAACACTAGCTCCTCAACATTATGGCATAAGAGGCTTAGCCACATTAGTGAGAAAGGACTTAATGATTTTGTCAAGAAGAAATTACTATCGGATTTTGAAAGTGCTAAATTAGAAAAATGTGTGCACTGCTTGGCTAGAAAAAAATAGAGTTTCTTTTAAGTCTCATCCCCATTCAAGAAAGACAGAGTTGCTTGAGCTAGTGCATTCAGACTTAAATGGTCCAATGAAGACAAGAACTTTGGGTGGTGCACTTTACTTTGTTACTTTTATTGATGATTTCTCAAGGAAACTTTGGGTCTATGTCTTGAAAACTAAAGATCAAGTGTTGGGTGTCTTTACGTAGTTTTAAGTTTCCAGTGAAAGAGAAAGAGAAAAGAAGATAAAGTGTATTAATCTTGATAACGGTCGTGAATATTGAGGACCGTTTGAAAAATACTGCAAGTAACAAGGTATCAGACACCAGAAGACTCCTCCTAAGATTCCTCAACATAATGGTTTGGCAGAGAGGATGATAGAACCTTAATGGAAAGAGTCATATATTTGCTTTCTGAAGCAAAATTACCAAACTCCTTTTGGGGTGAGGCTTTATTGACCACTGCACATGTTCTTAACCTATCTCTTATTATTACTTTATAAGGTGATGTACCAAATAAAGTGTAGTATGGTAAAGATTTTTCCTATGACCATTTGAGAGTATTTGGTTGCAATGTTTTTGTACATGTGCCCAAAGATGAGAGGTCAAAGTTAGATGCCAAGATAAGGTAGTGCATCTTCATTGGTTATGGACTTGATGAGTTTGGTTATAGGCTATATGATCCAGTTGATAAGAAACTTGTAAGAAGTCATGACATTGTCTTCATAGAGGATCAAAACATTGAAGATATTGACAAAGCGGAGAAGCTAGAATCTTCAAGTTCTTATGGTGTGATTAGTCCTGATCAATTTCCTCATACAAGTGTGCATGATGTTGGTGGGCTACATAATCATGGTGATGCTCAGAACCATGTTACAAATCATCATGTTAATGTTGATAATGACAACGATGTTGTTGTTGACGATGCTCCAGTTCAAGAAGCTATGAATGAATCAAATGCTCCACTTAAAAGGTTTACTAGCGAATGTATTCTTTCTTTTCGTTATTCTCCTAATGAATTTGTGCTACTGACTAACGAGGGAGAACCTGAATGTTATGAAGAGGCCATGGAAGATGAACATAAGGATCAGTTGATTGAAGCCATGCAAGATGTGATGAAATCTCTGCATGAGAACCACACTTATGAGTTGGTGAAATTGCCTAAGGGCATGAGAGCTTTGAAGAATAAGTGGGTGTTCAAAGTAAAATTTAGAGAACACATCTTGAAGCCCAGATACAAAGCTAGATTAGTTGTCAAAGGATTTGATCAAAGAAAGGGTATTGACTTTGATGAAATAATTTCTCCTGTCGTTAAAATGACCTCTATTCGCACAGTTCTTGGTTTGGCTACAAGTCTTGATTTAGAGATTGAGCAGATGGATATGAAGACAACTTTTTTTCATGGTGACCTCGAAGAGGAGATTTATATGGAACAACCTAAGGGTTTCAAGGTAAAAGGTAAAGATAATTATGTGTGCAAACTTAAGAAAAGTCTTTATGGATAGAAGCAAACTCCTAGACAGTCATATAAAAAGTTTGAATCTGTCCTAGGGGATCAAGGTTACAAGAAGACTTCTTTAGATCATTGTGTATTTGCACAAAGTTTTTCTGATGATGATTTCATAATTCTCTTACTCTATGTGGATGATATATTAATTGTGGGCAATAATGCTTCCAGAATTGACGAGTTGAAGAAATGGTTATGCAAGTCTTTTGGTATAAAAGACTTGGGTCATGCAAAGCATATTTTGGGCATGATTATTACTTTTCTCAAAGAAGAAAGAAAGATTTACTTTTCATAGGAGAAATACATTGAATGTGTACTGGAGCGCTTCAACATGAAGAATGCTAAGGTTGTTTACACACCTCTTATTGGTCATATGAAGTTAAGTAAGAAAATGTGTCCTACAATGAAGGAAGAGAAAAAGAGCATTGTTAGGGTAGGTGATCATGATAACAAAAAATCTACTACTCATTTTTTGTGTACATTTTCAGGGGGAGCTATATCATGGCAGTCAAAGTTGTAGAAGTGCATCACACTAGCTATAACTAAAGTTGAGTATATTGTGGCTACTGAAGCTGACAAGGAAATGACATGGCTCAAGTGATTCCTTCAAGAACGTGGTATGCATCAAATGGAGTATGATGTTTATTGAGACAATCAAAGTGCAATAGATTTGAGAAAGAACTCCATGTACCATGCAAGAACAAAACACATTGATGTGAGGTATCATTGGATTCATGAACAAGTAGAGAATGAATCATTCCATGTTAAGAAGATTCAAACTAGTGAAAATCCCATGGATATGCTGACAAAGGTGGTGCCAAAAAAATAGTTTGAATTGTGCAAAGAACTTGTCAGCATGAGGTCTCTCTGACAAGACGAGTATACCTACTTTAGGTATATGGGACTGGAGAGAGAGATCTATGTGGTCCAATCCATATCTTAAAAGATCTTCATTGGCTGCAAGATACAAGATTTGGTAGTTATAGGTAATTAATGTGTTCACTATGAACACTTTGAAAAATGTCTTGTCATGTGTCATTGATGACACAAGCAAAGGCATATTTTCTCCTATAAATTGAGTATGGTAATTCACTTGAAAGACATACCAAACAAAGAGAAAAATAATATAGAGAGTGCAGTAAGGTATTCCTTAGACTGTGATAAAAAATAATTGTGAAGAAAAAATTAGAGTGAACAATATTTTAGTAAAATGGGAGTCAAAAGAGGGTGTCACGACCCGAACCGAGGCCCTGGCCACTATGGGTACCTCGAACCATGAAAGGAAGAGAACTCTCTTAACTTCCAATCATACGCATTATCCATCTATTATAAAAGTGCGAAAATAAACTGGAAACACAATCATCTTATTATTGCAATTTGACAATTCAGAACATAATTTCATAAAACCAAAATTAGTCTAAAACAACTCTGCAAAATCTCTACTAAATTGAAAGTAACATTATCTGAAACCGGGAAAAGGCCCCCGATCGGATCATGAACTAAAATCAAATAAAAACATTACCTGAAAACAATCCTTCCGGAATATGGGAGGCTCACCAACTCCAAACGTCTGACAAACAATCTACTGCTTAGCGGGACCCCGGGATTGAGCCTCAGATCCTAAATTATGGTGGGTCAATACACAATATACTGGTACTTAGAACAATCCAAAAATAAAATTGACACGATCCAAACCGGGGCCCTGGTTGTGACAGGCATCCCGAACCATGGAGGTCTGGGTACCTCTTTACTATCTGGTAATCACAAACACCATTCATATACGGTAAAGAGAAATGCGAAAGTAAACAGATGGAACCATGGTCATAATATAAGTTCAATTTAACAATACGACATGAAATCAATAAAACATCTAGGCAATATCCAACAATATCTGCAAAATCTCTAATTCATCTGATTATAACAATTTGTCTATAACAGGGACAAGGCCCTCAATCGGACCCAAAACTAAAACTTCAAGACAATATTCTAGCAATAGGATTTCCGAAAGAAAGAAGGCTCATCAACTGTACTCTTTAATCTGACAATATTACGGTTTGATGGGACCCCTGGACTGTGCCTCAAACCCTGAAATATAGGGGGTCAATACATATGTACTGGTATGTGAAACAACTCAAAGGTAATAATGTTATAATGCAAAATAGATGAGAGCATATCGTGGAAACAATGAACATTATGAAAGTAAAAATACTTGGGCATAGTTATAAATTTTGAAACAGTTCATGACTCACTCTTTGTTATTCTTCTGAGCTAGTCGGTACACCCTACAAATTTGAAATTCCATGGGCTATGTGTAACCCGCCCTTGACTCGGTAGCTGAGCCTCCAATCCAAGTAGCCGCCAGGATTTAGAGATGGTGATAGTCCCCATGTGAGTACACTACAGGAATCCTCCCATGTGAGATGTCCTAATAATTTTTATTATCCTTCCATGCAGGATACAATATCATAAGACCCGCATCGGCAACTACAGTTTCCAGCAATGAGCCCTTAGACTCAAACGCCTTCTTCGGGTAACCTACTAGCTCTCTTAAGCACAATTTTTAGCTCTTTAAAACAAACATGATTCATACTTTCACAACATTCAATACTTATCTTGTTAAGGGCGTATAATCACCGGGTATTGTCATACCCTGACTTGCAAGTCAATCAAATCATATCGTATTAATTTGTAGCCCGTTTCCACTTATTATCATATTAGTGACCACCCTCACTTTTAAACATCAGATGAGAGAGAGAGTTATGCAATAAATCTTTCATTCAAAACCTTCATCAAAATAATTTCCTCCCAATTATAGAATCAATAGATAGTCACCTCATCTTTGTAATATCTTTAAAAATCCAAAGAAGGTGTTAATTTGACACAATAAAAGTTTATCTTATGAAAAAATATTCTCAACATGTCAAAAGCAGTACCAAACCATGATCATTTATCAAGCATTCACCCATTAGTTTTTCATTTAGAAAGTTTATGCCTTTAAGCAACCCATAACAATCAAAATCAACAATATCATGATAAAAGAGGGAGTTTTGATCAATCATGCTATCATTTAAACTTTACAAAAAGACAAAATCATATATCCCTAGGTATAGATCAACTTCCATGAAAAGTGGTTCAAGACAACACATATTTTCATCAAAACAACCCCATGATGCATAATTTTTTTAAATAATATCGACTATTTCATTATAAATCATAATTGGGGATCTTTAATCTTGATAAAATATTTAAAATCATGCCCAAAGTTTTTTAGAGTAGTCCCACATACCTTATGTAAATTGTTTTGAAGAGTGGAACCCCGGTCTCAGCTCTTCTCTTGAAGAATTTGACTTAGAAGAAATTCTTGATCTATGGGAGAGGAGTTAGGATTTTGTACTAAAGAGTTTTGAGTGGTTTTGGGCATAATATGCCCTAATGATGTTTTAATCTCGTATTATGGCTGGGATATGACAAGCGGAAAAGATTGGAATGCCCTCCCAAAGTCAGAAATTAAAAGGATCGCGAACTGGGCTCCCGAGGCGATTATCAACGCGACGCATCGAGATCGCGTCGAGACATTGGTTCGGCCAATGCGATTACCAATGTGGAGCGTCGAGATCACATTGAGCCATTGTCTCGACCACCCAAACACATCCCAAATGTGATACAAAAAATCTTAAACTTTCCCAAAACAACCCCTTTATACTCTTGAACGTGAATCAACCTTAGAAACCCACGTCTCAAGATCAAAACGACCGATCTAGAATCATTAAAGTTTAAGAGAGTAAAATAAGGCTAAATCATTTCAATACTTTGAAATTTTTTATATAAATAGCTCCTTAAACATGCCACCAAACTAGTTAGTAATTCAAGAATTCTACGGGCGTTACATTATCCCCCCTTGGGATCATTCGTCCCCGAATGATGGCTCGGAGCTCTAATAAGCACGACTTTTAGCACGCTAAGGAAAATATAGAGAGAATAAATAATGGCTTATACCTTCTGAGTCTTCATCCATAGTTTCAAAGAGGTTTGGGTATCTAGACCGCATATCATCTTCTGACTCCCAGGTAACTTCCTCAGCCTTTTGGTTCTTCTACCTTAACCGACGTTATTTCCTTGCTTCTCAACTTCTGAACTTGGCGGTCCAGAATAGAAATGGGCTCTTCTTCATATGTCAAGGTGTCCTTCATATTGATTTCCGCTATAGGTAACACCAAGGAATGGTTCCCAATAAACTTTTTCAATATGGACACATGGAACACGGGGTGTGCAGAACCTAGACTCGCGGGCAAATCCAATTCATAAGCAACCCCACCTATCCTTCTCATAATCAGGTATGGTCCTATATAATGAGGACTAAGTTTCCCCTTCTTCCCAAAATGCATGACTCCCATCATATAGGAGACTTTAAGAAGCACCTGATTCCCAACCTCAAATTCTAACTCTCTTCTCCTAAAATCGGCATAGGACTTCTGTTGACTCTGAGCTGTCTTCAGTCATTTTCTAATGATTTTCACCTTCTCCATTGCCTGATGAACAAGATCAGACTTAAACAATCGTGTTTCACCCACTTCATACAACCTAATCGGCGATCTACATCTCCTTCCATAAAGTACTTCAAAAGGAGCCATCTTAATACTGGAATGGTAACTATCGTTGTAGGCAAACTCAATCAGTGGCAGATGATCCACCTAATTACCTTTGAAACCAATCACAGAGGCCCTGAATATATCCTCAAGGGTTTAAATAGTGCGCTCAACTTGCCCACCAGTCTGAAGGTGAAATGCAGTACTCAGGTTCACTTAGGTACCTAAACACCTTTGAAAAGATCAACAAAACTGCGAAGAAAATTGTGTAACTCGATTGGATATGATGGATGCAGGTGCACCATGCAAACGGACTATTTCTTCGATGTACATCTTGGCATAATCATCTTTTGAATAATTATTCCTCATGGGTTGAAAGTGATCTAACTTGGTCATCCGGTCTACAATAACCCAAATAGAGTCATATTAGTTTCGAGACCTTGGAAGCCTTCTGACGAAGTCCATATTGATCATATCCCATTTCCATATAGGCAAGGCTATATCCTGATAAGTACCACCTAGCCTCAAATGCTCCACTTTGACTTGTTGGAAATTCAAACACTTAGAAACAAAATCAGCAACATCACATTTCATATTGTTCCACCAATATATTACCTTAAGGTCATGATACATCTTACCAAGTTTGTCACGACCCAAATCGAGGCCCTGGCCGTAACGAGCATCCTAAATCATGAATGGCTAGGCGCTCCTTTCTTTCTGGCAATCATGCACAACATTCATTCAATATACAGAATTTGTGGAAAAACATAACAAAATGGCACCATGGTCAATCTCATAACACCTAAACAATTTGGAAAGAAAATCTTAATATTCAACACATATGACACCCATCTGCGAAATCTCTATCATTACAATATCCAATATATGTCTAAAATAAAACTGGGACAAGGCCCCAAGTCAGACTATGAATCGAACAAATGATAATATTTATGTAAATCTGGCCTTCCAAAATAGAGAAGGCTCACCAACTGCAAACTTCGGACAACCCAATCTACTGCTTAGCTGGACCCCGGGACTGTGTCTCAGATCCTAAAATATAGGAGGTCAATACATATGTACTGGTATGTGAAACAACTCAAAAATAGCAAGGGTTTATACAAAAATAGATGAGAGCATTTCACAATAACAAGGAACATTATATAAGTAAAAATACATGGGTATATTTAATAATTTCAAAACAGTTCTTGAAAACCTTGACTCACTCTTTGTTATTATTCTGAGCAAGTTGGTACACCCTAAAAATTTGAAATTCCACGGGCTATGTGGAACCCGCCCTTGACTCGGCGGCCAAGCCTCCAATCCAAATAGCCGTCGGGATTTGGAGATGGTGATACCCCCCATGTGAGCACACCGCAGGAATCCCCCCATGTGAGATGTCCTAATTATTTTTATTATCTTTCCATATAGGATACAATATCATAAGACCCGCATCAGTAAGTATGGTTTCCAACGTTGAGCCCTTATACTTAAATTCTTTCTTCGAGTAACCTACTATCTCTCTTAACCCCAATTTTTAGTTCTTTAAAATAAACATGATTCATACTTTTACAACATTCAATACTTATCTTGTTAAGGGCGTGTAATCACTGGGTATCGTCATACCCTGACTTGCAAGTCAATCAAATCACATCATATCAATCTATAGTCCTTTTCCACTTATTAATATATTAGTGACCACCCTCACTTTTAAACATCAGATGAGAGAGAGTTATACAATAAATCTTTCATTCAAAACCTTCATTAAAACATTCTCCTCCAAATTACAGAATCAATAGATGTTTACCTCATCTTTGCAATTATTTTAAAAATCCAAGGAAGGTGTTAATTTGACTCAATAAACATTTATCATATGAAAACATATTCTCAATATGTCAAAAGCAGTACCAAACCATGAACATTTATCAAGCATTCACCCATTAGTTTTTCGTTTAGAAAGTTCATTCTTTTAAGAAACCCATAACAATCAAAATCAGTAATATCATGATTTTACATCGATCGTTTTAACCTTGAGACATGGGTTTTTAAGGTTGATTCATGTTCAGGAGTGTAAAGGGGTTATTCTGGGAAAGTTTTAGATTTTTTGAATCACATTTGGGATGTGTTTGGGTGGTCGAGAAAGCGGCTCAACACGATCTCGACGCACCACATCGGTAATCGCATTGGTTGAACCAGTGTCTCGATGCGAACTCGACGCGTCATGTCGATAATCGCGTTGGGTGCCCAAATCGCGATCCTTTTAATTTCTAACTTTGGAGGGCATTCTAGTTTTTTTCTCTCATCATATACCGGCCATAACACAAGATTAAAATGTCTTTAGGGTATATTATGCCCAAAACCACTCAAAACTCTTCAACACAAAACCTTAACTCCTCTCCCATAAATCAAGAATTTCTTATAAGTCAAGATTTTATCAAAATTAAAGATCCCACATACCTTATAGAAATTAAAGATCCCACATATCAAAATTTAAACTCATGCCCAAGTCTTTTGAGTTTAAATATTTTATCAAAATTAAAGATCCCCAATTATGATTTATAATGAAATAGTCGATATTATTTTCAAAAATTCTGCATCATGGGGTTGTTTTGATGAAAATATTAGTTTTCTCGAACCACTTTTTATGGAAGTTGATCTATAACTAGGGATATATGATTTTGTCTATTTGTAAAGTTTAAATGAGAGCATGAATGATCAAAACTCCCTCTTTTATCTTGATATTGCCGATTTTGATTGTTATGGGTTGCTTAAAGGCATGAACTTTCTAAACGAAAAACTAATAGGTGAAGGGTTGATAAATGATCATGGTTTGTTACTTCTTTTGACATATTGAGAATATGTTTTCATATGATAAATGTTTATTATGTCAAATTAACACCTTCCTTGGATTTTTAAAGAAATTACAAAGATGAGATGACCATCTATTGATTCTATAATTGGGAGAAAAATGTTTTGATGAAGGTTTTGAATAAAATATTTATTGCATAACTCTCTCTTATTTGATGTTTTAAAGTGAGGGTGGTCACTAATATGATAATAAGTAGAAAAGGGCTACAGATTGATATTATGTGATTTGATTGACTTGCAAGTTAGGGTATGACGATACCCGATGATTACACGCCCTTAATAAGATAAGTAATGAATGTTGTGAAAGTATGAATCATGTTTGTTTTAAAAAACTAAAAATTGGGCTTAAGAGAGCTAGTAGGTTAACCGAAGAAGGCGTTTGACTGTAAGGGCTCATCGCTGGAAACCGTAGTTGACGATGCGGGTCTTATGCTATTGTACGCTTCATGGGAGGATAGTAAAAATTATTAGGACATCTCTCATAGAGGGATTCCTGTGGTGTACTCACATGGGGGGTATCACCATCTCCAAATCCTGGCGGCTACTTGGATTGGAGGCTCGATCGTCGAGTCAAGGACAGGTTCCACATAGCCCGTGGAATTTCAAATTTGTAGGGTGTACCGACTAGCTTAGAAGAATAACAAAGAGTGAATCAACAACTATTTCAAAATTTATAAATATTCCCAAGTATTTTTACTTTCATAATATTCATTGTTTCCACGCTATGCTCTTATCTATTTTGCATTATAACATTATTACATTTAAGTTGTTTCACATACCAGTACATATGTATTGACCCCCTATATTTCAGGGTCTGAGGCACAGTCCAGGGGTCCCATCAAACCGTAAGATTGTCAGATTGAAGAGTACAGTTGATGAGCCTTCTTTCTTTTGGAAGGCCTGTTGCTAGAATGTTGTTTTGAAGTTTTAGTTTTGGGTCCGATTGGGGGCCTTTTCCCAGTTATAGACAAATTTTTATAATCAGATGAATTAGAGATTTTGCAGATAGTGATGGATATTGCCTAGATATTTTATTGATTTCATCTCATATTGTTAAATTGAACTTATATTATGACCATAATTCTGCCTGTTTACTTCCGCATTTCTCTTTACCATATGTGAATGGTGTTCGTGATTGCCAGATAGTAAAGAAGCACCTGGAACTCCATGGTTCGGGATGCCTATCATGACCCAGGCCACGATTTGGGTCATGACAAACTTGGTATTAGAGCACGGTTCATGGTCCCAAGGTGTCTGCGAAATTGTATCAGGTAGATTCATGTTTATGGGTTTGTAGCACGCCACACTTATAAACAGGAGGCTACAAGGTGTTTAGAAATGTCTCACTTCTTTCATGATTTAGTTCATGCCATAGAGTCTGTATGTCCTCTAATCAATGATTTCTTGTATTACAGAAAGTTACCGTGCCTCCTCGTAGAATCAATGAGCAACAGACTCAGGCTGAGGATGTTCGTCCCACTCATGGGATACGGACCCACAAAAGATCCCGTACTCCAGAGTTTGTCCCTACTCTGGGAGTCCCTCCGATTCTGACCAGTCCACCTCGGGCTCCGCAGACCAATGTTAACCGTACCCAGCTTCCCCTGAGAGAGGTTTTGAATGTTGAGTTCAGACAGTCCATCCATATGATTACACAACAGGTAGCCTCTCAGACTCGTCGGTCTGAAGATGTAGGTTCTATATCTGGTTCATCTGAGACTACACTAGTGGGTCAGTTCATGAGACTGAACCCCCTATATTCACTGGCACAAAGGTTGAGGAGGACCCCCAAGGGTTCATTGATGAGTTAGAAAATATTTTTAGAGTGATGCTCATGAATGAGGTTGAAGGTGTGGAGTTGGCAGCCTATCAGCTGAAGGATGTGGCAAATCAATGGTATAATGAGTGGGAGGATTCAAAAGGTGGTGATGTTGAGCCTTATATATGGGGAGACTTTGTGGAAGCTTTCTTGGAACGATTCTTTCCTTTTGAATTGAGGGAGGTCAAGGATAAAGAGTTCATGAACTTGAAACAAGGGAAGATGAGCGTCAAGTAGTACACCATAAAATTCAACCAGTTGTCCCGTTATGCTTCGGAGTTGGCCAGCAACATGAGGGCCCATATGAGAAAATTTGCATCCAGTCTCTCAAATGATTTGGTGTTGGAGTGAAAATGAGCGATGCTGAACAGAGACATGGATTTCTCTAGGTTGTCTGTTCATATGCAACAGGTAGAGGAATATAAGAAAAGGGTGGCGAAGGCAAGAGAGAAAGATAGGCAGGCCAAGAGGGCCAGATCTGCAGACCAGAATGACAAAAAGCACTAGGGTGGAAATAATTGGGGTAACAAGTTAGCACAGAAAAATTTTTAGAGTAATGCCCAATCTTCAGCCAGCGCCCCCGCGCCTAGACCTTTAGTTGATCGATGGTTTCTGAATTTTCAGCCCAACAACGGATTCGAAATGCAGGGTAATCAATCATAGGGGAGTATGGCCCAGTCTTATAGGCGGTATCCTCGTTGTGGTAATTGCATAAAAAATCATCCAGGGAAATGCTATCTCGATCGTAAAGTGTGCTATGCGTGTGGTCGGCCTGGGCATCTTCAGAGGGATTGCTCGACAGTGAGAGGTAATATTGGAGGTACTAAGTCTCAAGCTAATTCCTCGGTGCCACCACCACCTCCCAAGGGTGCTACTTTCATCTTCGGGGGTGGTCGCAATAGATTGTATGCCTTGACTAATCTCTAGGAAGCAGAGGGTTCACCAGATGTAGTCATGGGTATGTTACAAATTTTCTTTCGTGATGTGTATGTGTTACTTGATCCCGGGTCTACCTTGTCTTATAAGACCCCGTTTATAGCAGTCATTTTTGGTTTTGAACCTGAAAATATCACAGAACCTTTCTCTATTTCTACCCTTGTTGGTGACTCCATTGTTGCTAGGAGGGTGTATAAAAATTGTGTGGTGTCTGTCTATAATCGTGATACTATGGAAGACCTTATAGAGCTTGATATGGTTGATTTTGATGATATTTTAGGGATGGGTTGGCTCCATTCGTGCTATGCCACACTAGATTGTTGAACCAGAAAGGTCACCTTCTCTTTTCCAAACGAACCAGTAGTAGAGTGGGAGGGGTATTCTTTAGCACCGAAAGGAAAATTCATATCATATCTCAAATCCCACAAACTAATATCTATGGGTTGTTTGTATCATTTGATTCGGGTAAAAGATTCTAATACCAAAAGTCCTTCTCTCCAGTCTGTTCCTGTAGTTAATGAATTTTC
The DNA here is from genome assembly GCA_030864215.1 of Capsicum pubescens. NCBI lineage: Eukaryota > Viridiplantae > Streptophyta > Magnoliopsida > Solanales > Solanaceae > Capsicum > Capsicum pubescens. Next base: position 280,723,219 of record CM061540.1, on the reverse strand, counting down.
AAATGTTTTTCCTGATGATCTTTCAGGGATACCTCCTGATAGGGAGATAGATTTTGGCATTAACTTATTGCCTAAGACCCATCCTATTTCTATCCCGCCATACAGAATGGCTCCTGCAGAATTGAAAGGGTTGAAAGAACAGTTAAAGAATCTTCTTAGGCTTTATTCTTCCTTTAGTTTCTCCTTGGGGTGCACACATACTCTTCGTGCGTAAGAAAGAAGGTTCCCTCCATATGTGCATAGACTACCGTCAACTAAATAAGGTCACTGTTAAGAAAAAATACCCTCTTCCTAGAATTGATAATCTTTTTGACCAACTTCAAGGAGCTAGGTGTTTCTCAAAGATAGACCTTCATTCGAGGTATCATTAATTGAAGTTTAGGGAGGCAGATATTCCCAAAATAGCTTTCCGAACTCGATATGGCCATTATGAATTCTTATTCATGTCCTTTGGATTGACTAACGCCCCTTCAGCTTTAATGGACCTAATGAACAGGGTGTTTCATCAGTTTCTAGATCTGTTTGTCATAGTTTTCAATAACGGCATTTTGATTTATTTTAAGAGTGAGGAGGATCATGCCAACCACCTCCGAGTCATTCTTCAGACACTTAAAGATCATAAGTTGTATGCAAAATTTTCCAAGTGCGAATTCTGGCTTAGTGTTATTTCTTTCTTGGGGAATATTGTGTCTAGTGAGGGAATTAAGGTTGACCCCCAAAAGATTGATGTAGTGAGAAAATGGCCCAGACCCACAACTCCAACCGATATTTGGAGCTTCTTGGGTTTGGCAGGGTATTACCGGCGATTTGTAGAATGTTTTTCCTCTATAGCTCTCCACTTACCAGGTTGACATAAAAAAGGTGAAATTTGTATGGTTTGACTTCTGTGAGAATAGTTTTGAGAAATTAAAAGACAAGTTGACTACTGCACCTGTTTTGACCCGTTCTGAGGGTACAGAGGGTTTTGTTGTATACTGTGATATGTCCCGGGTGGGACTTGGGTGTGTACTTATGCAGCATTGTAAGGTGGTAGCTTAGGCATCTAGGCAGTTGAAGGTACATGAGCAAAATTACCCCACTCATGACTTGGAGTTAGCAGCTGTGGGGTTTGCACTTAAAATCTGGCGGCATTATCTTTATGGGTTACATGTTGATATATTTACTGACCACAAAAGATTACAGTATGTTTTCTGACAGAAAAAGCTAAATCTCAGATAAAGGTAGTGGTTAGAACTGTTGAAGGATTATGACATAAGCCTGCACTATCATCTGGGCAAGGCAAATATGGTGGTCGACGCCCTTAGCAGGCTGTTAATGGGCAGTCTTTCTCATATTGAGGAATGAAAAAAGGAAATGGTGAAGGACATTCATCGGCTAACAAATCTAGGGGTAAGACTTCTGGATTCCGAGAATAGAGGAGTAATTATACATAAGATAGCTAGATCTTCCCTATGTGCTGAAGTTAAGGAGAAGCAGGTCGAAGACCCTATTTCGATGCAAATTAAGAACAGTGTGGTTCAATACAAGGTGATGGCGTTTAAAATTGGATGTGATGGGATTTTGAGATATCAGGGTAGGCTATGCATACCGTATGTGAATGGTGTTCGTGATTGCCAGATGGTAAAGAGGCACCGGACCTCCATGGTTCGAGATGCCTGTCACAGCCAGGGCCCCGGTTCGGGTCGTGACAAAAATACATTTTATACAACATAGGTAAGAGCATTTCGTAAAACATATCGGCATAAAAACATTTGAAAACGCATAGGTATAATCTGATAACCTTCAAAGCATCTTATTGGAATTATTACACTACTCTTTATTTCTCTTCTGAGCTAGATGGTACACCCTACAATCTGTAATCCCACGGGCCATATGGGATCCTCCCTTGACTCGGCGGCCAAGCCCCTAATCCGTGTTTGCTGCAAGGGTTGGAGTCTCTGCATCTCTACTACGCCACAAGGTCGTCGCCAGCGTATAATTCCAATTTTGGGAAAACATGAACCCGTGTCGGCAAATCACGATTTTGGGAAATGAGTTATCTGAACTCGTGCCTTCTTCGGGTAACTATCTAACTCTTTTAAGCCCAATTCTTTTAGACTCTTTAAAACATACCTTCTTCTTATAATTGTTTCTCAATTATTCCATTTCGGGCACATCATAATAGGGTATCGTCATACCCAAACTTGCAAGTCATATCACAACATCTCTACAACCCTTTTCTTATTTCAAAAAAATGCATTATTGACCACCCAAAACCAACGATAGTTCATATTTAAAAGCATATAGAAACAAAGAATTCTCTCTTCAACACTTTCTCTATGGTGGTCATCTCATTTATCAAATACATGCAATCCTCAATTGGAATCATGAATACTTTTAAAACAACTAAAAAAAACTTTCATTATCTCATAAAAACAGTATAATTTATATGCAATGGTAAACCTTCAAACGCAAGCTTTTAGCAATCTATCTAGTCAACCCACAACTTGTAAAAACAGTGAACTTCATAATAAGAGAGGGTTTTACATAAATCATGCTCTCATTTATCTTCCCAAACTTTATATCACATGAACTCATGAGAAACATTTCAACCTTAGGGTATCACACCACAATTACTACAAGATTTCATAAATCATAAAAATATGGGATTTTCAATGCATATTCTTCAATAATCTTGAAATAAATTTTGTATGATATATATATATATATGTATGTATGTATGCATTCTTTAAAACTTGTTTAAAACCGTAAATCCATTCCCATGAAGCTTAGGATAGTCCCACATACCTTAAGCTTCTTATCTTGATGGTTTAAGCCCTAATATTGACACTTTCTCTTGAGAATCTTGAACTTAGAAGGATTGAATTCTTGATCTTTGGGGAAGAGGGAAGAGTTTCGTTTGTGAGTAAATTGGAGAGAATGGGCAATTTTGTGCCCTAACTACATTATTGATTGTGATTAAACAAATAGAATTAATGGAAAAGGACGTAATTTCCCCTCAGGCATTTAAACCCACAACTGAATTGCATTTTGGTGGCTCACCGCAATGCGGTAGGTGCTCCATCGCTTTGGGCATCACGATGAGGTCCTATCGCGATGAGCTGCTGGAATCGAAATCCAAATGCATCCCAATCCTCGTCCGAAAAATCCAAAATCCCCCCGAGACATGCCCCTTACACCCCTAAACATGAATCAACTCAAAAATCTATGTCTCGAGGTCGGGAAGACCAATTTAAAATTCTTTGAAGTTAAGAGGTTTAAAAAAATAACAAAGTCCCCAAAACTTAGAAAATTTTTCAGGCCTTAAACTCTCTATACATGCAACTAAGGGCTGAAACAATTCAAGAATATTACGGGGTGTTACAGAGGGTTATTTCTTTTGAGAGTGTTACAGTCACTGTGAATATTGTACTTATGACTATGGTGTAAAAATTTCTTACTACAGTAATATCAGTTGCTCCTCGTAGTCTGTGGTTTTTCCCTTATTTAAAAGGATTTCCACGTAAAATCTTTGGTTTCATTATTTTTTATTATTTTCCTATTATTTTGGAAAAAATACTTTTGTTGTTATTTTGCGTTTACCCAATAGTTTTGTACTACTTTTCTTATTAGTTTGTTATGTTTTCTTCAGTGTCATTCTTTTTTTCATGACTACTTTGATCTGCTACAATTAAGCTGAGGGCACTTCAAAAACAATCTTTCTACCTTTATGGGATAGGAATAAGGTTAAATATGATTATGCAGAGATAAAAAAAAGACCGTGGTCAATTTGTTGTACCAATCACAAATTTTATAATATTTTATGGACTAATAAGTCAAATATATAATAATATAAGGATGGAGCCAAATAGTTAATTTTTTTTTTTAAAAAAGGAAATTCTTTTTGACTCATAAAGTGAATGACTCGATTATCAAGACTACCTTTATTTTTCCAAAAAATATTTTAATTTTTTATTTAGTGGGACATATAACAGCTTAACAAGTATTGCGTTAGAAATAAGATAGGAAAACAAAATTCGCAAAAAGGTCGAGAAAGGTTGTTGTAATTTCCGAAAAGGTCTAACTTTGCCTCTGCTAGTAGTTTTGCTCACCATGTTATCGCCGATTCAATCTTGGCTTAAAAATTGCCCATAGTCAATAACGATGGAGTCATGGCTGAACTAAACTCTTAACTACGAGATAAATTAGAACCTTTCTCTAGTCATACACTAATTATTTTCATAAATTAGTTAAGTTTTTTTAAAACTCAAGTGGAAGCATCCAAAATATTACTGGTGATTTACTTGTCTCAAGCACATGTCATATAGTAGATCATGATCTAATTTTTTTTTCATATAAACTTTTCTTGCTAATGAGAACTAGACATTTGTTGATAAGATCTTTTAAACATTTCTCGGTCTCTCCTTCCAAGTCTTTTTCCTAATTAATTTATAAACTAGCTCATCATCGTTTAATTTTAGTATAAACAACATAAATCCCCTCCCTAATGAAAGTAATTAGATAAAATTCCTTTAGCCTTTCTCTCACCCGGATTTTATAAATATACTCATACATTAGGTCGTCCCTCATACATTGTAGGAATGTATGATAAAACTGATAATCCTATATTTAAGGAAAGGTAAATCAAATATTATCTTTCAGTTTCTTAATTTAAGCCATTAATTAGCTAACACTATGTAGTGTATGATTGAATATAGTAACTGGAATTTAAATTTAAATATTTTCTTAAACATCACAGTAAAGTCGTCTTCTTTGTAGATTTCCATTCAGGGAAAAAAAGTTTCTTCATATTCGTTCTTCAATTCTCTAAAAAATCAATATGAACATCCCCATATTGTTGCGACATTCGGGTATTTAAGAGTCCAAAATTAGTTAGCAATCCTACAAAAGTGACGCAATTATTATTTCAAAAAGTATAACTTTCTTGAAATTGATTGCTACGATCGCCATGGAATAGAATATCGATGAAGTATGAAAAAAATTGAAGTAAAATACATTGTTGAAGGTAAACGATCTGACAAATAAAGGTATTATCCAAAAAATTTATTTTAATGTATTGATGATTTAATGTATGGTTATAAGGTATCAGATGTTTTGAACGATTTGTTGTTTTGTAGTTTGTTTCTATTGAAGTTAAAAGTAGTATTACAAATGTATAACATATAGTCATACATTCGAACGAATGTATGATGAAACCGTAACCGCCCCAATTAAATCATTTTAATTGAAATTATGAATTTTAGATCTTTATTATAATACACTGAGTACGTGTTTTTATTTGATGCATCTATGTACTACACTGTCATAACAAAGACTACAATTGGGTCCTGAAGGCGTCTTGTATGAATCATTCAAAAATATTTATGATAAAAAGGAAACGTGTCAGGCCAAGCACCGTTGTCAAGACGTATGAACTCCCGATAGTTCCAATGTCATACATGAAGGATTGAAATATTCCACACTTTGTTGATGATGAAGAAGTTGTGCCACCCAAATACAGATGACCATCAGGTAGGCCAAAGAAAGGAAGGCATTTGAAATCAAATGAATCACTTTCTTCAAGTTCAAACTGTTGCGGTAAATGCGGATGTACAAGTCACAATCGAAGGACGTGCAATTTCTTTCTAAAGAAAATGTGAAGAAGATTATTTTTCTTATATATGCTGATGCTTAGTTTAGTTTTGTTGGAATAATCATTTTACTTAGTTTATGATGATACTCTAGAATAATTATGAATGATGTTTTATAATGTTATCTGTTGTTTAGTTCTTAATAACTATTTGACATTTTCATAACAATGTTATACAGTATACATATATCGGATTGGATTGCCTTTAAAATGTAGTCACAAGTGTGAAAAACTATCTAAATTGGCATCTATAACAGTAAAGATTTGTCAAAATGTATTTTTTGTTCAAACTGGTAAACATTAAACTGTCATATGTTTGTAGTGTATGCCATTTTTTTATAACTGTCTAAAGGCAGACTGATGTATCGTATTTCATTCAAATCTAAGTTGCCATTATATAGTGTGTTATGAGTATGATAATATATTATACTTAAGCATATATGTATGATATAATTTATATACAGTGTAATGTACTCATATTTGCATACCAATCATACTTTTAATATTTAAAAATTTGACAAAGTACTAAATGTAAAATATCTTAACAGCATGTTATAAATGTATGGTATGTTTTTTTATACTTTAGTAATATTTAAGATGGTGAATTTTTTGTTATTTTCTATTAAGCCATAATCCTTTAACAAAACGTATGATGTTATGTAATATATTACTCTAAATGTATGAGACACCTGTTCAGTGTATTATTAACTTATAACAAATTTTACATACTGAAAAAAATACAATGTGTTAGATATACAGAAACACATTAATGGTTAATATTTTAGACGTTACATATAATATAATGTACGACAAACGTAATATGTACCAAACTATATAGTAAAAATACAATATGATATACGTCATTGCCATACATGCCTTCAAAAGATATGTAAGTATAAGAAGATGTAGGAAATCCATAAAATCTAAATTAAAATTCAACACCAAAAAATTAACAAGTATTTTAGCTGTTTAACATCAACTACTAAAACAACAATTAGATGTTTGCATAAAATTTATTTTAAAAAAGTGCTACTCTAAAATAATAATTGCACTTTCATAAGTTGAATGGAGCAACTATTCCTTGGATGAGGAGGATCGTCGTTATCACTAATGGACCATTCATTTGCCTTTGTCACTCTGTAATGCCACAATAATGAAGCATAGCATGCATGTTGACTTTCAGCATCAAAATCACATGAATGCACTTGCAGTTCCTTGCTTAATATTTCAGCATATGCAGCCACAAGATGCCACAGTCCATGATTTGAAAAAACAAAAACAAAATAATAGTCCGTTCAATAATTATAACATGATTATACATATAAAAGAAATATAAACCAAAATCACTTACAAACTATCAAAAGCTTGTTGTGGTATGTCTTGAACGTATTCAACATCAAATGGATTTTGATTGATAAGTTGAGTGAGCTCACCAGGCTTTCCTTTGTACGCTTTCAGTGTTGATCAGTCAGTTCTCTTTGTCTTTTCAAAAAAGTCACTGTCTGACAAGTAAGTAGGCAGCATCACTGACAATTTTTATATTTCCTTTGGTGTTTTTCTTTTCCTTGTACTTGATAATGAGTCATACACACATATCACTCTCTCCTTCAACACAATTACAATCAAAACCCAGTGAAATTCGTTTTCACAGTCAAAACACGTATCACTTTCTCCTTAGATGTTATTAGTCCCATTTTCTACAATAAGGTATTATACTTTAGTTTAATACATAATGGATTACTGCAGATTGTATGTAATAATCTAATGTACAATGTACAATATTTTACTCTAGCATTACAAGAGGATACAAGGGTTTTGGAAAGACAAAACAAGTCAAAAGAAGCAGCAATGCTAGAAGCCGACAGGATACTAAAATTTGCTTTAGAAAGAGCACTAATAGCTGAAGAAGTTTAGAATCAGAACTTTGAGCTGAGAAGACAAATTCAAATCTGCCAGGCATGAGTTAAAACAACAGAATATAACAAGCTATGTTGGTCGGACTCTTCAAAAATATATGTGCCCGCCGGATCCTCCAACGGTAGTGCATTCTTGGAGAATCCAATATTATAATGCATATTCTACGACATTCCAACTTCTATATTCTCACTTCATATGAAATATAAGCTTAGCAGAAGGTATAATATAACCTTATACAATATTAAGACTTTCTAGATGTATAAAATCAAATACTACATAAAATGGCTCATTTATGTAATAATAATTTCTTAATGTATAACATAATGAAATATATATAATAATAAATTTATTATACATTGATATTCTATGATAACTAATGTATAATGTCTAAAATATTATAAATTATACGTTAAAATACAATATTTCATAATGTATAATGGCACACCATACATATAAACTATTCACCTTATACATAAATTATTTATAATATTATCAGAATGTATAATGTAATCTTATAAAGTATTCAGACATTCACAAAGTATAATTCCACTTAAAACAAAACTACCTTATATATGTAGTATGATTTCTTAATGTATAATATAATGAAATATAAAGCAGAAGACTTTATACATTAGTCTAATAAATAAAGTAATGTATAAGATATGCACACTGTATAATCCGACAATATGATTATCAACTTATAATAAAATAGTTATTGTATTAAATCAAATAATATAAAATCATACCTTTGGAAGACGTGGTCGATCGGAATCATCAACCTTCTTCTTACTTGCCGGTTTTGATGCAGACTTATTCGACCTAGAACTGGCCACTTCCTTCAATTTCTTCATGGCTACCGAATCGTTTTGGTGCTTGGAATGATTCTCTGAAAAATTGGGTTCTTCGTAATCAAATGTACCAGTAACAAAACCAACAACGGAAATATTTTCTACTTGAGCATCTAACTAACTAAGTCCTAACTAAAGCTAGGACAAGAATTCATTATAAAATTTATACTATCTTGAATAAGAACTAACAACTTTAAAATAAAAAATTCAAAGATCTAACTTTTAATAAATGGAAAAAAATGATATTATCGAACTATCAAACTGGAATGGATTTGCAAAAGCAATTAATTTCATAAAAAACAAACATGCAACCAAAATCGAACCAGATGGTGATTTGGTAAAGTTGAAAAAAAAAAAAAAATTAGTGAAGAAAATCAATAAGTTCAATAAATGTTTGATAACTTACAAATTGGTAACCTCTAAGTACACGATTGCTTGAATTTGGGCTTGAAAAAAAGGATTCAATAATGGAGAAACAATTGGTTGTTTAATGGGAGAAAAAAAGGGAGCAAATATGGGAAAGAGAGAGAGAGTAAAGAAATCGGTCGTTTAATGGGAGAAAAAAAGGGAGAAAATATGGAAAAGAGAGAAAAAGTAAAGAAATAGAGCCTTTTTTTTATGTATAAAAGGAATGAGAGAGAAAGTAAAAAAAATAGAGGATTTTAGTAATAACTTTGAAATTTATGTAATTACTTTGTCAATATGAGATTTATTGTTCTAAGGTAAAGTTACCTTGTGCATATATGTAAATTTTAGTTAATTTTATCCCAAGACACTGTGGGAAATATTAATTAACTTTTAAAAAAAATAAAAATTGTAGCGATGGACTTGGCAAGAATAGTTAAATTCCGAAAATAATGGTTTAACATTCCCACCACGATCAATGGGAAATTTACATATTTCTAAAAATAAAGATTGAACTTTCTTACTGAATCAGTGAGAAATCTGCACAATAATAGACAGAGTAATGCTGTTTTTAATACTACACCACCTGCCAAACATAAAATATAGCCACCAATATTCAATTCAAGTTATTACATAAACATCCAAACAAACAGAAAATACCTCATTTATATTACAAATTAATAATAAAAAGAAGCTGATAGAGTTGTGCATCAACCAGAACATGTCAAGGTGCTTACACCCTAAGTCACTCGGACTCTTCAAAAATATTGTCACACCTGTGTCGAGTCCTTCAAAATTGCAGAATCTGACATACACCCAATGACATTTTTGAAGTGGCTGAGCAACATAGGTTTTTCACCTTACACAAAATAAAAGCATGATCCAAATTGGACAACACCATGAGGAAGACCAGAAACAACAACAATTATCTGAATATACCAAATATATATAAGGAATCAGTGAGCAGCAAAAGAAAAACACACACAGCATATACATTCACTCAAACTTAACATATTATTGTACCTGGATGCCAGTAAAAATTGTTGTTTGAGATCTTTTACTATTTACTATGATATATTAATCAAATATTTTGTATTTACTTTCCTTACGTTCCCACATTGGAAAAATAACATTTTTTCTAGTTGTGTTTTATTCTAAGTTGTTCGGACTCTTCATTTTTGGTGTCACATCCTTGTTGACATGACATAGGCGTGAGTATGAGATCAAAACCATATTCAGTCAACCAATTTGGGCACTTCAACCAAAATCAACCGAGAAATTTCGGACAAGTACCTATGATTTCTGTAATCAAAACAGGTTAAGGTGAAATTTGAAGAAAATGGAATATAGCTTGTTTATAGAAACTTCTTTGTTAGTTATTTTAATTTTATCTCCTTTTGAGATTTTCCTCTTGATCAATATTTTCTCCCCAGAATACTTGTAAGTTTTCCACATAAAGTCTCATAATTTAGACATTTAACTCTATTTTAGGTATTTGAATTATTTTAGCCGAATCCCCTGAATTTAAAATTTAGACCACACCTTTAGAGCCGCACCCATATCGGAGATAGTGCAACTAAGTTTTATCAACTAATCTGCAGTATGTTTTGTTTACATAAGCAAGACAAGGTTTTTGTCATCCAAATATTGTGTGTATCAATCAAGAATAGAAAAATATAATGTTGTGTTATAAGCAATTGTGGGATGTTTCTTCTGGAATATAATGCTATACTAACCTGGATCATTTCATGATATGAACATCCACGGATTTATTTTCGAGGTCTTCTTATTCTTGTTGAATTCGAGCTGCAGATTCCTTAAGTTTGGGAAGACAACTTCTTAACTCAATCAGCTGTAGTGAATAGATATCTACAAACTCAATGGGTATCTCTTTCAAATTTGGGCAATAGCAAAGCACGAGGTGCTTAAGGACAGGAAAATTGTCACTTGTGGCTTTCCAGTACTTAAGAGAGTTATCTTCAATTAGCAAAAGCTTCAATCGAGTAAATCCCCTAACCTTTGGATCCCATTCTTCTCCACGACAAGCACCAAACATCAACTTCAGCGCCTCAAGGTTAGGCAACTCAGATGTCCAAGTATGACCAACTTAGAAAAGTTCCTTCCAACTTTAACTTCGTGAGTTTTCTGGAAAATCTTTTGCACTTGGAATGATCCCTGGATAAATGACTGGACTCCAATTACGAGAAATTTTAAACTCAATGTTTCAAGTTGCTGCAGATGGACAATATTGTTGAAAAATCTAGATTTTTGAAAACTTTCATATTGATCCTGATCTCCCTTGATTCCTATTTTTTTAACATTCTGAATCTCCAAAATAACCTCCTTCGTGCAACAATGAGCATGCAGGTAAGAAATAGTTAGTATGTTTGAATTCCCTTTTTTAACAGATCTGCTTGGGTGATTTGGCAAATAAAAGGTGTCCATTTCTAGATGCCTTAATTGCATAAACTGCCCCAAAATTTGCTCAGGAAAAGTTGATATGACATCACCTTTAATAATAAATGTCTGCAGATTCGACAACCTGTAAATTTCAGGAGGTATGTCTAAATTCCAATGGCAACGTAATGCTAGGTATCTTAACCAGATGAGGCTTAGTATTTGTATAGGGAAACGACCAGTTCTCATGTGACTCAAGTCCAAGATTTTGAGTAATTTGAAAGGAATAAGCTCTGATTTGAGAATAAAAGATGAAAAAGCACCACCAAAAGAGAAAATAGAACAAGTTTGTTCCAAAAGATTATTGTTATCATCATTTTTCAATTGAAGCTGCCCAGGGGTAAGAAGGGCCCTGTCAGAAATTTTATCACCAGTCCAACGTTTAAAGGGCTGCATTCTACAAGGAATGCCATGGCTTTGTTATGCACGTAAACGAGAACTATAGATCAAAAAGCTAAACTCGATGAACTACTATAACTGATCTGGGATGAAACTTCTGAGAACTCAGCTAATTAGAGAAGAAGAGAGGTTTAAGGAGAGAGAATTTTTGTATTATCAATCAATGAATCTATAGAGTACAAATGAGAGTATTTATAGACCCCACTGAGAGTAACTACCTCTAACTAACTACTAATTGGAATTGCTATAGTGACAGTAAGTAACTAACAACACCAGTGACAGTCAGTAAGTGACAGTAGCTAATAGATACAGCTATAACAATTTTGTGTACAGGAAGTAATAAAATAGTAAAAACAGTCTCTTGATCTCTTTGACTCTCCCGGTCACTTGTATAGCCCATACTTGTATCAATACCCCTCTGTAAAGAACATTCTTGACCTCAAGAATAGAGAAGATGAAATATTCTTCTCAACATTGTATCAATATACCCCTTTGTTGAAAAAATAGCTTGTCCCCAGGGATAGAATGTAGGAAATCTATGTTGCAAGTCAAACTCAAATTCCCAAGTAGCTTGAGTCTCATCAAGGTCAGACCATTTAACCAAAGCTTTTCCCACAACTCTATTGCCTCTCTTCACAAGTCTTCTATGAATAATAGCCTCAGGGCTAGGACAATAAGGACTTGACAATTGAACAATAAAAAGATGGTGATACTAGAGGGAACCTCCCAACATCTTTTCAATTGGGAAACATGAAAAACAGGATGGATAAGAACATCTGTTGGAAGTAACAACCTATAAGCCACTGCACCAATCTTAGAATCAACAAGATAAGGTCTATAGTATTTGGCTGACAGTTTAGGAAATGATCTTACAGCAATAGAAGTTTGCCTGTAAGGTTGAAGCTTCAAATAGACCCAATATACTACCACGAATGACCTGACCTATGCTTGTTAGCAGTATCTCTCATTCTTTGTTGATCTCTAGCGATATGAAATTTTAATAACTGAATAATAGATTTTCTGGCAACCAAGGATCTGTCAACCATGTCAGTAGCAGCCTCACCAGCTAAGTATAGAAGATGAATAGGGGGTTTTTATCCATACAAAACCTCATAAGGTGTACACTTTATTGTGGTATGATTGGTGGTATTATACCACCCTTCCGCCAAGGGTAAATAAGAGGACCATTCCTTAGTCTTGTCTAAACAAAAACACCTTAAGTAAGTCTCCAATGTTCTATTCAACACCTCTGTTTGTCCATATGTTTGTGGATGGTATGTAGTGGATCTCTGCAGCTGAACACCTTGCAAATTAAACAATTCTTGCCAAAAATTACTAAGGAAGATGGATCTCTGTCACTAGTTAATGTTTTAGGCATACCAAGCAGCTTAAAGACATTGCCAAGGAAATATTGAGCCACTGATTGGGCTGTATAAGGGTGAGACAAAGCCAGAAATGCCCATACTTGCTCAATCTATCCATTACCACGAGTATTACTTCTTTACCATTAGACTTAAGCAAACCCTCAATGAAATCCCAAACAAATGTTCGTCCAAACTCCATCAGGTACTTGCAAAGGTTGTAAAGACCTGGACTAGCAGCAATATCATACTTATGCCTTTGACAAATGTCACATTTGTTAATAAAATCTCTAGTGTCCTGCACAAATGATTTCCAGTAAATAGTGATTGCAGTCTTTTAATAGTGGCATCCATACCAGAATGTCCTCCTTGGTTAGATTCATGCCAAAGAACAATGATGAACCTTCTAAGCTGAGCATCATTACCAACTACCAACCTGCCCTTCCATCTCAATTGGTTAAGAAATCAAGTAAAAGATTTATAAGGTGAAGTTAGCATCTTACAAATAATATCTTGTAGGTGTTGATCAGTAGTCCAAGAGATTTTAATTTGATCCAAGAGTAAACCATTAGGACCTAAGATAGAAATAGCCAGTAACTCAGCACTAGGATTCCTGGACAAGGCATCAACAACTTTGTTTTCCACCCCTCTCTTTATTCAATGGCAAAATCAAATGTCATGAGCTTGGAGATATAGGCCACTTGGAAATCAGTATGAATATGTTGATTCAATATATACTTAAGAGCTTTTTGATCAGTTTTGACAATTAAATGCCTTCCTAATAAGTGATGAGACCATTTTGATACAGAAAAGAGTAGGTCTAACTGATACCAAATGGTATCTGCAAGAGCACAAAACATTCCACAAACTCACAAAAATAGTCTGCATGTACAAGACATCAAACAAAAACAACAAACACACAAACTTGAGAGATAAGGAGATAGACAACTTGACACAAAAAGAATATAAAATGTAGCAACTAAATAGTGTATCAAACTCTAAAACCTCTACAAATCACATTAACAAGCCCCAAGTTCTTACGGGAACACAAGAGGAACTTGGTTCACTCAAGCACTCTCGTTTCTAGCCATCTCACAACAAAAGTAGAACCTTTCACTTGTGAAGCTTAAAATGTTTGGTGGTCTACTCTCTTCTTGAGAGAAAATATGGTGTTCAATGTTACAAAGTAATTTTAAAATGAGCTAACAAAGAAAATAAGACTAAGGGATTCCTACTTATAGTCTATTACAAAAGAGATGGGAAATGACACATTTACCCTTAATGAAGGGGGTGGGTTTGAAGTATATAAATGGGGCTGACTTGTAGTGTTTTTAAGGCACTCAAGGCATGTATTCACACTTTAATACATACACTTCCTTGGATGAACTTAAGACATGCTTATCCGTGTCCATTTTCATAAACGTGCCTTGTAGTCTTTGTAGTTCCAGAGCTTGGACAAGGCTTTGAAAAAGGCTTCAAAAGGTCTTCAATTCCTTTGCAAATACGAAACATGGACCTTAAACAAAAACTTGTAATCCGTGTGCTCCTCATGCTTGTATCATCCTCTCCACCTTGAAAGGAATTTGTCCTCATATTCGCACCTTGCAAAACCAAAGAGAGGGAAAACAAGCACACAATCCTCATGATAGGAGGGTTAGTATTAGTACCATAAATTATATAGACATGCCAAAGGGGTACACTTTTGGAATACAACCAACAATCCTTTGTTATGATCATGAAACACGTACCACAAGCATCACAAAGGACATGACAAAGATAAACATCATGGAAAGAGTATTGCAATCCGAAACTATCACATATGTCATCAAGCCAAGGTTTTTCACATTTGGAATATACCCATGGGTCCTTTGTGTGTGACATGAAAAGCTCAGCATGAATGGCACAAAGGAAGTTCCTTTGGCAAATATCAAGAGATAAAGAAACTACAATGGTCTTAATGGATTTACTATACCCAAAAGGTAAGACTACCTTCATCTTAGGAACCATAAGATACATTTGTTTCATTACCTCTACAAAGGACCTCATCAAATATAGTGCCACAATTGATCTTAAGATCCATCTCAACCACATATCACCATTATTCAAATAAGAAAACCAGCCACCAAACTTCCTACCACTACGCAATACAAATTCAAAATTAACATGGTTATCATCATAGGTAAAGAGGTAGTGTAGAAAGGAATAAAGTGTGAAGACATCTTACCGAGGGGGTACACTTTTAAAATTCAACCAGCAATCCTTTATTTTTACCATGAAACACGTAGTTTGATAATTACAAAGGATAGGGATAAGATAATCATCAAGGAAAATAAGCATAAGTCGAGGCAACCCCTTTTCCAATCCACTAGTGTTCCGGGATCAAAGGGATGGTGTAACCAAGGGTAAAAGCCGAGATTAACCAATCCTTTTACTAGGCTATCATCCAAGACTAAAGAGTTGTGACCTAGAAGTCTTCTCTTAAGAGAAAGCACACCTTTATTCAAAAGTTTTCCAAGCATATGATTACCTTGAGCAAAACTAGTAGCACAGTTTGCATCACATAAGCTCAAAGAAATATGTACAATATCATGGTCAATATTACAAGAATGAACTCTAACTTGAGTATTTTGAATCACATCACTCACATAATCAAGTAGTGAGCTATCCTTAAGAGAAAATTAACCAACATATGCAACAAGAGAACTACCAAGGAAAGATTCATGCTTTTCTACACTATGTAAACCCGAAGCTACTTCACATTGGATACTAATATCCTTATCAAAATATTTCAAGCCTAAGGAAGTGTAGAGTGAAGAAATTATACCGCGGTATAGTCCACAGCAGTCCACTTGTTTGGAGCTCTCAGACAAGGATGTCACTAGCTCATTTCTAATGTTATCGTGTGGAATCCCTTTTTGATCCTTCTTTGATAGAATATGAACTTGAACCTGTACATAAGAAGGTTCAATGCTAGGCAAAGTGCTAGCATATGGGTTAGTGAGTATCAAAGATCCTTTGTGGGCAAATCCCACAAGTACATTTTTCTTTCCCTTTCCTACTTCACTACCCGCAGTTTCCCTTTCCCTTGCCTTTTTCTCTTCACATTCTTCTTGTATCTCACCACTAAGTTTCTCTCCATATGGAGTCTTGGACTCATTCTCCTTGGATCCTAACTCTCTCTCTTTTTATATTTAGATGGTGTGTTCCGGGTTAGTGTAGCTTGGGAAGGAGACATTGGATTTAGTGGAGTGTAGGGTCTTTGAATTGGAGGATTTTGGAGTGGAGGATTTGGGTTTAGGAATGGAATTTGGGTTTCAAGTCCTCCTTGTGGAACTTGGTAGAGTGAGGAATGGCTAGGTCCATCTTGTTCTCGGCTTTGGGAGTAAAGATTGACTTGGTTTGTAGCACTTGGTGGATATAATCTTTGGTGCAAGGTCTCGGGAGTAATAGTAGGTAAGGTGTTTTGAGTGGTATGAGGTCGAGAACTTCTTTGGATTTCCACCCTCTCCAATCTTTCACTCGTTGAGGCCACATCCGAACCCAACTTCTCAACATTTGCCTTCATCCTAGCCACGCCTCGAGACAAAGTTTCAAGACTAGCTAAGAGAACATTCATAATATTATTTTCCACGGTTGGGGAATTGGAATTTTTGGGTTCCATTTGCAATTGTACCTACAAAACAAGCAAACGTTAGTTCAAAGTACGCTAGACATTCTTCACCCTCGACTTTCTCACTTGGTCCTTCAAGTGTTGTAAGTCGGCTATCAATCCTTGAGTGCTTAGGAATGAGTCTACTCTTGAGTTAGAGTAGATTCCGTTAGAAGACTCAAAGAAGTTTTGTACACACTTGAATGAAAAAATAACTACGAACTATAAACGAGCAAAGCACCACAAGTAACACTTACACGAAAGAAGTACTCAAAAACTAGTTCACAACTTAGTAAGCTGTTACTAGTTGTTAACTAGTATAGGAGTCAATGAAAATAAAACTAATAGAGACAAGGAAAGAAACTATGGATGTCCAAGAACTTGAGTTTTTTTTTTTTGGTTGTTGGCATGGCCTACGATTTTTATTGTTATTTTTTTCTTTGGTCGTTGATATTGTTGTTGATGTGGAGTATAATGTTTTCAAGACATAAGTTGTTTAATCTTGTTTGTCGGTGATGAATTTTTATTTTTAGAGTAACAAGACAAGGCTTTGGATTCTATTTCCAAAGTTCAAAAAGGTGTACATCATCTTTCACCAACTTGCACTAAAATTGCAAAACACCTTTTTGCCTTGTCTTTTCCCTTTCCTCTTTTGGCCTTTCTTGAAAGATGTTTTGACACTCTTTTGCTAGGCAAGCTTTTGGTAGGTCTTTGTTTCTTTGCCACTTTAGTGTTTTCTTGAAAGTAGTCCCAAGACAACACAATACCTTACCTCTCTCTTCCCTTTTTCAAATCAAACAAGGCATTTTGTTGAATATTACTCAAGAACAACATGAACAACAACAAGAACACTTTGAACAATAACAATATCTAAACTGTCCAACCTTTCAACAACAACTTAACAAAGCTCAAATCTTGGACTTTAGACATAAGTGTTCTAGGAAAACAGCAAGCTAACACACTAAACTACTAAGACAAGTAAAATAACACCTAATCTAGACACAAATTCGGCCAAACAACAACACCACTTCGGCCAAGACACCCAACCCGTAGAATAACTTCTTTTTGTAAGATTTTCGACCTTGGACACCTCTTCTAATGTTAGGAAATAAATATATAACACTATAACACAAAAAATTCACAAGAAAACTTGGCACAAATTTCGGCCAAAACAACAAGACACAATTTCGGCCAAGACAACAAGAATGGACAGATTTGCTTCTTTTTGGAATTTTCACCTTTTCAACACCTCTTTTTTCTTTTTTAAAATTTTTGACTTAGAGAGGCCAAGATTGGTAGTGTAGGAACATAACCAGCCTTAGATCTTATACCAAATGATACCAAACGGTATCTACAAGAGCACAAAATAGTCCACTAACTCACAAAAATAGTCCACACGTACAAGACATCAAATGAAAACAACACACAAACTTGAGAGATAAGGAGATAGATAACTTGACACAAAGAGAATATAAAATGTAGCAACTAACGAGTGTATCAAACTCTAAAACCTCTACAAATCACATTAACAAGCACCAAGTTCTTACGGGAACACAAGAGGAACTCGGTTCACTCAAGCACTCTCATTTCTAGCCATCTCACAACACAAGTAGAACCTTTCACTTTTCAAGCTTAAAATATTTGGTGGTCTACTCTCTTCTTGAGAGGAAATATAGTGTTTAATGTTACAAAGTGATTTTAAAATGAGCTAACTAAGAAAATAAGACTAAGGGGTTCTTACTTACAGTCTATTACAAAAGAGATGGGAAATGACATATTTACCCTTAATGAAGGGGGTGGGTTTGGAGTGTATAAATGGGGATGACTTGTAGTGTTTCTAAGGAACTCAAGGCATGTCTTCACACTTTAAAACATACACTCCTTTGGATGAACTTAAGACATGCTCATCCGCGTCCATTTTCATAAACGTGCCTTGTAGTCTTTGTATTTCCAGAGCTTGAACAAGGCTTTGAAAAAGGCTTCAAAACGTCTTCAATTCTTTTGCAAATCCGAAACGTGGACCTTCAACAAAAACTTGTAATCCTTGTGCTCCTCATACTCGTATCACTAACAACTCTCTATCATATACACTCATAGCTTGATGTTTGGGTGCCAAGGACTTGCTAATGTAAGCAAGTGGATGCCCATCTTGCATCAATACAGCCCCTATACCCTTTCCAGTAGTATCTATCTCCACCACAAATGTCTGATTGTAATTAGGCATAGCCAAAATAGGAGCAGAAATCAGTGCATGTTTGAGTTCTTCAAAAGCTTTAGTAGCAGTTTCATTCCATAAGAACCCTTATTTATTGAGTAGATCATGTAAGGGCCTAAAAATAGCACCAAATCCCTTTATGAATCTTTTGTAGTAACCAGCAAGACCAAGAAAGACTCTTAACTCCTTAAGATTGACAGAAAGTCGCCACTGCTGAACGACTAGTATTTTCTTTGGATCAGTAGCAACACCTTGTGCACTAACCACATGGCCTAAATACTTAACCTTAGACACCCAAATGCACACTTAGCCATTTTGGCATAAAACTGATGCTTAACCATAAGTTCAAATAAAACTTTAACATCAATAATATGAGAAGACATAGAATTACTAAAGATTAAAATATCATCAAAGAAGACTAACACTGATTTTCTTAGTAATGGTTTGAAGATAGAATTCATTAGGGTTTGTAAAGAGGATGGTGCATTTGTCATGCCAAAAGGCATAACCAAGAACTCATAATGACCGTCATGAGTTTTGAAAGCTTTTTTATGAGTATCACTCTCAATCATTCTTAGTTGGTGGTAACCAGATCTAAGGTCTATCTTAGAGAACACAGTAGCTTCATGTAATTCATCTAACAAATCTTCAATGATGGGAATGGAAAATTTATCTGTGATAGTCAACTGGTTTAATTCCCTGTAGTCAACACGTAACCTCCAGCTACCATATTTTTTTCCCAACAACACAACAGGAGAAGTATAAGGACTAGAGTTGTGTTGAATTACACCTTGATCTAACATTTCCTGCACCAGTTTCTCTATGATATCTTTCTTTACACCAGGGTATCGATAGTGTCTTTTATTTACTGGATTTGCAGACTCAATAAGTGGTATCTTATGATCAAATGATCCTCTATGTGGAGGTAATATAGTAGGTGGCTCAAAGATAATAGAAAACTGTTGCACCAATGTAGATAATGCAGGATATAGGTATGTACCTTGTGTCTCCTGTATGTTGTGACAATATATTTCTGATATTTCTGTATCAACCACCTCCATCATGCAGCAGTTAGCCTCAGATTCCATCTTCTTAATCAAGGAGCTGGCCTTAGAGGACTTAGGCTGACTGGTAGTACTTCTCAACACATGCCTCTTCCCCTGATACATAAACCCTATTGTCCTATTCTTAAAGTCAAACAAAATCCTACCAAGGGTATTTAACCATTGCACCCCCAAAACAATATCCACATTACCTAAGGGTAACAATAGAAAGTCAGAAGAGAATGTTGTGCCCTGTAACAACCACTGCAATTCTAGCAAACAGATGCAGTTTGCACTTGTCTGCTATTAGCCACACTAACAGATTATTCAACTATAGTACTGGCATTGCAACCCAACTTCTTAGCGACCCTTTGGTCAATGAAGTTATGGGTATTTCCAGTGTCAATTAGGACTTGTAAAGGTCTTTTTTTTATGATAACTAGTGACCCTAATTGTCTGATATCCAACAGCCCAAGTGAAAGCTTGAAATGATATGGTCATCAGTTCCTCCTCACCTTGAGAATTGTCAAAACCTTCTTCTATCAAGTTAGGTCTATCCTATTCATTAGTCATATTCTCATCCATCAATTCTACCATAAACAACTATTTGTTTTCCCTACAATTATGTCCAACCACATACTTCTCATCATAGAAAAAACACAAAACTTTAGCCCTCTTTGTATCCATTTCAGCAATAGTGAGCCTTCTAAACTTGTTAGGTTTAGCTACATTAGGATGATATGTAGAGGTTTTCTGGTAATTAGATGGACTAAACTGATTTGGAGTTGGTAAGATTGCATTAACCCCCTTTTGAGCCTGCTTAAAACCCCATGTCTGAGCCTAAGCCTCAAACACCCCTTCCTGCAACCTTGAAATCTTGTAAGCTTGGGTTAATGTCTTGGGTGCTTGAATCTTGATTGCCTTATTTAACTCCGGCTTCAACCCCCCTAAATAACAGCTTATAGCATTCTCAGTTGATAGATTAACAACTGTTAGTAACCTATCAAATTCTGCTTGATATTCTCTAACACTCTCAGTTTGCCTTAAATTTTTCAAAGCCTCCATTGGGTCTTCAAATCCTTCCCCAAATCTCCCATTTAGGGATAATACATATTCAGTCCATGAGATTTCAGAAGTAGTATTTCTAGAGTTCATATACGACCTATGCTATATAATAGCTTCACTATCCAAATGGATGAAGCCATTTTCACCCTTTGTTCAGAAGGAATTTCCTCCATACAAAAGACTTGATCAACCTTGTATAACCAAGTGCACAATTCACAACCAGAAAAATGAGGGAAATCCAATTTGGAGAATCGAGTAAAAAATTGTCCATTACCATAATTTCTAGTTCCATGGAAATCCTTATTGCGACCTTTATTTTGCAGCCCGGCTCGACAACTTCTAATGGTGGAACATTCAGCTCTTCCCTGCTCTTTTTCTTTCTTCTTGGACATCAATGATCCCAGGGTTTCCTTGATTCCTAAAAGCTCTTTATCATCTTGAACATTTCTTTCATAAATGCTAGACATCCCCTTCATTAATTTCTGTAATTGATCTTGAATCTGAGAAAGCTTACCATTGACTTCCTCATTTAATTTATCTGAGTCCTTATCATGAACTACCATGGTTGATTGATCCGAGAAATGAGTGTCTTTGATACCAATTGATGCACATAAATGAGAACCGTAGCTCAAGAAGCAAAGCTCGATGAACTACTATAGCTGATAAGGGATGAAACTTCCGATAACTCAACTAATTAGAGAAGAAGAGAGGTTTAAGGAGAGAGAATTTTTGTATTATCAATCAATGAATCTATAGAGTACAAATTAGAGTATTTATAGACCCCACTGAGAGTAACTACCTCTAACTAACTACTAATTGGAATTGCTACAGTGATAGTAAGTAACTAACAACACCAGTGACAATCAGTAAGTGATAGTAGATAACAAATACAGCTATAATAATTTTGTGTACAGGAAGTAATGAAACAGTAAAAACAGTCTCTTGATCTCTTTAAATCTCTCGGTCACTTGTATAGCCCATAATTGTATCAATACCCCTCCGTCAAAAAAATTCTTGACCTCAATAATAGAGAAGATGGAACATTTTTCTCAACATTATATCAATATACCCCTTTGTTGAAGAAATATCTTGTCCTCAAAGATAGAATGTAGAAAATCTATGTTGCAACTCAGACTCAAATTCCCAAGTATCTTGAGTCTCATCAAGGTCAGACTATTTAACCAAAACTTATCCCACAGCTCTATTGCCTATCTTCAGAAGTCTTCTGTCAATAATAGCCTCAGGGCTAGGACAATAGGGACTTGACAGCTGAACAACAAGAGGATGGGTGTTACTAGAGGGAACCTCCCAACATATTTTCAATTGGGAAACATGAAAAATAGGATGGATAACGATATTTGTTGGAAGTAACAACCTATAATCCACTGCACCAATCTTAGAATGAACAAGATAAGATCCACAGCATTTGGCTGCCAGTTTAGGAAATGATCTTACAACAATAGAAGTTTGCCTGTAAGATTAAAGCTTCAAATAGACCCAATCTCCTACCATGAATGACCTGTCAGACCTGTGCTTGTTAGCAGTATCTCTCATTCTTTGTTGAGCTCTAGCGATATGAAATTTTAACAACTGAATAATAGATTCTCTGGCAACCAAAGATCTGTCAACCATGTCAGTAGCAGCCTTACCAGCTAAGTTGGGAAGATGAATAAGGGGTTTTTGTCCATACAAAACCTCATAAGGTGTACACTTTATTGTGGTATGATAGGTGGTATTATACCACCATTTCGCTAAGGGTAAATAAGTGCACCATTTCTTAGGCTTGTCAGAACAAAAACACCTTAAGTAAGTCTCCAATGTTCTATTCAACACCTCTGTTTGTCCATCAGTTTATGGATGATATGTAGTGGATCTCTGCAGCTGAACACCTTGCAAATTAAACAATTCTTGCCAAAAATTACTAAGGAAGATGGGATCTCTATCAGTGGTTAATGTGTTAGGCAAACCATGCATCTTAAAGACATTGTCAAAGAAACATTGAGTCACTGATTGGGCTGCAAAAGGGTGATACAAAGCCAAGAAATGCCCATACTTGCTCAATCTTTCCATTACCACGAGTATTACTTCTTTACCATTAGACTTAGGCAAACCCTCAATGAAATCCAAACAAATGTCTTTCCAAACACCATCAGGTACTGGCAAAGGTTGTAAAAGACGTGGACTAGCAGCAACATCATACTTATGCCTTTGACAAATGTCACATTTGTTAATAAAATCTCTAGTGTCTTGCACAAATGATTTCCAGTAAAATAGTGATTGCAGTCTTTTAATAGTGGCATCCATACCAGAATGTCCTCCTTGGGTAAATTCATGCCAAAGAGAAATGATGAACCTTCTAAGCTGAGCATCATTACCAACTACCAACCTGCCCTTCCATCTCAACTGGTTATGAAACCAAGTAAAAGATTTACAAGGTTAAGTCAGCACCTTACAGATAATAGTTTGTAGGTGTTGATCAGTAGTCCCAGATCTTTTAATTTGATCCAAGAGTGAACCATTAGGACCTAAGATAGGCTAGTAACTCAGCACTAGGATTCCTGGACAAGGCCTCATCAGCTTTGTTTTCCTCCCCTTTCTTGTATTCAATGGCAAAATCAAATGTCATGAGCTTGGAGATACAGGCCACTTGGAAATCAGTATGAATGTTTTGATTCAATAGCTACTTAAGATTTTTTTGATCAGTTTTGACAATGAAACACCTTCCTAATAAGTGATGAGACCATTTTGAAACAACAAAAAGTAGGGCCAACAACTCTCTATCATATACACTCATAGCTTGATGTTTGGGTGCCAAGGATTTGCTAATGTAAGCAAATGGATGCCCTTCTTGCATTAATACAGCCCCTATACCCTTGCCACTAGCATCTGTCTCCACCATAAAGGTCTGATTGTAATTAGGCATAGCCAAAACATGAGCAGAAATCAGTGCCTATTTGAGTTCTTCAAAAGCTTTAGTAGCAGTTTCATTCCACAAGAACCCTTCTTTCTTGAGTAGATCACGTAAGGGCCTACAAATAATACCAAATCCCTTTATGAATCTTCTGTAGTAACCAGTAAGACCAAGAAAGACTCTTAACTCCTTAAGATTGACAGAAAGTCGCCACTGCTGAACGACTAGTATTTTGTTTGGATCAGTAGCAACACATTGTGCACTAATCACATGGCCTAAATACTCAACCTTAGATACCCAAATGCACACTTAGCCATTTTGGCATACAACTTATGCTTAACCATAAGTTCAAATACCACTTTAATTTCAGTAATATAAGTAGACATAGAATTACTAAAGATTAAAATATCATCAAAGAAGACTAACACTGATTTCCTTTGTAATGGTTTGAAGAAAAAATTCATTAGGGTTTGTAACGAGGATGGTGTATTTGTTAGGCCAAAAGGCATAACCAAGAACTCATAATGACCATCATGAGTTTTGAAAGTTGTTTTATGAGTATCTCGCTCAATCATTTTAGTTGGTGGTAACCAGCTCTAAGGTCTGTCTTAGAGAACACAGTAACTCCATGTAATTCATCTAACAAATCTTTAATGATGGGAATGGGAAATTTATCTTTGATATTCAGCTGGTTTAATTCCCTGAAGTCAACACATAACCTCCAGCTACCATATTTTTTCCCACCAACACAACAAGAGAAGCATAACGACTAAAGCTGTGTTGAATTACACATAACCTCCAGCTACCTCTCAGCCTCTCTTTCAATGTCTATTTTCAAATTCAGGAACCCCTCAGCCATCCATAATCTCTTCAAATTCTTCACTGGAATCTCAGCGTCTTTCGAAAAAATTTCAAAATATAGAAGACATGCTTTTAGATTGTTGGTCAAGTGATTGTAACTCAACCCAAGCATACGTGAACATCGTTCATCAGGATCATTTGTGACAAATGACTTGACATCTTTTGCAACACTTGCCTAATTTTCTATTGCCCTTTAGATTTGAGAAGCCCAGCAACCACCATAATAGTTAGTGTAACTCTTGACATTCCTCTGCAATTTTCTTTCCAATAGTATCGAACTCAGATGTTAATGCTTTATTTGAAAATGCTGCACTTTTATAAAGGTTCCAACTCTCAACTATACTCACGGGTCCTATGTGCAAAGAAAGATTCTCTGTATCAGCATAGTGAAGAACTTCACTGTTACGGGTGGTCAACATAATTTGACTCCCATTTTTCTGACTTGGAAAGCATTGTCTCACATCAACCCATGCTTTACTACTCTAGATGTCATCCAAGACAATAAAGTACCTCTTTTCCTTTAAACTCTTTTGTAGCATGTCAACTAGCTTTGTCTTATCATCCATGTCAAATGTGTTACCCTTTGTAGAACGCAGAATGCTTACCAAGATTTCTTTGACATTGTGATGGCTAGATATTGTAGCCCAGGCACGGACATCAAAATGAGATCGAACGGTTACATTATTGAAAACTTTCTTTGCTAAAGTTGTTTTACCAATGTCCCCCATCCCCACAATTAGGATGACTTTGAGTTCAGCAGACGAGCCTTGGTATCGTGTCAGTTCTTCCAACATCCTTTCCATTTCATCATCACGCCCCACCATATTGTTCTCCACATTCAGAGTATGTTCTTCTGAACTTGAATCTCGAATCACACTTTCCAGTGATGCTTGTTTGCTTTTACTTTGAATCTTTTGTGACTCTTTCAAGACACGCTCAATCTCCTCCGCTACTTGTTGTATGCTATCACAAAGCCTATCATTGGTCATTACAACTTCTGTTAGTCTCAGTTGAAATATGCATTCAACAACGTTTGCAACTTCTTTTATCTGTACTTCCAAATCTATCATTTCCCCAGAAACATTATATTTCTCAAAGTTCTTGAGAAATACTTCTAGGGAACTAACTTTTTCCTGAAGCGTGATGATTTCTTCTCTGTCGTCACAAATTAGAGATTACACTGCCGAATTGGATATCTTGAGAGATTGTATTATTCTCATAAGAGAAGCAACACTAGCATAAGCCATAGCTGTTGTGTTCCAATAATTACCTGAAAGTTGCAAGTTGCATGTTGCAAGATGTGATCAATGGTGTTATAAATAACATGATCAGCAAAGTTGCAGTCGAGGCTTAAACAGAGAGGAAAGTCCATTGATCTGGAATAGTAAAATTGAATCTTTTTTTTAGTTACCTTTCATAGAAATTGCATAAACTTCATGTCTAGATCATCAACTTTACCACATGATTTTTCATAAAATCTTTTCTCTTTAATCTTTGGATTTTGGTAAAGATTAGGGAAAAGATAATCTTTAGTAATATCTTAGTACCCATATTTCCGAGGTTACTAATAGACAAAAGGAAATTTTGTTCGTGAAAATCTAGTAGAAATCATCTATCCATAACAACAACAACATAGCTAGTGCAACTCTACAAGTTGGGTTTGGAGAGGGTAGTGTGGACACTGCCCTATATTGCTCGGACTCTCCTAAAATATACTTCTTTTGGAGGATCCAACACACATCCCTCGATATTTAGGGAGAGACGTAGCAACATTGTTTATCTTGCTACCTTGGAAGGTAGAAACTACCTATCCTCATAAGTCTTTATATGCTAAGGTACCTTCGTTCTTCATATTTTCACTACTATTTGACTTGAGTGCAAATCAAACAGTAGTACCCGTACCTCCTCGACTTATATGAAACTTGAAGTATGTGAGCGGAAACATGAAACAAAGATCAAAACAAAGAACACAAAATTTAACATGGCTTGGATCCAAATGATCCTACATCCATATCCATCAGAGAACAATTGCCTTTTTATTATTTACAAGGAAATGGGAGAGATCCCAATTATGCCTAAGAGAATACCTATGTCAACTTTCTACTCTTACAATGGATTAACTATAAATGTTTTGGGGATAATTTTACAAAGAAGAATGGCCATCCATTTATAGAAGACCAAACCTCGGCTCCAAGCACAAAATAAGAAAAAGGAAAAATAATTATAAAGTTTGTCCCCTACAAACTTTTGATTTGTCTCCAAATTTATTTCTTAGCCAAGTAAATTGACATATGGAATTTTCTTCTGCATGGATTAGACCTCATAAAAAATCAAATCAACTCTTTCAATCTCCACCTTGGTTTGCATTTCGAGCATGCATACAACTCCATCCAAAACCTCTAAGTTTACTAGCAATTCCATAGTAAGAAACAGAAGAATCAAACATTAGTTGAACATATTAGCTCCACCTAGCAGTTGTTCTCTCAGAGTTGCATCAGTTGATGCGTACTCCCACCAAGTCCTTGCAGTGTGCAAACTTGGCGAGCGGAACTATCTTGGTCAATATGTGTGCAGCGTTATCATTTGTGATAACTTGCACAACCTTGATCGTTCCCACTTCAATGACATCTAATGAAATAAATCTGTCATCAATATGGTGCGCTCATGAAATCTTCCATATATTCTGCCTCTATTGTAGACAAAGTGACTATTAATTCTAAAGACAATTTATAACTAACGGCACTGCCAGTAAGAGTAAAGATGTATCTAGTTGTGGACCTTCTTCTATCAAGATCCCTACGTATTGTCAAAATCTACATAATCGAAAACTGAAATACCTTCACTTTTTAAAAGTTTAAGCCAACATCGGAAGCTCTTTTGAGATTTCTCAATATCCATTTGACCGCTTCTCACTGCCTCCTTCCTGGATTGGCCATATACCTATTTACCACACTTACAGATTGAGAAATATCTGATGTGTGCACACTATAGTATATATAATGGTACTAATTGCTAGCATAAGAAACTTTTGACGTATGCTCTACCTATTATCCGACTTAGGAATTTGTAACTCTAAAAGTTTGAAATGAGGACCTAACAATGTACTTACAGGTTTGCCCAAATGCATATTGAATCTCTAAAGAACCTTTTTGATCTTTTGAGAAAGAAGTACAATATTGTCTCCTCTAGAAATCTCCATATCAAGGATTTTCTTTGCAGCTCCAAATCCTTCATGTTAAATTCCTTACTTAATAGTTTCTTCAAAATATTTATCTCAGCTTTCTTCTTGTGATGCGCACAACTGAACTACTTGAAAATCCATTTGTACTCCTGAATGCATCAAACCTCTTGTACCACTGTTTTGGTGATTACTTTAAACTATTGGGAAAGGCAAGGGCACAATCAAAAGTGCCCGACAGGATAGCAGCGGAAGAATACCCAAATCTAAACTTTCCCCTTTCAATTTGAACCAAGAGGAGACAAGCAAATCCAAGCAAAATAAAGTAATATCGTAGCAAATAAATCACCACAAAAATACGATAAGGTAAGAATAAAGGCAATCACATGAGACACCAAATTTATGTGGGGAAAACTCTTCGGTGTGAAGAGTAAAAAACTACGGGACCAAAACCGCCACTATAATAACCAAAGAGTTACAATATTATTCTCCAAAATGACCATCAAACAAGTGCCAAACAACGAGCAACAAAACAACAAGATAGTACCAAAACTAGAATATAAAAAGGAGCACAAACACCAAAAATACAGTTATTGTTCAGGAATGAAAAAAAAGGAACTACAGGCCACCAAATCAAGCTCCGTCAGTTTTTAATCAAAGATTAAGATAGAGCAACAAGCAGTCCAAAAATTAGCTCAATCGGTCCCTTCAGAATTCTCTGTCGCTTTGGCAAGGTAGCCTATGAGCTTGAGTTGCCATTAGATCTAGCCTCAGTCCATCCAGTCTTCCATGTCTCTTTGCTCAAGAAGTGCATAGGTGACCCAGCAGTTGTTGTCCCTATTCAGAGCATCGACATTCAGAATAGCCTCTCTTATGAAGAGATTCCAGTCAAAATCTTAGATTATCAGACTCATAGATTGAGGAACAAAGAAGTCCCTCTAGTCAAGGTTCTTTGGCGAAATCAGTCTTATGAGGGAGCTACTTGGTAAGCAGAAGCAGATATGCGTACCAAGTATCCTAACCTCTTCCTCGCCAATCCAGATCAAGCTCAATAGTTCTCCTTAAGCTTATTCAGTTTCATGTTCATGTTTCCAGTATAAACATGGTACCTATTAACCGTTGCATACTCAGTCATACATTTATGTATCAGTTGTCTGTGCATCATATATGCACGAGTTAAATATGTTTAGCATATCAGTCATGAGATCAAGTTTCAGTTCTTCATGTTCAGTTCAGGTTTTGTTGTCATGCATCCCTTCTCAGTAAATTCTCATTCGAGGACGAATGTTCCCAAAGGGGAGATACTATAATACCCCGCATGTTTCTAAGCTAGGAAGTGAATAAGTTTTCCTACGTATGAAACCTCCTATCCTGTGAGTTGCATTTTAGTGCATGACTTACAATGAATATCCTAGCAATAGGATAGCTTGCGATGTCTTAAGCATGCTCATATGAGTCGCTTAGAGTGTTGCAAGCTAAGAGTTTTTGAATCCATCAAGTCTTAGTGTTTGATTTTGCAATGGTCATCTTTGAACAAAAATAACTTGATTGATATGTGACATTTTAGCAGATTTAGACCCACTAAATTGTAGAGAATCGAATTAGCTTTCCAACGATACCAATTTTATCAAAATCCGACACCCGAGCAAGGAGTTATGGCCTTTCAAAGTAGAATGTATCGCCTAACCAATCGCACATGGCCACTGGAAAGCATAGGCGATATCATATACGGCGCCTATGTAGGCATAGGAGATATCATATGCGGCGCCTATGTAAATATAGGAGATATCATATGCGGCGCCCATGTATGATTTCAGCCAAGAAAACACTTAGTTTTTGAGTTATTTCTAGAGTAGTTAAATCTTTTAACACTGCTTACATGTCCCTAAACCTAACCTCTCGAAATTTATAGCTTCTAAACACATTGCAACCCTATTGACATCTCAAAGTTCATTATCCAAGAGCACCATAGGAGAAGAATAACTAGGGTTGCACAATCATGCTTGAAGATCAAATTTCAAGAAAATTCCTCAGTCAATCATCAAGAACCTCCCTTCCAAGGTATGCGTAGTGTTCATCCACGAATTCCTTTCGTCCGTGGAGTTTAAGAATCGATCTTTAAAATACAAAATCTTTATTGGTTGTGGTGATATGATCATACCCATGTTGATGCTTGTTTGTTTTGCTATATAATAGTATCGTGACTGTATATCTCATAAAAGTTATGTTGTTAGTTGAAAAACATGATTTTTAGATGGATTGATAGAATGCAAGTATGAAATCCACCTATGCCTTAAAGAATGCATGCAAGGTGTTCGATAAAATGCGTAGTATGTTAGAACTTCATATTTACATGATTTTATATCTAAATAACAAGTTCATGTTAGTCATACACTCCAATATGAATTTCCATGCAAATTATGTATTGTTATTGTTGTGGTATAAAGAATGTATGATAACAGAGATATAAATTATGTACACAAAATATATCCATGCTTTTCCTATCTTGTTTGAAATGTTGGATAAATACATGAAGTATACTATCCCCTACTTATGATATTGTGAATTGTGGACTCAAATCTTGTGATCAAGTCATGGCATATGTGTCAGTTTCCTCCTATCGAGTCCTGGGGTTATTCGTACTCAAAAACTATAGCTGTGTTCCTAGAGCCATGTCATGTTTCACGATATCCAAACTCAAGCTATGATTCCATAGACTTCAGTCAGTCATGTGACTCAGGAAAACCTCATGATCTCAGTCAGTTGTCAGATATCAGTAACATTCTTCCAGTCAATGGAATTCAGTAAGATTAAGTCATGTATAGTCAGTTATTCATCTCCAGTCCCTCCATATGGGAGTAGAGGTTAGCACCGAGTGAACCCAAGGATGGGAACTCACCCGCCAGTTCAGGGTGTGATTCTTAGAAGCAGTCCTTGTGTTCCAGAACTACGTAGCCAGCGTAGGTTGAGACATCTTAACCTGTCAGATTAGGGTTAATGAGGTGGTTTAACCTGTCAGTTTAGGCTTCCCACCGTTCTTATTGAGTACCTACCAGATAAGGGTCACTCACAAGCTGTCTTTACCCGTGGCACGGTATTGACACCCCTCCAGTCGGGGAAAAGATTGGACCCCAGCTTAGCCATAATGGCATACATGGGGCATGTCGGTTAAACACTACCTCCCACAGTTTCAGTAGCAATCTCAAAAAATAGAACTCAGGGAGTTCTTCAGATTTCAGTATATACAGGACTGTCAGATACAGTCGTTATGTTCTTCAGATTTCAGTATATATAGGACTATCAGATACAGTCGTCCATATTATCAGCTTGCAGTATCAGTCATGAAAGTTATCAGTAAACCATGTATTATCTTACAAGTCTTGCTATCACGCATTCACGGTCCCAGTTTCTATATATGTATGTTTTCACTCCCACGTTCATATTAGTCAGTCAGTGTTGTTCATGCATGAAACCCTTTATGTTCAGCCTACCTTCCTCGTATACTCAGTACTCCAGTTGTACTGACGCGTTTTCGCTATGGTGCTATCTTTTCATGTTACACTATAGGTTCTGAGACACGAGCTCCAGCCCAGCAATAGCGGTAGCATTCCAGTCGCAGAGACACAGTGAGTCCTCATTGATTCGAGGACAATATGATTTGATACATTTATTTATTTCTTTAATTCAATTTTATGGAGTTAGTTGGAGACATGTTCCTTCAACTCCTTATTCAAATAGTTTAGAGGCTTTCAGATTTATGTTCAGATTTACGTTCAGACTTAGCTTCCAGATTGAGTTGTTTTGGGTATTTTCACCCATCTGGACGTTATGATTTTCAGACATGGTTTTATTTAGTTGAACCTTATGGCCTTACAGTTTTATGTATTCCGCATTATTATGTCATGATTTGCAGTATACCGATACAGATATCAGTCATGGGTTAGCTTGTGGTCCCTCGGGGTCATGACCACCGTGTAGCATTTCGGTTCAGCAAATTGGGGTGTTACATACTTGGCATCAGAGCCTAAGGTTCAATAGAGTCCTAGGAAGTCTGAAAGCCGCATCTAGTAGAGTCTTGTACATGGGTGTGTTGCACGCCACATTTATGTACAGGAGTCTATAAGATGTTTTAGGAACAGTCCCCTTTCTTCAGTATTCATGTCATGCTAGTGAGCATAATCACAAGTTAAAATATCAGTCAAATCCATTATTCTCTTATTTCAAACCATGGCCCCAAAGAGAAGAAACCAGCCAGCTCCTTAGCCCGAAGATCCTTTGGGTGAACATGTTTCCCATGCGGAGTTTAGAGCCGTATTTACCATACTTGTTCAGTCCATGGCTGCGAAGAATGAATGGCCACCAATTATTCCGGCCAATCCAGTGGCCAATCCCATAGCAGCTAGGGTTCGGGACTTCACCCGAATGAACCCTCTATCTTTCGATAGGTCTAAGTCTGATGAGGACCCTCAGAAGTTCATTGACCAATTCCAGGGTGTTACTTCTATTGAGAGTGCCGAGTTAGCCGCCTACCAGTTACAGGATGTTGCTCATGACTGGTACAAACAGTGGAAGTCTAAGAGGTTAGATGTTGCAGGCTCTATCGAGTGGGAGGAATTTGTCACGGCTTTCTTAGATAAATTCTTTCCCCAAGAGCTGAGGGAAGCCAAAGTTCTTGAGTTAATCAACCTCAGCCAGGGGAATATGACAGTTAGGGAGTATTCTCTCATATTTACTCAGCTAGCCAGGTATGCTCCTTATGTGGTTGCAGACTATAGGGCTTAGATGAGTAAGTTCGTGTCAGGGGTCAACGATAGCGTGGTAAATAAGTGTAGGTCTGTGATACTGATCGGTGATATGACCTTAGCCAGACTCATGACCCATGCCCAGCAAGTAGAAGAGAAGAAGGTTAAGACTAGGGAGAGGCAGAACAAGAGAGCAAGGTCAGGTAACTTCAACTTTGCTCACCCCAAGTCAGATGGAGGAAACCGTTCATAGTTTTGCTCCAAGTCAGTTGTTCCAGCCCCTTCCTCTGCCAGCGCTCCAGTGTCGAACTTCAGAGACGGCAACAAAGACAAAGCACCAAGCTCTAAATCTCAGGGCAGTGTTAGCAGTGCCCGAACGAATCCCCTTTGTCAGACTTGTGGTAAGAACTACAAGGACATTTGCAGAGCCTGTAGTGATGTCTGTTTTGGTTGTGGCAAGCCAGGACACAAGATTAGGGAGTTTCCACAGTCAAGTCTTCCGGGTCAGTAAAATCATTCTGCAGCTCAGTCCAATCGCCCGAACCAGCAGGGTGCAATTTCCAGTGCTACCAGTGGGCAACGCCCAAACAGACTCTATGCTCTTCAGTCCCGGTAGGATAAGGAAAATTCTCCTGATGTCGTTACTGGTACGTTAAAAAAATTTCATGTTCATATTTATGCTTTGCTAGACCCAGGTGCATCCTTGTCTTTTGTTACTCCATACATAGCAGGCAATTTCATAATCAGTCCCGAAACTCTAGTAGAGCCCTTTTCAGTCTCTACCCCAGTGGGTAAAACCATCATAGCCCGGCGAGTATAAAGAAACTGCCCGGTTATGATATCTTAGAAATCCACAGCAGAAGATTTAGTTGAGTTAGAGATGATTGATTTTGATGTCATTCTCGGCATGGATTGTCTTTATTCCTGCTATGCCACAGTCGACTTCAGAAACAGGATAGTTCAGTTTCAGTTCCCGAATGAGCCCGTCCTAGAGTGGAAGGGTAGAATTTCAGCGTTTGGGGGTCAACTTATTTCCTACCTTCGGGCAAGGAAAATGATTTCTAAGGGGTGTGTGTATCATCTCGTGCATGTTAAAGATTCCAATCTTGAATCTCCCAGTCTCGAAACAGTCCCTGTTGTTAATGAATACTCAGATGTCTTTCTCGAAGATCTTCCAGGCATTCTTCCCGAAAGGGAAATAGGCTTCTGCATAGACCTTCTTCCGGATACTCAACCTATTTCTATTCCGCCATACAGAATGGCACCAGCAGAACTCAAGGAACTAAAAGATCAGTTGAAGGATATCTTAGATAAGGGGTTCATCACACCCAGCGTTTCCCCATGGGGTGCGCCAGTATTATTCGTGCGCAAGAAAGGCGGTTCTCTCAGGATGTGTATTGATTACCGTTAACTCAACAAGGTCACGGTCAAGAACAGATATCCTCTTCCCAGGATTGATGATCTACTTGACCAGCTTTAGGGTGCAAGTTACTTCTCCAAGATAGACCTCAGATCAGGATATCATCAGCTCAGAGTTAGAGAATGTGACATTCCGAAGATAGCTTTCCGTACTTGGTATGGTCACTTCGAATTTTTAGTCATGTCATTTGGTCTTACCAATGCCCCTGCAGCTTTCATGGATTTGATGAACCGAGTGTTCAAGCAGTACTTGGACATGTTTGTCATAGTCTTTATAGATGATATTCTGGTTTATTCTCGCACAGAGCGTGATCATACAGACCATCTCAGGATTGTTCTTCAGACTCTCAGGGATCACCAGTTATTCGCTAAGTTCAGCAAGTGCAAATTTTGGCTAAGATCAGTAGCATTCCTTGGCCATATTGTTTCCGGTGATGGCATTAGAGTAGATCCTCAGAAAACCGAGGCAGTAAAAAACTGGCCCAGACCCGTATCTCTATCAGATATCAGGAGCTTTTTGGGTTTGGCTGGCTATTACAGACGGTTTGTCGAGGGATTTTATTCTATTGCATCTCCCATGTCCAGATTGACTCAGAAGAAGATTAAGTTTCAGTGGTCAGATTCATACGAGAAGAGCTTTCAAGAGTTGAAGACTCGACTCACCTCAGCTCCAGTTCTAGCTCTTCTAGATAGTTCAGATGGTTTTGTAGTCTATTGTGATTCATCCAGAGTGGGTTTAGGTTGTGTCCTCATGCAGCATGGTAAGGTCATAGACTACGCCTCTAGACAGTTAAATCCACATGAGAAGAATTATCCTACTCATGCTCTTGAGTTAGCAGCGGTAGTTTTTGCCTTGAAGATTTAGAGGCATTATCTCTATAAAGTTTATGTAGATGTATTCACAGACCATAAAAGCCTCCAGTATGTCTTTTCCCAGAAAGATCTCAATTTTCGTCAGATAAGATGGTTAGAGCTCTTGAAGGATTACGACATAAGTGTTCTTTATCATCCGGGCAAGGCCAATATTGTGGCCGACGCTCTCAGTAGACTCTCCATGGGTAGTATTTCTCACGTTGAGGGTAGCAAGAAAAACATGGCTCAGGAGATCCATCAGTGTGCCATACTAGGCGTTCGCTTAGTCGATTCTTCAGAGGGTGGTGTATGTGTTCACAGTAGTTTAGAGTCATCTCTAGTATCCGAGGTAAAAGAGAAGCAAGACAGGGATCCTAGCCTTGTCAAGCTCAAAGAGTCAGTTCAGAATCAGAAAGTCGAGGTTTTCTCCCAAGGGGGAGATGGTGTTCTTCGTTGTCAGGGTCGTCTATGTGTTCCAGGAGTAGATGAATTGAGGCAGCGAATTCTTGCAAAAGCGCATGATGCGCGATACTTTATTCATCCAGGGGCCACTAAGATGTACCGCAATATGCAGGAGATCTATTGGTGGAGTGGAATGAAGAGAGATGTTGCAGAGTTTGTGGCTAAGTGCTCTACATGTCAGCAGGTTAAAATAGAGCATCAGAAACCTAGTGGTTCTATGCAAGAGTTCACCATTCCTACTTGGAAGTGGGAAGAAGTGAACATGGACTTCGTGACGAGTTTGCCTAGAACTCGTCATCAGCATGATTCAATCTGGGTCATTATAGATAGAATAACTAAGTCAGCTCATTTCCTTCCTGGTCGTACTTCTTATTCCGCCGAGGATTATACCAAACTTTATATCAAGGAGTTAGTCAGGTTACATGGTGTTCCACTATCTATCATCTCAGACAAAGGTACCCAGTTCACCTCTCACTTTTGGAAAGAATTCCAAAAGGGTCTTGGTACCCAAGTCTATCTCAGCACAGCATTTCATCCTCAGACAGATGGTCAAGTAGAGAGGACCATTTAGACTCTTGAAGATATACTAAGGGCGTGTGCAATTGACTTCAAGGGAAATTGGGATGACCACTTGCCTTTGATTGAGTTTGCATTCAATAATAGATATCATTCTAGTATTCAGATGGCTCCATTCGAAGCTCTCTATGGTAGGAGATATAGATCTCCGATTGGTTGGTTTGAAGTTAGTGAGGCCTCAGTCATAGGTCCTGACTTAGTATTCGACACCTTAGAGAAAGTTCAGTTGATCAGAGAGAGACTTCGGGCTGCTCAGAGCCGACAGAAGTCCTATGAAGATGTTCATAGAAAGGATCTCGAGTTTGAGGTCAATGACTATGTCTATCTTAAGATCTCTCCCATAAAGGGAGTGAAGAGGTTCGGCAAGAAAAGGAAACTCAGTCCCCGATATGTCGTTCCCTTCAGAATTCTCTGTCGCTTCAGCAAGGTAGCTTATGAGATTGAGTTGCCTTCAGATCTAGCCTCAGTCCATCCAGTGTTCCATGTATCTTTGCTCAAGAAGTTCATAGGTGACCCAGCAGTTGTTGTCCTTATTCAGAGCATCGACATTCAGAACAGTCTTTCTTATGAAGAGATTCCAGTCGAAATCTTAGATGATCAGACTCGTAGATTGAGGAACAAAGAAGTCCCTCTAGTCAAGGTTCTTTGGCGAAATCAGTCTCATGAGGGAGCTACTTGGTAAGCAGAAGCAGATATACGTACCAAGTATCCTCACCTCTTCCTCGCCAATTCAGATCAAGCTCAAGGTAACAGTTCTCCTTAAGCTTATTCAGTTTCATGTTCATGTTTCCAGTATAAACTTGGTACCTATTAACCGTTGCATACTCAGTCATGCATTCATGTATCAGTTGTCCGTGCATCAGATATGTACGAGTTCAATATGTTTAGCATGTCAGTAATGAGATCAAGTTTCAGTTCTTCATGTTCAGTTCAGGTTCTGTTGTCTTGCATCCCTTCTCAGTAAATTCTCATTCGAGGACGAATGTTCCCAAGGGGGAGATATTGGAATACCCCGCATGTTTCTAAGCTAGGAAGTGAATAAGTTTTCCTACTTATGAAACCTCCTATCCTATGAGTAGCATTTTAGTGCATGACTTACAATGAATATCCTAGAGATAGGATAGCTTGCGATGTCTTAAGCATACTCATATGAGTCGTTTAGAGTGATGCAAGCTAAGAGTTTTTGAATCCATCAAGTCTTAGTGTTCAATTTTGCAAGGGTCATCTTTGAACAAGAATAACGTGATTGATATGTGATATTTTGGCAGATTTAGACCCACCAAATTGTAGAGAATCGAATTAGCTTTCCAATGATACCAATTTAATCAAAATCTGACACCCGAGAAAGGAGAATGGCCTTTCAAAGTAGAATGCGTCGCCTAACCAATCGCACATGGCCACTGGAAAGCATAGGCGATACCAAATGCGGCGCCTATGTAAGCATAGGCTATATCATATGTGGCGCCTATGTAAATATAGGCGATATCATATGCAGCGCCTATGTATGATTTCAGCCACAAAAACACTTAGTTTTTGAGTTATTTCGAGGGTAGTTAAGTCTTTTAACAATCCTTACATGTCCCTAAACCTAACCTCACGAGATTTATAGATTCTAAACACATTAAAACCCTATTGACATCTCAAAGTTCATTATCCAAGTGCACCATAGGAGAAAAACAACTAGGGTTGCACAATCAAGCTTGAAGATCAAATTTCAAGAAAATTCCTCCGTCAATCATCAAGAACCTCCCTTCCAAGGTATGCGTAGTGTTCATCCACGGATTCCTTTCGTCCGTGGAGTTCAAGAATCAATCTTTAAAATACAAAAGCTTGGTTGGTTGTGGTGATATGATCATACCCATGTTGATGCATGTTTGTTTTGCTATATAATAGTATCGTGACTGTATATCTCATGAGAGTTATGTTGTTAGTTGAAAAACATGATCTTTAGATGGATTGATAGAATGCAAGTATGAAATCCTCCTATGCCTTAAAGAATGCATGCAAGGTGTTCGATAAAATGCCTAGTATGTTAGAACTTCATATTTACATGATTTCATGATATCTAAATAACAAGTTCATGTTAGTCATACACTCCAATATGAATTTCCATGCAAATTATGTGTTGTTATTGTTGTGGTATAAAGAATGTATGATAAAGGAGATATAAATTTTGTACACAAAATATATTCATGCTTTTCCTATCATGTTTGAAATGTTGAATGAATACATGAAGTATACTATCCCCTACTTATGATATTGTGAATTGTGGACTCAAATCTTGTGATCAAGTCATGTCAAGTGTGTCAGTTTTCTCCTATCGAGTCCTGGGGGTATTCGTGCCCGAAAACTATAGTTGTGTGACTAGAGCCATGTCATGTTTCATGATATCCGAACTCAAGCTATGATTCCATAGATTTCAGTCAGTCATGTGACTCTGGAAAACCTCATGATCTCAGTCAGTTGTCAGATATCAGTAACATTCTTCCAGTCAACGGAATTCAGTAAGATTAAGTCATGTATAGTCAGTTATTCATCTCCAGTCCCTCCAGATGGTAGTAGAGGTTAGCACCGAGTGAACCCAAGGATGGGAACTCACCCGCCAGTTCAGGGTGTGATTCTTAGAAGCAGTCCTTGTGTTCCAGAACTACGTAGCCAGCATAGGTCGAGACATCTTAACCCGTCAGATTAGGGTTGATGAGGTGGTTTAACCTGTCAGTTTAGGGTTCCCACCATTCTCATTGAGTACCTTCCAGATAAGGGTCACGCACAAGTTGTCCTTACCCGTGGTACGGTATTGACACCCCTCCAGTCGGGGCAGAGATTGGACCCCAGCTTAGCCATAACGGCATACATGGAGCATGTCGGTTAAACACTACCTCCCACAGTTTCAGTATCAGTCTCAGTAAAAAAACTCAGGGCGTTCTTCAGATTTCAGTATATACAGGACTGTCAAATACAGGTTTTTATGTTCTTCAGATTTTAGTATATTCAGGACTATCAGATACAATCGTCCATGTTATCAGCTTGCAGTATCAGTCATGATAGTTATTATTAAACCATGTATTAGCTTACAGGTCTTGCTATCACGCATTCACGGTCCCAGTTTCTATATATGTATGTTTGCACTCCCACGTTCATATTAGCCAGTCAGTGTTGTTCATGCATGAAACCCTTTATGTTCATCCTACCTTTCTCGTATACTCAGTAATCCAGTTGTACTGACACATTTGCGCTATGGTGCTTTCTTTTCATGTTACACCATAAGTTCCAAGACACGAGCTCCAGCCCAGCAGTAGAGATAGCATTCCAGTCGCAGTGACACAGTGAGTCCTCATTGATTCGAGGAAAATATGATTTGATACATTTATTTATTTCTTTAGTTCAGTTTTACGGAGTTAGTTGGAGACATGTTCCTTCAACTCCTTATTCAGATAGTTTAGAGGCTTTCAGATTTATGTTCAGATTTACGTTCAGACTTAGCTTCTAGATTGAGTTGTTTTGGGTATTTTCACCCACATGGACGTTATGATTTTCAAACATGGTTTTGTTTAGTTGAACCTTATGGCCTTACAGTTTTACGTATTCTGCATTATTATTTCATGATTTGCAGTATATAGGTACAGATATCAGTCATGGGTTAGTTTGTGGTCCCTTGGTGTCATGACCACCGTGTAGCATTCCGTTTCAGTAAATCGGGACGTTACAAATACTCTGTGTCAACACATCCATTACAATGATGAATAAAAATGGACTAACAGTCGATCCCTGGTGCAACACTGTCAAGACCGAAAAATGGTCGAAATCCCCTCCCACAGTCTTTACCCGAGTCTTCGCCCCCTTGTACATGTCCCTAGTCGAACGAATATACGCCACAGGGACCTCCCTCACCTCCAAGCATCTCCTTAGAACCTCCCTAGGGACTTTATCATATGTCTTTTCTAAGTCAATAAACACCATGTGCAGATCTTTGTTCCTCTCTCTATACTGCTCAACCAGTCTCCGCACTAGGTGAATTACCTCAGTCGTCGAGCGATCAGGCATAAATTCAAATTGATTCTCCAAAATAGACACTATCTTCCTAAACCTCCGCTCCACCACCCTCTCCCAA
This sequence comes from Capsicum pubescens, assembly GCA_030864215.1. NCBI lineage: Eukaryota > Viridiplantae > Streptophyta > Magnoliopsida > Solanales > Solanaceae > Capsicum > Capsicum pubescens. The sequence goes on along the minus strand of CM061540.1, from coordinate 280,683,119 downwards.
ATCTTCATCGTGTGACTCAATAACTTAATACCACGGTAGTTGTTGCAACTCTGAATGTCACCTTTGTTCTTATATAAAGGAATCATTGTGCTTTATCTCCACACCTCGAGCATCTTAGCAGACTTGAAAATGTTGTTGAACAAATCGGTCAGCCACTTCAACCCTGCCCGGCTAGTAAACTTCCAAAAATCCACCGGAATCTCGTCGGGCCCTGTCGCGCTGCCTCTTCACATCTTGCAAATCACTTTACAAACCTCTTCCACCTTAAAGCGCTGACAATAGTCGAAATTGCGATATTCTTTGGTGTGCTCCAACTCCCCTAACACAATGCCTCTATCCCCCTCATCATTCAGGAGCCTATGAAAATATGACTGCCATATTTTCTTAAAAGAACGTCTTTCACCAACACTCTGCCATCTTTCCCCTTAATGCACTTAACTTTGTACAGATCCCGACCCTTACGCTCCCTAGCTCTGGCAAGCTTATACAGCCTCTTTTCCCCGCCTTTCTCCTCTAAACCCGCATATATATCTCAAATGCTATTGTCTTAGCAGCAGAGACTGCGAACTTAGCCTCCTTCTTAGCTAACTTGTACTCCTCCCTGCTCACCTACCTCTCCTCTTTATCCTTACACTTAATAAGTTTTTTTTTTAAGATTGCAATGCTTCAAAGACAAAACACATCACCCGGAAATCAAAGCAAGACTAATCAAAATAAATATGGGAATTGGCCCCCATGTTATTTTAGATTTTATTATTATATTTTCATTTTCACTAGATTAATTTTCCTATTTGGTCATTCAAGACGAAAATTACACATTATATGCAACTAAATTCATGGATTTTATCTTGCATATTAACATAATATCATGAAAAACACACAAGGACTCCAGCTTTGAAATTAATCAACATCAACAATATGATTACAATTAACCCACAACATAAATACCATGATTTATAGATAAAAACAAGGTTCTTGAGCTTCATGGATGGAAGGAATCCATGAATGAACACAACCCATACCTTGGTTTGTAAATACACGAACATTGACGAAGGAAATTCTTGATTCTGATTCTTCTATGAAAAGCCCTAGGTTGTTCTTGAGAGGTTTTTGAGAGAAAAGAGTGTATTTTGGGTGAAAAATGGTTGAATCACGTGTTAAAGGGCTTAAATAGGGGTGATAAATTGACCCTTTTAACCTTGGACGTGTCTTGTAATTTCAGTAAAAATTTCTCGAATTGCACCCCTGGCGCAACGTGGCGCTATCGCATCGTGTAACTGGAATTTGACAACTGGGAAACTAAGGGATGGCACAACGTGGAGCCATCACGTTGCCCCTTCTTTTGCGATCTGGAACTTTAGCGTGACGCAGAGGAAATCGTGCTGAGACACTAAAAAGGGAAAATTACCATTTTAGCTTGTGGCGCGGTGCGCCACTGACCAATATGGCACTGTTTTACGACGGGAACTTGAATTAGTCATAATTTCTTACCCGATTATTGGATTTAGGCAAATTTTCTATCGATGGAAAGATTATTGAATTTTTCACATGACAAAAAGTAAAAATCTTAAAGTACCACGTGTACAAAAGTGGATTCATCTTTCAAAGAAAGCTTCTAATATTTTTAGATGATTTCAAGCTAGGAAAAGGTACAGGGTATTACAAAATCGATTAGAATGATCCCTTATTTGTTGGATCTTCAGATGTTACTGGATCTATACTTATTCCAATCAAATTGACAGGTCCTGATAATTATAGCATATGGAGTAGGTTAATAAAAATTACCTTGTTGGGAAAATGAAAGTATAAATTCATTGCAGGTATATGTACAAAAGAGACATGTAGAGAAGAATTGCACAAGAAATGAGAGACATGCAATAAGATTGTGTTGTCATGGCTGATGAATACAGTGAGTGAAGATCTTCTTAGTGGAATAGTATACGCGAAAAATGCAAATATTATGTGAAATGACCTGCAGGAGTTATTTGACAAGGTCAATCGAATGTGTATATATCAATTACATCAGGAAATTACCACATTATCACAAGGCGCTGACTCTGTCTCTTAATATTTCACAAAATCAAAACAATGAGTATGATGTTTTTATACCTTCTCCTAAATGTAATTTTCTGAGATCGAAAGATTATATGGATTATTTATCACAAATGAGGCTAATACAATTTCTAAGTGGCTTGAATGAATCCTCTAACCAAACATGAAGGCTTTTGTTGAAAGATATTGCTTCTACCATAAACTAAGCATATGTTATATTGATAGAGGATGAGATCCAACACTTAACTTGTGTAGCTACTATGGTTGGGAAGCCAGATCACATTGTTGTGAATGTAAATGGAAACCAGAGAAGAGAATCTTATAAAGTAAAGAAATATGAGTTTTGCAATTTCACTGGTCACACCAAAGAGAACTACTATAAACTGATTGGGTATATAGTAGATTGGAAGTAAAGGAAGAAAACTGGCAATTTTAGAAACATGTATAACAATCCAAATTCTGGCAATGGTGCAAGGTATAGATATGGTAATCATGGATATGTTACCCATAGAGGAATTAGAGGTGACTTTATAGCAAACAACATTTCTAGTGGATCAAGTGATCACACTCACACAACATCAACTAGCTACTAATCATGAAGGAAATGATGGTGTCTTTGAAAAGAGACAGCCTTTTACTGAAGAAGAGTACAGGCAGATATTCACTATGCTACACAAAGATGCCATAGAAACTAAGCAGGTTAACATGTTAGGTACCACAACTTGCTTAATTTCCCGTGCTATTTTTACACAAAATTGGATAGTATATTTTTGTATTTCTCACCACATAACATCTAGTAGATATATGTTGAGAGATATTCAAAACCTGACTAAATCACAGAAAGATCAAGTTCACTTACCTACAGGAGATAAGATAGAGGTAACTCATATTGGTAAAGCATATATCTTTGGAGATCAAGTAGTGGAGAATGTCCTATTAGTTCTAGATTTCAAGTTAAATCTATTATATGTGTCCAAAGTCACAAGGTAATTGTCTTATTTTGTATCTTTTTACCCTGATTTTGTGTTTTTTAGGATCTCTTAAGTGGCAGGCTAAGGGGAATTGGTAAGGAGAATGGTGGATTATACATTTTTATAAATGGAACTGGACTAAAGTAGTTGGAGAATGCAAGACATCGCTCAAAAGGGATAGTGACTACAAATGTGACAAAATTTGATGTCAAGTTATGGCATTCCAGACTTGGTCATCCTTATTCTAAAGCTATAGAGCATCTAAACTTGATGAAATGCACTAATAATAGTGAGATTCCTCATAACTATCATATTTTTCCATTAGCTAAACAAGCTAGACTACCTTTTCCTACTAGTAGTTCTAGAGCTTCTTCGTTGTTTGATGTTGTTCGCATGGACCTTTGGGGACCATATAAAGTTTCTACTATTGATAAGAAGCATTACTTTCTAACAGTTATGTATGATCTTAGTATATTTTTTTGGGCTTATTTATTACAATTGAAGTCTGAGACCATTGTTACCATCAAATATTTTTGTTAATGATCAGAACTCAATTTGACTCTCATGTTAAGATTGTGAGATCACATGATGTTAGTGAATTCATTAATCATCAATGCACTGAGTTGTTCCAATATTTTGAAATATTGCATCAAAGTAGTTTCCTATATACTCCACAACAAAATGACATAGTAGAAAAAAAAGCATAGAGATATTCTTGATATTACTAAAGCTATCAAATTTTAGTCCAAACTACCAAAGGGGATAGTGTGTTAAGGCTGCGGTGTATCTAATGAATAGACTACCATCATCAACTCTAGTTAATAAAACTCCTTGTGAATTATTATATAAAAAAAAACCTATGTTATCACATCTCATGGTCATAGGATGTCTTTGCCATGCATCCATCTTACCAAGGGATGATAAATTCTCAGTGAGAGTTGCTCCTGCTTTCTTATTGGGATACTCAAAGTTGTAGAAAGGATATATACTCTGGTATATATCCACAAGCAAGATCTTTGTGTCTAAGGATGTATCCTTCAAGGAAGATGTTTTTCCTTTTGTTGATGCTGCACTTGATGGTTCCTCCTCATTACCAGCCTTGCATGGCTCTCTTTTAGAATACTGTATGATTCGTTTCCCAATAATGAAATCAATAATAAAGACTCAGTTGATAGCGTGTCTGAGACTATATTACTAGAAGATGGATAGGGCAGTTTATTCCTTATTATAGACGAAGCACTACCTGAAGCAGTTGCACCAGATGAAGCTACACCTGTTACTCCATCACCTACTATAGAGACTTTTCCTCTCAGAAAAACTATTAGAATGTCTACACAACCAACCTGGTTGAAAGATTTCTCTACTGTCAAGAGGCCTCAGAGCAGCACCAAATATCCTATGGAAAATTACCTATCATATAAACATGTTGCTCCTCAATATCAGTGCTATGTGAGCAAGCTAGCTAATTTTGTGGAGCCTAGAACTTTTAAGGAGACAGTCAAGGATGATAGATGGGTTGCAGCTATGAAACAAGAGATCCAGTCTCTTGAGGATAATTAAACCTGGGAAGTAGTTGATCTACCACCTTATAAGCATACAATTAGGTCTAAATGGGTGTATAAGATCAAATACCAAGTAAATGGTGAGTTAGAGAGATATAAATCAAGGTTAGTTACAAATGTCCACAGTCAGCTAGAAGGTTTGGACTGTCATGGTACCTTTTCCCCTATTTCTAAGATGGTAACAGTTAGATGTGCCATTGCTCTAGCTGTTTCTAATGGTTGGAACATGTTTCAAATGGATATCTATAATTTTTTTCTCCAAGGTGATCTAGATAAAGAAGTGTATATGGCCATGCCTGAAGGGTTTAAACAACAAGAAGAGACCAACGTTTGCAAGTTGCTTAAGTCTTTATATGGTTTGAAGCAAGCCTCTAGGCAATGGAACATCAAGCTGACTTCTGCTGTATTAAATACTGGTTTATATCAAAGTGCTCATGATTTTTCATTATTTACTCTTTAGAAAGATGAAGGAACAATAAGTATGTTGGTGTATATTGATGATCTTCTCATCACTGGGAGCAATGATCTATTGATTACTGCAGCTAAACAGACTCTACATCAGAAGATTAAGTTGAAGGATCTAGGTCAACATAAGTACTTCTTGAGGATTGAAATATTGAGGTCCAATGTTGTTTTCATCCTGAACTAGAGGAAATACATTCTAGAGCTAATAAATAACACAGGTCTCAGTGGTTCTAAACCTTCTCCTACCCCTTTGGAGTCCAACCTAAGATTAACCTCAGCAGAATATGACAGGGTTAATAGTCCTACTGGTGTCTTATATGATATAACTTCTTATCAGAAGTTAGTTGGGAAGCAGTTATATGCCACTATTACTCGACCAGACATTTCTTATGCAGTACAAAATCTTAGTTCATGCAATAGAAGTCTCATTGGGAAGCACCTACCAGGGTGGTCAGGTATTTAAAGGCACGGTGGGTCAAAGTATTTGGTTGTATGTTGCACCTACATCCTTATTAACTTATTGGTGTAACTCTAACTGGGTTGCATGTCCTAACACCAGGAGGTCTCTCAAAGGCTATGTGATTAAGTTTGGAGAATTCTTAGTTTCTTGGAAGTCCAAGAAACAACAAACAATCTTTAGAAGTTCAATTGATCTGAGTATAGGAGCCTAGCTTCTATTGCAGCTGAGGTCACTTGGCTTCTTGGTTTGTTTATTGAATTAGGAGTGTCAATACATCTACCTATTTCCCTTATGAGTAATGGACACCCTCCTATTTTAGGGATTTTACTGAAAGGAGGTACGTGCCCAGATGCACCTAAAGTCTGATGTCCCACGTCCTTTCACCAGTGATGGTAAACCGACTGGTGCCATTATAAAATCGGTACCTGAGTACCCACCCAGTATCCACCGATCAAAGTGAATGGAGGTAGCAGTATCCAACAACCACCTTGGTATGGTGGTTAGATCCCACCTTGCTCCCATATTGTAGCATTTCTAGATTAGACTATTTGCAACAAATTTTATAGTGATGAATAATAAATTACAAACACAAATAAAACATGAAGAAACAAGAACATTTTATTACTAACGAATATGGGTACAATTGTGTTCCTCCCTTGATTGATCTCTCATGATTTTCTCCATAATTCGAAAGCCGTAGCGTATTTCTCGAACATAGGAATATGGATCTCCATAATTCGAGGGTCGTAGCATATTTCTTGAATATAGAAATATGGATTTTCTTGATGTATTTGATTATCAAGAAAGAGAATTTCGATGTATGAATATCCCGAATTTCTGAGATATTCAAGATGTTTCTTTAAGGGAATATTTGCCTCTTTATATAGGCATAATTCAGGGTTTAGGGTAAATTAGACTCTAAGAACTCTAACAAAATTTGAATTCTTTTTGTAGAGTCCCACAAATTTTAGATGTCTACAAATGCCCCCTGCTTCAAGGCTTGTCGAAGTGTACTTGATGACGAGTCTTGAAGTACCCATAGAGCTTCCATCTTGATGCGGTTGCAGATTTGATGCGGCTACAGATTTACACATATGATTTATGAGAGAAGAGATGAAGGGCAGATTTGGTCCCCCTGGGCGTGCCAGAATTTGTCGGACAATAAAATTCTCGAGACCGAAGAATAAATAATTCGAGACAAGAAAATACTGCAACAATCAATTTTATTGATTTCAATGCGAGTGTTACAATCTCTATGAATCCTCTAATTCGCCTTTTCAAATATAAATTCAAGGGCTTGAAGCTTAATCTTGAATTTGAACTTGATTTGTTGAACTTGAGGGACTTGATCTTGACTTGTGCTTGAATTCAAGAGCTTTTGAGCTTGTTCTTGAATATTGCGGTCTTGATCTTGAACTTTGATGAACTTGATTTGAATGCTTGAGTTTTTTAGAGAAATTGCGGCGTTTGATCCACGAGCTTTCTCTTGCTACTTGTTAGAGTTCCGAGGTCCCTTTTTCTGAATTATGAGGCCCCTATTTATAGTTATAGGAAAGGAAGAGTCATGATGAATATGGACTTCCTTTGACCAATCAGATTTAAGTGATGTGGCGCTAAGTGATGTGGCGCCTTTTATGGGCTTTTATTTCATGGGTCTGCATCAGTTTGACATGTGGTACGGTCCTATTGGTTCCTTCACTTGACTTGGCATCACGTCATTTGACACGTGGCGCTTATTTGGGCCTCTAGAATATGATAATATTTTGGGCTTAGTAAAGTGGGCTCATCATTTGTAGCCCAAATTAATGGACTAACCCAATAAATATTGGGTCTTATTTAAATCCGTACCTATTTGGACTTAAATAATTAATTCAATTATATTAATCCTTAATATTTATTCGGGACTAATATATTTTGAGTTTAATATAATCCGAATTTTGTACGGATTTAAATTTAATAAAATTGCATCGCCCACATAGACCAAACAACATCAGATCTTGATCTTCATTTGATCTTCTTCATGATTTACTACACATGGGAACTTCCATCAATTAATCAACGGTTACTTCTAGTGACATTACAACAGTATGGTACCAAGAGACCCATTTGAGCCATTGCTTTACCCATTTGAGTAAAAAAGTGCGTTCAAGGATCGCTCATTCACCATCAAACACCAATAGCAAATCAGTCATTCAATTGGCAGCCAATCCTTTATTCCATGAAAGGACCAAACACATAGAAATAGATTGTCATTTCATCAGGGATAAAATCAAAAGAGGCTTACTTGAGGCTAAGTATGTTCATCAACAGGTTGCAGATCTTCTCACAAAAGTCTTGAGTCAGGCTCAGCATTTGTATTTTTTAAGCAAGCTTGGTGTGCTTAACATTTTGCACCCTGCATCTTGAGGGGGTGTATTGTTGTTCATTTTTACTGTTACATTGATTTTTCACTGTATCATTGATCATACTTGTTACTGACTTGATCTTGGTTTGGTAGTTAGTTAGTAACTCTTCCGTTAATTGTTGGTGAGTCAATTGGAGTGAGCTCAATGAGCTGTGAGTAAAAGAGAGTTAGTTATTGGATATTTTCTCCTTCATTTAAGCCTATATAAGGCTGAGTACACTACATTATAATGGAATTCGAAGCAGTTATAAAATTTCTTCCCTGTTGCTCTTCTTCCTCTCTCTCTTCTTCACAGCTCCATTAATGGAGTTTTAGATGTAATTTCACACCCAAGGCAGTGCTTTTTGTTATCCAAAGAAGGGATTATGAGTTAGTCTTGATAGGATTGAGTGCTAATTCGTAAAACTTTTTGGGTAACTACTACGGTCATCAGTCAGTTTATGTCATTATTTTTTATTTGTTAAAATGGGAAGTGTCTTTTTTTATATATATTGTTATTGTATGTCTCACATATTCAATATTAGTTCTTTTTTAAGAAAAAAATTAATTACAAAAATAAGGATGAAATTGTCTCATTTCTAATAGTTCAAAGATAAAATTCTCATTATTCTTATTACTGAGTAATTATTAAAAGGAGGTATTTTTGAGCTATTGGATAGTTAGACGGTATTTTTGAGCTAGTTGACATGACAAGGATTTTTATTAATAAAAAAATATAACGAAGGAAAAAATTCACCTATTTTGAATAGTTTATAAATATTGTGGCTCTTCTTCCAAAAAAAAGAAAAAATCACGAACAGCTCAAATGCATTTTGGGGTGGGGATCAGGTATGTAATAATGTAATTCAGGAAAATATAAATATCATGGTCAATAGTTCAAGTATGAAACTTGCTAAAGATAAAGAGATTGTTTGATTAATGGTTAGAGTTTTGCATGTAGAAGTCATGCATGAATTAATTGTACACCATTAGTAATGTAGGATTAGTTATATGTAGATATTAGTAATGCATGATTTAATTATTTATGTATCAATCATTCCACCTTTTCTATACAAAATAATACATATATTAGTTATAAAAAAAATGAACGACAGCAACATACTCAGTATATTCCCACAAAGTGAGGTATGGGGAGGATTAAGTATACGCAATCCATACTTCAGAGGTGAGATAGAATTGTTTCTGATAGACCCTCAGCTCAAAACTAAAACTGTCTAGAGAAAATAATAAAGGAAACAAGAAATAATAGGTATTAACACTAAATTATTTTATTATATAGAAAGGTGAGTTCAAGTACATTAGTCTTTTTTAAAACATTTTGCATTGCTCACTTTATGCTTTAAGCTTCAAATCTTGGCCTTAAAACATGCAGTGACGAAAGAGCCAACCCTCTTTCTTTAAATTTCAACAATGTCCAAATGATGTCACATGAATCCACATTTTCCTGCTACCGCTCTCCTAAATTGCTCTATTTCTATTTCCTTTCTATGGGATGAAAAATGTTTTGTTTGGCTTATTTCAATGTCAAGAGAAAACTAGAAAAAAGCAGAACAAACTTTTATTTACACATTTGAGTACTCCTCAGAATAATTATTGTAATAAATAATTAAAAAATATTGTAGATACTCAAATTAAAAACTTTCATATATTTAGAAAAAAAAATTAGAATTTATATAATTTGTCATTCATAGAAAGTATTTAATAAAAGTAAGATTCGTAACTTTATTCAAAGAAGGGTTGAATCACAATAGCCTTACTCTATAATGCTGCCAGAAATTATTTTCACGATCGTGACTTGCTGGTCTCATGATAATAACTTTACCGAATAAATTATACACTATGATAAATAAATAAATAATATTTAATAGTGTCAAATTTCTTTACATGGACAATATATATGACATAAACTCATATATGCATTATTTGTACTCTATTTTCATGAAAAAATTTCAACTATTAATAAACTAGCTTAAAATTTAACTTTTGTAATTTTTATATTGTTTCATTATAAGAAATTAACATATGCATATTCTATTTAGTACTATGCATATTCTTCTAATACACCAAGTAAAAATAGATGAGAAATAATATCAGCAAATACTAATACATCATATTCATTACTATTCTTATACACCCTACTCAATCAACTTAAAATCATTCAGTGTTAATTGCGATAACTTATACAAGTTATAATACTCTATGTTATTTGTTAAACTTCATAAAAATAGAAAAGACAAATTATACTAAAGCACGATCCCCATTACAATTTTCTATCATGTTTACCTGGAAATATTGACGACTAAATTGAAGTTCGGTGATAGATTTTGAAAGTAAATTTTAAAATATTTTTTACCATAAAATTTGATCTATAATATTTTCAAGCTCCTAAAAACTAGCTCAGATCATTTTGTTGATTTTTAGGACTTTCACTCACTAATTTTATATTTTTTCAAGTATATTATATATCCAAGCACATCTTTAAATTTCAAAAATTATAATTTTAAAGATCCAAATTTTCATGTTTGAACTTAAAAATTATAAACTTCATTTTCTCAAAAATATTTGATACTTATCAATAAATATTATATTTGAATTGATAAATTATTAAAAAAATGATAATAAAAAATAATAAAATAATTTGTATATATTTTTAAATCATTGATGAGACACGTCGTTATTTATTTGATATCAAAATAACACGTAAAAAATATTAATATTAAAAGTTAATAATTTGTAATAAAATAGCAGCCTAAGAGGAGTATCGAAGGTAAAATAGAGATTGTAAACGGATAATGAAGACGACCGGAGAGAGCAGAGAGAAGAGATGTGGCTGCCGTTCTTTAGATTTAGATTAGTTGCGTGTTTTTTATATGAAAAATAAGATTTAATCTCAGTCGTCAATCTTATGAGATCGATGGTTGTGATTAAAATTGAAAAGGGAATTGAAAATTGATTTAAAAAATGAACCAAATTGAATTCAAAAATAGGTTAAAATTGACATCAATTATAAAGTTGACTAGAATTTAAATAAAATTGAGAAGATAATTGAATTAACTTAGGTTGCTATTTAAATATAATAATAAATTCATAGTAATAATAAATTAAAAAATATTATAAAAATTGTTATTCTTACGAATAAATTACGTATCTCACATAGAATATATTATATAAAAATTACCAATAATAAATTTGAAATATACCTTGTAATACAGCATGTTAATCTGTTGGATTATCTGTTAATTAGATTCAGCTATCTAACTTTTGATTACTGCATACGTCACTACACGAGATATACGGATATATACATATATTTAATTGGCTATCATACTTCCAAATACGCACTATATACATCGATCACATACACGACTTTATTACCCCATAATATACATCGGTTAGTATATCTTATGTTATTATACCTTCAACAGTATACTATATATCACCTTGATCGATCGATCGATCAATCGCATGATATCAGTATATTCAATATATAACTAGATATATTTTGTTAGCTTTAATTTTGACTACGTACAACATACATCACTACACAAAAGATATACATACATATATATATATATACATATATATATATATACACACACACACATACACACTATCGACTATCAAGTTCTAAATATGTACTATATACATCACATACATACACGAGTATATTATCCTGTAATATAAAGTGACGTTTTCATATACATACTTTGATGAGTTATCGATTAATTTAATTAGCTTACATTAATATAACTTCAATATACAGTATATTATTACTTCGATCATTTCAAATCAAGGTATTCAATATGTTTGGATAGATTCTGCTAGTTTTTTACTACATCGATCACTACATCATATATATATATATCAACTCTTGAATACGTACTATATACATCACATTCACAAGTATATTACCTCATAATAAACACAATCACTATATTCTACTGAATTATCGGTTATATATATATATATGTACGTTACATTATTAGAACTTCAATAGTAGCATAATATTATTACTTCAATTGTATGATATAGATATATTCATTATACAGAGATTATATTTAACGTAATTTAACGTATATACAACGAACAAATTTTATTTTATACATTGAAACATAAGTAAAAGATAAATATTATGTTTAACGTAATTTATTTATTTTATTTGATATATTTCTTAGTATAATATTTTTACAAAATCTAAGTTTAATTAATTTTTTTATTATTATATTAATTATCGACTATGTGTGATCAGTGTAATTTTAAAAAATAATATATTTAATTTTACATATAATAATTAAAATATATTTTTTAAAATCAAAAGTGACTACTTGTTTGTGCATTTATTTTTAATAAAAAGCGACCACAGGTGGTCTATTTTTTAAAATATTTTATTTTCTTAATAGAAAAGCGACCACTTTTATTAAAATATTATTATTTAATTTTTAAAGAAAACCGACCACAAGTGGTCTCAATTTATTTTTTTATTTTTAATCAAAAAGTGACCACTAGTGGTCAATTTCTTAAATAATTTTATTTTTTATTTTTTTTAATTTCAAAAGCGACCACAAGTGGTCGCTTTATAAAATATTTTTAATTTACTTTTAAAAATAAAAGAGATTACAAGTGGTCGCTTTTTAAAAATAATTTTAATTAATTTTTTTAAATAAAAGCAACCATTTATGTTCGTTTTTTTAATTTTATTTTTATTTTTATTTTTTAAATAGAAAACCGACCACAAGTGGTCGCTTTTATATAAATATTTTTGTTTATTTTTAAATAAAACTGGCCACAAATGACCTCAAATTTTTTATTTTATTTTTTAATGAAAAAGCGACTACTAGTGATCGATTTCTTAAATAATTTTCTTTTTTTTTAATTCAAAAAGCGACTTATAAAATATTTTTAATTTAATTTTAAAAATAAAAGCGATCATAAGTGGTCACTTTTAAAAAGTAATTTTTAATTAATTTTTTAAAATAAAAGCAACCACAAGTGGTCGCTTTTTTTTAAATTATTTTCGGGGGCATTTTTTTAAAATCAAAAAGCGACCACAAGTGGTCACTTTTTTTAAATTTTTTATAATTAAAGAAATAATAATTAATATAAAAATTCTTGAAATAATTATTTTAAAATTTTAAAATATAAAAGCAACCACATGTGGTCGCTTTTTTTTTATATTTATTTTAAAAAAAAAAAAATGACCACATTTGATCGTTTTTATTGCGACCACAAGGTCGGTTTTCTGTGGTTGAAAAAACTATTTTTTTTAGTAGTGCAATACGAAGTGTTCTAGGCATGGAAAGGCATCATCTGAGACCTCCACTCTGAAAAAGAAGGATTTTCTAGCATCAAGAATTTGAGTTTGCCGAACTGCTCATCGTTCACTTTCCTTATATTGAAACTAATGGTACCTCCTAGAAGTTTGAATACCCCAAGATTTGAAAGGGTTGCAACTTCATTAAGATTTATGTGAAAACTGGATAGTGTCAATTTCTTGAGCTGTGATGGGAGCTTCAATTGATTGATCAATGTAAATATAGGACCAAACGAAATCCTAAGCATTTCAAGATTGGTAAGATTTTTATCTCAAAATGAAAAATAAAATTTTAATGGGACTGCATCTCTAAAGTAGCAGAGAATCGACCTTCAACTCGGTAATTTAAAAAAAGGAAAACAAATAAAAAGCAGAACCCCTATAAATTAGCAATACAAGGGGTTATACCTAGTTAGCGTTCTTATTCAGCCCATCGAAAACTCAATTTTGATAATATCTAAGCAATTCAAGAATGCTCAGATATTTGAAGAGCTGGTTTAATATTCGGACAAAAAGCTGAAAGATAATAACCACCGTTGATAAGGATTTGTGACAACCTACAACGAAAAAGCAAACAAATAATTCACCCTCAGAAATCAAGAAAAACTGTAATAAACCAAAAACACCAAAGGGAAGAAAGAGAAAATAATTTTACAAGAAAGTTTCACAAGATTTGAGCAGGAAAACAGCTAACCTAAATATTGTAAATTAATGTGAAAAAACAAAAAAAAATTACGAATTGGAACAATATATATTATAGCAAAGAAGATAAAAAATCCTTGGGCGATGGAATTAAACTACACTTTGGCAAACATATTCTGGAATATGTAGTAAGTCGGATGAAATCAATCACATGGTTAATGTTTGCAAAGAAGATTGTGGAAATAGCAACAATATGTGGCAGCAGAAATAGAAGATTCTTACAGTTTCTGAGAGTAACTCAGCCTCTAAAAAGCCACTAATATTCCAAATGTGTAAAGAACTTCCAACATCACGCGGTGCGGTGGTTGATGGTAAGTCTTTACAACAAGAATCCAGCATTTCAGGGCCTCTAGAAATTCCACTAGGGTGGTTGTCATTCTTTACTTTAAAGTGACATATTCTTTACAAATATATGTCACTTGGGTCACTCTGGACGTTCTCCTTTACGTATTTTTTCTTCAGATTTTTGTGTTCTCTTGTGTTCAATATATCTTTCTACCTCAGTAGAAGTTCGACAACCAACAACTCAGGCATCCTAGGTGCAGGCCGGAACTCAATATTTCAATAATCACACTAACTTGAAAACTTAATAGACAAGAGACTACTGCAGTTTAAATTTGTCACATATATGCCAGAGGCAAATATGGATCTTTTTGCCAAATTTTATTTGCTTTAAGAAGAATCTGCAATGTATTCCATGTAACAGCGACTACCTACAGCACCCATTAGGACAAATACGAAAGAAATAGCACTTGCAAATTGAAACAAAATAACTATTGATTTCTCAAAATCGATTTGGTAGAGTTCATCTGCACAACATTTAAATAGTAAATATGTACATAATAGTTTTAGTACAAGCTGCAACGAAAACCTGAAAAATGCACGTCGGAAAAGGTGTTGGCGTGTTGGGTTAAATCAATTCAAAAAATACCTAATAAAAAAAAAAACTCACATTACTAAGAGTATATCTTATATGTTATATGTATATTTTTTTCTTTTTAACCATTGATTTTAGAACATTGCTCACGTATACAACAATCAACCTCGAACTAAATTTGCATGCCCATCACCAAGATTCAAGGACTAATCTCTCACAATGCAAATAAAGAGTGAAACTTCCTAGATAACTTCAATTTTCCAACAATGAACTATCAACAACTCCAAACTGGATTGAAAATGGGATCTAGTTTACCACAAAATAGGAGCAGGTAAAATCAAATAAAAAGAAAAAAAAATCTTCAGTATGAAGGGGTCCCGAAGTAACGGCTAAATTTGTTGGCATGTGAGCAACAACTCATGGGTTCAAGTCGAAAAAATGGCTTCTAGGAAAAATACAAGCCAAGGCTGCATACAGTGGACCAAATCTTATAGACCCCAAAAACACTTTTCAAGAAATTAACAATTACTTGCATCCAAATAGACAGATACATGACCAAATAAAACATAAAGACGATATCCAAACAGATTTTCTTCAAATCTATAATTCACTAATCAAAAAACAACAAAAAGGAAAAGATGATAAATTTCAGCGATGTATTCGTTTCAACTTTATCTCAATCTACCTTGTAATACCAAAAACTAATTCTAATTTCTAATTTAGAGTGACGTTTTTCTTCCTAACCTAAATTCAGTGAAGAATTGTATCCCAAAAAAATAAAATTTCATATAAACACAGAAAATTGAAGATATTTACCTCTAAAAAATTGCAGCGCGTAGAAGCAGAATTAGCAAAAAGAAGAAATAATTTAAAGATGATGAAAGAGATGAAAATAAGACAGAGAATGGATGAGGGGGTGGAGTATAGCTAGCAGCTAGAAGAGTGAGGAGGATGGGATGAGAATAAATAGAGAATGGATGAGGCAGCCATGTTGAAGAGGTGTGTGCTTATTGCCATTTATCATATGGTAGAAGTACAAATATGATGCCGACAAAGAAAGTTAAACAAGTCAAATATTTGGATGTCTACCGACGCCGTCCAAAATAAGTGTATTTCAGCTATACACACATATATATCAATATTGTCGTTTTCGGAATTTAATACGATAACTAATATTCTTTTTATTTTAATTTACCTGACATATTTAGAATTTTAAGTATTAATCAAATTCTTTTTAATCGGAATTTCATTATATAGCTTTTAAGTATTTTAGTTGTTAATTATTTAATTTATAATATTTTTTACATAATTTTTAAATATATAAAATAGTATCGAAAAACGTAAAGAAATTATGTCTGAATTCTCGATTAAAGTTTAAAAATTTAAATATAAAAGTTTTAGTTGTGTCACAAATACTGAGACAAAAGTACTTATTTTTAACTATACTCAATTATATTAAAAAACTACTATTTTCTTTCTCCAAATTTATACGACTTATTTTTCTTTTTAATTCGTTTCACAAATAATGATACATTTTTATATTTAAAAGTAATTTAACTTTAAGATGTCTATTACCCTTAATAAAATGATTTATAGGCTCAAAAATCATAGGCTCGCTGACATCAACAACTTATTTTAGATTATAAATTACAAAAAATTTCCTTCTTTCTTAAATTTGTTGTTAAGTTAAATTAATATAAATTGTGATGGAAAGAATACGCCTTACTAGTGCTCAATTCTCAAGAAACATCTACTCTTGTCTTTCTTTCGTATTGATGAATTTGTTTTATTTGACAAAAGAATGTATAATCTTTTGCAATTCTTTAATTCTAAATTTTATAACTTTCATCCGACATGCATGTTTAAGACCACAAGATTTAAAAGTATCATTATTTTCCTCCTTATAAGTTACTACCTTTTTGCTTCGATATAATAAATAAACATATCATTTAATTTGGTCTCAGCTTGAATCTATGATCTCAATTTTGAATGTGTATAAATAGACATTTAAATTTATATAAAATTGAATCAGTAAATATTTAAATTTATATAAAGTTAAATAAGTAAATACACATTTTACATATGTTATAATATTATATCAGATGTCATGTAACATATAAATTGACCATATAAAAAACCTTATTGGATACATATATATATTTATTTAATTTTATATAAATTTAATTGTCTATTTATATCACATAAAATTAAAAGACATAAATACAAGCTGAAGTAAAATTAAAGTTGACGTATTATCCGTTTCGGTTCCTGTGTGATACCCATCTTAGCAACCCTTTTGTGATATTTGTAGTGTCGTGGAGGTTATTTGACCAAGTATTGTTTTGTCAAATCTTTGACCAAGTATGTATGTATTTATATGTCCACATTTTCTACTAGTTGTCAGAGCAAATTTGACTATTAAACCTATTTAAAAAATGATTTTTTTTTCAAGTTTTTAATTAGTAAAATAATCTATTTTTATTTTCTCATTTATCGAATTAATAATCGATCTGTCTATATATAAGTCGAATTAATAATTGATTTATCGAATTGATAATCGATTTATCTATATATCTGTCGGATAGATAATAGATTTATCTCAAATATGAATCATCTCCCTAAATAAAAAAACTTATGATCTATTTAATTAAAAAATAGATTTAAAAGATCTATTTAACAAAGAGTCAGCCATAATATAGAATGAAGCAACACCTAAAAACACTTCTTTTGTACTTTCTGATTTCTAGTACTCCTATTCAATTAGTTTCAGCAATTGAATTTGTGTTCAATGGTTTTTACCTTCAGATATATTAGCATATGGTGGATATAGTGTTCTTGTGTCAATACCCGAATCGAGGTCCTAGCCGCGACGAGCATCTCGAACCATGAAGGCCCGAGAGCCCTTCTAACTGGCATTCATGTACACAATTAAAATACAATAAGAAAAATGTGAAAAATGAACAGACAGAATCATAGTCATGTTCTGAGTTCAATTTAACAATACGGAATTTAGTTCATAATCATTCGAAACTACATGAAAGCTAGTCTGTGAAATCTCTAACAATTCAAAAACCAACATCTGTCTAAATACTAGGACAAGGTCCCTAGTTGGACCATGGGACAAAATAAAATAGTACTGTCCAAAAACCCAGGGCCTTCCAAAATAAGGGAGGCTTACTAACTGCAAACTTCAGACAACCAATCTACTGCTTAGCGGGACTCCGAGACTGTGCCTCAAATCTTGAAATATAGGGGGGTCAATACAGATGTACTGGTACATAGAGCAATCCAAAATAATGTACTTTTATATAACATAAGTGAGAGAAATTTATGAAACGTTTTACATACAATGTAAAAAAAATGCATGGGCATATTTAAAAGACTTTGAAACGTTTCTTGAAAACATGATGTAAGACCCCATAAAAATCCTAGTCCATTTCAGTCTTATATTACATGCCATGAGGGTCCAATGCTTAAAAAATTTAGCTGAGTGTTAAGACTTAGTCTTATTTTGGCCTCTCAACTCAGATGAATTTTATTTCGACCTTAGAATATCGATTTCTAAATGGATTCATGATCAAGGTTATTTATAGGTCATCTCGGGTGAGTTTTAGAATTTTCGGACATCGTTTGAGACATGTTTGGATGACCAAAATAGTGAGCCAACGCGATCAGGAAGCGTCGCGTTGGCCATCGCGTCATCACCATCGACGCGACACGTCGACAATCGCGTCGATGGTGTCGACGCGACGCATCGACTGCAGCATCACTGGGTGCGTTTTGTTTAATAATTTATGGGTTGTGGGGGTGTAATTAGGTCATTTTCCTCTTACTTTACCTCATCCATAACACGAAATTAAGCTTCCAAAAGGACAAATTCACTCCTCTTTTCACAAATTCTCTCAAGAGCGAAACCCTAGCTTCATCAAGTTCAAGTCCAAATTTCAAGAAATCCCCAACAAACTCACACAAATTCAACAATCAAGGTATGTTAAATGTTCATCCATGGGCCCTTTTCACCCATGGAGTTCAAGAACCCAATTTCAAATTCAAAGTTATGAATTACACAAATTATTGTGATTTTAACTATGAATCCCCATGAATTTTAATTCTATATCATGTCTCCATGAAATTGTTGTTGTTATCAAACTCTATATGTTTGAATGGTGTTGTCCGCTGATTTAAGCCTTATTTTAAGAATTTAATATCAAAATCATGTTATTACTAGTGCTTTAAAATAGAACTATTCTCATGTTTAAGCCATGCATTGCAAGTGTTTGGTGAAATGCCTCAAAGAATGAGTTTTGAATAAATGCTTACATATCATGTCGTTAAAGTGTTAGAATTATCTTGCTATCATTGATATCGAGTCCTGGGGGTTATGAATACCCGAAAACTTAGTTGTTTACTTAGTTTAAGTACTTTCCGAAGAATTTCGAATCTATTAAAGTATTATCAATTTAGTCAGTGCACCATGTCAGTAAGCTCAGTTCAGTCTAGTGACTAGAGTCAGTTCAGTTGGGAGTAGGATTTAGCACCGAGCGAATCCAAGGATGGGGGCTCACCTACCAGTTGAGGGTGTGACCTTTAGTAGCAGTCCTTGCGTTCCATAACTACGTAGCCAACGTATGTTGAGATGTTAACCTACCAGTTGAGGGTTGATCTCATATGGGTACCTGTCAGTTGAGGGTAACCCTTAGTAGACATAACTTGAGCATCTATTTGATCAGAGATAGGCTACATTCGTATTGATTGATATAGATAGATCCATCTTGATACATTTTGAATTCAAAATATTTATGGATTAATCAAAAGGCAAGGACGAAAAGGATCGTAATGATGGTAACAAAGGATGCTACATGGGTGTACAATCAATACGAATTAGTAGGAGAGGCTGGGGTAACGCTTTCGAGAAGTGAGAGAATATCAAGGCTTCATCATTGAAAAGAAGGTATCTTACAATTGAGATGTCAAAAGTAAGAGGAGAGCTTGAAATATTCTACATACGTCAGCTGAGAAGGAAGAGCAAATTATGGGCAGTAACTGACAATGCTCCGCCGTCATTGTCATGAAAAGAGTATCGGATAAAGACAAAAATTTGACGAATAATATACATCTGTATACTAGGAAAGAAAAAAAAAAGAACATTGAAGGAGATTGAATCGTGTCTCTTGCCCGTTAGATTGGAAAGGATGTCGGACAACGGTATAGTTTAATTAATACTCCCATTTATTGAATTTGAAAGATATGTTGGGAAAAAAGTAGAGCTTTGGCAATACTCCACCTTGTTAATTTGAAAGAATGTGGTATGAAGGTAGAGCTTTGAAGAGAGTCCACCTTGTTGACCTCGAGAAGAAGGTCGGATAAAGGTAGAATTTCAAAAGTACCCTTATTGAAGAAGAAAAAAAAAGATCAAAAGTTGGTGGAGTTTTAATGGTATCCTATATGTGTAGACTTGAAAAGTGAAGTCAAATAAAAATGTTATGCATTTATTGATAATAAAGAAAAAATCAGACGCTAGAAGGATATTTGATATCCTACGCCTGTCCGGATCAAGAAAATATCAGACGTGGGTAAAGTTTTCATAATACTTCATATCCGTGAATTTGAAAAAGGAATTGAATGAAAGAAAAGATTTTTTAGAACACACCATTTTCATAGACTTTAAAATAAATATATTTGATGAAATAGAGTTTTAGTGATACTCTGTATTTTGAGAGAGGATGTTAAAGGTTAGTGGAGTTTGGGTATTACTCCACATCTATTGACTTGAAAAGGAGGGTCAGACATAGACAGAGTTTTGAAAATACTCCATGTCTATTGATGGAATAAAAAAACCAACCATAATTATTTTGAATCCATTTGTGTTCAGTCTCTAGACTATCTGAATTGATCTTAACACTAAGTATGTTGTAGGGTACATAACCCCTTGACAAAAGGTGGGTTCCTAGCTGCAGAGACGATATCTTGGACCATCCCGTCTATGGTGTATGCAACATGACCTATTACTAGAGTAAGATTTTTGCCTAAATGTTTGGGAGTGGGACTGAATAGCTGCGAGAAGGTACACTAACCTAATTGCACCGACTCTGAAACTAAGAAATCCAAATAAGGTTCGGAGGAGTGCAGTATACTCCTTACGTGTTCAATGGGTGAATTGTGTACGACCAAGACTCAATAGGAAAAGTGCAAGTGATAAAGCGATAACAGGTAGTGTTATTCAGACAATCAAAGAACACAAGTTTGAATTTGGCTTGCGTCCTTTCAAACAAGGTAGTGTATATTTCTAACATTTATATTATAGCAAAAATGAACACAAGATAGAAAAATATTCCCAAATATAATTCTTCAACTAAGTTTTCTAAGGTCAAAACCTAAGTAAATCCCCAGCAAAGTTGTCACACTGTCGCGCCTCATTTCGAACCGGTCGAAACGGTCTGCAACGTATGGTCATGGTGACTCTTTCTGGTTTTTTAAAAAATTATTCGTTTGTTTGAGTCGCCACCTAACTTTTAAGGAAAAACTAGAAAAATCATTCTTTGCAATACGGAAACTCTGTTTTTAGTCTACGAAAATCGGGGGGATTCTAAGTAAGGGTCTTGGTTACTCAAAGGGAAGGTATTAGGCACCCCTCAAAGCCTATCCGAAGATAGTCCTTAAACTTAATGTTAAGAAAATATTTGGAAAATATTTGCTTCATTTTTTTTGCTAAAAAGTGATGAGAAAATATTTATTATTTATTATTATTATTATTTATTTATTTTGAAAAAGATACTTAAGGTATTAAGACGTAACATTACAATATACAAGAACGTAGTATGATGATTGCAAAATACATAGATGAATGTTTTCAAAATATGGGGAGGAATAGTAGTTTTATTATAATAATATATAGTATAAAGTGTTATAATGTATACGAAAATATGCTTAAAGGTATATCAAATTAAATACATAAATAAGTTATTATGAAGTAGAAAAGTATACTTTAAAGTATGTGAGAAGTTATTCATTGTAAAATAAATGTGAATATGTATATATGTAAGAGTATATAACATAATGCAAAAATTCATTTGATTTGCAAAATTTCGATAATTATAATAGTAATAAGAGTACATAATGTATAATAGAGTTGATAAAGTGTTAGATAGTAACATCAACAAAATTATTATTATTATTATTATTATTAGTATTATTATTAATAATAATAATAATAACAATAATAATGACAGTAAGAGTATAAGAATAATAACGACAATTAGAGTAATAGTGGTAAGATATACCTGTATGTGGTAGTATATAACATATGTATTCCTTGTCGTCTTGTTTTTGAAAAATAACTTAAATCGATATACTTCATCTTGACAAAGTCTGAATAGATTTGAATATTACCTTCTTTCGTTAATGGAGACGTAATATGTACTTATTCGTTCAAACTTTATTATTATCATCATATTTTCTATTGTAAGGCTCGCAACAAATGTAACGAGTGCTATTTTAGTTAATCTAACGAGTGCTATTTTAGTTAATATAAATTTACTTGGATCTCAAATAACAAATCAAAGATAAAATCATTAGTTTGCGGTAGGATAAATAAAATATATATAATCTTGAAATGATTATATAAAAGTACAAACATAAAATATGTTTGTTCGGTCATTCAATTCCCCATTTAATGGGGGTGGTTACTTATTTTAACATTCCACAATCTCCAATTATTAGTTGTACCTGAAAAGACAAGAGCAATAGTTAGTCTATAAAATATCAAATAACATGGTATAGTCAAGTAATTTAAATCCATATGGGTTTGTATATATAAAAAAGTACATAAAAGATATGATTGAGGAGGCTCGGATATGTGAAACAAGATTTAGGTGAGTGATTGAATCGAGTTGTGGTAGAGAATACTGGTTGCTCGTCAGCCGTCCTAGTACCCGACCACAATACGTCATCAATTTCACTTTTTGAAATTGGTTTCTCGTCATCGCCTCTTTTCAAAGGGCTCAAATCGAGGATCCTTTATTTCGAAGGAGCATGGCCTCAAATTAAATTCATCGACTTGTTGTTATGTAGTATTCGATTTTTAAATTAGTTTAACAAGATGTAACCTAGTAGTAAAGGGCAGAATTATCCCAAAAAATACCAAAAATAAACCAACAATGAAACAAACTAAGACAACAACAAATTCATTAAAACATAAACCAAATGGTGCACCAGCTATCTTAACGATATGTAAAGATAATTAGTAAAGGTACAGTAAGAAGATCTGAGAAACACTCAAAATAAGAACACACATATAATGTATATACATATATGTATAAAATATGTAGTTAGTATAGCCTTGAGCGTAGCAACGGTGGAGGAGCCTTAACAGAAAACACCCCAAGGAGGTGACCAAAGCAACAAGAGCATAAGTAGATAACAAACCACGAAACCAAAATGAAATCCATTTATCGAGGATCACGAGTCACCCATTTCCGACAAAGAAGCGAAATAGTAACACAAATAGTGGTGGCCGATTGATGGCTAAAATGAATAACACAGATATCCATTTATGATAAAAACACAAATAAATTCAACGATAAGAAATATCAATAAAATAATAAATCGAGAGGTAGACACAAATGGAGTTTTCATGCGTCATAATGGAAGCGAGAGATAGGGGCGGTGGAGTCGCTTCAACGGCGTCGCCGGAGCAACGCCAAAATAAATAGTTGGCTAGGATTGGCCTTATTCAGACCAAAATAGTAGCATAATCGAGAGGGAGAGAGAGTAAAGAATACAAGATCTGAAATTTGTAATGTCCTGATTATTCTCTCCCTCCCCAAAAACTCTCCCGTTAAATGGTGAAATTATTCGTATTTATAGACAAATTCAGACTTCAAAGTCTGAATTTGAAATACAAAATTTGCAGAAATCGTAGAGAGATAAGGAATTCAAAATTTAAAATCATTGAAAGGGACGACTCATTTCTCGAATTTGTTCTATTCCTAGATCATTAATGCGGATTTGAAATAAATTTTGAGTTGTTTCACCAAATTGGGGTCTGATTTTGCTGTTAAAGTGGAGTCACGGTTGTGATAGGCAAGAAAGGAGCAAATCTCGCTCAGAGGTAGCAGCCTAGGATAACGTACGCGGCTGATTTTTTCCAATTTGGTGATGGCGGAAGAGAGGTGAAGAAAAAAGATGAAAAAGTTGATCGTTGTTGTTGTTGATTTGGGATAAGAGAAAGGGAAAGATCGATGATCTTTTGGTGGGGAAAGAGAAAAGACGTGTATTGGTCTTTGGAATTCTTGACTTAATTTGAGCCTCTCGATCAAATGATCGAGCGGTTTAGACTTAATCCAAAAAAAAATTAATGTATACACAAATAATATATATATATATATATACTTATTTATTTATAAAACTAAAAATTTTGTGGTTCTTGAATTAAAACAATCTCAACGGTCAAGATGAATTTGTATTTATTGGATGAATATATGTATTGTTTATTGATGTAGCAATATGTTATTGATGGATATTATTTTGATAGACTGAAGAGCTGGACGTAGGGAATGGACTGGGTTTTGGATCAAATTTAGGCCTCTTTGATCTGAAATTAATAAATAATCAGGCTCAATAGACATAATTGCAATTGAGTTAAAAATAGTTCAAACACATTCTTTTCTTTCAAATTAATTTAACCATGTTTCTTTTTGTCCTAATTAATTTTCTATACGTATATAAATTATGTAAATAATTTAATATACGTATTAAAATACAAATATGAATGTAGTAATGATGTAGTGAAAAGAAAATAATAATAATAATTAAAAAATGTAGATGTAAATGTCAAAATATTTTGGCATGATTTAAAAGTAAATAAATAAAAATGTTTAAAGTATAATAGACAAAAATAAAAAATTAATTCAATTTAGTAAATTACTTTGGACTAAGAAACATTGAAAAATTAATAGAAGAAAAGAGCCGAGCCAAAATTGGGTGTCAACAGTACCCGTGACACGATACTAACACCCTTCCAACTAAGGTCACAGGTTGGACCCCAATTAGATAATTGGGGTATGTCGGTTAGATGATAGCTTCAACAGTCTCAGTCCAAAAATCAGTATCCTTCAGTTTAGGCCTGCATTGACCATAACATACAGTTATTAAATTTTAGTATTTCAGTTTATAGACTATTTTCAGAATCATGTCATATGCTTGGTCATCATTCTCAGATTTTACAATATTCGCGCATTTATATCAATTATTCAGTTACAGATATTAGTACTATAGTTTCAGACTATTTCAAATATATGATATATGCTTGGTCTTACATCTACAGTATTTTCAGTTTCACATGTACTCTTATACAGTTAACTTATGCTATTCAACCAGTTATTATTTCATGCATATGAACTATGCACGTTAGCCTAACCTCATTTAGCATATCAGTACATTCAAAGTATTGATCGCATACTCGTTTCTTGGGCTATGATGTCTCATATCATAGGTTCGGATGCTCAGGTTCCAGACCGCACCTAGACCTCCCCAGCGCATCCGCAGCAGTAGCAGTAGTGAGTCCTTATGTTCTGAGGACCATTTTTTTTATTTCCGTTCAGTTCAGTAGTCAGTCGGAGTTAGTCGAGGTCTTATCCCATCAACTCCACAGTCAGACCGTTTAGAGGCTTTCAGACTAGCACAGAAAGTCAGTTTTTAATTGTTATTATCAGTTGTTTTATCAATATTGCCAGTACATTTTCAAACGTTCAAAACCATGATTCAGTATTGTTTTTAGCTACTAAAACCTTATGGCATTTTTAGATAATTTTTGCACATGTTGTTTATCAGTTTTACTTAGTGCTTACAACAGGTACCAGCTCATGGGTTAGTTTGTGGTCACTTATGACCGTAAGCACCGTGTGGCATCCAGGTATAGTCTCAGGGTGTTACAAACTTGGTATTAGAACCTAAGGTTTTAAAGTGTCCTAGGGAGTCTGAAAGCCGTGTTGAGCAGAGTCTTGTGCATGGATGTGTAGCGCGCCACACTTATGGACAATAGGCTACAAGACATTTTAGGAAAAGTCTCCCTTCTTTCAGTGTTCATGTCATGCAACCGAGCATGAGCTCAAGTTGAACTCTCTGTCTAATTCAATTCTTCCATCCATTTACAGAATATGCCTCCCAGAAAGACTAACGAAAGAAGAACCGGAAACCAGCCAATACCTCTGCCCATTCAAAGAGATCTCTTGAATGAGCATGTTTCGCATACAGAGTTTAGAACTATATTCATTACTCTAGCTTACTCTGTATCAGCTCAGAATGTTCAACCAGCTGCAGTCCTAGCCAACCCAGTGGCTAATACTGTTGCATCTAGGATTTAAGACTTCACCCGAATGAATTCTCCTTTCTTTTCAGGATCCAAGTCTGACGAGCATCCGCAGGAATTCCTCAACATAATTAAGAAGTAACTAACATTATAGGTGTGAAGCCTAGTGAGAGTACAGAGTTAGATGCTTACCAGTTGTAGATATAGCTCACACCTATTTTAAGCAGCAGAAAGGGGATAGAGGGACAGATGCAGAGCCTATAGAATAGGAGGAGTTTGCTACAGCTTTCTTAGATAGATTCTTCCTATTGGAGTTGAGGTAATCTAAGGTGTTAGAGTTTATCAACTTGAAGTAGGGCAATATGAGTGTGAAAGAGTATTCCCTCATGTTTATTCAGTTAGCTAGGTATGCTCCTCATGTGGTGGCTGATAACAGATATAGAATAAGCAAGTTTGTGTCTGGGGTATCTGATAGTGTGGTAAAGGAGTGTAGGACTATGATGTTAATTAAGGATATAGAGATATCTAGACTTATGGTGCATGCTCATCGGATTGAGGAGCAGAATCTTAAAAAGAAGGAGAGAGAGAATAAGAGAGCTAGAATGAGTAGCTTTAGTTTTGCTCAGCCAAGGTCAAAGGGTGGTAACCGTTCTCAGTTCAGTCAGAAGTTTTCAGCCATAGCTCCATCTTCAGCTTGTGTGACAGTACCAAAGTTCAGGAATGACAGTCAGGATGGGGCGCCAGGTTCCAAAATCCAGGTAGTATGAGCAGTGGTTGTACCCATCCGCTTTGCAAAGAATATGGTAGAAATCACCTAGGTATGTGTAGAGCTGCAAGTGATGTATGTTTTGGATGTGGTAAGTCAGGCAATAGAATGTGGGAGTGTCGATTAATGGCTCAGAGGGGAAAGGATTTGCGCTAACAGGGTCAGTCCAGCCATCCTCTAGTCCCATCCAGTCACCCTACTCAGTACGGTGCCACTTCCAGCGCAACCAGTGATCAGCATCAGAACAGGCTATATACACTTCAGTCCCGATATGATCAGGAAAGTTCTCCTGATATGGTGTACGTTACAGGCTTTTCATATTTTTTGTATGTTTTACTAGACCGCGAAGCTTCACCTTCTCTTGTAACCCCTTACATAGTTGTCAACTTCAGATTCAGTCCCGAAACCTTAACAGATACCTTCTTAGTATCTACCCCAGTGGGTAAATCTATCATAGCTCGGTGGGTATACAAAAACTACCTGATTATGGTGTCTCAGAAATTTACTTCAGTAGACTTTGTAGAGTTAGAGATGATGGATTTTGACGTCATTCTCGGCATGGATTGGCTTCATTCATGCTATGCTTCAATTGATTGTAGAAATAGGATTGTTTATTTTTTTCAGTGTCTCGATGAACCAGTCATTGAATGAAGGGGTAGTACCTCCTCAGTACTTAGGAGTCATACGTGTTTTTAAATTTCCTTCTCAGAATCCTATGATAGCATATGATCTAGAATTAAAGGCGTGAAACTCAGAGTTTAGCAATAGTAGTAGAGTTGGGATAGTGTTATTTGAATTTGAGCAGATTATATATCATGGGGTTAGTTATATGAAAGGTGAATCAGTAGGCTTGAAGCAGTGTATGCAAGAATTTAAGTTTGTAGATTCAAAATATATGTTGGGGATGTGATATTTGTAGGCTATGATGAAAGTAGTGTAGTTATTACAGATTTGGGGATATCCATGTTAAGTGCTAGAATCTAAGTTAGAATATTTAAAGATTGAGCTAGTAGAAAGAAGCATTGAGAATTCTAGGTTAGTCAGTGTTAAGGTTGTTAAATGAGGATTGTTGGGACCATAGAAAGCTAAGAGTTGTATCTCAGAAGAAAGTACTAGAAACAAGTTTTACTTTATCAGGTATAGTCTTTCAAGGTGAGTTTATCAATTTATGCGTATTATTATCCCCTTGATTCTAGAGTAAGGTGGTGGAAATTCAGTTTAGACATGTTGAATCAGTGGTTCCCATACTTAGAATGATGGTTTTAAGCTAAGGGGGAGATAGTATCATAAGTGACCAAGTCAGGCTCTCAGATTCTAGTAGCGATGCCAGTATGTTGTAGAATAGCCATGTTGGAAATCCTTAAACAGATGTCCTATTCAGACTATGTCCAGGATTTCCTG
Organism: Capsicum pubescens; assembly: GCA_030864215.1. Classification (NCBI taxonomy): domain Eukaryota; kingdom Viridiplantae; phylum Streptophyta; class Magnoliopsida; order Solanales; family Solanaceae; genus Capsicum; species Capsicum pubescens. Next base: position 280,654,840 of record CM061540.1, on the reverse strand, counting down.
CTCTCTAACGTTATTAGAACTTATTAGAAAGAGCGTTGAAGAAATGCTCCAGTTAAGTGTGACCATTTCAAGAGGTAATCTATTCCCATCCATGTAAACTGCGAATTCAGCTCAGTTCATACATCAGGCATCAGTTTTAGAATCGAGATATTCGGACATGGTTCAGTTATAAGTGTTCCATGCATCATCTTAGTTTTTCCTTAGTATTTCAGCCAGGTCAGTATCATTCGAGGGACGAACTATCCCAAGGGAGAGATGTAACACCCCCAAGCTATTCATGAACTAAATGTATCATCTTTTCTTCATGAAACCAGCTTCAGTTGGAGGTAATGGTTACTCATAAGTTGACTCGCTCGTTCTTATCTCAGCCATATAACCATTCTCATGTCACTGCATGTGTTCAAAAAATTAGTTCAATTCATGTATCATGTTTCACACTCAGTTAGGTTCTCATGTTCCCATTTATGAATGTCCAATAAATGATCTCAGATCCTTCGGTATTCTCAGCTTAAGGTAATAATTTTCCTTAGAATCTTTCATTTTCATACTCAGTTTTAGTTGTATATCATTCTCATATCATTTATGTATTCATGAGTCTGTTCGGTCAGTCACCATGTTTCAGGTTCAGTCATGTAGTCACGCTTCAGTCATGCATATTCAACATGTAATCTCAGTACCTCAGTGCCTCTCAGTTTACTCAGTCTCATTTGAGGATGAATGTTCCCAAGGGGGAGATATTATAAGACCCCATGAAAATCCTTGTCCATTTCAGTCTCATATTATATGCCATGAGGGTCCAATGCTTAGAAAATTTAGCTAAATGTTAAGACTTTGTCTTATTTTGGCCTCTCAACTCAGATAAATTTTATTCTGACCTTCCCAACCTTAGAATGTTGATTTCTAAATTGATTCATGATCAAGGTTATCTATAGGTCATCTCGGGTGAGTTTCAAAATTTTCGGACATCATTTGAGATATGTTTGGTTGACCAAAACAGTGAGCCAATGCGATCAGGATGCGTCGCATTGGCCATCGTATCGTCACCATTGATGCAATGTGTCTGCTGTTACATCATTGGGCGTATTTTGTTTAATGAATTACGAGTTGTGGGGGTAATTAGGTAATTTTTTTCTTACTTTACCTCACCCATAACAAGAAATTAAGCTTCCAAAATGGAAAATTCACTCCTATTTTCAAAAATTCTCTCAAGAGCAAAACCCTAGTTTCATCAAGTTCAAGTTCAAGTTTCAAGAAATCCCCAACAAACACACACGAATTCAACAATCAAGGTATGTTAAATGTTCATCCATAGGCCCTTTTCACCCATGGAGTTCAAGAACCCAATTTCAAATTCAAAGTTATGAATTATACAACTTATTGTGATTTTAACTATGAATCCCCATGAATTTTAATTCTATAGCATGTCTCCATGAAATTGTTGTTGTTATCAAACCCTATATGTTTGAATGGTGTTGTCCACTGATTTAAGCCTTATTTTGGGAATTTAATATCAAAATCATGCTACTACTAATGCTTTAAAATAAAACTATCCCATGTTTAAGCCATGCATTGCAAGTGTTTGGTAAAATGCCTCAAAGAATGAGTTTTGAATAAATGCTTACATATCATGTCCTTAAAGTGTTAGAGTATCTTGCTATCATTGATATAGATACTGGGGGTTATGAATACCCGAAAACTTAGTTGTTTACTTAGTTTAAGTACTTCAGAAGAATTTTGAATCTATTAAAGTATTATCAGTTCAGTCAGTGCACCATGTCAGTAAGGTCAGTTCAGTACAGTGAATAGAGTTAATTCAGTTGAGAGTAGGATTTAGCACCAAGCGAACCCAGGGATAGGGGCTCACCTACCAGTTGGGGGTGTGACATTTAGTAGCAGTCCCTGCATTCCATAACTATGTAGCCAGTATAGGTTGAGATGTTAACCTGCCTGTTGAGGGTTGATCTTATATGGGTACCTACCAGTTGAGGGTAACCCTTAGTCCTTCGGGACAACACTTTAGTGGATCCACACAGCTATGTGTTAGTACCCGTGGCACGATACTGACACCCTTCCAACTGGGGTCACAGGTTGGACCCCAATTAGCTTATTGGGGCATGTCGATTAGATGATAGCTCCCACAGTCTCAGAACAGTAATCAGTAGCCTCCAGTTCAGGCCTGTATTAACCATAGCATACAATTATCAGATTTTAGTGTTTCAGTTTATAGACTATTTTCAGAATTATGTTATATGCTTAGTCATGCATTCTCAGATTTTACAACATTCACGCATTTGTTTCAGTTATTCAGTTATAGATCTCAGTACTATAGTTTTAGACTATTTCAGATATACGATATGTGCTTGGTCTTGCACCTACAATATTTTTAATTTTATATGTACTCTTATACAGTTTACTTATGCTGTTTAGTTAGTTATTATTTCATGCATATGAACCATGCACGTCAGCCTAACCTCATTTATCATACCAGTACATTCAAGGTATTAATCACATACTCGTTTCTTGCGCTATGATGTCTCATATGATAGGTTTGGTAGCTCAAGTTCTAGACCGCACCTAGACCTCCCCAGCGCATCAGCAATAGCAGTAGTGGTGTGTCCTTATGTCCTGAGGACTGCTTGTATTTATTTTAGTTCAGTTCAGTAGTCAGTCAAAGTTAATTGGGGGCTTGTCCCATTAACTCCACAGTCAGATAGTTTAGAGGATTTCAGACTAGCACAGACAGTCAGTCAGTTTTCAGTTGTTATTATCAGTTGTTTTATTAGTATTGCCAGTATATTTTCAAACATTCAAAACCATAATTCAGTATTGTTTTTAGATACTAAAACCTGATGCCATTTTTAGATAATTTCCGCATATGTTGTTTATCAGTTTTATTCAGTGCTCATAGCAGATACCAGCTCATGGGTTAGCTTGTGGTCATTTGTGACCGTAAGCACAGTGTGGCGTCTAGGGTGTAGTCTCAGGGCGTTACACATGAAACTCTCTTTTCTTTACTTCTGAGTTAGGTGGTACACCCTATAATTCTACGACCCCACAGGTTATATGGAGTCCTCCCTTAACTCAGCGACCAATCCCCCAACCCAAATTTGTCGCAAGAGTTAGAGTTTCTGATTCTGATACGCCACAGGGCACTAGGCCAATGTATAATCCCTCTTGGGGACATAACAACCCATGTCGGAAAAACACGATTTCAGATAATGAGTTTTCTAAACTCATGCCTTCTTCGGGTAAACACCTAACATCTCTTAAGCCCATTTTTAACCTTTTCTGAACATGCATCTTTCAAAACTCAAATTCTAAAAATCTAAGTGAAATCTAACTTCTGTGATGTTTTGAATCTGTTATGGCATTATCTGCTTGGGTATCATAATACCAAGACTTGCAAGTCGTATCTCTAAGCTATGAAATATCATGTTACTGCTCTTTCAATCAAAACAATGTTTAGACCACCAAAAACATTCAAACAGTACAAGAGAACTCATATTTCCAAAACATATATCACACTATGCAAAAATTCTCTCTTTTTCATATTTCAACAAATAGTGGTCGATTTCTCAAAATAATCATTCAATTTTTTTTATTGTCACATTTGGTCTTTACAACAAGAAATATCCCTCCCTTCAATTCACAATCAACATAAAATTCATAATTGATAGTAAAACCCTGGGTTCATGCTTTAAGATATGCAATTGAGTAATCCATGACTTGTCAATCAAGAAATAGCACCATGAGAGGGAAATTCGTTATTCGTGCTCTCAATTTGTACTTTTCAAAACATTGAACGCATATATATATATATATATATATATAAATATACATAAACAAAAATCTAATCTAAGGGGGAGGCCTCAAGACCAAAGCATTATCATCAAAGGGGTTCACCATGCATATGTGTTATTGTAAATTCAAACCCTTCGTAAATATATGAATTATCAACATTCAAAATATTATTAAAAGATTTCACCATGCCCATGTAGATTAGAAAAATGCCACATACATTAGATTACTTGGTTCGAAGGATGGAACCCAAATCTTGATTCGTTTCTTGGAAATCTTCACCTAAGAGCTTGGTTCTTGATCTTTTGGGGCTTAGGGTTTTCTTGAAGAGGAAGAGAGAATAATGATGTAACAAATTCTCTTTGGAGGCTTCAATCTTGTGTTTTGGACGGTTTTGGGAGAGGTAAATGATCCTATTGCCCTCAAATACGCAAAAATAAAAATTAGAAAATAAGGGCATATGCTATGGAGCGTGTGTCGCTTGCTCTGGAGCGCCAAAATGGAGAATGTGCCACATTCTCTATCGAGGGCTCCCTCAGGGGTAGACTAGAGCGTGTGTTGCATGTTAATAGCGGGCAGCTACTATTTGGACTTCTAAATATGCCCTTATGCTTGTCCAAAAATTTCAAAACTTACTCGAGATGTACCTTGGACACCCCCGATCATGAATCAACTTAAAAATCGATATTCTATGGCTGGGAAGGTTGAAAATAAAATCATCAAAGTTTAGGAGCTTAAAATGTGACTAAGTCCTTTTTAACACTTAGAAAAATTTCAAGTTGTTAGCTCTTTAAGCATGCTACTAAGTGTGGTATCAAGTCGAGATTTCTACGGGGTGTTACATTATCCCCCCTGGGATCATTCGTCCCCGAATGATGACTTAGGACATAGATAAGCACGATTTCAAGCACATTGAGGAAATGATGGAGAGAGTAGTATGTGATTCGTACCTTTTATTTCATCATCCACTGTCTCAAAGAGGTTTGGGTATCTAGTTTGCATATCATCTTCTGACTCTCAAGTAGCTTCCTCCTCTTTTTGATTCCTCCACAACACCTTAACAGAAACTATCTCCTTACTTCTCAGCTTTCAAACTTGGCGATCCAAAATGGCAATGGGTTCTTCTTCATATGATAGGGAGTCTTTCACACTGATCTTCTCTACAAGAAGCACTAGAGAATGATCTTCAATACACTTTTTCCACATGGAATCATGGAATATCGGGTGTACGGAAGCCAGACTTGTGGGCAAATCTAATTCATAATCAACCCCACCTATCCTTCTCACAATCTGATATGGTCCTATATAATGAGGACTAAGCTTTCCTTTATTTCCAAATCGCATGACCCCCTTAATAAGGGAGACCTTTAGGAATACACAATCATCAACCTCTAATTCTAAATCTCTCCTTCTATCATCGGCATAAGACTTTTGGAGACTCTGAACAGACTTAAGTCGCTCCCAAATAATCTTCACCTTCTTCATCGCTTGATGAACAAGTTCAGGCTTAAATAATCGGGTTTCACCTACTTCAAACCATCCTATTAGAGACCTACACTTCTTCCATAAAGTGTTTTAAAAGGAGCCATCTGGATACTGGAATGGTAGCTATTGTTGTAGGCGAATTTTATCAAAGTCAAGTGATCTACCCAACTACCTTTAAAGTCAATTACCAGGCCCTCAACATATCCTCAAGGGTCTGAATAGTGTGTTTAGCTTTCCCATCAGTATGAGGGTGGAAGGCGGTACTCAGGTTCACTTGGGTGCCTAAACGCCTAGGAAAAACTGAGAAGAGAACTGTATACCTCGGTCAGATATAATAGATACAGGAGCGCCATGCAAATGAACTATCTCACGAATATATATCTTAGCATAGTCATCCCCCGAATAATTCATCCGTACCGGCAGGAAATGAGTGAACTTGGTCATTCGGTCTACGATCACCCAAATGGAGTCATATTCATTTTGGGACTTTGGAAGCCCTGTAATAAAGTCCATGTTAATCATATCCCACTTCCACATAGGAAAAACTATCTCCCGGGATGTGCCACCTGGTCTCAAACATTCTACCTTGACTTGTTGACAATTCGTACACTTAGAAACAAAGTTAGCAACATCTTTTTTCATATTATTCCACCAATAAATAGTCTTAAGGTCATGATACATTTTTGTAGAGCCAGGGTGAACAACATACCTCGAAGTGTGAGCTTTATCAAGAATCCTCTCTCGCAAACCATCCATGTTCGGTACACATAGCATACCCTGATACCTCAAAATCCTATCACCTCCAATTTCAAACACCATCACCTTCTGTTGACCAACACCTTTCTTAATTTTCATCAAGATAGGGTCTTTGGCCTGCTTTTCCTTAACTTTAGCACATAAGGAGAATTTAGCTATCTCATGGATGAACACTCCCCCATCCTCTGAATCCAGAATTCAAACTCTCAAATTTATAAGTCGGTGAATATCTTTCACCATCTCCCTCTGCCCCTTCTCCACATGAGCAAGACTACCCATTGACAACATATAAGGGCATCGGCCACCACATTGGCCTAGCCCGAATGACAGTGCATGCTCATGTCATAATCCTTCAACAGTTCCAGCCACCACATCTGCCTGAGATTCAGTTCTTTCTGCGTGAAAACACACTGCAAACTTTTGTGATCAGTGAATATATCAACATGTACTCCATACAGATAATGCCACCATATCTTAAGTGCAAACACCACAGCTACTAACTCTAAGTCATGGGTGGGATAATTTCGCTCGTTCACCTTCAACTGCCTAGATGCATTAGCCACCACCTTACCGTGCTGCATAAAGACATACTCAAGTCCCACCCGGGATGCATCACAGTACACAACAAAACCCTCTATACCCTTGAGAAGGGTCAAAACTAGCGTGGTAGTCAACTTATCCTTCAACTTCTCAAAGTTATTCTCACAAGAGTCATACCACAAGAATTTTACCTTTTTCTGCATCAATTTGGTAAGTGGAGCAGCTATGGAGGAAAAACTCTCTACAAACCTTCTGTAATACCCTGCCAAACCCAAGAAGCTCTAGCTATCGGTTGGAGTCGTGGGTCTGGACCATTCTCACTGCCTCAATCTTTTGGGTGTTAACCTTAATTCCCCCACTAGAAATAATATATCCCAAGAAAGCAATCACACTAAGCCAGAATTCACACTTAGGAAACTTGGCATATAATTCATAAGGGTCTGAAGGATGATTCGGAGGTAACTGGCATGATCCTCCACATTCTTAGAGTAAACTAAGATGTCGTCAATGAAAACTATGATGAACAGGTCTAGAAACTGATGGAACACCCTATCTATTAGGTCCATAAAAGCTGCAGGGGCATTAGTCAGTCCAAAGGACATAACTAAAATTCATAATGGCCATATTGGGTTTGGAAAGCTATTTTAGGAATATTAGCCTCTCTAACCTTCAACTAATGATACCCCAAATGAAGGTCTATCTTTGAGAAAGATTTGGCACCTTGGATTTGATCAAATAAATCATCGATTATAGGAAGATGGTATTTATTTTTAACAGTGACCTTATTTAACAGACGATAATCTATACACATACGAAGGGAACCATCTTTCTTATGCATGAAGAGTATAGGTACCCCCAGGGAGAAATGCTAGGGCGGATAAAGCCCTTGTCGAGAATATCTTTCAACTGTTCTTTCAATTCTTTCAACTCTACACGATCCATTCTGTATGGCGAAATAGAGATAGAACGAGTGTCCGACAACAAGTCAATGCCAAAATATATCTCCCTGTCAGGTGGTATCCCTAGGAGATCATCGGGAAAGACTTCTGGGAGTTCATTAACTACAGGGATGGACTGGAGGGAAGGACTCTCAGCATTGGAATCTTTGACCCAAATCAGATAATACAAACAACCTTTGGGGTATAAGTTTATGGGCTCTAAGATAAGATATGAACTTCTTCCTAGGTGATAAGAAATATCTCTCCCATTCTATCTCTGGCTCATTTGGAAAGTAGAAAGTAACCTTTCGGGTTCTACAATCTAATATGGCATAATATGAATAAAGCCAATCCATTCCTAAAATGGCATCAAAGTCAATCATATCAAGCTTATAGGGTCTGCCACAGTATCACAATTATAAATGGACATAACATAATTTTTGTATACCCTTCTAGCCACAATAGAGTCACCAACAGGGGTAGAAATAGAGAAAGGTTCTGGTATAATTTCAGGCTCAAACCCAAAATTGACTGCCACATATGGGGTCACATAAGACAAGGTAAACCTTGGGTCAAGCAACACATACACATTATGAGAGAAAATTTATAACATACCCGTCACCATGTCTGGCTAAGCCTCTGCATCCTGGCGGTTGGACAAAGCATACAATCGGTTGGGACTGCCTCCGGTAGCTGAAGTGATACCTTTGGGAGGTGGTGATGCTGAGGAATTTTCTTGGGACTTAGCACCACTGAAATTTCCTCTGGCGGAAGGACAATCTTTCTGAAAATGGCCAGACTGACCACAAGTATAACACACCAACCTGCCCAACTGACACCTACCGGGGTGATGTTTATCATAAGTTCCACGTTATGGAAATATCCGATACGGCTGAGCTATAATACCTTGGGACTGGTTACCTTGTACTCCCAATCCATTGCTAGGCTAAAAATTATGGAACCACCGATCAATTAGAGGTTTGGGCGTCGGGGCGCTAGCCGAAGACTGAGCATTACTCTTAAACTTTTTCTTCAACTACTTATTACCACCTTGGTTCTGACTGTTATTCTGGTTTGTAGATCTGGACCTTTTGGCCTGCCTGTCTTTCTCCCTTGCCTTTGTCAACCTTTTCTTCTACTCCTCAACCTATTGCATATGAATGGACAACCTGGAGAAATCTATGTCTCTATTCAGCAGAGCTCCTTTCTATTCTAACACTAGATCGTCGAAAAGACCGAATGCAAACTTCCTCATGTGAGCTCTCATGTTACCCGCCAATTCTGGAGCATAACGGGATAACTAGTTGAAATTCAGTGTGTACTCCTTGACACTCATTTTCCCTTATTTCAAGTTCATAAATTCTTCAGCCTTTAATTTTCTCAATTTCTGAGGAAAGAAGCGATCCAAAAAAACTTCCACAAACTCACCCTACACAGAAGGCTCGGGACCACTGCCCTTCAAATCCTTTCATTCGTTATAGCACTGACTGGCCACATCTTTCAACTGATAGGCTGCCAATTCTACCCCTTCAACCTCATTCCCATGCATGACCCTGAAAACCTTCTCCAGTTCATCAATGAACCCTTGGGGGTCCTCCTCAATCGTCATGCCAATAAATATGGGCGGGTTCAGTCTCATGAATTGACCAACACATGTAATCTCAGATGCACTAGATACAGACCCTACATCTTCAGACGATGGGCCTGAGAAGCCACTAACTAAGCTATCATATGCATAGATTATCGGAACTCAACATTAGATACCTCTCTCTAGGTGTTCTGAGTACGGTTGACTCCAGATCGAGGAGTCCGTGGTGGACTAGTCTGAATAGAAGGGACTCCTAGAGTAGCAGAAAACTCTGGAGTACGAGCTCTATTATGAATCTGCATCCCATAGGTAGGGCGAACATCCTCAATCTGAGCATTCTGTTCGTTGGATCTACAGGGAGGCATGGTAACTTTCTAAAATATAGGAAATCATTGATTAGAGGACATTCAGACTCTATAGCACGAACTAAATCATGACAAAAAAAAAGACATTCCTAAACGTCTTGTAGTCTCTTGCTTATAAGTGTGGCACGCTACATGCCCATAAAAAAGACTCTACCCGACGTGATTTTGCAGATACCCTAGGACCATGAACCATGCTCTGATACCAAGTTTTTCACGACCCAAACCAAGACCCTAGCCGCGACGAGCATCCTGAACCATGAAGGCCCGAGAGCCTTTCTAACTAGAATTCATGTACACAATTCAAATACAATAAGAAAAAATACAAAAAATAAATAGAAGGAATCATGGTCATGTTCTGAGTTCAATTTAACAATACGAAATTTAGTTCATAAACATTTGAAACCACATAAAAGCTAGTCTTCGAAATCTCTAATAATCTGAAAACCAACATCTTTCTAAATACTGGGATAAGGCCCCCAGTCAGACCGTGGTACAAAATAAAATAGTACTGTCCAAAAACCCAAGGCCTTCCGTAATAAGGGAGGCTCACCAACTGCAACTTCAGATAACCAATCTACTGCTTAGCGGGACCCCGGGACTGTGCCTCAGATCCTAAAATATAAGGGGTCAATACAAATGTACTGGTATGCAGAGCAATCCAAAATATTGAACTTTTATATAACATAAGTGGGAGCAATTTATGAAACCTTTTACATACAATGTAAAAAAAATGCATGGGTATATTAAAAGACTTTGAAACGTTTCTTGAAAACATGAAACCCTCTTTGCTTTAATTCTGAGTTAGGTGGTACACCCTACAATTCTACGATCCCATGGGCTATATGGAGTCCGCCCTTAACTCGGCGGTCAAGCCTCCAACCCAAGCTTTCCACAAGAGTTGGAGTTTCTGATTTTGATATGCCACAGGGCACTAGGCCAGCGTATAATCCCTCTTGGGGACATAACCCGTATTGACAAAACATGTTTTTGGGCAATGATTTTTCTGAACTCGTGACTCTTCGGGTAACCATCTAACATTTCTTAATCCTATTTTTAACCTTTTCCGAACATGCATCTTTCAAAATTCAAATTCTGAAAATCTAAGTGAAATCTAACTTCTATTATGTTCTGAATCTATTATGGCATTATCTGCTTTGGTATTATCAGACCATGACTTGCAAGTCGTATCTCTAAGCTATGAAATATCATGTTACATCTCTTTCATTCAAAACAACCTTTAGACCACCAAAAACATTCAAACAGTACAAGAGAACTCATATTTCCAAAACATATATCAAACTATGCAAAAATCCTCTCTTTTACACATTTCAACAAATGGTGGTCAATTTCTCAAAATAATTATTCAATTCTTTCGATTGTCACATTCAGCCTTTACAGTTAAAAAATTCCCTCTCTTCAATTCACAATCAACATAAAATTCATAATTGATAGTAAAACCCTTGGTTCATGCTTTAAGATATGCAATTGAGTAATCCATGACTTGTCAATCAAGAAATAACACTATGAGAGGGAAATTCGTTATTCGTGCTCTCAATTTATACTTTTCAAAACATCGAACGCATACATACATATATATATATATATAAACAAAAATCAAATTTAAGGGGGAGGCCTCAAGACCAAAGTATTATCATCAAAAGGGTTCACCATGCATATGTGTTATTGTAAATTCAAACCCTTCGTAAATATATGAATTATCAACATTCAAAACATTATTAAAATATTTCACCATGCCCATGTAGTTTAGAAAAACCCCACGTACCTTAGATTACTTAGTTCGAAGAATGGAACCCGAATCTTGATTCGTTTCTTGGGAATCTTGACCTAAGAGCTTGATTCTTGATCTTTGGGGGATTAGGGCGTTCTTGAAGAGGAAGAGAGAATAATTATGTAACAAATGTTCTTTGGGGCTACGGTTTTGGGTTAGGTAAATGACCCTATTGCCCTCAAATACGCGAAAACGAAAAATGGAAAATAAGGGAGCGTGCTATGGAGCGTGCGCTGCACGCTCTGGAGCGCTGAAATGGAGTGTGCACCGCATACTCTATCGCGGGCTCCCTCAGGGGTGGACTGCAGCGTGCTCCGCATGCTAATCGCGGGCAGCTACTGTTTTGGACTTCCAAACATACCCTTACGCTTGTTTGAAAATTCCAAAACTTGCCCGAGATGTACCTTTGACACCCCCGATCATGAATCAACTTAAAAATCGATATTCTAAGGCCGGGAAGGTCGAAAATAAAATCATCAAAGTTTAGGAGCTTAAAATGTGACTAAGTCCTTTTTAACACTTACAAAAATTTCAAGTTGTTAGCACTTTAAGCATGCTACTATGTGTGATATCATGTCGAGATTTCTACGGGGTGTTACATCTTGGATCAGGAATACTTAGTGCTACAAGTTATTTATCAATACCTGTAGCTGTGTACCCTTCAAAGATTGCCACAAAGAAAACCAATTCATCTCATGTTCTTCCCTTTTCAACATCTTTCATTTTCGCAACAACCATGCTAGAAAGACTTAACATAGTTTTCTTGTTTGTTCCACACCTATCCGGTACTAGTAGTAACGATGATAATGCCTTTTCTCCGAATTATAACAATGTGTTCAAGGTTGGGTTTGAAAATGGCCATGTTGGGATTCATGTCAATTCTCTTGCAGCAGTGTTTTCTCATGAAGCAGGCTATTGGAAAGAAGAGTCGTTTTTCGAGACTTTAAAGTTGAATGATGGAAGAAACTACCAAGTTTAGATTGACTACGTAGATTTACACATTAATGTGACATTGGCCCCAGTTGGTATGAAAAGGCCAAAGAAACCTTTGTTGGATTTTCCTCTGAATCTTTCTCAAGTGTTTCAGGATGAGATGTATGTGGGGTTCTCAGATGCACCCTCTAGAAAGGGTATACCTCATAATTACCAGATCTTATCTAGGAGTTTTAGTAACTCGAATTTCTCAATAGGTGATGCTTTGATCACTCATGGTTTGTCTTCATTTGAGCTTTCTAATGAAGTTGATATTCCAGTTTATCGATCAGAGGGATTCAATTCATTGTAGGTATGACAATTTCACTCATATTTCTTGTTGTCATGATCACTTCATTGTTTCTGATTAAGAGAAATAGGATAATGAAAAGGGAAAGAGAGGATATAGAAGATTGGGAACTGGAATATTGGCCACATAGGATTAGTTATCAAGTAATTGATGTTGCAACAAATGGTTTTGCTGATGAAAATGTGATTGGGATGGGAAGTAATGGGAAGGTTTATAAAGGGGTTTGGCTGGGCGTTCAGAGGTTGCAGTAAAGTGCATTAATGAAAAGAGCGAAGGGGCAAAGCAATTCTTGGCTGAGATTTCAAGTCCTGGTAGGCTAAAGCACCGGAATTTAGTGGCATTAAGAGGCTGGTGCAAGAAAGGAAAGGGAAGCTTGATTTTGGTTTATGATTATATGGAAAATGGGAGTTTGGATAAAAGGCTATTTGAATGTGATGTGAGAAATTACACGTTAAGCTTCGGAGACAGAATCAAGATTTTGAAAGATGTGGCATCAGGGGTTCTATATTTGCATGAAGAGTGGGAGGCAAAAGTGTTGCATAGGGACATTAAGTCTAGCAATGTTTTACTTGACAAGGAAATGCATGCAAGATTAGATGATTTTGGTTTGGCAAGAATAGATGATCATGTTCAAGTGGCTAACGCAACTCAAGTTGTTGGCACAGTGGGTTGTCTGGCGCCAGAGTTTGTCAAGACTGGCCGTGCCTCCACGCAAACTGATGTGTTTGGTTATGGAGTTCTGATTTTGGAGGTGATGTGTGGAAGGAGACCAATAGAGAAAGGTGGCCTTTAGTGGACTGTCTGTGGGAACTAATGAAACGAGGCGAATTCAGTAATTCCTTTGATAATCAATGAAGGACTGATCAAGGATTCAATGAAGAGGAAGCCTTAAGGGTACTGCAATTAGGCATGATATGCGCGAGCCTAGACCCCAAAGCTAGGCCAACTATGAGACAAGTGGTGAAATTCTTTGCAAAGAACTGTGATGTTGATGCATATGAAGCTGAGGATATAGATGTTTACCTTAGATCTAATACAATGTTTTCCAATTATCGTTCTTCCATATTTCTTTCTTCGATAAGTTCTCTTTTGGAGGGTAGGTGAATTTAACATCTCTGCAGACTACAAAGAGGAATGGTAGGGTTGTTTTTCTTCAATCACTCCGGTTTAAGTGAACGCCTGGAAGAAATAATCGTGGTATAAGTTATACATTAATTCATGTTTACATTATACCTAGTGCAATATGGGATCAATACTTGTATTAACCATACCATGATAAAGTTCCTAAATTAGACAAAATTACCTTTCTTGGAATCGTTTTGTTACCTAATAAAGTTTTATGTTTTGATCTATTTCTTGGATTGTTTATGCGAAATTATTTAGGTTCTAGACTCTGCCAAAGCCTGAATCTGAATGATGTTAGCAAACTTTTCATGAGAATTAAGGCATATAGCGCTGTCGTCTTTATCTTTATTTTGATACTTATGGGCCAAATATTTTGAATGATCGTGCTATTTGTAGAAAAAAGTTCGAGTTTGAAGAAAATGTGCTCTCCTTACATGCAGCTTTCTCAGTTTTTTAAAGTGGGATTTGAGAGAGACAAAAAGGATGAAGGTTTTCAACTTGAATTTGATGGGATAAGCTTTGTTTCATAACAAGATCTTGCCTTGAGTCACAACAAGATCTTGAGATGATCAAATTTGCACTAGTAATAGCTCAAAAACTAATTGACGCATGACCATTGAGGGGTACCACATGCCTAGTGGTGGAGCCATGATTTTCACTAAGAGGTGTAAAAATATTATAAAGGAATAAACCCAAGAAGAAGCCAAGGGAGTCAATATAGAGGCGTAGAAAAGTTTTTTTAACCTAACACAGTGTGTAATTTTCTGACGAAGGGGTGAATACATGTGGCTCTGCCACTGCACATACCTGGAGCAGGTGCACCCACTAGTTTAACTTGAAACACACACATAGCTGAATCTGCCTCTAAGCAATAAACAAGTATGATTTTTGCATCTCTACCTAATCTGGCAATATGGCTCCGGGCCTTAATTTTCTGCTCTTTGGGCAGTTGTGTCTACCAACTTTTCTGTCATTTACTATTTACACAATGCAGTCTAAGAAAACTTGATATGCATGGAGAAATTATAAATTGGAAATTTCTCAAAAGCAAGCTGAGTAGTACAGACATGCAACTTGAAATGTAGGCCAGCAGAATCAGGAGACTCTCTTTCTCAACCTCTTTCTAATGTATCAATGTTCATGATCTTAGCTCAATGGGCCTGGAAATCACCTGATTCGTTCCCCAGTTCTTTGGGGTGGCGGGAGGGAGGGGAGGGGGTTGAGAACTTTGAAGGTGACTAGAAATGCGCCATTGCAATCACACTGAGTTGTTGACATGAGAATATTAAAATTGTGTAACTTTTGTTTAATTACAAAGTTAGCTACAAAGTGTTAACTATAACATAGCTTACTGCAGAATACTGCTGAGATGATAAAGCTAAATGAATACTCTAATTATGTGGTTAAGTAAACGGTGTGAGCTTATTATTATTACAGAATTATTACACACATCACTAATATGCTAAAGAAAATATCCATCATGGAGTGACTCACTGAGCTGTCCCCTCTCCACGAGGGAGGAGGGCGTGTGGGATTCAAGCATTCTTGAACAATCATCATCTCTCCGGTTTTAAATGACCCAAGTCAATTACAATCACCTCATTTGAGAGGCAGCACTAGAAACTGCTGCATAGGGGCAGAGCATTTTCCTTCTCTCTTTCCTTTTAACAACCTGTAGCTTGGGGGAGCTTGGTCTCGTCACATGTCTGGAAGACCTGTTGTGCATAAGTTTTAAATGTCTTCTTAGTATGAGGAAGACTGGAAAAGGAAAGATAGAATAAGAAACAACGAAGAAGCAAATTTCCAACATGATTTTTACTTACTTTTGAGGTAGGAAAGGATGATCAAAATTAGGCACGGGTCTTGCATGCGGTACCAAAGTTCTCCGTAGCTGTTTCAAGGCCTTCTCCTCTTCCATCTTATCCAGTTAAGAAATTAGAATTAGTCTACAAACTTTGTAATTGAAAATATCTACGAATAGCAGTATAGTTGACAAGGGCATACCATTCTTGCACATTCTGCCTCCTCCTGATACCTCTTATACATCATTTCTTTCTCCTTAATCTGTACAGCAACTTATAAGGTGAGTGCAAGAGCCACACGTAAGCCTAAGAATGCGCATAAAGGGAAAAAGTTACCTTCTTATCAAATTCAGCTCTGTCAATGGCGCGGTGATCGACATGTAGATTGAATTCCTGAACCTGAGTGAACGGTTTCCGTTCTTTCTCAGGAACTGGAATCGGGTCCCTGCATTATTGGGTAGAAAATTTTCAGAATTACTAAAAGGACATAAGGTTTAGAAGAATTGCTCTTCAAAAGTTCTTACTCAATCAAGATTGATTGCGCCTTAAATAACCTCATCTTAGCTTCTTCCTCGTCCAATCTCTTCCTTTCTTCCATTTCCCTTCTCATCTCCTCTTCATGCCTAATGAGACTCTCAAGTTCAAAAGGCTGTGGCTTCGTGCACGGTTTTCGCTCTGGTTTTGGGGGAATCTGGCAAGATAACATGACAAAATGAGCAAATATATGTATAGAATAGATATCGATCAACGGAATTGGTACAAGATTTCTGTACCATGGGATAATCAGTAGTATAAGGATATGGAGTTGCTTTTGGATTTCTGGACCTCTCTTCCTCCATCTGTTTCTGCAGAAGTTCAGAGAACAACTTCCTCTCTTTCTCGACTCCTCGTTCCTAATTTCAAAAAAAAAAAGAACAAGTTAGGAGGAACTATTTTTTCCGCTTAGAACAAAATCAAGACGTAGAAGTGCCTGATTTGTACCTCAGTGTAGAGATGAAAAGGATTTGGCTTCGTGTTTCTGGGAATAGTCTTGTCATTTGGAGGTTGAGAATTCAAGGAAAGCTGATAAAACATGAACTGTATGATGAGAAAGAAATGTGATATGACAATAAGTGAAAGATATAGCAGTCAGCAATATGATTGAACCTTGTCAAACAGATCATCAAAGTTAGCTTGAGGTGGAATCCTTTCGTCTGTGGCAAAGTGAAATTCCTGAGGTACAGTCACCTGCCTCTTTGTGTTGCAGAACATTCCCAAATCTCCTTTACTTTCAAGAATCTACACAAGTTGAAAAAAATTAAGGAAAAATTAAGAATGAAGCAAGAGAGTTCAATCCAATTGATCACCAGAATCTAGTCACCAGAGGCAGAGGTTGTTACCTTCTTATTCAAAGGCCTTGCCTTGAATTTTGGTGCTTTTTCAAGTTCTTCCTTTTCCAGTTCTTCTGTGCTTTTGGCAATTGGCGGCCGTGCTCGTAGTGATGTTCTGAGAACAGGTGATTTAGGTGCTGTAAGATGTGGCTGCCACTGATGACTCTGAGAAGATTCTATTGATTGAACTGAAGTTGTATCTGTGTTCTTGTTGGCCCTTGCCATTGTTTCCAAGTGAAACTCCTGCTTAAGTGAAGATGTTAAACAGACTATTCCTGGTATGCACAACTTTGCTCTCACTTCTTTTGCTTCTTTTGGAATCACTATACCATACCTTAAATTCCGGAAGTTGGGGTGTACTTTTAGGTAATAATAATGGTTGAGTTGGAGCTTCCAAAATCTGTTATCAAATGTACAACAAAACAATGTTGGATGGTGCGGTTGATCATAAAAAAAGGTAGCTCACAATGTTGTGGAGCTTCCAAAATCAATTGATAAATACTGAGCGCGGTTGAGCTACCTTTTTGTTAACTGGGTGAGCCTTGAACTTGGGAACTTTAGCAATCATTTCTTCCTCAAGTTCTGCTGAACTTTTCACCCTTGTTGGACGGACACGTTGAGCTGTTACGAATTCGGGTTCTTTAGGCCTGGTTAATGTAAGTTTTGGCTTTCTCTGTGCTCGTCCAGTCAGATCACCCTGGATGATAAATGTACTTCAAAAATAATATCTAGGGAATCTGTTCAATATTGCTAAACTAGTAAAGTACCAATACTTACATTTGAAGTAGAATTGTTCATGCCAGATTGAAACTTCTTTATCATTTCTGCCGTTGAAATAAATGGGGAAATAAGTGACCTAACATACATCTGCACAATATAGAGTTTAACTTAGATTCCAAATATTCAAGTTTGCATGTATTGAAGTGCAAGAAAAAGGAGTCATGCTTTAACCTTTCTCTCCTCCTTTCGAGTTTTAGCTGCTGATGAAAACAAGTTAGAGCTACTGTTAGCTACACCAAGTCTTGTTTTGTGCGGCAAATGTTGAGGCGGTTTGATATCAAGAATCTAGCAGTTTGGAAAGAAAGAAAAGCAAGATCATCAGATAAAGTGACATTGAAATATCCTGCACAATGCACCATCCGGAGAAGATACAGAGGAAAGACGGTATACCTTCCTAGATCTTCCCTCTTCTAGTTTTTGTCTCTTTACTGCTTGATTTTCTTGTGCGAAATTCGGAGTTCTAACGTCACTTTTCTTGATTACTTGCCTGTGCATCATTAATGAAATTCACTTAAAACTTTTTGGGACACAAGCATGGACCAAAGAACTAGAGCAGTAAGCCACTTACTTTCTAACAGTAGCTTGATTAGAGCTCCTTAGATGTGACTCTTGTGGTTGAGTTTTTGACTTTAATGCTGAAGGCTTTCTAAGTATGCTCGCAATCTTTTTCGCTGTTTGTTGCCTCTTGGAGTTATTAGTCTCCCGAGATTCACTCTTCTGAGATGTTCTTGTTGGTCCTGGGGTGCAAGTTTCTGCTACATGACCTTTGATTGTAGAATTCTCTTCAGATTCCTTGAAGATTATAAAGACATGATAAGATAGTGGTTCAAAATGTGTAAATAGTGTTTCTTGCTCTACAATTATGGACACATACCGAATCAGGAAGACTGGTAACAGGTTCTGCTATGATCAAATTTGGCGTTACCTCGGTTTTACTTTCAGACGAAATGAGCTCAGCTGCAGGCCTGTTTCAGACAGTAAGTCAGTACATTTACACCATTAAGAATCTACTATGCTCGGAAGTCTTCAAAAATGCCATCAGCTTCCTGATAGATCCTCGAGAAGTAGTGAAGTTTAACGGATCAGACACAGGTGCGGGAGCATTTTTGGAGACTCCGAGTAACATAGGTAAGAACATAATCCCAAATGAGATCAGAATTCAAGAGATTTTTGCAATATAAAGTAATAGCAGACCTTGCATTGTCCTGCAACTCCTCAGCATCAGTGAAGACACACAAGCTCTCAAGTTGAACCATTCTACTAGTCTTGATTTTTGGCATAAAAGCTGGAGAAAAAAACAAGAAAAAAACCAGAGTGTCAGCCCACGTTGGAACTCTTAACGAAAATAAGCAATCAACAGCAGCAACATAAACCACACCACATTGCCAGGGACATCAGTGCTGATCTGAATTTATGGCATAAACAAAGTATGTCATAGATAAACAGATGGAATAGAAACAGAATTATTTTATGGACACCACCGGAAAAAATATCCTTCAACTAATTGACACGCCCTCACTTTTTAATCTGTTGAAGTACAAAACAACAACAACATACCCTATGCAATCCTACAAGTGGAGTCAGGGGAGAGACTGTTTACTATAGACACTCGGCTCAAGTGAAGCAAATCAAAAATGAGTAAGCTAAGGAAATACAGTAGTAATAAAGGAGAAGGGAACAATAGCAACAACAGAGAGTTCAAAACTAACCGACGTTGTTCAACAGGATAGAAGTTTATCCAAAGCTAACTACAAAACGGGTTAGTACTCGGTCTTGTTTGGTTCCACCTATTTGACACTAGCAATTGTTGTGGATCACATAGATAATTTCTTAAACTCGCGAATTCCAACTTACAGTTCCTTCTACACTAAAAATCTACTTTGGGTTGTATTTGAAGTTGTTTTTCACAGTCAAGTCAAAATGTTCATTGATTATAAGATCCGTATGCTGTATAAATTAGAGGACTTTTTCAATGCATATGAACTACCACTAATATTACAAGTGACCTGCATTATTACAGATTCCATTAAATGAAAAAAAAAATGTACATCTAATTGGGGGGGAAATTAGCAAAATATCAATTTGGTGATCAATGATCCCTTAAGGTTACATCCAAATTATGTCAAGATTCCCACTCCGGATCCTCCATACCTCAACCATCGCAATTTTTGTATTCAAATAATTATGGTCATATCCATACATATAATACATATGTGCAATGAAATTCCCCCCCCCCCCTCCCCCGCCCAAAAAAAAATGAGTGTTTCAGACAAGGTTTTTCAATTTTCCCCACGCTCGATTTGTCAAATATTTTCTCTAGGAAAATGATTTCCCTAATAAAAGTAGGGAAGACAAGTTTCACTAGTGACATTCACATTAATTGTATCCTCCCCGCGGACCACAGCTCACCCTCCGACACCCCTCATCTTTACCCTCACTCCCCTACATCCCTACCTCATCTTTTATTGTATTTGTCCGAATTATATGCAAATATCGTTAGGATAATATTTTACTAGAAAATGTTTTTCCATGAAAAACATTTTCCTTCGTAGTGAAAATACACCCATAGGTTAAGAATCCACACTTATCAACTCCTTCGTACTGAAAATACACCAATAGCGTAAAGAATCCACACTTATCAACTACCAAACAACAAGAAACACAAAACCCAGAACCCAAATATCGTAAAGATTCCAACTTTAAAAACTCCTAAATTCTTGAACGCAGATTAAACAGGAGAAAAAAGAAAATCATTGAATTTTAATAATGTAATAAATTTAAAAAAAGTCCACACTTATCATATATTTTTCATCATATGATATAAAAGAAATTGCAATTTATAGTTCTTGCTGTATATGTTTTGAATATCTAAATTGCCATTAAACTAATGTAATTTAGCATTGGGAATTAATTTAATTAACTCTCGAAAAGCAAAACCTGACAATTATTTTGGAAAGGATGGAGTACCAAACTTCAAGAAACACAATACCCAGTCAAATTGACTCTTGAGGAGTGAAACATGACAACTATTTTGGATGGAGGGAGTAACAAACTTGGAGAAAATCAATACCCAGTCAAATTGACTTTCGAGAATTGAAACATGATAACTATTTTGGACGGAGAGAGTACCAAACTTCGACATACAAAAAACTCAGAACCCCAAATAATGTAAAGATTCAAACTGTAAGAGCACCTAGTTAAATTCTTGAACACAGAAGAAAACGATGGAAGTTTAAATTGACGTACGAGAAGGAGCATAGCTACTAGTAACGTGAAACCAAAGCTCAGCCTTTTGTGTTTCCTCTTCAGTTTCTTCGTCAATGAAATCATAAAATCGAGGTGCAGAGAACTCATACGCCTCGTCTATTACTGACATTTTCTTTTTCTCTTCGGATTTCGAGTGAATTTTTCAGAGAGATTTGTGGGTCTGAATTTGATGTTTGCAATAAACAAGTTCTTGCGTTAAGAGAAAGGGATGAATATTGACGTTGTGATTTTTTTCTAGTCCAACGGTCGAATTTTATTTTTGAAAAGGAGTTTTGGCAACTTTTGGGGAGGCTGCTTTGTAACGGCTATAAATTGAGTTGTCAATATATGAACAAAACTACACTCAAAGAAGGTAACGACGTCGTTATAGTCCATGATAAAAACTGTCACGAGGAAAGGAAAGGAAGGTAGTGGCGTAATTGTTAGTTTGCTCCGGTAGATACATGAATCTATGCATAGATATATTTAGGCTTAAGTCATCGCTAGCCACTTAAACTTGTCCTGAGATTCCACTTAAATCCTTCAACTTAGGCATGTACCAATCAGGCCTCCTAACCCACCCGAATTTGATCCAATCGGGCCTTTTTTGTCTACATGACACCTCGAGTGTTATTCACTTGCCGTGCGCGCGTGAAGCCAAGAAAATTTTCTGATAAACCAATCAAAAATTGTCATGTCAACAAAAAGAAAAGCTAATATTTAAATATATATAAAAAAAAAAGTCTTGACTTGTCTTCCTCAACCGACCAAATTAAATAGCCATCCTTTTTTTCCTTGTCTTCCTCAATCGACCGAATTAAACAACCATCCTTAACAACCATCCTTTCCTTCCTTTTTTAAGTTGCCATGTTCGACACCCTTTTTTAACTTTACGGAATAACCTCAAATTTCAAACTGACACAGAAAGTGATTGAGCAGACCAAACAAATTAACATTTTCAATTAAGAAATTGATTTTTGAAAATGCAAACAATTGTAAGATTTTCTTCTATGAAAGTCCGATATAAAATCGAGTCATCATTACCCTGTTGGCTGTTACGATATCGTTGTTCCATCGGTGAACTTCCATTCTCAAATTTGGTTGAATCTGAAATCAATTTTTTGAATGGTTGAATTTGGTTGTTGGGGGACGGTGTTGACGGGATGAAGGAGTAGGGGACGGGTTGAGTTTCCATTCTCACTATTAGTCTATTACCCATAGCATTAACAACTATGCGACCGATAGATCCACACACAGCAAATCTCAAATCACCGAAAGATGAGATTTTGACATCTTCAGATTGCGATTCAAGCTTACGCTTTGAATAAACAAGAAGCATCATACAATAATAATCAAAAGTGGCCACTGAGATGATCAAGAGAGAGCCCATTACCCATCCTATTTTTTTGAATGTATATGAAAGTCCAAGAACTCCTGCATTAACTAGAGACATGAAAACATTAGCAAAAGTCTTTAAAGGAGAAGAAAGTTGTTGCTGCTTTTGCCCCAAAAATGGATCATCCTCTCCAGGGATTTTTAGTGCATCGGATGATGAACTTGCTTCGTTTGTCTTAAACCCCATTGTCATAGGAGCCTCCTCTTCAAGCCCTTCTGTCTCAAACCCCATTGTCATATGAACCTCTTGAAGATTATTGTTGTTGATTCGATGATCTATAGGACGTTGTTATTGATTTGATGATCTATAAACCTGATCAGCGAGAATTAATTATTGGAGAGAGCTAGACGAGTAAAATAATTCCAATCAAGAATACAATTCAAACCAACCCAATACAAAAAAAGATCTGATAAAAGATTAATAAAAATGAAATCTTAGATTTGATTGAGAATACGGGAGAAGAATAGTCAGCAAGAATCAGAAAACAAGATTGATAAAAATAAATTATTATGTTTCAAATCACAAAATAGAGAAAAGCCATTAATGTAGGCAATGGTGTTTTTGCAGGGAAGAGAAGGTTTGGGTGTTAATAGTTGAGGAGGGGGCGGGGTTGGGGTGGAAAATATTGAAAAAGAAAGTTGGTTTAACATTATTAAAAAAAACGTGAATATATTTAATCCACGTGGAAAATGTTGAATGGAGTAACTTTTCACATCAGCCGCGTTTGATAACACGCGGAGCATATTTAATGAGGCATGACAACAAAAGGTCTGGGTGAATCAAATTTCGGATGGGTTGGGCCCTGATAGGTACAAGCCTGAGTTGAGGGGTTTAAGTAAAATTTCGGGATAAATTTAAGTGGCTAGCGATGACTTAAGCCATATATTTATCTAAAAGCATGTTTCTGGGTATATGTGCATAAGCTTGTAAAGATTCATATGCTTTATGTATCTATTGTATCTATGTATTTGTTTATTAGATTTATGCGTGGAAGAAGAATATATACAAATACTTTAAGGGGTCGTTTGGTTGGGAATGTAGTTATGCTGGGATAAGTTATGATGAGATAAGTTATACTGGAATTAGTTATGCTGGGATTATTTTTTATTGAGTGTTTGGTTTGTTGTATTCAAAGTAATATGCATGGTATAATTTCTAAGAATAAATTAATTGATTACCAAAATACCCTCCATCTTATTTAACTTTATATATATATATATATATATATATATATATATATTTCTTTTCAAACTTTAAATATTTATTCTTAAAAATAAAACTTTCATCTTATTTAGCTTAATTTTTTTGTGTGTGTGCATTTTCATGATTATATCATGTGTATTTTAAAAATAAAAATTTCATCTTATTTATCTTTAATTTTTTTGCATGTACCTTCCCATGATTATGTCGTGTGTGTTTAAAAAAAAAATCTTATTACATCTTATTTAGTTTGAAATAAGAACTTGCAACTTAAGTTTGTTAAAGTAAAAAAAGATTTGTTGTTTATGTCACTTCATTTAAACACATATCACTCATATAATATAGAATATTAAAATTTATTTTAATTGATATATACAATATCAATTTTCAAGTGATTAAAAAACTATTTAACTTAAAATATGTAATTGAACAATGGAGTCGATTGTGAACACGGATCATTCATATAATATAGTGATCAATATTTCAATTCAAATGCTTAACAATGGCTTATAACTACGACAAGGTTTGTGCTAGTTAATTAAATTTGTCTTTGACTGAAAAATTAGTTATAAGAGGCTAATATGGATTTGGGGGTTTGGGGGTAATTTAGGTTGTCGGTAAATAGTACTCAATTGAAGATAGGTTAATTAAAACTCTAATAATTTTAATATTTATAAAAATATTGAGGATTAATTCATTACAAATTTCATCTTAAAACAAACAAAATTTAATATTCATCTACATTTTATGCATTTATGAAAAGTTTTTAGTTTATTATTCATCAAATGTTTAACATAAAATGTGAAAAATATTAATATGCATAAAATATTCTTATATTTATTTAACGTGTCTACCTATGTTATATAGTTTGTTAGTCATCCATATGACCAAATTATAATATTTATCATTTGTATAAATATAAAATTACTACCTTACTATTTGTTTACGTATATGGTTACGTCAGTATAATTTATGGATAGCCTAAAGTGGTTGAGTTAGATTGATTAATTAATTATGCACATACGTACGTATATAAAGTGGCCCATACATGAATATAGGAAGGGGTAATTTTGTCCTTTTATAAATTTATCCCAAGGATAAATTATGGTGGGATTGTTATCTCACTAATTGTGTGGATAACTGATTTCAGTATTATTTATTAGTCTCGAAATAAGCTATCCCGAATATTGCCAACCAAACATGCATTAAAAAATTTTATCCCGGGATTATTTGTTTTAGTACCTCACACCAAACGACCCCTAGGTGTGTATTTAACTTGAAAGAAAAAGAAGAGGAGGAGATGTAGATAGAAAGTGTATCTGACTTGTTTTTCTTTCTTTTTCTTTCTTTTTTTTCTTTCTACTTCACTTCACTGAAACGTCACTATTACCGTTGTTGTCATCGTCGTTATGAGGGCATCAAAGTTCACTAAAAAACGTAGATTCGACCAGATCTTGGACACACACATAGTCCTGAAATTCAAGAAGGGGTGAATTAAAATTTTCTATGAGTCGACTATTGAGACTTCACAGTCGACTTGCCTGTAAATCAGTGTACTTCACAAAACAGATTAGATTTAAATAAATAGACAAGTAAACAATTGAATTTAAAGTAAAAACACGAAGATTTATTCTGGTTCGAAATATCAATGTGGTGTCTAATTCCAGTCCCTTTGGCTTTCAACGTTTTCGTAAATCATTCAAAGTCAAGCTCGAGTACAATGATGAGAAACAAGTTCTAAAGACTTATTTTGTTCTTCAGATCTTGTTACACAACTTCAGTTTGTATTACAAAGTCGACTCGATCCTATTCTTTATATAACTATTGCAAACTAATAAGTACAAAGCTTTGTGAGACTAAGATTGAGATACTTTGAAATTCTTCCTGAAAGTTGTGTGAGTGCTTTGATCTTCAGTCCTCTCTTTATATTCTTTAGTTGTTTTTCTTCTTAAGGGAACTCAAGAGATTTCGTTCCAATCAAGGATTTGAATTGATTCCTTGATTGAGGAATGTTACCGTATAGTATATTCATCTTAGATATGTCAACATACACGATACTTGATACACGTCCGTATCAGATACGTTTGTGATCTTCTTTCCTTTTGCTCCTATGATGATTGATGCTATTTTCCCAAGTTTTGCTCCGGTTAGGAAGTTGTTGGATGGTTGCTTTCCTTTGCGAGATTTTCTTGGAAGTCTTGAATTGATTTTGTATGATTGACATTTTTCCAAGTTTAGTGTCGGCCATCATGTTGTTGGATGTTTGTTTCCTTTAGCAAGATATTCTTGGATATCTTGAGTTGATTCCTTAGAGATTCTGCATCTTTGGTGTATCTTCGGTATCTTCTCCTTCCATCATTAGAGATCTTCAATATCATGAAAATGTTTACTCATTAGTTTGTCATTGTTAAAATATAAAATGTAAATATAAAAGGCTAATAATCTCCCCGTTTTTAATAATGAAAAACAAGCAGTAAACATCAATTGACTTTCATGTCCGTCGCAGTAGTCGGCTTTCTCTCCCTAAATTGTAAACACTTCCAATGTTCCTCTATTTCTTGAGTATCAGTCGACTCTTATCCATCGATAATCGACTTGCTCCCCCTGACTTGTAAGCACTTCTGATATTCCTGGCATTCTCCTCCTTTTGTCATAATCAAAAAGTACCACAGAGTAGCAAAAGAACAATAGACATATAGCAGAGAATTAAGCTAATAAATTAACAAGTACTAGTCAAAACAAAAAAGTGTAGCAGATAGTGTGTTAAAAATCATCATACAACCTAACAAAAATAAAGGACAGGACTCCCTTTTGAATAAAAAGTTATCATTCACCGCTTAGCCAGAAAGTATGTTAGGGTATTGTGCATATTATGGCAAAAAAATTCATATGATTTTTCACATTTTTTAAGAATGAGGTGTAGGAGTTCTGAACGAAAATAGCAAGATCATCATTGGAGGAGTGGACTTGGGACTTGAGGGAGTCCATGCAGGTGAACACTCGAGTAAACAACTTGACACCCTCATGTTTGAACCCGTCGAGAGCCAACCGAACTATGCATATGTTTGTGTTGGTGCTCTTCCCAAGGTCCGGAAGTTTGAAAGTCAACTCCTGTAGCAGCATGACACCTTCTTCAATAGCTTTAAAGAGATCTTTGATTTTCTCCAATTCATTCAACATAGTAATCATGAGGTTAGAAAAAGACTTAGTTACCTTGGGGATTTAAGACTTTGCCCGAGCAGAATCCTTCTTGAACCACTCATTATCGACCAAAACATAGCCCATACTAGCAAAAGTTTCGGAATCATAAGTGGCAATGACTTCCACCGGGGATAAGCAGAGAGATCAATACATTGATACAAAAGAATCCTAGTAATTAGCAGGCCATATGGTAAACTGGCGGAGGCATGAACATCCGCTGCACTCTCCAGTATATACTCACAGATCCAGGTTGCCTAATTGATTTTGTGTTTCTTAACCAGACAATAAAAAATAAATATGTCACAGCGAGTAATATTGCTGAAGGATCCCTTTCTTGGAATCAGTAAGGTAGCGATTATGTGGGCCATGATGCGATACTTGAAACATAGGGAAAAGGGACCAAAAGTTGATGTTGTTTTGTTCGGGTCAGACAGGATCCTTTTTGCTTCTTCAAAACTTACTTCAAAGTCTTCGGGCCAGGTATCATTCATGAAAGAAATCACACTAGAGAGTTTTGTATCAAAAACCTTCTCGAACATAAAATCGTTCAGGGCAATTCTTGTGCCAAGCACAAGAGTCTCAAGTTCATCACTATTAGGAAAAAGGTGTAGATTCTCATAGAATATGTGAATGGGATCCTCATAAACCAAAAGTCCACAGAGACGAAATACCAGAGGCAAATCTTAAAACTTAAAGAAGTGACTAACATTACAGAAGGCGTCTTTTAATTAACAAAAATTGATTATGCGATCGGGTACAACGGAGTAGTTTTTGAAGGTAGAGAATTTTTCTTTCTGAGAGCATGTCAAGAATTTGTGCATGTCCTCGGGAAGGAAGGAGTTGTTCGAGGTTTCTTGGTAGAAGGGGCTAGGCTGATAGTGGAACGATGCCTTTTGATAAGAGTATATTATTGAGAGTCTGATGAGGATTTATCAAAGAACTTAGAGAGGAGAACAGGGTTGTTGGAGAGAGATTTAGGAAGGGATATGGAAACACTAGCCATGGAATGAGCTTTGGTCATGGGAGAGAAGAGAAGTTGAATTTTAAAAGGATAAAGAGGGGGAAACGAGGATGGATAAGTGAATGGGGGGAAAGAGGAAGGATGTAGGCAACTATTGAAAAAGATAATAAAGGGGAAGATGAAGAGGTGTGAAGTGAAAAGATGACTGATGGAGGTGAAAGGATGGCAAAAGGGGGTGTTGGAAAGGTTATAGGGTGCAGAAGTGGTAGGGGTAGCGTGAATACCGATGAGTAATAATAATGACTTTCCTTTTTTAAAACTAATTTTTGGTTAAAAACTGATAAGAAAATTGGAACAAGTAAAAAGATTTTTTTGTCCAAAAATAAAACTCATAAATCATTAATACTGAGAATACTAAGTCTTTTTCTAAGGTAACAAAATCTTTCTTCTAACAAGGGTTTTATAAAAATATTTGCAAGTTGATTTTCAGAGTCGACAAATGCTAAAGAAAAGTCTCCATTTTCTACATGATCTCGAATAAAATGATGCTTAATATCAATGTATTTGGCCCTAGAATGATGCACAATATATTTAGACAAATTAACAGCACTGGTGTTATCACACATTATGAAAACAGATTCAAAATACAAATTAAAATCAAGTAGTTGATACATAATCCATAGAATTTGAGTACCACAACTTCCAACGGCTATGTATTTAGCTTTAGTTGTTGAAAGAGTAATTGAAGTTTGCTTTCTGTTGTGCCATGAAATCAGGGCATCACTAAGAATCTGACGCGTTCCGCTAGTGCTTTTTCTATCACTTCTATCACCTGCAAAGTCAGTGTCTAAATATCCAATTAAATTGAAATAGAAAGAGCAAGGATACCATAGTCCAATGTCTTGAGTTCCTATGATATATTGGATGATTTTTTTGACAGCAGTCCGATGAGACTCTTTGGGAGTCGACTTGTAACACCCCGTATTTTCGCGCTAGAATTCAAATCATCGTTCCTATGTGTATAAACGTTAATCTCATTATTTGTATGTTAATACATGTGTCATAATCATTATCTTAGTTTATGAAGTGCTCTCGAAGTGAAATATGTTCATAGAATTTACTTAGAATAAAGTTGAGCTAAGAACCTTAGATTCGTCCTAAGTTTGGTGTTAGATTCTATAAGGGTCAACTTTGAAAGTGTATAACTTTTAATGTATGCAGAATTTTCTAGCTAAACACCCACCAAATTGTATATAATTGAATCATCTTTCCAACGATACCAATTTCTCCTAAATCCGATACCCGAGTGAAAAGTTATAGCATTTTTTGTGTGAGGCAGTAAGCTGCCGCGATTACACCGCTCGAGGGTGGTTGTAGTGGTGGAACCAACACCACTCAGCGGTAAGCCTCAAAATTGGGATTGTCCAAACCAATAGGTCACCGCTCAACGATGCCTATAGCGGTGGAACCAACAGCGCTCACCGGTGAGCCTCAAAATTGAGATTTCTGCAGAAACTTTTAATTCCGAGGGGCAATCTTATCTTTTCCCATCTCAACCCAGGTCATAAAAACACGATTTTAAGCATATATTAGGACATTATTTTCCCTCATTCTCCTATTTTACTCTCAAGAACAAACCCTAATCAATCTTCTTCAAGATCATCCATTTCATCACCTCTTCTTCAAGAAAAAATAAGAATTTAGGATTCCTAACCCAAGAAGTTCAAGAAAAGCATTCAAGAACATTCCCAAGGCTTCAAAGTCAAGTTTTTACATCAAATCAAGCATAATAAGGTATGTGGGGTTATGAACAAGGATACTCCTTTCATCCTTGTGCCCAAAACTAATTTTTAAAGATGAATTTACATGGATTTCAATTAGGGTTCATACCCAAAGTATCTTGTTTTGAGTTTTGAATTTATAAAGTGATTGAAGCATTAAAGTCCATATTTGCCTTGATTTAAAGAATTCTCTTTTATGATTTGAACACCATGAGTATGATTTGAAACATTGATTACAGATTTTCAATTGAAGTTAAGAATGATATTGTTGAAGTATTTCAAGAAGTATATTGAGCATGATGTTTTACTATGAATTTGTATAAGTTTAAAGCATGGGTTTTAAGACCTAATATTTAGTATTGATATTTCAAGAAGATTATGATTTTAAGCCTCTTTAATGATTGTTTACCAAGATTCAAGAAAGAATTGATCTTTTGATCCTAAGCTAAGATAAGGAATCCACATTGTTCATATAGTTTGAGATTTAAGGAAAGAGAAGCATAATTGATTTTCATTATAAACCCTTGTGCTATTTTAAAGTAGATTTCCTAAAGTTCTCAGCGATAAGTATGGGAGTAGTATTTAGCACTAAGTTGGGTATGATTCCAAGTTCTCATGCTCCAAAACTACGTGCCACCGTAGGTTTAAAGTTTAAGTGCCCATAGTTGGCTAAGTCAGTGATCACTTAAGATAAGGTTATACTCCTTGGCAAGAGTATGAAAATTCTCCCCAATGTGAAGTTTTTCCCTTAGGAAAATATGACGTTGGACATCATGATAGCTCACATGGTGTATGTCGGTTGGAAGAACCTCCCAGAGTCCCTAAGTCCTAACAGAAAAGAATAACAGAACAACTTTTAGAAATTAAGTGTAAAGGCTCACAATTTTACTCAGCTATTGTTTTACATAAGACATTAGCTATGAGATTTTCAGCTTTCAGTTTACAGATGATAAAGGTGAGTCCTTTTACACTCAGCTTGTATGATTTGAAAACAGACTTGACTTCATCCCTACTTATTCCACTAAAAAGAGTAAAGATACAACTTTTAGAACTAAGTGTTATGACTCACAAGATTTATACAGTATGTTTTATCATTCATGATTTATGATTTTCAGCATTCAGTTATTCAAGCCAATGTGAGTCATTTACACTTAGCATGCATTCTTTACAAGCTATATGAACAATTGAGTTATTGTTTTACTTATGCATTCACCCCTACATGCTCAGTACATTCCAAAAGTACTGATCCACATATACGTCTATGTGCTACATTGTTTAAGAATGTAGGTACCAGTTCAGTTGTAGTCCATATATCATGATCAGACAGTTGTAGATTCCAGCCAACAGATGATGAGTCCTCCTACTTCGGGGACTTCAGTTAGATGTTATTTATGTACTTTACTTTCTTACTCATATGTATTGATTAGTGGTAGTTGGAGTCGCGTCCCAGCTATCTATAGTCAGTATAGTAGAGGCTTCATAGATTGTCAGTAGAACTAATGTATTTGATTCCAGTTTTGTTTTGTATAAGCAGAGTTGTAATTATTTTTATATAGCTTTGTATTGATCAGATTCAAAAAAGATTGATCCTTTGCTTATTTTATTTAGATTTATGTATTTTATTTAGTTGCTCATGATCTATGCCATTACAAGGGTTAGCTTGGGGTCACGTGCGGTAGCCTCGGGTGATTACACGACTAGAACCTGGCACACTTACTTACACTAAACATGATGTTTGGTCAAGTGGCAGTCAAATAGAGTAGTGATATAATCATTCCCCTGTACATTTTTCATCAACATCCTTTCCAGACGATTCTGAATCAAGACTTATGGATGGACTAATCAGAGTTTCATAGGCTTTTCCTTTTTCCATACTAATTTTTTTGATGAGTTCCTTTGTGTACTTAGCTTGACCGATTCTTTGGGAGCTTGTTTGATTTGTAATTTCAAGAAGAATGTGAGCTCTCCCGTGAGGCTTATTTTAAATTCTCCTTTCATCAGATTTGCAAAATTCTCACACAAAGAGATGTTAGGACTACCAAAAATGATATCATCAACGTAAGTTTGCACAATAAGAATATTTGAATCAAACTTCTATATGAACAGGGTTGTATCAATTTTACCTCTTTAAAAATTGTTATTTAGTAAGAAAGTACTTAATCTCTCATACCAAACCTTTGGAGATTGTTTGAGATCGTAGAGTGTTTTTGACAATTTGAAAATATGATTTGGATACTATGGACTTTCAAAACCAGGGGATTGTTTTACAAAAACTTCCTCAAGAATAAAATCATTTAAGAAGGCATTTTTGACGTCCATTTGATATAACTTAAAATATTTAAAAGCAGTAAAAGCTAATAAAATTCGAAGTGATTCTAACCTTGCCATATGGGCAAAGGTTTCATCATAATCAATACCTTCTTGTTGGGAGTAGCCTTGAGCTACAAGTTTGCCTTTGTTTTTGATAACCTTAATTTTTTCATTCAATTTATTTTTGTAGACCCATCTGATTCTAATTACTGAGCAGTTATTGTGTCTTTCAAATTGAGTCTAAACTTGATTTTGTTAAAACTGGTCTAATTCTTCCTTTATGGCTTTAACCCAGGACTCATCTTTGAGGGCCTCATCGGTCTTCATTGGTTCAATTTAAGATACAAGGGCAACAGAGGCTTGATTTCTCAATGATGCTCTTATTTGCATCCTATCATCTGGATTTTCGATGATAAATTCATTTGGATAGCTAGCATTATGTTTCTATTTTTTTGTAACATTTGGTTTGACTATTTCTATTGCGAGAGTCGACTCTGGAGGGGGTATAGTCAACTTGTCTTGTGATGGCTCAAAGGTTGTGCTAGCATTGGCTCCAAATTATAGATCATTCACCTATTCTTCATCAATACTCAAACTCATAGGAAGGTGATTAGTTTCATCAAATACAATATACATAGATTCTTCAACACATAATGTTCATTTATTATAAGCTCTGTAAGAACGACTGGTGGGAGAGTACCCAAGAAAAATACCTTCGTCACTTCATGGATCGAATTTTCCCAAGTTATTCTTACCTTTGTTATGGATGAAATATTTGCATCTAAAAGGATAAAAGTATCTAATGTTACTCCACAGTTCATAGGGCATTTTCTTTAGAATAGGTCCGATGAGGCATCTGTTGATGATGTGACATGTTGTGCTTACTGTCTCTGCCCAAAAGTGATCTAGGAGATTGTGTTCCAACAGCATGGTCCTAGAAGTTTCCTGGAGATACCGATTCTTTCGTTCCACCACCCCATTTTATTGAGGATACCAAGGTGATGAGAAGTTCTGAGAGTATCCATTGAGAGCACAGTATTCCTCAAAAGCCTTATTTTTAAATTCTCCTCCATGATCACTGTGAACATAGGTTATAAGGTGTCTAGTTTCTCACTATAATTTTCTATAAAATATCTCAAAGTTTGTAAAAACCTCATGTTTATGAGAAAGAAACATTACCCAAGTAAAACGAGAATAGTCATAAACGATGACAAAGACATATCTTTTGCCACCAATACTTGCAGTCTTTGTGGGGCCAAATAGATCCATGTGGATTGTTTGAAGGGTCTTTTTAGTAGACACAATGTCTTTGACTTTGAATGATGTTCGGGTCTATTTACCCAGTTGGCAGGCATCACAAATAAGATTCTTTTCAAACTTGAGTTTTGGCAGACCTCTCACCAGTTCAAGTCTGGATAGTTTCTCAATGATATGCATACTAGTATGACCAAATTTTTTGTACCACAACCAAATATCATTAGTTTGCATAGTGAGACAGGTTAAAGTAGCAATGTCGGGACTATTTAAGACATAGATATTATCAATGTGTTCACCGATGAGAGGATGTCTCTTTTGTCGTATTTGATGGAGCAACTCTCTGCTTTCAAGGAGACTTCAAAAATGGGGTCACACAGCTAACTGATGTTGAGCAAGTTATGTTTCATACCGTCTACTAGATACACTTCAGTGAATTCGCATGAGGAGCTAAGCTTTACTGAGCCGACTCTGATGACGTTGCCTCTAGCGTTGTCACCAAATCTGACTGCTCCCCCATCTATTTTCTTTAAAGCATAAAAATTTTCTTTATTTTTTGTCATGTGTCTGGAACATCCGCTATCAATGACCCACATTCCCTTCTTATAGCTCTTCCAGGTATGTTCCTGCAAAATAAGAAAATTAATTTTGTTTAGGTATCCAAGTGGTCTTGGGTCCTTGCGGGTTAGATGTGTTCCTTTAGGCTTACAAACCCACACACTTTTTTTCTTATGCCTACAGCTGTAAGATTTGTGCCTTTTTTGTCCGCAGATATAACAGACAAGTCCTCGAAAGGAGAAAGAGGTCTTGGCTGATTTAAACGATTTTGATGAGGAACTTGAGTTGGTTTTAAAAGAATTAGATCTCACGAAACTATGAATTGATGATTTCTTAATGCTATTCAATTGCATTTTTACATCGTCAAGTTCTTCTTGAAGTAAGTCAAGTTCTATTTGACATGCTTCGATTTCTACTTGACAGTTTCTTCGTTCTTCTTCAACTTTTGGTTGAAGTCGAGCTTCCCAAGTTTTCTTCTCTTGGATGAGATTATTATATTCATTTATAACTTTCTGAAGCTCGTTAGTTATCATATATAAATTAGATTCAACAATATTACAATTATGACAGTCGTGTGGTCTTACCTCGCTAGATTCTCTTTTTGCCGTGAAGCACATGTTGGCTGCTTCTGTTTCTTCTTCAGTTTCATCTTTATTACTCCGAGATCCAAAATTTTGATTCTTTCTAGATGACCTTCTTTTTAATTCTGGATAGTTTTATTTGAAATGGCCAGCGCTTCCACGATGATAACAGTGATCATCGTTTCTAGTAGAATTATTATTTTTGGATCCTTGGGATCTTTGTTGTCTCTGTCTTATGATCTTCCTTACTCCATGATTTATGAGAGCCATTATTTCGTTATTAGCTTCTTCTAGAATGTCCTCTTCTTCAGTTGGTAAGGCATTGAAGGGTACTGGGTTTTTTTCCTCCTTGTGGTACCTGTTGATATAATTTCATTCATATGCAATGAGATTACCTCATAGTTTGTCATATGTCATGTTGTGAAGATCTCCGTCTTCCAGAATGGAAGCTTTGGTTTCCCAAACTTTTGGGAGACTTCTGACTAGCTTCTGGACTTGCAGGCTATATGGAGAGATCATACCCAATGATTTCATCTTGCATACAATTTTTCTGAATCCGGCAAACATTATTTCAATGTTTTCATTTTTCCCATTTTGAATAGATCGTATTTATTGACTAGGGCAATAATTTTTTACTTTCTATCGTATTCATAGGTTGATATCTTATCGTATTCTTCTCCACTGACTGCACAAAGTAGTAAACTTATAGCTCGGGCATTAGTTTGTATTACCTCTTGTTGTTCTTTAGTGACCTCGAAGCTCTCAAGATCTTCTATATCAATACTATTTTATTCCTTGCCTATATCCTTTTGCTTCTCCTTGAGCTCTTGAATTGGCTTTGGTCCCTTCTTAATGACAACCTATGCTTGAAAGTCATTTGATTGGACAAAGATTTTGAATCTGTTCTTCCAGTAGAAGTAGTGTTTTCCATTAAAGTATGGTGGTCTTGTGGAGGAATGACCATCTTGAAGAAGAGCACCAGGAATTTGATAGTTTTCCATTTGATCTTTGCTCACGTGTGATTAAGAAACACTGTTGGTGAGATGTGCTCTGATACCAATTGAAATTCAAGAGGAGGGGAGAGGGTGAATTGAAATTTTCTGTGAGTCGACTATTGAGACTTCACAGTTGACTTGCCTGCAAATTAGTGCACTTCACAAAAAAGATTAGATTTAAATAAATTGACAAGTAAATAATTGACTTTAAAGTAAAGACACGAGGATTTATCCTGGTTCGGAACACCAACATCGTGCCTACTTCCAGTGCCTTGGGTTTCAACATTTTCTTAAATCTTTCAAAGTCAAGCTCAAGTACAATGATGAGAAACAAGTTTCGAAGACTTATTTTATTCTTCAGATCTTGTGACACAGCTTTATTGGGGTTTTATTGGGGTCACTTGTGACTCTAAGCACCGTGTTACGATTAGAGAGTCGTCTCGGATTGTGACACATTCCCTCCATAAATTTTGTGGTAAATCTAAATTTATAAGTAAGGCATTGATCATTTTCATCAAAGTTCAGTTTTTTCTTTCTGCAAATTCATTTGATTAAGGTGAATATGGGGTAGTAATTTGATGGACAACTTCATTTTTCAAACATATCTCTGCAAAATGAGATCCATGCTCTCCACTATTATCACTTCTCGTCATTTTAATCTTTTTATGTAACTAATTTTTAACTTTAATTTAAATGTTTTGTACTGCTTCATCCTTATTATTCAACAAATAAACATAACAATATCTAGTGCAATCGTTAATAAAACATATGATATACTTTTTTTCACCACGTGATAATGTTGGCTTCATATCACAAATGTTTGTGTGAATTAATTCTAAGGGATTGAAATTTCTTGTAACGGACTTATGCAAATGTTTGGCATACTTAGATTCAACACATGTTTGATACTTTGATTTATTGCACTCAAAGTTAAGCAAAACTTTCAAACTAACCAATTTTCGTAAGGTTTTACAATTGACATGTCCTAAATGCTCATGCCATAAGTCATTTGACTTACGTAACTAAGATGAACTAGAACTTTTAATCATATCAATTATCATTACATTGATCTTAAAAAAGCCCTCGGTGAGATAACCTTTACCTGCATACACTTCACCCTTACTTATTACAACTTTGTCAGAAATAAATACACATTTGAATTCATTCTTAGACAAAAATGAAGTAGAAACTAAGCTCTTTTGCAACTCCGAAACATGAAGGACATTGTTTAGCGTCACCATCTTACCCGATGTCATTTTTAAGAAAATCTTGCTTGTTCCTT
The DNA here is from genome assembly GCA_030864215.1 of Capsicum pubescens. Lineage (NCBI taxonomy): Eukaryota > Viridiplantae > Streptophyta > Magnoliopsida > Solanales > Solanaceae > Capsicum > Capsicum pubescens. Next base: position 280,618,457 of record CM061540.1, on the reverse strand, counting down.
CAATTTTTGTTGTAGTGGAGTTTGTCATGAATATTTTCTCATCAACTTGAGCCGGAGTATATGACGTAAATAGTTTTTTATTGGCACACACATAACGGGAGGCACCGAAATTCATCCGTCATTTGCTATGATTGAGAATCATATTGCATTTCATAAGAATGACATAAAGATTGTCCATTTCTTCTTTGAATTCAACCATGTTTGATTGATCCTTTTTTTTGCCCTTCTTCAGATCTCGACAATCTGTAGACTTTTAGTCAATGTTGCCACAATTGAATCAATTTTCTTTGAATTTCTTCTTAGAAGGATTGTCTTATTATTCTGATGCTTTCTTTCTCTTCTTTGATTTAGTGGGATCATCTTCATCAATATTTGCTCCATTCATTGTTGAATTCTCATGAGACCTTTTTTTTGTTGCTTTATTATCCTTTTCAATCCTCAACCTCACAATGAAATATTCTACATATATCTCTTTGTATTTGTGCTTCAAGTAATTTTTTGAAGTCCTTCCACAAAGGTGGTAACTTCTCGATTATTACACCCACTTAAAAAGCATCATTCACAACTAAACCTATAACCAAGGTTAAGTGAATATTTAGAACATTCTTAAAATGTTTAACAAAGGTATTAAGTGAAATTCTACCTTCAGTAAGGAGATCGTGGATTATGACTTGCAACTCTTGGACTTGGGTAGTTACAACTTTACTGTAAATCATCTTAAAATTCAGAAATTTTACAACAATAAATTTCTTCATTCCGACATCCTCTATTTTTGTACTTCTTTTCTAAAGCATCCCATAATTCCTTAGACGTCTTCATGTTGCTACAAACATTGTACAAATCGCCTTGTCGGCCACGTAGAATGTAATTCTTAGACAAAGAATCTGAGTGTTTTCATGTCACAATGAAACGTTCTTCGTCCGAAATTTCTTCGGCAATTTAGGAACGTTTTTCATGATGAACCTTTGCAGACTTAAGGTAGTCAAGTAACATAATATCTTTTGCCACCATCATTTGAAATCAACACCAAAAAAAAAATTCTGATTTTTTCGCCGGTGTCATGGTAGGAGCAACATTCGAACGACTTGAAGTAGCAATGTTAGTTGCTGCAAAATTCATTATTCCATGATTGACTTGATTTTCAGTACTTATTTTGTTGTCACAAATAGACAACTAATTTAGTATCACAAATACTAACAATATAGTATTAAACTTTAAACAACTTATTTCTAGTTTAACAATGAAGTTATTATATATGTTCTTCTAATCGCCAACCGAATGATCTTTTACTCATGATGAAGTTTTTATATCTTCAAATCACTATCAAGTTCAAACAGGGTAGAAAAGCAAAAAGTTTTAATCTCTAGAAATAAAAAAAATACAGATTAATCTTTTTTTAAGGTTTATGTTTTTCAGGTACAATCTGTATTTAAAACAGGAACTTCAACAACAAGTTCAAGAACAACAAAGAAGTTCAACTATTTTCTAAAAAAAATGAAAAGTCATAAGAAAGAGATGAAGACAGAAAAAATCAAGTCCACTGAATTTAGATATGTCCTTAAGGAAATCATTCCCCTCAAGTATCCGAGATTAATGAAATATATCCTCCCAGGATAAAATGATTCACTTCAGCAAATAGTGGTACCTCAAATTTGTCAAACTACCAACTCACTCGACGATTTGTTAATCACGCTGCGTTTTTCAAGAAGAGAGTGTACCTGAGGAAAAGTTAGTTATTTATAGTCAAAAGGTGGTTATTCAAAAAGAAAATAATGGTTCATGAAAAATCGCATTGTTTTTCAGGTACAATCTGTATTTAAAACAGGAACTTCAACAAGAAGTTGAAGAACAACAAAGAAGTTCAACTATTTTCTAAAACAAATTTGAAAAGTCATAAGAAAGAGATGAAGACAGAAAGAATCAAGTCCACTGAATTTAGATGTGTCCTTAAGGAAATCGAACCCGCTCAACGATTTGTAAATCACACTAAGTTTTTCAAAAAGAGAGTGTACTGAGGAAAAGTTCGGTATTTATAGTCAAAAGGTGGTTCTTCAGAAAGAAACAAATGGTTCATGAAAAATCACATTGTTTCAAACCAACACACACCTATAAATAGTGGTGACATGTGTCTGCACAATCTCATATACATCTACAACGGAAGCGCGACGACGACAATGCAAGGCTTGTGTTCTTCTTGTATCACTATCTACATGAAGGAATTCTTCTATATTTAAACATGAAAAAGTTCTTTTCTCCCACCAACGTGAGAGAACACTAGTTCAATAAAGTGAATATACATTTTCACTTTTTCTTCATTTTTCTTCCCTTCATTTTCCATTCACATTTCATCACATAGAACCATATCTATAGTGTACTTGTGTCGTGATTCCCAAATCCAAATTTGCCTACTAATATTTTGACATCCCTTGGTGAAAATCATAATTCCTCCACTAGACATGCATATGGTGACCCTCCATGGTCATGCTTCAATTGGTTTTTGACCAAACCACTACAAAATCCTTTTTCAAGACCTTGCTATGAAACAAAGCTTATCCCTTCATATTAAAGTCGAAATCCTTCTATCCTTTTTGTCTCTCTCAGATCCCACTTCAAATGACTGAGAAAGCTACATGTAACGAGAGAGGTCCATGTTATGCACATCTTCAAACTTTACTTAATTTGTCTACAAATAGTTGAAACCATTAGTGTCAAAATAAAGATAACGATGACTACTTTAGCTAACATCTAAAATATAAGTAATTTCGCGTGAATAATCTAAGGCAGGCATGAAAATATAAAACCATCGTACAACAATGGTGCACAAGGTTGTTGTAGAATGCATTTTAGAGGTCAAATACTAACTAGGTTACCAATCCAAATTTGGCAGAAGCCAAATGATTCGGAAGTCAAAAAACTCATTCCAGGAGAAAGTAATTCACCCTACACAGATGAGAAAAATAAAAGGAAAACATCCTTGTACAGATTAAGAAATAATGTACACAATGGTTTGACGCAAACAGTGTAGATCTGTTGTGTATGCACTAGCATCTTTTCCTAAACGAAGATTCTTAATGATCAAAAGATCAAAGTAGGTAGCTTGCTCCTATTTCTGCTTGTACTACATTCACCTTCTATTCTGCGAGATCACAGAAGCAACATTAATACCTCGAACCAGGTCGTACATAATCATTTGTTCTATAACCCAACGTCTATTTACAACAAGCCAATCAACAAGTCACATGTACTAGGATCGGGCATACATGGAATTGTCCTTGTGTTAAAAAGGATCTTCTATATATAATTTTCTAAGTGAGGGGGTTAATAACTTGATCCCCAAAAATATACAAGTATACCATAAAAACCATAGAAATTCATAATAATTTCAGTTTCTGTATCATAAGAGCATGCAGCAAGCTCAAGCTTGACCAAGACTCCTGAAGTTTCACTGAAATTAACTTTCTAATCCACACAACTTACTGAATAACCAGAGAAATTCTGTGCACGATATATTATATCGATTATTCAAGCACAAGAATTCTACAGGTGGTATAACACAACTTCTCTTTGAAAACCAAACATATCTGGTATGTACCTGTAATTTACCTATAGAAGATATCAACTTTCAGTCTTTAATTTCCAACTTGGAATTAACTACATTTGCCCAACAAAGTTTGCTCAACACTGAAGTAAAAGTATTTCTCAAAGAAATCTGATCGTGGTGTAATACAAGAAAAGAATAGACAGTAAATCATTTGAACAAGATATTATATTAGTACTGTACATTACAGGACATCTGCCACAGCAGTCTGGTGAAACTGTGTTGGAACTTTTTAATACAGAAAACTTCTTATGTATTCTCCGAGTCTCCAACCTGAAAGAGAGTATTAAAGCTTTGTCAAACATTTTCCCTTCTGGATCATAGGAAAAAAAGACCTTCAGACATCTATTTACGAGGAAAATAACCATGACATAGTGTGTTCAGTATGAAGGAAAATGTTTTCCAAGAAAATAAGTGGTTCCTTATTTTCTTCTGATTGGTACGTAAGCAAAGAATATTTGCCTAAAAGCATTTTTATATAATCTAGATAAATGTTATGGGAAGTAGGGTCTGGAGGTAGGGGCGTGGGGTAGTGGGGATGAGAGCTGGGGGGTGGGGGTGAAGATTAGGTGTATTGGAGGGTGGAGAGGACACGATCAATGTGGAATGCCACTTGTGAAAGTTGTTTTCAGTACCTTCACTAGGCAAGTCATTTTCCTTATTTTTGACGAACTTGTTTTCCTAGAAAAGATGTTTTTACAAAAAATTTGACCAACCGGACATGAGAAAATTAGAAAAGATTGAAAATGTTCTCCGCCATATCGAACACATCTGTTGTCTTTACTCGGACAACGGCAAGCTATAGGCAGACATTTCAAAAAATAGCATCATTAAAAGTAAAGTCACAATGAACTAGTGCTGAATTTGATTAAGACTGATAGTGCCTAGTGGAGCTTGCAATAGAAAAAGTCAGTCATTATCTGTTACTAATATAACTTCAAGCAAAGCTATTTACCTTTCTAAACTGGTCGGGCAATGTAAGTTTCTCTATATCACTATGAATTCAAGAAATAACATTTATTCAAGCTGGTGGAAGAGGACGTCGGCATGTTGGACACTCCATCTTTATGTCCATCCATCTTTGCAAACAACCGGCGTGAAAGAAATGATCACAAGGTGTCACCTGAACATCATTAGGCCAATTATTAACTGTGCATGTTTCTTGGAGTTAAAAACACATCCTAATAGGAATACTAAATAAGCTAGAGAATATTTCTTTTATGACCATATATATAGTACCATGCAATTATTTGAGCGTTGCGTATGATCAATAGCAGTCATGCAAATAACACAGTCAGTGGCATGATTTGCACCCTGATCAAACCTTCTATAATAGTTATACTTCTCGGGTAAAATCTGCAACACCACAAATAAAGCTTACATGAGATAAACAGCAGCATTAATATTTCAGTTTTTTCTGCTTTCAACAAATAATCCTTTCAAGAGTTACAACTGCAAAAGAAGTATCAAACCTGACGTGGAATGAAACACCGAGATCCAAGATAGTGCTGCAACAGAAGAATTGATGTCTGCAGCGCACTAAAAACTCCCAAGCAGATGCACCAATTCTTGTCAGGCTCTATACGCATGAAATTGTGAGGACAGCCAAAGACATACAACGGAATTGCCAAACGAGTTATAGTCATCCCCAAGATGTAATGAGGGTGCAACGGTTTTCTTGAGTCACGAATGACATTAGTTACAATTTGAGGTATCCAGAATGAGTGTAAAAGCAGAAGAACAGGGCGCAAAAACTTGTGAAACTCGTACATGAATAATATACCGCCTAAAAGGATCCCATCTGCAAAAGATTCAGAAACCGAAAAGGTAAACGCGAGCAGTTTGTCTCTGTTAACCATCTATTTCTACATTGCAAGTATACGCAACAACTATGGAGAATTTTTTTTTGTCTTAAAAGGCATTTCCTGAACTATGCGCAGGAAAGTCTCTGAGGCTTTAAAGAGCTGGGAGGAAGCTGGAGTACATGCAAAGGACAGAGACAGATGAAAACTTATCCCTGCTGCTATATGGTGGGCAATATGGAAAGAGAGGAACTCTTGGTGTTCTGAGAGCATAGAGAATAGTGTGCAGAAAGTGAAGCTTAACTGCATTTTGCTATTATGTTTTTGGTGTAATCAGTTATACTCAAACGATACTGTCTCTATAATTGTTGTTTTAGACTCACTTTAGTCATAGAGCAGTAAGATTTGGTGACCACTTGTATATAAGGTTTCAGTACAACCCACGTACTGTTTTGTGATATAATACACAGTTACCAAGTTCACAGACGAGCAGATTGATTAATAATTGCGAATGCAATTAAAGCGGCCCAACTTTGAAAGGAGAAAGACATTTGAAAGGGGGAAAAAAAGACATCGATTGGCCCTGGTGAAAATGCTTCAACATTGCTTTAGCAAATCTTTCTCTTGTACCGAGTCCAAGAACTCTAGCTCATTATGTTAAGTGATGTTGGCATAACAGCATACTGCTCCTGCTTTAATAGTATAACAATTTGGATTTTCTATTCTTTTTGTATATGATTTGGTAAGTAGATACCAATTGCATTAGCTTTCGTGTCCATCTAAAAGAGCTCGTTCAATGTTGAACACTAAAGAAACGGCCAACATACCCCGGTCCGCATATCTGTTAATACTTTTTCAACATCCAATGGGTCATTCACTAAAGAACGATAAGCCAGCCCCTAGACTAGAAGAAGTGAATAAAGTTGTATCCGGTGAGATTTTACTAGTAATGTACTCGTATCCCAATTTATTATTGAATATGGTATCATTTTCCCCTTGTTTTTTTTTTCTTTTCTGCAGTTCAGACACTGAAGCCAGTGTCTCGGAACCATCCATTATAATCAAAAATTCTATTATAATCAAAACTTACAAATATAGAAAGAAGCACTTCTTTTGGCAAAGACCGAAAAGGAAAGTAAGACACTTAAATCGGGGATAAAGGGAGTATTTGATTTTAACATCTAACTACCCTTTCAATAGTAGCCTGCATATTGATAATATAGGCATGTGTATTTAACAAATCTTCGATGCTGATTCCGTTAAGTGTTAACTGTTTCGATACAAGGCCACCACAAGGAAAAGATACTTACAGAAACGGCTGTAAAGTACTGACAATTCACGCCTCATTGCTTCCCAACCCTCTCCACTATTCATGGGCCTATTTGCCTTCCATATAGCAAGTAGATATCTCATCTCAAATATCGAGAAGACAACAAACTTGAAAAATGCAGCAGTTGCAAAAGCATTGAAAAGGGATTCTGCAAAAGAATGAAAGAAAGGAAGGACGAACAGTGCCATAAGAAAGCAGTGACCAGCTTTACTTTGAACACTTGATTAACCGAGAGCAAGAAATAATATAAGTATGGAGAGACTCCTCTGAACAGAAAAATTACATAAAAGTAATACTAGAGACCTGATGTAGGGCTTCGTTGAAAATATCCAACAAGGTAAGTTTGCTATCAGAAAAGAGTGTACATGCTAAGAATGTAACACTATTTTGAAGGACTGTCAACATAAACTTCTATCAGTGCTTCCTCCGAAGGGACAAAAGAGGCAGAAGAGTATGACATAGAAATGACTTGCTAATAAGATCGTAACAGTGTCCATGAATAATTGTATGATGCTAGATGCTACCTCAGTGTTGCATATAAAATAAACTAGAACCTGATCACAAGGTATTGTTAGCTTGCAAAAAAATCTGCAAATGTATTTGTACTAGGTGGGATTACCAAGACAATAGCACTTGCCAAACTTACCAACAAGTATCCCTGCAGTCAGATGCAAAAGACAAAGATAAGCATCCATGATAGCCTGTTGTCCAATCATCAGAATAGAAACTTTGGCAGCTCCCTAGAAAAAGAATATCACATGTCATTCTGTGCTGTATAACAGAGAGAGAGGGGGATAGTCTTACTGATTGGGTGTTGCTATGTTCCATTTGTCGAATCAGAAGGAGCACTTGCAGAAAAGATATCTGGTGGATCAGGAAGTTAAAGAATCCAGACAAGTGATATCTGATACGGGAATAATCTCGGATATGGACTTAGGAGAGTGCGTGTTGGACCCGAGCCTTGGCATGTGCAATTGAAGTGTAAAAGAGGCCCAAAATGCACCCAAATCAGCCCATAAATTACACTAGATGGGTGCCCACTCTTTGAAGGGCCTTTTGGTCATTTTAACTTATATTTTGTAATAGTTATAAAAGGAACATTGTAGGGTTTTTAGATTTAGTTTTTGATGATATTTGTGAATCTTGAAAGACCAAAGAACACAAGTCCTCTCTCCTTGAGGCACCAAAACCTAAACTAGAATACAACAATAGGGTGGATTCTCTTTTGTTGTTGCTTGCTTGGAAACATTGATGCTAGAGAGGTGCAATCCGATCTTGTTTCACGTAAGAGATAGGTTTATTGTTGTGTGTAGTGTTAAGGGTCCAAGAGTGTCCATTCTTGGGTTCTTAAGATTATACCTTCATATGGTCTATCTATCTATCCCTTTACTTTCTTGTAATCGTGTTTAGTGTTTGTGTTGTAATCTTGTGTTCTTGTTGTTATTGTTAAATCCGAATCTTGTGTTCATCTTGTTCTTCACGTATTATTGCTGTTTTGGTGTGAAATACACCTTGCTCACCTTGTATTCTTGTTGTATTTGTGAATCCAAGAGAGGTCTCCAATCGGTCCAAGGATCTTAGTGATTTGTGGACTGTTTTTGGAGTGTGTTTGTGGACTGTTTTTGAGTGATTTCTTGTCTTTCAAGTTTTTATCGTATCAATATCTGTTACAAAAATAATATGCATAAAGATGAGAAGTGTTGTAGGATACAAATGTGACCATCAATGTGTAGTTCACCGCTTTGTTGTAGTAAACCTCTATATTGACAGAAGTAGCATTCAAAAGCAGTGGTGAGAAACAGTCTCCATCAGCATCCACTGAAGGACTCTCTATCAATCCTTCTAGGTGATAATGGTCACGAGCTCCATCTGAGAAAGGAAAACAAATCACTTGCTCCTGATACTTCTCACAAGCTTATGGATAAGTTGAATACTGAATCAAAATAAGCATTAAAATGTGAAGAAGTCCCATATAGGTGGTGAAAGGGATGGGTGGTCTCTTTAGATGACTTGGGGAATCCTCACCTCTTGAACTAGCTTTCAAATTGAGTTATGTCCGAGATTGATTTCTAAACCAAAAAAAAACAAAACCTCTCTCTCTCTCTCTCTCTCTCTCTCTTTGTGGGCAACTGCATCATGGTACATGTATAGATTGGAAAAATTTGATGAACGTGTAGAAGAGCATATGAAGATCCTGAACGAATACAAAAGTAGTAGCCTAGGTAACATAATGCATTTTGGATATTTTATGCAGGGTAATCTTGTCAAATTAACTTTAGGACATTAATTCTCCCTCTGTGCACTTCTACTTGTCCACTATTCCAAAACTAAATTTTCATTTTTACTTATCACTTTCCACATATCAAGAAAAGACAGTTATTATTTTTTCATGTTTTACCCTTAGCATTAATTACTTAGAATGAAGTAGCAAATGGGTGGATATATATATATATATCCAAATCTGCCGAATCACTCATGTTATGATCCTCTACATCATGGGCCTTCCCGTTCTATCATCTGGCTTATGTTCTTCATGTAGCGTTCAGATCGAATGACTCTATGAAATTAGGCCGATACTTCCACATATTATGGGTAAGGTAGGAGACATCTCTATTTTCCCCCGGAATTCTTACTGCTTAACTTTCAATTCACCTCAGACCATCAATCTCTAAATCATTTTCCAAGACTAATACTAAACATCAATTAATAGGAATAGTGTGGTAAAATAGTCGTGTCAATCATTGTTATCTTAAATGCAGTACCAATCCAAATGTGACAAGTAAAAAATGAACGGAGTGAACAGGAGTTAAAAGCTAAAATACCCAAGACATGAAAGAATAATGACAAAAGTACGTTTTTGAAGATTAACCTTTACCTTATTTTAAGAAAATCCTTTCTTGATGATTATTGGAGTAAGAAAATATAAAACAAAGTTCATGAATTGAATGAATTAGGAAGCATATATGGAAGCCACATGATCCAGAGAAGAAATGTATCCTCTTGATGCTTGCATCATATCAAAGGTGAAAGGTAAATAAGAAAAGTCAAGTACCATTAGAAGAGGATGAGACACGAGTAATTTGCGCAGCAATTTCAATATTACAATTTTTCTCCATCTCGTAAAATGGTGCTGCAGAAACCATAAAAATACACCAGTTAGCTAGGAGCTAAAACATTACACTGGATCAACGTTGGAAAACAAAAACATTTTTACAGTGTTTCTTTTTCCAAATCTTATCTCGAGAAGAATCCTGGAATATCTGGGATGAAAAAACTCCAAGCTGTCAACAAAGATAAAGCAAGTCATTTTTCAATGACAGAAATCTTCATAAAGTCTTAAACTAGAATTGTTGTCATATGAAAGTTACTATTATCAAGAAAAAAAGAATGGTTGTTACATGAAAAGGATGTACATCTAAAGTAATCATCATGGTCATAAAGGAACTATTAAGAGTCCCACATCAGAAGAAGGATGGATACTTGGTTTCCTTATATGGACTTGGACAATCCGCCCTTCATGAGCTAGATTTTGAGGTTGAGTTAGGCCCAAGATCAATTCTTTACATAGTATTTAGGCCCAAGATTCATTCTTTACATGATATCAGAGCCAAGTTCATCCCAAATCTTTGTTCACTGATGTTGGGAAATCTTTGTTCACCGATGTTGGGCCCCCATATTATATTGTCCACGCTCCAGTTAACGAGGTCTGAGCGTGCGGGGGAGTGTTAAGAGTCCCACATCGGAAGAAGGATGGGTACGTGGTTTCCCTATATGGACTTGGACAATCCTCCCCTCATGAGCTAGCTTTTGAGGTTGAGTTAGGCCCAAGATCCATTCTTTACAAGAACACAAGAAATTCCCGTATTAAAGTGCCTCCGTTTTGTCTTTTCTAAATAATTTGAGTTTGACTACCATGAATTATGAGATATCTGATAGCAATTAGCTGCCATTGTGGAAGAATAAAGATTAAGAGCAGTCCTCATTTTCTGCTATTTTGGTTACAAAGAAGCTAAAGCGAACTACATAGGCATATGTTTTTTTACAAGGTAAAATGGTGATGCAAGAAAAAAGAAGGCATATGTAATGTGAATTGACTTACTGAGACTATTGACCAGGAGCTTATCCAGATATATTAGTCATTTTTTTCCGAACATGTGAATGTCTTATCCATGGGATGAATGGAACATCCAAAATCCTTTTTGAAAAAAAAGGGGGGAGGAGGGGGTGCCTCATTATCTCCACTTTGAAAAAGAATTCTACTTATGCCAATCCAAACATGTGCTAAAGTTTCAAATGTTAATAAAACGATAACCATGCAAATTACTTTAAAGAAGGAAAAATAGAGTAGACAAAAGGAGCTCTTAGGAAGTAGAAGAGAGAAGTTATTGAAATTTGTAATGCCATTAAAGAAATACCGTATAAAAGTCCAAAGCATGCCAAATTCTCAATGGTATTCAGGCATTATGTTCTTCAAATATAAAGCAAATAAAATGTAACACAGCTGAAGAAATTTAAAGAAAGTCAACTGATTCTAGCAGCAGCAAAACTCATTGTAACAGATGATAGTCAGGAGTCATGTCAAAGCTTATACTCAGTAATCCATGCTGAGGACAAATGACATATTGTTGTAATTAATACCCAGTGATATGGATTTGATAACAGATAATCGTCCTGGCCAAACTCACCATCTTTGCCACTGCAAATCAGAAGCATGGCTGTGAGTTGACGAAGCACATTAAAATAGCATCTGCAGGCATGTTAAGTGATTTGTGAACCAATATCTAAAATTTACATTCCATGTTCTGAAGAACACAAGATTTAGAAACTTCAATGACGATTTCCATTAGAAAAACAACTTTTCAATTAAAATCCTTAAGCATGAGATAAGGACTCCAGCAACTAAAAGTTAGTAACAACTGTAAATTTCTGGCATGAATTACTTAGAGTTAGAGTGCTTAAAGCATAAGTTGCTCGGACTCTCCAAAAATATTGTCGCACCCGTGCTGGATCCTCCAAAAATGCATTACTTTTGAAGGATTCGACACGCACCCGATGACATTTTTGAAGAGTCCGAGCAACATAGCTTAAAGCTCAGCAAAGACACCCATCCTAACCATCCGTTGCCTTATATATCATATTACAGTTCTTCTCATGGGTTCTGTAAATACAATTTCTTATTGGAATCATTCAGCAGGATAAACAGACTTTCTGTAGCATCTTCTTAGGACCGAAGCATTTCAAATATAGAAAACAACTGTCATACACTTTCGGCATGAATTACTTAATTACTTTTGCGTATCTTTCTATCAATTTCCTTTTAGCTTCAGTACTACCATATAAGAACTAGTACCTGTAAGCTACCATTCGAAGTTGTCTGAATGGCCATATATATACACCTTCTACCCTGATTTGTGCACCACCAACTCCATGTTCATTGTCAAAAACATCATGGAAAATTATTGCCCCCTGTTTTTTCAGAAATGAGATCAAATGAAGATCTCATCATTAGAAGTATAGTTAAAATGCCTAATAAACATTACTAGTAATAGAAGTATCATCATCTAAGAAAGATATAATGCCTAATAGACATTACTAGTAATAGTTAATCTGCATTAAAGTTAGAGTATTGGACTTCAATTTTCTAAGAATCACGTGTTTCACCACTTTCAGCACTCATCAAAGGATAGCAATACAGTAAGCACACCAGACTGCTCCTTGTTAGGTGTTGAGGTTAAACCATTGATAATTCCATGGTTTGCAATCTTGCAAGTGCTTATCGGGAGTGGCGGATCCAGGATTTTCACTAAGAGGGTTCAAAATATGAAAAAGTGGACACATGAAGAAGCCAATGGGGATATCTACTATATATACATAAATGATAATTTTAACTATGTATAAACCGTGTAATTTTCCCCCGAAGGGAAGTGGTGGGGGAGGGGGGTTGTATGAACCCCCTTGGCCCTTCCTGGATCGCCCCCTTGCTTATTGGACAAGTTAAAATGGGTCAAGTGCTTAGCAAGATAAAGTTTGCACCATTATTAACAGCATGGTTAAGGATATAAAGAAATACAGGGACAATTACATAGATGACTGAAAAACTCAATCACTCCACCACCACCATAGCTACAGATTAAATAGTAGCAATAGACAAATATTTCATAATACAGCCGGAAAAAAATACTCGAGGAAATTTTAGTTAAATTATAGAGGCGTGAGCAAACTGGGGTCTAAGACTTCTCGAGGTAATTAGTAGCTCAGTCCTTGTCATATGACAGTGTTTGAATCGATGTAAGAGCGTAAGTTCACCTAAGTATTACATTAGTGCTAGTTGAACAAACATTAAAGAAATCTTTTATAATTTGATAGAGAAGCGTATCAAAATTCGATAATACTAATGGAGCAGTGTCAACTCTCCAAAATAAATAGAGCGATATATAATTGGATGAGTCGTTATTTGCAAAACAGAATTGGCGGTTTGGCACTCAGTATCACAATAACACTTGATCTTGACTTTTAGTCTAGACAGAGATTGACAACCTTCTAATTGCATAAATGTCTAATTTCCTTTATGCCTGGAGCTATGTCATCATTGATTAGCTCCTTTATGAGGAAGGAGAATTTCACATTTATCAAATGATTATGGATATATTTTCATTTTGACACTAGATGTTTCTAGTAAAGTAATAAGATCTTTTTAATGAAGGGAAAAAATTGCCTGTACACATGCTGTATAGAAAACCTTACAAAAAATAATGGTTTCTACAAACATACAATCAATTGCAGGTTTTTCTTGGAAACACCATATTTTATTAGACAAGCATGAATCAGTAAAATAACTAAATAAGCATGGCATGCAGCAAGGCCAGGACCGTCTTATGATAGACGCTCTCTTGAGAAAGAAAGAGAAGTAAACTACCCATTTTATCAACTTAAAAATCCATTAAACCTACTGGGACACAATGACATAGACAACTGTACAAGGGGGGATTTAATATAGCATTTCATAAAGATATTTACTTACTAAATGATGACATGATTACCTGAACATAATGTACACCAGTTATTTTTGTTGGATTACTTATCAATTCAAGGACTGAGTTGCCATTGGACATCCTAAAATCAGGATACCTCGAAGAGTTATTTGTTGAATCTAGGAACCTCCAAGACCCTGCAACTCAGATATCGAGGAGAGGGTAATATTACTTCTTGTATCGGGAAGAGGGTATAATTTATTCTATGCAAGACTGAAGCAGCAACTGAGCTTAATAATTGAAGTGATCGTGAATTTTCTGTCATGTTTGTGCTTGATATGGTCTACTCAATCACTTAAAATCGCACATAAGCTCTTAACCCAGCCAGCTTAACAAAACAAATAAGATGTTATCACCACATCACATACGAGTGACGGAAGAACAACAGGAAAGCTTTTTTTTTTTAATAACAGGAAGGCTTTTTTTTTAAAGTAGAACAAAACAAAAGTGTTCTTCCACACTCGCGTATGATATGAGCAACGCACTAAAACATCATACTGTCCAAACCTCTGTAAGTTCCTGTTATATTCCAAGCAGAAAAAGGCCCCAATTCATTCTCATCCTTTCTTACAAGAAGCCACTGCAACAAAGAATAAGGATATAATTAATGGTTAGGCATGAACAGTAGGGGAAACAAATAAAATGACTTAAACACTTTCGCCAATGATACTATCTTCATGTCCCCTGTTCAAATACGGGAAGCTAATGCCGTTTCCAGAATACCATACTCCTAATGAGCTCCAAGAAGTTATAACTAAGTAATGATAGTAACCTTGATCTTAATCACCAAGGAAACTGAATATAGCGTCAAATTTGATTTGATACAGTTTGCTAGTGAACTTTTGATATCCAGTCTTGACTAGGTGTTAAGCATAATTACATATCTCATTTAGTGAATTATCCAACGAATAATTTCACATCTCATTGACTGAACTAATCTAGCCCATTTCATCATCCCTGACTCTTTTTGGTGCCAATCATTAATGGAGTGGCAGTGACACATATCTTGGCTCTAGCATAAACATGACAGTCCCGAGAAAATCTACCTTATTCTGGGTTTTCTCACAATAAGGAAGTATAATCATGAGAGCAAGTAGCTTATTAAATAGGGGGGAAAAGTTATTCCTTGTTAGCTATATAATTTTTGTTGCCATATCTCCTCATTGTACAATGTTCAGACGTAAAGCCATCCTTGCGATTATGCATGCTAAACTAACTTACGTTTAGTAAGATTCAAATAGCATGAATCACAAAACCTATCAGATGCAGGTTAAACAAATCGCTTGGAATTCTTTCACCAGCTAGCTCACCCAAAATTTGCACTTCAGCACTTGGCACTTGATTGATTAAAGTTTCAGTTCTAATACAACAACAAGAAACACAGTGTAATCGCACAAGTGGGGTTTGGGAAGGGGGTGTGCACGCAGCCTTACCCCTATGTTGCAAATGCAGAGAGACTGTTAAGTAAAGCATATCAAACAACAAGCATAGTAAAACACAATAAATAGCAACAACAAATAATACATTATTCAAAATTAACATAGCAAAATTCATTATGAGATACTCTATTCTGCTGTTCAAAATTAAAATGCCAATCTTCATGGTGTGTTACTTTTACAACAGTACCAAATTCTCGAAGAACAACAGCAATCAATCAATCAATCTATACATTAATCCTAAGCCATTTAGGACTGTACTCACTATTTGGACTCATTTCATTCCAATACTAAATAGTTTATCCTTTACAAGGCAAAAAAAAAAAAAAAACAAGGAAGTAACAACAACAACAGCATATGCAGTGTGAACCCACAAGTGGGGTCTGGGGAAGGTAGAGTGCACGCAGACCTTACCTCTATCTCGTGGAGGTAGAGAGGCTGTTTCTAAAGACCCTAGCTTCAAGTGCAACAAATCAAAGTATTGACGAAAAAGAATACGATGGTGGAGAACATGTCGATTAATAAGGAAAGCAGTACAGAGCAGATACAACATGTAACTTCAATACTAACACCATCTCCCCACGAACGGTATCTTTCTCTGAGAGGCCTGAGGCTCATTACTGGGCAAAACCCTCCAAAGACAAACCATAAACTGAAAAGAACTCTAAACAGAACTCCATATTTTCTCCTCTTCAACCTCAAAAAATACAATCTTTTTGCAATACCCATTTCAAGATCAATTCAAATTTTTCACTTTCAAGCAATTCTTGAACAATCCAAATGAAAAAGCAAAGCCCATTACAGTTACAAATACAAAAAACTTAAGACCAAAAGAGAGAAATACAGAAAAAAGGGGTTGCTTAAAGCGAAGTCAAACAACACAAAACAACAACCCCAACAACAAAAATCAAGAAACTAAATCAACTAAAAAGAAAATGAAAGCTCAACTAAAAATGAAGAATCATTGGATTGTTGATTTGGTTCACCAAAAATGCTTTCCCAACAACATAAGACAACCTCAAAAAACACTATCTTTTTGTCAGACCCATTTCAAGATCAATTCAAATTCTTAATCTTTGCAATTCTTGAACAACCCAGATAAAGAAACAAAGTTCATTACAGTTGCAATTACAAAGAACCTAACAACAAAAAACAGACAACATAAGACAACCTCAATAAACACAATCTTTTTCCTTTCCCACACCCATTTCAAGAAACAAAGCCAATTACAGTTAAAACACAAAGAATATAAATTTTAGGACCAAGAAAGAGAGACAGTAAAAGGGGTTGCTTAAAGTGAAGTCAAGCAACATGAAACAATCAAACAACATAAGACAACCTCAAAAAAGACAAATCTTTTGCCACCCCCATTTGAAGATCAATTCAAATTCTCCACTTTCAAGAAATTCTTGAACAACCCAATTGAAAAAAAAAAAGTTACAATTACAAAGAAGATAAATTTAAAACTAAGAAAGCGATACGAGGTTGCAAATATCACAGTGAATTTAATCGAGACGCGCGAAAACTTGGCGAAACACAGCAGTCATAAGAAAGGACTAAGAAAGGCAAGCGAGAAAAAGGGGTTGCTTAAAGTGAAGTAAAACAACATAAAACAACTCCAACGAGTAAAAATCAAGAAACTGATGAAAGCTCAACAAAAATTCAAGAATCATTGGATTGTTGATTTTGGGATTCACCAAGAATGCCATTCACTAGTCAATTCAAGAACCAAAAATTACCAAACCCCACTTGTATTTCTTTATTCAAAAATAGTTATCACTAAGCTAAAGAGTATTTGACATTAATTTTTGACTGGAGAGTACAGGCAAAAAAGTCACTCCCTTAGTTCAATTTTAAGTGGCACATTTTCTTTTCATTTTTTTTGTATGTGACATATTTTCATTTTAAATTCATTCAAAAAGATGTCTAACTTATTATTAAAAAAAATGTCTAACTTATTATAAATTAAAACAATTTAGATTTAGAACTCCAATTTTTTTATTAATAAAATAATTCATAACTATATAAATATTTAATAATTACTTTAAATCATAAATTTTAAACACCTTTCTTTTTCTAAAATAAATCAAAAGAATATCACATAAAATGATATGGAATGAATATAACTACCTCCTCCATTTCATTTTAGTGATTTTCATGCTAAAATTATTTATTTTAATTTAGTTATTCATTTTATGAAATTAAAAAAAGGTTATATTCTTTCAATATTATTTTTATTATTGAATGATTAAATAAAATTTTTTAAAGTAATTATCAAGTCGGATCAATTACTTTAAAACGAACAAGTGGATTATTGGGCTGCAGTGCGTAGAATCATCATTGATTTTCTAAAAGATGATTTGAACGGCTGGAATTGAACTGTCACCAAAGGAAGAGGATGGACGGTGTTGCTCTCTCTCTTCCTTTGTCATATTTTTTTTTTGTGAGAAGGGGTCATAACATTGGTAGTTAAACAGAGTTATTACAAGACGGATTGTAGGGGTCCCTAGGGTCCCCTAAATCGTGTTGGTAAGTAGTTTTAAGTCAAGAAGATAAAAATAAAAATTAATCCAATCAATAATATTCACAAAATACATTATATAAAAATAAATACTTATTACCTAATAACTATTTATTATCTAGTAAAGTTACCTAATAACTATTTATTATCTAGTAAAGTTACCGCGCCTAAATTCACACCCCCTACAATTGGTATCAGAGCCTTGTTATTTGAAAAATACGGAAGTCGTATATATATGGATTTACTTGATTAATTTATTAGTTATGATTTATTTGATAAAACTAGATTTAGATATTCCCCAAAATATTATTTAGATGAATAACGTACAAAAACTACCAAATTATAAAGAATTAAAGCAAATAATATCTGAAAAACGTAAAGAATTAAAAATAAGGATAGAAAGACTACAATATAACATAATTGTTGGAGTTAGTAAAAACTCAATAAATGCACAAAAAGAAGAGATATCAAATTTAGAATCAACAATAGATAGTCTAGAATATACATACCAACACGATTTATTAACAATTAAATAAAATGAACAAAGAAGAATTTATAATAGACGAAAAAACATATGAAAATCACGAATGATTAAAAATAACAATAGTATTTTCTAATTTAGGTAGAAGGTATAAGAAAATAGGTGAACATTTATATTTAAGGTTAGAAAAGAAGAATTAAAATTAGAAGCTAAGTTAGCAGCTATGGTAAGGATAGAAAGAGAAAACGAAGAAATAGATAGAAAAAAAGAAATAGAAAAAATAAAACAACAAACTACAAAAGAAATATGAAAAATAGAAAAAACTAAAAATAGTAGGATTGCTGAATTAGAAAAAGAACTACAAATGCTAAAAGATTTGTATGAAAAAAAAAACAGAAAGAAAAAGAAGAAAAAAATAAGGAACAAAAATTATTAAATGAGATAAATCAATTTAAAGAAAAAATAGAAATAAACAATAAAGAAATAGAAACCAAGGAATTAGAAATTAATACAATAGATGTTGAAGAAACAGATAATTATGATTCGGAAGATAGTGACACATATACAGAAATCTTAATAAATATAAAAAATTTAGAAATCAATGAAAAACAAGAAGTAATTAATGAAGAAAACTTAGGAAATATAAACACGGAAATAAACATTCTTGATAAAAAAGAAGATGAAAATATAATACCTAGAACATCAGAAATAAGAAAACCTACATATTATAAGAATAAGTTTAAAAGATATAATCTAAAGAATAAATATGACAAATGGACACCAAAACAAATAGTTAATAAAAATTATAACTTTTTAGACTTAGATTGTGTAATAGATACAGAAAAAACAATACAATTATGGATAGGATATATGACAAAACAATTATTAGATAATAATATAAATGTAATAGATGCACCAGAATATATAGAAAGAACACTAATAGGAACAGTGAAATTATTATTTTTAAATCTAACTGAAAATAGTAAAAGGGTATTAAGAACTAACAAACCTACAGAAGAAACATCATTAACAACTACAACTAAATTAACACCTATAGAATTATTAAAAAAATATGAAACAGCTATAAAAGACGAATTTAGTAGCATGACAACAACAGAAGGAGAACAGAATGAAGAGAAAGATACAAATAGGAATTTAATGTTAAAATTAGCAATATGTAATATGTGCTACATAGATGAATATACTTGCGCATTTAAAGAATATTATTATAAAGGAACATATAATACAGAAGAAAGTAAAGAAATAAGAAAATTATATTTTAGTAAATTACCTGAACCATTTAGTTCAAAAATAATAAAAAGTTGAGATGAAGCAAAAATAGTAGATACTCTATGAGCAAGAATAAATTTTTTATAACAATGGTATAAAAACTTATGTGAAAAATATAGAGAAGAAATAAAAATGGAAAAAACATTAATAAGAAATTTAGCATGTTGCAAAGATAAGATAGCACCTCAATTTGGATGCGAAGAAAGATATTATAAGAAAAGAAAAAGACATAAGAAATATAATAAATACAAAAAATCAAAATATAAATATAAAAAACCAAGAAAAAGATATTATGTAAAAAATTATAAACATAAAAGACCATATAGGAAAAAGAAATCTATAAAAGAATGTACTTGTTATAATTGCGGAAAATTAGGACATTTAGCTAGAGATTGTAAATTACCTAAAAACCCAAAAAATAAACAAATATCAAAAATAAAAATAGAAAATACAGAATATATGCAGATAAATTATATAGATTACGAATTAGAAAGTGAAGACAGTATATATGAAATTTCAGAGAATGAAACAGATAATGAAATAGATAGTGAATTAGACGAATTAAATGACTGAAGAAGATATACAAATAAACCAAATGATTGAAGAAGATATAAAAATAATAACAAAAGAAGAATATTTAAATGACGAAGGAACAAATCAAAAAATAATATTTGATAATAATATATTTGATGAAATAAAAGGAAAAAAGTTAGACTTAAGTGTAGAAAAAATATTTAAAATACCAACAATAAAAAATATATTTACTAGAAAAAAGGAAGAATATTATGTAGTAAGCCAAAAAGAACATGTAATAGACTGCAGATATGCAAAAGGTAAAGCTAGTATACCACTAGTAACAAAAAGAATAATAAATAAAGAAATAAACGATATAAAAAGTAGAGACCCAATAAAATATGTACACCTTGGAGGTACAGAGATATTGATAAAAGCATGTTTTAGAGAAAGAATAGATACACCAATAGAACTATATTTAGCAGATGATAGGATTATAAGACTTAAAGAAAAAGGTATAATAACTGTCATAAAAGAAAATTTAATATACCAAAAATTTAAATTTATAATAAGTGCAAATTATTTAGTAGCAATAACAGATAAAAATATAGATAAATCATTAGTATTATATTAGAAAATATCAGCAATAGAACTAACCCCAGGAGTAAAATATTTACAGAAAGATGTAAAAATCTATATGTATTAACTACAAAACACAAAATAACAGGAAAAAATAAAATTAATAAAATACAAATAGAAAGTTCTTTTGAACAATTCGTAAAAACAATTGATAATAATGATTATAGTTACAAATATAGACATAGAAGAAGATTTAGAAATAATAAATGATAGAATAAGTACAACAAAAAGAATAGCTTATGAAAAAACAGAATCATCAAGTTCATCAAAAAGAACAAGTTATGAAACAAGTTCAATAGTTAATTTAAACCAATATTACATAACAGGAACAATAAATGAAAAGAAATATTTAATACTCTTAAATACAGGACAAGAAGAAAATTATATAGCAAAATATCTAGTAAAAAATGAGGAAATAAAATCTGATAATAATATATGCCCAGATCTACCAAGAAGCTTAATAAACACTAAAAAAATAACAGAAAAAAAATAACAATAGGAGTTAGAAAAATGAAAATAGAATTTGAAATAAAGGAAGAAATGCAAAAAGCAGACATAATATTAGGAATTAAATGGCTAGAACAAGTTAAACCATACAATATAGAACATACACAATTATCTATAACATATAATAGAGAAAAATTATTCTTAAGAAGAGCTTTAACATGATATGAAAATATATGTATTAATGAAGATAGTAGTAGAAGGATATTATAGTAGATATTATACGCCTATGATAGATACAGGAGCAGAAGCTAATTTATGCAGATATAATTGTTTACCAGAAAGTAAATGAGATAAATTAAAAACACCAATAATAATTAAAAGATTTAATAACGAAGGAAGCTTAATTACATATAAAGCTAAGAATGTAAAAATACAGATATGGGATAAAATATTAACAATAGAAGAAATCTATAATTATGAGCTAACATCAAAAGATATACTTTTAGGAATGCCGTTTTTAGATAAATTATACCCACATATAATAACTAAAACAGATTGGTGGTTTACAACACCATGTAAACAGAAAGTAAGAGCAAAACGAGTTATTAATAAAATAAGAAAGAAAACTGATTGGATAGAAGAAAGTGAAAAAATTACACAAAAAATAGAAAATATAAAAAATACAGAAGATACAATAGAACTGGTCGTATTTTCAATAAATAAAAAAGAAATAACTATATTTTCAATAAATAAGATAGAAATAATTAAGAAAAAATTAGAACAATTATATAGTGAAGATCCATTAAAAGGATGAGAAAAACATAAAACCGCTATAAAAATTGAATTAATAGATAAAAATAGGATAATAAATCAGAAACCATTAACATATAATTTTGATGATTTAAAAGAATTTAAAATGCATATAGAAGAATTATTAGAAAAACAATATCTACAAAAAAAGTAATAGTAAACATAATAGCCCAGTATTTATAGTAAATAAACATAGTGAACAAAAAAGAGGAAAAAGTAGGATGATTATTGATTATAGAAATTTAAATGCAAAAACTATGACTTATAATTACCCAATACCAAACAAGATATTAAAAATAAGACAAATACAAGGATATAATTATTTTAGTAAATTTGATTGTAAATCTGTATTTTACCATTTAAAGTTAGAAGAAGAATCTAAGGAATTAACCGCATTTACAGTACCACAAGGATTTTATGAATGGAATGTACTACCATTTGAATATAAAAATGCACCAGGTAGATATCAACATTTTATGGATAATTATTTTAAACAATTACCTAATTGTATAGTATACATAAATGATATACTATTATATACAAAAACTAAAGAAGAACATTTAAAATTATTAGAATAATTTACAGATATAATAGAAAAATCAGGAATAAATTTAAGTGAGAAGAAAACAGAAATTATGAAAAATCAGATAGAATTTTTAGAAATACAAATAGATAAAAGTGGAGTCAAAATGCAACAACATATAGTCCAAAAAATAATAAATTCAGAAGAAGAATTAGATACAAAAAAGAAATTACAATAATTTTTAGGATTAGTAAACCAAGTAAGAGAATATATTCTAAAATTAGCAGCAAACTTAAAATCATTACATAAAAAATTAAAAAAGGATGTAGAATATAGATATAATGAAGAAGACAAAAAACAAGTACTGAAAATAAAATTACTTTGTAAAGAATTACCAAAATTACAATTTTCAGATGAAAATAAAAAATTTACATATATAGTAGAAGCAGATGCAAGTGAATATAGTTATGGAGGAGTACTCAAATATAGGTATGAAGAAGAAAAATTAGAACATCATTGTAGATATTATTCAGGAACATTTAACGAAACAGAAATAAAATGGGAAATAAATAGAAAAGAATTATGTTCTTTATATAAATGTTTAATAGCATTTGAACCATATATCGTATATAACAAGTTTATTGTTAGAACAAATAATACACAGGTATGATGGTGGCTAACAAGAAAAATACAAAACTCAGTTACGACAAAGAAAATTCGGAGACTAGTATTAAATATACTGAATTTTACATTTACAATTGAAGTAATCAATACTAACAAAAATATCATTGCAGATTACTTATCAAGACAAAGCTACTCAAACTGATTTACCAATGGAAGAGGCTGATGCCAAAGATACCCAGACTGACTTATTGCTCCAAATGTTTAAACAAATGGAGTTATTACAAGAACGAGTTATTACACTAACTATTGAAATTACAAATGTAAAAGTGCAAGTCGAGCACTATAAAAAATAAGATATTGTGCAGGAAGAGCACATTAAAAAACTAGACCTAGAAGGTGACGATGAGAAACACCTTAAAACTCAAATCACTGACGTAACTTCAATTACAACTGCAGTCACATCTAAAGGGAAAAATATAGTCACTCAAAATAGACCTGGAATACCAAAGAAAAAGAATTATAACCTCAGCCAAATATTTTCAAAACCATATACACCAAATATACAAAATTTAGAAGCATTTGCACCTCCCCAGATACATACATATTCTGAATCACTTAGCCAAGAAAAACAGATATACAATTATTCTTCTCGTAAATACATTGACAACATACACACCTTACAAACCTTATTAAATATCAAACCTATTCAAAGTGAAAAGCTAGCCGCACAACAAAAAGGATATATTACCCAGAAATACCAAAATTACAATAAACTTATTGCTTTACCAGGTACAAGCCCAAATTTTATTAAATCATGTTACTATTATGGATTATTATCTACGGTTTACACAACCGATGGAGAAGAGTTAGCAGGAATCCCAGAAATTCACAAAGAATTTATGACTTACAAGAGAATTTCTAACGAACAATTATTCTATGTTCGATTCTATTCCGCACCAACAGAAATATTATTCGACAAAATTAAACAGACTATTAATGTGGTCAAAATGGGTATGACCAGAGATTATATTATTTCGGAAGAAATATGTGAACAGACCGAGATACCAAAAACGCAGATACCAGCATTTTACCGCAACAAAAGAGTTATTGGAATAAACAATATATTATCAGAGTTATTTAATAATTATTCAAATAAAAAGCCAGTTTGGATATATAATTCAAGGAATCAAGCATTGATTTATTCAACTTGCAAAGAAGTTAGAGACCATGACATGAAAGAACTTAGAAAATGGGGATTAACACTCCTCAGACCAGAAGAACAACCATTAACGAGATCTATCAGTAAGGAAATTATTTCAGAAGAAGCTATGGGTCAATTTTGTGAAAAAGTTGGCCAAAAATACAAAGAACACATATGCAGCAGATGTAATGGCAAGCACAACTTTATTCCAGATGTGATGCTACACTGAAAAGAAGATAGAAAAACAGCAGATACGACAAAAAAGATAGCTACGGAGCAAAATAATAGAGATAAAAGACAAGATATTAAATTATGAAAGCGACATGTAACAAACTTTCACAATTTTCTTTACGTAAATTATTAGAAACTATTGTATAGTTTGACTATTAGTCTAAGCATAAATAGATTTTGTCTTTTTAGAAAGACTTTTGTATAGTAAAGTAGGTTAGGTAGAAGACTTTTTGTAAAAAGTTTTAGAAACGTGTAAAATTACAGAAATTTTTTCATTATAAATAGAAGGCATCGGAGGCAGAAGAGAAGCAAACCTTCAGGCGTTGAAGCAAAAAATCTCTCTCTTGTCCACAACAAATATTTTGCTTATTTATTTAAAAACAGGTATATTTCAATGAAAAAATATATGGAGGAACAAAACTTAGGATTATCAAACTTACTAGAACAAGTATATTTATTCAGTATTATGAATAGCTAAATTCATAATTCCTAACAATCATGATATGATAAAATAAGTTCCATGTTAGTTACTTTATAATAGAATTATTCGAAGACTAGCATGTTAAGAAGTTTATTAGCAAAGTGAAAACGGAGAAAAATCCCTAAGAACTATGCCATCCTAAAGGTGAAACCAATAAGGCAAGAAGCCGTGGTGGGGAGTAGCCAGAGTTGAGGCGCTGTTTAAGAGAAAAGTATCTGGATTACCATGCTAATAGTGACCGACGAACATTTTATTTAAGAATAATCTAGTATATAGTAATCTAATATGATCATATTTTGTTATGTGTATGATTGGAAGGAATATTTTGAAAATGGCAATTTTATGAAAAATGAATAATTATTTATCCGACGAAATGGTAGATAAATTTAAAATACTTATTTTATATGCACTTAAGCATATAGAAGTAGTAGATATAAGAAAAATCATATTAGAAAAAACATTTGATAAATATTATATGACTAGAATAAATTACATACCACAAATACCTAATTACACTTATAAACACATATATACCAAACCTACATGTCAACCATGATAAATTACGTATATTTAGAATTTTGAGAAAAAGATATGAGAAACATACAATTAGTAGAAAAACAAATTTAGACAAATACATGGAAACTAAAGATATAAAATATATAGAATTCCTTAATGAAAATATGCAAGAATTACTTAGACTAGATCAAACAACTGAAAAATATTATGAAAAAGCATTTAATCAAGCTTAAATGACAGATGATATTAAAATATTTGTTTTATATATACTTAGAGATATAGAAATTATAGACATAAAGAAAATAATATGGGAAAAATTACAAGATTATGAAGAGGAAGAATTATTAAACAGTATAGAAAAATTACGCATATATTATGAACATCAATATTATTTAGATTCAGATGGATATTATACAGACTAAAAATGTTAGAAAACATTAAGAAAATTAGAGAAAACCAAGAAGACCTACATAAAGAAATTAATTATAGAAAAAAATTAGAGAAATAATGGAAAATCAAATAGAAAAATTAAAATGGATAGACGAAACCTTGAAAAATTTAGAAAAAAACAAAGATAAAAGTTTAGATAGTTTAAAAAATTCATTAAGAAGAGAACAAGAAAAAATAGTTAGTAGTATTAATAACCTCAAACAAGATATTAAATATAGTACAAATAGAATAGATTATTATACATTTACTTTAGAAGAATAAAATGATAAACTATGAATATCTAAAATATTGGGAATAAGAAATGGAAGAAATAAGATTAATAGAAAACCTTATGAAAATAAATTTAATTGAATATTTTAAAACAAAAGATATAGAATATTTAGAATATCTTAAAAATAATATAGAAGACTTACAAAAACTAAGAGAAAAAGCTAAAGAATATTATAGCAGAGCATTTAATCAACTACCATTTAATTACCCCCCAAAATATGAATATCAGTAGAATTAAAAATGTTAATAAGATATACGAAAATAAAAGATACAAGAACGAAGAAAAACAGTTAATAAATATTACTACAAAGTATTTAACAATTACATAAATTAATGGATACATCTTACGATAAGAATAAATCATTAAAAGAAATTGAAAATAAACTATATAGTTTATACCTAGAATACAAAAGATTACATAATACTAACGAGGATCCTAGAACACTAGATAATTTAATTACGATAATATCTAATTTAGAATATGAACTAATAAAACATCTTAAGTCAAGAAGATAAAAATGATAATTAATCCAATCAATAATATTCACAAAATACATTATATAAAAATAAATACTTATTACCTAATAACTATTTATTATCTAGTAAAGTTACCTAATAACTATTTATTATCTAGTAAAGTTACCGCGCCTAAATCCGCTGCAATCTTTCTAGGAAAGGCAACCCCTAACTTGTCTGCTTCCAATAGTTCTTCCACAAACGAAGGTATAACTATCAAAATTTGTGCATGATCAAAAGTTGTGTCCCCTCCCTTGGATTTGGCTAATGCATCAGCGACTTTGTTCTGCTGCCTGCATGAGTGTTTCCTTTGTCATATTGGATAGGTTGATAGGCAGGAAGTGCACCAAGAAATTGTTTGGGTGTTTCCTAAGTGATAATCAGGAGTGTTCATTTCTTATCCTATTTTTTGCATATTGTTGCAAAATATTGTGTGGGTCTTCGAAATCCGATTCCTAGGTCCAAATCTAAGGCCCCGTTTGGTCATGAAAATTATAATTTTTTGAAGTTAGAGTTGGAGTTGAAATTGATGTTTGAGTTGGAATTGTGTTTGACCATGAATATAAATTAAAGTTGTTTTTAAAATTTTATGAGAGAAGTATGAGTGAAAATTCCGGAATTGTATTTGAAATTTTCATGGCCAAGCGCATCTTATTTTTATTTTTTTCACTAAAATAAAATAATTTTTTTAAAAATTATAAATAATTTTCATGGCTAAACGGCTACTAAAAGAATATTGTTGAGTCTACAGTTTGGGAAACTCTAAAAATAAGTTTAAGTAGAAAGCATATTAGAGGTTCATCACTCTCTTGAATTTTTTTTTAGTCATAATCTCAAATTGTCTCGATTTTATTTTATTTATATATATATTTTTATTTCTAGTTTTGTCTATTAAGACTTTAATTATGTGGTCTTATTAAAATGCTTATTAACTTTATCGATATTATGAAATATAAAGCAAAGAATAAAGAAGAAGAGTAGAGAAAGAAGAGAGAGTAATTATTATTTTTCTTGAAAGGTGAGAGATCATAAGATTCAAGATATAATGAATAAAACTCCTCTATTTATAGAAAAAAAATACTCTGAGTTTCTGACTAAAAGACAGATACTTCAAATCTTGATAGATATCAACTAGATCTTGATAGATCTTATCTATATTTTTTATAGACATTCACTATAATATAAATACATTTATAGCACTCCCCTTTGAATGTTTAATTGATAGATAATGTGCCTCGTTAAAATCTTACTAGAAAAAAATCAGTGAGAAAAAAATCAAGTGAAGGAAAAAGAGTACACATCTCTAATAATACGCATTTCGGCTGCCTCGTTAAAAACCTTACAAGAAAAACCCAGTGGGACAAAATCTCGTAAGGAAAAAAGATTACAACGCGTATTAACTCTCCCTAATGAGAACATCCTTGAACCTTTGCATCCCGATCTTGTGCATCATCGTCTTGAAAGTTGCAATTAGAGGAGACTTGATGAATAAATCAGCCACATTGTCACTTGAACGAATCTGTTGCACGTTAATATCACCATTCTTTTGGAGCTCACGTATCCAAAAAAGCTTTGATGAAGTGTGCTTCGTTCTATCTCTTTTTATAAATCCTCGCTTAAGTTGTGCTATGCATGATACATTATATTCGTATAAAATTGTGGGTACATTGTCATATTTCAAATCACATTTCTTAAATGAGATGTATTGTGGACCTCAATCACACACACTCTCGGCTTGCTTCATTAATAACTATAATCTCAGCATAGTTCGCTGAAATGGCTAGATAGTCTGCTTTATATATCTCTAAGATATAGTAGTATCTCCACATGTGAACACATTGTATGTTTGAGACCAAAATTTATGTGGGTTAAATAAATACCCAGCATCAACATAATTAACAAGATCGAGACTGCAATCTTTAGAATAAAATTAGATCATGTGTTTGATCTCATTACGATGGCTCCTACTAGGAGCATAATTATACCTTGCTTACAAATTAACTGAAAAGGTTATATCGGGCCTTGTAATATTTGCAAGATACATTAATACGTCAATTGTACTAAGATATGGTACTTTATAACCAATTCGATTCGGTATATTTCTCATGTCAGCAAATAATCTATTGCTTTGAAAACTCTCAAAGCCAATGATTTTCAAGTTATAAACTTATGCAATATAAGGATCATAAATAAGTTATGCTTCAAACATTTTGAATCCTTACAAAGTTTCATATAAATTTTGTCAAATGACAATATTCAGCATTTCACGTGTGACATCGTCAAGTGTTTGGATCGCAAATCAAATAAGTTTTATGCTTACCAAGATACATCCTTTCATGTCACTTGATAAATGTTTCTACGTCAGCATGCTTAAATAAACGTAGAATTCAGATCCTCATAATCTTTTACAATACTGCGCCAATATTGTATCAAAGATATCGTTAATGATATATCATTTTGTATCAATTCACAACGTGACATAATATTTTGAGATCTCATCACTTTATTATTTTTAGATACCTGAACCTCTTATAATGTTTCATGAAGTGTTATGTCATAGGCTAATCAAGAGAATATTGCCTTCTTATTATAATTATTTGCTCCTTATTTTTCAAGGATTATTTTATTTGGAATCGATTGGTCGACCATGCTTCACGCATGCATAAATTATGTCCTTTGGAGACACAAAATAGGAGCACTTGCAGCTTAAATATGAGATGCTTTCAGCATTTAACATGAATTATATTTTGAATAAGGATCTGATGATAATTCCTAACATATTTCATAGTTGCTTATAATCTCCCTCTTATGTTAGGAAAATCAACATACATCCTCTATCTTCTTTGAGGATTCCATCTTTGTGCATTATGGTATATTCATTAATTGTATACCACACATCAAAATTATTAGATGGACAATGTGCGGTTCCTGACTCAGAACCAACACATGTGGCTTTGTTCTCATAAGCAATGATTCAACTATTTATCGAAGGAATTTAACACTAACTTAATTAGCATTATCAAAATGAATTGCCTTGATTACACAATCTGAAAGTTATGTTCTTAACTCAATTTTATTGAGCAAGCAACTTTATGAATGTCAAACTGTCGATTTACAATAAATGTACATGTGATCATCTTATTGATGCATCTTTTCAACATATCACATGATAGGTGAACGGACCCATCATGAGAACAAGCAACATTAAAAGTAATGAAGAATTTTCTAATTCTTCAATGTATGTTAAATACTCAGTATGCACATCTTTGAGATGTCGCAATCGTTCATGTCAATTTGATGAACTTTTATTCTAGCAAACTCTAAGTTTACCGTGATATGTACTTTAGTAAATTTCAGATTTACTATTACATGAATAAATTTTAGATTTGCTACTTTAGAAGTAGATTTTAAAATAACTCTTCTCAATTATTCAGCCTCTTTCGGAGGTGAGTTGTGATAGCATCATAATCAAATACACGTTTGCATTAATAAATTTCTCATTCTCCAGGAATGGAATATAATCGTGCCTTAAGCCTATCAAATTCTGATAGCTTATAACCTCTTTCATGATATTGCTACATCAGGAGCACATCGAGGCATATATATCTTTCAAAGTATATCATATATTGCATTCACTTCAAGAATGGAGCAAATTGTCATCTTTCAGACTTATCATTTATTGCTACCATATTCACTTCATGCAATGGAGCATATTCAATGGACAAGTTTCATAATTTTTTATCAAATACATATTATTTTTGCCTTAGCCATCATAATATCATTAATATGGTGCATTGAGATTCAAACTCTACGTTTTATCCATAAAAAGACGTCTTAGGCATAACTTGGTGAGAATTGAACCCAATATCTTATCATTTCTTTAAACAATACTATTGTTTAGAAATAAATTTTAAAGTATAAATGGTTTCAAACCATTACTTTTCCTCAGGTCCAACAAATCCAACAATAATTATATCATTAGTAGCAAAAGATAAATAATATAAGGAATTACTAATCTTGAAATTATCTTTATATTTGTAATCTCACTTTGTTTGGCAGAGTTTTGTGCTAATAACGTGTTATGAAATATAAAAGAAAGAACAAGAAAATATAAAGTAAGAACAAGAAAAATAAATAGAGAGAGAAGAGAGACTAATTATTATTTCTCTTAAAAGGTGAGAGATCATAAGATTCAAGATAGAATGAACAAAAATCCTTTATTTATAGGAAAAATACTCCTAATTTCTGATTAAAAGACAGATACTTCAAATCCTGATAGATATCAATTAGATCTTGATAGATTTTATCTATATTCTTGATAGACATTCACTATAATATAAATACATTTATAACAATCCAAGTATTATTAGGTAATTTTGTAATAAAGCGCAAGATGGCTTAATATATCCTAGTTTATTATCGTAGCTATATCTATAATATTAATTTTATTTTTGTATTTAATATTTTATATTTTATATTTTGACTTTATTAATTGAAATATCTATTGCATGGATGATCTTATCTGCATCATGATTTTTCTTATCATAAATCAACATTCTTATCTCACTAGATGTCGGGGCCCGTGCCAGCACGAGCCCAATATATGTTATTTTTTAGTCTCAATTTATGTGACATAAATAAAATATAGATAATCAGTCATATTTTTAGTATGCTTTGAATATTCTAAATTTTTAATTATCATAATTTATAATACCTTTTATGTAATTTTTAAATAATACATGTTACCCTCCTTGTTCAAACTTTTGTAGCATCGATAGCCAATTATACTTTAAAAATAATTTAAAATTTTTAATTATTGAGATTTATAATACTATTTATTTATTTCAAATTAAGTAGCACTGATATAATTTGTGTAGTCAACCAAATATTTTGTATCCTTACAATTTTTTAAATTATTATGATTTGTAGTACCTTTTTAAGTATTTTTTTGAAATATATAACAAATTATTTTTTTTAGATACTTTAAACTGTCAACTATTGTAATTTGTAATGCTTTTTATATGATTTTCAAAAAATACATGTTAGTCTCCTTGTCCTAACTTTTGTGGCGTTGATATTCAATTATATTTTTAACTATTCTAATTTAAGTGGCACTGATATAGTTTTGAGAGTCAATTAAATATTTTATATCTCTTAAATTTGTTAATTATTATGATCTATAGTATTTTTTACATATTTTTAAAAATATATAATAATTTTTTTTTTAGATATTTTAATTTGTTAAATATTATAATTTATAATAAATTTTATGTAAATATCAAATAATATATGTTACTCTCCTTGTTCAAAATTTTGTGGCATTGATAGTCAATTATATTTTATAAATAATTTAAGTTTTTAATTACTGTGATCTATAATATTTTTTCTTCTGTTCCAATTTAAGTGACAATGATATAATTTTGAAAGTCAACCAAATTTTTATGTGTTTTAAATTTTTAATTTATTCATTATTGTGATTTACAGAATTTTTTTCGTATTTTTTTTTGGAAATATATAACAGATTAAAAAAATTTAGACAAACAAATTAAAATAGATGAAAAAATGAAGGTAATGGAAAGGACCAATGAAGTTGTGCCAAAAAAGGTATATCGACCTTTAAACTTTTTTAGTTGTTAATTATTGTGATGTATAGTATTTTTTACGTATTTTTGAGAAATATTTGGTAGATTAATATTTTTTTAGATATTTTAAAATGTCAATTATTGTAATTTGTAATACTTTTTATTATATTCTTTCCGTCCAAAATTTTCTGGCATTTATAGTAAATTATATTTTTTAAATAATTTTCTCTTATTATTATAATTTATAATATTTTTTCTTCTATTTCAATTCAAGTGGCACAATGCTTAGATGACCCTAATAATTAATAAGGGGTGATATAATAAAAATCATGATTGAAGCAGCGAAGTAGACATGTATTGAGTGAATTATAATAACTAACTAGAAGTGATATAGCAAAATTAATATTAAAAAAATACTTTTGAAAAAAATTAAGTGAATCTCATATAAGACGTCAAGTTAATTTAATATTAAATATTATTAATTTCTTAAAACTTGGATGACCTTATAATAATTTTTAATATTAATTTTAAATACTTAGATGACTCATAATAATTAATTAGGGGTGATATAGTAAAATTACGTCGAACCAACTGAAGCAGACACGTCAAAAATGTTTGTTTCATTTTTTAATTAAATATTATTAATTTTTAATACGTAAATGACTTATAATAATTAATTAGAGGTGATACATTAAAATTACGATTGAAGCAACTGGAAAAAAATATCTCGAATAATAATAAGTGGAACTTTGAGGAACTTAACAGTCATTTTAAAAACTACCCTTTTATTAAATATTATTAATATTATAATACTTAAATGAAATAATTTATAATAATTAATTAGGGGTGATATAGTAAAATCACGCTTGAAATAGCTGAAGCAGTCAGGACGACCCTAAGCTGCTCAACATTCCCGCTTCTATTATAGAGTAAAATATAAATATTTTTATATTTCGATTCAAATTCATTTTGATTTGAGTGGTCAAAATGTATTCTAAACGAATTTATTCTTTTCTTTGAGATAAATTTATCCTTTATTTGGTAACTGCGTCGTTTGTTGCAATCACATCATTTTGTAATACAATTCAAAAAGTTTAGGACTATATTTCTATCTTTCAAATAAAATATTTTCTTGTCATAATTTTTTTTTTTTTTTTTAAATTGTTGATCTCAAAATGATATAACTATATCTTTCAGTTAAGATACTTTGACATAGTCTCTTGTCAACTATTATCATAATCCCACATTCAATTAAAAAGTTGACCGTCAATAATCTTGGTGCTAATGTTACTGTACAAAAAATAAATGAGAGAATTGGTTAAACTTAAATTAATGAGTAAAATCTGAAAAATTATTTGAGAAAAATAAATCCTAAAACAAATATACCACATCAAAATCATATAAAAGAAGACCAATAAAAGAAATCAAAACAAAGACAGTTGAGGAGGATAATTAATACATATGAACTGCTAAAGAAAGTTGGGGCTTTGAGCTAAAAGTGACAAAAAAGTTTGAAAATGAATTGTAGGTGACTCAAGTTTTAATAATTAATGGAACTAACAATTACTTTATTATGGATTAAGAAAGTTGGAAAAATATGAAAATTACCCACAAGTTTTTAAATTTACACTTTGATCCAAATGTTAGTTAATATAACGAAAAACAGAGGAAAAAATGCGCGTTTCTCTCTCTCTTCTCATATGTTGTTTTCTCTCTCTTCACGATTTTTATTGTTCATTGTTGTTGCTGCTTTATTCATCATCTTCCGCTTCATTATTATCATCTTCTACTTCATTATCATCTTTATCTTCTTCTTGTCGATCATTGTTGTTGTTTTTACCACTACTACTGCTACTTGACCAATTTTTTATGTGAAATTTTATTTCGTACATCGCTTTTCACTTTGTCATTACTTTATAGGTGACTTTGAGAAGTAAAATTATGATTTTTAGTTGAATTTGTCATCTAGGTACACTTACTGCTGTTTTTTCAACAATGGATAAAACACGTTCATGAATACAACATAAGATCCAACAATTTAAACAGATCACTCAATCTGTTGCAACAAAAAACTCATATGTTGGATTCATGTTTATGGTCCTATAGTACCCGTAACATGAATCGAACAGATGGGTAATCTGTTGCAAAAGACGGATTATCTGTTGCAACAGACTAGTTATTTGTTACAACATATTACTCATCTATTGCAACAGACGAGTAATCTGCTGCAACGGAATTTTTATCTGTTGCAACAGACTATCTATCTGTTGCAACAAATAATTATTCTATCGTAACAGATGAGTAGTCTGTTTAGAACAACACAATAAATCTCCTGCCACAAACCCAACAGATAATCAATATGTTTCAACTCTTGCTATTGCTACTGCATTCAAATTATTCCTTAATCGTCGACATATTTTTTGACAAGAAGAAAGACAAAATGAAAATTAAATAAGAATTAAAACGTCAAAGTCGATCAAACATAATTTTTTTATTAAACAAAAATAAATAAAAATAATAGGCTAAAAGAAAAAAATAATCTAATTATTATTATTATTATTACCATCATAATCATTATTATTATTATTGTCAGCTGACCAATCTTCAACTGGCAGCAACAGGACCTTCTCAGCCTACGGACCTCTCGGAGCATCCTTGCTCCCACGGCGCCCAACTCCTACTGTAGGTCATGAACCAGCCTTCGAAGTTCTCGCACGACGTCTTGCAGAAAAGTAACGTCCCACACTAGATCAACCATATCTAGAACACACATGAATTGACAAAAAACGTAAAAAAAAAAGTAAAGAAAGGAATTCGAATGTAATACAACGTATACTACCAATTGGGTATATTTACACAAAAAGCAAGAAAAAACTTACTTGAGTTAGGAAAGAGAAAGTGGTTGAAGGTGTAATATGAAAGACAAGTTGCAAGAAATAAATAGAGTGTAGTAGAATGAACGAGTGAGTAAGGAGGGACCTATTTATAGAGGATTGAATTTGAATGATTTAGGCTAAAAGATGCGTCTGTTCACCTCTATTTATTAATTACATACAAACTGATGACTTTTTAATTACTGTAAAAAGTTATGACTTAATTAAATCAAGCTGCTAGCTGACTTTTTGATTATTGTGATAAGTCATGACTTTTCAGCTTATTATTATTAGTTAGTTCTTTCCAATAACCGTTTTTATTGAGTTGTGACAACAGATTCTATATTTGTTGCATCAGATAACCTACCATGACAACAAATATACCATCTGTTACAACAAATCGATAACCTGTTGCATCAGATAATCTATCTGTTGCAACATATATTCTATCTTTTTTAATCATCATCATATCATTAATCCAAATTTGATGACTTTTTTACTATATAAATTAAAAAACAGATTTAAAAATAAAAATGGCGAAAAGTCACTACTTGTCGCCTTTTTAATATTAACATCAATTATTCAAATTAAATAACTATTTTTTTACGGTTATAAATTGTGCTTATCATTTATTTCTTTATTATTTTCTGTGAAAAGAAATGACTTAATTAATCAAGCTGAAGAGTTTTTTAATTATTGTGACATGTCATGACTTTTCAGCTTATTATTATTAATTAGTTCTTAAATTTAAATAATCTTTTTCTCAATTAAAAAATTAAAGACTTCTCACCTTTTCAATAACCGTTTCTTTAATAAAATAATAACCATTTTTATTGAGTTGTGGTAACAAATTGTATTATCTGTTGCATCAGATAACCCATCTGTGGCAACATATATACCATCTGTTACAACAAATCAACCATCTATTTTAGGAGCTTTTTTGGTTTCATCTAACAGCTGATTCATTAATCATAATAGATGGGGAATTTGATGCATCAGCTGTTTTGAATGTGTTAGATAAAAAGTCACGGCTATTCACCTTTTTTTTTTAACAATCATCATATACCTTAATTAATCCAATGATGTGACCTTTTTATTATATAATAGATAAATAATTAAAAAAAAAATAGATTTAAAAATAGAAATGGTGAAAAGTCACGATTAATTATTAAAATTAAATAACTGTTCTTTTACGGTTATAAATTGTGTTTATCATTTATTTTCTTATTATTTATTTACGAACCATTTTTCATATTAAATAATCAAAAAGTCATGACTTTTCACCCTCTCAATGACAATAACCCTTTGTTATTAATAACCATCTGTTGCAACATATGATCCATCTGTCGCAAAAGATTAACCATCTGTTGCAACATATGGTTCATCCGTTACCACAAACGCTCAATCCCTACCTCCAACCGTCGACATGTTGAGAATAAGGAATAGACAGAATGAAATTTAAATATTAAATAAGAATTAAAAATTCAAAGTCGACCAAACTTAGATTTTTGAATTCATTATATACAAATATGTAAACCTCGATGATTTTTAAAATTTATTTTAGTACGTTACGTGAGTATAACTCTTAATCTATAAAGCGTTACGTGACATATATTTTATGTAGAATTATAGTGCTTGTCTATTATATGGAGCTTTCATGGTAAGTAGAGTAAACTAGTGGGCCCAATCTATTTTCTTATTAAGTAGACAAAAAGGGGTTGCAAATAATTTATTTTAGAAAAGGAAGGAAGGTTAAGGGGTTTTATTTAACAAAAAAAGAGGGGGAATAGATTAAGGCTGGTGCTCTTATCCATTTGGGAAAACAGAGAACGTACAGTGCTAGTATATTCTAGCTCCTAATGCTTCTCTTTCATGTTTCTTCTTCTTTTCTACTATATTGTAATCATTATTGAGAAGTTTTGGCTTGAAAATGTTTTTTGGTTGTCAAGAGTCGAGCATCCACAGTAGCACTACGTGTTTTCCTTCCTTTAATGGTATCATGAGAGATTGAGGATTTATTTTAATTAGGTAATTTCTCTATCCTTTACTTGAATATTATTATGAAATGCATGTTTGAAGTATAGGAGGAGGTAGTAATTACCATTTGAATGGAAATTCTTACAAGTTCTTGAAGTGGGTTTTGTAATTAGGGTTCTTGAAAGGAAAAAAGAGAAAAGATAGAGTTGTGATAGAAGTGAAATTTTTAGGTATTTCTATTGGTAGGGGCCTATTTAATATCAATATTGTAAAAAGGAATTTGCTTAATTTTGAGCATAAGAAAAGGGTATTAAAACAAGTTGTAAAATAAACCTTTGGGTCATTGATGAATATACTTATGTATTGTATATGTAGTTGCTTATGTTGGAGTGATTGCTCACCGATTAGGTAGTTCGAACTTATTGGTTGGTTGGTTGAGAAATAAGACACCTAAGAGTGTTGGATTGTTTGAAACACTCAACCCGACCATTAGCTAGGAAGGCATCAAAAGTATGTAAAGCTAAACCCTCTTTCGTCGTTAAGGCTTAACCCATAGTTAGTTACTTCTCCTAGCGGAGTCGATATAGTCTACTTGATATGTAAAAATGAATCTCCCACCTTCTTTATTCTATGCCTAATGTCGTCACAATATTCACGTTCCCTTCTCGTCTTAAATTACTTGTCTTCTTCTTTCACGTGTCTACTTATTGAAATCGCAATTTGTTTTACTCTTGTCAAATCTAGCATCTATAGAGCGATATATGATTGCGTTGGTATATATTAGAAAGTCTTAGAATTCATATGATCTCTATCACATGCTATATGTTTAGAATAAATAGCCATAGTATAGTCGCACTTGTATATTGAATCACATAACAATATATAAAGAACTATCGTTTCAGCAACTCGATACTAGTAAATGAATTAGTTATACATGGAAAATATTACTTTAATGTCTGAATATTATTTATCATGTTACACTCGCTTAGGCCTATTGGCACTACTTGATAAAGTTAACGACGGGAGGGTACATAGGTTTGGCTTGGAAAATCGCTAACGACGGGAGGGTACATAGGTTTGGCTTGACAAATCGCTCGACGTGATTCTCTGCCCAGGATCGAGACCAGACCATTATAGTGAGCCCAAGCATTGTGGCGTACCCATCATTGTGGAATCATTTGCATTTGGAGTCAGCTAGGATGCCCCTGACTCGAGCCAATATATGGAGCATATGGCCTGCGGGCAGACCCTTATAGTGAGCCCCTAAGGAGGGGCATACCCTACAGCAGACTGCGATCCAATAACAAAGGCATACATAGATATAAGGCAATATTGCCACACATTTGACATAGAATGCCTTCGGTAGGCTATTTTATAATCATTTGTATTTGATATAGGCATAAGACATCACCTAGGCAAATTGCTAAGTGTCTTATAATGAAGAATAACTTTGAGGACACATGTATAAACTAATAAGGTTGCCTACATAAGTCTATATTTTCCAATAATATGGATCCATAATTGCACATCCTTAATACTCGAATTAGGACATGCCAGTTAAACTTGTGTATTAGCCATTGTTTCAGAAGTTTCATATTGTATATCATTTATTCGCATGCTCATAAATCTTTCATCTTGGTATCTAATCCATATGAGCATCCATACTTGTTACTTGTTATTCTATCTGCTTTACATGCTAGCACATGTTTTATATGTACTGACATCCCTTCGTTCGGGGCACTATATCTCTGTAACACAGGATCAGGTATGCGGATAAGAAGACTTCCATACTAGGCACTCATCCCACATTCTGTAAAGCCATTGGGGAACTTCTCTCTCATCTGGAGATAATAGAGGTCTAATACTCTTTAGTCGTGTTTGTAATTATAGTTTGGATATGTTAGGTGTTTCATCCCAACTAGACTCCACTGTTCGAATACAAATTCTATTAAAGGCTTCATAGACAGTATTAAATTGTCTCATGTGGTTATAGTTTCATTTGTCTGGATTAGTTGGGAACCAATGGGCTAAAATTGTACATCTTTATAGGCCCTCATAATCGGTTAGGAATAATATCCTTCCATTTAGAATATATGCCAGTGGTATAGCATATGCTTATATGTTTTTTGTACGCTTTGTCTAGGCCTAGGGGCGTGACAACATATATACAATAAAAAAATACCCTTGGGTAGATTCGATATAAAAAAAGAAAATACATACGCTAAACGAAAAAAATTAACCTAATTATTATTATTATTATTATTATTATTATTATTAGTGTTGTCAACCAGTGAATCGTCGTCCGGCAGCAGCAGGCCCCTCCCCAGCCTTACTTTGAAGTCATCCAACTCCCTTTGAAGTTCATGAATCTGCCTTTCAAGTTCCCACAAGGACTTGAGATGAATCACCTTGTACAAATTTGGATCAACCATATCTAAAAGTGGAGTAGAATGAACGAGTAAGGAGGGACTTATTTATAAAGGATTGAATTCGAATGGGTTAGTAAAAAAGCCACGACTGTTCACCTCTTAATACTGGTGACTTTTTGAATATGTAAATTAAAAAAAGGGATCTACATACAATATTTTATCTTTATTGTATTTCAGAAAGAAAAGAAAATTACTTTAAAATAAATCTAACAGATGGGTAATCTGTTGCAAAATATATTCTATTTATTTGATAATTTACAACATATTGATAATCTGTTGCAACAGATTGATCATCTATCGTAACAAATGTCTATAATGGTTTGATAATTTTAACAGATGTGTCATCTATTACAACAAGTTAGTCATCTATTTTTTTCAAATTAAGCCAGATGGGCTAGGAAGAATAAGGTGCGTGCAGATGGATGAATCCACTTTCATGTGTGGGAGTGATGCATTATTGATAAGGTTATAATAATTTTGTGAATGTAGTTTTTAACCAATTAGGCATTGATCATTCAAACAAGATCCTGCATTGTACAGTTAAGTTTGATAGGTTCAAATTGATGAGGCCGAAAGACCCATGAAGATAGTGCTGATACCCTTTTACGAATTAATGATGGTTGTTGCTCATGTTTATGCTTGTCAAGTTTTAAGAAGAGATCAGTATTTGGTGTCATTGTAGAAATCCAATAGCGATTGGACTTAACTTTAAGTGTGCATTGGACTCTAAGAACGCCTTCAAAGCCTCGCACTGCATCAAACAAAAATGGAAAACCAATAGAAATTTTCCTCGCCCAAATTTATATGGAAGGGTTGTTCGAGAAGATTATTATACACCTGAAGGAGCCGCTTGAGAATACCAGCGAGAGAAAGGGGAGTTGATAAAATACTATATCATCTAAGATCTAATTAAAGAGGAAAATATAGGGTAGCAAGGAACTTCTATCAAATCTGGCTGATGAAACTGAATTAAAATACGAGAAATCTGAATCAAGTGCAAATATGAAAGTGTATCTGTAAATAAAAATCCGCCTGTTGTCTCTCTCAAAGAAAAATAGTGCAGCTAGGCACTTTGCTAGGGAGCTGTGACTAGGTAGCACGGTTGGAATGATCACCTTCATAGAAAATAGCAGAACACCAAGAAAGCAGCTTTGTGGGAACTAAGGGCTGAAATGATGTATAGTAAGTCAAGAAATCTTGCGCCAAGAACAACTGAAGTTAAAATAAAGAATCAAGCAAAGGCGGCAATTTTTGAATTTTAAATTGTATCCCATGCCTTCTTGTTTGTGTTTCTGATTAGGTCCACTGCTATTGACCTGATCGGAACCACAAACAAGATTGAAAGATAGATTAAGTATCATTACTTCCTTAGCAATATGGATTAATTGATTATGTTTTCTTGCCTTAGCATGCTTTCAACATATCTTGGAGAAGATCAGAGGCTTGCTGTAGTATGTGAATCCCGATAATTTTCAAGCTTGCCTCCAGCTTGCTGATTCAATATTCAAGTTTATCATTGCCGTCTTTGAGGTTAGTATAGAGTCCTTGGTATTTTGTGAGCTTGTAAATGAGGAACACTTTCTTCGAAGCTGTGGCATCATAAAAGGCCTTCAGAAGGTTTTCAAAACACTTTCTTCGGAAGTCTTAAATGATACATGAAGGGTCCCTATGTTTGTTTTAGGTCAACGTCTTGATGCACACTCAAGCAGTGGTCCCAACAGTTGAACAACTCACTTTCTCGAGCATTGTTCAACCAACCTTCAAAGAATAACCCAAAGGATAGCCTAAAAGATAGCCTATCAAATCCTTTGAAGGTTGGTTGAACAAGCTACACTGAATAGCGAGAAAGTGACCTATTCAACTATTGGGACCACTACTTGAGTGTGCATCAAGACGTTGACCTAAAACAAACATAGCGACCCTCCATGTATCATTTAAGCCTTTCGAAGAAAGTGCTCTGGAAGCCTTCTGAAGGCCTTTTACAATGCCACAACTTTGAAGAAAGTGTTCCTCATTGACAAGCTCACAAAAGACAAAGAACTTTATACTAACCTCAAAGACGGCAACGAAAAACTTGAATATCGAATCAGCAAGCTGGAGGCAAGCTTAAAAATTATCGGGATTCACATACTACAGCAAGCCTCTGATCTTTTCCAAGATATGTTGAAAGTATGCTAAGGGAAGAAAACACAATTAATTAATCTATATTGCTAAGGAAGTAACGATACTCAATATGTGTTTTAATTTTGTCTGTGGTTTCGATCAGGTCAATAACAGTGGACCTAATCAGAAACATAAACAAGAAGGCATGGGATGCAATTTAAAATTCAAAAATTACCGCCTTTGCTTGATTCCTTATTTTAACTTCGACTGTTCTTGGTGCAAGTTTTCTTGACTTATTGTACATATTTTCAGCCCTCGGTGCTTGCAAAGCTGCTTTCTTGGTGTTATACTATTTTATATGTAGGTTATCATTCCAACCACGCTACCTCGTCGTAGCTCCCTAGCAAAGTCCCAGCTATACTATTTTTCTTTGAGAAAAACAACAGACGAATTTTTATTTTTGGATACACTTTCATATTTGCACTTGATTCAGATTACTCATGTTCTTAGTCAATTTCATTAGCTAGATTTGTTAAAAAATCCCCTTATCCTATGTTTCATCTTCAATTAATTCTCAGATGATATAATCTTCATTAACTTCTCTTTCCCCACACAGGTATTCTCCTACCACACCTTTTAGCGTATAATCATCACCTGAGCAACCCAACCATATAAATTTGGGCTAGGAAAATAACTATATTAATTTTTATTCTTGGTTGATGCAGTGGGAGGCTTCGAATGCCCTCTCAGAGTCTAATGCACCCTAAAAGTTAGTCCAATCGCTATCGAATCTTTTTACAAAGCCACCAAAACTTGATCACTTCACAAAGCTTGACACATAGACATGAGCAACAACCGTCATTAAATCTTAACAGGGTATCAAAACCATATTTATAGTCCCTCAGCCTTATCAGCTCACACCTATAAAACTTAACTATAAAATTACAGATATTTTGTTTGAATGATCAATGCCTAATCGGTAAAAAATAACATTCACAAAATCAGTGTACTCCATGTGTGTTTTCACGATAACATTATTAGTAATACATAGCTCCCACATATGAAGTGGTTCCATATGCAAGCAGCTTATTTCTCCGAACCCATCTTTACTGTAGCCTCTTATGTTGGCCGGGCAAAAGTTGATCAACTTTTATTTCCTTATATCTACAAACAAGGAAAAAATAATTAATGTCGAATAAGACATGAACAGAAAGAACATTATCCATCTATTGCAACAGATTACCCATCTATTACAACAGGCTCTACATCTGTTGCAACAATTTATTATCTGTTTAATAGATTATAAATCTATTGTAACATATGTGGAGCCTGTTGCAATAAATATGAAGTCTGTTGCAATAGATATGGAGTCTGTTATGGAGTCTGTTATAATAAATGTGTAAACTGTTGGAATACATCAAACCAGCCTTGCTAGTGGTTTGATTTGTTCCAACAGTTGCTCCGTCTGTTATAACATCAACAACAAATAAACAACATCAATAACAAAGAAACAACATCATTTGTTCCAACACCATCACCTACACCACACCACAAGTTCCAACCCCACCAACCCCACCAACAACATCAATAATAACATCAACAACAAAGAAACAAACAAAATACATACAAAAGAAAATGATATTGCCAACAGGCTTTTAAACTTCTCCCAATAGATAACTTTTTTTACATATTTTAATTAAAACAATGGTTCGTTCATTCAAGATTAAAAATAACCTTTTCTTTAAATTTTTTAAATAAATATGATATGGATAAAGGGAAATTAAATAAAAAAATAGATGTATATAACTAATTTAAATAATTTGCAAAGAAGAAGATAAGAATGAAAGAGCAATAGTGAATCATTCCTGCAATGTCAAAAGCAAGAGGATCAAAACAACAATTTTAGTCGAGAAAAGATATAGATCGATTAAGATTCAAAAGTATCCTTATGAGAAAGAGGAGAGAAAAGAGAGAAATAAGGAGACAATAGTGACAATCCAAAAGATGAGAGAAAGAAAAAGAAGAGAGATGAATAAATTTTGGGCTAAATGAGAGATAACTAATTAATAATTATCATTAATACCTTGAGGGACACGAGAAAGACGGGTGACATTGAAAAGATAAGACAAGACTACTCAAGAAGGAGATTTTTGAGTTATCCAAGAAATAATTTTTACCGCCTTAGTAGAATTTTATCTTTCTTCTTTCAGACAGAAGATTGCTTTAAAATTTAAAAAAAGATTTTCAAACAAATTTGTCATCTGTTGCAATAAATATCAATATCTGCTTGAAAATTTTCAATAACTCAGTCATCTGTTGCAACAAATGTAAATATCTATTTGATAATTAAATTAGATAGGTAATCTGTTGCAACAGATCTTAATATCTATTTGAAAATTTCCAATAACTCAGTCGTATGTTGCAACATATTTCCTTGCAATTAATTTATCTAGAACTAGGGATGAGTACATAGGGTCAACTACAACTTCAATTGAGCCTTTGCAATTGTATGATGTTGGTATTGCATTCCTCCCGACCCGAGTCATCGATCGATCACTTTGCGTTGAAATGATTCATATTAAATTATTGTTAAGATAATACCTAAATTAATGTAGCTAGAACTAGGGATAAGTACATAGTGTCAATTATAACTTCAATTGAGTCTTTGCAATTGCATGATGTTGGTATTGTATTCCTCTCGACGTAAGTTGTCGATCGATCACTCTGAGTTGAAATGATTCATATTAAATTAATGCTAAACTAATACCTAAATTGATTTATCTAGAACTAGGGATGAGTACATAGGATCAACTACAACTTCAATTGAGTCTTTGCAATTGCATGATATTGGTATTGCGTTTCTTTTGACTCGAGTCGTCGATCGATCACTCTGAGTTTAAATGATTCATATTAACTTATTGTTAAGTTAATACCTGAATTGATTTAGCTATAACTAGGGATGAGTACATAGGATCAACTACAACTTCAATTGAGTCGTCGATTTCTGAGTTGAAATAATTCATATCAACTTATTTTTAAGATAATACCTAAATTGATTTAGCTATAACTAGGGATGAGTACATAGGGTCAACTACAACTTCAATTGAGTCTTTGCAATTGCATGATGTTGGTATTGCGTTACTCCCGACCCGAGTCGTCGATCGATCACTCTGAGTTAAAACGATTCATATTAAATTATTATTAATATAATACCTAAATTGATTTAGCTAGAACTAGGGATGAGTACAAAGGGTCAACTACAACTTTAATTGAGTCTTTGTAATTGCATGATGTTGG
The DNA here is from genome assembly GCA_030864215.1 of Capsicum pubescens. NCBI lineage: Eukaryota > Viridiplantae > Streptophyta > Magnoliopsida > Solanales > Solanaceae > Capsicum > Capsicum pubescens. The sequence continues at coordinate 280,573,486 of CM061540.1, read as the reverse complement.
TATTGCGTTTCTCCCGACCCTAGTTGTCGATCGATCACTCTTAGTTGAAATAATTCATATTAACTTAATGTTAATCTAATAACTAAATTGATTTATATATAACTAGGGATGAGTATATAGGGTCAACTGCAACTTCAATTCAGTCATCGCAATTGGATGATGTTGGTATTGCGTTCTTCCTAACCCGAGTCGTCGATCGATCACTCTGAGTTAAAACGATTCATATAAACTTAATGTTAAGATAATACCTAAATTGATTTATCTAGAAATAGGGATGAGTACATAGGGTCAACTACAACTTTAATTGAGTTTTTGCAATTGCATTATGTTGGTATTGCATTCCTTCCGACCCGAATCATCGATCGATCACTTTGAGTTGAAACAATTCATATTAACTTATTTTTAAGCTAATATATAAATTGATTTAGCTATAAATAAGGATGAATACATAGGGTCAACTATAACTTCAATTGAGTCTTTGTAATTACGTGATATTGGTAGTGCGTTCCTCCCGACCCGAGTCATCGTTCTATCACTCTGAGTTAAAATGATTCATATTAACTTAATATTAAGATATTACCTAAATTGATTTAGCTATAACTAGGGATGAGTACATAGGGTCAACTACAACTTCAATTGAGTCTTTGCAATTGCATGATGTTGGTATTGCGTTCCTTCTGACCCGAGTCGTCGATCGATCACTCTGAGTTGAAATGATTCATATTTACTTATTGTTAAGATAATACCTAAATAGATTTAGCTGGAACTATGGATGAGTACATAGGGTCAACTACAACTTTAATTGAGTCTTTGCAATTGCATGATGTTGGTATTGTGTTTCTCTCGACCCGAATCATCGATCGATCACTCTGTGTTGAAATGATTAATATCTTTTAAAATTTAAAAAATTAATTAAAATCAATTCAAACCAAATTAACAATTTCAAAACTTTTCATTCTTTTTCAAAAATACAAATCAACCCATACAAATCATCCATTTGTGGAAAAAATATTTCATCATTTTAAATCTCGAGTTCTCACTCTTTTCTTTGTCTCTCAACAATACAGATGAAAACTTCTCAACATATTGCTCAACCCTTCAAAACAAATCAATTTTCTTTCTATTTTCGATCACATAGTTGTTATTTTTGACTTTATTCTTGCTTGTATCTGTTGTTTTTTCTATCTTCACAGGTAACAGAGTTCAAGAAGAGTTCTACATTTTTTATTTATTCTAAAAATTAGGGACTTTTAGTTAATGATGAATAAAAAGACTTTTAGTTGTATTATCTTCGAGAATGGATTAACAATTTTGAGTTTCGATGCTAAAAATATAGGAAGAACCCGAGAAAACCTTAGTTTTTGTCGTAGTGTTTCGTTGACTATGTGGTATTGTTGGATGGTGTTTGTGGTGTTGTTGGTGTCTATTGTTGGTGGTGTTGGTGGTGGTATTGTGTAATACCCTGAGTTTTTCATGTCATAAACCTCTCATTCATTTTCTCATGAAATTAGATCCAACCTAAAGTAATGGTTACTCATAAGTTGACGCCCTCATTTCTATATCAGCCATATAGCTATTTCATAAGAATTCATGCACTCACAGATCAGTTCAGTAACTCATTATGTTTAAGATTTAATTATTCAATTTATTTCAGTTTTGCATGATAGCTTATAACCTTAGATTCCTCAGTATTTTCAGCTTAATTATCCACATTCGCGAACGAATGTTCCCAAGGGGGAGATATTGTAACACCCTGTGTTTTTCCAAGCTTAAAATTCATTCCTAGAATGTTAAGAGTGTGCTTAAAAAATGAATAACCTTTATTTCATACAGAATTTTCCAGATTTAGACCTTTCATTGTGTGAGAAATTAAATAAGCTTTCCATCGATTTCAAATTCGCCCAAATCCGACACTCGGTGAAGAAGTTAAAGCATTGTTAATAATGCAGTGTTCCACCTGGGCACTTGATGATAGGCGTAGTTACACGCCTAAAGTACTATAATTTACCCATATTTTAGCTAAGTTTTGAGGACAAAATATATAATTCATGCACTTTTAGTCCTTTTTCCTGTAAGTGAGCTAACAAACGTGATTAGCAAGTTTTCATGTATAAATGATGAAGATTTCAGCATTTTATGGATAACTTGACGCCCAAGGAAGCTTCACGAAAGAAGGAAAGGAGAGCTTGGACGCCTAGGGACTAAAAGTGACGCATGGAAAACCTGTCCCGGGCAAAAACAACATTTCTAAAGACTTTGGGGATCAGCAGTAACTTAGTAGGATTAGGATAATGATGCAGTAACCTAGTAGGACTAGGATAAGTAATGCAGTAGCTTAGTAGGAATAGGATATGGGTGTTATAAATACCCTATTTTGCTGGAGATTTTTATTATTCCCATCCATCCACGATCCATCCATCCATCAAAACAATTCTCCACCACCCTCATCCCTATTCTATCCTTCCCCTTTTTCTTCATTAATTCATTGTTGACATTATTTTTCATATATTCGACTTTTAATTTTTACAACAAGAGAAAAGCTATTTGCAAGGAATTCACGTGATATTTTTATGATGATAATGTCTATTGTGTTTTCCGTTGCACTCATGCGTAGCTAAACTTCTCTGTTGGGGTTATGGAAGCCTTATGAGATACTATCTATTGCTATGATTTTGTGAATTCTTGACACGTATGCTGCTTATATCATTACTCTCTTCATCTTAATCTAAATTCTTGTGGTTTCAAACACATAGAATACGCCAGTATAGCATTAACTTGTTCGAAAGAAAAGTTATATGTCTGGAAAAGAGATAATATCAAGGTAATAGGGCACCAACCCCTGTTAAAAAGTTAGTGCCATAACTGGATTAACCTCTTGGAGAATTTGTACCGTTAGATACGCTTTAAGCTCGAAAGAGTTAAAGTGAAATAATCCTTGATGGTCGAAAGACGCCTGAATTTACCATAGAATACAATTCTCTATAAGCACATGCATGTCTGAATTCCGCATAACTCATAGCCAATAGAGACATATAAATCATAAGGTGGACATAACCCCAACTCTCAATTCTCATTGGTTAAACATCTTACTAAACATTCTTTTTTTTTTACTTTGCTATTTTTCGTTTTCACTTTGTTACATTATTGCACGTTACAATCCCCCCTTTTACGAAACTTTCACCAAAAGTCTATTAATCTTTGCTTACTTAGTGACCAAGTATTCTCTGTGGGATTCGACACCCAACCCAGTTGGGTTCTATATTTGACAACGACTGCTTACACTCTTACGAGAGCTGTAGTTTGAGCGTTATCAAGAATTGGTGCCGCTGCCGGGGAATACAGTTGTCAACTAAGTTTGTGATAATTACTAGACCCTTTGGTCAAAGATTCTCAGATTTTACTTTTAGCTGTTGTTTTTGTTCTATTCAGGTTCTATTGGCAGGATGGATGCACAACGTGACATTGACAGAAGGGCGGCTCAACAGGAGCAGGCTAGACTAGCTGCACTGGCAGCTGCTCAAGTGCATCAATAGAATATTGATAACCCAGGTCGGGCAACAAATCCTGATGATGAGGACCTGGGTGATGAGGAGCTACTAAATCCTAGGCGTACTGATGAGGTGGCGACACCTATGCATAGGAGAGATCGTCAAGCTAGAATGAGACCTGACCGCCGAGCTGTGCAGGCTCCTTTTGATGATGATGATGATGATCTGGATGGAGCTGGTGCTACAGGAGCTATTATTCCTCCGCCCTTGGCACCTGGAGAAAAGTTCAATATCACCAGCACCATGATTCAACTATTGCAGCTCAAAGGTTTATTTGGTGGACTCTCAGGAGATGATTCGAATATGCATCTGATCAACTTTATTTCAACATGCAAGTCGTTTGACAATCCAGGAGTTGGGCAGAATGCAATTCGGCTGTGCTTATTTCCATTGTCTCTGTCTGGGGAGGCAACTCTATGGTTGAACGGGCTAACTCCTAATTCTATTACTAATTGGAGGCAACTGAAAGACGCTTTCCTAGAAAGATTCTTTCCGCCATCCAAGAGAGCCCAATTACGGGATAAGATTTGCAATTTTCGACAGCTTTCAACTGAAGCTCTCCACGAAACATGGGAGAGGTTAAAAAAAAAGCTTATGCGGTGCCCAAACCATCATATGACCAATGTCCACTTGATGGAGATATTATACAGGGCTTTGAACTCAGTGACTAAGCCAGTGGTGGATAATGGGGTTGGAGGATCATTCATGGACCTTAATTTTATTGAGGCAAGTGATATGCTAGATCGTATGACAAAGCAGAGCAGAGCTTGGCATACCAGGGATTCTGAGATAGCAAGCTCTACTATATCTATTGGCATGACTGCAGAGCAGAGGCGAAGACAAGAGGAACGTGACCAAGATATGGCCCACATGAAAACACAGATGGATCTTCTTACCAAGCACTTATTATCAGGGAAGACCGAAAAGGTTAAGGCCGTTGTATCACAGGGAAGAGATGAATCCGACTATGAGGAAGAAGCAAACTACTTAAATAATCAGGTGGGTTTCCGAGGCAATGCCCAAGGAAACCAAGGTCGGATCTATTATGATAAATCTGGATACAAGGACCGCGATCAAGGTAGTTGGAAAAACAATACCGACAGGAGTGGTTTGTATGTTCCTCCTGGAAGACGTGATGCCGTTGCATCTGGTTCTGGAAATATGTCCATGGAAGATATGATGACTAAGCTGCTGAAAGGAGTAGAGGCAACCAGCACAGGAGTAACTGAGGTAATAAATGATCTGTCCTCAATGAAGCAATTGGTTGACTCACATTCCACTTCAATAAAACAGCTGGAGCAACAATTGAGTCAATTATCTGCGGTATTCAACCAAAGAAAGGCTGGAACACTACCCAGCGATACGGTGCAAAACCCAAGGAACGACGGATCATGCATGGCTATTACTACCCGGAGTGGTAAAGTATTGGAAAATCCATCCAAGGACAAGCAGGTGGTTGATGATATAACGGATAATGTTATTGATGCAGAATGTGAAGAGGCCGAAGAAGCTGAAGAGTGTGTTCATGACGTCACCCCTAGATGTTTACAGCCTGAAAAGGTTGATAATCGGAAGCAAGATAAAAAGGAAGTGGTGGAGAAAACAATTACCCTTCCACCACCACCTTTTCCGCAGAGACTGAAGAAGAAAGTTGATGATACCAGGTTCAGTAAATTCATGACTATGTTGAAGCAGCTGACTATTAATGTTCCTTTGGTGGAAGCGCTAGAGCAGATGCCCGGATACGCTAAATTTATGAAGGACCTTTTAACAAAGAAGCGGGCAGTAAGCTATGAGCCGGCAGCTAATATTCATCATTGCAGTGCAATTGCCACAAGGTCCTTAGTACAGAAGAAGGCAGACCCTGGTGCTTTCACTATTCCTTGCACGGTTGGATCTATGAATTTTGCTAATGCATTGTGCGATTTGGGAGCTAGTATCAATTTGATGCCACTATCCGTCTACAGAAAGTTGGGGTTGGGCGACCCTACACCAACCAATATGCGGCTCGTGATGGCAGATAGGTCGGTAAAACGACCTGTGGGTATCTTGAATGATGTGTTGGTGAAGGTTTCCACCTTCATCTTTCCTGCAGACTTTGTGATTTTGGATTGCGAGGTGGATTCTGAAGTTCCCATAATCTTGGGACGTCCTTTCCTTGCAACAGGAAGTGTGCTTATTGACATGAGAGCTAATGAGCTTTTATTTCGGTTGAATGACGAAGTGGTCCGCTTTGATATATACAAAGCAATAAAGCAGCCTAGCGATATGAATGTGTTCTCCGTAGCTGATGTTCATTACGAGGATAAGAAAGCATTATCTGTAGAGAAACATCCTACTGTTGAGCCATTGTCTGCTGCGCTGCTGAATGTTAAGCATGAGGACGATGAAGATTATGAAGAAACTATGTGTGCTCTAACAGAAATAGGGTCCTATTCTCATACTCCTAAGCAGCCGGACCTTGAACTTAAGAATCAACCGTCACCAACAGCGAAGACTTCCATTGAAGAGCCCCCAGTGCTAGAATCGAAAGAGCTCCCCAATTATCTAAGGTATGCATGCTTGGGAAGTAGAAATACACTTCCGGTGAGTGTGACGGATGATTTAAGTGAACAGCACGTAGAGGCTCTCATCTCTGCTCTAAAGAGGTACAAGAGAGCCATTGGTTGGTCTGTTGATGATATAATTGGTATCCCACTTGGGATATGTATGCACAAGATGCATCTCGAAGAAGATTGCGTGCCCACAATGAAGCATCAGTGTCGTCTGAATCCATTTAGAAAACGATGCACCAAATATCTCGGTGAAGTCTAAGTAATCGAGATAACTATGTCGTGCCGCGATAATAAATCAAGCGCTTGGTGGGAGGCAACCCATCGTTTTTAATTGTTTTCGTTTTCTTAGGATTTTGTCGAGCCACGACCAAAACTATGGCGCTCGATGGGAGGCAACCCATCGTTCTAATCGTTTTTGATGTTTTTGAGTAAATGTAGGTGCAAGAGGTGTAAAGGAGGAGATTGGTTTCAAATTTTGATTTGAAAGTATTGCATGTTTAAGGTGGTAAGTTAGGAATGAAGAAGGAAAAGGCTATGGGTTAGGAATTGCTTATGAAAATATAGGCAAAGAACAAGGCAAGGCCTATGTAAATCTAGGCCACGAACAAGGCAAGACCTATGCTATGTCATAAGCTCTCAGATTCTAGAGTGCCATAGCATAGGCGCCGCCTATGCTCAACAATGCCATAGCATAGGCGCTGCCTATTCTCAACAATGCCATAGCATAGGCGCCGCCTATGCAAAAGCCTTCTGCTCAACTAGGCAAAGCATTAGGCATGGCCTATGCTATGGCCTTCTGCTCAACTAGGCAAAGCTAAAGGCGCCGCCTTTGCCTCCCAAAACTCTTAAAAATTTTCCTTTTGCTCTTTTACTTTGCAAAAACATCTTCCGAGGCCATCAACCAAGTACAATGGCACCAAAAGAACGCCAAGGAAAAGACAAAGCAACCACCTCACAGAAAGGCCAAAAAAGGGGAAGAAAAGAGCAAGATGAATCCTCCTCACTACAAATACCTCAACGTACTTTTGGATCAAGTGGGTACAATTTGAGGAAAATCTGAGGATGACGACTCTGATAATGATTCTGATACAGGGGGTATGACCCCAGACATAGAGGATGAGTCCGACTAATCAGGTTCTTCTTATTTATTTTCCACTGCGGGCAGTGTGTCCCGTCTAAATGTGGGGTGCTGGTATTTGTATGTTATACTTCTTTGTCTGCATTTGCATTTATTCTAGTTCTTGTTTGTTTTAATTAGTCGTAATTAGTTAGTTTAAATTTTAAATTTATTAGATTTTGCATGAAATTGTTCTGATAGACGGCATGGTAGTATAACAAGAGTTTGTGCTAAAATCATTACTATTGAGATGTTTAGGCTCTAATTGTGACTCACTATGTGATAATTGTGTGGTTCAGTTCCTTCATCTGTTGGGTCAAGAGTCTATACTACTCCCAATAAAGTCGACCATATGCCTTGTGTGTGTGAGGATATAGTATATTCTGTGTTTGTGGCTGATGCTAGAACTTGCCTGGTGTGTGTGTGAAGCGAAATAATGAGTGTGAGTTTAGGAGATGATTTAGGCATTTCTTTGGCAACCTGTAATTGTTTACCTTCATTTTACCTACCCGTGGACATTATCCTAGTCAACCCTTTTGAGCCTTTAAGCCTATTTTCTTTGACAGCCTCATATGTTAGCCTAATCCATTTTTTTCAAGACCATAATTTGATTCAAATTCCTAAGCGCTTTAAATTGTAAAGTCATGTGACAAAATAAGAGGAAATTGGATGAGTGTGATGCCTTAGAATGTATTGGTGCTTGAATTTGTTATGAAAAAAATGGCTATTATAGAGGTGTGTTATAAAAAAAAATAAAAATAAAATAAAAAATGAAATGAAAAAGAAAAATACAAAGTTGATTCTATTTAAAATTGAATAACAAAAGAGGTGATAAAGGGTGGTAGATTAAAAGAAAGTAGAAAGGTCGTTTGAAAGAAAGTGTAAATGGCATAATGTGATGTATTAACGCTTTAGGAACATAGTCTCTATTTCTGGCCAAAATAGTCCTACCCGTCCCTTAGCCTACATTACAACCTGTAGAAGACCTATTTGATCCTAAGATTAGCATTCTGATATTTAGTGGAGCATTACACTAAGGGCAAGCCTATGGTCATCAGTTGCAGCATATGAATTCTTTGTGAGAGCGAGAGCAAGGATAATCATATACCCATGCTTCGATAGATGAAAATACTTGTGAGTGATTATGGGTGATATATTGTGAGACACACATGGTTGATGAGTTTTGGGTAGTTGTGTATGATTCTTTGTGCCTTAACTTTTGAATACGAATTAGCCATCATCACGAGTCTATGTTAGAGGTTAAATTGTTTCTAGTAGTGATCAGAAAACTACTCTTTGTTAAAGATTGTCGTGCCTGTCTTGATGAATATTTTGTGCTGTTACTGTGAAACCCTAAGTAGATGTTTAGATGGACATGATATTTTGTTCCAGGACGAACAAAGCTTTAAGTGTGGGGTGTTGATGATAGGCGTATTTACACGCCTAAAGTACTATAATTTACCCATATTTTAGCTAAGTTTTGAGGACAAAATATATAATTCATGCACTTTTAGTCCTTTTTCCTGTAAGTGAGCTAACAAACGTGATTAGCAAGTTTTCAGGTATAAATGATGAAGATTTCAGCATTTTATGGATAACTTGGCGCCCAAGGAAGCTTCACGAAAGAAGGAAAGGAGAGCTTGGACGCCTAGGGACTAAAAGTGACGCATGGAAAACCTGTCCCGGGCAAAAACAACATTTCTAAAGACTTTGGGGATTAGCAGTAACTTAGTAGGATTAGGATAATGATGCAGTAACCTAGTAGGACTAGGATAAGTAATGCAGTAGCTTAGTAGGAATAGGATATGGGTGTTATAAATACCCTATTTTTCTGGAGATTTTTATTATTCCCATCCATCCACCATCCATCCATCCATCAAAACAATTCTCCACCACCCTCATCCCTATTCTATCCTTCCCCTTTTTCTTCATTAATTCATTGTTGACATTATTTTTCATATATTCGACTTTTAATTTTTACAACAAGAGAAAAGCTATTTGCAAGGAATTCACGTAAGATTTTTATGATGATAATGTCTATTGTGTTTTCCGTTGCACTCATGCGTAGCTAAACTTCTCTGTTGGGGTTATGGAAGCCTTATGAGATACTATCTATTGCTATGATTTTGTGAATTCTTGACACGTATGCTGCTTATATCATTACTCTCTTCATCTTAATCTAAATTCTTGTGGTTTCAAACACATAGAATACGCCAGTATAGCATTAACTTGTTCGAAAGAAAAGTTATATGTCTGGAAAAGAGATAATGTCAAGGTAATAGGGCACCCACCCCTATTAAAAAGTTAGTTCCGTAACTGGATTAACCTCTTGGAGAATTTGTACCGTTAGATACGCTTTAAGCTCGAAAGAGTTAAAGTGAAATAATCCTTGATGGTCGAAAGACGCCTGAATTTACCATTGAATACAATTCTCTATAAGCACATGCATGTCTGAATTCCGCATAACTCATAGCCAATAGAGACGTATAACTCATAAGGTGGACATAACCCCAACTCTCAATTCTCATTGGTTAAACATCTTACTAAACATTCTTTCTTTTTACTTTGCTATTTTTCGTTTTCACTTTGTTACATTATTGCACGTTACAATCCCCCCTTTTACGAAACTTTCACCAAAAGTCTATTAATCTTTGCTTAATTAGTGACCAAGTATTCTCTGTGGGATTCGACACCCAACCCAGTTGGGTTCTATATTTGACAACGACCGCTTACACTCTTACGAGAGCTGTAGTTTGAGCGTTATCAGCACTCACCGCGTCGCGGTGGATGCCAAAATGGAAATCGTCACATTCCAGTGGACCTTCGCGATATTGGTGCATCGCAGAGAGGTCTAAATTCCCAATTGTCAATTTCCAGTGGCGCAACGTGATAGCACTGCGTCATGCCCAAGTGCAAATTCTCACTCGTCTTTTTTCAATAGCTTAACGCAATTTCAATGCATCGCGGTGAAGGTATAATTGTCATACTCTTGATCCATAATTCAAATTCTTATGTCATGACTTTAATCCTAAGTATGTGAAGTCCTTATTAGGTGAATGATGTTCATAGAAGTCACTTAGAGCCAAATGGAGCTAAGAACATTAGATTCGATCAAAATTTGGCATTTAATCCTACAAGGGTCTACTTTAAACATGTATAACATTTTATATATGTGGAATTTCCATCCCAAGACCCACTAAATTGTAGATAATTGAATTATCTTTCCGTCGATACTAATTTCGCAAAAATCCGATACCCGCGCAAAAAGTTATAACCATTTTAGTGTGAGGCAGTGAGCTGCTGCGATGGTAGCACGTCGCGCTAAAGGGCAAAATCGAAATGCAAATTATGAATTTCTGCTTTAAAGTAATAAGGGGTAATGGGGTCTTTTTCCACCTTAACCCAGGTCGTAAAAACACGATCTAAGGCTTCAAATGGGGCATTATTTTCCCCCGTTCTCCAATTTTCCCTCAAGAACAACCCTAGTCAATTCCCTCAAGAATCATCTATTCCGTCTTCTTCTCTTCAACAAAAACATCAAGAATTTAGGGTTTCTAATCCAAGAACTTCAAGAATGATATCAAGATCATCTCCAAAGTATTCAAAGTTCAAGCTTTTACATTCAAGTTCATCATCCAAGCTCCAAGATTCAAGCTTTCTTCATCAAATCAAGTCAATTAAGGTATGTGGGGTTTGAACAAGGACAATCCTTTCGTCCTTGTGCCCAAAACTTGTTTTAACTTATAAATTACTGAATTTTATTTGATTTTCCATGAAATTGAATTTAGGGTTTATACCCAATTTATATTGTTTGAAGATTATGAGTTAACTAGTGATTGAATATTGAATTGCATGACTATTTTTATGTATTTATGCACGTAATGCAATTTTTCAGATTTTTGAAAGTGAGTTTAAGTATGATATTGAGATTCTTGACCTTATTTTTTTGATGGTGTTGAAGTATTTTCAAGAAGCATATTGAGTTGGATGTTTTTCTATGATTTTGAATATTTATATATGAGTTCTAAATTGGGATTCATACCCATTATCACTATTTACAAGATTTTGAGTTTTTGAGAGCTGTTGAAGATAAATTCCATGAGTTTGTTTATATTTTCATGAGCATTGCTGAAATTTCCAGATTTTAATATGATTTACGTATGTTTATGTTATCAAGCATGAATTTTGAGATGTTTTGACATGAGTTTGAAGCATGAGCCTTAATCGTTAAGATTGAGTTTTGATATTTCAAGAAGCTTATATTTTTAGCATGCTTTGATAAGCAAGATTTGTTCTTTTGATCCTAAGCTAAGATAAGGAATCCACATTATTCATATAGTTCATGATTTATAGCAAAGAGAAGCGTAATTGTTTTTTATTATAAACTTTTATGCTATTTTAAGGTGAATTTCCTAAAAATTCTGAGCCTAAGTATGGGATTAGTATTTAGCACCGAGTTGGGTATGATTCCAAGGTCTCATGCCCCAGAACTACATGCCACCATAGGATTGAGATTTATGGGCCCGAGGCCGAGATAGTGATCACTAAAGTTAAGGTTCTATTCCAACGGCTAGAGTAGAACAGCTCTCCCCAATGTGGGTAAGACGTTGGACTCCATGTCAGCTCACAGGTATATGTCGGTTAGAAGAACCTCCCAAAGAAGACCCCTACTCTTTAAGTAGTTTATAGATTTAAAGTTTTAGTATATATTTTGAAAGTTATTGTTTTAAGATTTCATCCAGTTGACAAGATTTGAGAATAAGAAGTGGATACATATTTTAGAATAAGGTTAATGACTCACGAGATTTATACTACATGTTTCCTTATTCATGATTTATGAGATTTAGATTTCAGTTTTTGCTCAAGCTATGTGAGTCCTTTATATCAGCATGCATGATTTCTTTAAAGATTGATGATATTATTTAACTATTGCATACACCCCCATATATTCAGTACATCCTCAAAGTAATGATCCATATATATGTCTATGTGCTATATTATCTCATAATGTAGGTACAAATTGTAGTGCATATACCATATTCAGTCAGTCCACAGCTTCCAGTCAGTAGGTGATGAGTCCTTTTGATTCAAGGGCTCGAGTCAGTTATACAGCTTGAGAAGTGTTGTATTTTCTTTATTTAGTCTTATTGAGTTGGGATAGTTGGGAGTCATGACCCGGCTACCTATAGTCAGTACTAGTAGAGGCTTCATAGACAGTTAGTGGTGTTAATGTATTTAATTTCAGTTTTATTGCTAAAAGCAGAGTTATAATCTTGTAGATTCAGATTTGTATTGATCAAGTTCAGAGAAGTTTTATGTTTCTGCTTATTTTGTTCAAATTTATGTATTTTATTCAGTTGCTTGTAAGTATGCCAGTAGAAGGGTTAGTTTGGGATCACTTGTGACCCTAAGCACCGTGTGACATCTCGGGATCTGTTTTCGGGGTGTTACATATTGGTGGTCTTGGTGGTCTTGATGGCATTGGTGTTGGTGGTGGTGGTGGTATTGGTGGTCCATATGTTGCAACAGGTGGAACATCTGTTGGTAGATATTAAATAGGTCTTCAAAAAAATACTCCATCTGTTCCAACTGATGGGTTATCCATTGGAGTATTTTTTTTTGTAATGTGGCGTATAATAATTTAATAAAATTTGTCTTACCTTCTTTTAAAAAATTATGCAGACATCAAATGTAATGTATTTTTTATTTTTCTGTTGTTTTTAATTAAAAGTTGTCTCCCCAAAGAAAAAAAATTGAAAGTGGATCAATTTCTGACCACCCAACAAAAAAGGCTAGAGTACAGATGGATCCGGAGGAACTTCCTGGACAATCTCAGTCAGGAAAAATAAAGCTGAGGAAAGTTATGAAAAGGGAGGTGGAGAAGGGTATATAGAGGTTGGTGAGGAAAATAAAAGTAAGGAGGAAGAAGAAGATAGACAAGAAGAGAAAAAAGTAGAAAGTGAGAATGTAGATGCTGATGAACATGATGATAAACAAGAAGAGGAAAAATAGAAAGTGACAAAGATGATGATGATTAACATAATGATAATACATCATCAATGGGGCGTGAATTAAGATCGAAATTCCATCATGAGGCTGTCAAAACTATTAGTATTGATAGGTTTCAAGTTGCGATGCCGATAGATGACCCTGTAGAACTAACTGGTGATCTTGTACTTAAATGTCAGTTGGGGAAACCTTTTGATGATTTAGGAATATTATGATGAATGAAAACATAGACGAACTTTTTAAGAAGAGCTACTTTGGACGCTTTCTTGAGCTGCCTGAGGACCACACAACCCATTTCTAAATAAGCACGGTATATAATTTTCTCAAGCGAAGGATCAAGTATGTGGGGGATGATAAAGATTCAAAGGAGGGAGTATAAAGATAGATGAAATCTGGATCAACTATTGTGGCATGCCGATTTGTTTTGGGTTGAAAGAGTTTGCCATAGTGACAGGCTTGAGATATGATCATCTAGAAGAACCTCTCATCAAGGAAAAACCCCGCAAAAGGTCCAAGGTAAGTAGGAAATCCACACCACCACCATTAAATAGAGGGAATACATTGTCCAAGCAACTACCCACCAAAACCAACCAACACAAGAAAAAAATAGATGGGTTGTTGGACATTGCTGGACGTAGATACAAAGTGGCGAATTTGATAGAAGATCTCAAGGATAAAATCATACCAAAGAAATACAGGGAGAAATTGTGCTTGGTTTGGTTTGCCCATTCCGTTACATTGGTAAGAGACGTCAAGAAAGTCATAGAAGATGATTTGTTGGCGCTTGCCATGGATTTTGAGAAATTCAACAATTATCCTTGGGGATATGACAACTACAACTTGACTGTCAAATATTTACTAACAAAGCTATCCCCAAAGATGATCATATTATACGGCTTTCTTTGGGCTTTCATGATAAACTTAATCACTATTTACTTACTCATCCATTATTTTATATTGAATAATTATATGAATTTTTTTCGCTTGCTTCCTGTTTACATATTTTAGGTTTGGGCATTTGAAGTCATTCCTTCCTTCCAAAAGCAGATCAAGGATTACCCGAATGAGGTTTTCCATCCAAGGATCCTTAGGTGGTTGGATGGAAAGAGCAACGCAAGAATTAAGAAGGCTGATCTCTTTAACCCTCCAAATGATATAGTACGTATTTTTTCAAGAAAAATAATTTGACTCAAAGAAAGATATTAAAACAGATGTGCCATCTGTTGCGACAGATGGGTCATCTATTGCAATAGATTACCTGTCTACTGCAACTAGTGCAATAGATGGGTAATCTATTGCAATAGACGATCTATATTTCACAATAGATTAACCATTTGTTTCTCTGGTTCTCTGAACCTGACTCAACAGATTACCCATCTACTGCAAATTATGCAACAGATGAGTAATCTGATACAATATATTGTTAATCTATTGCGACATACAGATCAACTATTGCGATAGATAGATCATTTGTTGTATAAGTTGAGTGTGTAAACATGTAACCCAACTGACTGTAAATTATTATTATATGATTTAAATGTAACTGTCTTTTTTATAGGTTGTGCATTCTTAGATCGTGCCTACTGAGCAGGAATTGGGGATGACTTCTTTTATTACTCTAGGTCTTGTTGATACAATAGAAAACCCAATGGAGAAGTTAAAAAATAAGGAATTGGCTGGAGAAATAACCATAAGAAAAGCAGTTAGGCAAGGTTAGCCTAATATTGAAGCTTTTCATGACCAACCTACTGCAACAGATCCGGGTGCTTCTTCTGAGGGTGTTGCTGGTGGAGTTGTTGATGTTGGTGACAGCCATCCTGATACTGATGCTACTTCCTGTCGTGATGATGAGAATGTTGATGCTTAAGAAAAAATAAATATGTTTGAAATCACCCCTTACACCGGTCCCTCTCACCCTTACACCGGTCCCTCCCACCCATACAGTTGTCCCTCTCACCTATCTTCACCCTCATGTTCTTATTGCAAATACAAAGTATACAAGGATAGACAGGATAAAATCCTTGAAAAACTAGAGGCTATCGCTGGAGCTGCTGAGGAGTTAAAATCCAAGAAGGGTGTCATACCATCCAAGAAGGTGAAGGAGCCATACACTCCTACAGTGGCGGTTAGGAGGAAGAAAAGAAAAATTAGCCAAATACTCTCCAGTCTGAAAACTAAAAAAATTACAACTCTTCTCTCTCCAAAATTTGTTGAAGTTCAGGGGCCACTGAAGAAGGTGGACATATACGCGGCACTTGGCGACGAAAAGAGGAAGAAACTGCGAAAGACCATGTATGCCAAGAAGATGAAACTTGCACAAGAATATACCATGCACATGTTTGACGCCTAATACTTTAAGAGTATGACAAATATGCGCAAGTGGTACGCGGATTGGGTAAGTTTACTTTTCCTAACCTACCCTTCTAATCTACTCTATGACGAAGAATCTAAGCAACAGATGTATAATCTGTTGGAACAGCTGGGTATTCTAGTATAACTTGTGGTGGTTCTGTTGCAACAGATTAAACATCTGTTGCATAAGTTGTGTTAGCTGGGTAATCTGTGAACACATTCAGAGAACCCTTTACAATAGATGGACCATCCGTTGCATATTTCCACTATGTTTTTCTTCTTTATAATTACTAACCTATTTAAAACTTGTCTTCTTATATCACAGTATGTTGTTGAAATTCTCTACCTCATGAGGGGTAGACAATTAGTGTACCCGAATGCTTATGATGCTGCTAATAGGATAATAGACCTCAACTTCTACAATAATTTCAAGAATAGGTACAATAAGCTCACTAGGCTAGCTAAAACTCCTAGTGACCCGGGATTTAATTGGTTAGTTTTTATGTATGAATGAGATGAAGATATGATTAACTATGTTAGAGGGAAGAGGCCATATTCATATGGTAAGAGCTGAACCAAGGCAAAGATAATTCTTGTAGTCATGAACGTAGAAGTCAAACATTTTTACACTGTTGAGATACTTCTCAAGGAGGGAAATATTAAGGTTTATGACTGCAACTTACCTGTCTTCCCCGACTGTGATTTTTTTACCCACATACAGCTACTATTGGAGTTGATCCCAGCTTATTGAGGCAGAGTAAACTGATGGGTCATTTGCCAGCGAAAAGTGTTGATGAAGAAAGCATGGGATTTTGAAGGTCGAAACAAGGACATGGACCTTAAAAAAATAAAATTGGTGCCACATGCGGGCCGTACGCGGTTGCATACATCGAATATTTGCTGACCGGCACAGAGATGGCCGGTCTGTGCAATGCCATTATGGAAAAGAAGCAAGAGTTCTGGGCTTATGGGGTACTAACTAGATGCTTGGTGCCTGTGTATAAAAAAAGATGTACAAAGACAAACACCATAACAATTTTTTATTTCAATCTACTTCACTTTACATGTAGTGGCAATTTTTCATGTTTGACGAAGGTAGAATTTTTATAATGCAACAGATTATCTATCTGTTGTAATAGATAGTATTTCTATTGACAGATTGATTATCTGTTGCAATGGGTTGGTCATCTGTTACATTATGCAGATGTTTCTCAGTCTATCCATTGTAACATATATACAATCTATTGCAATATGTAATCTATATGTTGCAACTTATAGGTAATCTATTGGAACAAATTAAAATAGTAGGAAGACCTGTTTGATAATTTTCAACAGATGACCTACATGTTGCAATATATGTCTAAATCTATTTGATAATTTCCAACAGATATGTCGTCTGTTGCAAGAGATGTATTATCTATTACAATATTTGAATCTAGTATTCCATTCCAATTAATAATCTTAAAACTAAGGATTAAATTATATTCATAGACAACATAAAATAAATTGAAGCCTTCAGAAATTACATAAAATAACTAAACAAATGAGTAAAATATAAAAAAATTATTATAGGTACAAATGATCTACTCTACAAACAAATCAACAATTTAATCTTTGGTGCCAACAATTACCAAGGAGAGGTTATTACTTTGACATTCTCAAGCTATAAAGATCTACTCAATATGGACAAGTTGTTCTTCATCCGGTGCTATGGAATTCGGCTTTGGTCGTCGTGGATCTTTAATGTCACTTGTGTACAGTTTCTGTGCTTTCGCTTCTCTGTATTTCCATAAAAGAGTAGCATATCTTTTGTGGAGTAATCTGGCATCAAGTTCATCATTTGGTACTTGTAATCCATCGCTCAAATACTCGGCGTAAGTGAAAACAAAAAGACTGTAATCCCTGCATTTAAAAAAATGGATAATCCATATCTTGTAATTAATGTAAGCATTAGAAAATTTATGAAATGAAACTAAATCATGATACTTAAAGGCTACCAATGGGTTGTTGAGCAATTCCTTCAACATATTCTACATCAAATGGATTATCCATTTTATCCGGATATGCTTCAATCGTTGACCAATCCGTACGAACCTTTTGGTCCCAAAAGCCACTTATATCAAGGTAAGTAGGCAGTATTTTAGCCAAATTTTGTATCTCAAACGACGTCCCAAAACGTCTCCTCCATGACATCAAGTCATAAACTCGGATGCTCCTCTCTTTTAGAACGACGACACCCAACACCCAATGGAACTTATCACCACAATTGATTGAGATGTACACTTCGTCGACCAAATGCCAAGGTGAGCCAACTGGAATGCTAAAACCTTTTATGATGTTGATTAAGCATTCCTCATTTCGGGAAACTTTCAGCTATTGTTGATAAAACCTATTGTAGGCATTATTGATGTAAACTTTGTACAAATAATTATCTGTCGTGTATCTGTATTATTCTTGTATTTGCAACTTGGCCTTTTTTTGAAGGTAGTAAAAAATGACATCGATGTGCTGCACATATTATCAAACATTTTTTATTACGTGATAATAAAATTAATACACAGATGCAATTAAATAAAGTATTAATTAATAGTAATTTGTATGGCATTTAAACTTCATCATTCAGCAAGTTTGGGGCTGTGATATCAAATAGAACTAATCCTTTATTTCGGAATGTGTAGCAACAAAGTCGAACATATCAAAACCAAGACTCGATTCATTCACTTTGTAGTGTTCGTCATTTTATTTTCTACATGATTTATATGTGTTAATCTCATATTTTTACAACAAAAATTATATAAATCAATATCTGTAAAAATAATTTATGTTCCTGCCGGCATGATGCTTTAACAGCCCACCGATAATCTATTTTGAATAGTCGTTGATCAACTTTGTTAGTTTTTTTGGAGCCTCATCCGAGATATTGAACCCTTTAAATGGGTAGTTGATGATAGGCGAATTTACGCACCTATATCAATATATTTTGCCAATATTTTAGCCTAGTTTTGAGAACAAATTATATATTTCATGCACTTTTAGTCCTTTTTCCTGTAAATGAGCTAACGAACATGATTAGTAAAGTTTCAGGTATAAATGATGCATAATTCAGCATTTTATGGCTTACTTGACGCTAAAGAAAGCTCACGAAGGAAGGAAAGGGAGTTTGGACGCCTAAAGGACCAAAAGTGATGCATGGAGAATCTGTCCCGGGCTAAAACAGCAATTCTGAAGACTTTGGGGACTTACAGACACAAAGCTGGATTTTGACAATGATACATTAACCTAGTGCAATTAGGTTATGTATTTCATTATTTTATGAGGATTATGATAATGTTACCTTAACCTAGTACATTTGGGTTAAGGATTTCATTAGTCTAGTAGGATTTGGTTATTTATTAGCTTAGTAGGAGTAGGATATGGGTATTATAAATACCCTATCATGCTAGAGATCTTCTTAACTTCTAATCTTAGAATTCAATTCTATTACTCTACAACTCTTCTAATCTTTCCATTAATTCTATTTTTCTTCTTCTACTCTTCTATTCTTAAACTCCACAACAAGAGAATTGTTACTTGCTAAGGAATCACGCCTCACGCCTATCACTTGATCTACACGCCATTACTCAATATCGTGATATAATAACAATGTCAATCGTGATTTCCTTCGCATTCATGGGTAACTAAACTTCTCTGTTGGGGTTATGGAAGCCGAATGAGTTACTATCTATTGCTGTGAGTTTGTGAGTTCGAGGCACGTATATTGCTTATATCATTATTCTCTTCATCTTAATCTACATTCTTTGCGGTTGCAAACGCAAGAATACGCCAGTCTAACATTTAACTTGTTCGAGAGAAAAGTTATTTGTCTGGAAAAGAGATAATGTCAAGGTAGTAGGACACCCTTTCCTATTAAAAAGTTAGTGCCGTAACTGGACTAACCTCTTGGAGAATTCGTACCGTTAGATACGCTTTAAGCTCGAGAGAGTTAAAGTGAAATAGTCCTTGTTTAGGTCGAGAGATGCTTGGATTTACCATCGACTACAATCCTCTATAAGCAATTGCATGACAGAATTCTACACACTCATAGCCAATAGAGACGTATACCTCAGAAGGTGGACATAACCCCAACGCTTCAATTCTCATTGTTTACAACCAACGTAACAATCTCTCTCTTTTTTACTTTATTATTTTCAGCTTTTGTTTACATTACTTGCAAAACAAGAATCCCCCCTTCTTACGAGACTTGCACCAAAAGTTTAGTAATTTTACTTACTTGTTGGCCAAGCTATTCCCTGTGGGATCGACACCCAACCCAGGTTGGGTTCTATATTTGCTAACGACCGCTTTACACTCAAACGAGAGCTGTAGATTGAGCGTTATCAAAAATTGGCGCCGCTGCCGGGGAATACAAGTGTCAATTAAGTTCGTGAAAATTACTAGACCCTTTGGTCAAAGATTCTCGTACTTTTACTTTTAGTTTTTGTTTTTGTCTACTGCAGGTTTTTATTTTAGTGCATGCCCCATACTCGAAGTTCTGGTCAACCGTTATTACCAATCAATCCTGAGCCACAACGCATTGGTAGAATGGAAGCACAAGCTGAAATCGCAAGGATGGCTGCTCAACAGGAACAAGCAAGATTGGCTGCCCTTACCGCAGCCCAGGTTCAACAACAGAACATTGATAACCCTGCACGAGCACCAAATCCTGACGATGAGGATTTAGGTGATGACGAGTTACTAAACCCTAGGCGTGATGCTGAAATCGTAACACCTGCCAACAAAAGAGGTTGACAAGCTCGGTATAGACATGATCACCAACCTATGCAGCCAGCTTTCGACGATGATGATGATGATCTTGATGGTGCCGGAGCCACTGGAGCTATAATTCCACCACCATTAGCGCCCGGAGCCAAGTTCAACATCACAAGCACCATGATTCAGTTATTGCAACTCAAGGGATTGTTTGGTGGACTAGCAGGCGATGATCCGAATATGCATCTCATCAACTTTATTTCTACATGCAAGTCTTTTGACAATCCTGGTGTTGGTCAGAATGCAATTCAATTACGTCTATTTCCATTGTCTCTGTCTGGGGAGGCAACACTATGGTTGAATGGGCTGACTCCTGATTCAATTACAAATTGGAGGCAATTGAGAGACGCTTTCCTAGAAAGATTCTTTCCGCCTTCCAAAAGGGCACAATTGAGAGATGAAATCAGCAACTTTCGTCAGCTTCCCACTGAAGCTCTTCATGAAACATGGGAGAGGTTCAAGACAAAGCTAGCGAGATGCCCAAACCATCACATGACTAATGTTCACCTCATGGAGATATTGTATAGAGCCTTGAATTCAATAACTAAGCCAGTGGTGGATAACGCAGCTGGAGGATCTTTTATGGACCTCACCTTTGGTCAAGCAAGCAATATGCTAGATCGCATGACGAAACAAAGTAGAGCTTGGCATACCAGGGATTCTGAGGTAGCAAGCCCCACTTTATCTATAGGCATGACTGCAGACCAAAGAAGAAGACAAGAAGAACGTGATCAAGATTTAGCGCACATGAAAACGCAAGTGGATCTTCTGACAAAGCATTTATTATCAGGGAAGACCGAAAAAGTGAAAGCTGTGGCGCTAAAAGGAAGAGACGAATCTGATTCGGAAGAGGAGGCCAACTACTTGAACAATCAGGGGGGTTTCCGTGGGAATACCCAAGGAAACCAAGGTCGGAACTATTATGATAATTCTGGAAACAAGGACCAAGGTAGTTGGAGAAAAAACAATGAAAAGAGTGGTGTATATGTTCCCCCCGGTAGACGTGATACCACCACATCTAATTCTGGAAGTATGGAAGACATGATGGCTAAATTATTGAAAGGAGTGGAAGCAACGAGCGCGGGAGTTACTGAGGTAATTAATGATTTGTCCTCCATGAAACAACTAGTTGATTCTTATTCCACTTCAATCAAGCAAATAGAGCAGCAACTGAGCCAACTTTTAGCAGCACTCAATCAAAGAAAGGCTGGCACTTTACCTAGCGATACTGTGCAAAACCCAAGGAATGATGGGTCATGCATGGCCATCACTACCAGAAGTGGTAAGGTGCTGGAACCTTCAGAAAAAGGCAAGCAAGTGGTTGACGAAGTTGCGGACATGGATGATAACGTAAAAGGAGAAGATGCCGCAACAACCAATCCTGACGTCAAGGATGTCACGCCCAGTGACGTGCAGCCTGAAAAAATGGAAAAACAGAAGCAAGAGGAGAAGAAAGCCATGGAGAGAACACTTCCATACCCACCACCACCTTTTCCCGAAAGATTGAAGAAGGTGGCGGATGACACTAAGTTCAGCAAATTTATGACTATGTTGAAGCAGCTGACCATTAATGTTCCATTGGTAGAGGCACTTGAACAAATGCCTGGGTATGCGAAGTTTATGAAAGATCTTCTGACTAAGAAGAGGGCAGCAAGTTATGAGCTGAAGGATGATGTGCATCATTGTAGTGCAATTGCTACCCGATCGATAGTTCAGAAGAAGGCTGACCCCGGAGCTTTCACTATTCCTTGCACCGTCGGATCTTTGAACTTTGCCAAAGCATTATGTGACCTAGGAGCCAGCATCAACTTGATGCCATTATCGATCTACAAGAAGTTGGGGTTAGGAGATCCTACACCAACTAACATGAGGCTTGTTATAGCGGATAGGTCGGTAAAACGATCGGTTGGTATTCTATGTGATGTCTTGGTAAAGGTTTCTTCATTTATCTTTCCAGCAGACATTGTCATCTTGGATTGTGAAGCAGATTCAGAGGTTCCTATAATCTTGGGACGCCCTTTCCTTGCTACAGAAAGTGTGCTCATTGATTTGAGAGCTAATGAACTTTCATTCCGAATAAATGACGAAGAGGTTCGATTTGATGTTTGCAAATCAATGAAGCAACCCAAAGATCTAAGTGTATTTTCTGTGGCTGATGTTGTCTTTGATGATGAGAAAGAACGACTTGAAGAAGAGCAAATTCTTGATGATCCTTTGGAGGTTTTGCTCATGAAAGGAGAGAATGAGGATGCTGAAATTTCTGAAGAAGCTATTTGTGCTCTATCGGGATTAGGGACGTATCGCTATACTCCCAAGAAGCTGGATCTTGATCTCAAGAATCGACCCACACCACCAGCCAAGCCATCTATTGAAGAACCACCCACACTAGAATTGAAGGAGCTGCCAAGTAATTTGAAGTACGCATTCTTAGGAAGCGGAAACACACTTCCAGTCATAGTGGCAGCCGATTTGGGTGAGCAACAAGTTGCAGCTCTTATTGCGATCTTACGCAAGTATATTAGAGCCATTGGATGGACCATTGCGGATATTATTGGTATTCCACCTGGGATTTGCACACATAAAATTCAGCTTCAAGAAAAGTGCACACCCACCATTGAACATCAAAGGCGTTTAAACCCACCTATGCAAGAAGTGGTGAAGAAGGAGATTATCAAGTGGTTAGACGCAGGAGTTGTATATCCTATCTCTGATAGTACATGGGTAAGTCCTGGACAATGTGTTCCCAAGAAAGGAGGAATGACGGTGGGCGCGAATGCAAAGAATGAGCTTATTTCACTCAGGCCCGTTACTGGATGGAGAGTATGCATGGACTACCGCAAGCTGAATTCTTGGACACTCAAGGATCACTTCCCCATGCCATTTATGGACCAAATTCTAGATCGATTAGCGGGGAAATGATGGTTTTGCTTCCTGGATGGTTATTCAGGTTATAATCAGATTTGTATTGCTCCCGAAGACCAAGAGAAGACAACGTTTACATGCCCATATGGTACGTTTGCCTTCAAACGCATGCCATTCGGGTTGTGTAATGCACCAGCCACCTTTCAACGTTGTATGACGTCTATTTTCTCTGATATGGTTGAAGACACTTTGGAGGTATTTATGGACGACTTTTCAGTTGTCGGTGAGTCTTTTGAAGCATGTTTGGCAAACTTGAGCATGGCATTGCAAAGATGTGTAGAGTTCAACCTTGTGCTGAATTGGGAGAAGTGCCACTTCATGGTAAAAGAAGGAATCGTTCTTGGGCACAAGATCTCTGAAAGAGGAATAGAGGTTGATCGAGCAAAAATAGAGGTAATTGAGAAGCTACCGCCTCCAATTTCGGTGAAGGGAGTTCGTAGTTTTCTTGGCCATGCTGGTTTCTATCGTAGATTCATCAAAGACTTTTCTAAAATTTCTAGTCCATTGTGCAAACTATTGGAGAAAGATGCGAAGTTTGACTTTAATGACAATTGCTTAAAGGCATTCGAATGCCTTAAAGGAAATCTCATTGAAGCCCCTATCATGGTAGCACCAGATTGGACGCTCCCGTTTGAGGTCATGTGCGATGCTAGTGGTGTAGCCATTGGTGCTGTTCTTGGACAAAGAAAGGAGAAATTATTTCATCCTATCTACTATGCGAGTAAGGTCCTAAATGAAGCCCAAAGGAACTACACTGTTACTGAACAAGAGCTCCTAGCGGTTGTATATGCGTTTGAGAAGTTTCGTGCCTATCTATTGGGTACTAAGGTGATCGTCCATACAGACCATGCAGCTCTTAGGTATCTAATGACGAAGAAGGATGCCAAACCAAGGTTGATTCGATGGGTATTGCTGCTGCAAGAGTTTGATTTCGAAGTCAAAGATAGAAGAGGTTGCGAGAACCAAATGGCTGATCACCTATCTAGACTTGAGAATGAACATGTGGCGCAACCTGAAATTCAGATTGATGATGCATTCCCTGACGAGGAGATATTAGCGACAAAAATGGAGAAAGTACCATGGTATGCCGACTTTGCAAATTTCGTAGAGAGTAATGTGCTACCTGCCAATTTATCTTACCACCAAAGAAGGAAGTTTATGCATGACGTTCAACACTACTATTGGGATGAACCTTATTTGTTTCGAAGATGAGCGGATGGGATCATTCGACGATGTATATCCCATGAAGAAGTGCCTACTATATTGGAAGCATGCCACACTTCGCAAGTTGGAGGACATTATGCAGGAAATCGAACGGCAAGAAAAGTATTGCAAAGTGGTTATTATTGGCCTTCGATATTCAGAGATGCATACGACTACGTGAGAAGGTGTGACCAATGCCAACGTCAAGGTGCTATTTCAAAACACCATGAAATGCCCATGTCCAAAATTCTGGAGGTAGAACTTTTTGATGTGTGGGGTATTGATTTCATGGGTCCATTCGTGAATTCGTTTGGAATGAAGTACATCTTGGTTGCTGTGGATTATGTTTCGAAATGGGTTGAAGCTGTAGCATTGGCCGACAACGAAGGAAAGCGTGTTGTAGCGTTCTTAAAGAAGAATATCTTCTCTCGCTTTGGGGTACCTCGTACTATCATAAGTGATGGAGGATCTCATTTTTGCAACAAGCTATTCAAATTTGTATTGGCCAAGTATGGTGTCAAGCAACACAAGGTAGCTACGCCTTATCATCCCCAAACTAGTGGACAAGTAGAGGTTTCCAATCGCGAGATTAAGTAAATCCTTGCAAAGACGGTTAATGCAAATAGGAAGGATTGGTCTCGAAAGCTAGATGATGCACTATGGGCATATAGGTCTGCATTCAAGACACCCATTGGCATGTCTCCTTATCAACTAGTTTATGGGAAGGCTTGTCATCTACCCATCGAGCTTGAATACAAGGCATTGTGGGCATTGAAGCACTTGAATCTAAATTGGGATGATGTGAAGAATCTGAGGTTGGAGCAGCTGAACGAATTAGATGAGTTCCGTCTCCATGCATATGAAAGATCGGATTTATACAAGGAGCGGATGAAGAAGTATCATGATCAGCGGATTGTTCGACGAAACTTCCAAAAGGGTGATATGGTACTACTCTTCAACTCCAGATTTAAGCTCTTCCCAGGTAAGTTAAAATCTAAGTGGTCTGGTCCATTTAAAGTTATCCAAGTCTACTCGTCTGGAGTAGTCGAATTGGAAGGCAATAAGGGGGTTGTCTTCAAAGTGAATGGCCAACGTGTTAAGCCTTATATCGGTCCTCTTGACTCGATGAATGACATGGCCATCACTTATCTCAACGAAGTCTAAGTACTCGAGATTACTACGTCGAGCCACGACAATAAATAAGGCGCTAGATGGGAGGCAACCCATCATTTATCGTTTATCGTTTTTCATTTTTCATTTCGTTCTAGTATGTGTTTTGCTTTTGAAAAATAAAAATCCAAAAATAAGAGTCGTGCCACGACCAAAACTAAGGCGCTTGGTGGGAGGCAACCCATCGTACTAATCGTTTTCATTTGTTTGAGCGAATATAGGTGCAAGAAGTAGTCAACGAGGAGATTGATTTCAATTGACGATTTGGACGCATTGTATGGTAAAGTTGGTAAGTTAGGAAGGGTGATGCATAAGGCTATGGATTGAGCCTTTCTCACGCCAAAATAGGCTTCGAGGAAGGCTAGGCCTTGGTAAAACTAGGCCACGAATGATGCACAACCAATCCTATAGCCTAAGGTCTCGGAATCTAGTGTGCTATACACTATGCGCCGCCTATTCCTAGGTATGCTTTTGACTATGCGCCGCCTATGCTATGGCATTTAGTCTCAGTATCTCATATGCCATAGACTATGCGACGCATATGTCCCATTATGCCATAGACAATGCGCCGCATATGTCTATAAATGCCATAGACTATGCGGCGCATATGTCCCATTATGCCATAGACAATGCGCCGCATATGTAGGATTTTTGTCTCCAAAACCGATTGTAAATGGGTCATAACCTGACCCATACTCTTCCTATATAAAGGGGACTTAGTTTTATAAAACAACCACAATAGAAAATACCCTAAAGGCGTCGCATACTCTTCCAAATCTTCTAAAAATTTTCTTCTTTTGCTCTTCCAATTCACAAAACCATCTCCACAAGTTTCAAGCAAGTAAGTACTCTCTTATTCTTCATCTATTTCTCGTAAGTACTACGTTGCTATGGCTATTATTAATTGCTAAATTATATAAGATTGTTGGTGATGTTCATGTGTTTGGATTGTTATTGCAAAATCATGTGAGTGAACATATACGTAGGAAAATCTTGACTTGTTTCCGACTTGAATTTGGTTTCAATAACATTGTTATGATATTTGTGGAATTTCTATGGCTATGAATATTGCTTAAGATTGTTGTTTGGATACTTACATGTTAGATTATCTCGGTCATAGGGATAAGACTTATAGTGCCTACCGACTTAGGAGGTTGTGATTGTTGTAAGAATAATGATTCAATGTGGTAACCCCTATATAGTAGTGTTGCTATATCTACCATGAAAGTAGTCCAATGGCTGCAAGTAAGTGATGCATTGCTGATTTTCTTGTCGGAATACAATCCTAAAACGCATCTCGATGAAATCTGAGTAAATCAACTACTTTCACCTCACTGATTCGTGTTAACAAAACTAAGTGTGGGGTGGTACCCCTAATGCTTACTTATAGATTGTATCAAGTGAGACTGTGCTGCAACTAACACTATTTCTAGTCTCAGGTACAATGGTACCTAAAGCGAGGCAAGGCAAGGCAAGGAGAAGGCGACCACTTCCCAAAAGGGCAAGAAGAGAAGTCGAAAAGACCAAGGAGAATCATCCTCAGCACAACTACCACGCAGAATGTTTGGAATAAAATGGGTTCTTGAGGAAGAAGCCAAAGCATGGTACAGCAGCAACAAAGAAAGAAAATATGTGCACGTCGACTTGATCAACAAGGATACCTTAGCAAAGAAGGAGCCGCGTATGTTGGCAAAAATAATGGCTTTGAAGTTGGATTTCATCTTACGCGACATGGGAGAGTGTAATCTTGATCTAACAAGAGAGTTTTATGCCAACTGGTCGCCGAACACAACAGGCAATGAAGTCAAAATTCGGGGCCAGGTGTTACAGCTCACCGCGGACTGGATCAACTCTTTTCTTGGCTTACCTTCGATCGACACAACACCATTCAAAGAGCTGTACAACAGGCCTCCTTATAGAGCAATACGACACACGCTTTGTGGAAGCAGATCAATGGCAAGGTGGGGCAGACATAAAGAAACCGGCCGACACAACACCTTCCCCTATGCTCCACTAAATAGGGAAGCAAGAATCTGGATGCGCATTGTCAACTTATGTCTTATTCCTGGGACTCAATACACCAAGATATCGAGAGATAGAGTGTGTTTGGTCTATGCTTTGATGACGAATGTCCCTATCAACTTTGGGGCAATCATTCGATCTACCATGAGGAAGGCCAGACTCCACAAAAGGTCCCATTTCACATTTGGCAATTTGTTGACAACAATCTTGCGGAAGGAGGATATCGAAGAGGAACCAGCTGATCACAAACTCCCACACAATCCGAAGAAGGTTGACCTCACAAAGGTCAAAGATGTTGAATCAACACATGACATCAACCTTAATACGGCAGAGAGACATGCTCGGGATGAGAGTTTCTCCCGCCATATGTACGGCATGATGAGGTTTACAATGATGAGCGGAGGTCGTGTTCCAACTGCTGCAGAGCTCCAACAGCTGGACCACGACTATCCCATGAACATGCATGCACGGAAGATGTGTGGAGTGGGCGTATACTTTGAGGAACCTCTAGATAATGATGTGCCGACTGATGACGATCGATGCTTGCCAGACTCTGACGAGGAGGAGAACTCTGACGACGACTCTTATGATGATTCCGACGAAGGGGGTATGACCCCCGACAATGAGGAAGAGTCCGACTAACCAGGTTCCTCGTATTTATTTTCCACTGAGGGCAGTGTCCCGTTTAAGTGTGGGTGGCGGTATCGTATGCTATACTTCTCTATCACATCTATGTTTGCTTGCTTTGTTTTTGTTTCATTTTTTTAGTAGTAAATTTTTTCTAGCTTCGCATGAAATTATTTTGATAGGCAGCATGAGATTATAACAAGAGTATGTGCTACAATGGTGACTATTGAGACGTTTAGGCTCTAGTTGTGACTCATTATGTGATATTGTGTGGTTCAATTCCATCACTTGTTGGGTCGAGAGTCTATATTACTTCCAAGCAAGTCGACCATGTGCCTTGTGTGTGTGAGATAATCGTATATTCTATGTGTGTGGCTGATGCTAGAACTTGCCTGGTATGTATGCAAAGCGAAAATAAGGAGTGTAAGTTTAGGATATGATTTAGGCATTTCTTTGGCAACCTATATTTGTTTACCTTCAGTTTTACCTACCCATGGACATCATCCTAGTTAAACCCTTTTGAGCCTTTAGCCTATTTTCTTTGACAACCTTGTATGTAAGCCTAATCCATTTTTTTCAAGACCGTAATTTGATCCAAACTCCTAAGTGCTTTAAAGTGAAAAAGTCATGTGACGACATAAGAGGAAATTGGGTGAGTATGATGCTATAAATTGTAATGGTGCTTGAATGTGTTATGAAAAAGAAAGTGCTATCATAAGAGGTATGTTGTGAAAAGAAAAAGGAAAAGAAAGCTGAAAAGCGAGTTGTGCTTAAAATTGAAAAATAAAAGAGGAGAACAAGGGTGGTATAACAAAAGAAAAAAAAAAGGTTGAAAGAAAAAAGTGTCAATAATACAAAGTGATGTATTAAAGCGCTTAGGAACTTAGTCACTATTCCTGGCCAAAATAGTCTTACCCGTCCCTTAGCCTATATTACAACCATCAAAAGACCTACTTGATCCTAATCTTAACATTCCAACATTTAGTAGAGTATTACATTAAGGGCAAGCCTATGGTCATCGGTCGCTACATATGAATTCTTTGTGAGAGTGAGAGAAAGGACATTTTGATACCCATGTTTGAAAAATATGCTATATTTGTGAGTGATTATGGGTACTATATGGTGAGACACACATGGTTGATGAGTTTTGAATAGTTGTATATGATTCTATACACTTTAACGTTTGCATGCGAGTTGATCACCATCACGAGTCTATGCTAGAGGTTAAATTGTTTCTACCTATAATCGAAAAGCTACTCTTTGTTGATAATTGTTGTGCTTGTCTTGACGAATATTTTGTGTTGTTGCTGTAAAACCCTAAGTTGATGTTTAGAAGGACATGATAGTTTGTTCGAGGACGAACAAAGCTCTAAGTGTGGGGTGTTGATGATAGGCGAATTTACGCGCCTATATCAATATATTTTGCCCATATTTTAGCCTAGTTTTGAGAACAAATTATATATTTCATGCACTTTTAGTCCTTTTTCCTGTAAATGAGCTAACGAACATGATTAGTAAAGTTTCAGGTATAAATGATGCATAATTCAGCATTTTATGGCTTACTTGACGCTAAAGAAAGCTCACAAAGGAAGGAAAGGGAGTTTGGACGCCTAAAGGACCAAAAGTGATGCATGGAGAATCTGTCCCGGGCTAAAACAGCAATTCTGAAGACTTTGGGGACTTACAGACACAAAGCTGGATTTTGACAATGATACATTAACCTAGTGCAATTAGGTTATGTATTTCATTATTTTATGAGGATTATGATAATGTTACCTTAACCTAGTACATTTGGGTTAAGGATTTCATTAGTCTAGTAGGATTTGGTTATTTATTAGCTTAGTAGGAGTAGGATATGGGTATTATAAATACCCTATCATGCTAGAGATCTTCTTAACTTCTAATCTTAGAATTCAATTCTATTACTCTACAACTCTTCTAATCTTTCCATTAATTCTATTTTTCTTCTTCTACTCTTCTATTCTTAAACTCCACAACAAGAGAATCATTACTTGCTAAGGAATCACGCCTCACGCCTATCACTTGATATACACGCCATTACTTAATATCGTGATATAATAACAATGTCAATCGTGATTTCCTTCGCATTCATGGGTAACTAAACTTCTCTGTTGGGGTTATGGAAGCCGAATGAGTTACTATCTATTGCTGTGAGTTTGTGAGTTCGAGGCACGTATATTGCTTATATCATTATTCTCTTCATCTTAATCTACATTCTTTGCGGTTGCAAACGCAAGAATACGCCAGTCTAACATTGAACTTGTTCGAGAGAAAAGTTATTTGTCTGGAAAAGAGATAATGTCAAGGTAGTAGGACACCCTTTCCTATTAAAAAGCTAGTGCCGTAACTGGACTAACCTCTTGGAGAATTCGTACCGTTAGATACGCTTTAAGCTCGAGAGAGTTAAAGTGAAATAGTCCTTGTTTAGGTCGAGAGACGCTTGGATTTACCATCGACTACAATCCTCTATAAGCAATTGCATGACAGAATTCTACACACTCATAGCCAATAGAGACGTATACCTCAGAAGGTGGACATAACCCCAACGCTTCAATTCTCATTGTTTACAACCAACGCAACAATCTCTCTCTTTTTTACTTTATTATTTTCAGCTTTTGTTTACATTACTTGCAAAACAAGAATCCCCCCTTCTTACGAGACTTGCACCAAAAGTTTAGTAATTTTACTTACTTGTTGGCCAAGCTATTCCCTGTGGGATCGACACCCAACCCAGGTTGGGTTCTATATTTGCTAACGACCGCTTTACACTCAAACGAGAGCTGTAGATTGAGCGTTATCAGTAATTCTTCCGTTCTCCTGAACTAACAGACTCCACTTTTTCTTTTTTCATGGAAGCAGTTGATGGATTATCAACTATGATATTATGTTGTTCAACAGTAGCTTCTACTGTGACATCAACCTGGAAAGCCAGAATTGTCAATGTTAATCACATATATACAACAAATTATCTATCTGTTGCATCAGATGGATCATCTATTGGGATAAATTTGAATAGGTAAAATAGAGTGTACGATAATTTTAAACAGATAACCCATCTGTCACAACATATGACTCATCTGTTGGTACAAATTTAAATAGTACAAAGACCCGTTTGATGTGCTGAAACAGACAGACATATGTTTCAATAGATAACGCATTTGATGCAACAGGTTAGACGACTGTTGTAAGAGATGTATACATTTGTTTGATAATTTTTAGTAGATGTATCATCTGTTGAAACAAATATGTGTCTGTTTGTTGGAACAGATGATATACATTCACTTTTGGCTCATGCTGCTCTCCTGTGGCCCTTGTACATTGATCAAAGGTGTAAGATAAAGACAGAGGAGTTGCAATTTTGTTTTTTCGATGCTTGTGATGCCTTCAATTTTTTTCCTTTTTTTCTTAGCCACCTCAATCTCTATAGGCGTGTATGGATATGAAATCCTCTTTGATGGAATGACGCCTTTATTAGATGTTATTTTCTTTACAAAAGCAGTTAATGTATTAATAGCAGCATTAATCACTCTATCATGTTTTGCTTTGCAGTCTTGACATTTGCATGTCAAACATTAGCTAGAAGTGGCAAAATTAGTATAACCAGTATGATCATAATCATAACGGTTTCTTGTTTCAAAAACTATAAGAGGAGTATCATTAGCCCTAACAACAACACCACTACCACTACCATCATCAACAACAACAAGCCCACCCTCTAAAATTATTTTTCTTGTGATGATTTTTGCTCCAAATAATTTTTTTTATTCTATCCATGACCTTAGGGTCAGATAAAGTTTGCACAGGCCGTAAAGTCAGAAAAAATGGCATCTTCAACTCTCAATTGGTCGAAACAAGCCACAAATGAACAATCTAAAATAAATTAGTACATATATTAGAATGATGATGAAATCATTTTAAAAAATCATTAATTAAAATAGAAACTTAATTAGAATTAGACTTACTACTTCTTTTGGGGGTTGAAAAGATCAAGAAATTTCTATTTTTATCAGTTTTGGTCGACAAACATCTCAGAATTCTTGGACAGAAAACTTCTTCTTGGTAGTCCACTTATTGTCTCATATAAGGAATCGCTTCAAATGCCCAAGACTATAAAATAACGCCAATAAATCAAAAGCATTATTGAATTAAAATAAATGAATCATGTCATAATAAAAGAAATATTTACCATGAAAGCCCATGAAAAACCATATAAGTTAACTGTCTCTGGCGTTAACGGAGTCAACAACTATTTGACAGTCATTTTGAAGCTTTCATAATGTAATGCCCCGAGTCTGTACCCAAGGTGCTACATGGTGCTTACGACCTCAAAGGACCATAAGCTAACCTATGACTGATATCTGCTGTGAGCACTAAAATATTCTACTGTAATAAATATGGAAAAATAGGCTACAATGCCATAAGGTTCAAAATCTGTAAATAATGATAAATTGTATCAACTGAAATAACAATCTGTAAAACTAAATACTATCTAAAAACTAGTCTGAAAAACCTCTAATATAAAACTATCTGAAAGTGGAGTTGATGGGAAAATCCCCCAACTAACTCCATCTACTGAAATACTGAGTCTACAGTAATGATGAAATTAAAGAATATCCTCAAATGATAAGAACTCACTGCTAAATCTACTATTGGCTAAATCTGGATCTATATATGCATGGTCATAAACCTGAGCATCTGAACCTATGATATAAGACATCATAGCGCAAAGAAAGAGTATGCGTCAGTACGTGGAATGTACTGGTATGCTAGATGGGGTAAGGCGGAATGCAAGGGTTCATATACATGAGCAATAACTGACTGCATGATATAAAGTAACTGAAAATGAGAGTACATGGATAACTGATACTACTGTAAATAATAAGTATGCGCTACCGTGCATATAAATAAATACTGTGACTAAGCTTATCTGAAGCTAAGTCCTGAGTTCTGATGCAGAGTAACTGATATTTGAAGTTACTGACACTGGTTGACTATATCTGACAATCCTGATTCTATAGAACTAAACTGAGTTCTATTCTGAAGACTGAAATTGAGACTACAGGAGGTAATCATCTAACCGACATGCCCCAAATAAGATAACAGAGTTGGGGTCCAACCTGTGACCCCAGTTGGAAGGGTGTCAGTATCGTGCCATGGGTAAAGACACTGAAGAGTTACCATCATTTGGCAAGTACTCTAATGTGAACGGTGAAACCCTTATCTGACAGGTTAAAACACCTCATCAACCCTCAACTGGCAGGTTTAATGTCTCAAACTACACTGGCTATGTAGTTCTGGAATGCAAGGATTACTTCTAAGGATCACTCCCTCTTCTGGTATGTGAGCCCCTATCCTTGGGTTCACTCGGTACTGAATCCTACTCCCAACTGAAAGACACTGAACTGAGTATACTGAACTAGACTGAACTGATACTGAGTTTACTGAGTTTTCCTGAGTTTTGTAACAGATTGAGTTCTACTGAGTTTTGTAACAGACTGAGAGTACTACTGATCGTAACAGGACGGAGACTATTCTGTAACTGACACTGGCTCTAGGTAAACAACTAAATTGTCGGGTATTAAATACCCCCAGGACTCGATAGCATGAAAAAATAAAGTATAGCATGATCTTGAGATACACAACAATGTACACTTGTCCATAATTCATTCATAAAGGCACTTCATCAAACACTTGTAGGGCATAAGCTTGTACATGATTGGGACCACATAATGACATGTCAAGATTCCACTATCTACTTCACTTAGGTATTTTAGCTAACACTTGGGGAGCATGGAGTATTTCACATGATGATGGTCAACACATGTAATCATTAATATAACATTCAATTTCAAATTCAAGGGTTAAGCATGCAATTCATATAATTCACCATATAACTATCTTAATTTCATGAAAACTTATAATTAAACATGCATTGGATCCCAATTACTATCATAATCATGAATACATTCAATTCCAAGCATGGAAATCATAAATCATAACTTTTGAAGTTTTAAAAATGGATTCTTGGACTCTATGGGTGAAAGGGACCCATAGATGAACACCTAACATACCTTGGAAAGTTAATTCTTGAAGGTGATTGAAGAAATTATTGAGTTTTGATCTTGATTCTTGAAGTTAGGGTTTGTTTTCTTGAGAGAGAATGTCTTTGATTTGGGGAAAATTGAATAATAATGATGTAACTAGGCTAATTTGGGGTAATTTACGTGTTAAAGGCTGACTTGGGTCATGGAAAAATACTCAATTACCCCTGAGAATGATTTAAAATCGTTACTAAAAATTTCCCAATTTGGGAACATGGAACAACGCACCATTATCGCGCCAAGCCACTGGAAAATGACAACTGAGAATGTGGTTGGTGGTGCGACACGGTGTAATCGCATTGCAATACTGGATAGGACCTGGAAGCTTAGTGCGATGCGGTACAATCGCATTGCTTTACTAGAAATTCACAATTGTGGATTGGGTCCTTGGCGCGATGCGCCAATATTGCGGTACCTCACTAGAAACTGACAATTGCCATTTCGACATACTCTGCGACACGCTATTGGCCTGAATAACGGTGTTTAACATCTGAAATTTAAAATAGCCATAATTTCTTACCTGGTTATCGGATTTAGGTAAATTTTATATTGTTGGAAAGATAATTCAATTTCCTACCCAATGACAGGCTCTAAACTAAAAATTACTGAGTATTTGAAATTTTCTATATTGGATAACTCATGAACTGTGAGTTAAGTTAAGCTTGAGAAATATTGGGTATTACAATATCTTTCCCTTGTGAACATTCATCCTCGAATGAGACTGATTAAGTCGAGACACTGATAGACTGAGTTTACACATGAACATGCATTTCTCATGCATGACTACATGATTGAGCTACTGACAAATTAAGCTTTTACACTGAACATACATATCTGATGCATGAAATACATGACTCAAGCTCCTGATAAGCTAGGTTTTCATACTGAACGTGCATATCTGATACATGAGTACATGACTAAACTAATTCATGAGTGCATGACTGAATATGCAATGGTAATCGATACCAAGTTATAATTATAGCTGAACATAAAACTGAGTAAATCTAAGGAAGACTGTTACCTTAAGATAGATCTGAGGTTGCGTAGAAGAGGTGAGGATACTTGGTCCACATATCTGCTTCTGCTTCCCAACTATCTCCCTCTACGACCTGATTTTGCCAAAGGACTTTGACTAAGGGAACTTCTTTGGTCCTCAGTCTACGAATATGACGATTGAGGATCTGGACTGGAACCTCTTTGAAAGAGAGTTCCTTCTGAATATCTATGCCCTCTAAGGGAACTATGACTGCTGGGTCACCAATGAATTTCTTTAGAAAGGGGACGTGGAATACTGGGTGCACTGAATCTAGGTCTGAAGGCAACTGGAGCTCATAAGCTACCTTTTCGAAATGACTAAGAATTCTATAAGGGCCGACATATCGGGGACTGAGCTTCCCTTCTTGCTCTAAGTCTTTCTTTGATTAACTGAACCTTCTCTAAGGCATTGAATACTAGGTCAGTCCATACTACTGCAGTCTCACCGACCTCGAACCAACCAATTATAGATCTATATCTCCTACCGTAGAGAGCCTCAAACGGAGCCATCTAAATACTGGAAGGATAGCTGTTATTGTATGCAAACTCGATCCAAGGCAGGTGGTCATCCCAAATACCCTTAAAATCGACAACACATGCTCTTAGCATATCTTCTAGAGTTTGAATGGTCCTTTCTGCTTGACCATCTTTCTGAGGGTGGAAGGCTGTACTGAGGTGAACTCGAGTACCAAGATCCTTTTGGAATGCTTTCCAAAAATGAGAGGTGAACTGGGTACCTTTATTTGAGATGATGGATACTGGGATACAGTGTAACTTGACCAACTCTTTAATATAGAGTTTGGCGTAGTCCTCAGCTGAATAAGAAGTATGAACTGGCAAGAAATTAGCTGATTTGGTCATTCTTTCTATGATAACAAAAATGGAATCATACTGATGACAAGTACCAGGCAAACCCGTTACAAAGTCCATGTTCATTTCTTCTTATTTACATGTGGGAATACTGAACTCTTGCATGGATCCACTAGGCTTCTGGTGCTAAATTTTAACTTGCTTCTATGTAGAGCACTTAGCGACAAACTCTGCAATATCCCTCTTCATCCCACTCCACCAATAGATGTCTCGCATATCGCGGTATATCTCAATGGCCCCTGGATAAATAGAGTAGCGGGCACCATGCACTTCTATAAGAATTCGTTGCCTCAAGTAATCTATACCTGACTTACATAAACGACCCTGGAAACGCAAAACACCATCTCCCCCTTGGGAGAAAACCTGTATTTTATGATCTCTGACTGACTCTTTCAACTTAACTAGACTGGGATCTCTATCCTGCTTTTCCTTCACTTCGAAAACTAGAGATGATTCAAAACTGTTCTGCACCCATGCACTACCTTCTACTGAATCGACTAAGCGGACACCTAGTCGGGCAAGCTGATGAACTTCCTAAGCTAACTCCTTCTTACTATCCTCAATATGAGCAACACTACCCATAGACAGTCTACTGAGAGCATCAAACACTACATTGTTTTTGCTCGGATGATACAGAACACTCATTTCATAATCTTTCAATAACTATAACCACATTCTCAGACATAAATATAAATCTTTCTGAGAAAATATATACTACAATCTCTTGTGATCTATGAACACATCTACATGCACTCGATACAAATAGTGCCTCCAAATCTTTAAGGCAAACACTACAGTTGCTAACTTAAGATCATGAGTTGGATAATTATTCTCATGGGGCTTAAGCTGTCTAGAGGCTTAGGATATGACCTTACCTCTCTGCATGAGGACACAACCAAAACCTACTCTGGATGCATCACAGTACATAATAAAACCATCTAAACCATTTGGTAAAGTCAAAATTGGGGCTGAGGTGAGTCGAGTCTTCAACTCCTAAAAACTCTTCTCGCAGGATTCTGACCACTGAAACTAGAATTTCTTCTGAGTCAATCTAGACATGGGGGATGTAATAGACGAGAACCCTTTTACAAACCGACGGTAATATTCAGCTAAACCTAATAAACTCCTGATATCTGATGGAGAGATAGATCTAGGCCAGTTTCTCACCGCTTTGGTATTTCAAGGATCAACTCTAATGTTATCACCAAAAATAATATGACCAAGGAATGCTACTGACCTTAGCCAAAATTTGCACTTACTGAATTTGGCGAACAACTGATGAGTTTTGAGAGTCTGAAGTACGATTCTAAGGTGCTTTACTTGATCATTCTCGCTACGAGATTAGATAAGAATGTCATCGATGAATACTATAACAAACATGTCCAAGTACTGCTTGAACACATGATTTATTAAGTCCATGACAGCTACTGGGGCATTAGTAAGACCAAAGGACATGACTAGAAACTCAAAGTGACCATATCGGGTTCTGAAAGATGTTTTCAGAATGTCACATTCTATGACTCTAAGCTGATGATAGCCTGATCTGAGGTCTATCTTAGAAAAGTAACTAACACCCTGAAGTTGGTCGAACAAGTCATCGATTCTGGTAAGTGGGTACTTATTAACTGTGATTTTGTTCAACTGACGGTAGTCTATACATATTCTGAGAGAACCGAATTTCTTACACACTAATAAGACTGGTGCACCCTACAGAAAAATGTTGGGTATGATGAATACCTTATCTAGGAGATCCTTCAACTGTTCTTTTAACTCTCTGAGTTTTGCCGGTGCCATTCTGTATGGCGGAATAGATATAGAAAGGTCTATTCTGAAGTCTATTTCTCTAATGGGAGGAACTCCAGGAAGATCTTTGGGAAACACATCTGAAAATTTATTTACTACTGGAACTGACTCAAGAGTTGGAGTTTCTGAGTTAGAGTCTTTGACTCGCACAAGATGGTAGATACATCCCTTGGATATCATTTTTCTCGCTCTAAGGTATGAAATCAACTAACCCTTAAGTACTGTAGTACTACCCCTTCATTCAAGGACTTGTTTATTTGGAAACTGAAAATGAACTATTTTGTTTCTATAATCAACTGAGGCATAACATGAGTGGAGCCAATCTATACCGAGAATGACATCAAAATCTTTCATCTCTAGCTCTACAAGGTCTACTGAAGTAACTTTTTGAGATATCATGATCATACAGTTCCTATATACCCGTCGGGCTACGATAGATTTACCCACTGGGGTAGAAACTGAGAAAGGCTCTGCTAGAATTTCTGGACTAACTCCAAAGTTAATGGCTATATAGGGAGTTATGAAACATAAAGAAGCCCCTAGATCTAACAAGACATAAACATGTAAATGGAAGATATGTAACGTACCAGTTACCATATCAGGAGAATTTTCCTGATCTTATCTGGAATGAAGTACATAAAGCCTGTTTGGGCATTGCCCACTGGTGGCACTGGAAGCGGCACCCTGCTGATTTGGGTCACCGAACTGAGCTGGGAAATAGTTGTGCTGACCCTGAGAACCTGACTGAGGACAATCACTGACTCTGTGGCCTGGCTTGCCACACCCGAAACAAATATCACTGCTAGCTCTGTAGACACCCTGGTGGTTCTTGCCACATTGCTGTCATAGAGGATTTGTTCGAGCACTGTTGACACTACCCTGAGATTTAGAGCCTGGTGCCCTATTTTTATTACCGTTTCTGAACTTAGAAATTGGAGCACTGGTTGAGGATGGAGCTGGAACAAAAGATTTCAGGAGAAACTGGGAACAATTACCTCCCTCTAACTTAGGCTGATTAAAATTAAAGCTACTTATTCTAGCTCTCTTGTTCTGCCTCTCTATCTGATCTTAGCCTCTTCTATCTACTGAGCATGGGACATGAGCCTGGATATGTCTATCTCCTTAATCAACATCGCTGTTCTGCACTTCTTAACTACACTATCTGACACCCCAGATACGAACTTGCTCATTCTGGACCTACTGTCTGCTACTACATAGAGAACATACTTGGCTAACTGAGTAAACTTGAGGGAATACTCTTTCATGCTTATACTGCCTTGCCTGAGGTTGATGAACTCTAACACCTTGGCTTCTCTCAGCTCTAAGGGAAAGAATCTCTCTAGGAAAGCAGTAGTAAACTCTTTCCACTCTATGGGCTCTGCATCTGTGCCCCTATCTACCTTCCACTGCTTAAGCCACATATGAGCTACATCTTGTAGTTGATAGGAAGCTATCTCAACACTCTTACTGGAAGTCACTCCTATGATGTCTGTGACTTTCTGAACCTGATCGAGAAACTCCTGTGGATCCTCTTCTGACTTAGATCCTGAGAATAGGGGAGGATTCATTCGGGTGATGTCCCGAATCCTAGCTGCAGCAGTATTGGCCACTGATTGTCCTGAACAGCAGCTAGCCATTCATTCTGAGCTACTACAGAATTGGCTAGAGTAGTAAATGCAGCTCTGAATTCTGTATGGGAGACATGCTCGTCCAGGGGATCTGCCTGAACGGGATGAGGTGCTGACTGATTTCCAGTTCTTCTTTTGTTATTTTTTTGGAAGACATGTTCTGTAAATGAAAGAAAGAAACAGATTAGACTGAGAGTTTAACTTGATCTCATGCTCACTCGCACGACATGAATACTGAAAGAAGGGAAACTTTTCCTAAAATATCTCATAGCCTCTTCTCCATAAGTATGTCGCGCTACACACCATGCACAAGACTCTACTAGATGCGGATTTCAGACTTCCTAGGACTCTATTGAACCTTAGGCTTTGATACCAAGTTTGTAATGCCCCGAGTCTGTACCCCAGACGCTATACGATGCTTACAACCCTGAAGGACCACAAGCTAACCCATGACTGATATCTGCTGTGAGCACTGAAACGTGATACTATAATAAATGCAGAAAAATATGCTGAAACACTATAAGGTTCAAAATCTGTAAATACTAATAAAGTGTATCAACTAAAATAATAATCTGTAAAACTAAACAAAGTTTGAAAGCTAGTCTAAAAAGTCTCTAAGCAGAAACTATCTGAAAGTAAAGTTGATGGGACAATCTCCTAACTAACTCCATCTACTGTAATAATGAAATGATAAAATATCCTTGAATGATGAGGACTCACAGATAAATCTATTGTTGGCCAAATCTGGATCTATCTATGCGCGGTCAGGAACCTGAGCATTCGAACCTATGATATAAGACATCATAGCACAAAGAAAAAGTATGCGTCACTATGTAGAATGTACTGGTATGCTAGATGGGGTAAGGATGAATGCAAGGGTTCATATGCATGAACAATAACTGACTGCATGATATAGAGTAATTGAATATGAGAGTACATGGATAACTGATACTTCTGTAAATACTGAGTATGTGCTACTGTACATATAAATAAATACTGTGACTAAGCTTATCTGAAGCTAAGTCTTGAGTTTTGATACTGTTTAACTGATATCTGAAGTTACTGATACTGGTTGACTGTATCTGACAGTCCTGATTCTGTAGAACTGAACTGAGTTCTATTCTGAAAACTGAAACTGAGACTGTGGGAGGTAATCATCTAACCGACATGCCCCAAATAAGATAACTGAGTTGGGGTCCAACCTGTGACCCCAGTTGGAAGGGTATTAGTACCGTACCATGGGTAAAGACACTGAAGAGTTACCCTCATCTGGCAGGTACTCTAATAAGAACAGTGAAGCCCTTATCTGACAGGTTAAAACACCTCATCAACCCTCAACTAGAAGGTTTGATGTCTCAACCTACACTGGTTATATAGTTCTGGAATGCAAGGATTACTTCTAAGGATCACACCCTCTTCTGGTAGGTGAGCCCCCATCCTTGGGTTCACTTGGTGTTGAATCCTACTCCCAACTGAAAGACACTGAACTGAGTATACTGAACTGGACTGAACTGATACTGAGTTTACTGAATTTTCCTAAGTTTTGTAACTGACTGAGTTCTACTGAGTTTTGTAACTGACTGAGAGTACTACTGATCATAACAGGACTGAGACTATTCTGTAACTGATACTGGCTCTAGGTAAACAACTAAATTATCGGGTATTAAATACCCCCAGGACTCGATAGCATGAAAAATAAAGCATAGCATGATCTTAAGATACACAACAATGTACACTTGTCCATAATTCATTCATATAGGCATTTCATCAAACACTTGTAGGGCATAAGCTTGTACATGATTGGTACCACATAATGACATGCCAAGATTCCACTATCTACTTCACATAAGCATTTTGGCAAACACTTGGAGAGCATGGAGTATTTCACATGATGATGGTCAACACATGTAATCATGAATACGACATTCAATTTCAAATTCAAGGGTTAAGCATATAATTCATATAATTCACCAGATAACTATCTTAATTTCATGGAAACTTATAATTACACGTGCATTGGATCACAATTACTATCATAATAACGAATACATTCAATTCCAAGCATGGAAATCATAAATCATAACTCTTGAATTTTTTAAAATGGATTCTTGGACTCTATGGGTGAAAGGGACCCATAGATGAACACCTAACATACCTTGGAAAGTTAATTCTTGAAGGTGATTGAAGAAATTCTTGAGTTTTGATCTTGATTCTTGAAGTTAGAATTTGTTTTCTTGAGAGAGAATGCCTTTGATTTGGGGAAAATTGAATAATAATGATGTAACTAGGTTAATTTGGGATAATTTACGTGTTAAAGGCTGACTTGGGTCATGGAAAAATACTCAATTACCCCTGAGAATGATTTAAAATCATTACTAAAAAATTCCCGATTTGGGAACATGGCACAACGTGCCACTATCGCACCAAGCCACTGGAAAATGACAACTGAGAATGTGGCTGGTGGCGCGACGTGGTGGAATCGCGTTGCAATACTGGATAGGACCTGAAAGCTTGGCACGACGCGGTACAATCGCATTGCTTTACTGGAAATTGACAATTGTGGATTGGTTCCTTGGCGCGATACACCAATATCAAGGTACCTCATTGAAAACTGACAATTGCCATTTTGACATACTCCGCGACGTGCTACTGGCCTAAATAACGATGTTTAACGACTGAAACTTAAAATAGCTATAACTTCTTACCTGGTTATCGGATTTAGGCGAATTTTATATTGTTGGAAAGATAATTTAATTTCCTACGCAATGGCAGGATCTAAATTAAAAAATACTGAGCATTTGAAATTTTTTATATTGGATAACTCATGAACTGAGAGTTAAGTTAAGCTTGAGAAATATGGGGTATTACACATAACCCCAAGGATAGTTGTTAAATGCCTCAAGATCCTCAGAGAGCTTTATTAAACCAACTGGTATGTTGTTGTTAACGTCTCTCACCCAAAGAATGTTATGTACAAACCAAACCAAGCACAATGATTGCTTGTGCTTCTTTGAAAGTCTTTTATCTTTCAATGCTTTTATTAAATTTATATTTATGAAGCTTGGACCAACAAGGGGCACTGGATCATCACGATCACTCAACTTGCCTTTACCTTTTTTGGGTGTGTGGGGTGATTTTTTTGGGTTAGAATAGGTCTAACTTGAGAAGGAGAAGGATGATAATATTTTAATCCAGTAACTATAGGAAACTACCCCCAACCAAAATAAACAGGCATGCTACAGTAATTTATCTACACCTCATCAATCTTATCTTTATTTTCATACATAAATCTACGCTTGAGAAGATCATATACCATTTTTATTTGAAAACGAGCATTGTTATCCTTCGGCAAATCAAGATATTACCCAAAACAGCTGTCCCTAAAATAAGCTTCCAAATTTTATTCTCAAAGTATTTTTCTGAAGGTGCCAAAAGATTTTCCCATGGATGACTTAACCACGAATTCACCCGTTAAATCTGTGGCACCATCGTACTGCATTCTCACAGGATAACTATCAATGCTGAAGATTTTGACCAACTCTTCGGTGGAAGGGCTATTAGCATTTGGATCATCTCTTTTGAAACATTTCTCCTCCCCATGTTCATTATCTTCTACTTCTGATTGAG
The DNA here is from genome assembly GCA_030864215.1 of Capsicum pubescens. NCBI lineage: Eukaryota > Viridiplantae > Streptophyta > Magnoliopsida > Solanales > Solanaceae > Capsicum > Capsicum pubescens. The sequence continues at coordinate 280,530,067 of CM061540.1, read as the reverse complement.
ATAACCTTTGTAAAACAAGCTTATAGAGTGGTGGATGTATCCTAGCTGCTTCACTTGTTCCTTTACTTGGACTTGATTCGGTTTCTTTTCTTTTGGGAGCCATATAATCTAACAGGAACATAAAATAAATTATAATTGATTAATGCATCGTTAAAAAAGGAAAATAGTATATCTGACATATACAACAGTAAAATAACAATTCCAACAAATCACACATCTGTTGCACCAGGTAGGTTATCTGTTGCAACATATAACTAACCTGTTGCAATGGATGAGTAATTTATTGCAACAATAAAAATAGATCACTCGTCTGTTGAAACAGATGACTGGTCTGTTGCACCAGGTATGTTACCTATTACAACATATAACCAACCTGTTGCAATAGACGAGTAATTCGTTGGAAATAATAAAAAAAAATTACTCATTTGTTGAAATAGATCATTCTGCTGTTGCACCAGGTAGGTTATCCGTTGCAAAATATAACCAACCTGTTGCAACAGATGAGTAATTAATTAAAAACAGTAAAAATAGATCACTCATCTGTTGTACCATGTAGGTTATCTGTTGCAACATATACCCAACCTGTTGCAACGAATGAGAAATTCATTGGAAACAATAAAAACAGATCACTTATCTGTTGAAACAGACCACTTATCTCTTATCAAATGAGTTATCTATTGGAATTGTTATCAACTGTCAATATTGTTTAGGTTTCTTCCGAATAGAAGAGCCGTCTGTCGCAACAGATGAATGATCTGTTAGATTGTTCATCTGTTGCATCAGATTTTAATCTGTTACATCAGATGATTTATCTGTTGCATCAGATATTTCATCTATTGCAGAAAAAACAGTACTGGGATTTTGTTCAATAAAATAACAACACTATCACCGTTTAATATCAAATACACCATTTTTACCAAGAAAAATAACAAATCAACTCAGTGATACCAACACAACACACACACTAAGAACATTAATGGTGACCAAAAATCACCAACATTGTTGTTTTTCATTTGTACAAACACAAACAACAAAAATTAAACTTAAAAAAACTCAACAGACACTAACAAATCGAATCAACAGTTCGACAACAAGAACTATAATAACAATAAAAAATTATATTTCACACCGGAAAGAGTAGAAAAGAAATGCCAGAAATTAGGATTTTCTTCAGTTCACATTTCAAATTTAAACAAGAAATATTGAAAATTGTTAACCAATACTAGAAGAGAAGTTGACTCAAGTTCCTTTTTTTCTTCATAACTAAAAATACATAATTTTTTACCTGTGAAAGAAGAAATGGGACGACGAAGAACTCGAAGTTGTTGTCGCCACAGAACACTTGTTGTCATGTTGATTGACGGTTGAAAGTCGAAAAAAACGTCGCCAAACTATTTTTCGCCAGAGGTTGAAGTCGTCGGGGATTGAAGGGAGAAATTTTGCAGAACTGTTGGTTGGGAGAGATAGAGAGGAGAGAGACGGTTCATTTGGAGAGGAGAGGGGTGTGGGTTGATTTGTATTTTTGAAAAGATTAGAAAGTTATGAAAATATTAATCAAGTCCATAATTAACTTAATCAAATTTCCTAATTATGTTTGACCCTTTAAATTGATCAATCTCACCAATCCTTCATTCAAGACTTAAATGACACCTTCCTTCAATTTTCTTAGAGAAAATTGCTAAAGATATCCGTTCCTTAAGTCTCCATATTTTATTTTATTATTAAAAGTACAACATTAAGGTTTTATGCGGTTATTCTCGTAAAGATTGTACTTCTGAACACTTGTTTCTCCACCTCACCCACTTTGAGTCATGTTTTTCTTTATTACGGCTAAATTTTTTTATTTTTCATCCGGTATTTGATATCCGCACTTTCAACTTTATTGCCATGCTTATGTTTTTTCGTTCATATTTATCTATTAGCTTTAAGAGAGAATCAAGGTAACAAAAATTGCCTCTAATTGGATATTTCCCCTAATAAGTATACATCATTTGAAAGTCAGGAGCAACACTTTCACATCGACATCACACTTATAATAGCCAAGACAATATGACCGTAGTATGCATTTGGGTCTTGAAATTCATATGATGATCAATATCATATATATAATAGCATCACCTTCATGAAAAAAAAAAAAGCATTTAAGAACTTCATACAATTCAAGTTAAAATAATTTGTATATCGATTCAAATTCAAAGATTTTTTCTTTCAAAAAAATTAATTTTGATTCAAATTTGTGTTCAGTTTGAACTCAAAGACTTTATCTATTAATTCACCAAATAATAAGATAATAAAAGTTATAATAATATAAAACACTTAAAAGATATTTATTTTTAATTCACATGCGCTACTAATCATATTATTTTAATTTTAAAAATAAATTTTGCAAATTATATTGGAGAGACTATTTGGACTAATTCAAATTGCGGATAAAATTATCACTACATTCATTCAAGATCACATAGTTTCAAATCCGATTAGCCAATTTTTAAATTGGTATACTCAAACTGATAACAAAAGATTTTGTTAATTATTTGTTTTGAGCCTCCTCAGTGAAGAATAATGTAATCTATAAACTTTGTCACTTCCCAACACCATTTTTATATTTTTAAATAATTCCTATTATATATTATTTTGATAATTGGAAATATTTTATTTATATTAAAAAAAAAAAGATTTTGAAAATTGGAAATATTTCATTTATGTTATTTCAATTGGAAACTAAATTCCTAAATGTGCTTTGCAACTAAACGTTCTTATTAAAATTTATTTTTAAGTTTAAAAAGTTAATTTTAAACAATCTATTAATTTTTTTCCATTGAAGAAGGAGTGGTTGGGGAAAGTTAGTAAAAATACTATTTTAAAAAAAAAAATTGATTGGAAAAGAAATCCAAATGTGCTTATTAAAATTTGTTCTTAATTATTTTTAATTTAAACAAAATTCAATTTTGCTGTAGAGAAGGAGGAGTTGAGGGAAGATAGTGTAAATATAAGTATAAAAGATCTGTCAACTTCCCACAAAAAAGGAGTCCTATAAGTGTTTAAAAATTCATTTTAAGTTTAAAAAATTAATATAAATAATCTGCATTTTTTTTTTTGCTATAAAGTAGTAGTAATAGAAATTTAGTTTAAAAATTATCTTAATTTTTAATATTATTTTCGTGGTCCTGGCAATTTTTGCCTCTGTTATTAGATATAGATAGATATAGATTTTTAAAATGATATTAAACAAGTTTCCGTCAATTAAGTTGTGTGTAGTGTGTATATCATGTGTTTTTAAATTAATAGTAGTAGTTTAAGTTTTTATTCTTATTTTTTTTCAGAAAATTCGTGTTAATTTATTGAGAAAAATTAAAATATGGAAGTTTATTAGAAAGACTTTTTTTGTGAGTGTAAGGTAATTTTTAAATTTTTTAAAATAGAAATTTCCACTGTGAGGGAAGTTAGTATATTAATGAGTGATATCGTTAAGTTCATTATTGTTTGTTGCATATTTATTTAAGAGGACATTTTTCATATATTAACCATGTGTGACATATTTATGAATTTTTATTTTTTATTTTTTTAGGTCATATACCGCTAATTCTATACCACTAATTCTAAGATGAAACTTCTTCCGTCAAAAAGTCAAAAGCGTTTGTTGCTAAGAAATTAATTAAAAATTCTAAATTGTTAAAATTTTAAAAAATATTATTAATGTGCATGTTAAGAAAATTTTTTATTTCTTTTTTAAGTGGGGCAGTTTCCAATTTTGTAGGGTGTGCTGTTTTTAATTAGTAATTGTTTTGACTTTTTTTTAATTATTTTTTAAAATTGTAATTAGTGTAGAAATTTTAAAAAATATTATTAATGTGCATGTTAAGAATTTTTATTTTTATTTTTAATGTGTAATATATAGAGGGATGGTTAATTTGCAAATTACTTTATATACTTTTTACCTTTTTAATAGTTATTTCTTTTTAATTATTCTTTTTTAAGTAGGATTTTACCTTTTTAATATTTATTTCTTTTTAATTTTTTTTTTTTTAAGTAGGATTTTTGTAGTGTTGACACTTGTTATTTTTGTTTATCCTATTATATATAGAAGATAGATAGATATAATTTTTTTTTTTATAAAAGATTTCTGAAGTTATCTTGCTATTCACTTACTTTTAAGCTTTTACTCTAATTTTTTTTGTTTACCATTTATTGAGAAGAGAGGAATCATTACACATGTTTAAGTTTACTAGGCATGTTTTAAGTTAAATACTCTGTGTTGTTACAGTAAAAATCACATTGCAAGCTTTCGGAATAAGCACAAAAAAAATTGTAATGATTTAATCTGATTTGTGACTTATCCAGTTAGAAAATTAATTCAGTCGAATATAGCATCAAGTTATACATGTTTATTATGTTTTTTATGCCACAAATTTCTTTGTTTATAGCATTGATGTCATGACGATTTCGATATAGCTTGTGAATTATCCAACAAACTTGGTTGAGCTATCATGTATAGAATTGAATAAATCAAGAAAGAGAAGACTGCTAGGTTGAATATGAATATAGCATAAAATCATATACCTTGATACGAAATAATAACATATTGATAGAATGCGTACCCTACTGATTTACTTGTTTCACTCTAGTAGTTGCCTATCAATGGAACAAGTAGTCTAATGTGTTTCACTCAAGCTGCGTAAGTAAAAGACATAATATTTTTACGTGGAAAACACCCGGCTCAAAGAGGTGTAAAAAATCACGACCTGTACCTCTACAGGATTTAACCCCAATTCCACTAAAACTCTTGAGCCTCAACAATCAACAAATTACAAGACTCTTGTAAACTAGGAATTAAACTATAACTCCTATTTCTACAATAACACAAATCTTCCTAAGATAAGTGTTCCCAAGTCTTCGAGTTCCCCAACTTGAAGACATTAATCCTAACTCAGTTTATACTTCACTGAGACTAGAATTAAAGTACAATACAACTCGAGAACCAACTTATTACATAAAATTTATGACTCTTTAACTCTAAGTAAAAGAACAGGTTCTATTTATGACTTCTTCAAGTTGTTGAACTAATTTGTCGATTGGTGCTTTTCTTTTCAGTGCATGAGTGACTGTGAAAGTCACTCTCTCTATTTAAGCCAACTCCGATCAAGTCCTTCAAATGATTTAGTCTTCTTTCTTCAGTAGGACTCTATCAATTAGTTATACTCCTTGTATTCAATCTCTTTGTCTAGGTAGGACTCCTTTATCAGCTCAACTTCAGGTGTTGTATTTATCTTATCCTCAACTTCTTTGCCGCACGTGATTAATGTTGAGAGCATATCTGAATTGTGCTTGCTTATCCATTTCTGACTTCAATTAGTCTCATCAGCCTTGCCTGTATCTTCTATTTTCTTCATATATTTGGACCAACATGAATAACATGTTTCATTCATATGTCCATCATCAAAACTTCATTTCTCTAACAAATTCTCCCTTTTTGATGATTACAAACCACTACATGTTTCACAACATCACAATATCACAATATCACAACATCCATCATAAATTCCTGACGCACTCAATAAAGAAATTAAACATGAGGACACTAGAATGAAACAAGTTAGTCATTTGAGTTATAAACATTGCATAATCTATTATTCTCCCTTTTGACATCATAAAAAAACTGGGCCTAAATGAGTGAAGACTAGGAATGACGTTTAATAATTCATGGCCACTAGGGCTATCACTAAAACAAATAAAATTTAGAGTAAAGTACCAACATGTATTAAGAAGAACAAGAGTAGAACACAAAGAACCAAGTCAATTTCATTCAGGAGAAAGATGCAATTAACAACACCAAAAACTGATAAAGATGAAACAGTCTAGCCACAGAAGAAAGAGAATTCCTAAGGTACTAAGAAGTAGACTAAGGGGAGGAAGTAGATAGAATCGGGTAAGTCAATTTCCGAACAATATCAACATTTGCAGATCTTTCATGCTCTAGGTCAACTTGAAGAGAAGCAATTTGAGCAAGAAGTTTCAGTTTTTCAATATTATGAGCAACCTGAGTAGCCACGAATTCATCTTGAACTGTCTCCAACTCGACAGTTTTAGCAGCAAGAGCATTCCTTAACTTTTGCATGGGATTATCAACACTCCTCATTGTAATAGGTAGTTTCATGTGATTCACCATCCCTATAACATCCTTGGCGGTCTGCAAAGACTAAACTTGAACAGGCACAAAAAAATCCTCAAATATAGGAGCAAGCCAGAATTCATAGGAAAGGGCATGACCATTTATATCTTTGAGAAGGACCCTCTGCATGTGCATAATAATAAGCCTAGGCAAGTAAATTTGTATTTCAATGTCGAGCAACTCCATGAGAGTTAGATCAAGAAAATTTGCCACAGTCCTATGTTCTTTTTTGGGAGTGATCTTGTGGACACCATCAAAGTAAAGTTGATAACGAGGAGACATCTCCTGCTTAAGAACCCTATGATAATTGAGAAGGTGAGGTTTACCAAAAAAATTTTGAGAGGTGTCAAGGGCAGAAGTAAGATTGTTAAGTGGAGGCCAAACAAACTTGACATAATGACCCTAACCCCCCATAAGAATGTGTAAAATCCTAGAAATATTAACATCAACTAGGCTGATAGTGACCCCTCTTACAGTAGTAGAAAATATCTCTCCAAGTGCGACTCCATTGGTGTAAAATTCATAAACCTTAGTTTTCCTAAACTTTCTTTGGAGATCACCTTAAAGAAACAAGTGTGACCACTTCTGTACCTCCAATTTGGTTAACAAAACACCCATCTGATGGCCTTCCTAAACCAGCGACTACTCTTCCTCTAGCCAACTTGCGCTTTTGAAAGTGAAGAACGTGATCTGCTTGAGAGTCAAGGTCTGCAGAATTTTTGTCAAGCTCAAAGTTTGGATCCTGCTCAGCAGGAGCAACCGGAGGTGCCTCAGAATCAGAAAGAACAAGTTTGTTGACCTGTTTCTTGTAACGAGTTGAGGATTTTAGTGTAGTGGATTTAGAATAGAATAAAAATCTTGAAGCAAGGGTGGACTTTGGCATAGCAGAGGGAGTACGAAAGGCTGAGGGTTTAAGAATAGTGCGTTTCACTATTTTTCCTTTGCGCACGGAGCGAAGCAACACATCTTGAGAGAAAGATGGAGGAGAAGGAGAAGGCGTGACAACACGTTTCCTCTTGCTAGCTTGAAGTACTTCAGTTAGAGATGCCTTTTTTTGTTGCTTTTTACGGTGAGTGTGAGTAGTTCTAGGAGAGGGCACAAAAGAATGAGTTTCAACAAGGTCATGGTCCTCAAGAACAATGGGAGAGGATGAATGTTTTCTCTTGGGTTGAGATAGCGATTTTCTAGAACCAGATTAGCAATCGGAATATCATCGGGGTCGATAATTTGGAGATAAATAGGAACTGGAAAAGTGGGGTTGGGAAAGGATTGAGAACCGGGAAAAAATTGAGAAAAAGGGTTTTTAAAATTTGTCTAGGCGGAGAAATCAGATAATTTGATTGGAATAGTGGGTGGAATGGAAGGTATTTTGTTGGTGGTAGGGTGAACAATGATATCAGTGTAAGGAGAGGCAGATGAGTCATTGGGGTGTTAGGTAGCAGCAGAAGAAGAAGATGCCATGGTGAAGAGGAAACAATTTTTTTTTGGCTTTTGGGATGGTGAATGAATAAGGAGAGGAGGAGGATGGAACGTATATAATGAGGAAAAAATAAGTTGAAACGTAAAGGGAATTGAGTTAAGGTGTTCAAAAGTGATAATGATGGAGAGGTGCAGTGGTGAAGGGAAAGCTGTAGCAACTTATTAAAAAAATGGGACTCTTGGGATTCTGGCGTTTTGGAGTAATTAAGGACCTGAGTAGCACAACTGTTTCACTTTATGCATTTTAAGGTAAAATATATAATCGTACCTTAACTCTTGAAAAATATGGACAAAATTGCTTGAGTGTTCCAGCATCTCTGTACAAATTAATACATGAATGAGTGAGTTTACTCTAAAATTTTGGAATTAGGACACACAATTAAATGTGCAAGACTGGATTAATCAATAAAAACTTAAGAGCACATCATCTTTTCTAGTAAATCATTGAGGTAGATTTATGCAATTTTCATTATCCCCAAAGCTAACCTATTCTTTTCAAAATGTTCCATGCTTAATGCCTTAGTGAATATATCAACAATTTGATCTTCAGTAGAACATAACATGATAGATATAAGACCTTTTCAATATTATCTCTAAGAAAATAGTGTCTAATATCAATATGTTTAGTTCTTTTATGTTGGACAGGATTCTTTACAATATTAATGACACTTGTATTGTCAAAAAAAATGAGAACACACCCTATATCCACACCAAAATCCATGAGTTATTATTTAATCCACAATAACTGAGCACAATATAACCCAGCAACAGCCTCAACAGTGGATAAAGCTACTGAGTTTTGTTTCTTAGTGAACCAGGTGATTAGACACAATCTAAGGAAGTGTGCCATGCATGTGGTGCTCTTCTTGTCCACTATATAGCCTGCATAGTCTGCATAAAAATAACCCACTAAGTTAAAATTACTACCTTTAGGACACCATAGGCCAAGATCAGTTGTTCTTTTAAGATATCGAAAGATTCTCTTCACAGATTTAAGATGAGATTCTTTAGGATTTGCTTGAAACCTTTCACATAATCCCACACTAAACACAATATCAGGCCTGTTTCCTGTGAGGTAAAGTAATGGTCCTATCATTCCTCTATATAATTTTTGCTCTACGTCAGGACCTGTTTCATCCATATCTAGCTTGGTGGCAGTGGATATTGGTGTGCTGATCTCTTTTGATTCCTTCATGGAGAAACTTTTAAGAAGTTCCTTGATATACTGTTGTTGATGAATCATGGTTCCAGAAGCTGTTTGTTTGATTTGCAATCCTAAGAAAAAATTTAGCTTGCCCATCATACTCATCTCAAATTCACAACTCATGAGTTTAGCAAAGTCATGAGTCATGTTCATATTTGTGGAGCCAAAATTAGTATCATTAACATATACCTGCACAACCAACAAATCTTTTTCATTAGTTTTTAAGAAAAGAGTGTTGTCAATTTTACCTTTAGTATGACTATGCTCCAAAATGAATTTTGATAATCTTTCATACCAAGCTTTTGGAGCTTGTTTCAGTTCCTACAAAGCCTTGTTAAGCTTGTAAACATAATCAGGAAATTCCTTACTCTCAAATCCAGGTGGTTGTTTGACATACACCTCTCTCTTGAGAATTCCATTCAAGAATGCACTCTTTACATCCATTTGATAGAGTATAAATTTCATATAAGCAACAAAGGCTACAAAGATCCTGATTGTTTCAATTTTTGCCACAGGAGCAAAAGTCTCATCAAAGTATATGCCTTCTTCTTGATTGTATCCCCGGATCACCAATCTTGCCTTATTCTTTGTAACTGTTCCATGTTCATTAACCTTATTTCTATACACCCACTTAGTTCCAATCACAGTTCTATCTTTTGGAGATAGAATTAAGTGACACACCATGCTTTTTTCAAATTGATTTAACTCCTATTGCATAGGTATGATCCAATCAGCATTAAGAAGTGCTTTATTCACCTTCTTTGGTTTAATTTCTAATAGAAAAGCTTTAAAAGCACACATGCTCCTCAACCCAGATCTTGTAGTGATCCATGAGGTGAGATTAGTGAGAACATTTTCAATAGGATGAGATCCTTGATATTTGTATCCTTTTGGGACCAATCCTTGTGAGCTACTCGAATTACTATGATTGACTTGAGCTAGAGTAGTTTGTGGTTTAGTTCCCCCTATCAGTATGCCTCCAGAATCAGTTTCCCCTATTGAGGTGCCTCTAGTTTATTTCCTTCAGTTGATGGACCATCTTGTGCAACCTGTTCTTCAGAATTACTTTTTCCACCTCTGCTTTGAAGCCTCATTGGTCCACACAGATCCATATGTATCAGGTCAAGGCACTTGGTTGTACTGACATGGTTCTTTAGTTTGAAAGAGGACTTTACTTGCTTCCCCTTTACATAAGAACTACAAACTTTTTCTTCCTTGAACTTGGTCTTGGGCAAACACAACACCATAGCTTTGGAAGAAAGTTTGTTTAATTATTTTAGACTTGTATGTCCAAGCCTTCTGTGTCAAAGGAGGGGATCATTTTCTATAGTACTCAAACAGGTCAGTTTTGTTCCTGACATTGTCATTATGTCAGCTTTGCATATATTTCTGCATCTTCTTGCAGTAAGTACAATCTCCTTGGTATCCATCCTTTTGACTTTGACTCCTGCAGAAGTATAACTTTGTTACCTTTATCACACAGTTGTGATATTCTAAGCAGGTTATGCTTTAATCCCTTCATACGGTAAAATCCTCCAATTTTCTTGATTCAGATGTTCTAATCTTTCCAACTCCTGTAATGTTTTCCTTTTTACCATCACTAAAAAAAACTCCACCTCCACTTATTTTAGAGAATGAAAGGAATTTTTTCTTATCACCAGTCATATGTCTTGAGCAAGCACTATCCATGTACCAATCCTTCTTGCTTCCTTTTACTCTCACTTGTAAAAGAGAATCAGGGGTTAGATTTAGGAACTCAGACAAGCTTGGGTCCTTTTTTATGAGTAAATGGATGAATCAGATTTCTTCTAGATCATGGAGGCAATAGGTTATGTGACCTGTTTCTCTGATCAGGTTTGGTTTCCCTTTTATTGGTCTGAGCTAGTTTATTTGCTAAATTTATACTCCTAGATCTGCTTTTGGTAGCAACTGGACATTCAGTAGTTGGATATCCAGAATTACCACAGATATAACACAAATCTTGAGTATCACCAAGGCTTTTGTGAAAACCCAATCCTGCTTTTTCACTGTGACTTCTTTCACTCAGTTTATGAATAATTCTTGAAGAATTTTTCCTCCTGTTTGCTCTTTCAAGATCAAATTTCAGTTTAGAGACTTCTTGACTCAATTTGTTTACCATCTCTTTTGCATCACTACACTCTTATTTGTACTTGATTAATTCAAGTTCAACATTTTCTTGTTCCTTACTTTTGATTTTTTCCCTTTTTCAGTAAGTGTCAGTTTTAGGACTTTAGACTTGAGAGTAACATTTGAGGAATCAAGTTGCCCAACCTATTCCTTAAGAGTGCAATTTTCTTTTTCAACAATGTTCTTGCAAGCTTCTAAATCAATGAAGTCAAATTTGAGACTTGCAAGACTGTTGAATAACTCATCCCTATCAGAAGTCAATTCTTGGAAATCATCAATTAGAGCACACATCAAGGAAACAAGTTTTGTTTTAGAAAATAAATGCAATTTTTCTTTAAGCTCAAGTATACTTACCTCAAAAGTACCATCTTCTTCTTCCAAGTCCGAATCTCCAATTGTCATGAGTGTAGTTTCATCAATTTCTTCATCACCTGACTCATCTGAATCAAATCCCCAAGTGGGACATAGTCTATCAACCCCCGTTTTAATTTCAATGAATAAATATTTTCATCCTAGCTTTTACGGGATAGGACCACTTTTTTTTTTAAATATTTATAAAAACTTCTAAAATATTCAAACAAATGTGTTTTTGAAATTTATTTCGTAAATAAAAGAAAAAAGTTTATGTCAATTTCGCAAATTTATGATTTCTCTTGGACTTCTCAATATGTTCTAACCAATTAGAGGTGCCAAATGCGTTCAATTTAGATAGATTAAAACGGGTTAAGATAATAATTAGAGTGGCTATTGATCGATCCAAAAGTTTATGTCGAAATAAGTTGACTGAAATTGACTAAAATGTTAATCCTAACCCAATTCACTTAATTATTATTAAGTTTTAATTATTTTATTTATTTTTAATAACCCTTTTATGTCTAGTAAAATAATTCTTTCTTATGGTTTTATATTGCATATCAAATAAAAAATATTATTTTAAAAATATTTTGACAAGATTTCTCATATGTCAATTTAGACTTTATAACAGCTAAATTTTAATTTCTTATGGTTCTTTTGACATGATTTTTTTTTTCTTTCAAAGAGGCTGGCTGGAGTCGAATCTGCGACCAAAAGCATATAAACTGAGAGCATGACAAATTAAAGGAGAAAAGAAACTAAAGAGTCTTTTCACTCTTCGATTAAGCTTATCTTATTTAAGGTACCATATTCATTACTCACCTATTCCATCTCTTTTACTTTGCCTTTTTCCCTTCTCGGGCACCACTCTCTTCATTTTTTATATGCTTTATTCGTTTTTCATTAGTTAATTTGACCAAGTTTCAAAGCTAAATTAGGTTGGATAAATTTAATTTTTCTTTTTTCAATTTGATTAAGAAATACATCTTAAAATATTGGTCAAAATTTATATTGTTTCTCTAAAAGAGAAATCGGAGCATATAAAAAGGAATAAAGGAAGTACTAGTCATGGCAAACTTCACCCGAGTTGGCACTCTTACGGGTCCCCTTCCACACTTCAACATCATGTTGAGCAGATCCTTTGTAACCCATGATGATGTGCTACATTTATGTTCAGTATTTTTTTTTTTTTTTTTGGCAATGAAAGAATTTTCATTACACATGAGCTTGAACAAAAACGCCTCAAGCATTACAAATTAATTTTCACCTTTGTTCCATGCTACTGACTTCTAGGGATAGTAATTAAGTCGCTAAAATACACCCCCCAGTTTCGGCTTCACTGACCCTCTAAGACATGGTTCCTGCACTAACTGTCTAATAATAACATCCGTTGGTCTTTGTTTGCTTTAGAATACTCTCTTGTTCCTTTTCTACCATAGAGAATAGATGGTTCCACCGAGCACCATCCTGTATACTTTAACCTTTAGGGTTCTCCCTCGCCAATGCACCTATACCCATTGTAACTCTTCTTCCCAGCGCGTCCTGCCTATATATTCCTTGCCACATTAGCATCCTCGTCCAAATTCCAGTCGATACATCACATAGGAAGAACTAGTTGTTGACACTCTCTTCCTGCACATTACATAACAGGCATATTAGATTGACATTCCTGCCCCATTTTTCTAATCTATCCTTCGCATAGAGCTTGTTGTGAGTAGCTAGTATTAATAAGAAAATCCACTTAGGAGCACCACTATTATTACAGACCATTCATCTCCAAGGGACTTTGTCATAGTGGCCTCTGAGTTGATGATATAACTTATGTATTGAAAACTGCTCCACATCCAGCAAGTCATTCATCTACTCCGGCTTCTTGTATTTATTGGGCAGCCTTCACTACCTTTTGTACTAGCCATGATGCTTGTTTACATTAAGCTTCTCATATCACACACATCCCTTCATAGTATGCGTGCACTCATTTTACCCAAAGTTTATCCTTCTTTAAGCCTAAGTTCCACAATTGCGTACAACTGTCAACCTTATTCCATGTTTCCTGATTAGTAAAGTTTACTGCCCCTGCAGCTTTGGGGTAACTGTAATACCCCGTACTTTTCTTAGTTCAGTTCAGCTCCTAGTGCGTGCTTAAGAAGCTTAGAACCTGAAAAATTCACGAAGTGTTGGAGACTTAGTCACACTACAACAAAAAGGTCTATTTAAGACCAACATTTAGGGACCAGAATATAATCTTGTCTCTAAAAATATATTTATTGAGACGAGATTATATTCCGGTCCCTAAATGTGCAATTTATTGCGAAGGTATAAAATTTGGTCCCTAAATTTTTTTTTAACCGGTCCCTATTGATAATTTGGAGTCTTAAGTGGGAAAAAGAAATGCCGCCAAAATTTTAATTATTAATAAAATCGTAATTGGGAGCTAATTATTAAATTAAACATAAAACGCAATTAAAAAAAATTAAAACAGTACTATTCAGCTTCTCTCTTAAAACATATGGATAGATCGTTCTCTGTAATAATTAACAAAATTAATTAGCCCTAATTTGCATCTCTCAAATTACTCTTCTCGATTCACTGTACGTGCACAATTCTCTCATCTATTCGCTGTGACGTGCTCAAATTGATACTCGATTTCCTTCGGTGAGCTCTACTTTACTCTATTTTTCTTGTGTAATTCAGTTTGTATTGCCTGTAGATTAGTCATCGTGCTTTAGCGGTTCCAATGTGTTTTCTTGTACATCCTTGTGCTCACAGTGTTGGGATGTCCTTTTGGACTTGTTTTTGATTGTATATATTGGATGCTTAGTGATTGAAAATGTGTGGTTCTTCATTTGTCTTCTCTATAGTATGTGTGCTGAAAGTCTCATTCGAAAGTAGGGCAAATTGATCGATTCTTAATGAACTTTATATGGTTTCATGTCAATGAACAAAAGGAGTCTAGGTTTATTACAACTTGTTTTGTGTTTTCTCATTATATGTTAATGGGTTGTGTTAGTTTCAATTAATCTGCTGTATTTTCATCTGGGTTTGGGATAATTTTCGGCATAGCAGAGAGTATGATTTCATTTGACTATTTAGTTTTGTCAATATTGTGAAGCTGTTACTTTACGTTGAGATCATACGAAGCTTTACTGTAATGACTGCATTTTTGTTGTTAAAATGCTTATATAATGACTAGCTTTAAGAATCATGTGAATTTTTTTTTATGAAGAGCTGAGATTTTACTTGTAGAGTAGTTGCTTTGCATTGAGATCTGAAGATTTAGTTTGCGTGCACCTCGTATATGAACTTTATTTGGACGATTTAGTTTCATCGAAATCATGAAGCTTTTTTTTTTGTGAACAATCATGAACCTATAGCAATGTTTATAGGATGGATAGCTACGTACATTGGCTCTTAGTGGATTCATGGGGTGTTTCTTTACTCTGCTAGATTTTGTCGCTTGTATTTTTAAACATCTTCTGAGATGTCATATTTTATTCTCTATAGAAGTTCCAGAAAAACAATCACATGTCTTAAATTTGCTCCTAACTTTGTGTCGTGATTAATCCAGGCTGCTGTGACCGATGGTTGTGACTGTGCTGTACGGTAGGCTTCTAGAATCTTGAGACATAAATTAAAAATTCCGTCCTTTATATTCTTCTACTTGCTTATGCATAAATAAGATGTTTGAGGTTCATTTTCTGTCAATGCATTATTCAAAGCTTAGGGACATTCCAGTTATTTTAATTTACACATCTATATTTGAAGATAAAAATCCAATTATATCTCATTCCTTCCGTTATGTTGGGAGGACAAGCAATACAAGTATAAATTATGTAACTGAACTTTATCCTTTTGCATGTTAGGTTGCTACAAAGTTTCCAGCCAACACACTTAACCACTGGCCCACATTGCTTCAGTACATTGTATCTACAAAGGTTTGTTGTTCACCAAAGCCTCTGTTTATCTATTTTACTTGGTGGTTTGTTTATGCAAGTATAGCAATAGGGTGTCACTTAACTTTTGTAAATCATCATTTTCTATTGCACTTGCAGCACAAGTCCTATTTTGTCGGAGTTAGACTTGTAAAAGTATTGAGGATGATATGATTAATTGAAGTCCCTTCAAATTTGTCTTTTACTGGACTGTTGCAGATTAAAACCCCTATGCAGTTAGAAACTGCATTTGCCTACCTTTTTTCAACCGCCTCTGAAAATCTGAAGGTCCATGATTTTGAAGAGGCTTGTGGTGTTGGTAAGAACAAATCATCTTTGCTCAAGTACGACTATATAATATTTATGACATTAGATTGACGTATCTCTTATATTATCACTGAGGTAAACTTTTGGGGCGGGGTGGTGGTGGTGGGTTTGAATTACTCTTTTCTAGAAAGAATAACATATGTTCCTTTCAAAATAAAGGTTATATGTATTTTCTATAATTTTGAGCAGGTGTTGAGGTATCCAAGGAAGACATTGAACGTGCTGTGAGTGAGGTCTTTGAAGAAAAGAAGGTCAATATATTAGAACAACGTTATAAAACCAATGGTCGGTATTGCTGCTTGTAGAACTTACCTAGTTGTTTTTTCTCTGATTGGATAATCTATATCTATGAGTTTATATGCAATTTATTGAACGTTGAGAACTCAGAAATGCTAGCAATTATACAGAACAAAAGGCATAAGAAAATAACTTACCTAATATGCTTTTATCTAATCTCTCCTTAATAGTTGGTGAACTCTTTGGTCATGTTCGAAAGAAGTTGCCGTGGGCAGATCCAAAAGTTGTCAAGGTACGTTTTCTTTTTGTGATCAATGGTTAGGCTAATTTATGAGCTATAAGTGATTTCAATTATAAGATGGATTTTTCATTGTGCTTCTTTTTGGATATTTTAAGATTATTTATTGTCATAGAAAGTAGTAGATCTCGAGCTGTATAAATTACTCGGGGAAAGAACTGCAGCAGATAATGAAAAACCTGTTAAAAAGAAGAAAGAGAAGCCTGTGAAAACTGAGGTGGTACTTCATCTAATCTATATATATATATATATATATATATATTAAGGGTTATAGAGCCATGTCCTACCTTTTGCTGACCACATGTTTAAGTAGAGATTTTTCATCTAATATTACTTTTCCTAAGCTAGTCTGAGTTACAGTTTTTCTTCATCTTATATAGGATAAAGCTAAAGTTGAGGAGACCTCTGCAGCAAAGTAGTCTGAGGAAGAACTAAATCCATACTTGATCTTCCCTTCACCTGAGGAAAATTATAAGGTTCTTAAGCTTATGTTATATCCATTGTCGTGTACTCGTGTTTATAAATCTAATCTGTCAGTCTTAAGCTTAAATCTTAATATTGTGATATTTTCTTTACTAAAATCTTAGTGCTATTTCCAGGATTTAATCTTTTACATGATTAACTACACTGCTTTTTAAGCTAGAACAACAAATACATTTTGGCTGCATGAGAACATCCTTAATAGTTTGTAAATGATATGGTACTGGTCTGCTTGTCCTCTTTCTACAGCTGTAGTTATGCATGTGAGAATTTTATTTTTCCATTATTTTTGGGTCCTTAAATATGTATAGCTGCCCACATTTTCCTCATTCATTTATCATAGGCAGGTTCCGTTTGGTTGTAAAACTTAGGTAATCGCTTGTTAGGATAGTTGGCATATTTGTAGTATTAGTTGTTGGATTAACACAATCTATTATTGTTAAATTCCCCCACTTTTAAGCTCTTTATGTGAATTTATGCAAGATTCTTAGCTATGATCTTATTTTTAGTATATGAGAATCTGCTGTCCTGATACTCAGGAACATACAGAAGTATATTTCAGTGACCGTTCTGTGCTTCGAGCGTGCAATTCCAAAGATCTACTTGAAAAGCATATGAAAGTGACTGGAGGAAAAGTTCAGACGCGCTTTCCTCCTGAACCTAATGGATTTTTACACATTGGACATGCAAAGGTATATACAATTAAGATATTGTGTAATTGTGATTTCAATCATGCTCTAATCTTGACTTTGATACTAAACAGGCAATGTTTGTTGACTTTTGTCTGGCAAAAGAAAGAGGTGGTGGCTGTTACTTGAGGTAGGTTTTCCTTGTCCTTCTCGTGATATGTTTTTCTTCCTCATTATCTCATGTAAATATTACTACACTTTTTGCTAAAGCTTTGATGTGCTCAAGATGAAGCAATAGATGATGAATAAGGTGATTGTTTTTGATGCCTAGAATACGTACTTGTGAGTTTTGAGAATGGATGCCTGTCTTGGGCTTCTCATCATTTGGCACTCACACTCACTTGTAGTCTTTTGGTATTGATTTTTGAAAATGGGATAATGTTTTTCTCTTATACCCTCAGGTCTAGGATAGATGTAAAATGCTGGTGGGATTGGTATGGGATTAGATTAGGAAGGAATATAACACCGGTAGACTCTTTGGGTGTGTGTCTGTGTATGATATAATATCACGGTTTTGATAATTTTTTTTTGCATATAATTTAGTGTAAATTAGGCCACTTAGAAAAAAAAAGATGGTGCTATTTGGAGCGCAAGCGAGAGGCACGGTAGAGGGAAGAGTGGGATAAGGTTATGGTTCGTTGGTTGTGAAAACTCTGTGTTAGGTTATCTGAATATAGTTCACTACACAATCCACAGGGTAGTTGTAACGCCCCGAATCTGGTACCCAGAGCGCAACACGGTGCTCATGACCCAGAAGGACCATAAGTTAACCCATGGCTAATATCTGTACCTAACACTGCATAATATATTGTATAAATGCATAAATAAAGGTTGAAAGGCCATAAGGTTCAAAACTGATAAAACATAACATCTGAAAGTATGGTCTATCAATACCAAAACAAACTGAAACAAAACTGTCTGAACATACTGTAGTCTGAAAAGCCTCTAAAACTAAACTGTCTAAATAAGGAGTTGATGGGACATGACCCCAACTAACTCCAACTACTGAAATAAACTATGTAATGAAGAAATAAAGTAATGATCATATCCTCGAAGGATGAGGACTTACTTCTAACTTTGAATGCTGAAACTAGAATGCTACTGATGCTCTGGAGCTCGTTCTTCTAAACCTATGGTATAGAATAAAACACCATAGTGCAAATGAATCAGTACGATTGAATGTACTGGTATGTATATGAGGTAGGCTGAATGCAAAGGGTTCAAATACATGAACAATGCTAACTGACTGTATAATAAGAACGTGAGAATACATGCATGAGTAAGTAACTGTAACTAAATTCGTGATGGTACAAACTATTGAGTCTGATTATTGATAACATGAGTTACTGATAACAGATATAACTGATACTGAGCAACTATATCTGATAGTCTAGGTTCTGATGGAACTAGCTGGATTCCATACTGTGCTGAGTTGACTGTATCTGACAGTCCTGAAATCTGAAAAACTATCTGAGTTTTTTTACTGAGACTTAGACTGTGGGAAGTAGTCATCTAACCGACATGCCCCAAATAATGCATTATAGCTGAGTTAGGGTCTAATCTGTAACCCCAATTGGAAGGGTGTCAATACCGCGCCACTGGTAAAGACAAGCTGTCGATGACCCTCATCTGGCAGTGTCCCCGAAAGAGAATGGTGGGACACTCATATGAAAGTGTTTATCCAAATCATCAACCCTCATATGTCAGTGTTGATGTCTCTACCTATGCTGGCTATATAGTTCTAGAACGCAAGGATTGCTTCTAAGGATCACACCCTCAACTGTCAGTGTGTGTCCTCATCCTTGGGTTCGCTCGGTGCTAAATCGCACTCCCATATGAATAGAAACAAAACATGATTAACTGAACTGAACTGGACTGAGTTTATTGAGTTCCGTTGACTGATGGAATACTACTGAGATTACTGAATTTCTAAGCTTTTTAAGATTACTTGGATTACTGAGTTTTCCTGAGTCACATGACAGATTGAATTCTACTGAGCATGGCTTGACTAAGGATATCGTGAAAACATGACATTGGCTCTAGACACACAACTAAATTGTCGGGTACAAGTACCCCCAGGACTCGATAGGAGGAGACTGACAAGGCATGACATTCTTGAATACAAGACCAAAATCAACAATCCATAATACAATAAGTTGGGGATTTCATGAAGTACATGGTTATCATAATCTTGTGCATGGTAGGAAAACATGTAATCAATGTTATAATTTCATACTCTAACATCATGAGCATTCTAATAAACATCTACATTGCACATCAATAACATAAGAGTCATTTAAACATAAGGGTAAAACATGCACTTATCATATGGATCACAATTGAGCTATAATACACAATTTGTATCCTCTTAGGCATTTTATCAAACACCTTACATGCACAACTTAGATCATAGGTGTAATCATCAAATTACACATCATAAACAACTCAATTCATGGATTTCAACTTGCATGCTAACATAGTTTCATGAAAAATACATAAAGACCCCAACTTGGGAATCATACAACAAGATAAACATGGTTACAAATAACCCACAACATAAACATCATGATTTATAATTTGAACTAGCATTCTTGAGATTTATGAATGAAAGAAATCCATAAATCAACACTATGTATACCTTAGTTTTGATTCTGCGAAGACTTACGGTGGAATTTTCTTGAATTTGAATCCCCAATTGAGAACCCTAACTTGTTCTTAAGAGAATTTTGAGAGAAGTGACTATATTTTGGTTGAATTGGGGCTAAATACCGTGTTATAGGATTATATAAGGGTGGAAAATACCTATTCTGCCCTTAAAATAACTCAAAAATGGGGTGTTTACGTCACTTGGGCCATAAGGTATGCAGCGTACAACTTATCGCGTAAGCTTGGTTGTGCATAGCAAAACTTATGGCATAAGTTAGGTTGTGCGCCGCACAACTTATGGCATAATTTAGGTTGTGCATCGCACAACCTATGGCATAACCATTCCAGTAGCCTTAGGCGATTTGTTAGGCGACGCACTCCACTTTGCAGAGCCATAACTTCTTGCTAGGGTGTCAGATTTTGGTAATATTGGTATCTTTGGAAAGCTAATTTGATCCTCTACAATTTGGTGGATCTAAATCTACCAAAATACCACATATGTATCAATTTATGCTCATTTAAAGATGACTCTTGCAAAATTAAAAACTAAAACTTGATGGATTCAAAAGCTCTTAGCTTGCCTTACTCTAAGTGACTCTTATGAACACGCTTAACACATCATAAGATCTCTTCTAACTAGGATACTCATTTTAAGTCATGTACTCAAATAAGAATCACAGGATAGGAGGTTTCATATGTAGAAACAATGGTTCATTTTCTAGCTTAGAAATATATGGGGTATTACAATATCTCTCCCTTGAGAATATTCGTCCTCGAATGGGACTGACTGAGAGGGGAGGAATGATAACTGAAGTACACATTGAACATGAACAACTGAAATATGATTACATGGCTGACTTCACTGATAAGCTGATTGTATTATACGGAGTATGCATATCTGATGCATGTTTTCATGACTAAACTGATTCATGAATGCATGACTTGTATTTCTGATAAACTGAGTTTATCACAAGGAGAATGCATATATGATGCATGAATACATGACTGATATGATGTATGAACACGTGACTGGATATGCAATAGCATTTGATACCAAGTTTATGATGGGAATCTGAGCATGAAACTGGCTTGTAACTGAAATTTGAACATGAAACTGAATAAGATTAAGGAAAACCATTAGCTTGAGATGAGTCTGAGTTAGCGGAGAAGAGGTGAGGATACTTGGTTCGCATATCTGCTTCTGCTTCCCAAGTAGCTCCCTCAATGGACTGATTCCGCCAAAGAACTTTGACTAGAGGGACTTCTTTGTTCCTCAGTCAGCGAGTCTGGTGGTCAAGAATTTTGACTGGAATCTCTTCAAAAGAGAGGTTGTTCTGAATGTCTACTCCCTCAACAGGGACTACGACTGCTGGGCCACCTATGCTTTCTTAAGCAAGGAGACATGAAAAACCGGATGCACTGAAGCTAAATCCAAAGGCGACTCGAGATCATAAGCTACTTTGCCAAAGTGATTTAGAATTTTGAAAGGACCGACATATTGGGAACTGAGCCTTCCCTTCTTGCCGAACCTCTTCACTTCCTTCATGGGAGAGATTTTCAAACACATAAAAAATTTTGACCTCATCTTAAGATCCTTTCTGAACATGCATGAACGGGAACATGAGAACATGGCTGAGTCTGTAACATGTGACATGGACTTGGTATCGTGAACTGAACTGAGCTATTTAGTACAAGGCTTACGGCTGATATTGGAGGTAGAGGGTCAACCTATGGGTACCCACAACTCCAAACTGGATTCGTTACGCGAAGAGAAATTAGAGGGTTTAGGGAATGATAGCTCGAGGGTTATAGAGCATCTCCCCCTTGGGACATTATGTCCCTAGAAGAATACTGACTTAACTGAGATACTGAGGGAAACTAGGATGATGCAAAGGGAACCTACGAACTAAATCGTGACTGAATATTTGGGATCTGAAACTGATACATAATACATGAACTGAGCTGATTTTGCAACTACTGGGACTTTCTATCTTGGAATAGTTACATTCCTAAGATTTTTGATAGTAAGACTATGTGGAAAAATGGGAAACCACACTATACGAACTTGTTGCCTGATTGCTAAACTGAATTACTGGCTGATCGATCTAACTCATACTAAAAACTTATACTTAACTAAAGTACTTCTTCACCTGATACTACTAAAAATATTTTCATGAGCGCTGAGCACGAATGCCTAAACATACTAACTTATCTGATTACCTGAATGACTGATAGCTGAATACTGGGTCTACAAGATGGAACTGTACTTAATCTTGAATAACTGGACTGCAACTGCAGAGCATTATGCATAGGAGATAAGGACTGACTGAGTGACATGAGATAACTGAGCATGAATTGAGGGTAACTGTATTATTTGAGAATGCAGCATCAGGATTACAACACGATTCTGGAATAGTCTTGTAAACTGAGGTACTGGAAGTCTAACAACTGAGTGACTGATAACTATACTCTATGGTCGAGTAAACTGATGATAGGCGAATTTACACGCCTATAGTGCTATATTTTGCCTATATTTCAGCTAAGTTTTGAGGACAAATTATATATTTCATGCACTTTTAGTCCTTTTTCCTGTAAGTGAGCTAACAAACGTGATTAGCAAGTTTTCAGGTATAAATGATGCAGATTTCAGCATATTATGGATAACTTGACGCCCAAGGAAGCTTCACGAAAGAAGGAAGGGAAAGCTTGGACGCCAAGGACCAAAAGTGACGCATGGAATATCTGTCCCGGGCAAAAACAGCATTTCCAAAGACTTTGGGGATCAGCAGTAACTTATTAGGATTAGGATAATAATGCAGTAACCTAGTAGGACTAGGATAAGTAATGCAGTAGCTTAGTAGGAATAGGATATGGGTGTTATAAATACCCTATTTTATTAGAGATTTTAAGCATTCTACTTCTAGTTCCGAATCATTCTAATTCTTCCATCAATTCAAATTCTCATACTTTTACTTTTTATTCAAATTAATTCTTATTACTTTCTTTTCATCTATTCGATCTTAATTTCCATAACAAGAGAAACGTTACTCTGCAAGGGAGTTCACGCCTAAAACGCCACACCACACCTTACTACACGAGATTTTTATTGTGGTATATTAATAATGTCTATTGTGATTTCCTTCGCACTCATGGGTAACTAAACTTCTCTGTTGGGGTTATGGAAGCCATATGAGATACTATCTATTGCTATGAGTTTGTGAATTCGTGACACGTATGCTGCTTATATCATTATTCTCTTCATCTTAATCTAAATTCTTTGTGGTTGCAAACGCATAGAATACGCCAGTATAGCATTAACTTGTTCGAAAGAAAAGTTATATGTCTGGAAAAGAGATAATGTCAAGGTAATAGGGCACCAACCCCTGTTAAAAAGTTAGTGCCGTAACTGGATTAACCTCTTGGAGAATTCGTACTGTTAGATACGCTTTAAGCTCGAAAGAGTTAAAGTGAAATAGTCCTGGTTAAGGTCGAAAGACGCCTGGATTTACCATCGAATACAACTCTCTATAAGCACATGCATGTCTGAATTCCGCACAACTCATAGCCAATAGAGACGTAAAACTCATAAGGTGGACATAACCCCAACTTCTCAATTCTCATTGATCAAAAACCAACCAAGCAAACCGTTTTTACTCCTTTATTTGCTGTTTTTATTACTTTGTTTACATTACTTGCACGTTAAAATCCCCCCTTTTTACGAGACTTGCTCCAAAAGTCTAGTAATCCTTGCTTACTCATTGACCGGCTATTCCCTGTGGGATCGATACCCAACCCATTTGGGTTATATATTTGACAACGACCGCTTTACACTCTTATGGGAGCTGTAGATTGAGCGTTATCAAAATTTGGCGCCGTTGCCGGGGAATACGGTTGTCAGCTAAGTTTGTGATAGTTACTAGACCCTTTGGTCAAAAGTTCTCAGATTTTTCTTTTAGCTGTTGTTTTTGTTCTATTCAGGTTCTATTGGCAGGATGGATGCACAACGTGACATTAACAGAAGGGCGGCT
This sequence comes from Capsicum pubescens, assembly GCA_030864215.1. Taxonomy (NCBI): domain Eukaryota; kingdom Viridiplantae; phylum Streptophyta; class Magnoliopsida; order Solanales; family Solanaceae; genus Capsicum; species Capsicum pubescens. Next base: position 280,506,076 of record CM061540.1, on the reverse strand, counting down.
CAACAGGAGCAGGCTAGACTAGCTGCACTGGCAGCTGCTCAAGTGCATCAACAGAATATTGATAACCCAGGTCGGGCAACAAATCCTGATGATGAGGACCTGGGTGATGAGGAGCTATTAAATCCTAGGCATACTGATGAGGTGGCGGCACCTATTCATAGGAGAGATCGTCAAGCTAGAATGAGACCTGACGGCCGAGCTGTGCAGGCTCCTTCTGATGATGATGATGACGATCTCGATGGAGCTGGTGCCACAGGGGCTATTATTCCTCCACCCTTGGCACCCGGAGCTAAGTTCAATATCACTAGCACCATGATTCAGTTATTGCAGCTCAAAGGTTTATTTGGTGGACTCGCAGGCGATGATCCGAATATGCACCTGATCAACTTCATCTCTACCTGCAAGTCATTCGACAATCCAGGAGTTGGACAAAATGCAATTCGGCTGCGCTTATTTCCATTGTCTCTATCTGGGGAGGCAACTCTATGGTTGAATGAGATGACTCCTGATTCTATCACCAATTGGAGGCAATTGAAAGACGCTTTCCTAGAAAGATTTTTTCCTCCATCCAAGAGAGCACAGTTGAGAGATGAGATCAGCAACTTCCGACAGCGTCCAACTAAAGCTCTCCACGAAACATGGGAGAGATTCAAGAAGAAGCTTATGCGGTGACCAAACCATCATATGACCAATGTCCACTTGATGGAGATATTATACAGGGCTTTGAACTCAGTGACTAAGCCAGTGGTGGATAATGCGGATGGAGGATCATTCATGGACCTTAATTTTATTGAGGCAAGTGATATGCTAGATCGTATGACAAAGCAGAGCAGAGCTTGGCATACCAGGTATTCTGAGGTAGCAAGCTCTACTATATCTATTGGCATGACTGCAGAGCAGAGACGTAGACAAGAGGAACGCGATCAAGATATGGCGCACATGAAAACGCAGATGGATCTTCTTACTAAGCATTTATTATCAGGGAAGACCGAAAAATTCAAAGCAGTTGCGTCAAAAGGAAGAGACGAATCCGATTCAGAGGAAGAAGCCAACTACTTGAATAATCAGGGGTTTTTTTGAGGCAATGCCCAAGGAAACCAAGGTCGGATCTATTATGATAAATCTGGATACAAGGACCGCGATCAAGGTAGTTGGAAAAACAATACCGATAGGAGTGGTTTGTATGTTCCTCCTGGAAGACGTGACGCCGCTGCATCTGGTTCTGGAAATATGTCCATAGAAGATATGATGGCTAAGCTGCTGAAAGGAGTAGAGGAAACCAACACAGGAGTAACTGAGGTAATAAATGATCTGTCCTCAATGAAGCAATTGGTTGACTCGCATTCCACTTCAATAAAACAGCTGGAGCAACAATTGAGTCAATTATCTGCGGCATTCAACCAAAGAAAGGCTGGAACACTACCCAGCGATACGGTGCAAAACCCAAGGAACGACGGATCATGCATGGATATTACTACCCGGAGTGGTAAAGTGTTGGAAAATCCATCCAAGAACAAGCAAGTGGTTGATGATATAACGGATAATGTTATTAATGCAGAATGTGAAGAGGCCGAAGAAGCTGAAGAGTGTGTTCATGACGTCACCCCTAGACGTTTGCAGCCTGAAAAGATTGATAGTTGAAAGCAAGGTAAAAAGAAAGTGGTGGAGAAAACTATTCCCCTTCCACCACCACCTTTTCCTCAGAGACTGAAGAAGAAGGCTGACGACACTCCTGAAAAGGTTGATAATCGAAAGTAAGATAAAAAGGAAGTGGTGGAGAAAACAATTTCCCTTCCACCACCACCTTTTCCTCAGAGACTAAAGAAGAAAGTTGATGATACCAGGTTCAGTAAATTCATGACTATGTTGAAGCAGCTGACTATTAATGTTCCTTTGGTGGAAGCGCTAGAGCAGATGCTCGGATACGCTAAATTCATGAAGGACCTTTTGACAAAAAAGCGGACAGTAAGCTATGAGCTGGCAGATAATGTTCATCATTGTAGTGCAATCTCTATAAGATCGCTTGTTCAGAAAAAGGCAGATCCGGGTGCTTTCACTATTCCTTGCACGATTGGATCATTGGATTTTGCTAAGGCGTTGTACGATTTGGGAGCTAGCATCAATTTGATGCCGCTATCCGTGTACACCAACCAATATGCGGCTCGTGATGGCAGATAGGTCGGTAAAACGACCTGTGGGTATCTTGAATAATGTGTTGGTGGAGGTTTCCACATTCATCTTTCCTGCAGACTTTGTTATTTTGGATTGCGAGGTGGATTCTGAAGTTCCCATAATCTTGGGACGTCCTTTCCTTGCAACAGGAAGTGTGCTTATTGACATGAGAGCTAATGAGCTTTTATTTCGGTTGAATAACGAAGTGGTCCGCTTTGATATATGCAAAGCAATGAAGCAGCCCAGCAATATGAATGTGTTCTCCGTAGCTGATGTTCATTATGAGGATAAGAAAGCATTATCTGTAGAGAAACAGCTTACTGTTGAGCCATTGTCTGCTGCGCTGCTGAATGTTGAGCATGAGGATGATGAAGATTATAAAGAAACTATGTGTGCTCTAACAGAAATAGGGTCCTATTCTCATACTCCTAAATAGCCGGACCTTGATCTTAAGAATCAACCGTCACCAACAGCGAAGACTTCCATTGAAGAGCCCCCAGTGCTAGAATCGAAAGAGCTCCCCAATTATCTAAGGTATGCATGCTTGGGAAGTATAAATACACTTCCGGTGAGTGTGACGGATGATTTAAGTGAACAGCACACAGAGGCTCTCATCTCTGCTCTGAAGAGGAACAAAAGAGCTATGGGTTGGTCTATTGATGATATAATTGGTATCCCTCTTGGGATATGTACGCACAAGATTCATCTCGAAGGAGATTGCATGCCTACAAGTAAGCATCAGCGTAGTCTGAATCCATTCAGAAAACGATGCCCCATCTATCTCGATGAAGTCTAAGTAATCGAGATAACTATGTCGTGCCGCGACAATAAATCAAGCGCTAGATGGGAGGCAACCCATCATTTTTCATTCTTTCTTTCGTTCTACTAAGTGTTTGTTTTTGTTAAATAAAAATCCAAAAAGAAGAGTCATGCCACGACCAAAACTAAGGCTCTTGATGGGAGGCAACCCATCGTTCTAATCGTTTTTGTTGCTTTTGAGTAAGTGTAGGTGCAAGAGGTGTAAAGGAGGAGATTGAGTTCAACTCTTGATTTGGAAGAATTGCATGTTCAAGGTGGTAAGTTAGGATTGAAGAAGCAAAAGGCTATGGGTTGGGCATTGCCTATGAAAATATAGGCAAAGAACAAGGAAAGGCCTATGTAAATCTAGGCCACGAACAAGGCAAGGCCTATACTATGGCCTAAGCTCTCGGAATCTAGTGTGCCATAGCATAGGCGCCGCCCATGCCTAAGTTTGCCATAGCATAGACGCCGCCTATGCAAAAGCATTTTGTCTCTGAATCTCATGTGCCATGGCATAGGCGCCGCCTATGCTTAACAATGCCATGGCATAGGCGCCGCCTATGCTCAACAATGCTTTGCAAAAGACGCCGCCTATGCCAAGCATAGGCAAAGCAAAAGGCGCCGCCTATGGTTACTTTTGGTCTCCAAATCCGATTTTAAATGGGTCAAAACCCGACCCAAGCTTGCCCTATAAATAAGAAACTTAGTCTTAGACCAAAAATACATTGTAAACCTAAGAAAAGCGCCGCCTACCTCTCCAAATTCTCTCAAAAATTTTCCTTTTGCTCTTTTACTTCACAAGAACATCTTCCAAAGGCATCAACCAAGTAAGTACTTCTTTGTTCTTCTTTTATATTACGCAAGTACTACAATACTACACCTACAATAAATTGTTAGATCTTGAAGTAGTGTTGGTGATTTGAATGTGGTTGATTTGTTGTGATACTACTAAGTGAGTGAAAGAATACGTAAGGATGATTTTAACTTGTTTCCTACTTGTCTTTGATTTTCATACACTGTCATACTTTTGCGGAATTGACATGGGCACGAAAATTGCATAATCTTTAAAATAGAAAGCTTACATGTTGGAATGACTTGTTCATCGAGATGAGAATCATGGTTAAACTACCAACTTGTGAGGTTGTGATTATTTCCAGATGTTATAACTTGATTCAATCTCTATGTAGTAGTCTTGATCAAAAGATGTATCAACCATGAAAGTATTGCCAAGATTTTTTTGGAAGTATGACTGCACTGATTATATTGTTGGAATATAGCGCCTAAAATGTATATCGATGAAGTCTGAGTAATCGACATCATTCACTTAATTAGTTTGTCACAACAAATTAAGTGTGGGATGGTACCTCTACTGCTTGTTTGTCGATTGTATCTACCGAGATGAAGCTAACATGACTATTATTTTAATCTCAGGTACAATGGCACCAAAAGAAAGAAAAGGAAAAGAAAAAACAACCACTTCACAAAAAGGCCAGAAAAGGGGACGAAAAGAGCAAGGTGAATCCTCCTCGCTGTAAATACCTCGCCGCATGTTCGGAATTAAATGGGTCTTAGAGGAGAAAGGAAAGGAGTGGTATAGGAACAATAAAAAGAAGAAATATGTTCACATGGAGTTGATACACAAGGAGAGCCTAGCAAAGAAAGAACCTCGCATGTTGGCTAAGATAATGGCGTTACATCTTGATTTCATCTTCCGAGATATGGGAGAGTGCAATCTCGATTTAACACGAGAATTCTATGCCAACTGGTCACCGAAAACTACAGGGAGTGAAGTTAAGATTCGGGGCCAAGTTCTGCAACTAAATGCGGAGTTCTTCAACTCCTTTCTAGGCTTGCCATCTGTTAATCCTGCACCACTCAAGGAGCTTTATCGCAGACCTCCATACAGGGAAAACAGACACATACTATGCGGAACAAGATCAATGGCACGGTGGAGTCGTCACAAGGATACCGGTCGGCACAATACCTTCCCGTATGCCTCCTTGAACAGAGAAGCTAGGATATGGCTTCGAATAGTCAACTCTTGCCTCATTCCAGGGACACAGTACACATAGATAACACAAGATAGAGTGTGCCTGGTGTACGCATTGATGACGAATGTCCCTATCAACGTTGGGGCAATTATTCGTTCCACAATGCGGAAAGCTAGGCTACACAAGAGGTCCCACTTCAGTTTTGGCAACCTGTTGACTGCAATACTAAGGAAAGAAGACATCGAAGAGGAACCGGATGATCATAAACTCCCACACAACACAAAGAAGGTTGACCTCACGAAGGTTAAAGATGCTGAAACCACGCATGGAGTCAACCTTACCACTTCAGAAAGGCATGCTCGCGACGAAAGCTTCTCCTGCTATTTACATGACATGATGAAGTTTACCATGATGAGCGGGGGTGTGTTCCAACTGCTGTAGAGCTCCAACAGTTGGATTATGACTACCCAATGAATGAGCATGCGAGGGCGATGTGTGGAGTAGGTGTATATTTTGAGGAACCTCTTGATGACGACATGCCAACTGATGATGATCGACGAATGCCAGACTCCGACGTGGAAGAGAACTCTGATGACGACGACTCTGATGACGATTCCGATGCAGGGGGTATGGCCCCAGACATAGAGGATGAGTCCGACTAATCAGGTTCTTATTTATTTTTCACTGAGGGCAGTGTGTCCCGTCTAAGTGTGGGGTGCTGGTATTTGCATGCTATACTTCTTTATCTGCATTTGCATTTATTTATGTTATTTATGTTTGGTTGTTTGATTTAGTTAGTAGTCGTAGATTTTTTTTATTTTGATGCATGAAATTGTTCTGATAGGCGGCATGGTGTTATGACAAGAGTTTGTGCTAAAATCATTACTATTGAGACACTTAGGCTCTAAGTGTGACTCACTGTGTGATAATTGTGTGGTTTAATTCATTCATCTATTGGGTCAAGAGTCTATACTGCTCCCAATAAAGTTAACCATGTGCCTTGTGTGTGTGAGATGATAGTATATTCTGTGCTTGTGACTGATGCTAGAACTTGCCTGGTGTGTGTGTAAAGCGAAATAAAGAGTGTGAGTTTAGGAGATGATTTAGGCATTTCTTTGGCAGCCTGTGATTGTTTACCTTCTGTTTACCTACCCGTGGACATTATCCTAGTCAACCCTTTTGAGCCTTTAAGCCATTTTCTTTGATAGCCTCATATGTAAGCCTAATCCACTTTTTTTCAAGACCATAATTTGATCCAGATTCCTAAGTGCTTTAAATTGTGAAGTCATGTGACAAAATAAGAGGAAATTGGGTGAGAGTGATGCCTTAGAGTGTATTGGTACTTGAATTTGTTATGAAAAAGAGTGGCTATCATGGAGGTGTGTTATAAAAAAAAAAGAAAAAAAAAAGAAAAGAAAAGAAAAGAAAAAGAAATAGAAAAACAAAATGATAAATTGTGTTTATGATTAAATAAAAAGATAGTTATGCTTGAATGGCAAAATAGGTGAAAAGGGGTGATAGATAAAAGAAAGGTAGCAGGGTTGATTAAAAGAGAATGTTAATGGCATAATGTGATGTATTAAAGCGCTTAGGAACATAGTCACTATTTCTGGCCAAAATAGTCCTACCCGTCCCTTAGCCTACATTACAACCTGTAAAAGACCTAATTGATCCTAAGCTTAGCATTCTGATATTAGTGGAGCATTACACTAAGGGCAAGCCTATGGTCATCAGTTGCAACATATGAATTCTTTGTGAGAGTGAGAGCAAGGATAATCTTATACCCATGTTCTAAAAAATGCAATAATTGTGAGTGATTATGGGTAATATCTTATGTGAGACACACATGGTTGATGAGTTTTGGGTAGTCTTGTATGATTCTTGGTGCCTTAACTTGTGGATACGAATTAACCATCATCACAAGTCTATATTAGAGGTTGAATTGTTTCTAGAAGTGATTAGAAAACTACTCTTTGTTTATAATTATCGTGCCTGTCTTGATGAAAATTTTGCGTTGTTACTGTGAAACCCTAAGTAGATGTTTATATGGACATGGTATATTGTTCGAGGACGAACAAAGCTTTAAGTGTGGGGTGTTGATGATAGGCGAATTTACACGCCTATAGTGCTATATTTTGCCTATATTTCAGCTAAGTTTTGAGGACAAATTATATATTTCATGCACTTTTAGTCCTTTTTCCTGTAAGTGAGCTAACAAACGTGATTAGCAAGTTTTCAGGTATAAATGATGCAGATTTCAGCATATTATGGATAACTTGACGCCCAAGGAAGCTTCACGAAAGAAGGAAGGGAAAGCTTGGACGCCAAGGACCAAAAGTGACGCATGGAATATCTGTCCCGGGCAAAAACAACATTTCCAAAGACTTTGGGGATCAGCAGTAACTTATTAGGATTAGGATAATGATGCAGTAACCTAGTAGGACTAGGATAAGTAATGCAGTAGCTTAGTAGGAATAGGATATGGGTGTTATAAATACCCTATTTTATTAGAGATTTTAAGCATTCTACTTCTAGTTCCGAATCATTCTAATTCTTCCATCAATTCGAATTCTCATACTTTTACTTTTTATTCAAATTAATTCTTATTACTTTCTCTTCATCTATTCAATCTTAATTTCCACAACAAGAGAAACGTTACTCTGCAAGGGAGTTCACGCCTAAAACGCCACACCACACCTTACTACACGAGATTTTTACTGTGGTATATTAATAATGTCTATTGTGATTTCCTTCGCACTCATGGGTAACTAAACTTCTCTGTTGGGGTTATGGAAGCCATATGAGATACTATCTATTGCTATGAGTTTGTGAATTTGTGACACGTATGCTGCTTATATCATTATTCTCTTCATCTTAATCTAAATTCTTTGTGGTTGCAAACGCATAGAATACACCAGTATAGCATTAACTTGTTCGAAAGAAAAGTTATATGTCTGGAAAAGAGATAATGTCAAGGTAATAGGGCACCAACCCCTGTTAAAAAGTTAGTGCCGTAACTGGATTAACCTCTTGGAGAATTCGTACTGTTAGATACGCTTTAAGCTCGAAAGAGTTAAAGTGAAATAGTCCTGGTTAAGGTCGAAAGACGCCTGGATTTACCATCGAATACAACTCTCTATAAGCACATGCATGTCTGAATTCCGCACAACTCATAGCCAATACAGACGTACAACTCATAAGGTGGACATAACCCCAACTTCTCAATTCTCATTGATCAAAAACCAACCAAGCAAACCGTTTTTACTCCTTTATTTGCTGTTTTTATTACTTTGTTTACATTACTTGCACGTTAAAATCCCCCCTTTTTACGAGACTTGCTCCAAAAGTCTAGTAATCTTTGCGTACTCATTGACCGGCTATTCCCTGTGGGATCGATACCCAACCCAGTTGGGTTATATATTTGACAACGACCGCTTTACACTCTTATGAGAGCTGTAGATTGAGCGTTATCATAAACCTGAAACTGAATTGAGTTACCAACCTGATTACTAGGATAAGACTGGGACTGATATTGTAGCTAAGACGGTAATTGAGACTGTAGTTGTAACTAAGACTATAGCTGGGACTGAATACTGGTTTATGATAACTGAGGTTTAGACTGGTACTAACGTACTGAATTCTGATAGTTAAGTAACTGATAGCTGAAAGCCTTGATTTTGTAGGACTATCTGAGTCCTTTAATAAATATTAATTACTGAATTGACTCCTTAACTGAGACTCGAGGGATAGAACATCATCCCAACATAATCACCAAGGGATCTAAACTAAGGGTATATGTGACATAGTCTGAGTTTGGCTGATCATTAGGAGTGAAGCATGAGTCATGTAAGCTGAGCATATTGTAAAGCATGACATGAGTGTATGATTCATGAACTACATGACCTGAGTCTGAAATTTTTGTTCTCCTGGAACATGATTCGTAACACTGAGTGAACTGGAGCTCCTTATAATAGGAACTGTAAGCGTACATGATTTTCACTAATGTGCACGAATATGAGTAATGATCATAGAGCTGACTTATGGGGCATGAATAGATATCATGATAACTGATGGGTTTTGAGGGTCTGTAATACTATTCTGCGATGGTCTGCAGGATCACGCTTATTTCGGAAATAGACAAGGATGTCATCTATGAAGACTATGACGAACATGTCCAAGTACTGGTTGAACACTCGGTTCATTAAGTCTATGAAAGTTGCTGGGGCATTGGTAAGACCAAATGACATGACTAAGAATTCAAAGTGACCATACCGATTCGAAAAGCCATTTTCAAAATGTCACCTTCTATGACCCTGAGCTGATGATAGCCTGATCTGAGGTCTATCTTAGAGAAATTAACTGGCACTATGAAGTTGGTCAAACAAGTCATTGATTCTAGGAAGTGGATACTTGTTCCTGACCGTGACTTTATTGAGCAGATGGTAATCATTGCACATTCTGAAGGAACCATCTTTCTTTCGCACGAATAAGATTGGTGCACCCCATGAGGAAATACTGGGTTTGATGAATCCCTCATCTAGGAGATCCTTCAGTTTTTCTTTTAGTTCCCTGAGTTTTGCTGGTGCCATTCTATATGGCGAAATAGATATGGGTTGAGTATCTGGAAGAAGATCAATGCCGAAGTCTATTTCCCTTTCAGGAGAAATTCCTGGAAGATCTTCGGGAAAGACATCTGAATATTAATTCATGACTAGGACTGATTCAAGACTGGGAGTTTCGGAGCTAGAGTCCTTAACATGAACAAGATGATAAACACATCCTTTAGATATTATTTTTCTTGCCCGAAGGTAGGAAATAAACTAACCTCTAAAAGCTGAAGTACTACCCCTCCATTCTAGGACAGGTTCATTCGGAAACTGAAACTAGACTATTCTATTTCTGCAGTCGACTTTGGCATAGAAGGAATGAAGCCAAATCCGTACCGAGAATAACATTCAAAATCAGTAATCTCTAATTCGACTAAGTCTCCTAAAGTGACTTTCTGAGATACCATTACCGGGCAGTTCCTATATACCCACTGCGCTATGATGGTTTTACCCACTAGGGTAGAGACTGAGAAGGGCTCTGCTAGAATTTTGGAACTGACTCCAAAATCAACTGCTATATAAGGAGTAACAAACGACAAAGAAGCTCCTGGATCTAGGAAAGCATAAACATGCAAGTGAAAGAACTATAATGTACCAGTCACTACATCAGGAGAATTTTCCTGATCCTGTCGGGGCTAAAGAACATAGAGTCTGTTTGGGCGTTGCCCATTGGTGGCACTGGATGTGGCACCTTGTTGATTCGGGCGATCGAACTAAACTGAAGGACGGTTATACTGACTTCGTGGACCATCCTTAGGACAGTATCGGACTCTGTTACCTGACTCACTACATCTGAAGAAAATATCACTGCCAACTCTACAAACACCCTTGTGATACTTGCCACAAGTCTGACAAAGGGGATTGGTCTGGGCACTGCTACCACTGCCCTAAGGTTTTGGACCTGGCGCCCTATCTCTGAATTTAGGAACTGGAGCACTGGCTGAGGAAGGAACTAAAACGGATGCCTTTGGGCAAAACTGATAACGATTACCACCCTTAACTTAGGCTAAGTGAAATTGAAATTACTTATTCTCGCTCTCTTATTTTAACTCTTTCTATGATTTCCCACCTCAATATGGTGGGCATGAATCATATTCCTGGGTGGGACAACAGCCTGCTGATTGCTCTGAGCTACTATTGATTAAGATAAGGAAAGGGAATCAGTTCTGAATTCGCCATGAAAAATATGCTTGTCTAGGGAATCTGCCTGAACGGGCGGAAGTGCTGACTGATTCTCAGTTCTCCTTTCATTGGTCTTTTTGGGAGGCATGTTTTGTAACGAAAGGAAGAAATGGATTAGACTGAGAGTTAAATTTGAGCTCATGCTCACTGGCTCAACATGAATACTGAAAGAAGGGAAACTGTTCCCAAAATATCTCATAGCCTCCTGGACATAAGTGTGGGGGACGACACACCCATGCACAAGACTCTACTAGATACAGCTTTTCAGACTTCCTAGGACACTGTTGAACCATAGGCTCTGACACCAAGTTTGTAACGCCCCGAATCTGGTACCCAGAGTTCTACACGGTTATCATGACCTCGAAGGACCACAAGCTAACCCATGACTGATATCTGTACCTGAACACTGTATAATATATTGTATAAATACAGAAATAAAGGGTGAAAGGCCATAAGGTTCAAAACTGATAAAACATAACATCTGAAAGTACGGTATATCAATACCAAAACAAACTGAAACAAAATTATCTGAACATACTGTAGTCTGAAAAGCCTCTAAAACTGAACTGTCTAAATAAGAGGTTGATGGGACATGTCCCAAACTAACTCCAACTACTGAAATAAACTATGTAATGAAGAAATAAAGTAATGATTATGTCCTCAAAGGATGAGGACTCACTACTAACTCTGACTGCTAAAATTGGAATGCTACTGATGCTCGTGCTTCTGAACCTATGGTATAGAATAAAACACCATAGCACAAGTGTGTCAGTACGATTGAATGTACTGAAATATATGTGAGGTAGGCTGACTGAAAAGGGTTCAAATGCATGAACAATGCTAACTGACTGTATAACATGAATGTGAGAATACATGCATGAATAAGTGACTGTAACTGAATTCATGATGGTACAGACTACTGAGTCTGATTACTGATAACATGAGTTACTGATAAATGATACTGAGCAATTGTATATGATAATCTAGGTTCTGATGGAACTAGCTGGGTTCCGTACTGTGCTGAGTTGACTATATCTAACAGTCCTGAAATCTGAAGAACTATTTAAGTTCTTTTACTGAAACTAAGACTGTGGAAAGTAGTCATCTAATCGACATTACCCAAATAACATATTATAGCTGAGTTGGGGTCCAATCTGTAACCCCAATTAGAATGGTGTCAATACCGCGCCACTGGTAAAGATAAGCTATCGGTGACCCTCATCTGGCAGTGTCCCTAAAAGAGAATGTTGGGACCCTCATCTGACAGTGTTTATCCACCTCATCAACCCTCATATGTCAGTGTTGATGTCTTAACCTATGCTGGCTACATAGTTCTGGAATGCAAGGATTACTTTTAAGGATCACACCCTTAACTGTCAGTGTGTGTCCTCATCCTTAGGTTCACTTGGTGCTAAATCTTACTCCCATCTAAATAGACACTGAACATGATTAACTGAACTGAACTGGACTGAGTTTATTGAGTTCCATTGACTGACGGAATACTACTGAGATTATTGAATTTCTGAGCTTTCTGAGATTACTTGGATTACTGAGTTTACTGAGTTTTCCTGAGTCACATGACTGAATGAATTCTACTGAACATGGCTTGACTGAGGATATCATGAAAAAATGACACTAGATCTAGGCACACAGTTAAATTATCGGGTACAAGTACCCCCAGGAATCGTTAGGAGGAAACTGACAAGGCATGACATTCTTGAATTCAAGACCAACATCAACAATCCATAATATAATAAGTTGGGGATTTCATGAAGTACATGGTTATCATAATCTTGTGCATGGTAGGAATGCATGTAATAAATGTCACAATTTCATACTCTTAACATTATGAGCATTCCAATAAACATCTACATTGTACATCAATAGCATGGGAGTCATTTAAACATAAGGGTAAAACATGCACTTATTATACGGATCACAATTGAGCTATAATGCATAATTTCTATCCTCTTAGGCATTTTATCAAACACCTTACATGCACAACTTAGCGCATAGGTATAATCATCAAATTACACATCATAAACAACTCAATTCATGGATTTCAACTTGCATGCTAATGTAGTTTCATGAAAAATACATAAAGACCCCAACTTGGGAATCATACAACAAGATAAACATGGTTACAAACAACCTACAACATAAACATCATGATTTATAGTTTGAAATAGGGTTCTTGATATTTATAAATGAAAGGAATTCATAAATCAAAACTATGCATTCGTTAGTTCTTGATTCCACGAAGATTTACGGTGGAATTTTCTTGAATTTGAATCCCCAATTGAGAACCCTAACTTGTTCTTGATAGAATTTTGTGAGAAGTGACTATATTTTGGTTGAATTGGAGATAAATCCCATGTTATAGGCTTATATAGGGATGGGAAATACCCATTTTCCCCTTAAAATAACTCAAAAATGGGGTTTTTACGTCACTTGGGCCATAAGGTATGAGGCACACAACTTATCGTGTAAGATAGATCGTGCATTGCATAACTTATGGAATAAGTTAGGTTGTGCGTCACACAACTTATGGCATAAGTTAGGTTGTGCGTCGCATAACTTATGGCATAACCATTCCAGTAGCCTGAGTTGCTTTGTTAGGCGACACACTCCATTTTGCAAAGACATAACTTCTTGCTCGGGTGTCGGATTTTGGTAAAATTAGTATTGTTGGAAATCTAATTTGATCCTATACAATTTGGTGGGTCTAAATCTGCCAAAATACCACATATGCATCAAGTTATTCTCGTTCAAAAATGACTCTTACAAAATCAAACACTAAAACTTGATAGATTCAAAAGCTCTTAGCTTCTCTTACTCTAAGTGACTCTTATGAACACGCTTTACACATTATAAGCTCTCTTCTCACTAGGATACTCATTGTAATTTATGTACTCAAATATGAATCACAGGATAGGAGGTTTCATACGCAGGAACAATGGTTCATTTTCTAGCTTAGAAATATACGTGGTATTACAGTACTTCTACAAGATCTTATTGAAGTTCCAATGCAGTTAAAGGCACTGTAGGGTTTAGGCCCAAAGCATTGAAAACATGGCACATAGTTTACAACGCAGAAATAGTTGGTTTTTATCCTCTAATTTCATTTAATGGAACCTATTTTTTACTTGGGAGTGTTAGGTTCCTCATAAATTTACTGTTGGATTTAGGTTTGATGATACCAACCCTAAAGTTGAGAAGAAAGAGTACATCGATCACATTAAAGAAATTGTTGGGTAGATGGGATGGAAGCCTTTCAAGGCATGGTGCTGTTCAATACCAATGGTCTGCTTTTCATGTTTTCTATACTGATATGTTGGCAATTTGCAGATCACTTACACTAGTGATTATTTGCAAGACCTTTATGAGCTAGTTGTAGATACTATTTTTGTTAACCCCTTTTGAATAATTCATTCCCATTTTATCTTTATTGTCATAATCATTCATTCAAGTTCTTGATAATGGGTTATCATTAAGTTTCTTGATTCTTGGTTGTTATTGTTTAATTTAGTTAGAGTTGCTTTAAACCACTGAAAATTATCACATTTCTTAAAATGGGGTCTAGCTAAATTCGTGATTCTTGTTATTTTTGTCCCCATAAGGTTTATCAAATAGTGGTTATAAAGTTCTGACATGTAACTAAAAGTTAGATCCCTGTCAGTTAACCCTTTGTTCTTATTGACTGCATTTTGGTGGCAACTTAGTGTTCCGTTTATGTGAGGGAAAGAGTTATTTGTATAATGGATATAGAGATTTTTGGAGTCAACCGTTAATTGAGATCTTAGTAGATGGAGTATTGCTGTCGTTAAAGTTTTGAATTTTATAAAAGTTATGGCTTTACTCCGTTAATTTATATGAGTTATGGTGGTCCTATGGAGTTCAAATAGGCAAAAGATTGTTTGGAGGTTTTGAATACATCCTAGATATATACTATTATTCATTTGCTAACTGATTCTTTAGTTCTTCACTAACTTGTATTCTTTGTAAATATGTTAATATGTAGAGTTAGATTAATAGTAACATCTTATTTTATGGACCTTAATAAAGGTCAGTATACAGTTAACAGAAATGAATTAGCGAATAATCGATTTTATCATAATCACTCTAGTCATGATCAAGTAGCTAGGTGTTGTCTTCCTGCCCAAAGTTCTTTTCCTTTGTCTATGCAAGTCTAGTTAAACCAATTTCACAGATTATTTTTCTCCTAAAGTGATGTACTAATTTTCTTCTTTACTGTTACAGGATTTTCTTGATTTAGGTGAAGCAATAGGAATTAAAAGTGGAGGACTTTATTATTTTTTTTCCTATGATGGAAGTTGGCAATTTAAACTAAAAGTCGAGGACTTAAACAATAGAAACAGTAGAAACAGGAGTTACTTGATTATTTTTTTGCTATGTATTCAAATCTTATGAAAAAATTAATATCATACTTAGCTCGATTGGGATGGTAACTATGTTTTTCGTGAAACAAATATTGAAACTAATATCATGGGATGTTAACTTAGTTTTCTGGTCTCTAATTATATCATGTTTTTGTATCGAGATTCTGGATAGAAATTTGATATAAATTGATGAAATTATTATTTTGTGATATATATTAGCCTCATTTGTGGTCAATTAGAGACTAGAAACATCGCTCGTCTTTAAAGATTGATCTAGGACTAGCATATTTCTCGTCTTTAAAAATTGATCTATGACCAGGATTTTACTCGTCCTTAAAGGTTGATCTAGGAAAAGAATTTTACTTGTCCCTAAAAGATAATTTAGAACCAGGTAGTTGGTCTATTTGAGATGAGATATATCGTCGCTAAAAGATAATTATGACCAAGTAGTTAGTCTATTTGGGACGAAATTATGACCAGGTAGTTAGTCGATTTGGGATGAGATATACCATCGCTAAAAGATAATTAGGACCAGGTAGTTAGTTATTTGGGATGAGATATATCATCGCAAAAGGATAATTAGGACAAGGTAGTTAGTCTATTTGGGATGAGATATATCATCGCAAAAGAATAATTAGGACTAAATTTTTGGCCGTTTCAAAAATTTTTTAAGGACCAGCTTTCTTGCATCATCGCTATTGAGCTTTTGCGACGGAGCCTGTTAGGACAGGACGCGATCGGTTTTTTACCATCCTAAAAACCCAATTGGGATGAGATTTGGACTTTTTGGGACCAGATTTCCCTTCCATATAGGCTATTTTTCTTGTAGTGTCATATATTTAAGAGTTTCTAACTTCGATGAATTTTAAACTGACCTTCCGAACTCCGAGATGAGGGTTTTTGAATTGAATTATGTTTAGGGGAGTAGGATCATGTCTCGGGGAAGTTTCAGAATTTTTAGGTGAGAAGTTATGACATTTTTCATTTAGACAATAGCTCACCAAAATAGTACCGAGTCACGGTGAAATGGGAAATGACACTCGTCTAGTTTTCGGTGGATCACCGCGATAGTAACGCATTGCAGTGAAGTTCCAGTTCGCAATCGTTCATTTTCCAGTAAAGCACCGCGATTACCCCGCGTTACGGTGAAGCTAAAATTTTTGCTCGTCCCTTTCTAGTGGCTCATCGCGATTGCACCGCATCGCGGTGAAGTGCTAAATCGTACTCGTCCTTTGGATGACAAATTCCAGTAGCTTAATACGATTCCACCGTGTTGCGGTGAAGGCATATTTTCCATGTTCTTGATCTATAATTTGAAATGCATGTGCCATGACCTTTATACTAGTGTGTGAAGTGCTTATGAGGTGAATAATGTTCCTAGAAATCACTTAGAGCCAAGTTGAGCCAAGAACCTTAGATTCGTCAAAAGTTTGGGGTTCAATTCTATAAGGGTCTACTTTAAATGTGTATAACTTTTTATATAACTGGAATTTTTCATATTAAGACCCACCAAATTGTAGATAATTGAATTAGCTTTCCAATGATACCAATTTCTCCTTAATTCGATACCAGAGCAAAAAGTTATAGCAGTTTTAGTGTGAGGTAGTAAGATGCCGCGATGGTACCGCATCGTGGTAAGGTGCAAAAATGGGATATAGCTAATGTATATATATATATACTAAAGCTTTTAGCACTACAGTTTAAAAGTCTTATAAATAGAATAACAGAACAGTTATAGAAACTAAGTGTAAAGACTCACAGACTTACTCAGTTATTGCTTTACTTAAGCCTCAGTTACAGACTTACAGTTTTCAATTCTTAGAAGATAAAGGTGAGCCCTCTTAACTTCGCTTACATGATTTACAAACAGAACAGAAGTACAACTTTTAGAATTAAGTGTTATGACTCACGATATTTATATAACATGTTTTACTATTCATGATATATGATTTCTTAGTTTTCAGTTACTCAAGCTAGCGTGAGTGATTTTCACTTAGCATGCATTATTTACAAAATATATGTACTTATATATATATATATGTATACAGTTACAATTTTACTCGTGCATTCACCCCCATATGCTCAGTACATTCCAAAAGTACTGATCCACATATATGTCTATGTGCTACATTGTCTCATAATGTAGGTACAAGTTGTAGTATGTACAGTCAGAATCAGACAGTTGCAGATTCCAGCCAGTAGATGATAAGTCCTCCTACTTCGGGGACTTTAGTTAGATATTATTTATGTACTTTATTTTCTTACTCATATGTATTGATTAGTGGTAGTTGGAGTCGCATCCCAGCTATCTATAGTCAGTATAGTAGATGCTTCATAGATGTCAGTTAGAGTCAGTCAAGTAATTTCAGTCCCTCTTTTCAAACTTTATCAGAATGTACAATTGTATTAGTATTGTATTTTCATAGATTCCATCATTATTATATTTCCACATAGTAAACTCGGTCATTTTATACATATTTAATCAGTCGCTTAACAGTATGCTAGTTCATGGGTTAACTTGGGATCACTTATGGTCCTAAGCACTATGTGACATCTCGGGACCATTTTCGGTACGTTACAAACTTGGTATCAGAGCACAGAGTTCAAGTGTCCTAGGGTGTATGTGTAGCCATATCTAGTAGAGTCTTGCAAAATGGCACAAAGACGTTTGTACTTTTCTTTGAGAGGCTACAAGGAATTTAAGAAAAAGTTTCTCCTCTTTCCCACTCTAGATCATGCAGTAAAATTATTCTCTCAGAATCTCCTGTCTATTCATGTGTTACCCTAAAATTCCTCATCTATGACTTATTCTTGAGATAACAGGATTAGCAAGTTCTAATTTTCTCCCCAGATAATGCTCTCAGATTTGCTAGTAGAAGTTACAGAAGTAACACAACAGGCTTGAGAGGAGCTCTCTAGTGTGTCGTAAGTCCCTTAAGTTGAAAGTTATGTCCTCATCCTTATGAGTTGTTCAGTTGAGACAGAATTAGATATGTATTCAGATTGCCCATTGACCCTTTTAATACAGGTAATGCTCATGAGAAGAGATAGTATAAACCTAGACTGTTAAATGTAGTGTGCATTCGAGGGATATTATGAACTTCAGTGTTATGATTTATGAATAGTAGAACCTTATTATAGTTGGAAGTATGGGTATAGATGAGTAGTGACAAGAAAAGTGGGAAGGATGATTGATAGAAAGTATAGAGATAAACTTATGCATGTTATCGAGATGTGTTAAGGTGATATGTCCTTATGTGTTTGTTTAGTGGAGGGTGAAGAAAGAGATATTAGTTAAGGTGAATTATTGTTTTCTTGAAGTACGGAAGGAGTTATTGATGGTAATTATGTATGTTTGAAAAGTATAGGATATTAATGAAGCATTTGGTGGTTTAGAATCGTTAATTTAGGCTTTCCTTGAGGTTACAAAAAGGAGTTTAGTTGAAACTTAGGTGTATAGAAGGGTAAATAGTAATGATGGGTAGAAGGAGGATGTGTTAATGGATTATAAATAAGATAGGCCATATGATTATAATCAATTATTGTTGTTATGAAGTTCTAGTAGACTAGTGTTTCTTGATGTTTTATTTTATAGCTTCTAAGTGAGAATTGTATGTAAGGTGGGTTGTTAAATCATGTTAAGCACTAGACATTAAGTTTGAACAATGGATGGTCATCAAGGTGGATGTAATGATTTCTTGGTTAGTGTGGCTAGTTGTATGAAAGTGGTCTAGTAGGCCTGAACAGTGCATACAAGAGTTTAGGTTTAGTTATTCGTAATTATGTATGATTTTGTAAGAATGATGTTGAGGTATTCCCAAGGTTATATAAGGGTTGAATTATTTTTTTCTAAGGTTATTAAGTGTTGTGTGTGGTTAGTAGCACCCTTGAATTGATAAGTATGAATGAGGCTATGTGGTATATGATGTCCTTGTCAGTTAACTTATGGGTTACAGGTTGATGATGTTGGTGTAAGGAAAAATATAAGTTAGAGATGTGATATTAGTAGAGTATGAAGGAAGTTAGTATGGTTTAGCAAGGGTTTGGAGATATCCATGTTAAGTGTTAGAATCTAACTTGGTGAGTGTTTAAGTTGTTATATAATTACTTTTGGGGCTATAGAAATTTAAGAGTTGAATCTCAGAAGGAGGTATTAGCATTGAGTGTTACACATGAAGATACAGTCCTTCAAGGTAAGTTTAGTTTTATATGTATTGATTATACGCCCGACTCTAGAGTAAAGTGATTGCAGTTTAGATTAGAGTTTATTTAGTGGTTCACAGACTTAGAGTGATGGCTTAAAGCTAAGGGGGAGATGATAGAATGAGTAACCAAGTCAGACTTCCAGATTCTAGTAGTGATGCCAGTGTAGTGTAGAGAACTAGTAAGGAAGGATGATGCCTTACCTATTCTTATCTCAGTACAAAGTTTTGTACTTCAGTTATCCCGATATCTACTCATGCCTTACATGTCGGCTCCATGACCACAGTTTATATTTATGCACATTATAGAAAAATCATGTATACTTCTAGTTCCTAGCATAAACAGTTCAAGTTCACTCAGCAGTACGAATTATGTTCCATGAAATCATGGATTCCAAACTCAGGTCATGGAGATCATGACTCATGTACTCATGCTTTACAGTATATTCAGTTCCAGGTACTCATGCTACACTCTTTATGATCATCAAAATTCAGAGTATGTCATGGGTGTCCTCAGTTTCGATCTTCTTAATGAATTCCTACATTTGATACCTTATTCCTCAGGCCTCAGTAAAATGTCAAGTTATACATAGTATCCCTTCATGTTTCAGGTCCTCATGTTCTAACCTTTTGTTACCTTTCCTTAGGTCAAGATAGTAATGATGAATAATTTTCTAGATGGGAGAGAGTAAATATTTCTTATTGATGAAAGATGGTTGTATGCTTTTTTTAGCTAAGACAGTAAGTGTGAAGTAATATTGAGGCCAAGTCTTTGATACATGTCATGGTTAGTTAAAATTTTATGTGTGTCTTCTTAAGAATAGTGCATGGAAGTTGTTCTTGATAGAGGTTTGTAGGATATGAAAAAGATGCTTTATGAGTGTTTGTTTAGAAGTGCATATGTGGTTATGAAGATAGGCTTAAATGTTATGTTTGTATATATGTGGATAGGTGCATTGCGCGTTAGTGAGTTCCTAGTAAAAGGTTGAATGTAGTTGTTGAAGTGGAATGTACAGTATGAGTTAACCCGTTTAGCCAGTAATTCAGTCTAGCAGCCATACATGCAAGTTTCTATGGTTTTCAATCTTCCCATCTAGTCATATCATACTAATAGAAAATTTGTTCGCTTCATGTACTTTGCAAATTCAGCTCAGTTCATGCATCATGCATCAGTTTCAAAATCTAGATGTTCAGTCATGATCCAACTCATAAGTTTCCCGTGCATCATCTCAGTCTTTTCCTAGTATTTCAACCAAATTAGTATCATTCGGGGACGAACGATCCCAATGGGGGATATAGTAATACCCCAAGTTTTCATGTCATAAACCTCTCATCTTTTTCTCATGAAATTAGATCCAGCCTAAAGCAATGGTTACTCATAAGTTGACTCTCTCGTTTCCATCTCAGCCTTATAACCATCCTCATGTTAGTGCATGTATTCAAGAAATCAGCTCAGTCATGATATTCAGTTCATGTATCAAGTTTCAGACTCAGTTAAGCAATCATGTCCCAAGTCATGCATGTTCAGTATATGATCTCAGTTACCTTAGTACAGTACTCTCAGTATAACCAGTATCATTCGAGGATGAATGTTCCCAAGAGGGAGATATTATAATACCCTATACTTTTCTTAGTTCAGTTCAGCTCCTAGTGCGTGCTTAAGAAACTTAGAACCTAAAAATTTCACTAAGTGTTGGAGACTTAGTCAAATATTTAAGACTTTCTAACTTTGATGAACTTTAAACTGATCTTCAAGACTCCAAGATGAGAGTTTTTGAGTTGAATTATGTTTAGCGGAGTAAGGATCATGTATCGGGGAAGTTTCAGAATTTTCAGGTGAGAAGTTATGGCATTTTTCATTTAGACAGTAGCTCACCGTGATAGTACCGCATCGCGGTGACATACAAAATGACACTCGTCCAGTTTCCAGTGGATCACCGCGATAGTACCGCATCGCGATGAAGTTCTAGTTCGTAATTGTTCATTTTCCAGTGAAGCACCGCGATTAGCCCAAGTTACAGTGAAGCTCAAAGTCCCTCTCGTCCCTTTCTAGTGGATCACCGCAATTGCACTACATCACGGTGAAGTGCTAAATCGCACTCGTCCTTTGGATGGCAAATTCCAGTACCTTAACGCGATTCCACCGCATCGCGGTGAAGGGGTATTTTCCATGTTCTTGATCCATAATTTAAAATGCATGTGTCATGACCTTTATACTAGTGTGTGAAGTGCTTATGAGGTGAATAATGTTCCTAGAAATAGAGCCAAGTTGAGCCAAGAACTTTAGATTCGTTCAAAGTTTGGGGTTCGATTCTATAAGAGTCTAATTTAAACGTGTATAACTTTTTATGTACGTGGAATTTTTCATCTTAACACCCACCAAATTGTAGATAATTGAATTAGCTTTCTAACGATACCAATTTCGCCTTAATCCGATATCCGAGCGAAAAGTTATAGCAGTTTTAGTGCAAGGCAGTAAGCTGCCACGATGGTACCGCATCGCGGTAAGGTGCAAAAACGAGATACCGGTTACGAATTTTTGGTTTAAATGAATGAGGGGCAATGGGGTCTTTTCCCCCTCAACCTAGGTCATAATATCACAATATATAGCCTCCATTAGGGCATTATTTTGTCTCCATTACCCTATTCACTCCCAAGAACAAACCCTCATCCATTCCATTACCTCCTATTCAAGAATTAAGCTTTCTATTCCAAGAAGTTCAAGAAAAAACATTCAAGAACATTCCCAAGAATATCAATTCGATTCATCTTCTTCAAGGAACAATCTTCAAGAACACAAATAGGAATTCAAGTCAAAACTTCTTCTTCAATTTAAGAAATTAAGGTATGTGGGGTTTATGAACAAGGATACTTCTTTCATCCTTGTGCCCAAAATTTGTTTTAAAGCTGATTTTGATATGAATTTACATGAGTTTTAAATTAGGGTTCATACCCAATATTGTTATTTGCAAGATTATGAAATTTTGAGAGACTTAGATGTTGAATTGCATGTCTACTTTCGTATTTTTATGTGTATTGCTGAAATTTCCAGATTAGAATTGAATTATCATTATCTTCATTATCAAGCATGAATATTATCATATTTTAACATATATTTGATGCATGGGTTATTAATCCCTAGTTGAATATTGCTATTTTAAGAATGATCATGCTATGAGCACCCTTTGATTAGATTATTTTTAAATTTTTGATATAGATTTGATCTTTAATCTCAGTTTAGACATTGAATCCACTTTACAGTTTCAGATTTCAATTTAACTTAGAAATTATATAGTTGGTTTTTCGTAATGAACCATTATACTAGATTTTTAAAGTCGATTTACAACAGAATGAGCATACAGATTAAAGGGGGTAGTATTTAGCACCAAGTTGGGTATGTTCTCATGCCCCAGAACTACGATCCAACATAGGTTTAGATTATCCGATTATTCTCATTTCTATATGGATGACAGATATAGATGTGATCACTTAGATTAGGTTATACTCCTTGTCAAGAGTATGACATCTCTCCCCAACGTGAGCTTTTCCCATAAGGGAACTAAACGTTGGACTCCATGATAGCTCACATGGGTTATGTCGGTTAGAAGAACCTCCCTTCAGATAAAGTATTTTTCCTAGAGCTAATATATATATATACTAAAGCTTTTAGCACTACAGTTTAAAAGTCTTATAAATAGACTGACAGAACAATTTTAGAAACTAAGTGTAAAGGCTCACAAACTTACTCAGATATTGCTTTACTTAAGCCTCAATTATAGACTTACAGTTTTCAGTTCTTAAAAGATAAAGGTGAGCCCTTTTCACTTAGCTTACATGATATGCAAACAGAAAAGAAATACAACTTTTAGAACTAAGTGTTATGACTCACGATATTTATACAACATATTTTACTATTCATGATATATGATTTCTCAGTTTTCAGTTACTCAAGCCAGCGTGAGCCATTTTAACTTAGCATGCATTGTTTACAAAATATATGTACTTATATATATATATACAGTTACAATTTTACTTATGCATTCACCCCCATATGCTCAGTACATTCCAAAAGTACTGATCCACATATATGTCTATGTGCTACATTGTCTCATAATGTAGGTACAAGTTGTAGTATGTAAAGTTAGAATCAGGCAGTTGCAGATTCCAGCCAGCAGATGATGAGTCCTCCTACTTTAGGGACTTTAGTTAGATGTTATTTATGTACTTTACTTTCTTACTCATATGTATTGATTAGTGGTAGTTGGAGTCGCGTCTCAGCTATCTATAGTCAGTATAGTAGAGGCTTCATAGATGTCAGTTAGAGTCAGTCATGTAATTTCAGTCCCTCTTTTCAGACTTTATCAGAATGTACAATTGTATTAGTATTGTATTTTCACAGATTCCATTATTCTTATGTTTCCGCACAGTAAACTCAGTCATTTTATACATATTTAATTAGTCGATTAATAGTATGATAGTTCATGGGTTAACTTGAGATCACTTGTGGTCCTAAGCATCGTGTGACATCTCGGGACCATTTTTGGGGTGTTACAGTAACACAAGGTGTTCCAGGCCATCAGAGCCTTACTTGAAGTCTCTTTTGTCACCTGCCCAAAGAAAATTTCTACATATAGTAATAATCTTTTTTATTACCTTTTTTGGTAGAACAAAAACTTGGACCAAAAGGTTTAGTTAGAGAAAAATACACTTTTGGTTAAGAGCTCCCTGCCTAAATATGTTAAAATCTACTTGTCCGGGTTGTAACTCTACCAATCAACTTGTCCATCAAAGGTTGGCATTAGGCTATTGATAATCGTTTTGAACTCAATGGAATGCCAAGGTATTTGATAGAAAGACTTCCTCTCTAAAAGCCAAGCAAAGAAAAAATTTAATCCTGTTTGATAGGTTTGACTTCGACAAAGTACACATACTCTTAGAGATGTTTGCTAGAAGGCTCGGGGCTGCTAAAAATTCCTGGAAGCTACTATAAAGTATTTGCACCAAGTTCAAGTCCCCTTTGTAAAATAGTAACAAATCGTCTGCAAATCCCAAATGTGTAGTGTCTGTCTTGGTATATTTTGGATAAAACTTGAAGGCAAGATTCTTTGTTACTCTTCTCAAAAGTCTATAGAGGTACTCCATGACTAATACAAAGAGGAATGAGGACATGGCCCTTGTCTCAACCCTCTCTTGGTTGCAAAAGGACATGAAGGCTTACTATTGATAATCAATGAATATGATACTTTCATGCACAACATGATCCACCTAATAAATTTAGTTAGGAAATATAGCCTATGCAGGATATGCTTTAAGAATATTTATTCCATTGAGTAATAGGACTTTTGCATATCAATCTTGATCATACATCTCAATGAAATCTATTTTCTTTCATAGTCCTTTATCAATTCATGACTAAGAACTATGTTATTTGTTATAACTCTTCCAAACACAAAAGAAGATTGGCTTTGATCTAACCATGCTATCCATGACAAGCTGCAACTTATTGGTTAGGATCTTGGATATGATTTTACATAGAATTGTACAACTTGATATTGGTCGAAAGTCCTTTACTATAAAAAGATACTTTTGTTGGATTCAATTGGTATGAATGGAAAATGGAGGGACACAACCTTTTATGAAAAGACATATTGTTTTGGAAAAGGAGTGACTGTTCAGATAGTTTTGTTTGTTCAGAAAAAGATACAATATTTCGAATGAACAGACATGACTCTTCCAAAGGATACACCTTTTCGGATGAACCATTGCCACCTTTCGGAAGGGGCACTTGATGGCTATATAAACCTGCATTTATCCACAGGTTTTGGTATGAAAATTTATCTGAAATACAAACTCTTCTTGTCTTCAAAATATTTTGTGTAATCAATCAAATCGTTGAGTGAGTTCGAAGAGATTACAATTGTTTGAGGTACCGCTACAATTGGTTTGTTTGGCCATTTTATCCTGGGAGAAAGATTCCACAACCTTGGGTACAGTCAGTGAAATTATTCCTTAAGGATACTCCATGAAGTCGGGGGACTTGGCCTTAAAAATTTTGTTTCATCTCATTTCTAAAAATTAACATACTTCTTGGATAGATTATTTATAATCTTGTGTTGAAGGTGTTAAGGAATTTCATAAGTGTTCTAGTCTTAGACTTGAACTTGTGTTGAAGTTATTGTTGCATGTATATATAGATTCTTGTACCCGAAAACGTTGAAGAACAACAATCTTAAGGAATAATATTTAGAAAAATATTTTTTCTTTTTTTTGCATGTTTGGTGAAATTTTCTTTTCACTAAATTTTTTTTCTCTTTCGAATCTGTATAGCTTGGTTTCTGGAGATTAAATCTTTTATCTTTCTAATCCGTTTGAATTTAACTAGTGATTTGAAGAAATAAAATCTTCATCACAAGTTAAAGATCACTCGGTTGACGATTGGAAGTCATAAAAACTTCATCGTTAAACTAAAAACAAGAAGTGTTTAAAGTTGCTGCAATTTTTTTTAATAAGTATTTTGATATTCTAAAGGTACTGTCTTGTGGTGATAGAAAAATGATGATCGATAGTCAAATGCATGATGCTGGAACGACTATGGCGGCAACTAGGATTGCCACAACAAGTCGTACTAATGCTCCTCAAGCTATGGCACCAGCGGAGAAACTCGAAAAGTTCGCGGGTATTGACTTCAAGAGATGGAAACAGAAAATGTTCTTCTAACTCACAACTCTCTGTATTCAAAGGTTCATGGTTGATGAAGCTCCGGAGGTTCCCCAGGGAACCCCCCAAAAAAGAATGCTTCGTGATTGTGGAGGCTTGGAAACACTCAGATTTCCTTTGCTGGAATTACATCTTGAGTAATCTCCAAGATGACCTTTACAATGTGTAAAGTGGAACAAAGACATCGAAAAAGTTATGGGGAGCGCTAGAACGAAAGTACAAGAAGGAGGATGCAGGAACTAAAAAGTTCTTTGTTGCAAGATTCCTAGAGTATAAAATGGTAGACAACAAGTCTGTTGTTTCCCAAGTGCAGGAACTGCAAGTGATCATCCATGATCTCCTAGCGGAAGGCTTGATTGTGAATGAACCATTTCAAGTAGCAACAATAATAGAGAAGCTACCACCAATGTGAAAAGACTTCAAGAACTATTTGAAACACAAATGCAAGGAGATGTCATTCGAAGATTTGATTATATGACTACGCATTGAAGAAGATAATAAAGCTACGGAAAGAAGGTTAAGAGGCAATTCTGCAATGAGTGGAGCCAATATTGTAGAAGATAACCAAAACAACTCCAAAAAGCGAAAGAAAGTTAGAAATAAAAACAATCAACCCAAGAAGAAATTCAAGGGAAAGTACTTCAACTGTGGCAATATTGACCACAAGTCTACGGATTGTCATGCCCCGAAGAAAGGAAAGAAGAAGACCAAGAAAATCTGGCCGAGTCTAAGAAAGAAATGGATGATCTGTGTGCTATGCTTTTCGAATGCAACTCGGTGGGAAATCCTCACGAATGGTGGATGGATTCTGGTACCACACGCCATGTTTGTGCTAAAAAGGAGTTGTTTTTGATATTCGCTCCAGCTCAAGTAGAAGAAACAATATACCTGGCTAACTCCGCTACTGCAAAAGTAGAAGGAACTTGAAAGGTGTGCTTGAAGATGACTTCCGGAAAAGTGTTGACACTTAACAATGTCTTGTATGTTTTGGAGTTAAGGAAGAACTTGATTTCTGTTTCACTTCTAGACAAGAATGGATTCAAATGTGTTTTTGTTTCCGGAAAATTGTACTTAGTAAAGGAGAAGTGCATGTAGGAAAAGGCTACCTAAATGATGGCCTATTCAAAATGAATGTAATGAATGTTGATATCAATAAAAGTTTAATTTCTTCTTACTTGCTTGAGTCTTATGATTTGTGACATGAGCGTTTAGGCCATGTTAATTATATAACATTATGAAAACTGATTAACTTAGAAGTTTTGCCAAACTTTGAGTGCAATAAATCAAAGTGTCAAACGTGTGTGGAATCAAAGTATGCAAAGCATCCTTATAATTCCGTTGAATGGAATTCTAATCCCTTAGACTTAATACACACGGAAATTTGTAATATGAAGTCAATACCATCACGTAGTGGGAAAAAGTATTTTATAACTTTTATTGACGATTGAACGAGATATTATTATGTCTATTTTCTAAATAGTAAGGATGAAGCAATAGATGCGTTTAGGCAATACAAAACTGAAGTTGAAAATTAGTTAGAGAAAAAGATAAAAATGATAAGAAGTGATAGGGGCGGAGAATATGAATCTCCCTTCGCTGAAATATATGTAGAGAATAGAATTGTCCATCAAACTAAGGCCCCGTATTCACCTCAATCTAATGGAATTGCGGAAAGGAAAAACCAAACTTTGAAGGAAATGATGAATGACTTACTTATAAGTTTAGGTTTACCGTAAAGCTTATGGAGGGAGGCTATCCTTACAGCCAACCGAATACTCATTAGAGTTCCCCATAGTAAGACACAATCAATTCCTTATTAAAAATAGAAAGGAAGGAAACCCAACTTGAATATTTCAAAGTGTGGGGGTATCTAGCAAAGGTCCAAGTTTCTATGCCTAAAAGGGTTAAGATAGGACCTAAGACGGTGGACTGTGTGTTCATAGGATATGCTAAAAGTAGTAAAGCATGTCAGTTTTTAGTTCATAAATCCAAACATCTGGATATTAATGAAAATACGGTAATTGAATCACATAACGCTGAATTCTTTAAAAATATTTATCCGTATAAAACTAGACATGAATAGTCTAGTGGAGGGTCTAAACGACCTTGAGATGAACCAAGTGAGAATGTACATAATGATGAGAATCCAAGACGTAGTACACGTCAAAGAACGTCAACTTCATTTGGATCGGATTTTGTAATATTTCTCTTAGAAAATGAGCCTCAAACATTTAAGGAAACGATGACGTCTTTGGACTCATTCTTTTGGAAAGAGGCAGTTGATAGTGAGATTGATTCAATCTTAAGAAACCATACGTGGGAGTTGGTTTATCTTCCTCTAGGAAACAAACCTTTAGGATCTAAATGGATCTTCAAAAGTTAAATGAAAACAGATGGTACTATTGACAAATACAAGACAAGACTTGTAGTAAAAGACTTCCAACAAAAAGAAGGCCTTGATTACTTTGAAACATACTCACCGGTAACAAGGATAATATCAATTCGAATGTTAATTGCCTTAGCGGCGGTATATGGTCTTGAAATCCATCAAATGGATGTGAAAACTGCATTCCTAAATGGAGAATTGGAGGAAGAAATTTACATGGAATAGTCTGAGGGTTTTGTGGTTTCAGGAAAATAAAATAAGGTGTGTAAACTTGTTAAGTCACTTTATGGACTAAAACAAGCACCTCAGCAATGGCATGCAAAGTTTGACCAAACAATGTTGGCAAACGAATTCAAAATTAATGAATGTGATAAATGTGTTTATATTAAAGACACTCCAAATCACTAAGTCATTATGTGTTTATATGTAGATGATATGTTGATCATCAGTGGAGACATTTCAGACATAAATGCAATGAAATGAATGCTCGATAGCAAGTTCGATATGAAAGACCTTGGAGTTGCGGATATGATCTTAGGGATAAGAATCCATAGAACTCCACAAGGGTTGGCATTGTCACAGTCTCATTACATCAAAAAGGTACTTGACAAATTCAATTATATGGAATTTGGTATTGCCAAGATTCCAATGGATGTGAGCTTTGCACTTCGAAAGAATGAAGGTGAAAGTGACTCACAATTAGAGTACGCAAGAGTATTGGGGTGTTTAATGTATATAATGAACTGTACACGACCAGACATAACATGCGCTATAAGTAAGTTAAGTCGGTACACGAGTAATCCTAATAAAACTCATTGGATGGCAATGAAAAGAGTTTTGGAGTATCTTAAATGCACTCAAGACTACGCTTTGCATTATAATAAATATCCCGCGATACTTGAAGGATATAGTGATGCAAATTGGATCACCGAATCGAACGAAGTAAAATCCACAAGTGGATATGTATTTACTATCGGTGGAGGAGCGGTCTCTTGGAAATTATCCAAACAGACTTGTATTGCTCGCTCTACAATGGAATCGGAATTTATCGCATTGAATAAAGCAGGCGAAGAAGCAGAATGGCTCCAGAATTTCTTGGAAGATATTCTTTATTGGCCCAAACCAGTGGCACCAGTATGTATACATTGTGATAGACAAGCGGCAATAGGTAGGGAAGAGAGCATGATGTACAACGGTAAATCTCATCACCTATGACAGAGACTTAATATCATTAGGGAACTTCTCTCTAGTGAAATTATCACTGTAGACTATGTAAAGTCAAAGGATAATGTGTTGGATCCACTTATAATAGGACTATCTATAGAAAGAGTGGAAAGGACATCCAAGAAAATGGGTTTAAGGCCTAGGACAAGTCAACATGGAGGTAACTCTACCTAGAAGACTCGAGATCCCAAGATCTAGGTTCAAGGAGATCAAACAAAGTTATGTCTGACAGTTCAACATTGTCAATATACCCCAACCCATTCTCATGATGTAGACAATGTTTAGTAAATAAGGATAAGACTTAAGGTGAAAAATCTTTTAATAATTATCTAAATTTGGAAGATTTGACCAAATAGTTTAATCTATAGGATTGAACGTTTAGAAATCACCTATGCGAAGGCGAAGTGGAAGTCGCTTCAAGGAGAATGTTAGTAAAGGCCTATTCTCTAAGATCTCATGAAACCGGGAAGTGTTCATGGCTGAAAAGAACAAAATCGTGAGAACCATAAATGGTAAAAGGCTGGTTGTGTGACATATGTTATCGAGGTGTACATTAAAGATCGACGGTTCAAAGATATCAAATCTACCGATTGACCGAGTACATCCGATGCATGTTCACTACGGAAAGTTCAAAGGAAAACTCACTTATCCTGATGCAATTAGTCTTTTCTTGATGATCACATATTTGTCCGTAAAGTTTTACAAAGAATAGTCATTCCCCATTCATGTGGGGGATTGTTGGGTTCAATTGGTGTGAATGGAAAATGGAGGGACACAACCTTTTATGAAAAGACATATTGTTTTGGAAAAGGAGTGACTGTTCAGATAGTTGTGTCTATTCAGAAAAACACACAATGTTTCGAATGAACAGACATGACTTTTCCAAAGGATACACCTTTTCGAATGAACCCTTGCCACCTTTCGGAAGGGGCACTTGATGGCTATATAAACCTGCATTTATCCACAAATTTTGGTATGAAAAATTTTCTGAAATACAAACTCTTTTTGTCTTCAAAATATTTTGTGTGATCAATCAAATCGTTGAGTGAGTTCGAAGAGATTCCAATTGTTTGAGATACCGCTACAGTTGGTTTGTTTGACCATTTTATCCTGGGAGGAAGATTCCACAACCTCGGGTACAGTGAGGGGAATTATTCCTTAAGGACACTCCGTGAAGTCGAGGGACTTGGCCTTAAAAATTTTGTTTCATCTCATTTCTAAAAATTAACATACTTCTTGGATAGATTATTTATTATCTTGTGTTTAAGGTGTTAAGGAACTTCATAAGTGTTCTAGTCTTAGACTTGAACTTGTGTTGAAGTTATTGTTGCATGTATATACATATTCTTATACCCGAAAACATTGAATAACAACAACTTTGTCTTAGGGATGAGTGTTACGAATGTACAATTAATTGTCTTATATGACTCATTTGAGTGAAAAGAACTTAAGGATTGTATTTTTGATACCATCGTATGTCACTTCCCAACTTTTCTTAAAAAAGTGGGCGCCGCATCCATCATAACCCAGTGCCTTTTGATAATCTATACCCATTAGAGCTTCTTTGATTTCCTTCTTGGTGATCGGTTCTATAAGTTTCAACTGTTGAGACCTCTGCAATCTATATCCTTCTTCTAAAACTATGTCCTAAATCACAGGTAATGTTGGTGTTGCTGAACCCAAAAGGCTCTTTTAGAAACTTGTTACTTCCACTTCTACTTCCTGCTCTATTTGAGCAATAAAATCGGCTAAAGTGTTGAGCATCCTTGCATGATTTTGAGCATTCCTGCCTTTCATTCAAGTAAAGAAGTAACCATTATTAGAGTTCACTACCAGAAATTCGGTAATTTCCGACTGAAAAAAGTAGTCGGAATTTTCCGACTACTTCGGTCGAAAATTTTAGTTTTTAATTTATTTTTTTTACAAAATATTATTCGGATACTATTTGTGATTTCAACAGTCAAAATCTTTGGCGGGAAATAGCGTGAAATGTATATTCCGATTACTGTAGTCGGAAATGAAATATAAATAATTAAATAAATATATTATTTTATATATAATTAGACCCTTATATAAAATTAAATAATTATTTAAATAAATTATTAAATATATATTTTCGACTACTGTAGTCGGAAGTATAAATAATTAAGTAAATATATTATTAAATATAAAATCAGACCATTATATAAAAATTAAATAATTATTCAAATAAATTATTAAATACATATTTCCGACTACTGTAGTCGGAAATATAAATTATTAATTAAATATATTATTAAGTATATAATCAGACCTTTATATAAAAATTATCTAATAATTTAAATAAATTATTAAATATATATTTTCGACTACTGTAGTCGGAAGTATAAATAATTAAATAAATATATTATGAAATATAAAATCAGACCATCGTATAAAAATTTAATAATTATTTAAATAAATTATTAAATATAAATTTCTGACTACTGTAGTCGAAAATATAAATTATTAATTACATATATTACTAAATATATAATCAGACCTTTATACAAAAATTAAATAATTATTCAAATAAATTATTAACCATGTATTTCCGACTACTTTAGTTGGAAATCTAAATAATTAAATAAATATATTATTAAATATATAATCAGACTACTATACAAAAATTAAATAATTATTTAAATAAATTATTAAATATATATTTCCGACTATTGTAGTCGGAAATCTTAAATAATTAAATATATTAGATAAGTTTCCGAAGTATGTAGTCGGAAATATATACATTTATATGAGAACATAAGATAAACACGTTGCATCTCTCTCTCACTCTCTACTTCATCTCTCTCTCACTCTCTTCGTTCTCTCTCTCACTCTCTACTTGGTCTCTCTCTCACTCTCTACGAACACTCTCTACAACTTCGTCTCTCTCTAACTCTCTACTTCGTCTCTCTCAGTCTGTACTTCGTCTCTCTCTCTCTACTTTGTCTCTCTATAAGCTAGGGTTCTTAAACTTGACGACTTTGATTGTTCTCTCTCAAAAATTAATGACGGTGGAGTGGTAACGACGGTGGTGAAGCGACGGTATTGAAGGTCAATCAAGAAATTCCCATCTTCACGGTAAAAATTTGTTCCATTTTCTACAAGAGTTTATGAAGTATAAGAATCTGTAAATCTGTGTTGGTGTTGGATAAATCTGTGAATTTCTGTTTAGGCGCTTTACATGGAATCTCATTTTTGGCATGTCTACTATTTTGAAGATTATGTTCATGTCTACTATTCCAAAAAGGGCTACACTTAGAAAAAACTTCTTCACTGCTAGTGGCCAATAAAGAGAAAAGGGCTTACTAAATTGGAATATACTATGTCTGAAAGTTAGCTTTTCTCTATGATGATTGCATCACTTCACCCATGTTCTTTGCTTAAGGTTTGTTTTGTGTATGAGATATGTTGTTTCTTTTTCAGTTTGTTTGTTAATTTGGTGATATGGGTAAGTTTAATTCTTGATAAAAATTGGATCTTTTTTTCCAATAATCTTGAAACCCCTGTTTAACTTGAAAGAAAATTGTATCCTTTTTGTTTTTATTGCTTCAAATATTTTTTCTTTTGGGTGGTGGGGGATATGCTTAGCTAATTTCTGGTGTTGGATGCAAGTGACAAGCTTCAACTCATTTGGCCTTTTGGGTGGGGGTGGGGTGGGGGTGCGGGGGTTGGAGGAGGGCTTTATGGTTAGCTAATTTGTGGTGTTAGGATGCAAGTGGTAAACTTCATCTCTTTTGGATGGGGATGGGAGGAAGGGTTGTTCTTTATGTTTAGTTAATTTCTGGTATTAGGATGCAAGTTGCAAGCTTCAGCTCTATCAAGACATAACTGATGTAGAAATTCATTCTGGCCGTTCTTCTATAGGTGACGACAAATAACCTGGGGTAGATAGTTTCAATGTACATTTTACCAAGAAAGCTTGGTCACTTATTCAAGGTGATTCTGGAGTTTGCTAAGGGATATTTCACTTCAAGATTTCTGCATAAAGCTGTAAATTGTACTTCCATTACGTTGGCTATAGAAACTCAATCCTGCAACCATAAAGGAGTATAGACCAATAAAATGTCGCACCATTTTGTACAAGATTATTGCCATCGTCTTGACAACTCGATTACAAACTGCGATTCCCACAATTATTAATAAATCTCTATTAGTAGAGGCCAATACCGAGCTGTCATCGAGTTGTCTATATGACTCACCTTCTTGTGTTTTCTTTAGGTCCAGGATTTGCATTCCTTTACTCCTAACTGCTGCTTGGAAGTCAGTGTGCAATTATTTATCCCCTTTCATCTGAACAGGTTTGTGAGCTTCTACTACTAGTTATCTATTTCGTGACTTGCTCCTTGTTTAGCTTTGCATTCCATTATATTGACTTTTTGATAATATTAGGCATATACAGTAGGCAAAGACTAGATGAGTGTTTTTCTTTTGTTTGGACATATTATGAGATATTAATAAATTTTCGACATAGGTGTATTCGTAGGTTCCTTTCATTTTGTTTTTCCTCATCCATCGCATGGTGGTGTTGAACAAGTTGTAATGATTTAAGTGTAGAGACAAAAATAAAAGGTTCATTGCTGGCTGTTTTACTATGTTGTATTGAATCTCTTGGCTTTCTTCATGTGTCCATTGCGTACTAGCATCTCTAAATAAGCCTGTTATTATTTTGTTTCTCTTGTTTTTGTTTGTCTTCTCTATTATTATTGTTGTTGTTCTTGTGTAGATGGAAAATGAAGATCGTACATGGATGTATAGTAGACTTTATCCTAACCGTGCGGGGTTGAGGGAGGAATATAAACATGGCATAGCTGGATTTATTGCTAAAGCAATGACACTTAATGATTTTCTTATTGAAGGGACGATTAGGTGTCCTTGTTGGAATTGCAAGTGTTGCAAGTTATTGAGTGCAGATGATGTTACATTACATCTTTATAGGAAGGGTTTTATGTTGAATTATACTGTATGGACAACTCATGGAGAGAGTAGTGCTGCTAATAATTTTGCTTTTCAGAATTATGTTGAAAGTCCAATAAGAGAGAATAATGTTGAAAGTTCACGATATAGTGAGATGGTCAGGGATACTTTTGGGACACACTCAGGGGCTCAAAATGAACCAAATGATGCGGATAAGCACTTTTACGAACAGTTAAAGGAAGCTAGTCATCCATTGTATGAAGGATCAGTGCATTCTAAGTTATCTGTTGTCGTTCGGTTACTGTATTAAATTAGATTATTCTATTTCTCAAGAGGGCATGAACTCTGTCATTGGACTTATGAATGAACTTAACCCAAATAAACTTGACTTACCCAAACATTTCTACACAACAAAGAAGTTAGTTTCTAAGTTAGGACTTTCATCAGAGAGGATTCACTGTTGTGACAAAGGTTGCATGTTATTCTATAAGGAAGATAAAAATTTAGAACACTGCAAATTTTGTAATCAGCCTCGTTATAAGGAAGTCACACATGCCAAAGGGAAGAAGGTTCCTGTAAAGTCGATGCATTACTTACCCCTTATACCACGATTAAAGAGGTTGTATGCATCAATGAGCTCTGCCCCTCATATGAGATGGCACTATGAAAATAAAAGACCACCTGGTGTTTTATGTCATTCATCAGATGGAGAAGCATGGAAGTATTTTGATAGTGTGTATCCGGATTTTGCTAGTGAACCAAGAAACATTAGGTTGGGATTATCTACTGATGGATTCACTCCATTTTCTATCTTAGCTACACCATATTCATGTTGGCCAGTGTTTGTGACTCCTTATAATCTCCCGCCTGAATTGTGTATGACGAGTCAGTATATATTTCTAACTTGCATAATTCCAGGTCCTCGTAATCCAAAAGTTTTGATTGATGTATACCTGCAGCCATTGATTGATGAGTTGAACTTATTGTGGCATGAAGGTGTGGAAGCATATGATGTATCAATGAAACAAAACTTTAGATTGCGTACTACTTTGATATGGACTATAAATGACTTTCCTGCTTATGGAATGATGTCTGGGTGGTCGACTGCAGGCAAGTTAGCTTGCCCTTGTTGTATGGAAGACACAAAAGCATTCACTTTGAAACATGGGGGTAAAAACTCATGGTTTGACTGTCACCGTCGATTCTTGCCAATGCAACATGAGTTTAGGAGAAATGCTAGTGATTTTATGAAGAATAAGACTGATTTTGAGGAGCCACCGCCAACTTTGTCGCGAGAACAAATTTGGGATAGAGTGAGGAATCTGCCTAAGGTAACAGAGTCTCCACCATCCAGGATACCTGGTTATGGTATTACACATAACTGGACTAAACAGAGCATATTTTGGGAGTTAGACTACTGGAAGGATAATCTTCTGCCTCATAATCTGGATCCCATGAATATTGAGAAAAACTTCTTTGACAACTTGTTTAATACTGTGATGGATGTAAGTAACAAAACAAAAGATAACTTGAAGGCCAGGATGGACTTAAAGGAGTACTGTCGGCGCAGTGAGTTGTACTTGACATACTTAAATAATAAGATTCAGAAGCCCAAGGCCAGTTACACATTCACTTTGGAGAATAGAAGAGTGATTTGTGATTGGGTTAACAATTTGAGAATGCCAGATGGATATGCGTCAAATTTGTCTAGGTGTGTTGACTAGAAGTGGGGTTTGGGTGAAAGGTGATGGCGGTGTTGATTATTATGGTGTGTTTCACGAGATTTTAGAACTTGATTATCATGTTGGTTGGCGGAAGAAAAAATTGGTTCTCTTTCGGTGTAAGTGGTATGATCCTACGCCTAGGTTATGTACAAAGGTACACCCTCAGTACAAAATAGTTGAAATTAAGCGTACAAGAGAGTATGGACTCTATGATCCATTTTTCATTGCACAAAATGTAAAATAAGTGTATTACGCTCCTTATTCTTTGAAAAAGAATAAATCTGCATGACGGGTAGTTATAAAAACAAAGCCCGTGGGTAGAGTTGTAGTGGAGGATGCATTAGATGTAGCGTATCAGAATGACATTTCAAGTGTTGAAGAAAGGGTGGATGATGAATTAGCAGGTGAGTTGCAGCACGAAGGCCTATATGAAGAATTTGATCCTTCTGAACTTAGATTGAATGTTCATGATTATGGAGAAGGAACATCCGGGGCAAATGATGAGGAAGATCCAACTGATGAAAATGAAATAAGCGATGAAGATTTACTTGATGAAAATGAAACAAGTGATGAGGAAGAATCGATGAATGAATATGAAACAAGTAATGAGGAAGAATTGATGAATGACTATGAAACAAGCGACGAGGATTGAGTTGTTATTAATAGTAGTAATGTGCTGTAACAAGGTTTTGAATTGTATTTTAGTTGCTGCTTTTTGCTATTTTCTTATTACACTGCACTCATCTATATGCTTTTTCTATCTATATCATATGGAATCAGACTGCTTCCTCTTTCTGTACAGGGTAAAAATGACTTACTTGAAACTATCATTTGTGCTAGACTTTTTCCGTACCTGTAATATATCACTACAGTGGGATCCAACCCTGCCATTTTTAAGTTGAGAAGTCAAAGCAAGCAGCTATTGTCACTAGTAATGTATGCTTGTTCTGCAATTTGGACTGTTAAAAGTTCCATTTTTCTCCAGTCCTGTATCAGTGTGGGTATTAATGAAAGGTACTTATTCTACATCAGCAAGTTGAATTTTTTACCTTTATATGTGAAGAGTCAATGGTTGAACTTGCACTGTATAACCAGTCCTTATATACAGCTAATGAGTTCACAACCTTGTTTTTCATACTCCAACTCTTTGATGGTGCTTTGATCTCTTGTTGTCTATTGTCTTCTATAGTTAACTCCTGTATGCGTAATTATATATTTGTAACTCATTTTCTGAATCAGTTGTTTATGTTGTTATATTGTGGTTCTGTTTTTTCCAGGTGCTTAATAAAGAAAATCAATGGCATCAAAAGGTCATGGTAATGGACAGCGTAAGAAAAGTAAGAAAGGAACTTATAATCTTCCCGCAGGTCAATATACAGCACCACCACCACCATCTGTTACCACAACTCTTCCACCAGCTACTACAAATATTCTTCCTCCACCAAGGGCCGTGTGTGGCCTATTTCGATTCACTAGAATTGTTGTTGACATCTTGTTACTCTTGTTGTTGCTTGTTCATCTTGAAGTCTAGTGAAGCTGTGTGTGGCCTATTTCAATTTACTAGCATTATTGTTGACATCTTGTTACTCTTGTTGTTGCTTGTTTCTTTTGTTGTGAACTTGATCTTGTATCACACTGCCTAGTGGTTTTAGAAAGTAAGAAGAAGAGAATTAGTGGTTTAGTTAGAGAGGTGATGACTTAATTGGAAGTAATGAGCAAAGTATTTATTGTAACACTCTTAGTATAAGGCAGTCGTTGGTGTGGAGTTGTCTTAGGTAAAACAAGGTGCATGGGTGTAGTTTGATATATACAACCGATGCGTGTAAGTTTTTAGCCAAATGTAGCATATAAAAACGGGAACATATTTAAATAACCCCTAACAAATCGAATCCTTTTGTAGTTCAACTTGTTCTTTAACATTCTTAATCACTTCAGCTTGCTGTATACTTTCTTTAAGATAAATTCTTCATACTTCAAATCCTTGATCTAATTAATATATAATACAGTATTTAATTAGATCCACATTCAAATATTTATAGATATTTACTTGAATTTTATTATTTTACATATATGGAATTAGAAAAAGCTACTAATTTCCTATAAAACCACAGGACAGTTGGTCTACATCCACCATTCATCACATGCAGAATCAAAATGACAAGGATTTAAATAGTACCAAATATTATTGGTCCAAGTTGTCTGAGTATGAGGAAATGATTTAACATAACTATTTACACTATGAAATGACGAAAAAGATCCTATAAATACCTCGTGTAAGTTAGAGGAAAAAACCTTTCACCTATTTCCTAGTATATACTTGACGGATGCTTGGATCATATATAGTTAAAGTTAACTTTTCAAAGTAGAGTAGAAAAACATTTTTGTCATATTTGTTGATGCAAATATTGCACCTCGTAAGGTTCTAGAAGTACTGCAGATTATATGCTATCAATTTAATGAAAATTCTGTGTGCTTTTTTTTTTCTTCTAAGGAGCTCAACATAACTTGTATGTAGCTCCAGCTTATAGTAAGCAATGCAGCTTGCTTGATTTGTTTGCATGCATGCAAAAGAGTAATTAATTTTAACTAACTACTTGCTTGCTTGTATGTAGCTCCAGATTATTTTTCTTTTTCCATTTTATTGAAACTGTACTCTTTTAGTTTTATGCAACAACTTATATATAATAAGTTTAAAATTTCAGTAACCGAGCATATTGTATTGAATTAATCTCATATTAGCTACTCTATTTGCTTACTCAAAGTTTTCAATAGTCACCTTTCTGTTTCTAATAGATATTATTCAGCTAATATTTCATTGTTATTAATTGCCATATAAAGACCTGAGCTTGGGCTCTTAAGTTTATCTCGACCTTTATCTTGTCTGGGTCACTGTTGCCTTAACTGCAGATGCTGCTATTGCTGCAGTAAATGGGCTCACTTTGGTATGAAAAGTGAAAAAAAAATCTTCAAGAACTAAGTGTGGAGTAGCAGAGATGATGATGATAATAAGAGGAAGAGTTATAGTATGGAGTGGAGATTCATGACAACTTTTTTCTACTAAAAAATGGACTTGTTTTTCTTTCTTTTGGTGTTTTGGTAATCAATTACAGTGACGTTCTCTTTTAGACTCATTCACTTCAATTTTTTTAAAATTTATTAGTCAACTTTTGGTATGAATATTGCTTTGTAATTTAATACTTACCTTACCATACCAACTTTTTTCAATTAAATCACTACCCCCAACCTGTTAGTAACCTTTGAAAACTAATCTTGTTTTATGACTCAACACCATTGGTAGGATCATCTAGACTTAGTTCAGCACTATTAACACCATTGTCATAATCATGATTAGCACCATTGTCATATTCATCTAATTTTGCAGGAATATGAAAATGGAGGAAAAGAGCGCCCTTATCTTGAGGTCTACGAAGAGACGCATAGGAAGAAAAACAAGGACGGTACAAGAGGAGATTGGGTCGAACCGCGTGCTAGGATTGCATATGTAAGATAATAACTTTTACATACATTGTTTTATTATTACTCACCTTTGCTTGTTTACGTACTGATAAATAATTTTTTTTTCAGGAAGAATTTCAACAAAACATAGAAGAGTGGCGTCAAACCCAACCTACTTCAGAGGATGGTACCATGGTCCAACCATCACCTGAAGAGATGAATAATATGTGGACAGCTGTGGTAGGTGGTTCAAAGAAAGGTAGAACCTACGGGACAGGAGTTCTCCAATCCTCGAGTACTCCGTTGTTTCCCAGTTCCTCTTCTACTTTGCAAACTGTGGAAGAAATGAAAGCGATGAAAAATCAAATTGTGGAATTGACACAGAAATGTGTAGCTAACGATGCTAGGTTTGCTAAATTTGATAAATTGGAGGAGTTGGTTAAGAAGCACATGCCGCAACTATTTCATGACGAGGAAGATAATGAATCTGATGATAGTTAGATTGTAGTTATTGTTCTTGTTTTTGGTTGTGACATTTAGATGTTTAAACTATTTGATTTGATGTTTGTTTTGAATGGTTTAAAGTGGTTGTATTTATAATTTTTTGTCGTGTTTGATCCTATTGTGAACAATACATTAGTTTTTATTTATAATCTGAAAGCAGTGTAAGCTAATGCAATATAATATTTATTAAATAATTATTTATCAAATAATAATTATTTATTAAATTTTTTACTACAATAGTCGAAATAATTAAAATTATTAGATAATTATTTATTAAATTTCTGACTACGGCAGTCCAAATAATTATAATTATTAAATATTTATTTATTACATTTCTGACTACAGTGGTCGGAATAATTAAAATTATTAAATAATTATTTATTAAATTCCGACTACGGTAGTCGGAATAATTAAAATAATTAACTAATTATTTATTAAATTTCCGACAACGGTAGTCAGAATAATTAAAATTGTTAAATAATTATTTATTAAAGTTCCGACTACGGTAGTCGGAATAATTAAAATTATTAAATAAATATTTATTAAATTTCCGACTACAGTAGTCGGAATATTTATAATTATTAAATAAATATTTATTAAATTTCCGACTACAGTAGTCGAAAATTTTATAATTATTAAATAAATATTTATTAAACATCCGACTACGGAAATATCCGACTACAGTAGTCGGAATTTTTTTTCCGACAAGCTATATTCCAACTACCACAAGTAGTCGGAAAGTAGTTGGAAATACCTTAATTTCCGACTACATTCCGACTACATTAGCCGTCGGAAATTTAATGTTTTCTAGTAGTGTTACACAGCTTGATTCATTTAACTCTATATTTCTATTGTAAAATACTCTCCTTGATAGTTGCCACTTTTTCCAGTTTGAATCTCAAGGTTTCGTCTTTTTCAAATCTTTAAACCATATCACTAGGGTCCCTCATTTGGATTTGTGAATCATTAAGTTCTTTCCTATATTGTTGCACCTTTTCCCCAACATTAGAATACTCATTTTTGTTCAAAAGCTTCACCTGCTGCTTGACTCTCTTCTACTTATCCCAAACACACTGCATATCTTTTCCTTGACCATGTTGTTCCCATGAATATTGTATAGCACTAAGAAATTTAGGGTGGCCCGCCAAGTGGTTAGAGAATTTAAATAGCCCAGGACCCTTCTCAGGAAAACCTTCTATTTCAATTGTCAAAGGTGAATGATCAGACAGTGGATCTAGAGTTGTAGCTTCTATATGTATGAACTGAGTCATCCAAGCCCTATTGACAATAGCCCAATCAATTTTACTTAGTGTTCGGTTATTTGTCT
This sequence comes from Capsicum pubescens, assembly GCA_030864215.1. Classification (NCBI taxonomy): domain Eukaryota; kingdom Viridiplantae; phylum Streptophyta; class Magnoliopsida; order Solanales; family Solanaceae; genus Capsicum; species Capsicum pubescens. The sequence continues at coordinate 280,464,448 of CM061540.1, read as the reverse complement.
ATGTATATCTTCTACCATTGGTCTTTAGTTCTGTGAGTACAGTATCCAACAAACATTTATTAAAATCAGCAGCCTCAAATTCCTGCATCGGGTTTCTATACAGTTTTTCCTCCATTTCTCTCATAGTATTAAAGTTGCCTAAGATCACCCAGGGTCCTGCTGTCTACTGTTATTGTCTCTATGGCATCCCAAAGTGGTCTTCTGTCTGATATATTGTGCAATTCATATACTATTGTGACATGAAACTCCATCTACAAGCATGTTACTTTAGTTTTTCCATGAATATACTGATTTTGATATCAAGTGTTTGAAAGTTCACCATATTAGCATCCCATAGTAGCCAAATTCTACTCTTCCCAGCATTATCATAGTTCCAGCAAGCACCTCAGCCAGAACCAATTTTATTCTCTATTCTGCTAGCATGTGATTCAACAACTTTGTGTTCCTAGATAGCTATCATTACTATATTATGCTGCCTTAAGAATTTTACTAACTCTAATTGCTTGTAACTTTATTGAGTCCCCTAATATTTCATGAAATTAGCTTCATTTGAAAGGATTTGGGTCGGGGCTTTACCACTTCTCCGTACTAGCTACTTTGTTCCTTTTTATTCTACAAGTGAGTCTGATTTAGTTGGATAGTAGGAAAATCCAACGGGATGGAGGGATTTATAGTAGGCCGATTTGCTTTTGTGCTTCAGTGGTAGTGGTCTTGATATCTTTCCTTATCCATGTACGGACTTGCTTAATATGTTGAGTCTTGTGGGCAGCTTTATTTCCCTGTTCAGGTTGCATTGCCTTAACTTTCTCCTCATGTGTTGTTTTTTAGATTGACAATTGTGCCCAACCTACAAACAAGTTGCACAATATGTTGGTTTCCATTCGTAGCTAACTTGTTGTTCGAACATTCGACCACTTGGATCCTGAAATTAAAGAGTTTGGAAAATCTTTGGTGATATCCATCTTGATTAGTAGTCTCGCGTAGGAGATTCTTTCAATATTTGTAGTATAAACATCAGCATAGATATGGGTGCCCAAAGAGCTGCCAATCCTATTGAGTGATTTTGGGCTCCAATAGCTTAGAGGTAGGCCAGGTAGCTTGATCCACAAGAGAATTACCCTGAGTACCTCCTTTGTCAAATCAAATTTGCCCTCCCACTCTTTTATAATCACGGGCTTATTATACATCATGTATGGTCCAACATACAAAACTTCATTCCAATTCTCGACGCGTTCAAACTTGATCAGGAAATAATCGTCTTTATGATAATATATTTTAGGCTTTGTAACGTAGTTTAAATTTGTAGCTATGTACCTCTCAACTGCATCAATAGTGGGAGAATTACCCACCACATAGAAAATTAAAGCATTCTGCCAAGTCTCAACCTCCTTTGCAATGTCTTTCTGTTGCATTTGTGCAATTACTTCACCTTCAACAATCACATAAGCTATGTATTGCAATGTCATTCCTTTTGCAGGAAGTTTCATTTTAGTAAATAAGTTTGCCCAATTTTTAGCGTCCTCGGCCTATTTTACAATCGAACCTAGTTGTGTGCCTCATTTTTAGAGCTTGCTCTCTTTATCCATGTGGTTGTTGTTTGTATCTCCAACGTGGCTGTCCAATTTGTTCTAACTCCATGATTCGTATAAGAACTAGATGCTACCTCGCCTTCTACTTGCTTCTCCGGGATTTTATTGTCGCCATAGGTCTCCACTTCGGCCACCTCTATAGACCCTTTTCCCTTTGTCGCTAATGGTGACAAATTAGTTTTACTGGTGTTAGTTGTCAGTAATCCTTTAGGTATCAATAACCCATTTTCCCCCAAACTTAATCGAGGGATTTAAGAGGCAGGTTGGCCGGTTGGATTTACTCTCGACGCTTCAATATTTTCTTTTTATATATTAAAATAGATCTAACTCATCTTTTTATTTGATTGTTGTAGTGGCTGCCTAAGGAAATCTCTCAATTCTTTCCTCCATGACCTACTAAGTTTTGGATCCGTCCCAAAGATAATAAATGGAAGGCTGAAGTTGTCCCATGTCCTCGAAATCGATGGAGAGAGCAATGCGGTTAGCTTAAGTTTATTCAGAGCCTCCTTTTAGACAAGGAGATGTCTTTGACATCATTTTTCTGAAAGCTCGGGTCAATATGTGAAAGTTATTGTTATGAACAAGACTCATCATTTTTCAATGTGTCTCCAAATTATGAACAATGCGGTTGATGTTATGTTAGGTTTCTATAAGTTGTTATGAATGATATAGTTGAATCTTCTCTATATTTTTTAGCATTTTTTTATGTCGTCATGGAGGTTCCTAGATTTTTTTTCCTTTTTTATTTTATTAATTAGAAAAATTTGAAAAAGAAAAAAAATGAAAAAAATCAATAGGGCTGAAACATCAAATCATTTGCTACAAACTATAAAATGAATTCAAATTCTAAATTTCGTTGGTCAGGAATCTAATTAACGGAGGGAGAGTTAAATGGTTACATTGGTAACCAAAATGTTCAAATTTTAAAACTAAAATGTTCTAATTTTAAAAATGGTGCTCTTTGTCTGTAAACAAACTCACATCTTTAAGTTGTTGAATGCAGAATCCTTGAAAATAAGACTCATTTTTTAAACATTATTTTTTTGAATATTTTCTTTCTTTATTGAAGGGGAGCCTTGGAATAACTGGTAAAGTTGCTGTCATGTGACCAGGAGGTAACGGGTTCAAGCCTTGGAAACAGCCTCTGGCAAAAATTCAAGGTAAGGCTGTGTACGATACACCCTTGTGATGGGGCCCTTCCCCGGACACCGCACATAGCGGTAGCTTTAGTGCACCGAGATGCCCTTTATTATGTTGAAACACTGTGTTTTTTAGTTTTTTTTTTAAAATAAAAATTGGACAATGCGTATGTTGGATGTTGAGTATAAGTTAGAAGATAGGCATGGAGACATACGTCAACGCATTCAACATCTTGAAGCAACAATTCAAAGAATTAAAAATCTCCACCATACTTTGTCGAATGAAATTCATTCTTTTGACAGTATGATAAGAGTATACTTGGTCCATTTTAAGTCCTAACTCCTCTACCTTTACCCCCCCCCCCCCCAATTAACCCCCTCAATGAACAGATGAATCTTGTATTGGATATTTATTTTTGCTGGAATCTTGAAATTAAAGTGGTCCAATATGGAAGTAAGGTCAGGTGTTCGTGTGAATTTTACTACTGAGGTCAGGTGTTCCTGTGAATTTTACTATTGTTAAACTCTCAATGACAAAAAATAAAATAAAATCGAGTTGTATTCTAATAGAATATAGCTTGACGAATATTAAAAATCTAATTAAAAAAAGTGATGGATTTGTGACCAACAACAGTAACACAACCCTTCGCTTATACTTTGGATGTACTACAAATGTCATCACTAGTTGTGAAAGTTTTCTTAAATCATTACAAATAAAATGTCATTCAATTTTAGACAAGTGATATGTTAAGTATTTTTTCTCTTATATATTTAATTAATCTACCAAATATATAAATACGAGTTGTTGGATTCCAGTCAAATGGCCAAGCCTTAAGATTGGTGTCCTTTGGTCACATGTTCGAATTTAGACAACAACAATCTTTTTAAAAGTTCATTTGGACCTTAGAATTGCCAATGTAGCATGTTGCATGCTATTAGGATATGTTGTTAACCATGTGGTTTGTGTTATATGGTCAAACCCATCGACAACCTCCTAAACTTGGCACGATTTTTTACTTTGGCACCTTAAGTAGACGTTGTTCACTTTTGACACCTCAAGTAGCCATAAAGTATGTCATTTTGACACCTTTTGCTGATTCAACAAAGATAATGTATTACACTCACTTTTGGGCGCGTGACAGAGATATTTTCGAAATTTTTTCATCTTTCTTCTCTTTCTTCTCTTTCTTCTTCACTCTTTAAACCCATTAACTTTCCCACATCATTATATACCCCCAATTATTTTCAAAAAAAAATCAAAATTGTCTTTTCTTTTTCAAGCTTAACCTCCATTAATGGAGGTTGAGTTTTTCATGGATGATAAACATGTCTCCTCATTCTTTTGCGAGTGTGATTAGTTTAACAAACACCCCCCCCCCCTCCCCAACCTCAAACCAACCAACCAAATCTCCTTCTCCAAATACCCAGCGCCCCAACCCCACCGTACCCCCATCGTACCCCACCTACGAATCATTCTCTAAAACACCCCAGTCCTCTTCCATTTTTGTACACCACTAATAACATTATTTTTTTTTCAAGCAAAGAATAATGTCAAGCATTAATGATTGACAAAAATGGTGGAATTTGTTTTTTAGAAAAATAAGCTTAAAATTAAAAAAAGTGGTAGAAAATTTTTCTTGATTTTCTTTTTTTTTTTGTTAATTCGATCAAAGAAGAGAAACCGTTTTAAGAAGGGAGCCCATTTTAAGAAACAAGAATGGTTAAAATTAATTGAAGAAAAAATGACACATTTTATAGCTTGTGTCTGAATGAAAATGTACGTTTTCGTGAAGCTTGTGTTTGAAAATGACACATTTTATAGTTTGTGTCTAAAATTCACGAAGCTTTTAATGCATATCTGTCAACCTTAAAGAATGGGGAGGTATGTTTATCATCCTTAGAAAATTAAACCTCCATTAATGGAGGTTAAGAAGGTTGCGTGGGGAAGACATTGTTGGGGGCTTTTTTCCAATTATTTGGTAAAAAAAATATTTGTCATTAATTTATTGGACATAAATATGATGTGGCAATTTAAATGAGTTGGCACAAAGCAATTGGTCATTTTATCTACGTTGGCAGCGAGTGAGATACACTCACCAGTGCTGATGTCGAAAGGTGTCAAAATGGCACACTTTATGCCTACTTGAGGTGCCAAAAGTGAACAACGTCCACTTAAGGTGTCAAAGTGAAAGATCGTGCCAAGTTTAGGGGGCCGCCGATGGGTTTGACCATGTTATAGTGTTTTATTTTTATCCCATGTAAATATAATTTATTTTATTTACTTAATTTAATAAAATTTTTATTTTAATAGATCATTGTGTTAACATGCGTGTCCTTTTACTTATATAGCAGATAGTTTTGTGTACGGAGTATTTTAAACTTTGCACAAAAAAATTAAAATTATCAGTTTTTATTTGTTATAAATTAATGTTCACAATCAAAGATGAGGTAGGACAAACATCTTGATGATTGTAGCATAAGATTAAATATAATTTGATCTTAATTATGGGAGTGGTAATGTTCCAACTTCCTATGCTAGTACATTTCGTATGTATTGAATAAATCAATTAGAGATGTTCATTTATGTTCTGAATATTAATAAATAACTTCTAGTCCTTTACGATGAACTTGTACTCTTAATCTTGATATAGTGATTATGATCTATGTAGTTTGATTTATTATTGATCTATTAAAAGGTGAGACTCTTTTATGAGTCAATATATTCCTAATAGATTCGATGATGAAAAATAACTTAGTGGAATAATAATTAGTTGATAGAACCATGTCTCAGACTTGAGACAGAAGACACCCCTTTATGGTTGTTTATAAGTTTTCACGTGAAAACCCTGCAGGTGAATTTTATATCCGTCATGTGAAATAAGTTGAGTATATTAATGAAGGATTAAGTTAGTCATTGAATTGAATTTTCGAAAAATTTTGTTTAATTGATTGATGTCATAATTCTAACATGATGAGTTAAATAAGATGTAATGGTAGATTTCGAAATTAAATCAAGGAGTGCAATTACATATTTTTAGTGAAATAATTTATAATTTATTATAATATGATAATTCATTCATTATCAAATGTAACGCCCCGAGTCTGATACTCGGAACGCCACACTGTGCTTATGACCCCGAAGGACCATAAGCTAACTCATGACTGATATCTGTACCTGTACACTGCATAATATACTGTATAAATGAGAAAATAAAGGTTGAAAGGCCATAAGGTTCAAGGATCTGATAAAACATAACATCTGAAGATATGGTATATCAATACCAAAACAACTGAAATAACTGTATGAACATGCTAGTCCGAAAGCCTCTAAACTTTCTAAATAAGGAGTTGATGGGACATGTCCCCAACTAACTCCAACTACTGAAATAAATAATTAATGAGATAATAAATTAATGATCATGTCCTCGAAGGATGAGGACTCACTGCTAACTCTGACTGTCGAGACTGCAATACTACTGATGCTCTAGAGCTCGTGCTTCTGAACCTATGGTATAAAATACCATAGCGCAAATGCGTCAGTACGATTGAATGTACTGGTATGCATGTGAGGTAGGCTGAATGCAAAGGGTTCACATGCATGAACTATACTAACTGACTGGATAATATGAACGTGAGAATGTATGCATGAATACATAATAATTGTAACTGAGTTTGTGATTACATGATTACTGAGCCTGAGTACTGATAATATGAGATACTGATAACTGTATAACTGAAATAACTAATATGGAGCGATTGTATATAATAGTCTAGGTTCTGATGGAACTAACTAAGTTCCGTGCTGTTTTGAGTTGACTGTATCTGACAGTCCTAAATTCTGTAGAACTATCTAAGTTCAATTACTGAGACTGAATGACTATATCTGACAGTCCTGATTCTCTAACTGAAACTGTGGGAAGTAGTCATCTAACCGACATGCCCCAAATAACTCAATATAGCTGAGTTGGGGTCCAATCTATAAACCCCAATGGGAAGGGTGTCCATATCGCGCCACTGGTAAGGACAATCTGTGAGTAACCCTCCTATAATAGGTAACTCTAGTGAGAATGGTGGGAGCCCTCATATAATAGGTTAAGCCACCTCATCTACCCTCATATAACAGGCAATGATGTCTCCACCTATGCTGGCTACATAGTTCTGGAACGCAAGAATTGCTCCTAAGAATCACACCCCCATATAACAGGTAGGTTCCCATCCTTGGGTTCGCTCGATGGTAATTTCTACTCCCATCTGAATAGACACTGAACATGATTAACTGAACTGACTAGACTGAGTTAACTGAGTTCTGTTGACTGATGGAATACTACTGAGATTACTGAGTTTTTTTGAGTCATGAGACTGACTGAATTCTATGGATCATGGCTTGACTTAGAGTATCTTGAAAACATGACACTGATTCTAGGCACACAGCTAAATTTTCGGGTACAAGTACCCCCAGGACTTGATAGAAGGAAACTGACAAAGCATGACTTTCTTGAATACACGATCAACATCATAATCCATAACATAATAAGTTGGAGATTTCATGAAGTACAAGTTCTAAAGCACCACAATGGCTACACATATATCCATAATTCATTGACTAAGACATTTCATCAAACACTGGACATACATAAACTTGTACATAAATGAGAATTTCATATTATCATACTAGTATGTCACTTTTCCTTCACATAGGCATTTAATTGAACACATGGGGAACATGTTTGGTTATACAATCATCAACACATCTAATAATCATGTATACATCAATCAACATGTAAATTTAAGGGTTTATCATGATTATTATGCAAATCACCACATCCTAGGGTCAATCATTGGAATATGTAATTTCAAACATGAATCAAAACCCTACACATCATGAACATGAATTTCAATTTAATTTAAATAAAAAACATTCATAAATACACAAATCTTGGATTTTGAAAAGAGATTCTTGAGCTTCATGGGTGAAAGGGACCCATGAATCAACACATGACATACCTGGGTTGTGAGTTTCTTGAAGTTCTTGGACTTGCAGAACTAGGAATCTCTTAGTTTCTTGAAGAAGGGTTTAGATCTTGTTCTTGGGGATTATCTTTGTGAGAAAATACTAATTTGATATTGTAGATGGATAATGAACTTATGATCCTTGATATGATATAATTAGGGGTTAAAACGGGTGGAAAAGACCTAAATACCCTCTTAAAAATGGCTTAAAATTCGCTGAATGGGATCTGCGATGGTCCGTTGCTGGCTCGACGGTCCGTCGTTCTAACTGTCGCACCTTGGTCAGAATAGGGACTAACTGCCTTAGTAGTGACGGTCTGTCGGTCCTGGCCGTCGCACTTAACCATAAGTCGGGGTCACTGCCTTAGTCACGATGGCTTGGGCGACAGTCCATCGCTGGCTCGACGGTTCGTCGGCCTGACCGTCGCTTCTGGGCAATTCCAACAGTTCTCTGTAAAACGTCTATAACTTTTTATTCCGATACCGGATTTGGACGAAATTGGTATCATTAGAAAGATAATTCAATTTTCCACATGATATAAAGTCAAAATTGGGGAAATTTTATTTGGTTTAAATATTAATCATTTAAGAAGTCATTAATAACTCTTCTGGAGAGTAGATTTGACTTAAAGAAAGTTTGGGGTATTATAATATCTCCCCCTTAGGAACATTTATTCTCTAATAAGGCTGACTGAGAGTGGAGAAATGAAAGACTAAAGAAAATCCTGAACATGAATGATTGAAACATAACTCCATGACTAACATGACTGATAAACTGAATATATATCATACTGAACATGCATATCCGATGCATGAGTAACTAATTTATGACTGCATGACTGAATTACTGATAAGATGAGTTTCTCATTAAACTGAACATACATATCTGATGTATGAATACATGACTGAACTGACCCATGAATGCATGACTGACTATGTAATGGTACTTAATACCAAGTTTATAATGGAATTCTGAACATGAAATAGATACCAAGCTTGTCACTGAAATCTTAACATAAAACTGAAAAGCTTAATGAGAAATGTTACCTTGAGCTAGATCTGAGTTGGCAGAGAAGAGGTAAGGATACTTGGTCTGCATGTCTGCTTCTACTTTCCAAGTATCTCCTTCAACGGACTGATTCTGCCAAAGAACTTTGACTAGAGGGACTTCTGTGTTCCTTAGTCTACGAGTCTAGTAGTCAAGAATTTCGACTGAAATCTCTTCATAGGAGAGGTTGTTCTGAACATCTATGCTCTGAATAGGGACTACAACTACTGGGTCACCTATGCACTTCTTGAGCAAAGAGACATGGAAGACTGGATGAACTGAGGCTAGATATGAAGGCAATTCAAGCTCATAAGCTACCTTGCTGAAGCAACTGAGAATTTTGAAGGGACCAAAATATCGGGGGATGAGCTTTCCCTTATTTCCAAATCTCTTTACTCCCTTCATGGGAGATATCTTTAGATAGACATAATCACCAATCATGAGATCCTTTCTGAGCACATCTGCATAAGACTTCTGTCGGCTCTGAGCAGCCCGAAGTCTTTATCTGATCAACTGGAATTTCTCTAAGGCATCGAATACTAAGTCAGGCCCTATGACTGAGGCCTCACTAACTTCGAACCAACCGATTGGATATCTGCATCTCCTACCATAGAGAGCTTCAAATAGAGCCATCTGAATACTGGAATGATAACTTTTGTTGTTTGCAAACTCAATCAAAGGCAAGTGGTCATCCCAACTACCCTTGAAATCGATTGCACACACCCTTAGCATATCTTCTAAAGTCTGAATGGTTCTTTCTTCTTGACCATCTGTCTGAGGATGAAAGGCTGTACTGAGATGAACTTGGGTACCAAGACCCTTTTGGAATGCTTTCCAGAAATAAGAGGTGAAATGGGTACCTCTGCCTGAGATAATAGATAACGAAACTCCGTACAATCTGACCAACTCTCTAATGTAGAGTTTGGCATAATCCTCAGCTGAATAAGAGGTGTGGACTGGAAGAAAATGAGTTGATTTGGTTATCCTATCTACAATGACCCAAACTGAATCATGCTGATGACGGGTACGAGGCAAACCCATCACAAAGTCCATGTTCACTTCTTCGCACTTCCAAGTAGGAATACTGAACTCCTGTATGGACCCACTAGGCTTCTGATACTCTATCTTAACCTGCTGACATATAGAGCACTTAGCCACAAACTCTGCAATAGTTCTCTTCATCCCATTCCACCAATAGATTTCCCACAAGTTGCAGTACATCTTTGTGGCCCCTGGATAAATAGAGTAGCGTGCACCATGCGCTTCTGTAAGAATTTGCTTCCTTAAGTCGTCTACACCTGAAACACACAGACGACCCTGACAACGCAATACACCATCTACCCCTTGGGAGAAAATCTCTACTTTCTGATCCTTGACTGACTCTTTTAACTTGAAAAAGGATGGGATCTGTATCTTGCTTTTCTTTTACCTCTGAAACTAGAGATGATTCTAAACTACTCTAAACCTATATGTCACCCTCCTATGAATCGACTAAGCGAACACCTAGTCTGGTAAGCTGATGGATTTCCTGAGCTAACTTCTTCTTACTGTCCTCAACATGAGAAATACTACCCATAGACAGTCTACTGAGAGCGTCAGCCACAACGTTGGCCTTACCCGGATGATAAATGACACTCATGTCATAATCTTTCAAGAGCTCTAACCACCTTCTCTGACGAAGATTGAGATCTTTATGAGAAAATACATACTGAAGGCTCTTATGATCTGTGAACACATCTACATGAACTCCAAATAGATAATGCCTCCAAATTTTTAAGGCAAATACTACGGCTGCTAATCCAAGATCATGAATAGGATAATTCTTCTCATGGGGTTTAAGTTGTCTGGAGGCGTAGGCTATGACCTTACCATGATGCATGCGGACACAACCCAAACCTACTCTGGATGCATCACAATACACTACGAACCTATCAGAACAATCTGGAAGAGCCAAAACTGGAGCTGAGGTGAGTCGAGTCTTCAACTCTTGAAAACTCTTCTCGCAAAGATCTGACCACTGAAACTTGAAATTCTTCTGAGTCAATCTGTACATAGGGAATGAAATAGAAGAAAATTCCTCAATAAACCATTTGTAATAGCTAGCCAAATCTAAGAAACTTCTGATATCTGATGGAGATATAGGGAGAGGCCAGTTTCTTACTGCTTTGGTCTTTTGAGGATCAACTCTAATTCCATCACTGGAAACGATATGACCAAGGAATGCTACTGACCTTAGCCAAAATTCACACTTACTAAACTTGGAGAAGAACTGATGATTTTTGAGAGTCTGCAATACTATTCTGAGATGGTCTGTATGATCACGTTCACTGCGGGAATAAACAAGGATGTCATATATGAAGACTATGATAAATATGTCCAAGTACTGCTTGAACACATGGTTCATCAAGTCCATAAAAACTGTTGGGGCATTGGTAAGACCAAAGGACATAACTAAGAATTTGAAGTGACTATAACGAGTAGGGAAAGCTGTTTTCAGAATGTCACATTCTCTAAATCTGAGCTGATGATAGCCTGATCTGAGGTCTATCTTAGAGAAATAACTGGCACGCTGAAGTTGGTCAAACAACTCATCAATTTTGGGAAGTGGATACTTGTTATTGACCGTGACTTTATTGAGTTGATGGTAGTCTATGCATATTCTGAGAGAAACATCTTTCTTATGCATGAATAAGACTGGTGCACCCCACGGGGACACACTAGGTCTGATGAATCCCTTATCTAAGAGATACTTCAAATGTTCTTTGAGTTCTTTGAGTTTTGATGGTGTCATTCTGTATGGCAGAATAGATATAGGTTAAGTATCTGGAAGGAGATCAATACCAAAGTCTATTTCCCTTTCGGGAGGAATTCCTGGAAGATCTTTGGAAAAGTAATATGAATATTCATTCATGACTGGTACTGAATCAAGACTGGGAGTTTCAAAACTAGTGTCCTTAACTTAAACAAGATGATAGACACATCCCTTAGATATCATTTTCTGCGCCCAAAGGTAGGAAATAAGGTAACCTCTGAACGCTGGAGTACTACCTCTCCACTCTAAGACGGGTTCATTCAGAAACTTGAACTGGACTATTTTGTTTCTGTAGTCGACTTTGGCATAGCAGGAATGAAGCCAATCCATATCGAGAATGACATCAAAATCAGTCATCTCTAATTCGACAAAGTCTACTGAAATGACTTTCTGAAATATCATAATTGGGTAGTTCATGTATACCCGCCAGGCTATGATGGTTTTACCCATTGGGGTAGAGACTGAAAAGGGATCTTCTAGAATTTTAGGATTAGTTTCGAAATCGTCTACTATACAGGGAGTAACAAAAGACAAAGAAGCTCCTGGATCTAGTAAAGCATAAATATGCATATGAAAGATCTGTAACATACTAGTAACCACATCAGTAGAATTTTCCTAATCTTGCCGGGACTGGAGAGCATAAAGTCAATTTGGACGTTACCCACTAGTAGCGCTGAAGGTGGCACCCTGCTAGTTTGGGCAACCGAACTGAGCTGAGGAATGGTTCTACTGACTCTGAGGACCTGGCTGAGGATAGTCTCTGACTCTGTGGCCTGGCTTGCCACATCCAAAATAAATACCACTGCCATTTCTGCAAATACCCTGATGGTGCTTGCCACAAGTCTGGCAAAGAGGATAGGTGCAGACACTGCTAACACTACCCTGAGACTTAGAGCCTGGCGATCTATCTCTGTCACCGTCTATGAATCTAGGAGCTGGAGCACTAGATAAAGAAGGAGCTGGAACTGATGACTTAGGATAAAACTGAGAACGATTTCCTTCTTCTGATTTGGGCTGAGCAAAGTTGAAACTACCTGTCCTTGCTCTTTTATTCTGCTTCTCCCTCATCTTAATCTTTTGCTCCTCTATCTGCTGGTCATGAGTCATAAGCCTAGCTATGTTCATGTCACTATTTAATGACTTTCACTCATTGACCATACTATCATTCACCCCAGAAACAAACTTACTCATCTTGGCCCTACTATCTGCAACCACACGAGGAGCATATCTGGCTAATTGATTAAACTTAAGAGAATACTCTTTCACCGTCATGTTGCCCTGCCTGAGGTTGATAAATTCCAATACCTTAGCTTCTCTCATCTCTAGGGGAAAGAACCTATCTAAGAATGCGGTGACAAACTCCTCCCACTCAATAGGCCCTGCATCATCTGGCCTTTCTGACTTCCACTATTTAAACCAAGTGTGAGCAACATCGTGCAACTGATATGCATCTAGCTTAGCACTCATAACAGCTGACACCCCCATGATGTCTGTAAACTTTTGAACTTGATCAAGAAATTCCTGAGGGTTCTCATCTGACTTAGACCTGAGAAAGGATGGAGGATTCATTCGGGTGAATTCTCGAATCCTGGCTGCAGCTGAATTGGCCACTGGGATGGCCGAAATGACAGTTGGTCATTTATTCTGAGTAGCGAATGACTGAGCAAGAGTAGTGAATGTAGCTCTGAACTCTGCATGAGAGACATGCTCGCCCAAAGGATCTTCGGGTTGAGGGGCTGACTGAGTTCCAGTTCTCTTCTTGGGAGGCATGTTCTGTAAACGAAAGAGAAAAGGATTAGACTGAGATATTAACTTGAGATTATGCTCACTAACACGACATGAATACTGAAAGAGGGGAAACTGTTCCAGAAACATCTTATATCCTCCTGCACATAAATGTGGTGTGCAACACACCCATGCATAAGACCCTACTAGATGCGTCTTTCATATGTCCTAGGACACTATTTAACCTTAGGCTCTGATACCATGTTTATAACACCCCGAGTCTGGTAGCCGAAATGCCACATGGTGCTCATGACCCCGAAGGACCATAAGCTAACCCATGACTGATATCTGTACCTGTACACTGCATAATATACTGTATAAATACTGAACTAAGGCTGAAAGGCCATAGGTTTCAAAGATTTGATAAAATATAACTTCTGAAGATATGGTATATCAATACCAAAACAACTGAAATAACTGTCTAAACATGCTAGTCCGAAATCCTCTAAACTGTCTGAATAAAGAGTTAATGGGACATGTCCCTAACTAACTCCACTACTAAAATAAATTAATTAATGAGATAATAAAGTAATGGTTATGTCCTCAAAGGATGAGGACTCACTGCTAACTCTGACTGTCGAGACTGCAATACTACTGATGCTCTAGAGCTCATGCTTCTGAACCTATGGTCTAAAACACCATAGCACAAATGCGTCAGTACGATTGAATGTACTGGTATGCATGTGAGGTAGGCTGAATGAAAAGGGTTCACATGCATGAACTATACTAACTGACTGGATAATATAAACATGAGAATGCATGCATGAATACCTAATAACTGTAACTGAGTTCATGATAACATAATTACTGAGCCTGAGTACTATTAACATGATATACTGATAACTGTATAGCTGATATAACTAATATGGAGCGACTGTATCTGATAGTCTAAGTTCAGATGGAACTAGCTGGGTTTTGTGCTATTTTGAGTTGACTGTATCTAACAATCCTAAATTCTGTAGAACTATCTAAGTTCTATTACTGAGACTGAATGACTGTATCTGACAGTCCTGATTCTATAACTGAAACTGTGGGAAGTAGTCATCTAACCGATATGCCCCAAATAAAGCAATATAGCTGAGTTGGGGTCCAATCTATAACCCCAATTGGAAGGGTGTCAATACCGCGCCACTGGTAAGGACAATATGTGAGTAACCCTCATATAATAGGTAACTCTAGTGAGAACGGTGGGAGCCCTCATATAACAGGTTAAGCCACCTTATCTACCCTCATATAACAGGCTATGATGTCTCCACCTACGCTGGCTATGTAGTTCTGGAATGCAAGGATTGGTTCTAAGAATCACACCTTCATATAATAGGTGGGTTCCCATCCTTGGGTTCGCTCGGTGCTAATTTCTACTCCCATCTGAATATACACTGAACATGATTAACTGAACTGACTGGACTGCATTAACTGAGTTCCGTTGACTGACGGAATACTACTGAGATTACTGAGTTTTCCTGAGTCATGAAACTTACTGAATTCTATGGATCATGTCTTGACTTAGAGTATCTTGAAAACATGACACTGATTCTAGGCACACATCTAAATTTTTGGATACAAGTACCCCAAGGACTCGATAGAAGGAAACTGACAACGCATGAATTTCTTGAATACACGACCAACATCACAATCCATAATACAATAAGTTGGAGATTTCATTAAGTACAAGTTCTAAAGCACCACAATGGCTACACATATATCCATAATTCATTGACTAAGACATTTAATCAAATATTGGACATGCATAGACTTGTACATAAATAGGGATTTCATATTATCATACTAGTATGGTACTTTTCCTTCACATAGGCATTTAATCGAACAAATGTGGAGCATGCTTTGGTTATACAATCATCAACACATCTAATAATCATGGATACATCAATCAACGTGTAAATTTAAGGGTTTATCATGATTATTATGCAAATCACCACATCCTAGGGTCAATCATTGGAATATGTAATTACAAACATGAATCAAAACCCCACACAACAAACTACTCAGGCTTTTTCGAAAAGGGATGGGAAATCATGAACATGAATTTCAATTCAATTTAAATCATAAACATTTATAATACAAACATCTTGGATTTTGAAAGGAGATTCTTGAGCTTCATGGGTGAAAGGGACCCATGAATCAACACATGGCATACCTGGGTTGTGAGTTTCTTGAAGTTCTTGGACTTGAAGAACTTGAAATCTCTTAGTTTCTTGAAGAAGGGTTTGGATCTTGTTCTTGGGGATTATCTTTGAGAGAAAACCCTAATTTGATATTGTAGATGGATAATGAACTTATGAGCCTCGGTTTGATATAATTATGGGTTAAAATGGGTGGAAAATACCCAAATACCCTTTTAAAAATAGCTTAGAATTCACTGAACGGGATATGCGATGATCCATCACTGGCTTGACGGTCCATCGTTCTAACCATCGTACCTGGTCCAGAATAGGGACTCTGCCTTAGTAGCGATGTCTTGGGCGATGGTTCATCGCTATCTCGATGGTACATCGGTCCTGGCCGTCGTACTTGACCTAAAGTCGGGGTCACTGCCTTAGTCGCGACGGCTTGGGAAATGGTTCGTCGCTAGCTCGACGGTCCGTTGGCCTGACCGTCGCTTCTGGGTAATTCCGACAGTTCTCTGTAAAATGTCCATAACTTTTTACTCTGATACCGGATTTGGACGAAATTGGTATTGTTGGAAAGCTAATTCAATTTTCCCACATGATAAAAAGTTGAAATTAGGGAAATTCTATCTGATTTAAATATTAATTATTTAGGAAATCATCAATAACTCTTCTAGAGACTAGATTTGACTTAAAGAAAGTTCGGGGTATTACATCAAATTAACATCATAATTGTAAGTCTCAAATAATAAATTTTTGGTCCCTACTATGCCTAATTAACTAATCAAATTTGAAAAATAAAAAGTTCTTTATAGAAGAACTAATATTATTTTATTTACAAATCTTCTATTAATAAGCAATAAAAAGAGTGAATTAAAAATCAATTTTGACATTATGGATGTATTAAGGCTAAAAATATTTTTGGTATTAAGGTTTTATTAAGGCTAAAATGTTTTTGGCATTAAGGTTATAATAAGAGCAAACACATTTTGCCTCTTGTCTTTCCCTTCTTCAGTAGAAACTGAAAATAAATAGGGGCTGATTTTTTGATAGAACTGACATCCTTTTCTAGAAACAAAAATTACCTGCCTACAAAACTATTGATTAAAAGGTTGATCAGGAAGTAGTAGAAGGACGCAGACCTGAATTTTGTTGCAGAAAATGAGTTTTATGAAAGCTCCAAGAGGTAAGTACTTTCTGAATTTCTTTTTGATTTTGTTATTTAAATTTTATGTAAGTTTGATCCTTGTCAATTTATTTCGATGTGCATATTATAACATATGCATTATATACAAACATATAAAAGTTGTATTTTTGTAGTTCAAAAATCAAAATCAAATCCCTCCATCACAAACCCAAATCTATTTCAAGGTTTCACCAGTTTTACAACAAAAAACGAATGAAAATACAACAAGTTGACTTACTCAACAACTAGTCAGTTTCTAAAGTATATCTCCTAGCACCACTTCTACCTCATTTATTACAAGAAACGCCACCACCTCTACTATGTCTACCTCCTCTCTTATTTTTTTCATCGGCATATTTATACTCCAACTTCCACCCCTTTACCCACCATACCTTCTACCTTACCTAATCTCCATTTTCATCACCATCATTATTATTTTTATAACTTCGATCGCCTCGTCCACCACCCCACCTGAAGAAGTTTTCACACATATTTCTATTCCTATTGATCGTCACTGTTCAAATATGAATTTGGACCATCATCATAACCATCATCTGAATCTTCATCATATTGATTATCATTTTAAAGCAAACTATCAGTATCTTCAATCTCAGAAACTTAATTCAAGGTTTTCCTTTGTCGAATACTAAGAATCTTTGGATTGATTTTCTTTTAAAAAATTATAGGAGGAATTATTTCGATAAGAAATATGGAGGACTTAAAATTGAGAAAGAAGAATGAAAAATGAAAGAGCTTATAATCTGTAACAGAGAAGAAATAAAGTGCTTATAATCTATAAAAGAAAAGAAATGAAGAGCTTAAAATCTGTAACAAAAAAGAATTGAGGAGCTTGAGGTTTTGGAAGAAATAAAATACAAGCATGCTCAAGTCTTAAAATAATTAAATGAAACTAATTTGAGATTTTTTGTGAGAAGTCTTGGTGGAAAAAAAAGGCAGTTAAGAGCCAAAGGACATTGTGGACTTTTCACCACGTTTGTGCCAAGTTGCGCCACATGTGATTGTACTCATTAGGAGCGTTTTTTACTTAATTTCTTTAGATATGGATAAATTAATAACCCACTTATTGTATGACCTAAGAGAAAAAAATATTTTCTTTTAGGGAGCCATTTACTTAGTATTCGTTTCATGGTTATTGATGCAAATATACTCAGTTTGTATAATGATAAGACATTTGCAAAGGTTGATAACTTCAGATATTCCACTACAATAAAGTGGAGATACGACAACATTTATTCAGTGACATTTTGAAATATAAGTCATTAGTATTCTTGTAGTCATTTGATTTTATGAAGAATCAAATGACCATCAATTAATATAAGTCATTCAAAGTCTAACTTTATGCTTTATTTTTTACTAGTGACTACAAGAACATTGATTAATTGATGGTCATTTGATTCTTTATAACACTCTTCAAGAGGATTCTCCTTTATGCTCTATTTTTTTCATATCAACTTTTGATGAATGCTTAATATAAGTCATTCAAAGTCCAACTTTATTGGATCCAATGATCACTTTATAATATATAAAATCAAAATGTGCACGTTCATGTATAACAAAAAGATAATGTCAAGATAAACTATTAGAGAATATAGCAAGATTACAATGAGTTACTAAGCTCCATACAGGTCACATGATCCTTGAAAATATTGGATGGTAAGCATTTAGTCATAGGATCAACAATCATCAAAGTAGTACTAACATATTCAAAACTCACATCTTGCTTCTTGACATGATCTCTAACCATTAAATACTTTATGTCGATGTGCTTACTTTGGCTACCACTCTATTATTCTTCAAAAAGAATACCACAACTGAATTATCACAAAACAATCTCAATGGTTTTGCAATAGAATCAACAACTTTAAGTCCTGAAGTAAAGTTCTTCAATCATAACGTCTATGATGTAACTTCATAGCATGCTATAAATTCAGTTTTCATTGTGTATGTTGTAATAATGGTTCTCTAAACACTTCTTCAAGACACAACACCTCCAGCAAGAAAGAAGAAACAATTATTAAATATAATATACCATTGGTGCCCATTTTAGTCTATAAATAGATTTATTCAACTAGCAAACAAGGTGACTTTTATCCTTATCACTAAATCCTTCAGGCTGACGCATGTATACCTTCTCTTCAAGATCTCTATTCAGGAAGGCCATTTTCACATCTATTTGATGTAGCTCTAAATCAAAATGAGCTACTAATACCATGATTACTCTTAATGAATCCTTCTTTGACACAAGAAAGAAGATTTTATGGTAATCAATACCTTCTTTTTAAGTGAAATACTTGTCTACAAGTCTAGATTTATATCGATCAACATTACTAGATGAGTCTTTTTTGGTTTTATAAATCCATTTAGATCATATAGCAGAGACTCCTTTGGTAATTCAATGAGATTTTAAACTTTATTTTTAGCCATAGATTCTATCTCTTCTTTCATGGAATCATACCAAAGTATGGAGTTTTCTCCACTCATGGCTTGTGAAAATGAACATGGATCATCATTTAGTCCAATATCATAATTAGATCTTAAAGATATACAACATAGTCACTAGAAATTGCTGATCTACAAACTCTTGAGGATTTTCTTACATTCACTTGTTAGGTGTTCCTTCAACAATGGGTTTAGGTAAAGCAGGTTGTTCCTTATGGGTCTCATCAAGTAGTGGTGGCTTTTGAACCTGTTTCTCTTCAGGTAATTCATGAGAATTTAACTAATTTGCATTTAAGTTTTCAGTATATAAAGGTACCATAAGTGGTTCCCTTAGCTCTTTTAGTTCCACTACTTGAGTTGAACCCTTCCCACTTACTTCAGGTTCCTCAAGAAATTTAGCATTTCTAGCCTCAACAATTTTAGGAGAATAAGAAGGACAATAAAGTCTAAATCCTTTATAGTTACCATATTGCCTATAAAGAAACCGCTTATTGTTCATTCATTTAACTTTTTAAAATGTGCATTATAAATCCTCACTTCAATTGGACATCCCCAAACGTATAAGTGACTTAAACTAGGTTTTCATCCTTTAATAATTCAAAAGGTGTCTTCGAGATAGCCTTGGATGGAACTCTATTTAAAATATACACAACAAATTTTGATGCTTCACTCCATAAGGATAAAGATAAACTTGATCTGCTAATCGTGCTTCTTACCATGTTCATTAATATCCGGTTCTTTTCTTTCGGCCACACCATTTTGTTGTGGTATTCCTGGCATGGTATATTATGCAATTATACCCTTTTTCTCAAGGAACTCAGCAAATGGACCTTTAACTTGTCCCTTTTCTCTGTACCTACCATAATATTATCCACTCCTATCAAACCTTACAATTTTAATTTGAGCCCCAATTTGTTTCTCTACTTCTGTTTTAAAAACTCTAAAAGCATCAAGTGCTTCTGATTTATTAACAAAAGATAGAGATACATATATCTTGAATAGTCATCAATAAATGAGATGAAAGATCTTTCACCATTCAAGCAAGGAGTAGAAAAAGGTCCACAAATAGTTGTATGTATGATCTCAAGCAATTGAGAACTCCTTTTGGAACCTTTTAGTGAATTTGTTGGTTTGCTTACCCTTTTTACAGTCCACACAAGTCTCAAAGTCAAAAAAATCAAGAGCTCCAAGAACTCTATCACTAACTAACCTTTTGATTCTTTCAATAGAGATATGTCCCAATCTCTTGTGCCAAAGACTTAATGAGTTCTCATTGATAATACATTGATTAGTGCCAATTTCTTTATCATGCAGAGTTATAACATTACATTCATTCGCAGGGGCCAACTCAAATTTAAATAACTTCCCATACATATTTCTAAAATTAATAACTTTATTGCCTTTCAAAAGTTTTATTGTAGACAAATGAAAATTAAAATCATAATCAACTATAGATAATCTAGAAAGAGAGATTAAATTCGTAGAGTACGATGGAACATAAACAGTATTTTCTAAATCTAATTGTAAACCATCTTTTAAAATGAGCCTATAAGTCCCCACGTCTTCCACATATGATGTCATCCGATTGTCAGAATAATATTTTGTTCACTTTCCGTCAATTTCCTTAGAGTTAGAAAACCTGCATGGTTTTTCCAATATGAGTTGTGGAACCATAACGATCCACCATGTATTATCATAAACTTCAATGAAATTAGATTTATAACATAAAAAGGTAAAATTACTTTTCTTCTGGAGCCACTTCTTGTATTTCAGACAATCTTTATTCAGTGTCCCTTCTTTCTGCAGAAACGACAACTGTCCTTGTCAAGACTGCCCTTTTTTTTCATAGAAATACTTTTTCCCTTTATTGAATTTATCTTATCATGAGTTACTAAATTTGCACTTTCGTGTGTCTCATGTTTCAACCTCTCCTCTTCTTGCACACACATAGTCAAGAGTTCATTAATTGACCATTTATCTTTATGTGTGTTATAAGATATCTTGAATGGATCATATTTCGTAGGAAGAGAGTTGAGAATAAAATGCATAAGAAATAGTACAGACATATCAACCTCAAGGGACTTGAGTTTAGCAACAATATCTCTCATCTCAATAATATGCTCACGTACTGTACGACTTCTATCCAATGTCATACTTGAGAGCCTCTTTATAAGGGTGCTGGCCAACAATTGACATTGTCGTTGTTAGGGATAGAAACCCTAATGCTTTGAATTATATGAGCCTTTATGAGCACTAAGCTCAAGCGATTAGATAACTCCCAACACTCATAAAAAGCCTTAGCCTCTGGCATACTTGACTTTGTGGGATTAGATAGTTCTTCCACACGAAGTGCCAAATCCAAATCCAAACACCCTAAAGTGAGAAGGACTTTATCCTTCCTTTCGGTAAAGTTTTCACCAAACAATATTGAAATTCGAGCATTTTTGTTAAATAGAGCAATAGGAAAAGTTGTGTTAACTGCAAAACAAAGATACACATACATAAACTATGAAGTACATAATCATCAAATGAATCGCGTAAATAACGATTCTTAAGTGAATTCTAAATCTTCCGGTGGGTAGATGTTCACCCATGCATAGAATTACTTAACCTCATTAGACTAGTAAATCGAATAATACTAGAAATAATCCATACCTGTGGGCATATGATAATTTTTAAATAGAAAGGTTTACTATCTATTCTAATTAATCTAACCAAACTAGTTACCTCCTTGTGGGATAAGGTTACTATTTTGATAAGATAATTGGACTTTATTAGATGTCATTATTATATATTAATCACTTAACTTTATATAATAAAGTAACTTATTTTCTTTATATCATATGTTCGGGATGTTGTGACTAACCCAAATATATGATAAAAAGAACTCAGAATGACATCTCACTATAGTTAATTTTAATAATTAACTTAAACAAAGTGTTAATTCTTAAAATGCTAAAGCGGGTTGAATAGGCATAGCCTACATCAAAGCAGTTCATTGTATAAAACATCTTTTATTAATCAGAGAAAAATCGTACAACAAAGAAATGGGATGATCCTACATAAACGGTAATTCCTTAGCCATAGTGATAATAGGTTGCATACGATAAGGGAAATAGGCTGATCCTACATATCTCCCATTCTTATTTATTTCTTTATAATTCTTACTATCATAATCTCAAATGGTGATAAAATTTTAAGCGTGTTTATCACCCAATAAATAACAATTACAGTGAAATAAGTAATTAAACTTCTAATTTTAATTTCAATAAAATCACAAAACAACAAAAATTGTTTAAAGATTTCAAGTGTTGTTAGTAGGTTGTCTTTTACCCTTAAGACAATTATGTTCATCACTACATGATAACTTTAATGTTTAAGAACAACAAGAAAAATAACAAAATTAGGAAAGACAATATCTCCTTTACAAGACTGAGTATTAGTTATCGAAAAGATATTAGACTTCACATGTCCACAACATTAATAATGTAGTATCCATCTCAAAGCCAAGCAACACGGCTAAAGATGACTCTTGATACCACATGTTGAATCTCAACACATACACAAAGCCAATGCGCAGTGAAAAAATAAATAAAAACGTACATTTAGTCATTATTGTTCAAGTGTTGTGAAGAATCACCTTTGTCAAAAACTTTAATAAGAAAAAAGGAAAAGAAGAGGCCTAAGAATCTCTTAGCCTATGCCTATCAAAGGTATGCCAGACTGATTGAGTCACAGACTTATTTATAGGTAGGCTAGAGACTCTTAGGCAAATAACTTTAATCCTAGGGACTTTCATAGTTATTTCTTGCCATCGAAGAAATACAATATATGCATAATTTGGAGGAAAAGTAATTGACTGATTTATTACTTTACTTGGGAGACAAGGAAAATTTCTTACCAAAAATATGTGGGTCATTAATAGGTAATATTCTTACATGTTAATCAACAACAACAATAACATACTCAGTGTAATTTCATGAAGTGGGTCTACGGAAGATAGGGTGCATGCAAACCTAACTTTACCTTAGAGGTAAGCAATTGTTATTAACACTACTAAAAAAAATAGAAAAACAACCACCAAAAAGTGACCACGGAAGGTAGTTGCAAAAAAAGTGGCCACAGATGGTGGTCGCAAAAAGCGACAACTAGTGGTCTTTTTTGAAACTTTTTTTTAATAATAGACCGACCACATGTGGTCATTTTTATATCTTAAAATTGCAAAATAATTATTTGAAAATTCTTCTTAAATTTTTATATTAAGTATATGTGTGTTCTTATTAAAAAAAATAAAATGAAAAATTCTAAAACTGGCCACTTGTGTTCGTTTTTAAAATATTTTTAAAAAAAATAAAAAAGAAAGTATTTACAAAAACTAGCCACTTGTATTCGTTTTTTGATAAAAATATTAAAAAATAAAATATTTTAAAAAAATCTACCAAAAACGATCAGCTTTTTAATTAAAAATATTACGTAAAACAAATCACGTTGATTAAGAAAAATAAAAAATAAAATATTTATTAACACCAACCACTTGTGGTCAGTTTTTTATTAAAAAAATAATTTTAAAAAATCAACTACAAGTGGTCGGTTTTTTATTTCAAAAATTAATCAAAAATAATATGAAAAACCAACTACTTGTGGTCAGTTTCAAATTAAAAAATAAAAAATAAAATATTTATAAAAACCTACCACTTGTGGTCGGTTTTCAATTATTATTTTTTTTAAAATATATTTTTAAAAAACCGTCCACAAAAATAGAAAAAGAAAATATTTTAAAAAACTGACAACTTGTGGTCGGATTTTGATTTAAAATTTTAAAAAAGGTCTTTTAATTATTATATATAAAACCAAATATATTTTTAATATATAGTAACTTTTTTTTTTATTATACTGACCATATGTTGTCATTTTTTATAAAAATTAAAATTAATTAAGATTTAAAAATTGATCACTTGTGGTCGGTTTTTGTAAAACATTTTTTATCAAAAATAAACTAAAAAATATTAAATATATTATATAAAATAAATAAATAATATTAAGCATAATATTTATTTTTTACTTATGTTTCAATAAAATAAATATATTGTCTGTCGAGTATATATATATATATATATATAACCAATAATTCATCAGAGTATAATGAATACGTTATACTCTGAGTTAATATACTCATGCATGTGATGTATATAGTACGTATTCAAAAGTTGGCGTGTGTGTTGTTTTGCGAAAATTTTGACTTTTAGAGTCGCCACTTAATTTATTTGAAAAGGAATTAAGAAAACCTTTGAAAGTTACTTAAACGATCCAAAACAAAAAAAATTATTTAAGTTTGAAGATTGTGAGTAAGCGGTTCCTATTAATACTCTTTAAAGGTTGTTAAGGCACCAAGAGTATCCGCTAACTTGCGGTTATCCGTACTGTTTGAAAATATCTTTTGACTAACTTCAAAATGAAAGATTGATTGTTGAAAAGTAATTGATTTTAGGAAAATACTTGTATAAAATAGATTTGGAGGACTTAGTAGGAATTTTAACTAAGCCTAAACGAATTAATAACAAAGCATGTAAAAGGGGAAGGGGAAAAAATAAAAGACTTAGGCCATTGGGCCCAAATCATTAGACCATGTCCTAATCTAATTGGGCTTTTGACACACTTGCACTTGTCCTAATCTAAATATTGGGCTTTTGTCCCACAACCTATCCTAAGCTAGTTTTTGGACCTTTGAGGCCCAAAATCCGCCTCACATGTATTAAAATAAAACTTTGGCTTCGAGGCCCAAATGAATGAATAAATAAAAAGAAGACAATAATAAAAAATCAAGACTTTTCAAGTCTCTTAGTGACCTCATCAATGGTTTTTGACCAATTTTCCTGCTCCGTCTATCTTCTAGCACCCGCACGCCATGTAATCGACCTTGGGTTTAAACTTCGAACTTGACTCGAAGAGGTGGACCTCATTGGCCCATTATGAAATGCAAGAGAAGAGGAGTCCATTTGGATTCGAGATATTTTTTGCATGCAAAGAAAAGATAAAGAAATTAATATACGTTCAAGGCATAAAAGTGACATGTTTTAAAGCAAAAGAAAATATCAAGAACCAATTTTTTAATGGCAATGATAAGCACACTTGCACACGTATAACAAGAACGAGAGTCAACAGAAAAAATGCAAAGCAAAGAGACCCACTTACATGTTTCATGATTTATGTTCATATTAAGAATGAATAAAGGTAAAAGGAAGAAGGCCGTATTCAATGAATTAATGCGAGAACAAACAATGTAAGCTTGCGAAAGTAAAGGGATGAGGCAATAAGAAAAACAACCATGACTTCTAAAATTGAACACACATAGACACTAATTCATATAACAAAATAAAATAAAGGCTAATTTTTCAAGAAAGAGAATCCTTAAATTTCAATTAAGGCGACATTAACAAAGATTCATACATCTAAATTACAACCAACATTTTAGTAAAAAACGTGTAACGACCTATGGTTTATCTTTCTAAGACATCGTTGATTCTCTTTTGGTATTATGAATCAAGGAGAGACACGAATCAAGTCTTTACACTCACAAAGAGCACAAATAACAATCCAAAGGGAGTAAGAAAATTAGAATAAAAGTATAGCATTTCTAAAAGTGAAATATCGTTTCACAATCATAATATGCATGATTCGAAAATATCTAAATAATTCTGTTTATCCATAAAAATCCAAACTTTCTCATCATTTTGATAAATTTAAAAACATGCGGGAAAAAAAATAACACCGTGGATGGAAAATAAAGCTAGCACTTCATCTCTTATATGAGGATTTTGGAAATTCCTTAAATTAACAAGCAAATGACAAATTTTTTATTTAATCAATTACTATTTTTATTAAGGCAAAACAAACAATAGTAACTATTTTTCCAACATAAAAGAAACAACTTTTCATGCTAAAAACAAATACATCCGCCAACAATGAATTTAAACATGACATGAGTATATCATTTGAGCAAAGATCAAAACTTTATACAAAATAATCAAAGAATAAAGCTAAAAGGCAAAACAATCAATATTAACTATTCTCTTCAACATAAAGGAAATAACTTTACATGCTAAAACAAATATATCCACTAACAATGAGTTTAAACAAAGAATGAGTACATCTTTCAAGCAAAGATTGAAACTTTATCTATAATAATCAAAAAATAAAGTAAAAAAAAATATGTACAACTATTGCTAGCTCATTTTTATATCATGAACATGAAAATAATTAAAATATCAATACCACAATGTCCTATGGCTTTCAAGGCCGTCTACAACAAACAATCCCAGCAAATAAAATTATAACTACGAACTACGAAGATGAAAAAGATGAAGAAAAAAATGATAATAAAACTAAAAAAGGAAAAAGTGTGTTTACCTTTTTAGGGCAGCAAAACGGGATTGCAGGTTTTCTTTGGAGTCTTGATTACCACCGGAAAACTTTCAACTCAAGAAGTTCGATTAGCCCACGAATTTCCTGAAAAAGGAAATTTTTTTACTAAAATAAAAACTCTTTTTTGCTCAAAGTTTTTTTTTTCAACCTTGAGACTCTTTTTTTTTTTTCACTAAAAAATTTCAACTATTTGCTCAAAAAATTTTCAATTCTTTGATGCTTTGAGACTTGATTTTTCTACCAAAACAGTGGTAGTATTTATAGAAAAAGATAGAGATCCAATTCTATTAATCTATCAATGTGGGAGAAAGTTTTTTAGGGTTGTTTTTAGAATTTTAAAATTGAAGATAAGGTGAGGTGGAAGATAATGTGGGGAAAATTGTACAATGTAGTACAATTTTTGAATTTCAAAATTGTAATTTGGAAAAAGGAAAAAGGTTGGGGGAATTATACAATATAGTACAATTTTTGAATTTTAAAATTGGGAAAGGACAAAGTTGGGGGGGGGGAATAGTACAAGGTAGTACAATATGAAATTATTTTTTGGTGGGAATTGGGTGGAAGTTATGAGAGTTTTTGAGAATTTTAGGGTTATTTAAAATATAACCCCAATTTGGATTTAAAATTTAGCCATATTTATTTAATTTTGACCAAATTAAAATCAATTAACGGATTACATTGTAATTATGGACAATTTTATTTCAATTATGTCCGAATCTAATAGATTGGCTAAATTAAATTAAAATTCGATACGAATTAATACTTCTTTTAATCCCGAGCTTCTTGATTTAATAAAATAAAATGCATATTTATCCAAATAAATTATTTTGATAATAAATTATATTAAAATCAAGATTTTAATCATTATATTTATTTTTAAAATAATCCTTAATTAAAATCCAATATTCCACAGAATAAATATTTAAGTAATCAAATTATATAATCTCGTATAACTGAACACGATAATATATAATAGCTACTTAAAATGACAAAATTACATACAAAAAATATTTTGAAATTTTTTTATTTGGATGAAATAAATATTTTAATTTTATTAAAAACCGAAGAAACTCAAGATTAAATTTAGTCGTGGAGGGAAAAAATTAATTGTCAACAACTTTCCCCTCCCTTTGGGTAGGTTGGATGCAAGTAACCCTGGGCAAAGGGAGGTTGACGTTCCTAATTTTTGTCCGACCACAAATTCGAATCAGAAAGAGGTTTGCTTTCGCACGAGTTTCATAGAGTTATGGTTGGACCTTGATATCAGGTTTCCTACATATCTCTGGTTACATGAGAATTCAGGCCACTTGTAGTTCATAAATCTTGATTTAAAGCACAATTTTCAAAAAATTCACCAGCTATCTAGGTTTTTGAAGTTTTTGATGAAACTGAAAAGCTAGGAAATAAAGGTATTTGGGGGGATATTGGAATACAATTGAGTTTTCAACAAAGATCCCAGCTTACATATCCCCAAGACTCAGGGAATCAGACTGCTTGTAGTTCGACTCAATCGGTAGAAAAGATAGTCTTTTATTTCAGACGATCTTTGGCTCACGATGAGTGACAAGTTGATCGAGTTGTATAAAAGAGGCTTGTAACCTATTAACCATGAATGTGGGATCCTTCACATCCATATTCAAGAACTTACTCAAACATAATTTCCAAAACTCTAGGTGTACTATCACTCGAATTTGAAGGAAAAAGAATTTTACCCTCGGTATGAGCTTAGAAATATCTCAAAGGTGAAGCTGAAACCAGAATATCCTAAAATTCCCATATGCCTTCTAACAAGGGTGTGGTTGGATAGTGGTAGCGATTATCCTTTAGCTCGCGTCCAAAGAGTTTGACGTCCTTCTTTAGACTATGTCCCATTTTGTTGCTAAGAAAGAGTTCCATGTTGTGCTACATCCTATCTAGAGTCGTCTACAACTATGGTTTTCATTTGAGATTTTCATCCTCTCGGATGCTCTCTACAATGTTTCAAACAAAGAGTATTAATGCTAAACATAATTCACGAAAGAGGTAGATAGTCTTTACCATATCTCCACGTGAGTTGTCGCCTGAAAAGAGAAGTCATCCTTGCATGTACCTATTTGGAAGGAGATAACTTACAATAACAGACAAAACAACCCTCTTGGTTATTGCATAATTAGCTTATTTGTCGAGTGAATATGTCTTCAAAGTGGGGTGGCCCTTTTGGACATCGACGATACTTTATGTAGAATGGTCCCTGCAACTGTGTAATCTTATGCTGATGCGATAACCTTTTGGTCACCTATAATGATGGTTGTATGTGGAATGATAACCTCTCCGGTTTCAGACAATGATTCTTTGCATATGACATTGGGTAAGTCTTGCACATCTTTTGTATCGATACGACTTATAGATTCTCCTTGAATTATCAATCTTTGGATAATCTTGCACATTATTTGATATTGGATACGAGGCGACTTACAGATATCCTTTGCATTGCTAGCTTTTAGGTGATCCTGAACATTATCCGACCTTGAATAAGAGATGGCTTACAGATATCCCTCCAATCGCTAGCTCTCTGGTATTCCTGTACATCATCCGACTTGGATACAATATGACTTATAGATATCTCTCAAATTGCTAGTCCTTGGGTAATCCTGCACATAATCGATCCTGGATATGGCGCGACTTATAGAGAACCCTTGGACGTATCAATTCGATAATCTCGTATATTCTCAGGTAAGGATTTAGTTATGACTTATGGATAACCTTTAAACTATCGATCTTAGGGTAAGCTTGCATATTATCGGATTAGAATGTCGTTGCGGCTTACGGATGACCTATGGACTATCAAATCATAGAAAATCTTGTACACTATCCTATTTCAAATAATATGACTTATAGATGACCCTAGGATTGTCAATTTCTAGGAAGTCTCATATGTCGTTCGCTTTCAGATAGCGAATTTAAGACGTCCCTTTGAATAATGTATTTTTGATGCATTCAGATGCAGATTCATAAAATGATGAGATACCCTCGATGCAGTGTATATTATCTCACATGTTAATAGATATTAGATACTGATGATATCCTCGATGCCAGCATATGCTATCTCATATTTCAACAGATATTAGATGTTGATGATATCCTCGACGCCAGCGTTTGTGTCTCACGTGTCAACAAATATTAGATGCTGATGATATCCTCGATGCCAGCATTTGTGTCTCGCGTGTCAACAGATATTAGATGGCCCTCTTGAAGATGGTATGAAATGACCCTTTCGGTAATGGTATGAAATGACCCTCTCGGCAATGGCATGAAATGGCCTTCTTGGCAATGGCATGAAATGGCCCTCTTGGCAATGATATGAAATGACCCTCTTAGCAATGGCATAAAATGGTCCTCTTGGCAATGATATGAAATGGCCCTCTTGGTAATGATATGAAATGGCCCTCTTGGCAATAGTATGAAATAGTCCTCTTGGCAATGGTATGAAATGGACCTCTTGGAAATGGCATGAAATGGACCTTTTGGCAATGGCATGAAATGACCCTCTTAGTAATGATATGAAATGACCCTCTTGGCAATGGCATGAAATGACCCTCTTGGCAATAATATGAAATGACCCTCTTGGCAATGACATGAAATGGCCCTCTTGGCAATGGCATGAAATGGACCTCTTGGCAATGATATGAAATGGCCCTCTTGGCAATGGCATAAAATGGCCCTCTTGTCAATGGCATGAAATGGCCCTTTCGGCAATGAGATAATATGAGATGGCCCTCTCGGCAATGGCATGAAATGGCCCTCTCGACAAATGAGATGATATGAAATAGTTCTTTCGATGATTTGAAAACAGTTTCACCTGAATTCATTTATCTGCATTTTGCTTTCTACATGTACCTGTACTCAAGGTAGATAGTTAGTAGACACAATGTCGCTCTCACTGGCGACCATAGTCAAGCTTTATGATGGTTTAATGACAAATACTGAGCATCATAATTTGAATGACTTATTCTGCTATTAATCTTCTCTTTTTGAAGAAATAATTAATTACCAGATCCACCGAATGCAAGTAAATGGGGCAAAACCCTTGTTTGGGGACTACTCAAATACGTTTGCTTCACTTCAAGGAGAATTTTCTGGATGACTTTCAGCTCTTCCTCCTATTGATTAATACTTTAATTGTTGTATTTATTGTGCCGACTTCCTTGAATGCACCCGAAAATACCATTCTTGAGCATTATATGCTTTGGTGTGGGTCGCAACTCGCTTGGGGTTTTCTAAAAAAGATTTCCATCCTTGTGTATTGATCCCTGGATCCACAGAAAAACAATTAGTTTTGAATAAAACTACTCTGTGGTGGTGTCCTTTGATCCTTGATTTGCTTCTCACCATCTTTCAGGTGTTCCATCATGTTGGTACCTCCACTCTGACTCCCCATTTCAATAGATGCCTAGACAATCACTAAATAAAAAGATTTGTGTAGATTTTCGAAAGTAGTACTAGTTTCAAAAAGTTCTTGTAAAAGCTTTGGAAAATCTCTGCCAGTTATGTCATGTACAAGCCCGACGAACATCTTTCTCTTGGTTTTGACTGTATTCCAACGTTTGATGGAGAAATTCCAGGGATTCATCATCGTTGAGGCTTTCTATCAAAAGTTTTGTCATAGCCGAAAATTTAGTCTAACTAGACTTTATCGCAGGTGGTGACTTCTAAAGCTTGACTTTGACCTCTTGTGCTGAGGAATTTGAAATATATTCCAATATATTAGTGGAAATTTTGAGGACCTCCTCAAAATTTTTGCCCCAGTTTAAAGTTGTTTGAGATGATATCAGCCCGTGAGGATTCGAAGTCTTTGTTAGTCTTCGTTCTCTTTATTTTTGGAAGATGATCTTCCTCTTGTGAATTTTTGAGATTCCTTCTCAAAAATTCTGCCCCAGTTTCCATTTCCTGGAGTTATATGTCCGAGCCATTGAGGCACCTATATATTCCGTTAAAGTAGGAATCAGGTCAAACGTAGTTCAAGACTATGCTAAGGATACATATAAAAATCTAATGGGTTGACCGAAGCCGACATAGGCCGCCTACGTATCCCTTTTTTGGGAATTCAGGTTATCACGTAGTTCATACATGAAAGGAAAGGATAAATTATCCTAAGGGATTGACCGAAACCGACATAGGCCGCCTACGTATCCCTTTCTTGGGAATTCAAGTCAAACATAGTTCGTACATAAAAGGAACGGGATTCTAGGGAATTGCACATCATATAGCAGATACTATCATAAAGGCGATTATAAATAAGCCAAGGAAACTAAAACATCTTTCAGAAACAGTATCTCTTTACCGCATTAGAATTGATTAGTATGGTCCATTCTTGACCATCCATCTAAGGTAGGATTAGGGCTCTTCCGGGTTGGGCTTCTTTCTGTTTTCAAATTCCTCAATATCTTCCTCTGACTGTTCCTCATCACCTTCTTTTGTTCATCATCATTCTCTTTGCTTTGTTCGTCTAACCCTTGACATGACATGACATTGACAGATTTTTAAATTATTGCTACCCAAAATAAACCATGTTACATAAAAGATAATAATATAATCATATTTCAAAATAACTTCTTAAATAAAGGGAGACCTTTTTGTAAAATAAATAAAAACTATGGCTCATAACCCACGCAAATGTGGGCCTATGCCTTTTTGAAAGCTGTAAAACACAAAACGAAAATTTGAGACATAAAAGGGTGGATCACGAGGCCTACTCCGGATCGTCACCAATTTTTAAAACTACTAGTAATTTCCCTTTCATCTACTATGATGGGCGACAGATTATGAGCAGTGTGGAGGTCCAGTTTTTCAAAGCCTCTCCTAGTGCAACCTTTCTCACCCCATCAGACTTTGGGAAATCCTTTGATATATCTGTCATGCCACTTTTTTTTCTAACCAAAAAGATTAATATTTTATGGTTTGAAAGAGTTTTTATTATTAAAGTGACAAAATAAAGATTTGTTTCAAACAGAATTATTTACATTTAAACTCAGAGTCACCACTTGACATAGATCGAGTGTACCAAGTGACCTTGGAAAATCCTTTTTCAAAATAGTTTGACTCTAAAAACTGATTCGCAAATAGAGGTTTCGGCTAAGAAATTCTATTGATCGAGGGAAAGGTGTTAGGCACCCCTCAATCCCATGGTTCGACGAAGGTCGTTCGGTGGAGCATATCGGCTAATTTGACACTATAAAATGTATACACCACACAAAAACACATAAAACAATCAATCAAATAAACAAAACAAAACCAGTCCAAAAATATAATATCCAGTCCAATTATTACAATCCGAAATAAAAAGGTACTGAAAAGTAAACCTACACTAGTCCTAAACTACATTCCAATGCTTTACCCGATGCCTCGGGTCTTGATCACGAACGTGTTCTGCCAACATAATACATCGGGACATTCCCCAGTGAATAAATACAATTTCCTTCGGGGCATTCCCCGGTCAAATGAGTACAATTGATCCAAATTCATAAATAAAACTATTTAACAAACATTTTTAACATTCAACATTCCACAAGTTCTAAATTTGCCTACCCGAACCTACTATTTGCCTACCCGTCTTGACCTATCATGATTCTATCACGTTCAATGTCATCAATGAATCAAAATTTATCCAAATTTACTTTTATCGAGACCAATTCCTTCCCGCATACATTACAAAATAATTAATCAATTCTTCAGCTACCAATTCAAATTTTCACATTCAAATCCAACATCAACCAATACACAATGAAGATTCAAACATAACAAACAACAAATCATCCACATTCACATAAAAAATAAAGGTAGAGAGAATAGAATTGGAACTCAATTCCACTTTCAAAATTGATATATTATTCCGATTAAAACCGCTAGAGTCTGCGTCCGAAATACCTTGATTTGAACCTCGACAACGAACAATGCCAACTCGAATATAGAAAGACCAATCGGGCGGATTTAAACAAGCCGAAACAACATCAGTACAGACCCCAAACTGCCAATTTCTACCGTCTTCTGATAGACGTCGCCGGAATCGAACAAAAACAAGTCAAACTTGACTGTTTCGAGTCGAATTTGGGTCGGAATGGAGCTGGTGGTGTTTTTCGGCCACAAATCCGCCGTAACAGTGACGAAACATCCACGAAAGGTGTTTTCCGATGGCCATTCTGATGAAAAATTCACCAGAAATGCTTATCTCATCATCAATCTCCCTCTCTCTCATGTCTATCTCTTTATCTTATTTTTATTTATTTTTCTATTCCGATCACAACAACTTCTTCGTTCATCCCCTTCTCTCTCGATTTCATTCTCTCATCGTCTTTCTCTATTTCACGATCGTGTGTGTGTATGAATTTTTCAGTGAGTGTGTGCGTGAGCTGTGAGTTAATCAATGGGTGTGGGTTAGTGTATGTTGTGCGATAATGGCAAAAAATGGGGTTTTGTATGTATATCCATTTATTGTGTAGTGATTGGAATCTAAAAATGGAAATTGTGTACCCTCTATGTGTGTTACCCTCCTATTATACTTATCCCTAGGGGTGTACAGATCAAACCATCAAGTCAAACCAAATCGAAGAACCAAACCAAAACGAGAAAAAAAACTGACATATGGTTTGGTTTGGTTGGTTTGGTGTTTGAAAAAAATGATCATTCTTAGTTTGATTTGGTGTTAACAAAAAAAAAGTCAAACCGAACCCAAATCAAACCGACATAATATATATATATATATATGTGTGTGTGTGTATGTATGTATATATGCATATATATAATTTAACTTTTTATACATAAAATATTAATTATAATCTACTTTTTTTAATTAGTTTTATTAATTTTCAATATTTAGAAAGTAGGTGTATATATATATATATATATATATATATATATGCTAATAAAATGATTCAAAACCCAATATAAACTTAAAACCTAAACTTTTCACTCTTCATCTTACTTTTTAGTTTCAAGAAAGAATTTCGATCCTCAATTTTTCATAATTGAGTTTTTTCATTAGCACATAGTGAAAACATACTTGATCTAGTCTTCAATCACTATATAACTGTAAAAAATAAAGATTATAAAAAAAATGAGAAAACCCAAATAAATCGAAAGAACCGACTAAAACCTAAACCAAAAAAAATGATTTTATGTTGGTTTGATTTGGTTTATAGTTTTAATAAATGATGATAGGCGTATTTACACGCCTAAAGTACTATAATTTACCCATATTTTAGCTAAGTTTTGAGGACAAAATATATAATTCATGCACTTTTAGTCCTTTTTCCTGTAAGTGAGCTAACAAACGTGATTAGCAAGTTTTCAGGTATAAATGATGAAGATTTCAGCATTTTATGGATAACTTGACGCCCAAGGAAGCTTCACGAAAGAAGGAAAGGAGAGCTTGGACGCCTAGGGACTAAAAGTGATGCATGGAAAACCTGTCCCGGGCAAAAACAACATTTCTAAAGACTTTGGGGATCAACAGTAACTTAGTAGGATTAGGATAATGATGCAGTAACCTAGTAGGACTAGGATAAGTAATGCAGTAGCTTAGTAGGAATAAGATATGGGTGTTATAAATACCCTATTTTGCTGGAGATTTTTATAATTCCCATCCATCCATCAAATCATTCTCCACCACCCTCATCCCTATTCTATCTTTCCCCTTTTTCTTCATTAATTCATTGTTGACATTATTTTTCATATATTCGACTTTTAATTTTTACAACAAGAGAAAAGCTATTTGCAAGGAATTCACGTGAGATTCTTATAATGATAAAGTCTATTGTGATTTCCGTTGCACTCATGAATAGCTAAACTTCTCTGTTGGGGTTATGGAAGCCTTATGAGATACTATCTATTGCTATGAGTTTGTGAGTTCGTGACTCGTATGATGCTTATATCATTATTCTCTTCATCTTAATGCAAATTCTTGTGGTTGCAAACGCATAGAATACGCCAGTATAGCATTAACTTGTTCGAAAGAAAAGTTATATGTCTGGAAAAGAGATAATGTCAAGGTAATAGGGCACCAACCCCTGTTAAAAAGTTAGTGACGTAACTGGATTAACCTCTTGGAGAGTTCGTACCGTTAGACACGCTTTAAGCTCGAAAGAGTTAAAGTGAAATAATTCTTGATGGTCGAAAGACGCCTGGATTTACCATAGAATACAACTCTCTATAAGCACATGCATGTCTGAATTCCGCATAACTCATAGCCAATAGAGACGTATAACTCATAAGGTGGACATAACCCCAACTCTCAATTCTCATTGGTTAAACATCTTACTAAACATTCTTTCTTTTTACTTTGCTATTTTATGTTTTTACTCTATTATTTTGTTTACATTATTGCACGCTACAAAATCCCCCCTTTTACGAGACTTGCACCAAAAGTCTAATAATCTTTGCTTACTTAGTGACCAAGTATTCTCTGTGGGATCGATACCCAACCCAGTTGGGTTATATATTTGACAACGACCGCTTACACTCTTACGAGAGTTGTAGTTTGAGCGTTATCAAAAATTGGCGCCGTTGCCGGGGAATACGATTGTCAACTAAGTTTGTGATAGTTACTAGACCCTTTGGTCAAAGATTCTCGTAGTTTACTTTTAGTTGTTGTTTTTGTTTTATTCAGGTTTTGTTCAGTGCATGCCAAGTACTCGAAGTTCTGGTCAACCATTATTACCCATAAACCCTGAACCGCAACTTATTGGCAGAATGGATGCACAACGTGACATTGACAGAAGGGCGGATCAACAGGAGCAGGCTAGACTAGCTGCACTGGCAGCTGCTCAAGTGCATCAACAGAATATTGATAACCCAGGTCGGGCAACAAATCCTGATGATGAGAACCTGGGTGATGAGGAGCTACTGAATCCTAGGCGTACTGATGAGGTGGCGGCACCTATGCATAGGAAAGATCGTCAAGATAGAATGAGACCTAACCGCCGAGCTGTGCAGGCTCCTTTTGATGATGATGATGACGATCTGGATGGAGCTGGTGCTACAGGAGCTATTATCCCTCCGCCCTTGGCACCTGGAGCAAAGTTCAATATCACTAGCACCATGATTCAGCTATTGCAACTCAAAGGTTTATTTGGTGGACTCGCAGGCGATGATCCGAATATGCACCTGATCAACTTCATCTCTACATGCAAGTCATTCGACAATCCAGGAGTTGGACAGAATGCAATTCGCCTGCGCTTATTTCCATTGTCTCTGTCTGGTGAGGCAACTCTATGGATGAATGGGCTAACTCCTGATTCTATTACTAATTG
The DNA here is from genome assembly GCA_030864215.1 of Capsicum pubescens. Lineage (NCBI taxonomy): Eukaryota > Viridiplantae > Streptophyta > Magnoliopsida > Solanales > Solanaceae > Capsicum > Capsicum pubescens. The sequence continues at coordinate 280,427,585 of CM061540.1, read as the reverse complement.
GAGGCAACTGAAAGACGCTTTCCTAGAAAGATTCTTTCTGCCATCCAAGAGAGCACAGTTGAGAGATGAGATTAGCAACTTCCGACAGCTTCCAACTGAAGCTCTCTACGAAACATGGGAGAGGTTCAAGAAGAAGCTTATGCGGTGCCCAAATCATCATATGACCAATGTCCACTTGATGGAGATATTATACAGGTCTTTGAATTCGGTGACTAAGACAGTGGTTGATAATGCTGCAGGTGGGTCATTCATGGACCTTACTTTTCTTGAGGCAAGTGATATGCTAGATCGTATGACAAAGCAGAGTAGAGCTTGGCATACCAGGGATTCTGAGGTAGAAAGCTCTACCGTATCTATTGGCATGACTGCAGAGTAGAGGCGTAGACAAGAGAAACGTGATCAAGATATGGCGCACATGAAAACGCAGATGGATCTTCTTACCAAGCATTTATTATCAGGGAAGACTGAAAAAGTCAAAGTAGTAGCGTCAAAAGGAAGAGACGAATCCGATTCAGAGGAAGAAGCCAACTACTTGAATAATCAGGGGGGTTTCTGAGGCAATGCCCAAGGAAACCAAGGTCGGATCTATTATGATAAATCTGGATACAAGGACCGCGATCAAGGTAGTTGGAAAAATAATACCGACAGGAGTGGTTTGTATGTTTCTCCTAGAAGACGTGACGCCGCTGCATCTGGTTCTGGAAATATGTCCATGGAAGATATGATGGCTAAGCTGCTGAAAGGAGTAGAGGCAACCAGCACAGGAGTAACTGAGGTAATAAATGATCTGTCCTCAATGAAGCAATTGGTTGACTCGCATTCCACTTCAATAAAACAGCTGGAGCAATAATTGAGTCAATTATCTGCGGCATTCAACCAAAGAAAGGCTGGAACACTACCCAGTGATACGGTGCAAAACCCAAGGAATGACGGATCATGCATGGCTATTACTACCCGGAGTGGTAAAGTGTTGGAAAATCCATCCAAGGACAAGCAGGTGGTTGATGATATAGCGGATAATGTTATTGATGCAGAATGTGAAGAGGCCGAAGAAACTGAAGAGTGTGTTCATGACGTCACCCCTAGATGTTTTCATCCTGAAAAGATTGATAGTTGGAAGCAAGGTAAAAAGAAAGTGGTGGAGAAAACTATTCCCCTTCCACCACCACCTTTTTCTCAGAGACTGAAGAAGAAGGCTGACGACACTCCTGAAAAGGTTGATAATCGGAAGCAAGATAAAAAAGAAGTGGTGGAGAAAACAATTCTCCTTCCACCACCACCTTTTTCTCAGAGACTGAAGAAGAAGGCTGACGATACAAGGTTCAGTAAATTCATGACGATGTTGAAGCAGCTGACTATTAATGTCCCTTTGGTGGAGGCACTAGAGCAAATGCCTGGGTATGAAAAATTTATGAAGGATCTTTTAACAAAGAAGCGGGCAGTAAGCTATGAGCCAGCAGATAATATTCATCATTGCAGTGCAATTGCCACAAGGTCCTTAGTACAGAAGAAGGCAGACCCTGGTGCTTTCACTATTCCTTGCACAGTTGGATCTATGAATTTTGCTAAGGCATTGTGCGATTTGGGAGCTAGCATCAATTTGATGCCACTATCCGTCTACAGAAAGTTGGGGTTAGGCGACCCTACACCAACCAATATGCGGCTCGTGATGGCAGATAGGTCGGTAAAACGACCTGTGGGTATCTTGAATGATGTGTTGGTGAATGTGTCTTCCTTCATTTTTCCTGCAGACTTTGTGATTTTGGATTGCAAGGTGGATTCTGAAGTTCCCATAATCTTGGGACGTCTTTTCCTTGCAACAGGAAGTGTGCTTATTGATATGAGAGCTAATGAGATTTTATTTCGGTTGAATGACGAAGTGGTCCGCTTTGATATATGCAAAGCAATGAAGCAGCCCAGCGATATGAATGTGTTCTCCGTAGCTGATGTTCATTATGAAGATAATAAAGCATTATCTGTAGAGAAACAGCTTACTGTTGAGCCATTGTCTGCTGCGCTGCTGAATATTGAGCATGAGGACGATGAAGATTATAAAGAAACTATGTGTGCTCTAACAGAAATAGGGTCCTATTCTCATACTCCTAAGCAGCCGGACCTTGATCTTAAGAATCAACCGTCACCAACAGCGAAGACTTCCATTGAAGAGCCCCCAGTGCTAGAATCGAAAGAGTTCCCCAATTATCTAAGGTATGCGTTCTTGGGAAATGGAAATACACTTTCGGTGAGTGTGGAGGATGATTTAAGTGAACAGCACGTAGAGGCTCTCATCTCTGCTCTGAAGAGATACAAGAGAGCTATGGGTTGGACTATTGATGATATAATTGGTATCCCTCCTGGGATATGTATGCACAAGATGCATCTCGAAGAAGATTGCGTGCCCACAATGAAGCATCAGCGTCGTCTGAATCCATTCAGAAAATGATGCACCAAATATCTCGGTGAAGTCTAAGTAATCGAGATAACTATGTCGTGCCGCGACAATAAATCAAGCGCTTGGTGGGAGGCAACCCATCATTTTTAATTGTTTTTGTTGTTTTTGTTTTCTTAGGATTTTGTCGAGCCACGACCAAAACTAAGGCGCTTGATGGGAGGCAACCCATCGTTCTAATTGTTTTTGATGTTTTTGAGTAAATGTAGGTGCAAGAGGTGTAAAGGAGGAGATTGGTTTCAAATTTTGATTTGGAAGTATTGCATATTTAAGGTGGTAAGTTAGGAATGAAGAAGCAAAAGGCTATGGGTTAGGCATTGCTTATGAAAATATAGGCAAAGAACAAGGCAAGGCCTATGTAAATCTAGGCCACGAACAAGGCAAGGCCTATGCTATGGCATAAGCTCTCGGATTCTAGAGTGCCATAGCATAGGCGCCGCCTATGCTCAACAATGCCATAGCATAGGCGCCGCCTATTCTCAACAATGCCATAGCATAGGCGCCGCCTATGCAAAAGCCTTCTGCTTAACTAGGCAAAGCATTAGGCATGGACTATGCTATGGCCTTCTGCTTAACTAGGCAAAGCTAAAGGCGCCGCCTTTGCCTCCCAAAACTCTCAAAACTTTTATTTTTTCTCTTTTAACTTTGCAAGAACATATTCCGAGGCCATCAACCAAGTAAGTACTTCTTTGCTCTTCTTTTATATTACGTAAGTATTACAATACCACGCCTATAATAAGTTGTTAAATCGTGAAGTAGTGTTGGTGATTTGAATGTGGTTGATACAACTAAGTGAGTGAAAGAATATGTATGGATGCTCTTGACTTGTTTCCAACTTGTATTTGATTTTGATACACTGTCATACTTTTGCGAAATCGACATGGTCAAGATAATTGCATAATCTTGTAACTTGAAAGCTTACATATTGAAATGACTTGTTCATTGAGATGAAAATCACGGGTGACTACAAACATGCGATGTTGTGATTATTTCTATGCCATAAATTGATACGATATCTATGTAGTAGTTTTGTTCAAAAGATGCATTAGTCCAAACACGAAAGCATTGTCAAGATTGCATAACGTTAAGAGGACATAAAAGTATGACTGTGCTGAACATATTGTTGGAACATATCACCTAAATGTATGTCGATGAAGTCTGAGTAATCGACATCATTCACTTAATTAGTTTGTGTCAACAAATTAAGTGTGGGGTGGTGCCACTATTGTCTGTTTGTCGATTGAATCTTCCGAGATAAAGCTAACATGACTTTATTGAGATCTCAGGTAGAATGGCACAAAAAGGACGACAAGGAAAAGAAAAAGCAACCACATCACAAAAAGGCCAGAAAAGGGGACGAAAAGAGCAAGGTGAATCCTCCGTGCTGAAAATACCTCGACACACTCTTGGAATCAAGTGGGGTACTTATGAGGATGACGACTCTGATGATGATTCCGACGCAGGGGGTATGACCCCAGACATAGAGGAGGAGTCCGACTAACCAGGTTCTTCTTATTTATTTTCCACTGAGGGCAGTGTATCCTGTCTAAGTGTGGGGTGCTGGTATTTGTATGCTTTACTTCTTTATCTGCATTTGTATCTATCTATGTTTGTTTGTTTTGTTTGTTAGTAGTTAAATTTTTTAATTTTTTTTTAACTTTGCATGAAATTGTTCTGAGGGGCAGCATGGTATTATAACAAGAGTTTGTGCTAAAATCATTACTATTGAGATGTTTAGGCTCTAATTATGACTCACTATGTGATAATTGTGTGGTTCAGTTCCTTCATCCGTTAGGTCAAGAGTCTATACTACTCCCAATAAAGTCGACCATGTGCCTTGTGTGTGTGAGGATATAGTATATTCTGTGTTTGTGGCTGATGCTAGAACTTGCTTGGTGTGTGTGTGAAGTGAAATAAAGAGTGCGAGTTTAGGAGATGATTTAGGCATTTCTTTGGCAACCTGTAATTGTTTACCTTCGTTTTACCTACCCGTGGACATTATCCTAGTCAACCCTTTTGAGCCTTTAAGCCTATTTTCTTTGACAGCCTCATATGTAAGCCTAATCCATTTTTTTCAAGACCATAATTTGATCCAAATTCCTAAGAGCTTTAAATTGTAAAGTCATGTGACAAAATAAGAGGAAATTGGATGAGTGTGATGCCTTAGAATGTATTGGTGCTTGAATTCGTTAGGAAAAAGAATTGCTATCATAGAGGTGTATTATGAAAAGAAAAATGAAAAGAAAACTAAAAAGTTAGTTATGTTTAAAATTGAAAAACAAAAGAGGTGAGAAGGGGTGGTAGATTAAAAGAAAGTAGAAAGGTTGTTCAAAAGAGAGTGTTAAACGACATAATGTGATGTATTAAAGCGCTTAGGAACATAGTCACTATTTCTGGCCAAAATAGTCCTACCCGTCCCTTAGCCTACATTACAACCTGTAGAAGACCTATTTGATCCTAAGATTAGCATTCTAATATTTAGTGGAGCATTACACTAAGGGCAAGCCTATGGTCATCAGTTGCAGCATATGAATTCTTTGTGAGAGCGAGAGCAAGGATAATTATATACCCATGCTTCGATAGATGAAAATACTTGTGAGTGATTATGGGTGATATATTGTGAGACACACATGGTTGATGAGTTTTGGGTAGTTGTGTATGATTCTTTGTGCCTTAACTTTTGAATACGAATTAGCCATCAACACGAGTCTATGTTAGAGGTTAAATTGTTTCTAGTAGTGATCAGAAAACTACTCTTTGTTAATGATTGTCGTGCCTGTCTTGATGAATATTTTGTGTTGTTACTGTGAAACCCTAAGTAGATGTTTAGATGGACATGATATTTTGTTCGAGGATGAACAAAGCTTTAAGTGTGGGGTGCTGATGATAGGCGTATTTACACGCCTAAAGTACTATAATTTACCCATATTTTAGCTAAGTTTTGAGGACAAAATATATAATTCATGCACTTTTAGTCCTTTTTCCTGTAAGTAAGCTAACAAACGTGATTAGCAAGTTTTCAGGTATAAATGATGAAGATTTCAGCATTTTATGGATAACTTGACGCCCAAGGAAGCTTCACGAAAGAAGGAAAGGAGAGCTTGGACGCCTAGGGACTAAAAGTGACGCATGGAAAACCTGTCCCGGGCAAAAACAACATTTCTAAAGACTTTGGGGATCAGCAGTAACTTAGTAGGATTAGGATAATGATGCAGTAACCTAGTAGGACTAGGATAAGTAATGCAGTAACTTAGTAGGAATAGGATATGGGTGTTATAAATACCCTATTTTGCTGGAGATTTTTATAATTCCCATCCATCCATCCATCCATCAAAACAATTCTCCACCACCCTCATCCCTATTCTATCCTTCTCCTTTTTCTTCATTAATTCATTGTTGACATTATTTTTCATATATTCGACTTTTAATTTTTACAACAAGAGAAAAGCTATTTGCAAGGAATTCACGTGAGATTTTTATAATGATAAAGTCTATTGTGATTTCCGTTGCACTCATGAATAGCTAAACTTCTCTGTTGGGGTTATGGAAGCCTTATGAGATACTATCTATTGCTATGAGTTTGTGAGTTCGTGACTCGTATGATGCTTATATCATTATTCTCTTCATCTTAATGCAAATTCTTGTGGTTGCAAACGCATAGAATACGCCAGTATAGCATTAACTTGTTCGAAAGAAAAGTTATATGTATGGAAAAGAGATAATGTCAAGGTAATAGGGCACCAACCCCTGTTAAAAAGTTAGTGCCGTAACTGGATTAATCTCTTGGAGAGTTCGTACCGTTAGACACGCTTTAAGCTCGAAAGAGTTAAAGTGAAATAATCCTTGATGGTCGAAAGACGCCTGGATTTACCATAGAATACAACTCTCTATAAGCACATGCATGTCTGAATTCCGCATAACTCATAGCCAATAGAGACGTATAACTCATAAGGTGGACATAACCCCAACTCTCAATTCTCATTGGTTAAACATCTTACTAAACATTCTTTCTTTTTACTTTGCTATTTTTTATTTTTACTCTATTATTTTGTTTACATTATTGCACGCTACAAAATCCCCCCTTTTACGAGACTTGCACCAAAAGTCTAATAATCTTTGCTTACTTAGTGACCAAGTATTCTCTGTGGGATCGATACCCAACCCAGTTGGGTTATATATTTGACAACGACCGCTTACACTCTTACGAGAGCTGTAGTTTGAGCGTTATCAATAAACCGACATAATTGGTTTGGTTTTTATTCAATAAAAAACTAAACTAACCCGACCTATGTACACCCCTACTTATCCCCTTCCCTATATAGCTATATGAGGTGTATGTCTATTGTGAGTGGACAATAATGAGGTCCTTTTGTGTAATGGTGTGTGGGCTCCTTTTTCTATTTTTTCGTTGTGTGTATAAATGAAACAAAAAATGGAAAATCTATCGTGTGTATTGATAGATGTTCTGGAAAATGCAGGGGGTTACGTGGGTATAGGTAGGGGTAGGGGTAAGGTAGTGGAGAGGTAGGGGTGAGGGGTATGAGTTGGTTAAGATAAAGTTTGTTAAGGAAATATTAGGAATTTAATTTGTTAGGGATTTTATTGAAATTTTGTTATTTTTTGTATTTTTGTGGGGTATAATCACATGTGTGAGAGTGTATGATAACGTGAGGTAAAAATGGATGAATTGGATTTTTGGGAGGAACAAAATTAGGTGTATACATCATGCCCCTTTTTGGGTGTAAACACAAAGTGTTTTAAAAAAAAAGTAGATAACGAGATCAAATTTTGACCCGACCATTATTCAAGGAAAGAAACAGAAGGAAGAAGGACAACCGAGTTGACTTAGGACATCTTACCTACTGAAGTTATGAGGAAATCACGTCACAAGTATCTCAAAGGATTGGAAGGAGAGGGACTATACCAAGTTTGAGAGTCGAGTGAGGCCCTATCGAGGTTCCGATCTGCGGCTCTGTCATTACATCAAAATAAAAATTACAAGTTAAAACATAAATGAAATTACAAAAATCTTATATATGCAGCTTCTTTTGGACTCTTGACTTGAGTTTCTGATGCTTTCAAAATTGACAAAATATCTGATTTTCTTTGGGGTTGAACTTGAGAATAGATTCTTTCTCCATACAAAATTTAATGTCGGAGATGAACTCTCAAATCGACCATGTTCTGTCGGTGGTACTTATGAACCTTGATCCTGAATTCAAAAATCTTCATCCTATTCTTCAGGAGGGCTCCTCACTTACCACTTCTTCACCTTGTTGCTTGACTTCCAATTTCATCGCCTTATTGCTTGACTTTCAATTTCTTCACCCTGTTCTTCAGGCGGGCTCCTGACTTGTAATTTCATCACCCTTATTCTACTGAATTTATTGGGTTGACTAATCTTCATCTCAGAGGCACATCATACAACGCTTTATATATACCCACGATAACATATTCAGGAGCATTTTCTCCAGAACAAGGACAAAAAGATGCTAGTCCAAGGGAGTACATTATTCCATATAGAGTAGGGTATGATTTCAAAATATAACAACACTATTTTTTTTTTTATTTACTATACTATTATTCTCTCTGATATTAATGTTTGATATTTTATTGTAGGTTTAAATCCGATGATAGAATGTAGATAATTTTGACCAAATGCATTTGTTGCAACTACAAAGGTTATTGGACAAGTTGACAAAAGGTTCCAGAATTTTATAGAGAGGAAATGTTCAGAGAATTTCAGGTAAAGATTTATCTTATCAACTAATTAACACATTGTTAGAAAAAAATTGAATATTAAGCTATTAATTTTGTTGTAGAAATATTTTGGTATGATCCAGCTGACTATTTTGTAATATATAAGATTTTTTTTACAAGAGCTAGACTTAGACTTAAAGGTCTACTGAAAAATGTAAGAAGAAAGAGGAAAATGCCAAAATTTGTAGATTTAGATATGTGGAAAGATTTTCTTCGCAATTGAAATAGCGAAGAATATCAAAAGTTGAGGGAAAAAGGAAGGAAAACTAGAGCATCAACCAAAGATGGCTCTCTACGTTCTGCGGTAGTTGTTAGTCAGATTACTATTGAGGATGAAATGGTACGTAACTTTTAACAATTTAATTGTTTACTTCTATTTTAACTATTTTGTTTTTGAAGATTAATAATTTTATCATATGCAACGAAAAAAATTTGGCAGGAACGTAAGTCAACATGAGTTATTTGCGGAGACCCACATAACAAAGGAAAAAAATTCAATGAATGAAGATGTATGGGTTGAGCCACGTGCAAAGGTACCCTTGTAAGAATTGCATTTGTACCTATGAATTTTTTTTCCATAGTTGATATTTTCAAGTATGAATAATTTAATATATTTTTATTATTAATTTTTTACTTTACTTTGATTATAGGACAAATATATGCAGATGATTAATGAGATGCATAGTACTCAGCCTCCTGAAAGTAGGGGGATCCAATACCTCAAGATGTAGAGAAAGAAACTGGACAACAGTGTGTGGGCTCTCCAGTTAGAGGCATACTTTACGGCTTCCCAAGAAATATTTTATGGAGAATATTAGGTCTTCGCATTATGGATCATCCTTCACCCCATCAGTTGATAGAGAAACCGTTATTTTGTTAAAAAATATGGCTTCTCAGCTCACTAAAGAGTTTACTGCACAGACTCAGAAGGCGAAGAAGAAACAAGAGGAAACTGCTGCGTAAATAAAAATGATACAGGAGTGTATTAATAATTTTCTTCATTCTCTACGGATTCTTTCTCCGTGTCCTGGTGATGTACCTCGGGTCATGAAAGGCCTAAGCCCACTTGACGATTAAACTATAGAGGAAGAACACGGGGATGAGGATGATAAGGGTAGGTTGTATCTTAGTACTCTTTTATATGTTTTGGTGGTTTGTAGTTTATTTTTTGCACATTTGTAAACTTTGATGTTTGTGTTAATAATTTGATTTTTATGTTTGAATTTTGAATATTGATGATGGTTAATTGGATCTAAAATTTAATTTTGATGGGCTGTATTGTATAGCAGGTTTAATATGAAAATGCAGCATATATGCTGTAATTTTTTACAAATTATCAAAAAAATTGATCACATTCGGTTGGTTTTAGGTAAAATTACGAGAAAACCGACCACTTGAGGTCGATTTCTCAAAAATTTACCAGAAAAATTGATCACATGTGGTCGGTAATTTGAATTTTTTATAAAAACTACCAACTGTAGTTGCTTTTATTTAATTGATTAATTAATTAAATAAAAGTGACCACATGTGATTGATTGTATTAAAAATATTAATTAATTAAATATAAAAAATCAACCACAAGTGGTGATTATTGTTAAAAAAATTAATTCATTAATTAATTATATATACAAAAGCGAACAAATGTGATCACTTTTGTTAAAATTAATTAACTAATTAAATAAAACCAACCACAAGTTGTCTTTTTATTATAAAAAATAATAATTAAATAAAATCGACTACGTATGGTCGGTTTTATTAAAAATATATTTAAATAAATAAATAAAAGCGACCACAAATTATCGCTTTTGTTAAATTAATTAATTAAATAAATAAAACCGACCATAAGTGGTCACTTTTATTATAAAAAAAAATTAAATAATTAAATAAATTGACTACATATAATCGATTTTACTAAAAATAATATTTGAATAAATAAATAAAAGTGACCACACGTGGGTGCTTTATTTTAAAAAATTAATTAATTAAATACATATAAATAAAAGTGACCACATGTGGTCGATTTCGTTAAAATTAATCAATTAATAAAATAAAATCGACCACAAGTATCGCTTTATTATATAAAAAGAATTAAATAATTAAATAAAAGAAACCACATGTGGTTGATTTTATTTAAAAAATGTTTAAATAAATAAATAAAGGCAATCATATGTGGTCGCTTTTGTCAAGAGATTATATATATATAGAGAGAGAGAATTATAATTTATCTTTGCAAGGATTATAATGAAAGGAACTCAAAGAAAGTTCCATTACAAAACTTGTCCCATTTTGTTTTAGCTTTGTTTCGTTACACTGTGTGCGCGCTTGATATGAGATTGATCAAACTATTTTGGGATAAATTATATCCAACTGAAAGAATGCAAGGATGTCTTTTTAAACATGAAATCTTCAGTTGGGATCTCTTCAGTTCCTTCTTTATTGCGTAATAACGTTCCGACTCGAACAATATTTTGTAGATGTAACTACGCTTAATTCTTACGAATTTACATTGTATTATCTGTATGTTACCACTGGCGACGATAATCATATATGTTTTGAGAGGTTATATCTAAATTGTAAAAAAGTTCATAATGTTGCACCATTTTTAGTTCAAAGTGATTCAATTGGTGATAACTCAGTCCTCACTCTGCTTCAGCTTCAACTTCAGCCTCTATCAAAAACACCATGACGGCAACTAAAAGTCAAATGGTGTTGCGGGTAAATCACGCGGGAAAGTAAATTCATCTGAAGTGAAGCAGCCCGAACCCACATCAGGGAAGAAACTTGGGGTCACTTCCAGGAAGAAAATTGCAAAAGTAAATGCCAGGAACTCTAAATATGGGGATTGCATTTGGTGGATTTGTCTTGAAAAGGGCTAAAGATTACCTACAGTACAAAAGAAATGGTACAGTTTTAAGTTGCTATTCCCCCTTAACAGTTTATCTTCTCCAGATGAAAGCACTTGGAGTAAAGCCCTCATTTGTCGTTCTTCCAACAATAATAAATGGGTAGAGGAAGGTATGTGAATCAAGCATGGAATGGATTGAGGCAGTGCGATGATATTGTTATTAGTTTTGCATAAATATGAAAATGAATGTATGATATATTTATATGGATAAGAACAATCTCTTATCTCCTTAATATAAATACACTATTTACTTTTATTTATATATAGTATATTAGGTAAAAAGACTATATTTTACTTTTATTTATATATAGTATATTAGGTAAAAAGACTATATTTTAAGAAAATATTGCGCATAAGATTCTATAGAAGATGTTAATATGCTCACATTTACAATTTTAATTTATCCTCTTGTATAATTTTTAAATAAAATTGAAAAATAAAATATTAAAATTAGTTAATTCAAGAAAATGTGTTTGACCTGATGTTAAAATAAGAATTGAAGCATATTATATTTTAATTTTAATTAGAGCAATTTAAATAAGTTGTAAGCTATTATTTGATTTTTTAAAACTAAAAATATATTATTATAAATTGATCTCTATTATCATTTTCTATCGTATTTATTTAAAAATATTAATTTAATTTTTTAATAAATAAAATTAGAGTATATGATATTATAATATTAATTATGAAAATTTAAATAAATTGTAAGTTATTATTTGATTTCATAAAAGTAAGAAGTTATATTTCATTATATAGTGTGATTTCTACTTACATCTCTCATTGTGTTTATTTAAAAATATTAATAATAATCATTTTAAAAATAATAATTAAATAGATATAAATATATTTAAAATTATAATATTAGGCCCGTAAATGGGCCCTTCATTATCTAGTATATATATATAAAAGACCACATGGGGTCGCTTTTATTAAAATTAATTAATTAATTAAAAAAAGCGACCACAAGTGGTTATTTTTATTAAAAAAAATTAATAAACTAAATATATAAAAGCGACTACTCGTGGCCGCTTTTTTAAATAAAAATAATTGATAAATTTTTTAAAATTAATATCGAATAATGTAACACCCCGTACTTTCGCGCTAGAATTCTAACCATCGTTCCTATATGTGTAAGCTCTAATCCAAATGATACCTATGTGAATATAAGTTTCATGATCATTAACATAGGTTGTGAAGTTCTTTCGAGCTGAAAGATGTTCATAGAAATCACGTAGAGCAAAGTGGAGCTAAGAACCTTTGATTCGTTCAAAGTTTAGTATTCGATTCTACAAGGGTCTACTTTGAATTTGTACAACTTCTTATATATGTAGAATTTTGCAGCTCAAGACCCATCAAATTGTAGATAATTGAGTCAGCTTTCCAACGATACCAATTTCATTTTAATTCGATACCCGAGCGAAAAAGTTATAGTCATTTTCGTGAGAGAGGCAGTGAGGTCGCGCAATTAGCCTGCGACACCCGCACCTATTTTCCAATTTCTATTTTTACATTTTGAAGGGAAAAAGGGGTCTTTTCCTTCACCCTAACTCGTCCATAACAGATAATTAAAGCACCAAGGAGCATTATTTGCCTCCTTTATTCATAATTCCTCTTCAAGAATAAAATCCTAATCTCCATTCAAGAACATCAAGACTCCAGTGCAATCTCTTCAAGAAAAACCAAGAATTTAGTTCCCTAATCCAAGAATCTCAAGAAAAACTTGCAATATCATTTCCTAGGATTTTAAAATCAAGTTTTCTACATGAAATCAAGCCTATTAGGGTATATGGGGTTATGAACAAGGATACTTCTTTCAACCTTGTTCCCCAAACTAGCTTTTAAAGTTGAATTTACATGTATTTCAGTCTAAGGTTCATACCCAAAGATCATTATTTGAAGTTTATGAAGTTATAAGTGATTTAAGTGTTATATTGCATATTTACTTTCACATGTTTATTCACGAGACTTGATTTCACATATTGAGAATTGAATTTCATTATCTTGACTAGAATTGTTAAAGTATTTCAAGATTATTATTGTTGAGCATGAAGTTTGTTGTGATTTGACATGATTTTCAAGCATGGGTTATAAGCCCTAAGTTTAAGCCTTGATATTTCAAGAAAGATGATGTTTAAGCATTGTTTGATAAGCATGTATTAAGATTTTAAGCAAGATTTGATCTTTTGATCCTCAGTTAAGATATGAAATCCGCACATTTAGTCTTGATTACAGTGTAAAATAGATAGATGATGCATAACTGGTTTTCATTATAAATCCTTATGCTATTTTTAAGGTGGATTTCCTACAGAATGAGCATATAAGTAAGGGAGTAGTATTTAGCACCGAGTTGGGTATGTGTCTCAGTTCACATGCCCCAGAACTATGAGCCAACGTAGGTACAGATTCAGATTATTCCCATTTATATGGATGCAGAAACAGATTGTGATCACTTAGCTCATGTTATACTCCTTGACAAGAGTATGAAACCTCTCTCTAACATGAGGTTTTCCCCTTAGGGAACTAGACGTTGGACACTATGATAGCTCACATAGTGTATGTCAGTTAGAAGAACCTCCCTAACAGAAAAAGAATAACAAAAAAGTTTTTAGAAGAAACTCCCTAAGTCCTAAAATCCTAATACAGAATAACAGAATAACTTTTAGAAACTAAGTGTAAAGGCTCACGAATTTACTCAGATATTTTCTTACATAGGGCATCAGTTAGGAGATTTTAGTTTTCATATGATAAAGGTGAGCCCTTTTTACACTTAGCCAACATAATTTGAAAACAGAATAAGACTACAGCTTTTTAGAACTAAGTGTGGTGGCTCACATAATTATCTTTATGCTTTACTTCTCATGATTTATGATTTTACAGTTTTGATTACTCAAGCCAAGGTGAGTCACTTACACTTAGCATACAGTTTTTGATAGTTTATATGAATAGTGCATTATTGTTTTACTTATGCAGTCACCCCCATATGCTCAATACATTTTAAAAGTACTGATCCACATATATGTCTATGTGCTGCATTGTTTAATAATTTAGGTACTAGATCAATTATAGTCTATGTATCACGATCAGACAGTTGCAGATTCCAGCCAGCAGGTGATGAGTCCTCCTACTTCGGGGACTTTAGTTAGAAGTTATTCATGTACTTTACTTTCTTACTCATATGCATTGATTAGTGGTAGTTGGAGTCGCGTCCCAGCTATCTATAGTCAGTATAGTAGAGGCTTCATAGATGTCAGTCAGAGTCAGTTATGTAAATTTCAGTTCCTCTCTTCAATTTTATCATAATGTAAAATTGTATCAGTATTGTATTTTTTCCAGATTCCATCATGATTATGTTTCCGCACACTAAACGCAGTTATTTTATACATATTTAAATTAGTTTCTTAACAGTATGCCAGTTCATGGGTTAGCTTGGGATCACTTGTGGTCCTAAGCACCATGTGACGTTCAGGGGGTACTCTCGAGGCGTTACAAATAATAAATAAAAAATAATTTTTCTGTAAAAAACGACTACATGTGGTCGATTTTAAAATTTGTGGCTGCAAAAGTAGAAAAATCGACCATTTTTCTATTTTTCTAGTAGTGTAATAGACCTTCGGTTTGAAGAAAAATAGTCTATATAAGAAGTACCTTAAATAAAACAAACAATAGACAATTCTAAAAACAACAGATAATAACAGAACAATACTGACAAAATACTTCTATAATCAAAATACACGAAATAATAAATTGATAGGGTTTTTATCCTGATTTTCTCACCAAATTTAAGTTTTAATTTTCAACAACAATAACAAACCCAGTGTATTCCCACAAAGTGGGGTCTGGGGAGGGTAAAATGTACGCGGTCCATACCGCTACCTCCGAAGAAGTAGAGAGACTATTTTCGATAGACCCCCAGCCCAAGATAAAGAATAGTAAACAAGGTCGCAATGAAACATGAATAGGATGGATGGCATAACATAAATAAGAAATAAGAAATAAGGCACCCACACAGTAGTACCATACACTCACAGACCAAAGGCACCCACCATACCCAAACTCTCTTAACTAGCTGCTCCTACCTATGGACACAGTCTTAGGATTACTAACCTAGCTACACAAAATCTCTCCTAACTACTTGCTACGACTCACCCACACACACTAGCCTTATACCCTTATCCGCGATCTCTACACCTTCCTATCTAGGGTCATGTCCTCAGCAAGCTGTAACTACTCCATGTCATGTCTAATTACCTCCCTCCAGTATTTATTTGGCCTACCTCTACCCCTCCTGAAACTATCCAAAGCAAGCCTCTTATACCTACGAACTGGGTCATTCGTTCCCTTCCTCATCACATGTCCAAACCACCCCAACCTCACTTCTCACATATTGTCCTCCACCAAAGACACTCCCACCTTCTCTCTGATAATCTCATTCCTAACTCTATCCCCTCTAGTAAGTCCACATATCCAACACAACATTCTCATTTCCGTCACCTTAAATTTTTAAATGTAGGAGTTCTTGACTGGCTAACACTCCGCTCCATACAACATGGCCGGACAGACCGCCACTTTGTAGAATTTGCCTTTAAGCTTAGGGGGCACCTTATTATCACACAAAACTCCCAAGGTGAGCCTCCACTTCATCCAACCTTCCCTAATACGTTTCGATACATCCTCATCAATACCTCCATTCCCCTGAATCATAGATCCAAGATACTTAAAACTATCCCTCTTACAAATAACCTAGGAATCCAACCTCACTACCACCCCGTCCTCCTACCTCAAGTCATTAAACTTTCATTTCATATACTCCGTCTTGGACCTACTCAACCTAAACACTTTAGATTCCAGGGTTTTTCTCCAAACCTCTAATTTATTATTTACCCCCCTCCCCGCGTCTCATCAATCAAAACTACATAATTTGCAATTAATATACACCAAGGCATCTCACCTTGTATACTTCACTTCAACACATCCATCACCACCGCAAACAAGAATGGACTAAGAGTCGATCCCTGATGCAACCCTATCTCGATCGGGAAATGCTCTGAGTCTCCTCCCGCTATCCTTACCCGAGTCTTCACTCCATCATACATGTCCTTAATAAATCTGATGTATGCCGTCGGAACCCCTCTCGCCTCTAAGCATCTCCAAAGAACCTCCCTAGGGACTTTATCATACGTCTTCTCCAGGTCGATGAACTCCATGTGTAAGTCCCTCTTCCTTTCCCTATACTGCTCCACCAATATCCTTACCAAGTGAATTTTCTCTGTCGTCGAGCAACCAGGCATAAATCCAAATTGATTCTCCAAAATAGACACGAACCTTCTCAACCTCTGCTCAACCACCCTCTCCCAAATTTTCATAGTGTGACTCATCAACTTAATTCCCCTGTAGTTATTGCAACTCTGAATATCTCCCTTATTTTTATATAGAGGAATCACCGTACTCTATATCTAAGCCTCAGGTATTTTTGCAGTATTGAAAATATCATTAAACAAATCAGTCAACCACCTTAAACCTGCCCCACCAGTATACTTCCAAAAATCTATCGAAATCTCGCCCGGCCCCGTCGCCCTACCCCTCTGCATCCTGTGAATTGCCTCTCTGACCTCCTCAACCTTAAAACATCTACAGTAACTGAAGTCATGGCACTCCCCTAAGTGCTCCAGCTCCCCTAACTCAATACCTCTGTCCCCCTCATCATTCAAGGAAAAGAGGGAAAATAAAACTAATACCATAATTACTTTTATTTTTTCTAAAGGAAAAATATAAACTCCACCATTTTTGATTTATTTTTTCTTGGAGGAAAAGTTTTGGAACTCTATAAATAGAAGATCCCTCTTTCATATCATGAAAAAAAAATGCATCCATTGTAGTCCTTTAGAGAGTTTCGTTAAGGGGAGATTTCTCTCACATGTTTTATGCCTTTTCAAATAATATTAATTTTTTATATATTGGCCAATTGGCCAAATCATATTCAATAATATATTTTTAGTATTTTCTTGTGGCATTTTATTTATCGTAGTCATGAGTTACAATTATATTAGCTTCAACATGATGCCCCATTGATTTAGAACCTAACAAGGTGTATCAGAGTCAATGATTTAATAATCTGACGATTTAGATTAAAGACATGTCAAGATCAAAGTTGCAACTAACTTGGAGATAGTGAAGATTTTTTGTCAAAAAAAGATTCAAATACTATATGTGGGGATATCTTTAAAGCATATATTCAATAATCCTGCTACTACATATTTAAAAACAAAAATAATTTTAACCCTACAAAGGGCTCATGTTTAATCCTTCAAAGGGCTCATTTTTAACCTGGAACGACTCTAATATTTTCAACCCAGAAGGGCTCCAATATTTTTAACCTAAAAGGGTTCCCCAATTTTAACCTAAAAGAACTTCAATTCATAGACCCCAATATTTCAACAATTTTATTTTGATACTTCCTTTACATTCTATTGTGATTTCTAAGTTGAATTATGGTAAGAAATGATAATGAAACCATTAGGAAGTGTTTCAAAAATTTTGGAATGCGTTTGACCCCAAAAATAGTAAGGGTCCGCTGTAAAGGCATGCCACGGAGGGGAGGCACACCTTTATGTGAAACCAGTGCTTTGGCACGATAAGGGCGGGCCACGCAGCTGGGTTCCATGATAAGGGTCTTCCACGCCCTTGGAGTGGCACGATAAGGACGCCCAAGGGTCACAAAAACGCTAAATTTTATTTCTTCTTAAATTTCTTTGAGGGATTTTTGGTCTTTTACCTCTTAAATTATTTCTAAACCATATTAAACACGATTCAAAACCTCATAACGCAGAATACATGTTCTTTCTTCTCCCAAATCCTCAAGAATATTGAAGAGGAAATTCTTCTCCAAAATTTGAGCTTTCAAGGTTCCAAATCGAGTTTCCTTCAAGCAATTCACAAAATCCAGGTATGTGGGGTTTGAACAAGGATAACCTTTTATCCTTGTTCCCAAAAGTTGAATTTTTACATGAGTTTTAAAGAATAGAAAACTAGGGTCATACCCAATTTTCTTATTCTTCAAGATTATGATGTTTTCTTATGAATTACGCCTTATTTAACACAAGATTTCATGTTTATTTATATTATTAGCCATGAAAGTGATCTTAAGCATTAAGTTAGATATTTTGAAATGAAGTTTCTATGAGATGATAAATAATTATGATTTGAGCATAAAGTATTCAGTTTACATGAAGTTTAGGCTTACTAGTTCAAGTTACAAGTATTACAACATGATTAAAATTTCAATTTTATCTTATGATCACAGATAAGACATAAAATTCACAAGTTTCATTATAAGTATGAGTAAGTATGTGAAATATAGTTGATTTTCAGATTTATAAACCCACTTACTATTTTTATGTGAATTTTATAAGTATGAGATTAAGCATATATATTTTTTAGAGTAGTATTTAGCACTGAGAGAGGAGTATGGATTTAGTGCATCCTATTTTTCAAAAACTATGTGTCACCATAGGTATTTTCATCTTGTCCAAATGGGCATGTAGGTTGTCTTAATGGACATTTCATATATTATTCAGCTTATCCTAACAGATATATATAGGTGACCATCCCAATTTAGGTTATATACGGATGGCATGGTATGAAACAACTCTCCTCAACATAGGTCAGACGTTGGACTCCATGTTAGCTCATATGGTTTATGTCGGTTTTAAGAAACACCCACATAATAATAAGATTTTAGAACCTAAGTGTAGTGACTCACAATCTTTTCAGATATTGTTTTATGATTTATAATTCATGTGATTTTAGCTTTCAGTTTTATTTATTATCAAGGTAAGTCTATTTACACTTAGCATATATGATTTATAAGTATGTTCAGTTTCAATTTTACTTATTGTATTTATCCCCACATACTCAGTATATTCTAGAAGTACTGACCACATATATGTCTGTGTGGCTACATTTTTTCTTAATGTAGGTTCTGGTGTTCGTCTCCAATAGCACGACTAGTCTCGATCACTATTTTCTATATTCAGCCAATTGGTGAGTCCTCATAGTTTGAGGGCTAGACTTGTGTTGGTTCCTGATGCTTATTTTTTTTATTTTAGTTGTTATGCTTTCAGTTTTGAATCAGTTGAGGTCTGTCACAGTGTCTCTTCTGTTGTAGTTAGAGGCTTGTCAAGACTAGTTAGACGATATGTTCTTTCAGATTCTCATGGTTTTTAAATAATATAGAGTTGAAGTATTGTGTTGAGAGTATTGGTAATCAAAACCCATTTTATAATTTTTCTTCAGTTTCCACTCATATTTTGAAGTTTATCTTATTAGATTTCATAGTTGAATCGACATCATGGGTTAGCTTTGGGACTACTTGTAGTTCTAAGAGTCGTGTGACACCTAGGAGGTATCCTTGAGTCGTTAAAAACTTGATATCAGAGCTTGAGGTTTCAAGAGTCCTAAGGAGTCTGACAAGCCGCGTTACGTACAGTCTTGATTGTGGGTGTGAAGCGCATCATACTTATGAGCTAGAGGCTACAAAACATATTAGGAATCATTCTCTATTTCATGATCTCTATCATACTTTAAAGTTATCTTTATCTTTTCTAATTTATGTTTTCATGTGATATAAAATGTCACATTGCAGAGCTTACGCCCATAAAAATAGGGACCAACCAGCTCCACCACCACTTGCAGACCCTCTGAACGAGAATGTATCTCATGCTGAGTTTTGGGCTGCCTTCCTAGTATTAGCTCAGGCTGTGAATGCAAATACTTCCGGCAATCAATCAACAACAGTCCCATTTCAGAACAATGGTAACTTAGTTATAGCCAGAGTTTGGGATTTTATGAGAATGAACCCACCTGAGTTCTTTGGGTCGAAGGTAAATGAGGATCCTTAGTTTTTCACTGTTGAAGTGAAGAAGATTACTCAGATTATGCATGTTACTGAAGAGGAAAATGTGGAATTAGTTTTTTATCAATTGAAAGATATTTCTTATGAATGGATTTCTATATGAAAGTAAGGTATAGGTGAGAATACAACTCCTATGAGTTGGGGTGTATCTCAGATGGATTTTTTGGACAAGTTCTTTCCTCATTAGATGAGAGATTCTAAGGTAGATGAGTTCATAAAACCTAAGGTAGGGCCCTATGTCGGTGAAGGAATATTGCATCAAGTTTACTCATCTAGTTAAATATGACTAGAATTGTTACCAAATTATAGATCTCATATGAGTAAGTTTGTCATTGGAGTGTCTGACTTGGTAGTTAAGGAGTGTAGGATTCCCATGTTTATTGGGGATATGGATATTTCCCGTTTTATGACTCATGATCAATAGATTAAGGTTGAGAAACTAAATAAAAGGGAGAAGGAAAATAAGAGAGCTAGTATCAGATAGTTTGAAAATAGGAAGTATAGTAAAGAGAGAGAAATCATTCTCATTTTTAGGGTCATTCATTATCACCTGCACCATCCTCTGCTAGTGCCCCTACACCCAAAACTAAGTAAGAATAGTGGGGTAGAGCACCGACTTCTAGATCTTGGGGTAGTATTTTTAGGGTACCCGATTATCTAGTCTGCTATTACGATCCTCCATAAGGTTACTTTAGCATATTTAATAGATATGATAGATTTTGATGTCATTCTAGGCATGGATTGGATCCATTCATGCTATGCATCAGTTGATTGTCACACTCGAGTGGTGAAGTTTTAGTTTCCTAATGAGTCAATCCTTGAGTGGAAGGGTAGTTTAGTATCTCCCAAGTGTCGTTTTATCTCCTAACTTAAAACCAATAAGTTAATATAAAAAAAACCATCTACCATTTTTTCAGGTTAAAGATACTAAGTTTGAAACACCAACCATTCTATCAATTCAAGTAGTTAATCAGTTTCTTGAAGTTTTCCTAAAGGATCTACTAAGGGTACCTCCAGATAAGGAAATAAAGTTTATTTTCTTCACCAACCTATCTCTATTCTCCCTACAAGATGGCCCCAATTTAGCTTAAAGAGTTGAAGGAACAACTTAAGGACCTTCTAGATAAGGGGTTCATCAGGCCTAGTGCTTCTCTGTGGGGTGCTCTAGTTTTTTTTATATGCAAAAAGGATGGTACTATCAGAATGTGTATAGATTACAAATAATTAGATAAGATCACCATCAATAATAAGTACCCCATCCCTATAATTATTGACTTATTTGACCAACTTCAAGGCGCTTGTTGTTTTTCAAAGATTGATCTTAGGTCAGGATATCATCAGTTAAAGGTCAGGCGATATGACATTTTGAAGACTACTTTCAGAACATGGTATGGTCACTTTGATTTTATGGTTATGTCTTTTGGATTAACAAATGCTCCTGTATCCTTTATGGATTTAATGAACAGGGTCTTCAAGAAGTCTTTGGACATGTTTGTCATTGTCTTCATAGATTACATACTAGTCTATTCTTAGAGTGGAGAGGAGCATACAGGACATTTAAGGATAGTGTTGTAGACCCTCAAGGATCTCCAGTTGTATGCATGTTATTTAGTGTTAATTTTGGTTGGAGTTTATTATTTTAATGGGGCATGTGATCTCGAGAGCAGGTATTCATGTAGATCATCAGAAAATAGATTAAGTGAAGGGCTGCCTAGGACAATTACTCCATCTGATATTTGGAAATTTTTGGATTTAGCCGGATACTATAGGAGGTTTGTTGAGGGTTTTTCCTCAATGCCTGCACTATTGACCAGGTTGACACAAACGAAAGTAAAGTTTTTATAGTCAGATAAATGTGAGAAAAGCTTTCAAGAATTGAAGAATAGATTAACTTCAACACCAGTTCTAGATTTGCCAGATGGTTTAGATGGATTTGTGGTGTATTATGATGCCTCCAGAGTTGGGTTAGGTTGTGTTTAGATGCAAAATAGTAAAGTAATAGCTTATGCCTCTAGACAACTTAAGGATCATAAGAAGAATTATTCAACTCATGATTTAGAGTTAGCATCTGTTATGTTTGCCCTGAAAATTTAGAGATACTATTTGTATGGTATGCATATTGATATTTTCACCGATCATAAGAGTATTCAGTATGTATTTATGTATAAGGAGTTAAATCTTATTCATAGAAAGTGGTTAGAGTTGTTGAAAGATTATGACATGAATTTTGTCTACCATCTGGGTAAGGTGAATATAGTAGTGGATGTGTTGAGTGGACTGTCTATAGGTAGTATGGTCCATGTGAAAAAAGAGGAGAAGAAGCTTGCTAAGGAAGTGCATAGATTAACCATATTGGGTGTATGTTTTCTTGATATGGATGATGTGGGTGTAGTAGTTCAGAATGGTTTAGAGTCATCCTTAGTGATGGAAGTGAAAGAGAAACAACATAACAATTCCATACTTAGCCAGATAGTGGATGTAGTTCAGCAACAAAAGCTTGAGGTTTTCTCCCAAAGGGGGAGATGGTGTCCTTCGCTATCAAGGTCGATTATATGTTCCCAATATTTATGAATTGAGAGAAAGAATATTAGTAAAAGCCAACAGTTCTAAGTATTCGATTCACCCTGGTGCTACTAAAATGTATCACGATCTGCGAAAAATTTATTGGTGGAATGGTATAAAGAGGAACATAGCAGAGTTTGTGGCTAAGTGTCCCAATTGTTAACAAGTAAATACTAAGCATTAAAGGCCAGAGGTACACTTTAGGATATTGGCATTCCTACCTGGATATGAGGGGTCATTAATATGGATTTCATTACTGGATTTTCTCGCACCAGATGTTATCATGATTCAATTTTAGTCATAGTGGATCGAATGAAAATGTTAGCCCATTTCTTACGAGTTAAAACCTTAAATACGGTGGAAGGTTATGCTAACCCTTATATTCATGAGTTAGTAAGACTCTATGGAATTCCTTTATCCACTGTTTCAAACCAAGGTATGCAATTCACTTCTTATTTTTGGAAATTATTTCAGAAGGGCCTTGATATAAAGGTGAAGCTTAGTACAACTTTTTGTTCATAGACAGATGGTCAGGTCGAACATACGATTCAAACATTAGAAGATATGCTGAGATTTTATGTGATAGATTTTAAGGGAAATTGTGATAATCATTTACCCTTAATTGAGTTTGCCTAAAACAACAGTTATCATGCTAGTATTCAAATGGCCTCATTCGAAGCATTGTATGGGCGTAGATGTAGCTCACCTATAGGTTGGTTCAAAGTTAGTGAGACGACTTTAGTTGGATCAGATTCTATTCTCGAGGCTATGGAGAAGGTTCATTTGATTCGTGAGAGGCTGAAGAACACCAAAGTCGTCAAAAATCATATACATATGTAAAGAGAAGAAAGCTAAAGTTTGAGATGGGTGATTGGGTGTTTTTGAAGGTATCACCCATGAAGGGAGTAATGAGGTTTGGAAGGAAGGGAAATCTTAGTCCCCAATATATTGGTCCCTATGAAGTAGTGAGGCATGCTGGAGAAGTAGATTATGAGTTAGACCTTCACTCAGAATTATCCATTGACTATCCTTTTTTCCGTGCATCGATGCTATGAAAGTGCATTGGGGACCAATTTTTGGTAGTAGCGGTAGAGAGTATTAGAGTGAAAGATAGTCTTTCCTACGAGGAGATCTCGGTTAAAATTCTTAATTGACAAGTTCAAAGGTTAAGAATAAATAAGTAGCTTTAGTAAAAGTTCTATGAAGAAAGCAATCAGTTGAGGGGAGCAACTTGAGAAGTGGAAGCAAACATGATGAGTGGATATCCTCACCTATTTACTTCTAGCACAGTGTCAGTTTGAAGTGAGAAATTCTTTTAATCTATCCTATTCACAAATATCTACACTCTTACCCTATGAAGTTTATCTCTAATGAGTTATTTTAGTTGTAAATTCATGTTTGAGGTGAAAAATTTCAATTTTAGAGTAAGACAAGTTCAATATCTCAACCTAACAAACCCACAAGATAGGTCATTTTCTTCATGACCTTTAGTCGAAGATGAATGATCCCAAAGGGTAGATAATGTCGGACCCTAAGATTGAACAATTTTATTTTGATACTTCCTTTGTGTTCTACTGTAATTTCTAAGCTAAATTATGATAATAAATGATAATGGGACCATTAGAAAGTGTTCTGCAATTTTTGGAATGCGTTTTGGGACAGTTTTGGACCCTAAAATAATAAGGGTCCATGTTAAGGGCGTGCCATGGAGGGGAGGCAGACCCTTATGCAAAAACTAGTGGCCTGGCATAATAAGGGCATGCCACGCCAGTTGGGTTCTGTGATAAGGGCATACCACGCCCTTGGAGTGGCACGATATGGGCATGCCATGCCCAAGGGGAGCACAAATGCCAAATTTCATTTTTTTCTTAAATTTCTTCGAGGGCTTTTAGGTCTTTTACCTCTAAAATGATTTACCAACCATATTAAACATAATTCACACCCTCATAACTCGAAATATACGATCTTTCTTCTCCTAAACCCTCAAGAACACAGAAGAGGAAATTCCTCTCCAAAATTCGAGCCTTCAAGGTTCCAAATCGTGTTTTCTTCAAGCAATTCATAAAGTCCATGTATGTGGGGTTTGAACAGGGATAACCTTTCATATTTCTACCCAAAATTTGAATTTTTACATGCGTTTTAAAGAATTGAAAACCAGGGTTCATACCCATTTTCCTTATGCTTCAATATTATGACGTTTTCTTATGAATTAAGCCTTATTTAGCACAAGATTTCATATTTATTTAGGTTTTTACCCATGAAAGTGATATTAAGCATTGAGTTTGATATTTTGATATGAAGTTTCTATGAGATGATAAATGATTACGATTTGAGCATAAAGTATTCAGTTTACATGAAGTTTAGGCTTACTAGTTCAAGTTACAAGTATTATAGTGTGATTAAAGTTTCAGTTTGGTCCTATGGTCTAAGATAAGACATGAAATTCACAAGTTTCTTTATGAGTATGAGTTAAGTAAGAGAAGCATAGTTGGTTTTCAATTTTATAAACCCACTTGCTATTTTAAGGTGAATTTCATAAGTATAAGTTTAAGCATATATATTTTTTGGAGTAGTATTTAACACTGAGAAGGGAATGTAGGTTTAGCGCATCCTATTTTCCAGAAACTATCGGCCACTGTAGGTATTTTCAACTTGTCCAAATGAGCATGTAGCCTGTCCTAATAGACCTGCCATAAATTATTCAGTTTGTCCTAACAGGCATGCATAGGTGATATCCCTAGTTTAGGTTCATACCAATGGCAAGGTATATAAAAACAATCCTCAATATAGGTCGACTCCATGCTAGCTCATATGGTCTATGCCGGTTATAAGAAACTCCCACAGAATAAAAAGATTTTAGAACCTAACTGTAGTGACTCACAACCTTTGTTCAAATATTGTTTTATGATTTATACTTCATGAGATTTCAACTTTGGTCTTATTTATAATCAAGGTGAGTCTATTTACACTTAGCATACATGATTTGTAAGTATGTTCAGTTTTAGTTTTACTTATTGCATTAACCCCCACATACTCAGTACATTCCAGAAGTACTAACCATATATATGTCTGTGTGGCTATACTATTTCATAATGTATGTTCTGGTTTTGTCCCAGTAGCAAGACTAGTCCCGATCATGATTTCCTTCATTCAGCCAGTTGGTGAGTCCTCATAGTTCGAGGGCCAAAATTGCATTGGTTCGAGATGCTTATTTTATTATCCCAATTGTTATGCTTTTAGTTTTGGGTCAGATGGCGTATATCCCAGTGGCTCTTCAGTTGTAGTTAGAGGCTTGTCAAGACTAGTTAGGCAATATGTTCTTTCAGATTCTCATGGTTTTTAAATAATATAGAGTTGCAGTCTTGTGTTGAGATTATTGGTTTTTCTGAACCCAATTTATAAGTTTTCTTTAATTTTGCACATGTTTAGAAACTTATCTTATTAGTGTTCAGAGTTGAATATATATCATGGGTTAACTTTGGGACTACTTGTAGTCCTAAGCATCATGTGATGTTTAGGGGGTATCCTGAGGTCGTTACATCAATACTTTTAAGCCGCAAGGACTTCATTTTTAAATATGCTAAGCATCAGTAATGAAGATTATGTGAAGAACAAAAATCATGCTCGTAACATGAAAAAGATGAATCAAGTTTTGCCAAGTAAATCAATCCAAAAAGGGGATATTTATTAGGATTTTTGTCTTGATTTTCTTATCAAAATTAAGTTTTACTTTTCTTGAAAAGAAAATAAAAGTAATACCATATTACTTTTATTTTTTCTAAAAGAAAAATATAAAATTCAAACTTATTTGGTTTATTTTTTGCTTGAAGAAAATTTTTTAGAACTCTGTAAATAGAAGAACCCTCTTCTCATATCATAACAAAAATTGCATACATAATGTAGTCCTTTAGATAGTTTTGTTTAGGGAGAGATGTAACACCCCCGAAGATCCAAACTAAGATTGAAACTATACTTCAAGTACATGTAAAAATCA
This sequence comes from Capsicum pubescens, assembly GCA_030864215.1. Lineage (NCBI taxonomy): Eukaryota > Viridiplantae > Streptophyta > Magnoliopsida > Solanales > Solanaceae > Capsicum > Capsicum pubescens. The sequence goes on along the minus strand of CM061540.1, from coordinate 280,401,001 downwards.
AACATTATTATTCGATGGAATGATAACTGATTTAGACATGTATTAAGACCACAAGTAACTCCTACCTCATAGGCAAGTTGAATCATTCCTTACCGATTGATTTCTTGTGAAAGATCTTTCTATAGTCAACTTAAAATAATTATTACTCCTATATTCTGAAGTATTTCTGATCTTAAAACCCACCAAATGATAGATATTTGAATCATCTCTCTAATGAATCTAGTTTTGCCTTAATTCGATATCGAAGTAAAATGTTATGGCCATTTCACTAAGCATTGTCAATGTTATCAATGATGATGGCTCATACATGATGAGTGATCAGGAGACCCAACGAGTCATTAGGAGACCCAACGAGTCATCAGGTGACTTGTGGTGAAGGCAGTGGGAGGAAAAAATCGATTTCAGATGATGACTCAGACCATGACTCGTTCCCAGACCTGACGAGTCATCCCAAAGGTGGTCGACACTAATTCTAAAAAATTTAAAAGATGATTTATTAAGAAAGTTGTTTGGTCTTTCCCCCTTTTTAACACTAAAAATACATCATTTAAGATATATAAGGGCTAAATAATAATCCTAAAAACACCCCAAGCCCCACCATTCCTCAAAATTCACTCGACACTTAGAAAATTTAGAGAGAAACTATGATTTTTCTCCTTCAAGCAAGGACTAGAGTTCTCAAATTTCAGGCTCCAAATTCAAAAGTGTCATCAAGGTTTTCAACATTAGGTATGTAGGATTTTATTTTTGGGTTTCCTTTCACCCAATGAGTCACGAAGTTAACCTAGATTCTTCAGTTTAATTCCTTCTCCAAAGCCTAGGGTTCATGAGTATTATAATTACTTTTATATTTCAGTTCCATGTTATAATTGAGCTATGGAACCTTGTTACTCTTGAACTTCGGTATCATCACATGCTTATAATTATAAGACCTCAGTGTAATGTATAATTTATGACTTTGGACTTGAGTTACGAAATTCCATATTTCATTCTGTTTATAGAACTTTCATTAGTATTTGCATTCTTTTGAGATAACGGGTTATGAATATCCAATGACCTAGGATATCTTGCATTTCAGTTGTACATTTAGTCATTCAGTTCTCATAGTTTAAAATGCTTTCAAATAAAATAGTTATACTTTAATTTTATAACATTATTATTGTTGAGCATTCTAGTATATCATTTACTTTCAGTTGGGAGTTGTACTTAACATCGAGAGCATAAGGGTTCAAATAACCCAAGTCCTAAATAACATGCCACTGTAGGAAAAAAAAGTCATTACTAGTTGAGAGTGTATCCCCTTCCCTTAATAGGATCATGAGTAAATTCACGCCAATCATGGTTCATAACCTTGGAAAGGTATAAAACTCCCTCCTAGCTTGGTTTACAGGTTGGATTTCGTATTTCTCTTAGGGTCTATGTCGGATACAAAAACTTCCAACTATTTAGTCTCAGACCTCTCTTGACCTCGTATTCAGTTTATTCATCATATTATAGTGTTATATGTCTATTACATGGTTATAGCATCAATTTATAAAATTTAGTCTCATGCTCAAGTTATCAGGTCACTTTTAGTAAATCCATCTATGATAGGGTTATCTCATATACTCAGTACATTTAAAGTACCGATTACATACTTTATTTTGCACTATGTTATTTTATAATAGAGATTTAAATGTTCAGCATCCCAATTGCGATTAGTTTGATCCAACATCACTTTAGCATCAACGTTTAGTGAGTCCTCATCATTCAAGGACTAGTATCAGTATTTTTAGTTTATCTTCATCTTAGATTTAGGCAGTTAGAGTTAGCTGGGGGCTTATCCCAATAACTCATCTTAGTAGAGGCTTTTAAACGAACAAACTAGTGTGTTCAACTTTATAGGTCATTAGATGTTTTTTATTTAATTTCAGCTTTGAAAATGTTTTAAACATTACTATATTATTCAGATTAAGGTTTAGCTTAGTAAATCTCATCTTATACAATATTCTTAGCATTATACCAGGCCATGGGTTAGCTTGGGGGTCACTTATAATTTAAAGCATCATATTATAATTAGGGTGTAATTAGGGTTAGCGTCGTGACAAACTTAGTATCAGAGCATTAGGTTTAAAGTGTTCTAGGGAGCCTGAAAGTCATGTTAAGTGGAGTCTTATTCATGGGTGTGAAGCGCGCCACTCTTATGAGTGAGTGGTAATGAAAAATTTTAGGAAAGGTTTCACTTCTTTCATGTTCATATCGTGTGATAGTATGAATTCTATTAAAACCTTTTTCTAAATCATGCTCTATACATTTATAGAAAACTCCTCCCAAGAGAGCTAAAGCAAGAAAAAACAAAAATAGCAATGGTAATGATAATCAACAAGCACCACCACTAGCACCAGAAAACACTATGAATAAACAAGTCTCCCATGTCAAATTCAGGGCTACTTTCACAGCATTAGCCCAATCCATGACCATCCAGAATAAACATCAGGCTGTTACACTAACCAACCTGATAGTGAATACGACAGAAGCGAGATTCTAAGACTTCACTCTGATAAATCCTCCAGTATTCTTTGGGACTAAGTCTAAAGAGGATCCACAAGAGTTCTTATATAGTGTTCAAAAAGTTACTGAGATCATGGGTGTCACTACAACAGAAAGTGCTAACTTAGGTGCTTATCCATTGCAAGAAGTATCTCACACTTGGTACAAGCAATGGAAATATGATAGAGGTACATATACAGGATTGGTAGGGTGGGATAAGTATGTTGCTACATTTCTAGATAGGTTATTCCCACTTGATCTAAGGAAGGCAAAGCTATAAGGATTCATTAATCTAAAGCAAGGTAACATGAGTCTTAAGTTTACTTAGCTTTTAAAATATGCTCCATTTATGGTTGCTGACTGTAGATATCAAATGAGTAAGTTTTTATGAGGTGTTTTTGAGGATGTAGACAAAGAGTGTTGGACTAAGATACTTGTTAAGAAGATGGATATCACTAGGTTAATATTTTATGCCCAACGAATTGAGGAGGATAAAATTAAGAGAAAAAAGGGAAAATATGAACAAGAGAGCTAGAATACGAAACTTTGATTATTCTTAGAAAAAGTAGTTGGTGGTAATTGCTCTCAGTTTTAATAGAGGTATTCATCCCCATCACCATCATCTGCCAGTTTTTTATCACCTAGGCTTAGGAAAGATTAGAAAAGTAGAGCGCTAGGATCCAAGTCTCACTTTAGTGCTTCTAGTGGTCGTACTTTCCGAACTTGTAAGAAGTATGGGAAAATCCATCCTAGAGAATGCTTGATAAGTAAGGATGGGTGCTTTGGTTGTGGGAAACTAGGTAACAAGCTTTAAGATTGTCCAACATCCAAGAGAGGTGATAACAGTGAACGTACTCAGGCTACTTCTTCAGCAACTCCAGTAGGCCACCCCACCCAGTAGGGTGCCTTATCTAGTGCAACTGGTGGACAATATCAAAATAGGTTATATGAACTTCAAACTCGATAAGAGTAGGAAAGTTCTCCAAATATGGTCATTAGTACGTTATAGGTCTTTCATATTCACGTCTATGCATTGTTAGATCCCGGAGCGATACTTTTTGTCATGGTTCTCTATATAGAAGTAGACTTTGGTGTCAGTACTAATATCCTCTCATAACCCTGCTTAATCTCTACTCCAATCAGTAATTCAGTCATAGCCAGATGTGTATATAGAAATTACCCAGTCACAGTTTCTTAGAAAGTCACCTCAATTGATCTTGTAGAGTTAAACATGACAAATTTTGATGCTATTCTTGGCATGGATCGGATCCGTTCTTTCTATGCCTAAGTTTACTGTATAAATAAAGTAGTCAGGTTTCAATTCCCAAATGAAACAATCATAGAGTGGAAAGGTAGTACCTCAGTGCTTATAGGTCGGCTCGTCTATTACCTTAAGGCCAAAAAATTAATATCTAAAGGCGGTATTTATCATCTTTTTCTGGTTAAGAATACAAAGTCTGAGACCCCTGTCAGTTCTTGTGATAAATGATTTTTCAAAAGTATTTCTCGAAGATCTGTCTGAAGTTCTTCCCTGTAGGAAATTGACTTTGAAATAGATATTTTTCCAGATACCCAACCTATTTTAATTCAATCGTACAGAATGGATCTAGCCGAGCTTAGGGATTTGATGGAATAGTTGAAAGGCCTCCTATACAAGGGTTTCATCAGGCCCAATATCTCTCTATAGGGTGCTCCAATTTTTTTCATGCACAAGAGAGATAGTTTTTTCAGAATGTACATCGACTATCGTCAGTTGAACGACGTCACAGTCAAGAATAAGTATCCCATTCTTAGGATTGATGACTTGTTTAACCAACTTCAGAGTGCCAAGTGATTTTCTAAGATAGTCCTCAGATCCGACTATCATCATCTCAAAGTCAGAGAGAGAGACACTCCAAACTTTAGAACTTGGTATGGTCACTTTGAATTTGTTGTTAGGTCTTTTAGACTAACAAATGCTTCTACATTATTTATGGTCTTGATGAATAGGTTGTTTAATCAATAATTAAACATATTTGTTATTGCCTTTATTAATGACATGCTTATTTATTCTTGAAATGAGGAGGAACATGCAGACTATTTGAGAATTGTATTGGAGACTCTCAAAGATCACCAGTTATTCACTAAGGTTAGCAAGTACTGACTTCAACCTGAATTTTGGTTGAAGTCAGTAGCATTCTTTAGTCATATCATCTCTAGTGAGGGCATATAAGAGACTAAAACAGTTAGAAATTAGCCTAGACTCATCTCTCCATCACATCAGGAGTTTCTTGGGTTTAGTTGGTTACTATAGGTGGTTTGTTGAGGGATTTTCCTCTATTGCTTCCCTAATGTCTAGATTGACTCAGAAGAAAGTCAAGTTTCAGTGTCCTATCTCGTGAGAAGAGTTTTTATGAGTTGAAGCCTCCACTCACCTCCGCTCTAGTTTTGACTCCACCAAAGGGTTCAGATGGGTTTCTGATTTATTGTGATGCTTCCAAAGTTGGCCTTGGTTGTGTGTTGATTCAGCATGACAAGGTTATAACATATGTCTCTAGGCAACTCAAGCCTTATTATAAGAATTACCCAACTCATAATCTTGAGTTGGTAATACTGATTTTTACCTTAAAACATTAGAGGCATTACCTTTATGGGGTTATTATCGATGTGTTCATGGATCATAAGAGCCTTCTATATGTTTTCAACCCTTAAGATCTAAATTTCCATAATAGAGGAAATGACTAGAGTTGTTTAAGGATTATGATATAAGTATCTTGTACCATCTGGGTAAAGTCAATGTTATGGTTGATGCTCTAAGTAGGTTGTATATGGGAAGTGTTGCTCATATAGAATATGAGAAAAAATAGTTAGTTCGTGAGGTTCACTATCTTGCTGGACTAGGTGTTCGATTGGTTGATCAGTTGAAGGTAATGTATTGGTTTAGAATATTCATTAATAGCAGAGGTTAAGGAAAAATAAGATAGAGATCTCATTTTTCTTAAGTTAAAAGAAGTGGTCCAAAGTCAGAAAGTTGAGGTTTTCTCCTAAGGAGGAGATGGTGTTCTTCATTGTTAGGGTAGACTATGTGTTCTAGATATAGATGACTTGAGACAACGGACGCTAACCAAAGCACATAGTTCTTGGTATTCTATTCACCCAGGAGCCACTAAGATGTACCATGACATATGGAAAGTTTATTGGTGGAATGACAAGAAGAAGGATACCGCGAAATTTGTAGCTAAGTTTTTAAATTGCTAGCAAGTTAAGGTTGAGCACCAGATACCTGGTGGTAAGCTTCAGGATATTAGTATTCCTACTTAAAAGTAGAAAGTGGTGAATATAGACTTCATTACTTGGTTGCCTCGTACTCCCCAACAACATAATTCTATTTAGGTTATTATAGAATGAATGACTAAGTCAGCCCATTGTTTGCCAGTTAACACTTCAGATTCAGTCGAGCATTATGTTAGACTCTATCTTAGGGAGTTAGTGATGTTATATAGAGTCCCTTTCACTATTATTTCAGATAGAGATACTCAGTTTATCTCTTAATTCTAGAAGACTTTTCAGAAAGGTTTTGGTACCCAAGTTCATCTTAGCATGACTTTTCATCCACAGACGGATGGTTAGGTAGAGAGGGTCATTTAGACCTTAGAGGGCATTGAGGGTGTAAGTGATTGATTTTAAGGGTAGTTGGTATAATCATTTGATTTAATTGATTTTGCTTATAATTGTAGCTATCACTCTAATATTCAGATGGCCCCATTTGAATCACTTTATGGAATGAGGTGTAGATCTCCAGTTGGTTGGTTTGGAGTTGGTAAAGCTATATTGATAGGGCTATATTCAGTTCATGAGGCTATGGAGAAAATTCATCTAATTAGAGAAAGGATGAAAATAGCTTAAAGTTGTCAGAATTCCCATATAAATGTGAGAAAAGGGGAACTTGAGTTTGCTATTGGTGGTTTTGTCTATTTGAAAGTTTCAACCATGAAAGAGGTGAAGAGATTTGGAAATAAATAAAATCTCAGTCCTTGCTATGTTGGTCTTTATAAGATTTTAAGACGCTATGGCAATGTAGCATATGAGTTGGAATTGCTTGCAGATTCAGCACCAGTGCATCCCATTTTTCACGTATCATTGTTAAAGAAATGCATTAGTGATCCAACATAGATTGTGCCTTTAGACAATGTAGGTGTGAAAGATAGCCTTTCTTACAAAGAAGTCCCAGCTAAGATCCTTGACCATCAGGTTTGTAAGTTGGGGACTAAAGAGGTCGCCTCGGTAAAGGTTCTTTAGAAAAATTAGCTAATTGAGGGAGCTTAGGAAGCAGAGATGTATATTATGACCAAGTACCTTCATCTTTTATCTTTGAACTTTATTCCAGCCCGAGGTAATAGTTTTTCTTTAATTATTTCTTTTCATTTTATATCACCTAGTTATTCTCATGTCATAACAAGCATTCATAAGTTCAAGTCAGTCTATATTTCAGATACAGACTCAATTACCATGTCAGTATTCATCTCTTAGAAATTTAATGTTGGGATTACAGCTCTTTCTATAATATTTCAGCTTAGTTAGTTTTCATTCAGGGACGAATGACCCCAATGGAGAAATATCATAATACTTCAAAAATCTAAGATTAAATACATGTAAAGATAAAACATTATGCTTTGGTGGTTTTATAAGTGATTTAGACATGTATTAATTCCACAAGTAACTCCTAGCTCATAGCCAAGTTGAAACATTCCTTACCGATTGATTTCTTGTGAAAGATCTTTCTATAGTCAACTTCAAACGAGAATAACTCCTAGATTCTGAAGTATTTTTGAGCTTAAGAACCACTAAATGACATATATTTTAATTATATTTCCAACACATCCAGTTTTGCCTTAATCTGATATTGGAGTAAGAAGTTATGACAATTTACTGAAGCACTATTAAAGCTGTCAGTGACAATGACTCAAGACATGACGAGTCGCCAGAGTACCCGATGAGTCGTCAGGAGACCGTACAAGTCATCAATTGACTTGTGGTCATGGAATTTGGAAGTAAAATTGAATTTTAGATGACGACTTAGACCACAACTCGTCACTAGATCTAGTAAGTAGTCACAAGGGTCGTTGGCACTAATTCTAATAAATTTTCAAACAATTTTAAAAGGATTCTTTTGTATTTTATCACTCTTTTAATACCAAAACTACATCTCTTAAGCTACACAAAGGCTGAATAATAATCCTAAAATACCCCCAGGTGTTCCATTCCTCAAAATTCACTCGATAGTTAGAAAATTTAGAGAGAACTGACGATTTTTCTCCTTCAAGCAAGGACCAAGGTTCTCAAACTTCAGGCACCAAATTTGAAGGTGTCATCAAGGTTTTCAACCTCAGGTATATGAGTTTTTATCTTTGGGTTTTCTTTCACTCATTGAGTCTCGAAGTTAACCTAAATTCTTCAATTTAATTCCTTCTTCAGAGCATAGAGCCTAGGGTTCCTGAATATTATGAATTCCTTTATATTTCAGTTCCTTGTTATAATTGAGCCTTGGAAACATATCCCATGAACTTCGATATCATCATATGTTTATAATTATGAACCCGCAGTGTAATGTACAATTCATGACTTTAGACTTGAGTTACGAAATTCCATATTTCAGTCCATTTATAGAATTGTCATTAGTAGTTGCATTTTCCTGAGATGGCGAATTATGACCATGACCTAGGATATCATGCATTTCACTTGTATATTCAGTAATTTAATTTTCATGATTTAAAATGCTTTCAGATAAAACACTTATCCTTCAGTTTCATAACATTATTATTGTTGAGCATTTCAGTATATCAGTTACTTTTAGTTGGGAGTAGTACTTAGTATAGAGAGGACAACCGTTCAGATAACCAAGTCCCAAATTACGTGCCACTATAGGAAAAGGGGGGCCTCACTAGTTGAGACTGTCTCCCTTGCCCTTAATGGTCTCATTAGTGAATTTAGGAAAATCATGGCTCATACTCTTGGCAAGGTATAGAACACCCTTCCAACTTGGGTTAGAGGTTGGATTCCGTGTTACTGCTCTCATATTCTATGTCGGTAACATAAACCTCCTACAATTTAGTCTCAGACCTTACTTGACCTTGTATTCATTTTATTCAGCATCTTATTGTGTTATATGTCTATTACTTGGTTATAGCATTAATTTACAGTTTTCAATCCCATGTTCCGGTTATTCTGTCACTTTCATTATGTTCTTCTCACATAGGGTAATGCATAGCTCATATTGTCAGTACATTCAAAGTACCGGCCATATACTTTCTTTTACACTATATTATCTTATAATATAGGTTCAGACATTCAACATCCCAATTGCAGTTAGCTTGATCCAGCATCACGTTAGCAGCAATGTTTGATGACTCATCATCATTCAAGGACTATTATCAGTATTTTCAGTTTATCTTTATTTTAGATCCAGACATTTAGAGTTAACTGGGGTCTTGTCGCAACAACTCATTTTAGTCGAGGTTTTTAGATGGATAAATTAGCGTTTTTAGATTTATAGTTTATTAGATGTTTTTCATTTGATTTCAGTATTGAAAATGTTTAAAACATTACTTTATTATTCAGATTTCAGCTTTCTCTTAGTGAATCTCATTTTATACAGTATCCTTAATGTCATGTCAAGCCAGGGATTAGCTTGGGGATCACTTGTGACTCTAAGTACCGTGTTATGACTAAGCGATAGTCTCGCATCGTGACAGGAGATTTCTCTCATATGTTTCATGCCTTTTCAAGCTATGTTAATTTTTAACATGTAGGTCAATTAGACAAACCATATTCAATAATATGTTTTTAGTATTTTTTTTGTGTCATCTTATTTATCACTGTCATGAGTTGCAACTATATCAGTTACCGCATAATGCCTCATTACTTTCGAACCCAACATAAATAGTAACAGAAATCAACCAACATGAAACAAGAATAATACTACGACTACTAGAATGGACAACTAGATAACACACTCTTGCCCACTAGTATGGACACAATCCTACCTATTACCATTCTACTTTATTTTGGTTCCTCCACACCTTCCAATTGAAAGTTATGTTCTTGGTAAGTTGCAACTGCATCATGCCTCCCCGATCGCCTCGCCCAATACTTCATCGGTCTACCTCTATCTCTCCTAAATTCATCCATGGTCAATCTTTCACACCTTCACACTGGGCATCTGTACATCTTCTCGTCACATATCCGAACTATCTCAAAGCCCCTTTTCGCATTTTGCCCTCCACCAAAGTAATTCTTACCTTGTCTTGGATATGCTCATTTCTAATCCTCCTTTTCCTAGTAAGTCCACATCTTTCATAGCATCCTTATCTCTGCAACTTTCTGAATGTGAGAGTGCTTGACCGGCTAATATTCCACCGCTGAAATATTTGAAATGACCTTTCTTCTTGATGACATATGTATCTTGTCTCCCTTCCACATTAGTCGCATGCACCACATCATTGAACTTACGTTGTAAGTATTCTATCTTTGCCCTGCTCAACCTGAAACCTTTTAGACTCTAGGGTCTGTCTCCAAAACTCTAGCTTAGTGCTAACTCCGCTGCAAGCCTCTTTAATTAAAACTATGTAGAAATAATATTTCAAGCAAGATAGAATAATCAAAATTCTAAAGTATTTACCACTATAATACATAAAAAATCATTATAATCAAAAGTCTTAAGTGTTAGACCACTATAATCTATATTCTATAATAATCTTAATATGGCAATATCTGAAAAACTAAATAACTTAATATAATCAATTTATATTGAACTTACTCTAATCAACTTGCATAATTTTCTGAATTTCAGATAATATGTAACTTAAATCTCCAAAACAGCCACATGTGTAATAAACATTTTTGCCAGATGTAAACGTTTTTCTGAAAATAAATACTGTTCATTGATCAATAAAAGCCAAATTTTATGAGATTTTAACACACAAAATTAAATTACCAGCTAACATCTTCCATATACTACCAATATAATTCAACGGTAATTTTTTACCTTTGTCTCAATAAATACTGCTAATTTTCCACTCATTAAACCACAATATTTTCTTCTCATTTTTCTGTTGTTGCAAGTTTTCTTCCTTTGGGTTCTAAAATTTCAGTATTATTCATGGAGTTTTTGTGGTGTCAAAACTTTTTGTTTTTGATTTTTCTGGGGTTTATTATGTGTTGTTCATCATGTGAAGGTTATATATTTTATGCTGGTGGCAAAAGTGGTTGGGTTTTAAATCCTTCTGAATCTTATAGTCATTGGGCTGAACGAAATCGCTTTCAAGTCAATGACACCATCGGTAGATTCTCTCCTATTTTTGTTCTTTTCTTTTATTTCTAGCTAGCAAGTGCAGGTTTACATCCTGATATGAAAGAGACACACACACACCCAAAAAAAAAAAGGTTTTTACCTTTTTTCAGGAATCAATTGAATTTCGATCTTCAATATAATTTTAGTTGATAAAATTGTAAAATTATACGATTCATCAAAAAAGAGCAAAATTAAAGAACTTTCTAAAGGAAATTCAATTGTATTAGTTAGATTCAAAGAATATCCACATCAAATGAAATGAATATTAATTTTTGAATCTTCTTGATCCGTACATGAAGCTAGAGGGGGCAGAAGGAGTTCATTTTGAACCCTTCTATCGAAAAATCACATTGTATATATAAGATCAAAATTTTCTTTATACATATATAATAGATGTTGAACCCTTGATAAAAATCCTGCATCTACCTCTATTTTTGGCTTAGGTTTTTTATTTGAATTCTATGTGTGACATTTTTATATTTTCTTTTTTAGGATCTCCTTGCTAGAATTCCTAATTTGGGAACTATGAATTTATATGTGTTTATTTTTATTGATTTGACCTTTTTTTTTTTTTTTTTTTTTTTTGGCAATTTTCAAGTTTAAATTAAGGTCAGATTCATTTGTTCTAGTTGACACAACTTTTTCTTTTATCTATATATAATAGATACTTAACTCCCTCGATAAAAATTATGCATCCGCTACTATCTTCTGCTTAAGTTACTGATTTGAATTCTAAGCATGACATTTTTACATTTTCCTTTTAATAATCCCCTTGTTAGAATTCCTGATTCCAGAACTATAAGCTTATGTGTGCGTTTAGTTTTAATGATTTTATTTTTTTGTTTTTTGCAGTTTTCAAGTTTCAAATAGGGTTAGATTCAGTCCTTCTAGTGACCAAAGATGATTACAACAATTGTAACAAGAACAAGCCAATTCTTGAACTAAAAAATGGAAATTCAAAATTCAAGTTTGAAGGATCAGGCCCATTTTATTTCATTAGTGGACATGAAGATAATTGTGAAAGGGGCCTAAAGTTGATGATAGTTGTGTTATCACCAAATCACAAAGCCCATAAAGGCCAAGGCCCAATTGCTTCAAGCCCAACACCAGTTGAATCCATTAGCCCAATCTTGAGCCCATCACCTGTTGAGCCCACTAGCCCAGTTACACCTGCCCTGGCTCCGGCTAAGTCGGGTGCACCCGGGTTTATTGGTGGTTTTACTTGGAGCTTTATTGTTAGCTTGATAATTGCAGCTTATTTCTGTATCTTTGTTTAGTTATTTGATTACTTTCTCTTAATTTTTTTCAGTGAAATGTACCTTTTTTCTGTTGTACCGACTTTGATTTAATGGAATTTGATCTAACGAAAATGGTACATTGAAGTAACTTTATTGATTTTCTTATTTTTTTACTCGGTGTTAGATATTTATTTTGGTGCCACGAGTTGTCTAAAAGCCATTGCTTCCCTCAGTCTTGTTCACAGAGTTGGTATCATTTGATACCTAGGATTGCTCGGATGGTAAAGCGCATCACCTCCAACTCTTAAAAGTTATAGTTCGAGTTATCACTGAAGCAAAAAGGATGAAAGTTCCTACTTATATAGTGTTTGTTCTATTATACAATATAGATTGGATCTTTTTCTAGCATTTCAAGCTACTCTTTACGTTTAAAAAAGAATGACTTGTTTTTTTATTTTTAGTCCGTTTAAAAAAGAATGACCCATTTCCTTTTTTGACAATACTTTTCTTTCAACTTTCCACATGGCATGTTTAGGACCGCAAGAATAAAGGGCATTTTGGTATATTTGACACAACTTTAATTTAATACCACAAAATTCAAAAATCTTCTTTTATTTTCTTAAACTTTATGCCAAGTCAAAATAGTTTATTCTTTTTGAAATGAAAGGAGTAAAAAACGAGGCAAACAAAAATAAAATAAAATAAAACAACCCTCTTTTTATAGCCCTAGATGGAGCTCCCATTTTTTTTTTTTTTTGCTCTCTTAATAACTCAAACCTTACGATCTTTGAATTGGAAATGAAGGAAACTTACCATCCGAACAACTATTTCTTGCCAGAAAAAATAAAACTCACTGCAAACTTCCTTTATTTATTCCTCTTGCAGTAACAAAGTAAAAGAATATATGTGACGTATTTGACTCCATCAACTTGGTAGAGTTGTAATTATTTAAGTGAAATTTTCATGAATATATGTAACTTCCTCACTTTGTTCGATTTTTTTTTTTAATCAAAAATCTCACTCCGTTCCATTGAAGTATTAACTTTATGAAAATAATTATATGTGCCCATATATTAGATATGCTGTTATTGTTGTTATAATGATATCATTACAGTTTGCGAATAAATCGCGATGTAGTTTAGTACTTCCAATTAATTTAAAAATAATATAAATCAAATATAAAATTGAAGATCAGTGAGACCTAGGGGAAGTTAAAAAAGAGAGGAAGTAACGCAGATCAATTTGTTTTGATGATGTGTGGGTACTTGGCTAACAAGAAAAAAGAAGGAAATTCGATACTGTAAGTAAGGATAAACCGCTCAACCAGGCATGTCGATGCCTGCTTCAACAGTTTCAATAATAATTTTACTATATTATTTCTAATTAATTATCGTAAGTCATTTTTGTATTAAAAATTAATAATATATATTACTATACTATAAATGAGGATAAGCTGCTGAAGCAGGAACCTTGTGGATAACGTGCCTGCTTAATCAGTTTCAATCGTGATTTTACTATATTATTCCTAATTAATTATTATAAGTCATTTACGTATTAGAAAATTAATAATATTTAATTAAAAATAGTAAAATAGATATTTATGGTATGTCTACTTCAGCTGATTTAACCGTGATTTTAACATATCATTCTTAATTAATTATTATAAGTTATTTATATATTAAAAAAATAAAATAGATATTTATGACTTACCTGCTTCAGGTGCTTCAACCATGATTTTATTATATCATCCCTAATTAATTATTATAAATCATTTAAGTATTAAAAAATTAATAATATTTAATTAAAAAAGTACAATAGACATTTATGACATGTCTGTTTCAACTGCCTCAATCGTAATTTTATTATATCACCCTAATTAATTATAGATCATCTAAGCATTAGAAAATTGATAATATTTTATATAAAAAAAAAAGTAAATTAGACACAAAATTATAAGTTAACTCTAATGTTTTATATTAACTTAACGACTTATATGGTGTCCACTTAAAAAAATTTCACAAGTAATTTTTATAGTAATTTTACTATATCGCTTCTAATTAGTTATTTTGAGTCGGATGAAGCTGCTAGAGCAGGTATGTCGAGCAGGCAGTTGTATCCTCAATTGTGATTTTATTATATCACCTCTAATTATTATTATAGATCATGTAATTATTAAAAAATTGATAATATTTCATAAAATAGGTAAAATGAACAAAAAATAATGAGTTAACTCTTGATGTTAAACAGCTTGATGAAGTTCACGATCTTTGCAATGCAAAACAAGATTTTGCATATATAAACCACGTATCTATTGATTATTTTATTCGAGATCTCGAGTTCGAGCTAGATATAAAAAAATTACATTAGCAAGTGTTTTTAATTGAAACTTTAATACTGAATAGTGAATGAAACGAGAATAAAGAACTACGTATCATTTTTTAAATTTATTCTTTATCCTATAGTTTCTTACAATCTACGTTTTAATCTTTCTATCTATATTTATAAAGGCATTATATATCTACAAATACTTAAACTTGCTTCTGCACCTTCAATCCTGATTTTACTATATTATTCTTAATTAATTATTATAAGTCATTTGCGTATTATAAAATTAATAATATTTAATTAAAAAAAGTAAAATAGATATTTATGACATGTCTGCTTCAGCTGCTTCAACCGTGATTTTACTATATCATTCTTAATTAATTATTATAAGTCATTTATATATTAAAAAATTAATAATAATTAATTAGAAAAATAAAATAAATATTTATGACATGTCTTCTTCAACTACTTCAATCATGATTTTACTATATCATCCCTAATTGATTATTATAAGTCATTTAAGTATTAAAAAATTAATAATGTTTAATTAAAAAGGTAAAATAGAATTTATGACATACCTGTTTCAGCTGCTTCATCTGTGATTTTACTATATCATCTCTGATTAATTATTATAAATTATTTACGTATTAAAAAATTAATAATATTTAATTAAAAAAGTACAATAGACATTTATGACATGTCTGCTTCAATCGTGATTTTATTATATCACCCTAATTAATTATTATAGAGCATCTAAGAATTTGGAAATTGATAATATTTCATAAAAAAAAAAAAATAGACACAAAATTATAAGTTAACTCTTAATGTTTTAAATTAACTTAACGACTTATATGATGTTCACTTAGATTTTTTTCACAAGTATTTTTTATAGTAATTTTACTATATCGCTTCTAATTAGTTATTTTGAGTCAGCTGAAGCTGTTGAAGCAGGTATGTCAAGCAGACAGTTGTAGACGACATGCTTGCTTCAACTGTGATTTTATTATATTACCTCTAATTAAATCATAGAAGCATTAGAAAATTGATAATATTTCATAAAAAGAGGTAAAATAGACACAAAATGATGAGTTAACTCTTAATGCTTAAAATTAACTTGACGACTTATATGGGGTCCGGTCCACTTAAATTATTTTACAAGTACTTTCTATAGTAATTTTACTATATCATTTCTAATTGGTTATTATATATTATAAGTTATTTAAGTGTTAGATGATAAACAATATTTAATAACAGGGATAAAATAGGTACAAAATGATAAATTAAAAATGATTGGATCGAGTACTCTGCAATAGTAATATATGTGTCAAAAAGAGAGTATGAAAGTAGTACCCTTATGAGATCTTGGATTCAAATAAAAGACTAATTAATACATAGTTACAAATTAAGATGTAAATGATCAAACTTTCAATTTTTATTAGATACAAATAAATGAAGCATAAAATACGTATAGAAGGAAATTAAATTTTAATTTCTTAACTACTTTTTTATTTCGGTAGTCAACATACTTGTCGACCACTGCTTGCTCTGTGATTTTACTATATCACCTCTAATTAATTATTATGTCATTTACGTATTAGAAAATTAATAATATTTAATAAAAAAAATAAAATAGATATTATGACATGTCTGTTTCAGTTGCTTCAACCGTAATTTTACTATTCAATCTATTAAATTATTATAAGTCATCTAAGTATTAAAAAATTAATAATATTTAATAAAAAAATAAAATAGACATAAAATGATAAATTAACTCTTGTTGTTTTAAATTAACTTGACATCTTATATGATGCCCAACTAAATTATTTTCACAAGTATTTTTATAGCAATTTTTCTATATCACTTCTAATTAGTTATTATGAGTCATTTAAGACATGTCTGCTGAGTCATTTGAAGACATATCTGCTTTGCTACTTCAATCGTGATCTTTGCTTGACTCTTAAAATTATATCAGTCACTTAAATTGGAATAGAAGAAAAAGTATTATAAATCAAAATAATTAAAAACTTAAATTATTAGAACTATCTAATTTTTTATGTCACTTCATGCATAAATATATTTCCTTAACACCTAATGAAAGATCTAAACTCTAGGTAGTAAAATTACTGGGAGAATATAAAACTGCAATTAAATTTCTAAATACACTCATAATATATATAAATATATAAATACTTAACTACGATGATTTATTTGACTGCTTTTATAATAATTAAAAAATTTAATCTTAGCATGTTGGGCCCTTCGCCATGAGTCTAACTATAAGTGACTGAATTAATTGTAAAAAGCTTACTTACATCGGGTATTTGTATTAAATCGATAAGTACATGACATGTGTAAGGTGTTTTCCCTCTAAAATAAAATGCATGGGGTACAATGGTGGCATACTTGAGGAGTTATTATTAGATCCATTCTTAGGAGTTGTTTGGTAGAGTGTACTGTTGACACCTAATTTTTGTCCTCCACGACTAAGTTTAACTCTGAGTTTCTTTAATTGTAAATAAAATTACAGTATTTATTTTATTTGAATAAAAAGCTTTTCAAAACATTTATTTGGGTGAATTTGTCATTTTAAGTAGCGATTATATATTGTCATATTCAATTATATGAGATTTTATAATTTTGTTAGGTAAATATTTATTTTACAAAATATCAGATTTTAATCAAGGCTTTTCTTGAAAATAAATTATAATGATTAAAATCTTGATTTAACTATAATTTATTCTTAAAGATAATTTATTTGGATAAATATATTTGTTGAATTTTATTAAATCAAGAAACTCAAAATTAAACAAGGTGTTAATTTGTATCAAAATTCAATTCAATTTAGTCAATTTATTAAATTTGATCATAATGAAAATCAAATTGGCCATATTTGCAATGCAATGGACCAATTTAATGTTTCAATTTGATCAAAATATTTTGGCTAATTTCTAATTTTTAATTGGGGGTTATATTTTAAATAACCCCCAAATTCTTAGCAATTTTATGATCCATGCAATTTTAACCTAATTAAATAGGCCAGCCCAATTTCCAAAAATAGTCGCCCGACCCAATCCTCTCCGGCCCAATCCAACAAAAAATACACTGGCCCAAAACTGATTGACCAGGCACAAGCTTTAATCTTTTACCTCTTCAGCCGACATCATCCTCACCAGAGAAAACAACGACAAAATTAATATCACAGCCAAAACAACCGTGACAACATCGATCAACAACAATAATTCCCAGCGAAATTTGAACAGCAACCCGATACCCAGTAACCCGAACTGCGTCCAATGGCGACCTGATGTTGACCCGGTGAAATCCCTCTTCCTTTTTCTATTTCTATCTTGCAATTACAAAAATCTTCTAGAAACACGCCTAGGTGTCTCGTCCAATGTTCGAATCCCGAGATTTTTAGGTTAATTGGTACGAATTCGTACACACCTGCTCAATTTCTATTGGTTCATGAAGGAATTTCATCCCTTCAATTCTATTGGTTGGGGGATTTTGGATTTCATCAAGAAAATTCAAAAATTCGTACAAGTTGTTAGTAGAAAACTCTATCTTCAATTTAAATTTTGAATTCCCTCCTCAAAAGTTCCGAAATTATCCTCATTTTGGAAATTTTCCCGCATTCGTTCAAAGCCTAAGGACTAACCCTCAATTCTCTCCTATAAAAGGAGTTCACTGTTGAGCCTTGAAGGGGTTGGAAATTTTTTCCAAAGCAGAAACAAAAAGAAAAAAAAATTCTTTCTCAAAAAAAAAAAAAGACAAATTTTCTTTAGGAAAGATTTTAGGAAAAAGCATTCGGCAATTCGAAATTCCCACAACAGCGTTGAATATTCCGGCGGTGGTGAAGTCCGAAGGTAGCTCGAAGGCTCATTTTGCTGCTCTAAAATAGGTAAATGCTCTGTTCCATTTAGTTCAGGTTATTTCTATTTCATCTCGCCCTTCTATTGATATAGTTTATCATAATCTTGTATGCTGGGACTTGTTTGCTCTAGAAGCCCAAAAGGCTATAGGATTTTTTGCGTTACAGTGTTGCTAGGCGTTTTCGCTAAATAGTCGTTCTTGCTTTAGTTTGTAGGGTTGTGTTAGTTTTATTTTCCTCATTTCTATTTGGACGTGATTGGCTCTAAATCTTTGGTTTTGGAGGTTCTGTCTTTCCCCTCTCCATTTGAATTTCCTGGTCATACGTATTCGTTATGAGAGTATACGCAAGGTTTTCATTTATGAGTCCTATAGGTTGTCGACTTTGATTAGTGATAGTGTCGACTTGGGCTTGTTTGTGAGGTTTTCTTTTGTGTTTCTATTTTTATTTTTTCTTCTCGATTATTGTTTCAAAAATGTTTGGGTTCAATCCATTATTGCTTATTTGGAGTCATTTGAGAAATCGTTGAAATCGGTTTAGTCAGTTTGCCTGAAGTAAAAGTTTTGTTAAGTTTCTTTGGTTTACAATGTCTAAGAGGCTTAACGAAATTGAAAACTCGCGATCTTGTGAACACAGAACTAAAAATGAAATGTTCATGATATGTTCTCGTCTTTGAAAGTTCTTAATCCGAATCTTCCTATGGGCATTGTTTGGTCACAGTGAGTACTGTTCTCTTCCCTTTCTTAGCTCGTCTGCTTCACTTCATGATATCTTCAATCTCTACTTTTCTCTGTTTACTTACAGTTTTATAGCGTTATACATTCGATGACATAGCATTTTTTTTTGGAATTTTATATAGGTGTATTGAGTGTTGTTTTACTTTAAAGTTGCTAATTGTGGTCTGCGAAAGTTGGTTTTGCTGCTGAGATATTTGTTATTCTGCTTTAGTATTTTATTTTGTTTCATTTTAGTTTATTTTGTTTTGTTTTTGTGTTGTAGTTAGTTCCTGTTTAAAATGATAGTACAATGAGTTTTTGCGGTAATGATTAGTTAAAAGAACTTAATAAAGATTGATGTCTCTAATTAATGTTTGAATAGTGACCTAACGTGCTATCTTGCTAACTTGGATGTACAAAATTAAGCTAATTCTGTCATGAAGAAGGTGAAGTAAATCACACCATGGCTTATTCTCACCTTCCGTTTGTACGACAGAAATAGTAAAGTTACAATAACCTCCCCGTGGTTCCTTGTGGCATTATTGACCCATTTTTAGAAACCAATGCTCCTTTCTTTTTCTTTTTTGGTTGTTCTTTTCTGGATAATGGTCATAGTGCACTTCTTTTCCTTCTTATTTTCCTTTTTCTTTCCTCCCTTCTTGTGATCCTCGTGTAAAAGAGGCTAGAAATGAAACACACCCTCACTGTGATGTGTTTTTTGTCTCTAAAGGGTCATAACCAACCCTCACTCTTGAGAGTTTCTTGACTTGGAATTTTTAGACAAGTATTGATTCTTTGCCGTTGTTGTATTATATGTGAAAAGTTTTGTTCTTGAATGTTATAGCCTTACCAGACCTTCACTTCAAATAGTTTCATCTTTGATGTTGATTGAACTTTTGTGGGTTATATTATGTGGATTATAGAGTTCGCGAGTAAGTGAAGCATGTCTATTATTTAGAGTGGTTTGTGACATGAGTAGACCAATTCTAAGTAAAATACTCTTCCCTAGTGTTATGTTGGGTTTATTTTCCAGTAAGTATATTCGTGAATTCTCACCTCCTCCCCTGTTCTAGAATTTCTCTCTCTCGGTCAAAAATCTGGGTTGCCATTTTTTATTTGGTTCCGTTCATGTTTAATTTTGTATATAGTTCTGTTAAGTTCATCGGATTGCTTGTCTTCTTCCCTTAATTCCATAAATTGATTATTAATTCCTATTATTTTCTTTGATGCATGTGAAATAAATTCGGGACAACGTGTTCGAATCCCAAATGGGTTCTCTCCCTGTTGCATTTCATAATGGGCCAATGAAGCCTACCTCTTCTAGTGGATTATTTTTTGAAGATTGGAGTCGAAGAGAAGAAAATAAGTCAAAGTTCCATATTTGAAGTGGCAAAGAGACTCTAAAGTCTCATTTTTTATTTGTTTCATTTACTTATTTATTGTTGTCTTTTTATTGTTATTTATTTCTTCATTTCATTATTCATTCATTTGGGCCTCGAAGCCAAAGTTGTAAATTTAATATAGGTGGGAGCATATTTTGGGCCAACGGACCTGAAAAACTAGTTTAGGACTGGTTACGGGCCAAGGCCCAACACTTAGAATAGGACAGGTGCAAGCGGGCCAAAAGCCCAATTAGATTAGGACATGGTCTATTGATTTGGGTCAATGGCCTAAGTCTTCTATTTTTTCCCCCTTCCCCTTTTATGTGCTTATTTGCCTTTCAGTTATTTAGACTAAATTAAAATCTCTACTAAGTTGTTCAAATCTATTTTACACAAATCATTTCCTAAAATCAATCACTTTTCAACAATCAATCTTTTTGAAGTTAGTCAAAAGATATTTTTTTTTCAAACAGTCCGGATAACCGCAAGTTAACGGACGTTTTAGGTGCCTAGAACCTTCCTCAAACGTTAATAGGAACCGCTTACTCAGAATCTTTGAAACCTAAATAATTTTTTTATTTTGGATCGTTTAAAGTATCGTATAAAGGTTTTCTTAATTCCTTTTCAAAAAATTAAGTGACGACTCTAAAAGTCAAATTTTCACAAAATAGAAATGGCGACTCTGCTAGGGATATTTAACTAGGTTCTAACCAAATGTTTGATTTCATTTTTTGACTAACTGTTAAATCTCTTATGTGTTTATGTGTTTCGATTTTACGGAATTTAATTATTGCATCTCATAGCATAATCCTGCATCGAATATTAAATTGTTTGGGGATTTCGTGGATGTCCCGACCCCTATTGTTTAATTTCAAATAAAGTATTGGAAATACGATGGTTTATTAGCATGTGAGGCGTCTGATGGTTGTTCGTATTTCCAAACCAAGTCGTCCGCTTGGGAACCTGGTTCAAATCCACTCTAGATACCTAGGATAGAGAAAAAACAAAACCCTATTTTAGGTATAAGCCTAGAACGACCCAATACCTGAGAGGGTATTGGGCCCATTAGAAAACTTGTCTTGCGTCTATTGACCCTGAGTCAAATACAGACGAATCATATTTATGTTTGTTTAATCCAATCCATTATCCTTTGGGGTAGGGAGAGACTCATCTTTGTCTGCTTTCGTGTAGGATATGGCTTAACCGCATCCCCGCGAATAGTTCAAGATGGTTACCGGACCCGATAACTTCCTAAAGCTATGGTCGCATTACAGAGCGGAGAAGAGAAAAAGATTGTTAGGACACATATCGGGTATTTGCCTTTGCTGATCGAGATGGATGCTTGACCCGAAATGATCCATATGCTGACGACCTTTTGGGATGACCAGAATATGGTGTTTCACTTTGGGGATGTTGAATTAACCCCCACTATTGAAGAGGTGTTGATTTGTTACGAGAGTGCTGAAATGTGTTTATAGAGAAAAGAGACACCTGATAAGAACATTCTAGTCCCAGTTGTATCGGACCGTCAAGAGATCAAGAAGGCTTTTTTAATTGATGATTACACCTGGATAGGGGAACATGATGGGGAAAATATCCCTTTTCATGAGTTTTATCACCGGTTCGGAAGGTTTAATTATTTTCAGAAGTTCGGACATAAATTTGAATTGGAAGCAAAATGGAAGGAGATAAGAGCATTTGCATTTGCGGTAGGCCTACTTGGAACTATTGTGTTTCCACAAGGGAAAAATGGCACCATTCATCCAAGAGTTGTTACAATGACTTACACACTCCTCTATGGAGTGGAGTACGATTCTAAAAGGGTATTTCATAACTTAGCTCCCATGATTGTAGCCGACATATATCGAGCTTTGGGAAGGTGTCAAGCCGAGAATCGTTTCTTTCAAGGTTACTACTTTATCTTGCAATGGTGAATGATGATGCATTTAGATGATGCATTTAGTGAAAAATCCTAGAACGGTACAACCTGATCATCAAACGAGGGGGGATCTTTTATCATAACACGACATGTGGTTGTTCCTGCATAAGTTCAAAAGGGAAGCATCTCTGGAATTTTGGTTTAAGACTTTTGGGGAATTAAGGGATGACGAAGTCCAATGGTCCATTAAATATCTTCGTTCAAGGAAATACTCCATTCAAGGGGGTGAGTGTCCTTTTCTAGTGCTTTCAGGTCTTAGGGGGACCCATCCATATAATCCTGACAGAGTTCATAAGCAATTCGAGATCAAGCAGGAGACGCCCCAAATCGCGCCTATGCTTAGATTCTTCACTGAGTATGACGAAGGCGAGTCCCCGCTCAAAAACTACATGGTAAATATATGGAGAGGAAGAGGGTGGAAAGAAGTCTCTTTCTGTATCGAGTATGAACCCAAAGTCAGCGACACTTACAAGGAGTGGTTGAAGAAAAGTCTCACCGGAGCATTGATTCCAGGGCCGAATGTACCCACTCGGGTTGTTGATATAGAATTAGAACATCAGATCTGACTCCACAGGCTTCAACATAAATTCTAGAAGAGTGAAATCGTGGACCAACAGATGTATATGTAGGATGCTTTGACTATACACATGTTGAGGAAAGAGTTGAAGTAAGCCAGGAAAGAGGTTGATGATGCTAGGCAGTGTCTAATCAATTTGGATGATTGCATGGCTTCTAAGATCGATGGCATAGAAAAATTGACCTACGACAACAAGTCACAGTTGTGTGGGAGTCATCTGATCATCAACAAGTATTAAATATCGCAGGAGGTGAACAGGGCTAAGAAGGCAAGGGAAAACGAAGGAGCATCCAGTAGCTAGTTTTGTTATTCCTCTATGTGGGACCTTATTTTCTTTCATGTTATCTCCTTTTTTCCCTAAAGATTGTATTCCTCTTTCGTTATCTTTTGTAGGAATTTATGACCTTTACATATCTATGAAAGTTGGGGGGATAATGGACTGGCTTTAAAAAAGGAATATATTTTCTTCAAAATCCGTTAGGCCCAAACCCTTGGCTCAAAAGGGTCACTCCATTTAGGATACGTGCTATTATAATGTTTATGTGATATAACTGCCTTATGTGTTTATGTGTGTTTATTTGAGTCAAAGACAAATTTATCCACTATGCTCCCGTGGATCAGTTTGTCTATGGCACCAACAACTCTATGTGGTTACTTTTTGTCAAGTATCTTGCATTACTTATCGCATATGGAAACTAACACATCTGCCTTTGAGTTATTTTACTTTACAGCTAATAGAAAACTACTCCGTATTGAAATAAGCTGGAAGAATATCCTTACCTCACCCGATAAAAAACACATAAGATTCCATCCCCTAATCATCATTCAAACATGACTGGAAGTGATGAAGAAAATGTATTTACCACCAGGGATAATGAAATAGCGGAACAAAGCGAGATGATTGCTGACTCGCAAAAAAATTAGAAATGCTTCAGGAGGAGATGAATTGTACCCGAGATTTGGCTAACCTGGCCATCACTGTCAATGCCCCTGCTCCAGGAGGACACGGGACTCCACTCCAGATCCCTCCCCTTAGTACGCCTATTCTCGGGGACCATCCAAATAATAGATTGTCTGTCTCCACTCCTCATCTTGTCCAAAACACCAATCGAGAAAATAACCCAGATGTTTACCATCCACAAAATCCATCCCTAACCCCACAAAACCTGTCTTCAAACCCTCAAAATTTATTCCCTAATCCCCAGAACCCATTTTCAAATCCACAAAACCCGCTTCCAAATCCAAAACACCCCCGAATCCACAAAATTCACTCCCAAATCTACAAAATCCATCCCCAAATCTTCCAAATCTACCAAATCTATCTCCGAATCCATAAAATTCATTTTTGAATCTACAAAATCCTTCTCATATCCCATCAAACTACTCTCAAATTCCATAAAACTTTTCCAATTTCCAAAATATCCTCCCTACCTACCAACCAACCTCCCCTCATCCTCAAAATTAAGCTACCTTTCTAAATCCTCCTCATGTCATCATATCCCCTGATATCTACAATTCCTTTCCTAATTCCGAGATAGACCATTACGAGGAGAAGGAAAAAGAGTGAAGGACCGATCATGAAATAAAGTTGATGGCTATGAATGAATAGATTATGAGGATCAAAGAATCTCATGGGGCAGGGGACAATGATGGTCTGGGTTACGATGATCTATGTGTTCACCCTGAAGTAGATCTACCATAAGGATACAGGGTCCCTAAATTTGAAGTGTTCGACGGTACTGGAAATCTGATGGCCCATCTGAGAAGGTATTGTGATCAAATAGTGGGGGTAGGAAAAAATGAGGCAATTTTTGATGCGCTTATTCAGCCGAAGCTTAAGCAGCGAAGCCTTAGATTGGTTCACATCTCAAGAACTAAAAAGATGGACTAGTTGGAGGGCATTGGCTAAAGGTTTCGCTGATAGGTTTGCATTTAACATTGAAATAGTCCCTGACCAATACTCATTAGACCGAATCAAATAGAAGAATGATGAGTATTTCTGAGACTATGCCTTTCGTTGGAGAAAAGAAGATGCCAAAGTACAACCTCCCATGATGGTGTCTGTGTTCTCTCACGCTCAGGAGGGGAGAATATTATACTAGGATGGTATCCGCGGTTAGGGAAACTTTTGCAGATTTGGTAAAAATTGGGGAATCATTAGAAGAAGGCATTCGAACAAAAAAGATTGTCAAAACCCCAACATTGTCTAGGACTTCTATATTCCCAAAGAAGAAAAAGAAAGATGTAGGTGCGGTCTCTACTGATTTTGTTGCTAAGTTGAAGAAGAAATTCAAGCCTAGGAACATTCTCTCCTCTCCACCATCACCAAATTTTCAGCATGTATTCTACACCCAACCCAGTACCAAGCTTCACTTCCAAATATCTAATACCAGTACCAAGCTCCATTTCTAAATATTCAATCTCAGTACCAAGATCAACTGCCAAATATCCAATCCCAATACCAAGCTCCAATTCCAAATATCCAATCCTAATACCAAGCTCCACAGCCAAATATCTTACCTCAATACCAAGTTTCGCAACCAAATTATCAGCCTCATGTTCAAGCTGCCCTTCCAAATAACCGAACAAGCGTCTAGGAGCCTCCAAATTATCATCAAGTACCTCCTCCTGCTAATTAGAACCATTATAACCCCCCACGTCCAAACCTAAAAAAAACAACTCCCCAAAACTTCACGCCACTGGCCGAGAGTCGCACCCAACTCTTTGGGAGATTAAAGGATGTTGGTCATTTATAGCCTATCCAACCAAAACTTATCAATCCCAACTCCCAATTTTATCATGCCGATCAAAATTGTGCTTATTATTTAGGAGCGGCGGGGAACAGTACCGAGGATTGTGTTAGCTTAAAGAATAAGATTCAAGATTTGATTGATCAGAAGGTTATCACGCTTCAGTCGTCGGTACCAAATATCAACATTAACCCATTGCCTAATCTTGGGGGAGTTGCAACTAACATGATTGAAATAGAGGGCGAATGGGTATCTAGCAAGACCATCACTAAGGTGAATTCAGAAAAGTTCAAAAGGATGAAAGAGGTGAAGAAGATAAAGAGAGACATATCTTCCTTAAGTGTTAATGAGAATACCCCATTTATAGTAATGACGGTCCCGACTCAGGTGTACACTTCTCCACCTAAGAAGGAATTTTCTGTAGAGACTGTCATTTCCCAAGGAATGACACAGTTTGGGCAATGCTACATTCTTGAAGACTTGACCAATAGGAAGGATTCACAAAAAAGGCCAATCACTGAAGGGGAGGTCGAGGAATTTTGGAGGCATGTGCAATCGAAAGACTACTCAACTGTCAAGAATTTAGAGAAGACTCCAGCCCAGACTTCTATTTTGGTACTATTAATGAGTTCGCAATACCACTGACAAGCTTTATTAAAGGTCTTGGATGAAGCGTATGCTTCCACAGTCACGAGTGTCGAGAATCTGGCTGTAATGATAGGAAATATTATGGGAAGTTATCGGATATCCTTCAGTAAGGAAGAGTTTCCATTGGAGGGAGTGATGCATAATAAAGCCTTGCACGTCACTGTCATTTGTCGGGACTATGTAATTAACCGGGTATTGATAGATGACGGATCTAGTTTGAACATTTGTCCTCTTTCCACATTGGTTCAAATGGGCTATGGTTTGGGGAAATTCACCAAAACCACATAAATATACGGGCATTTGATGGAGGGCAGAGAGATACCATAGGTGAAATTGATTTGTACATTCAGATGGGACCTAATGAATTCAAGGCTAAATTTAATATTATGGATATCCATCCTAGTTACAACCTGCTTTTGGGAAGACCATGGTTCAAAGGCAGTTTCATCGACCCTTCATCAGTAATTGAAGTTTATTTGAGAAGATCATGAAATAGTCATCCAAGGGGAAGGAAGCCATATGAATCATCCCAATAGTTGTGCGCCGGTAATTGAAGATATCTCAAAGGATAGTATTTTTATACTGTGGAAATTGTGAGTGCTGTAGAGAAAGATATGACGCCCAAAGCTCCAATGCCTTCTGTCTACACAATGATTGCGACTGTGATGTTACAAAGTGGGTTCGAGCCTAGTAGGGGCTTGGGTAAGAATCTTGAAGGAATTATTGAGCCCATTATGGTCCCAGAGAAAGCATCTAAGTATGGGTTAGGATACCAGCCAACAGACGAGGATAATATTAAGGATAAGTCAAAGATAAGTTTACCTAGGCCCTTGCCGCTCCTGTACTAGTCATTTTTCGTGCGTGAGATATCAAATGATGATGGTCATGAGGATGGGATAGGAAGTCTGTTCGAGGGATGCAATGCTATACCAGAAGATTTCCCGAAGTACAGTGGGGTGAAGAAGGTTTCCCTAGGAGAGACTTTACAAAAATGGACCTCCACTCCACTCATAACTCGTCGCCCATCGTGGTAGATGAAAGGGAAATTACTAGTAGTTTTAAAAAATTGGTGATGATTTGGAGGAGGCCCCTTGATCCACCCTTTTATCTTTCAAATTTTCTTTTCATGTTTTACTTCTTTCAAAAAGGCATGGGCCCGTATTTGCGCGGGTCATGAGCCATAGTTTGTAATTATTTTTTAAACTTCAATAGAAAGGCCTTCCTTTATCTAAAAAATTATATTTGAAATGCTATTATATTAGTATATTTTATTATCTTATTATTATCTAACTTGGTTTGTTTGTCATTACAGTAGCATAAAACCTGCCAATGTCATGTTATGTCAAAGCATAGACAAACAAAATAAGGGGAGTGACGATAATTGGAAAAAAGGTGATGAGGAGTGGTTAGTGGACGATATAGAAGAATTTGAGAACCAAGAGAAGCCCAACCTAGAGAAAACCAAAACCATCAACATGGGCGAGAATGATGAAATCAAAGAAACAAGTATCAGTGTTCACTTAGCAGAAGAACAAAAAACAGAACTCATTCATTTGTTGCAGGAGTACATCGAAGTATTTTCCTGGTCCTATGATGATATGCCGGGATTAAACACTATCATCGTGTCGTATAAGTTACCAATCAATCCCGAGTTTGATCCAGTTAAGCAAAAAATATGAAAATTCAATCCGGACTTAAGTTTGAAGATCCAGGAAGAAGTAACAAAGAAAATTCAGTCTAAGGTTGTGGAGGTCACAAAATATCCGACATTGCTAGCCAACATCATCTCAGTGCCGAAGAAGGATGGTAAGATTTGAATTTATGTTGACTATAGAGATTTGAATAGAGTCAGTCCTAAAGATAATTTTTTGCTACCCAACATTCACATCCTCATTGATAATTGTGCGAAGCATGTAATGCAGTCTTTCATGGATTGTTTTGCTGGGTATCATCAGATATTGATGGATGAGGAGGATGTAGAAATAATAGATTTCATCATGCCCTGGGGTATTTATCATTACAGGGTAATGCCGTTTGATCTTAAGAATGCGGGTGCAACATACATGAGGGCTATGATGATGATTTTTCATGATATGATTCATAAAGAGATTGAAGTGTACGTGGATGATGTAATTATCAAATTCCGCGAGAGTTCGGATCATCTGGCGTATCTAGAAAAATTCTTTGATAGATTATGAAAGTACAATTTGAAGTTGAATCCTGCTAAATGTCCTTTCGATGTGCCAGCCGAGAAATTACTGGGGTTCATAGTCAGCAGAAGGGGCATCAAGCTGGACTCATCCAAGATCAAAATAATTCAGGATTTGCCAACGCTGAGGACCAAGAAAGAGGTTATGTGTTTACTGGATTGTTTGAATTACATTAGCAGGTTCATTGCTTAGTTGACAGTCATATGTGAGCCCATTCTCAAGATGTTGAAGAAAGATGCATTGAATGAGTGGACAGGAGAATGTCAGAAGGCTTTTGACAGAATTAAGAAATATTTTTCTGCTCCACCAGTTTTGGTACCACTAAGGGAAGGAAACCAGTTGTTTGTCTACCTTTCAGTCTTGGAAAATACTTTTAGGTGTGTCCTCGGGCAATATGATGAGACCGGTAAGAAAGAGAAAGCCATTTACTACTTGAGTAAAAAGTTTATGCCGTATGAATCTCACTATACTCTTGTAGAAAGGACGTGTTGTGCTTTAACTTGGTTTGCATAAAAGTTAAGGCATTATCTATATTCATACACAACATATCTCATTTAGAGAATAGATCCATTAAAGTATATATTCCAGAAAGCCATGCCTACAGGAAAGTTAGCTAAGTGAAAAATGTTGCTGAGTGAGTTTGACATTGTATATGTGACTCAAAAGAAAATCAAGGGACAATCCTTAGCAGATCATTTAGCAGAGAATCCGGTTGATAATGAATATGAGCCACTTCAAACTTACTTCCTAGATGAGGAGATTTTATTCATGGGAGAAGACATTGTAGAAATTTACCCCAGATGGAGGCTATTCTTTGATGGAGCGGTCAACTTCAAAGGATCAGGAAATGGAGTAGTTTAGTGTTAAAAACAGGCCAACACTATCCAATAACAGCTAAGTTACATTTCCCATGCACCAATAACATGGTCGAATATGAATCTTGCATCCTAGGGCCTAAATTGGCGCTTGATATGGGTGTTCGTGAATTGCTAGTCATCGGAGAGTAATATTTGCTGATTCACCAGGTACGGGGAGAATGGGCAGTAAAGAACTCTAAGATTACTCCTTATATAGAGTTGGTGCAGAAATTATGTGGAAGATTCAAAGAAGTTGATTTTAGACATATCCCAAGGATACAAAATGAGTTTGCTGATGCTTTGGCCACTATATCCTCCATGATTCAGCACCCAAATCAAAGTTACATTGATCCTTTGGAAATAAGTTTGAGGGAACAACTCGCGCATTGTGCGCATGTTGAAGAGGAGCCTGACGGAAATCCATGGTACTATGATATTAAAAGGTATTTAGAATTTGGGATATATCCTGAAGAGGCCAGGAACAATCAAAAGAAGACAATCCGATGTTTGGCAAAAAATTATTTTCCAAGTGGGGAAGTCCTTTTTAGGAGGACTCCAGACTTAGGATTCTTGAGATATGTCGATGCTGCAGAAGCTAATAAATTAATTAAAAAAGTACATGTTGAAGTTTGCGGGCCCCACATAAACAGATTTAAGATCCTGAGAACTAGTTACTTATGGATGACTATGGAAAATGATTGTAGCAAGTATGTGAAGAAGTGCTCAAAATGTCAGATACATGGAGATTTGATTCGGATGCCTCCACATGAGCTTTATGCGATGAGTTCACCTTGGCCTTTCATAGCTTGAGGTATTGATGTTATCGGATCAATAGAGCCACCAACGTCAAATGGGCATAGATTTTTTTCGTTGTTATTGATTACTTTACTAAGTGGGTCGAAGCTGCTTCATATAGAGCCGTCACCAAGAAAGTGGTTGCAGATTTTGTCAAGAATAACTTGATTTGCCGATTTGGAGATCCAGAATTGATTATTACTGATAACGGGGCAAACTTGAAAAGTCACTTGATGAATGAGATTTGTGATCAGTTCAAAATAGTTCATTGTAACTTGATCGTATATTGTCCACAAATGAATGGAGCCGTGGAAGACGCCAATAAGAACATTAAGAAGATCTTAAGAAAGATGGTCGAAAATGATAGATCATGGCATGAGATGTTGCCTTACGCTTTGCTAGGGTATCATACAACAGTTCAAACCTACTTGTTTATGGGAATGAAGCTGCGATACCTGCCGAGGTTGAAAAACCTTTCTTAAGGATTATTCAAGAAGTCGGACTAAGTAACGAAGAATGGGTTTGTTCTCACTATGAACAACTCATGTTGATCGATGAAAAGAGAATGATTGTCGTATGTCATGGTCAGTTGTATCAACATAGGATGATACGTGCATTCAACAAGAAAGTAAGAACTCAAACATTCAAAGTCGGGCAATTGGTTCTCAAATACATATCCCCTCACCAAGAAGAGTACAAGGGCAAGTTCGCTCCAAATTGGACAGGATTATACATAGTTCGCAAGATACTATCTAGAGGAGGCCTGATCCTATCTGAGATGGATGGACGAGTCAATTCCGATGCGATAAAGAGATACTATGTTTGAAGGATGTCTTAGTTTTTGTTCCCTTAATTTATTTGTAATCGCCATTATAATAGTATTTGTTTTTTTTAATTTAATTTGTAATTGTCTAGAATCCTTCCTTTTATGTATGAACTACGTGATGACCTGAATTCCCAAGAAAGGGATGTGTAGGCGGCCTATGTCGGCTTCGGTCAATCCCTCAGGAAAAGTTATCCCTTCTTTTATGCATGAACTACTTGATGACTTGAATTCCCATGAAAGGGATACGTAGGCGGCCTATGTCGGCTTTGGTCAACCCATTAAAATTTTATATACATCCCTAGCGTAGTCTTGAACTACGTTTGACCTGATTCCTGCTTCAATGGGATCATAGGCTCCCCAATGGCTCGGTCATATAACCCCAGGAAATGGAAACTGGGAAGAATTTTCGAGAAGGAATCTAAAAAATTCACAAGAGGAAGATCATCATTCAACAAAGAGAATAAAGATCAGCAAAGACTTCAGATGTCCTCAAGCCAAGATCATCTCAAATAGTGGTAAACTGGGGCAGAATTTTCGAGAAGAAATCTCAAAAATTCATAATGATGAAGATCATCATGCAACAAAGAGAATGAGGACTAATAAAGACTTCGAATCCTCTCGAGCTAAGATCATCTCAAACAACTTTAAACTGGGGAAGAAATTTTGAGGAGGTCTTCAAAATTTCCACTAATCTACTAGAATATATTTCAAATCCCCCAGCACCAGAGGTCAAAGTCAAGTTTTGGAAATCACCAGCTGCGACAAAGTCTAGATAGACTGAATCTCTGGCTATGATAAAACTTCTGATAGAGAGCCTCAACGATGTTGAATCCCTAGCAATCCTACGTCAAATATCAGACATAGTCAGAACCAACTAGAAGACGTTCGTCGGGCTTGTACATGACATGACTGATGGAGATTTTCTAAAGCTTTTACAGAAATTTTTAAAACTATTTTCTAAAATTAAGACTACTTTAAAAAATCTATACAAATCTTTTTAGTGATTGCCTAGGCATCAATTGGGACGAGGAGTCAGGGGTGGAAGTTTCAACATGACGGAGTACCCAAACGGTGGTAAGGAGAAAACCAAAGACCGAAGGAAGTTAACACGGAGTAGTTTCACTCAAAATTTATCATTTTTCTGTGGATGCAGGGATAAGTATACAAAAATGGGAATCTTTTTCAAAATATCCCCAAGCAAGTTGCGAACCATACCAAAGCATATAATGCTCAAGAACGGTACTTTTGGGTAACCCCAAAGACGGGTTTCATACCCATTTATCGAGGACCTTCTGAATTGTCTATCTTATTTCTTGAGACCATGAAGGACAACCAAAGGATCCTTATCTTGTTTATGAATATTTTATTTAGAATTTTCCTAAAAAATAATCGCTAGCAAAAGCGAATTTGGGTCTACTAAATATTTACCTTGATCGCAGGTACATTCAAGGGAGTCGACATAGTAAATACAACAATCAAAAGGATCACTCAACAGGAGGAAGAGAAGAAAGTCATCCTCAAAATTTGCCTTGGAGCAAAGTAAATGATATTTGCGTAATCCCCAAAAAAGTACTTTACCCTATTTACTTGCATCCGATGGATTTCCTATTTAATTATTTCTTCAAAAAGAAAAGATTAATAGCGGAATAAGTTATTCAAATCATGATGTTCATTATTCGTCATTAAACTGTCATAAAGTTTGACTGTGGTCGCCAGTGAGAGTGACATTGTGTCTACTAATTGTCTACCTTGAGTACAGGTACATGTAGAAAGCAAAATACAGACAAATGAACTCAGGTGAAACTATTTTTAAATCACCAAAAGAACTATTTCATATCATTGCCGAGAGGGCCATTTCATGCCACTGCCGAGAGGCCCATTTCATATCATTGCCAAGAGGGTCATTTCATGTCATTGCTAAGAGATCCATTTCATGTCATTACCGAGAGGGCCATTTTATATCATTGCCCAAAGTGTCATTTTATGCCATTGTCGAGAAGGTCATTTCATACTATTGCCAAGAGGGTCATTTCATTGTCGAGAGAGCATTTCATTTCATGCTATTACTGAGAGGGACATTTTATTTCATTGCCAAGAGGGCCATTTCATTGTCGAAAGGGCCATTGTATTCAATATCTATTGACATGCGAGATAGCATACGCTGGCGTCGAGGATATCATCAACATTCAATAACTATTGACATGTGAGATAGCATACGTTGGTGTTGAGGATATCATCAACATTAAATATCTATTGACACACGATATAACATATGTTGGCGTCAACAATATCATCAGCATTCAATATCTGTTGACATGCGAGATAGCATACACTGGCGTCAAGGATATCATCAGCATTTAATATCTATTGACACGTGAGATAGCATACACTAGCATCGAGGATATCATCAACATTTAATATTTGTTGACATGCAAGATAGCATATGCTGGCATCGAGGATATCATTAGCATTCAATATCTATTGACACACGAGATAGCATACGTTGGCGTCGAGGATATCATCATTATTTAATATCTATTGACAAGCGAGATAGCATACGCTGGCATCGAGGATTTCATCAGCATTCAATATCTGTTGACATGCGATATAGCATACGCTGGCGTCGAGGATATCATCAATATTTAATATTTGTTGACACGTGAGATAGCATATGCTGGCATCAAGGATATCATCAGTATTTAATATCTGTTGACATGCGAGATAGCATACGCTGGTGTCAAGGATATCATCAACATTTAATATTTATTGACACGTGAGATAGCATATGCTGGCATCGAGGATATCATCAGCATCTAATATTTGTTGACATGCCAGATAACATACACTGGCATCGAGGATATCTCAGCATTTTATGAATCAACATCTGAATGCATCAAAAGAACATGATTCAAAG
The DNA here is from genome assembly GCA_030864215.1 of Capsicum pubescens. NCBI lineage: Eukaryota > Viridiplantae > Streptophyta > Magnoliopsida > Solanales > Solanaceae > Capsicum > Capsicum pubescens. Next base: position 280,367,095 of record CM061540.1, on the reverse strand, counting down.
GGACGGCTTTAAGTCACTATCTGAAAGCGAACGACATATGAGGCTTCCTAGAAATTGACAATCCTAGGGTCATCTATAAGTCATATTATTTAAAATAAGAATAGTGTGCAAGATTGACTATGAGTTGATAGTCCATAGGTCATCTGTAAGCCACAAAAACATCCAAATTGGATAGTGTGCAAGGTTACCCTAAGATCGATAGTTTGAAGGTTATCCATAAGTCTCAACTAAATCTTTATCAGAGAATATGCAAGATTATCAAATTGATACGTCCAAGGGTTCTCTATAAGCCACGTCATATCCAAGATCAATTATGTGCAAGACTACCTAAGGATTAGCAATTTGAGAGATATCTATAAGTCATATTGTATCCAAGGTCGGATGATGTGCAGGAACATCTGAAAGCTAGCGATTCGAGGGATATTTATAAGTTATCTCTTATCCAAGGTCGGATAATGTGCAGGATTACCTAAAATCTAGCAATTCAAAGGATATCTATAAGTCGCCTCGTATCGAACATCAAATAATGCGCAAGATTATCCAAAGATTGACAATTCAAGTAAAATCTATAAGTCGTATCGATACAAAAGATGCGCAAGACTTACCCAAAGGTCACATGGAAAGAATCATTGTCAATATCGGAGATGTTTTCATGCCACATACGACAAGCATTATAGGTGACCAAAGAGGTTACCACACCAACACAAAATTATACGATTGCAGGGACCGTTCTGCATTAAGTGCCGTCGGTGTTCAAGAGAGCTACCTCAATTTGAAGAAATATTCACTCGACAAATAAGATAATTATACAATAACTGTTATTGCAAGTTATTACCTTCCAACAGGTACATGAGAAGATGACTTTACTTTTTAGGCGACAACTCACGTGGAGATATGGTAAAAGACTATATACCTCTTTTGTGAATTATATTTATCACTAACACTTTTTATTGAAACATTATCGAGAACATCCAAAAGGATGAAAATCTCAAATCAAAACCACACGTGTGGACGACTCCAGATAGGACGCAGTACAATGTGGAACACTTTCTTAGCAGCAAAATGGGACATAGTCTAGAGAGGAATGTCAAACTCTCTGAACGTGATCCAAAGGATGATCACCACCACATTCCAACCACACCCCTATTAAAGGCATGTGGGCATTCTAGTTTCAGCTTCACCTTCAGGATATTTCTAAACTCATACCGATGGTAACCTTTTTTTTATTAAATTCGGGTGACAACATACTTAGTGTTTTGGAAATTATGTCCAGGTAAGTTATTGTCTATGGATGTGAAGGATCTCACATTCATGCTTAAGATTTTACAAGCCACTTTTCCATAACTTAATCAACTTATCACTCATCCTGAGCCAAAGATCGTCTGAAATAAAAGAGCATCTTTTCTATCGATTGAGTCGAACTACAAGCAGTCTGATTTCCTGAGTCTCAGGAATATGTAGGCCGGGATCTATTTAGAAAACTCGACTGCATTCCAACTTTCCCCCAAATCCCTTTATTCCCCAGCTTCTCGGTTTCATCAAAAACTCTAAAACTGAGATAACTTGTGAATTTTCTTGAAAATAGTGCTTAAAACCAAGCTTTATGAACTACAAGTGGCCTGAATTCTCATGTAACCTGAGATATATAGGAAACCTAATATCGAGGTCCGACCATAAATCCATGAAACTTGTGCGAAAGCCAACCTCCTTCAGATTCGAATTTATGGCCGGACAAAATTAGGAGCGCCAACCTCTCTTTGCCCAAGGTTACTTGCATCCACCCTACCCAAAGGGAGGGGACAGTTGTTGACACCTAATTTTTGTCCTCCACGACTATGTTAACTCTGAGTTTCTTTAATTGTAAATAAAATTATAATATTTATTTTATATGAATAAAAAGCTTTTCAAAATATTTATTTGGATGAATTTTTTATTTTAAGTAGCGATTATATATTGTCATATTCAATTATATGAGATTTTATAATTTTGTTACTTAAATATTTATTTTACAAAATATCGAATTTTAATCAAAGATTTTCTTGAAAATAAATTATAATGATTAAAATCTTGATTTAAATATAATTTATTCTTAAAGATAATTTACTTGGATAAATATATTTTTTAAATTTTATTAAATCAAGAAACTCAAAATTAAACAAGGTGTTAATTCGTATCTAAATTCAATTCAATTTGGTCAATTTATTAAATTTGATCATAATGAAAATCAAATTGTCCATATTTATAATGCAATGGACCAATTTAATATTTCAATTTGATCAAAATATTTTGGCTAATTTCTAATTTTTAATTGGGGGTTATATTTTAAATAACCCCCAAATTCTTAGCAATTTTATGATCCATCCAATTTTAACCTATTAAATCTGCCAGCCCTATTTCAAAAAAAGCCGCCCGGCCTAATCCACTCCAGCCCAATCCAATAGCAAGCAACACTGGCCCAAAACTAGTCGACCCGGCCTAAGCTTTAATCTTTTTCCTCTTCAGCCGACAACATCCTCACCAGAGAAAACAACTACAAAATTAATTTCACAGCCAAAATAACCGCGACAACATCGATCAACAACAAAAATTCCCAGCAAAAATCTGAACAACAACCCGATACCCAATAACCCAAACCACATCCAATGGCGACCTAATGTTGACCTAGTCAAATCCTGCTTCCTTTTCCTATTTCTTTCTTGAAATTACAAGAATCTTATAGAAACACGCCAAGGAGTCTCGTCCAATGTTCGAATCCCGAGATTTTTGAGTTAATTGGTATGAATTCATACACACTTGCACAATTTCTATTGGTTCATGAAGGAATTTCATCCATTCAATTCTATTGGTTGGGGGATTTTGGATTTCATCAAGAAAATTCCAAAATTCGTACAAGTTGTTGGTGGAAAACTCTATGTTTAGTTCAAATTTTGAATTTCCTCCTCAAAAGTTTCCGAAATTACCCTCGTTTTGGAAAATTTTCCATATTCGTTCAAAGCCAAAGGACCAACCCTTAATTCTCTCCTATAAAAGGAGCTCACTGTTGAGCCTTGAAGGGGTTAGAAATTTTTTCCAAAGCAGAAACAAAAAGAAAAAAAAAATTATTTCTCAGAAAAAAACAAAGGAGAATTTTCTTTAAGGTAGATTTTAGAAAAAACCATTCGGTGATTCGAAATTCCCACAGCAGCGTCGAATATTCCGTGGGTGGTGAAGTTCGAAGGAAGCTCGAAGGCTCGTTTTGCTACTTCAAAACAGGTAAATACTCCGTTCCATTTAGTTAAGGTTATTTCTGCTTCATCTCGCCCTTCTGTAGATATAGTTTGTCATAATCTTGTATGCTGGGACTTGTTTGCTGTAGAAGCCCAAAAGGTTGTAGGACATTTTACATTACAGTGATGCTAGGCGTTTTTGCTAAATAGTCATTTTTGCTTTAGTTTGTAGGGTTGTTGTTAGTTTTATTTTCCTCATTTCTATTTGGACGTGATTGACTCTAAATCTTTGGTTTTGGAGGTTCTGTTTTTCCCTTTTTCATTTGAGTTTCCAGGTCATATATATTCGTTATGGGAGTATACGCAAGGTTTTCATTTATGAGTCCTACAGGTTGTCGACTTTGATTAGTGATAGTGTCGGCTTGGGCTTGTTTGTGAGGTTTTCTTTTATGTTTCTATTTTTCTTTTTTCTTTTCGAGTATTATTTTAAAAATGATTGGGTTCAATCCATTATTGCTTATTTGGAGTTATTTGAGAAATCGTTGAAATCAGTTTAGTCAGTTTACCTTTGAAGTAAAAGTTTTGTTAAGTCTCTTTGGTTTACAATGTCAAGAGGCTTAACGAAATTGAAAACTCGTGATCTTGTGAAGACAGAACTAAAAGTGAAACGTTCATGATATGTTCTCTTCTTTGAAAGTTCTTAATCTGAATCTTCCTATGGGCATTGTTTGGTCACAATGAGTATTGTTCTCTTTCGTTTCTTTGCTCGTCTTCTTCACTTTGTGATATATTCAATCTTTACTTTTCTCTGTTTACTTACTATTTTATAGCATTATACATTCGATGCCATAACATTTTTTTTGGAATTTTATATAGGTGTATTTAGTGTTGTTTATTTTAAAGTTGCTAATTGTGATCTGCGAAAGTTGGTTTTTCTGCTGAGATATTTGTTATTCTACTTTAGTATTTTATTTTGTTTCATTTAGTTTATTTTGTCTTGTTTTATTTTTGTGTTGTAGTTGGTACCTGTTTAAAATGATATTACAAGGAGTTTTTGCGGTAATGATTAGTGAAAAGGACTTAATAAAGATTGATGTCTCTAATTAATATTTGAATAATGACCTAACGTGCTATCTTGCTAACTTGGATGTACAAAATTAAGCTAATTCTGTCATGAAGAAGGTGAAGTAAACCACACCATGGATTATTCTCACCTTCCGTTTGTATGACAGAAATAGTAAAGTTACAATAACCTGCCCGTGGTTCCTTGCGGCGTTATTGACCCATTTTTAGAAGCCAATGCTCCTTTCTTTTTCTTTTTCGGGTGTGCTTTTCTAGATAATGGTCATAGTGCACTTCTTTTCCATCTTCTTTTCCTTTTTCTTTCCTCTCTACTTGTGATCCTCGTGTAAAAGAGGCTAGAAATGAAACACATCCTCAGTGTGATGTGTTTTCATTTCTAAAGGGTCATAACTATCCCTCACTCTTGAGAGTTTCTTGACTTGAAATTTTTAGACAAATATTGATTCTTTGCCGTTGTTGTATTATATGTGAAAAGTTTTGTTCTTGAAAGTTATAGCCTTAATAGACCTTCGCTTCAAATAGTTTCATCTTTGATGTTGATTGAACTTACGTGGGTTATATTATGTGGATTATAGAGTTCGCGAGTAAGTGGAGCATGTCTATTATTTAGTGTGGTTTGTGACATGAGTAGACCAATTCTAAGTAAAATACCCTTCCCTAGTGTTATGTTGGGTTTATTTACCAGTAAGTATATTCATGAATTCTCACCTCCTCTCCTGTTCTAGAATTTCTCTCTCTTGGTCAAAAATTTGGGTTGCCATTTTTTTATTTGGTTCCGTTCATGTTTAATTTGGTATGTCGTTCTGTTAAGTTCATCGCATTGCTTGTCTTCTTCTCTTAATTCCATAAATTGATAATTAACCCCTATTATTTTCTTTGATGCATGTGAAATGAATTTTTTCCTCTCTACTTGTGATCCTCGTGTAAAAGAGGCTAGAAACGAAACACACCCTCAGTGTGATGTGTTTTCATCTCTAAAGGGTCATAACTATACCTCACTCTTGAGAGTTTCTTAGACTTGAAATTTTTAGACAAATATTGATTTTTTGCCGTTGTTGTATTATATATGAATTTTTTTTTTCTTGAAAGTTATAGCCTTAATAGACCTTCGCTTCAAATAGTTTCATCTTTGATGTTGATTGAACTTATGTGGGTTATATTATGTGGATTATAGAGTTCGCGAGTAAGTGGAGCATGTCTATTATTTAGTGTGGTTTGTGACATGAGTAGACCAATTCTAAGTAAAATACCCTTCCCTAGTGTTATGTTGGGTTTATTTTCCAGTAAGTATATTCATGAATTCTCACCTCCTCTCCTGTTCTAGAATTTCTCTCTCTTGATCAAAAATTTGGGTTGCCATTTTTTTTATTTGGTTCCGTTCATGTTTAATTTGGTATGTTGTTCTGTTAAGTTCATCGCATTACTTGTCTTCTTCCCTTAATTCCAGAAATTGATAATTAACCCCTATTATTTTCTTTGATGCATGTGAAATGAATTCGGGACAACGTGTTCGAATCCCAAATGGGTTCTCTCCCTGTTGTATTTCATAATGGGCCAATGAGGCCTACCTCTTCTAGTGGATTATTTTTTGAAGAAAGGAGTCGAAGAGAAGAAAATAAGTCAAAGTTTCATATTTGAAGTGGCAAAGAGACTCGAACGTCTCATTTTTTATATGTTTCATTTACTCATTTATTGTTGTCTTTTTATTTATATTTATTTCTTCATTTCATTATTCATTCATTTGGGCCTCAAAGCCAAAGTTGTAAATTTAATACAGGTGGGAGCAGATTTTGAGCCAACGGGCCTAAAAAATTAGTTTAGGACTGGTCACGGGCTAAATTCCTACATTTAGATTAGGACAGGTGCAAGTCGACCAAAGACCCAATTAGTTTGGGACAGGGTCCATTGATTTGGGCCAATGGACTAAGTCTTTTATTTTTCTCCCTTCCCCTTTTATGTGCTTATTTGCCTTTCAGTTATTTAGACTTAGTTAAAATTTCTACTAAGTCGTTCAAATCTATTTTACACAAATCGTTTCCTAAAATCAATCACTTTTCAACAATCAATCTTTTTGAAGTTAGTCAAAAGATATTTTTTTTCAAACAGTTCGGATAACTGCAAGTTAGCAGACGTTTTAGGTGCCTAGAACCTTCCTAAAACGTTAATAGAAATCACTTACTCAGAATCTTCGAAACTTAAATGATTTTTCTGTTTTAAATCGTTTAAAGTATCGTATAAAGGTTTTCTTAATTTCTTTTCAAAATATTTAGTGGCGACTCTGAAAGTCAAATTTTCACAAAACATGTACAAGAATAATGTTGAATAGAGTGTATTGGTAATGCTTGCATTAGTAATGTTGGTATTAGTTGTGCTTGCACTAGTTATACTGACATTTTTTTTATACACTGTTTGGTTTGATGTATTAGAAATAATATATATTGTATAATTTTTATAAGAAAATATTTGTTGATAAAAATATCATTTACACTTTCTTTGTCTATTTTTCTTTTATTAAAGCCTAGATCAACAAAATTGGGACCTTCAACATTCAACCTCTCCACCGATTCCTTAAGTAAATCCAAACCTTCAAACTCAAATCCTCTTTTCTCAGATTTGTAACCTCAAAAGACAAAGAATTCAATTTCAAATTCATACCCAATAATCAAACATCTAATTCTAATGGAGAAGAGTAATAGTTGATTGATGAAAAGGAAGATGAAGATTCAGTGAAAATTATGTTGTTTTTTCATGACTAATATAAATGCCAAACATGGTTAAGTATGATGGAAAACTTCATACCCAATAATCCTTTACAGTTGATTGATGAATATGTTTTTTTTACGGCAGGAACTTTAAATGTCATCCATAAGATTGACAAAGTTCATAAATCTCCCATGTCGGATTAAGTTGTAACCTGATAAAGCTCATGATTGTCTTTAAAATGGAGAGGATAATATTCCAAGCATGGTTAAGTATGATGGAAAATGATTTGGAAAATTATTCTAGTAGGATTTGAGGGGCAATTTTGTCTTTTAATAAACTAATTTATGTTTTAAAACTCTTTGTGTTATTAATACATAGAAATATGATGGTATTAGTAATACATTGCTTAAACACAATAGAGTGTGTAACTAATGCAAGCATTAGTTATACATAGGCTAAAAAAATGTACCAAACAAGATATTATTAATATACAAAAATAATACATGCATTAGATTTTTTAACACACTCTACCAATCGCCCCCTTAGATGTATAGATTTAAGGGGTGTTTTGTACGAAGGAAAACATTAATTTATAGAAAAATATTTTTCAATATTTGGTTGGTCATAGTTTTTTCATTATATTTTATATAAAAAATAAGTTCCTAAAATTAAAAAATAAATAATTTATTTAATGAAAGTAGAGAAAATAAATTCCACAAGCGATATTCTATATTGATTGTGTCCTCCCCATCTTCCAACACAAGTCATCTTCATCCGCACCCTTATAGCCCCATCACCACCACTCCAAATCCCTACTTAACCCCCCTCCCATATATGCTTTTACAATAATATTTTTTGTTACATATCGAACACAGAAAAATAAATAAGAATTCTGCTTATTTTTCTTAAAAATGTTTCCCGTACCAAACACACCTTTAAATTAAATTTTTGCAACAACATACCTAGTGTATTTCCACAAAATAAGATCTGGGGAGGATAAAGTGTATGTTGACCATATCAGAGATGTTTCAATAGACCCGACTCACTCTTGAAAAACATAAAAAAAAAAAGAACCATAATGTCCAACAACAGATAAATTAGTTTTACCAAATTTACGACAATGAAAACATGTGGAATTTTTTGAAAAAAAAGTCTTAGTCAAACACAAATAAAAAAAGAAGTGTTACCAAATTTATGAAAAATAAATGTAAGACCCGCAAAAATTCTAAGCTTAACTCAGTCCTTTAGAGCATGAAAAGAGGACCCATACTTAGAAATTTCAGCTAAGTGTTTACACTTAGATTTTATTTTTAGCCTTTATAAGTTGGCAATCTTATTTCATGACCCATATGACCTTACAATGTCGATCCTTGGATCGAATCATGATCAGGTATGTCAATAGGTCACTTCAGGTGATTTTTGGATTTTTCGTACCTCGTTTGAATCAAGTTTGGATGACCAAAATAGTGGGTCGAAGCGATTTCGATGCGCCGCGTCGCCCATCGCGTTGACAAATATTTTCCCAGCCTAAGGGTGCAGATTTCAGTGAACCAACACGAACTCGATGTGGCGTGTTGGTCATCGCATCGATGTTATCGACGCAACGCATCGATCCATGCGTCACTGGGCACGATTTTTGCTCTTTTAATTCCGCATCCAGAGGGGTAAATGGGTCTTTTTCCACCTTATATAATCCCCCAAAACACAAGATTAAGCCTTCCTAAAGGCAAAATCCCTCATTCTTTCTCAAACTTTCTCAAGAAAAACCCAAGGGGATCTAATTTTAAATTCAAACTTCAAGAACACGCCATCAATCCTCACGAATTTAACTACCAAGGTATGTTAGGTGTTCTTCAATGAGATCCTTTCACCCATGGAATCCAAGAATCTCTTTTAAAACTACAAGTTTAATGATTCATGATTTACATGCTTAAATTGGATTGCATTCATGTTTATGCCATTATTTAGGTTTTTAATCCATGACTAATTGCAAGTTCCATGAAATTGAAATAATGTGTATATCAAATTGTGAAATCCCCAAGTTATAATCCTTGAATTAGGAAATTTGGGTGTTGTAGCTATAATGTTAGTGTGTTACCCATGGTTGTATGCATTAAGTTGTACTCCCTATGTATTTGATAGAATGTCCATCTGAAGTAAATGGTGAAATCATGACATGCTAGTATATGCATAAGTTTATGCCTTACAAGTATTTGATAGAATGTCTCTATGAATGAATTATAGACAAGTGAACATTGTTATGTATTCAAGATCATATTATGCTTTATTTTTCATGCTATCGAGTCTTAGGGGTATGTAATACCCAAAAAATCTAGTTGTTGACCCTAAAAAATATCACGATCAGTAGTTTTCAGTTAGTATAGAACTCAGAATATTTAGTCAGACATCAAAACTCAGTGGACTCAGTAATAGGTTCATTCCAGCCTTCTACAGTTTAGAAATCCGTTCACTGTCTATTCAGTTGGGAGTAGGATTCAGCACCGAGTGAACCCAAGGATGGGGACTCACCTGCCAGTAAAGGGTGTGATCCTTAGAAGTTGTCCTTGTGTTCCATACCTATGTAGCCAGCGTAGGTTAAGACATCAACCTACCAGATTGAGGGTGACTCTTCAACTTATCTTTACCCATGGCACGGTACTGATACCCTTCCAACTAGGGTTATAGGTTGGACCCCAATCAGTTCAGAGAGGGGCATGTCGATTAGATGATTACTTCCCATAATTTTAGTTTCAGTTTCAGTCTCATTATAGAACTCAGTTCAGTTCTACAGAATCAGGACTTTCAGGCATAGTCACTCAGTTATCAGTAATTAAATTATCAGAAACTTCAGATATCAGTTTCTCAGTTATCAGAACAAGGTATTTATATTCAGTAAAATCTCAGATGTACTATACATGTATATGCATAGTATTGCATACTCAATATTCACAGCAGTTTTAGTTATCTATGTGTTCTTATATTCAGTTACTTTATATAATCCAGTCAGTTAATGTTCATGCATATGAACCCTTGCATTCAGCCTTACCTCATCTAGCATACCAGTACATTCCATGTACTGGTGCATACTTTATCTTTGCGCTATGATGTCTCATATCATCGGTTCGGATAGTCAAGCTCCTCACTACGCATAGAAAGATTCAGATTCAACCAACAGTGTCAGATTTAGTAGTGAGACCTCATATATCGAGGATATGTTTTTATTTCAGTATTTTAGTAGTTGGAGTTAGTTGGGGGCTTGTCCCATCAACTCCACAATTCAGACAGTTCAGTTAGAGGTTTTTCAGACTAGACTATTTCAGCTAGTATTCAGTATTTCAGATGTTTTCATTAGATGTTATATTTTTACCAGTATTTCAGATTTTGAACCTTATGGAATTTTAGCCTATTTTCTGCATTACTTTTAGTACTATTATTCAGTGCGCACAACAGGTACCAGTCATGGGTTAGATTGTGGTCCTTCGGGGTCGTAAGCACCGTGTAGCATCTGGGGTACAGACCCAAGGCGTTACAAACTTGGTATTAGAGCCTAAGGTTCAACAGAGTCCTAGGGAGTCCGAAATCCACGTGTAGTAGAGTCTTGTGCTTGGGTGTGTAGCACACCACACTTATGGACAAGAGGCTATGAGGCATTTTTAGGAAAAGTTTCCCTTCTTTCTGTAGTCATGTCGTGCGAGTGATCATGAGCTTAAGTTACCCTCTAAGTCTGATCCTTTTCTTACTTTCGTTTACATAACATGCTTCCCAAAAAGAACAACGGAAGAAGAACAGGAAACCAGCCAACACCTCCGCCCGTTCAAGCAGATCCCCTAGGTAAGCATATCTCCCTCGCAGAATTCAGAGCAGATTTCACCACTCTAGCTTATTCTATGGAAGCCCAGAATGAATGCCCAGCTACCGTTCCAGCCAACCTAGTGGCCAATACTACTGCAGCTAGAATTCGGGACTTCACCCGAATGAACCCTCTATCCATTACCGGGTTTAAGTCAGATGAGGACCCATAAAAATTCGTTGATCGGGCATAGAAAGTCACATATATTATGGGGGTTACTGCTAGTGAAAGTGCTAAGTTGGCTGCATATCAGTTGCAGGATGTGGCTCACTCATGGTTCAAGCAGTGAAAGGCAGAAAGGTCCGCAGATGCAGGGCCCATAGAATGGGAAGAGTTTTCTATTGCTTTTATGGATAGGTTCTTACCACTGGACTTGAGAGAAGAGAAGGTTTTGTAGTTTATTAATTTGAAGTAGGGCAACATAATAGTAAAAGAGTATTCTCTTAAGTTTACTCAGTTAGCCAGATACGCTCCTCATCTGGTAGCAGATAGCAGATCTAAGATGAGTAAGTTTGTGTCGGGTATCTAATAGTGTGGTCAAGGAGTGCAGAACCGTAATATTGATTAAGGAGATGGACATATCCAGGCTCATGGTCCATTCTCAGCAGATAGAAGAGGCTAAGAATAAGGAGAAGGAGAAGGAAAGAGAGAATAAGAGAGCTAGAACAGGTAGCTTCAACTTCGCACAACCTAAGTTAGAGGGTGGAAATCGTTCTCAGTTTTGCCCAAAATCTTTAGTTCTAGCTTCTTCCTCAGTTAGTGCTCCAGTGCTGAAATTCAGAGATGGCAGTAAAGACAGGGCACCAGGCCCTAAACCTGAGGGTAGTGAAAGCAGTGCCCGAACAAACCCTCTTTACCATAAATGTGGCAGAAACCATCAGGGTATCTGCAGAGCTGGCAGTGATGTATGTTTCGGATGTGGTAAGCCAGGCTATATGATTAAATATTGTCCTCAGTCAGGTTCTCAGGGTCAGTTTAATCATCCTTTAGCTTAGTCTGGTCGCCCAAATCAGCAGGGTACCACTTCCAGTGCCACTAGTGGGCAACGTGCAAATAGACTCTATGCACTTCAGTCCCGACAGGATCAGGAAAGTTCTTCTAATGTGGTCACTTGTATGTTACAAGTTTATTATTTACATGTTTATGCTTTGCTAGATCCAGGAGCTTCTTTGTCCTTTATAACTCCTTATATAGCTGTTGACTTTGGAGTCAGTCCCAAAATCGTAGCAGAGCCCTTCTCAGTCTCTACCCCAGTGGGTAAATCTACCATATCCCAGTAGGTATACAAGAACTATCCAGTTATGGTATCTCAGAAAGTTACTTCAGCAGACTTAGTAGAATTAGAGCTGATAGATTTTGACATCATTATCGGCATGGATTGGCTTTATTCATGCTATGCTTCAGTTGACTACATAAACAGAATTGTCTATTTTTAGTTTCTGAATAAACCTGTCCATGAATGGAGGGGTAGTACCTCAGCACTTAGGGGTCAACTTATTTCTTACCTTAGGGCGAGAAAATGATATCTAAGGGATATGTCTACCATCTCGTTCAAGTTCAAGACTAATCAGAGACCCCTAATCTTGAATCAGTATCAGTAGCATGTGAATTCCATATATGTTTCCCAAAGATCTTCCCGGGGTTCCTCCCGAGAGGGAAATTGACTTTGGAATCGACCTTCTTATGGATACTCAACCCATATCTATTCCGCCATACAGAATGGCTCTAGAAGAACTCAAAGAATTAAAAGAACAGTTGAAGGATCTCCCAGATAAGGAATTCATCAAACCCAGCATATCCCTTTGGGTGAACTAGTTCTATTTGTGCGTAAGAAAAACGATTCTCTTAGAATGTGTATAGACTACCATCAGCTAAATAAAACCACGATCAAGAACAAGTAACCACTTCCCAGAATTGATGACTTATTTGACCAACTTCAGGGTACCAGTTACTTTTTTAAGATAGACCTTAGATCAGGCTATCATCAGCTCAGAGCCAGAGAATGTGACATTCCAAAAATAACTTTCAGAACTCAGTATGCTCACTTTGAACTTTTAGTCATGTCATTTGGTCTTAACAATGATCTAGCAGCCTTCATAGACTTGATGAACTGCGTGTTCAAGCAGTACTTGGGCATGTTTATCATAGTCTTCATTAATGACATTCTTGTCTACTCCCGCAGTGAGAGTGATCATCCAGGCCATCTCAGAATAGTATTATAAACTCTCAGCGCCTATTAGTTATTCGCCAAATTCAGTAAGTGCAAATTTTGGCTAAGATCAGTAGGCTTCCTTGGTCATATAGTTTTCGGTGATGGCATTAGAGTTAACCCTCAAAAGACTAAAATAGTGAGAAACTAGCCCAGACCCATCTCTTCGTCAGATATTAGGAGTTTCTTGGGTTTGACTGGCTATTACCGATGGTTTGTGGAAGGGTTTTTATCTATTACATCCCCTATGTCCAGATTGACTCAATAGAAAGTCAAGTTCCATTGGTCAGATTCTTGTGACAAGAGTTTTCAGGAGTTGAAGACTCGACTCACTACAACCCTAGTTTTGACTTTACCAGATGGTTCAGACGGATTTATGGTATATTATGATGCTTTCAAAGCTGGTTTAGGGTGTGTTTTGATGCAGCGAGGTAAGGTCATAGCCTATGCTTCTAGACAGCTTAAGCCTCATGAAAAGAACTACCCCACTCATGATCTTGAGTTAGCAGCGGTGGTGTTTGCCTTAAAGATTTGAAGGCACTATTTGTATGGGGTGCATGTTGATGTGTTCACAGGCCATAAAATTCTTCAGTATGTGTTTTGTCAGAAAGACCTGAACCTGCGTCAGAGGAGGTAGTTAGAGTTGTTGAAAGACTACGACATGAGTATCCTGAATTATCCGGGCAAGGCCAATATCATGGTTGATGCTCTCAGTAGGCTGTCTACGGGTAGTGTTGCTCATATTGGGAGTGGTAAGAAGAAGTTAGCTCAGGAAGTTCATCAGCTTGCCCGACTAGGTTTCCGCTTAGTTGATTCAGTAGAGGGCAGTGTGTGGGTGTAACATAGTTCATAATCATCTCTAGTTTCTGAAGTGAAAGAAAAGTAGGACAGAGATCCCAGTCTAGTTAAGTTGAAAGAGTTAGTCAAAGATCAGAAAGCAAAGGTTTTCTCCCAAGGGGAAGATAGTGTGTTGCATTACCAGGGTCCGCTATGTGTGCTAGGTGTAGATGACTTGAGGCAAAAAATTCTTGCAGAAGCGCATGGTGCGCGTTACTCTATTCATCTAGGGGCCACTAAGATGTACCACAATTTATGGGAGATCTATTGGTAGAGTGGGATGAAGAAGGATATCACAAAGTTTGTATCTAAGTGCTCTACGTGTCAACAGGTTAAGATTAAGCACCAGAAGCCTAGTGGGTATATGCAAGAGTTTAGTAATCCCACTTGGAATTGGGAAGAAGTGAACATGGACTTTGTGACGGGTCTGCCTTGTACTCATCGTTAGTATGATTTGATTTGGGTCATTATGGATAGGATAACCAAATCAGCTCACTTTTTGCCAGTTCATACCTTCTATTCATCCAAGGACTATGCCAAACTCTATATCAGAGAGTTGGTCAGGTTACACGGAGTCCCAATATCCATTATCTCAGATAGAAGCACCCAGTTTACCTCCCACTTCTAGAAAGCATTCCAAAAGGTTCTTGGTACCTAAGTTTATCTCAGTACAACTTTCCACCCTCAGACAGATGGTCAAGTAGAAATGACTATTCAAACTTTGGAAGATATGTTAAGAGCTTGTGCCATGGACTTTAAGGGTAATTGGGATGGCCATTTTTCCTTGATTGAGTTGCGTATAATAACAGTTATCATTCCAGCATTCAGATGGATCCATTTGAGGCGCTCTATGGTAGGATATGTAGATCTCCAATTAGTTGATTCGAAGTAGGTGAGGTCACAGTAGTAGGTCCTGATCTAGTGTTTGATGCCTTAGAGAAGGTTCAGTTGATCAGAGATAGGCTTAAGGCAGCTCAGAGCCGACAGAAATTGTATGCAGATATGCGAAGAAAGGATCTCGAGTTTAAGATTGGTGATTATGTATGTTTGAAAATCTCTCTTATGAAAGGAGTGAAGAGGTTTGGAAAAAAGAGGAAAATCAGTCCCCGATATGTCATATCGGTCCTTACCAAATTCTTAGCCATTTCGGATAGGTAGCTTATGAGCTAGAGTTACCTTGAGATTTAGCTTCAGTGCATCCAGTGTTTCATGTCTCCTTTATAACGAAATGCATAGGTGACACAGCAGTTGTAGTCCCTATAGAGGGTATAGATGTTCAGAACAACCTCTTTTATGAAGAGATCCCAGTCGAAATTCTTGATCATCAGGTTCGCAGACTGAGGAACAAAGAAGTTTCTCTAATTAAAGTTCTTTGGCGAAATTAGTCCATGGAGGGAGCTACTTGGGAAGCTGAAGCAAATATGCGGACCAAGTATCCTCACTTCTTCTCCGAAAACTCAGACTCAGCTCAAGGTAACAATTTTTCCTTGAATTTACTCAGTTTCATGCTTAGATTACCTTTACAACTCTGTATCAGTTTAGTTTCATAACATTCTTATATCATGCATACCTTCATGAAATAGCTCAGTCATGTTTCATGCTTTCAGAATTTCAGTTATGCTTCAGTTTTGCATGTTCAGTGTGAAAACTCAGTATATCAGTAGTTCAGTCATAAAATCATGCTTCAGCTGTGCATGTCCAGTATGTAAAATCAGTCTATCAGTATTCTCAGCTGAGTCAGTCTCATTTGAGGATGAATGTTACCAAGGGGGAGATATTGTAAGACCCCATAAAAATTCTAAGCTTAACTCAGTCCTTTAGAGCATGAAAAAAGGTTCCAGACTTAGAAATTTCAGCTAAGTGTTTACACTTAGAATTTATTTTTAGCCTTTATAAGTTGGCGATCTTATTTCATGACCCATATGACCTTAAAATGTCGATCCTTGGATTGAATCATGATCAGGTATGTCAATAGGTCACTTCAGGTGATTTTCAAAATTTTTGGACCTCGTTTGAATCAATTTTAGATGACCAAAACAGTGGGTCGACGCGATCTCGACGAGTCGCGTCGCCCATCGCGTCGACAAATATTTCTCAGCCTCAAGGTGCAGATTTCAGTGAACCAACACAAACTCGATGCGGTGCTTTGGTCATCACGTCGATGCCATCGACGCAGCACGTTGATCCGAGCATCATTGGGCACGATTTTTGCTCTTTTAATTCTACGTCCAGAGAGGTAAATGGGTCTTTTCCCACCTTATATCAGCCCTCAAAATACGAGATTAAGCCTCCTTAAAGGCAAAATCCCTCATTCTTTCTCAAAGTTTCTCAAGAACAAACCCTAGGAGATTTAATTTTAAATTCAAGCTTCAAGAACACGCCATCAATCCTCACGAATTTAACTACCAAGGTATGTTAGGTGCTCATCTATGGTTTCTTTCACCCATAGAGTCCAAGAATCTCTTTTAAAAACTACAAGTTTAATGATTCATGATTTACATGCTTAAATTGGATTGTATTCATGTTTATGCCATTATTTGGGGTTTTAACCCATGACTAATTGCAAGTTCCATGAAATTGAAATACTGCGTATATCAAATTGTGAAATACCCAAGTTATAATCCTTGAATTAGCACGTTCGGGTGTTGTAGCTATAATGTTTGTGTGTTACCCATGGTTGTATGCATTAAGTTGTACTCCCTATGTGTTTGATAGAATGTCCATCTGAAGTAAATGGTGAAATCATGACATGCTAGTAAATGCATAAGTTTATGCCTTACAAGTGTATGCCTTACAAGTGTTTGATAGAATGTCTCTATGAATGAATTATGGACAAGTGAACATTGTTATGTATTCAAGATCATGTTATGCTTTATTTTTCATGCTATCGAGTCCTAGGGGTATTCAATACCCAAAAAATCTAGTTGTTGACCTAGAGCCACAGTAGTTATAGAGTAGCCTCAGAAATATCATGAACAGTAGTATTTAGTCAGTATAGAACTCAGTATATTCAGTCAGACATCAAAACTCAGTGGACTCAGTAACAAGTTTAGTCCAGCCTAGTACAGTTTAGAAGTCCATTCAGTGTCTATTCAATTAGGAGTAGGATTCAACATCGAGTGAACCCAAGGATGGGGACTCACCTGCCAGTAGAGGGCGTGATCCTTAGAAGTAGTCCTTGTGTTCCAGAACTACGTAGCCAGCATAGGTTGAGACATCAACCTGCCAGATTAAGGTTTGATGAGGTGTTTTACTTGCCAGATTGAGGGTATCACCGTTCTCATTCAAAGAACCTGCCAGATTAAGGGTGACTCTTCAACTTGTCTTTACCCGTGGCACGGTACTGACACCCTTCTAGATGGGGTTACAAATTGGACCCCAATCAATTCAGAGAGGGGCATGGTGGTTAGATGATTACTTCCCACAGTTTCAGTTTCAGTCTCAGTATAGAACTCAGTTCTACAGAATCTGAACTGTCAAGCACAGTCACTCAGTTATCAGTAACACAGTTATCAGTAATTAAATTATCAGAAACTTTAGATATCAGTTGCTCAGTTATCATAACTCAGTATTTAGCTTCAGTAAAAGCTCAGATGTAGTATACACGCATATGCACAGTATTGCATACTCAGTATTCACATCAGTTAGTGTTCTTATATTCAGTTACTTTATATCATCCAGTCAGTTACTGTTCAAGCATATGAACCCTTGCATTCAACCTTACCTCATCTAGCATACCAGTACATTCCACGTACTAACGTATACTTAGTATTTACGCGATAATGTCTCATATCATAGGTTCGGACGCTCAGGCTCCTCACCACGCATAGACAGATTCAGATTCAGCCAGTAGTGTCAGGTTTAGTAGTGAGTCCTCATCTATTGAGGATATATTTTTATTTCAGTAGTTGGAGTTAGTTGGGGGCTTGTACCATCTACTCTACAATTCAGACAGTTCAGTTAGAGGCTTTGCAGACTAGACTATTTCAGCCAATATTCAGTATTTCAGATGTTTTCATCAGACGTTATATTTTTATCATTAATTCAGATTTTGAACCTTATCGCATTTCAGTCTATTTTCCGTATTACTTTCAGTACTATTATTCACTGCTCACAGCAGGTACCAGTCATGGGTTAGCTTGTGGTCTTTCGAGGTCGTAAGCACCGTGTAGCGTCTGGGGTACAGACCCAGGGCGTTACAATAAATAAAAAACCCACTTATTTTTCTGGAAAATGCTTTTCGTACCAAACATACCTTTAAATTAGATTTTTACAACAACATACCTAGTGTATTCCTACAAAGTCAGGTCTGGAGAGGATAAAATATTTGCAGTCCATACCACTACCTAAGATGAAGTAGAAAGGAAGTTACCTATAACCCGGCTAACTCTTGAAAACATAAAAAAAAGAAGAGATAACTATAATGTCCAACAACAGATAAATTAGTGTTACTAAATTTATGAAAAAATAGGTGAAACTTTTTGTGAAAAAAAAAAGTCTTAATCAAACACAACAAAAAAGAAGTGTTACCAAATTTATGAAAAAATATGTGGGTTTACTGGAAGTGATAGGAGTAGAAATGAGGTTATTCGAGATAAAGTAAAAGTGACTTCAGTGAAAAATAAGATGCAAAAAATAATCGAAGAATGCTTATAAACCAAGCACAGCATTAGAAGAACAAGAAGTGATTTGTAATGTTGAAAATTATCAATTGAAATAAACAAAAAATAGATAGTTGAAAATTATCAATTGAAACAAGTACGAAAATTATCAATAAAAACAAATACATAACATAAAATGCTTCTTCAAAAATAATTTGTAGCAATATATGAAAAAGAAAAGAGAGAAGAAAACAAGACTGCGTTCATCCATTATCTTGCAAAAGAACGAGGGCCAATGCACTGGAGGCATATTCTTGTGGTTAACTTACATAAATCTCTCAATATTTAAGTGATATTATATTTTATTTCAACTATTTGATTAATTACATCTTATTCTAATTTTTATAATCGTGATACATATGATATAAGATGATACATTATAAGAAGATACATATAAAAAATTGATACATTTAAAACTGACTAGATATTTATTTTAAGGAAGTAACAGATTTTCTTTTATCCTGTGGAGAAAATCACTCACAATCAGCTACACAATGAATTAATTAGATTCACAAAATCATCAATACCCCCAATCAACTTTCAAATTTCAAACAATCGAGTCAAATTGAGTTTCTTCCTTCTTCCGTGTGATAAATTTGGTAAAAGTTTCCTGCCGAACTCACCGGTATCAGGTAGTTCTTCGTGTGCAACGGCAACGTTTTTCCATCGGAGAAGTGGAACGCAATCGTCGGAACACTCACACTTTTCATCGATGACAAGACGACAAACTTCGATCGTATTTCACGAACGTGTCACGTAGAGCATTATATGCATTGATCTGTAACCGAGTCACCGTCGTACCGGAATCAACAATTATCCAAGTAACTTTTTTCTAGTTTTTCTATATGTTAGCCTTATTATAGGATTAAAGGGATGTAGAACAAATGCCCCCAAAAAATCAAAATGAAGGAATAAATTTTTCCAGAAAAATCTTTATAGATAGAGAATTTTGGTGTTTTATGTATCAACAATTGTATAAACAGGGTCATTACATTGTACAGAATAAATTTTAGAAGGAGAAATTGAGTTGTCATACAATCCTTTACAATAACCACAAATATCTGTATATTCGAGCAAACCACCAAATGACATTCTATTTCGTCAAACAAAAAGATGTACTAACAGTGCATAAGATGGACCAAGTTAACAGGTCAGAACAGATTTGATTCTAGCAAAATATACGATTAAAAATAGGATTAAGAAAGAGGAACACAGTGGCAACCAGTTACAAGCTAAATTTCAAACAGTGGACCGACGCTGGTTCACCGGAACAGTGAGCTCCGATGATGGGATGACTGCTTCGTTCTCCTCCGATATGAACAAAATCTATCACTCATTAATAACATATGAATCACCATAATACCATAGTATCACCCAATAATATCATATGTATCAACCATTAAAACCATATCTATCATATGAATCACCATAATACCCATAAAATGATATTATATTTATAATTTATATGAATCACCATTAAAGAATAAACATGTATGAATAACTAAATAAATTTATATATATATATATATATATATATATATATATATATCAATTTAAAAAAAAAATTGAGAGAGATTTTTGGAGAGGAAATTGTGAAAAAAAAATAGTTGCATGCATTAATGGATGAGAGCAAATCGGGAAGAAAGATGTTTTAATTGATTATAATTTGGGAGAGATTTTAGGGAAGGTTATCTTGAAAAAAAAATATTTTGCATGAATTAATGGTGGAGCAAAAATAGGATGTGAGGTTTTGTTGATACTCCCTCCGTCCCAAATTACTTGTCCCAAATTTTCTAATTTAATTTCCCATTTTGCTTGTCTTTTTTCATTAATCAAGAAGAGACAATTTTTTTTCCATGTTTTACCCTGACATTAATTATTTTTTCTTCAAATTAAAATGTAAACATCATTTAATAGGGGCATTATGGTAAACTAGGCATGCTATTACTTATTTTTCTTAATCAATGTATCATCTCAATTTGGGACGGATAATTTGGGACGGAGGGAGTATGTATCAAGAGTAAAGTTGAAAACCGGAATATTATGTAAATTTTAGAAAGGTAAGGAATATTGGGTAATATAGTCTCTTAAGTTTGAAATTTGTGTAATTTAACCTATTCTTGTAGCTTAGTTTTGTGATTACAACTCATAAATTCAAACACATAAACAAGTGTGGTAACCCAAAAGGCCTTGCAAGAAGTTTCTAAAACTAAAGTTGCTAGGAAGAAGGAAAATACTCGATAAAGTTATACGAAAACTGGATAAAAATGAAAACACTCAATTATTACTGGAGCACTCCCTTGAGAAATATGTAATTTCTTCTTATACTACTTGGTTGTCCTTCCCTGGATCCTTCCATAAATAACAGGATTTGATAGTTGGAGGCCTTGTGTCAGCCATAGCTAACTGCCTCACAGCTTCCAAGCCATGTAGCGGAGAAGTCTGTGTAGTGTAGATACAATGGAACTGTTGAATTTTTACTGTAAACGTCTCACAGCACTGTTGGAAGCTGCAGGCATCAGAACGGAAATATTTGTAACAATTAAGGTACAATTAATGGAGTGAGCATGCACGCCTACCAGCCATGAGATAATAAAACTTTACCTCAGGATCTTTGCCATCCTTTCATCTCTTGCAGTAATTGTTGGTGGCTATTAGCTTCATCTTCCAGTTTGAATCCAGGTGTATCTATATCGACCTTTCCCCCTAGATAAATAGGAGTAGTTATTTTTCCTACTATAGGAGGCCTTGCACAAACCGTTGGAGTTTTTTGGAGCAGATCTGTATTAGAATCAGTACTACCGACCCCAGAAACTTCATCATCATTGTGGGTCATCAATGAAGCAAGCAAAACACCTTGTGCTGCCAATGACGATTCCAGTTCCTGAGTTATATTTGAAATGCATTTACATAATGAATGAATATCAGAACTATCAAAAAGATAAAAGACGCATATATGTGTGTGTGATCCTTCTGAAGAAGGAAAGTGATACTATTTATATAGCCGCGTGCATTATATATTTCAAAGCATACATACCTTCAGGAAATAGTTGTCAAGCCTATTTTCTGCCAAGAAAATAAAAAATAAAAGATGACAAAAGTAAGTAATTCGCTTCGGAAAAAATGATTGGCTATGATGATCTACAACAACATATCTAGTGTAATCCCACAAGTGGGGTCTGGGGATGGTAGAGCGTATGCAGACCTTACCCCTACCTTGGTTATGAAGATCTACAACACTAACAACATACCCACATAGTGGGGTCTGGGGAGGATAGAATTACGCAATCCGTACCATTACCTCAGAGGTGAGGTAAGGAGGCTGTTTCCAATAGACCCCCGGCATCAAACAGCGTAGGAAAAAACATAATATAAGAATAAAAGGTAGTAACAAAACATCAGATAGTAGTAGAAACACGATTATCACCAAATAATACCACCAACAATCTACCCTAAACCACAAACAACACCCAAAAACTCCAAGAACAAGACACTGCCCGTGAAACGCTACAACTACTAGCCCCTCATACTACTAGCCTTCTACGTTAATAAGCGTCCTCCACAACTTCCTATAAAAGTAAAATTGGTTGGCTTTAAAACTTTTTACAGTTCACACTAGAAAAAAGAAGTGATACTATCAACACCTGCAAAAGATTGTAAACAGCTGGCCTATGAAGAATTATATAAAATATGCTGGTCTTATATCTATAGTGATTCACGATAACGAATTAAAGTTATAATATTTGTTTTTAATTGATCAAAATATTAATCCTATCTAGCTAGTACATTAAGAGTAATTAAGCAGTAGAATAATAAACATCACCTGAAGTTTCCTCTTGATTTCTTGATACTCTTCCATGGCAAAGTCAGGTTTTTTTTGGTAGTCACCAGTTCAAGAACAACAATTGAGGAACTTAGCGGGGGAGAATCCAATTTGAAAACTGGAAACAACTTGGAAGCTTGAATTCCATAACGCTTGGCCAGAGAATAATGCAAAAAATTGGCTTGGTCTGAAAATTTTAAAGAGCAAGTAGTAATATCTTTAGTGATTCCAATTTGGGAGAACTCCTTCCTATAGAGTGCCAGCAGCATGGAAGAATAACCACCCTCTTCATAGGCAATACCGTAAGGAGAATTCTTAGCCGAAAGAAGGGTGTTGTTGTCTGCTTCCGCCTCCGGTACCCATATTTGAAGTAAACTATCTTTTGATATTAAACTCACAGAATCTGCTTTCCAATTAACATACAATTCCACTAGCATTTGATATACAGCCCTTCTAGTATTGCGGCTCTTTCTTTATCCTCTCCACCTGTTTTCACCAATAACATTTTCGTAAATTAGTTATTAAACACCCCCCATCCCACCCCTCCACCCCACCCAATTAACCCAAAATCCCAACTTATTTACACTTCTAACAGATCTAGCAACCCGATTTAACATTACGTCCATGTGAAATTATTTTAGATGCCATATCCATCCCCCAAAAATGGAGGAGGACTGTAAGTAATCTGACCAGCAAACAAAACTTACTTCATACACTTGCAAACATGTGGTAATCAAGAATAGAAAAACAAGATTTTTCGAAAATTTTTGCTTACGGGAACAATTGGATTTGTTTGGCCAAAGCACTCGTCTCTTAATTAATTTCTCCTTCTCCATTGTAGAAGTAAGTTTGTTTTTTATTTTTTTCTCCTACCATTCTTGGCCCTCTCTCTATACCATTTATTTATGTGTATATATAGAGAGAAGACACGTGGTTCATCTAAGCATTCAACTTTTCAACTCTCTCTTGTTCAACTTTTTTCTTCTTCAACTCTTTTTTCTTTAAAGCTTAAAATTTGCAAAATTATTCCCAAAAAAAAAAAAGTACATCCACGCCATTGAAAATTAAATGTCTCCTTACATAAAATACTACATGAACCCAACTAATGGCATAAAAAATCACTTCTTTGTTTATTTATTTTTTCATAAAATTATTTTATTATTAATCTAATTCACAATCAATTTTTAATTTATATACTTCTTTTTTTTTTTTTTTTCCTGCTTTACTTTTTCTTTTTTTATTGATTTTTTATTTTTATATTTTTAAACTTTTTACTCTCTCTTTGTTTATCAATTTCTTTATTTCTTGTTTCTTTTTTTCTTCTTTACTTTTTTACTATTTATTTTTTTCTTTTTTCGCTGCATCTATTTTTCTCTTTTTTTCTTCTTTATTGGTTCCTTTTATTTTTTATTTTTCAATATTTTTATCTTTTTCATTCACTTCAGTCCCAATATACATATATATTGTTGATGGTATAATTAATGTGTACTTCAACTCGTCTGTCAAACCTCCATAATACCATCATAATATATGTATGTTGACATGCATTCACTATAACATTTTAGTCATATTGACACCCTTGTTGAGTGAGGACTAAAGTAGCAGAAAATGTAGCCTTTGATTAAAAATAACACTTTCGGACTTTAGGCAATACTTTTTGGGATGTTCTAAAAAGGCGTAATCTTTGACTTTAGGCCACACTTTTCAAGTGTTGTCATATCAACTACATTTAAAAAGCATGACCATTAAGGTATAAAGACCACACTTTGCAGGTTCTCATTGACAATACTTTTATCTGATAAAGCTACACTTTCAAGTGTGACCTTTGTTTTGTTATTAGGCACGCTTCACAAGTATCGCCTTATATAACACCTCTATAACAACACTTAAAAAACATGACTTTTTCTTTATTACTGGTCACACTTTAAAATCGTGGCCTTTTAAGCACCCTATATGACAATACTTGTAAAGTATAAGCATGTTTTAGGTACATGCCACAATTTAGTTAATAAGCCACACTTTTGAAGTGTGACAATATTGTCTAAATTTTGGTAGTTCAAGCCACATTTTACAGAAATGGCATTAGGCATAAAATATTAGTATGTGATTATTACATTTACATGCATATATATAATCTCACACACCAATTAGCTAATAAATATTTCAAATGCATAGATTTTCAATGAACTTCAAAAAAATATGTCTTTTACTACACAAGCTAATTAGTAAACAACATTTCAAAGATTTGTACTAAGAACCACACAAAATCAAATGTATTTAAACATATATTAGAATAGTTCAAAAATTCTTCACCATTCACTTCAGTCTAGATCGAGTTGACTTGTGATTGCCACCATTCAAATTTGATCACCCGCATTGTTCCTACACGTTCAAAATGAACAAACAATTAGAAAAAATATTATGCTCGACAAATATTCAAATATTTTTTCAATCTGACTCCGTGTATATATTTTGCATTTCAACTTTATGGTGTAGTTTACCTGTTTCCTTGAATGCTCGAGTTGTTGTATCAACAATTCCTCCTATAATGTAGAATACTATAATTCAAATTTTCAAGATTCAACAAATAGATACATTCCCAAAAAAATTAGGAAAGGAGGGGAAGAGACAATTTGGGGGGGGGGGGGAGAAAGTTGTCTACATCTTGCGGCACTAACAAGTGAATAATGAAAGAAAACTTCTCACCTTCCTCTCCTTTATAGCTAATAATCCTCTATTCAGTTGATGTTCAAGCAACCGTAGTTCATTCAAACCCATACCATTAGGGTCCTTGCCTAAAAATCACTTGAAATAAGAGTCGGTCCCATATATGAATTTAAACCATGTTCAAATTCTAAATATCCTTAAATAATGATTCGTCTAATTAAAATAACCATACAACTGTTTTTTCTTGAGCTTTGAGAGTTCATCTTTAAGACTGTCGACCTCTTTCTATTCTTGCTTCATCACATGTGTCTGCTGATGCGACTGTGACTGCTCATTGTCCTTGTTCAAGGAAAAAACAAAAGATAAATTCAGAAACCTCTACTGAGAGGACCATAGTTGTAAATATGAGACTGTTTTAGACACGATTAAGTATTTATACTCTCACCACACCCCTCCACCATGGTAGAAACAAATACATGCATCTATTTGTGCATATTAGTGTGTATATGAAACAAGATAGTAAAACTTCTAAATTAAAAAAACAATCACTTTTAGAAAAAATTCACTATGTACAGATCATACATCAAGGTAAAGTTATATCTCGGACAAAATGAGTTATCATAAGTGCCTGTCGGATAATGCAAAAACTCGAGAAGTTTTGAAATCATTTGGCAAGATTCATTTCCATTTAAATTAATTTAAATGAAGCTTTTTCTGAAAATTTTATCTTTTCAAGAAGAGACGAAGGTTGTGGTGAGACTATTTGCCAACTCATCAAATCATTTGTAATTCATTGTCATTGTGGATATAGAAAATTAAAGTGATTACAAATTTACTCCTTTCTATCTACAACAAAGACCACCTGGGTTCAAACAAATGCAATACACTTGTCATTAATGACAAGTATTACCTTTATGATGATGAGACGTCGCCTCGAAAGGAAAAGCAAAAAACAATCCAATTTCCATCAGTTATCACAAATAATTAACAATGAAAATTTTTCCAGACTGAAGATGGATAATCAATTTTTTAACATCACTGCTTCTTAACCAACTTTATGTTGTCCTTTATTGCATCTTCTCCTTTAATAGTGTGAAATTTTCATAGATATTGCATAAAGATGAAAATCAGACAACGAAAGTTCACATATTGTGACTTTTTCAAGAAAAAACATGCAGAACTACCTGATTCCAGTCTCCAGCTCATATATTTGCATTAAAAAAACAGAAAACACAAATGTCATACTTTCTAAATAATTAAAATCTAGTCTTTTAATCTCTTTAATAATACACAATCACCAGAAATAAGCCAAAACAAATCTTATGCCCAAACGATGCATGCTAACTTATATGTAACAACTAAACACCGGACTCTCTAAATTTTTGACACTCCAATCCTCTCTACTATTTTACATGCATTGACACTTACTGTAGCTGGTAAACGGGAGTGTTTGGCGGTGGGAAATTGAAGTAAATATCACATGCTTCATTATCATCCGTCCTGATAATCATAGAGTACTCTAACTTGTACTGAAATATGCACTTTCCCTGTCTAACGAGCGTCAAAGCTGTGGTACCACTATAGAAAGAGTCAGCATGCTACTCGAGCTCTTGATTGATGATGGAGCAAGTCACAAAGTAGGACTGCTTCCAAATATCACACTAGATATTACAACTAGTACCAATTCCATTAATCCAATCAGTACCATCCATGGTGTGGGCAACTCGTTTCTACCAATTACTAAGCAAAGCTGGTGGCATCATTTTTCTGTCTCTTTTAGCAACAAGATGACCCCAAGGACCATTGATCTTAGGCGTATTTATATGTTCGAGCACCAATATTTACCCATAATGGGACTTGTTTGACTAGATAAAATATGTATTTTTATTATGATTTGATGTGTAATTGCATGATGTAGCTAATGGACGTGATTAGTGATGCAGTGTAAATTTCTAGCGGAATTGGAAGAAATTAGATGTATGATATGAAGCAAGTGATGATTGATGCTATGGAATTGATTGTATTGATTTGAGAAGACACTTTCAGTGAAGTTGGAAAGTATTCATGGAAGGCTGAAGCAAATAGAAAAGCAACTATAGCTTAACAGGATTTTTGCCTTAGTCGCATATTTTGATGACAATTCGAGTGAGGGGTCGCGATAGGCCC
The DNA here is from genome assembly GCA_030864215.1 of Capsicum pubescens. Classification (NCBI taxonomy): domain Eukaryota; kingdom Viridiplantae; phylum Streptophyta; class Magnoliopsida; order Solanales; family Solanaceae; genus Capsicum; species Capsicum pubescens. The sequence continues at coordinate 280,339,890 of CM061540.1, read as the reverse complement.
ACGGCGTGACCCCTAGTCAAGTCAAGCACATATCGCGGCGCGACCCTCAGTCTAGTCAAGCGCCTGTCGTGGCGCGACCCTCAGTCGGGTCAAGCAAGCATTGCGGTGCAACCTTGGTTCCCTACTAGGCAAAATTGTCCCAACTATATAAGGAATACTTGAGCACAATTGAAAACACTGCTGGAACGGACAACAGAGACAAAAACACTCTCAATATTTCTCTTAGGGTTCTTTGAACTTCATTATTCCAAAATTACTTTTTCGTATGTTTAATTACTCATTTTGGATGTTAAATTTGAATATTAGTGGCTAAACACCCTTGTTCTGGGGTTGATGCCAAAGACATGATTGCACTTTAATTTTCTTTATCGTAGTTTACTGTGGATTATCATATCGTTGTTCTTAATCTCTTGTGCTTACTATTTTGATGAGTGGCCACTATTAGAATAAACCTATATTTCTATGTTAATCTAGGAGGAGAATCATAGGATAGACCGAAGAGATTAAGGAGCAAGGTTCCCATCCTTTTATAAAATAAGGGATTTGAATTAGCATCTAGGATAAGGATATACCTAGAAGCCTTGTTTGGTTCACTTGCAGGAAGATAGCTTTATAAATCTAAATGGATTATTGCATCCCAGCTCAATTATGTAGTTGCAATGTCTTAGTTAGGTAGAAGGTTAGAGGCCGGGAGACCATGATTTTACTATAAACCCCGCGAATCAATAACCTGATACTCAAACTAAACTACGATAGGAATAGAGATTTGTAAGATTGTCAAAAGGTGTCTCAACCTTAGAATTCTCTCTATTATTGACTACAACCCTGCTTATGTTGCTCTTGTCGCATTCTATTATTTCTTTATTAATTATACTTTTCCGTAAAACTTCTTAATCATCTTGATACTTTAGAACACTTAATACATTCTTGTTATAAACTAAAGTTGGTTGAATTGCTAGTTACATAGTCCTTGTGGGTATGATATCCGACTGTTTTAAGTCACTATATTACTTGTACGATCGCGTACTCTTGCGTGTGCATTTGAATGCAATAAGTTTTTGGTGCCGTTGCCGGGGACTAGTATAATTAGTAATTTACTAAATTTTTGATTTTTGATTGTAAGTTTAAGTGTTAACGACTTGATCTTAGTGACTGACTTTTTATAGGACTAGTTGAATATAGGACTGGCGAGAGATAGAGAGTTGGTAGAGCCTTATTCGAAACTAGAATTGGTATTTCAACAGAGGAAAAGAGTTCAATATCTAATCCAGTAGGTTCAAATGGCTGAACACAGAGATCCTAATCTTGTTAATCCAAATGATTTAGTTGATCTAAATGTCAGACGTGTTCCAGCTTCAGTTATTCCAGTTGCTCCTTCTCAAGTAGCTGCTAGACCTATTCATGAGGTGGTAATCCCACTCATGAACCATGTTGCTAACAGTATTCGCAAGCTCGAACCGGGTGGTTGATTTGAGTTGAAGTAAAATATGGTTCAGTTGCTGAATTCGGCTAGGCAATTTGCTGGATTTTCACATAAGGACCCACAACAATACATATAGACCTTCTTGGAAATAAGAGATACCTACATTCCTGTAGGGGTGAATACTGATTATGTCAGAATGACTCTCTTCCTTTTTTCTTTAATTGCGGAAGTGAAGAGGTGGTTACATACTGAACCACCACTCTCCATTACTTCTTGGAAAGATCTAGCTCGGAAGTTCCTTATTCGAATCTTTCAACCAGGGAAGACTACATATTTGAGAAGTGAGATTCTGAGTTTCAGGCAAAAAGAAAGAGAGAATCTCTACCAAGTTTGGGAGAGATTTAAAAGTATGCTTAGAAATTGCCCTCACCATCATCAGTCTAATGATGTTCTTGTTCATACTTTGATTGAGGGGTTGGAGCCAAATACCAAGATTCTTTTAGATTAAGCAGCAGGTGGGCAATCTCTTGAGAATACGTATGATGAATTGTACACACTGCTGAATCGAATTTCATAAGGGAATCCTAAATGGCATGCTGACTCGAGGAGTGCTCCTAAGAAGGTTGCAGGTGTGTTAGAGGTAGATCATTTCACTGCTTTATCAGCTTAGCTTGCAGCAATGCAAAATCAAATGTTTACTCAGTTTAACATCATGAAGTTGGGGGTTCCGCGAGTAGCAGCTACAGCTAATACAATCCAACAGGTAAATTCTTTGTGTGAGGTTTGTGGAAGTAGTGAGCACACAACAGATGCTTGTGCAGTTAATCCAGATTCTGTTAATTATGTGGGGAATATGGATCATTAGGGACAACAAAACTTTGGTAACACCTATAATCCCAATTGGAGGAATCATCCAAATTTCTCATGTGTGGTAATCAGACACAGAACAATAATCAGTATAAGAGTCCAGTGCAAAAAAATTAATAAAATCAACAACAACAAGTTCAGAGTAATCAAGGCACTACTCAAATGAGCAATATAGAGGAGATGGTGAAGCAACTTTTAGCCAATCAAGCATATATGACAGCAGATTTAAAAAGTCAACAGGCAGATATAAAGACTCAACAGTTGATTATGAGAAATCTAGAGTTGCAACTCGATCAGATTGTAGAAGCGCAACATACTAGACTTCAAGGAGGCTTGCCTAGTGATATAGAGACAAATCCAAAGCATGTAAATACAGTCACAAGGAGGAGTGGTTTACAGTTAAATAAAGAAAAGATGAAGCAGGTTAGTCCCACAGCTGCTGATGATGATCCTACAATGAATGAGGAGAAAAGGGTCAAAGAAAAAATTGTAAGTAATGAAACTCAAGTGGAGAAGAAGACTATACCTTTACCCTTTCCTTAAAGAAAGCGAAAGCACCAAGATGAGACAAGTTACAAGAAGTTTTTGGATCTTCTAAAGTAGGTTCATGTAAATCTTTCTCTTGTTGATATTCTACAGAGTGTTTCGAAGCATGCAATGTATCTGAAAGACATAGTGGCAAACAAGAATCGGTTGACCGAGTATGATACAGTTGCACTTACTAAGGAGTGCACATCTGAGATACAAAACAAATTACCCACGAAGCTTAAGGATCCAGGTAGTTTTGCTTTGCAGATCACTATTGGGTAGGCCATCAGTGCTCGGGAATTATATGACTTGGGGGCGAGCATCAATATTATGTCCACATCTTGATTCTAAAATATAGGTCTTTGGAGTCCTAAACCGACGACCATTATTTTGTAGTTAGCTGATAGGTCCTTTGCTAGGTCGAATGGAATTATTAAAGATGTCTTAGTGCAAGTGGGATCACTAATTTTTTCAGTAGACTTTGTTATTCTTGATTTTGAAGCTAATTTGATTGTTCCATTTATTTTAGGATGCCCATTCCTAGAAATAGGGAAGTCACTTATTGATGTAACTGCAGGGAAGACGACTATGATATCGCATGACAAAGTGGAGGTTTTTTATGTATACAAGGCGCTGAAGTTACTTGCTATTTATAAAGAATTGTCTTCCATATCAGTTATAGACCTTGCTTCTGAGCTTCATCTGTTATTGTCTGATGATCTACTCGAGTGAGATTTGATGGGTCGTGATCTTTATGGTGATATAGAGGCGCTTGAATTGGTTCAAGTAATGAATTTGGTGGTTATTGACACGAGAAAGCTGCCTTTTGAGCCATTGAATAGGCCAATTAGCCCATCTCCCAAAGCTTAAGTTGACGATGCTCCAAAGTTGGAGCTTAAGGCTCTTCCTTCACACTTAAAATATGTTTTCCTTGGTGATAATGATACCTTTCCTATTATTTTGTCTACAGGTTTATTTGATATGCAGGTAAGAGAAGCGTTGACTATTTTGAAAAGGAGGAAGAAGGCAATTGGCTAGCAGATGCCACATCACTGGAATTAATCCAGCTTTTTGCATGCACAATATATACATGGAAGAAGGTTACAAGGCAAGTATACAACAACAATGATGATTGAATTCAGTGATGAAGGAAGTGGTACGAAAAGAAGTCATTAAGTGGCTTGATACTGGGATTGTCTATCCCATTTCCGACAGTAAGTGGGCCAGCCCAGTACACTGCTTCCCAAAGAAAGATGGCATGACTATGGTCACTAACGAATCTAATTAGTTGATTTCCACATGCGTGGTAACTGGTTGGAGAATTTGCATTGACTACCAAAAGCTGAAGAAATCACCCAAAAGGATCATTATCCCATCCCATTCATTGATCAAATGCTGGATAAGTCGACAGGGAAGGAATACTATTTCTTTGTGGATGGTTACTCAGGGTATAATCAGATTACAATTGCACTAAAAGATAAAAAAAAAGACCACCTTTACTTGCCCATATGGCACATATGCATTCAGACGCATGCCTTTTGGCCTCTGCAATGCACCTGCAACATTTCAGAGATGCATGATGGCAATTTTCTATGACATGGTTGAAGAATTTGTTGAGGTATTCATATATGACTTCTCTATTTATGGTAACACTTTTGATGTATGCTTGAAAAATCTAGATAGAGTCCTAGCTCTTTATGAGGAGATAAATCTTGTATTGAACTGGGAAAACTGTCACTTTCTGGTCAAGAAAGAAATAGTCCTTGGTCATAAGATGTCATGTAAAGGACTTGAATTAGATAAAGCCAAAGTTGAAGTCATTAAAAAGATTCCATATTCGATAACAATGAAGGGAGTAAGAAGTTTTCTAGGGCATAAGGGATTCTACAGGTGGTTTATCCAAGATTTTTTAAAGATTGCAAGCCCTATGTGTAAACTGCTAGAAAAAGAAGCTAAGTTTGATTTCTGGGCTGATTGTCAAGAAGCTTTTGAGAGGCTGAAGAATAAACTGACAGAAGCACCCATTTTGATTTCTCTAGATTGGGCGTTTCCATTCGAGTTAATGCGTGATGCCAGTGATGTGGCTGTTGCAAAAGATGAGATTTTCAATTTTCATACCTCCCACATAATAAATCTATCCTAATTGGTGCCCTTCTTTCCTCGAGAGAAAACCACAACCAAATTCTCAGAGATACCAATTACACAGCCAGGTGGCGTTAATATTATCTCGCTCTTTTTAGGTTCCATAGCCAGTTCATTTGCACCTTCCCTTTCAACATCATGTTTGCTTTTCATCCCATTTCTGATTGCTATAGATTTGGTCAATCCAATGAAAATAGAATACAACTGCACCATATTTTTGTTTCCAAGTACACCTACAAATTCTACCAAGTATAATTATGGAGACATTAGGAATTCTTGTGACTCCAACATCCATGCTATAGAAAATTAAGTTATAATCCACCAGTTAGAACTTGAAAAACTTTTTAAGGTAAATTGAGAAAGGTCTTTTTTTGTTAACTTGAAGTTCTATTCCAAAAATGACAGGTTTTCTTTACTGATTTTCCTGACCAAACCAACACAAGATCTAGTCACTAACAGTTATAATCATCCAAACAAGATTCATGGACAAGGCTAATATTTTCTTTAACTTAGTAACTCCAGTGCAATAAAGCTTACTAAGGCTTATATTCAGCTATTAATAGGTCCGGATCACGCTCCGAGGACTTGAATTAGTTGATAAAGTGACAAAAATTATGCATTTGTGACTTAGGTCACAAGTTCAGATCCTCACCTTGCTAACTAAGCTTGATACATATCTAAGTTGAAACATGTAGGAGCAGGGCCTACTATTCCAACTTTATAAGGTTGCAATGGGTCCTAAGAGTTGGCTCCAATCGGATTTCTCATTCATAAGAAAAAAGGTCCAAATATATTACTCACCTGCAAGAGAAGAAAGTAACTAATAATAGTTGTCTTTCTCATCATACTTCTATTCCACCACATCATAATCTATAATCTTTAAAATTAAATTTCCTATACAATTTATATTATCTCCTAAGGACAGAAGAGTCCAAGAAAGAGTCAAGATCGATCAAGGCTTTTAACTTTTAGAACTTGTAAATTTAAATTAACATGTCATGGCATTTCTACGACTTGTCATTCTTTTTAGAATAGACTAATAAAGATTTCCAAATATATCATATCATGCCATTCTATTTAGAAACAGATAAAATAAAAGAGTGTCACATATATAAAACTCTTGTCTTTCGTCCATCAAAATAAATGTATCATCAAGAATTAGTAATGGTAGCTAAGAATAGTATAGAAAAGAGGGCATGGGGGTTTGGAAGTCACCTTAATCAATTATTTTTGTCTATTCTTGACCAATAACACTGTATTCAAATTACAAAATCTTGGCAAGCTTTACGAAGCACACAGGTCTTTGGCATAGCTCCGTCGAATCTCCGGGGACAACAACTGATCAGAGAAGCTTCAAGAAATTTCTGTTCCATTCTCTTAATTCTTCATTCATCCTGGAGTTGCAGTCTAATTATATATGGCGCTTTCGATGCATGCTAACGTATATAGTGTTACTAGTGCCTAAGAAAATCACAAGAGTTGCACAGTCAACTTCTTATTTCCCCATAAATCCAACAAACAAAAGAACAGAACCCAAAAACAATCGAGCTAGTATTTCAAAAGTATTTTGGATAGCTAATTTGATGTTCAGTGAGTACAGAGTGTAGATAGAATCTTATACTCAAGTAAGTAATAGACTCGAAGGAAAAACCTTTGGCTCTCTAATCCGAGGTATAAATATCTCTTTCCATCTATGTGGGTATATAACCATTAAGACTGTTGAATGTTCCTGCTATCTACTTACCGATAAACTAGGCATTAATATATGCATTAATATGACTCTTTCCCTACAATAATCCAATATGCATGTGAAATAAACTAAAAATTCTATGCCTTTTATCCCTTTTTGTGAAGGAAAGAAGGTTAGTCCCAAGATTTACTTTAATACCATAGTACAATCAACTCTTCCTATTGAGCTTTGCGAATAATAGCCAGTCCTGAACCCAATAAAAAAAGAGGATAGCATGGTCAACAGTTGACGTATAAATAGCTTAACCTCAATAAATGCTCTATACAATTTATAATGATGCATAAAGCCAACTCAGTTTGGAGTTTAGGTTCACTTGATCACTGTATAACAATCACAATCACATGGAACATAGAAAATTCCAAAGTCTAATAGATACAAAGTCATTTCCAAATTCCAGGATGACTTTTCTTTCTTTTTCTTTGGTATAAAATCACCTTCTTGAAGGAAACCCTGACTCAATATAATATGACCACCATGAACCTTAAGTAAACAGTATATTCAACATAAAATGTATGGAAATGAGAGGGGACAACAAATCAGAAGAAATTATGAACATTAAACTATGTGAGAAACCTCCAGTTCATTATTCTAGTTCAATTGCCTCTAAAAATAAAAAATGTGAGGAGTAAGGATAACATCATTTGAAATCTATAATTGGAGATGAAATTATAATGAATTTCTTTGGATGAGCCAGATAACTCAATATTGAGAAATTTAAAAACTACCTTATAAGTCATGAAAAAAACAGAGTACGCATAGATTTGATTGATTAAGATTTCAATCCATAGATACCACTAACCATTAATTCTACAAAATAGTAATAGAAAAAAAGCTCATCCTCCCGTATAATTGGACAGTAAACCACCAAATTTACAATTATAATTTTCAAGACACGAGAAATAAGCCTCTTCCTTACACTCGCTACTGCCTATATCTCAGTCATTTTATGATCAAAATCTTTAATATATATTAAATAAAGCCCCACAATAAAGACAAGATCATTTCAAACAAAGAATCACTTTCTAAATTTCACAGCAACACTAAATTCTCATATTAAATAGTACTCCAACTAAGAAAGCTATGTATGAAAACTACTGAACATGCAAAATGAACAAAATGTACTACCATTGATGAAAAAAATTGAGCTTTACACCTCCAATTAAAGAACAACCCCCTCCCTATATGATTGGATAGTAAAGCATCAACTTTACAACCATAACTTTTAAGAACATAAGAAAGGTCCGTCTTTTGCACACTAGTCTCTACTATCCACATCTCACTCATTTTAATCAACACATTTGATATACATTCAATAAATCCCCATGAGAACAATGACTGCATTTTAAACATGGCTGCAGAACCTTGATTGTGTTACAAATAAGGCCTTCTGGGTTCTCCCGCCAAGCTACAAGCATAGCTCCGTTACCCATGAACTCTACAGACCTCAATCATCACAGCCTCACATTGTAACACCACCACAACTAAAAAGAACAACAAAATCACCAATATCAACGACAATGAAAACCCTTTTTCAAGAATTTAAATGCAAGACATATATAATAATGATGGGTAAAGAGAATTGGAAGAAGTAACAACAAAAGGGTCAAATCTTAAACCCTAAATCCTTCATTTCTTTGTGTGTGTATATATATCCTTCATATTTCTTCTAATCCATTGCGAACTGAGATACTGTGAGATGAAATTTGAGTATTTTGGGCAATGAAATTAAAAGAAATTTGATGGATTCGATGGATTCGATGGAATTTGAGCATAACATTTTGTGTGTGATAGAGAATAGATATATTTGAAAAAGGTTTTTGTGAAAGAAAATTGATATATTGAGAGTGTAAATGCTTACATTTCTTAATTATTTTTGGCCACTTATAAATTGGAGGGAGAGAAAAATATTTTGGAGGAATAGTGAAATATTTTAATAAAAAATTTAGGCCACATTTTAAAAGTGTTGTCTTTTTAAATTATACTAATACCACATTTAAAAATGTAGTCTTATATGTGAATAAGCGTTGCCAATTAAATTATGATTTGCAACGCTTGTAAAGTGCCGTCTATACCATTAAGGACCATGCTTTTAAAGCGTTGCCAAAATTAATGTGGCCAGAAGCTAAAAACTAAGGCTACGCTTTAAAAGCATGGTCTTTAATAGTATAGGCCACACTTATCAAGTGTGGTGTAAATTTAGTGTAGCCAAAAAACTAAAATGTTGTAGTGATTAGTGGATTTTCTTCAATGCTTAATGATATAATCTCGGTTTATATATATACTGTTATGGTATCATTGATATATGTTTCAATCCTTTCGTGAGATTTTCATGATACCATAATAATATATATATATATATATATACACACACATATGATATCATTGAGATTTGCTTCAATCCGTAATAATACCATCACGGTATATTTATATACTTTCATGGTGTCATGATGTCTGCAATTCAATCCTTCAGTTAGACCTTCATGATGCCATCATAGTATATATATATGCCAAACACATCGACGGACATCCTAACTTGGCACGATCTTTCACTTTGACACCTAATGTGGACGTTGTTCATTTTTAACACCTTAACTAGCATTTCGGTGTGTCATTTTGGCACCTTTATGCATAATTTACAAAAATATGTGATGTGTGTATAGTTCGCGTGCTGATGTGTAAAATGATCAATAATAATAGGACATCTGGATTTTTATTAAAATAATTTTAAAATAATTAATTTAAATAAAAATTTATAAATTAAATAATTAATTTAAATTAAATTAAATTGATAATTTCCACCACCCCTATAATCTTCTCCAGCACCCACCCCCTACCCCTCACTCCCCACTCCCAAATTATCTTCTTCCACCCCCACCTCCACCCCCACCCCCACTCCCCACTCCCAAATTGTCTTTTCTCCGTCCACCCCCACTCTACCCATACTCCAATCGTCTTCTTCAACCCTTCAATTCCCAAATTACCTGTTGAACCTCCAGCTCCCAAATCCAAACAAACCCGTCCTCCTCTCCGCCCCTCAAATATTATCTTTCCCAACATATCCCCCCCTAAATATCATCTTCCCCAATACTGAATTTTGCACAATTTCATTTCTCCCCTAATGCAAAGTTAAGATAAGATGATTCTCGATGCCGAGAATGAGTTAATTTTACTCTCATTAATTAATTTTAAAACAAGAAACCTAGAAACAAAGACAATGCAAAGCCTAAACACATCATTAAGATGGCTGTTTTCGGTAAGGTTGAGAAGGTCACCAATTTTTTTCTCCATTTTGCGTGTGTTTGTTGCATTGTGTATGAGTGTATTTTTCTGTTCTCTCTTCCACTCTTAGTGTATATATATATGTAGAATAAATAGAATTTTCAATCAAATTGAGAGACACCAGTTGAAATTGAGCCAATTACAAAAATGAATTCTTTAATTAAATTGTGTAAAATCCAATAGAAAAATGATGTATTTGATCAAATTGAGAGACATTGAATTAGAAAGAAATGAAATTAATAGTATAATCTAATAAAAATTTATTAAAATTTATAAGTTTGAGAGATGGTGGAGGAGAAAGAATGATGAAGAAAATGGAGACTCAAAAATGAAAGCTAAGGATGGTAAATGGTGGAAATTACAGAATCTGAAAGAAAAAAAATTGGTGGAAAATTATAGTGAGAAAGAGTGAGGAAAGAGAGATGAAAAATTTATAAAAATACCCTTCAAACGCTCTTAAAATACTTGTAACACACACTCTATGATGAGTCAACAAAAAGTGTCAAAATGACACACCCGTACGCTGGTTGAGGTGCCTAAAGTGAACAATGTCCACTTGGGGTACCAAAGTGAAAGATTGTGCCAAGTTGAAGGGCCTGTCAGATGTGTTTGGCCATATATATACTGACATGGTATCATTAAATTTGTTTTAGTTTGTAATGATATGATAACAGTATATAGATGTACCATGATGGTATCATTGATGTCTGCTTTAATTCCTTCAGTGATCCCTCCATGATACCATCATAGTATATCTATATATTGTCATGATATCATTAATGTCTGCTTCATATCCTTCAGTGGAACCTCCATGATACAATCATAGTAAATTTATATACAAATATGGTATCGTCGGAGTATGCTTTAATTTGTAAGGGAAAAGTCATCAAAACCACCCTGAACTATACACGAAAAGTCACTTACGCACCTAAACTAATGTGACAACCTATTACACACCTATTCTTCTCAAAAGTGAATTTAATTCCACCCTAAATCTGACGTGGAAATAATATTAATTTTATTTTTAAAAATGGCGCGTCTGGAGAAAAAAAAAGTCAAGAGATCTTTAAACCCCTAACCCCACCCCTGCGCACACTCTCTCTTCTCACCCATCTTTAATTTTTCTCTCTCTCTCAATTTTCCTTTCTTCTTCATCACAATCACTCTTTAAACCCCTAACCCCACCCCTGCGCACATTCTCTCTTCTCACCCATCTTTAATTTTTTTCTCTTTCAATTTTCCTTTCTTCTTCATCACAACCACTCTTTAAACCCCTAACCTCTCCCCTGCGCACACTCTTTCTTCTCACCCATCTTTATTTTTTTTCTCTCTCAATCTTCCTTTCTTCTTCATCACAATCACCCCTCCTTTGCTATTGTTGATGAGAATAATTTTTTCATGATAGTTTTTAGAGAGAAAAATAGAAAAGATTGAGGATGAAATCGTCGCCAATCGAAATTTTTTTCGATGAGACGTTTGAAATTAATCAAATGTTATTGCTTCCACGTTGAACATTAATTTTTCAATTTATTTTCATATTTTTGTTCTTTCTCTGTAAAATTTTCTGAATTTTGCTCAAAATTTACTTTTTTAACACTTTTTTTTGTAGATATATCTTGTCTCTATAAAAATCTTCTTTCAATTTTTCTCAATTAATAATAATATATTAAAATTACTCAAAATTTATTTTGATGTCGGGTGGTGAATTAGTGGTGAGGCATATTAATCTTTGGTGACTGTAATTGTGTGTGAATTTGATGATGAATGGTGAAATTAGGTGGTGATAGTGTTGTAACTTTTGGTGTCGTATAATAAAGAAGATTGAATAGAATGAAGTTATTGCTTCGTCGTATTAGTTTTATATCAATAATGGAAGAAGAATATGACATTATGAACGTTGGGAAATTGAAGAAAAAGAAGAATATAGTTTTGGACATTGAAGAAATTGAAAAAAAAAAGAAGAAGATGACATTGAATTTGAATAAAGTTATTGCTTGGGTGTATTGATTTTGTATCATCTTCCCGTTAAGAATATGATCCTTGTAATTTTCTTTTTTCTTTTTGAAAATTGAAGAAAAAGAAGAAGATGGTTTTGGACATTGAAGAATTTATTGAAGAAAAAGAAGAAGAAGATGATTTTGGACATTGAAGAATACCTGCACTTCCATTGACCTCATAAAATGGAGATTTTGGACATTGAAGAAAAAGAAAAAAATTAACTTAAAAAAAAAGAAAAATTTATAAAAATAATAAATTTATTATTTTTTTCGTAATATGCTGACGTGGCGCTGATGTGGCAGGTGCGTGTAAAACACCACACCACATGCAAATGGTATAATGCTTTATAGGATGTAGAAAATTCTACTTTTATATAGTTTTGTTTTGTAATAGGTCACTATGATAGTTTAGGTGTGTAAGTGACTTTTCGAGTATAGTTCAGGATGGTTTTGATGACTTTTCCCAATTCGTAATGATACCATCATAGTATACTTCATTCTTTCAGTGGGTCCCTCATGATACTATTACAATATATCCATATATACTAACATGATATCATCATTGTAGATCGATATACTGTGATGAAGGACTGCTCCAATATTTCAACGAGACACTTCTCCATGTACCACCACAGTATATTCATCTATTGATACGACATCATACATATATATATATATATGTATGTATGTATGTATGTATGTATATGTACAGAGAGAAAGACATATACACACACACTAGCATGGTATCATGAATGACTGCTTCTGTCTTTCAATGAAATACACCTTAGTCCCTCCATGAAATCATCACAATATCTATATAATGACATGATATCATAGAGTTATGTTTCAGTTCTTTAATAGACCACAAAATTTAAAATTTTCTTTATTTTTTTAAATGTCGTGCCAAGTCAAAACAAGACAAACAAATTAAAATGGAGGAATATATATTATGTTTTCATTTGACAAAAGCAAAATAAAAAACTATAAATATATATTTTATTAATTTAGATTTTAATAAACAAGCTAGTGGACTCTATTTTTCTTATTTACATTTTATTAATTATTTTATTTTTATTAATCTAAAAGTAGTTAGTTAATGGTTTTATCTTTTTATTTTATTTTTATTTTTATAAAAAAGCTAAAAATCTAGTAAGAGACAAAAATAAAAAAATAAAATAAAATAATAAGAAAGAGAAAGGGGTTTAAGAAAATAAAGGATAATAAAGAAAAGAAAAGAACTTATAGAATTATTATCAAATGATATCTCACGTATAAAGGGAAACAAAAAGTATTTTTCTTTCATTTGCAAAAGAGAACAAATTAAAAAGAATATATTTTTTACTACTCCTTCATCTTAATTTATATGAGTTAGTTTGATTTGACATAAAATTTAAGAAATAAAGGAAAACTTTTGAAACTTGTGATCTAAAATAAACAATAGATATTTGTGGGCTTAAATCATTTTATCAAGAATAAAATTGATATTTCAAAGTTAAATTTTTAGTAGATACAAAAAATGTATCATTTTTTTTAGGATTAACTAAAAAGAAAAGTGTCATAAATTAGGATACAGGGAATAATATGAAATGTAATAAATAATTAATGATTTTAGTATTTTTTTAATTATTTATTATTTTGATCTAAGTATTTAATATTTGTTTTATATTTTTACTAATCTCAAAATGGATTGGTAATATTTTATTTTATTCTTAACAAAAGGAAAAAAAAAAATAATAGTAAAAAGGGTATGGAAAAAAAAAAAAGAAAAACACAAAAATTTAAAGTCCAGGGACAAAAAAAGTTAGCAAAAAAAGAGAAAAAGATAGTTAAATAGATAAAGGGCACACTGTTAGAGCATCAAATTACAAACTTCAAATGAGAGAAAATGAAACAGATGAAATTTTACATTCTGAAAGATTACTTCAATAGTTCTAAGAGGAATTAGCAAGTTCTTAAATTAAGGAATAGAGAGAAAAAAATAAAATAATTAAGAAAATGATTTTATGAAAATAATATCCTAATTATCTATTAAAATTACTGCTTGTGTAAAATAAAGTTTCCACTGACGTTGGAAACAAGTTAAACTCTAAGATATACTGCTGTACAACATCTCCTGGGATTCTTCCTAAAAATTATTTAAAAAGGTGTAACAAACTATTTTGAGCAAAAAATGAAAATGTATTTTACAGAAAGTGTTTTGTTTGGGTGTTTGCCCTCTAAAACAAAATGCATGGGGTACAATAGTGGTATACTTGAGGAATTATTATTAGATCCATTCTCAGGGGTCGTTTGATAGAGGGTACACGAATAATGCTGAATAGAGTGTATTGATAATACTTGTAATAGTAATATTGGTATTAGTTGTGCTTGCACTACTTATACTGACATTATTTTTTATACACTGTTTGGTTTGATGTAGTAGAAATAATATACATTGTATAATTTTTATAAGAAAATATTTGTTGCCAAAAATATTCTTTGCACTTTCTTTGTCTATTTTTCTTTTATTAAAGCCTAGATCAACAAAATTGGGACCTTCAACATTCAACCCCTCCACCAATTCCTTAAATAAATCTAAAACTTCAAACTCAAATCTTCTTTTCTCAGATTCGTAACCTCAAAAAACAAAAAATTCAATTTCAAATTCATACCCAATAATCAAACATCTAATTCTAATGGAGAAGAGTAATAGTTGATTGACGAAAAGGAAGATGAAAATTCAGTGAAAATTATGTTATTTTTCCATGACTAATATAAATGCCAAACACGGTTAAGTAAGATGGAAAACTTCATACCTAATAATCCCTTACTGTTGATTGATGAATATGTTCTTTTAACGGCAGGAACTTTAAATGCCAACCATAAGACTGGCAAAGTTCATAAAGCTCCCTTGTAGCTGTAACCTAATAAAACACATGATGAACTTTAAAATGGAGAGGATAATATTCCAAGCATGGTTAAGTATGATGAAAAATGGTTTGAGAAATTATTCTAGTAGGTTTTGAGGGACAATTTTGTCTTTTGATAAGCTAATGCATGTATTAAGACTCTTTCTATTACTAATACATAGTAAAATGATGATATTAGTAATACATTGCTTAATACACAATAGAGTGTGTAACTAATACAAACATTAGTTATACATAGGCTAAAAAACTGTACCAAACAAGGTATTACTAATACACAAGGATAATACATGCATTAGATTTTCAACACACTACCAAACGACCCCTTATAGATGTATAGATTTAAAGGGTGTTTTGTCTGAAGAAAAACATTAATTTTTAGAAAAATATTCTTCAATATTTTGTTGGTCATAGTTTTTTCATTATATTTTTATAAAAAATAAGTTCCTAATAAAAAATTAATTTATTTAATGAAAGTAGAGAAAATAAATTTCACAAGCGATATTCCATATTGATTGTGTCCTCCCCATCTTCCAACACAAGTTATCTTCATCCGCACCCTTATAGACCCTTCGCCACCACTCCAAATCCCTACTTACCCCCCACCCCCATATATGCTTTTACAATAATATTTTGCTATGTATCGAACACAGAAAAATAAATAAGAAACCTGCTTATTTTTTTAGAAAATGTTTTCCGTACTAAACACACCTTTAAATTAGATTTTTCCGACAACATATATATCTAGTGTATTTCCACAAAATAAGGTATGGGGAGGATAAAGTGTATGCTGACCATACCAGAGATATTTCAATAGACCCGGCCCACTCTTGAAAAACATAAAAAAGAGAGAGAACCATAATGTCCAACAACAGATAAATTAGTTTTACCAAATTTATGAAACCATGTGGAAATTTTTTGAAAAAAAAGTCTTAATCAAACACAACAAAAAAAAGAAGTGTTACCACAACAACAACAACATACCCAGGTGTATTCCCACTTAGTGGAGTCTGAGGAGGGTAGAGTGTACGCAAATCATACCACTACCTCAAATGAAGTAGAGAGACTGTTTTTGATAGATTCCTAGCTTAGAAGTGTTACCAAATTTATGAAAAATAAATAAGAAACCCACTTATTTTTTTGAAAAATATTTTTCATACCAAACACACCTTTAAATTAAATTTTTGCAACAACATACCGAGTATATTTCTACAAAGTGAGGTCTGGGGAGAATAAAATATATGCAGTCTATACCACTACATAAGATGAAATAGAAATAATATTTCCCATAACCCGGCTAACTCTTGAAAACATAAAAAAAAAGAGAACCATAATGTCCAACAACAGATAAATTAGTGTTACTAAATTTATGAAAAAATATGTGAAATTTTTTGAGAAAAAAAGTCTTAGTCAAGCACAACAAAAAAGAAGTGCTACCAAATTTATGAAAAAATATGTGGAATTTTTTGAAAAAAAAGTCTTAACACAACAAAAAAGGAAGAGCTCAGATGCACTATAATATCATCATCAGTAATCAGACAGGTGTGACGACCCATAGTTCATGATTAGTGCAATTTATAGTCATTGCTCTTCAGTGCACCAAGAGGGAAATCGAATCCGGTCTGTGCGGTGGCAGGGTACTATTCTACCACTAGGACCACTGGTGCAACTTGCTATACTGCTTCAGTGTTTATTTATATTGTAATTTTTTATTTTTAGAATCAAATTTAATTATTCTCAAAATTAAAGCTTAGATATTAAAAATAATAACAGTAAATACTATAAATTACTCCCTCCATTCAAAATAACTTATCAGTCACCGTATTGGTGTAAGGTGGATGAAATGGAGACTCGTATCTGAATTTTATGTGACAAGAAGATGCCTCTGAACTTAAAGGAAAGTTCTACAAAGTGACGGTTCAACCAACAAGTTTGTATGGGGAAAAGTGATAGACATCAAGAACTCTCATATTCAAACGATGAAGGTGGTGGAGATGGGGATGCTACGATGGATACGTGGGTTTACTAGAAGTGATAGGGGTAGAAATGAAGTTATTCGAGAAAAAGTGGGAGTGACTTTAGTGGAAGACAAGATGCAAAAAGCGAGGTTGAGATGGTTCGGATATGTGATGTGGAGGTGCTCGAATACCTCTGTGTGGAGGTGTGAAAGATTGGTTATGATTGATTTCAGGCGTGTTAGAGGTTGATCGAAAAAATATTGGAGGCCTGTGATTCTACGTATATGAAGCAGTTACAACTTACCTAGGACATTACTCTACGTAGAAAGGCGTGAAGGATGAAAATTAAGGTAGATGAGTAGTAGGTAGGAGTGTGTCTGAGCTAGTAGGTAGGTACGCTTTATCTTATTTTCCTTATTAGTTGTCGTAGTGCTTTGCTTGTAGTGTCTTGATTTTGAAGTTTTGGTGATATTTGTTGCTTCGGATAGGTGGAGTGTAGTACTACATTCTGGTAGATTTAGTTTTGCTATAATCTTGTTTTTCCAGCAGATCTACAACGTTTATTTTGGTTTAGTAGGGTGGTGGGTTTGATTTTATGACTTTTATATCTCATTTCGAACCTCGATTTAAAAAATTGAGAAATTGGGTCTCAGAGGTCAATTTTGTGAGGACAAACTATTTTTTCCAGAAAATCTAATGTCGCCATTGAGTCTGAAATTTCGAATTTGATAGGGTAGCATAGTTTGTTTGTATTCTGGAGATTTTGGATAAAATCTGAGGGGTTCACAGAGACTTGAAAAATTTTCAATTCCTAGTTGGTGCAGCACCCAACTGGTGTAACCGCTAAAGCGGTTCTTGGATCGCTTTAGTGGTGGCCGTTAAAGTGGCTAGTGAACACTTTAGCGACTTGGCTCCCTAGCTGGGGGCCGCTAAAGCGGAGCCTTGTCTGCTTTAGTGGAGGCCGCTAAAACATTCCTTTGTCCGCTAAAGCAGACTGAGCTGGCATATGGGTACTGCTAAAGTGATACTTGACTGCTTTAGCAATGACCGCTTAAGCAGCCACTCAGGCCTGAGCAATATAAAAATTACTTTTCTTCTATTTTGAGACTCTGAGCTTTGAGTTTTTTAGGTAAGTTTCAAATCACTATTTCAATTATTTTACTTTGATTCTTGTCATCTAAAACCTGTAATGTCATGATTTCAAAAGTAAAATTTTGCGATTTTGGCCCAGAAGGCTTAAAATGGTTATTCTTCAATTTGAACCCTATTTTAACCCATTTCACTTAGATTTTCTTCTATGGCTTCGTTTAATCATGGGTAATGTATTTATCAACTTAAATTTTAGTTTCCCCCTTCATTTCAAAAACCCATTTTGTGAGACCATTTTAACCTCGATTTAAAAATAGACAATATGGGTATTGTTAGCTTTTTTAATGCGTAGATTCTATATTTGTATATTTTAGTTGATTCCGAAGCCGTTAAAGAGGGGAATACTTCGAGTTGATGGGCTTTAGGCCAGATTTTTTTGCTTTAAGGTAGGTTATGACTTAACTTGTTTCAGACTGGCTTAGATAGTTAATATCTTATTCAAAAGCATTCTATGGATATGGGAATGAATCATTAAAATAATGTTATTATTGTTGTTTGCCTGTGTGGGGGCTTATGTTGATATTATTGGTGATTTGAGATGGTATTTGATATGTGTGGCCCTTGTGGGGGGCTTATCTGATATTGTTGGCTTTGTGTATACATTCAGTTGTTTTCTTTCCGATAGAATTTCTTAAGTGGGGTTTTATGTGATGTCGGTGATACATTACTTGTATATTTCATTCTAATAGTACATGGCTTATATTGGATCATGGATGATTGGCCTATTAAGTGGATTTGTAGCTCGCGTGCGTATATATTGGTTTTGATTTAAGATTCTCATTCTAATTTAGTTATAAGAATTACATCCTTATATCGTACAAACATTCATAAGACATTGGTACCATTGTGGAAATACTAGTTTCTTGGACAGAAATATGACACCTTCAAAAACCCTCTACCGCAATTCATGAGTCAGAGAAGAGATATGAATATTGAGATTAGATTTGGTTATTGAGATTGTATATGGGCTGTGAACCCCCATGGGTCCTACCTCCGGAGTACTGCTTGATAGATGTATATGGAGGTTATAGGATAACCTCAGATACATCACATCATCATTATTATTATTCTTATTGCATTTCATCCATTATACATCTTCTATGTTATACTTTCATGCTTAATTTGATGTCTATCTATCCCGTATCTCATTATTTGATGTATGTGATATATTTAGAACTAATAGTGGAGTGGGCAGCGTTTGAGAGATTTTCTAATTATAGGTGACGTGCCCATAGTGTATGTTTAGATACCTTATTTTCTACTTTTCTCAATCGGCCTATGATACCTACTGAGTACAAGTAGACCGTACTCATCTATACTGTGACCTTTCGGTGCTAATATAGGTATGAGTAAGCTGTGTGGTAGCTGAGTTTGAGTGGTAATTGGCACATTTTTGAGGTAGAGGCCGCTCTATGCTTTCAAAGTTGACCTCTAACCTTATCCTATCTAGTTCATGCCTTTTTGTGTATTTAGAGACATACTTATGTACTCTTTTGGATTTTAGTTGTATTTTCAAACTTCGAGATGTATTTAGTTTGTTCTTACACTGTGACACTAGGTTTTATGATGGCTTATGATATTATTAATGATTACTTATGTATGTATAGGTTGACTTTGTTCTAGGAATCTCGGCTTGGGTTTTATGTTGTAATTCTTTTTTTCATATCAATTTGGGTGATTAACTTACTTGTCAAGGCTTAGTCGCGATATGTGCCATCATGACCCCAGTTTTTGTTTGTGACAACGTTAGGGGTAATCAGAGGTTGATCCAGAATTTCAAACTTGTGGGTTCCCAATAAAATAAATAAAATTGAAAAAAATTAAATGAAAAAAAGAAACCTCCAAAGGGTTTCGAACTCATAATCAGCAGCTGCATGGCACACATCTCAAGTGTGCCCTTCCTGCCACTGAGTCATCCAATTTCTTAGTTATGGGTTCCCACCTGTTAATATTTAAATCTATTGAGAATATTTCTAATTTAATTATAAGCCTTACGGTAGCAGGTGGGGGTTCCTAAGAACCCCCACCCGCTATCATAGATCCACCCTTAGGGGTAATAGACATTCCTTTCTCAGTGACTCCCAGAAATTCCATGTTACTATCTAGTTTTTTGCAGTTCTTCATGTACGTTCATGCGATGAATGCTCCAGTTGACTTCTAGACTCTCAATATGAATTAGTTCTAATAGCCAGTACCTTAGTCCAAAGAGTAGACAGATAGTTCTAGTAGTTTCTCTCTTTCTAGTCTTACTTTCCTAAGCTTCATGCCTATGCATAGTCCCTGCAAATTCCTCTATGTGTTAAGTCAGATGATACTCCTAGTATGAACCAGCCTCTGCTATGTCAAATATGCAGTCCCAGACCTCATGCATGTTAGATTCCTTCTGCCTAGTTCAATTTGAGGCAGAAAAAATCTCATATCCCGTATTTTTTTCTCTAAGTTTCATGCCTACTCATGCTCTTACATTCATCTAGGCCAACATCTCCAATCTAAATTAGTCATGCCATAGTCTATGACCAACTATGAAAGTTAGCTTCATGCTAGTATCTTAAGTTTTATGATCCAGTCTAGCTTGGTCTAGCTTTGGACTCTTATTCAACATTTCATGCATTCTAGTTTAAAGTCTAAGTCAGATTTAGGTAGACTCGGTTATGTTCATGTTTAACATGTTCAACAAATTTAGTAATGCCATGCAAACCAGCCAGGTCATGCAACAGGTCTAGTTTTTGAACTTAGTTCCCGAGTAATCATGCATGTTAAGCACTTTATGTCAGTCCCATGTTAAGTATCTCATGTTATTTCCTCAATTCAAACTTCATTTAGGAACGACTGATCTCAAGGGGAAGATATTGTAATAGGCCAAAAATATTTCCACTACATGTCAAGTACCAAAAACCTTATAAATAAACACCATATGAGTATTAGATGGGATTTAAGGTCACAAGAACTCCCAAACCCAAGTTGAGTTTAAAACTCATTTTTTTCGGCTAAGTTCTAGTTCAAAATTCTTAGTAGTCCAACTTCAAATGATCATATATCTTTCAATAGAAATAATTATAAGAGTTGATACCCACGAAATTAAATATTCTTGAGTCTTCTTTCTAACGCCGTCAACTGCTCATCAATTTGAGTCCAGAGTAAAAAGTTATGGGTATTTTAGTGAGATACTGTCCAAGATGCGTGATTGACTATGTGACACAAATCTTTCTGCCACGCAATGGGCCATGTGAGGCACGTCGCCTTGCAATGGTCCGTAAGATGCACACACACCCTCCAAGGCATAAAACTTATGTTTTTTCTTTAAAATTAAGGGCAATCACGTCCTTATACCCACACGTAACCTCCTCAAATATATCTTAATCCCCAAATTCATTCATAACAGTTAGATTCTTTCAAATGCACACATTCCCCTCTTAACTCTCAAGAAAATAAAAGCAAGGGTTTCTCTTAGAAATTCAACATCTATGGCTTCAAACCCAATTTTTCTCTAAGAAATGGTCAAGTTCAGACATGTGAGATTTCAACAAAAATTTTCTTTTACCCTTGTGTCCAAAATTCAGTGTAAACTGAATATATATGATTTGATAAAATAGGATTCATACTTAATTCTCATGATTTTTCACCTATATAATTTCTTATAATATTATGTCAATTATCAATGAACTAGACTTATGAACTTTATGATTTCTAGCATATATCTCACAAGTTAGACCCATGCAATCATGACTTATATTATATAGCATGATTCATATGATTTGAATTAAATTTCATGATTCAACATGATGTTTTATTTTTTGGCATGAAATACATGATTTGGCATAAATTCTCATGATTTGACATTATTTACATGCAAGATTTAACATGAATTTAACATAATTTGACCTTATGATCTCAGTTTATCATGAATCCATAGTTTTCAATTATATGATTCATGATTATAATGATAGTCAGCTATGTCATCAATGCTTAGGTAGTATGACATCCAAATATGTCATCAATACTCTATAAAATAGTAAAGAAACATGACTAGTTTTCATCTTGTCAAGATTACGGTCATTAGTTTACTTTAAAATTTATTTCATGATGAATTTTATAAATTATGAGCATCAGTATTATTTTTAGAGTAGTATTTAGCACCGAGAAGATACAGGTTCAGTGTACCCAAGTTTCAAACTATGTGCCATCGTAGGTTAAAAGGTCCTAGTTAGTTGAGATTGTCCCCTTCGCCCAAAATAGGCTGATGAGTGAATTCAGGCCAATCATGATTTATTACCCTTGACATGATATTGAACACCCTCCCAACAAAGATTACAAATTGGGCTCTATATTTCTCAAATGGGGCATATCAGTTATGAGAAACTCCCATAGAAATAGTTTTAACATGACTTATATACTTGAGAAAATTGAAGGAAAGATGTCTTTTAAGTCTTGAATGAAGGATCGGTAACAATGACCAACTTAAAGGGTCAAACATAATTAGAAAACTTGATTAAGTTAATTGTGGACTTGATTAATATTTTTAAAATTTTCTAATCTTTTTAAAAATACAAATCAACCCGCACCCCTCTCCTCCAAATCAACCGTATCTCTTCTCTCTCTCTCTCGACAGTCTCCCTCAACTCTCTCCCAACCAACAGTTTTGCGAAATTTCTCCCTTCAATCTCCAGCAACTTTAAGCTCCAAAGATAAATAGCTGGGTGAGTTCCTTTTCAACTTTTAACCGTCAATCGATGTGAAGAAATAGAGGAACTTGATCCAACTTCGAGTTCTTCATCGTCTCATTTCTTCTTTCACAGGTAAAAAATTATGTCTTTTTAGTTATGAAGAAATAGAGGAACTTGAGCCAACTTCTCTTCTAGTATTGGTTAACAGTTTTAATATTTCTTTCTTAAATTTGAAATGTGGACTGAATAAAATCCTAATTTCTAGCATTTCTTCTCTACTCTTTCCGGTGTGAAATATAATTTTTTATTGTTATTATAGTTCTTGTTGTCGAACTGTTGATTCAATTTTTTGGTGATTTTTGGTCACTGTTGATGTTCTTAGTGTGTGTGTGTTGTGTTGGTATTGCTGGGTTGATATATTGTTTTT
The DNA here is from genome assembly GCA_030864215.1 of Capsicum pubescens. Classification (NCBI taxonomy): domain Eukaryota; kingdom Viridiplantae; phylum Streptophyta; class Magnoliopsida; order Solanales; family Solanaceae; genus Capsicum; species Capsicum pubescens. Next base: position 280,316,800 of record CM061540.1, on the reverse strand, counting down.
CTTGGTAAAAATAGTGTTGCAACACATGAACTATCTGACGCAACAAATTAACCATCTGATGCAACAGATTAACTATCTGATACAACAGATAAATCATCTGATACAACAAATTAACTATCTGATGTAACAGATTAACCATCTGATGCAACAGATTAACCATCTGATCCAACAAATTAACCATTTGATCCAATAGATAAATTATCTATTGCAACAGATAAAACATCTGATGCAACAAATTAAATATCTAATGCAATAGATGAACAAAATAAATCATTCACTTGTTGCGACAGACGAGTCTTCTATTTGGAAAAAATCTAAATAATATCGATCCACCAGATAACTCATTTGGCAACAGATGAGTGATTTGTTTCAATAGATGTGTGGCCTGTTTTTATTATTTCCAATGAATTACTCATCTGCTGTAACAGGTTGGTTATAGGCTGCAACAGATAACTTATCTGGTGCAACAGATGAGCGATCTATTTTTATTGTTTCGAACGGATTACTCATCCGCTGCAACATGTTGGTTATATGCTGCAACATATATCCTACCTGGTACAACAGATCAGTGGTCTATTTTTATTATTTTCAATGGATTACTCATCCGCTGCAACAGGTTGGTTATATACTGCAACAGATATCCTACCTGTGCAATAGATCAGTGATCTATTTTTATTATTTCCAATAGATTACTTATCTGCTGCAATAGGTTGGTTATATGCTGCAACAAATATCCTAACTAGTGCAACAGATGTGTGATCTGTTGGAACTGTTATTTTACTATTGTACATGTTTGATTTACTGTTATCCCTTTTGAATGATGCATTAATCAATTATAATCTATTTTATGTTCCTGAAAATTTTAGATAATATGGCTCCCAAAAGAAAAGAAACCAAATCAAGTCCAAGTAAAGGAACAAGTGAAGAAGCTAGGCTACATCCACCACTCTATGATCTTTCTTTACAAGCATTATCTTAATTAGGAGCAGAAGATGATGTACATGGGGAGGAAAAATATTTCAAAAGAGAAAATCCAAGTGCTAATAGCCCTTCAACCGAAGAGGTGGCCAAAACCCTCAGCATTGATTGTTATCCTGTGAGAATTCAGTGCGATGGTACCACATATTTAACGAGTGATTTTGTGGTTAAGTCAGCCATGGGAAAATCTTTTGACTCCTTCAGAAAAATACTTTGAGAACAAAAATTGGATGCTTATTTCAGGGACAGTTGCTTAGGGAAATATCTTGATTTGTTGGAGGACAACAATGCTCATTTTAAAATGAAAATGGTATATGAACTTCTCAAGCATAGGTTTATGTATGAAAACAAAGATAAGATGGATGAGGTGTGGATAAATTACTATAACATGCCTGTTTGTTTTGGTTGGAAGAAGTTTTTCATAGTTATCAGTCTAAAATGTTATCCTCCTTCTCAAGTTACACCTATTCTAACCTAAAAAGCACCTCGCACACTCAAAAAAGGCAAAGGCAAGTCCAGTGATCGTGATGACCTGGTGTCCCTTGTTGGTCCAAGCTTCAAAAATAAAAATTTGATAGAAGCATTAAAAGGTAAAAGACTCTCAAAAAAGCAAAAAGCTATTATTGTGCTTGATTTGGTTTGTACATAATATTCTTTGGGCGAGAGACGTTAAAAACAACATAAGCGTTGATTTAATAAATCTCTCCGAGGATCTTGAGTCATTTAATAGCTAACCTTGGGGTTATGAAAGCTTCAAAATGACTATCAAATATTTGTTGGCTCTATTAACACCAAAGACAGTCAACTTATATGGCTTTCCATGGGCTTTCATGGTAAATATTTCTTTCTTTTATTATGATATGATTTATTTTTTTAATTCAATAATGGTTTTGATTTAGTGGCATTATTTTATAGGATTGGGCGTTTGAAGCCATTCCTTATTTGAGACAACAAGTGAGCTACTAGGAAGAAATTTCCTGTTCAAGAATCTTGAGATGGTTGTTGGACAAAATTGATAAAAATGCAAAATTTATTGATCTCTTCAACCCTCCAAAGGATGTAGTAGGTATAATTATAATTAAGTTTTTGTTTTAATTAATGATTTTTTGAATGATCTAATCATCATTCTAATATATGTAATGGTTTATGTTAGATTGTGCATCCGTTGCTTGTTTCGACCAATCGAGAGTTGAAGATACCATATTTTCTTACTTTACGGTCTGTGCAAACTTTATCGGACCCTAAGGTCATTGACAGAATAAAAATGGAATGTTTGGAGAAACAACCAACACAAGAAAAATAATTTTGGAGGGTAGACTTGTTGTTGTTGATGGTCTTAGTGGTGATGAAACTGTTGGTGGTGGTAGTGGTACTGCTGTTGGGGCTAATGATGCTCCTCTTATATTTTTTTGAACAAACATTATGAGTATGATCATACTGGTTATACAAATTTTGCCTCTCCTTGTGAATGTTCTGCATGCAAATATGAAGACTGCAAGATAAAATATGATGTAGTGATTAATGCTATTAATGCATTAACTGCTTTTGTAAAGGAATTGATATCTAAGAGGGGTGTCATTCCATCAAAGAGGATTTCATATCCATCCACTCCATTAGAGATTAAGGCTAAGAGGAGAATGAAAGTAATTTCCAAGGCATTATCAAGAAACCAAAAAAGTAAATTTGCAACTCCTCTGTCCATGTGTTGCATAATTGAGCAATGTACAAAGGCCACAAGAGAGCAACACGAGATGAAGCAGGTGAATATATATCGTCTGTTACAACAAATAGACACACACATCTGTTTTAACAGATGACACATCTGTTGAAAATTATCAAACATATATATACATCTCTTACAACAGTTGACTAAACTGTTGCATCAAATACAGTATTTGTTGCAACATATGTCTCGTCTGTTTTAGCTAATCAAACATCTCTATCTGTTGCAATAGTTGACTAACCTGTTGTATCAGATACAATATCTGTTATAACATATGTCTTATCTGTTTTAGCTAATCAAACATCTCTACGTACTATTTTTATTTGTACCAATAGATGACCTATCTGATGCAACAGATGAATCATCTATTGGGATAATTAACATCAAGACTTCCTACTGTTTCATATTTTCCAAACAGATGAGTCATATATTGCAACTGATGGTTCATCCGTCGGAAATTATCATATAGGACTTCCTTATGTTATAATTTATCCCAATAGTTGATCCATATGTTGCAACAGAAATATAATCTATTTGGGATAATTTAAAAACAGGAGGAAGACCTGTTTGATTTGCTAAAACAGATGAGTTATCCTTTATATTTTGTTTAAATCTCTATGATTAGTGTTGACCAATTCTATCTTTCCAGGTGGATGTCACAGTAGAAGCTATGCCGAACAACATTGAAAATATGCTACTCTTTTTATGGAAATACGGAGAAGTGAAAGAGAAGAACCGTACGCAAGTGACATTAAAGATCCACGACGACCAAAGCTGAATTCCATAGCATCGGATAAACAACAACTTGTCCATATTGAGTAGATTTTTATAACTTGTGTCTGTCAAAGTATTAACCTCACCCCTCCTTAGAAATTGTTGGCATCAAAATTAAATTGTTGATTTATTTGTTGAGATTTTCACCCATAACAATTTTTTTACATTTCATTTTAAATAGCAATTTCTAAAGAATTCGATTTATTTTATGTTGTCTATGAATTTCTTTATCCTTATATTTGAACTTATTAATTGAAGTGGAATACTAAATTCAAATATTGCAACAGATACCTTATCTATTGAAACATACTAAATATCTGTTGGAAAATATCAAACAGATTTAGGCATATGTTGCAACATGTAGGTCATCTGTTGGCAATTATGAAATAGGTCTTCCAACTGTTGCAACAGATTAGACCAGGATAGAAACATCGACATAATGCAATAAATGACCAACCTATTGCAACAGATAAACATTTGTTAGAACATATAGAATATATTTTACAATAGATAGACAATCTGTTGCATTATAAAAAAATTAACTTTCATCACACAAAAAATTGCCATTACATGTATGTAATGTAAAAGTGAAGTGACTTGAAATAAAAAAGGCGGAACCCATCGACAGGCACCTAAAGTTGCAACGATCTTTTACTTTGGCACCTCAAGTAGACAACGTTCATTTTAAACACCTAAAATAGGCTTCAACTATGTCAGTTTGTCACTTTTTGCCCTGTTTGTAGCTCATGTGTAGTTCACGTAGCCAAGGCTCATTGAACCCCTTTTTTGCTGACTTGGCATCTGATTTGGCCTCCAACGGTCATTCCCCCCCGTTGTCTTATATATTCATCTTCTTCGTAAAATTTAACCCTAAATTCTCAAATCTTCTTCTTCATCATCTCTTTTATCTATCCAAATTCTTCAAATTATCTGTATTTGGTCTTTCTTCATCTTTTTTTTCATTTTTTTCAACTGAGCTTGACAATGCCGAGCTCATTTTCCACTATTTTTTGTGATAAAGATTTTTGATATTATAAGTGCGGTCATTAAGCTCTATTAAAGACTTCTTGGACTCAACAAAATCCAGGTTGTAGGTTTTTTACTTGTAAGATTTCAAAGATAATATTTTTTTTATTTAATTAGTTGATTAATTATTGACTTGTAATTATTTTGTAATTGTGTTCTTGTTTTTATAGAAATTGGGTGGATGTTATTGATTACTTTGATTAATATGAAGAATGACACCCATCACAAGCAAATAGTGTAATTTGGGGTTTGTTGAAGAAAGTCAAGGATTTTGAAGAGAAACAAAATCGAGCAAGAAGATACTACATTGTTGCCGTTATTGCTACTGGTTTGGTGTTGTTGGGCACATGGATATTCAAGCCTAATTGCTGAAATTTTCATGGTGGTGTATTTGCTACTGGTTTGGTGTTGTCGAGCACATGGATATTCAAGCATAATAGTTGGAAAATATCAAACAGATTTAGGCATATGTTGCAAAATTTAGGCCATCTGTTGGAAATTATCAAATAGGTCTTCTACTATTGCAACAGATTAGACTTAGATTATATAGAAATAACATCGGCATAATGCAACAGATGACCAACCTATTGCAACAGATAAACTATCTGCTAGAACATATAGAATATATTTTACACCAGATTGACAATCTATTGCATTATTAAAAACTCAGCTTTCATCAGAAAAAAATATTGCCACTACATGTACATGTAATGTAAAGTGAAGTGTGACTTAAAATTATTATTTCACAGGATCTTCTTTATACACAGGCTCCAAGAGTCCAGTTAGTACCCCATAAGCCCAGACCTCTTGCAGGTTTACCACAGTGTTATCGCACAGAAAGGTCGTTGGCTCGGCCATTTCTGTGCCAGTCAGCAAACATTCGTGTGTGCAAGCACGTACGAGTCGCACACAAAACTGGTATCATTTTTTGGAAGGTTCATGCCTTTGTTTCGACCATCAAAATCCCATAATTTCTTCATCAACACTTCCTCTGGCAAATGATACATCAGTTTACTCTGCCTCAACAAGATGGGGAATAGGTCCATCAGTGGCTGCATGTGGATAAAAAAAATGACCTCATCGATGGTAGGTTCGTTGCAGTAAAAAACCTTGATCTTTTCCTCTTCGAGTAGTATATCAACAACCCGATAATGTATGCCGTCCACATTCTTGACTGCAAGTATCCTCTTTGCCTCGGTCCATCTCTTACCATATAGATTCGGCCTCTCCTCTCTAATATATTTTATCATTTCTTCATCCCAGTCGAACAAGAAACTAACGAATCAAATCTCGCGCCATAGAATAATGATAGATCATTGAGTTAATCATACTTATCTTTGAGCTTCTTGCAGAAGTTGAGGTCCATTATCCTATCAACAACGTTATAAGCTTTTGGGTACGCTAATTTCCTTTTCCTCATGAGGCAGAGAATTTCGTCAACATACTGTGATGTAAGAAGTCAATTTTTAAATAGATTAGCAATTGTAAAGATGCAACAGATGGTCCATCTGTCGCATAGGGTTCTCTGAATCAATCCAACAAAACTTATTCAATAGATGAATAATAAGTTACAACAGAACCACTGCCAGTACCCAGCCATTGCAACAACTTTCACATCTATTGCATAGCTTCTTCTTCATGAAGTAGATTAGAAAGCTAGGCTAGGAAAAGTAAACTTACCTTGTCCTCTTACCGTATACGCATATTTGTCATAATCTTGAAGTCTTGGGGGAAAAGGGAGGCCTTGGGTAATCTGGTGTGCCTCGCTTGGCATTCTTGGACCGTCGCAGATCCCTCTTCTCTTTGGCACCAAGTTCTACATATATGCCAACCTTCTTCAATGGCACCTGAACTTTAATATTTTTTTATTTCTGACTAAAGAGTACGTCGCTAATTGCTTTTTTCTTCCTCTTAACAGCCGTTGTAGGAGTGTATGACTCTCTCGCCTTCTTGGATGGTATGATACCCTTCTTGGATTTGAATTCCTTGAAAGCTTTAATGATCACCTATACCTTTTCAAAGAGTTTATCCTGACTGATATTTTACTTTTTGCATTTGCAACGAGAACATGATGGTGAAGAGGGGTGAGAGGGACCTGTGTAAGGGTGAGAGAGATTTCTGAAAAAGGTGTTTTCAAACATATTTATTTTTTCTTGAGCATCAACATGCTTATCATCACGAGTGGTAGCAGCATCAGCTTACCTGCCACCCACACCAATAACTCCACCAGAAGAAGCACCCGGATCTGCTATAGTAGGTTGGTCATGAAAATCCTCAACATTAGGTTGACCTTGCCTAACTGCTCTTCACCGTTGGGTCTGCTATAGTATCAATGTGACCTAAATAATAAAAGGATTCATCCCCAACTCCTACTCAGCAGGCACGATCCATGGATGCACAACCTATAAAAAAGACATACATTTAAATCATATAATATAATAATTTTCACAATTGGGTTATATGTTAACACAGATAACTTATACAACAGATGATCTATATGTCGCAATAGATTAATAATATATTGCATCAGATTACCCATCTGTTGCATTATTTGCAATAGATGGTTAATCCGTTTGAGTCAGGTTCAGAGAACTAAAGCAACAAATGGGTAATCTGATGCACAATATCATTCATCTGTCGAAACAGATTACCAATATATTACACTAGTTTTCACAAAATGGGTAATCTATTAGGTTACTTGTTATGCATCAAATGATCTGTATGTTGAAATAGATTAACAATATATTACATTAGATTACCCATCTGTTGCATAATTTATAGTAGATGGTTAATCTGTTAGAGTTGGGTTTTGAGAACCAAAGCAACAGATGGTAATCTGATATAAAATATCAATCATCTGTCACAATAAATTACCCATCTGTTGCACCAGTTGGCACAGGACGGGTAATTTGTCACAACAGATTTACCATCTGGTGCATCAGATATAACATCTGTTGCACCAGATATAACATCTGTTTAATATCTTTTATTGAGTCAAATTATTTTACTTGAAAGAAGACATACTGCATCATTCGTAGGGGTTAAGGAGATTAGCCTCCTTAATTCTTTTGTTGTTCTTTGCAACCAACCACCTAAACATCCTTGGATGAGAAACCTCATTCGGATAATTCATTACCTACTTTCGGAGAGGAGGAATGGATTCAAATTCCCAAGCCTAAAAATGTAAACATGAAGCAAGAAAAAAAAGTCATAATAACTATATTCAATATAAATTAATGGATGAGTAAAAATATTGATTAATTTTACCATGAAAGCCCAAGAAAAGCCGTATAATATGATCGTCCCTGGGGATAGCTTTGTCAGTAAATATTTGATAGTCAAGTAGAAACTATCATATCCCCAGGGATAATTATTCAATTTCTCAAAATCCTCAGGACGCGCCAACAAATCATCTTCTATGACCTTGTTGAGGTCTCTTGCCAATATAACCGAATGGGCAAACCAAAGTAAGAACAATTGCTCTCTTTAATGCTTTGGTATGGTTTTATCCTTGAGATCTATTATCAAATCTGATGCTTTGTAGCCATGTCCAACAATGTCCAATAACCCATCTATTTTTTCCTTGCGTTTGTTGGTTTTGCTGGGTGGTCGCTGGGATAATGCCTTCCCTCTATTTGATTGTGGTGGTTTGACTTTCCTTCTTGCCTTGGAACTTTTGTAGGGTGTTCCCTTGGTGATAGGTTTTTCTGGAAAATCGCATGTCAAGCCCGTCACTATGGCAAACTCTTGCAAGCCAAAACAAACCGACATGCCACAGTAGTTGATCCAAATTTCATCCATCTTTTTGCCCCCCTCCTCCGAATCTTTATCATCCCCTACGTACTTAATCCTACGCTTGAGAATACCTTATACCATCCTCATTTGGAAATGGGCAGGGTGGTCCTCAGGCAACTCAATAAAGCATCTAAAGCAGCTCCTCTTAAAAAATTCATCTATGTTTTCATTCTTCATAATATTCCTAAAATAATTAAAAAATTTCCCTAACTGACATTTAAGTACAAGTTCACCAGTTAGTTCTGCAGGGTCATGTATCGGCATCACAACTTGAAACCTGTCAATTTTAATTATTTTGACAGGATCATGCTGGGATGCCGATATTAATTCACGCCCTATTGGTGATCCATTATCATCATGTTGATGATCATCCTCTTTCTCACTCTTTACTTCCTTCTCTTTGTCACTTTTATTTTCTTCATCATCATCTACAGACTCTTGTCCACCTCCCTCAATATTATTTTCATATCTCTCATCAGCTTTATTTTTCCCTGACTGAGATTGTTCAGAAAGATGCTCCAAATCCCTCTGTACTGTAGACTTTTTTGTTGGGTGGTCAGAAGTTGATCCACTTTCACTTTCTGTTCTTTTGAGAGACATGTTTTACCTACAAACAATAGAAAAACAAAAATTACATTACAATTAATATATACATAAATTTTAAAAAATACATTACAAAACCACCAATACCAACACACCAACAACCACCACAAACACCACCAACCAATGCCACAAATACCACGAATACTGACACCAACAATAGCCACCACAAATACCACCAACCAATGCCACCGACACCACCAACACCACCACAAACAATCACCAATACCAGCAATTCCACCAGCAATGCCAGCACCACCACCACCAAACCACCAATACCAACACCACCACCACCAACCACCACCAACACCACAAACACTATCCAACAACACCACAAACACCATCCAACAATACCACCACAATCAACGGAACACTATGAAAAATACTAGGATTTTATCGGGTTCTTCCTACGATTTTACCATCAAGACTCAAAGTTGTTAACCTATTTTCGAAGATAATACAACTAAAAGTCTTATTTTTAATCATTAACTAAAAAACCCTAATTTTTTGAAAATAGAACAAATATAAGACTCTTCTCAAACTTTGTTACCTATGAATACAGTGAAAAACTATGGATACATGCAAGAATAAAGTCAAAAATAACACCTATATGGTCGGAAATAGGAAGAAAATCAATTTGTTGTGAAGGGTTGAGCTATATGTTGAGTAGTTGTTGTCTGTATTATTGAGAGAGAAAGAAAAGAGAGAGAACTCGAGATTTGAAATGATGAAACCTTTTCCAGCAAATAGATGATTTGTATGGGTTGATTTGTATTTTAGAAAAGAATGATAAGTTTGAAAATATTAATTTGGTACGAATTGATCTTAATTATTTTTAGCTAAATGAATTTAGGTATTAGCTTATAATAATAAGTTAATGAGAATTGTCTCATCTCAGAGTGATCAATCGAGCGACAACTCGAGTCGGGAGGAATGCAACACCAATACCAACACCAACACCAACACCAACACCATGCAATTGCAAAAGACTCAATTGAAGTTGTAGTTGACCCTATGTAATCATCCCTAGATCTAGCTAAATTAATTTAGGTATTGCCTTATAATAATAAGTTAATGAGAATTGTTTCATCTCAGAGTGATCGATCGATCGACGAATCAGGTCGGGAGGAACGCAACACCAACACCAACACTAACACTAACACCATGCAATTGCAAAAGACTCAATTGAAGTTGTAGTTGACCCTATGTACTCTTCCCTAGATCTAGCTAAATCAATTTAGGTATTAGATTATAATAATAAGTTAATGAGAATCATTTCATCTCAGAGTGATCGATCGATCGACGACTCATGTCGAGAGGAACACAACACCAACACCAACACTAATACCATGCAATTGCAAAACACTCAATTGAAGTTTTAGTTGACCCTATGTACTCATCCCTAGATCTAGCTAAATCAATTTAGGTATTATCTTATAATAATAAGTTAATGAGAATTATTTCATCTCAGAGTGATCTATCGACCGATGACTCAGGTTGGGAGGAACACAACACCAACACCAACACCAACACCATGCAATTGCAAAAGACTTAATTGAAGTTGTAGTTGACCCTATGTACTCGTCCCTAGATCTAGCTAAATCAATTTAGGTATTAGCTCATAATAATAAGTTAATGAGAATCATTTCATCTCAGAGTGATCGATCGATCGATGACTCGAGTCGGAAGGAACGCAACCCTAACACCAACACCATTCAATTTTAAAAGACTCAATTGAAGTTGTAGTTGACCTTATGTTCTCGTCCCTAGATCTATAAAAGACTAGTTTATACCACACACTAGTTTATACAATGTAATTGTACAAAAAAAATGTTCAACCTATTGCAACGGGTGAGGAATCTGTTGGAATTTAACAAATAAATTATTGAATATGTTACAACAGGTAGGTAATCTGTTGGAATTTATCAAATAGATTATTGAATATGATGCATAGATGACTGAGCTGTTGGAAATTTTCAAACTAAAATTATCATCTATTGCAACAGATGACTTATATGTTTTAAGATCTCTTTTTTTATTTGAAAGCAATTTCCCATCCAAGATTAAAAATATAAAATACTAAGGCGGTAAAAAATATTACTTGAATAACTCAAAAATTTCCTTCTTGAGGAGTCTTATCTTGTCTTTTCAATTTCACCGTCTCCTCGTGCCCCTCAAAGATATTAATGAATATTTAAAACTCATCTCTAGAATTCTTTATTCTTCATCCATAACTTAACTTAGCTCATCTCTCTCTTTTAGAATTCTCTTTCTCTTCTCTTTAGGGTAATCACAACCGTTTCCTTTTTTCCTCTCTTTTCTCTCCTATTTCGTATGAGGATCCTTTTGAATCTTAATCGATCAATATATTTTCTCAAATGAATAGGTGTTCTAATCCCGTTTCTTTTTTCATAATGCAGGTACAGTTCAATATTGCTCTTTCCTTCTCGTCTTCTTCTTTGTATGTTATTTAAATTAGATATTTACATCTGTTATTTATTGCTTTATTGGTGGTGCTATTGTTGGGGGTGTTGGTGTTGTTTAAACATGTGGTGTTAGTGTTGTTGAAAAATATGGTGTTGTTTCTTTGTTGTTGATGTTGCAATAATTTTCTCAACTGTTGCAACTGATGAATCAACTGTTGGAATAAATGAAGCAATTGATGGAAGAAATCAAACTAGTAGCAAGGCTGGTTTGATTTATTCCAAAAGATGATCCATCTGTTGCAATATGTCATCCATCGATGGCCACAAATGTGTCGCCTATTGCAATAGATGACTCATCTATTGAACAAAGGAGGAATCTGTTGTATTAGATTGCTCATCTATCATAACATATTCGTCATCTATTGCAATAGGCGACACATCTGTGGGAACCAATTGATGATATATTATATCAAATTGATCATCTGTTGCATCAGATTGATCTTCTATTATATTAGATTAATCATCTGATGCATAAAATTGGTCATCTGTTGTATCAGATTATTGTAATGTGTTGTATTCATTCAATGTTGTGTTACCATTTTGTAATGTTCTTTTTGTTCTTCTCTTGTTTGACATCAAATGTTTTTCTCTTGTTTGCAGATAAAAGGAACTAAAACTGTATCAACTTTTTCCCAACCAGTATTAAAGGCTAGAGTAAAAATAGGTTTGGAGAAATAAGCTTCTTGCAGATGGAACCACTTCATATGTGGGAGGTATGTATTACTGATCAAACTATCTTGAAAACACACATCCAGTACACTGATTTTGTGAAAATTGGTTCTTTACCTATTAGGCGTTAATCTTTCAAATACGATCCTGTATTTTACAGTTTAGTTTATTAGGTTCAAACTGGTAAGGCTAAGGGACCAAGTAGGTGGTGTTGATATCCTGTTATGATTTAATGAAGATTTTCCTAATGTTTATGTATCAAGTTTGGGGAAGGGTTCAAGTTATTGGTGACAGTGTAAATATCCAATAGTGTTGAATCGATTTTAAGGGTTCAATGGACTTTTGAAAGGCCTCTGAAGCCTTGCACTACTGCAAACAAGAATAGAAAACCAATAGAAATTCCCCTGGTCCAAATTTATATGGATGAGTTGAACGAGGAGACTATTATAGAGTAGAAGGTGATTGGAAGAATACTTGTGCAGGAAGGCAGCGGCGGTAGTGGTGGTGGAGAAGACCATATATCAACTCAGACCTTATTAAAGAAGAAATACAGGGTAGGAAGGAAAGTGTAGTGAAACTGGCTGATGAAGTTGACATGAAAAATGAAAAAAATTGAATGAGCTGCAAGTATGAAAGTGTATCTAAAAATGAAAATCCATCAGTCGTTCTTGAAAAAGAAAAATAGTAAAGTGGATTGGAGCTGTGTACTTTGTTAGGGGACTGCAACTAGCTAGCGTGGCCTAAGTAAAGACCCACAAAGATACAGGACAAGAACTCTTAGGAAAAATCTTGGCGAACACAGAGAATTGGTAAGATTTTCAGTCAAAAATTAAACCTGAACCAACAACTCCTAAAGTAAAAATAAGGGATCAAGCCAAGGTGGCAATTTCTCAAGTTAAATTTACTTCCCATGCCTCTTATTTATGGCTCTGGTAAGGTTAAAGGCAGTGGAAACAACAAGGCATGGGATTTTTGCCCAACTTTAGACCTTTTTATTTCTACAGCCATTGACCTGATCAGAACCACAAACAGAAGGCATACGATGCAAGTTAGACTTCAAAAATTGACGCCTTGACTTGATCTCTTATTTTTACTTCTGGAGTTATTTATTTAGGTTTCATTCTTGACTGAAAATCTTACCAATTCTCTATGTTCGCCAAGCTTCTTCCTTGGTGTTCTCGTCCTACATCTTTATAGGTCTTCATTTAGGCCACGCTCGCTAGTTGCAGTCTCTAGCAAAGTGTCCAACTCTTGTCCTCTTTACCATTTTTCCTTTTTAAGAACGACTGATGTATTTTAATATTTGGATGCACTTCCACATTTGAATCTCATTCATTTTTTTTCGTCTTTCAAGTCTATTTCTTTGGCCAGATTGGCTAGAAGTGCCTTGCTTGCTTCCCTATGTTTCTTCTTTAATAAGGTCTTAATTAATATATGGTCTTATCCCTTCCCCTTACCGCGCAGGTATTCTTCTAATCCTCTTCTGCTTCAAATCAATCCAATCACTATTCGATATTTACACTTCTGCCAAAAACTTGAACCCTTCCCTAAACTAGACATATAAACATGAGCAAAACCTTCATTAAATTGTATTAGGGTATCGAACCCACCATATTGGAACTCTTTGGCCTTATTAGTTCACACCTATTAAACTAAACTGTAAAATACAGGATCTCATTTAAAGGATCAATGTCTAATCGGTAAAAAAACATCGGTAAAAACTGCATTCACAAAATTATTATACTTTATGTGTGTCTATCACGATAGCTTGATCAGTAATACATAACTCCCACGTATGAAAGTGGATCCATTCATCTGCACGAACCTTATTTTTCCTACCCTATCAATGTCGGATAGTGTTTATTCTTCATTTCTAATCGTTAAGTAGTGTACCAAACTACGGAGGCTCAAAGGGCAGAGGCGGATCCAAGATTTCAAACTTGTGGGTTCCCAATAAAATAAATAAAGCTGAAAAAATTAAACAAAAAAGAACCTCCACAAAGGCTTGAACTCATGACCAAGAGAAACATGGCATGCATCTCAAGTCTATCCCTCTTACCACTAAGCAATCCCATTACTTTGTTATGAGTTCCTACCTATTAATATTTAAACCCATTGAGAATTTTTCTTATGTAATTATAAGCCTTACGGTAGCGAGTGGGGGTTCCCGAGAACCCCCACTAGATACCGTAGATCCGACCCTGTCAAAGGGTAACCATCTTCAATGTCAGAGGACTACATGCCCGTCTAGCAAAAACAAGTGCTATAAGTCGTGACATTTTACCTTTTTATATTTTAAACCTGTTTATATAATAAAACAGTCACTAATTTAGATTAATTTCCTTCTATTGCAACTGATGAATCAACTTTTAGAAGAAATAAAAATATCTCCTCCAACAGATGGTCCATCTGTCTCAACAGATAATCCATATATTATAATAGATGTATTATCTGTTACACATACAGACCATCTGTTGCAACTGATGGTAAATTTGTTGCGACAGTGGGTTATCTGTTGGTACAAATGGACGATATGTTGCAACAACTCAATAATAATGGCTGTTAATAAGTCTCAAGTCTCAAGCCATTTTGAAAAGGTGAGAAGTTTGAATGTAAAAGAAAAAGTCACGTATTTCCACAGAAAATAAAAAGCCAGCAGTTTAAATGTAATTAATATAATGGACCTGGGACCTGAACAATCATGCCTTTTTCCTAAATGATCCATTGTAACAACTCAATAATAACGTTTGTTATTAAGTCTCAAACCTTTTTGTAAAGGTGAGAAATTTGGATGTAAAAAAAAAGTTGCGTCTTTTCACAGAAAATAAAAAGCCAGCAGTTTGAATGTAATTAATATAATGGACCTGAACATTCGTGCCTTTTTTCCTAACACATTCAGATTCAATCGTCTATAAATAGGTTCCTCCACTTTTATTTATTTCTTGCATTTTGTCTTTTCGGATTACATCTTCAACCACTTCTCTTCAAAGAGCATATTCCTTTCTCGTTGAGGTAAGTTTTTTTTCTGTGTAAATCTACATGTTCGTAGTATACATTGTATTACATTCAGACTCTTTTCTTTATTTTTGTGTTTACTTTTTTTTGTATGGCTGATACAAATTGGGACGTTGCAATTCTACAAGACACTATCTGAGAACTTGAGTTGTAGGTTCACGACCTGCGTGGGAGTTATCCACCATGAGAGCCCGGATGATCATGGAGATTTGCAAGCTTAGGAGGACCTTGCTGCCGCCGATTATAGATTGGCCGGCTAGCAATAATAATGCTCCTGCTGATAATAATAATAATTAGAATGTATTTTTTTTATTCATTATCGGATCTATACCTAATGTATTTTGTTTTTTGTTTAATGAAAATTTATTATTGGTTGACTTTGGCTTTTTAATTCTTGTTTGATTTTTATTTTGTCTATTCCTTCTTCTAAATATGTTAACATGCCGACTGTTGGAGGTAAGGAGCAACATCAATTTTGGCATTTGAGTTCTTTCAATAGATGGACCATCTATTGGAACAGATCGATTGGGTTTCTGTCGGCAGATTATCCATCTATTGCGATAGATTTTTCATTTGTTGGAGGAAAATATTCTAGTTTGATGGAACTGTGTTGTGTTCTTCCAGCTAATGTCCATTTTTTGCCACAGATGGATAATCTATTGAATATAATTGTGGTCTGCTGTATTTAGTTCATGTTTTACTTCTTTTTATTGATGCACACGTTATTAAAAAAGATATTTTATATATAATAAATGATAACATTACGTTCACAACAATGAGTTAAATATATAAAAGTTCACAACAATCAACAACAAAAGTTTTTGCAATTACAACGATCATGGTGGATTTTGATCTGGGCATGTAGTTCTTTTGTGGCCAACACTCTTACATACGAATCACTTGTTTCTTCTTGATGGAAATGATACTCCGACTCCACGCCTCCTCTTATATGTCTTTTTTCTCAGTTTGATAGTGATTGGGTGAATATATGGAGGAGGTATTAATCTCCTCAAAAGCTCTGCAGGAATAACCCAAGATTCTTCGGGAGGAACGGGAATAATATGCCCACTATATGCCATTTTATTTTTTTTCCATCGAATAATATTGAGAGGAGTGCTCGTAAATTTTAGGTCCATATTTTGGACCGTATTGAGCTCGAAGCATGTGGACAGAGTATTTTGTCCAAGTCAAAAACTCTGCACGTACAAGATCTTGTTTGAAGATCGACCGTGGCAATATCATGATCACAGTTGATACTGAACCTGTAATCTGCTATTTGATGAGATAATAACCTATTCCCCAGACTGATGTTTATTAATATTATTTTTTTGATTTCTAGAATAAATGGAGTTTGTGCGCCCTCGAACTGCACACTCCTTTCATTAAAAAATTGGCCATACTTCTTGTTTATTATTTCAAACAGAGCCTTGATGGGAAATTCTCTTTCATCTCCAAATAATGAATTCACTGATTCAGCAATGTTTGATGTCATAATATTGTACCTATACAAAAGAATCACTTAGTACGACATCATATTAAACTTGTAACTTAAACAAGACATTAAATTCATAAGAATGTACCTATCTGCCGGACAGAATGCTCAGCTCCATCTCTCAAAATCGACACGTACGAGATATTTTGCTGCCTTAAAATGCACATCCGCTATTTGATTGAAATGGTCTAAAAACTCCTCTCTACTATATGCTTTAGCTGCTCTATAAAAAGGTTCACGACCTTTTTATTGTGATAGTTGGTCTGAATGTTCTCTCCAATATGCCTGATGCAACAACCAAAGTAAGCTGAAGTGAAGAAAATTGAACCCATCTTTGGAATACTTGGATGACTATACGAAACAAAACACAACTCTTCAGTATCTTCAACGCAGATTCATAGTTGTTCAAAAACAAATCCATAAGAGGCATCATATTCCTTGTCCGCTACACAAAAAGTGATAGAAAAGATGTGATTCTCCACATCCTGCGCCCCCGCCGCTAGAAGAACTCCATTATACCTGTTCCTCAAAAAGGTACCGTTGACGACTATGCCTTTTCTCAAATATTGAAAACCTTGAATCCAAGCACCATAGGATACAAAAAAGTACTTGAACCTTCCATTTTCATCCACATGCAACACCGTCTTACTTTTGGGATTTGTGGACTCAATCATGTAATGGTAGGCATACAGGATTGCATACCCATGCTGGTGTGTCCCCTTTACCAAGTACTTGGCAATCCTATGGCCATATAATCTTTCAATAACTGACCAGAACACCCAATTCCGTAAGTAGTTGATTGGCCATAACCCTTGTACAAGGGCCTTTGCCCATTGGGGAAACTATTCTTGAAATATTTACCGAGGACCTTTGGCGGGCCATGAGTATTTGGCTCGAGATGTGATCCGAACCATATGTGTGATAATTTTCATGTTTATGAATGACAAATCTATCAGAACTTATGTACTTCACCACTCTCAACCACCATTTGCAGTTCAGATTAGCACATTTGTAGGAAAAGACATTGCTTGAATGAATCACCTTCTTTATTATAAAATCATTTTTCAAGAAAGAAATAAACAAAGTGGTAGATAGTTAGTTCTTTTCCTTGAATGACATTCCACTGAAAAATCCGGTCCTATCATCTTGAAGATTGCCAGACTGTGTCGATCGATAAGAACTGCCCACCGTATTGGTCGCATTAATGGGCATAGGAGTTTGATCATCATCTAGCATATTCATGTCTAGATCATCCAACCTATCATCAAAGATGTCTTGTAGTTTTTCTTCTTCTTCTTCTTCTTCTTCTTCTTCTTCTATTTTCTGGTTCCCATTCTCTCACATCTTTTCAACCACGTACACTCTTAACACCGGCCTGGATGAATCACTAAGATAAGCACACAATTGATCCTGTTCGATTATCTTAAATAGTAGTACCCTCTGATTTTCAAATAATCAATGCATGTAGCTGATGATGAGTTCTTTCGGTTGATAATTCAGTCCATAATAGCTAATGATTAAGTTACCAAAATCATCATATGAAACATCAATTTCGACAGTCATAGCTATCATCTTTAGTATTTCACCCTCCTTCCAATGCCATACATATCAATTTCTCTTCTCGATCCATTGACCATGACAATCCACCCCTATTGTTATTGATCCCTCTATTAGTGGTACCTAAATAAAGTCATTTGTTAAAAAAATTTAATAGTGATTTCATAGTGCCGTACATGAATCCTAACAGATGTGTAATCTATTACAATAGGTGAAAAATAAGTTGCAACAAGTAAATGATCAGTAGTAACAGATTACTTACCTGTTGGGATTCATGTTACGCTTCTGAAGCTGATTTCAACAGACGATTCATCTGTTGTAACAGGTGACTCATATGTTGCAACAGACTATATATCTATTGCAATAGATGAAGTACTAGTTGGGATAGATGTTACAATACTAAGGCACCTTTGAAAAAGATTCCAATAGATGAGTGACATGTTGCAACATATAATTTACCTGTTGTGACAAATGACTTACCTGCTGCAATAGATGATGCGTATGTTGGAATCGAGTTTAGGTTCTATTGCATCAGGTTACTAATATGTTGCAATAGATATTTACCATGTTGCAACAGATGAAACATCTGTTGGAATCAAGTTCAGGTTCTGTTGTAATAGGTCACTAATTTATTATAATTAATATTTATCATGTTGCACCAGATAAATAATCTGTTGTAATAGATGGGTCATATGTTATAATAGATGACCTATCTATTCGATTCATGTTACGGCACTATAGAACCATAAACATGAATCCAATATATGAGTCTTCTATTGAATTAGATGTCTCATCTGTCACAACAGATGATTGATCTGTTTAAACAGATAGCTCTTATGTTGCATTCATGTCCGTGTGCTACCTATTGTTGAAAAAATAGCACAATAGCAGTTACATAGATGCCAAATTCAACTAAAAATCATAATATGACTTACCAAAGTCTCCTATGAAGTAATTCCAAAGTGGAAAGTGATGTACGAAATAAATTTTGACATCAGAAATTGGTCAAATAGCAACAGTAGTGGTAACAACAACAACAACAATGGTTAAAAAGAAGAAGATGAAGATGATAATGAATTAAAAGATGATAATAATGAAGCAGAAGATGATGAATAAACAACAACACCAATGAACAACGAAAATCGCTAAGAGAGAGAAAACAACAATGGATGAGAAGAGAGATAAACATGCCTTTTTTACTCCGTTTCCCATTATATTAGGTAAATATTTGGATCAAAGTGTAAATTTTAAAACTTGTGTGATATTCTCAAACTTACCCAACTTTCTTAATCCATAATAAAGTAGTTGTCACCTCCACTCAATTACGTAACGCCCCGAGTCTGCACCCCGGACGCCATATGGTGCTTATGACCCTAAAGGACCATAAGATAACCTATGAATGATACCTGCTGTGAGCACTGAATAATAATACTGAAATAATTTGGAAGTTAGGCTGAAATGCCATAAGGTTCATAATATGAAAACTTATAAGTATAGAAACTTATACTAACATCTGTAAAACTGAATACTGTCTAAACTAGTCTAGTCTGGAAAGCCTCTAACTAAACTGTTTGAATGTGGAGTTAATGGGACAATTCCCCAACTAACTCTGACTAATAAAATGTTGAATCTGTGGTAATACTGAAATAAATAATATTCTTGATGAATGAGGACTCACTACTAAATCTGCTGCTGCTGACTGAATCTGGCTAAGTGCGGTCAGGAACCTGAGCATCCAAACCTATGATATTATACATCATAGCACAAAGAGAGAGTATGTATCAGTATGTAGAATGTACTAGTATGATAGATGAGGTAAGGCTGAGTGCAAGGATTCATATGCATGAACAGTAACTAACTGAGTGATGTGAATATAATTGAATGAGAGTACATGGATAACTAAAGATACTATAAACACTGATTATACAATACTATGCATCTACATATATACTGTGTCTGAGATTTATACTGAAACTGAGTACTAAGTTCTGATAACTGAATAACTGATATCTGAGATTACTGATAACTAAATTACTGATAACTGAGTGAATGTTTTTGGTAGTTCTGATTCTGTAGAACTAAACTATGTTCTATGCTGAGACTGAAACTGAAACTGTGGGATGTAATTATCTAACCGATATGCCCCTTTCTAAATAGATTGGTTTCTAACCTGTAACCTAGTTGGAAGGGTATCAGTATCATTCCAGGGGTACAAACAAGCTAAAGAGTCACCCTCATCTGGAAGGTACCCTAATAATAAAGGTATTACCCTCAACTGGTAGGTAAATACCTTATAAACCCTCGACTGGCAGTTTGATATCTCAACCTATGCTGGCTACGTAGTTCTGGAACTAAGGGACTGCTACTAAAGGTCACACTCTTAATTGGTAGGTGAGCCCCCATCCCTAGGTTCGCTCGATGCTGAATCCTACTCCCAACTGAATGGACACTAAACTAATCACTAGACTGCACTAGGCTTGACTGAACTGTTATTGAGCGTGTTGACTAACTGAATTGGACTAAGTTCACTGAGTTTTTTAACTAGATGAGTACTACTGTTTGTGACATTACTGAGATTATTCTATAGCTACTGTAATTCTAGGTAAACAGCTAGATTTTGGGTATTAAATACACCCAGACTCGAGAGCATTAATAGTAAGACATGACACAATATTGAAAGCATACTAGTTACTCACTTAGTCATGATTCATTCATTGAGATATTTTGTCAAACACTTTTAAGGCATGAACTTGTACATGAATGGGAACACATGCTAACTTGTCATGATTGCACTATTCAATTCACATAGGCATTCTAACAAACACTTGGGAGCATGATTATTTCACATGATGATGAACAACACATAAGAATTATGACTACAACTTAAACTTGAAAATTGAAAGGATTATAACATGGGAATTACATCAATCAACATACATGCTATCTTATGCTCAAGAAATTCATAACAAAACCTTGAATTGAAACCCATATAACAACACAAACTTGAATACAACCCACTTTGCACATGTAAATTCATGAATCCATTAACTTGTAATTTAAAAAGGGTTCTTGAACTCCAAGGGTGGAAGGAAACCCAAGGATGAACACCTAACATACCTTGATTGTTGATTTCGTGAAGATTGTAGGGAATTTCGTGGAACTTAGACTTGACTTGAAGAATCTAGGGCTTGTTCTTTAGAGAATTTTATGAATATTGAATATAATTTTGCCCCATTGAGTGCTTAATTTTGTGTTATAGCTGAATTGGGTTAGGGAAAAAGGACTAAACTACCCCTATACCTCTTTTCCCATGTAAATAACCCTTGAGACGCGTTCCCCAGAAATGAGGAATGGACCTCGCAATGCGACTCCTGGAAATGGGGAATGAACTTCGCGTTGCCACTTCTAAAAATAGGAAATAGACCTCGCGACGCGACTCTTAGAAATGGGGATTGGGTCTCGCATCGTGAGCCTATCGCGAGACCTTACTATTTTGGACATCCAAACTCCTCCTTACGCTAGTCCAAAAGTTCCAAAACTACCCGATATGACCTATTAACATCCATGATCATGAGTCAATTAAAAAATCGATAAACCAAGACCGAAAAAATTGAAAATAAAGTCATTGAAATATTGATCCCAAACATAAAACTAAGTGTAAATTCTTAGCTGAAATTTTCTAAGTCTGGGACCCCTTTTTGGCAAGCTACATAGGACTGAAATGACTAGAATTTTATGGGGTCTTACAATATCTCCCCTTTGGGAACATTTGTCCTTGAATAAGACTGACTAAACGGAGAGGAACTAAGGAACTATACTTACACTGACATTCCTAATTGAAACATGACTGAACTCTGGAAACATGATACATAATGAACTGTTTCATGAATGCATGATTGATATGTGAGTATTATGCATCTGTAACTGAGCATGGAATAGAGTAAATCTAAGAAAGGTTGTTACCTTAGGTTAAGTCTGAGTTTATGAAGAAGAGGTGAGGATACTTGGTTCGAAGGTATGCTTCTGCTTCCCAAATAGCTCCCTCAACGAACTGATTCCGCCAAAGAACTTTGACCAAAGGGACATCTTTGTTCCTTAGTCTGCGAATCTGATGATCGAGGATGTCTCTCATAAGAGTGACTATTCTGAGCATCTACACTCTCTATAGGGACTACAACTGCTGGGTCACCAATGCACTTCTTTAGCAATAAGACATGAAACACTGGGTTCACTGATGCTAAGTCTGCAGGTAACTCAAGCTCATAAGCTACCTTACCAAAGCGACTGCGAATCCTATAAGGAACGACATATCGGGGACTAAGTTTCCCCTTCTTGCCAAATCTCTTCACTTTCTTTATGGGAGAGATTTTCAAACATAAAAAGTCTCCAATCTTAAACTCAAGGTCTTTCCTTCTCACATCTGCATACGGTTTTTGTCGGCTCTGAGCTATCTTTAGCCTCTCTCTAATAAACTCGAGGTAGTGTATTATGACGTTGAGTTTTTTTTTTCTCTTAATGATCCATATCCTTAAGATGGTCTATGAGATAGACTTGATGGATCACCTACGTAAGTGTAAAAGGTTGGTCACCTTTTTAGGAAAGACTTGGGTTATCTTTCTAGAGCACTCATGAGATCGAAGGTTTGTGTGCATGACCATAAAAAACACTTTGTAGTATCGCGGAGGTTGCTTAAAATCAAGGATATGGTATGTGTTGTGGGGGTCTCAACTTATGTCCATCTATTTCAAGAGTACTTCACTTTTTGGATATTTATTATTGCCTCATATCACTACGTGTCAATTCAAATCGAAAGATATTGACACTTAAGTACGTGTTCCTTCCTTTTGCCTAAAATTTAGTCTTATTCTTTATCTTTGCATTAGTGGGGGACTGTGGAATTAATTCTACATTTATTCATTTTGTGTAATGCAAAGATGAATAACTTCTACGTTACAAAGGAGATGAATACATATATTCTAAACATCCATTCTAATAGAATTAAGGGTATACATAGGTAGGGTTGGTTCGGTTTTTATTAAAAAAAACAAACCAATCATGTCGGTTTATTAAAACTATAAATCAAATCAAACAAACATAAAATTAATTTTTTCGATTTTGGTTTTAGTCGGTTTTTTTGTGTTTTTTTTTATAGTCTTTAGTTTTTACAATTATATTGTGATCGAAGACTAGATCAAATATGTTTTCACTCATGTGCTAATGAAACACCATAATTATGAAAAATGAGGAGCGAAAAACTCTCTTGAAATTAAAAAGTGAGATGAAGAGTGAAAAGTTTAGGTTTTAAGTTTATATTGAGTTTTCGATCATTTAATTAGCAATTAATGGACAAATATTACAACTTAAAGGCACAAATCTAAATATATATATACATCTACTTTCAAATTATTGAAAATTACTAAAACTAGTTGAAAAAGTATTTAAAATGAAGATTATAATTAATATTTTATGTATAAAAAAGTTTGAATATTATATATATATATATATATAATATGTCGGTTTGATTCGGGTTCGGTTTGACTTTTTTTCTGTTAACACCACACCAAACCAAGAATGGTTTTTTTTTTTCTAATGCCAAACCAATCAAACCAAACCATAAGTCAATTTTTTTTCTCGGTTTGGTTTGGTTCGTCGGTTCGGTTTGACTTGACGGTTTGGTCTGTACATCCATAAATAGAATTATGTAACATGTAAAGTAATGGATCTTTCATACCATTAAATATCACTCTTGCAACTCCACTTTCAAAAACTCCACTTTCAAATACTATATAAAGGGTGTCTTTGGAGAAGATAAAAATAATACTCCTTTCCTCTTCCTCTTGAATTGTTATGGGCAACCTCCAAACTTCCAACCATGAGTCCACATGTTTGGAAGTAGCTGTGGAACCTTGAGGGGCGACCGTCTAGAAGGATTTGCATCGGAGTCGGGCTAAAATCGCTTTCAAGGCAGTGGCTTGCCATGACACAGTTTTTGTGACTATTCTCTTACTATTATTAATTCCAGTTTCATATCAATATTGTAGTAATTTTTCCAACAATTACAACCTTGGAATGCTCATGTAGACCAATCACTAATTCAAAGAGGCATCGTGAATGGAAAACTATAGGTAGTAAGAGAAGAGGTCAAATGTCACAAAGCAGATCAATCAAACCATCTCAAGAGTCTTTGAGCATCAGTCAAATAATGAATGAGTTGCTACGAGGAGTTGATGATCAGGAGACTCCATATGATCTCCCTTTTGATGAAGGAGGGGATAAACTAATATAATATGAAGTGGTTAGTGTAAAATGTGAGACTAATAAATAAGAAATATTTGCTGAAGAATCTTATTTATTTAGTTGTTTTGGTAGAAACTAGGGTAAAGGAAAATAAAACCATCAATATAGCTAATCAACTGGTACTATGTTGGGCATTTGTCTGCAATTATAAAATGACAGTGAATGGTCGAATATGAATAGCATGGGAAAACAAGCTCTATAATGTGCAAATAATAGAAGAGCAGGCTCAGTCTTTACATCGTGGCATTTAAACAAGAATTTTTAATCTAAAATATTGTGCAACTTTTACGTATGAGTATAATATGATGGAGCAAAGAAAGGATATGTAGGTAAGGATGAAAAATTCCAGCTGTCTTAAACTGTGTATCATTACATGGGACTTCAATGCAGTCATGAGTAGTCAAGAAAGAAAGTATGGAGCAACAGTAGCTTAGGCAGAAATTATCGATTCAAGGACTGCAATCAACATTTGTAGGGGAATGAATTATCTTGGAAGGGATAATTTTACACTTGTTCCATCAAACAATGGGGTGATGACAGGGTCATATGCATGATAGATAAAGCTTTTGGGAACACTGATGGGATGTACCAATATGAACATGTTATCACTTATTATAGGGATCCTTTCATATCTAATCATTCTACTATTGTGGTTGATTTTAGACTGGTTGCACAAAGTATTAATCCCCCATTCAAATTCTTCAACACTTTAGGCAGACTATTCATAGTTTAAAACTTTTGTAGAAAAGCAACGGAGAGACCTTGATGCACTATGGAATATGAATGCAGAATGGGATAAATTGAAAAATCTTAAGACATACTTCAGGAGGTTGAATAATGAATACTTCAAAGGGGTCACTAAGAAGATTGATACTTCCAGACACTATTTAAATCAAATCCAACAAGAAATAAAACAATATACAGTGGTAGACATGCTACTGAGAAGAAAGCTACTTTGATTCAGTTGGAGAAATACAATCTAATTGAAGAAAGTATTATTCGACCGAAATCATGTGTGTGTTGGATCAAACTTAGAGATAATAATACCAAGTACTTTATAGTTGTGGTTAAGGAGAATAGGTAACACAAGCAAATACTAGAACTCTTAGTAGTGGATGGGCAAAAACTCGTTGACGCAAAATCAGTAAAGGATGAGATTATCAACTTTTACAAAGCACTTATGGAATCAACAACCACCACTCTTCCAGCAGTTAGCAAAGAAATTATGAGCAATGGCCCCTTATTAACTCATTAACAATTGGGTCTATGGAAATATCTCAGATATGGAAGTATAAAAGGGGTTGCAATCTATAGGAGATGATAAAGCTCTGAGGCTTGATGGATTTAAGGTTGTTTTACAAGAAAATTTGGGCAATGATAAAAGGGGACATATGTAGATTAGTACTGGAATTTTTTCACACCACTACCATGTACAAACCAGTCAATAGTATTGTTATTACTTTGCTACCTAAGGTAAGTAACAACATGCTACACAATTATGTATAAGTTAATCTCAAAGATATTAACTTCAAGCACGAGGAAGGTCATACATCACATTATTAGTGATACTTAGGCTGGTTTTATTCCTGGAAGGAGGATTGTAGATAACACCATCATGGCTCATGAGCTAGTCCAGAGCAACTCAAAAAAGAATATTACTCCTAGAAGCATGATTAAACAAGATTTACACAAAGTTTATGACTCAGTTAAATTGGATTACTTGGAGAAAATTCTGGTAGAACTTTGATTTCCATCAACATTCAGAGGCTGGATAATGTATTATGTGTTGTTTTATGGGTATACAAGAATATGTATTTTGGCAACAACAACTTCAATACAAGTTCAAGTATAAAACAAGAACACTTATGAAGTTATGCAACACCTTCAACACAAGATTAAAATGACCTTTCAAAGAAGTATGTTTTCAGAAAATTAGATGAAATAGAAAAAGGCCAAGTCATCCAAATTCGTGTAGTGTACTTAAGGAAATAATTCCCCTAAAATGCCCGAGGCTACGAAATTTTCCTCCCAGGATAAAATGGCCTAACAATCCGACTGTAGTGGTACCTCAAATGATCGGATTCTCTTCGAACTCACTCAACGATTATATGATCACATGGAGTATTTCAGAAAGTAAGAAGTGTTTTAATGCAGAAAAAATTTCGTGTCTAAACCTGTGGAAAAATGTAGGTTTATATAGCCATTAGGTGCCCATTCCAAAAGGTGGAAATGGTTCACCAAAAAGGTGTATTCTTTATGAACAATCATGTTTGTTCATCGAAACATTGTTTCTTTTTCTAGATAGTCACAACCATCCGAACAGACATTTCCTTTCCTGAATCAATGTGTCATTTCGTCGAAGGATCCCATCCCTTATGAAGCAGCATTTCGCATTCTATAGTTGTTTCTGCACTGTATTTGTGCACGTTAATGGAGGAATAGTTTACTATTTCATTTTTCTTCTTTGGATTTTCAAACTGTTTCATATAAATTT
Organism: Capsicum pubescens; assembly: GCA_030864215.1. Taxonomy (NCBI): domain Eukaryota; kingdom Viridiplantae; phylum Streptophyta; class Magnoliopsida; order Solanales; family Solanaceae; genus Capsicum; species Capsicum pubescens. The sequence goes on along the minus strand of CM061540.1, from coordinate 280,289,894 downwards.
TGTCCAAAAAGATAGATCTCATCGATCGATCATTTGACAAATCAAAATCCGAAGCCGAAGCTGAGCCAAGCGAGCGACGACGACGCGAGGAACCTCTTGGTTCTTTCCTCACTTACCATGTGGAGTAAGTTTTCCTTAATATAAGTACTTGAAAGTTTCCTTCTTCCACCAATGTGGGAGAAATAGTAGACGTTCCCAGTTTTTAGTACACTTTTCATTTTGAGTGTTATCATAATTTTTTCCTCCATTTGGTCCCCTCCATTTTCCATTCACACTTTAATCCTGAACCCAAAAATCCCCCACATGAATGGGGAATGGTTACTTTTTCCTAAAACATTACGAAAAAGTATGTGATCATCAAGCAAAGACTAATTGCATCTGGATAAGTGGGTTTTCTTTTGAACTTTTCGTAGTGAACATGCATCGGATGCACTCGGTCAATCGGTAGATTTGATATTTTGAACCGTTGAGCTTTAATGTACACCTAGACAACACATGTCACATAACCAGCCTTTTACTATTTATGGTTCTCATGATTTTTTTCATTACAGCCATGAACACGTCTCGGTCTCAAGAGAGCTTATAGAATAGGACTTTACTAAAATTCTCCTTGAAGAAGCTTCCACTTTGCCCTTACATAGGTGATTTCTAAACGATCAATCCTATAGATTAAACTATGTGGTCAAATCTGTAAAATTTAGATAATCATTAAAGACTTCACACTATAAGTCTTATCCTTACTTACTAAACATTGTCTGCATCATGAGAATGGGTTAGGTATATTGACAATGTTGAACCTGTCAGACACAACTTTGTTTGATGTCTTTGAACCTAGCTCTTGAGATCTCCAGTCTGCTAGGTAGAGTTACTGCCATGATTATGTGTCCTAGGTCGTAAACCCATTCCCTTGGATGTCCTCTCAACTCCTTCTCTAGATAGGCCTTTTATAAGTAGATCCGACACATTATCCTTTGAATTCACATAGTCAACATTGATGATTCCACTAGAGAGAAGTTCTCTAAAAGTATTATGTCTCTGTCATATGTGATGAGATTTATCATTGTACATCATGCTCCCTACTCTACATATTGTAGCTTGACTATCATAGTGTATAGATACTGGTGCCAATGGTTTGGGCCAATAAGGAATGTTTTCTAAGAAATTATGGAGCCATCCTTCTTCTTCACCGATTTTATCTAATGCGATAAATTCTGAATCCATTGTAAAGCGTGTAATAAATATCTGTTTGGATGATTTCCAAGAGACTTCTCCTCCACCTATAGTAAATAATATCCACTCGTGGATTTTACTTCATTCGATCTAGTGATCTAATTTGCATCAGTATATCCTTCAAGTACCGTGGGATATTTATTATAATACAAAGCATAGTCTTGAGTGTATTTAAGATAACCCAAAACTCTTTTCATTCCCATCCAATGAGTTTTATTGGGATTACTCGTGTACCGACTCAACTTACTAATAGAACATGTTATGTATGGTCATGTACAATTCTTGATATACATTAAATATCCCAACACTCTTGCGTATTCCAACTGTGAGTCACTTTCACTTTCATTTTTTGAAGTGCAAAGCTCACCTCCAATGGAGTCTTGGAAATACCGAATTCCAAATACTTGAATTTTTAAAGTACCTTTTCAATGTAATGAGACTGTGACAATTCCAATCCTTGTGGAGTTCTATGGATTCTTATTTCTAAGATTACATCCGCAACTCTAAGGTCTTTCATATCAAACTGTCGCTCGAGCATTCGTTTCATAGCATTTATGTCAGAAATGTCTCTACTGATGATCAACATATCATCCATATACAAACAAAAAATGACTTGGTGATTTGGAGTGTCTTTAATGTAAACAAATTTATCACATTCATTTATCTTGAACCCATTTACCAACATAGTTTGGTCAAACTTCGCATGCCACTGTTTAGGTGCTTGTTAGTCCATAAAGTGACTTAACAAGTTTACACACCTTATTTTATTTTCTGGACCCACAAAACCCTTAGACTGTTCCATGTTAATTTCTTATTCTAATTCTCCATTTAGGAATGTTGTTTTCACATCCATTTGATGGATTTCAAGACCATATACCGCTGCCAAGGCAATTAACATCTGAATTGACATTTTCCTTGTTATAGGCGAGTATGTATCAAAGCAATCAAGGCCTTCTTTCTGTTTGAATCCTTTTACGACAAGCCTTGCCTTGTATTTGTCAATAGTACCATCCACTTTTATTTTCCTTTTGAAGATCCATTTAGAACTTAAAGGTTTATTTCCTAGAGGAAGATCAACTAACTCCTACGTATGGTTGCTTAAGATTGAATCAATCTCACTATTGACTGCCTCTTTCCAAAAGGATGAGTCTGAAGACGCCATCACTTTTTTAAATATTTGAGGCTAATTTTCTAAGAGAAATGTTACAAAATTTAATCCAAACGAAGTTGACGTTTGTAACACCCCACATTTATGGGCTAGAATTCAAACTGTTGTTATGAAGTATGCAGACCATAACCCAATGATTTTATGTCTATATATGTGTGGTGATCAATACCATAGTATGAAAATGTCCTTTTCTATCAGTTGAGGTCATAGAAATCTCCAAACTCAAAAACGAGTTGAGAAAACTTCTATTGATTAAGTTGTAGTGAATGATTCATCTTGGGTCAACTTTAAATGACCATTAATCCTTGCATATAATGAATTACATGCCCTACATTATATCAAATGAAATATCTTTGAATCTTCTTTCCAACGCATTTGGTTTTACCTTAATTTGATATCGGAGAAAAAACTTATACTCATTTTACTTTAGCATGTCAGTCGGTCAGCAAAGTGACGTCCTAAGCTGATAAGCCGTCAACTAAGTGACGACTTATCAGCCAAGTCATCTGCGCAAACCAGTGAGCCATCAGTTTCAGCCTCCAAGTGATGACCTAAGTTGATAGGACGTCAACTAAGTGACAACCTATTCGTCCAAGTCGTCACCTATGGCCTCACTCAATCAACATCACCCTTAAACAGTTTTGGAGGGGTATTTTGGTCTTTTCCCTCACTTCTCATGGCTTAAATCATGCATTAAACCCTATTAAGTGATAAAATATCAGTTTCACATCATTCATAATCCTCTACACTCTCAAGAATGAGAAAATTAGGGTTTCCTCTCAAGATCATCTCCCAAGAACAAGATTCAAGCCCTTCTTCAAGAAAACCAAGAAATTATAATTCTCAATCCAAGAACGTTCAAGAAAAGTCAATTATCTTTCAAGATTAAATCTCTAAGGTATGTTATATGTTCATCCATGGGCTCTTTTCACCCATAGAGTCCAAGAATCCATATTTTATTTTTTTAATTATGAGATTACATGTTTATAATGATTTATCTCCATGAAGCTTTTATGAATTTCGATATACATGATGTTTACAATCTATTTTTGTTGAAAGTAGACCTTACATATTTGAAGCATGAAATTTCATTGTTAAATCCCTATGTATGGTTTTAGTATTGTAATTATGCTATTCCCACATGTTTAAGTCCATGAATTTCTTACCATTTGAATTTCAAGTTAAGATTATAAATTGTTTTAAGTGAAATGCATTATAGTATATTTTAAATATGCTGGTTTTCCATATCATGTTCATGAGAATTCATAATAAATCCTAAGTTTATGATTTTTTCATGCGATCATGCTATTTCATTATGTTTAAAGGTTTCCCCTATTTAAATTCATGTCTCCCATGTGTCTGATGAAATGCCTCAAAGAATCAGTTTTGAATAATGACTACTTATTATGCCTTCAAAGTTTACTATGATCTTATTATTATTGCTATTAAGTCTTGTGGGTTTGAATACCTTAAAACTTAGCAGCTTACTTAGTTTTTTTGTAGTCTTAGAATGTTTTAAGATAAAACCATGAGCGTCATCAGTCCAGTCAGTTATCATATTTAAATTATAATCAGATCAATCCACAGTTCAGTGTCTTTCAGTTGAGAGTAAAACTTAGCATCGAGTGAGCATAGGGATGACGTCTCCCCCGTCAGTAGGCATGAGTCACTTGTCTCCCTCGTCAATAGGCATGAGATGTTAGTAGTAGTCCCTAGGTTCCAGACCTATGACAACACCGTAGATTTGAGGGGTCCCCCATCAAATAGGCATGCCACCCTCGTTCTTCGAGATATCATATTAGTAGATCCATACATCCATTATTAGTACCCGTGGAACGGTACTAGTACCCTTCCAACTGGGGTCAATGGTTGGATCCCGATCAGCTCAGACTAGGATATGTCTGTTAGATGATACCTCCCATAGTTTTAGTTCAAGTATTCAGTTCAGATCTCATTTCAGTTTTACTTGGACATAGCATACAGTTTATCAGTTATTCAGTTACCAGATTTCAGTAATTTAGTTACAGACTATATCAGAAACATATTATATGCTTAGTCATGCATTCTAAGATTTTTTTATCTTTCACGCATTTATATTTAGTATTCTCATGCTAACCAGACAGTGTCTGCTCTATGCATACTTACTAAGTTACTTTATATCATTCAGCTAGTTATTATTTCATGTTCAGTTATCCCATGCTATTCATTCAGTTGGTTATCATTTATGCACATAAACTCATGCATCTCAGCCTTACCTTATTTAGCATACCAATACATTCAAAGTACTGATCGCATACCCATTTTTTGCACTATGATGTTTCATATCATAGGATCAGACACTTAGGTTCCTAACCATACCTAGTTATCCCAGTGCACCAGCAGCAACAACAGTGTTGAGTCCTCATGTTCCTAGTACCAGTTATGTTTATTTCAGTTTCTCAGTTCTAGCATACAATTGGAGTTAATTGGGGCCTTGTCCTATCAACTCTTCAGTTATTCAGTTAAAGGCTTTCAAACTAGTACAGACAGTTAGTCAGTTTTCAGTTGTTATTATCAGTGTTGCTTTGCAGAGATTATCAGAATTATGACTTAAAACCTTATGGAAATTTTAGTTAAATTCTACAAAAATAAATCTTTTGTTATTAGTTTTATTCAGTGCCCAAAGCAGGTACCTTTCATGGGTTAGCTTGTGGTCCTTCGGGGATGTAATCACCATGTGATGCCTAGGGTGTACTCTCGGGACGTAACAACATTCTTTGATGTGTACTACATCTTGGTTTCTCATCATTATGTACATTCTCACTTGGTTCATCTCGAGGTCGTTTAGACCCCCCACTAGACTGTTCATGTCTAGTTTTATACGGATAAATGTGTTCAAAGAATTTAGCATTATCTGATTCAATTACCGTATTTTCATTGATATCCAGATATTTGGATTTATGAACCAAAAATTGGCATGCTTTACTAGTTTTAGCATATCCTATGAACACATAGTCTACCATCTTAGGTCCTATCTTTACCTTTTTAGGCATAGGAACTTGGACTTTCGCTAGACACCCCCACACTTTGAAATATTTCAAGTTGGGCTTTCTTTTTTTCATTTTTCATTTGGAATTGATTGTGTCTTACTATGGGGAACTCTATAAGTATTCGGTTTGCTGTAAGGATAGATTCCTCCCACAAGTTTTGCTGTAAACCTGAACTTATAAGTAAGGAATTCATCATTTTCTTCAAGGTTTGTTTTTTTCTTTCCACAATTCCATTAGATTGAGGTGAGTACGGAGCCTTAATTTGATAGACAATTCCATTCTTTACACATATTTTTGCAAAGGGAGATTCATTTCTCCGCCCCTATCACTTCTTGTTATTTTGATCTTTTTCTCTAACTAATTTTCAAATTCTATTTTATGTTGTCTAAATGCATCTATTGCTTCATCCTTACTATTTAACAAATAGACATAACAACACCTAGTGCAATCTTCAATAAAAGTTATAAATACTTTTTCCCACCATGAGATGATGTTGACTTCATATCACAAATATCAATGTGGATTAAGTTTAAGGGATTGAAATTCCTTTCAACAGACTTATACAGATACTTAGCATACTTTGATTCCACACATTTTTGACATTTTGATTTATTGCAGTCAATGTTTGGCTAAACTTATAAGTTAATCAGTTTTCACAATATTTTGTAATTGACATGTCCTAATCGTTCATGCCATAAATCATTAGACTCAAGCAAGTAAGAAGAAACTGAACTTTTATTGATTTCAACATTCATTACATTCATTTTGAATAGGCCCTCAGTGAGGTAGCCTTTTCCTATGTACACTTCTCCTTTACTAAGTACAATTTTTTCGAAAACAAATACACAATTGAATCCATTTTTGCCAAGAAGTGATACAAAAATCAAGTTCTTCCGTAACTCCGGTACATACTGGACATTGTTCAAAGTCAACACTTTTCCAAATGTCATTTTCAAGTAGACTTTTCTTGTTCCTTCAACTTTTACAATTGCGGAGTTGGCCATATATATCTTCTCTTCACCTTGAGCCAGAGCAAAAACAGCAAACAACTCCTTATTTGCACAAACGTGGTCGGTGGCATTGGAATCCATTCACCATTCTCGAGGATTTCCCACCAAGTTGAATTCATACAATATGGCAAATAGATCATCTATTTCTTTCTTAGATTCAGCCATATTTTCTTGGTCTTTTTTCCCCTTTCTTTGGGGCATGATAATCCATTGACTTGTGGCCAATATTTCCACAATTAAAGCATTTTCCTTGAATTTCTTCTTAGGTTGATTTCTTTCATGTCCAGCTTTCTTTTTCTTTTTCGAGTTGTTGTGGTCGTCTTCTACAATGTTTGCTCTATTTATTGCAGAATTTCCTCTCAACCTTCTTTCCATGGCATTGTTGTGTTTTTCAATGTACAGTCTCACTTTAAGATCATCGACTGTCATCTCCTTTTGCTTATGTTTCAAGTAGTTCTTGAAGTCCTTCCACATAGGTGGTAACTTCTCTATTATTGCCATGACTTGAAATGCCTCGCTCACGACCAAACCTACAATAAAGTTTATGTGAACATCAAGAACATATTTAATATGTTCAACTAAGGTATTCATCAAACTCATACCTTCCGTGAGGAGATCGTGGATGATAACTTACAGTTCCTAGACTTGAGATACAATAGACTTGTTGTCAATCATTTTAAACTCAAGGAATCATACAACAAAGAACTTATTAGTTCCAGTATCCTTAGTCTTGTATTTTCTTTCTAGCACACCCCATAACTCTTTTTCTGTCTTTATTTCACCATACACATTGTATAGTTCATCTTGGAGGTCATTTAGAATGCAATTCATGCATAGAAAATTGGAGTGTTTCCACACCTCCATAACGATAAATTTCTCCTACTACGAAGTTCCCTCGGGCAACTCTGGAGCTTCTTCAGATGTGAATCTTTGAATACATAAAGTTGTAAGGTAGTAGAACATCTTTTGTTGCCACCTTTTGAAATCAACACCTATGAATTTTTCGGGTTTCTCTGCTGGTGCCATTCCCTGCGGAGCACTTGTATGACTCATTCTGGCAACCTTAGTTGCTACCACAGTCATTGCAGTATCATGCACATGACTGTCCATAGTCATTTTCCTATCATAAAAGATAGTGAATTTTAGTATATGAAAATACTACTAAGTTGTAGAAACTTTAAACACCTCTTGTTTCTAGTTTAACGATGAAGTTTTATGACTTTCAATCGTTAATCGAGTGAACTTTAACTTGTGATAAAGATTTTATTTCCTCAAACCACTAGTTAAGTTCAAACAGAGTAGAAAGCTTAAAGCTTTAATCTCCAAAAATCAAGCAATATAGATTCAGAAAATTATTTATTTCCTTAAGATTGTTGTTCTACGGGTATACAAGAATCTGTATTTTGGAAAAAACTTCAACACAAGTTCAAGTATAAAACAAGAACACTTATGAAGTTATGCAAAACCTTCAACACAAGATTAAAATGACATTTCAAAGAAGTGTGTTTTCAGAAAATTAGTTGAAACAGAAAAAGGCCAAGTCCTCCAAATTCATGGAGTGTCCTTAAGGAAATAATTCCCCTCAACTACCCGAGGTTGCAGAATTTTCCTCCTAGGATAAAATGGTCTAACAATACAACTATAGTGGTACCTCAAACGATCGGATTCTCTTCGAACTCACTCAACTATTAGATGATCAAATGGAGAATTTTAGAAAGCAAGAAGTGTTTTAATATAGGAAATGTTTTGTATCTAAACCTATGGAAAAATGCAAGTTTATATAGTCATTTGGTGCCCCTTCCAAAAGGTGGCAATGGTTCACCGGAAAGGTGTATCCTTTCTGAACATTCATGTATTTTCATCGAATCATTGTGTTTTTTTCTGTACAGTCACAACAATCCGAACGGACATTTTCTTTCCTGAATCAGTGTGTTATTTCGTCTAAGGGTTGCATCCTTTTAGAAGCAGTATTTCACATTCTGCAGTTGTTTCTGCACTCCATGCATACACGTTAATGAAGGAACAATTTACTGTTGTATTTTTCTTCTTTAGATTTATGGACTTTTTCAAATAAATTTTGTCTAAAAAGATAGATAGATCGAAGTCAAATATGAAGTTGAGACGAGCAACGACGACGATGGAGCGAGGAACCTCTTGGTTATTGCCTCACTTACCATGTGGAGTAAGTGTTCCTTAATATAAACACTTGAAAGTTTCCTTCTCCCACCAATGTAGGAGAAATAGCAGACTTTCCTATGTTTAGTACACTTTTTATTTTGAGTGTTATCTCAATTTTTCCCTCCACATGTTCCCTCCTTTTTCCATTCACACTTTAGTCTTGAACCCAACATTGTGTTACTACTGTGAGCAACTCCATTACCATAAATAGAGAAACCACTAAGCCTTTTGCAGATGCCAGGGGGTTGAGGTAAGGGGATCCCTTATCTCCGTACTTATTTGCTATAGCAATGGAATATTTGTGTAGGTTTTTTATTAAACAGAAGTACAACAAGCTCTATAAATATCATCCAATATGTGTAAACATAAAACTGGCTCATCTGTCATTTACAGATTTCCTATTACTTTTTTCTAGAGGTGATAGAGACTCTATTCAACAACTGCATGAGAAAATTGCAATCTTTACTAGGGCATCAGTTTTATGGACAAATATGAATAGAGTAGTATCTATTTTAGGGGTGTGTTAGAAGTGAAGAAAAGACTTTTATTGTATAGATCTTGGGAATAAAAAATGGGGAGATTTTATTCAAGTATTTAGCAATTCCACTAGATACAAAAAAGCTAAGCATTCTATAGTGGCACCCCCCTTATTGAGAAAATAGTTGCAAGTATCACTTCTTGGATTGAAAAAAAGTTGTCATATGCCGGAAGGACTCAAATGGTCGAAATAGTAGTACTTAGAATTTAAGAGTATTGGGTTCAAATATTTATTTTTCCTACCAAAGTGACTAAGGTTATAGAGGCATATTGACGAAGCTATATATGGTTGATGAAAAATAAAACTACAAAGAAAGCATTGGTAGCTTAAAGTGGGATATGCCTATCAGTTGCTACATGAGGATTGCATTTTTTCTATATCAAAATTTAGAACAAGGCATCAGTTACAAAATTATGTTGAGATCTAACTAGTAAGGAGGATAGGTTATGGATCAGATGGATCAATGCCTATTATATGAAAGATCTGGAGCTTGATGAAATGTTCATCCCCTGATAAGCTAGTTGGATGGAGAGAGAAATATTTGATGCAAGAAGTGTACAACTTATCTAGGGAAGTCCCAAAGTTCTACAAGGTAGGATCAAGTTTATATATTTATTATTGGGCAATCATCCTCATGCTCCCTGGAAACACATGATGTCTCATAACCATGCTCGACCAAAAGTAAAATTCACTCTACATGGGCATATAAACATAATAGATAGTCTATCAAAGTGGGGTATTAATGTTAAAATTTGATTGTGTGATGTGTGGTAATATTGTTGAAACAAATGAGAACTTGCTCTAACATTGCTTGTAACACCCCACATTTTTTAGCTAGAATTCAAACCATCATTTTGTAACACCCCGAGTCTGCACCCCAAATGCCACACGGTACTTACGATCCCGAAGGACCATAAGCTAACCCATGACTGGTACCTATTTTGAGAACTGACTAATAATACTATAATAATGCGGAACAAAGACTGAAATGCCATAAGGTTCATAATATGAATACTGATAATAATACCATCTGATAATAATAACTAATAATATTGAATACTGTCTGAACTAGTCTAGTCTGAAAAGCCTCTAACTGAACTATCTGAAAGTGGAGTTGATTGGACAAGTCCCCAACTAAATTCAACTACTGAAATACTGAAGCTAATGTAATGCTGAAATAAAATCATATCCTAGATAGATGAGGACTCACTACTGAATCTACTGCTAACTGAATCTGTCTAAGCACGATCGAGAACTTGAGCATCCGAACCTATGATATGAGACATCATAGCACAAAGAGAAAGTATGCATCAGTACATGGAATATACCGGTATGCTAGATAAGGTAAGGCTGAATGCAAGGGTTTATATACATGAACAATAACTGACTGAAATAATATGTAATAACTAAGTAAGAGTACATGGAGAACTGAAACTGTTGTAAACGCTGAGTATGCAATACTGCACATATACATGTATACTGTATCTGATCTTTTACTAAAGCTGAGTACTGATTCTAATTCTGAGTAACAAATATCTCTAGTAACTAATAACAGAGTGACTGATACTGAGTGACTGTAACTGACAGTTCTGATTCTGTAGAACTGAATTGAATTCTATACTGAGACTAAAACTGAGACTATAGGAGGTAATCATCTAACCAATATGCCCTGTTTCTGAATAGATTTGGGTCCGACCTGTAACCCCATCTGGAAGGGTGTCAGTACCATCCGACGAGTAAAGGCAAGTTAAAGAGTTACCCCATCTGGCAGGTGCCCTAAATGAGAACGGTGGTACCCTCAACTGGTTGGTAAAACACCTTATCAACCCTCAAATGGTAGGTTGATGTCTCAACCTACGTTGGCTATGTAGTTCTATAATGCAAAGTATGCTACTAAGGGTCACACCCTCTACTGGCAGGTGAGCCCCCATCTTTAGGCTCACTCGGTGTTGAATCCTATTCCTGTCTGAAGGACATTGAGTTTTATACTGGACTGGACTGATACTGAGTTTCACTGAGTTCTGTAACTGACTGAGTACTATTGATCATGACATTACTGAGACTATTCTGTAACTACTATAGCTCTAGGTAAACAACTAGATTTTTTGGGTATTGGATACCCACGGGACTCGATAGCATTAAAAGTAAAGCATAGCATGATCATAAAAGCACAACAATGCACTCATTTAGGCATTTTGTCAAACACTTGATATACATAAACTTGTACATGAATGGGACCAGATAATAACATGTCATAAATTCACTATCCAATGCACTTGAGCATTTTATAAAACACTTGAGGAGCATGATTTCTTTATAATACTAAACATATAATAATATCATGGCTACTACATTCAACTTATAATTCAAGAGTTCAACATGAAGATCACATAATTCAACCCACAAACTATCTATTTTTCATGAGACTTGTAATTAAACATGGAATTAAATCCTAAATAATATCATGAACATGAATTCAATCTAATTCAAGCATGGAAATCATTAATCTGAGATCTTGTATGTTTAAAAATGGGTTCTCGGACTTTGTGGGTGAAAGGAACCAATGAATGAACACCTAACATACCTGAGAAGATTAATTCTTGAAGGTTCTAGGTGAAATTCTTGAGATTGTTCTTGATTCTTGAAGCTAGAGTTTTACCCTTTGAGAGAGAATGATTTATTTCTTGATTAAGTTATAAAATAATGAGCAATTATTGATATTTTAGGGATTAATTACATGTTTAGGCTGACTGGGGTAAGGGAAAAAAGACTTTAATGCCCTCAGAATTAAAACTCAGAACTGAGTGAAAATCCATATTTTGTACACTGGCACAACACGGTGACATCACGCCAGCTCACTGAAAACTGGACAAGTGGGAAATGGAAGCTTGACACAATGCGGTACAATTACGGTACCCCACTGTATGTGAATTTAACCCTTAGCGCGACGCGCCATCATCGCAGAGTCATACTGGAAAGTGAAAATTAGGAAACTGGGCATTGGCGCGATGCAGTGGGATTGCGATGGCTCATTGGATTTTGACAATTGCCATTTGCACCCTTTCTGCGATGCGGTGATGTACCAGGTGGTACACTATTTTACAAAAATGGCTATAACTCTTCACTCGGGTACCAAATTTGGGCAAACTTTATATCGTTGGAAAGCTGACTGAATTTCCTACGTAATGGTAAGCTCTAAACTGAAAAATCCTGAGTATTTTAATTTTTTTATATAGGATTACTCATGTACTGAGAGTTAAATTAATCTAGGGAAATATGAGGTATTACAATATCTCCCCCTTGGGAACATTCGTCCTCGAATGGGGCTGATTAAGCTGAGAAATACTGATAGACTGAGCTTACAAACTGAACATGCATAACTAAAACATGATTGCATGATTGAAATCACTGATAAGTTGAGTTTTCATACTGAACATGCATATCTGATACATGAGTACATGACTAAACTGATTCATGAATGCATGACTGAATATGTAATGGTAATGGATTCCAAGTTTGTAACTATAACTGAACAGGGAACTGAACAAAGCTAAGGAAGACCGTTACCTCAAGCTGAATCTGAATTTGTGGAGAAGAGGTAAGGATACTTGGTCCGTATATCTTCTTCTTCTTTCCAAGTAGCTCTCTCAACTGACTGATTCTGCCAAAGAACTTTGACCAGGGGAACTTCTTTATTCCTCAGTCTGAGAATTTGATGATTTGGACTGGAACCGCTTCGAAAGAGAGATCATTCTGAATATCTACTCCCTCTAAGAGGACTATGACTGCTGTGTCACCAATGCATTTCTTTAGCAAGGAGACGTGGAATACTGGGTGTACAGAAGCTAGATATTAAGGAAACTCAAACTCATAAGCTACCTTTCCGAAATGACTGAGAATTCTATAAGGACCGATATATCTGGGACTGAGTTTTCCCTTCTTACCTAACCTCTTCACTCCCTTCATAGGAGATATTTTCAAGAACACAAAATCACCAACCTCAAACTCGAGATCTTTTCTCCTCACATATGCATATAATTTTTATCGGCTCTGGGCTACCCTAAGACTTTCTCTGATCAACTGAACCTTCTCTAAGGCATCAAACACTAAGTCAGGCCCTATTCTTATGTCCTTACCCACTTCGAACCAACCAATTAGAGATCTACATATCCTACTATAAAGAGCCTCAAATGGAGCCATCTGAATACTGGAATGATAGCTGTTATTACATGCGAATTCAATCAAAGGTAAACGGTCATCCCAACTACCTTTAAAATCAACAATGCAGGATCTTAACATATCTTCTAGAGTATGAATGGTCCTTTCTTCTTGACCATCTGTCTGAGGGTGGAAGGCTATGCTAAGGTGAACTTGGGTACCAAGACCCTTTTGGAATGCTTCATAAGTGAGAGGTAAACTGGGTACCTCTATCTGAGATAATGGATACTAGAACTCCATGTAACTTGACCAACTCTTTGATATAGAGTTTGGCATAGTCCTCAGCTGAATAGGAATTATGAACAGGTAAGAAATGAGCGTATATGGTCATCCTATCTACGATAATCCAAATCGAATCATGCTGATGGCGAGTACGAGGAAAACCCATTACAAAGTCCATGTTCACTTCTTTCCATTTCCATGTAGGAATACTGAACTTCTGCATGGACCTACTAGGCTTCTAGTGCTCAATCTTAACCCGCGACATATATAGAACTTAGATACAAACACTATAATGTCTCTCTTTATCCCACTCTACCAATAGATCTCCCGCAAATCGCGGTACATCTTAGTGGCCCCTGGATAAATCGAGTAATGTGCACCGTGCACATCTGTAAGAATTCATCGCCTTAAGTCATCTACACCTGGCACACATAGACTACCCTGGCAACGCAATCCACCATCTTTCCCTTGGGAGAAAACCTCTACTTTCTGATCTTTGACTGACTCTTTCAACTTAACTAGACTGGGATCTCTGTCCTGATTTTCCTTTACTTCAGAAACTAGAGATGATTTTGAACTATTCTGTACCCACACACTACCCTCTGCTGAATTGACTAAGCGAACACCTAGTCGAGGAAGCTGATGAACTTCCTGAACTAACTCCTAGTAGAGTTGATGGGACATATCTCCAACTAATTCCAAACTACTAAAATAAACTAAGTAGAGAAGTAATAAAATAATTAAATAATAATATTCTCAAATGATGAGGACTTACTGCTGACTCTGACTGCTGAAACTGGAATGCTACTGTTGGTCTGATGATCGTGCTTCTGAACCTATGGTATAAAAACACTATAGCATAAATGCGTCAGTACGATTGAATGTACTGGTATGGAAGTGAGGTAGGCTAAATGCAAAGGGTTTATACGCATAAATAATACTAACTGACTATATAATATAAACGTGAGAATACATGCATGGATAAGTGACTGTAATTTAATTCATAATGATACAGACTACTGAGTCTAAATACTGATAACATGAGTTACTGATAACTAATATAACTGATACTGAGTTACTGTGTCTAATAGTCTAGGTTCTGATAAAACTAAATGGGTTTTGTACTGTACTAAGTGACAGTATCTGACAGTCCTAATATCTGAAGAACTATCTTAGTTCTATTACTAAGACTGGCTGACTGTATTTGACAGTCCTAATTCTTTAACTAAAATTATGGGAGAATTCATCTAACCGATATGCCTCGAATAAGCTATTATATCTGAGTTGGGGTCCAATCTATAACCCCAATTGGAAGGGTATCAATACCTCGCCACTAGTAAAGACAAGCTATGAGTGACCCTCAACTGATAGTATCCCCAAAGAAAAATGGTAGGACCCTCATCTGATAGTGTTAATCCACCTCATCAACCCTCAACTGACAGTGTTGATATCTTAACCTATGCTGGCTATATAGTTCTAGAATGCAAGGATTTCTGCTAGGAATCATACCCTCTGTTGACAGTATGTGTTCCCATCCTTGGGTTCACTCGGTGATGAATCCTACTCCCAACTAAATAGATACTGAACTAATTTTACTAGTTCACACTAGGCATGACTGAGCTATTTCTGATTGTACTGATTAACTGGACTGAACTGAGTTTACTGAGTTCTGTTGACTAATGGAATACTACTGAGATATGATAACTGACTGAGATTACTGTGATTACTAAAATTACTGCACTAATACTGAATTTACTGACTTTTCCTAAGTCACATGACTGACTGAGTTCTACTTATCGTGGCTTGATTGAGAGTATCGTGAAAACTGACACTGACTCTAAGTACACAGCTAAATTTTCAGGTACAAGTACCCCTAAGACTCGATAGCATGAAACTGAAAAGACATGACATTTTTCGACACATGACTATAATTAATAATTCATAGTATAATCATTGGGGATTTCCATAAAGTATTTGCATGTCATAAGCTTACACATAAATAGGAATTGCATGCTATCATATAGTAATTTCATGAATCCATACTTATGACCATTCCACTAAATCATTACAAGCCATAGCTTTAGCATGGGAGTCAATTTGAACATATGGTTGCATCATGAGTTCATCATACAAATCACAAATAGGTCATGAAACACAACTCTCATTCACTTAGGCATTTTAACAAACACATGGAAGGCATAACCTTTTCTAGGGCATAACTTGACATCTAATACATAATGGCTATATCAAATACTTTAATTTTTAATGATTTCAATCCACATACTAATAAGATGTTACGAGAATTCAATAAAGATCAATCTTGGAAATCATATCACAGCATATACATACGTACAATCAAACCCACAACATGAAATTCAAAATTTATATTTGAAAAAGGTTTCTTGAGTTTCATGGGTGAAAGGAACACATGAATAAACACCTTACATACTTAGAACGTAAATCCTTAAGGGTTCTTGAAGAGATTTTTGAGCCTTGCCCTTGAATTTTGAAACTAGGGTTTCCTTGCTTTTGAGAGAGAATGATGAACTTTGAGTCAACTTGAGTAAAGAATGAGATATTTAGGTCATTTAGGGATTAATTTCGTGTTTGGGTCTAACCTGGTTCATGGGAAAATGACCTATTTACCCTTAAAGATGTGGCTATTTAATGACTAAAAATTGGGCATCGACGCTATAAGCGACGTGGTGCATCAATAGCATCGATAAGATACCCAACGCGTCGCGCCATGATCGCACCAAGCCTTTGATCTTTTGGCTTTGGCAACCTGCAACAATGTTAACCAACGCGATAGGCGACGCGGAGCACCAAGATCACATTGGTCTACTATTTTGGACTTCCAAATGTGGTTTAAACGAGTTTCAAAAAATCTGAAACTTGTCTGGAATGCTTATTGACCTTCCTGATTATGAATTCAGAAAAATATAGAATATTTAAGAATATTAAGGCCGTGAAATGAGATTGCAAACTTTTGAAGGCTAAAATAAACTAGGTCTAAAAACTTAGCTAGAATTTTCTAAGTATGGGACCCCCTTAACAAGCATAAATGGATAGAACTAAGCTTAGGATTTTGTAGGGTCTTACAATATCTCCCCTTGAGAACATTCATCCACGAATGAGACTGACTAAGATGGGAGAAATGATAAACTAAAGTATATACGGAACATGAACAACTGAAATATGAGTACATGACTGACATTACTGCTTTACTGAGATTTATTTTGAGCATGCATATCTGATGAATGAGTAACTGATTCATGAATACATTACTAGGATCACTGATGAGCTGAGTATACTGAACATGCATATCTGATGGATGAATGCATGGCTGATCTGACATATGAATGCATGGCTGGGAGTACTGATAAGCTGATCACGTATATCAGATGCGTGAATACAAGACTGAATTGACTCATGAATATGCGACTGAACATGTAATGGTAAAGATACCAAATTTTAAATGTAAACTGAGCATGGAACTGAATACCAAGTTTGTAACTGAAATTTGAACATGAGACTGAATAAGCTTAAGAAAAGCTATTACCTTGGGCTGAGCCTGAATTTACGGATCAGGTAAGGATACTTGGTTTGCATATCTGCTTCTGCTTCCCATGTAGCTTCCTTAACGGACTGATTCCTCCCAAGGACTTTGACTAGAGGGACCTCTTGTTCCTCAGTCTTCGAGTCTGATAGTCAAGGATTTTGACTGGAATCTCTTCGAAAGAGAGGTTGTTATGAATGTCTATGCCCTCTATAGGGACTACAACTGTTGGGTCATCTATGAACTTTCTTAATCAAGGAAACATGGAACACTAGATGAACTGAGGCAAGATCTGAAGACAATTCGAGCTCATAATCTACTTTGCCAAAGTGACTGAGAATTTTGTAGGAACTGACACATCAGGGACTGAGCTTTCCCTTCTTGCCGAATCTCTTCACTCTCTTCATGGGAGAGATCTATAAATAAACATGATCACCAGTCTTGAACTTGAGATCCGTTCTGAACATGTATGAATGGAAACATGAGAACATGACTGAGTCTTTGACGTGTGTCATGGACTGAGTATCGTGAGCTGAACTGAGCCATTGAGTACATGGCTTATGAATGATATTGGAGCTAGAGGGTCAACCTATGGGTACCCACTACTCCAAACTATATTCATTATGTAAAGAGGAAAATAGAGTGTCTAGGTCATGAAAGTTTGGGAGTTATAGTGTATCTCCCCCTTGGGGCACTCTGTCCCTCAAAGAATGCTAAATTGATTGAGATGTTGAGGAAAACTGAGGCGATGTACAAGGAACCTATGAACTGAATTATGACTGTATAACTAGGATCTTAGACTGAGATATGAAATATGGACTAAGATGCACATGCAACTACATGATTGGTCCATCTTAGAATGGTCACATTCATGAGACTTCGAATAATGTGAATAGATGGACAGAATGAGAAAATATATGAACTTGTCTATCTGACTGTTGGACTAAGGTACTGGCTGTTCAAACTAATTCCTACTGACTGACTCATCTGATCTGCTGACTGACCGATGGCTGAGTACTAGGCATGTAAGATTGAACGGTACTTAGTTTGGATAGCTGGACTTAAAATGCAGATTATCATGCATAGAAGGTAAGGACTGACTGGGTAAAATGAGATAACTGAGAATAAATGAGTGAAAGCTATATTAACTTAAGGATGCAAGACCAAGCGTATAACATGATTAGGAAACTCTCTATAATCTGAGGTACTGAAATACTACTAACTGACTAACTATTGGCCATATGCTATGGTCGGGTAATCTTGAAAGTGAACTAACTTTTTGATCTGGCTGGACTATGAATGGTCCTGAGATTGTAGCTATGACAGTAATCGCAATTAAGACTGTAACTGGAACTGAATGTTGGTTTCTCATAACTGAGGTTTAGACTGGTACTAAAGTATTGAATTCTGATGGCTAAGTAACTAATAACTGAAAGCCATGGTCCTGTAGAACTACCTAAGTCCTTTACAAAATATAGATTACTGAATTAATACAGTAAATGAGGCTTAGGGATAGAACATCAACACCATGAATTCATCGTGGGATCTTAATTAAGAGTAGTTGTGACATAAATCTGAGTTCAACTGATCACAAAAAGTGGAGCATCTGTCATGTGAACTGGACATACTGTAAAGTATGACATGAGTTTTTGAGTCATGAGCTCATGAACTGAGTCTGAAGTTTCTGTACTCATAGGACATGATTCATGACACTGAGTGAACTAGAACTCCTTATCCTAGGAACTAGGAGCGTACATGAGTTTTCACTAATGTGAATGAATATGAGTGATGCTCATAGAGCTGACATGTAGGACATAAATAGATATCATGATAACTGATGGGTTTTGATATTTTGAGATGGTCTGCAGGATCATGCACACTGTGGGAATAGACAAGAATGTCATCTATGAATATATGCCGAACATGTCCAAGTACTGGTTGAACACTCAGTTCATCAAGTCCATGAAGGCTGCGGGTACGTTGGTAAGACCAAAGGACATGACTAAGAATTCAAAGTGGTCATATAGAGTTCTGAAAACCGTCTTCAGAATATCATATTCTCTGAGTCTAAGCTGCTGGTAGCCTGATCTGAGGTCTATCTTAGAGAAATAGCTGGCACCCTGAAGTAAATCGAACAAGTCATCGACTCTGGGAAATGGATACTTGTTATTGACTGTGACCTTGTTGAGCTGACAATAGTCTATACATATTCTGAGAGAGTCATCTTTCTTGTGCACGAATAAGACTTGTTCACCCATTAAGGACACAATGGGTATGATGAGTCCCTTAACTAGGAGATCCTTCAACTATTCTTTCAATTCTCCAAGTTCTACTGGTGCCATTCTGTATGGCAAAATAGATATAGGCTGAGTATCTGGAAGAAGGACTATGTTGAAGTCTATTTCCCTTTCGAAAGGAATTCCTGGAAGATCTTCGGGAAAGACCTCTAAATATTCATTCACTACCAGGACTGATTCAAGACCAGGAGTTTCAGAAATAGAGTCCCTAACTCGAACAACATGATAGGCACATCCCTTAGATATCATTTTCCTATCCCATAGTTAGGAAATAAGTTGACCCCTAAATTCTGAAGTACTACCCTTCCACTCTAGGAAGGGTTTATTTGGAAACTGAAACTGGACAATTCTATTTCAGCAGTCGACTATGGCATAGCAGGAATGAAGCCAATCTATTCCGAGAATGACATAAAAATTAGTCTTCTCTAATTCGACTAAGTCTGCTGAAGTGACTTTCTGAGATACCATAACCGGACAGTTCCTGTATACCCATCGTCCTATGATAGTTTTACCCACTGGGGTAGAGTCTGTGAAGGGTTCTACTAGAATTTTGGGATTGACTCCAAAATCAACTGCTATATAAGGAGTAACAAAATACAAAAAGGCTCCTAGATCTAGCAAAGCGTAAACATGCAAGTGAAAGATCGGTAACGTACCAGTGACCACATTAGGATAATTTTCCTGATCATGTTGGGACTGAAGAGCACATAGTCTGTTTGGGTATTGCCCACTAGTGGCACTGGAGGTGGCACCCTGCTGATTTGGGCGATCAGACTAAGCTGAGGAATGGTTATGCTAGATTTATGGACCAGCCTTAGGACAGTATCAGACTCTATGACCTGACTCACCGCACCTATAATACACATCACTGCCGGCTCTACATAGACCCTTATGATATTGGCCATAAGTCTGACAAAGGGGATGGGTTTGGGAACTGCTAACACCGCCTTGAGGTTTAGGACCAGGCACCCTATCTCTGAATTTAGGAAATAGAGCACTAGCTGAGGGAGGAACTAGAATTGAATACTTTGGGTGGAACTAATAACGGTTACCACCCTCTGACTTAGGCTGAGAAAAATTGATATTACCTGTTCTCGCTCTCTTATTTTCTCTCTTTCTTTTTTTCTTTCTACGCTTTCCCACCTCAATCTGCTGGGCATGAATTATATGCCTGGGTGGGAAAACAACCTGCTGATTGCTCTGAGTTACTACTGAATAAGATAAAGTAAGAGAGTCGATCCTGAATTTTCCATGAAAGACATGCTCGTCTAGGGAATCTGCGTGAACGGGAGGTGGTGCCAACTAATTCTCAGTTCTCCTTTTGTTAGTCCTTTTAGGAGACATGTTCTGTAATGAAAGGGAGAATGGATTAGACTGGGAGTTAAATTTGAGCTCATACTCACTGGCACGACATGAATACTTAAAGAGGGGAAACTATTCCTAAAACATCTCATAGCCTCCTGTCCATAAGTGTGGTGCACAACACACCCATGCACAAGACTCTACTAGATGTGGTTTTTCAGACTTCCTAGGACACTGTTGAACTTTATGCTCTGATACCAAGTTTGTAACGCCCCGAGTCTGGTACCTAAAATGCTACACAGTGCCCGTGACCTCGAAGGACCAAAAGCTAACCTATGACTAATGTCTGTAATTGAGCACTGCATGCTATACTGTATAAATGTGAAATATAAGTTGTAAGGCCTTAAGGTTCAAAACTGTAACATGTTTGATAAAACAATATCTGAATAGGGTATAAAATACCCAAAACTGAAATAATCTTTCTAAACATACTGTAGTCTGAAAGCCTCTAAACTATCTAAAAACTATGGATTTGATGGGACATGTCCCCAACTAACTCTAAACTATTGAAATAAACTAAGTAATGAAGGAATAAAATAATCAAATAATAAAATCCTCGAATGATGAGGACTCACTGCTGACTATGACTCCTGAAACTGGAATGCTACTGATGCTCTAGAGCTTGTGCTTCTGAACCTTTGGTATAAAAATACCATAGCACAAATGCATCAGTACGATTGAATGTACTGGTATGCAAGTGAGGTTGGATGAATGCAAAGGGTTCATATGCATGAACAATACTAACTGACTGTATAACATGAACGCGAGAATACATGCATGGATAAGTAACTGTAACTGAATTCATGATGATACTAACTACTGAGTCTGAATACTGATAACATAAGTTATTGATAATTGATATAACTGATACTGAGTGACTGTGTCTTACAGTCTAGGTTTTGATGGAACTAGCTGGGTTCTGTAATGTACTAAGTGACTGTATCTGAAATCCTGATATCTAAAGAACAATCTAAGTTCTATTACTGAGACTGAGTGACTTTATCTGACAGTCTTGATTCTATAACTAAAACTGTGGGAGAATTCATCTAACCGACATGCCTTGAATAAGCTATTATAGCTGAGTTGGGGTCCAATCTATAACCCCAATTGGAAGGGTATCAATACCGCGCCATAGATAAGGAAAAGTTGTGAGTGACCCTCATCTGACAGTGTCCCCAAAGAAAAATGGTGGGACCCTCTTCTAACAGTGTTAATCCACCTCATCAACCCTCAACTGACAGTGTTGATGTCTCAACCTATGCTGGCTACATAGTTCTGGAAAGCAAGGATTGCTTCTAAGAATCACACCTTCTGTTGACAGTGTGTATTCCCATCCTTAGGTTCACTCTGGGTTGAATCCTACTCCCAACTGAATACACACTAAACTAATTTTCCTAGTTCACACAATGAATGATTGAGCTGTTATTGATTGTACTGATTAACTGGACTGAACCGAGTTCCATTGACTGACGGAATACTAATGAGATCTGATAACTGACTGAGATTACTGAGATTATTAAGATTACTGGACTGATACTGAATTTACTGAGTTTTCCTGAGTCACATGACTGACTGAGTTCTACTGTTCGTGGCTTGACTGAGAGTATCATGAAAACTGACACTGGCTCTAGGCAGACAACTAAATTTTTGGGTACAAGTACCCCCAAGACTCGATATCATGAAATTGACAAGACATGACACTTCTTGACACATGACCATAGTCAACAATTCATAGTACAATCATTGGGGATTTCCATAAAGTATTTGCATGTCATAAGCTTACACGTGAATAGGAATTGCATGCTATCGTAACGTAATTTCATGAATCCATACTTATGAGTGTTCCACTAAATCATTACAAGTCATATATTTAGCATAGGAGTCAATTTGAACATGAGGTTGCATCATGAGTTCATCATATAAATCACAAATAGGTCATAAAACACAACTCTCATTCACTTAGGCATTTTAACAAACACATGAAAGGCATAACCTTTTCTAGGGCATAACTTGAAAACTAATACATGATGTCTATATCAAATACTTCAATTTTTAAGGATTTCAATCCACTTACTAACATGATATCATGAGAATTCAATAAATATTCAATCTTGGAAATCATATCACAACATAGACATAAGTACAATCAAAACCACAACATAAAATTCAAAATTTATATTTGAAAAAGGTTTCTTCAGATACATGGGTGAAAGGAACCCATAAATCAACACTTTACATACCTTATAACTTAAATTCTTAAGGGTTCTTAAAGATATTCTTGAGCCTTGCCCTTGAATTTTGAAACTAGGGTTTCCTTACTTTTGAGAGAGAATGATGAACTTTGAGGTAACTTGAGTAAAAAATGAGATATTTAGGTCATTTAGGGATTAATTTTGTATTTTGGGATGACATGGCTCATGGGAAAATGAGCTATTTACCCTTAAATATATGGCTATTTAATGACTGAAAACTGGGCATCGACGCTATAAGCGAAGCAACACGTCAATAGCATCGATGCGGTACCCAACGCATCGATGCGGTACCCAATGCATCGCGCCATGATCATGCCAAGACTTAGTACTTTTGGCTGTGGTAACCTGAAACAATGTTAACCAATGCGATAGGCAATGCGGAAAGCCAAGATCGCGTTAGTCTACCATTTTGGACTTCCAAATGTTGTTTAAATGAGTTTTGAAAACTCCAAAACTTTTTTGGGAACATTTGTTGACCTTACTGATCATGAATTCAACAAAATATAGAATATTTAAGAATATTAAGGTCACAAAATGAGATTTCAAACTTTCAAAGGCTAAAATAAATTAAGTCTAAAAACTTAGCTAGAATTTTCTAAGCATGGGACCCCCTTAACAAGCATAAATGGACTGAATTAAGCTTAGGATTTTACTGGGTCTTACAGTTACAAAGATAAAGAGGATCCTGGATCTAGCAAAGAATAAATATGTAAATGATAAACTTGTAACGTACCAGTGACCACATTAGGAGAAATTTCCTGATCCTGTCGGGATTAAAGTGCATAAAGCTTGTTGGGGCATTGCTTACTGGTGGCACTGGAAGCGACACCCTGCTGATTTGGACTACTGGAGTGAGATGGGGGACGATTGTACTGACCCTGCGAACCTAACTAAATAAAATCTATGATTTTATGGACTGACTTGCCACATCCAAAACATACATCACTGCCACCTCTGCAGGCTCTCTGATAGTTTCTGCCATATTTCTGGCAAAGAGGATTTGTTCGAGCACTGATAAACCTACCTTGAGATTTAGATCTTGGTACCCTATCTTTGTTACCATTACTGAACTTAGGTAATAGAGAACTAGCTGAGGATAGAGCTGGAACTAAAGATTTTGGGAAAAACTGTGAACGGTTACCGCTTTCTAACTTAGGCTGAGTGAAATTAAAGCTACCCGTTCTGGTTTTCTTGTTTTCCCTCCGTATCTCCTTATTATTATCCTCTTCTATCTACTGAGCATGGATCATTAGCCTAGATATGTCCATCTTCTTAATTAACATTGCAGTTCTGCACTCCTTAACCACACTCTCTGACACCCTAGACACGAACTTGCTCATTCTGGACCTATTGTCTGCTTCTACATGGGGAGCATACCTGACTAACTGAGTAAATTTAAGGGAATAATATTTCACACTCATGTTGCCTTAACTGATATTGATGAACTCTAACACCTTGGCTTCCCTCAACTCTAAGGGAAATAATATATCTAGAAAAGTAGTAGCAAACTCTTCCCATTCTATGGGCTCTGCACCTGTGCCCCTATCTACCTTCCACTACATAAACCACGTATGAGTTATATCTTATAGCTGGTAGGTAGCCAACTTAGCACTCTCACTGGGAGTCACGCCCATAATATCTGTGACTTTCTGCACTATGTCAAGGAATTTCTGTGGGTCCTTTTCATACTTAGACCCTGTAAATAATGGAGGGTTCATTAAGGTGAAGTCCCGAATTCTAGATGCAGCAGTATTGGCCACTGGATTTGCCTAAAAAATAACTGGGCATTCATTTTGGGCTACTACAGAATGAGCTAGAGTGGTGAAAGCTACTCTGGATTCTGCATGGGAGACATACTCGTCCAAGGGATCTGCCTGAATGGGAGAAAGTGTTGGCTGATTTCTAGTTCTTCTTCTGTTAGTCTTTTTGGAAGGCATGTTCTATAAACAAAAGGAAGAAATGAATTAGACTAAGAGTTTAATTTTAGATCATGATCACTCACACAATATGAATACTGAAAGAAGGGAAACTTTTCCTAAAACGTCTCGTAGCCTCTTGTCCATAAGTGTGGCGCGCTATACACCCATGCACAAGACTCTATTTAATGTAACTTTTAGACTTCCTAGGACTCTTTAGAACCTGAGGCTCTGATACCAAGTTTGTAACATCCCGAGTCTACACCCCAGATGCCACATGGTGCTTACGACCCCAAAAGACCATAAGCTAACCCATGACCGGTACCTGCTGTGAGCATTGAATAATAATACTGAAATAATGTGAAAGTAAGGCTGAAATTCCATAAGGTTCATAATCTAAAAACTTATAAGTATAGCAACTGATAATAATATCTGTAAAATTGAATACTGTCTGAACTAGTCTAGTCTGGAAAGTCTCTAACTGAACTGTCTAAATATGGAGTTAATGGGACAAGCCCCCAACTAACTCCAACTAATACAATGCTGAATCTACTGCAATACTAAAATAAATAATATCCTCGATGAATGAGGACTCACTACTAAATCTACTGTTGCTGACTGAATCTGGCTAAGCGCGATCAGGAACCTGAGCGTCCGAACCTATGATATTATACATCATAGCGCAAAGAGAGAGTATGCATCAGTATGTGGAATATACTGGTATGCTAGATGAGGTAAGGGTGAATTCAAGGGTTCATATGAATGAATAGTAACTGACTGAGTGATATGAATATAACTAAATGAGAGTACATGGATAACTAAAGTTGTTGTATTCACTGATTATGAAATACTGTGCATCTACAAATATACTGTGTCTGAGATTTATACTAAAACTGAGTACTGAGTTCTTATAACTAAGTAATTAATATCTAAGATTACTGATAACTGAATTACTGATAATTGAGTGACTATTTCTGGCAGTCCTGATTCTGTAGAACTGAACTGAGTTTTATGATGAGACAAATGGAAATTGTAGGATGTAATCATCTAACCGACATGCCCTTTTCTGAATCGATTGGGGTCCAATCTATAACCCCAGTTGGAAGGGTGTCAGTACCGTGCCACAGGTACAAACAAGCTGAAAAGTCACCCTCATATGGAAGGTGCCCTAGTGAGAATGGTATTACCCTCAAATGGAAGGTAAACACCTTATCAACCCTCGACTGGTAGTTTGATATCTCAACCTACGCTCGTTACGATGTTCTGAAACTAAGGTACTACTACTAAGGTCATAACCTCAACTGGTAAGTGAGCCCCCATCCCTAGGTTCACTCGGTGCTGAATCCTACTCCCAACTGAATGGACACTGAACTGATCACTCAACTATACTAGGCTTGACAGAACTGTTACTGAGCGTGTTGACTGAATGAACTAGACTGAGTTCACTGAGTTCTGTAACTAGCTGAGTACTACTGTTCATAACGTTACTGATACTATTCTATAACTACTGTAATTCTAGGTAAACAACTAGATTTTAGGTATTAAATACCCCCAGGACTCGATAGCATCAATAGTAAGACATGGCACAATTTTGAATACATACTAGCTAGTCACTTAGTCATGGTTCATTCATTGAGACATTTTGTCAAACACTTTCAAGGCATGAACTTGTACATGAATGGGAACACATGCTAACTTGTCATGATTGCACTATTCAATTCACATAGGCATTCTAACAAACACTTGGGGAGCATGATTATTACACATAATGATGAACAAAACATAAGCATCATGACTAAAACTTGCAAATTGCAAGGATTGTAACATGGGAATTACATCAATTAATATACATGATATCTTATGTTCATGAAATTCATAACAAAACCTTGAACTTAAACCCATACAATAACACAAACATGAATACAACCCACTTTGCACATGTAAATTCATGAATCCATAAACTTTTAATTTATAAAGGGTTCTTGAACTCCAAGGGTAGAAGGAAACCCAAAGATGAACACCTAACATACCATGATTGTTGATTTCGTGAAGATTGTAGGGAATTTCTTGGAACTTAGACTTGACTTGAAGAATCTAGGGCTTGTTCTTGAGAGGATTTTATGAATATAGAATATAATTTTTCCCCATTGAGTGCTTAATTTTGTGTTATAGCTGAATTGGGTAAGGGAAAAAGGATTAAACTTCCCCTAGGACTCTTTTTCCGTGTAAATAACCCTTGAGGCGCGATCCTCAAAAATGAGAAATGGACCTCACTACGTGATGATAGGCGAATTTACGCGCCTATATCAATATATTTTGCCCATATTTTAGCCTAGTTTTGAGAACAAATTATATATTTCATGCACTTTTAGTCCTTTTTCCTGTAAATGAGCTAACAAACATGATTAGTAAAGTTTCAGGTATAAATGATGCAGAATTCAGCATTTTATGGCTTACTTGACGCAAAAGAAAGCTCACGAAGGAAGGGAAGGGAGTTTACACGCCTAAGGACTAAAACTGCTGCATGGAAAATCTATCCCGGGCTAAAACAACAATTCTGAAGACTTTGGGGACTTACAGACACAAAGCTGGATTTTGACAATGATACATTAACCTAGTACATTTGGGTTAAGGATTTCATTAGTCTAATAGGATTTGGTTATTTATTTCATTAGCTTAGTAGGATTAGGATATGGGTTTATAAATACCCTATCATGCTAGAGATTTTAGAACATCTTCTTAACTTCTTAACTTCTCGTCTTACAATTCAATTCTATTACTCTACAATTCTTCTAATCTTTCCATTAATTCTATTTTTCTTCTTCTACTTTTCTATTCTTAAATTCCACAACAAGAGAATCGTTACTTGCTAAGGAATCACGCCTCACGCCTATCACTTGATCTACACGCCATTACTCAATATCGTGATATAATAACAATGTCAATCATGATTTCCTTCACATTCATGGGTAACTAAACTTCTCTGTTGGGGTTATGGAAGCCGTATGAGATACTATCTATTGCTGTGAGTTTGTGAGTTCGAGGCACGTATATTGCTTATATCATTATTCTCTTCATCTTAATCTACATTCTTTGCGGTTGCAAACGCAAGAATACGCCAGTCTAACATTTAACTTGTTCGAGAGAAAAGTTATTTGTCTGGAAAAGAGATAATGTCAAGGTAGTAGGACACCCTTTCCTATTAAAAAGCTAGTGCCGTAACTGGACTAACTTCTTGGAGAATTCGTACCGTTAGATACGCTTTAAGCTCGAGAGAGTTAAAGTGAAATAGTCCTTGTTTAGGTCGAGAGACGCTTGGATTTACCATCGACTACAATTCTCTATAAGCAATTGCATGACAGAATTCTACACACTCATAGCCAATAGTGACGTATACCTCAGAAGGTGGACATAACCCCAACGCTTCAATTCTCATTGTTTACAACCAACGTAACAATCTCTCTCTTTTTACTTTATTATTTTCATCTTCTGTTTACATTACTTGCAAAACAAGAATCCCCCCTTCTTACGAGACTTGCACCAAAAGTTTAGTAATTTTACTTACTTCTTGGCCAAGCTATTCCCTGTGGGATCGACACCCAACCCAGGTTGGGTTCTATATTTGCTAACGACCGCTTTACACTCAAACGAGAGCGTTAGATTGAGCGTTATCAAAAATTGGCGCCGTTGCCGGGGAATACAAGTGTCAATTAAGTTCGTAATAATTACTAGACCCTTTGGTCAAAGACTCTCGTACTTTTACTTTTAGTTTTCGTTTTTGTTTACTGCAGGTTTTTTGTTCAGTACATCAATGGATGCACAACGTGAAATACCATTCAACGATGATGATGATGATCTTGATGGTGCCGGAGCCACTGGAGCTATAATTCCACCACCATTTGCGCCCGAAGCCAAGTTCAACATCACAAGCACCATGATTCAGTTATTGCAACTCAAGGGATTATTTGGTGGACTAGCAGGCGATGATCCGAATATGCATCTCATCAACTTTATTTCTACATGCAAGTCTTTTGACAATCCTGGTGTTGGTCAGAATGCAATTCGATTACGTCTATTTCAATTGTCTCTGTCTGGGGAGGCAACACTATGGTTGAATGGGCTGACTCCTGATTCTATTACAAATTGGAGGCAATTGAGAGACGCTTTCCTAGAAAGATTCTTTCCGCCATCCAAAAGAGCACAATTGAGAAATGAAATCTGCAACTTTCGTCAGCTTCCCACTGAAGCTCTTCATGAAACATGGGAGAGGTTCAAGACAAAGCTAGCGAGGTGTCCAAACCATCATATGACTAATGTTCACCTAATGGAGATACTATACAGAGCCTTGAATTCAATAACTAAACCAGTGGTGGATAATGCGGCTGGAGGATCATTTATGGACCTCACCTTTGGTCAAGCAAGCAATATGCTAGATCGCATGAAGAAACAAAGTAGAGCTTGGCATACCAGGGATTCTGAGGTAGCAAGTCCCACTTTATCTATAGGCATGACTGCAGACCAAAGAAGAAGACAAGAAGAACGTGATCAAGATATGGCGCACATGAAAACACAGATGGATCTTCTTACAAAGCATTTATTATCAGGGAAGACCGAAAAAGTGAAAGCTGTGGCGCTAAAAGGAAGAGACGAATCTAATTCGGAAGAAGAAGCCAACTACTTGAATAATCAGGGGGGTTTCCGAGGCAATACCCAAGGAAACCAAGATCGAAACTATTATGGTAAATCTGGAAACATGGACCAAGGTAGTTGGAAGAACAAGACTGAAAAGAGTGGTTTGTACGTTCCCCCTGGTAGACGTGATACCACCACATCTAATTCTGGAAGAATGGAAGACATGATGGATAAATTATTGAAAGGAGTGGAAGCAACAAGCGCGGGAGTTACTGAAGTAATAAATGATTTTTCCTCTATGAAGCAATTAGTTGATTCTCATTCCACTTCAATCAAGCAAATAAAGCAGCAACTGAGCCAACTTTCAGCAACACTCAATCAAAGAAAGGCTGGTACTTTACCTAGCGATACTGTGCAAAACCCAAGAAATGATGGGTCATGCATGGCCATCACTACCCGAAGTGGTAAGGTGCTGGAAATTTCAGAAAAAGACAAGCAAGTGGTTGACGAAGAAGTGGAAATTGATGATAAGGCAAAAAGGGAAGATGCCGCAGCAGCCGATCCTAACGTCCTTAACGTCACTCCTCACGACATGCAGCCTGGAAAAGCTGAAAAACGGAAGCAAGAGGAGAAGAAAGCCGTGGAGAGAACAATTCTATACCCACCACCACCTTTTCCCCAAAGATTGAAGAAGGTGGCGGATGATACGAAGTTCAGCAAATTTATGAATATGTTAAAGCAGCTGACCATTAATGTTCCATTAGTGGAGGCACTTAAAAAAATGCCTGGGTATGCGAAATTTATAAAGGACCTGTTGACAAAGAAGCGGGCAGCAAGTTATGAGTTAGCGGATAATGTTCATCATTGTAGTGCAATCGCTACAATGTCGCTAGTTCAAAAGAAGGCAGATCCTGGAGATTTCACTATTCCTTGCACAATTGGATCGTTGAATTTTGCCAAGGCATTGTGAGATCTAGGAGCTAGCATCAATGTGATGCCACTATCCATATACAAGAAGTTGGGGCTAGGAGATCCAACACCAACCAATATGAGGCTCGTGATGGCTGATAGGTCGGTAAAACGACCTGTGGGTATCTTGAATGGTGTGTTGGTGAAGGTATCTTCATTTATCTTTCCTGTAGACTTCGTTATTCTGGATTGTGAGGTGGATTCTGACGTTCCCATAATATTGGGACGCCCCTTCCTCGCAACTGGAAGTGTGCTTATTGACATGAAAGATAATGAGCTTTTGTTTCGAATTAATGACGAAGTGGTCCGCTTTGATATATGCAAAGCCATGAAGCAGCCCAGCGATATGAATGAGTTATCTGTAGATGATGTTCATCATGAGGATATGAAAGCATTATCTATAGAGAAACAGCCTACTGTTGAGCCATTGTCTGCTGCGCCACTGAAAGTTGAGCATGAGGATAATGAAGATTATGAAGAACCTATGGGTGCTCTAACAGAAATAGAGTCTTATACTCCTAACCAACCGGATTGTGATCTCAAGAATCAACCAACAACAAAGACTCCCATTGACGAGACACCAACACTAGAATCTCAAGAGCTCCCCGATTATCTAAGGTATGTGTTCTTGGAAAGTAGAAATATACTTCCGGAGAGTGCAAGTGATTTAAGTGAACAACACGTAGAAGCTCTTATCTCTGCTCTGAAGAGATACAAGAGAGCTATGGGTTGGACTATTGATGATATAATTGGTGACTCTCCGGGGAAATGTATGAGCCATCTCGAAGAAGTTCGCATGCCCATAGGTAAGCCTCATTGTCGTCTAAATCCTTTTAGAAAATGATCCACCATTTACCTCGACGAAGTCTGAGTACTCGAGGTAACCATATCGTGCCACGACAATAAATAAGGCGCTAGATGGGAGGCAACCCATCGTTTATCGTTTTTCATTTATCGTTTATCGTTTTATTTCATTCTAGTACTTGATTTGTTTTTAATTAATAAAAATCCAAAAATAAGAGTCGTGCCACGACTAAAACTAAGGCGCTTGGTGGGAGGCAACCCATCGTACTAATCGTTTTCATTTGGTTTTAAGAAAAAATAGGTGCAAGAAGTAGTCAACAAGGAGATTGATTTCAATTGACGATTTGGACGCATTGTATGGTAAAGTTGGTAAGTTAGGAAGGGTGATGCATAAGGCTATGGATTGAGCCTTTCTCATGACAAAATAGACTTCGAGGAAGGCTAGTCCTTGGTAAAACTAGGCCACGAACGATGCACAACCTATCCTATAGCCTAAGGTCTCGGAATCTAGTGTGATATACACTATGCGCCGCCTATTCCTAGGTATGCTTTTGACTATGCGCCGCCTATGCTATGGCATTTGGTCTCAGTATCTCATATGCCATAGACTATGTGGCACATATGTCTACAAATGCCACAGACTATGCGGCGCATATGTCCCATTATGCTATAGACAATGCGCCGCATATGTCATATCTATGCCAAGCATTATGCGCCGCATATGTGGGATTTTTGTCTCCAAAACCGATTGTAAATGGGTCATAACCCGACCCATTCTCTTCCTATATAAAGGGGACTTAGTTTTACAACACATTGCAAAGTGACCTAAAGGTGCCGCATATTCATCCAAATCCTCTCAAAATTTTCTTTTTTGCTCTTCCAATTCACAAAACCACCTCCAAAAGATTCAAGCAAGTAAGTACTCTCTTATTCTTCATTTATCTCTCGTAAGTACTACGT
Source organism: Capsicum pubescens (assembly GCA_030864215.1). Classification (NCBI taxonomy): domain Eukaryota; kingdom Viridiplantae; phylum Streptophyta; class Magnoliopsida; order Solanales; family Solanaceae; genus Capsicum; species Capsicum pubescens. The sequence continues at coordinate 280,257,550 of CM061540.1, read as the reverse complement.
TGCTATGTCTATTATAAATTGCTACATATTGAAAGATTGTTGGTGAAGTTCATGTGTTTGGAATGTTAATGCAAAATCATGTGAGTGAACGTATACGTTAGAATCATCTTGACTTGTTTCTGACTTGAATTTGGTTTTAATAGCATTGTTATACTATTTGCGGAATTGCTATAGTCTTTAACATTGTTTAAAATTGCTACTTGGATACTTACATGTTAGGCTATCCCGTTCATCGGGATAAGACTTATAGTGTCTGCCGACATAGGAGGTTGTGATTGTTGAAAGTAACTATATTATGTGGTAACCCCTATGTAGTAGTGTTGTTATATCTAACATGAAAGTAATGCAATGGCTGCAAGTAGTGATACATCACTGATTTTCTTGCCAGAATACAACTCCTAAAACGTATGTCGACGAAATCTGAGTAATCGACCACTTTCACTTCACTGATTTGTGTCAACAAAACTAAGTGTGGGGTGGTACCCCTACTGCTTGTGCATAGATTGTATCCATTGATATTGTGCTACCACTAACACTATTTTTAGTCTCAGGTACAATGGCACCTAAAGCGAGACAAGGCAAGGAGAAGGCTACCACCTCCCAAAAGGGCAAAAAGAGAAGTCGCAAGGACCAAGGAGAACCCTCCTCGCTGCAAATACCTCGACTCACGCCTGGAATTAAGTGGGATACTTATGAGGAACTTCTGAGGATGACGACTCTGATGATGATTCCAATGCAAGGGGTATGACCCCAGACATAGAGGATAAGTCCGACCAACTAGGTTCCTCGTATTTATTTTCCACTGAGGACAGTGTCCCGACTAAGTGTGGGGTGGTGGTATTGCATGCTATACTTCTCTATTCGCATCTATGTTTGTTTGCTTTTGTTTCATTTTTGTTTCGTTTTATTTTTTTTAGTAGTTAAAATTTTTTTTTTAGCTTCGCATGAAATTATTTTGATAGGCAGCATGAGATTATAACAAGAGTATGTGCTACAATTGTGACTATTGAGACGTTTAGGCTCTAGTTGTGACTCAATATGTGATATTGTGTGATTCAATTCCTTCACTTGTTGGGTCGAGAGTCTATATTACTTCCAATCAAGTCGACCATGTGCCTTGTGTGTGTGAGATAATAGTATATTCTATGTATGTGGCTGATGCTAGAACTTGCCTGGTATGTATGCAAAGAGAAAATAAGGAGTGTAAGTTTAGGATATGATTTAGGCATTTCTTTGGCAACCTATACATGTTTACCTTCAGTTTTACCTACCCATGGACATCATCCTAGTTAACCCTTTTGAGCCTTTAGCCTATTTCTTTGACAACCTTGTATGTAAGCCTAATCCATTTCTTTCAAGACCGTAATTTGATCAAAACTCCTAAGTGCTTTAAAGTGAAAAAGTCATGTGACAACATAAGAGGAAATTGGGTGAGTATGATGCTATAAATTGTAATGGTGCTTGAATGTGTTATGAAAAAGAAAGTGCTATCATAAGAGGTATGTTGTGAAAAGAAAAAAGAAAAGAAAGCTGAAAAGCGAGTTGTGCTTAAAATTGAAAAACAAAAGAAGAGAACAAGGGTGGTATAACAAAAGAAAGAAGAAAGGTTGAAAGAAAAAAGTGTCAATGATACAAAGTGATGTATTAAAGCGCTTAGGAACTTAGTCACTATTCCTGGCCAAAATAGTCCTACCCGTCCCTTAGCCTACATTACAACCATCAAAAGACCTACTTGATCCTAATCTTAACATTCCAAAATTTAGTAGAGTATTACATTAAGGGCAAGCCTATGGTCATCAGTCGCTACATATGAATTCTTTGTGAGAGTGAGAGCAAGGACATTTTGATACCCATGTTTGAAAAATATGCTATATTTGTGAGTGATTATGGGTACTATATGGTGAGACACACATGGTTGATGAGTTTTGGATAGTTGTATATGATTCTATGCACTTTAACGTTTGCATGCGAGTTGATCACCATCACGAGTCTATGCTAGAGGTTAAACTGTTTCTACTTATAATCGGAAAGCTACTCTTTGTTGATAATTGTTGTGCTTGTCTTGAAGAATGTTTTGTGTTGTTGCTGTAAAACCCTAAGTTGATGTTTAGAAGGACATGATAGTTTGTTCGAGGACTAACAAAGCTCTAAGTGTGGGGTGTTGATGATAGGCGAATTTACGCGCCTATATCAATATATTTTGCCCATATTTTAGCCTAGTTTTGAGAACAAATTAAATATTTCATGCACTTTTAGTCCTTTTTCCTGTAAATGAGCTAACGAACATGATTAGTAAAGTTTCAGGTATAAATGATGCAGAATTCAGCATTTTATGGCTTACTTGACGCAAAAGAAAGCTCACGAAGGAAGGAAAGGGAGTTTACACGCCTAAGGACCAAAACTGTTGCATGAAAAATCTGTCCTGGGCTAAAACAGTAATTCTGAAGACTTTGGGGACTTACAGACATAAAGCTGGATTTTGAAAATGATACATTAACCTAGTACAATTAGGTTATGTATTTCATTATTTTATATGGATTATGATAATGTTACCTTAACCTAGTACATTTGGGTTAAGGATTTCATTAGTCTAATAGGATTTGGTTATTTATTTCATTAGCTTAGTAGGATTAGGATATGGGTATTATAAATACCCTATCATGCTAGAGATTCCATAACATCTTCTTAACTTCTCGTCTTACAATTCAATTCTATTACTCTACAATTCTTCTAATCTTTCCATTAATTCTATTTTTCTTCTTCTACTCTTCTATTCTTAAATTCCACAACAAGAGAATCGTTACTTGCTAAGGAATCATGCCTCACGCCTATCACTTGATCTACACGCCATTACTCAATATCGTGATATAATAACAATGTCAATCGTGATTTCCTTCGCATTCATGGGTAACTAAACTTCTCTTTTGGGGTTATGGAAGCCGTATGAGATACTATCTATTGCTGTGAGTTTGTGAGTTCGAGGCACGTATATTGCTTATATCATTATTCTCTTCATCTTAATCTACATTCTTTGCGGTTGCAAACGCAAGAATACGCCAGTCTAACATTTAACTTGTTCGAGAGAAAAGTTATTTGTCTTGAAAAGAGATAATGTCAAGGTAGTAGGACACCCTTTCCTATTAAAAAGCTAGTGCCGTAACTGGACTAACCTCTTGGAGAATTTGTACCGTTAGATACGCTTTAAGCTCGAGAGAGTTAAAGTGAAATAGTCCTTGTTTAGGTCGAGAGACGCTTGGATTTACCATCGACTACAATTCTCTATAAGCAATTGCATGACAGAATTCTACACACTCATAGACAATAGAGACGTATACCTCAGAAGGTGGACATAACCCCAACGCTTCAATTCTCATTGTTTACAACCAACGTAACAATCTCTCTCTTTTTACTTTATTATTTTCAGCTTTTGTTTACATTACTTGCAAAACAAGAATCCCCCCTTCTTACGAGACTTGCACCAAAAGTTTAGTAATTTTACTTACTTGTTGGCCAAGCTATTCCCTGTGGGATCGACACCCAACCCAGGTTGGGTTCTATATTTGCTAACGACCGCTTTACACTCAAACGAGAGCTGTAGATTGAGCGTTATCACTACGCGACTCCCAAAAATATAAAATGGACTTCACGACGCGACTCTCAGAAATGGGGACTGGGTCTCGCGTCGCAAGCCTTTCGCGAGACCTTACTATTTTGGACATCCAAACTCCCCCTTACGCAAGTCTAAAAATTCCAAAACTCACCCGATATGACCTATTAATATTCCTGATCATGAATCAATTGAAAAATCGACAATTCAAGGCCAGAAAGATAAAAAATAAATTCATTGAAATATCGAGCCCAAAAATAAAATAAAGTGTAAATTCTTAGCTAAAATTTTTTAAGTCTGGAACCCCTTTTTGGCATGCTACATAGGACAGAAATGACTAAAATTTTGTGGGGCCTTACAAATTATTAAGATTTGAGTCACTTATACCTCATTTCCAAACTCTTTTGCCACTTTTAGCTCAAAGCCCCTATATACTTGACCCTTAACTTCATTTAAATTGAATTATTTCATGACTTACAGTTATAACTTATGTCTACCATTTATGATTTACTTTTGGGTCATGGTAATTCAATTTTGATATTTTCCACTGCATCAGTTTATAATCAAATGAATTATTATGGTTTCTTCAGCTTCCCAGTATTGAATTTTTTTAGCTCATGATTTATGTCATACTATTTCTATAACATATCATTGAATTTTTCATCCTCAGATTTCATTTATAGATTTTATGACTTAACTTATTGTATTCAAACATAGTTTTAAATCATGTATTTAACTATTTTCATTACTAGTTGATATCTCACATGCTCAGTACATTCAAAAATACTGATCGCATACCTTTTTTGTTTACATTTTCATGTGATGTAGATTTCAGTGCTTACTATCAAAATCAAGGTCAGACAGATCACATCTTCTAGTCAGCAGCACATGAGTTCTCTTATTTTGAGGACTCAAGCCAGTTTTTAATCCTAATATTTTATGTCTATCTATATGTATTAATTAGGGATAATTGTGGGGTCATGTCTCGGCTACCTATAATTAGTATTAGTAGATGCTTCATTGATAGTTAGTTAGAGTTGTTGTATTTAGTTTCAATTTTCTTTTCTTTCAAATTACATTTGTGGTAAACTTTTTACTTGTGATGTAGTGAATTGTTTTATTTTATGATTAAGCTTCCACTCAGTCAGTTTAGCTCTTCTTATGTTTTTATTCAGTTTGTCATGCATAATGTCAGTATCATGGGTCAGCTTGGGATCACTCATGGTTCTAAGTACTGTGTTGTGATTATGGGGTAGTCTCGAATCATGAAAATTAATTATGTATTCTCCAAACTAATTTCAAGAGATAATATTAATCATGAATTAATAGGGCTACAATGGTAAAATAGTCCTATCAATAATTATTTTCTTAATGAGTGTGTAAAATCAAAATGTGACAAGTAAAAGTGAACGAAGGGGGGGAGTATAACTCTTCTCATGTTTCATATGAGGGAAAAAAGTCATGAACACTCTAAACTTGTTTACATCTTTCATTTTGACACTTTTTCCAAGACTTTTTCATATTATTCAAAATTACACTTTTAGTTGACATGACATAATGTGTTAGGCTTAAGTCATCGACACACACACAAATTTATTCTGAAAATTTACGTAGACCCCTCAACTAAGTTCTATACCTATCACGCCCCTAACCCACTAGAATTTTGATCCAATTAGGCCTTTTTCCCTTATTCTCATCAGGTCCCATGCGCGTGTCTCCAAACGTTGCTGGTGTGGAAAGCTATTCCACTTAAACTACTCCACATGTATGAAATAAATCCACAAATACTTTATTACATTTAAATGGTGAAAAATGCATTTGAACAGAAAATATTAGGTTACTTTCTCTCTCCCCGACGTTAACTCTCTCTCTCTCTTAGATTAACCCTAATTTAACAAAAATCATTCAAATTGAAGAAGAAATTTAGGGGTTTTTCTCAGATCCTCCTCGTGTAAGTGTTATTATGATTTATGTTTGTTAAATTTTAGCATAATTTAGTTTTTAGGGTTTTGAAATTTCACTGTTAGGGCTGTGCTTTTAGGAATATTTTGTCACTTTCTTAACATACATTAAAGGTTGTAGCTTTTATCTTACTTTGGGTATATTCCATTAACTAACTTTTAATTTTTACCCTTTGTTGTAGGTGACCTAACAAATGGAGATTATTTTTACAAAATTTCACCATGGGGAGTGGTGGCCTTTTCCAATAAGGGTGTCCCTACATATGTTGAAAGATGTGTGCCAGAACTAAAGTATATTGACAAGGACCACTTTTCGTTACTTGAATTGTTATTTTATACTCGAAAATTAGGGTATGAAACTGTTGGGGGGTTTTATTACCAAGATGCAGTAACTAAAGAATTCAACTTGGTTAAAACTGACCGACATCTCCTTGAACTAGTTAAAGACTTAAAACATGAGGACTCTATTGAGTTTTCTGTCTGTCATGTTTTAGATGAACCAATTCTTGACCCTGATGGTCCCACTGGTTTTTTACCTACACCTGAGGTTATTGATGGTGCGGACCTATAAAGAGAAAGTATTGGTGTTGATGATAGTGTTAACATAAAGAGAGAATCTGTTGGAGTAGGGGAAGAAAGGGAGGCTGATCTAGAAGATTTTAACCTAGAAGATGTTGAGATAGAGAATGTTAACTTAGGTAAAAAGAGGGAGGCTCATGTAGAAGATGTTAACCTAGAAGATGTTGGTATAGAAGGAGGTGATAAGGCTGATGTAGAAGATATCCATGTAGAAGATGTAAATATAGAAAGTGAGTTATCAGATTACTTAAGTAGTAATTCAGATCTTGGAGATATTCCTTCAGAAGATGGCTCAGATGCTGATGAGGAGTTGAGATATTTTAGATAAGAAAGAAGGTAAAACAAAGCCAACAACAAAGAAAGAAACCAAAAAGAAAGAAAAAAAGGTTGTTGAAACTGAAGAAGTACCTGTGGGAGTTTTTGGTTGTGTAGATAGAGGCTTTAGGGAAATTAGAAAAAAATAAGGCTACCAAATATGCTAGACAGTTGGGTGGAGATGAGGAATATCTTGATAATTCTAACTGCTGGAGTGAAGATAGTGAAGATATAGATGTAGATGTTGTTAGAGGAGTAGATCAACCTAGAAGAAGGAAAAGTAAGAAAATTAGGTATGATGAAAATTGTGGGTTTGCTATGTTTGAGATTGGAATGATTTTTAAGGGTGCAAACTAGTTTAGAAAAGCTATTGTAGATTATACTGTAGAGTATAAAAGGCAGTTGAAGTTAAAACCTAATGAAAAACATAGAATAAGGGTGAAGTTCATTGCAGCTAATTGCAACTGGTTGTTGTTTTCGTCTACAGATAGGGATTCAAGTGATTTTATTATTAATAACTATAACCTTATTCACAAGTGTATTCCTATAAACAAGAACAAGATGTGTGATTCAAAGCTGGTTGCTAGAAAGTTCAAGGACAGAATTATTTCTCAGCCATACATAAGAATTTGGGAAATTCAAGATTTAGTAAGGGAGGTGTTGGGTCTTTATGTAGGTAAAACTATTTGTTATAGGAATAAACAGATTGTTATGATGGAGAATATGGGTGATTAGAAGCTGGAATTTTCTAGATTATGTGACTGTGCAGATATGATCAAGAAAACAAATCCAGGAAGTTCTTGTTGGATAAAAATTGACAAAGAAACTGAACCAGGAAAGAACCTCTTTGTTTATTTCTATGTGTACTTTCATGCCTTCAAGAAAGTATGGTTAGATGGGTGTAGGAAAATTATTGGTTTTGATGGATGCTTTCTCAAAGGAGCTTGTAAGGGTGAGTTGTTGGTTGCTGTGGGAAAAAATGGGAACAACTAAATGTATCCTATTGCATGGGCAGTTATAGATACTGAAACAAAACATAGCTGGGACTGGTTCATAAGGTATCTGATTGCTGGTCTAAATCTGGGAACTAGTGAAGGCTTGAGTGTAATGTCAGACCAACAAAAGGTACCAGTACTTAATTATTTTTCTTATTACTTGACTTTAATTTCCAATAAAATTCCTATTTTAATCATACTTATACTTATTGCAGGGTCTTGTTCTGGTCTTGATGGATCTGTTACCAAATTTTGAGAGAAGAATATGTGCTAGACATATTTGGAGTAATTGGCGTATGCACTGAAGAGAAGAAGAAAGAAGGAAGAAGTTTTGAAGATGTACAAAAGAAAGCTTTGAAGTAAAGTTTATAGACGAGATGCAAACAATGTCAAGACTAGGTAAGAAAGAAATAACTAAGGACATATTGGTTAATCCTCCTTCTTGGTGCAGGGCATATTTCAAAACACATTCCAAATGTGATATTGTAGAAAATAACATATGTGAGATTGTAGAAAATGACATGTGTGAGACTTTTAATTCTTGGATCTTAGCTTCTAGACATAAGTCTATAATCACAATGTTAGAGTATATTAGGCATAAAATGATGAATAGACATGTAGATATGATCAGATTTGCATAAATATAGATTTCAGACATTGCACCTATGGCAAGAACTATTTTAGAAGATAACAAGGAATATTCAAATAGGTGTAGAGTACTATGGAATGGAGTTAATGGTTTTGAAATTGGGGATGGGGGTTACACATTTGTTGTTCACTTGGACAAGAAGTATTGTGATTGTAGATTATAGATGTTAAGAGGTATTCCTTGTCCTCATGCTATTTATGCTTATTATTACTAAAATAAAGATCCTGATCACCATGTAGAGCACTGGAATAGGAAAGAAAACTTTCTTAAGTATTATATCCATTTCATTCAACCAATTACCAATATGAGAATATGGCCGAAAACTACAAACCCATCAATTGAGCCTCCAAAACCAAAAAAGATGTTAGGCAGACCTGGCAAGAACAGAAAGAAGAACAAGGATAAGCCAAGAAAGTGGAGAAAACTCTAAAAAAAGGTATCAAGATGAAATATTCAAGGTGTAATCAAGTTGGCCATAACAAGACTCTATGTGCAAAAAGGTTAAGCCTTAAATGAATTTTATAATAGTTTGTAAAGTTAACATATTTCTTAACTTTTCATATTTCTATTTGTCTATTAGAATGGGATGGGGAGAAGTAATAGTACTCAGCCTAGCACTCAGCATGCACCCTCATGGTATCCACCACCACCACCACCATAATCAAGTTCTATTTGTGGTGACACCAGTGCAATGCTAAGAAATACCTATACTCAAAGTCAGACAACAAGAGTAAGTTGTATATGTTCTGCCTTAATATTCTTCTCCTACTTATTATTATTAGTGAAAACTGCTGAAAATATTGTGTTGCATTTATTCACAGTCAAGCTCTACCTTACATATATAACTACACAATCTAGTCAATCAGGATCTATTTGTGCTGACACAGCTACTGTGCCAAGAGCACCTCAAAGAAAGGGGTCAAGTTCTACTGGTAGAGGTCAAGGTGCTGCTGGTAGAGGTCAAGGTAGTTCTGGTGAGGCTCAATGTGGTGCTGGTAGAGGTCAAGGTGGTTTTGGTAGGGGTCAATATGGTGTTGATAGGGGAGATAGTTCTGGTATGGGTCAATGTGGTTTTGATAGGGGAAGTGAAGGAGGAAATGGTAGAGGTCAAGGAGGGACTAGTAGAGGATGTGGAAGAAAAATAGACAATGCAAGAGGGACCCCATTTGAAAGTGGAAGAAATGTTTCTTCCAGTCAAGTTCCATATTTTCCAACCCAAAAGAGGCCATACAATGATACCTCATTTGCTACTGCTACTGCATACAAAAGTCCTGCAACTGATTTTAGTGTTTACTCTGATCCAGCAACTGGAACCCAAGTGTACAATGTATTTCTCTCTTTCTCATTATTTACCTATAATAATGTTTTCATTCAAGTTTTCAATGTTCATTGTCTTACAATTTTATCTAATTTTGCATCCCGGTACATCAAGTGAGAGGGTTCTTTATAGAGGTACAAATTTAAAGAGTGCTTCACCAACCAATATAGATATTGGTTTTAAACCTCATGGCCTAAAGTGGAATAGGAAAGATACAGTCACCAACACACAATTGCAACAAATAAAAGAAAATAAGAGAAACAAAGTGTATGTAACCAAGTCTTCTTCAACAGTTGGATCTTCTAAGAAGTAGCTCATTTAGAAATGATTTGTACGCATGATACTATAATGAAGATTCTGCTCTCCTTTTGAAGAAATTGTGTTACTAGTTTTTGAACAACTTTTTCTTAGGCATATGTTAATGACTTTGGTGTATACTGCAGTAGAACTATTATGCTTAATGTTGAGCTTTTTTTGAACACCTTATTTACTGATGTATGCAGATTTTAGCTCAAGTTTGAGCAGTTTTAATATGATATGCTACTTCTTGCACTTTTTAGCTTAATTTTGAGCAGTTTTAATATAGTGTGCTGCTTCTAATATTTTAGTTCATTTTTAGCAATACCTTCACTAGTTACAAATAGGATATATGGTTATACCTTCAGTAGTTGCACAACTAGACACAAAGTAATTGACAATGTGATTGTCTTACAAAACATGTCAATTCATTCACATTAAACATGTCAAAATGATACAAACTAACCAAACAACTACGACAAACTAACCATTACAAACTAAACTAACCAAACAACTACTACAAACTAACCATTACAAATCCATTATAAACTTACCATTACAATATCCAATTGCCTATTCAAGAACCACTTTACAGTAAGAACAATCAGAAAAGCAGAGCAAGTCTATTCAATTTGAGCTTAGCACATTCCCTTTCAAGTTTAACTTTTTTGAGTTTATGCCTCAATGTAATCAACTTCTCTTCACTACTTTCAATTTCTCACACAAAGTGTCCCTCTCTTGTTCAACGTATTTGTGATTTTGCTTCAATCGGTCACACAAATTTTCACTATCTTTTCACCTAATCATTAAGCTCGATTCCACCTCAGGATATTGATGAACATGAATTGAAGGTTTTGGATATATCCATCTAAAGTACCCACATCCACCATTTTCTTAAAATGCAAAAATAGTAGAATAATAAAAAAATCACCAAAAAAATAAAATTAAAATCTGTGAAAATGATACAAACCTTTGAAACTTTACATTCAAAAAATCTACGACCCTGATTTGATGGAGTCCTTGATGTTCTTAAAGGACAAAATTTAAAACAATAACACAAATCGGGTAACTCAACATTAATGAAATTTTGCCACACTCTTATTGGAAATGAGAGAAAAAACTATTTAAGAGAAATTATGAGATAAATTTGAGAGTGAGATGAGAGAAATTGAGAGATAATTGAGCTATGGAGGAGAGGAATGAAAGAAAAAATAAGGAAATTAAGTTAAATAAAGAGAGAAAGTGAAGGGGATGGAAAAGTAATGTTATTTAAGGTTAACTTTTTCCATATGGACTGTATTTTCACTCCTCACGTGCCTCCCGCGAGTACACAGCACATGGTGTACCATGTAGGCAAAAAAGGCCTGATTGGATTAAAATTTGGATGGGTTAGGAGCCTGATAGGTCCATGCCTTAGTTGAGGGGTATAACTGAATTTTCAAGATAACTTTGAGTGCCTGTTGATGGCTTAAGCCTAATATGTTAATACAACCTTTTTGATTTTTTTTGAAAAATATCTCTTTGTTTTTATTCACTCTTCACCATCACTTTTTCCATCACGCATATATTATCATCTAGCCGTAGTCGCCAATAATACTATCAATGTCTTCACAAAGGCAGACCCACATGTATCAGTGGGGGTGCACATGCACCCATTAACGTTGAAGAAAATTATGTGTATATAAGTGTATATACCTTAAGAAATTGGGATATAGTTAATAGTGCGCCCTAAGATGAATGGTAGTGCACCTAGGTGCGCTGGTTGGAGCCATCGCTTTCATCCACACGACCAGGGATTGATCCCTGAGTCGCGCAATATTTTTGCTTTTATTTTTAATACTTGGCTTATTTCTAAATTTATAACATCAAAACCATCGCTTTCATCCACACGACCAGGGATTGATCCCTGAGCCGCGCAATATTTTTTCTTTTATTTTCAATACTTGGCTTATTGCTAAATTTATAACATCAAAATTGCTGGATTGGGGATTCGAACCCGCAACCATCCCGTAAAATGAGTCATCCTTGACCATTGAGCTACCATAACTAATTATTCAATAATGTTAAAAGTAAGCTTCATATTATAAGAAAGTAAAGTTATTAGCTTAGAACTCATATTTGTTCTATATAGTTATTTTTTCAGTATTGTTCATGTCTTTGGCGACCAATTGAATATGATAATATCCCTTAATCAACACTGAAAGTTTTTCTAACGTCTTAAGATAATATTGTGCACCAAAGTATTATCAAAAGCAATAAGCGTAAAAAAGCATCACGGTCTATTATGTTTAAGCACAAAGTACAAATAAAGTGTGAGATTTAACAAAAAAAGGCATAATGAAAGAAAAATATAAATATATGTCTAGTCCACGATAGATTTTTCTTTTTGTTATATCACGGTCTATTATATCAAAAAGTAATATAAAAAGTAATATAATAAATATGAAAGAATAATATATTATATCAAAAAGTAATATAAAAATATTTTCCCTAAATCTCTCTAATCAAATTAATATAATAAATATATTATATCAACTAAAAATAGATTGTTTATTTCTTTTCTTTCTCAATATTCCCTAAAAGACTAATTATTTCTCTAAATTTTCTCTCATTCTCTCCAAAATCTATTAGTTGTAATTTGGCAGCACCTAAAAATATACCTTTCTTATACACATTTTAAATTAGATTACTTATTACTTATATAACATATGTTTCAAGAAGGGATTAACGAGGTGAAAAAATAAATAGAAAATATCCCATAAAACACTTTTATCTCCTAAAAAAATTCACATGGTAAATCCTAAAGACGATGATAGATTTAAATTTCTTCGTTTCTTTTTTTTCACTAGTTAGTTTTTTTCCACAAGCTTTTTGGTTTCAGCTAAAATGTAAAGAAAAAAATTATAGGGAAAATAAAATACATAATGAGGATGAAAAATTGTGTTGGCTATTACTATCTTTAAAATAGAATTGAAGTAATCCTTAGAGTCATCCTCATTGTTTATGTGCGTCATTAACTGTCAACTTAGAACTGATAAATTTTGAAGAGAATGGGAGAAAATTTAGAGAAATAATTGGTCTTGGAGGGAATATTGAGAAAGAAAAGAAATGAACAACCTATTTTTAATTGATATAATATATTTATGATATTTGGAATAAATTAAATCTTAACCATTCAATTTAATTAAGCCATGTGTCATCAATCACCATGAAAACTTGAGGAAAATGGAGATAGTTGAAATGGAGAGGAGCTGGATCTGTTTTGATTTGTAGCTCAAAATTGGTCGCAAGTGGTAATCCCAAACATCTACTATCAAGACGAATGGTATATAGCTAAATTTCAGAATATGGCGGGTAAGGAGATCGTGCTATGTGCTGGGCCATATACTGTAAATAATCTCTCAATGATTTCGAAAAATTGGTCCGCTGATTTTAATATTAAGGCTGAGTTCTTGATAGAAATTTCTTTATGGATAAAGTTTCCAAAACTGCCACTCAATTGTTGGTTGGGATGTGTAAAAATCGAACCGATCGATAAATCGAATTGATAAAATTGTTATTGGGTTAACGGATTTTTATTGGTTTTATAAAAAGTTTTATTGGGTAAACGGTTGAGGTTTTGATTTTAGCTTATTGGTTATCGGTTAAATCGATAACCCAATAAAGATACACTAAGTTATTATCTTATCCCTATTTATGTTATATATATAAATCTCTATCTATCTATCTATCTATATATATATATATATAGATAGATAGATAGATAGATAGATATGTGTATGTATATATATATTATATGCACTACTTATTCATAATTCAGTGATTCAGAAAGTATTAACCTATTCAGGGAAACAAAGGCACAGTATAAACCTCGGCTATTATCGTATTGAAAAGCTTGAAGCATTTATAGCTTCCAACAATTAGGATTTAATTTTTTTTCTAACTAACAATCAGTTCAAGTTTGAAGATTCTTGTAAACTAAAATGCATTGCGCAGGATTTTGGCGGTAACTAAGATGTTGTTTTTTAAAGTTAGTTGTTACTATTTATATTTTATAAGTATTTTCTTATTGGTTAAACCGAAAATCGAACCGTTAAGGACCAAAAACCAATAAACCGAAACCGATAAGAAAATATCTTATTGGTTGGTTATTGATTTTACATATTTAAAAACCGAAAACCGATAAACCGAACCAATAACACATAAAACCCAACCGAACCGACCGATGCACACCCCTATTTGTTGGAGCAATAATTCATTGAGCCGAATAGCAAGTGCTATTGGGAGGATGTTGTTTGCAGATGCATGTACTGCTACATAAACTAGAATAATGTGACCAAAAAATTGCCTTGTGAAATTCTTATTATGGACACTTCGCAAAAACAGATTCTACAACAAGTACATTATGAATGGAAGCAACTATTTTTTTCTCAATGTTTGGAGATTAGGCACCTGACGAGGCTAGAAAAACCAACCAAGGAAAAGGCGACGTATGAAAAGAACCATGCAAACATGGAAGCTCAAACAAGTACTAGTAGGGACTGGTAATCAGGGCCTAAGGAAAAGAGCAAGTAGATAAATTGCATAGTGAAAAGGAGCAGATACAAAACAGTATGGATCAAGACTCTTCTTTGTTGTCTTCTAAACCTTGAGAAATTCTAAAGAATACCTTTTAGTGATAACACCTACAGCAATTACTGTGGAATTAATTCTACATTTATTCATTTAGTGTAATGCAAAGATGAATAACTTCTACGTTACAAAGGAGATGAATATATATATATACTAAACATCCGTTCTAATAGAATTATGTAACATGCAAATTAATGGTTCTTTAATACCATTAAATATCACTATTGCAACTCCACTTTCAAATACTATATAAAGGGTGTCTTTGGAGAAGATAAAAACACACCACATAAAGAAAGAAACCATCTTCCTCCTTTCCTCTTCCTCTTGAATGGTTATGGGCAATTTGTTTAGGAAACCTCCAAACTTCCAGCCACGAGTGCACGTGTTTTGAAGTAGCTGTGAAACCTTGGGGAGTGAATGGCTAGAAGGATTTGCACCGGAGTCGGGCCAAAAACGCTTTCAAGGCAGTGTCTTGCCACGACATAGTTTTTGTGACAATTCTCTTACTATTATTAATTCCAGTTTCATATCAATATTGTAGTAATTTTTCCAACAATTTGAAAGCAATTTTCTTACATACATTATTGATAAATGGCTATTTCTTTGAACAAAACTTTTCCTGGTTTGTCAAAAATTGAGCCATTGGATGAAAATAATTTTAAAAGTTGGTCACAAAAACTTTTTATTTTCCTAGAACAATTAGAAGTTGATTATGTTTTTTTTTAATTATGGTTCTAACATCATTACTGGTTCTAATACTGTTATGATTGTTGATGAATTTGGCAGAAAGAAGATTAAAAAAGATAACATAAATGCTAGAGGGAATTCATTGAGTCATACGACTAATATTTTTTTGATTTATTTGTTACTTACAAATCTACTAAAGAAATATGGGATAGTCTGCAAAACTCAAAACAAGGGGAAAAAAATAATGCCCAAGTTCATCTTGTTGAGGGTGATGAAGTGATTGCTGCAGTAATCGTTGAGACAAACCTGGTGGCTAACAAGACTGACTGGGGGTTGGACACCGGGGCTTCATGGCATTTCTGCGCCAATAAAGAGTTGCTCCATAACTTTGTTGAGTCCATTGATAGTGAGTGCGTCTACATGGGTAACTCTATTACTGCTGAAGTTATGGGTAATGGAAAAATTTCTCTTAAAATAACTTCTGGTAAAACATTAGTATTAAACAATGTTCTATATGTTCCTTCACTCCGTAGAAACTTAGTTTCTGGAGCACTTCTCAACAAAGTAGGCTTTAAACTTATTTTTGAAGCTGATATAATAATTATCTCTCATGGAGGAAACTTTTTTGGGAAAGAATACCTTAGTGGGGGCTTATTCGTACTGAACATTAATCAAGAGATTGTCAATGCAAGTATTTCTAATTCTGCTTATATGGCTGAGTCTATTAATTTATGACATGGTAGGTTAGGTCATGTTAATATTGCTTCTATTAAAAGACTTAGAAAAATGGAATTAATTCCTACAGTAAATATTGATGACATTTCTAAATGTCTTGTATGTGTAGAAGCAAATCATGCCAAGAAACCTTTTAAATATGTTACTAGTAGAAAATCAATTAGACGGAAAAATCAAGAGATTTAGGTCTGATAGAGGCGGTGAATATAGTACTAAAACTCTAGAAGATTTTTGTCAGAAAAATGTTATTATCCATGAGTTTAGTGCTCTTTATACTCCCCAACAAAATGGTGTAGCTGAACGCAAGAATAGAACTCTTAAGGAAATGATAAATTATATGATTTTAAGCTCAGGTCTACCTGACTATATGTGGAGGGAAATGGTCTTGTCTGCATGCTATATTCTTAATAGATTCCCTCATAAAAAGTTAGATAAGACCTCTATGAGTTATGAAAAGGATTTGCCCATAACTTGAAATTTCTGAAAGTGTAGGGGTGTTTGGCTAAGGTTGGTCTACCTGATTTTAGACGGGTAAATGTAGACTCTAAGACTTTTAACACTGTCTTTATTAGTTATTCTCAAAATAGTATTGCATATAGATTTATGTCATTAAATGATTATTCTATTTGTGAATCTAGTGACGCAGAATATTTTGAGCATGTTTTTCCTTTGAAAAATCATGTGCCTAGCGATGTGCAAAATAATACTTCTGTATCTATGTTATGCCTGCTTCTGATGTTAATGCTAATGAGCATGAAAATGAACTTAGAAGGAGTAAAAGACGTAGAATTGAGACTAATTTTCTGCTATTTTAGAAGGTTTTTGTGATTCAAACTGGATTACTGATAATGATGAAGTAAGCTCTACCAGTGGCTATGTGTTTACTTTGGGTGCAAGTCCTATTTCGTGGAAGTCTTCAAAGAAGACTTGTCTAACACGTTCTACCATGAAATCTGAATTCATTGTTCTCGAGTTGGCAGGGCAAGAAACTGAGTTGCTGCGAAATCTTTTGATAGATGTGCCTCTATGGGGAAGACAAATGTCACCAGTCTCTTTACATTGTGACTCAAAGGACGCAATTGATATTGTTAAAAATAGTGTATACAATGGTAAAAAGAGACATATTCACATCAGACATGGTGCAGTTAAACAATTGTTGAAACATGGTGTTATTTCCTTGAAATATGTAAGATCCGAAAGAAATTTAGCAGATCCTATGACCAAGAGTTTGACAAGAAAAATGGTCCTTGAATCGTCGAGGGAGATGGGGCTAAATCCCATGGATTGAGGTAATATGGTGGATATCCATTTGTGGTCAAACGAAGCCATATAGGCCTTCAATAAACACTACATATCCTATCCCTATCGTATGAGGTAGTGTATTATGAGGTTGAGCTTATTTTTTCTCTTAATGATCTATAGCCTTAAGGTGGTCTATGAGATAGACTTGATGGATCACCTACGTGAGTGTAAAAGGTTGGTCACCTTTTTATGAAAGACTTGGGTTATCTTTCTAGAGCACTCATGAAACCCAAGGTTTGTGTGCATGACCATAAAAAGCACTTTGTAGTATCGCGGAGATTGCTTAAAATCAAGGATATGGTATGTGTTGTGGGGGTCTCAACTTATGTCCATCTAGTTCAAGAGTACTTCACTTTTTGGATATTTGTTGTTGCCTCATATCACTACGTGTCAATTCAAATCGAAAGATATTGACACTTAAGTACGTGTTCCTTTCTTTTGCCCAAAATTTATTCTTATTCTTTATCTTTGCATTAGTGGGGGACTGTGGAGTTAATTCTACATTTATTCATTTAGTGTAACACAAAGATGAATAACTTCTATGTTACAAAGGAAATGAATACATCTATTCTAAACATCCGTTCTAATAGAATTAGGGGTGTACATAGGTCGGGTTGGTTCGTTTTTTATTTTTAAAAAATAAACCAATAATTTCAGTTTATTAAAACTATAAATCAAATCAAACAAACATAAAATTAGTTTTTTTGGTTTAGGTTTTAGTTGATTTTTTTAGTTTTTTTGGTTTTTTTTATAGTCTTTAGTTTTTACAATTATATTGTGATCGAAGACTAGATCAAATATGTTTTCACTCATGTGCTAATGAAAAAACATAATTATGAAAAAATGAGGAGCGAAAAACTCTCTTGAAACTAAAAAGTGAGATGAAGAGTGAAAAGTTTAGGTTTTAAGTTTAGATTGAGTTTTCGATCATTTAATTAGCAATTAATGGAAAAATATTATAACTTAAAGGCGCAAATATAAATATATATCTACATATACTTTCAAATTATTGAAAATTACTAAAACTAGTTGAAAAAGTATTTAAAAAGTAGATTATAATTAATATTTTATGTATAAAAAAGTTTGAATATTTTTTTTATATATATATATAATATATATATATATATATAATATGTCGGTTTGACTTTTTTTTGTTAACACCAAACCAAGAATGGTCGTTTTTTTTCTAACGCCAAACCAATCAAACCAAACCATTAGTCAATTTTTTTTCTCGGTTTGGTTTGGTTCGTCAGTTCAGTTTGACTTGACGGTTTGGCCTGTACACTCCTAAATAGAATTATGTAACATGTAAAGTAAGTTCTTTAATACCATTAAATATCACTCTTGCAACTCCACTTTCAAATACTATATAAAGGGTGACTTTGGAGAAGATAAAAACACACCACATAAAGAAAGAAACCATATTCCTCCTTTCCTCTTCCTCTTGAATTGTTATGGGCAATTGGTTTGGGCAACCTCCAAACTTCCAGTCATGAGTGCACGTGTTTGGAAGTAGCTGTGGAATCTTAAGGAGAGAACGTCTAGAAGGATTTACATCGGAGTCGGGCTAAAATCTCTTTCAAGGCAGTGGCTTGCCACGACACAATTTTTGTGACTATTCTCTTACTATTATTAATTCCAGTTTCA
Organism: Capsicum pubescens; assembly: GCA_030864215.1. Classification (NCBI taxonomy): domain Eukaryota; kingdom Viridiplantae; phylum Streptophyta; class Magnoliopsida; order Solanales; family Solanaceae; genus Capsicum; species Capsicum pubescens. The sequence continues at coordinate 280,238,826 of CM061540.1, read as the reverse complement.
TATCAATATTTTAGTAATTTTTCCAACAATTACAACCTTGGCAAGATCAAGTAGACCAATCACTAATTCAAAGAGGCATCGTGAATGACAAACTATTGGTAGTAAGAGAAGGAGGTCAAATGTCACCAAGCAGCTCAATCAAACCTTCTCAAGAGTCTTTGAGCATTAGTCAAATAATGAATATGAGTTGCTACGAGGATTTGATGATCAGGAGACGCCATATGATCTCTCTTTTGATGAAGGAGAGGATAAACTAATATAATATGAAGTGGTTAGTGTAAAATGTGAGCGTAATGAATAAGAAATATTTGCTGAAGAATCATATTTATTTAACTGTTTTGGTAGAAACTAGGGTAAAGGAAAATAAAACCATCAATATAGCTAATCAACTGGTACCATGTTGGGCATTTTTCAACAATTACAAAATGACAGTGAATGGTCGAATATGAATAGCATGGGAAAACAAGCTCTATAATGTGCAAATAATAGAAAAGAAGGCTCAGTCTTTACATCGTGGCATTTAACAAGAAATTTTTAATCTGAAGTGTTATGAAACTTTTACGTATGAGTAGAATATGATAAAGCAAAGAAAGGATATGTAAGTAAGGATGACAAATTCCAGTTGTCTTAAACAGTGTATAATTATAGGGGACTTCAATGCAGTCATAAGTTGTCAAGAAAGAAAGTATGGAGCAACAGTACCTTAGGCAGAAATTATAGATTCAAGGACTGCAATCAACATTTTTAGGGGAATGAATTATATTGGAAGGGATAGTTTTACACTTGTTCCATCAAACAATGGGGTGGTAACAGGGTCATATGCACAATAGACAAAGCTTTTGGGACTACTGATGGGTTGTACCAATATGAACATGTTATCACTTATTATAGGGATCCTTTCATATCTGATCATTCTACTATTGTGGTTGATTTTAGAATGGTTGCACAAAGTATTAATCCCCTATTCAAATTCTTCAACACTTTAGGTAGACCATTCATAGTTTAAAACTTTGGTAGAAAAGCAACGGAGAGGCCTTGATGCACAATGGAATATGAATGCAGAATGGGATAAATTGAAAAATCTTAAGACATACTTCAAGAGGTTGAATAATCAATACTTCAAAGGGGTCACTAAGAAGATTGATGCTTCCATACACTATTTAAATCAAATCCAACAAGAAATAAAGCAATATACAGTGATATACATGCTACTGAGAAGAAAGCTACTTTGATTCAGTTGGAGAAATACAATCTAATTGAAGAAAGTATCATTCGACCAAAATCATGAGTGTGTTGGATCAAACTTGGAGATAATAATACCAAGTACTTTATAGTTGTGGTTAAGGAGAAGAGGCAACACGATAAAATACTAGAACTCTTAGTAGTGGATGGGCAAAAACTCATTGACGCAAAATCAGTAAAGGATGAGATTATCAAATTTTACAAAGCACTTATGGAATCAATAACCACCACTCTTTTAGCAGTTAGCAAAGAAATTATGAGCAATGGACCCTACTTAACTCATCAACAACTGGGTCTATGCAAATATCTCAGATATGGAAGTATAAAAGGGGTTGCAATCTATAGGAGATAATAAAGCTCTGGGGCTTGATGGATTTAAGTCTGTTTTACAAGAAAGTTTGGGCAATGATAAAAGGGGACATATGTACATCAGTACTGGAATTTTTTCACACCACTACCATGTACAAACCAGTCAATAGTATTGTTATTACTTTGCTACCTAAGGTAAGTAATAACATGCTGCACAATTATGTACAAGTTAATCTCAAAGATATTAACTGCAAGCATGAGGAAGGTCATACGTCACATTATTAGTGACACTTAGGCTGGTTTTATTCCTTGAAGGAGGATTGTAGATAACACCATCATGGATCATGAGCTGGTCCAGAGCAACTCAAAAAAGAATATTTCTCCTAGAAGCATGATTAAAGAAGATTTATACAAAGTCTATGACTCAGTTAAATAGGATTACTTGGAGAAAATTCTGGTAGAACTTCAATTTCCATCAACATTTAGAGGTTGAATAATGTATTGTGTGTTGTTTTATGGGTATACAAGAATCTGTATTTTGGAAACAACAACTTCAACACATGTTAAAGTATAAAACAAGAATACTTATGAAGTTATGCAACACCTTCAACACAAGATTAAAATGACCTTTCAAAGAAGTGTGTTTTCAAAAAATTCGATGAAATAGAAAAAGGCCAAGTCATCCAAATTCACAGAGTGTCCTTAAGGTAATAATTCCTCTGAAGTGCCCGAGGTTGCAGAATTTTCCTCCTAGGATAAAATGGCCTAACAATCCGACTGTAGTGGTACCTCAAACGATCGGATTCTCTAAGAACTCACTCAACGATTAGATGATCACATGGAGTATTTAAAAAAGTAAGAAGTGTTTTAATGCAGAAATTTTTTTGTATCTAAACCTGTGGAAAAATGCAGGTTTATATAGCCATTAGGTGCCCCTTCCAAAAAGTTCCAATGGTTCACCAAAAAGGTGTATTCTTTCTGAACAGTCATGCCTGTTCATCGAATCATTGTGTCTTTTTCTGGACAGTCACAACCATCCGAACAGACATTTTCTTTCCTGAATCAGTGTGTCATTTTGTCGAAGGGTTCCATCCCTTCAGAAGTAGCATTTTGCATTTTGTAGTTGTTTTTGCACTGCATGTATGCACGTTAATGGAGGAATAGTTTACTGTTTTGTTTTTCTTCTTTGGATTTTCGAACTGTTTCAAATAAATTTTATCCAAAAAGATAGATCTCATCGATCAATCATTTGACAAATCCAAATCCGAAGCCAAAGCCGAGCCAAGCAAGCGACGACGACGTGAGGCACCTCTTGGTTCTTGCCTCACTTACCATATGGAGTAAGTGTTCCTTAATATAAGCACTTGAAAGTTTCCTTCTTCCACCAATGTGGGAGAAATAGTAGACTTTCCCATTTTTAGTACACTTTCATTTTGAGTGTTATCTCAATTTTTTCTCCATTTGGTTCCCTCCATTTTCCATTCATACTTTAATATTGAACCCAACAATCCTCCACATGAATGGGGAATGGTTACTTTTTCCTAAAACTTTATGAACAAGTATGTGATCATCAAGCAATGACTAATTGCATCTGGATAAGTGGGTTTCCCTTTGAACTTTTTGTAGTGAACATGCATCGGATGCACTCGGTCAATCGGTAAATTTGATATTTTAAACCGTCGAGCTTTAATGTACACCTAGACAACACATATCACACAACCAGCCTTTTACCGTTTATGGTTCTCACGATTTTTTTCATTACATCCATAAACACGTTTTGGTCTTATGAGAGTTTAAAGAATAGGACTTTACTAAAATTCTCCTTGAAGAGGCTTCCACTTTTCCCTTACATAGGTGATTTTTAAATGGTCAATCCTATAGATTAAACTATTTGGTCAAATCTTCCAAATTTAGATAATTATTAAAAGACTTCACACCATAAATCTTATCCTTGTTTACTAAATATTGTCTACATCATAAGAATGGGTTGGGTATATTGATAATGTTGAACCTGTCAGACACAACTTTGTTTGATCTATTTGAACCTAGCTCTTGGGATCTCCAGTCTACTAGGTAGAGTTAACGCCATGCTGACGTTTCTTAGGTCGTAAACCCATTCCCTTGGATGTCTTCTCAACTCCTTCTCTAGATAGGCCTTTTATAAGTGGATCCGAAACATTATCCTTTGACTTCACATAGTCAACAGTGATAATTCCACTAGAGAGAAGCTCTCTAACGGTATTATATCTTTGTCTTATGTGATGAGATTTACCGTTGTACATCATGCTCCCTGCTCTACCTATTGTAGCTTGACTATCATAGTGAATACATACTGGTTCCATTGGTTTGGGCCAATAAGGAATGTTTTCCAAGAAATTCTGGAGCCATCTTGCTTCTTCACCAATTTTATCTAATGCAATAAATTTTGAATCCATTGTAAAGCGTGTAATAAATATCTGTTTGGATGATTTCCAAGAGACTTCTCCTCCACGTATAGTAAATAATATCCACTCGTGGATTTTACTTCATCTATATAGTGATACAATTTGCATCAGTATATCCTTCAAGTACCGCGGGATATTTATTATAATGCAAAACATTGTCTTGAGTATATTTAAGATACCCCAAAATTCTTTTCATTGCCATCCAATGAGTTTTATTGGAATTAATCGTGTACCGACTCAACTTACTAATAGAACATGTTATGTATGGTCGTGTACAATTCATGATATACATTAAACATCCCAACACTCTTGCGTATTCCAACTGTGAGTCACTTTCACTTTCATTCTTTTGAAGTGCAAAGCTCACCTCCAATGGAGTCTTGGCAATACCAAATTCCAAATACTTAAATTTGTCAAGTACCTTTTCAATGTGATGAGACTGTCACAATGTCAACCCTTGTGGAGTTCTATGGATTCTTATTCCTAAGATTACATCCGCAACTCCAAGGTCTTTCATATCAAACTATCGCTCGAGCATTCGTTTTGTAGCATTTATGTCAAAAATGTCTCTACTGATGATCAACATATCATCCATATACAAACAAATAATGACTTGGTGATTTGGAGTGTTTTTAATGTAAAAACATTTATCAAATTTATTTATCTTGAACCCATTTGCCAACATAGTTTGGCCAAACTTCGCATGCCACTGTTTAGGTGCTTGTTTTAGTCCATAAAGTGACTTAACAAGTTTACACACCTTATTTATTTTTTTGGAACCAAAAAACCCTTAGAATGTTCCATGTATGATTCTTCCTCTAATTCTTCATTTAGTAATATTGTTTTCACATCCATTTGATGGATTTCAAGACCATATACCGCTGCCAAGGAAGTTAACATCCGAATTGATATTATCCTTGTTATAGGCGAGTATGTATCAAAGCAATCAAGGCCTTCTTTCTATTTGAAGCCTTTTACGACAAGCCTTGCCTTGTATTTGTCAATAGTACCATCCACTTTTATTTTCCTTTTGAAGATCCATTTAGAACTTAAAGGTTTATTTCCTGGAGAAAGATCAACTAACTCCTACATATGGTTGCTAAAGATTGAATCAATCTCACTATTGACTATCACTTTCCAAAAGGATGAGTCTGAAGACGCTATCGCTTCTTTAAATATTTGAGGCTAATTTTCTAAGAGAAATGTTACAAAATTTGATCCAAACGAAGTTGACGTTTGTAACACCCCACATTTATGGGCTAGAATTCAAACTGTTGTTATGAAGTATGCAGAACATAAACCAATGATTTTATGTCTATATATGTGTGGTGATCAATACCATAGTATGAAAATGTCCTTTTATATCAGTCGAGGTCATAAAAATCTCCAAACTCAAAGACGAGTTGAGAAAACTTCTATTGATTAAGTTGTAGTGAATTATTCATCTTGGGTCAAATGAAATATCTTTGAATCTTCTTTCCAATGCATTTGGTTTTACCTTAATCTGATATTGAAGAAAAAATTTATACTCATTTTACTTTAGCATGTCAGTCGGTCAACAAAGTGACGACCTGAGCTGATAAGCCGTCAGCTAAGTGATGACTTATCAGCCAAGTCATCTGCGCAAACTAGTAAGCCATCAGTTTCATCCTCCAAGTGATGACCTAAGTTGATAGGCCTTCAACTAAGTGATGACCTATCCGCCCAAGTCGTCACCCATGGCCTCACTCAATCAACATCACCCTTAAATAGTTTTGGAGGGGTATTTTGGTCTTTTCCCTCACCTCTCATGGCTTAAATCATGCATTAAACCCTATTAAGTGATAAAGTATCAGTTTCTCATTATTCATAATCCTCTCCACTCTCAAGAACGAGAAAATTAGGGTTTCCTCTCAAGATCATCTCCCAAGAACAAGATTCAAGCACTTCTTTAAGAAAATCGAGAAATTATAATTCTCAATCCAAGAACGTTCAATAAAAGTCAATTCTCTTTCAAGATTAAAGATCTAATGTATGTTATATGTTCATCCATGGTCTCTTTTCACCCATAGAGTCCAAGAATCTATCTTTTATTTTTTTAATTATGAGATTACATGTTTATAATGATTTATCTCCATGAAGCTTTTATGAATTTCGATTATACATGATGTTTACAATCTATTTTTGTTGAAAGTAGCCCTTACATATTTGAAGCATGAAATTTCATTGTCAAATCCCTAAGTATGGTTTAGCATTATAATTATGCTATTCCGATATGTTTAAGTCCATGAATTTCTTACCATTTGAATTTCAAGTTAAGATTATAAATTGTTTCAAGTGAAATGCATTATAGTATATTTTAAATATGTTGGTTTTCCATATTATGTTTATGAGAATTCATAATAAATCCTCAGCTTATGATTTTTTCATGTGATCATGCTATCTCATTATGTTTAAAGGTATCCCCATGTTTAAATTCATGTCTCCCATGTGTCTGATGAAATGCCTCAAAGAATGAGTTTTGAATAATGAATACTTATCATGCCTTCAAAGTTTACTATGATCTTATTATTATTGCTATTGAGTATTGGGGGTTTGAATACCCAAAAACTTAGTTGCTTACTTAGTTTTTTTTTGTAGTCTCAGAATGTTTTCAGATAAAACCATGAGCGTCATTAGTCCAGTCAGTTATCATATTTAAATTATACTCAGATCAGTCCACAGTTCAGTGTCTTTCAGTTGAGAATAAAACTTAGCACCGAGTGAGCATAGGGATGACGTCTCCTCCGTCAGTAGGCATGAGTCACTTGTCTCCCCCGTCAGTTAGGCATGAGGCATTTGTATCCCTCTTCAGTAGGCATGAGACATTAGTAGCAGTCCCTAGGTTCCAGACCTACGACACTACCATAGATTTGAGGGGTCCCCCATCAGATAGGCATGACACCCTCGTTCTTCGGGATATCATATTAGTGGATCCACACATCCATTATTAGTACCCGTGGCACGGTACTAGTACCCTTCCAATTGGGGTCATAAGTTGGATCCCGATCAGTTCAGACTAGGCTATGTCGGTTAGATGATACCTCCCATAGTTTCAGTTTAAGTATTCAATTCAGATCTTATTTCAGTTTTGCTTGGCCATAGCATACAGTTTATTAGTTATTCAGTTATCAGATTTCAGTATTTTAGTTACAGACTGTATCAGAAACATATTATATACTTGTTCATGCATTCTAAGATTTTTTAGCTTTCATGCATTTATATTCAGTATTCTCATGCTAACCATACAGTCTCTGCTCTATGACTGCTTACTAAGTTACTTTATATCATTCAGCTAGTTATTACTTCATGTTCAGTTATCCTATGATATTGATTCAGTTAGTTATCATTTATGCACATAAACTCATGCATCTCAGCCTTACCTCATTTAGTATGCCAATACATTCAAAGTACTGATCGCATACCCATTTTTTGCACTATGATGTTTCATATCATAGGATTGGACACTCAGGTTCTTGACCATACCTAGTTAACCAAGTGCACCAGTAGCAGTAGCAGTGGCGAGTCCTCATGTTCCTAGTACTAGTTATGTTTATTTCAGTTTCTCAGTTTTAGCAGAGAGTTGGAGTTAATTGGGGGCTTGTCCTATCAACTCCTCAGTTATTCAGTTAGAGGCTTTCAAACTAGTACAGATAGTTAGTTAGTTTTCAGTTGTTATTATCAGTGTTCCTTTGTAGAGATTATCAGAATTATGACTTAAAACCTTATGGCTATTTTAGTTAAATTCTATAAAAATAAATCTTTTGTTATCAGTTTTATTCAGTGCCCACAACAGGTACCTTTCATGGGTTAGCTTGTGGTCCTTCGGGGATGTAATCACCATGTGATGCCTAGGGTGTACTCTCGGGACGTTACAACATTCTTTGATGTGTACTGCATCTTGGTGTCTCATCATTATGTACATTATCACTTTGTTCATCTCGAGGTCATTTAGACCTCCCACTAGACTGTTCATGTCTAGTTTTATACAGATAAATGTGTTCAAAGAATTTAGCATTATCTGATTCAATTACCGTATTTTTATTGATATCCAGATGTTCAGATTTATGAACCAAAAATCAGCATGCTTTACTAGTTTTAGCATATCCTATGAACACACAATCTACCATCTTAGGTACTATCTTTACCCTTTTAGGCATAGGAACTTGGACCTTCGCTAGACCCCCCCACACTTTGAAATATTTCAAGTTGGGCTTTCTTCCTTTTCATTTTTCATATGGAATTGATTGTATCTTACTATAGGGCACTCTATAGAGTATTCGGTTTGCTGTAAGGATAGCTTTCTCCCACAAGTTTTGCGGTAAACCTGAACTTATAAGTAAGGCATTCATCATTTCCTTCAAGGTTTGGTTTTTTCTTTCCGCAATTCCATTAGATTGAGGTGAGTATGGAGCTTTAGTTTGATAAACAATTCCATTCTTTACACATATTTTCGCATAGAGAGATTCATATTCTCCGCCCCTATCACTTCTTATTATTTTGATCTTTTTCTCTAACTGATTTTCAACTTCTGTTTTATACTATCTAAATGTATCTATTGCTTCATCATTACTATTTAGCAAATAGACATAACAACACCTAGTGCAATCTTCAATAAAAGTTATAAAATACTTTTTTCCACCACGACATGGTGTTGACTTTATATCACAAATATCAATATGGATTAAGTCTAACGGATTGGAATTCCTTTCAACAGACATACGGATGCTTAGCATACTTTGATTTCACACATGTTTGACATTTTAATTTATTGCAGTCAAAGTTTGGCTAAACTTCTAAGTTAATTAGTTTTTACAATATTTTGTAATTGACATGTCCTAATCGTTAATGCCACAAATCATTAGACTCAAGCACGTAAGAAGAAACTGAACTTTTATTGATTTCAACATTCATTACATTCATTTTGAATAGGCCCTCAGTGAGGTAGCCTTTTCCTACGTACACTTGTCCTTTACTATGTACAATTTTTCCGAAAACAAATACACATTTGAATCCATTTTAGCCAAGAAGTGATACAAAAATCAAGTTCTTCCGTAACTCCGGTACATACAGGAAATTGTTCAAAGTCAACACTTTGCCAGATGTCATTTTCAAGCAGACTTTTCTTGTTCCTTCAACTTTTGCAGTTGTGGAGTTGGCCATATATATCTTCTCTTCACCTTGAGCCAGAGCAAAAGTAGCAAACAACTCCTTATTTGCACAAACGTGGCAGGTGGCATTGGAATCCCTCCACCATTCTCGAGGATTTCCCATCAAGTTTTATTCAGACAGCATGGCACATAGATCATCTATTTCTTTCTTAGATTCAGCGATATTTTCTTGGTCTTTTTTTCCATTTCTTTGGGGCACGATAATTTGTTGACTTGTGGCCAAAATTGCCACAATTAAAGCATTTTCCCTTCAATTTCTTCTGAGGTTCATTTCTTTCATGTCCAGCTTTATTTTGCTTTTTCGAGTTGTTGTCGTCGTCTTCTACAATGTTTGCTCTATTCATTGCAGAATTTCCTCTCAACCTTTTTCCGTGGCTTTTTTTTCTTTTTCAATGTACAGTCTCACTATAAGATCATCGATTGTTATCTCCTTTTGGTTATGTTTCAAGTAGTTCTTGAAGTCCTTCCACATAGGTGGTAACTTCTTTATTATTGCCGTGACTTGAAATGCCTTGTTCACGACTAAACCTACAATAAAGTTTATGTGAACATCAAGAACATATTTAATATGTTCGACTAAGGTATTCATCAAACTCATACCATCCGCGAGGAGATTGTGGATGATAACTTACAGTTCCTAGACTTGAGATACAACAGACTTGTTTTCAATCATTTTAAACTCAAGGAATCATGCAACGAAGAACTTATTAGTTCCAATATCCTCAGTCTTGTATTTTCTTTCTAGCATACCCCACAACTCTTTTTCCATCTTTATTCCACTATACATATTGTATAGTTTATCTTGGAGGCCATTTAGAATATAATTCTTGCATAGGAAATTGGAGTGTTTCCATGCCTCCATAACGATAAATTTCTCCTACTACGAAGTTCCCTCGGGCAACTCTGGAGCTTCTTCAGATGTGAATCTTTGAATACATAAAGTTGTAAGGTAGTAGAACATATTTTGTTGCCACCTTTTGAAATCAACACCCGTGAATTTTTCGAGTTTCTCCGCTGGTGCCATTCCTTTCGGAGCACTTGTACTACTTGTTAGGGCAACCTTAGTTGCTGCCACAGTCGTTGTAGTATCATGCATATGACTGTCCATAGTTATTTTCCTATCATAAAAAGACAGTGAATTTTAGTATATGAAAATACTACTAAGTTGTAGAAACTTTAAATGCCTCTTGTTTCTAGTTTAGCGATGAAGTTTTATGACTTCCAATCATCAACCGAGTGATCTTTAACTTGTGATGAAGATTTTATTTCCTCAAACCACTAGTTAAGTTCAAACAGAGTAGAAAGCTTAAAGCTTTATTCTCCAAAAATCAAGCAACATAGATTCAGAAAATTATTTATTTCCTTAAGATTGTTGTTTTACGGGTATACAAGAATCTGTATTTTAGCAACAATTTCAACATAAGTTCAAGTATAAAACAAGAACACTTATGAAGTTATGCAACACCTTCAATACAAGATTAAAATGACCTTTCAAAGAAGTGTTTTTTTAGAAAACTAGATGAAACAGAAAAAGGCCAAGTCCTTCAAATTCATGGAGTGTCCTTAAGGAAATAATTTCCCTCAACTACCCGAGGATGCGGAATTTTCCTCCTAGGATAAAATGGCCTAACAATCCAACTATAGTGGTACCTCAAACGGTAGAATTCTCTTTGAACTCACACAAATATTAGATGATCAAATGGAGTATTTCAGAAAGTAAGAAGTGTTTTAATACAGGAAAATTTTTGTATCTAAACCTATGGAAAAATGCAGGTTTATATAGCCATTTAGTGCCCCTTCCAAAAGGTAGCAATGGTTCACCGGAAAGGTGTATCCTTTCTGAACATTCATGTCTATTCATTGAATCATTGTGTCTTTTTCTGGACAGTCACAACCATCCAAACAGACATTTTCTTTCCTAAATCAGTGTGTCATTTTGTCGAAGGGTTGCATCCCTTCTGAAGTAGAATTTCGCATTCTGCAGTTATTTCTGCACTGCATATATGCACGTTAATGGAGGAACAGTTTATTTTTGCATTTTTCTTCTTTAGATTTATGGACTGTTTCAAATAAATTTTATCCAAAAAGTAGATAGATCGAAGTCGAAGACAAAGCCGAGACGAGCAACGACAACGATGGCGCGAGGAACCTCTTGGTTCTTGCCTCACTTACCATGTGGAGTAAGTGTTCCTTAATATAAACACTTGAAAGTTAACTTCTCCCACCAATGTGGGAGAAATAGCAGACTTTCTTATTTTTAGTACACTTTTCATTTTGAGTGTTATCTCATTTTTTCCCTCCACATGTTCCCTCCATTTTCAATTCACACTTTAGTTTTGAACCCAACATTGTGTTACTACTGTGAGCTACTCCATTACCATAAATAGAGAAACCACTAAGCCTTTTACAGATGCCAGGGGGTTGAGGTAAGGGGATCCCTTGTCTCCGTACTTATTTGCTATAGCAATGTAATATTTGTGTAGGTTTTTGATTAAACAAAAGTACAATAAGCTCTATAAATATCATCTAATGTGTGTAAAAATAAAACTGACTCATCTGTTATTTGCAAATTTCCTATTACTTTTTTCTAAAAGTGATAGAGACTCTATTCAACAACTGCATGAGAAAATTGAAATCTTTGCTAGGGCATCAGGTTTATGGACAAATATGAACAGAGTAGTATCTATTTTAGGGGTGTGTTAGAAGTGAAGAAAAAACTTTTATTGTATAGATCTTGGGAATAACAAATGGGGAGATTTTATTCAAGTATTTAGGAATTCCACTAGATACAAAAAAGATAAGCATTCTATAGTGGCACCCCCCTTATTGAGAAAATAATTGCAAGGATCACTTCTTGGATTGAAAAAAAGTTGTCATATACCGGAAGGACTCAGCTAGTCGAAATAGTAGTACTTAGAATTTAAGCATATTGGGTTCAAATATTTCTTTTTCCTACCAAAGTGACTAAGGTTATAGAGGCATATTGACGAAGATATATATGGTTAGTGAAAAATAAAACTACAAAGAAAGCATTGGTAGATTAAAGTGGGATATGCCTATCAATTGCTACAGGAGGATTGCAATTTTTCTATATCAAACTTTAGAACAAGACATCAGTTACAAAATTATGTTGAGATCTAACTAGTAAAGAGGATAGGTTATGGATCAGATGGATCTATACCTATTATATCAAAGATCTGGAGCTTGATGACATGTTCATCCTCTGATAAGCTAGTTGGATGAACAAAAAAATATTTGATACAAAAAGTGTACAACTTATCTAGGGAAGTCCCAAAGTTCTACAAGGTAGGATCAAGTTTATATATTTATTATTGTTCAATCATCCTCATGCTCCCTAGAAACACATAATGTCTGATAACCATGCTCGACCAAAAGCAAAATTCACTCTACATTGGCATATAAACACAATAGAACATCTATCAAAGTGGGGTATTAATGTTAAAATTTGATTGTGTGATGTATGGTAATATTGTAGAAACAAATGAGCACTTGATCCAACATTGCTTGTAACACCCCACATTTTTTAGATAGAATTCAAACCATCATTTTGTAATGCCCTGAGTGTGTACCCCGAATGCCACACGATACTTACGATTCCAAAGGACGACAAGCTAACCCATGACTGGTACCTGTTGTGAGAACTGAATAATAATACTATAATAATGCGGAACAAAGGATGAAATGCCATAAGGTTCATAATATAAATATTGATAATAATAACATCTGATACTAATATCTAATAATATTGAATACTGTCTGAACTCGTCTAGCCTGAAAAGCCTCTAACTGAACTATCTTAAAGTGAAGTTGATTAGACAAGCCCCAACTAAATTCGACTACTGAAATACTGAAGCTACTATAATGCTGAAATAAAAGCATATCCTCAAAAGATGAGGACTCACTACTGAATCTGCTGCTAACTGAATCTGTCTAAGCACGGTCGGGAACTTGAGTGTCCGAACCTATGATATGAGACATCATAGCACAAAGAAAAAGTATGTGTCAGTACATGGAATATACTGGTATGCTAGATAAGGTAAGGCTAAATGCAAGGGTTCATATGCATGAACAATAACTGACTGAAATAATATGTAATAACTAAGTAAGAGTACATGGAGAACTGAAACTACTGGAAACACTGAGTATGCAATACTGCACATATACATGTATACTGTATCTGATCTTTTACTAAAGCTGAGTACTGATTCCGATAATGAGTAATAGATATCTTTAGTAACTAATAACAGAGTGACTGTAACAGACAGTTCTGATTCTATAGAACTGAATTGAATTCTATACCGAGACTAAAACTGAGACTATAGGAGGTAATCATCTAACCGATATGCCCCTTTTCTGAATAGATTTGGGGTTCTAACTGTAACCTCAGCTGGAAGGGTGTCAGTACCATACCACGAGTAAAGGCAAGTTAAAGAGTCACCCTCATCTGGAAAGTGCCCTGAATGAGAATGGTGGTACCCTCAACTGGTTGGTAAAACACCTCATCAACCCTCAGGCTACGCAGTTCTATAATGCAAAGTATGTTACTAAGGGTCACACCCTCTACTGGCAGGTGAGCCCCCATCTTTGGGCTCACTCGGTGTTGAATCCTTCTCCCATCTGAAGGTCAATGAGTCTTATACTGGACTGGACTAATACTGAGTTTCACTGAGTTTTGTAACTGATTGAGTACTACTCATCATGACATTACTGAGACTATTTTGTAACTACTATAGCTCTAGGTAAACAACTAGATTTTTTAGGTATTGGATACCCCCGGTACTCGATAGTATTAAAAGTAAAGCATAGAATGATCATAAAAGCACAACAATGCACTCATTTAGACATTTTGTCAAACACTTGGTATACATAAACTTGTACATGAATGGGACCACATAATAACATGTCATAAATTCACTATCCAATGCACTTGAGCATTTTATAAAACACTTGAGGAGAATGCTTACTTTATAATACTAAACATATAATAATATCATGGCTACTACATTCAACTTATAATTCAAGAGTTCAACATGAAGATTACATAATTCAACCCACAAACTATCTATTTTTCATGAGACTTGTAATTAATCATGGAATTAAATCCTAAATAATATCATGAACATGAATTCAATCTAATTCAATCATAGAAATCATTAATCTGAGATCTTGTATGTTTAAAAAGGGGTTCTTGGACTTCATGGGTGAAAGGAACCAATGAATGAACACCAAACATACCTGAGAAGATTAATTCTTGAAGGTTCTAGGTGAAATTCTTGAGATCGTTCTTGATTCTTAAAGCTAGGGTTTTGCCCTTTGAGAGAGAATGATTTATTTCTTGAGTAAGTAATAAAATAATGAGCAATTAGTGATCTTTTAGGGATTAATTACATGTTTAGGCTGACTGGGGTAAGGGAAAAAAGAATTTAATGCCCTCAGAATTAAAAGTCAGAACTGACTGAAAATCCTGATTTTGTACACTAGCACAACGCGGTAACATCACGCCAGCTCACTGAAACTGGACAACTGGGAACTGGAAGTTTGATGTAATGTGGTACAATCACGGTACCCCATTGTATGCGAATTCCATCATCGCAGAGTCATACTGGAAAGTGATAATTGGGAAACTGGGCATTGGCACGATGCGGTAGGATCACGATGGCTCATTGGATTTTGACAATTGCCATTTGCACCCTTTCCGCGACACGGTGAAGAACCAGGTGGTACACTATTTTACAAAAATGGCTATAACTCTTTACTCGGGTATCAAATTTGGGCAAACTTTATATTGTTGGAAAGCTGACTGAATTTCCTACTCAATGGTAAGCTCTAAACTGAAAAATCCTGAGTATTTTAAAATTTTTATATAGGATTACTCATGTACTGAGAGTTAAATTAAGCTAGGGAAATATAAGGTATTATAATATCTCCCCCTTGGGAACATTCATCCTCAAATGAGGCTAATTAAGCAGAGAAATACTGATAGACTGAGCTTACACACTAAACATGCACAATTAAAACATGATTGCATGATTGAAATCACTGATAAGTTGAGTTTTCATACTGAACATGCATATTTGATGCATGAGTACATGACTAAACTGATTCATGAATGCACGACTGAATATGCAATAGTAATGGATACCAAGTTTGTAACTGTAACTGAATAGAGAACTGAGTAAAACTAAGGAAGACCATTACCTCAAGCTGAATCTGAATTTGTGGAGAAGGGGTAAGGATACTTGGTCCACATATCTTCTTATGATTTCTAAGTAGCTCCCTCAACGGACTGATTCTGCCAACGAACTTTGACCAAGAGAACTTTTTTATTCCTCAGTTTAAGAATTTGATGATTAATGATTTGGACTGGAACCTCTTCAAAAGAGAGATCATTCTGAATATCTACCCCCTCTAAGAGGACTATGACTGATGGGTCACCAATGCATTTCTTTAGCAAGGAGACGTGGAATACTGGATGTACAAAAGCTAGATCTTAAGGCAACTCAAGCTCATAAGCTACCTTTCTAAAACGACTGAGAATTCTATAAGGACCGATATATCAGGGACTGAGTTTCCCCTTTTTGCCTAACCTCTTTAATCCCTTCATAGGAGAGATTTTCAAGAACACAAAATCACCAACCTCAAACTCGAGATCTTTTCTCCTCACATCTGCATACAATTTTTGTCAGCTCTGGGATACCCTAAGCCTTTCTCTGATTAACTGAACCTTCTGTAAGGCATCAAACACTAAGTCAAGCCCTATTACTATGGCCTCACCGACCTCGAACCAACCAATTAGAGATCTACATCTCCTACCATAAAGAGCCTCAAACGGAGCCATTTAAATACTGGAATGATAGTTGTTATTATATGCGAATTCAATCAAAGGCAAATGGTCATCCCAACTACCTTTAAAATCAACAACACAGGCTCTTAACATATCTTCTAGAGTCTGAATGGTCCTTTCTGCTTGACCATTTGTCTGAGTGTGGAAGGCTATACTAAGGTGAACTTGGGTACCAAGACCCTTTTGGAATGCTTTCCAGAAATGAGAGGTAAACTGGGTACCTCTATCTGAGATAATAGATACTGGCACTCCATATAACTTAACCAACTCTTTGATATAGAGTTTGGCGTAGTCCTCAGCTGAATAGGAAATATGAACAGGCAAGAAATGAGTGGATTTGTTCATCCTGTCTATGATTACCCAAATCGAATCATGCCGATGGAGAGTATGAGGCAAACCCATCACAAAGTCCATGTTCACTTCTTTTCATTTCCATGTGGGAATACTAAACTCCTGCATGGACCTACTAGGCTTGTAGTGCTCAATATTAACCCGCTGACACGTAGAGCACTTAGCTACAAACACTGCAATGTCTCTTTTTATCCCACTCTACCAATAGATCTCCCGCAAATCGCGGTACATCTTAGTGGCCCTTGGATGAATTGAGTAACACGCACCTTGCACTTCTGCAAGAATTCGTCGCCTTAAGTCATCTACACCTAGCACATATAGACTACCCTGGAAACACAACCCACCATCTCCCTCTTGGGAGAAAATCTCTACTTTCTGATCTTTGACTGACTCTTTCAACTTAACTAAACTGGGATATCTATCCTGCTTTTCCTTCACTTCAAAAACTAGAGATGATTTTGAACTATTCTGCACCCATACACTGCCCTCTGCTGAATTGACTAAGCGAACACCTATTTGAGCAAGCAGATAAACTTCCTGAACTAACTTCTTCTTACCATTCTCAACATGAGAAACACTACCCATAGACCACCTACTAAGAGCATCTGCCACTACATTGGCCTTTTCTAGATGATACATAACATTTATGTCATAATCTTTCAACAACTCTAACCATCTTCTCTGATGCAAATTCAAATTTTTTTGAGAGAACACATACAGCTGGTAACTCAAGATCATGAGTAGGGTAATTCTTCTCATGGGGCTTAAGATGTCTAGAGAGATAGGCTATGAACTTATCTCTTTGTATGAGGACACAACCAAAACCTACTCTGGATATATCACAGTAC
The DNA here is from genome assembly GCA_030864215.1 of Capsicum pubescens. Taxonomy (NCBI): domain Eukaryota; kingdom Viridiplantae; phylum Streptophyta; class Magnoliopsida; order Solanales; family Solanaceae; genus Capsicum; species Capsicum pubescens. Next base: position 280,221,578 of record CM061540.1, on the reverse strand, counting down.
ACAACAAACCCATTTGAACCATCTGGTAGAGTCAAAACTGGGGTTGTAGTGAGTCGAGTCTTCAACTCCTAAAAACTCTTCTCACAGGAATCTGACCACCAAAACTTGACTTTCTTTTGAGTCAATCTGGACATGGGGGATTCAATAGATGAAAACTCCTAATATCTGATGGAGAAATGGGTCTAGGCCAATTTCTCATCATTTTGATATTTTGAGGATCAACTCTAGTTGTATCACTGGAAATAATATGACCAAGGAATGCTACTGACCTTAGCCAAAATTCACACTTATTGAATTTGGTGAACAACTGATGAGCTCTGAGAGTCTGAAGTATAATGTTGAGGTGATCTGCGTGATCATTCTCACTATGGGAATAGACTAGAATGTCATCGATAAAGACTATAATGAACATGTACAAGTACAACTTGAACACATAATTTATTAAGTCCATAAATGTTGCTGGGGCATTCATGAGACCAAAGGACATGACTAGAAACTCAAAGTGACCATACTGGGGTGAAAAGTTATTTTCGGAATGTCACATTCCCTAACTAGAATCTGATGATAGCCTGATCTGAGGTCTATCTTAGAAAAGTAATCGAAGCCCCTAAGTTGGTCAAACAAGTCATCGATTCTAGGAAGTGGATATTTATTCTTGACTATGAATTTTTTCAACTTACGGTAGTCTATACACATTCTAAGAGAACCATCTTTCTTACACAAGAATAAGACTAGTGCACCCCACGGGGAAATGCTGGGTTTGATGAACCCCTTATCTAAAAGGTCCTTTAACTGCTCTTTCAAATCTTTGACTTCGATTAGATTTATTCTGTATGGAGAAATAGAAATAGGTTGAGTATCTAGAAGAAGGTCTATTTTAAAGTCAATTTCCCTTTCAGGAGAAACTCCAGGAAGATCTTCGAGAAACACATCTAAGAATTCATTTACTACTGGAATTGACTCAAGACTAGGAGTCTCTGAATTAGAGTCTTTAACTCACAACATGATAGACATATCTATGACACCCCAACTTAGAAAGGAGTCCTACATCGGAAAAACACAGGAGGGATACTGGGTATATAAGTGAGAAAGCCTTACTCCATAGTGACGTGTTTTAAAGTCATGTGGGACTAGGCCCAGAGAGGAAAATATCAATAGTGGGTTGGGCAGAGACAAAGGTATCTCGGGCCTGTGTGGTTCAGGATGCCCGTCACGACCAAGGCCTGGGATCGGGTCGTGAAAATATCCCTTGGATATCATTTTTCTCGTTCTAAGGTATGAAATAAACTGACCTTTAAGCGTTGTGGTACTACCCCTCCATTCAAGTATTGGTTCATTTGGAAACTTAAATTGAACAATTTTGTTTCTACAATCAACTTAGGCATAGCATGAATGGAGCCAATTCATGCCAATAATGATGTTAAAATCCATTATCTCTAACCTATTAAGTTTGCTGAAGTGAATTTCTAAGATATCATAAATGGATAGTTCTTATATACCCACCGGGCTATGATGACTAACCCACTGGGGTAGAGACTGAGAAAGGCTCTTTTAAGATTTCTGGTCTGACTTTGAAATTGACTGCTATGTAAGGAGTTATAAAAGACAAATTAGCTCCTGGATCTAATAAGGCATAAATATGTAAATGGAAGATATGTAATGTACCAGTGACCACATCAGGAGAACTTTCCAAATCTTGTCTGGATTGAAGCGAGTAGAGACTATTTGGGCATTTCCCATAGGTCGCACTAGAAGTGGCACCCTGCTGATTTGGGTGACCATACTAAGCTAAAGGACGATTGTACTGACCCTGTGAGCCTGAGTGAGGACAATCTCATATTCTATGGTCTGTCTTGTCACACCCGACAAAAAGATCACTGCCAGCTCTGCAGACACCCTGATAGTTTCTGCCATATTTCTAGAAAAGAGGATTCATTCGAGCACAGCTGACACTACCCTGAGATTTAGAGCTTGCCTTCCTATCCTTGTTACTATTTCTGAACTTAGGGACTAGAGCACTGGCTGAGGATGGATCTGGAACTGAGGACTTTGGACAAAACTGAGAATGGTACTGCCTCCTGACTTAGGCTGAGTGAAATTGAGGCTACTTGTTCTCCCTCTCTCTCTCCTTATTCTTAGCCTTTTTTATCTACTGAGCATAGACCATGAGCATGGATATGTCCATCTTCTTAATCAATATCACAGTTCTGCACTAGTTAACCACACTTTCTGATACCCCAGACATGAACTTGCTCATTCTGGACCTATTGTCTGCTACTACATAGGGAGCATACCTGGCTAACTAAGTAAACTTGAGGGAATACTCTTTCACACTCATGTTATCTTGCCTAAGATTAATGAACTCTAACACCTTGGCTTCTCTCAACTCTAAAGAAAGAATCTATCTAGGAAAGCAGTAACAAACTCTTCCCATTCTATGGGCTCTACATTTGTGCCCCTGTCTACCTTCCCCTACTTAAACCACGTATGAGCTATATCTTGTAGCTGATAGACAACTAATTTAACACTCTCACTAGAAGTCACTCCCATAATATATATGACTTTCTAAACTTGATCGAGGAACTCCTGTGGATCTTCTTAAGACTTAGATCCTGAGAATAGGGAGAATTCATTCAGGTGAAGTCCTGAATCCTGACTGCAGTAGTATTAGCCATTGGGTTGGACTGAATAGCAGCTGGACATTCATTCTGAGCTTCTACGGAATGGGCTAGAGTGGTAAACTCAGCTCTAAATTCTGCATGGGAGACATGCTCGTCCAAGGGATCTACCTAAATGGGCAGAGGTGCTGACTAATTTTCTATCCTTCTTTCGTTAGTATTTTTGGGAGGAATATTATGTAACCAAAAGTAACAAAAGGATAAGAATGAGCTTTTAACTTGAGCTCATGCTTACTCATACGGAAGGGATACTGAAAGAAGGGAAACTTTTCCTAAAAATGTCTCACAGCATCTTGCCCATAAATGTGGTATACTACACACACATGCACAAGACTCTACTAGACGTGGAATTCAGACTCCCTAGGACTCTATTGAACCTTAGGCTCTGATACCAAGTTTGTAATGCCCCGAGTCTGCACCCCGAATGCCACACGGTGCTTACGATCCTGAAGGACCATAAGCTAACCCATGAATGGTACCTGTTGTGAGGACTGAATAATAATAATATAATAATGTGGAACATAGGTTGAAATGTCATATGGTTCATAATATAAATACTAATAATAATAACATCTGACAATAATATCTAAAAATATTGAATACTGTCTAAACTAGTCTAGTCTGAAAAGCCTCTAATTGAACTGTCTGAAAGTAGAGTTGATGGGACAAGACCCCAACTAACTCCGACTACTGAAATACTGAAGCTACTATAATGCTGAAATAAAAGATATCCTCGATAGATGAGGACTCACTACTGAATCTGTTATTGCTAACTGAATCTATCTAAGTGTGGTTGGGAACCTGAGCATCCGAACCTATGATATGAGACATCATAGCGCAAAGATAAAATATGTGTCTGTACGTGGAATGTACTGGTATGCTAGATGAGGTAAGGATGAATGCAAGGGTTCATATGCATGAGCAATAACTGACTGAAATAATATGGAATAACTGAGTAAGAGAACATGGATAGCTGAAACTACTATAAACACTGAGTATGCAAAACTACGCATATGCATGTATACTGTATCTAAGATTTTACTAAAGCTGAGTACTGATTCTGATACTGCATAACTAATATCTATAGTCACTAATAACTGAGTGACTGATAGTGAGTGACTGTATCTGACAGTCCTGATTCTGTAGAAGTGCACTGAGTTTTATATTGAGACTAAACTGAGACTGTGGGAGGTAATCATCTGACTGTCATTCCCCTTTTCTGAATAGATTTAGGCTCCAACTTGTAACCCTACTGGAAGGGTGTTAGTACCGTGCCATGGGTACATACTAGATAAAGAGTCACCCACATCTAGCAAGTGCCCTAAATAAGAATGGTAGTACCCTCAACTGGAAGGTAAAACACCTTATCAACCCTCAACTAGCATGTTGATGTCTTAACCTATACTGGCTACGTAGTTCTGGAATGCAAGGACTACTACTAAGGGTCACACCCTCTACTGGAAGGTGAGCCCCCATCTTTGGGTTTAATCAGTGCTGAATCCTACTCTTATCTAAACGAAATAGAGTTTTATACTGAATTGGACTGGACTGATACTGAGTTTCACTAAGTTCTGTAACTAACTGAGTACTGCTAATCATGCCATTACTGAAACTATTTTGTAACTACTGTAGCTCTAGGTAAACAGCTAGATTTTTTGGGTATTGGATACCCCAAGGACTCGATAGCATTAAAAGTAAAGAATACCATGATCATAAAAGCACAACAATGCACTCATTTAGACATTTTGTCAAACACTTGGAATACATAAACTTGTACATGAATAGGACAATATAATAACATGTCATAAATTCACTATCCAATGAACTTGAGCATTTTATCAAATATTGAGGAGCATGGTTACTTCATATAACACTACACATAAAATAATATCATGGCTACTACATTCAACTTTTAATTCAAGAGTTCAAAATAAAGATCACATAATTCAACCCATAAACTATCTATTTTTCATGAGAGTTGTAATTAATCATGGAATTAAATCTCAAATAATATCATGAACATGAATTCAATCTAATTCAAGCATGAAAATCATAAATCTAAGATCTTGTATATTTAAAAAGGGGTTCTTGGACTTCATGGGTAAAAGTAACCCATGAATAAATACCTAACATACCTGAGAAGATTAATTCTTGAAGCTTCTTGGTGATATTCTTGAGATCGTTCTTGATTCTTGAAGCTAGGGTTTTTCTCTTTGAGAGAGAATGATTTATTTCTTGAGTAAGTAATGAAATAATGAGCAATTAGTTCTTTTTTAGTGCTTAATTACGTTTTTAGACTGACTGGGGTGAGCGAAAAAAGACTTTAATGCCCTCAAAATTAAAACTTGGAACTGACTGAAAATCCCAATTTTGTATGCTCCTGTGATGCGTAGAAATTACGCCATCTTACTGGAAACTAGACAACTAGGAACTGGATGCTTGACGCGATGCGGTACAATCACGGTACCCCACTATATGCGAATTTATCCCTTGGTGCGATGCGCCATGATTGTGGAGTCATACTGGAAAGTGACAATTAGGAAACTGGGCATTGGCACAATGCAGTGGGATCCCGATTTCTCACTGGATTTTGACAATTGTCATTTGCACCCTCTTCGCAACGCGATAAAGAACCAGGTGGTACACTGTTTTACTAAAATGGCTATAACTCTTCACCCGGGTATTAGATTTGGGCGAACTTCATATCGTTGGAAAGATGACTGAATTTTCTATGCAATGGTAAGCTCTAAACTGAAAAATCCTGAATACTTTTAAATTTTTATGTATGATTACTCATGTACTGAGAGTTAAATTAAGCTAGAAAAATATAAGGTATAACATATTTCTACATGTATAAACCCCAATCCAATGATTTCTATGTAAATATAGGTGTCATTATCATTTAACTAGTGTGAAAAGTACTTTTGATGTGAAGAATGTTCATAGGAAACAATTAGAGGAAAGTTGCGTCGAGAACTTTTATTATCGACTGAATTTTAGTATTTGATCCAACAAAGGTCAAATTTATACGTGTATAAATTCTATAATATATTGATTTTTGGAGCTCAAGACCCACCAAATGAAATTTAATTGAGCCCTCTTCCAATACATCTGATTTCTCCTTAATCTGATTCCCAACGAAAAGTTATGAGCATTTTCACGAGCGAACCAGTGAGGGTCTGTGATAAGGGTGTGATATGCCCTGTGTGCTTCAAGATAAAAGTGTGGCATGCCCTGTATGCTCCGCGTTTAGGGCGTGGCACATCCATGTTTCCAGGAACGCTAAAACTCAAATTTTTCTTTATTTTTATTAGGGAAAGCTAGTCATTTACATCTAAATCATCCTATAACTTATACTAATGTATTTTACCTAATCCCACAACCCAACTATACAAATTATCTTGTAATTCCCCAATTTTATGAATCTAAATGCTACAGGGTGCTCATGACCCCGAAGGACCACAAGCTAACCTATAACTGATATCTGTACCTGTAAACTGCATAATATCTCATAAAATATGCAGAAACATGAACTGTAAGGCCATAAGATTCAATACTGATACATATTTGAAAAACATGGTATAGAAATACCAAAAAGGAACATAAATACTGAAGTCTGAACATCTAATCTGATAACTAGTTCGAAAGCCTCTAACTGAACTGAATAAGGAGTTGAAGGAACATGTCTCCAACTAACTCCATGAACTGAAAAACTAATCTAAAATACTATAATAAAGTAATAATAATATTTTCCTTGAATAAAGAGAAGCACTAACTACTGAGATCTGCAATGCTACTGCTGCTCTGAAACTTGTGCCTCTGTACCTATGGTGTCAAATAAAACACCATAGCGTGAATGCATCAGTACGACTGAATGTACTGAGTCTATGAGTAAGGAAAGCTAAATACAAAGGGTTTAATATGGATGAATAATGCTGACTGATATGAACATGAGAATACATACATACATACATACATACATACATACGTAACTGCAACTAAACTCATGGTGATACTGAGTATGAATACTGACAACATAAGCTTAATGGTGCTGAGATACTGAATGAATGAGTTTACTAATATTGAGATACTGAATGACTGAGTTTACTGATATTGATATGTAATTCACTAATAAGTGAGGAACTGATATTGTATCACTGAATAATGGGAGACTAATACTATATTACTGATAAAGGAATGATTGTTTCTGATAGTTCTGATTATGAAAAACTGATTTGATTGACTGTATATAATAGTCCTAAAACTGAGCTCGTGATAACATGACTACTGAGTATGAATACTGATGACATTTATTTACTGATAACATAGCATAAATGATAACTGAATTCTGATAACTGATATATCTGATAATATGAGTTTTGATAACTGATAGCATGAATGACTGTATCTGATAGTCCTAAATCTGATGAAACTAGCTGAGTTCCGTACTGTATCTGACAGTCCTAATATCCTGAAGAACTATCTGAGTTCTTTTACTGAGACTAATACTGAAACTGTGGGAAGTAGTTATCTAACCGACATGCCCCAAATACGCTATAATAGCTAAGTTGGGGTCCAATCTTTGCCCTGATTAAAAGGGTGTCAATACCGCGCCACTGGTAAGGACAAGCTGTGAGTGACCCTCATCTGGCAGGTACTCAATAAGAACAGTAGGAACCCTAAACTGATAGGTTAAACCACCTCATCAACCCTAATCTGACAGGTTAAGATGTCTCAACCTATGCTGGCTACATAGTTCTGGAACGCAAGGACTGCTTCTAAGAATCACACCCTCTACTAGCAGGTGAGTTCCCATCCTTGGGTTCGCTTGGTGCTGAATCCTACTCCCAACTGAATGACACTGAACTGATTATACTAAACTAATTTCCTAGTTCGTACTAGAATTAACTGAACTGTTACTGATTGTTTTGTTTAACTAAACTGAACATGGACTGAGTTTATTTAGTTCCGATGACTAGCGAAACACTTCTAAATTCTGTTAACTGACTAAATGCTACTGAGTTCTGTTAGTTGACTGAGTTTACTGATGTCTGAACTGAATACTGAGATTTACTGAATGCCATAGACTGATGGAATATTACTGAGATTATGTAGATTACTGAGTACTGAGTAAAACTGAACTGATACTGCCTTTACATGAGTTTTCCTGAGTCATGAGACTGATTGAAGTCTATGGAATCATAGCTTGAGTTCGGATATTGTGAAACATGACATGGATTTAGGCACACATCTATAGTTTTTGGGTACGAATACCCCCAGGACTCGATAGGAGAAAACTGACACACATGACATGACTTGATCACAAGATTTGAGTCCACAATTCACAAAATCATAAGCAGGGGATAGTATACTTCATGTATTTATTCAACATTTCACATATGATAGGAAAAACATGGATATATTTTGTGTACATAATTTATATCTCCATTATCATACATGTTTTATACCACAACAATAAAAACACATAATTTGCATGAAAATTTATATTGGAGTGTATGACTAACATGAACTTGTTATTTAGATATCATGAAATCATGTAAATATGAAGTTCTGACATACTAGGCATTTTATCAAATACCTTGCATGAATTCTTAAGGCATAGGTGGATTTCATACTTGCATTCTATCAATCCATCTAAAGATCATGTTTTTCAACTAACAACATAACTTTCATGAGATATACAGTCACAATACTATTATATAGCAAAACAAACAAGCATCAACATTGGTATGATCATATCACCAAAACCAACCAAGCTTTTGTATTTTAAAGATTGATTATTGAACTCCACGGATGAAAGGAATCCTTGGATGAACACTATGCATACCTTGGAAAGGAGGTTCTTGATGATTGATGGAGTAATTTCCATGAAATTTGATCTTCAAGCTTGATTGTGCAACCCTAGTTGATTTTCTCCTATGGTGCTCTTGGATAATGAACTTAAGATGTTAGTAGGGTTTTAATGTAATTAGGAGCTATTTATTTCATAGGGTTAAGTTTAGGGACGTGTAAGGAGTGTTAAAAGACTTAATTACCCTCAAAATAACTCAAAACGGAGTGTTTTTGGCACTTGGAACTGACTTAGGCGGCGCCCAAGTAATCACACAAGCCAGGTTGGGCGGAGCCTAACCAATCACCTAAGTTTGGTTTGGCGGAGCCTAGCCAATCGCATACCCTTACTGTTTGTCACAAAAATGGGCATAAATTTTTGCTCGGGTATTGGATTATGGCGAAATTGGTATAGTTGGAAAGCTAATTAGATTCTATATAATTTAGTGGGTAGAAATATGCAGAAATATCACATTAACATTGAGTTATAATCATTGAAATATGACCCTTACAAAATCGAACACTAAAACTTGATAGATTCAAAAACTCTTAGCTTGTATTACCTTAAGTGACTCATATGAACAAGCATAATGCATCATAAGCTATCTTATTGCTAGGATACTCATTGTAAGTCATGTACTCAAGTATGAATCACAGGATAAGAGATTTCATATGTAGGAAAAAATGGTTCATCTCCTAGCTTAGAAACATGCGGGGTATTACAATATCTCCCCCTTGGGAACATTCGTCCTCAAATGGAAATTAACTGAGGCGGGAGAGATGATAAGATGAAGTACATACAAGACATACACTACTGAAACATGGGTTCATGACTGACATGACTGAAAGCTGAGCATAACATACTGAACATGCATATCTGATGCATGGGAAGCTGATTCATGAATATAAGACTGAGGATTCTAATAAAGTGAGTTTTCTCAAAATGAGAATGTATATATGATGCACAATTGAAAGGATGAATCCATGAATATCTGATGCATGATTATATGACTAACATGATACGTGAATGCATGACTAAAAGTACTGATGAGCTGATCACGTATATTTGATGCGTGAATTCATGACTAAACTTACTCATGAACATAAAATGGTAAAGGTATCAAGTTTGAACTGAAAACTGAGCATGGAATTGAATACCAAGTTTGGTACTGAAATATGAACATGAGAATGAGTAAGTTTAAGGAAAATTGTTACCTTAAACTGAAAATACCAATAAGTTTGAGATTAATTACTCCATATGCATGATCGGAAACATGAGAACATAACTGATTCGGGGACGTGGTAGATATACTAAATATCATGATCTGAACTAAATCTTGAAAACATGGCATACGACTGAAGTTGGAGTTAGAGGGTTAACTTATGAGTACCCCTTCTCCAAACTGGATTCATCAAAAGAAAAGAGAGCAGCATGTTTATTTCATGAAAGTTTGGGGGTATAATGTATCTCCCCCTTGGGACACTGTGTCCCTCAAAGAATACTGACTTGGATGAGCTACTGAGGGGAATTAAGGCGATGCGCAAGACACCTAAGAATTGAGTCATGACGGAATAGCTAGGATCTGAAACTGAGACATGATACATGAACTGAGATGAACACGAGTGTATAAATATACTAACTTATTTGATTAACTAAATAACTGATAGCTGAATAATGGATCTGCAAAGCTAAATTGTACTTAGTCTGAATAGCTGGGATGGGATTTTGGAGTTTTATGCATAGGAGATAAGGACTAACTGAGTAGAATGAGGTATCTGAGCATGGATTCATGAAGTTTGTATTATTTGTGAATGTGACACCAAGCGTACGACATGGATCTAAGGTATTCTATAAATTGGGGTACTGAAACACTGATAACTGAGTACTGACAACCTGAATGCTATGGTCAAGCATGTTTGGAACTAAACTAAGTTTCAAATTTGGTTACTGAACTGAAGATGACCTTATAGATAAACCTATAGCTAGTACAGAAGTACTGAATTCTGAGACTAAGTAACTGGTAACTGAATCCATGGTTCTGTAGGACTATCTGAGTCCTTTACTGAATATTGATTTCTGAAGTATCGTTGTAACTGAGTTTTAGACTGATACTGAAGTACTGAATTCAAGGACTAAACACTGATCACTGAGTGATGGATACTGAAACTATAATTAAGTTGGCAACTGAGTTTTTGATGGCTACATGCTGGGGACTGACATAAGTCAAGGATCTAAATGTACACTTACACTTTGTACTTTCCCAACTTCTAAATACAACCCCTTGCTAGATGTTTACTTGCACATTTATCATGACATTCAAGCCTATCTTCACAACTACACCCGTATGCAAAGTAAGCATGCAACAATCTTCTCGTATCTAAACAACTGCTCATCACTACACTGTTCCATAAGGAGAGCTAACTGGAGGAGTAAATCAGGAGGACCTGAAACATGAATAGATACAAACTAAACTTTACACATGATTGAAACTTGAGGAATAAAATATCAATAGTTTGGATTTACCAATAAGGTCTGAACTGAGGATATACATGACGTAGTCTAAATGTATCTGATCTGTAGGGGCATAGCATGAGTCATGGAAGCTAAGTACACTGGAAAGCATGATATACGTACATGAGTCATAAGATGCATGACCTGAATCTAGAGTTTCTGTACTCGTGGGACATGATTCGTAATACTGAGGGAGCTGGAAATGAACCCCTTATATTGGGAACTGAAGGCGCACATAATTCCATGGAAAGTGTGTAAAGTAGATTGTTCTCACGAAACATGATTCATACTGCGGAGTAAACTGGGTCCCCTTATACTGGGAACGAAAATCATACATAATTTATGGAAAAAAGAAATGCATGAGTCTGGTTCATGACCATAGAGTTTACATGCAACTCCTGAGTGGATATTTTTTGTGATAGCTGAGGTGCAAAACTGATGATAGGAGAATTTACACGCCTATAGCACTATATTTTGCCCATATTTTAGCCTAGTTTTGAGAACAAATTATATATTTCATGCACTTTTAGTCCTTTTTCCTGTAAGTGAGCTAACGAACATGATTAGCAAAGTTTCAGGTATAAATGATGCAGAATTCAGCATTTTATGGATAACTTGACGCCAAAGAAAGCTTCACGAAAGGAGAAAAGCCAATCTTGGACGCCAAGGACTAAAGATGGTGCATGGAAATTCTGTCCCGGGCTAAAACAACATTTCTGAAGACTTTGGGGACTAGCAGTAGCTTATTAGGATTAGGATAATGATACATTAACCTAGTACAATTGGGTTAATTATTTCATTAGCTTATTAGGATTAGGATAATGATACATTAACCTAGTACAATTGGGTTAAGTATTTCATTAGCTTAGTAGGATTTGGTTAAGCATTTCATTAGCTTAGTAGGAATAGGATATGGGTATTATAAATACCCTATCTTGCTAGAGATTTTAAGACATCTTCTGACATTCAATTCTATTCTATTCTACTTCTAAGACATTCTAGTTCTAAACAATCATTCTTCCATTAATTCTATTTTTCTTCTTCTATTCATCTATTCTTAAATTCCACAACAAGAGAAACGTTACTTTGCTAAGGGATTCACACCTAACGCCTACCACACCATTACAAACGTGAAATCTTTATTGTGGTATAACAACAATGTCAATTGTGATTTCCTTCGCACTCATGGGTAACTAAACTTCTCTGTTGGGGTTATGGAGGCCGAATGAGATACTATCTATTGCTGTGAGTTTGTGAGTTCGTGACACGTATATTGCTTATATCATTATTCTCTTCATCTTAATCTAAATTCTTTGTGGTTGCAAACGCAAGAATACGCCAGTATAACATTTAACTTGTTCGAAAGAAAGGTTATCTGTCTGGAAAAGAGATAATGTCAAGGTAGTAGGGTCCCATCCCCTATTAAAAAGTTAGTGTCGTAAGTGGATTAACCTCTTAGAGAATTCGTATCGTTAGACACGCTTTAAGCTCAAAAGAGTTAAAGTGAAATAATCCTCGAATAGGTCGAAAGACGCCTGGATTTACCATCGAATACAATTCTCTATAAGCACATGCATGTCTGAATTCAACACACTCATAGTCAATAGATACGTATAACTCAGAAGGTGGACATAACCCCAACTCCTCAATTCTCATTGTTTCACAACCTACTAAACATTCTTTCTTTTTACTTTGCTATTTTCAGTTTTTTCTTTAATAATTTGGTTACACATTACAAACCCCCTTCTTACGAGACTTGCACTAAAAGTCTAGTAATCGTTGCTTACTTGTTGACCAAGCTATTCCCTGTGGGATCGATACCCAACCCAGGTTGGGTTCTATATTTGCTAACGACCGCTTTACACTCCTACGAGAGTTGTAGATTGAGCGTTATCAAAAATTGGCTCTGTTGCCGGGGAATACAAGTGTCAATTAAGTTCGTGATAATTACTAGACCCTTTGATCAAAGATTCTCGTACTTTTACTTTTAGTTTTTGTTTTTGTTTACTGTAGGTTTTTATTCAGTGCATGCCCCATACTCGAAGTTCTGGTCAACCGTTATTACCAATCAATCCTGAACCACAACGAATTGGCAGAATGGAGGCACAAACGGAAATTGAAAGAATGGCTGCTCAACACGAGCAAGCGAGATTAGCTGCTCCTGCTGCCGCCCAAGTATACCAACAAAACATTGATAACCCTGGGCGAGCAACAAACCCTGACGATGAGGATTTAGGTGATGACAAGTTACTAAACCCAAGGCATGATGCTGAAATCGCAACACCTGCCAACAGAAGAGATCGTCAAGCTAGGTTTAGGCCTGAACGCCAAGCTATGCAGCCAGCTTTCGACGATGATGATGATGATCTTGATGGAGCCGGAGCCACAGGAGCTATTATTCCTCCACCATTTGCACCCGGAGCCAAGTTCAACATCACGAGCACCATGATTTAGTTATTGCAACTCAAGGGATTATTTGGTGGACTAGCAAGCGATGATCCGAATATGTATCTCATCAACTTTATTTCTACATGCAAGTCGTTTGACAATCCTGGAGTTGGTCAGAATGCAATTAGGTTACGCTTATTTCCATTGTATCTGTCTGGCGAGGCAACTCTATGGTTGAATGGGCTGACTCCTGATTCTATTACAAATTGGAGGCAATTGAGAGACGCTTTCCTAGAAAGATTCTTTCCGCCATCCAAAAGAGCACAAATGAGAGATGAAATCAGCAACTTTCGTCAGCTTCCAACTGAAGACCTTCATGAAACATGAGAGAGGTTCAAGACGAAGCTAATGAGGTGCCCAAACCATCACATGACTAATGTTCACCTAATTGAGATACTTTACAGAGCCTTGAATTCAATAACTAAACCAGTGGTGGATAATGTGGCTGGAGGATCATTTATGGATCTCACCTTTGGTCAGGCAAGCAATATGCTAGATCGTATGACGAAGCAAAGTAGAGATTGGCATACCAGGGATTCTGAGGTAGCAAGCCCCACTTTATCTATAGGCATGACTGCAGACCAAAGGAGAAGAGAAGAAGAACGTGATCAAGATATGGCGCACATGAAGACACAAGTGGATCTTCTTACAAAGCATCTATTATCAGGGAAGACCGAAAAAGTCAAAGCCATTGCGTCAAAAGGAAGAGACGAATCTGATTTGGAAGAAAAAGCCAACTACTTAAACAATCAGGGGGGTTTCCGAGGTAATACCCAAGGAAACCAAGGTCGGAACTATTATGATAAATATGGAAACAAGGACCAAGGTATTTGGAAGAACAAGAATGACAAAAGTGGTTTGTATGTTCCCCCTGGAAGACGTGATGCCACCACATCTAGTTCTGGAAGTATGGAAGACATGATGGCTAAACTACTGAAAGGAGTGGAAGCAATGAGCACAGGAGTAACGGAGGTAATAAATGATTTATCCTCTATGAAGCAATTAGTTTATTCTCATTCCACTTCAATCAATCAAATAGAGAAACAATTGATACAACTTTCAGCAGCACTCAATCAAAGAAAGGCTGGTACTTTACCTAGCGATACTGTGCAAAACCCAAGGAATGATGGGTCATGCATGGCCATCACTACCCAAAGTGGTAAGGTGCTGGAAACTTCATAAAAAGGCAAGCAAGTGGTTGACGAAGAAGCGAAAATTGATGATAAGGCGAAAGGGGAAGATGCCGCAGCAGCCGATCCTAACGTCCTTAACGTCACTCCTCACGACGTGCAGCCTGGAAAAGATGAAAAACTGAAGCAAGAGGAGAAGAAAGCCGTGGAGAGAACAATTCCATACCCACCACCACCTTTTCCCCAAAGATTGAAGAAGGTGGCGGATGATACGAAGTTCAGCAAATTCATGACTATGTTAAAGCAGCTGACCATTAATGTTCCATTGGTGGAAGAACTTGAACAAATGCCTGGGTATGCGAAATTTATGAAGGATCTTTTGACAAAGAAGCGGGCAGGAAGTTATGAGTTGAAAGATGATGTCCATCACTGCAGCGCAATCGCTACCCGATCAATAGTTCAGAAGAAGGCTGACCCCGGAGCTTTCACTATTCCTTGCACCGTTGGATCTTTGAATTTTGCCAAAGCATTATGTGATTTAGGAGCCAGCATCAATTTGATGCCATTATCTATCTATAAAAAGTTGGGGTTGGGTGATTCTACTCCAACCAATATGAGGCTCGTCATGGCGGATAGGTCGGTAAAATGACCTGTTGGTATCCTATGTGATGTCTTGGTAAAGGTTTCTTCATTCATCTTTCCATCATACTTTGTTATTTTGGATTGTGAAGCGGACTCATAGATTCCCATAATCTTGGGATGCTCTTTCCTTGCTACAGGAAGTGTGCTCATTGATTTGAGAGCTAATGAGCTTTCATTCCGAATAAATGACGAAGTGGTTCGCTTTGATGTTTGCAAATCAATGAAGCAACCCAAAGATCCAAGTGTATTTTCGGTGGCTGATGTTTTATTTGATGATCCGAAAGAATTACTTAAAGAAGAGCAAATTATTGCTGACCCTTTGGCGGTTGTGCTCATGAATGGAGAGAGTAAGGATGCTGAAAATTGCAAAGAAGTTATTTGTGCTCTATCAGGATTAGGTACATATCGCTATGCTCCCAAGAAGCTGGACCTTGATCTCAAAAATCGACCCACACCACCAGCTAAGCCATCTATTGAAGAGCCACCCACGTTAGAATTGAAGGAGCTGCCAAGTCATTTAAAGTATGCATTCTTAGGAAGCGGAAGCACACTTCCAGTCATTGTGGCAGCAGATTTGGGTGAGCAACAAGTTGAAGCTCTTATTGCTATTCTACGGAAGTATATTAGAGCCATTGGATGGACCATTGCAGATATTATTGGT
The DNA here is from genome assembly GCA_030864215.1 of Capsicum pubescens. Lineage (NCBI taxonomy): Eukaryota > Viridiplantae > Streptophyta > Magnoliopsida > Solanales > Solanaceae > Capsicum > Capsicum pubescens. The sequence goes on along the minus strand of CM061540.1, from coordinate 280,205,657 downwards.
ATTCCACCTGGGATTTATACTCATAAGATTCAGCTTGAAGAAAATTGCAAACCAACCATTGAGCATCAAAGACGTCTAAACCCACCTATGCAAGAAGTGGTGAAGAAAGAAATTATCAAGTGGTTAGACACAGGGGTTGTGTATCCAATCTCTGATAGTACATGGGTAAGCCCGGTACAATATGTTCCCAAGAAAGGAGGCATGACGGTGGTCGCGAATGAGAAAAATGAACTTATTCCACTTAGACCCGTCACTAGATAGAGAGTATGCATGGACTACCGGAAGCTGAATTCTTGGACGCTCAAAGATCACTTTCCAATGCCATTTATGGACCAAATGCTAGATCGATTAGCGGGGAAAGGATGGTTTTGTTTCTTAGACGGTTATTCAGGCTATAATCAGATTTGTATTACTCCCGAAGACCAAGAGAAGACAATGTTTACATGCCCATATGGTACGTTTGCCTTCAAGTGTATGCCATTCGGGCTATGTAACGCACCAGCCACCTTTCAACGCTGTATGATGTCTATTTTTTCTAATATGGTTGAAGACACTTTGGAGGTATTCATGGACGATTTTTCAGTTGTTGGTGAGACTTTTGAAGCATGTTTGACAAACCTAAGTATGGCGTTGCAAAGATGTGTAGAATTCAACCTAGTGCTGAATTGGGAAAAGTGCCACTTCATGGTAAAAGAAGGTATTTTTCTTGGGCACAAAATCTCCGAAAGAGGAATTGAGGTTGATTGAGCAAAAATTGAAGTCATTGAGAAGCTACCGCCTCCAATTTCGGTGAAGGGTGTTCGTAGTTTTCTCGGCCATGCAGGTTTCTATCGTCGGTTCATCAAAGACTTCTCCAAAATTGCAAGTCCATTGTGCAAACTCTTGGAGAAAGATGCGAAGTTTGACTTCAATGACGATTGCTTGAAGGCATTCGAATGCCTCAAAGGAAAACTCATTGAAGCCCCTATCATGGTAGCACCAGATTGGTCTCTCCCGTTCGAAGTCATGTGTGATGCTAGTGGTGTAGCCGTTGGTGCTGTAATTGGTCAGAGAAAGGAGAAGCTATTTCATCCTATCTACTATACGAGTAAGGTCCTAAATGAAGCCCAAAGGAACTACACTGTTACTGAACAAGAGCTCCTAGCGGTTGTGTATGCGTTTGAGAAGTTTTGTGCCTACCTATTGGGTACTAAGGTGATCGTTCATACAGACCATGCAGCTCTTAGGTATCTAATGACAAATAAGGATGCAAAACCAAGACTAATTCGATGGGTATTATTGCTGCAAGAGTTTGATTTCGAAGTTAAAGATAGAAGAGGTTGAGAGAACCAAGTGGCCGACCATCTCTCTAGACTCGAGAACGAGCATGTGGCGCAACCTAAAATCAAGATTGATGATGCACTCCCTGATGAGGAGATCTTAGCCACAATAATAGAAGAGTTACCATGGTATGCCGACTTTGCAAACTTTGTGGTGAGTAATGTGATACCTGCAAATTTATCTTACCATCAAAAGAGGAAGTTTATGCGTGATGTACAGCACTACTTTTGGGATGAGCCATATTTGTTTCGACGATGTGCGGATAGTGTTATCCAACGATGTATATCCCATGAAGAGGTGCCAAATATATTGGAAGCATGCCACACTTCCCAAGTTGGGGGACATCACGCAGGTAATCGGACGGCAAGAAAAGTATTGCAAAGTGGATAATATTGGCCTTCCATATTTAGAGATGCTCATGACTTTGTTAGAAGATGCGACCAATGCCAGCGACAAGGTGCTATTTCGAAACACCATGAGATGCCCATGTCAAAAACTCTCGAGGTAGAACTCTTTGATGTATGGGGCATTGATTTCATGGGTCCATTCGTGAATTCGTTTGGAATGAAGTACATCTTAGTTGCTGTGGATTATGTCTCGAAATGGGTTGAATCTGTAGCGTTGGCCGACAATGAGGGAAAGCGTGTTGTAGCGTTCTTGAAGAGGAATATCTTCTCTCGCTTTGGAGTACCATGTACTATCATAAGCGATGGAGGATCTCACTTTTGCAACAAGCTATTCAAGTCCGTGTTGGCAAAATATGGTGTCAAGCAACATAAGGTAGCCACGCCTTATCACCCACAAACTAATGGACAGGTAGAGGTTTCCAATCGAGAGATCAAGCAAATCCTTGCAAATACGGTAAATGCTAATAGGAAGGATTGGTCTCGAAATCTGGACGATGCACTATGGGCATACATAACTGCATTCAAAATGCCAATTGGCATGTCCCCTTATCAACTAGTTTATGGGAAGGCTTGTCACTTACCCATTGAGCTCGAGCACAAGGCATTGTGGGCGCTGAAGCGATTGAATTTGAATTGGGATGATGCAATGAAGATGAGGATGGAGCAATTGAACGAGATGGATGAATTCCATCTACATATTTATAAAAGATCAGACCTATACAAGGAGCGAATGAAAAAGTATCATGATCAGCGGATTGTTCGTCGAAACTTTCAAAAAGATGATATGGTACTTCTCTTCAACTCCAGATTGAAGCTCTTCCCAGGTAAGTTAAAGTCCAAGTGGTCTGGTCCATACAAAGTTATCCAAGTCTACTTGTCTGGAGTAGTTGAATTGGAAGAGAATAATGGTGTTATCTTCAAAGTGAATGGCCAACGTGTGAAACCTTATATCGGTCCTCTTGATTCTATAAATTCATGGCCATCACTTATCTCGATGAATTCTAAGTACTCGAGGTAACTATGTCGAGCCACGACAATAAATAAGGCGCTAGATGGGAGGCAACCCATCGTTTATCGTTTATCGTTTATCGTTTATCGTTTTACATTTTTTTGTACGTGTTTTGTTTTTGATAAATAAAAAAAAATCCAAAAATAAGAGTCGTGCCACGACCAAAACTAAGGCGCTTGATGGGAGGCAACCCATCGTACTAATTGTTTTCATTGGTTTTGAGCGAATGTAGGTGCAAGAGGTATAAAACGAGGAAATCGATTTCAGATGCGATTTGGACGTATGGCATGGTAAAGGTGGTAAGTTAGGAATTAAGATGCATAAGGCTATGGATTGAGCATTTCTCATGACAAAATAGGCATCAAGCAAGGATAGGCCTAGGTAAAACTAGGCCACGAACAAGGCAAAGCCTATACTATAGCCCAAGGTCTCGGAATCTAGTGTGCTATAGCATAGGCGTCGCCCATGCTCAAGTATGCCATAGCATAGGCGCCGCCTATGCCAAAGCATTTTGTCTCTGAATCTCATAGGCCATGCTAAAGGCGCCGCCTATGGTCACTAAAGGCATTGCACTAGGAACCGCCTATGCTCACCATAGGCTTTGCATTAGGCGCCGCCTATGCCAAGCATAGGCAAAGCTAAAGGCGCCGCCTATGGTCACTTTTTGTCTCCAAAACCGATTTTAAATGGGTCAAAACCCGACCCATTCTTTTCCTATATAAAGGAGACTTAGTCTTGAGGCACAAACACATTGAAAACCTAACATAGGCGCCGCACATAGCATCCAAATCTTCTCAAAACTTTTGCTCTTCCACTTCACAAGAACATCTCCAAAGGCTTCAATCACGTAAGTACTCTTGTGTTCTTCATCTATTTTTCGTAAGTACTACGTTACTATGTCTATTAATAATTGCTAAATCTTGAAGAAGTATTGGAGATGTGAATGTGTTTGAATTGTTGATACACAACCAAGTGAGTGAACATATACGTTAGGATGATCTTAACTTGTTTCCGACTTCAATTCGATTTTGATGCATTGTCATACTACTTGCGGAATTGCTATAGTCATGAAAATTGCATACTCTTGTCACTTGAATACTTACATGTTGGGATGTCTCGCTCATCGGAATAAGACTTATAGTTGCCTACCGACATAGGAGATTATGATTATTGATAGAAACTATACCATGATGTAATCCCTATGTAGAAGTCTTGATATACCTAACATGAAAGTATTGCAAAGATTGCAAGAAGTGTTACATATCTGAATTTCTTGTTGGAATATAGCCCCTAAAACGTATGTCGATGAAGTCTGAGTAATCGACCACTTTCACTTCACTAGTCTGTACCAACAAACTAAGTGTGAGGTGGTGCCACTACTGCTTGTTTAAAGATTGTATCCATCGAGATGATGCTAACATGAACATTGTTTTAAGTCTCAAGTACAATGGCACCCAAAGCAAGACAAGGCAAAGATAAGGCTACCACTTCACAAAAAGGCAAGAAAAGAGGCCGAAAAGAGCAAGGAGAACCCTCCTCGCTGCAAATACCTCGACTCACTCTTGGAATTAAGTGGGATACTAATGAGGAACTTCTGAGGATGATGACTCTGATGATGATTCCGATGCAAGGGGTATGACCCCAGACATAGAGGATGAGTCGGACTAACCAGGTTCTTCTTATTTATTTTCCACTGAGGACAGTGTGTCCCGTCTAAGTGTGGGGTGCTGGTATTTGCATGCTATACTTCTCCATCCACATTTGCATTTATTTATGTTTGTTTGTTTTGTTAGTACTTAATTTTTTTTTCAGTAGTTAAATTATTTTTTTAACTTAGCTTCGCATGAGATTATGACAAGAGTTTGTGCTAAAATCATGACTATTGATACGTTTAGGCTCTAATTGTGATTCACTATGTGATATTGTTTGGTTTAATTTCTTCATCTGTTGCCCAACAAAGTCGACTATGTGCCTTGTGTGTGTGAGATAATAGTATATTCTGTGCTTGTGGCTGATGCTAGAACTTTCCTGGTATGTATGTAAAGCGAAAATAAAGAGTGCAAGTCTAGGAGATGATTTAGGCATTTCTTTGGCAACCTATGATTATTTACCTTTTTTTTACCTACCCATGGACATCATCCTAGTTAAACCCTTTTGAGCCTTTAGCCTATTTTCTTTGACAAACCTCGTATGTAAGCCTAATCCATTTTTTTCAAGACCATAATTTGATCCAAATTCCTAAGTGCTTTAAAGTGTAAATTCGTGTGACAAAATAAGAGAAAATTGGGTGAGTATGATGCTTTAGAATGCATTGGTGCCTGAAATTGCTATGAAAAACAAGTGTTATCATAAGAGGTATGTTATGAAAAGAAAAAGGAAGAAAAAACTGAAAAGTTAGTCATGTTTAAAATCGAAAAACAAAAGAGGAGAAAAAGGGTGGTAGAATAAATGAAAGAAAGGTTGTTAGAAAGAAAAGTGTTAATGACACAATGTGATTTATTAAAGAGCTTAGGAACATAGTCACTATTTCTGGCCAAAATAGTCCTACCCGTCCCTTAGCCTACATTACAACCATCAAAAGACCTATTTGATTCTAAGCTTAGCATTCTGACATTTAGTGGAGCATTACACTAAGGGCAAGACTATGGTCATCAGTTGTTGCATATGAATTCTTTGTGAGAGTGAGAGCAAGGATATTTTGATACCCATGTTTGAAAAATATGCTATACTTGTGAGTGATTATGGGTAATATATTGTGAGACACACATGGTTGATGAATTTTGGGTAGTTGTGTATGATTGTTTGTGCCTTAACTTTTGAATACGAGTTGACCACCATCACGAGTCTATGCTAGAGGTTAAACTGTTTCTACTAATGATCGAAAAACTACTCTTTGTTGATAATTGTTGTGCTTGTCTTGACGAATATTTTGTGGTGTTGCTGTGAAACCCTAAGTTGATGTTTAGAGGGACATGATATTTTGTTCGAGGAAGAACAAAGCTTCAAGTGTGGGGTGTTGATGATAGGCGAATTTACATGCCTATAGCACTATATTTTGCCCATATTTTAGCCTAGTTTTGAGAACAAATTATATATTTCATGCACTTTTAGTCCTTTTTCCTGTAAGTGAGCTAACGAACATGATTAGCAAAGTTTCAGGTATAAATGATGCAGAATTCAGCATTTTATGGATAACTTGACGCCAAAGAAAGCTTCACGAAAGGAGAAAAGCCAATCTTGGACGCCAAGGACTAAAGATGGCGCATGGAAATTCTGTCCCAGGCTAAAACAACATTTCTGAAGACTTTGGGGACTAGCAGTAGATTATTAGGATTAGGATAATGATATATTAATCTAATACAATTGGGTTAAGTATTTCATTAGCTTATTAGGATTAGGATAATGATAAATTAACCTAGTACAATTGGGTTAAGTATTTCATTAGCTTAGTAGGATTTGGTTAAGCATTTCATTAGCTTAGTAGGAATAGGATATGGGTATTATAAATACCCTATCTTGCTAGAGATTTTAAGACATCTTCTGACATTCAATTTTATTCTATTCTACTTCTAAGACATTCTAGTTCTAAACAATCATTCTTCCATTAATTATATTTTTCTTCTTCTATTCATCTATTCTTAAATTCCACAACAAGAGAAACGTTACTTTGCTAAGGGATTCACGCCTAACGCCTACCACACCATTACAAACGTGAAATCTTTATTGTGGTATAACAACAATGTCAATTGTGATTTCCTTCGCACTCATGGGTAACTAAACTTCTCTGTTGGGGTTATGGAAGCCGAATGAGATACTATCTATTGCTGTGAGTTTGTGAGTTCGTGACACGTATGTTGCTTATATCATTATTCTCTTCATCTTAATCTAAATTCTTTGTGGTTACAAACGCAAGAATACGCCAGTATAACATTTAACTTGTTCGAAAGAAAGGTTATCTGTCTGGAAAAGAGATAATGTCAAGTTAGTAGGGTCCCATCCCCTATTAAAAAGTTAGTGTCGTAACTGGATTAACCTCTTGGAGAATTTGTACCGTTAGACACGCTTTAAGCTCGAAAGAGTTAAAGTGAAATAATCCTCGAATAGGTCGAAAGACGCCTGGATTTACCATCGAATACAATTCTCTATAAGCACATGCATGTCTGAATTCAACACACTCATAGTCAATAGAGACGTATAACTCAGAAGGTGGACATAACCCCAACTCCTCAATTCTCATTGTTTCACAACCTACTAAACATTCTTTCTTTTTACTTTGCTATTTTCAGTTTTTGCTTTAATAATTTGGTTACACATTACAAACCCCCCTTCTTACGAGACTTGCACTAAAAGTCTAGTAATCATTGCTTACTTGTTGACCAAGCTATTCCCTGTGGGATCGATACCCAACCCAGGTTGGGTTCTATATTTGCTAACGACCGCTTTACACTCTTACGAGAGCTGTAGATTGAGCGTTATCAAAAACTCTGCACTGAGATGAGGATGGGTCAAGAATTTTCTTCCCTTACTGTTTTCTATACATAGTGGCTCTACTACTGATGTCTGAGGGACTGACTTGGTCACTTGATCTATTATCACATACCTATATTCTGTTCAACACCTGCTTGTCTTACTAAACACATTATATGATTTTGTTTCGTCATATACTGCTAATATCACATCCATACCTTCATGCTTAATTTCAAGTCAATAAACTTAAATTTTTGCTCGCCGGCTAGAACTGTTCAAACCTACTAATTCATGTTGGTACAACTATCCCCATGAATACATAATCTAATCAGACTAGATAATACTATCCCAACTCATTTACTGCTAAACTCTTGGGTCCATGCTTAAAATTCTAGGTCTATACTGTCATAGGATTCTGAGAAGGAATCTAACGGCATATCAAAAATTGGATTTGAGTTTACAAAGTAGTTCTTATGATCATAAATAAAATCTGTACAACTTTGGAACATGACTGAACTGAGGGGATATTGTCTGAGCATATGGCAAATCCCATAACTGTCTCCAGGGACTGCATGAGAAAGCACTATCTTTAGGACTTGAGCTTCACTATTTCTGTTACCTTAAAAGTAAGGTAGGGTTGACATGAGGGGAGCCTTATGTGAATCTACATGGGTACCTTATAGAAACTTGCCATAGCACGATCTTGAGACATGAAAGAAGGGAAACTATTCCTAAAACATCTCATAGACTCCTGCACATAAGTGTGGTGCACAACACGCCCATGTACAAGACTTTACTTGATGCAGCTTTCAGACTTCCTAGGACACTGTTGAACCTTAGGCTCTTATACCAAGTTTGCAACGCCCCAATTTTATGAACTGAAATGCTCACGATACTCATGACCCTGAAGGACCACAAGCTAACCCATGACTGATATATGTACCTCTAAACTACATAATATCTCATAAAATATGCGGAAACATAAACTGTAAGGCCATAAGGTTCAATACTGATACATATCTGAAAAACATGGTATAACAATACCAAAAAGGAACATAAATACTGAAGTTTGAACATCTAATCTGACATCTAGACCAAAAGCCTCTAACTGAACTGAATAAGGAGTTAAAAGAACATGTCTCCAACTAACTCCATGAACTAAAAAAGTAATATGAAATACTGTAATAAAGTAATAATAATAATGTCATTGAATGAAGAGGAGCACTGACTGCTGAGATCTGTAATGATACTGCTGCTATGAAACTCGTGCCTCTATACCTATGGCGTCAAATAAAATACCATAGCACGAATACGTAAGTACGACTGAATGTACTGAGTATACGAGTGAGGTAGGCTAAATGCAAAGGTTTTTATATGCATAAACAATGTTGACTGATATGAATGTGAGAATACATACATACGTAACTGCAGCTAAACTCGTGGTGATACTGACTACTGAGTCTGAATACTGACAACATAAGCTTAATGGTGTTGAGATACTGAATGACTAAGTTTACTGATATTGAGATACTAAATGACTAAGTTTACTGATATTAATATGTAATTCACTAATAAGTGAGGAACTGATACTGTATTACTGAATACTGGGAGACTGATACTATATTACTGATAAAGGAATGATTGTTTCTGATAGTTCTGATTATGAAGAACTGATTTGATTAACCGTATATAACAGTCATGAAACTGAGCTTGTGATAACATGACTACTGAGTATGAAAACTGATGATATGTATTTACTGATAACATATCATGAATGATAACTGAATTCTGATAACTGATATATCTGATAACATAAGTTCTGATAACTAATAGCATGAATGACTGTATCTGACAGTCCTAAATATGATCGAACTAGTTGAGTTCCGTACTGTATCTGACAGTCCTGATATCCTGAAGAACTATCTGAGTTCTTTTACTGAGACTGATACTGAAACTGTGGGAAGTAGTTATCTAACCGACATGCCCCAAATACTCTATAATAGCTATGTTGGGGTCCAATCTCTGCCCTGATTAAAAGGGTGTCAATACCGCGCCACTGGTAAGGACAAGCTGTGAGTGACCCTCATCAGGCAGGTACTCAATGAGAATGGTGGGAACCCTAAACTGACAGGTTAAACCACCTCATCAACCCTAATCTAATAGGTTAATATATTTAACCTATGCTGGCTACATAGTTCTAGAATGCAAGGACTGCTTCTAAGAATCACACCCTCTACTGGCAGGCGAGTTCCCATCCTTGGGTTCGCTCGGTGCTGAATCCTACTCCCAACTGAATGACACTGAATTGATTATACTGAACTGATTTCCTAGTTCGTACTAGAATTAACTGAACTGTTACTGATTATTCTGTTTAACTAAACTAAACATGGACTGAGTTTATTGAGTTCCGATGACTAGCGGAACACTATTGAATTCTATTAACTGACTAAATGCTACTGAGTTCTGTTAGCTGACTGAGTTTACTGATGTCTGAACTGAATACTGAACTAAATTATACTGATATTAAGATTTACTAAATTCCATAGACTGATGGAATATTACTAAGATTACGTAGATTACTGAGTACTGAGTAAAACTGAACTGATACTGCCTTTACATGAGTTTTCCTGAGTCATGAGACTGACTGAAGTCTATGGAATCATAGCTTGAGTTCGTATATCATGAAACATGACATGGATCTAGGCATACAGCTATAGTTTTCAGGTACGAATACCCCCAGGAATCGATAGGAGGAAACTGACACACATTACATGACTTGATCACAAGATTTGAGTCCACAATTCATAAAATCATAAGCAGGGGATAGTATACTTCATGTATTTATTCAACATTTCAAACATGATAGGAAAAGCATGGATATATTTTGTGTACATAATTTATATCTCCATTATCATACATGTTTTATACCACAACAATAACAACACATAATTTGCATGAAAATTCATATTGGAGTGTATGACTAACATGAACTTGTTATTTAGATATCATGAAATCATGTAAATATGAAGTTCTAACATACTGGGTATTTTATCAAACACCTTGCATGCATTCTTTGAGGCATAGGTGGATTTCATACTTGCATTCTATCAATCCATCTAAAGATCATGTTTTTCAACTAACAACATAACTTTCATGAGATATACAGTCACGATACTATTATATAACAAAACAAAAAAGCATCAACATGGGTATGATCATATCACCAAAAACAACCAAGCTTTTGAATTTTAAATATTGATTCTTGAACTCCACGGATGAAAGGAATCCGTGGATGAACACTATGCATACCTTGGAAGGGAGGTTCTTGATGATTGACGGAGGAATTTCCTTGAAATTTGATCTTCAAGCTTGATTGTGCAACCCTAGTTATTTTTATCCTATGGTGATCTTAGATAATGAACTTAAGATGTTAGTAGGGTTGTAATGTAATTAGGATCTATATATTTTGTAGGGTTAAGTTTAGGGACGTGTAAGGAGTGTTAAAAGACTAAATTACCCTCAAAATAACTCAAAACAGAGTGTTTTTGGCACTTGGAACTGACTTAGGCTTCGCCCAAGTAATCGTACAAGCCAGGTTGGGCGTCGCCTAACCAATCACCTATGTTTGGTTTGGCGGCGCCTAACCAATCACCTATGTTTGGTTTGGCGGCGCCTAACCAATCACCTATGTTTGGTTTGGCGGCGCCTAACCAATCGCATACCCTTATTGTCTCTCACAAAAATGGGCATAACTTTTCGCTCGGGTATTAGATTAAGGCAAAATTGGTACTATTGGAATGCTAATTTGATTCTCTATAATTTTTGGGTAGAAATATGAACAAATACTACATTAACATTGAGTAATACTAGTTCAAATATGACTCTTACGAAATCAAATACTAAAACTTGATGGATTCAAAAACTCTTAGCTTGTATTACCTTAAGTGACTCATATGAACATGCTTAACGAATCATAAGCTATCTTATTGCTAGGATAATCATTGTAAGTCGTGTACTCAAGTATGAATCACAGGATAGGAGATTTCATATGTAGGAAAAAATGGTTTGTCTCCTAGCTTAGAAACATGCGGGGTATTACACCTCTTCTCCCAAACCCTTAAGAACACGAAATAAGGGTTCTTCTAAAAAATACAAGTTTACAAGGCTTCAAATTCAAGTTCTTCTCAAATTTCATTCATCAAAAAGGCATGTTTAACACTCTCTATCTTAATGATTATTATATTTTGTTGATATACTTATTATTTATGTGTTTTCAAATAATTGATTTGAACTAGAGTTGAGGAATTTAGTTCTGAAAGCTTTAAATTGATTTTCTTTTGTCTTAATGGATTTCTATATATGATTGGTGATATTTTGGACTGGAATGCATCGTATTTAAATGATGGTAGTGATATTATGGTTTAACAACAATTACAATTTTGCACAATAAAGTTATGAAATACACTTTATGTTTTGGTGAATTTAAACTAAACTATTGAAAGAATGCATTCCATTATATAAATTTTGAAATATTGAATGTTATGAATGATTATAATTATGACTTTCAAGTTCTTTGAAAAACTATGAAATAAGCATGATGAATAAAGATGACACCCCATCTTTTTGAAATATTTCAAGTGTTGAATTTTGTGACTTGGTTTGAGTTTCTTATGAAATTTAATGATAAATATGAGAATGATGTTGAAAGATGGGGTATGGAATCAATAATGTTTTGCGATTATATTTTCTTGGCATAATATGAATGGCTTGCAAGTCTTGGTATGACGATACCAATATGCAAATGCCTTAATGAACGACTCCATGGTTAATAGTATGCGAAAATATTTTAATTGGGATCTAAAGGTAATTCTATAGTTTCACCATGAAGGTGTATGTCTTCATGACCAATGCTTGAAACCTATGTTTGGTGGCATAGGGATGTCATATCTTAATTGAGTAACGAAATAGTGTCGTTAACATGAGAATAGTCCTTAACATAAGAATAATATGTATGGTGGCTCGAGATTATTGGTGACTTTTGTCTAACCTCAGTATGTGTGGCCAACATGAATTGGGGCCCCAGTGGTTGGGAAATACTAGACCCATATAACCCATGGATTATTGGATGATGGTGAAAGCTACATAGTTCAGGATTAAATTTTAAAGGGTTATGACTCTATGTTCATTGTCCCCTATATCATACTTTATTATTATTTATTGATGATGAAAATAATTTTTATGACAAGTTTTATAAATGAATGTTTTACCCCTTTCTCCGGATTACATGCCAGTACTCGTCGTCCTGATCATCTCTGGATACTACATCATTTCATGATGTAGGTTCAGAGACATTTTTCAATTATTATGTGCAGCTTTAGTACACTCATATTATCTCTTAGACAGCTGGTGATATATGGTGAGCCCTCCATCATCCGAAAGGCAATTGTTCATTTCTCTTATGTTTTCAATCTATTATTTTATAATTTTTATGGCATAGTAAAAGCAATATCCCAACTAAGGAGTTATTCTTAAAGTTAGAAGCTTTGTAGACGGTGATGGGTTGTTGGTTTGTATTTTGTTCTTAAGATTTTGTATATTACTTTATTTCAAACGTTGAACTTCGTATCTTATAGGCTCATTTATGCAGCTTTATTTATGACTATGATTATGATGTAATGCTAAGGAGTAATCTCAGGCCTTTATTGGTTTGGGTCGACCGTCTCGTCCAGGCCATAGTTCGGGTCATGACAAACTTGGTATCAGAGCACGGTTCAAGGTCTCAAGGTGTTTACAAAATTGTGTCTAGTAGAGTCTTACTTATAGGTGTGTTGTGGACCATACTTATAATCAGAAGACTACAGAAAAATTAGGAAATGTTTCTCATTCTTTCATGCTCCAGATCGTGCAATAGTGTTGTACATATAAAAATTATCCAAATTTCTTTCTTACTATAATTTTGTCGGTTATGTCTCATTATCGAGGCAATACAAGTGTAAAAATTTAGATTTGTAACGGGTGGTCCTTTCCAATTGAGTCATCAAAAAGTTATGAAATAGTACAAGGACTTGAAAGGAGTCCATTAGTGCGTCAAAATATATTGATTCAAGTGTATACCTCTATCTTCATGAATTGTACATTTCATCCCAAGGTAAGATTTGTAAGTCCCTTTAAAACTTTATTACAAATGTCTCACTTAAGGAGTATATATATATATATATATATATCTAACTGTTGGGATAGTATTTCCACCCGAGAGATTATTTTAACTAGGGTGTTATGAATTATGAGTAATAAGATGATCCCAAGGTTAGTGATATGAAGTCATAAATTTAGAAGTCGGAGTGAGGGTAACTTTTCAGTGGAAAAGGGTAGTTGTATTTGCATAACCTTTAAGTGAGTGTTGGGGTGATATTCCTTTATAGTGTTAGTTAAGGTGTACAAAAATTAGCAAACCTATGATAGTCGATAGTAAAACAGTGGTTAGTTAAAATATTTGCATTTTTATTCCAAATAGGGAAGGATCTCATGATGACTAGTTATTGTAGTAGTAAAAAAATAATCATAGGTTGTGAATGGAAGGATAGATTGGCTTATAATTGTAATGCCCCGAGTCTGCACCCCGGATGTCACACAGTGCTTACAATCCCAAAGGACCACAAGTTAATCCATGACTGGTACCTATTGTGAACACTAAATAATAATACTAAAATAATACGAAAGTTAGGATGAAATGCCATGAGGTTCATAATTTGAATACCGATAAATGTAGCAACTGAATAATAACATCTGAAAACTCAATACTGTCTGAACTAGACTAGTCTAAAAAGCCTCTAATTGAACTGTCTAAATGTGGAGTTGATGGGACAATCCCCCAACTAACACCGACTAGCAAAATAATGAATCTACTGTAATACTAAAAATAAAAGAATATCCTCGTTAGATGAGGACTCACTACTGAATCTGCGGCTACTGGCTGAATTTATCTAAGTGCGGTCAGGAACCTGAGCATCCAAACCTATGATATGCGACATCATAGCGTAAAGAGAGAGTATGCATCAGTACGGTGAATGTACTGGTATGCTAAATAAGGTAAGGATGAATGCAAAGGTTAGTATGCATGAACAATAACTGACTGAATGATATGGGATAATTGATTAAGAGTACATGGATAACTGAAACTACTGTAAATACTGAGTAGACAATAATGAGCATATACATATATACTGTATCTGAGATTTATACTGAAACTAAGCTCTGAGTTCTGATAACTGAGTAACTGATACTTGAGATTTCAGATAACTAAATTACTAATAACTAAGTGACTATTTCTGACAGTCCTGATTCTGTAGAACTGAACTAAGTTCTATACTGAGATTGAAATTGAAACTGTAGGAGGTAATCATTTAACCGATATTCCCCTCTCTGAATGGATTCGGATCCAACCTGTAACCCCAGTTGGAAGGATGTCAGTACCATACCACAGGTACAGATGCTGGTTGTGTGAATCCACTCAAATGTCATCTCGAAGGACTAAAGGTCACCCTTTACTGGAAGGTTTCCTGATGAGAATGGTATTACCCTCAACTGGCAGGTAAACAACTTATCAACCCTTAACTGTAAGGTTGATATCTCAACCTACGTTGGCTACATAGTTTTGGAATGCAAGGACTGCTATTAAGGATCACACCCACTACTGACAGGTGAGGCCCCATCCTTGGGTTTGCTCGGTGTTGAATCCTACTCCCAACTGAATGACACTGATTATTAGATCGACTGGACTGAGCCGAGTTTAACTAAATTCTATAACTGACTGAGTAGTACTATTTGTGGCATTACTGAGACTATTCTATAACTACTATGATTCTAGGTATACAACTAGATTTCGGGTATTAAATACCCCCAGGACTCGATTGCATCAATAGTAAACATGGCACAATCATGAAAGTATAACATTAGTTTCTTGTTCACAATGCATTTATTTAAATATTTTTTCAAACACATGAGAGGCATGAATTGTACCTGAATGGGACCACATGATAACATGTCATGATTTCACTAGTTAACTTACATAGGCATTCTATCAAACTCTTGGGGAGCATGATTATCTCACATAATAATAAACACATATAATTACCATGGCTACAACATTCAACTTGTAAATTCAAGGATCAATCAAGAGAATCACATAATTCATCACACATGCTATTTTAATTCCATGAAACTTGCAATTAAATCATAGATTGAAACCCAAACACATCATAATCATGAATACACTCTAATTCAAGCATTGAAATCACAAATCCATAACTTGTATATTTAAATAGGATTCTTGGACTCCATGGGTGAAAGGAACCCATGAATGAACACCTAACATACATGGAAAGATGAGTTCTTGAAGATTCTTGATGGAGTTCTAGAGATTTGTTCTTGATTTCTTAAGGGCTAGGGTTTTTTATTTGAGAGAAAATGATTTAATTTTGAGATAAATTGAGCAAATAATGACTAATTAGATTATTTAGGGCATTAATCTCATGTTTAGGACTGATTAGGGTCATGGAAAAAATCCAATTGCCCTTGGAAGGATTTAAATTTTTGTCAGTAAAAATCCCAATTTCGGCATTCACCACGACGCGGTGGCATCGTGGTGAGCCACTGGAAACCAGCTGGAACTGTTCAAAAATAGATAACTACGGAATCACCTTTTGGACCAACACAGAGGTATCGTGGGGCCTCACTAGAAAATGACAATTGCAAAAATAGGCATTGGCGCGACGCGCTGCTATCGTAGAGCTTCACTGGAAATTTCCAAACTAGAACTTTGGCGCAATGCGGGCTTATCACGATGACACACTTGAAATTGACGAATGCCAATTCGACCCTCACCGCGATGTGGTGATGCCCACTTTGATGCATTATTTCACTAAAAATGTTATAACTTCTCACCCGGGTATCGAATTTGGGCGAACTTTATATCGTTGGAAAGATGACTGAATTTCCTACGCTTTGGTAAGTCTTGAACTGTAAAATTCTGAGTATTTTGAAAAATTTATGTAGAGATACTCATGTACTGAGAGATAAATTGATCTAGGGAAATACGGGGTATTAAAATATCTCCCTCTTGGGAACATTCATCCTCAAATGAGACTAATTAAGATGAGAAATACTGATAGACTGAGTTTACATATTAAACATGCATAATTGGAGTGTGATTACATGCATGAACTGATTCATAAATGCATGACTGTCATGAAGATGATATGCAATGGTAACTTATACTAAGTTTGTAACTATAACTGAACATGGAACTAAACAAATCTAAGGAAGACTGTTACCTCAAGCTGAGTTTGAGTTTACGAAAAAGAGGTGAGGGTACTTGGTCCACATATCTGCTTCTACTTCCCAAGTATTTCCCTCAACGGACTAATTTTGCCAAAGAACTTTGACCAAGGGGACTTCTTTGTTCCTCAGTCTGCGGATCTGACGATCAAGGATTTAAACTGGAACCTCTTCGAAAGAGAGATCATTCTGGATATTTACGTCCTCTAAGGGGACTACAACTGTTGGGTCACTAATGCATTTATTTAGCTAGGAGACATGAAATACTGGGTGTACTGAAGCTATATCTGAGGGAAACTCAAGCTCGTAAGCTACCTTTCTAAATTGGCTGAGAATTCCATAAAGAATGACATATTGGGGACTGAGCTTTCCCTTCTTGTTGAAAATCTTCACTCCCTTCATGGGATATATTTTCAAGTACATAAAATTTCAAATCTCAAATTTGAGATCCTTTTTCCTCACATCTGCATATGATTTCTGTCGGCTCTGGGCTGCCCTAAGCCTTTCTCTGATCAACCGAACCTTCTCTAAGGCATCAAACACTAAATCAGGCCCTATTACTGTGGCCTCATCTACCTCAAACCAACCAATTGGATATCTACATCTCTGGCTATAAAGAGCCTCAAATAGAGCCATCTGAATACTAGAATAATAGATGTTATTATATGAAAACTCAATCAAAGGCAAGTGGTCATCCCAACTACCTTTAAAATCAACAATGCATGCTCTTAGCGTATCTTCTAGAGTCTGAATGGTCTTTTCTTCTTGACCATTTATCTGAAGGTAAAAAGTTGTACTGAGGTGAATTTGATACCAAGACCCTTTTAGAATGCTTTACAAAAATAAGAGGTAAACTGGGTACCTCTATCTGAAATGATGGATACTAGGACTCTGTGTAACCTAACTAACTCTCTGATATAGATTTTGGCATAGTCCTCGACTTAATAGGAAGTATTGAGAAGAAAGAAATGCGTGGATTTGGTCATCCTATCTATGATAACCCAGATCGAATCATGCTAATGAAGAGTACGAAGCAAACCCGTCACAAAGTTCATGTTCACTTCTTCCAATTTCCATGTGGGAATACTGAACTCCTGCATGGACTCACTAGTCTTTTGGTGCTCAATCTTAACCTGTTGACACATAGAGCAGTTAGCAACAAACTCTGAGATATCCCTCACCATTCTACTCCACTAATAAATCTCCCACAAATCATGGTATATCTTGGTTGCCCCTAGATGAATTGAGTAATGTGCATCGTACGTTTCTACAAGAATTCATTACCTCAAGTCATCTATACCTGGCACATATAGCTGACCCTGGAAACTCAACACATTATCTCCCCCTTGGGAGAAAACCTCTACTTTCTAATCTCTGACTGACTCTTTCAACCTAACTAGGCTGGGATCTCTGTCCTTCTTTTCCTTCACTTCGGAAACCAGAGATGACTCTGAATTATTCTGCACCCACACACTACCCTCTGTGGAATAGACTAAGCGGACACCTAGTCAGTTAAGATGATGAACTTGTTGAACTAACTTCTTCTTACTATTCTCAACATGAGCAACACTACCCATAGACAACCTACTGAGAGCATCTTCCACTATATTGGCCTTGCCCGGATGATACAGAACACTCATATCATAATCTTTTAACAACTCTAACCACCTTCTCAGATGCAAATTCAAATCTTTCTAAGAGAACACATACTGCAAGCTTTTGTGATCAGTGAACACATCAACATATACCTCTTACAAATAGTGCCTCCAAATCTTTCAGGCAAACACTATAGTTGCTAACTCAGGATCATGGGTAGGGTAATTCTTCTCATGGGGCTTAAGTTGTCTAGAAGCATAGGCTATGACCTTACCTCTTTGTATTAGGACACAACCCAAACCTACTCTGGATGCATCACAGTACATAACAAACCTATCTGAACAATCTGGTAACGTCAAAACTGGGGCTGTAGTTAGTCGAATATTCAACTCCTGAAAACTCTTCTCACAAGAATCTGACCACTGAAACTTAGCTTTCTTCTGAGTCAATCTAGACATGGGGGATGTAATAGATGAAAACAATTCAACAAACCGACAGTAATAGCCAGCTAAACCCAAGAAACTCGTAATATCTGACAAAGAAATAGGTCTAGGACAGTTTTTCACCACTTTGGTCTTTTGAGTATCAACTCTAATGCCATCACCAAAAACAATATAACTAAGAAATGCTACTGATCTTAGCCAAAATTTGTACTTACTGAATTTGGCAAACAACTGATGGGCTCTAAGAGTCTGAAGTACGATAAGTCTGCTGAAGTAACTTTCTGAGATATCATAACTGGATAGTTCATGTATACCCGTTGAGATATGATAGACTGACCTAATGGGGTAGAGACTAATAAAGGTTCTATTAATACTTTTGGTTTGACCTTAAAGTTGACTGTTATGTAGGGAGTTACAAAAGACAGGGAAGCTCCTGGATCTAGTAAGGCATAAACATGTAAATGGAAGATCTATATTGTAATAGTGACCACATCAGGGGAACTTTCCTGATCTTATCTAAACTGAAGTGCATAGAGACTATTTGGCCATTGCCCACTGGTGGCACTAGAAGTGGTACCCTGCTGATTCGAGCAACCAAACTGAGATAGGGGATAATTGTATGAACCCTAAAAACCTGACTGAGGACAATCTCTAATTCTATAGTATGTCTTGACACACCCGAAACAAACATCACTACCAACCCTACAGATACCCTGATGGTTTCTGCTATATTTCTGGCAAAGGGGATTTGTTCGAGCACTGCTTACACTACCCTGAGATTTAGAGCCTAGCGCCCTATCTTTGTTATCATTTCTGAACTTAGGTTTTGTAGCATTGGATGAGGATGGAGCTGGAACTGAAAATTTTGGACAAAACTGTGAATGGTTACCACCCTCTGACTTAGGCTGAGTAAAATTAAAGCTACCGGTTCTGGCTTACTTATTTTCCATCTCTCTCATTATTATTAGCCTCTTCTATTTACTAATCCTGGATATGTCCATCTCCTTAATTAGCATCGCAGTTTTGCACTTCTTAACCACACTCTCTGACACCCAGACGTAAACTTTCTCATTGTGGACCTATTATCTGCTACTACATGTGGAGCATACCTGGATAACTGATTAAACTTAAGGGAATACTCTTTCACACTCATGTTTCCTTGCCTGATATTGATGAACTCTAACACTTTGGTTTTTCTCATCTCTAAGGGAAAGAATCTATCAAGAAAAGCAGTAGCAAACTCTTTCCATTCTATAGGCCCTGCATATATACCCCTGTCTACCTTCCACTACTTAAACCACGTATGAGCTATATCTTGTAGCCGATATAAAGCTAACTCAGTACTCTCACTAATAGTTACCCCCATAATATCTGTGTTTGTTTGCACCTAATCGAGGAACTCTTGTGGATCCTCTTCAGACTTAGATCAAGAAAATAGAGGAGGATTCATTTGGGTGAAGTCCCAAATCCTGGCTGCAGCAGTATTGGCCACTGGGTTGGCGTGAACAGTAGCTGGTCATTCATTATTGGCGGCTACAAAATATGATAAGGTGGTGAATGCAGCTCTGAATTCTTCATGGGAGACATGCTTGTCCAGGGGATCTGCTTGAAAGGGTTGAGGTACTGGCTGGTTTCCTGTTCTTCTTCCATTATTCTTTTTGGGAGGCATGTTCTATAAACAAAAGAAAAAGAAGAATTAGATTGAGAGTTTAACTTGAGCTCATGCTCACTCGCATGACATGAATACTAAAAGTAGGGAAACTTTCCTAAAAATATCTCGTAGCCTCCTGTCCATAAGTGTGGTGCACTTCATACCCATGCACAAGACTCTACTCGACGTGGCTTTCAGACTCTCTAGGATTCTGTTGAACCTTAAGCTCTAATACAAAGTTTGTAATGCCCCGAGTCTGCACCCCGGATGTCACACGGTGCTTACGACCCCGAAGGATCACAAGCTAACCTATGACTAGTACCTGCTGTGAACACTAAATAATAATACTAAAATAATGCAAAAGTTAGGCTAAAATGCCATGAGGTTCATAATCTGAATGCTAATAAATGTAGAAACTGAATAATAACATTTGAAAACTCAATATTGTTTAAACAAGTCTAGTCTGAAAAGCCTCTAATTGAACTGTCTGAATATGGAGTTGATGGGACAAGCCCCCAACTAACTCTGACTAGCAAAATACTAAATCTACTGTAATACTAAAAATACAAGAATATCCTCATTAGATAAGGACTCACTACTAAATCTGCAGCTGCTGGCTGAATTTGTCTAAGTGCGGTCATGAATCTGAGCGTTCTAACCTATGATTTGAGACATCATAGTGAAAAAAGAGAGTATGTATCAGTACGTGGAATGTACTAGTATACTATAAGGTAAGGCTGAATGCAAGGGTTTGTATACAAGAACAGTAACTGACTGAATGATATGGAATAACTGAATAGGAGTACATGGATAACTGAAACTACTGTAAATACTAAGTATGCAATGTTGTGCATATACATATATATTGTATCTGAGATTTATACTGAAACTAAGTTCTAAGTTTTGATAACTGAGTAACTGATACTTAATATTACTAATAACTGAATTACTAAGTGACAGTTTCTAACAGTCCTGATTCTATAGAACTGAACTAAGTTCTATATTGAGACTAAAACTAAAATAGTGAGAGGTAATCATCTAATCGATATACCCTTCTTTAAAAGGATTGGGGTCCAACCTATAACCCCAGTTGGAAGGGTGTCAGTACCATTCCACGGGTATAGACACTGGCTATGTGGATCCATGAAAATGTCATCCCGAAAGACTAAGGGTCACCCTCTACTAGTAGGTTCCCTGATGAGAATGGTATTACCCTCAACTGGCAGTTAAACACCTTATCAACCCTCAACTGGAAGTTTGATATCTCAACCTACGCTGGCTACGTAGTTCTGGAATGCAAAGACTGCTACTAAGGATCACATCCTCTACTAACATGTTAGCCCCTATCCTTGGGTTCGTTCGGTGTTGAATCATACTCCCAACTGAATGACATTGATTATTAGACTGACTGGACTAAGCTGAGTTTAAATAAGTTCTATAACTGACTGAGTACTACTATTTGTGACATTACTGAGACTATTCTATAACTATTGTGATTCTAGGTATACATCTATATTTTGGGTATTAAATACCCCAGGACTCGATAGCATCAATAGTAAACATGGAACAATCATGAAAGCATAATATTAGTTTTGTGTTCACAATGTATTTATTTAAACATTTTGTCAAACACATGAAGGCATGAATTGTACCTGAGTGGGACCACATAATAATATGTCATGATTTTACTTTTCAACTTACATAGGCATTCTATCAAACACTTGGGTTGCATGGTTATCTCACATAATAATAAACACATATAATTACCATGGCTACAACATTCAACTTGTAAATTCAAGGATTAATCATAAGAATCAGATAATTCATCACACATACTATTTTAATTCCATGAAACTTGAAATTAAATCATGGATTAAAGCCTAAACACATCATAATCATGAATACACTCTAATTCAAGCATTGAAATCATAAATTTGTAACTTGTATTTTTAAATAGGGTCCTTGGACTCCATGGGTGAAAGGAACCCATGAATGAACACCTAACATACTTGGGAAGATGAGTTCTTGAAGATTCTTGATGGAGTTCTTGAGATTTGTTCTTGATTTATTAAGGGCTAGGATTTTTTATTTGAGAGAGAATGATTTAATTTTGAGAGAAATTGAGCAAATAATGACTAATTAGGTTATTTAGGACATTAATCTCGTGTTTAAGATTGATTAGGGTCATGGAAAAAGACCTAATTTCTCGTGGAAGGATTTAAATTTTCATCACTAAAAATCTTGATTTCGGCCTCCACTGTGACGCAGTGGCATCGCAGTGATCCACAGGAAGCCAGCTAAAATTGTTCAAAAATGAATAATTGTAAAATCACTATTTGGTACGACGTGGTGGTATCGCGGAGCCTCACTAGAAAATGACAATTAAAAAAATGGGCATTGGTGCGACGAGCCATTATCACGGAGCTTCATTAGAAAGTGCCAAACGGGAACTAAAACTTTAGCGCAACATGGGCTTATCATGATGGGAAACTAGAAATTGATGAATGCCAATTTGACCCTCACCGAGATGCGGTGATGAACACTTTGACACATTGTTTCACTAAAAATGTTATAACTTCTCACCCAGGTATCGGATTTGGGAGAACTTTATATCATTGGAAAGCTGACTGAATTTTCTATGCTTTGGTAAGTATTAAACTTAGAAATTCTGAGTATTTTTAAAATTTTATATAGAGATAATCTTGTATTGAGAGCTAAACTGAGCTAGAAAAATACGGGGTATTATAGTAATTTTTATATTTAGCATTCACTTGGGAAATCTTAGCAAGAAGAGGACTCGGTGATGTTTATAGAATTTTGAAGTTAGTTTTGATATATGCATGGGTAAGTAGATGTAATGTGATGGAGGTGAATGTTCTATAGACCATAATGGGTTCTATTATAAGATTAAGATCGGCTATCGTTACTATGTCCTTTTACTACACTGAGTGTCCCTTAATTTTTTTTATCTAGTAGTTGTAAGTCAGTTTAGTAGGTGAGAAAATATGTAATAAATTTTAAGGTGTAGTAGTAATGTTGTGGAGAAGATGTGCTTGTATGCCATAGTTAAGTGAAATAAGGAATTTAGGTTGATTTATCTTATTCGATGGACTAGTATATTATGCAGGATATTTCATTGATAGTACATAGTTGGTGCTAAATACTAAGTTTGAACTTTAGATGTTTACCGTGGTGAAAAGAATAGTAGCTTGAGAATAGTGATGAACGATTTATGGAAAATGAATTGGTAGGATTAATATGATGTGTGCAATAGCCTAGGTTGATAACTTACAAAAAAATTTGAGTGGATAATGGTGATATATATATATATATATATTAGGATTATTGATGTTGGAACAATGAACTGTGGCTAAATCATTAGATGGATAAGAGCCTTAAGTTATAAGAATAAAGTGTACTGGGTCTTGAGTTATAAGTGCCATGTGTACCTAGTTCATGTTGTTAAATTTCTTAGTATGGAGAAGTATAGGGAGTTATTATACAGTGTTCTTTGGAGCTGAATTAAGGGAAATATAGATAGACGTTGTGAGCCTTTGGTATAGTTTTAAAGATTTCATTAAATTATTAGGTTATGCTATTAGATGTTCAATATTAGTAAACTAATAAGTGGAGAATGGATAGTTAGGTGTCAGAGCATATAGATGTCTGTGCCCATTCGAGTTTAAATTATAGAATGATGCTTGTAGAAGCTAGCAAAAGTTAAAATCAATACCCATAATGGAGATGTCTTAGAAAGAACTTAGTCTCCTCATATTATAGTTGTCAGGGAGGAGTTTGGTGTTCATGTTCATAGTGATACCCCCATTGTGCGGAGTGTTATGCTTATAGAGTTAATGGGAGGATATGTCTGCAAGTCTAGGATAGTGACCTTTGAGCTAAGAGGGAGATTATGAACTAACTTAGATCTAGAATTTTCTTATGGTGGCAAGTTTTAGGAATGATTAATGGTAAATCTATTCTTATTCTATAATATTCCTCCGACTTTGGTTTAAGAGGATATTCTATCAATATCTTACGTATTCAAATTATGCCTATGCCTAAGGTCTGAGTTCTCTATGAAACCTATGTCCATGGTTTGACCCTCTATTTATGATCTAGGTGTTTCATATATGAAGCCCTTTATGCCTATTAGATCGTATCTTACATCACAGGCTTCACCTTGAGTAGTGCAACCAATATAAGTTATAATTAAATATTGTCACTTCTATTTGTGATACTTGTACTCTATTCCATTAAATACCCTTCTTATATTAGGATGATTGTAAGACCCCACAAAAGTTTCTAGCTTAAATCAGTCCTTTAAGCTTGTTAGGGATCCCAAACTTAGAATATATTAACTAAGTATTCCGGATTAGTGTCATTTTAGCCTTCGAAAGTTGGAAATCTTACTTCATGACCTTTATGTTCTTTAAATGTTGATATTTGAGTTAATTCATGATCAGGAATGTCAGTAGAGGCTCCCAGACAAGTTTTAGATTTTTTGGACCTCGTTTAGACCATGTTTGAGTGCCAAAAATAGTGGCTCGACGTGATCTTGACGCATCGTATCAACCATTGCGTCGATAAGAGAGTTTTTTCCTAGCTTCAGTGCAAATTCCAGTGAACTGATGCGGACTCGACGTGGTACATTGGCTATCGCGTCAATGCCAATAACATGGTGCGTCGGCTTACTCATTGGTAACACAGTTTACAGGCATTAAAACTCCACGTCCTCAGGGTTAATTAGATTTTTTTTCCCACGCCCTTCAGCCCCAAAACACAAAATTTAACCCTTTGGAGAGAAATTATATTCATTCTTTCATAAATTTCTCAAGAATAAGAACCCTAGGTGTTCATATTTCAAATCAAGAACTCACCATTAACTTTCAGAAATTCATCAACTAAGGTATGTGAAGTGCTCATCCAAGGGTTCCTTCCACCCTTGGAGTCCAAGAAACTATCTTTAAACTTCAAGTTTATGGATTTCATGAATTCCATGTTGGGTTTGATTATGTTTATGTTTATAATGATTAATTGGGATTCTAATCCATGCTTTATGATATATTTCAAGTGAGGTTAATTGATATGTATGTAATATCATGAAGATCCATGTAAAACCCTTGAAATTGTCAATGAGGATTTGAATTATGATGTCTACTTTTTGTTTAGTGTTATGTACATATGTATGCTCACCAAGTGCTTGATGAATTATTCATATGAACTAATAAGGGAAAGAAATCAGGTCATGCTAGCTTATTTGCAAGTTATACCATGCAAGAGTTTGATAATATGTCTCTATGGATGCATTATGAATTCAATGTGCATGCTTATGCTAAGCAATATCATATGATTCTTTATTTTTATGCTATCGAGTCCTGGGGTATTTAATACCCAACAATTTAGTTATTTACTTAGAGCCAGTGTCAGTTACAAAGTAATCTCAGTAGTGACTCGGTCAGTAGAACTCAGCCAGTTATAGAAACCCAGGAAGTCTCAGTAGTGTTCGTAATTTAGTCACAGTACTCAGATCAGACCTCAGTAAACTCAGTCAGTTAACAGAATTCAGTAGTATTCTGTCAGTCTATGAAACTCAGTGAATTTAGTTCAGTTAAGTCAAACAGTAATATTAGTAAAAATTCAGTCTAGTCTAGTAAAGACTAGAAATTAGTTCAGTGTTCGTTCAGTTAGGAGTAGGATTCATCACCGAACGTACCCAAGGATGGGGGCATTCCTGTCAACAGAGGGTTTGACCCATAGTATCAATCCCTGTCTTATAAAACTACGTAGCCAACGTAGGTTGAGATATCTTCCTGTCAGATACTATAAGGGTTGATACATCTCATTTGAGTTTTCCTACCAGCAAGGGTTGATGTAAGAGCTTCTTGTCAGAGAGGGTTAAGTCACAGCTTATCTCTACCCGTGGCATGGTATTTATACCCTTCTAACTGGGGTTACAGGTTGGACCCTAATCAGTTCAGAGAGGGGCAAATTGATTAGATGATTACTTCCCACAGTCTCAGTTTTAGTCCCAGTCTCAGAATAGAACTCAGTTTAGTTCTACAAATTCAGGACTATCAGGTATAGTCACTCAGCTCAGTATGAAACTCAGTATAGTTCCACAAAATCAAGATTGTCAGACACAGTCATTTAGTTACCAGTAATTTAGTATCAGTATACTAAGATATTAGTTAATCAGTATTCAGATTTAGTATTCTGTGTTATTACGATCTCAGTACAGTTTCCATATCCATGCATATACTCTCATTCAGTTATACTCATGATATTCAGTTAGTATTGTTCATGCATATGAAACCATGTATTTTAACCTACCTCACTGAGCACACCAGTATATTCAAAGTACTGACGCATGTTTTTCTTTTGTGCTATGATGTCTTATATCATAGGTTCAGATGCACGGGCTCCAGAACACTCTTCGCAGTTCAGATTTTAATAGTCAGCGTAGTAGTGAGTTCTCCTAGTTCAAGGACATGGTTGTTTTCAGTATTTTAGTATTATTTTCAGTAGTCAGATTTAGTTGGGGACTTATCCCATCAACACTACAGTTCAGACAGTTTAGAGGCTTTTCAGATTAGAGTATTTTTAGACAGTTATTCAGTTTTCAGTATTGATGTTTAAGTTTTGGTATCACTATACCGTATTTAGTTCTATTTTAGTATTGAACCTTGTGACATATTTTCCACCTAATTTTCTCATATTATATTATTATTATTTAGTTATTTCAGCAAGTACTACTCATGGGTTAGCTTGTGGTCCTTTGGGATTATGAGCACCGTGTGGCATCCAGGGTATAGACTCGGGGTGTTACAAACTTGGTATCAGAGCCTAAGGTTCAACAGTGTCCTAGGAAGTCTGAAAGCCACATCTGGTAGAGTCTTATTCATATGTGTGTTGCGCACCACACTTATGGATAGGAGGCTACGAGGTATTTTAGGAATAGTTTCCCTCTTTTCACTATTCATGTCGTGTGAGTGAGCATGAGCTCTAGTAAAACTCTCATTCTACTCTGCTTCTTCTTTTTGCTTACAAAATATGCCTCCCAAAAGGACTAACAAAAGAAGGACCAAAAATCAGTCAGCCCCTCATTCCGTTCAGGAAGATCCCCTGGATGAGAACGTCTCTCATGCAAAATTTAGGACTGCATTCACTACTCTAGCCAATTCAGTTGCAACTCAGAATAAATGGGCAACTACTATTCTATCCAACCCAATAGCCAATACTGTTGTAGCCAAGATTTGAGACTTCACCCGAATGAATCCTCCCTTATTCTCAGGTTCTAAGTCTGAAGAGAATCTACAGGAGTTCCTCGATTAGGTTTAGAAAGTCACAGATATCATGGGAGTGAATTCCAGTAAGAGTGCCGAGTTAGCCACCTATCATCTACAAGATGTATCCCATACGTGGTTTAAGTAGTGAAAGGTAGACAGGGGTGCAGATTCAGGGATGATAGAATGGGAAGAGTTTGTTATGGCCTTCTTAGATAGATTCTTCCCCTTAGAGCTGAAAGAAGCCAGGGTGTTAGAGTTCATCAATCTCAGGCAAGGCAGTATGAGTGTGAAAGAGTATTCCCTCAAGTTTACTCAGTTAGCCAGGTATGCTCCCCATGTAGTAGCAGACAATAGATCTAGAATGAGCAAGTTTATGTCTGAGGTATTGGGTAGAGTGGTTAAGAAGTGTAGGACTGCGATATTGATTGGGGAGATGGACATATCTAGGTTTATGGTCCATGCTCAACAGATTGAGGAATAGAAAATTAAGAAGAAAGAGAGAGAAAATAAGAAAGCCAGAATGGGTAGCTTTAGTTTGGCCCAGCCAAGGTCAGATGATGGTAACCATTCTCGGTGTAGTCAGAAGTTTATAGCCCTATTTCTATCTTCAGCTAGCACACCAGTACCAAAGTTCAAGAATGACAGTTATGATGAGGTGCCAGGCTCTAAAACCCAGAGTAGTGCAAGCGGTGTTCATACTAATTTATTTTGCAAGGAATATAGTAAGAATCATAAGGGTATGTGTAAAGCCGACAATGATGTGTGTTTTGGATGTGGCAAGTCAGGTCACAGAGTCTGAGACTATCCTATGGCTAGTCTATGAAGTCTTCACAGTCGTCCTTCAGCTCAGTTCGGTTGCCCGAATCAGTAGGGTGCTACTTTCGGTGCCGCCAGTAGGCAGCGCCGAAATAGGCTTTATGCACTTCAGTATAGGCAAGATTAGGAAAGTTCCCTGATGCAGTCACTGGTATGTTATAGACCTCCTATTTACATGTTTATGTATCATAAGATCTAGGAGCTTTTCTATCTTTTGTAACTCTTTGCATAGAAGTTAACATTAAAGTCAGACCAAATATTAACAAAATCTTTCCCAGCCTCTACCCCAGTAGTTCAGTCTGTCATAGCCTAGCGGGTATACAAGAACTGTCCGGTTATGATATCTCAGGAAGTCAGGCTTCTAGATTTCTATAGTAATTTTAGTATGTGTAGAAAAGTAATGTATAGGAATGATACCCAACCCGTCTTTGCCTCGGTAAAAAGTTTTGTACTTCAGTCATCACGATACCTATGCATGTTTTGTGTCTCAGCTCCATGAACAAAGCTTATATTCATGCATTTTCCATAGAATCGTGTGCATTTTTAGTTCCTAGTATAAGGAGTTCCAGTTCACTCAGTAGTACGAATCATGTTCCATGAACACAAAAACTCCAAACTCAGTTCATGCAGCTCATGTCTTCTACACTCATGCCTTACAGTGTGTTCAGTCCCAGTAACCCTCAGAATCGTAGTCTCAGTTACAATCTTAGCTATAGTGTCATTCCCAGTCCAGTAATCAAATAAAAACTCAGTTTAGTTTTAGGTTTGCTCAACCATGGCATACAATTATCAATTACACAGTTATTAGTATTTTAGTACCTCAGTTTACAAAATATTTCAAAACCATGTCATACGCTTAGTCTTGCAATCTTAAATAATACAGCTTTCATAAATTTATGCACAATTATATCATATTACCCAGTCATTCCTTACCTCGTATACATGATACTCTATAGTTTTAGTCTAGTTATTCAGACTAAGTACAGGTTAGTCTTGCAGACCCAGTATTCAGCTATCAATCATTCAGTTAATCAGATAAGTTAGTATGCTTATGTATTCGTGCGCAGTGCCCATGCAAATATTTTTCAGTAGTCCCAAGTGAAGTGTCGTACTAAGGTGGAAAGTATATTTAAGAGTGTATTCAAGGGATATGTCTAAACTTGAAAATTTGTAGTTGCAGTGCATAAGTTTTAGTCACTCTATCTTAGATGATGATTTGTAGGCGTCGCCTCATATTACATAATTCTAGCCTCGATGTGATGTCTTATTTAGATAATGTCAAGATTTCCTTGCTCCCTAAAGTTGATGGAAACTCAATAAAAAGAGTGTCAGAGAAAAGCTTCAGTCGAGAATAAGTTTTCGATATGAGTTAGACCGTAAAGCCAGTAATTCTGTTTAGCAGTCAGACGGACAAATTCGTGTGGTATGGTTTTCCATCTAGTCGCACTATCCAAAGTCTCATAAATATAACTATTCTAAGATAGACCAACCAGGTAGTTACATTTTCAGCTTAGTTCATGTATCATGTCTATAATACCCTGTGATTTTCCTATCCTAAACTCATCCCAAAAATGAGAAAAGAGTAGCTTCTAGAATGATTGATGTTTATTTCGAGGGAAATTCTTTAGATTTGGACTTTCCATGGCTTAGGAAATTGAATTAGATTTTCAACGATATAAGATTCTCCTAAATCCGATAATCGGGTAAGAATTTATGGCTATTTTAAGTTCCAATCGTAAGACACTATCATTTGGGCCCTTAGTGCATCGCGGAGAAGCGTAATATCACAATTGTCAATTTTCAGTGAGGCCCGGCGATCATGGCGCATTGTCGAGAGGCCCAGTTTCCCATTTGGAAATTTCCAGTGAGACCCCGCGATACTGGCGCGTCGTGCCAGTGGCCAAAATGACAAACATAAGGGGCTCCATGATTGTGGCACATCGCGACGAAGGGAGCCCATTTCCTGTTCGTCCAATTTCTAGTGAGCCACTGCGATTGTGGCATATCGTGGTGGCCACCCAGTTCACAAAATATTGCATTTTTCAGTTTCGTTTGGGAGTTTAAAGAGGACATTTTGGTCATTCTCCCAACCCCCAATCCATCCAAAAATAGAAGATTAAGCATATTTCAAATCACATTATGCTTTATTCATTATTTCCTCTCAAAGCAAAACCCTAGTTCATCAACTTCCTCCCCAAGAAATCCAAATTCCTCTATTAATTCTCCAAGACAATTCAAGATTGAGATTTCCCAATACAAGAGCACTAAGAATTCATCCCCTAATCATCAATAGGAATCCAAGATTCAAGTTTTCATCAAAGATTATCAATTTAAGGTATGTGGGGTTTGAACAAGGATAATTCTTTCATCCTTGTGCCCAAAACTTTACTTTAGTTACAAATTTACTGAAATTTATATGATTTTCCATGAAATTCAAGTTAAGGTTTATACCCACTATTGTTAATCACAAGATTATGATATTTCCAATGATTTAGAAGTTGAATTCCATGATTTTGTTCATATTTTCATGCATATTGCTAAAATTTCCAGATTTTGAGTTGTTCTATCAATATTTACATTACCTAGCATGAATAGTATGATGCTTTAACATGAGATTGATACATGGGTTACTACCCTAAGATTGAATATTATTGTTTCAAGAAAGATGATGCTTTAAGCATCTTATGAACAGATTATCCTCAATTTTTAGAAAAAGCTTTGATCTTTTGATCATTGGTTTAGCTTTGGAATCCACTACAAATTCTATAGTTTACAAAAACTTAGAACAGTTTTGTTTACAGACTTACTAAAGTCAGTGCATAAATGGTTTTTCATATAAATCCTTATGCTAGTTTTAAGAAGTGGATTTCCAATGGTTTTGAGCATACAGGTCTTAAAGGGAGTAGTATTTAGCATCGAACGGGAAGTGTGGGATTAGCGTTCCCTATATTTCACAAAACTACGTAGCCAATGTAGGTACAGACTCAGATTATTTCCATTTATATAGATGACAGATTTAGCTTTTGATTGATCACCTGGATTAGGTTATACTCCTTGGCAAGAGTATGACACCTCTCCCCAATGTGAGGTTTCCTCCTTAGGAGGTCAAGACGTTGGACTCCATATAGCTCACACGGTTTATATTGGTTAAGAGAACCTCCCTGCTAGTAAAAGATATACATCTTTTCAGATAAAGTATTTTCCCTAAAGCTTTGAAAAAATCCCCTTGCAGAATAAGTTTTCAGATATGATTTAAGAATAAGAACAGAATACAGAGTTTAGAACGAAGTGTTATGGCTCACAACATTTTTACTATATGTTCTACTATTCTTGATTATGATCTTCAGTTTTTAGATTTACTCAAGCCTACGTGAGTCATTTACATTTAGCATGCATGATTTCATATAATGTGATGATATTGTCTACTTATTGCATACACCCTCATATACTCAGTACATCCTCAAAGTACTGACCCACATATACGTCTATATGCTATATTATCTCATAATGTAGGTTCAGGTGCTCAGTCTTATCAGCGACAGTGATTTTCGAGCATCTCATCTGCATCCCTGTATTTTGTGAGTCCTCATAGTTTGAGGACTAAGCTATTCATCTATCAGTTTATTAGTAGATGTTCCTTTATTTATTTCAGCAAGTTTGAGTCAGTTGGGGCCTGTCCCAGTGACTCTCTAAACTCAGCTAGTAGAGGCTTGTCGGACTACCAAATTCAGTCTTAGATCTCAGTTGTCTTATTCAGACTTTTCAGTATTTGTTTAATCAGATTGATGAGATTAGTACTTTCAGATATATTCAGATAATTTTCTGCATTCTATCATGATTTTATACTTAATTTTCCTATGATGAGATTCAGATGTGTTAGAAGGCAACCAGGATTAGCTCAGGACTACTTGTAGTTCGGAACACCGTGTGGCATCCCGGGAATTAGATTTTGGGGCGTTATAATTTCTCAATTTCAGGCCCCAGGTATTTTGTCATGATTTAGTTCATAGGTGCCTTGTGTATCGCCCCAGTTTTCCTCAGTATCTCATCCAAGTCAATATTCTTCGGGGGACGTGATGTCCCAAGGGGGAGATACGCTATAACCCCGAGATTTTATGTCCTAAAACTTTCAGTTCTCTTTATGTAATGAATCTAGTTTGGAGTAGTGGGTACTCATAAGTTGACCCTCAAGTTCCAATCTTATTCGTAAGCCATGTATTTAAGGGGGCTCAATTCAGTTCATGTATCACGTTCCAGTCTAAGTCATGTTCTCATGTTCCCGTTCATGCGTACTCCAAAAATGATCTTGGGTTCATCAGTATTTTTCAGTTTAAGTAATAGTTTTTCCTTAAGCTTATTCAGTTTCATGCTCAAATTTTTCATTACAAGCTTGGTATAAGTTACCATTGTATATATGGTTATAAGCTCATAAGTCAGTTCATCCGTGTATTCATGCATCAATTATGCATGTTAAATATAAGAAACTCAGTTTATCAGAAATCCCAGTTATGTATTAAAGTATCAACTCAGTCATGTACTCATGCATCAGATATGCATGTTCAGTGTGAAATTCAGTATGTCAGTAATGTCGGTCATATAATCATGTTTAGGATATTCATGTCCAATAAGTAAGTTCAGTCTACCAAGTATTCTCATCTTAGTCAGTCTCATTCGAGGACGAATGTTCCCAAGGGGAAGATAATGTAAGACCCCACAAAAATTTCTACCTTAAATCAGTCCTTTAAGCTTGTTAGGGGTCCCAGACTTAGAGTATATTAACTAAGTATTTAGGCTTAGTGCCATTTTAGCCTTTAAAATTTGGGAATATTATTTCATGACCTTTACGTCCTTTAAATGTTGATATTTAAGTTAATTCACGATCAAAAATGTCAGTAGAGGTTCCCCAATAATTTTTGAGTTTTTTGGACCTCATTTAGACCATGTTTGAGTGCCCAAAATAATGGGTCGACGCGATCTTGATGCGTTGCATCGACAATCACATCGATAAGATAGTTTTTCCTCAGCTTCAGTGCAAATTCTAGTTAACCAACATGAACTAGATGTGGCACGTTGGCTATCACGTCAATGCCAATGACGCGGCACGTTGGCCTGCGCGTCGGTAACACAATTTACAGGTATTAAAAGGTCGTGCCTTCAAGGATAATTAGGTATTTTTATCACTCCCTTCAGCCCATAAAACATGATATTTAACCCTTTGGAGAGCAATTATATTCATTCTTTCACAAATTTCCCAAGAACCCTAGGTGTTCAAATTTCAAATCAAGAACTCACCATTAACTTTCAGAAATTCATCAACTAAGGTATGTGAAGTGTTCATCCAAGGGTCCCTTCCACCCTTGGAGTCCAAGAAAGTATTTTTAAACTTCAAGTTTATGTATTTCATGAATTCCATGTTGGTTTTGATTATGTTCATGTTTATAATGATTAATTGGGATTCTAATCCATGTTTTATGATACGTTTCATGTGAGGTTAATTGATATGTATGTAATATCATGAGGATCTATGTAACACCCTTGAAATTGTCAATAAGGATTTGAATTATGATGTCTACTTGTTGTTTATTGTTATGTGCATATGTATGCTCACCAAGTGTTTGATGAATTATTTATGTGAACTAATAATGGAAAGAAATCAGGTCATAGTTTTCAAGTTATACCATGAAAGAGTTTGATAAGATGTCTCTATGGATGCATTATGAATTCAATGTGCATGCTTATGCTAAGTAAGATCATGTGATGCTTTATTTTTATGCTATCAAGCCCTGGGGATAGTTAATACTCGACAACTTAGTTGTTACTTAGAGTCAGTGTCAGTTATGAAGTAATCTTAGTAGTGACTCAATCAGTAGAACTCAGCCAGTTACAGAAACCTAGGAAATCTCAATAGTGTTCGTAATTTAGTCACAGTACTCAGATCAAACCTCAGTAGACTTAGTCAGTTAACAGAATTCACTAGTATTCCATCAGTCCACGGATCTTAGTGAATTCAGTTCAGTTTAGTCAAACAGTAATATCAGTAACAATTCAGTCCAGTCTAGTACAGACTAGAAATTAGTTCAGTGTCCATTTAGTTGGGAGTAGGATTCAACATCAAGCGAATCCAGAAATGGGGGCATTCCTGTCAACAGAGGGTTTGTCCCGTAGCAGCAATCCTTGCATTACAGAACTACATAGCCAGCGTAGGTTGAGATATCTTCCTTCCAAATACTATGAGGGTTGATGCATCTCATTTGAGTTTTCCTACCAGGAAGGGTTGATGGAAGATCTTCCTGTCAGAGAGGGTTAACTCACAGCTTATCTTTACCCATGGCACGGTATTGACACCCTTTCAACTGGGGTTACAGGTTGGACCCCAATCAGTTCAGAGAGGGGCATGTCAGTTAGATGATTACTTCCCACAGTCTTAGTTTCAGTCTCGATCTCAGAATAGAACTTAATTCAGTTCTACAAATTTAGGACTATCAGGTGTAGTCACTCAGCTCAGTACGGAACTCAATTTAGTTCTACAAAATCAAGACTGTCAGACACAGTTATTCAGTTACCAGTAATTCAGTATCAGTATACTCAGATATCAGTTAATCAATTTTCAGATTCAGTATTCAGTGTTATTATGATCTCAGTACAGTTTTTATTTTCACACAAGTACTCTCATTCAGTTATACTCATGATATTCAGTTAGTATTATTCATGCATATGAACCCATGCATTTTAGCCTACCTCACTGAGCATGCCAGTACATTCAAAGTACTTACGCATGCTTTTCTTTTATGCTATGATGTCTTATATCATAGGTTCAGATGCACGGGCTCTAGAGCACCCTTAGCAGTTTAAATTTCAGCAATCAGCATAGTGGTGAGTCCTTGTAGTTTGAGGACATGGTTGTTTTCAGTATTTCAGTATTATTTTCAGTAGTCAAAGTTAGTTTAGACAGTTTAGAGGCTTTTCAGACTAGAGTATTTTTAGATAGTTATTCAATTTTTAGTATTGATGTTTCAGTTTCGGTATCACTATACCGTATTCAGTTTTATTTCAGTATTGAACCTTATGGCATGTTTTCTGCCTAATTTTTACATATTATAGTATTATTATTTAGTTATTGCAGCAGGTACCTGTCATGGATTAGCTTGTGGTCCTTCGGGATTATGAGCACCGTGTAGCGTCCAGAGTACAGACTCGGGGCGTTACAATAATAGTGGGTATAGAACCATAGAAATGTTTTAGATAAGAGAGTAGATGTTCTTTATTGTGAAAGTTGTGGTGTGGCAATTCAATCTAAGGTTATAAATGAAGAAATAGTTAGGAAGGGGATATGTGGCAAAAAATATTTGTGAAAGTTATTGAGGTAGCTAGTTTTCAATGAGTAGTAAAGATAGGAATGAATGTTATGATTGATACACAAACCATTGTGTTATGTGGCTAGTAATCCTTGAATAAGATAGAGTGTTATTTGACTACAGTGATAAGATGGAATAGTATTCCTAAAGGGGTGTAGAGTATAGGTTCCCATAGCTTAAGCTATCACCTTTTTAACTTCGGGTCAACCTTTAACATGAAAGAAATATATGGTTAAACTCAAGCTCTTGTAGTTATGTGTTTTTCAGAAGGATTATAAAATTGAAATGGTGAAGTGTGGTATTTGTAGCTTTAAGCATGGTTGAGAAGTGTCACTAAATTTAAGGTTTAATTAGACGTATCATTTGAGGTGGATTCCTGCATAAATAATATTTCTTGTCTTGTGTCAATCATAATCAGGCCAAGGGTTCCTGGAAAAGTTCATGCCTTACGTTGTTATTATCATAATTCATAAAACTCATGCCTAAGATCATGTCTATGTCAAGTTTCGTTATCTCATGATTCATGCATACAGGATTTACTTGGTGATGCCATGGAGCTCTTTTTCTTTGTTGCCTATGTATGTTTTTTTGAGTGAGAATTCCAAATGTGAAGTTACATCCTTTATTCTGTACTCCTAGAGCTTCAGTAAGTTCCTACCTATCATTAGAGGACAAATGATTCCAAGGAGGATGTAACGCTCCACATTTTCGGGCTAAAATTCGAACCATCATTCCTACATGTATAAACCTGAACCCAATGATTTCTATATAAATATAAGTATAACGATCATTTACCTAGTATGTAAAGTGCTTTTGATGTGAAGAATGTTCACAAGAAACACTTAGAGCAAAGTTTAGTTGTGAACTTCTGTTATCGACTGAATTTTGGTATTCGATCCTACAAGGGTTAAATTTATATATGAATATTTTTTATAATATATTGAGTTTTTGAGCTCAAGATCCACCAAATTAAAGGTAATTGAGTCCTCTTTCTGATGCATCCAATTTCACCATAGTCTAATACCCGAGCAAAAAGTTATGAGCATTTTCGCGAGTGAACTAGTGAGGGTCCATGATAAGGGTGTGGCACGCCCCGTGTGCTCTAAAATAAGAGCGTGGTATGCTCTGTGTTAAGGGCGTGTCACACCCATGATCTCAGAGACGCTAAAATTCATGTTTATCTTTGGTTTTTCAAGGGCAAACTAGTCATTTACATCCTAAATCATCCTATAACTAATACTAACATGTTTTTCCTCATTCCATAAGACAAATACATGATTCCTCTTCTCTTAAAGCCTCAAAAACACCAAATAAGGATTCTTCTCCAAAATTCAAGCTTCCTAGGCTTCATATTCAAGTTCTTCTAAAATTTTGTCTGTCAAAACGGCATTTTGAACACTCCCTATCTTAATCATTATTATATTGTATTGATTTACTTGTTATTTACGTATTTTCAAATAATTGATTTGAATTAGAGTTGAGAAAATTTAGTTGTGAAAGCTTTAAATTGGTTTTCTTTTGTCTTAATAGATTTTTATGTATGATTGGTGATATTTTGGATTGGAATGCATCATATTTAAATGGTGGTAGTGATATTATGGTTTACAAAAATTATGGGTTTGCACAATAAAGTTACGAACCTCAACCCACTTTATGTGTTGGTGATTTTGAACTAAATGATTGAAAGAATGCATTCCATTACATAAATTTTGAACTAATGAATGTTATGAATGATTTTAATTATGACTTTCTAGTCAAGGCTTTGAATTAAACATGATGAATAGAGATAACGCTCCATCTTTTTGAAATATCGAAAGTATTGAAATTTATGACTTTCTTTGAGTTTCTTATTCAATTTAATGATGAATATGAGAATGATGTTGAAAGATGGGGTATGGAGTTGATAATATTTTACAATAATGTTTTCTTGGCATAATATAAATGACTTGCAAGTCTTGATATGACGATACCAATAAGGGAATGCCTTAATGAACAACTCCATGGTTAATAGTATGTGAAAATATTTTAATTTGTCTCTAAAGGAAATTATATAGCTTCACTGTAAAGGAGTATATCCTCGTGACCTTCGCTTGAAACTTATGTTTGTCGCCATAGGGATGACGTGCCTTAATTGGGAAACGAAATGGTGTCCTCAACATGAGGATAGTACTTAACATGAGGATAATATGTATGGTGGCTCTAGTCTATTGGTGACTTTTGCCTAACCCTAGTACGTGCGGCCAGCTTGGACTGGGGCTTCCCTGGTTGGGGTGTACCGGTCCATATAGTCTGTGGGTTACTGGATGACGGTGAAAGCTACATAGTTCAGGATTAAATTTTAGAGGGTCATGTCATTATGTTCCTTGTCTTCTATCCTGTACTTTATTATTATTTTTATTGATGATGAAAATAAGTTTTGTGACAGGTTTTATAAATGAATATTTTACCCCTTTTCCTGGGTTGCATGCCAGTATTCGTCGTACTGATCTTCGAACGCTATATTCTTTCATGATGTAGGTTCGAATACATTTTTTCATTGTTCTACACAGCTCTAGGATACTTATTTCTCTCTTGGACAGCTGATGATATGTGGTGAGCCCTCCATTATCCGAAAGATAATTGTTCATTTCTCTTATGTTTTTAATTTATCATTTTATGGTTTTTATGACATAGTCGAAGTCATGTCCCTATTTAGGAGTTATTCTTTAAGTTAGAGGCTTCGTAGATGGTCATGGGTTGTTGCTTGTATTTTGTTCTTAAGATTTTGTATCGTACTTTATTTCAAATGTTGAACTTCGGATCTTATGGTCTCATTTCCGCAACTTTATTTATGACTATGACTATGATATAATGCTAAGGGATTATCTCAAGCCTTCATTGGTTTGGGATGACCGTCACGGCCAGGGCCATAGTTCGGGTCGTGACATTGCTCTTATGCTCAGAGCCTGTGGGGAAGGAACTTAAAATGGTTGGAGAGAAGTGTACCTAGAGTAACTAATGGAAATGCAATGAGAGAAAGAATCTTGAATTGTACAAAGGAAAAGTTGCTCCGTGTTGAAATCTTGAAGACGGTCTATACTTAATATGTTCATGCTTTGTGGATAGAATGGAACAATAAAGTATTCAATCATATGGAGAGAAGTCTACTGAGCCTTGCTAGAGAATTAGCTTGCATATGTAATGTTAGAGCCTCTAAGAAGATGCAGGATGTATTACAACAACTAGCCTTCTGAGTAGATTTCCTTATGAACAGGTAGCATAGGACCTGTGTATTGGTGACATTTGATTAGAACAACAAACTGGGATGTAGCTTACCTGTGGTACTTCAACAACAAACTGGGACGTAGCTTACCTGTGGTACTTCTGTTTTCATACTTGTTGGTTAGTACAAGTGATTAGTTATCAAAAAGATAAGTCATAATTTTGTATAGTTAACTATTTTAACACAAGAGTCGTTAGAAAAAAAAATATTTTACTCCTAATATATTAGGAACAAAAAGAGTACTATGGTTAAGTTAGATTATTATTTTATTTACCCAATTAAAAAGAATTGATTTAATTTATTGTTTTTCCTATGAGTTCTTTTTAATTTTGTCATATTCAATGAACATATGATATGTCCAGGGGTGACTTAAGGGTGAAGCTAGTAAAGCGTCTACTTTAGGCCTCTAAATATTGAGGCCTCAACAAATTTTAATAGTGAATTTTATGATTTTTTTTCACTTAAATAATGTTGATGATCGTAAAAAAAAAAGAGAGTTCAAAATTTATATATATAAAAAAATTATCTATCATTTACCATGAATATTTTAGAATTCTAAATTAAAAAACTTAAATCTTCATATTAATAAGTAAAATTTTTACAATAACATCCAATATAATATATTGTAAATACATGACTAACATCTTATTAGTACTAGACTTACTCCTTAGTTGTATATTATTAAGTGAGAGAATAACTAAAGCCTTTATTGCTATTTAAGAATATTAAATTGAAAACAACACGTACCTAAAATTAAAAAATACGACTCTAAATTATTATTTTTTGTGTGTATTTGTATATATTTAAAGTCTCATATTAAAATTGTTGTTTAGGCCAATATATTTATCGACACCCTAAGATATATCATATAAAACATGTGTTAAATGAATATGAATCATGTGCTCATTCTACCTAATTTTGTCTAAGAGTACCCCTTTTTAAACATGACTTAATCCTGATAAACTTTTGGGAAAAAAACACAAATAACTCTTAAATATAAAATAATAGCACTATAATAGCACTCAAATTTAAATATCTCATAAATAGCCATTAAACTAATTTCAGTAACTAACAATTACTGTCAGACTATTAAATATAACCGAAAATGTCGTTAAACCCAAAATAAATATCTTTCCCTTTCTTTCTTTCCTTTACATACACGATTCTTGTTTTATTCAAACTCCTAAATCTCCGTTTCAGTATCTATTGTGATACTGAGTTTTACCTTTCTCATTCCACAAATTTCATATAAATCTACAAAAATCTACTTTCAATTAGTTTTCTATAGTTTTTCTTCATTATAAATTTACTTAAAATTAATACTGAATAATGGTGTCATCTTCAGTGTTAGTTCCAATAATGATAAAACACGAAGGTCAATGGATATCTAATGTCGAATTTGATAATTTCACTATCAACGGAGTGTTATTCAATTCTGACTATACCTAAGAAGCTTTTGTTGCTGGTTTATATAATCAATTAAATATAGAGGCAACTAGAGGTTTGATTGACATAAAATACAATGTGAGAGCTGGATCGATGTCTATATACAATGACAAGAGTGTCAGATTGTATATGGAGATGAAGAAAAAATCTTGACATCAATGAGTATCATTGTGTATAGCTCAAATTCCTATCGAATTTACAGTTGGTGAATCGTTAACTGCTATACTGATTCATCATATTCCTATTGAAGCAGATCAATTTTCTAACATTGAAGATGATTTTATTTAAAAAAAACACATGGATAATGAGATAAAGTCTATAATAATGGATCCTTTTCATAGGAATGTAAGAAAGACAACTATATTAAAATAAAAATACAATAACCAGTGGGATGAAGCATTATGCAATACGAGAAAGAATTCAATTTAAGGTCAATAGATCATCATCATCAATGTATGACTTTACACAAGAAGTATATCATTTTGATATATCTACGGTAACAATTTGATATACAGACTGCATATGCATGCATAGAATTCTCTCTATTTGAAAAGGTTTATCAGTTTAGTATATGTATTGTATCAGTTTGGTATAGGGACTATATATGCATACACATATTTCTACTTCTTGAAAAAGTGTATGATTATAGTATTTGTACTATATCAGTTTGGTATAGAGATTATATAAACTTGAATAGGTTTCCTCTATTTTAAAAAAGTGTATTGATGAGGTATATATATTGTATCAATTTGATATAGGGAATGCACTCTATTTAAAAAAAAGTGTATCAATCTTGTATACAAACTGTAATATTTGGGTATAGGAACTACGTATGCATGCATAGGTTTCCTTCTCCTTTTAAAAGTGTATCAATATAGTATAAAAGTGGACCGATTGGATATAGGGAATGCATATGCATGCAACGGTTCCCTTCTCTTTTTAAAAGTGTATCAATCTATTATAAACATTGTATCAGTTGGATATATAAACAACGTTGCATGCATAGGTTTTCTTTTCTTTTTAAAAGTGTATCAATGAGGTATATGTACTATCTCAAGTTGATATAGGAATTTCATATGCATAGATTTTCTCTTTAAAAAACCTATTAATGTGTTATGTAAATTGTATAAGCAGTGTATAGAGACTACATATGCAAAGTTTCTCTATATAAATTGTATCAATGTTGTATGTAAACTGTATTAGTTTTTTGTAGGTTTAGATATTACATCAATATAGTATATGAACTATATCACTATTCTATATGTCATGTACATACTAGAAAAAAAAAATTAAGCCATACAAATCAAACAACTGGCAATTCTAAATAATATTCAGTAAATGATTGATGTAAGCTTAGAACTTTTTTTCAGGTCTTAAGTAACTTTCAGTATGGTATAATAACTGTATATATATGAGTTTTCTATATAAATCGTATCAATGTGAAATGTAAACTATCTGTTACTTCGAAAGTAACTGCTTCATCGAGTAAAATTTTCAATATTCCTTTTTATTTCTCATCAAATGAATGACATCTTCTTCTTTTTAAGAAGAGAAATTAGTGCACAACCTCTCCTCTAAGAATCAAGTAACCAACATCTTGTTTCATTAGCGAAGGTAGAGTACATAAATAGACCGAGTTTTTTAGTTAAAAAATGAAATTGATAAATAAACTTTCTACCGAGAAGGTCAAAAGTGGTTTGCCTTGTGTGCTGCTCGCGACGCCCTTGTGGAGTTCCTTCTAAAAATAGCATAAAATAATAAATGTTTTGTGCTTCAATTAAAACTATTAAACTCAAATAGCTAAAACAAACTATTCATAATAAATAAAGACCGTTGGAGAGTATATCATTTACATTAACAGTTTTGATCATAGCAATAATTTTTGTTCACTTGAGTATGAATATACTGAAATAAAGAGATTACAACATATTAATACCTTCCATTATTACAAAAGATAGATTGTAAAAAGTTAGATTCTAATGTGTTATTGGGACTATACATACATGTTTTTTGTATAAAGCTCATTAGTATAGTGTAGGAACTATATCAGCTCAATATTTCTGTATAAAGTGCATTAGTATGGTATAGATTCTGTGTATGCATAGGTTTCATTGTAGAAAGTGCATCAATATAATATATGAATTGTGAATATATAGGCTCCCTAAAGAAATTGGATCAATATTATTGTATTTGTTTTTCTTCTTTACCAATTTTGGTGATTAAATTTTATGATTTGTAGCAGTCGCTTTTAATAACAAAGTAAAATATTGATTTTATGGCAAGAACTTATTCTAATCAGTTATCTTCCTAACTAATTCTTTTTTTCTTTCTCCACAGTCCCTTACTAGAAAAGCATAACTTCTATAAGAACTCTTAGTTTGTTGTATGCCTTATAGTATCCATATAATCTAAGTCAAGGTTTAGTTTCATGGGTCTGAGTATTATATAAGGTATGTAGTTAGTAAAAAGCATATTTATTTTAGCTTATCTTCTTAGAGAGTAATTCTTATTTCTCTTGAGGGATTCTTGATGAGTTTAATACAGTGAAGGAAACCCCCTTTATTTATAGGGAAAAACTAACCGTGGGGTTTCTAACTTTTCCATAAATAGACATACACATTATATGGTAAAGTAGATATTCACTATATATGGTAAAGTAGACATTCACTATATATGATAATATATTTATAACACTCCCCCTTGAATGTCTAATTGATAGATAATGTGCCTCGTTAAAACCTTACTAGAAAAAATTCAGTGCGAAAAAAATCTAGTGAAGGAAAAAGAGTACACATATCTAACAATACGCATATAAGATGCCTCATTAAAAAACTTACAAGAAAAATTCAGTGGGACAAAACCTCGTAAGGGAAAAAGAGTACAGCGCATATTAACTCCCCCTAATAAGAAAATTCTTGAGCCTTTGCATCCTGATCTTGTGCGCCATCTTCTTGAAAGCTGCAGCGGGAGGAGACTTGGTGAATAAGTTAGCTACATTGTCACTTGAACGAATCTGTTGCATGTTAAAATCATCATTCTTTTGCAGATCACGTGTATAAAAAAACTTTGACGAAATATGTTTTATTTTATCTCCTTTTATGAATCCTCCATTAAGTTGTGCTATGAATATTGCATTGTATTCATAAAAATTATGGGTACTTTATCACATTTCAAGCCACATTTTTCTTGAATGAGATGTACCATGGACCTCAACCATACATATTCTCGGCTAGCTTCATGAATAGCTATTATCTAAGCATGGTTCGATGAAGTGGCTAGATAGATTGCTTTGCATATCTCCAAGATATGACTGTATCCCCACATGTGAACACATTGCATGTTTAAGACCGAGATTTATGTGAGTTAAATAAGTACCCAAAATCAACATGACTAATAAGATCGGGACTGCAATCTTGCTAACAAATTAACTGGAAAGGCTATATCAGGCCTTGTAGTATTTGCAAGATACATGAGTGCACCAATTTCACTAAGATATGGTACATCATAACCAATCCAAATTGGTATATTTCTCATTTCAGCAAATAACCTATTACTTTGAAAACTCACCAAGAGTTTCAATAATTTTCAAGCTATAAGCTTATACGATATAAGGATTCTAAATAAGTTTTCCAGAAATTTTTATATTCTTCAAACATTTTGAATCCTAAAAAAGTTTCATATAAATTTTGTCAAGTGACAATTTTCAACATTTCATGAGTTTCATGTTCAATTATCTGGACTGCAAATCAGATAAGTTTTATGGTTACCAAGATGCATCCTTTCATGTCACTTGATAAATGTTTCTACGTCAGCATGCTTAAATAAACGTAGAATTCGGATCCTCGTAATCTTTCACAATATTGCGCCAATATTGAATCAAAGATATTGATGATATATCATTTCGTATCGGTTCACAGTGTGACATAATATTTTGAGATCTCATCACTTCATTATTTTCAGGTACTTGAACCTCTCATAAGGTTTCATGAAGTGTTATGTCATAGGCTCTTCAAGAGCACATTTTCTTATTATTATGATTATTTTCTCCTTATTCT
This sequence comes from Capsicum pubescens, assembly GCA_030864215.1. NCBI lineage: Eukaryota > Viridiplantae > Streptophyta > Magnoliopsida > Solanales > Solanaceae > Capsicum > Capsicum pubescens. The sequence continues at coordinate 280,161,208 of CM061540.1, read as the reverse complement.
TTTAAAGGATTATTTTATTTAAAAATAATTTGTCTACCATGCTTCACGCATGCATAGACTTTGTCCTTTAGAGACACAAAATAGGAGCATTTGCAACTTAAATATGAGATGCTTTCGGGATTTGACTTGAATTATCTTTTGAATGAGGATCATATTGATGATAATTCACAACATATTTTTTGCTATTTATTATCTCCCTCTCATGTTAGAAAAACTAACATACACCCTCCATCTTCTTTGAGTAATTCATCTTAACTATTAGATAGACAACGTGTGGTTTCTGACTCAGAACCAACTTTGAGGTGGAATTAATCATAATTTATTGGTTTAATGCATACGAGTACTTTTGTATATAATATTTAAAACCAACACATAAAGCTTTTGTTCTCATTAGAAATGATTCAGTTATTTATCAAAGGCATTCCATACTAAACCAGCATTATCAAGATGAATTGTCTTGATTCCACAATCTAAAAATTATGTTCTTAACTCAGATTTATCGAGCAAGCAACTTTATGAATGTCAAACTATAGGTTGATAGGATACCCACATGTGATCATCTTATATCATTGCATCTTAATAGATCACATGACTGGTGAAAGGGCCCATATTCATCTCTTATACTTTTCAGATTTTGAGGTATCAAATCCCAACATTAGTTGGTCCAACCAACTTATCATGAGAACAAACAACATTAAAAGTTCATGAAGAATTTTTTAATTCTTCAATATATGTTCAATACCTAGTATGCACAGCTTTGAGATATCGCAATCGTTCATGTCAATTTATGAACTTTTATACTAGTAAACTCCAAGTTTACCATGACATGTACTTTTTTCTTTAGTAAGTTTCAAATTTACTATTACATGAATAAATTTTAGAATTTACTACTTCAAAAATAGATTTCAAAATAACTCTTCTCAATTATCTAGCCTCTTTCGAAAGTGAGTTGTGATACCATCACAATCAAGTGCACATTTATATTAATAAACTTCGCATTCCCCAAGAATGGAACATTATTGTGCCTTAAGCCTATCAAATTATGATAGCTTTTAGCCTCATTTAAAATATTGCTACTTCAGGAGCAAACTGAGGCATACATATAGTGTAGAGAACTTTTCTCCAACATATCTTTAATTATAATCACAATATGTGTGTGAAAACATCATCACGTATCTTCTTTCACACATAATATGCATTGCTACCACATTCACTTCAAGAATGGAGCAAGTTTTCAACTTTCAGATTCATCGTGGAATAGAGAATATCAATGGGATATGTTTCATGACTGTAACGCCCCAAAATCTGATTCCCAGGATACCACATAGTGCTCTGAACTACAAGTAGTCCTGAGCTAACCCTGGCTGCATTCTACTAAATCTGAATCTCAAAATAGGGGAAAATAACTATAAAATCATAATAAATGCAGAAAAATTGTTTGAATTATCTGAGTATATCTGAAAATACTAATCTAATCAATCTGACAAGGAAAATACTGAAAATCTAAATACTGCAACTAAAATCTAAAACTGAATCTAGTAGTCTGAAAAGCCTCTACTGACTGAAATCTAGAGTGTCACTAGGATAGGCCCCAGCTAACTCAAACTGTCTGAAATGAATATTGAATCATCTACGAATAAACTGGAAATTTGAATAGCTAAGTTCCCGAACTATGAGAAATCACCAACTGCAGAGATGTAGATGAGATGCTCGAAAATCACTCACGTTGTTGAGACTGAGCACTTGAACCTACATTATAAAAAATGTAGCATATAGACGTATATATGGATCAGTACTTTGGGAATGTACTAAGCACATGAGGTGAATGGAATAAGTAAGCAATATCATCACAATTTATAAAATAATTCATGGTAAAGGTAAATGACTCACAAAGGCTGGAGTAATCTGAAAACTAAAGATCATAAATCATGAACAATAACACATATAGTATAAATCTTATTAGTATTTACACTTAGTTCTGAAATCTGCATTTTGTTCTTATACTCAAATCATACAGGTTAAGAGAAATCTGTAAGTTTGTATTTGAAGGCTTATGTAAAGCAATATTTGAAACTCAAGAGCTTTAAAGTTGTAGGAAAAATACTTTATCTTAAGGGTTTAGAAATCTGAAAACTTATTTTGTATGGACAATTCTTCTAACCGACATAAACCATGTGAGAATTCATGGAGTTTAAGGTTCTTGTCCCCTTATGGAGGAATCCTCACATTGGGGAGAGGAGTCATACTCTTGCCAATGAGTATAACCTATCTAAGGCATCACATATTTATCTTCCATGTAGAAGTAGGAACAATCTAAATTCTATGTTGGGACGTAGTTCAGGGGTATAGAACCGTAGTAACGTACCCATCTCGGTGCTAAATACTACTCCTATTAAATTTGTATGGTTATTCTGATGGAAATCCACTTCTAAAATACTATAATGGTTTATAATGAAACCAAATGTATATCTGTAAAGCTAAATTTGTAATTTGAATCTGTAAAGTGGAATTCATATATATTCTTGAGACCAGAAGGTCAAATCTTTATCAATAATCTGAAAAGAGTCTAGTAATAAAGTGTTCATAGCACAATCAATCTTGAAATAACAATCTTTAATTAGGGCTTAATGACCTATGCATCAAACTCATGTTAAAACATCATAATATTCATGCTTGGTAATGTAAACATTTATAAATCAACTTAAAATCTGGAAATTTATGTAGTATGCATGAAAATATGAACATAGACATGCAATTCAACTTCTAAATCCCTTAAAATCTCATAATCTCATAAATAGCAATATTGGGTGTAAACCCTAAATTTAATTTCATGAGAAATCACATAAAATTCAGTAAATTTGTAATTAAAATAAGTTTTGGGAACAATGATAAAAGGATTATCCTTGTTGAAAAACCCCACATACCTCAATTGATGAATTAGATGCTAAGGCTTGAATCTTGGATCCCTATTGATGCTTTCAAAGTTGAATTTCTTTGAAGTTCTTGAGTTGGGAATCCTAAATCTTGAATTGCCTTGGAGAATTAATGGGGGAACTGGATTTCCTGGGGAGTAAGCTTTGATGATCTAGGGTTTTGTTTAAGAGTATTTTGGCAAAAAGTGAGTATAATACGCTTAGGATAGGTTAAATGATCTGTTATTCATGACTTGGGGCTAGAGAAAAGATCAAAGTGCCCCTTTTAAAATTTTACTCAGACTGGAAATATTTCCCAAAATTGGCCTACGGTGCGATGCGCCGTTATCGCGGTGGCCTACTGGAAACTACCAACTGGGACCTGGAAAATCACCGTAATGCAGATCTATCACGGTACGCTTCTGAATTGCCATTTTGGCCACCTCCACGATGCTCCATTATCGCGGAGGCTCACTGGAAAGTGACAATTGTGAAATGGGACATCACCGCGACACGGTGAAATCACGAAATCTCACTGGAAATTGACAATTGGGATATTGGATCTCTTCACGATGCAGTACGATCACGGGGTCTCACTGGAATTTAACAATAGTGATTTTACACTTCTCCGCAACGTGTTACGGGCCCAAATCACAATGTTTTACAACTGAAACTAAAAGTCACCATAACTTCTCATCTGGTTATAGGATTAAGGTAAATCTTATATCGTTAGAAATCTAATTCAAATTCCTATACATTGAGGGTCTAAATCTGGAAAATTCTATATGTATGAAAAGTCATTCTCTCTTGAAGCCAACGCTTGACATTCTCAACGTTAAATTGAACTAGGAAAAGTATGGGGTGTTATAATATCTCTCCCTTGGAAATATTCGTCCTCGAATGTGGCTAGTTCGACTAAGGACACTGAGGAATCTGAGGCTATATGATAGCATGCACAACTGATTTTAAATTATACTAAGTTTCTAAGCTAATCTGTGAGTGCATGAATTTTCAATGAGGACGACTATATAGCTGAATCTGAAATTGGAAAGATACTGAATTAAGGAAGAGTATTACCTTTGACTGTATCTAAATTTGCGAAGAAGAGGTGAGGGTACGTGGCTCGCATATTTGCTTCCGCTTCTCAAGTGGCGCCCTCAATAGACTGATTCCGCCAAAGAACTTTGACCAAGGGAACTTCTTTGTTCCTCAGTCTACAGATCTGATGATCTAAAATCTCAACTAGAATCTCTTCGTATGAAAGGTTGTTCTGAATATCTGATTTTTCTAAAGGAACTAAAACAGTGGAGTTATTAATGCACTTCTTAAGCATAGAAACATGGAATACAGGATGAACGGTTGATAAGTCTGCGGGCAACTCAAGCTTATAAGCCACTTTCCCAACACTACTCAGAATTTTATAAGGGCCAACATACCAGGGACTAAGCTTCTCCTTCTTTTAAAATCTCTTCACCCCTTTCATGGGTGAAATCTTCAGATACACTAAATCACCAACCTCAAACTCGAGGTCCTTTCTTCTCACATCTGCATATGATTTCTGATGACTCTAGGATATTTTCAATCTTTCTCTAATCAACTGAACCTTCTCCATAGCTTCAAACACTGCATCAGGCCGAAGCAAAGTAGCCTCACCTACTTCAAACCAACCTATGGGTGATCTACATCTCCTTCCATAAAGAGTCTCAAATGGGGCCATCTGTATGCTACAATGGTAACTGTTATTATAATCAAACTCAATCAATGGCAAATGCTCGTCCCAACTACCTTTGAAACCAAGAACACATGCTCTCAACATATCTTCTAGAGTTTGGATGGTCCTCTCTACTTGACCATCTATCTGAGGGTGGAAAGCTGAACTAAGATGGACTTGGGTACCAAGACTCTTTTGAAAGGATCTCCAAAACTAAGAGGTAAACTGAGTACCCCTATCTAAGATGATAGATAAGGGAACTCCATACAGTCTAACTAGCTCTCTGATGTATAGCTTAGCATAATCTTTAGCAGTGTAAAATGTCTGAATAGTCAATAAATGCAATGACTTAGTCAATCTGTCTATAATAACACAAATCAAATCATGTTGGCAATGTGAATGGGGTAAACCAGTCATAAAATCCATATTCACCACTTCCTACTTCCAAGTGAGGATACCAAACTCTTGCAACGAACCACCAGGTCTTTAGTGCTATACCTTAACCTATTGACAAGTTGCACACTTTTCTATAAACTTTGAGATATCTTTCTTCATACCACTCCACCAATAGATTTCCCTCAAATTGTGGTACATCTTGGTGGCTCCTGGGTGTATCGAATAACGTGCGCCATGCACTTCAGTCATAATTCTCTATCTCAACTCATCAACACATGGCATACCCAATCTACTTTGGTAGCTCAACACACCATATCCCCCTTGGGAGAAAACCTCTACCTTTTGGTCTTTAACCGACTCCTTCAGTTTGACCAAACTAGAATCCATATCTTGCTTCTCCTTCACTTACAAAACTAGGGAAGATTTGGAGCTACTCTGAATCCAAACATTCCCTTCAGCTGAATAAACCAACCTAACACCCAATTTATCCAAACTATTAACTTCTTAAGATAAATCTTTCTTATCGTTCTCCATATGAGCAACACTACCCATAGACAATCTACCAAAGGCGTCTGCCACTACATTGGCCTTGCTCGGATTGTACAACACACTCATGTCATAATCTTTCAATAATTCTAACCACCTTCTCTGACAGAGATTCAACTCTCTCTGGGTAAATACATACTGCAAAATTTTTTCATCCGTGAATATATCAACATATACCCCATACAAATAATGTCTCTAGATTTTCAAAGCAGACACAACAGCAGCTAATTCAAGATCATGGGTTGGGTAATTCTTTTCATGAGGCTTAAGTTGCCTAAAGGCATAGGCTATGACCTTACCTATCTGCATCAGAACACAACCCAAACCAACTCTAGAGGCATTTTAATAAACCACAAAACCATCTGTACCATCAGGTAATGATAAAATGGGGGTTGAAGTGAGTCGAGTCTTCAACTCCTAAAAACTCTTATCGCATGAATCTGTCCATAGGAACTTAACTTTCTTTTGGGTCAATCTAGACATAGGAGATGCTATGGATGATGAACCCTCAACAAAACGTCTGTAATAACCATCTAGACCAAAGAAACTCCTAATGTCTGACGGAGAGATAGGTCTAGGCTAATTTCTTACGGCTTCTGTCTTTTGGGGATCAACTCTAATACCCTCACTAGAAATAATATGACCTAATAAACTATTGACCTTAGCCAAAATTTGCACTTTCTGAATTTGGAAAACAATTAGTGATCCCTAAGAGTCTGTAACACAATTCTAAGATGGTCTGGTTGATCATCCTCATTACGAGAGTAGACAAAAATATCATCAATAAAGACTATGACAAACATGTACAGATATTATTTGAACACTCTATTCATCAAGTCCATGAAGCCTGTTGGGGTATTGGTTAGTTTGAAGGACATGACTAGAAACTAAAAATAACCATAACGGGTTTTGAAAGCTATTTTGGAATATCACATTCCCTCACTTTAAGCTGATGATAGCCTGACCTAAGGTCTATCTTTTAGACATAACTTGCACCTTGGAGTTGATCAAACAAGTCATCAATTCTAGGAAGAGGGTATTTGTTCTTGACTATGACCTTATTTAGCTAACGATAGTCGATGCACATTCGCAAAGAACCATCTTTCTTTTGCACGAATAGGACGGGACCACCCTATGGAAAAACACTGGGCCTTATGAAACCTTTATCTAAAATATCTTTAAGATGCTACTTTAAATCTTTAAGTTTAGTTAGAGCCATACAATAAGGGGGAATGGATATGGGTTGAGTATCTGGAAGAAGGTCAATACTAAATTCTATCTCTCTATCGAGAGGTGCCCCTGAGAGATCTTTAGCCTATAGGATGCCAACTCTACACTTTTCTCTTCAAAAATATGCATAATTTGGGTGATATTCTTCACCTTATCTAGATAAAACTATGGTTCCTCACTTGCCTTCGACCCAAAGAATTCTGGCGGGTTCATTCTCATAAAATCTTAAATTTTGGTTGTGGCTAAGTCCTTATTTTACTGAAGTAGGACTGCAGCCTGACGGTTTCCCTAAACATTAGTTGTCACAGCTTGGGGTAGCTCCTGAAAGGCCGCCTGAAACTCTGCATGTGACACATTCTTATTCAATGGATCTTTGGGCTGAGGTGGTTGGTTATCATTTCTGTATGTGTTAGCTCGACGAGAAGGCATTTTCTATCACGTGAAAGCATGAGTTAGAAGCAGATAGAGACACCGAATACATGATAGATCATGAAAGAAGAGATGATTTCCTAAAATGCTCCATAGCTTCTTGATCATAGATGTGGCATGCTTTACACCGATGATCAAAACTCTACGTATTGCGGCTTGTCTGACTCCTTAGGACTCTCTAAAACCTTAGGCTCTGATACCAAGTTTGTAACGCCCCAAAATCTGATTCCCGGGATGACACACGGTGCTCCAAACTACAAATAGTCCTGAGCTAACCCTGCCTACCTTCTACTAAATTTGAGTCTCAGAATAGGGGGATATGAATATAAAATCATAATAAATGCAGAAAAACTATCTGAATTATCTGAGTATATCAAAAAATACTAATCTCATTAGTCTGACAAGGCAAATACTAAAAATCTGAATACTACAACTAAAATATAAAACTGAATCTAGTAGTCCGACAAGCCTCTACTGACTGAAATCTAGAGAGTCACTGGGACAGGCCCCAGCTGACTCAAACTGTCTAAAATGAATACAGAATCATCTACTAATAAATTGGAAATCTAAATAGCTAAGTCCCCAAATTATGAGGACTCACCAACTCCAGATATGTAGATGAGATGCTCGAAAATCACTCACACTACTGAGACTGAGCACCTGAACCTACATTATGAAACAATGTAGCACATAGATGTATATGTGGATCAGTACTTTGGGAATGTACTAAACATTTGGGGGTGAATGTAATAAGAAAGTAATATCATCATAATTTATAAAATCATGCATGCTAAAGGAAAATAACTCACAAAGGCTGGAGTAATCTGAAAATTGAAGATCATAAATCATGAACAATAAAGCATATAGAATAAATCTTGTGAGCCATTACACTTAGTTCTGAAATCTATATTTTGTTTTTATTCTCAAATCATACAGGCTAAGTGAAATCTATAAGTCTGTATCTGAAGGCTTAGGTAAAGCAATATTTTAAACTCAAAAACTTTAAAGCTATAGGGAAAATACTTTATCTTAAGGGTTTAGGAATCTTAAAACTTATTATGCATAGGAGATTCTTCTAACCGACATAAACCATGTGAGAATTCATGGAGTCCAATGTTCTTGTCCCCCTAAGGAGGAATCCTCACGTTAGGGAGAGGAGTCATAATCTTGATAAGAGTATAACCTATCTAAGTGATCACATATCTATCATCCACGTATTAGTGAGAATAATCTAAATCCTATGTTGGCACGTAGTTCTAGGGTATGGAACAGTAGTAACATACCCATCTCAGTGCTAAATACTACTCCCATTAAATCGGTATGCTCATTCTGATGGAAATCCACTTCTAAAATAGTATAATGGTTTATAATAAAAACCAACTGTATATCTGTAAAGCTAAATATGTAATTTGAATCTGTAAAGTGGATTTCATATCTATTCTTGAGACCAAAAGGTCAAATCTTTATCAATAATCTGAAAAGAGTCTAGTCATAAAGTGCTCATACCACAATCAATCTTGAAATAACAATCTTTAATTAGGGCTTAATGATCCATGCATCAAATTCATGTTAAAACATCATAATATTCATGGATGGTAATGTAAACATTTATAAATAAACTTAAAATCTAGAAATTTTTACAGTATGCATGAAAATATGAACATAGACATGCAATTCAACTTCTAAATCCCTTGAAATCTTATAATCTCAAAAATAGCAATATTAGGGTAAACCCTTACTTTAATTTCATGGGAAATCACATAAAATTTAGTAAATTTGTAATTGAAATAAGTTTTGGGCACAAGGATGAAAGGATTATCCTTGTTGAAAAAGCCCACATACCTCAATTGATGAACTAGATGCTAAGGCTTGAATCTTGAATCCCTATTGATGCTTTCAAAGTTGAATTTCTTTGAAGTTCTTGAGTTGGGAATCCTAAATCTTGAATTTCCTTGGAGAATTAATGAGGGAATTGGATTTCTTGGGGAGTAAGCTTTGATGATCTAGGATTTTCTTTAAGATTATTTTGGTGAAAAATGGGTAATACGCTTAGGATAGGTTAAATGATTTGTTTTTCACGACTTGGGGATAGAGAAAGGACCAAAGAGCCCCTTTTAAAATTTTACTCAGACTGGGAAAATTTCCCAAAATTAGCCTACGGTGCGACGCGCCGTTATCGCGGTGGCCTATTGGAAACTGCCAATTGGGACTTGAAAAATCACCGTGATGCAGAGCTATTGTGGTTCGCTTTTGAATTACCATTTTGGCCACCTCCGCAATGCACCATTATCATAGAGACTCACTGAAAATTGATAATTATGAAATTGAACATCGCCGCAATATGGTGGAATCGCAAAATCTCACTAGAAATTGACAATTGGGATATTAGACTTCTCCATGACACGGTACGATCGCGGGGTCTTACTGGAATTTGAAAATCGTGATTTTGCACTTCTCTGTGACGCGTTACAGGCCCAAATCATGGTGTTTTATGACTGGAACTTAAAATCACCATAACTTCTCGTCCAGTTATAGGGTTAAGAAGAATCTTATATCGTTGGTAAGCTAATTCAAATTCCTACACATTGGAGAGTCTAAATCTGGAAAATTCTATATGTATGAAAAGTCATTCTCTCTTGAAGCCAATTCTAGACATTCTCAACGTTAAATTGAACAAGGAAAAGTATGGGGTGTTACAATTACCTTTCACAGAAAACACATTATATTGCCTTAGCCATCATAATATCATCAATATGATGCATTGAGATTCAAACTCAATGTCTTATCCATATAAAGGCGTCTTAGGCTATAAAATGATGAGACTTTTATTCATCATCATATCTTTTAACAATATTGTTCTTCGTGAACAAATTTAAAGCATAAGTGGTTCCAAACCAATTATTTTTCCTCAAATCCAACAAAAATATATCATTATTATCAAAAGACAAATAATATAAGGAATTACTAACCATGAAATTACCTTTAGATTTATAATTTCAGTATGTTTGGCAGAGTCTTGTGCTAATAACGTGTTATCAAATATAAAGGAAAGAAGAAGAAGAACAAAGAGAAAACAGAGAGTGATTATTATTTCTCTTGAGAGATTTCTAGATGGGTTTATTACAATGATGGAAAAACCCATTTATTTATAGGGGAAAACTAATATGGTAAAGTAGATATTCACTATATATGGTAAAGTAGATATCCACTATATATGGTAAATTAGACATTTACAATATATGGAAATATATTTATAACACTCCCCCTTGAATGTCTAATTGATAGATAATGTACCCAGTTAAAACCTACTGGAAATAACCCAGTGGAAAAAAACTCTAGTGAACGAAAAAGAGTGCACATCTCTAACAATACGCATGCAGGATGCCTCATTAAAATCCTTACAAGAAAAATCAAGTGGAACAAAATCTCGTAAGGTAAAAAGAGTACATCGCGTATTAACTCTCCCTAATGAGAACATCCTTGAACTTTTGTATTTTGATCTTTTACACCATCTTCTTGAAAGTTTCAATTGAAGGAGACTTGGTGAATAAATCAGTCACATTGTCACTTGAACGAATTTGTCGCACGTTAATATCACCATTCATTTAGAGCTCATGTGTATAGAAAAGCTTTGGTGAAATATGCTTCATTCTATCTCCTTTTATGAATCCTCCCTTAAGTTGTGCTATGCATGCTGAATTATCTCTATATAAAATTATAGGTACAGTGTCGCATTACACACCAAATTTTTCTCAAATGAGATGTATCACGGATCTAAACCATACTCATTCTCAGATTTATTCATGAATAGTTATTATCTCAGCATGGTTCAATGAAGTGGCTAGATTGACTGCTTTGTATATTTTCAAGATATGGCAGTATCTGCACATGTGAACACAAAGCTTGTTTGAGATCGAAATTTATGCGGGTTAATTAAATACCCAACATCAGCATAATCAATAAAATCGAGACTACAATCCTTATAATAATATAAGATTATGTGTTTAATCCAATTTCGATGTCTCTTAGTAGGAGCAAAACTATACCTTGCTAACAAAATAATCAAAACGGGTATATTAGGTCTTGTAGTATTTGCAAGATATATTTTTTCAAGTGACAATATTATTTCATGTGTGACACCTTCAAGTGTGCGGAGTACAAATAAAATAAGTTTTCACTTACCAAGATGCACCCTTTCATGTCACTTGATAAATGTTTCTATGTCTGCATACTTAAATAAACGTAGAATTCTGATTCTCCTAATCTTTCACAATATTGCACCAATATTGTGTCAAAGATATTGATGATATATCATTTTGTATCGGTTCAAAATGCAACATAACATTTTGAGATCTCATAACTCATTATTTTCAGGTACCTGAACCTCTCCTAAGGCTTCATGAATTGTTATGTCATAGGCTCTTCAAGAGAACATTGCCTTCTTATTATGATTATTTGCTCCTTATCCTTTTCAAGGATTATTTTATTTGGAACCGATTGGTCTATCATGCTTCATGCATACATAGACTTTATCCTTTAGGGACACAAAATAGGAGCACTTGCAGCTTAATATGAGATATTTTTGGCATTTGACTTGAATTATCTTTTGAAAAAGATCTGATGATAATTCCTAATATATTTCTTAGCTGCTTATAATCTCCCCCTTATGTTATAAAAACTAACATACATCCTTCATCTTCTTTGAGGAATTCATATTTGTGAATTATGATATATTCAGTAACCGTATACCACACAACAAAATTATTATATGGACAACGTGTGGTTCTTGACTAAGAACCAACTTTGAGGAGGAACTAATCATAATTTATTAGTCTAATGCATACAAGTGCTATTGTATCCAACATATCATATTTCAGACCAACACATGAAGCTTTGTTCTCCTTAGCAATGGTTTAGCTATTTATTAAAGGCATTAAGTGTCAAACCATCATCATCAAGATGAATTGTCTTGATTACACAATCTGAAAATTATGCTCTTGACTCAATTTTATTGAGCAAGCAATTTTATGAATGTCCAACTACTGGTTGACAATAAATATACATAGTGATCATGTTATTAATGCATCTTAATAGATCACATGATAGGTGAACGGGCCCTTATTCACCTTGTATACTTATCAGACTTTAAGGAATTCAATCCCAAATTAGTTGGTCCAACCAACGTATCATGAGAACAAGCAATAATAAAGTTCATGAACAATTTTTAAATTTTTCAATATATATTTAATACTCAATATGCACATCTTCGGGATGTCATAATCGTTCATGTCAACTTATAAATTTATTTGTACTAGTAAACTCCAAGTTTACTATGACATGTGTCTTTTACTATAGTAAACTTCTTGTTTACTGTGACATTAATTTTATATCAATAAATTCTTAGTCGTTTATTATGGCATCTGATTTCATCATACTTGTGTAACATTTCACTTTCATGTTTCTTATCACAGTTACTTGAACATATTAAATCTTTCAATTATTCTACCTCTTTTAGAGGTGGATTGTGTTATCTTCACAACAAAGAATACGTTCAAGTGTATATACAATCACATTCACCCCAGGGTATAGATCTGTATTTATAATAATCAAAATTTTCATTAGCATGAATGAAATATAATCGTGCCTTAAGCGTACATTAAGCGTATCAAATTATGTAGCTACCACAAAAGCAAATTGAGATATACATATGATTTATTGTTACCATATTCAAATCAAGGAATGGTGCATATTTAATGGGACATGTTTCATGACATTTCAGAAAATACCCATTATTTTGCCCTAGCCATCATAATATCATCAATATGGTGCATTAAGATTCAAACTCAATTTCTAATCCATATAAAGGCGTCTTAGGCTACAAAACGATGAGACTTTTACTCATCATCATATCTTTTAACAATATTGTTCTTCATGAACAAATTTAAAGCATAAGTGGTTCCAAACCAATTATTTTTCCTCAAATCCAACAATAATTATATCATTAGTATCAAAAGACAAATAACATAAGGAATTACTAACCTTGAAGTTACCTTTAGATTTATAATTTCAGCATGTTTGGTAAAGTATCGTGTTAAGAACATGATATGAAATATAAAGCAAAGAAGAAGAAGAATAGAGAGAGAAGAGAGAGTGATTATTATTTCTCTTGAGAGATCTCTTGATGGGTTCATTACAATGAAGGGAAAAACCCTTTATTTATAGGAGAAAACTAATATGGTAAAGTAGATATTCACTATATATGGTAAAGTAGACATCCATTATATATGGTAAAGTAGACATTCACTATATATGATAATATATTTATAACACTGCCTCTTGAATGTCTAATTGATAGATAATGTGCCTCATTGAAATATTACTGAAAAAAACCAGTGGGAAAAAAATCTAGTGAAGGAAAAAGAGTACACATCTCTAACAATACGCATACAGGCTGCCTCATTAAAATCCTTACAAGAAAAATCCAGTGGAACAAAATCTCATAAGGGAAAAAGAGTACAGCGCGTATTAACTCTCCCTAATGAGAACATCCTTGAACTTTTGTATTGTGATCTTTTACACCATCTTCTTAAAAGTTTCAATTGAAGGAGACTTGGTGAATAAATCAGTCACATTGTCACTTGAACGAATTTGTCGCACGTTAATATCACCATTCTTTTAGAGCTCATGTGTGTAGAAAAGCTTTGGTGAAATATGCTTCATTCTATCTCCTTTTATGAATCCTCCCTTAAGTTGTGTTATGCATGCTAAATTATCTCTATATAAAATTATAGGTACAGTGTCGCATTACACACCAAATTTTTCTCAAATGAGATGTATCACGGATCTAAACCATACTTATTCTCAGATTTATTCATGAATAGTTATTATCTCAGTATGGTTCAATGAAGTGGCTAGATTGACTGCTTTGTATATTTTCAAGATATGGCAGTATCTCCACATGTGAACACAAATCTTGTTTGAGATCGAAATTTATGCGGGTTAATTAAATACCCAACATCAGTATAATCAATAAAATTGAGACTACAATCCTTATAATAATATAATATCATGTGTTTAATCCGATTTCGATGTCTCTTAGTAGGAGCAAAACTATACCTTGCTAATAAAATAATCAAAACGGCTATATTAGGCCTTGTAGTATTTGCAAGATATATTTTTTCAAGTGACAATATCATTTCATGTGTGACATCTTCAAGTGTGTGGAGTACAAATAAAATATGTTTTCACTTACCAAGATGCACCTTTCATTTCACTTGATAAATGTTTTTATGTCAGCATGCTTAAATAAACGTAGAATTCAGATCCTCATAATCTTTTACAATATTGCGCCAATATTGTGTCAAAGATATTAATGATATATCATTTTGTATCGGTTAAAAATGTGACATAACATTTTGAGATCTCATAACTCATTATTTTCAGGTACCTGATCCTCTCCTAAGGTTTTAATGAAGTGTTATGTCATAGGCTCTTCAAGAGCACATTGCCTTCATATTATGATTATTTGTTGCTTATCCTTTTCAAGAATTATTTAATTTGGTACCGATTTCTCTACCATGACTCACGCATGCATAGACTTTATCCTTTAGGGACACAAAATAGGAGCATTTGCAGCTTAATATGAGATGTTTTCGGCATTTGACTAGATTTATCTTTTGAAAGGGATCTGATGATAATTGCTAACATATTTCTTAGTTTCTTATAATCTCCCCCTTATGTTAGAAAAACTAACATACATCCTTCATCTTCTTTGAGGAATCCATCTTTGTCCATTATGGTATATTATTAATTGTATACCGCACAACAAAACTATTAGATGGACAACGTGTGGTTCCTGACTCAGAACCAACTTTGAGGGGGAATTAATCATAATTTATTATTCTATACATACAAGTGATATTGTATCCAACATATCATATTTCATACCAAAACATGAAGCTTTGTTCTCATTAGAAATGGTTTAGCTATTTATCGAAGGCATTTAGTGTCAAACCATCATCATCAAGATGAATTGTCTTGATTACACAATTTAAAAATTATGCTCTTGACTCAATATTGTTGAGCAAGCAATTTTATGAATGTCAAACTACTGGTTGATAATAAATATATATATAGTGATCATGTTATTAATGCATCTTAATAGATCACATGATAGGTGAACGGACCCTTATTCACCTTGTATACTTTTCATATTTTAAGGAATTCAATCCCAAAATTAGTTGGTGCAACCAACGTATCATGAGAACAAGCAACATTAAAGTTCATGAAGAATTTTTAAATTCTTTAATATATGTTTAGTAATCAATATGCCCATTTTCGGGATGTCATAATCGTTCATGTCAACTTATAAATTCATTTGTACCAGTAAACTCCAAGTTTACCATGACATGTGTCTTTTACTATAGTAAACTTTTTGTTTACTATGACATAAATTTTTTATCAATAAATAATAAATTCTTAGTCGTTTATTACGGCATGTGATTTCATCATGCTTGGGTAACATTTCACATTCATGTGTTTTACCACAGTAACTTGAAGATATTAAATCTTCCAATTATTCTACCTCTTTTAGAGTTGGATTGTGATATCTTCACAAAAAAAAATACGTTCAAGTGTATATACAGTCACACTTATCCCAGGGTATAGATTTGTATTTATAATAAATAAAATTTTCATTCCCATGAATGAAATATAATCGTGCCTTAAGCGTATCAAATTATGTAGCTACTACAAAAGTAAATTGAGACATACATATGATTTATTGCTACCACATTCAATTCAAGGAATGACACATATTAAATGGGACATGTTTCATGACTTTTCACCAAATACCCATTATTTTGCCCTAGCCATCATAATATCATCAATATGATGCATTGAGATTCAAACTCAATGTCTAATCTATATAAAGGTGTCTTAGGCTACAAAACGATGAGAATTTTATTCATTATCATATCTTTTAACAATATTGTTCTTCATGAACAAATTTAAAGCATAAGTGGTTCTAAACTAATTATTTTTCTCAAATCCAACAATAATTATATCATTAGTATCAAAAAAATAAATAACATAAGATATTACTAACCTTGAAATTACCTTTAGATTTATAATTTCAGCATGTTTGGTAAAGTATCGTGTTAAGAACATGATATGAAATATAAAGCAAAGAAGAAGAAGAATAGAGAGAGAAGAGAGAGTGATTATTATTTCTCTTGAGAGATCTCTTGATGGGTTCATTACAATGAAGGAAAAACCCCTTTATTTCTAGGGGAAAACTAATATGGTAAAGTAGATATTTACTATATATGGTAAAGTAGACATCCACTATATATGGTAAAGTAGACATTCACTATATATGGTAATATATTTATAACAATATGAACTTTATCATTATTTTATATAACTCTATTTACATAGGTACTATCTGCAATATGTGAATAAAAAATATCAATAAGATTTTCGATCCTTAAGTCAAAAACAATCAAAGGTCTTCATGGTGACAAAATTCATTGATGTTCACAACTGTACAATTGTGAATAGAGTGCTTTCACAATGTCATGCTACTTCATTAATCATTGCTGAAATGATGGAGAACAAGTATCTAAATCTGAAATCATCATTCACTTCCATAGAGATCATGGATGAAATGATAAACATTCATGGAATTAGGATGATCTACAAAAAAACGCATAAAGTAAATGAAAAAACAATTAAACTAGTAGAGGTTCCCTACGTGAATCATATGCTAAACTACTGACTTACTTGTATATGTTAAATACAATCAATTCAGGATCATATACAATGTTACAAAAAACATAGGACAATCACTTTCTATATTATTTTGTCGCACTGAATGCATCAATTAAAGAATGAAAATGATGTATGTCAACCACAATTGTTGACGGTACTTTCTTAAAAATCAGCGTACCGAAAAATCATGTTGTGTGCTAGCGTACTTGATACAACAGTTGAGTTTAATGAACTATTTTTAGATACAATAGTTCATTTTTAAGAGATGTAGAAATCCAGCTTTTTAGTATGTGGATTTTAAAATAGTTACTAGTTTCAAAAGGTTAATATTTCTTATTTAGATTAGTCTAACGTGTTAACTCTTTTCACTTGCATAATCATAAAAAAATTTGCCATTAGCATATATTATTGTTGATTCTAAAAATGACACTTCATGAAAATAATTTTTCGTATGTTTAAAATGGTATACGGTGAAAGAGAAAATATGTGCATAGTATCAAATTCGCATAAAAGTATATTAATGGTTGATGTAAATGTATATCCAAATACAGTTCATTGTATATGCATCTATCATCTATGGAACAACATCAGACGTAAATTAAAGAGAAATCACATGTAGCTAAAGGAAATTTTTTTGCAATGACCCAAACTTACATAAAGGTAAATTTTGACCGATTAATGAAAGATACAGATAAAATCGACTATGGGATGAGGCCTTATCTGTTTGAAATAGGCTATCATAAATGATCAATAACATATTCAAATGTCAACAGTTCCATGATCATTCCTTTGAATATTGCAAAGTCACATCAGCAAATAGAGAGGAAAGTTAACTGTCAATAAAGAAAGTGTTATAATTCATGATGAATTTGATAATGAGATGAAATAATAAAAATAGAATAAATGCACAGGCAACATTTACTAAATTGAAAAATAAATACAACATAATAATAAGTAAAAATCTCATTTTATCCAATAAAATGAAGGGAAAAAAGCTAACTTGTTATTTTATTTTGTACAGATTAAAATGTGCTACTGTACAACTGATTTATATTTTTATTGTACATTACAGGCGATGGATTCTACTACCTATGTATATGTAGTGATTGACGAAGCTCAAAAGCAAAGCATTGTGTGTATGCGTAAAAAAAATGTAGCTTCCTACAACTTCAGATTGATAGAATTCCATGTCTGCATGTCATTGCGGTATTGAGTTACACTCATATCGATGTACAATCCTACTGTATAAATTATTACACAAAGAAAAACTTCTTGAAAATCTATGAATTGTCAATTATTTCACTTTCTGATAAAATGGTGTGTCACATTCCAAAGAGGTGTCAGATATCATAGTATTCCCACAAATCTAGAAACTCAGACCAGGTAGATCAAAGAATAACAATTGAGGAAAAGTCATTATGGACAACATGTCTATGCACAAAGTATAATGTGGACGGTGTGAAAAGATGAAATTCAATTGAAAAACATGAGAAAATGATCCAACAAGAATCTAATCAGATGTTGCACCAATAATACTTTTATCGTCAATGTTCTTTCTTTCAAATGAAATAATTCATCGCTATAAAATAGAATGCAATAGATGTTGCACAAGAATGCTTTTATGTTTTTTAGTTTTGATTCAAATGAACTATTTCAACTCTACGTGATAATGTAGATATTCTTTTATGATGCATATATTTTATATTATATATGTGTATTTGTGGTGAAATATTAAAGTGAGTATAAAAATAACTCTAGTAGCATAGGAGAAAATGTGTAATCCTAAGAAATGTGGAGGTCTAAGCAATAGAAGTTGCAGGACGTGAAATATTGTCTCTAAAAATGTGTATCAATCACACATGTTATGGTGATTGATACACATTTTATATCGAGTACTTATTAGGTATTTGATGTCTATAAATATAAGAGACTTTATCAGTTGGTTTATTAAAGAATATAAGTGTCTGAATGTAACGCCCCAAGATCCCATCCCAAGACGTCACACGGTGCTTAAGGCCACACGCGACCTCAAGCTAACCCTCTGAGCCTGTCATCACCTCTATAACTCACTTTGACAATAATCAAGTTGTAATAAAGAAGAATAATCATGTCATGTTCATACTGGAATACAAAGAATTACTATCCTGTACAATCAAACTACTGAAGTTCTATACATACTGGTACTCTAGTCTGACAAAGCCTCTACTACATAAGACTGAGGAGCCATTGGGAAAGATCCCCAACTGACCCGTAATGAACTAGAAATAACAACTATCTAGTATTAAGATAAAAATTGAGGACATAGGTCCTCGAACCATGAGGACTCACCAACTGTACGAATGTAGATGAAGGTACTCGAAGATCACTTCCGTTGCTGAGATTGAGCACCTGAACCTACATCACGAGAAAATATAGAGCACAGAAGAGTATGGGAATCAGTACTTGGGAATGTACTGAGTATGTGGGGGTGCAGGCAACATTTAAATAATATCATAAATGTATAAGAAAATCATGCGTGCTGATAATAATGACTATCTTTGATTGAGTTACCTTAAACATATTTTCCATAAATCATCAATAATAACACATGCTTCATAAATCTCACAAACCGTTGGACTCAACTCAAACTCTTTGACTCATGATTTAGAGTGACTCGGTAACTCATGAAACTTGAACTATTATGGACTTGGGAGTTTCTTATAACTGACATAAACCATGAAAGCTTACATGGAGTCCAACGTCTTGTCCACGTTGGGGAGAGCTGTACTATCCTTGCCATCGGAGTAGAACCTTAACTTTAGTGATAACTCTCTTATCCTTTGGCCCTTAATCTTAATCCTACAGTGACACGTAGTTCTGGGGAAGTAGGATACGCTGAACCCATACTTTCCGCTCGGTGCTAAATACTACTCCCAGACTTAAGCTCAAAACGCGTTAAGAAATCCACCTTAATCAACTCAAGGGTCTATCATGAAGACCAAAATATAAATATATATCTAACTTGTAAATCATAATCAACTTGTGGATTCCTAACTCGACTAAATCTCAAAATAATCTTTCTCATCATCAACTAAACTTTCTTATCAAATCATATCAAGTATCAAATCTTCCAGAAAACATCATAGAACTCGTTCTTCACTCTCAAGCTCAATATCAATATATATTCAATAGACAAACTTCGCATGGAAAAACATAAATCATGACACTTATCATAAATCACTTAGAAATTATCATTTCATGATAACAATATACAACTCTAGACATAAATTCTTAATTTAAGAAATAAGACAATGAAGTAGTCATATGTGTCAATCTTGTATAGCTCAAATCTCATAAATCCTTGATAAAGTAATTTGGGTGTAAACCCACTTTGCAAAATTCATGAAATTCAATAGAAATTAAATCTTTGGGCACAAGAACGAAAGAAGTGCTCTTGTTCAAAATCCCACATACCTTAATCTTTGAAAGTGGATGAACTTTAGTTCTTGAGATTTTATCCACACTTGAAATAAATAATTCTTGAAGCCCACACTATGAGGAACTTGGTTCTTGAAGAAATTTTGAAGATTTATGAATGATTCTTGGAAGATTTATGTTCTTGATATAACCCTAGATATATTATCTCAAGAGAATTGGAAGAGAAAAAGATGGAATTAGGGTTTAGATGGAATTCTCATATTTATAGAGGTCTCCAAAAGATGGGAAAAGACCAAAATACCCTTGCAATAATGTCTCTAAATTGCTGAAAAAAATAGCTGACGACATCCGTAACAGGCCGTCAGACCCGTGATAGCCCGTCATGAAATATCATCACAAAAGGGTTGAATATTATGATTTTCTGCCTAAGGCTTACGACATCGTCAGAAATATCATCAAAAACGTGACGATGTCGTCAGAAACGTGACAGGCTGTCAGAAACGTCGTCACCCTTTTCCAGATTGACATACTGGAGTAAAATGGGTATAACTCTTTGCTCCGGTATCAGATTTTGGCGAAATTGGTATCGTTGGAAAACTAATTCAATTATCTATCTGTTGATAGGTCATGAGCTGAAAAATTCCAAGTATAATGAGAGATATGCTCATTTGAATTTGACTATACCAATATCTTTCCCAAGAATTCAATCGGTAAGGAATGTTTTGATTCACCCAATCGTTAGGACATCTTTAAGGCCTTAATACACACCATCCTTGATCAGAAAAAAACCCAAAACATTATAATTTATTTCTCATGAGCTTGATTCATGGTTTCACTATTGGTTAGAGTCTCGGGGTATTACAATATCTCTCCCTTGGAAACATTCATCCTCGAATGTGGCTAGATAGGCCAAGAACAGGAGAAAATGAGGATGTATAGCTGGAACGACTCACTAAAAGGGCTTACTTCATTCTAAACTTTCGAGTACTTCACAAAATTCATGAATCATAGAGAGAATAACCATATAGCTGAATACACTGGATTAGAAGGAAACTGGATTTGGAAAAAACAGTACTTTCGGCTTAATTTAAACTCGCGAAGAAGAGATGAGGGTATCTGGTTCGCATATCTGCTTCTGTTTCCCAAGTAGCACCCTCGACTGATTGATTTTGCCACAGAACTTTGACCAAGGGAACTTCCCTATTTCTTAGTCTACGAACTTGATAATCTAGGATTTCAACTGGAACTTCAGCATACTAAAGGCTATCCTGAACATCGAAACTTTCTGACGGATCAACAACAGAATCACGAATGTGCTTCTTGAGCATAGAAACATGAAAGATAGGATGGAAAGTTGATAACTTAGCAGGCAATTCAATCTCATAAGCTGCTTTCCCAACATGATTCAAAACTCTATAAAGGCCAATGTATCGGAGACTAAGCTTCCCTTTCTTACCAAATCTTTTCACCCCCTTCATGGGTGAAATCTTCAAGTATACCAGATCATTAACCTCAAACTCAAGAGCTCTTCTTCTTACATCTGTATATGACTTCTGACGACTCTGGGTTGTCTTCAACTTTTTCCGAATCAGCTTAACTTTTTCCATAGCCTCAAACACAGAATCAGGTCAACTCACAACGACTTCACCCACTTCAAACCAACCTATGGGTGATCTACATCACCTTCCTTATAAAGACTCAAATGGAGACATTCCAATGCTAGCATGAAAACTGTTGTTTTAAGCAAATTCAATCAATGGCAAATGTTCATCCCAACTTCCTTTGAAATCAAGAACACATGCCCTCAACATATCCTCCAAGGTATGGATGGTCCTCTCAGATTGACCATCGGTCTGTGGATAAAAAATGGAGCTAAGATGAACGTGGGTACCAAGACCCTTCTGAAAAAGCCCTTCAAAAATGAGAAGTAAATTGAGTACCCCTGTTGGAGATAATAGACAAAGGAACTCCATGTAACCTGACTAACTCTCGAATGCACAGCTTAGCATAGTCCTCAGCGGTGAAAGATGTATGCACTGGCAAGAAATGCACGGACTTAGTCAACCTGTCTACAATGACCCAAATCAAATCATGATGACATCGAGAAGGAGGTAAACCAGTCACAAAATCCATATTTATTTCCTCCCACTTCCAAGTAGGAATACTGAATTCTTGCATCATTCCACCGGGTCTTTGGTGTTCTATCTTAACTTGTGGGCAAGTTGTACACTTCTCTATGAATTTTTCTATATCCTTTTTCATACTATTCCACCAATAGATTTCTCGCAAATCGCGGTACATCTTGGTAGCACCGGGATGAATAGAATATCACGCGCCATGCGCTTCAGCCATAATTCTCTGCCTTAAATCTTCAACATCACGCACACATAATCTATTCTGAAATCTCAATACACCATCTCCCCCTTGAGAGAAAACCTCCATCTTTTGGTCTTTAACTGACTCCTTCAGTATGACCAAACTAGGATTCAATCTTGTTTCTCTTTTACTTCTGAATCTAGAGAAGACTCAGAACTACTCTAGACCCAAACATTACCCTCAGCTGAATCAAGCAATCTAACTCCCAACCTAGCCAGACGATGCACCTCATGAGCTAACTCTTTCCTATCTTTCTCAACCTGTGCTACACTACCCATGGACGACCTGCTAAAGGCATCTGCCACTACATTGTCCTTGCCCGGGTGATACAGCACATTCATATCATAGTTCTTTAACAATTCTAACCATCGCCTCTGATGAAGATTTAACTCTCTCTGAGTAAACACATACTGCAAACTCTTGTGATCTGTAAAGACATCAACATAAACACCGTACAAATAGTATCTCCAAATTTTCAAGACAAAAATCGCTGCAGCTAACACGAGGTCATGGGTCGGGTAGTTCTTCTCATGCGGTTTCAACTGTCTAGGGGCATAGGCTATAACCTTACCTTTCTGTATCAACACGCAACCCAACCCAACTCTAGAAGCATCACAGTACACCAAAAATCATCTACACCATTAGAATGGACAACACAGGGGCCGAAGTGAGTCGAGTCTTCAACTCCTGAAAAATCTTCTCGCAAGAGTCAGACCATAGGAATTTAATTTTCTTTTGGGTCAACCGAGTCAAAGGAGACACAATGGAAGATAAACCCTCAACAAAATGACGGTAGTAGCCAGATAGACCCAAGAAACTCCTACTATCAGATGGGGAAATAGGTTTAGGCTAATTTTTCACAGCTTCTATATTTTGAGGGTCAACTCAAATACCTTCAGAAGAAACAATATGACCCAGAAAAGCAACTGACCTTAGCCAAAATTCACACTTGCTAAGTTTGGCAAATAGTTGATGATCTCTAAGGTCTTGCAAGACTATTCGGAGATGATCTGCATGGTCGTTCTCACTTCGGGAGTATACAAGAATATCAACTATGAACACAATAACAAACATATCCAGGTACTATCTGAACACCCAATTCATGAGGTCCATAAAGGCTATTGGGGCATTTGTAAGCCCGTAGGACATGACCAAGAACTCAAAATGATCATATCGGGTGCGAAAAGTTGTCTTTGGAATTCACACTTCCTAACTTTATGCTGGTGATAACCGGATCTAAAGTCTATTTTTGAGAAATAGTTAGCACCTTACAGCTGATCAAACAGGTCATCAATTCTAGGAAGAGGGTACTTGTTCTTGACTGTGACCTTGTTAAGCTGACGATAATCAATGCACATCTGCAATGAACCATCTTTCTTTCGTACGAACAGAATGGGTGCACCCCAAGGAGATACGCTAGGCCTTATGAAATCCTTATCTAGAAGATCTTTGAGTTGCTCTTTTAACTCCTTAAGTTCTGCGGGGGCCATATGATATGGAGAAATAGAAATAGGCTGCGTGTCGGGGAGAAGATCAATCCCAAATTCTATCTCTCTATCGGGAGGTACCCCTAGGAATCTTCTGGAAAAACATCACAAAACTTATTAACAATGCTGATCAACTGAATGGTCGGAGTCTCGAACTTAGTATCTTTAACTTGAACCAAATGATAGATGCCCCTTGGATATCAATTTCCTAGCTTTAAGATAGGATATGAAATGACTCCTGGGAGATACAGAATTTCTGGACCACTCAAAGGCTGGCTCATTAGAAAACTAAAACTTGACTACACGACTACGACAGTCTATAGACGCATAACAAGAGTGAAGCCAATCCATACCCAGAATAATGTCAAAATCAACCATGTTTAGTTTAATCAAATCTGCAAACATAACTCTGTGAAGGACAGTGATAGGACACTTTTTATATACTTGCTTAGCAACAACAGGTTCACCTACTGGAGTAGAAACTAGAAAAGGCTCAGGAATCTTTTCAGCACTGATCTCAAAATTCACAGCCACTAATGGAATTACATAAGAAAGACTTGATCCAGGGTACATCAACATATACACATCAAAATGAAATGCACAGAGCATACCAGTAATAACATCTGGTGAATCCTCCTGCTCCTGGCGGGGTGGTATAGCATAAAAATGATTCTGACGCTGACCACCGATAATACTAGATAAGGCACCCTGAGAAGGAGTAGGAAAAACCCAAGAGGCTGGAGAACTAATAGCCTGACTCTGGGGACGAACATCACGGCTCCCCTTTCTAGCATATGGGCAATCCCTGAATTTGTGGCCCAACTTACCACAACCAAAACAACCTCTCTGCTCAGCTATACACTCTCCGGGATGCGTCCTACCATACTTAGCACATGGGGGATAGTTAGGTCTATTACTCACACTGTCCTGACACCTAGACACAGTAGGTCTATTACCCTACTCCTACCTGACTTTGAATGTGAGAGTACTAGCTGATGATGGTGTTGTCACAAAAGAATGGCTCTGAAACTGAGGGAGGATCTCTCCAGAAAATCTACTCTGACTATACCCCTGCTGCTCTGATCTAACTCTCTTATTCCCTCTCACTCTTTCTTTCTCTTTTACCTTGTCCGCTTCAATCTGTTGGGCATGTATCATCAATATAGAAAGATCCATGTCCCTATTGAGCATAGCATACCTACACTCTTTCACAACATAACTCGATACGCCAGTCAAAAACTTACTCATATTGGTCCTGGAATCAGCCATCATACCGGAAGCATACTTAGACAACTGGTTAAATTTAAGACAATATTCCTTAACTGTCATGGAGCCTTGTCTCAAGTTCATAAATTCTTCTAGTTTTTCTTTCCTCAGCTTCGGGGGAAAGCATCGGTCTAAGCACGCGTCCTGGAACAACTGCCAAGTCATGGGAGCGGAATCCTCCCCTCTACTCTTCCTCCATAACTCCACCCAATCATAAGCAACATCTTTCAAGTGATAGGAATCTAGCTCCATACTTTCTTCCTCTATTACATGCATAATTTGGATGATCTTTTTCACCTCATCAAGATACATTTGTGGGTCTTCACCTACCCTTGACCCATAAAGCACTGGCGAATTCATCTGCATAAAATCCTAAATTCGAGCTGTTGCAGAATTACCTTCTTGCGGAGGTGGAACAGCGGCCTGAACATTGGCCTAAGCATTGGCGGTAACTTCCTGGGCTAGCACCTGAAAAGATGCCCGAAATTCAGTATGAGTCACCATCTCATTTAAAGGATCAACGGGTTGAGGTCGTTTATTGTTTTTGCGAGCTCTACAAGGAGGCATTTTCTATCATAAGAGAGCATGACTTAATAGCAGATAGAAACAGTCGTAGGCACGAAAGACTTCTGAAAGAAAGAAATGACTTTTCCTAAAACGTCTCGTAGCCTCTTGCTCATAGATGTGGCTCTCGACACACCGATGATCAAGACTATATGTAACGCGGCTTGTAAAACTCCCTAGGACTCCTTTAAACCTTAGGCTCTGATACCAAGCTTGTAACACCCCAAAATCCCATCCCTAGATGTCACATGGTGCTTAATGCCACACACGACCTCAAGCTAACCCTCTGATCCTATCATCACCTCTATAACTCACTATGACAATAATCAAGCTGTAATAAAGAAGAATAATCATGTCATGAACATACTAGAATACAAAGAAATACTATCCTGTATAATCAAAATACTGAAGTTCTATACATACTGGTACTCTAGTCTGACAAAGGCTCTACTACATAAGACTGAGGAGCCATTGGGATAGATCCCCAACTGACCCGTACTGAACTGGAAATAACAACCATCTACTATCAAGACAAAAATTAGGGGCATAGGTCCTCGAACCATGAGGACTCACCAATTGTATGAATGTAGAAGGAAGTACTCGAAGATCACTGTCACTGCTGAGACTGAGCACCTGAACCTACATCATGAGAAAATATAGAACACAGAAAAGTATGGGAATCAGTACTTGAGAATGTACTGAGTATGTGGGGGTGCAGGCAACATTTAAATAATATCATAAATGTATAAGAAAATCATACATACTGATAATAATGACTCTCTTCGCTTGAGTTACCTGAAACATATTTTCCATAAATCATCAATAATAACACATGCTTCATAAATCTCACAAACCATCGGACTCAACTCAAACTCTTTGACTCATGACTTACAGTGACTCGGTAACTCATGAAACTTGGACTATTATGGACTTGGGAGTTTCTTATAACCGACATAAACCATGTAAGCTTACATGGAGTCCAACGTCTTTCCCATATTGGGGAGAGCTGTTCTATCCTTTCCATCGGAGTAGAACCTTAACTTTAGTGATAACTGTCTTAGCCTTTGGCCCTTAATCATAATCCTACAGTGACACGTAGTTCTGGGGAAGTAGGATGCGCTGAACCCATACTTCTCACTCGGTGCTAAATAATACTCCCAGACTTAAGCTCAAAACACGTTAGGAAATCCACCTTAATCAACTCAAGGGTCTATCATGAAGACCAAAATATAAATATATAGCTCACTTGTAAATCATAATCAACTTGTGGATTCCTAACTCGACTAAATCTCAAAATAATCTTGCTCATCATCAAGTACACTTGCTTATTAAATCATATCAAGTATCAAATCTTCCAGAATACATCATAGAACTCGTTCTTCACTCTCAAGCTCAATATCAATATATATTCAATAGACAAACTTCGCATGGAAAAACATAAATCATGACACTTATCATAAATCAGTTAGAAATTATCATTTCCTGATAACAATATACAACTCATGACATAAATTCTTAATTTAAGAAATAAGACAATTAAGTAGTCATATATGTCAATCTTGTATAGCTCAAATCTCATAAATCCTTGATAAAGTAATTTGGGTGTAAACCCACTTTGCAAAATTCATAAAATTCAATAGAAATTAAATATTTGGGCACAAGAACGAATGAAGTATTTTTGTTTAAAACCCCACATACCTTAATCTTTGAAATTAGATGAACTTTAGTGCTTGAAATTTTATCCACACTTGAAATAAATAATTCTTGAAGCCCACACTATGAGGAACTTGGTTCTTGAAGAAATTTTAAAGATTTATGGATGATTCTTGGAAGATTTATGTTCTTGATATAACCCTAGATATATTATCTCAAGAGAATTGGAAGAGAAAATGATGGAATTAGGGTTTGGATGGGATTCATATTTATAGAGGCCTCCAAAAGATGGAAAATGACCAAAATACCCTTGCAAAAACGTCTCTAAATTGTTGAAAACAAATAGTTGACGACATCCGTGATAGGCCGTCAGACCCGTGATAGGCCGTCACAAAATGTCGTTATGATTTTCTGCCTAAGGCTGACGACGTCGTCAGAAATATCATCAAAAATGTGACAGGCCATCAGAAACGTCGTCACCCTTTTCCAGATTGACATGCTGGAGTAAAATGGGTATAACTCTTTTCTCCGGTAACGGATTTTGGCAAAATAGTATCGTTGGAAAGATAATTCAATTATATATCTATTCATAGGTCATGAGATCAAAAATTCTAAGTATAATAAAAGATATTCCCATTTGAAGTTGACTATACTAATATCCTTCCCAAGAATTCAATCGGTAAAGAATGTTTTGATTCACCCAATCGTTAGGACATCTTTAAGGACTTAATACACACCATCCTTGATAAGAAAACAATCTAAAATATTATAATTTATTTTTCATGAGCTTGATTTATGGTTGCACTATTGGTTAGAGTCTCGGGGTATTACACTGAATTTAAAACTTCATCGACAGTAGACACACAACACACATAATATCCTAAAATGATATTGCTTTAGTCTTTGGCATACAAATCCATTCACCAACAAATAAAATCAAGTTAGCTCAATAAATAATGGCAACACAGAAGTCGCCAGAAGATATGTAGATACGAGACAAACAATAGAATAATTTGTCCGGAAAGAAGTCAATATCAACATTATATTCAAAAGCATAGATTTCGAACATAGCAAACTTGCAAGTGTATCCAGAAAAAAATACCAGTTAACCATTCAAATTGTATATGAAAACTTTATATAAATGTCACCTACTACCTCTTCAAGAATATCTTAAACTAATGTTGCTTTAGAAGATTCTTTTCTCTTTTTCACCAATTTGATTCATCATCACTAGCTGCATCCTGTTTTTATTTTTCCATTCCATAGTGCCACAGTAGAGCACCATATGTATTTCATATGCTATCAATATCATCTATATTATCAGGGATTTCAAAGAACTCAAGTACATATTCCATAAAAGAAGCAACAGAAACACAATAATTCCTGCAATATATTCTAAAATGAGTACAATAACCATAAAGAAGGAAAAAATTAAAAATGAGCAACATAATTGGCTTTGAGTAATAATTTTCGTATTCATTTGAGTTGGCAATTCATTTGTCATACGAATCTCAAATAAATTAATAACTAAATTTTATCACTTCTTATCTCCCAAAAATCAATACAAGAAAGAAAGTATGGCATCGAATTTGCATATGCTGAAACAACTTTTTAAACCACATGCGTATGACATGAATTACACGTCGAATCATATATGTAGATGCCTTGATCTTTGAAAAAACAACTATGCCAAAATCTAGTGAAAGTCCTCAGAAAGATTTATCGAAAAAAGAACATTATCAACACTACACCACGACACATTACACCTCATAACAAACCTAAGCATATATTCAGTAATTTCATCATCTTCTTTGATCAACGACACATCTTGTTTTTTACCCAAAAATTTTATATACAAACTTTATATCAAGTAGTTAAATCAGCAATTGGTGGTGGTGAATGTAACCACACCATCTACAGGAGTGTGCTTTTATTTCTTCCGCAAATAGTAAAAGATCACATCAATATGCTGAAAAAGTTTAAATAGAAGATTTTTAAAAACTAAATTTATAGATTACACACTATTAAAAAAATAAAAAAATATGTACTACTACAGTAGCAAAATCATGTTGCATAAATGACTTACTGAATCAGTTAGAGGTACTTCTGGATATCCAAGAGTGTAGAATCATTCTTTTATTTTAAATAAAAAAACTGAAGTTAAAAGCTTTTCCCAGATTATTGATAGATTTTGAAAAAATAGGTCTATTAAAAAATTATGATAAAGTATTAGATATGACACAAAATGATAAAAAAACTAAAACTACAAAACTCTAGAAACAAAAGACGTACTTTGAATTAACTCGTAGTGATTTGTCAACAAAATTGTTACATACATACAACAATTTCATATCAAGAAATGACTCTATAATACTAATGCTAAACAGATGTTTAAGAGAGAAGATGTATTTACTTGAATGTACTTTCTCTACACATTTAACTGGTTGACCTTGAAGTTTGCTACAACCAGAAGCAAACTTTGACACATATGGTGATTCACATACTGCCACTAGCTTTTGTATTCTATGAGGGACAACAGGTGTGTCATCCAAAATGAAAATAAATTTATCACCTACAAAAGTATCATCAAGATGTTTATTTACACTACCAACATCAACAGCAACAACTATATCGCCCTTCATAACAACATCCCCACCTACAATATTTGTATCCTCCAATGTAACACTTTAGGATCTAAAATTGTGTTAATCTGCCCAACAGTATCTTCACCCATAATATTTGTATTCACCGATGCAACAAAATTATCAAATTGAGTGTACTTAGAGATTTCATTATCAGAAATAATTGATCAATCAATTTTCTCACTATCCTAATTTCAGCATTCATAGACTCTGCATTCGCGGTACAAAGTGACTAAGCAATTTTTGACACTTCATAATCAGAAAAATTAGATCAATTGTCCTGACTATTTTTATCATCCTCTTCAACCTTATTTCCACTTAAACTTAGTGTAAATTTAAAAAAAATCAAAATTTAAAAAATTATTCCATTCACCACCTATAATTCTATCAGTAGCTTTTGTATCAACATGATCACCTACACCGATATTTTCTAGTCTAACATCATCAACCATATTATCACTTATCTGGTCAACCTTTAGTGTATCATTAGTTTGCTATCCCACATTGTCAATCAGATTAACACCATTGAAATTTTTCATAGGTGTATCAATAATTTTCATACCCACAGTATCACCACAATGATCCTCCCCCAATTTGGTAGACTGTTTGAAAAAAGTTCAAAAAAAATGTTACTCTCTGTCCCATTTTATGTATCATCATTTCTTTATTGATCTGTCCCAAAAAGAATATCATCTTTCTATATTTGATAACTATTTAAAGACACATTTTCACTTTTATCATTATTGGTCCCACTTAATTAAAAAAAATAGTAGCACATTTTTTTATAAAGGATAATTTGATAAATATTATCAAGTCTTTTCTTATTTCTTAAACTCCATATCCGATCAAATGGAGACACATAAAATAAAATGGAGGAAATAGTATATAAAGTGTGTACAAGTATTGTTAAG
Organism: Capsicum pubescens; assembly: GCA_030864215.1. Classification (NCBI taxonomy): domain Eukaryota; kingdom Viridiplantae; phylum Streptophyta; class Magnoliopsida; order Solanales; family Solanaceae; genus Capsicum; species Capsicum pubescens. The sequence goes on along the minus strand of CM061540.1, from coordinate 280,129,897 downwards.
AAAAATAACTAGAAAAATATCTTAAAAGCGTCATTTTTATGTGGCACTCTAAATATTAGATCAAATGATAATTTCAACTCTTTCATTGACAAAATCTCATCCTTTAGATAGTTATTTTAAAAAGGGCAAAGACAAAACAATAATTTTAATAATACAAAACTAATTACAAGCTGCTACTATATTTTTGAAACACTTTCACATATCAAATTTAAATCAGTTCTCAGTAGTTTCAACTCATTTTTTGAATTCGCAGGACTCTTTTCTCTCATGTGTTATTGCTCGAACTAGTCAAACTGCCAAATTCTATGTTCACGATGTGCTAATGTTGAGGCACTTTTAAATAGGCAACTAGAATATGCTTTTCCCAAAGAAACGTTGGTTCTATATTAGTTAACATGTAACTCCCCGAGACTATAGCCTGGGTGTCACACGGTGCTTACAATCTCGAAGGATCACAAGCTAACCCATGACTGATACCTACTGTGAGCATTGAATAATAATCATGAAAAAATATGCAGAAGTAACACTAAAATTCCATAAGGTTCATAAAACTAAATCAATAATGAGTACATCAGTAGAATAACTGCTAACTGAAAGTGTCTGAAAGTCTCTAACATCCGAAATAAATGAGTTGATGGGACAGGCCCCAACTAACTTCAACTATTGTCTGATAGTAACTGAAAAATTGAAATACTGTAAATAATAAAATAATTAAATGAGTGTCACGTCCTCGATGGATGAGAACTCACTACTATAGCTACGGATGATAGACTGATCTGACTAGGTACAGTCAGGAACCTGAGTGTCCGAACCTATAATATAAGACATCATAGCGCAAATAAAGAGTATGCGTCAGTACTTTGAATGTAATAGTATGCTAGGTGAATTTAGGCTGATATGCATTGGTTCACTTGCATGAGAACAATAACTAAATATCATGAAATAGCTGGATGAGAGGATATGTAAGACTGGGAGTACTGTAAGTACTGAACATGCATTACCAAGCATATATTGTCTGTCTGAGTTAGTCTGAAGATAAAGTACTGAGTTTCTGATAACTGAATAACTAATAACTGTAACTCATGATTGTGTAGAACTGAACTAAGTTCTGTACTAAATACCGAATACTGATTATTGAATAATGAAACTGTAACTGTGAGAGTTATCATCTAACTGACATACCCTGATTATAGACTGATTTGGGGTCCAACCTATAACCCCAGTTGAAAGGGTGTTAGCACCTTGCCATGAGTTGCTAACATGAGCTGGTTCAACCCTAATCTGGAAGGAAAACTCATGAGATGTATATGGTTACATCAACCCTAGTCTGGTAGGAAGATGATTTACCATACATTGGCTACGTAGTTTTGTAATGCAGGGACTGCTACTAAGGGTCAAACCCTCTATTGGCAAGAATGACCCCATCCCTAGGTTCGCTCGGTGTTGAATCCTACTCCCAATTGAATCGACAATGAACTAATCACTAGACTATACTAGGCTTGACTGAACTGACACTTGATTACATTAACTGAATGAGTGATCTTGCCTATGGTATAACTAAATTCTTTCTGTAGACTCTGTAAAACTAGACAACAGCTAAATTCTGGGTATTCGATACCCCTAGGACTCGATTGCATAGATAATGGAACCATATCTCAACCTTAAAAGCATCACACATAAGTTATCATGTACAATTCCTTCACATAGACATTTTTTCAAACACTTAGGATACATAATTCTTGTACATGAGAATAAGCAATATATGATTATCATAACTACCACATTCAACACCACAATTCAAGGATTTAACATGAGGTTACATAAATTAACATACATTTTAGTTAATTCACATAAAACTCAAAATATTCTTGGCTTGAAATCCCACACAACAACACATACATGAACACAATTCCATTCAAGAATGTAAATCATAATCTAAGTTTTAAAGAAAGATTCTTAAACTCCAAGGAGGGGAGGAACCTAAGGATAAACACCTAAATATACCTTGATTGTTGAATTCATGAGAATTATTGGTGAATTCTTGGGGGTTAGTCTTGACTTGATAAACTAGGGCTTTTCCATTGAGAGAATTTGTGAAAATAATGAGTGAATCTGCCTTTTGGGAGGCTAAATTTTGTGTTATAGCTGAATTATGTGAGGGAAAATTGACCTAATTACCCTCACAAACTCGTAACTTAATACACAAAATATGCCCAGTAACGCGACAAACGACACTCCGTATCAATGGTAACGATGCAATTACCGATGCATTGCATCGATGGTGACAACGCGATAGCCAACATGACGCATCTTGATCACGTTGGCTTACTATTTTGGTCATCCAAATGTGTCTCAAATGATGTCCAAAAATTTTAAAACTCACCCGAGATGACCTATAGATAACCCTGATCATGAATCAATTTTAAAATAGGCAATCTAAGACCGAAAAGATCAAAAATAAAATTATTGAAATATCAAGGACAAAAATAAGACTAAGTGTCAACACCTAGCTGAAATTTTCTAAGTGTGGAACCTCTTTTGGCATGCTATATGGGGCTGAAATGGTATAGGACTTTACGGGGTCTTACAATATCTCCTCCTTGGAAACATTTGTCCTCGAATGAGACTGATTAAGATGAGAGGAACTGAGGTACTAAGATTATACTGACATGCATAGCTGAAATATGATAGAATCTTAAGGCATGACACATGACTGAACTAATCCATGAATGCATGAATGATATGAGAATGATACGCAGCTGAAACAAAGCATGGAACAGAGTAAATCTAAGAAAGACTGTTACCTTAGGTTGAGTCTGAGTTTGCGAAGAAGAGGTGGGGATACTTGGATCGCATGTTTTCTTCTTCTTCCCAAATGGCTCCCTCAACGGACTGGTTCCGCCAAAGAACTTTGACCAAGAGAACTTATTTGTTTCTTAGTCTGCGAGTCTGACAATCAAGGATTACGTATGGAACTTTTCCGTAAGAGAGATTATTCTAGACATCTATTCTCTCTACGAGGACTGCAACTATTAGGTCACCTATGCACTTCTTTAGCAAGGAGACATGAAACACTGGGTGCACTGATGCTAAGTCGGCAGGCAACTTAAGTTCATAGGATACCTTTCCGAAATGACTCAGAATCCTATAAGGACTAACATATCAGGTACTAAGCTTCCGCTTCTTACCAAATCTCTTTACTCCCTTTATGGAAAAGATTTTCAAATACACAAAGTCACTAATCTCGAATTCGGGATCCTTTCTTCTCACATCCACATAAGATTTTTGTCGTCTCTAGGCTATCTTAAGTCTCTCCCTGATTAACTGAACTTTCTCCAAAACATCAAACACCAGGTCAGGCCCTATCAAAGCGGTTTCACCTACCTCAAACCAACCAATCGGAGACCTACATCTCCTTCCATAAAGAGCCTCAAACAGAGCCATCTGAATACTGGAATGATAGTTGTTGTTATATGCGAAATCAATCAAAGGTAAGTGGTCATCCCAATTTCCCTTAAAGTCAATAACACACGCTCTCAACATATCCTCTAGAGTCTAAATGGTCCTTTTTGCTTGACCATCTATTTGAGGGTGAAAGGTTGTACTGAGATGGACTTGGGTACCAAGACCCTTTTGGAAGTCTTTCCAAAACTGAGAGGTGAACTGCATACCTTTATCTGAAAAGATGGACAATAGGAATAGTGTAACCTAACCAACTCTCTAATAAAGAGCCTAGCATAGTCCTCGACTCAATAGGAAGTATGGACTGGCAAAAAATGGGCGACCTTGGTCATCTTGTCTACAATGACCCAAATCAAATTGTGCTGACGACGAGTAGGAGGCAAACCTATCACGAAGTTCGTGTTTACTTCTTCCTACTTCTATGTGGGAATACTAAACTTATGCATAGAACCACTAGGATTTTGATGCTCAATCTTCACCTACAGACAAGTAGAGCATTTAGACATAAACTCTGCAATGTCTCTCTTCATCCCACTCCACCAATAGACTTCCCGCAAGTCGTGGTACATCTTATTGGCACCTGGATAAATAAAGTAACGTGCACCATGCGCTTCATCAAGAATTCGCTGTCTCACACCATCTACATATGGTACACATAGCCTACCCTGGCAACGTAACACACTATCTCCCCCTTAGGAGAAAAACTCTACCTTCTAGTCTCTAACTGACTCTTTCAGCTTCACTAAATTAGGATCCATGTCCTATTTTTCTTTTACCTCAGAAACTAAAGAAGACTTTGAACTAGTTTGCACCCAAACACTTCCCTCAGCCGAATTAACTAAATGGATACCTAGTCTAACAAGCTGATGAACATCTTGAACTAACTTCTTCTTACCATCCCCATCATGAGCAACACTACCCATGGACAACCTACTGAGGGTATCTGCCACTACATTAGCCTTTCCCGGATGATACAGAACACTCATGTCATAGTCTTTTAATAACTCTAACCACCTCCTATGATGCAAGTTTTGGTCTTTCTACAAAAATACATACTGTAGTCTTTTGTGATCTATGAACACATCAACATGCACCTCATACAAATAGTGCCTCCAAATCTTTAAGGAAAAAGCAACAGCTGCTAACTCAAAATTATGGGTAGGGTAATTCTTTTCATGGGGATTAAGTTGTCTAGAGGCATAGGCCACAACCTTAGCCCTCTTTATCAACACACACCCCAAACCAACTCTGGAAGCATCACAATACTTAACAAATCCATCTGAACCATCTGGTAATGTCAAAACTAGAGTCGTGGTGAGTCGAGTCTTTAACTCCGAAAAACTCTTCTTACAAGAATCTGACCACTGAAACTTAACTTTCTTCTGAGTCAATCTGGACATAGGGGACGCAATAGATGAAAACCCTTCAAAAAACTATCGGTAATATCCAGCAAAATCTAAGAAACTCCTGATACCTGACGGAGAGATGGGGCTAGGCCAGTTTTTCACTACTTTGGTCTTTTGAGTATAAACTCTAATGCCATCACCAAAAATAATATGGCTAAGGAAAGCTACTGATCTTAGACAAAATTCGCACTTATTGAATTTAGCAAACAACTGATGGGCTTTGAGAGTTTGTAATACTATTCTGAGATGGTCTACGGGAGCAGACAAGAATGTCATCGATGAAGACTATGACGAACATATCCAAGTACTAATTGAACACGCGGTTTATCAAGTCCATGAAATCTGTTGGAGCATTGGTAAGACCAAAGGACATAACTAGAAAATTGAAGTGACCATACCGAGTTTTGAAAGCTATTTTTGGAATGTCACATTCTCTGTCTATGAGCTGATGATAGTCAGATCTGAGGTCTATCTTAGAGAAGTAATTGGCACCCTAAAGTTGGTCGAACAAGTCATCGATTCTGGAAGTGAGTATTGGTGACTTTGTTCAACTGACAGTAATCTATACACATTCTAAGAGAATTGTATTTATTTCGCACGAATAGAACTGGTGCACCCCAAGGAGATACGCTAGGCCTAATGAACCCTTTGTCTAAAAGGTCTTTCAACTATTCTTTCAATTCCTTAAGTTTAGCTGGAGCCATTTTTTATGGAAGAATAGATATGAGCTGAGTATCAGGAAGAAGTTCTATTCTGAAGTCAATTTCCCTTTCAGGTGGAACTCCAGAGAGATCTTCAGGAAATTTACTTGCGAGTGGAACTAACTCAAGACTAGGAATTTTGGAAATAGAGTCCTTGACTCGCACGAGATGATAAATACACCCCTTGGATATTATTTTTCTCACTCTAAGGTATGAAATAAGTTGACCCTTAAATATTGTGGTACTACCCCTCCATTCAAGGACTAGTTCATTCGGGAACTAAAAATATACAACTCTATTTCTACAATCAACTGAAGCATAGCATGAATAGAGATGATTTATGTTGATAATGACGTTAAAATTTGTCATCTCTAGCTCTATAAGGTCTGCTGAAGTAACCTTCTGAAACACCATAACCGGACAGTTCCTGTATATCCACCGGGCTATAATAGACTTACCTAATGGGGTAGAGACTAAGAAAGGCTCTGTTAGGATTTTTGGACTGACTCCAAAGTCGGCGGCTATGTAAGGGGTTACAAAAGACAGAGAAGCTCCATGATCTAACAAAGCATAAATATGTAAGTGAAAAACTTGAAACATACCAGTAACTACATCAGGTGAACTCTCCTAATCCTGGTGGGACTGAAATATATAGAGCTTGTTTGGGAGTTTCCTACTGGTGGCACTGGAAGCGGCACCCTGCTGAGACGGGCCACCGGACTGAACTGGGGGACGGTTATGTTGACTCTGCGAACCCACCAAAAGACATTCTCTGATACTATGGCATGGCTTACCACACCCGAAACACAAACCACACCGACCCTACACACGCTCGGATGATTCCTACCACACATCCTGCAGCGAGGGTTAGTACGACCAATCTTTGTCCTTGACTTAAAACTAACTATTTTTGCCCTCTTATTCTTTCTCCCTTTATCCTTACATTTCTCCTCTTCACTCTGAGTAGCATGAATCATAGCCACCAGATTATTCTGAGAAACTACTGAATAAGCTAAGGTAGTGAAAGTAGCTCTGAATTCGAAGTGAGAGACATGCTCATTCGGGGAATCTCCCTGAATAGGTAGAGGTGCTGGTTGGTTCCCAGCTCTTCTTCCGTTAGTATTTCTAGGAGGCATGTTCTGTAAACAGAAGGAAAAGTTGGATCAGACAAAGAGTTTAACTTGAGCTCATGCTCACTCGCATAATATGAACACTGAAAGAAGGGAATTTTTTCTAAAACGCCTCATAGACTCTTGCCCATAAGTAGGGCGCGCTACACACCCATGCACAAGACTCTACTTGACGAGGTTTTCAGACTCCCTAGGATATTTTAGAACCTTAGGCTCTGATACTAAGTTTGTAACTCTCTGAGAATACACCCTGGGCATCAAACGATGCTTACAATCCCAAAGGACCACAAGCTAACCCATGACTGGTACCTACTATGAGCACTGAATAATAATCATGAAAACATATGCGGAAGTAACACTAAAAATTCCATAAGGTTCATAAAACTGAATGAATACTGAGTAAATCTGTAGAATAACTGCTAACTGAAAGTGTATAAAAGCCTCTAACATCCAAAATAAATGAGTTGATGGGACAGGCCCCAACTAACTCCAACTACTTTCTGATAGTAACTGAAAAACTGAAACACTGTAAATAATAAAATAGCTAAATGAGTGTTAGGTCTTTGATGAATGAGGACTCATTACTGTAGCTGTGGTTGATAGACTGATTTGGCTAGGTATATTCAGGAACCTGAGCATTAAACCTAAGATATGAGACATCATAGTGCAAAGAAAGAATATGCATCAGTACTTTGAATGTACTGGTATGCTACGTGAGGTTAGACTGATATGTATGGGTTCACGTGCATGAGAATAATAACTAAATATCATGACATAAATGGATGAGAGGATATGAAAGAGTGGGACTACTGTAAGTATTGAACATGCAATACCAAGCATATATCGCCTGTCTGAGTTAGTTTGAAGCTGAAGTACTGATTTTCTGATAACTGAATAACTGATAACTATAAGTTATGATCGTTTAGAACTGAACTGAGTTTTGTACTAAATACTGGATACTAATTACTGAATACTAAAACTATAACTGTGGGAGTTATTATCTAACCGACATAGCCCAATTATAGACTGATTTGGGGTCCAACCTGTAACCCAAGTTGGAAGGGTGTTAGCACCGTGCCACAGATTACTAACATGAGCTAGGTCAACCCTAATCTGGCAGGAAAACTCATGAGATGTATATGGTTATTGAGAGAATTTGTGAAAAAAATGAGTGAATTTGACTATTAGGAGGCTAAATTTTATGTTATGGCTGAGTTATTATAAGACCCACAAAGTCCTAGTCATTTCAGTCCTATATAGCATGCCAAAAGAGGTCCCAGACTTAGAAAATTTCAGCGAAGTGCTAAGAGTTAGAATCATTTTTACCCTTTGTAATTGGATGATCTTATTTTCGATCTTTCCGACCTTAGAATATCGATTTTTAAATTAATTCATGATCAGGGATGTCAATAGGTCATATTGGGTGAGTTTCAAAAATTTTAAAATTTGTTTGGGTCATGTTTGGATGCCCAAAATAGTTCATCGATGCGATCAGGCTGAGACACATCAGTAATCGCATCGTCATCATCGATGCATCGCATCGGCAATCGCATTAACACCATCGACGCGGCGTGGCGGGTATCGCATCACTGGGCATAGTTTGGTCACTTAATTCCGACTTTTCAAGGATATTTAGGTCCTTTTCTCCTCACCCAATTTAGCTAAAATATGAAATTTGATATCCTAAAGGAAAAAGTACATTCGTTATTCACAAAATCCTCTCAAGAACAAGCCCTAGCTTCATCAAGCTCAAGATCAAGTTCCAAGAAATCCTCCACAATTTCCATGAAATCAACAATCAAGGTATGTTAGGTGTTCATCCTTGGGTATCTTTCCATCCTTGTAGTTCAAGAAACCTTTTTAAAAACTTGAATTATGATTTCCATGTTATGAATTGAATTATGCCCATGTTTGAGTTGTTGTATTGATTCCAAGTTGAGATCTTTTATGGGTTCCATGAAATTATGTTAGCATGTGTATTGAATTATGAATCCTTCATGTCAAAACCCTTGAATTTGCAAGTTTAAGTTGTAGTCATGATGTTTATGTATTGTTCATTATCATGTGCAATAATTATACTCCCCATGTGTTTGATAGAATGTCCATGTGAATTGAATAGTGAAATCATGACATATTAGCATGTGTTCTCAATCATGTACAAGTCCATGACCTCCAAGTGTTTGACAAAATGACTCAATGAATGAATTGTGAACAATTGACTATTGTTATGTTTTCAAGATTTTCTATGTTTGTATCCATTATGCTATCGGGTCCTGGGGTATTTATTACCCGAAATCTAGTTGTTTACTTAGTTACAGCAGTTATAGAACTATTCTAGTAAAGGTCAAGAACAGTATTACTCAGTCAGTTATCAGAACTCAGTGAACTCAGTCCAGTTCAGTCAGTCAACACGATCAGTGTCAGTTCAATCAAGCGTAGTACAGTCTAGTGATCAGTTCAGTGTCGATTCAGTTAGGAGTAAGATTCAACACCGAGCGAACCCAAGGATGGGGGCATTCCTGCCAGAAAAGGGTTTGACCCTTAGTAGCAGTCCTTGCATTACAGAACTACGTAGCCAGCGCAGGGTAGGTCGTCCTCCTGCCAGACTAGGGATGATGCAATCATATACATATTTCATGAGTCTTCCTGCCAGATTAGGGTTGACCCAGCATTATTAGTATCCCGTGGTAAGGTACTAACACCCTTCCAACTGGGGTCACAGATTGGACCCCAACTCAGTCTATAATCGGGGTATGATGGTTAGATGAACACTCCCACAGTAACAGTTTTAGTCTCAGTATTCAGTAAAGAACTCATACAGTTCTACAGAACTATGGCTATCAGTTATCAGTTACTTAGCCATCAAAATTCAGTACTACAGTATCAGTATAAACTTTTAGTTATCAGTATTCAGTTATTAGAACTCAGTACTTCAGTTTTAACCTAACTCAAACAGATATTATATACGTACTATTGCATATTCAGCATGTCCAGTAGTTACAGTTTTGCATGTACTCTCATCCAGTTACTTCATGATATTCATTCAGTCAGTTATCATCTCATGTATATGAACCCAAGTATATCAACCTACCTCACTTAGTATACCAGTAAATTCCACGTACTGATGCATACTCTTTCTTTGCGCTATGATGTCTCATATCATAGGTTCGGACGCTTAGGTTCCTGACCGTACTTAGCAGCTCAGGCTATCAGCAGCAATTATAGTAATGAGCCCTTATCCATCGAGGATATTATTTTATTTTAGCATTTTAGCAGATCCAGTATGTTCAGTAGTCGGAATTAGTTGGGGGCTTGTCCCATCAACTCCATATTCAGACAGTTAGAGGCTTTCAGACTAGCACAGTCAGTTTTTCAGTTTTCAGATGTTATTATCAGTTACACTCAATTATTGTTTCAGTATTTTGAGAACCTTATGGCATTTCAGTTTTACTTTTGCATATTTTTTTCAGTATTATTATTCAGTGCTCACAGCAGGTACCGGTCATGGGTTAGCTTGTGGTCCTTCGGGATTGTAAGCATCGTGTGACGCCCATGGTATAGTCTTGGGGCATTACAATTATGTGAGGGGAAAATAACCTAGTTACCCCAACAAACTCGTAACTTAACACATAAAACGTGCCCGTTGACACGACAGATGATGCGTCGCATCGGTGGTAATAATGTGATTACCGACGCACCATATTGATGGTGATAACATGATAGCCAATACGACGCATCTTGATCGCATTGGCTTGATATTTTGGTCATCCAAACGTGTCTCAAACGATGTCCAAAAATTTTGAAACTCACCCGAGATGACCTATAGATAACCCTTATCATGAATTAATTTAAAAATTGACAATCTAAGATCAAAAAGATCAAAAATAAAATTATTAAAATATTGAGGCCAAAAATAAGACTAAGTGTCAACACTTAGCTGAAATTTTCTAAGTCTGGGACCTCTTTTGGCATGCTATATGGGGCTGAAATGGGCTAGGACTTTACGGAGTTTTACATAACACCACCTAAACATACTAAATAGGAAAAATTCAAAAAAGCAAATTAACAGTATAAGCAAAACAACATTGTACAAATAGGTAGATATTAAGTTTAAAAATAAACTAAGTACCTCCACACTATTTATATCACTAAATTCAGACTTCACCTTCTTATAGGTTGGTTTTGTCGTGACAGACTAATTTAGTATATGGAGCATACTATTTCCAACTTGAACAACTAGTTTATTGGTAGCATATAGACAACATTCAAAAAATCAACATTGAAATGTCAAGGAAAAATCACCACACTGATACATAGAGTTTCGCTTGTTAACCTAGTACTTCAATTGATTCCAACATTGCAAGAAAACACAACTTTCCCAAGGGAAACATTTCAGACTGATCAGTCTCAACCAATAAAAAGTCGTCCTTGGTTATAAAGTCACCATGTGAATGAAAAAAGAAAAATGTGAATGAAGTATAAAATGACAATCTGCAACGCGTCCTTATCAAATTCTTTTTTTTTCAATAAAAAGGTTTTCAACTGAAGCTTTGTAATTTTGGACTGACTAGGAAAGTACAAGTCCATCAAGAGACTGGATTGACTCAAATTACAAGTCATTGTATAATCACCTACACATTTTAATCCACTTATAATTGCAAACTCTGACAAATCAAATCGCAACTTTGTGTTATTTAATTTTATTCATATCTTATCGTCTCGAGTAGACAAAACTTCCCTAAGCAGCATGCCATGTATCAATTGATTTTGAGTGAAAATAGTTGACATACATATCTAAAAAAATGTCTAAAACAGGTCTTTGTAAACATATTTAGTTGCGTCTTATCAAACATCAACTAGATCAGGATTAAGCAATTTGTATGGACGCTGACATGAGTCTTATAGTAGTCAGTTGAACGAACAACGAAATCTGAAACCTGAAATGTAAAGGTGTATTTCTAAAAATATTGCAAACATACATCTATTTACAAAACATAACCACACATATACATACACATAATACTATGCATTGCACACATGACTACTACAACAACAACATACCAAGTGAAGTCCCACATTGCACATATGACTATAACATAAAAATTAATTATACATTGACTATATCAAAAATATACATTATAATAGTAAAAAAATTGAATATACCTCAATATCAGATATACTGTAATTTGGTTTGCTCGATTAAACAAAAACCTTGTGCCTTTTCTTAACTTCATCATCACCAACCTTTCAATGGATACGCTTCTTTATTTTCTTCAGAGGAACAACAAGGTCTCCATCAGCGTTTGGTTTCCCTTTAGAATGATTTTCTTTCTTGAACTTTGGTTAGACCAACACCTTTCTTGCTCTGTGAATGAGTCATTCTTTGAGAAGAAGATTGACTATGAGACGTGGCTTTTGGATCATGGGGAGAATTACTTTGAGACCTGATAACTCAAATAGATAGATGAGGTTCCATTGCTTGACCTTTTTTCTTCAACTTAAAAGTATTAGGACTATGAAAATGCTTCAAGTGAAGCCCTGTAATTGATGATTCTGTGTAATCATCATGATTCTGTGTAATCATCATCAACAACAACAAATTTGGGGTCAAAATTGACCCCTTTACTAGCTAATTTCAACCTTCCTTTGTTGCTTATCTTTTGTTTCATTATGCCCACATGCATAAACAAAAAATAATATCCAGAGCTTGCAATGAAAAGAACAATAAGAAGGATTTTGATTTGATTATGATGTTGATCGATCAAAGGACAATAGAGAAGAAAGAGGGACTTGGGAAAGTACAATTAAAAAAAGGAAAGTGTGTTGAAATCTTTTAACCATAATATGCATTTAATATAACTAGTTTAGGTGTACGCGCCTCGCACGTGTACCTCATTTTAATGAATGCAAATGTTATACTTACTACGGTATCTGTTTAAATAAAAAAAATGAATACAATAATTAAATTTAAGTTTTCTATACAAAGATATAACTACGTATATTCAAGTTTACCTACGTTAAAATCTTTTAGAAACAATCTATTTATCTCGATGAGATAGGGGTAACATCTGTGTCTAATAACTTCAATAGTATGACTATTTTTCAAAATTATTATCTCAACTTCATTCTAATTTTTAAAAAATAAATACTATTTTTTATATGAACAATACCTAAACAATAGCCTATATTATGTTATGAAAATTTTATGTCAATATAATGAAATTTCTTACCATCATTGGCAGAGTCCTATCAGCTGCTTTTGTGATAACTACATGAAGTTGGAACGTATTTTTTATGGAAAAGGGTTAATATCACACTTTTTATTCCTTTTTTCCAAAAAAGATTAGAAAGGAGTTGAATAGTAATTATATTCTATACAAACATATTTTATGTAAATATTTATTTCCCATAAAGTTTGCAAAAGAAGTGTAAAACTTATTTTATTTTTTATTTAAAAAGATTCAATGTAATACTTACCCTATATTTTAGGACTCCTAATTTTAGAAAAAGTCTTACTATATTCGTTAAAGTTTTAATCCCATATAGTTTAGGATTCAATATCACAAATATAATTAAATAATAATTTGGGCAAAAAGGTGAAAAGACGATTTTATCTAAAACATGAACTTTTAATTAAGGGCAAAAAGTTCAAATCACTTTTCTAAAAGTCTTCACGCTTTTAATATATTATAGATTATAGATAGGAAAAAATACATAAAGTAGCATACTTAAGTATTAAATTACAAAAAATAGTAACACTTTTATCAAATTATATTTTGTAGCATATGTATTTGTATGTATTTGTATTTTTGTAGCAACATTTTGCAAAAATACAAAATATATATCGATCATAAGGGCAGTAAAAATCATATATATTTGTATTTTTGTAGCAACAGTTTGCAAAAATACAAAATACAACTTTTTTTATTATGTAATTATGAATTTGTTGCTATGAAACTCATAATTAGGAGGATAAGTATGTTATTTCTGAATTTTGCTCTTATAGATATAGATGTTAACATTTGGGCCAAATAAAAGTAGAGATCAGATGGCTAGAAAATGATAATAAAATGGGCCGATGGGCTTCAAGTGTCCATTTCTCAAAAACATGGGTCATTTCTTTTGCAACTGGCTAGCCCATGTCTCTTTCCCTAAAATGTTTTACATCTTTAAATTGATGGCCCAAATGACCCAGTAAAGAACTTTGAACCAGTTCCAGGCCAACTTTAGGCCCAATCACCAGATATTGATATACAAATCCTAAGTCAGAGGGTTTCTAAGTCTCGATTTTTTGCGTTTTTATCAGCTAATTGGATTTTCTAACTCAATTCTCTTTCTTTTTCTATATCTCAATGCAATTTAACGACTCAAATCATATTGTTACTCATTTTGAAACATTTCATCATAAAAAAATGCAATTTTTCTGATATATTTGTAACATTTGAATGGTTTGAGTAAAGTCTAATTTCTATTGTATTTTTACTCTGTTTGGTTATTAAAAAAATGCAATATGTCTTTGGTGTCATTTTCTGATAGATTAGTTTGATTTTGAATGGTTTATGTTAAGTTTTATTTTTGATTTACTGTATATTCAACTTATTTAACTTCTTGTAATCTTAGGGTTACCTTTTCATGGTTGAGCAAGTAGTGGATGTTACTAGTTCTACTTCTGAGCAAGAAATTGTGAAATCTGATTGTTTTTCGTGTAACTTTCTCGCTATACTTGTGATCCTATTTGTGTGTTGAACCCCTCTTCACTCGTGTCGAAGCTGATCGTTTTGATGAGTAAATTGAGTTTAGTTAAAAGGTAGGTTTTAATCTAAATGAAATGTCAACTCGAGTTACCTCTGAATGAACAGGAAAATTATAGCTAGCTTGCAATATCAATTTATTAGGAAATAAAATAGAAAATAAATTAACAATAAGTGTAAAAAATCAAATTCTTATGTTTTAACAAAATTTATATCTCACAGTCCTTGGGGGAGGGGGGGGGGAGGGGGGGGGTTATAGTTACTAGAATCAAACACTTTGGAAATATTGGGCACTATGGCTCAGATCTATTAATCGAGGGCAAAACAAAAGGAAAAAAAAAAACGCCGAAAAAAGAAAGCTCCCAATCGAATTAAGCAAACAATAATCTTTTCAAAGCATCCCGGATGAGTGACCGGAAAAAGTGAATAACAAAAAAGAACTTTCATATCATGACATCTCAAAATCCATCCTATATACGTATTGCATGATTGACAACAACAATAAATTGTACGGAGCGAAATAAGACCTTTTCTAACCTCCTATGAGTCGTCCAATGAACTATTAGAAAAGGAATCTAATTACTTACCCTAGCTAATTAACCAAAACTCAAAGTAAATCAAATATTGTCTTGTTTTTAAGATTATTCAAGAATTGCTCCTAGCACATCGTGTAATTTCAGCGCAACCGCGACGATAAGGATTAACCCGTTTGTTTGCATGACAATTATAATAAGAAGCACCTCGTGTATTACAAGGAATATTGTTCTTCGCCATTGCCCCATAACTAATGTAGCGACCTTGTCCTTGTAATACGCGTCGGGTAATGTCCGACTCCATCATCATCTCTTCTTCATCCTCTATGCAATTTCCCACTAGGCGACCATTGCACTTTCTCATCGAGGACGATGAGGTTGCGCGATGGATCGATGATATTTGATCGAAGTTCTTGTACTGACTCCTAAAATTGTTGTATAAAGATGACGATGTTGATGATGATGGATTGATTATCATGGCGAACGAGATAAATAAAATTATGCATAAGTGGAATAATTCCATCTTCATTTTTTTCCCCTAGTTTGTGTGTGTGTGTGTGTGTGTGCGTGGTATTGATTTATATCGAAGTGTTTCTTGGTTTGTGGGGTGGAAATTGAAGACAAAAATGGAAATTATTTAGGGTTATTATGGCTATTAGAAAGTTATGGTTCATTTGTTATAACCGTGATTTCAACTTTCAAGTAATTTACGCTAGTACTAGTGTAACATCTGTTTTGAAATGCCCGGTTCTTACTCTTTTTTTTTGTTGGATTCAGGAAGTTAAGTTTCATCCGCTACTTTTATTTTTGGCATGGATAAAAGGGGGTGGGGTGGGGAGTGAGGGGGGTGACAATGCACAATGTTTTTTTTTCTTTTTTTTATACAACTGTTATAACACATTAAGAATGTCCTAGGGCTTTTGTTTAGTGATACGAACGGAACAGGTAGCGTGATTAGGGGTGCACAAACCAAATCGTTAAGTCAAATCGAATCGATGAATCAAACCAAACCGAGGAAAAAAAAACGACTTATGGTTTAGTTTGATTGATTTGGTGTTGGCAAAAGAAAAACCGATCATTCTTGGTTTGGTCTGATATTAGCAAAAATAAAATCTAACTGAATCCAAACCAAACCGACATAATACATATATAATTTTAATTTTTTATACGTAAAAAAATATCACTTATAATCTACTTTCTAATTACTTTTTTATATTCAGAAAATAGATATATATTCTTAGGCCTTTAATTATAATATTTGTTCATTAGTAACAAATTAATACAAACCCCAATATTAATATAAAAAACTAAAATCCTTCAATAGTTTCAGTTTACATTTTACTTTCTAAGTTTTCAGAGAGTTCTCATTATTTCCTCATCTTACTTTCATCTTACTTTTCTCATTCTCCTTGTTCGTCAAGTTGTGATTTGGGTTTGTTTCTCTTCTTTCTCTTTTTTTTTTATGGAATTATGTTATAGTTAATTACTTTGTGGAGTTAAGTTTTTCATAAATTGTCTCCAATTCTTCATTCTTTTGTATGCTCACATTTTATGTGAAGGGAACTTTCAGACAAGCTACTGTGACTAGTGACTTAGAAATTGAACCACTGGGTATCCACATAATATTACTTTGAGAGATAGTAGTTTAAACGTTTTAGTAATTTGCCAACTTAATTTTAATTGAAAATACTCTATGACCATTGTTTTTTTAGTGAAAACATTTAATTTTTTTCTTCAATCACATTATAATTGTAAAAAAACCGAGAAAACCGAAAAATCGAAAAAAATCCGACTAAAATCGAAATAAAAAAATCGATTGTATATTGGTTTGATTTGGTTTATAGATTTAGAAAATCGACATTATTAATTTGGTTATATTTTAATGAAAAATCAAACCAACCCGACCTATGTACACCCCCTAAGTGTGATGGTAGGTGCATCTCATGTGTTTAAACTCGACTTAAACAAAAGTTTAATAGTTATCATGCCTATTGCCCATTTTTTTTATTTTTTATTCTGTAAAGAAAACACGTCAATTAAGAATCAAGAAACAACACATGCAGGAGGAGTAATATTATGTTTCTCATACTCAAATTACCATTTTATCGAATTGTAGAATTTTCTTCGATAACAATTATATAAAGATAAGAATGTATTAGTTTTGATAATAGAGATAATCTATTGTCACGATTCAAATCCGTCGTGAGTGGTACCCAAACTAATCTTCCGGTGGGAGAACCATTAAACCCAACACTAAGCCAAAATAAGACAACCAACCGCTTTTCATTAATTAAACAAAAATCTCTAACATTCTAATAGAAATACTAAATGCAGGAATAAACGAATGTTTAAACACCCTTAAAATCTAAAAATCATTATACCAAAACACTATACATGTCAATAAAACGGGTTCAACCCAAAAACAAAAGAATCATCAAAGTCCGAAACAACTAGAGAGGAACAAAATAAAGAACTCATGGCATCTCAGCAGTTGTAGCTCACCCTTAAGTTCGAATGTGTTTCGTTGTACAGCTATGCTTGCTCAAAATGAAAGTGGAAGGAAAATAATATTTTTGGGGTATTTTCTGTATTAATTAGCACATATTCCACTACAGCGGTCCTATCCTGTTATGGCAGCCTCATTATAGCGGGATCCGCATGCTATGGGAGATTGACCAAAGCTGACTTCCACTATAGTGAAAGTTCTTGCTATACCGGTGCAGTGGTAACGGCGGCCACCCGCTATAGCTGGTTAGGTGACATAGAAACTCAGAATTTCTTCTAGTTTAGCCTTTTTCGCAACGACACTCAAATTTTGACATCCTAAACCAACCCCTTTACATCAAATTCGATATTGGGAGTTTTACTCACCCGCATTCACTTTCGAAAGATCCTACAGATTTCTTACCCTCTTGACTATAATAAAACCACTTTAAATTATATAACCTTTAACTAATTTGTTTTTGAAATTATCCTACACCATACCATGCTCGAATTTCATCTAAAAGTAGCCTTGCATGAAATTTCTAACTCCCAATCTAGATAAAATCTTAACCCGAATTTTGGCATGCTAGACTTACCCTTAACGATGAAAAAGGTCATTAAATCAGAGATCAATTTATCCATCATTTATACCGAAATGACCAAATAAGAAAAATAAGGTAAGTAAGAAGGAAAAGAGTACATGTAGTCTCAAATAAGTGAGGGTACATGTCCCCTATGTCCCTCTCATTTCCAAGTAGTTTTCTAAACAGGACGATGCTTTCATTGGACCTTTACTGATTGAATTTCTTTTATGCACAACTTTCGAACGTCCCGGTAAAGAATTGTAACTAGATCTTTCTCATATGAAATATTCTTATCAAGCAAAATTGAATCTCATTTAATGATGTAATTCCAATATCTATGATATCTCTTAAGCATTAATGCATGAAATATCGGATGGACCATTTGAGGATTGGTGGCAATGCCAACCTGTAAGTTCTCAGACCTACATCATCAAAAACCTAAAGCGAGCCTATATATCTAGGGTTAAACTTACCCTTCTTAAAAAAAACACATAACTCCCTCTATAAGAGGTACTTTCAACAAAACTTGTCCATCAGGTTTGGATGGCATGTCCCTTACCTTGCAATCTGCATGTTTCTTTTGCCTACTCTAGGCTTCTAACAACTTGCTTTGAATGAACCTCACCTTTTCTTGAGCTTTCTTTACCAAGTTCATTCCTACAGGCTTTACATCACCAATTTTGAACTATCCTTTGGGTGATCTATACCTCTTTCCATAAAGTGCATCAAATAGAGCCAGATTGATGTTATAATGATAACTATTATTGTATAAAAACTCCCATAATGGAAAAAACTTTTCCCAATTACCACTAAAGTCAATCACATGCCCTTAATATATCTTTTAGCAACTGAATAATCCTTTCTCACTGTATCAGCCTGAGGGTAAAAAGCAGTGTTGAAGTCAAGCTTAGTGCACAAGTCTTTATGTAAGTTGTCCCTAAACATAGAGGTGAGTTATGTACCTCTATCAAAAATGATGAAAATTGGCACCCCGTGAAGCCTTAATATCTCCTTGATATAAATCTTGGCTAACTTCTTTGAGTTGTAATATATTATCACTAGGATAAAATGAGATAACTTGATCAACATTTTTGATATGATCCAAACCAAGTCATGTTGACCCAAGGTCTTAGGAAGAACCACCACGAAGTCATAGATATCCTCTCCCATCTTCATTCGGGAATGGGCATCCTCTAAAGTAAACCGTAGGACTTTGATGCTCGTACTTTACCTATTGAAAATTGTGGCAATTAGACACATACTCAATTATATCCCTCTTCATCTCGAGCCATCAATAGAGCTTTCTCAAGTCATGGTACATCTTGGTTGCACCCGAATGAATAGATAATCAAGAACTATAAACTTCTACAAGCAAATCTGAAATCAAATCACTAACCTAAAGCACAAAAAACCATTCTCTCACCACTAACACCCCACAACATGAGGTGTGGTGTTATAAGTATCACATTACACTACCTAATTCTGAAGTTTGTTCAGCTTTACATTTTCATATTGTCTTTCCTTGATTTGGTCAAGGAATGTTGACCGTACCTTCACAATAGCCAATAATCCAACCCTTTTAAAAATATTAAACTTCATAAACTGTGATGCTAGAGTCTGAACCATTTATCAAGGGTCACCTTGACACCATCAAACAAGCTAGACTAGCCATACTTACCAACTTCTTGCTCAATGCATTTTCCACTATATTCGTCTTACCCGAATGGTATTGGATGGTCATATCATAATCCTTCAATAACTCCATACACCTCTTATGCCTCAAATTCAAACCTTTTGGGGTGAAAACATGTTGCAGCTATGATGGTCTGTGAACACTTCACACTTGACACCATAGAGGTTGTGTCTCCAAATCTTAAGTGCAAAGATCATTATTGCCAACTCCAAATCATCAGTTGGATAATTCTTATCATGAGGCTTTAATTTCTTTGAAGCATAGGTAATCACATTTTCTCTTACATTAATGCAGCACCCAAACTAGAGTGTGAAGCATTACAAAATACAATAAAATCATTTCATTCAACTGACAAAGAAAGCATGGAAGTTGTAGTCAAAAGTGTCTTGAGATTTTGGAAGCTCTCCTCATACTTGTCCAACCATACAAATGGCACCGCCTTCTGAGTCAAACTTTTCAAGTGAGTAGCAATGGAGGTAAGATTTTTGACAAACTTGCGATAATAACTATCAAACCCACAAGATTCTAACCTCAGTCGTAGAGCTACGCCAAACCCAACCCTTAATAGCCTTAATCTTCTTGAGATCTACCAGCACCCTATTTCTAAAACTGCATGACTTAAAAGATAACAAAAGACAATCCAAATTTGTATTTAGAGAACTTAGAATACAATTGTTTCTCCTTCTGTAACGCCCTAAATATACTCCTTAGATATCAAATGGTGCTTAAGACTATGAATAGCTTTAATCTAACCCATAATATCTACTCAGCACTGAACTCTCGTGAATGTAAACTTAAAACATGAGTGGAAACTGAAGAAACTTATAATGAGTCCAAATAGATGAATGATCTCAACCAAAACACTATAACTCAGTAACTTTTTAATCTATGAAAAACTGAAAGAAACAAATAGTGTGACTAGTCTTGACAAGCCTCTTACTAGAACTAAAGAGCCACTGGGATAGATCCAACTGACCCGAACTTAAAGCTGAATAACTGAAATAACTACAATAAATATTTGTAACTGTAATAAACTTGGCCCTCGGACTATAAGGACTCACCAACTATTTGAATATAGGAAGTAGTGCCAGCAGTTAATCGTGTTGCTGGGGACGAACTCCAAAACCTACATTATGAAATAATGTAGCCACATAGACATATATATTGTCAATACTTTTGGAATGTACTGAGTATGTGGGGATAAATGCAATAAGTAAAATCAAAGTTGAATATAATTTCAAATCACGCATGCTAAGTGTAAAAGGACTCACCTTGATCATAAGTAAGACTATAAGTTGAAATCTCATAAAGAATAACTCATAAAATAATATTTGAAAAACAAATGTGAGTCATTACACTTAGTTTCTAAAATACTTTTTGTGGGAGATTCTCGTAACCGACATAAACCATGTGAGCAACGTGGAGTCTGATAACTTAAACCCTCATTGATAAGGCATGATGACTCAAAACCTCATCACAATGGCCCAATATACTTTGCCAAGTTATAAAGGCCAACTGTGGTGATAACCTAGACATGTCCGATTGGACAAGGTGAATAATATAAATGGCATGCCTGTTAGGACAAGCCACATGCCCATTTGTATAAGCTGAAATAACTTATAGTGGAACATAGTTTTTTGAAATAGGATGCGCTAAACTCTCATTCTCCTCTTGGTGCTAAATACTACTCCCAAAACTCATACTATTACTCATACTCTATCTATTAAGTTCACCTTAAAAATAAGTATATGAGCTGATAAGTCTAAAAACACAATATGCTTCTACTTCCATCTCAAGATCTTAATTTCTTATGGAACTTCATAGCTTGTCTGGAATCTCTTATCAAAATTGAAATTGTGATTATAATGCAATGTATTTGAAACTTAAATTGGTAAACTTGAGCTTTTTGTAAACTGAATACTTAATACTAAAATTGTGATCTTTTATCAACTCATGAAAACTTCATATCAAGATGTCATAACTTAACGCTTGAAATAATTTTAGTAGATAAACTTAAATAAGCATGAAAACATACACAAAATAATGTGCAACTCATGATAAAACATAATAAACTCAGGCATAAGAAAAATGGGTATGAGCCCTAGTTATAAAAATCTCAAATTCATGATAAAACTTAACTTTTGGGCACAAGGATAAAATTTTATCCTTGTTCAAATCTCACATACATATATTTGGTGAATTTCTTAAGGAAAACTCGAATAACCTTACCAGCTTGAATTTTTGTGAAAAATAATTTCTTTGTGCTTTTGAGGGTTTAGAATGAGAAAAGACGTTATAATCTAGATTATAAGGAGAAATTGTGTTTAATATGATTGGTAAGTCGTTTAATAGGTAAGATACCAAAAAGCCCTTGACCTAAATTGAAAAAAATAAAATTGGCATTTCTGCTTCCTTGGGTGTGGCACGCCTTCATCGCACCACTCCAAAGGTGTGGCACGCCCTTATCATAGCACATCCAGAGCGTGAAATACTCTTATCACAAACCGTCACTTATTTTTGTTTAAGGGTGTGTCTCCCCTCCTTGGCACACCCTTAATGTGGACTCTTACTATTTTGGGGTTCCAAAAATTTCAAAATACTTCCTAATGGTCCCATTATCATTCCTTATCATAATTCAACTCATAAATCACCATAAACATAAAGGAGATACAAAAATAAAATCGTAGAAATTTTAGGGTCAAACACCTTCAATATCCCTAAAATAACGCAATGATGACATGCATGTTCCTCCTTACTCTTATAGTTAACAAAAATGTTATCAATAAAAACAATCATAAAAGAATTCAATAAAGACTTAAAGATACCATTCATCAAGATCATGAAAGATGTCATTGCGTTAGTCAACCCAAACGACATCACCAAAAACTCATAATGCCCATATTGAGTCCTTAAAGTTGTCATGGGTATATCCTCAAGATGAATCTTTAACTGGTGATAACCTGACTTCAAGTATATCTTGGAGAAATTAAAGCACCCTATAACTGGTTAAAAGATCATCCATCAAGGGTAAGGGATACCTATTCCTGATGGTAACCTTATTCAAGTATTTGTAGCCAATACATATTCTCATGCGATCAATCTTTTTCTTAACTAACAACACTGGATCACCTCAATGAAAAGCACTAGGATGAATAAATCCCTTATCAAGTAACTTTTGCAACTGAGTCTTTAGTTCTCTCAACTCAACTGGAGTTATTTGATATGGAGTAATAAATATAGGGCGAGTGCTAATATCTAAATTAATACAAAAGTCAATGTCTCAGTCCAGAATAATATCAAGAAAAACTATGGGAAAAAACTCTGAAAAATCTGACACCATAGAAACCGACTTAATAGGAGGGGACTTTTCATTAACATCCCAGAGATATGCTAAAAAGACTGAACATCCTCTCTCAGCTAAATTTTCCCGAATAAAACATATATTTTTATAATTTTCAACTTATACATACCTTCTCACTCTAAATTCATCTCAGGCATCTCTAAAGTCATGATCTTAGCATTACAATTTATAACAACATGATACAAAGATATCCAAGTCATACCCAGGATAATGTCAAAATCAAGTATATCCAAGATTACCAAATCTACCCAAGTCTGAAAACCCCAAAAATAATTAAAAAAAACAAGTGAAATACATATGGATCACTACCACGGAGCTTCCAATCAGAGTAGACACATAACAAAAGAGTCAAGTATATCACAAATCAATTCCAATCCCAAGGAAAAACTAACGTATGAATAAGAATAAGTGGAACCTTAGAAAAATAGTAGCCATCTGGTCATAGATGAGAATAGTGCTTGTAGTTATGATATTAGAATCCTCGGCCTTTATCTTACCTGAAAAGTCATAACAATTAACTCTATCATTAATTTGGGAAACCTCTCTAGCAGGTTGCGCTCCATTTCTCTATAATACCCCACAAACTCCTAAATAAGTTCATGACCATTCATCACATGTTTAAAGATCCAAAAAAATTTATATTAAACCATTGATAAGTGTCATGACCAGTCACATTGTGTTTAAAGTGTTTTCGATGTGAATCATGGTTATAGGAAGCACTTATAGCAAAGTTGAGTTGAGAATATTTGTTATCGATTGAGTTTTAGTATTTGAGCCTACATGGATCAACTTTAAATGAGTATAACTTGTATAATATATAAATCTTTGGATCTAAAGACCTACCAAATTAAAGATCTTTGAGTCTCTTTTCCAAAGCATCCAATTTCACCTTAATCCGATGTTACAGTACAAAGTGAAGTTTATTTTACCTGGGAGTGTTTGTCTATCAAATATTGACGACTAAGTTGATGAGTTGTCAAGTCTGTTGTCAACCTTAACCAGACACGATCTTGAATCATTTAGAGATTGACGACTAAGTTCACGAGCCGTCAATAAGTGGATAGGTTATTAACCTCGTCTTTAACCCTAACTAATAAATGTCTAATTCTACTAGAGGTTGATGACTAAGTTGACAAGCTATCAACAAGCTGACGGGCTGTCAACTACATTGTCAACTGAGAAATTCCTGCAAAAAATATTTTAAGTTTTTGTAGGGTTAGTTTGATCTTTTTCTCACCTCAAAATCCTCCCCCACGACTTAAGTCACCCTATAAATGATATTTTTACATCATTAGTCAGTTTTCTACCTCATTCTTCTTTCCACTCTCAAGAGAAATAAAATTAGGGTTTCTTTTCAAAGTTTAACTTTCAAGGCTCAAAATTCAAGCTTTTCTTAAAATAAATCAAGAAACTCGGGTATATGGGGTTTGACCAAGGATATTCTTTCACCCTTGTTCCCAAAAGTTTGATTTTTAATTAATTTTGAAAAAATTAGCATACTAGGATCTATACCCACTTTTCTTATGCTTGAGATTTTGATGCTTCCCTATGAATGGAACATTATTTTGCATATGATTTTATCCTTGAAAGTGATCTTAAGTATTGAGTTTGATAATTAGATATAAAGCTTCAATGAGATGATAAATGACTTCAATTTTTAAGCATCAGCTACTGAGTTTACAAGAAGTTCAAGCTTATCAATTCAAGTTACATGGATTACAACATGACTAAAGTTCAGTTCTGATCTTATAATCTCAGATATGACATAAAATCCGCAAGTTTATTCATGAGTATGATTTAATCAAGATAAGCATAGTTGGTTTTCAGTTTATAAACCCATATGTTATTTTAAGGTGAATTTCATAAGTATGAGCATATAAGTATATATTTTGGGAGTAGTATTTAGCATCGAGATATGGATATGGGTTTAGCGTATCCTATTCTCAAAAAACTACATGCCACAGTAGGTTTAAGAGACCTTGCCAGAGAATGTCTCCTCGCCCCTGATGGTCTAAATTTAGTGATCACTCTAAGTTAAGGGTCTATTCCGATGGAAAGGGTAGAACAACTTTTCTCAACATGGGTAAGATGTTGGACTCCATGATAGCTCACATGGTTTATTTCGGTTATAAGAATATCCCATAAAAGTAAAGATTTTAGAAACTACGCGTAATCTCTCACTAAGCTTATCAGATTATATTTTATTATTCATGTTTTATGATATTTCAGCTTTTAGTTCTATTCATGATCAAGGTGGGTCCTTTCACACTTAGCATGCAGGATTTGAAAGTATGTTCAGCTTCAATTTTACTTATTGCATTCACCTCTACATACTCATTACATTTCAGAAGTACTAAACACAAATACATTTGTATGGATACATTATTTCATAAAGTAGATATCAATTGTAGCCCACAATATAATGGTCAGGCAGTTCTCAGCTCCCAGCCAGCAGGTGATGAGTTCTCTTTATTCGAGGACTACAGTCAATTTTAAGATTCAGTATTTTATTTCTATTCATTTATATTAATTAGAAATAGTCGGGGGTCATGTCCCGGCTACCTGTAGTCAGTATTAGTAGAGGCTTCATAGACAATCAGTCATAGTTGATGTATTCAGTTTTAATTTCCTTTGTATAACCAGTGTTGTAAGCTTTCAAACAGTATTGCATTGAACAAGTTCAGCTAAAGACATCTCTTCTTCTGATTATTTCCAGCTTTATGTAATTTATTTAGTTGCTCAGGAATTATGCTAGTATCATGGGTTATCTTGGATCACTTGTGGTTTTAAGCACCGTGTGATGTCCAAGGGATAGTCTTGGGGCGTTACACTCTCTTTGTATTACCACCCCTCAATTTCTACCATGGGCTCTCTAATGACTACTCCACCTATTTTGTGGACGAATCTAACCATTACCATTCCCTCCATCATCTCTACAAATAGAAACCATAACTCTAGCCTATTGGTGGTCTTGTAAACAACCTATCTCTGAGGAAACTCTCTCTTGAAATGGTCCCCAACATCACAAGTATAGCAACATCAATCTAAAAAAGGCCTATTAGGCAAAAAAAATATGAACCCCTTGACCTCTAGAAAGTGATGTCTATTGAGTAGCCCCTGACTGGCCCCAATAGAAGTTGGTAGAGCTGACTAAATAGGGCGCACTGGATAGTCCTGATGGCTATGACCCTTGGAATAAGAACTACCAAAATTATCTGTATTTTGAGACTTCTTTGTATAACCTTTGCCTGACAAACTTTCTTGACACCTTCTACCTTTCTCGCATAATCAGAAACCTCATTAAAGGTCATTTAGGCAGAAGTTATATGAAAAGAAAAATTGAGCAAGTAAGTGTTTAGGACCTTCATAAACAATTGAATTCTCTCATTCTTTTTACCAAGTAACTGAGTAGCATAATGGGACAAAGCATGAAACTTGGTCTCATAGGCCACAACAAACAAATTTCCCAACTCAAGGGCTAGAAGCTCATTCTTCTTATAATCACATAAAGTATGAGGTACATACTTCTCCAAAAATAAGGTATGGGACTGAGCCTATGTCAATGGAGGTAAAACTGATGACCAACACTCCACATAATCCCTCCACCACTGCTTTGTATCACATTGCAGCAGGAAGGAAAGAAATTCAACACCACGCTGCTCCACAATGCCTATTTTATGCAACCTTTCATAGTAAAACAATAGTAAACTCAAGTGTATCTTTAGTCTCAGATCCAACAAAAGTAGGAGGTTTCATCTTCAAGAAATTCATCGGCATGTCATGTTCAGTCCCAAAAATAATAATACCTAACACCGAGAAAGGGAAAATCTTAGTCCACAAGGCCTTACCCATTCTAGGAATAGTTGTGGCAGTCGACTGAACACTTGGAAATTGATAAGCAGGCATAATAGGGGTAGCCCAAATATGTAATACCCCGTATTTCCCTAGCCTAGATTAACCCTCAGTACATGAGTTATCCTAAATAAAATTTTTAAAAAGCTCAGTAATTTTTAGATTAGAGCTTGCCATTGCGTAGGAATTCAATTAGCTTTTCAACGATATAAAATTTGCCTAAATTCGACAACCGGGTAAGAAGTTATGGCGATTTTAAGTTTCAGTCGTTAAACATCGTCATTCAGGCCAGTAGTGCGTCGCGGGGTGTGTTAAAATAGCAATTGTCAATTTTCAGTATTGCTCTGCAATATTGCTGCGTCGCGCCATAGACCTAATTCATAATTGTCAATTTTTAGTGTACCAATGCGATTCCACCGCATTGCAGTGCACTTTTAGTTCACAAACAAAGTGGAAACACGATACCACCGTGTCGCGCCACCATGTAATTTCCCAGTCGTCATTTTTCAGTGGCTTGGCACGATAGTGGTGCATCGGGCTAGGGGTCCAGATCGGGAAAATTTTACGAAAAATTAAAGTTGTGCCCAGGGTTAAAATAGTTTTTTTCCATGATTTTATTCCACCCATATGTGGGATTTAAGCTCTAAAAACATGTAAAACCCTTCATTATTCACTTTTCCCCAAAATTAAAAGGTAGTTCTCTCTCAAAACACAAACCCTAGCTCTCAAGAAATCAAGGTCAATCCCAAGAATTTCTCCAAGAACTCATCAAATTAAGGTATGTTAGATGTTCATCCATGGATCCTTACCTTCCATAGAGTCCAAGAATCCCTTTTCAAAATATAAGTTTGGATTTTTATGAATTCTATGTGTTAATTAGATTGCATAGTATTGTTTGAGTTTTAATCCATGATTTAGATTACAAGTTCAGAGAATTGATTCTAGTATGTGTTGAATTATATGATAGTCATGATAAACCCTTCAATTTACAAGTTGATTGTTGTAACCATGTTAACCCTAAGTGTTTATGATTTAATGAACCAAGTATTCTTCTTATGTGTTTGATAAATTGTCTATGAGAATGAAATAATGTCATTATAGCATGCTAACATGTATTCCTCATTCATGTACAAGTTAATGCATTACAAGTGTTTGATGAAATGTCTCTATGAATGAATTATGACCAAGTGAACATTGTTATGCTATTCAAGATGATGTTTTGCTTTACTTTTCATGCTACCGAGTCCTGGGGGTATTTAATACCCGATAATTTAGCTATTTATTTAGAGATAGTGTCAGTTAGAGAATAGTGTCAGTCTTTTCACAATCAATGGTACTTTTAGTTAGATACAGAACTCAGTAGAATTAGTCAGTTATAGCACTCAGGAAACTCAGTGAATTCATTCTAGTTCAGTCCAGTATAACAGTTCAGTGTCTTTTAGTTGGGTGTAGGATTCAGCACCGAGTGAACCCAAGGATGGGGGCTCACCTGCCAGCAGAGGGTGTGATCCTTAGAAGCAATCCTTTTATTTCAGAACTATGTATCCAACATAGGTTGAGACATCAAACCTACCAGTTGAGGGTTGATGAGGTACTCTACCTGCCAGTAGAGGGTACTACCGTTCTTGTTTAGGGAACCTACCAGTAAAGGGTTACACTTCAGCTTATCTTTACCCATGGCACGGTACTGACACCCTTCCAATTGGGGTTACAGATTGGACCCCAGTTTATCTATCTTCTCTTATTTGGGGCATGTCGGTTAGATGATTATCTCTCACTGTTTTAGTTTTAGTTTCAGTATCAGTCTTTAGAATAGAACTATGTTCAGTTCTATAGATCAGGACTGTCAGATACAATCACTCAGTTATCAGTAATTCAGATTATCAGTGATCTTAGATTATCAGTATATTCAGTTATCAGTTATCAGATTCAATTACAGTATGCACAGTATGTTCAGTAGTTACAGATCCTCCATGTATGCTAATCCAGCTCTTGCATATCATTCAGTTAGTTATTGTTCATGTATATAAACCCATGCATTTAGCCTTACCTCATTTAGTAGACCAGTACATTCCCACGTACTGATCGCATACCCATTTCTTGCGCTATGATGTTTCATATCATAGTTTTGGATACTCAGGTTCCTGACCATGCTTAACCAGATTCAGCTAGCAATAGCATATTTAGCAGTGAGTCCTCATCTATCAAGGATATGCCTTTATTTTAGTACTTTAGCTTAGAAGTAGTTTAGTAAATGGAGTTAGTTGGGGGATTGTCCCATCAACTCCACTTTCAGACAGTCAGATTAGAGGCTTGTCAGACTAGATTCAGATAGTATTATAGATTAAGATGTTTTTATTCAGTATCAGTATTTCAGATATTTTGAACCTTATGGCATTTCAGCCCTTTATTCCACATATATTTTAGTATATTATTTAATGCTCACAGCAGATATTAGTCATGGGTTAGCTTGTGGTCCTTTGAGGTCGTAAGCACCATGTGATGACTAGGGGGTAGTCCCGGGTTGTTATAAACTTGCTATCAGAGCCTAAGGTTCAATAGAGTCCTAGGAAGTCTGAAAGTCGTATCTAGTAGAGTCTTGTGCATGGGTGTGTAGCACGTCACACTTATGGACAGGAGGCTAAGAGATGTTTTTAGGAAAAGTTTCCCTTCTTTCAGTATTCATATCATGCGAGTGAGCATGAGCTCAAGTTAATCTCTCAGTCTAATCTAATTTTTCCTTTTGTTTAGCAAACATGCCTCCCAAAAAGATTAACGAAAGAAGAACCGAAAATCAGTCAACCTCTCAGCCCGTTCAGGCAAACCCCCTGGACGAACATGTCTCTCATGCAGAATTTAGAGTTGCATTCACTACACTAGCCAATTCAGTCGTAGCTAAAATGAACAGCCAACTACTGTTCCGGCTAACTCAGTGGCCAATACGGCTGTAACTAGAATTTGGGACTTCACTCGAATAAATCCTCCTTCTTTTATGGGATCTAAGTCGGAAGAGGACCCACAGGAGTTCCTTGATCAGGTTCAGAAGTCACAAATATCATAGGAGTGACTTCCAGTGAGAGTGCCAAGTTAGCCGCCTATCAGCTACAAGATGTAGGTCATACATGGTTTAAGCAGTGGAAGGTAGATAAGGGTATAGATGTAGATCCCATAGACTGGGAAATATTTGCTACTGCCTTTTCTAGATAGATTTTTCCCTTAGAGCTGAGAGAAGACAAAGTGTTAGAGTTCATCAATGTCAGACAAGGTAGTATGAACATAAAAAAGTATTCTCATTTACTCAGTTAGCCAGGTATGCTACCCATGTAGTAGCCGAAAATAGGTCCAGAATGAGTAAATTTGTATTTGGGGTGTCAGATAGTGTGGTTAAGGAGTGAAGAACCGCAATTCTGATTAAAGAGATGGACATATCTAGGCATATGGTCCATGTTGAACAGATTAAGGAGCAGAAGCTTAAGAAGAAGGAGAGAGAGAATAAGAGGGCTAAAATAGGTAGCTTTAATTTCAGTCAGCCTAAGTCAGATGCCGGTAACCATTCCTTGTCTCATCCAAAATTCTTAGTCCCAGCTCCATCCTCAGCTAGTTTACGGATGACCCAGGATAGCATAAGCAATGGTCGTACTAATCCATTTAGTGGAGAGTGTGGTAAGAATCATAAGGGTGTGTGCAGAGCTGGCAGTGATGTTTATTTTGGGTGTAGCAAGCCAGGCCATAGAGTCAGAGATTATCCTCGGTCAGGTTCTCAGAGTCGGTACAGTCGTCCTTCAGCTCAGTCAGGTTTCCCATATCAACAAGGTGTCGCTTCCAGTGCCACCAGTGGGCAACTCTTAAATAGGTTTTACACACTTCAGTACAGACAAGATCAGGAAAGTTCTCCTAATGTGGTCACTGGTATGTTACAGATCTCCCATTTACATACTTATGCCTCAGTTTCAGATCCCAGATATTCAGTCACGATTTAGTTCAGGGGTGCCCCGTGCATCGTCTCATACTTTTCCTTAGTATATCAGCCAAGTCAACATTCTCGAGGGACATAGCATCCCAAGGAGGAGATGCACTATAATCCACGAACTATCATGATCTAAACCTTTCATTTTCTCTTCACGTAACGAATCTAGTTAGAGTAATGGGTCCTCATAGTTGACCCTCTAGTTCCAATCTCAGCCGTAATCTATGTACTCAAGGGCTCAGCTTAGTTCACGATATTCAGTTCATGTATCATGATTCAGACTTAGTCATATCCTAATGTTCCTATTCATGCATATTCAATCACGTATTTATTAATCCATTCCTATATGTACTCATGCATCAGACATGCATGTTCAATATGTAAACTCAGCTTATCAGTATCTTCAGTCATGTATCCTGTGCATCAGATATGCATGTTCAGAATGTAAGTTCAGTCTATCAGACTAGTCACGTAATTATTCTTTAGTTGTACATGTCTAGTTCAGTACGTAAAATTCAATCTGCCAGTATTTTCTCAACTAAACTAGCCACATTCGAGGATGAATGTTCCCAAGGGAAAGATACTGTAATACCCTATATTTCCCTAGCCTAGATTAATGATGATAGGCGAATTTACGCGCCTATATCAATATATTTTGCCCATATTTTAGCCTAGTTTTGAGAACAAATTATATATTTCATGCACTTTTAGT
Organism: Capsicum pubescens; assembly: GCA_030864215.1. Lineage (NCBI taxonomy): Eukaryota > Viridiplantae > Streptophyta > Magnoliopsida > Solanales > Solanaceae > Capsicum > Capsicum pubescens. Next base: position 280,098,261 of record CM061540.1, on the reverse strand, counting down.
CCTTTTTCCTGTAAATGAGCTAACGAACATGATTAGTAAAGTTTCAGGTATAAATGATGCATAATTCAGCATTTTATGGCTTACTTGACGCTAAAGAAAGCTCACGAAGGAAGGAAAGGGAGTTTGGACGCCTAAAGGACCAAAAGTGATGCATGGAGAATCTGTCCCGGGCTAAAACAGCAATTCTGAAGACTTTGGGGACTTACAGACACAAAGCTGGATTTTGACAATGATACATTAACCTAGTACAAGTAGGTTATGTATTTCATTATTTTATGTGGATTATGATAATGTTACCTTAACCTAGTACATTTAGGTTAAGGATTTCATTAGTCTAGTAGGATTTGGTTATTTATTTCATTAGCTTAGTAGGAGTAGGATATGGGTATTATAAATACCCTATCATGCTAGAGATTTAGAATAAGGAGGGAGGAAGGAGGGAGAACACAATACTTCCTTCCATCCCTCACATCTTCTTATAACTTCTAATCTTCTTAACTTCTCGTCCTACAATTCAATTCTATTACTCTACAATTCTTCTAATCTTTCCATTAATTCTATTTTTCTTCTTCTACTCTTCTATTCTTAAACTCCACAACAAGAGAATCGTTACTTTCTAAGGAATCACGCCTCACGCCTATCACTTGATCTACACGCCATTACTCAATATCGTGATATAATAACAATGTCAATCATGATTTCCTTCGCATTCATGGGTAACTAAACTTCTCTGTTGGGGTTATGGAAGCTGAATGAGTTACTATCTATTGCTGTGAGTTTGTGAGTTCGAGGCACGTATATTGATTATATCATTATTCTCTTCATCTTAATCTACATTCTTTGCGGTTGCAAACGCAAGAATACGCCAGTCTAACATTTAACTTGTTCGAGAGAAAAGTTATTTGTCTGGAAAAGAGATAATGTCAAGGTAGTAGGACACCCTTTCCTATTAAAAAGCTAGTGCCGTAACTGGACTAACCTCTTGGAGAATTCGTACCGTTAGACACGCTTTAAGCTCGAGAGAGTTAAAGTGAAATAGTCCTTGTTTAGGTCGAGAGACGCTTGGATTTACCATCGACTACAATCCTCTATAAGCAATTGCATGTCAGAATTCTACACACTCATAGCCAATAGAGACGTATACCTCAGAAGGTGGACATAACGCCAACGCTTCAATTCTCATTGTTTACAACCAACGTTACAATATCTCTCTTTTTACTTTATTATTTTCAGCTTTTGTTTACATTACTTGCAAAACAAGAATCCCCCCTTCTTACGAGACTTGCACCAAAAGTTTAGTAATTTTACTTACTTGTTGGCCAAGCTATTCCCTGTGGGATCGACACCCAACCCAGGTTGGGTTCTATATTTGCTAACGACCGCATTACACTCAAACGAGAGCTGTAGATTGAGCGTTATCAAAAATTGGCGCTGTTGCCGGGGAATACAAGTGTCAATTAAGTTCGTAATAATTACTAGACCCTTTGGTCAAAGATTCTCGTACTTTTACTTTTAGTTGTTGTTTTTGTTTTATTCAGGTTTGTTCAGTGCATCAATAGATGCACAACGTGAAATTGAAAGGATGGTTGCTCAAGCGCATCAGCAGAATATTGATAACCCAAGGCGTGCAACAAATCTTGATGATGAGGACCTGGGAGATGAGAAGCTACTAAACCCACGGCATACTGCTGAGATGGCGGCACCCATGCACAGAAGAGTTCGACAAGCTTGGTATAGACATGATCGCCAACCTATGCAGCCAGCTTTCGATGATGATGATGATGATCTTGATGGTGCCGGAGCCACTGGAGCTATAATTCCACCACCATTAGCGCCCGGAGCCAAGTTCAACATCACAAGCACCATGATTCAGTTATTGCAACTCAAGGGATTATTTGGTGGACTAGCAGGCGATGATCCGAATATGCATCTGATCAACTTTATTTCTACATGCAAGTCATTTGACAATCCTGGCATTGGACAGAATATAATTCGACTACGCTTATTTCCATTGTCTCTGTCTGGGGAGGCAACTCTATGGTTGAATGGGCTGACTCCTGATTCTATTACTAATTGGAGGCAATTGAAAGACGTTTTCCTAGAAAGATTCTTTCCGCCATCCAAAAGAGCACAGTTGAGGGATGAGATCACCAATTTTCGACAGCTTCCAACTGAAGCTCTCCACGAAACATGGGAGAGGTTCAAGACGAAGCTAATGCGGTGCCCAAACCATCATATGACCAATGTCCACTTGATGGAGATATTATACAGAGCTTTGAATTCGGTGACTAAGCCAGTGGTTGATAATGCGGCTGGAGGATATTTTATGGACCTCACCTTTGGTCAAGCAAGTAATATGCTAGATCGTATGACGAAGCAAAGTAGAGCTTGGCATACCAGGGATTCTGAGGTAGCAAGCTCTACTATATCTTTTGCCATGACTGCAGAGCAGAGACGTAGACAAGAGAAGCATGACCAAGATATAACTCACATGAAGACGCAAATGGATCTTCTTACAAAGCATCTATTATCAGGAAAGACCGAAAAAGTCAAAGCCATTGCGTTAAAAGGAAGAGACGAATCTGATTCGGAAGAGGAGGCCAACTACTTGAACAATCAGGGGGGTTTCCGTGGGAATACCCAAGGAAACCAAGGTCGGAACTATTATGGTAAATCTGGAAACATGGACCAAGGTAGTTGGAAGAACAAGAATGAAAAGAGTGGTTTGTACGCTCCCCCTGGTAGACGTGATACCACCACATCTAATTCTGGAAGTATGGAAGACATGATGGCTAAATTATTGAAAGGAGTGGAAGCAACAAGCGCGGGAGTTACTGAGGTAATAAATGATTTGTCCTCTATGAAGCAATTAGTTGATTCTCATTCCACTTCAATCAAGCAAATAGAGCAGCAATTGAGCCAACTTTCAGCAGCACTCAATCAAAGAAAGGCTGGCACTTTACCTAGTGATACTGTGCAAAACCAAAGGAATGATGGGCCATGCATGGCCATCACTACCCGAAGTGGTAAGGTGCTGGAAACCTCATCTAAGGGCAAGCAAGTGGTTGACGAAGTAGTGGACATTGATGATACGGCGAAAGGGAAAGATGCCGCAGCAGCTGATCCTGACGTCCATAACGTCACCCCTCACGATTTGCAACCTGAAAAAGCTGAAAAACGGAAGCAAGAGGAGAAGAAAGTCGTGGAAAGAACAATTCCATACCCACCACCACCTTTTCCTCAAAGATTGAAGAAGGTGGCGGATGATACAAAGTTCAGCAAATTCATGACCATATTGAAGCAGCTGACTATTAATGTTCCGTTGGTAGAGGCACTAGAAAAAATGCCTGGGTATGCTAAATTCATGAAGGACCTATTGACAAAGAAGAGAGCAGTAAGCTATGAGTCGGCAGATAATATTCATCATTGCAGTGCAATTGCCACAAGGTCCTTAGTACAGAAGAAGGCAGACCCTGGTGCTTTCACTATTCCTTGCACGGTTGGATCTATGAATTTTGCTAAGGCATTGTGCGATCTGGGTGCTAGCATCAATTTGATGCCACTATCCGTCTATAAGAAGTTGGGGCTAGGAGATCCAACACCAACCAATATGAGGCTCGTGATGGCTGATAGGACGGTAAAACGACCTGTGGGTATCTTGAATGATGTGTTGGTGAAGGTATCTTCATTTATCTTTCCTGCAGACTTCGTTATTCTGGATTGTGAGGTGGATTCTGACGTTCCCATAATCTTGGGACGCCCCTTCCTCGCAACTGGAAGTGTGCTTATTGACATGAAAGATAATGAGCTTTTGTTTCGAATTAATGACGAAGTGGTCCGCTTTGATATATGCAAAGCGATGAAGCAACCAAAATATATGGATGTGTTCTCTGTAGATGATGTTCATTGTGAAGATAAGAAAGCATTATCTGTAGAGAAACAGCTTACTGTTGAGCCATTGTCTGCTGCGCTGCTGAAGGTTGAGCATGAGGACGATGAAGATTATGAAGAACTTATGGGTGCTCTAATAGAAATAGAGTCCTATTCCCATACTCCTAAGCAACCGGACCGTGATCTTAAGAATCAACCTTCACCTACAGCGAAGACTTCCCTTGAAGAGCCACCAATGCTAGAATCGAAAGAGCTCCCCGATTATCTAAGGTATGTGTTCTTGGAAAGTATAAATATACTTCCGGTGAGTGCGGATGATTTAAGTAAACAGCACGTAGAGGCTCTCATCTCTGCTCTGAAGAGATACATGAGAGCTATGGGTTGGACTATTGATGATATAATTGGTGACACTCCGGGGAGACGTATGAGTCTTCTCGAAGAAGATTGCATGCCTACAAGTAAGCCTCATTGTCGTCTAAATCCATTCAGAAAATGACCAACCATCTATCTCGACGAAGTCTAAGTACTCGAGGTAACCATGTCGTGCCACGACAATAAATAAGGCGCTAGATGGGAGGCAACCCATCATTTATCATTTTTTATTTATCGTTTATCATTTTCTTTCATTCTAGTACTTGATTTGTTTTTAATTAATGAAAATCCAAAAATAAGAGTCGTGCCACGACCAAAACTAAGGCGCTTGGTGGGAGGCAACCCATCATACTAATCGTTTTCATTTGTTTGAGCAAATATAGGTGCAAGAAGTAGTCAACGAGGAGATTGATTCCAATTGACAATTTGGACGCATTATATGGTAAAGTTGGTAAGTTAGGAAGGGTGATGCATAAGGCTATGGATTGAGCCTTTCTCACGCCAAAATAGGCTTCGAGGAAGGCTAGGCCTTGGTAAAACTAGGCCACGAATGATGCACAACCTATCCTATAGCCTAAGGTCTCGGAATCTAGTGTGCTATACACTATGCGCCGCCTAGTCCTAGGTATGCTTTTGACTATGCGCCGTCTATGCTATGGCATTTGGTCTCAGTATCTCATATGCCATAGACTATGCGGCGCATATGTCTACAAATGCCATAGACTATGCGGCGCATATGTCCCATTATGCCATAGACAATGCGCCGCATATGTCATATCTATGCCAAGCATTATGCGCCGCATATGTGGGATTTTTGTCTCCAAAACCGATTGTAAATGGGTCATAACCCGACCCATTCTCTTCCTATATAAAGGGGACTTAGTTTTATAACACAACACATTGCAAAGTGACCTAAAGGTGCCGCATATACTCTCCAAATCATCTCAAAACTTTTCTTTTTGCTCTCACACTTCACAAGAACATCTCCAAAGGCTTCAATCACGTAAGTACTCTCTTGTTCTTCATCTATTTTTCGTAAGTACTACTTTACTACACCTATTATGAATTTCTAAATCTTGAAAAAGTATTGGTGATGTGAACATGTTTGAATTGTTGATACAAAACCAAGTGAGTGAACATGTACGTTAGGATGCTCTTAACTTATGTCCAACTTGAATTTGATTTTGATGCATTGTTATACTACTTGCAGAATTGCTATAGTAATGAACATTGCATAATCTTGTCACTTGAATACTTACATGTTAGAATATCCCGTTCATCGGAATAAGACTTATAACTGCCTACCGACATAGGAGGTTGAGTTTATTGATAGAAACGATACCATGATGTAATCCCTATGTAGTAGTCTTGTTATACCTAACATGAAAGTATTGCAAAGGTTGCAAGAAGTGATATATCTCTGATTTTCTCGTTGGAATATAGCTCCTAAAACGCATGTCGATGAAGTCTAAGTAATCGACCACTTTCACTTCACTAATTTGTAGCAACAAACTAAGTGTGGGGTGGTACCCCTACTGCTTGTGTATAGATTGTATCCATTGGGATTGTGCTACCATTAACACTATTTCAAGTCTCAGGTACAATGGCACCCAAAGCAAGACAAGGCAAAGAAAAGGCTACCACTTCCCAAAAAAGCAAGAAAAGAGGCCGCAAGGAGCAAGGAGAACCCTCCTCGCTGCAAATACCTCGACTCACTCTTGGAATTAAGTGGGATACTTATAAGGAACTTATGAGAATGACGACTCTGATGATGATTCCGATGCAAAGGGTAGGACCCCCGACATTGAGGACGAGTCCGACTGACCAGGTTCTTCGTATTTATTCTCCACTGAGGACAGTGTCCCGAATAAGTGTGGGGTGGTGGTATTGCATGCTATACTTCTCTATTCGCATCTATGTTTGTTTGCTTTTGTTTCATTTTTTTTGTTTTGTTTTTTTTAGTAGTTAAAATTTTTTGTTTTAGCTTCGCATGAAATTATTTTGATAGGCAGCATGAGATTATAACAAGAGTATGTGCTAAAATTGTGACTATTGAGACGTTTAGGCTCTAGTTGTGACTCAATATGTGATATTGTGTGATTCAATTCCTTCACTTGTTGGGTCGCGAGTCTATATTACTTCCAATCAAGTCGACCATGTGCCTTGTGTGTGTGAGATAATAGTATATTCTATGTATGTGGCTGATGCTAGAACTTGCCTGGTATGTATGCAAAGCGAAAATAAGGAGTGTAAGTTTAGGATATGATTTAGGCATTTCTTTGGCAACCTATACATGTTTACCTTCAGTTTTACCTACCCATGGACATCATCCTAGTTAACCCTTTTGAGCCTTTAGCCTATTTCTTTGACAACCTTGTATGTAAGCCTAATCCATTTCTTTCAAGACCGTAATTTGATCCCAAAATCCCTAAGTGCTTTAAAGTGAAAAAGTCATGTGACAACATAAAAGGAAATCGGGTGAGTATAATACTATAAATTGGAATGGTTCTTGAATGTGTTATGAAAAAGAAAAAAAAAATGCTATCATAAGAGGTATGTTGTGAAAAGAAAAAGGAAAAGAAAGCTGAAAAGCGAGTTGTGCTTAAAATTGAAAAACAAAAGAGGAGAACAAGGGTGGTAGAATAAAAGAAAGAAAGGTTGAAAGAAAAAAAAAAGTGTCAATGATACAAAGTGATGTATTAAAGCGCTTAGGAACTTAGTCACTATTCCTGGCCAAAATAATCCTACCCGTCCCTTAGCCTACATTACAACCATCAAAAGACCTATTTGATTCTAAGCTTAGCATTCTGACATTTAGTAGAGTATTACATTAAGGGCAAGCCTATGGTCATCAGTTGCTACATATGAATTCTTTGTGAGAGTGAGAGCAAGGACATTTTGATACCCATGTTTGAAAAATATGCTATATTTGTGAGTGATTATGGGTACTATATGGTGAGACACACATGGTTGATGAGTTTTGGATAGTTTTATATGATTCTATGCACTTTAACGTTTGCATGCGAGTTGATCACCATCACGAGTCTATACTTGAGGTTAAATTGTTTCTACTTATAATCGGAAAGCTACTCTTGGTTGATAATCGTTGTGCTTGTCTTAATAAATGTTTTGTGTTGTTGCTGTAAAAACCTTAAGTTGATGCTTAGAAGGACATGATAGTTTGTTCGAGGACGAACAAAGCTCTAAGTGTGGGGTGTTGATGATAGGCGAATTTACGCGCCTATATCAATATATTTTGCCCATATTTTAGCCTAGTTTTGAGAACAAATTATATATTTCATGCACTTTTAGTCCTTTTTCCTGTAAATGAGCTAACGAATATGATTAGTAAAGTTTCAGGTATAAATGATGCATAATTCAGCATTTTATGGCTTACTTGATGCTAAAGAAAGCTCACGAAGGAAGGAAAGGGAGTTTGGACGCCTAAAGGACCAAAAGTGATGCATGGAGAATCTGTCCCGGGCTAAAACAGCAATTCTGAAGACTTTGAGGACTTACAGACACAAACCTGGATTTTGACAATGATACATTAACCTAGTACAAGTAGGTTATGTATTTCATTATTTTATGTGGATTATGATAATGTTACCTTAACCTAGTACATTTAGGTTAAGGATTTCATTAGTCTAGTAGGATTTGGTTATTTATTTCATTAGCTTAGTAGGAGTAGGATATGGGTATTATAAATACCCTATCATGCTAGAGATTTAGACTAAGGAGGGAGGAAGGAGGGAGAACACAATACTTCCTTCCATCCCTCACATCTTCTTATAACTTCTAATCTTCTTAACTTCTCGTCCTACAATTCAATTCTATTACTCTACAATTCTTCTAATCTTTCCATTAATTCTATTTTTCTTCTTCTACTCTTCTATTCTTAAACTCCACAACAAGAGAATCGTTACTTGCTAAGGAATCACGCCTCACGCCTATCACTTGATCTACACGCCATTACTCAATATCGTGATATAATAACAATGTCAATCGTGATTTCCTTCGCATTCATGGGTAACTAAACTTCTCTGTTGGGGTTATGGAAGCCGAATGAGTTACTATCTATTGCTGTGAGTTTGTGAGTTCGAGGCACGTATATTGCTTATATCATTATTCTCTTCATCTTAATCTACATTCTTTGCGGTTGCAAACGCAAGAATACGCCAGTCTAACATTTAACTTGTTCGAGAGAAAAGTTATTTGTCTGGAAAAGAGATAATGTCAAGGTAGTAGGACACCCTTTCCTATTAAAAAGCTAGTGTCGTAACTGGACTAACCTCTTGGAGAATTCATACCGTTAGACACGCTTTAAGCTCGAGAGAGTTAAAGTGAAATAGTCCTTCTTTAGGTCGAGAGACGCTTGGATTTACCATCGACTACAATCCTCTATAAGCAATTGCATGTCAGAATTCTACACACTCATAGCCAATAGAGACGTATACCTCAGAAGGTGGACATAACCCCAACGCTTCAATTCTCATTGTTTACAACCAACGTAACAATCTCTCTCTTTTTACTTTATTATTTTCAGCTTTTGTTTACATTACTTGCAAAACAAGAATCCCCCCTTCTTACGAGACTTGCACCAAAAGTTTAGTAATTTTACTTACTTGTTGGCCAAGCTATTCCCTGTGGGATCGACACCCAACCCAGGTTGGGTTCTATATTTGCTAACGACCGCTTTACACTCAAACGAGAGCTGTAGATTGAGCGTTATCAATTAACCCTCAGTACATGGGTTATTATAAATAAAAAAATTAAAATACTCGGTAATTTTCAGATTAGAGCCTGTCATTGCGTAGGAATTTAATTATCTTTCCAACGATATAAAATTCGCCTAGATCCGCCAACCGGGTAAGAAGTTATGGCGATTTTAAGTTTCAGTCGTTAAACATCATTATTCAGGCCAGTAGCATGTCGCGAAGTGTGTTAAAATAGCAATTATCAATTTCTAGTGTTGCTCTGTGATATTGGCGCATCACGTCGTAGACCCAGTTCACAATGGTCAATTTCCAGTGTACCAACGCGATTCACCCACGTCGAGGTGCACTTTCAGTTCACAAACAAAGTGGCAACGCGATACCACCGCGTTGCGCCACAAAGAAATTTCTCAGTCGTCATTTTCCAGTGGCTTGGCACGATAGTGGCGCATCACGCCAGGGGTCCAAATCGGAAAAATTTCACAAAAAATTAATATTGTGCCCAGGATTAAAACAGTCTTTTTCCGTGCTTTTATTCCTCCCAGATATGAGATTTAAGCCCTAAAAACATGTAAAACCCTTCATTATTCACTTTTTTTCAAAATCAAAAGGTAGTTCTCTCTCAAGAAAACAAACCCTAGCTCTCAAGAAATCAAGGTCAATCCCATGAATTTCTCCAAGAACTCATCAAATTAATGTATGTTAGATGTTCATCCATGGATCCTTACCTTCCATAGAGTCCAAGAATCCCTTTTCAAAATACAAGTTTGGATTTTTATGAATTCTATGTTCGAATTAGATTGAATTTATGTTCATGATGTTGTTTGAGTTTTAATCCATGATTTAGATTACAAGTTCCAAGAATTGATTCTAGTATGTGTTGAATTACATAATATTCATGATAAACCCTTCAATTTGCAAGTTGATTGTTGTAACCATGTTAACCCTAAGTGTTTATGATTTAACGAACCAAGTATGCTCCTTATGTGTTTGATAAATTATCTATGAGAATGAAATAATGTCATTATAGCATGCTAACATGTTTTCCTCATTCATGTACAAGTTAATGCATTACAAGTGTTTGATGAAATGTCTCTATGAATGAATTATGACCAAGTGAACATTGTTATGTTATTCAACATGATGCTTTGCTTTACTTTTCATGCTATCGAGTTCTGGGGGTATTTAATTCCTGACAATTTAGCTATTTATTTAGAGCCAGTTTTAGTTACAGAATAGTGTCAGTCTTTTCACGGTCAATGGTACTCTCAGTTATATACAAAATTCATTCAGTTATAGCACTCAGGAAACTCAGTGAATTCAGTCCAGTTCAATCCAGTATAACAGTTTAGTGTCTTTTAGTTGGGAGTTGGATTCAGCACCGAGTGAACCCAGGGATGGGGGCTTACCTGCCAACAGAAGGTGTGATCCTTTGAAGTAATCCTTGCATTCCAGAACTAAGTAGCCAGCGTAGGTTAAGACATCAACCCTGTCAGTTAAGGGTTGATGAGGTGCTCTACCTTCCAGTTGAGGGTACCACCGTTCTCATTTAGGGAACCTGCCAGTAAAGTGTTACTCTTCAGCTTATCTTTACCCATGGTACTGTACTGACACCTTTCCAATTAGGGTTATAGATTGGACCCAGCTCAGCTATTTTCTCTTATTTGGGGCATGTCGATTAGATGATTGCCTCCCATTATTTCAGTTTCAGTATCAGTCTTCAGAATAGAACTCAGTTCAGTTCTACAGAATTAGGACATTCAGATACAGTCACTCAGTTATCAGTAATTGAGATTATCAGTGATCTCAAATTATCGTTAGATTCAGTTATCAGCTATCAGATTCAATTCTAGTATACTAAATTACAGTATACACAATATGTTCAGTAGTTACAGATCCTCCATGTATGTTAATCCAGATCTTTCATATCATTCACTTAGTTATTATTCATGCAGATAAATCCATGCATTCAGCCTTACCTCATTTAGCATACCAGTACATTCCCGCGTACTGATCGCATACCTATTTCTTGCGCTATGATGTTTCATATCATAGGTTCAGACGCTCAGGTTCCTTATCGTGCTTAGACAGATTCAGCTAGTAATAGCAGATTTAGCAGTGAGTCCTCATCTATTGAGGATATTCTTTTATTTCAGTACTTCAGCTTAGCAGTAGTTAAGTAAATGGAGTTAGTTGGGGGATTGTCCCATCAACTCCACTTTCAAATAGTCAGATTAGAGGCTTTTCAGACTAGATTCAGATAGTATTTCAAATTAAGATGTTATAATTCAGTATCAGTATTTCAAATATTTTGAACCTTATGGCATTTCATCCTTTTATTCTGCATTTATTTCTGTATATTATTCAGTGTTCACAGAAGATATTAGTCATGGGTTAGCTTGCGGTCCTTTGGGGTCGTAAGCACTGTGTGACAACTAGGGGGTAGTCCCGAGTCGTTACATACTACCAGGTAACTCACTCCAAAAATAAAGTATCGGATGAATTATCTCAGAAGACATTGGAGGACGAGTTTCACCTCTAATTAGTCCCACTTCCACCTACTCTACAATATCCTTATTTATAACCTACACTTTCTCAAAATGATTCTAGGGCGGGGAGGTGTAACTGACCTTTGATTGGCCTAATTATCTACTGCCTGAGCTCTATCTTAAACAGGTGTTGCACTCTCTCTCTCTCTCTCTCTCTCTCTTTTCTTTCCCCTATCCCTTTGTCATCCCAGAATAGTTGGTTTTACAATTGGAGCTACTGGCGCGGGGGCTACTACTTAGGCTTCATTAGCTCTAGTGTTGGCCATTTGTGGACAAAAAAAATTAAAAGGATTAGATACTGGTTTAGATGGCAAGATAAAAATTAGAATAAGTTATAGAATGAAATAAGAAAAAAATGTTAGTTTTCTAAAGTTTTATAGCCTCTCGAATAAAAGTACAAATATCTCTGTACCATTTGGCAGGACTCTACTAGACCCATTTTGGTACAACAACATCAACAAATCTAGGGCTATGATACCAACTTTGTCATAATCCAAACTCTCATGAGTGACACCCATACTAATCCTTCAGTAAGTGAACCATCTAACCCAAAATCCATCAAACCTAATACTTAGCCAAAATAAGGCAATCTACTATTTTCCATGAATTAAACCAAAATCTCAATTATTGTAATAGAAATACTAAATGCAGAAATAATGAATGTTTAAATACCCCAAGAATCTAAGTCATTGTATTAAAATACTACAAATGTCAATGAATTAGGTTCAATCCAAAAAACACCCAAGTTCAAAAAAACAAGACAGGAACAAAGTGAAGAACTCTTGAAAACCCAAAAGATGTACCTCACCCTTAAGTTTGAATGGATCCTCTTTACAGCTATGTCCAAAATGAGAGTGGAATAAAAATAATATTCTTGGGATATTTTCTGAATTAATCAATGCATATCCTGTTATAATGGCCTCTTTACAGTAGAATACGCTCCTTATGGCGGGATTGACCAAAGCTGACTCCCAATTTAGAGAAAACCTTGAATTGAATTTTGACATACTAGACTTATCCGTAATGATAGAAAGGGTCATTAAACCTAAACTCTTTATTTATTCGGGGGATATATATACAATTAGGATTGACGTTAGTTGGTCTAGTTTGTTTGATTCATTATTTAGTGTATCAAAAATTGATCCAAAATAAAATTGGTTTTTAATTTTTTTGTTAAATGAAAACTAAAAATAATTGTTCAAAATGTATAAGTTTATAAATATTCAAACTCATTAACACAAACTATCATTAGTAATGAATACATCGGTATTTCATGCATACCAACTAGTTTCTTCAGTGTTGATTAACACTTTCTGAAGTATTTCATCAATTACTATGCCATTCCTTCTCTCTAGCATCTGGTACCTAGGTAACCACTTTACTAGTTTTTCATGTATGTAGTTAACAATAAAAATGACAATTCATCAACTTTTACTATCCTTCGAAGAAGCTGTTCATGAGCTTCTTAATTTCTCAGAGACCAAGCCATAATTTTGTTCCTTGGATCGCCAAGTTCACTATTTTTAAATATAATTAAAACCTGACTCATATATGACCATCATTATGAAAAAGGACAGCCTGATGCACTAAACCCCCCGTTATGCACAGGTCTTGAGGAGGGGCCTCACTATAAGGGCGTATTGTATGCAATCTTACCATGCATATTTGACAGGCACTTTTTTTTTCAAAATAAGAGACTGAAGTCATCTTTCTCACTTTTATGAAAGTTCAACAATGCTACCGCCTGGCCTATAACTAAAAAGGAGCATGAAAAAAAGCAACCTTATTCTTCTTCCTATATTATGTGTTTTTATTATTCTTTATAAATCAAAATCAGGCTAAAATCTATCTAGTGAATCAAAAATAAAGAGTTATTTACATGGGTCGGGCCCAAAATTGACCCAACCCAAAAATAAGAAACTATAACATAAAAGAAGCTAAAATCCTAATAAAATCAAAAGGGAAAGTGAAAGATAAATAATTAGGAAATAAAATCAGCGAAGCCAATCTTCTCGAGCCTCTAGCTATTCTGTCGATTGCTCAACTTAGATACTATGTTTTTTATTTATCTCTAATGCTTCTATGAATGTTGATGCCTTGATTAGTATCCTCACCTTATTATTTTAGCTCTATTTGATGATGGTGTTTAGCTCATCCATGAAATCTGATTGTTGAGCTTCAAGAATAGATTTATTCTCTTCACACATTTTTGAGTAAAGAATCATTGATGCTTCACTGGTGTATCTTAGATCTACTCCACGTTGAATAAATAATCCCTTGCTTGATAATGATCCATCCATATCTCAGATAACTACCCTTTTTTTAATATTTAATTATCATCATCTTCTCCCTCTATGAACTCCAAATCGATGGATTGAACCTCTATTGAAGTTAATACCACCATATGAATTGAAGCTAATAGAAGAAAGAGAAATAATGTTAAAAAACTTGTGATAGATTCAATATGCTTCTAGCTCTGACTATAAAATAGTGAAACTTCTTAGATTCTTGCTTTTGTTGGCTTGCTATCATTGTACACTCAAAAGTTCTCATGGGTGCGGATAAACAAAACCTCATGAAATTACTACAGATAAGTAGCTATCTCTATAGAATATACTATTTTTAGTACTTTACTAGGAAAGGTTTGGTCACAGATGGTATTCAACTGATGCACTGTCAACTTGTGTGAACAATGATTCTCCTTATATTAGAGGTTCCAACTATGTCTAGATTTAAAATACTTTTGCCTGATCTAGGAATATCTTGAACTTGATTTATTTCAAAATCACCTGTAAAAAAAGAAAAAAGATTAACAAATAAGTCAGCAAGACTATTTCCCTCCTGAAGAGAGTGTTGTACTTTTAGTAACAATAAGTTTCTTATACATGTATACAGTTCACCTCAATAGCATACCCCATGGTATCTCCCACTCTTCTTGTAGAATATGCACTAGTGTCATACATCTGATTCCACAGTAAAATTGATGATATTATAGTCTCTACAATAAGTACGACCCTCTATAATATCCCTAACTTCAGTTATTAGATTAGAAGCATCCAAAAATTTTACCCTTTAGCAAAAATAAATTCATCTTCTATGTTTCTAATGCAAAATGCAGCTAAACTAGGACCAGGATCACCCCTAAAAGACCTATATGTGTTACATTTATACCAGTACATAGGAGGTAGTAGCCATTAAACCATTTTGAAACTGACATCAAGTTAGAACCTTTCTACTAGGCCATCTAGTTGTTGTTAATTTATCCCTTAACAATGCTTTCTGTATTTGCTTCTTATGAAGTCTGTATGGAATCAATGACTTCCCTGTAATACCCTTAAAATTTGTCCATGTTTATTTTTGACCTTTCCATGTTTATTTTTGACCTTTCCATGTTCAGAACATCACTTTTTGATTTGAGATGTTCTTAGGGATGTTAAAGAAATAATCTGGGTGAGTTTCAAAATTTTTGGACTAGGATCGGGGTCATTTTAGAATTCTGAGGCAGCGAGCCTCTGCATTTTTGGCATACCACGGAGGTTAGCCTCTATGATTTTGATGTGGCATGGAAGCAGTGTGCCTCCACGATAACGCCATATCATGAAGAATAATCTTTGTGATAAGCAACGTGGCACGGAGGTTAGCCTCAGCAATAAGGCCATGCCACACTGCTATGTAAAAATCGTGGTGTCTTATTTTATTTCCCTTAGGATGAGGGGTAATGAGGTATTTTCACCTATGTATGACCTTTAAACAATATATGAGCCTATTTCCATAAATTTTCAAAGAACAAAAAATTATTATTTTACTCTTAAACACAAAACCCAAGAAAAGCTTAAGGGTTTCACTGAACGTTCATCTTTCGGGTTTCAAGTTCCAAATTGTTTCCAAATTCTTGTGTATCTAAGACATGTATCTCTTTCCTAAATTGATTTTATGTAAAATTATGTATTTAAATTGTTATCCATGTGGCTTAATTGTGGATTTTGAATGTGGGTTGAGGTGTTTAGAATAGTTATTGCATGAATTAGATTCCCATGGTTTTGAATTGATTGTTTATACTATATTTCATGAATTTGAACTATTTAAATGCATGGGTGTGGGAATTGAAAAGGGGGTTGAGGTACTACCCCTAAATTGATGTTTTGGACTTGAAATTGGTCTTGGATAATTGTGTTCCCTCAACCTAAATTATGAAATTGATAATGAAAATGGTTTTGTCACATGGTTTGACTTGTTCACTTATACTCATGCATTGGCATAAAAGGCTAATGAACCATAGGTTGATTTTATTGAACTTTGGGATACATGAATTCCCTGCATTAATGGATAATTAAACCTAAGGGGTTATGAATTTTCTCGTATGATGGATGATGGATACAGAATGATAATGAACTTGCAAGTGAAGTTGGTATGATGATACCAATGGGATGCCTTAATGGATAATTGGCTCAATGAATAGGAATGTATTTTAAACATTTTTAATTGGGATTAAAATAGGGTTGTCTAGTCGGGCAATGAAAGTAGAGGTCTCGAGGGACCAATACTGGAAACTGCAATTTCCAGCATGGGGGTCTAAATGACTGGGAGGTTTGAGTCCCCCTTATTATAAGATTGGGAGGTTCAATTCCCCCATGTTACATGATTTGGTGCTTAAGTCACCTTGATATATGTTGGTATCGGAGACTAGGTTGGATGTCATTGGGTGTCCCCAAAGTCGTGTCAAGTAGAGTCTCTTTTATGAATGTGTAGCATGACACACTTATAAGAGAGAGGATACGAGGCATTAAGGAATGTCTCCCTTTCCTGTGATCTACTTTTGGCTAGAGTCTAGGGTGTTGAAGTCTCTTTTAATGCCTCTTTGTTTGTTTTTCAGGTCATGCCACCCAGAAGATCTGATGCTCATGGAAACTCCTATGTCCCGCGTGAGAATAACATGGACGGTACTTGTCATACTCATGGGGTTCAAATCCAATCTAGGGTCGCTACTTCTGATTGCCCTCGTGGAGTTCCACTAGTCCGTATTTATCCTTCTCCCTTTTATGATACTCCTTCTCAGTCACCTCCC
Organism: Capsicum pubescens; assembly: GCA_030864215.1. Taxonomy (NCBI): domain Eukaryota; kingdom Viridiplantae; phylum Streptophyta; class Magnoliopsida; order Solanales; family Solanaceae; genus Capsicum; species Capsicum pubescens. The sequence goes on along the minus strand of CM061540.1, from coordinate 280,081,669 downwards.
AGAGATATTACCAATGTTAAGTTCTGCCACTCTATTCTTCTGTTGACCCGGTTAGTGATATCTCATTCACATCAGTTGGGTCATGCTAGTTCTACTGTGAGTTTTTTTTAGGCCATAAGGTTTTTTAGGAGGTTAAATCCTTCAGTTTTTACTTCACTAAGGTTGAGGAGGATCCTCAAGGTTTCATAGATGAGATAGAGAAGATCTTTTAAGTGATGCATGCTATAGATGTAGAGGGTGTGGATTTTGCTTCTTATCAGTTGAAGGATGCAGTGTCTCAATGGTATAAAGAATGGGATCAGTGTACGGATGATAATGCGGAAGTGGCATTATGGGATGACTTTTCTAGTACCTTTTTGGATTGTTTTTTTCCTCAAAAGTTGATGAAGGCAAAATCTGAGAATTTCGTGAATTTAAAGCAAGGAAAAATTACTATGAAGAAGTATGCCTAGAATTTTCATCAAATGCCCCATTATGTTTTGTAGTTAGTGTCTATTGTAAGGGCTAGAATGAGAAAGTTTACTTTAGGGTTGTCCTATGATTTGATTTTAGAGAGCAAGGTTGCCTTGTTGAACAAGGACATGGACATCTCTAGACTTATGGTGTATATACAGCAAGTTGAAGAGGAAAAAATAAGTAAGTAGAGATGGGGGAAGGAAGGGTAAGAAGTTTCAGTAATCGAATTAGACTAGAGTTCAGCAACAGGGTGGTAGTGATAGTGGAAAATAGTTTAAGAAGAATTTGGGAAATTCGAGTTCTTATTCGACGACCAGTCTCCTTATCCTAAGTCTTCCTATGATCACCGCTTTCATAGAAACAATAGGTTTAAGGCACAAGGTGGCCAGTCTCATGCCATTGGGGCCCAGTCAGCTCCATCCCATATTTTTTGTAGATTATGTGGCTAGTTGCACATGGGTTTTGTGATGAGAGGAGTAATAAGTGTTTCAGATGTGGCCACCCTAGCCACATTAATAAGAATTGCCCTTCAAGTGACGTTGCTACTGAGGCTAATAAGGTCCCAATTGTTGTTTCTTTGACTCCTACACCAAAGGGTGCTACTTCTATCTCTGAGGCTAGACAAAATCGCCTGTATTCTCTTGCCACCCATCAGAGTTTTGAGACTTCTTCTGATATTGTTACTAGCATGCTAAAACTCTTCTCTCAAGATATATATTGTCTTCTTGATCTTGGGTTTACCCTTTCTTATGTGACCTCTTATATGGCTATTCATTTTGGTTTTGGTCCTGATTTTATTCCTGATTCTTTTTCTGTATCTACACCAGTGGGTGACTCTATTATGGATAGAAAACTCTATAGAGGGTGTGTGGTATCTATTTATGGTAGGGAGACTTTAGTGGATTTGATTGAATTAGACATGCTAGATTTTGATGTCATCTTGGGGATAGATTGGTTGCATTCATGCTATGCCTCTTTAGACCGTCGTACCCATAATGTCATTTTTTTAAATTTCCTAATGAGTCAATTATTGAGTGGGAAGGAAATACCAGGGAAAGGTTCATATCTTATCTTAGAGCGCGGAAGTTAATTTCCAAGGGGTGTCTTTATCATTTGGTCCGAGTTATAGATTTTTACACAGAGGGTCCATTGTTACAAACCATTTTTGTGGTTGATCAATTTCTTGTGGTTTTCCCTGATGATCTTCCTAGTGTCCCTTCTGATAGAAAAATTAAGTTTGGGATCGATCTTCTCCCAGACACTCGTCCTATCTCTATCCCTCCTTATAGAATGGCCCCAACTGAGTTAAAAGAAATCAAGGAGCAATTAAAAGACCTTCATGATAAGGCTTTTATTTGCCCTAGTATTTCCTCATGGGGTGATCCTGTGCTCTTAGTGTGTAAAAAGAATGGGTCCCTTCAGATGTGTATTGATTATCGCCAACTGAATAAGGTAACTGTAAAGAATAAGTACCTCCTTTCGAGGATTAATTATCTATTTGACCAGATTTAGGGAGTTAAGTATTTCTTTAAGATTAATCTTCAGTCGAGTTACCTTTAGTTGAAGATTAGGAAGGAGGATATCCCTAAGACTGTTTCTGTACTCGATATAACCATTATGAGTTCTTAGTGATATCTTTTGGATTTACTAATGCCCCGACGGCATTTATGGATCGTATGAATTGGGTCTTTCGTCAGTTTTTGGATTTATTCATACTCTCTCTGTTTCAAAAAGAATGATCTACTTTGACTTGGCACAAAGTTTAAGAAAATAAAGAAAACTTTTAAATCTTGTGGCCTTAAATTAAAGTTGTGTCAAATGTACCAAAATGCCCTTTAATCTTGTGGTGCTAATCATGTCATGTGGAAAGTTGAAATTAAAGTATTGCAAAAAAAAAGAATCATTCTTTTTGAAACAGACTAAAAAGGAAAGTAGGTCATTCTTTTTTTTAACAGAGGGAGTAATTGTTTTTATTGATGATATTTGGGTGTATTCCAAGAGTGAGGTGGATCATGTTGAGCACCTCCGTATAGTGTTCCAGACTCTCAAGGATCATCAGTTGTATTCTAGGTTCTCAAAGTGCGAGTTTTGGTTAAATGATGTTACTTTTCTAGGTCATGTTGTTTCTAGCGAGGGGATCATTATGGATCCACAAAAAGTTATGGTGGTTAAGAAATGGCCTAGACCCACGAATCCAACCGATACTTAGAGCTTCTTGGGTTTATCCGAGTACTATAGGAGGTTTGCGGAAATTTTTCTTCCATTGATGCCCCATTGACTAGGTTGACTTAGAAAAAGGTAAAGTTCTTATGGTCGGATGCTTGTGAGGGTAGTTTTGAAAAGTTGAAAGATAAATTAACTTTGATTTTTATCTTGACTCTGCCCGAGGGTACTGATGAATTCGTGGTTTACTATGATGCGTCCCATGTGGAACTCGATTGTATGTTGATGCAACATGGTTAGGTGAAGGCCTATGCTTCCAGGCAGTTGAAAGTTCATGAGAAGAATTATCCGACACATGATTTGGAGTTGTTAGCTATGGTATTTGCTTTGAACATCTGGCGTCACTATTTGTACGGGGTTCATGTTGACATCTTCTGTGACCATAAGAGTTTACAATATATGTTCACTCAGAAGGAGTTGAATCTCAGGCAAAATAGATGGCTTGAGTGTCTTAAGGACTATGATATGAGTCTCCATTATCACCCAGGTAAAGATAACGTGGTTGTTGATTCTCTTAATAGGTTATTTATGGGGAGTATATCTCATGCGGAAAAAGAGAAGCGTCGATTGGTGAAGGACATTCACCATTTAGATAACCTTGGAGTTCATCTTTTGGATTCCAAAGATGGTTGTGGGTTTGTCCAAAGGGTGGTGAAGTCGTCTCTTGGTGCTAAGGTAAAGAAGAAATAGATTTTGGATCTTGTCTTGATACTGATCAAGGATGATATGGGCCAACAGAAAGTTATGGATTTTGAGATTGGTAATGATGGTATCTTGAGGTACCAAGGGAGGTTGTGTGTTCCCTATGTGGATGGGTTGCGAGGAAGAATTCTGGTTGAGGATCATGAGTCATGGTATACGGTTCATTTGGGTTTGATAAAGATGTATCATGACTTGAAGGACATTTATTGGTGGGGTAATATGAAGCGAGATGTGGCCAATTTTGTGGCTAAGTGCATGGTATGTCAACTAGTGAAGGTGGAGCACTTGAGGCCCAGTGGGTTATGGTAAGAGATTGAGTTGCCCATGTGAAAATAGAAAGTGATTAATATGGATTTTTTGTTACTGATCTACCGTGGTCTCGCAGTCAGTTTGATTTGATTTGGGTCATCGTGGATAGTATGACTAAGTTCGCTCACTTTTTTTCCTGTGAGGACTAATTATTCAGATTATGATTATGCTAAGTTTTTCATTCAGGAGATCGTAAATTTGCATGGTGCTCTAATTTCTATCAATTCTGATAGTGGTACTCAGTTCTCATCATATTTTTAGCGTTTATTTAGAGAGTTTTGGGCACTAAGGTAAACCTTAGTACCGTTATCCACCCGTAAATGGATAGACAAGCGAAAAGGACCATTCAGACATTGGAAGATATGCTTCGGGCTTGTGTGATATACTTTGGTGGTAATTGGGTTGATCATTTGCCTCTCATCGAATTTTCTTATAACATCATCTATCACTCTAGTATTGGCATGGCTCCATTTGAGGCTTTGTATGGTAGAAGGTGTAGATCTCCTACTAGGTGGTTTGAGATTAGTGAGGTTGGATTATTTGGTCCGAACATAGTTCATCAATCTATGGAGAAGGTAAAGGTAATTCAGGATAGTCCTAAGACTGCCCAAATTTGCCAAAAGTCCTATGCGGATGTGATGCGAATGGAGTTTGAATTAGCTATTGGTGATTGGGTATTCTTCAAGGTATCTCCCATGAAGGAAGTAATGTAATTTGGAAAGAAGGGAAACCTCAGCGCCCATTATATGGGTCTGTATTTGGTTTCGAAGAGAGTGGGTAGTATGGCCTCTGAATTGAATTTGCCTTCTAGTATGGGTTCCATTCATCTGGTCTTCCATGTTTCGATATTGAAGAAGTGTGTAGGCAATCCTTCCTTGATTGTTCCTTTGGAAAGTACGGGTGTCTCGGACTCCTTATCATATGAGGAGGTCCAGGTTAAGATCTTAGATAGGCAAGTCCGATGATTGAGGAGTAAGGATGTGGCCTTTGTGAAGGTTCTATGGAGAAACTAAAAGTTTGAGGAAGCTACTTGGGAAGCCGAAAAGGATATAAATTCCAAGTATCCATTCTTGTTTCCCATTTCAAATAATAGTGCTTAAGGTATGATTTTTGATTTCCTCTTGTTACTTTTCGAGTTTATCACTTGATCTAGTGTAATATTGCTATTCTCATGCGAAAAGTGTCCTAGCTCATCATTCAGGGATGAATGATCCTAAGGGGGGAATAATGTAACACCCTCAAAATTTTGAGCATTTTATTTTTAGCCTTCCCTAGTTCGAAATATTGATTTTTAACTTAAATTGTGTTTAGGTATGTTAAAGGGGTGTCAGAGGAGAGTTTCAGAATTTTTGGAGGGGGTTCAGGGTGATTTTGGACCCTGAAGGTAGTGAACTTCCATGATATCCCCGTGTCATGGAAGCTACACTCTATGATAGCTAGCGTTTCATTGAGGTTAGCCTCTGCGATAGGTAGCGTGGCATAGAAGTTAGCCTCCGTGATAAGGTACGCGTCATGCTGCTATGTAAAATCCATGCAGTTTTTATTTGTTTACTTGGGATGAGGGGTATTGGGGTCTTTTCACCTATGTATGACCCTTAAACATAATATAGACTATTTTGTCTGTTTTAAGTGATCATACTCCCCAGTTATACTCTCAAACTCAAAACCTCAAGCAAACATTAGAATTTCATCGTACGTTTATCTTTTGGGTTCCAAGCTTCCAATTGCTCACCAATCTATGTGTGTCTAAGGCATGTTACTCTTCCCTCACTATCATTTTATCAAAAGCATGTGTTTATAATTGTACCCATGTGATTAAATTATGGTTTGTGAATGTGGGGTTGAGGGTTTTTGAATGAATGCATCTTGAACTGATTTTTCATGGTTTAAATACAATTTTCCGTTCTTTGATTTCATGTTTTAAACTAATGGGGTGCTTAGGTGTGGGAATCAGAATGGGGAGCGAGGTATTCCCCTAATTTGACGATTTTGGTATTGAAATTGGTTTAGAAATTGTGTTCCATCATCCCATTTGTGAAATTGGTTTTGAAATATGATTTGTCACTTGGTTTTATTTACTCACCTATACTATTACATTGCAGAAATGGATAAATAATGAACATGGATTTTGAAGGCCTTGTTGGCCGTGTTTTGACTAAAATTAAAACCTCAGGGGTCGAGCCATTCCCCTGAGTTGATTTGATAAGCTAAAGAAGGTCGAGGCATTCCTCCAACTTGATTTAATAAACTAAAGGGAGTTGAGGCATTCCCCCATGTTAATAGAATTGTAATGGCATATTTATAAGCTTGCAAGTGAATGGTATAACGATACCCGTTTTGTACCGTAATGTATAATTATGTGGTTAATGAATGGGTTAGGTGAAACTTATTTGAAATTAAGCTTAATGGGGGTTATGTAGCTAAGTCATGAAAGTGTGGGTCTTGAATGACTTGTACTGGAAACTCACATTTGCCGGTGTAAGGGTTGGTCTTGATGACCGTGTGCATGTGTCACACTTTATGTATATTTGTATTCTGGATTGACTTGAGTTAGGGCATTCCATAGTCTTTCTTGATACCTCCGGTTCATGCGGTTAACACGCACTGGGGCCCTTTCAGTAAGGGGAGCTGAACCCATATAGCCCGTGGGTGCCTGTTATGACGCTTGAGGTACATAGTCCAAGATAAAGTTTTACTTTATGCTAAGTTTTATTCTCTTTTCCGGTATGACATGCTTTTATATATATATATATATATATATATATATGATTATGTAAATTGGCTTTGAATGATTTTGAAATATTGATCATTGCATTATTTTATTCATGTTCCTTGAGTTACATTCTAGTGCTCATCCCACTAACCATCTCCGGACGTTGTATCCCAACATGATGCAGGAATCAAAAATACTCCTACTTTTCCTGCGCAGTGATAGGTGATCATTGGATAACTTTGTGAGTCATCTTGAAGTGGTGATCTTCCATATTTTGGAAGACCTCATTTCATGATTTGGTTTCTTTATGTAATATACTTTTCTTTGGGCTAGTTTTGACTATCGTCGGGGGCATGTCCCGACTTAGGTTGATTTTAGTTCTGTATAGAGGCTTTGTGGATTACTGTGGACTTGGGATTGGTTGTTGGATTCTTAGACTTCTTTTGAGTCATACTTATCTAGCTTGTGATATATTTGAAATTTCGTTGGTATACTTAAATTATTTTTCCGTTTGACTAGGCAAAAGGGGGTGGTCTATGGTCCATGTTGGACTTGAGATACCCATCACGATCAGGCCTTGGTTCAGGTCGTGACATAAGGAAGGGGGTAATGTAACACCCTTAAATTTTGTCCATTTTATTTTTGACCTTTCCATGCTCGAAACATCAATTTTCAACCTGAGATGTTCTTAGGGGTGTTAAAAGGGTAATCCGGGTAAATTTTAGAATTTTCGACAGAGGTTCAAGGTCATTTTGGAATTTTAAGGCAGTGAACCTCTGCGTTTTTAGCGTACCACGGAGGTTAGCCTATGCGATTTAAACATGACATGTAGGCAATGTGCCTCCGCGATAACACCGTGTCACGGAGAATAATCTCCGCTATAAGCAGCGTGGCATGGAGGTTAGCCTTTGCGATAAGGTTGTACCATACCGCTGTGTAAAAGTCGTGTTGTCTTATTTTATTTCCCTTAGGATGAGGGGTAATGAGGTCTTTTAACCTATCTATGACCTTTAAACATTGAATGGGCCTATTTTCATCAGTTTTCAAGGAACATAAAGCTATTATTTCACTCTCAAATACAAATCCCAAGAAAAGCTTAAGGGTTTCACTGTACGTTCATCTTTCAGGTTCTAAGTTCCAAATTGCTTTCAAATTCGTGTGTGTCTAAGGCATATATCTCTTCCCTAAATTGATTTAATGTAAAAGCATGTATTTAAATTATTGTCCATGTGGTCTTATTGTGTATTTTGAATGTGGGTTGAGGTGTTTGGAATGGTTATTGCATGAATAGGATTCCCATGGTTTTGAATTGATTGTGTATACTATATTTTCATGAATTTGAACTATTTAAATGCATGGGTGTGGGAATTGGAAAGGGGGTCGAGGTATTTTTCCCCAAATTGATATTTTGAACTTGAAATTGGTCTTGGATAATTGTGTTCCCTCAACCTAAATTGTGAAATTGAAAATGAATATAGTTTTATCACATGGTTTGACTTGTTCACTTATACTCATGCATTGGCATAAAAGGTTAATGAACTATGGATTGATTTTATTGAACTTTGGGGTACAAGAATTCCCCGCATGAATGGATAATTGAACCTAAGGGGTCATGAATTTTCCTATGTGATGGATGATGGATATGGCATGATAATGAACTTGCAAATGGGGTTGGTATGACGATACCAATGGGATTCCTTAATGTGTAATTGATTCAATTAATGGAAATGTGTGCTAAATATTTTTAATTGGGCTTAAAAGAGGATTGTGTAGCCGGGACATGAAAGTGGGAACCAATACTGGAAATTTCCGACACGGGGGTATAAATGACCGGGTGGTTCGAGTACCCTTTATTATATGATTGAGAGGTTCGAGTCTCCCATGTTAAATGATTTGGTGCTTAAGTCACCTTAATATATGTTGGGAGGTTTGAGTCCCCCATAAGGCATATGCACGTATGATTATCCTCTGGTTCATGCGGCTACACGCACTGGGGCCCTCCAGCTGGGGGAGAGCTGGGCCCATATAGCCTGTGGGTGCCTTATTATGACGGTTATACTACACAATCGAGGCTAAGGTTTTAAAATTTTGATGCTAAGCAATGTTCCCTACCCCGAAACGTTATATATTTATATGTATATGTATATGTTGATGCTTGTGTGCATTTGGATTTTGGACTGATTTTGGATTATCGATCATGGCATTATTTTATCTATTATCCCCGAGTTACATGCTAGCTCTCAATTCGCTAACCATCTCCGAACACTATATCCCCGTGTGATGCAGGCACCAAAAATACTTCTACTTTTCCTGCACAGTGACTAGGTGATCGTAGAATAACTCGTGAATCGGATTGAATGGTGGGCTTTCATACTTCGGAAGGCCTTATTTCATATTTTGGGTTTCTTTATGTTATTGACTCTTTCCTTTTGACTTAGTTTTGACTATTGTCAAGGGCATGTCCCGACTCTTATTGATATTTGGTTGGTTAGAGGCTTTGTGGATATTACTGCGGACTTTGGTATTGGTCCTTGATTTTTGACATATCATAGATGTCTTTGAATTTATCTTTTCTATCTTGTTATATGTTCGAAATTCAGTCTCTGCTGGTGTATATGCTCTGTTTGACTAGGAAAATAAGGTGGCCTCCGATCTACGATGGACTTAAGGAACCCATCGTGGTCAGGCCCTAGTTCGAGTCGTGACATTCCATTAGCTTTCCTTTTTAGAATTTTCCACCATGATAAATTATGTTCCTTTTCTTCCACAGAAACCACATAATCAAAATAGGCATTAGCTAATACAACCCCTTGACTCAACCTCTTTTATCTCACAGCTGCTACAAAATTTTGATACACTAGAATTCAACGCATGCATTAATTGAGATACTGGAAAATGCTCTTTCCAAATTCTCCATGTTAAAGGGGAGAATTTTAAAGGTAAGATTTTACACCACAATCACTTCAAATCTGTACGAAACTCTTCTTTGTGTCTCAATAGTTCCAAAGCAATTTTCACACTAAACAAACTTGTGTTGGATTCAGTCAACCAAGGTTTGTCCCCTTGATTGACTATCTTAACTAACTCAAGTTATTTCTCATATGTTCTACTACATATTCAGAAACATAATTCTCCATTTTAGCAGAATATCATCCATCTCTATAAGAAGTTCATCAATATCTCTCATTACATGACAATTATCACTTTAGATTAATGTTTAAAAAGGGGACCTAAATTTGTCCAATTTTCAAACCAAATTCTAGATTTACCACCTTTAGTCTCCCACCAAATAAACTGTTCAAGCTTATCTCTATTTTCCATCATATGCTCTTACACTTCAGACCCTCCTTTCCATTACACAATGACTGGAATTTGTTTCTTACAATATTGTTCTAAAAGAAGTTGGACCACATTTTATTTTGAGTCCTGAATCTCCACTATAATTTGGAATAGAGTTGTTGTAACACATAAAACATTGATATAAATCCCAACCCTCCTTCTTCCTGGGAGGTATAATTTATTTCACGCTGACCAATATTTGCTCCTACCTGATTCTTTGTTACTCCAAAAAAAAAATTGCAAAAATTTGTGAAGGTCTTTAATGACACAAATAAGGGGAAGAATAGCAGATAATACATAGATAGAAGTACCTTGCAATACATTAATGATGAGAACCTCTTTATCTCCATATGATAATATTTTAACTTTCCATTATTGCAATTTACTCTCCACCTTCTCCATCAATTCTGCAAAGTGTTCTTCTTCTTCTTTGTGTGAGTGATTGGACATCCAGATACTTCATAGGAAAAGAGCTCATATTCATACTACCTAAGCAATGCTCTACCATCTCTGATTTGATTGTTGCTGCTTTTTTGTGCGTAGTAGAAGCTTTTATTCGTGTTATCTTTTGTCCAGACTATCTCTCTTATTCTTTTAGAATCCCCATTATTTTATTCAAAGAAACTTCATTAGCATAAAAAAATAATAGTGTCATCGGCATAAGCAAGATGATTCAAATTAGGACTTCATTTAGGTATGCCATATCCAACAAACTGATCATTAATAAACAAAGAATTCAAGACCCCTAGTAAGGACCTTAGCAGATAGAATAAATAAAGTATGGGATAAGGGATCTCTTTGATTTACACTCCTGGTAGAGTGAAAAAAGCCATGTGACTGTCCATTAGTAAATATAGAATAGTAATTATTGTAAATCAACCTTAATATCAAATCAACAACCTCGCTTAAGAATCCCATCTTTGTTAGCACATTCATTAGAAAAATATCAAGAGATACTGCCATATGCCTTTGTCATATCCAATTTGATGACCACATTAGCCTGGTTTTCCTCTTTTTCTAATGTCAATGACAAGCTCCTGAGTTAACAAGATATTTTTTATCATGCTTCTTTCTTTGACAAACCCTGATTGATTAGGAGATATAATCTTTGGCTACAATTACTCTAGCCTGTGGTGAATAATCCTTGAAAGAATTTTATTAACAAAATTATCCAAACTAATCGACCTCAAATCAGAGAAAGCTTAAACCATAGCTTTCTTTGAGATGAGTATTAGATTAGTATGGGAAACAGACTTTAGAAGGGAATTACCTACGAAAAATCATTCACCATTCTCACTATATCTGGACCAATAATATTCCTTCATACTTGATAAAACCTTCCTGATAGACCATCAGGTCCACTTAAGTTGTCACTCTGAGACTAAAAACAGCCTCTTACATCATAGCCACGGTTACAAAAAATTCAAATCTGCTCATTATTGTTGTGATTGGATACCTTCATTTTTAATCTGTTAAATATTTTTGACATGCTGAAAAGGTTCAAGTGAAGCCATAAAAGCAAACTTATGATAATTGTGCAGCGTTTGAACTCTTTGGAATGCTTTTTGGGACTTTTCTGACCTGATGTTTCAAACAAAGGCTTTAATAATTTCTCCTTGTGTAAAGAACCCATATTCCTCTTTGGTTGTACCCTTACTGGTTGAGTTGCATCTTCATTACCCTATTATTTTCCTTTTCTGGTTGATTTAAAAGTCTTGATTTCTCTTAGGGAAATATCTGCTTCTCTAAAAATTTATTCTTCTTTCACTTTATCATGTTGATTCTTTTCTTCCTCTTCTTTACCAGTCGTTCCTTCTATTTTATCCCCACCTTGTGAGTGAGAACATCGTGAAATACTTTTTTTGGAGACTCAATAGCACCAAGAACCACTGGAGATTCATCTGTTTGCACTGTCGTAGGAACCTCTACCAGTGCCAGAGGATTTTTAGGCTTTATTGCATCATACTCCTCTATATCACTATTTGCATCCTCTTGACATTTATCACTGTTATTTGCATTATTTACTAAATCATCCACTTGATCAATACTCATCAGTTCACTTTGTTTTGTAGGGGCCTTATCACTCTCTTGTGCTCCAGTTCCATCAACTGCTATAGAGATTACAGGGACATTTGTGCACACCTCTTTAACTTCACTCTCTTTCTTGTGAAAGGAGTTGGCTATCCACTCTTTGGTGGAAGTCTTTCTCTATTTATTATTCAATATTTCATCCGTTGATGCCATATTCTCTGCTCTGTCTCTACATGTGTGTTGGTAGTTGTTGAGCTGGTTAATACTTTGCTCACTTTGCCTTCATTTTTTGTTGCCTCAGTAGTCATGTCTTTGCTTATTGCTGGAACTTTTTCTCCCATGTTACTTTGCATTACTGACAGATTTCCTTTATCTTGCATTAGCATCGCACTCATATTTTTTCCCTTGTTCATAGTTTGCTCTTTAGTTAATTCTTTCTCACTACTTTGGTCACGTGGATCACTGCTGCCCCTGTTTTTATCTTGTAAAACATCAAACTGGTTGGATGTTGCTATATCTTTAGTAAAGGTGGTTGCTTCTACATCTGAAGAACCCATCAAACCTGCTTGGGATTTCATTTTGAGAATACAACTTTCCCATTTATAACTCTTCTTTGCACTTTGTTTCATTTTTTTCTTCCACATCCTCCTCGTCCCTTTTCTCGTGTACCCTTTTCAACTCTGGATATAGACTTTACATTCACTCTTGTTGACCTTGAAGCTTGCATGTGTGACAGTATTTGAGAAGCATGTCATATTGTATCTTTATTTTCTGGACTCTTATTGTATTGATCTTGTTATTCACTACTTCTAACTCAACATAATTCAGAAGTTTAGCAGTCAAATCAATTTGAACCTTAATCCAATTATGTTTTTTTCAATTATAACTAGTATTAGTACCCGCACGATGTGTGGACAATATTTAAGTAAAAGTAATCATTAAATAAAGATAGATTTTAAAAAAAGTAATTTAGATTTACAAGTTTATCAAATGAGTAAAAGTATAAAAAATATTTCATTGATCAATAGATAAACTAACATAGACTAATGAAATATAATTTACCATCTCCTATCAATTGTAGTTTCTTGAATAGTTCATAACAAATAATAAATCATTTCAAAGTGAAAAAAAAAAAAGATTAAATCAATAATGTGTTGAATATGTTTACTTATATTCGAATATTGAAAGGTATTGGTGTATATGCATATTATTATTAAATTAATATATTAAGTGCATATGTTAATGGGTATAAATTGTGCATTATGAGTATTATTATTCATATTTGTTAGTGGAGGAATGTGGTCATAAGTTTTCTTGAAACTCCTATAACCACTGAGCCTTTATTTTCTCATTATGCTATGTAATTATGCTAGTAACTCATGTAACATCCAACCTATTCATCTTCGTATTTACTACTACATTACCTCATGTTCATTAAATGGAAGAATTCTACATCTATAAATAATGATGTTTCTTCCTTGTGTTTGAGTAGATGAAGTACAAGAAAAAGATGATAAGAGTAAATGTAGTAGTGAAAGAGAGAGTTGAGACATAGAAAATATTCTAAGTCTTCAACTATATTCACTATACAAAAGAGAGTAATTGCAGTAGTGAAAGACAGAGTTGGGATATAGAAAATTTTCTAAGTCTTCAACTATATTCACTATACAAAAGAGAGCAATTATATTAGTGAAAGAGTGAGTTAAGAAAAAGACAATAATCTAAGTTTTTAACTATATTCACTATACAAAAGAGAGTTTCTATATGTTGAAGGAAGGTGTTCTAGTGGTGGAGCTTTGGACTCTTCAACTAATTCAGAGTTGCTTGAGTTGTACATCTTTGATGGACTGTTGTATCCTGGAGGGGAAAAGTCAAGAGATATACTGCTAGATCGGTGTTGATTATACCGCAATAGGCTTGAATCTCCTTAAAGAGAGCCAGATATCTGCGTCGCCGCCAAGAAGAAAATTATTTTATTTTTTTTATTTTTTTGTATTTTCAACTGTAATTTAATTATTATGGTATATTATACCAACAAAAGGAGACTAAGTATAAAGAAAAAAATATTACCGTTCTAGTTATACCATTTATAACGTTCACATTTAAGCCAAATAAGATCATAAAAATACCAAATATAGAAAAGAGATAAAAGTTATCTCTAAAAAATTTAAAATTTTAAACAGTAAATCATAATAATCTCAAACAAGATCTTGCAATTTATATTTTTCATTTGCGTCAAAATAATCGATGGCGGCTGATTTGCTATGGGTTCACAAATTTATGTCTTGGTGTTTAACTGTTTAAGGGTTGAAACGGGTTGATTTTTTTTCTCGATGGAAAACGGGTTGAAACGGGTATTTTAAGGGGTTGAAATGGGTGAGAATTATTTTTTAACGGGTCAGGTTTAATGAGCTCAAACCTGACCCAGTTTGAAATTAGTTTTTACCCAACCCAAAAAACTTTGGGCGGGTTTAGCCTTAACGGGCTTATTTTGATAGCCCTATAGCAAACTATTGACAATTCTTATTTCTACATATTCATGATGAAAAAACTTGATAAATATCAATAAGGCTAAGTATTAATAACAGTAAGAGAGAGAGAAGAAGAAGAAGAAAAGTGCAACAATATTTGTGTGTAATTGAATGGATATATATAGCCATATGAAGTCAAAATTTCCCATATAATAAGCATAGAATGTAATTATAAATTAACTTTTTCAAATTAGTACACAAGTTAACTTAAATTATGAAACTATTTACAATCTATGCCTATTTGCCTATTTGCCTATTTATTTGATGTCAGCCTTGAACCCACTGTAACGTCCCGAGAGTACACTCTGGGCACCACACTGTGCTTACAGTTTCGAGGGACCACAAGCTAACCCGCGAGCTGGTACCTGTTGAGAACACGAGTAAAACTGATAACAAAAGATCATGCGTGGAATTTAACTGTGGAATGCCATAAGGTTTTAAGTAATGAATCTGATAAAATCTATAAACAAAACTGATGATACTGAAAAGATGTCTGACAATGACAGCTGAAATCTGAAAATTGACTAACTGTCTGTACTAGTCTGAAAAGCCTCTACTGACTGACTGAGGAGCTGATGGGACAAACCCCCAACTAACTTCGACTGAATATAAATGACTGAGACTGATAAAGAAATCTAAGCTAAATAAATCATGTCCTCAAAATATGAGAACTTACCACTGCTACGGTTGATAATCTGGGAAGTCTATGCGCGATCCAAGAACTGAGCGTCCGAACCTATGATATGATACATCATAGCGCCGGAAAAGAGTATGCGATCAGTACTTTAAATATACTAGTATGTTAAATGAGGTAGGCTGATATGCATGGTTTCATGTGCAAAAATAATAACTGACTGAATATATATATATATATATATATGTGCATGAAATCTGTAGATACTGAGGATACGTGAAATCTGTAAATACTGAGGATGCATAAAATCTGTAAGTACTGAGGATGCATGAAATTTGTAAGTACTGAGGATGCATGACCAAGCATATAACGGGTTCTGAATATAATTTGTAAATACTGAAATACTGAAATCTGATAATTGAATCACTGATATTTATATGTTATGGTCAAGCAATCAAGCAACTGAAACTGAACTACTGAACTGGTTACTGGACTGAGACTGTGGGAGGTATCATCTAACCGACATGCCCCAATCTGAGCTAATCGGGGTCCAACCTGTACCCTAGTTAGAAGGGTATTAGTACCGTGTCACGGGTACTAACGTTGGTTGTGTGGATCCACTAAGCTACTGAAAAACTAGGATGTCAAGCCTAAACTGACGGGTGACACCTAGGCGGAGTCAAGCCTAATCTGACGGGTGACCCCTGGGAGGTAGTCAAGCCTAAACTGATGGGTGACTCCTCATATCCTACGCTGGCTATGTAGTTATGGAGTACAGGGATTGCTACTAACGAATCTGTCTATTTGACGGGGAAGCCTCCATCCCTGCACTCGCTCGGTGCTAAATCCTACTCCCAACTGAGCTAACTCGGAATGCTGAACTGTTCTAAGTTTAACTGATTTTGATGACTGGCTGAACTAGTAATGCTCATAACATATTCTAAAGCTATTCTGAAGATACTGAGACTAGGTAAACAGCTAAGTTTTTGGGTATTCATAACCCCCAGGACTCGATAGCAATAATAGTAAAATAGTACTAAAACTTTGGAGACATAATATGAAAGCATTTATCAAAATCCATTCATGTAGGCATTTCATGAAACACTTGATATTCATGGTTTAAGCTAATCATGGGAATAGTAGGAAACTTGGAGTAATAGCATGATTTCGACATCAATAACACTTAATCATGATTTAAATCAGTGAATAACAACATTAAAACATGTGGAATTTGATAAACAACATCAATTTCATGTAAACTTGGTATAGAATTTCAATTCATGGGAGTTCATTGTTAAAATCACAATTTAAAATCATAATAACTTATAAATATTACAACTTTAAATTTAAAAGAGGGTACTTGGACTCCATGGGTGGAAGGAACCCATGGATGAACACTTAACATACCTGGGTTGATGAATTCGTGAGGATTGATGGTGAATTCTTGAGATTTAATCTTGAATTTTAAAGGCTAAGGTTTTCTATTTGAGAGAAATTGAATAAAATAATGACTAAGTAGGCCTTTAGGGCATTAATTTCGTGTTTTGGACTGATTAGGGTCATGGAAAAAGATCCAACTGTCCCTGAAATAATTAAAAAAAATTATCATTGGAATCCCATCTTTGGGCTTCACCGTGATGTGGTGCCATCACGGTGAGCCACTAGAACTTGGTTGAAACTGCATTCCATGGACAAGTGAGAAAATGTACTTTGACGCGACGTGGTGGAATCGTGTTGCATCACTGGAAATTGATGAGTGCAAACTGGCACTCTGGCACGACACGGTGGTAATCACGATACCTCACTGGAAATTGACAACTGAAAAATTTCACATCAGCGCAACGTGATGCTTATTACGATGGCACACTGGAAAAGGACGAACGTTATTTTTGGGTTCACCGCTATGCGGTGCTGCTCATATGAGCTACTGTTTTCACTAAAAGTGTCATAACTTCTCACCCAAGTATCGGATTTGGACGAAATGGGTATCGTTGGAAAGCTAATTCAATTTTCTATCACTTGGTGGGTCTTGAGATGGAAAATTTTGAGTTGATCAAAAGATATGCTTATTGAAAGTTGACTAAAGAAACATTCTTGTCAAAATTTCAATCGGTAAGGATTATTTTAATTCGTCTAATAGTTGGGAGTTATTTGAGGTCTTAATATACCTCAAACTAACTCATAAGACTATTAAGGATCTATAAGGTTCCATGCATGACCTCGAAATAAGACACTAATATTGGTTTGGATTTTCGGGGTATTACACCCGCCTAAGGGTGTGATTGATCATATTCACAGAATTCTGTCCAAATTCTTTTGAGGTCACATCAGTGGTGTTAAAGGTGAGCATTGGGTATCTTGGGAAACTTTATGCTTATCCAAATCAGAGGGTGAAGTTGAATTCAGATCCCTACATAACGTGGCGAATACGTTATTTGCCAAGTTATGGTGGGTATTTAGAACTTCAACAAACTCATTATGGGGTGATTTTATGTGGAACAAGTATTGCAAAAAGTGGCATCCATTGTTGGATCAAGGTTTTGGAACATCACATGTTTGGAGAAAGATAATACAAATCAGAGAAGAAGTGGAACACAATATATGGTGGTAGATAAAATCAGGTGAGAGTAGTTTTTAGTATGACAATTGGACAAAGCAAGCGGCTTTATATTGTGTGAAAGAAGGGGAGGTTTTGGATGTGAAAGTTGAAGTAAAGTCTTTTATTTCAAATGGACAGTGGAATAGATAAAAGTTGTCACAAAATATTTCACAGGAAATGGTAGGTTATATAATTGATAATATTTCCCTTTTGATGAAAGATGATGAACAAGATAAAGCATGGTGGATGTTCAACACAAGTGGAAATTTTACAGTTGAAAGTGCCTGGGAAATAATGAGGCATAGAAGGGAGAAGAATGAGATATTTGATATGATTCGGGTGAAGGGTCTTCCTTTCAAGATTAATTTATTTTTTTGAAGAGCTTGGAAAGGTCGAATAACCACTGATGATAATTTGATGAGGATAAGGATTAATATAGTATCAAAGTGCTGGTGTTATGATAATGTGAAGCAAGAAACAATAGGATATTTATTTCTAACAACCCCCATAGCTCAACAGTTATGGATGTATGTTGCTATTTGTGCAAGTGTGAAGATTAAGGATGTAAATCTCATGCAAGCAGTGAGGAATTGATGGATTTCTAAAGCACCGAGCGAAGCTCATAAAGTTTCTAGAGCAATTCTGGATTTAATATTATAGGAACTATGGAAGAGGAGAAACAAGATGAAACATGGAGAAAATATATCCTTTGAAAGAATGGTCCAGCAGGTTGAAACAAACATACAAAGAATGGTGATGATGCTTATAGCAGGGATTCAAGTGTTGGGAAAGCAGTGGATAGACATGGTAAATATACTAGGTTCATATAAGCCTAAAATATATCATCATATTGTGTACTGGAACTTTCCTGAAGATGGAAAAATAAAATGCAACTCTGATGGAGCCAGCAAACGAAATACAGGAGAAGGTGCTTATGGATTTTGTATAAGGGATGACAAGGGTAATTTGATATATGCACGGGCAAAGGGAGTAAGAATTATGACTAATATGGAGGCTGAGGCTAGGGCAGTTTATGAAGCTTTGAAGATCAGTACAGTCAAGGGGTTCAAACAAATGGAATTGGAAACAGACTCTTTAGCCTTGAGAAATATCATACAAAGAATGTGGAAAGTACTATGGCAAATTGCAGAAATAATGGAGTATATTCACTGTGAAATAAGCAGACAAAAAGTTCAAGTAAATTATTTTTTCAGGTAGTGTAATCAGATGGCAGATTACTTAACTAATCCATCTATCAACAACATGCATGTATAAGAATTCAAGCATTTCATGGAGTTACCAGCGACAGGCAGGAGAATTATAAACATAGATAAATCATATATTCCTACATTACGGGTAAGAACTAGAAGGATTAAAGCTCATGCAACAACAACAACAACAACAACAACAACAAAGTAAGGGGGTGTTAAAGGGGGGGCATCAAGCGAATTTACACAAGAGTATACCCCTTAAGGGGCATTACAGCTGCACGGTTTAAAGTTTTGCTAAGCTATGTTAGCACACAAAAACTTTAACCAAAAATCAGGGGTATGGCATCTACATCTTTAATTTTCAGGCTTGGAGATCAGCTAAGCTAAAATTAATATTCATGTCATGCCTAATCACCTCCCTCCAGTATTTCTCCATCCTACCTTTGCCCTGCCTGAAACCATCCAAAGTTAATCTCTCACACCTCTGAACTGGGGCATCCACGCCCCTCCTCATCAAAGGCCCAAACCATCTCAACCTCACTTCTGGCATATTTTCCTCCATCGAGGCCAATACCACCTTCACTTGAATAATCTTATTTCTTACCTTATTACCCCTAGTAAGTCCACACATACGCCACAACATCCTCATTTCCACTACCTTCAACTTTTGGATGTAAGAGTTCTTGATTGGACAGCACTCCACTCCATACATCATGGCCGGATGTACCACCACTCTATAGAACTTTTCCTTAAGTTTGGGGGCCACTTTCTTATCGCACATAACATTCAAAGCAAGCCTCCATTTCGTCCACCCCACCCCTATTCAGTGTGTGGCATCCTCATTAATATCTCCATTCGCCTGGATCATAGACCCAAGATACTTACAACTATCCCTCTTACTGACAACTTTCAAATCTAACTTCACTATATCTCGTCCTCCTGAGTCGTATCACTGAACTTGCATTCCATGACTACATCTTTGTTCTACTCAACCTGATTAGACTCTAGGTTTTTTTTCAAACTTCCAATTTATCATCAACCCCTTCCTGGGTTTCATCAATCAAAACTACATCATTCAAAAATAGCATACACCAAGGCATCTCACCTTGAATATGTCACATCAAAAAATCCATCACTAAGACAAAGAGAAACGAACTAAGAGCTAATCCATGGTGCAACCCTGTCAAAACAGGAAAATGCTCTGAATCCCTTCCCACTATCCTCACTCGAGTCTCCGCTCCATCATACATGTCCTTAATCGCTCTGATGTATTCCACTGGAACCCCTCTAACCTCCAAGCATCTCCAAAGAACCTCCCTAAGGACTTTATTGTATGCCTTCTCCATATCGGTGAACACCATGTGCAAGTCCCGCTTTCTCTCCCTATACATCTCCACTATTGTCCGCACAAGGTGAATTGCCTTTTTTGTTGAGTTACCGGACATAAAATCAACTTAATTCTCTGAAATAGATACAATCCTCCTCATCCTCCTCTCGATCGCTCTCTCCCAAATTTTTATAGTGTGACTCAACAACTTGATACCCCTGTAGTTGTTGCAACTCTGAATGTCACCCTTGTTCTTGTACAGGGGGATCATCATACTCTATATCCAAGCCTCAGGTATCTTCCTAGTATTAAAAATGCCATTAAAAATCCGGCCAACCACCTCAAACCTGCCCCGCCCAAAAACTTCCAAAACTCTAACGGGATCTCGTCCGGCCCCGTCGCCCTACCCCTACGCATATTACGAGTAGCCTCAATGACCTCCTCAACCATTCTACGTCTACAAAAAACTGAAATAACAACACCCCTCAGAGTGCTTCAACTCTCCTAACAAAATATCTGTGTCCCCCTCGTCATTTAAGAGTCTATGAAAATATGGCTGTCACCTTCTCTTAATGCGAACGTCATTTACTAATACTTTTCCATCCTCCCCTTTTATGCACTTCACTTGGTCAAGATCACGGTCCCTCCGCTCCCTAGCCTTAGCCAGCCTATAAAACCTCTTCTCCCCGCCTCTCTCCTCTAAACTCGCATACAAACTCGTAAAAGTTATTGTCTTAGCTGTCGTAACCGCAAGCTTAGCTTCCTTCCTAGCTAACTTGTACACATCTTAGTTCGTCCGCTTCTCCTCTTCATCCTTACTCTCGACCAACTTAGCATAAGCCATCTTCTTAATCTCCACCTTCTTCTTAACTTCTTTATTCCACCACCAATCCCCCCGGTTCTGGCCGGACCAGCCCCTCGAGATTATATTGTTTAAATTAATTATTTCCATATTTTAAGGGATGTCATATTTTTCAAAATATTTTTATTTGGGATGATTTTTTGTTCATAATTATTTTTTCTTACAAATTGATTATTCACTAATATTTTTTTTCCATAATACTTTCTTGATTAACTTGATTGTAATGACATCATATTGTTTTACATAATATCATAATTTATATTGTACACATATTTTTAGGGATGAAATATTTTTTCAATGATTTTTTTATTTTGGAATAACTATATTCTTTTCTATACGAATTGTTTGATTCTGGTTAATTAACTAATACATGATTGTGGCATCATAAATTTTAATAATAATAATCCTCACAAAACTTTTGCAATATATATATATATATATATATATATATATATATATATATGTGTGTGTGTGTGTGTGTGTGTGTGTGTGTGTGTGTGTGTATGTATGTATATATATTCAAGAAGACAATTTTAAGGAAAAATCTAAGTTGTTTTCATCCAATAAAGGTTAATCTTAATTTTTTTTCATCCAATGGGAGTTAAGCTTATTTATTTTTTGCCGTAAAATATGAAAAAATATGGAATGAATCTTAAATGATTAAATAATCTATAAAATAGTTTTTGTTGTAAAATGTCAAAATAGTTTAAGAGATGACATGTTTTCATAATAGTTTTTATTTTGGAATGTCTTTTGGGTCAAGCATAGTTATTTTTTCCCGTACAATATGAAATAAATATGGATTAGTTAATAATCTACAAAATAGATTTTTGTTAATAAAGGAGAATAGTCTAACCAGGGGCGGAGCCAACATGTAAAATGGGGGTTCACCGAACCCCATTTGACGAAAAATTATAATATTTATATATTACTAAAATTACTTATAATGTGTGTATAATATATGTCAGACCCCTTCAGTTAATTTTTCTTTAAATTTTTAACCTCCTTCATGGAAATTCTGGCTCCGCCTCCGAGTCTAGCATGAGATTATGCCAAGTGGCGCCTTGAAAACTAACATCTTACAATAAAAAATATTTTATAGATTATTAATTAATTCATATTTATTTCATATTGTGGTAAAAACAACTAAGTTTGACCAAAAAGTCATTCCAAAATAAAAAAATATCATCTCTTAAAAGATGTAAATAATTAATCTAAATAATATATATATATATATATATATATATAATAATAATAATAATAATAATAATAATAATAATAATAAAGGAGAATAGTTTATCGTAATTATGCCAAGTGACTCTTGTGAACTAACATATTACAACAAAAACTTATTTTCCTTAATAATCCTCACAAAAATTTTGCATGAATGTATGTATGTATGTATATATATTCAAGAAGACAATTTTAAGGAAAAATCTAAGTTTTCATTCAATAGAGGTTAATCTTAATTTTTTTTCATCCAATGGGAGTTAAGCTTATTTATTTTTTGTCGTAAAATATGAAAAAATATGGAATGAATCTTAAATGATTAAATAATCTATAAAATAGTTTTTTTTTGTAAAATGTCAAAATAGTTTAAGAGATGACATGTTTTCACAATAGTTTTTATTTTGGAATGTCTTTTGGGTCAAGCATAGTTATTTTTTCCCGTACAATATGAAATAAATATGGATTAGTTAATAATTTACAAAATAGATTTTTGTTGTAAGATGTTAGTTCACAAGAGTCACTTGGCATAATTAGGATAAATTATTCTCCTTTATTATTATTATTATTATTATTATTATTATTATTATTATTATTATATATATTATTTTTATATTATTTAGATTGATTATTTACATCTTTTAAGAGATGATATTTTTTTTATTTTGGAATGACTTTTTGGTCAAACTTAGTTGTTTTTACCACAACTAGTATACTTACCCGCGCGATGCGTGGATTATTGTAAAGAGAAAAAATAAGAAAAAAGATAATTGTAACAATCTTGGGGACTAAATATTTCATCGATTGTTTAATAGATATGAAGAGTCTGAGTCATTCTTCTTCTCAAAGAAGCAAGTTTCGATTGAAAGAACTAAAAGTTTTTCATAGAGAAGATCAGTTGCTGCAACTCAAAAGTGCAAAGCAGGCAATACGAACTCTTAGGGAGAGGAAAGTGTGGGAACTTTATTTTTTATTAGATTGGTGAAGCAAGTTAATTTTGTTACGATTTCAAATTGAATGCACTTACTCATTTATAGACTTGATTAAGCTATTTGTTAGTATAGATTCTTTATTCTAAGCTTAATTTCTCAGTATTTTACAGTGAACTACTTTTCTCTTGCAATATATAAGAGAGTGAATTAAGGGAAGGCACTGCTGGTTGTAGTGTCCTAAAACTTGCTAATATTTTTACCTATATCTATTTTCATAGGTCTCAATATCCTTAATGTGCTTTACTTAAGCTGAAGGTCTATCGGAAATAACTTTTCTATCTTTTCAAAGTGTTGGTGTACATGCTACTACTGGATCGGTGTAGATTATGTCGTAGTGGACTTGAATCTCCTTAAAGAAAGCGAGATAACCGTACCTCAGTCGAGAAGAAGATGATCTTATTTTCTTTATTTTTGTTTATTTTATTTCTAACTGTAATAATTATTGTAATTTGTGGTATATTACACCAACACAAAGTTAGGTGTAAGACTGCGTATACTCCACCCTCTCCCGACACCAGTTATGGAATTACACTAAGTATTATGTTGTTGTTTTAACTGTGGACTGGATTTCAAAGCAGTACTCTCACTCTCGGCATAATATCCTTTTTGTTTCTCCAAGAAAGAAATTGTGTAATAACTTAAATACCACCAATTTTTATGATCTTTATTCATAAAGACAATACTTGTAATCACTCTTAGTTGTGTTACTTTCAGAGGTGTGGTCTAGTAGTCAATGAAGTACGTGGGTTGAGAACTTGAGATTTCAGGTTCACATTCCAACAGAGACAAAAAAATCGAGGTGATCAGAGTAACCGATATAACATATTTACCAAAAATCAAGAGGTGGCGCCCCTCATTTCCACTTGCAAAAGGGTATCAAAGTAACTGATAGAAACCAAAGCATCTGTGATAAGACAACAACTATCTTTGTTGCTTAAGTTCGTAAGACAGCAGCTATCTGTATTGCTAAGGTCTGTGACATAAATGCCGAGCTTGTGGAAGATAGTGATTTTTGGGATACTCTCAAGGACTTAATATCTGACAATAATCATATGATTGTTGCAAATGTTATTACTGCTCTTGCAGAAATCCAAGAAAGCAGTAGCAGACCCATCTTTGAGATCACCAGCCATACGCTTTCAAAGTTTCTAACTGGTCTAAATAAATGCACTGAGTGGGGTCAAGTATTTATACTGGATGCCCTTTCCAAGTACAAAGTAGTTGATGCTCGCGAAGCTGAAAACATTATGGAGCGAGTCACTTCACGATTACAACTTTGAAATTACGTTGTTGTGCTTTCATCTGTCAAGATGATACTCCAACAGATGGAACTCATAACCAACACTGATGTAGTTAGGAACCTTTGTAAGAAGTTGTCTCCTCCTCTTCTAACATTTCTTTCAGCAGAGCCTGAAATTCAATATGTTGCTTTAAGGAACACAAACCTCACCTAAAATTCAATATGTTGCTTTAAGGAACATAAACCTCATTGTACAAAAGCATCCGACAATCCTTGCACATGAAATCATGGTATTCTTTTGCAAGTATAATGATCCTATATATGAGAAAAATGAGAAGTTAGAAATCATGATAAAACTTACTTCAGGCAGAAATATAGACCAGGCGCTACATACATTCAAGGAATATGCCACGAAAGTAGATGTTGACTTTGTTAGAAAAGTTGTCCGAGATATTGGCTGTTGTACCATCAAATTAGAGAGGGATGTTGAGCGTTGTATCAGTGTCCTTTTTGAATTGATTAAGATAAAAGTAAATTATCTTACGTTTCCTGAACTTGGCTAGGTACATGAACACGCTTCTTTTAGGCGTGAAATTAACTTATAAAATAAACACAGGGGTAAACTTGATCCTACTCTTCTTGACGAACCTCTTTCCAATAGTGCCACTTTCTCCTCTGTCTATAATAAGCCTCCAGAAACATTTATCACTCGTGTGAAGACCACTCAGAAAATTGAGGATGAAGAGTATGCCGATGCAGGTGAGCAGGGTTATTCTGATTCTTCTGCTCTTGTAGCAGAAAGTGGTGCATCACCGCCAGTTAGTACAGCTAATGCTCGGCATCCCACAACACGGGAACCAGCTGCACCTGCAGCTCTTGCACTGCCTGATTTACTTGACCTTGGCATGGATAACAAAAATAATGCTATTATGTCAGTTGATTAGCCTGCAACCCCTACCGACCTTCCTTTACCCGTCCTATTGCCAGCCTCTAGTGGGCAAGGTTTACAAATCAATGCCCAACTGGTGCGGAGAGACGGACAAGTATTTTACAGCATGATGTTTGAGAAGTTCCTCTTGATGGGTTCATGATTTAGTTTAATAAGAATACATGATATCTTGTTGCCAGTGGACAACTCCAAGCTCCTCAGTTGCTACCTGGGACATATGCAAACGCTCCAAGTTCAACTACTCGTATCAAGTTTTTCAACTACTCGTAAAGTTTGTAAAGTAAACCTAGTAACGTTTGAAGCTCAGCGAGGGGATCCCTTACTATATCATATCTACAATTTCATACTTTGATAAACACAACTACTGCAAAAGCATCTTAAGAGTTCAGATTCCAAACCAGAAAGCAAATTCTTTAGTGATGCTATGTTTAGGATATAACATTCATTTGGTCGAAAAAACCCACAACCACAGCCATACCAATTCCTAATTCAAAAAGAAGTTTGATATATGTATCTACAACAGTTATTATATGTATCTGCAACAGAGAAATATAAATCACACGTGCAATATTAGAAACCATAAAAAAAAACTACTCAATAGAAATCCTTGGTTCCATACCACGTAAAGTAATACTCCAACTAAAAGGAAAACTCAACAATACTCTGTAACTATCATGATGCCATACCTCTAAAATAGGAATAGGTGTAAAGTCAGGAGGCAACACTTCCTATTTTCCAGGTGGTGCAAGATACAACATCTGAACCAATTTATCTGCCGCCTCTTGTTACTTTTCATTTGGCTGCATTGATGAAGGCAGATGGCTGAAAGGAGAAAAGTGAAACTCACGAACATCCTCAGCAAAGGGAAGAACATTGAAGTAAAATGACTCAGGCTGCAAGCAACGGTCCAAGAGAATGTCAACAATCTAAGAGAAGAATAATCAAGAGTTGAAAATTTAAATCATATTTACAGTATTATCCTTGTCAGAGACATTTGGAGTTAGGACCCTAACAACAATATTACCCTGTCCTTTCCTCCATACACATTGGACAATTGCTACTTTGTTCATTTCCTTCATTGCCCTTGCCAAAGCAAAAGATGCAAGGATGGCTTTTTTGTTTCCAGGTTCGCCTATGAAGATATTTACATCTTTCAGGTAGTAATGTCTGAGTAAACAAAGTATTATTGTATGAATATTGGAAAGACAAATAGCACAAGACATTCTCTCCTATCCAAATATCAACCAGAAAAAAACTGTGTAGATAGTACTCAAGAAACAAATTATTCCGCATTATATTTGTAGCATCTGTGAATCCTAGAAGCTTCACACTTTTCTCTGGTTTGAACTTTACAGCCTCCAACTGAACAGAGGATATAGGAGCAACTTGAAGTCCATACTAAAAATCTTTAATTCTCTATTCTGGCGGCACAACTTTATTAAGGTCTTCTATGCTTTTATATTCATATCAAAAATTTCATACTTTGATAAACACAACTACTGCAAAAACAACTTAAGAGTTTAGATTCCAAACCAGAAAGTAAATTCCTTAGAGATGCTATGTTTAGGATATAACTTTCATTTGGCCGAAAAAACCCACAACCACAGCCATACCAATTCCTAATTCGAAAAGATGTTTGATATGCCTATGTTGGTAAAAAGAACACAACTACTGCAAAAGCAACTTAAGAGTTTAGATTCCAAACCAGATAGCAACCAGAAATCTTTGTGCTTCTGGCCGATTTTCTAATCACCAGGTAACCTAAATACATTCTTCCTGAATGCTCCAAATCCTAGTAATATGAAAGAAGTAGTAGACTTTCTATTGTAAACAATATTTCTAGCGAACAAGAAATTTTAAGATAAAGAAGTTGAGAAAAGTAACAACCATGCAGCTGGAATGAAGGAGAGGCCAAAATGGGAGACAACTCTAAGATGCAATAGTCAATTTATACAAAGAGTTATGCAAATGTGACGGTATTATTCAACTACTTGCATAAGGTCTTTCAACTACTCGCATCAGGTCTTTCAACTACTCGCAATGTTTGTAAAGTAACGCTAGTAACGTCTGAAGCTCAGCGAGGGGATCCCTTACTATATCATATCAAAAAAATGTGATAAGCTTAAACATATCAACTGATACACCTGTATGTCGAGGAACATTCCAAAATATTTCATTTTCAACAGAATTAGAAAAGAATAAAATATATGAAATTTTCGATAACTCATAAAGCTACAGTCATGCTTGGATCGAGACTTTGATTCCTAGGTAAATGACAACAATAAGGCAACTATCATGGGATTCCCACAACATTGTAGAAAGAGGATTCCAAAGTACTCATATCCATTTTCTAAATCTTTGCACCCACTATACTGATAGAAATTTAATGTTGTTTGTGAGAGCAATCTTATTTTTGTTAACATCTAGATCAACTACTCCCTGATCCCAAATTAGTTGGAATGAGCCCGCCATATCTAATCTTCTATATTTAGGTTTCGTTCGTTCCAATAATCTGTGTTAAGATTGGTGCAATTAAAACTTCAATAAACCCCTGTCATGGACATACCACCACGAGAGAAAGCAAACACAATGCATAAGAATACAAAATTCCTTACATATTTGGTGCAAGACATCCTCATCAATAAAGCAAAAGCTTATTCCATATTTGAAAATAGGAGAAAATATCATTTCTCAGGTTCTCATAACTTGAAAAACAAATTGGGAATCGATTACCTCTAACATCCTAAAAAAAGTGAGTTTAAATAGGATTCTCTCACGGTCATTTTGAACAGCTCTGGGCCCGTATATATTAAATAGAACTGCAAGAATAAAACATTTGTCAATCACCAAACTATGGTAGGAAATACATTTATGAATGTGCGACAAAACATTAAAGAAAACTTTTAAAAAAAATAAAAAATTGAAGAGTTATATCACATAGTGAGTCAGAAAATAAAAAGGAGAAGGCTCGGAACAGAAGGTTTAGACCATGATTCATATTAAGAATCAGACATCCCTGTTGATTTCGTAAACATCATGTTCTCACCAAAATGACCATGATCGGTTATCAGACAACATCCCTCACTGTCAACTTTAAGAAGCTCATCTCTGGAAGAGCACTCAAGGTCGTCTGCTATCAAAGGGCACTCCTCCTTTCTAGGTTGATAACCTTTAGATGTTGCGAGGAGACCAGTGAAGCCTTCTTCTGTCGAAATTGGCAGAGCTACCTCATTGCTAAAAAAAGCAGAGTTTACACGGCAAAAGGTTGCATATAAAATTAGTGCCTCATGATTAGTTGTATTACAATTTAGTAGCACTTACCATAGCCATATATGGTACTGATTGGCAGTGTAAAGGTTTGATTTAATATAGATACGATTCACTTACCATAGTCATCTACTTTTCATCTATGGGAGTAATTAGGAAGATTTTCTTAAATCACTTGATTGATTGGAATATATATTTGGAAGGAATACAGATTGTGGAATTACTCCTATAGCTTGATTGGAATATATATTTGGAATACAAATTGTGGAATTACTCTTAATGATAGTGGAATTAGGAGTAATTGACAGATGATCTTCTTAAATCACTTGATTGATTGGAATATATATTTGAAAATTGGAATACAGATTGTCAAATTACTCCTATGGCTTGATTGGAATATATATTTAGGAGTAATTGACGAAACTTTTATGTGAATATGTTAAAGTCTTACATATCTATGAAATAATCTATGTACTAATTAAATAGAAGTCAAACTTAATTATTTTTTACCACAATGTGAAATATATAAATAATTATAATAGTGTTCATTAATAGGAGTCAATTCTAATTATTTTTTATCACAATATCAAACAATCTTTTTTAATCTAATCATATTAATGTTCCTTTTCTAAAACTAAACTAATAACGAATTAAACTTGAAAAGATATAAAACACACCAATTTATTTTTTTTCCAAAATAAATAAATCAATTATTAGGGGAAAAACAATTTGCTGCCTTATTTTGAATCCTTTTCGACATTATAGATGTAATTAAATAATCAATTAAATAAAATAAAATAATACAATTAGGAGGGATTTATGGAATAGAAAATTATTTATTATTTATTTATTTGTTTATTATTAAATTTATTTATTTTAATTAAAACATTTTCTACCTCATTGGAATCCTTTCCAAAATTATAGTTGTAATTAAATAATCAATTAAATAAAATCAAACTATATAATTAGGAGAGATTTATGTAAAATAAATTTCGTGATATGCTAGGAAAAGTTACAAAGAAAGATGAAGTAGCACAGAAACAAACAGAAAATTATTTAAATTTTTATTGATTTTTTATTATAAATTTATTTAAATAATATCTATAATTTGACCTAATTGAAAGAGAGTTACCTTTTTTTTAACTGACCAAATCAATGTTTTCCTAAAATTAAACTAATAACAAATTAAATATTCAAAAGATATAGAATATACTAAAATTATTTTAAAAAAATATATAAATAAATCTGTAACTAATGACCAAAATAATTTTCTACCTTATTTAAGTCCTTCCTTTTTTTTAACTAACCAAATCAATGTTTTCCTAAAATTAAACTAATAACAAATTAAATATTCAAAAGATATAGAATATACTAATTTTTTTAAAAAAAATATATAAATAAATCTGTAACTAATGACCAGAATAATTTTCTACCTTATTTAACTCCTTCCCGAAATTATTGAGGTAGCTAAAACAATCAATTAAATAAAATTAAACTATACAATTAGAAGAGGTTCATGGAAAGTAAATTACATGAAATTCTAGGAAAAATTACAAAGAAAGATGAAGTGGCACGGAATAAGAAATAATTTGAAATAATTCTAATTTATTTTTATCACAATATCAAATAACAGAATAAAAATAAACAAAAGTATTCATCAAACATTTTGCTTTATTATATATAAAGAGTTGAAATATATAAATAATTATTTT
Organism: Capsicum pubescens; assembly: GCA_030864215.1. Taxonomy (NCBI): domain Eukaryota; kingdom Viridiplantae; phylum Streptophyta; class Magnoliopsida; order Solanales; family Solanaceae; genus Capsicum; species Capsicum pubescens. The sequence goes on along the minus strand of CM061540.1, from coordinate 280,051,345 downwards.
TTTACCACAATATGAAAATATGATATAATAGAATAAAAATAAATAATAGTGTTCATTCAATATTTTTTACCACAATATGTAAATAGATATGAAAATTTAAAAATCTATATATAAAATAAATAATTAATCAGTAAAATAAATTTTGTTACCCAAAAAATAGATTTTTGTTGCCAAAATACCAAGTGGCTAGTTCACAATATGTCACTTGGCATAATTTTATGCAAACTTCTTTGTTTTATTATATATATAGATATGAAAATTTAAAAATCTATATATGAAATAAATAATTAATCAGTAAAATAAACTTTGTTGCCAAGAAAATAGATTTTTGTTGCCAAAATACCAAGTGGCTAGTTCTCAATATGCCACTTGGCATAATTTTATGCAAACTTCTTTGTTTTATTATATATATAGATATGAAATAAATATGAAATAATTCATAATCTATAAAATATTTTTTATTGTAAGATGTTAGATTTCAAGGCGCCACTTGGCATAACCTCATGCTAGAGTCGAAGGCGGAGCCAGAATTTTCACGAAGGAGGTTTAAAATTTAAAGAAAAATTAACTGAAGGGGTCTGACATATATTATACATACATTATAAGTAATTTTAGTAATATATAAATATTATAATTTTTCGTCAAATGGGGTTCGGTGAACCCCCATTTTACATGTTGGCTCCGCCCCTGTTTAGACTATTCTCCTTTATTATATATACATATGTACATATATGTGTGTGTGTGGGTGTGTGTATGTGTGTGTGTATGTGTGTGTGTATATGTATGTACTAGTTTAGGTGTACGCGCCTTGCGCGTGTATATCACTTTAATGAGTTCAAACATTACACTAAATAGGATATTTGTTTAAATAATAAATATGAATACAATAATTAAATTCAATATCTTTTGAGTATGTAAAGATGGAGAATTTATTTATTAAACCTAACATTTACACAAGAAATTCTTCAAAGCCAACCGGCATTCATCAACAACCTGTAAACTAAAATAAAACAATACAGTAGTGATCACAAAGTTTCAATTTTGATGAAAATAATTCTCGTCTAAGCGAAAACTTTGACCCTAAATATGACTTGAATGAAAACAAAGAAGATACACATATATACACACATTGAATTATATTATGTTGACAAGAACAATGAAGATACTCGAGAGAGCATCAAATTGACAAAATACTCCATAAAAACATACATAATTCAATGAATATAAATATTAACATGACATACTTACAACAACGTCAAGATGCATATAAGAAAGCATCAACCTCAACTTCCGTGACAAAGCAAAAAGAAAGGAACATTCATAAATGTGATATAGACCGTACAAATATTGAGAATTATATTAATTAACTTGAAAAAAAAGTAATAAAGATGCAAATTGAACCCAAATCCCATTTGTCCATGGACGAATTTATCTTTACCATACGTAACAATTCATAGAATAATCTCATAAGGAAAAAAAGAAAGAAAACCGACTTACAAATTCAAGAGGTATATATCTTATTACTTATATTTATCGAAGTATTTTTTCAATAGAGTCCTATTTTAGGAGTATTTTTCTAGTTGCACAGTAGAAAAAAAATATTAATTAATATTTAGAAGTCCCATATATTTTAGAAGGTTTAGTTAATATAATAAAAATAATTAAATAATATATATATATATATATATATGGTAAACTTCTAATTGATTTATAAGAGTAAATATTATTGCCCTAAACCGTTTGTAGTACTTTTCCTGCTTTGTATTTACTAATTTTGGTTATTAAATTTGAAGGAAACAAAGATATTTTTAACAAGTATTATATGGTAAACTTCTAATTAATTTATAAGCGTAGATATTAATACCCTAAACGTAAAAGGATGGAGATTTGTTTGTAGTACTTTTCCTATTTCATATTTGCTAATTTTTAATTACTAAATATAGAGAAAATAAAAATAATTTTAAAAAGTATAATATCATCACGGTTGTAACATGTTATAACCAATATTTATAGAAATATTTTTTTTTAATAGAATTCTATTTTAGAAGTATTTTTCTAGTTGAACGGTAGAAAGAAAATATTAATTAATATTTAAGAGTCCCATATAATTTAGGAGGTTTAGTTAATATAATAAAAATAATTAAATAATAAATTGAAGAAAATAGCAAAAAGACAATTTTATCTAAAGAAAAGTCATTTAATGAAGGGCAAAAAGTTCAAATCACTTTTTTAATGGTCTTCACACTTTTAATATATTATAGATATAGATTATAGATTATAGATATAGATATATGTATGTATGTATGTATAGTATGTATGTGTATATATATATGAAATAAATATGAATTAATTAATAATTTGAAAAATATTATTTTTAGTTCTCAAAATGCTACTTAGCATAACCTCATGCTAGACTATTCCCCTTTATTATATATACTAGTTCAGGTGTACGCGCTTCGCGCGTGATCTCACTTTATTGAGTTCAAACATTACATTAGATAGGATATTTATTTAAATAATAAATAAGAATACAATAATTAAATTCAACATCTTTTGGAGAATTTATTTAATTAAACCTAACCTTTACAAAAAAAAATTTCAAAGCCGATTGACAGTCATATACCACCTGTAAACTGCAACAAAACAATACGATGATAGAGACATCAAAACAATATAATCAAATCTAACCTTTACACAAAAAATTTCGTCCGACACTCATCTACCACCTGTAAACTTTAACAAAATAATACGACAATAGAGATATCAAAATAATACAACTAAACTTTACTTTTACACACACAAAAAAAAAAAAAAAAAAAAGATATAAAAACAATATAATTAAACTTAATCTTTACCTAAAAATATTTCTCAAAGCCGACCGACATTCATCTACCACTTGTAAATTCATCTATAACCTGTAAAATACAATAAAATAATACAATATTTTTCAATCTAGACATGCAACCGAATCAAGTTAGATGAGCATCAATCACATATTTTTCAATAAGTAAATTGGTTTCTTCTATAGTTTAACGTATTTATTTTAGGAGTACAGTGAAAAATATTAATTGATTCTCTTTCCATATATTTTAGGAGTTTTATATATTTTAGGAATCTAGTTAATATAATAAAAATAATTAAATAATAAATTAAAGAAAATAAAGGATAAAAAAATTACACATTTAATTGGTTATAAACCTATCCCAATTTTGACCTCTTCTATAATAGGAAATTAGTGCTTAAACGTGTATTTCTTTTTAAAAAATTTCCTTCTTCTTTTTTCATATATTTTAATACTCTTAACTATTAATTTTAATAATATTTTTTTCAATATATTTTGAGGTTACCATATATTTTAGGACTCCTTAATTATTAGTTTTTATAATAACTCTTACCATTAATTTTATTGTTATCATATAACTTATGACTTCTTAATCTTTAAAACTTACCATATATTTAAGGACTTCTAAATTTTTAAAACTTACCATATATTTTAGAACTTTTATTATGAAATATTATATATATAATTAAATAATAATTTTTTTAAAATTATAAAATGACAGTTTTGTCTAAAACAAATACTTTAAATGAAGGACAAAAAGTTTAAATCACTTTTCTAAGGGTCTTCACACTTTTAATATATTATAGATATATATATAGATATGAAATAAATATGAATTAATTAATAATCTACAAAATATTTTTTGTTGTAAGATGTTAATTTTCAAGGCTCCACTTGGCATAACCGCATGCTAGACTTAGAGGCGGAGCCAGAATGTTCACGAAAGGGGTTTAAAATTTGAACAAAAACTAACAGAAATGGGTTCGACATATATTATATATACATAAAATGTAATTTTATTAATGTATAAATAGTATAATTTTTGTCGAAGGACGTTCAGTGAACCTCTATTTTACATGTTGGCTCCGCCCCTGGCTAGATGTTCTCCTTGAATATATATATATATATATATATATACATACATACATACATCTATATATACGTACACACACATATATATACATACATACATACATACATACATGCATACATACATACATACATATATATATATATATATATATATATATATAGAATATATTTTTTACTGTAAGATGTTAGTTCTCAAAACGCCACTTGGCATAACCTCATGCTAGACTATTCTCATTTATTATGTATATATATATATACATACATATATATATATATACATACATATATATATATATATATATATATATACATATATATATATACATACATATATATATACATACATATATATATACATATATATATATATATATATATATATATGAAATAAATATGAATTAATTAATAATCTACAAAATATTTTTTGTTGTAAGATGTTAGTTTTCAAGGCACCACTTGGCATAAGCTCATGCTAGACAGAGACAAAGCCAGAATTCGCACGAAGGGGATTCAAAATTTGAAGAAAAACTAACCGAAGGGGGTTCAACATAGATTATATATACATAAAATATAATTTTAGTAATGTATAAATAGTATAATTTTTCGTCGAAGGAGGTTCGGTGAACCCCCATTTTACATGCTGGCACCGCCCTTGGCTAAACTATTCTCCTTTATTATAAATATAGATATGAAATAAATATGAATTAATTAATAATCTACAAAATATTTTTTGTTGTAAGATGTTAGTTCTCAAAACGCCACTTGGCATAACCTCATATTAGACTATTCCCCTTTATTATATGTATAGATATGAAATAATATGAATTAATTAATAATCTACAAAATATTTTTTGCAGTAAGATGTTAGTTCTCAAGACTCCACTTGACATAACCTTATGCTAGATTATTCTCCTTTATTATATGTATAGATATGAAATCAATATGAAATAATTAATAGTCCACAAAATATTTTTTGTTGTGAGATGTTAATTCTCAAAATGTCACTTGGCATAACCTGATGCTAGACTATTCTCCTTTGTTATATATATAGATTGGGGGTTCTTTAGGGAGACACACCTTTACTATTGCGCGAAAGTCTCAGACGGTTTGAAGTGGACCATCCTCTAAGGCATTATTTGAAAAATAACACGTTCTCAAGCCTTGATAGACAATTAATCAATAACTACTTTAACCCGCACATATCTCGCACGTGTAACGTTTGATTATTTAAAATTAAATAATTTTATCTATTGCGGAGATTTTTAATAAAGTGTAAAAGTTCAAATCAATTTTCAAAAATCCTTCACACTTTAATATAATAATGTAAACATAAAAATATGCACATATATATTTACCACTAGAAGTTTCAAGTGGTTGACGGATCATCACTTTTACGTTTGTCATATAGTTCCGCATCCCCATGTTGCCACAGGCTAAAAGAGAAGCATAAATTTGAATCATATTTGTGTTATGATTATTATTATTATTATTATTATTATTATTATTATTATTATATATATATATATATAAATCTTGTTTTTAAAGTCAAATTCTTACAAAATTATTGATTACATTCTTATTACGTAATTATTTTTTAAAAAAATTTGATACTTCTTAAATTTTTCTTATTCTAACGGTTTTATATTTATTTCTAGATTTTTCAAATCTTCTTAAAATCAAATTTAGTTGATTTTGTTATGAAATATAAAGTAAGAACAACAAGAATAGAGAGAAAAGAGAGAGTAATTCTTATTTCTCTTGAGAGATTTCTTGATGGGTTAATTACAATGAAGGAAAATCTCTTTATTTATAGGGGAAAACTAATCTTGATGTTTCTAACTTTTTCCATAAATAGACATTCACAATATATGATAAAGTAGACATCCACTATGTATGGTAATATATTTATAACACTCTCCCTTGAATGTCTAATTGATAGATAATGTGTCTCATTAAAATCTTACTAGAAAAAACCCTGTGGGGGGAAAATTTAGTGAAGGAAAAAAGAGTACACATCTCTAATAATATGCACATAGGTTGCCTCATTAAAAACCTTACAAGGAAAATCCAATGGGACAAAATCTCATACGAAAAAAAAAATACAACGCGTATTAACTCCCCCTAATGCGAACATCCTTGAAACTTTTGCATCCCAATCTTCTGTACCATCTTCTCGAAAGTTACAATTGGAGGAGACTTGGTGAGTAAATCAGCCACATTGTCACTTGAACGAATTTGTTACACGTTAATATCACCATTCTTTTGGAGATCATGTGAATAGAAAAGCTTTGATGAAGTATACTTCGTTCTATCTCCTTTTATGAACCCTCCCTTAAGATGTGTTATGCATGATGCATTATCTCCGTATAAATTGTGGGTATATTGTCATATTTCAAACAATATTTTTCTCGAATGAGATGTATCATGGACCTCAATCATATACATTCTTGGCTTTCTTTATGAATAGTTATATCTCAGCATGGTTCAATTAAGTGGCTAGATAGACTGCTTTGTATATCTCCAAGATATGGCAGTTTTTCCACAAGTGAACACATTGAATGCTTGAGACTGAGATTTATATGGGTCAGATAAGTACCAACATCAGCATGACCAATAAGACCGGGACTGTAATCTTGCAAACAAATTAACTAAAAAGGCTATATCAAGCCTTGTACTATTTGCAAGATACATGAGTGCACCAACTGCACTAACATATGGTACTTCATAACCAATTCAATTCGGTATATTTCTCATGTCAGCAAATAATCTATTGCTTTAAAAACTCTCCAAGAGTTCCAATAATTTTCAAGCTATAAGCTTATGTAATATAACGATTATAAATAAGTTTTTCAGAAACTTTTATATGCTTCAAACATTTTGAATCCTTAAAAAAGTTTTCATATAAATTTTTTCAAGCGACAATATTCAGTACTTCATGTGTGACATCTTCAAGTGTTTGGATTGCAAATCAAATAATTTTTATGCTTAACAAGATGTTTATGTCACTTAATAAATATTTTATACGTCAGCATGCTTAAATAAACGTAGAATTAAGATTCTCGTGATATTTCACAATATTGTGCCAATATTGTATCTAAGATATTGATGATATATCATTTCGTATCAATTCACAATGCGACATAAAATTTTAAAATCTCATCACTTCATTATTTTCAGGTACCTGAACCTCTCATAAGGTTTCATGAAGTGTTATGTCGTATGCTCTTCAAGAGCACATTGCCTTCTTATTATGATTATTTTCTCCTTATCCATTTCAAGGATTATTTTATTTGGAATCAATTGGTCTACCACGCTTCACGCATGCATAGATTTTGTCCTTTATAGACACAAAATAGGAGCACTTGCAGTTTAAAGATGAGATGTTTTCGGCATTTGACTTGAATTATCTTTTGAATGAGGATTTGATGATAATTCCTAACATATTTCATAACTGCTTATAATCTCCCCCTTATGTTCGAAAAACTAACATACATTCTCCATCTTCTTTGAGGAATCCATCTTTGTGTGTTATGGTAAATTCATTAATCGTATATTGCACATCAAAATTATTAGATGGAATAGTTGGTTCGTGAGCTTGAACTAATTGAGAGGGAAGAAATAATCATAATTTATTGGTCTAATGGATACAAGTGTTATTGTATGCAACATATCATATTTCAGACCAACACGTGAAGTTTTGTTCTCATTAGCAATGGTTTAGCTATTTATTGAAGATATTCAATGTCAAACCATTATCATCAACATGAATTGTCTTGATTACTCAATCTGAAAGTTATGCTCTTAACTCAATTTTATTGAGCAAGCAACTTTATGAATGTCAAACAACAGGTTGACAATAAACGTACAAGTGATCATCTTATATCGATGCATCTTAATAGATCACATGACTGATGAACGAGCCCATATTCACCTTTTATACTTTTTAAATTTTGAGGGATCAAATCCCAACATTAGTTGGTCCAACCAACTTGTCACGAGAACAAGCAAATAAATAATTTTTGAAGAATCTTCTATTTCTTCAACATATGTCTAATACTCAATATGCACATTTTCGAAATGTAGTAATCGTTCATGTAAATTTATGAACTTTTATACTAGTAAACTCCAAGTTTATCATGACATATGCCTTTTTGATTTAGTAAATTTCAGATTTCCTATTACATGAATAAATTTTTGAATTTACTACTTCAGAAGTAGATTTCAAAAACCCTTCTCAGTTATCTGCCTCTTTCGGAGTTGAGTTGTGATACTATCACAATCAAGTGCACATTTGCATTAATAAGCTTCTCATTCTCCAAGAATTAAATATAATAGTGTCTTAAGCCTATCAAATTATGATAGCTTATAACCTCTTTTAAGATATTGCTAATTCATGAGCAAATCGAGGCATACATATGGTTATAGAGAAATTTTTTCTAACATATCTAATAATCAAAATAAGCGTGTCAAAATACTATCACTTTTGATGATTATTATCATATTGTCCCTCTACGCTTATATTCGTACATTCAATCACTTGTCTTCTTTCAGACATATTATGCACCTCTACCACATTCCTTTCAAAAATGGAGCAAGTTGTCAACTTTCAGATTCATCATATGTTGCTACTATATTCACTTCATTGAATAAAGCATATCAATGGGATATGTTTCATGACTTTTCACTAAACACCCATTATTTTGCATTAGCCATCATATATCATTAATATGGTGTATTGAGATTCAAACTCAGTATCTTATCCATATAAAGGCATCTTAGGTTTTAACTCGATAAAACTTGAACCCAACATCTTATCATCATGGTGCATTGAAACTTTTAATTAACCCAATGTCTTACCCTCTTAATGAGAAGAGACTTAAATCCATCATCATATCTTTTAAGGGATAATATTGTTCTTCATGAACAAATTTAAAGCATAATTGGTTCCAAACCAATTATAATTCCTCAAATTCAATAATAATTATATCATTAGTAGCAAAAGACAAATAACATAAGGAATTACTAACCTTGAAATTACCTTTAGATTTATAATCTCACCTTATTTGACAAAGTCTCGTGCTGATAATGTGTTATGAAATATAAAGTAAGAACAACAAGAATAGAGAGAGAAGAGAGAGTAATTCTTATTTCTCTTGAGAAATTTTTTGATGGGTTGATTACAATGAAGAAAAACAGCTTTATTTATAGGGGAAAACTAACCTTGGAGTTTCTAACTTTTTCATAAATAAACATTCACTATATATGGTAAAGTAGACATCCACTATATATGATAATATATTTATAACAGGTTTAGAATTCTTAAACTAATGAAACAAGTATTAGTTGTTATTAATTTCGATGAGTTTTAATAAGGAAGGTTTTACCATAAATATATTTAACTAATTTCAACTCTTGAATTAGGGAAAAATAGTGAAATTCTGATGACTTTTAATAAGGAACGATTGCCATAAATATATTTAATTAATTTTTAACTCTCAAATATTAGGAAAAAATAGTGAAAAGACGATTTTGTCTAAAGCAAATACTTTTAATGAAGGGAAAAATGTTCAAATAATATTTATAAGGACCTTCACACTTTTAATATATTATAGATATAGATATAGATTACAGATTATAGATAGAGATATAGATATAGATATAAATTATAGATTATAGATATAGATATCATCCTATCAATAAACTATTCAAATGAGTAGTAACGTTCATGCGTCAATAGAGCAGATTAGTTATCATTTTTACTAAATTATAATTTAATACTTATCATAATCAATGTTTTAAAAGGAGGAAATGTAAATTGGGGCGTTTTATTTAACACGGGACAAGACGTAAGCTTCGAGACAATGGGGCATAAGCCCCATGAATCTTTAAATTTTAAATTTATAATTCAGTAAAATAGTCTTATAAAACAAAAATTATAAACAATAAATTAATAGTTAAAATAATTTAAAAACATGTTAAACAAACTCATAGAATAAATTTCTAATGTAATTTTACAAGTATAAATAAAGAAATGTTATAATAGCAACTATGAGATGCAAATCAACTGTAACACCTAACTTTCAACTAATAAAAGAATCACATGTTTGTAAAATATATTACTATTGTACTCCACAATTTACATCTCTAAAAGAAAATATAATCAATAAACATTAGTATACTTACGATAATTTTGATAGAATAAAACACAATAATTTATTTTTAAATAGCGATTATTTTGAGACGTGTGAAAAATGATAAATATGATCATTTTGAGACGTATGAAAATAATATGAAATTTAATGATAAGTGAAGATGTAAACTTTGACTAATTAAATATTTTTAAAAGAAATACTAAATGATATTCACTCTCATGTTGCTTTCAAATATGAATATGCAATATAATGACTTGTTATTTGAGTTATTCTCAATCTTGTTATTTTTATAGATGAAAAAAACTATTAAGCACCATTTGTTTATTAGAGAGGGGTCAATTAAGAAATTCGACACATAGTTTGACTAAAATTTATTAGGCGAGCTTCAAGCATTAGGCATTAGGTGTGCTTAAGGAGTACAGCCGGGCGCTTAAAATGTAAGCCTCATACCTATGCCTCAAGACATTTTACTAGTGCTCTGTCCTGCCGCGATCCTCAAAACTGCTTTTTAAAACACTGATGGTAATTGCCTAATAATTACGTAACTTCTAAACACTCAACAGATAGAACTTCATTCAAAATCGTGTTTAATTAGAGTATATATATATATAATGGCTTTCCAATTTATGACAAGAACAAATAATGGTTTTCCACCATGCATTTTTCTTCCAATTCATTTGTTGGATGAATAAATTCTCCTACCCCAATCTTATCCTCCTCGCACTAATTATAGTAAATCTGTCTTCAACAAAATATTGGTACTCTCACCGTTTAATAATATTTACTAGTTTAGGTGTACGCGTCTCGCGCGTGTATCTCACTTTATTGAGTTCAAACGTTAGGATATTTATTTAAATAATAAAGATGAAAACAATAATTAAATTCAACATTTTTTAGAGAATTTATTTAATTAAACCTAATCTTTACCAAAAAAAATTCTCAAAATCGATCGACATCCATCTACCACCTGTAAATTGCAACAAAACAATACGATAATAGAGACATCAAAACAATATAATTAAATCTAACCTTTACACAAAAATTTTCTCAAAGTCGTCCGACACTTATCTACCACCTGTAAACTATAACAAAATAATACGACAATAGAGATATCAAAATATTACAATTAAACTTTACCTTTACACCAAAAAAATTTCAAAACAGAGATATAAAAATAATACAATTAAACCTAACCTTTACCTAAAAATTTTCTCAAAGCCAACCGACATTTATCTACCACCTATAAATTCATCTACGACCTGTAAACTACAACAAAATAATACAATAGTGATCACAAAACTTCAGTTTTGATGAAATAATTGTTGTCTGAGCGAAAATTTTGATACTAAAGAATGACTTGAATGAAAACAAAGAAGATATATATATATATATACACACACACATTGAATTCTATTATGTTGACAAAAAGAGTGAAGAAGTTGAGGGTTAGAAAATTAAACATTCATTAATCTAGACATGCAACTGAATCAAGTTAATGAGCATCAATCATGTTTTCCCATTAAGTAAATCAATTTCTTCTCTAATTTAACGTCCATCTCAATATTTATAGAAGTATTTAAAGAAAGGTTTGGTTACCAAAATTTTAATTGGCTTGCCCTGAGTAATAATAAAATAACTTAAAATACAATTATAATTTTATTTAATAGTTATATAACTTTGCTAACGTGAACTTATTGTCTTACAATTATAACGTAACTTTGTTGTCTTAAAATTTTATTAAATAGTTAATTAATTACAATCAATATATATATATATATATATATATATATATATATATATAGATATATATAAAGGAGAAACAAGGGACTGCTGATGTGACATGCTTAAGAATCAAGAAAAGCTATTTATCTTTTTTGTGGGTTTTTTGGACTTTTTTTTTTTTCATTTTCCCTCATTAATAAATTTATAAAATACTATCAATCAATGACATTAAATATTTTATAGAAAATTAAATATAGGAGAAAATGGTCAAAAGTCCCCCCAACCTTTACCCCAAATCTCAACTACACACTTATACTTTGCGGGGATCTTATGACCTCCCTGAACTATTTTAAAATGGAATTAAAATCCCCCGAACTATTTTAAAGTGGAATATCTACCCGTCTAAATGTCCATACCCATATTTTATTTTAATTTGTGGTCTACACGCGCTGCCACATGTCATTCCACGTCATGTTAGTTTTTTTTACTATAAAAAATTAATTCCACATCATAAGCCATTCAATTCTTCTTCTTCAATTCTTCTTCATCTTCTTCTTCTTCTTCTTCTTCTTCTTCTTCTTCTTCTTCTTCTTCTTCTTCTTCGATTTCTTCTTCTTCTTCTTCTTCTTCGACTTCTTCTTCTTCGATTTCTTCTTCTTCTTCTTCTTCTTCTTCTTCTTCTTCGATTTCTTCTTCGATTTCTTCTTTGATTTCTTCTTCTTCTTCTTCTTCGATTTCTTCTTCTTCGATTTCTTCTTCTTTTTCTTCTTTGATTTCTTCTTCTTCTTTGACTTCTTCTTCGATATCTTCTTCTTCGATATCTTCTTCTTCTTCTTCTTCGATATCTTCTTCTTCTTCGATGATATCTTCTTCTTCTATATCTTCTTCTTTTTCTTTTTCTATATCTTCTTCTTCTATATCTTCTTCTTCTTCTTCTTATCTTCTTCTTCTTCTTCTTCGTCTTCTTCTTCTTCTTCGATATCTTCTTCTTCTTCTTCTATATCTTCTTCTTTTTCTTTTTCTATATCTTCTTCTTCTATATCTTCTTCTTCTTCTTCTTCTTATCTTCTTCTTCTTCTTCTTCGTCTTCTTCTTCTTCTTCGATATCTTCTTCTTCTTCTTCTTCTATATCTTCTTCTTTTTCTTCTATATCTTCTTTTTTTTCTTCTTCTTCTATATCTTCTTCTTCTTCTTCTATATCTTCTTCTTCTTCTTCTATATCTTCTTTTTTTTTCTTCTTCTATATATTCTTCTTCTTATCTTCTTCTTCTATATCTTCTTCTTCTTCTTCTTCTTCTTCATCTTCATCATCTTCTTCTTCTTCTTCTTCTTCTTCTTCTTCTTCTTCTTCTTCTTCTTCTTCTTCTTATCTTCTTCTTCTTCTTCTTCTTCTTCTTCTTATCTTCTTCTTCTTCTTCTTCTTCTTCTTCTTTTTCGATATCTTCTTCTTCTTCTTCTTCTTCTTCTTCTATATATTCTTCTTCTTATCTTCTTCTTCTTCTATATCTTCTTCTTCTTCTTCTTCTTCTTCTTCTTCTATATATTCTTCTTCTTATCTTCTTCTTCTATATCTTCTTATCTTCTTCTATATCTTCTTCTATATCTTCTTCTTCTTCTTCTTCTTCTTCTTCTTCTATATATTCTTCTTCTTATCTTCTTCTTCTATATCTTCTTATCTTCTTCTATATCTTCTTCTTCTTCTTCTTCTTCTTCTTCTTCTTCTTCTTCTTCTTCTTCTTCTTCTTCTTCTTCTTCTTCTTCTTCTTCTTCTTCTTCTTCTACTACTACTACTATATGGAATTCACCCGATAGGTAATCTTATCAAAATCAAATCAACAATTAATGTTCAAAAATATTTGATTTTCACCAAATTTGACATTGTTTCAACATTCAAAATTCGATGTCCATCGGCGCTGGACAGTGACGGTGCCGGCAAAATTCAAAATTCCGACGACTTTATTTTTTTTGATGAATTTCAACATTCTCAACGTTAATCAATATTTGGGGAGCTAAGGAATGATTCTAACCCAGAAATTAATTTGAATTTTAAAGAAATATTAAAAATAAATTATATATATATAATTAAAATTATATATATTTATTTAAAGAAATATTAAAAATAAATTTTTAATAAATTATTTTGGTTCTCACTCTCTTTTAAAGAGAGTGAAACACACTCTCTTGCCATGTCAGCATTGGGGGGGGGGGTAATAATTTCATTTTAAAATAGTTCAGGGGGTCATAGGACCCTCGCAAAGTATATGTGTGTAGTTGGGATTTGGGGTAAAGGTTGGGGGGGCTTTTGACCATTTTCTCTTAAATATAGCCAAATTTAATTCTCTTCAACATCAATGCTATTAATTTCATTTTTAAAACTTTCTGAATTTCTTGATTTACATTATATGTTTTTTCTTCTCTTAATTTCGTGATCAATGTTATATATACCATTTTCTTAAATAAATTCTTTTTTTTATTTTAATAAAAATAATTAAATTAATATCTATATAAATCTATAGCTATATCAATATATGTATAAAGGAGAAACATAGCCTTGATGTGGCATGTCTAAGATTGAAAAATGTTATTTATTTATTTTCTTCCTTTTTGGCATTACATAACTATTTTTCTTCCTTTTTGGAATTACATTGCTATTTTTCTTCCCTTTTTATGTTTCAAAAATAATATACTAGAGAAGATAAAAGGAAGAAATAAAAATCTTAATTTTTTCTATAGTTATGACACTTTTAATAGCTACAGTTATAACATTAGAAATAATCAAGATCAAGAATTAAACATTAAAATCACAATAAATAATTGTTCATAACGTGTGCATGGGAGGATATCAAAGGGTTATCGCTTTTATTTATAAGATCAATCTGAGGAGGAGGAAGAGGATGAGGAAGAAGAAGAGGAGGAAGAGGAGGAGGAGGGGGAGGAGGAGGAGGAGGAAGAGGAAGAGGAAGAGGAGGAAGAAAAAAAGGAAGAAGAAGAAGAGGAAGAGAAGGAAGAGGAAGAAGGGGAGGAAGAGGAAGAGGAGGAAGAGGAATAAGAGAAAGAAGAAGAAGAGGAGGAAGAGGAGGAAGAAGAGGAAGAAGAAGAAGGAGAAGAAGAAGATGAGGAAGAGGAGGAGGAAGAGGAGGAAGAGGAGGAGGAGGAGGAGGAGGAGGAAGAAGAAGAAGAGGAAGAAGAAGAGGAAGAGGAAGAGGAAGAGGAAGAAGAGGAGGATGATGAGGAAGATGAGGAAGAAGAGGAAGAATAGGAAGAAGAGCAGGAAGAAGAGGAAGAAGAGCAGGAAGAAGGGGAGGATGATGAGGAAGATGAGGAAGAGGAGGAAGAATAGGAAGAAGAGGAAGAAGAAGAATAGGAAGAGGAAGAAGAAGAATAGGAAGATGAGGAAGAAGAAGAGGAAGAAGAGGAAGAGGAGGAGGAAGAGGAAGAAGAGGAGGAAGAAGAGGAAGAAGAGGAGGAAGAGGAAGAGGAGGAAGAAGATGAGGAAGAAGAAGAGGAGGAAGAGGAGGAAGAAGAAGAGGAAAAAGAGGAGGAGGAGGAAGAAGAGGAGGAGGAAGAGGAGGAGGAGGAAGAGGAAGAAGAAGAGGACGAAGAAGAGGAAGAGGAAGAGGAAGAAGAAGATGAAGAAGAAGAGGAAGAAGAAGAAGGAGGAGGATTAAAACAGATTTTATTTATTTTTCTTTTGTTTAAATAACATGTATATGGAAAGTTTTGATAATAAGTATCTTAAATAATTTGTCATTCTCTTTCCTCAATTCCTCTTTAGAGTATCAAATACTCTTATGTTAAATACTTTGCAATTAGTATCTTAAGGAATTATATTACACATGCACATTGTTGCCATTGTTATTACTTAATAATTAGTATTATTATTACGGAACGTACATATTATGTTTTACAAAAAAGATATTTTAAGTTGAATAGATAAAATTGAATGCACTAAGAAAGAAAAGAAATAAATGGAATATAAAAAAATGAAAATAGAAAAGGCAATTATTAAAAATTAGGGATGTTGATTCATCAATCACTAAATGCACATAACCGTATTTTTACTTTTTGTCATTTTTTCCTTTTCATACAAATTTTTATTAAGAATGAAAATGATGTTAATGTTAAAATAACAGAGTGCATTATGCATATTAAAAAGCAAAACACTAAAAATAATTCTTTAAACTTTAAAGAAAGAAAAATAGATTTGCATTTCGAATATTCTTCATTATTATTTTTTAAAATCTTTTTAATAATTTTATCACTTTTGTCTTTTGAATTATAAAATACATATACATATACTATAATTTATTAAAGAGTTATTTCGTATTAACCTAAATATTTTCAAACATGTACTTTATCAGTGGGATCAAAAGTTATAGTGGGAAGTTCATGTCATAGATCTTTTGGGCAAAAAGTGTTGTGCGAAAGTTATTTTAAATTCATCTAAGTATTTTTAGCAGTGTTTTTGTTACTTTCTTCATCAGTGAAATTAGTTCGATATTTTTATCGCATATGTTTTCTTTCTTCATAATTTAAAGTATCCCATTTTCCGTTAAACTAAAAGAATGTCATAAAAAATCATGACATTAATATCCAATCAAATATGACACATTTTTTTTCGTTGGCGACGAAATTGATCTCAACAAAAGTGATGACATATTTTATTGGCAATGAAATGGTACTTGATTCATTATCTCATTTTCTTTTTTAGTTTTCTTTTTCACCAATTTTTGCTCATCTTCTCTCCTATAATAATATTCTTCTGTGTTATAACTTGAGAAAAAAAAATTATGAAAAGTTGTGAGGGACAATGGGAAATCATAATAAATAAGGATACAAAGGATGTCCAATGGGTTATACTCCTGATCTCATATCAATTTAACATTTATCAGTGTAATATTTATCAATATATTTTTTTCATTCCTAAATAAGTACATGCTTTTATTTTTCAAAGGCAAACGAGTAATATAAATTTTATTTAACAATTTAAGATATATTTTTAATCAAATTAAAGAAATTATAATTTATAATACTTTTCATATAGTTTTTAAATATCTTAATATTTAATTTTGTTGAATTAGTCTAATCTAATTAGCTTTGAAAATTAGACAAATTAAATCTCAAAAAAATGAAGCATGCACTTAAAAAGGAATTAAGCAAATTAATACTTTCTCGAGAAAAATGTTTGTTCTTTTCATTTAATTATTATTTTTAAAATCAAAATTTATTATCTACAAATAAAGAATCAGTTGATGGAGAGACCAATAGCCAATATAACAAGCTACAGTGGTTACTATTAATCACAAGACTTTCTAATAATAAATTTAAGATTTTTTAAATTAATGTATGACTAGATTGTTAGTTAATGTGATTGATCAGTGTCATTTGATGTTATTGGATTCAATTCCTCATGTCACTCAACTTAAAAAAGTATTCCACTAAAATCATTTATTTATTTTTGTTCCAATAATCTCATTCAAGTTTGTACATTTTCCTTACAAATTAATAATTGCTAAAATAATTTTTATTTTTTTTAAAAAAAATTAAAATAGTCCCTTAAGTTAATTTTTGAATTGGAATGATCCATATTCTTTAACAATATGAAATACTAAAAACTTTTTAACTATAAAAAATATTGCGTAAAATTTAATTCAACTTCTAGTTGTAATATTAAAATAATGTAGTCCATCAAAAAATGTGATTGATACTTAGGAGTTCGACTATAAAATAATAAAATAATATTTTATATTTATTTATTTATGATTAATCTTTATTTTTTGATAAAACAATTCAAATTTAGTTGTTTGTTTCTTCTAAAAATAATTGTCAAAAAATTCATATAAAAAACGATGAATTCCTTCAATCTCCCGGCTCTCTAGCTAGTAGAAAAACAATCATATATAAATATCTTAAAGAATTTCTATAATAAATTAAAATATTGATGAAGGACATCATGATATTATCATAAATCAATCAACATCAAATAAAATTAGAAAAAATCATATTAACATTGTGTAATTTAAAAATGTTAAAATTTTTAGACATTATTTTTGTCAATCCTGTCACATTATTTGGGAAAAAAACTATATTACCTCTTCAACTTGATTTTAAAAAACTAAATACGTCTCTCAATTTTATTTTATTTTTGCTTTTTAATATTATTATATATCTTTTTAAATCCATTACTCCCTCCGTTCCATTTTAGTTGGTCATCTTACTAAAAATAAATGACCCATATTAGTTGATTACTTACTAGATCAAAATAGAATTGATTAATTTTTTCATGATACCCCTACAATTCGTAGTATACATTAAAATGTGAACAATTCCAATTTCAATATTCATTTCTATGCCCATATCATTAATATTGCCAAAGGGTGAAATAGTAAAATTTTCATGCAATTTATAATTTCTTAATCATCGTGTAAAATGGAATGTGCCCAACTTAAAAGAGATAGAGGGAGTATGTAATGAAGTAAAAATTTGAAATATAGTTGGAGACCTATTAATATTTCATATAAAAGAATAAAAATTATTTAAATTCATGGTTTAACTTAAGGGACTATTTTGCTCATTTTTCTTACAAAGAATAAGGACTATTTTAGCAATTGTTAGTTAGTAAGGAAAATGTACAAAGTTGAATGACATTATTGGAACAAAAAAAAGATAAGTGACTTTAGTAGGATATTTTTCAAAGTTGAGTGACAATATAAAAAATTGACTCAATGTTATTGTCTTGAAGGTTTCGATACCTCTAAAATTTTACCAACATCATCAATCTTTTTTGTTCTATCAAAGTGTAAATATTTTATTTTATGGTTGAAAAGCAGCGTTAATATCTTTTTAACTTCAAGATTAGAAACTAAAAAGAGAGATATTATAGATTGATCTTTATTTAATTTATTATTTGTTTGTTGGTCATTTTATAGATATAAAAGTTATTTTTTAACCGCGCGAAGCGCGGATAAATTTACTAGTTTTAATTTAAAAGAAATCCTAATATGATGTTGCTATCTTTTTTCCTTACAAAGTTGATGTATTGCGTAGTTTTATGATATATAATTCAAATAAGGAAAGGTTGAATTTAAGGACCAAATTTAAATGAATTCAAACAATTAAATTTTTTATCATAAATATATTTAATTAATTATTTAACTCTTAAATATTAAAAAAATAGTGAAAAAATAATATTGTCTATTACAGAGAGTTTCAGTGAAGGTCAAAAAGTTCAAATCACTATTCTTAGTATCTTCATACGTTTAATATATTATAAATTATAGATATATATTTACTTCAATAATACTTGTTTAATTTAAAAATTTAATTAATAATTTATCCTTTTTTAGTTATTTTATTATTTTTATTATGTATTTTCAAGATATAAAATTTATTATTTAATAATTAATATAATAAAATTATTATTTATTATTTATTACTTGTTGATATATATATATATATATATATATATATATATATCAAGTCAATAGATAAGTTTGATTGGACGAAGGAAGTAGCAAATCAATTGGACAGCTAGCAGGACAGCTAGCACATCAATTCATAAATGATATGGGTTCTAGGATGTTGGATGTGGGTTCCTCAACATATATTAGTTTTTTTATGTAAATTTTGTATTTATATGGAGAAAGTCATTAAATATATACGAATTTTTTGTTGGGAATGCAGGAACAAAATAGACTTTTTGTTCGGTGGAAAAAATGAAACCTACGAGAGTTAATAACTTAAATGATTACTTAACTTTGTATTTTATCTCAAAAAATTACTTAATTTTTAATTTTATTCAAAAAGTTGCTAAACTCTAGATACTTTACTCAAAAGTCACCCAATCTATTTTATTTTTTAAAATTAATTTTTGCTTATATGAAATTTTTTTTAATAATAAAATTCTAAAAAATATAAAATATTCATTTAATGACTCTTTTACCTTTTCTTTCATTCTCCTTTCTTTCATTTGATGCTTACATTTAAATGCTTGAGAGCATACATTTTAATGCTTGAGAGCCTACAGTATTTCAATAGTTCATCTTAGTTCATATGATTTTCAGTCACTTTCTTGATAGAAAACTTTTAGCTATTGTGTCCGTTATTCTTTAGTTACATTAATCTTAAACTGTGTTCACACATGATATGTTTTTACTTATTAGATTAGGTATATATTAGTTGAAAATTTCGAGTTGGCAAATGATTAGATTAGGACTCCTAGAAAGCATAGGAACGCAAACATACTAATATAACTAAAAGCTATTCTCAACTAATTGTTGCCGCTTACATAGATCTTTCTCTTTTATTTTGCTCTATTTTTCACTAGGTCTGCATGAATTCAAAGAAATTGTAGGTCTTTCAAGATAATTTTCTTCAATGTAATTTTTGGTCTACCGTAGTCACTTTTAATAGCTTCACTCATGCCTTCCCATCTACAAACAGGTGTTAAATTAAAACAAGAATGTAAATACTTTTAAGTCCTCATATTATTTTTTTTAGCAGCCGACCAAATGAATCGTACATACAAGATGTTGTCTCATTTGGGGTATGCATGCTACATAATGCAACTAAATTATAGGATCGTTTAGGTATAAGCAATTCAATTTTAGGCTTATATTTCTTGAATTTAAAGGTACTTGTCTGCATATGTTGGCTTCACTAATTTTGCATTTCCTGAGGTATATCCACTTAGATAAAATCACAATAGGTTTCTAAATAGTTTTACATCATTTGATAGACAAAAGAGAGCTTGAAAATTCACCAACTACATTTAGTAGAACTAAAGATCCTTCTTCCCCTCTAATAGAATCTAGACTCGTCTGAATAAGCAAGTTCAACCCCTACTTTGGTGCTGTTTTTTCTTAGTTATGATTTATATGTGATTATCAATTCCATTTACAGTTCAAACGAAGATATTTTTTTTTAAATATCACCTATATTTTAGATTAATGAAAAATAGAGATGCTTTATTGATTAAGAGAAACTTTCATTTTGTATTAATCAAAATTCCTTTTCATTTAGGAAATGTCACTTTTATCTAAATATTTTTTTAACAATTGAATTTTAGTAATGATATTTTTCAGGTCGTAGATATTTCTCTAATTTTCAATCAGTTTATTTTAGTCAAACATCAAAAGAAGTTCTGCTCCCTTCAGCAAATTTTACCAGAATGAAGTGCCAAATGTTTTACCCTTCAATCAATAAAAGAAAGAGTAAAAGGGTCATTAAATAAATATTTTGTATTTTTCAAAAAAATTTTATTAATAAAAAAATTCACATAAGTAAAAATTAGTTTAAAAAATAATAAAATGGGTAGTGACTTTCTGAGTAAAATATCTAAAGTTGAATGACTTTCTGAGTAAAGTTAAAAGTTAAGTGACTTTCTGGGATAAAAGTTCAAAATTGAGTGCTTGTTTAAGTTATTAACTCCCTACATAATTACTCCCTTCTTTTCATTTAGTTGGGCAAATTTTATTTTATGCAATAATTAAGAAATCATAAGTTGAATGATGAATTTTACTATTTTGCCCCTTATCCATATTAATGATACCAATGAGACATTGAAATTGTAATTGTTCACATTTAATGTATACTACTCCCTCCGTCCCAATTTACTCGTTCCAAATTTTCTATTTTGATTTCACATTTTACTTGTCATTTTTCATTAATCAAGATAATTTTTTTTTATCATTAGTATTAATTGTTTTTTCTCAAAATTAAAATGTAAATATCATTTAATAGGGGTACTATGATAAAGTAACCATGTTATTAATTGTTTTTCCTTAATCAATGTGCAATGTCAAATTGGGACGAATAAAATGAAATGAAGGGAGTATTAATTATAGGGGTAAAATATAAAAAATAATTAATTCGATTTGATTTAGTAAGTGATCAATCAATATGAAATATTTATTTTTGATAAAATTGACCAACTAAAATGGACGGAAGGAGTAAGTGTTATAGTCCTCTTTCACCAGGGCTCACTTCTCCTCAAGCACTCATAAAAAAGTTAATTTTAAATTTTAAATTTTTGAAAATTCATAGATTTAATTGAAATTTTGAATTTGCGTCATTGCAAGAGAACTATGCCGGTCATCAAAATCAAGTAAAGGTCGAAGGTCATTTGATTCATCAAATGTCATAGTGATGTTCTCGCCCAATTGCCATTTCAAAACCTAGCAACAAACAGACAGATTATGCCTAAATTCAAATCGGATCAAACTCTTCTTGTGTGAGCTGTTCGAAGTAAGTAGCAATAATGATCATAATTCATACCAGTATCTAACAATAACAAGTGGACAAGAGATGTAAAGTACTCAAGAACACACATGATGTAACTAAATCGGTAAGATGATCTGATAGACCATCAACTGCCATTTTTGTTGGCACATTTATTATTAGCATGTTACAAATGTTTTGCTGCCAGCGGTCTAGTTTTTTATACCTACTTTTAGTAGCCATTTGGCTATAGAAATTTTTTCTTTTTTTTCGAAAAATTATTTCATTTTAGTGAAAAAAGTGAAAACGCGCACCGTTTGATCATGAATTTTTCAACTCCAACTTCGAAAAATTATTTGAAAAAGTGAAAACTTTACTTGTTTTTGTTATAAATATATTTACATTATAGTGAATGTCTAGCAAGATCTATTTGATTTCTATCAGGATTTGATGTATTTGTCTTTTAGTGTGAAACTAGGGGCAAATTTTCCCTATAAATAGAAGGGTTTCCTTCATTGTAAATCATCCCTCAAGAGAAGAAATACGAATCACTCTCTCTATTATTTTTACTCTTCTTCTTGTTCTTTATTGTTTTATAACACGTTATCAGTACGAGACTCTGCCAAACAAGGTGAAATTATAAATCTGAAGGATTTCAAGGTTAGTAATTCTTTATGTTATCTTTCTTTTGCTACTACTAATATAATTATTATTGGATTTGAGGAAAAATAATTGGGTTGGAACCATTTATATTTTAAATTTATTCCTCAAGAACAATATTATCAAAAAGGATGATAATATGTTAGGTTCAAGTCCCATCGATTCATGCCTAAGATGCCTTTATATGGATAAGATGTTGAGTTTGAATCTCAATACACCGTATTGATGATATTATGATGGATAAGACAAAATAATGGGTGTTTAATAAAAGGTCATGAAACATATCTCATTAATATGCTCTATTCCATGAAGTGAATATGGTAGCATAAATCTGAAAGTTGACAACTTGCTTCATTGTTGAAAGAAGACAAGCGATTGAATGCACAAATATAAGCGTGGAGAGACAATATGATAATAATCATCAAAAGTGATAATATTTTCACACGCTTATTATGATTATAAGATATGCTAAAGAAAAATTCTCTACATTATATGTATGCCTCAATTTGCTCCTGAAGTAGCAATATGATGAAAGAGGTTATAAGATATATAAGCTATCATAATTTGATAAGCTTAAGACACGATTATATTTCATTCTTGGGGAATGAGAATTTTGATTATTATAAGCACAGATCCATTCCCTGGGGTGAATGTGATAATATTTAGTGAAACTTATTAATATAAACGTGTACTTGATTGTGATGGTATGATAACTCACCTTCGAAAGAGGCAAAATAACTGAGATTTTTGAAATCTACTTCTGAAGAAGTAAATCTGAAATTTATTCATATAATAGTAAATCTGAAATTTACTAAAGCAAAAACACATATCATGGTAAACTTGGACTTTACTAGATTAAAAGTTCATAAGTTAACATGAACGATTGTGATATCCCGAAGATGTGCATACTGAGTATTGAACATATATTGAAGAATTAAAAAATTCTTCATGAACTTTAATGTTGCTTGTTCTCATGATAAGTTGATTGGACCAACTAATTTTAGGATTGAATTCCTCAAAATCTGAAAAGAATAAAAGGTGAATAAGGGCCCGTTCACCTATCATGTGATATGTTGAAAAGATGCATCAATAAGATGATCACATGTACATTCATGGTCAATCTACGTTTGACATTCATAAAGTTATTTCTTCAATATAAATTGAGCATAATTTTTAGATTGTGTAATCAAGATAATTCATCTTGATGATGATGGTTTAACATTGAATGCCTTTCATAATTAGCTGAACCATTACTAATGAGAACAAAGTTTCATGTATTGGTATGAAATATGATATATTACATACAATAGCACTTGTATGCATTGGACCAATATATTATGATTATTTCTTCCCTCTCAATTGGTTCAAAGTCAGGAACCAACTATTCCATCTAATAATTTTGATGTGCGGTATACGATTAATAAATATACCATGATGCACAAAGATGGATTCCTCAAAAAAGCTGGAGGATGTATGTTAGTTTTCCTAACATAAGGGGGAGACTATAAGCAGCTATGAAATATGTTAGGAATTATCATTAGATCCTTATTCAAAAGATAATTAAAGTCAAATGCCGAAAGCATCGTATATTTAGCTGCAAGTGCTCCTATTTTATGTCCTTAAAGGATAAAGTCTATGCATGCGTGAAGCATGATAGACCAATTAGTTTCAAATGAAATAATCCTTGAAAAGGATAAAGAGCAAATAATCATGATAAGAAGACAATGTGCTCTTGAAGAACCTACGACATAACATTTCATGAAACCTTATGAGAGACACTTCATAAAACCTTATGAGAGGTTTAGGTACCTAAGAATAATGAAGTGATGAGATCTCAAAATGTTATGTCGCATTGTGAGCTGATACAAAATAAGAAATCGTCGACGATATCTTTGATACAATATTGGCGCAATATTGTAAAAGATTATAAGGATCTGAATTCTACGTTAATTTAAGCATGCTGACGTAGAAACATTTATCAAGTGACCTGAAATGATGCATTTTGGTAAGCGTAAAACTTATTTGATTTGCAGTCCAGACACTTGACGATGTCACACTTGACATGTTGGATATTGTTACTTGACAAACATCCATATGAAAATCCCTAGAGGATTCAAAATGCCTGAAACATATAAAGTTTCTGAAAAACTTTTTATTATCCTCATAAGATATAATTTGATGATTTGAGTATCATTGAAACTCTTGAAGAGTTTTCAAAAGCAATAGAGTATTTGCTTAAATGAGAAACATGCAAAAATTGAATAAGAATCTATTCCGACCTCAAGAAAAGAATGAGGAACTCCATGGTTATGAAGTACTATATCTTAGTGCAATTGATGCACTAATGTATCTTGCAAATACGACAAGGCCTGATATAGCCTTTTTTTTAGTTAATTTGTTAGCAAGTTTGCAGTCCCGATCTTATTGGTCATGCTGATTTTGGGTACTTATCTGACCTACATAAATCTCGGTCTCAAATAAGCTATGTGTTCATATGTGGTGGTACTGCAATATCTTGGAGATATACAAAGCAGTCTATCGTAGCCACTTCATCGAATCATGCTGAGATAATAGCTATTCATGAAGCAAGCCAAGAATGTGTTTGGTTAAGGTCCATGATACATCTCATTCGAGAAAAATATGTTGTGCAATATGACAATCTACCCACAATTTTATACGGAGATAATGCATCATGCATAGCATATCTTAAAGGAGGATTCATAAAAGGAGATAGAATGAAGCACACTTCATCAAAGCTTTTATACATACATGAGCTACACAAGAATGGTGATATCAACGTGCAACGAATTCGTTCAAGTGAAAATGTAGCTGAGTTTTTCACCAAGTCTTCTCCACTTACAAATCTTAAGAAGATGGTGCACAAGATTAGGATGCAAAGGTTCAAGGATGTTCTCATTAGGGGGGGTTAATACGTGTTGTACTCTTTTTCCCTTACGAGGTTTTGTCCCACTGGGTTTTCCTTATAAGGTTTTTAATGAGGCAGCCGAAATGCGTATTGTTGGAGATGTGTGTTCTTTTTTCTTCACTAGATTTTTTTTCCGTTGGGTTTTTTCTAATAAGGTTTTAACGAGGCGTATTATCTATCTAGACATTCAAGGGGGAGCGTTATAAATATATTTACATTATAGTGAATGTCTATCAAGATCTATTTGATGTCTATCAAGATTTGATGTATTTATCTTTTAGTGTGAAACTAGGAACAAATTCTCCCTATAAATAGAAGGGCTTCCTTCATTGTAAATCATCCCCCAAGAGAAGAAATAAGAATCACTCTCTCTTTGTTGAAAACTCCAAAATATGAATTCAATAATGCCCCTAAGTCAGGGGGTATTTCTTTATCCTTCTCAATCATAGTGCCCTCGTGCACCAGGAAAAGGCAAAAACATGAAGCAATTGCATAGGTGGCCGAATAGCGGCGTAGTGTTTTCAACTGAGCCTGTTGAAGATCGTCCGATGAGTCACCTACCCATTGCACCTGCTTGCTGTCCAAATAGAATTCCATATGACGTTTGGAATGATCAGTAAGAACAGGTCCTAGAGTGGCCATCCAAGCCCCTCCAAGCACCATATCTGCCCCATGGAAGTCCAATACATGCAAGTCCATAGCGAGGTCAGTCCCTTGGAATGAGAATCGTACATCTCGAATCACCCCTTTACACCGAAGACATTGGCCATTACCCACAACTACCACAAAATTAGTAATGGGTGTAACCGTGAGGTTTAGGAACTTAGTAGCTCGAGTTTGAATGAAATTATGTGTACTTCCCCCATCAACCAAAACAGTGATCGGAAACCCTTGGATGTGCCCTTTGAAACGTAAAATAGTAGGAGAATGGACTCCATCCAAGGCATGGTATGAAATTGTGGATTGAGATGCAATTCTAAGCCTTGGAGCTCCGCAGTTAACAATTCCTCCATGGTGGTATCATCTAATGCCGGATTTTGGGGGTCTGAATCATCTTCAAGTAGAAGGATTTGAGGCAGATTTGGGCACCGATGATTAGCCACATATTTCTCATCACAATAATAACACAATTATTTTTCCCGACGTTGTTGCATCTCAACCGGAGATAAATATTTGATAGGAAACTTAGCAGAGGGAACATCCGTGTTTCTAAAGGGTGCTAGAGATCGAGACTGAGGGTTGGGGAGTAGAGGTTGGGTCCTAGCAAAAGCTGGTTACATTGACCCTTTTACTAGATTAAGACTCTGCTCATGGGTATGGGACAAGGAAATAGCCTCATCAAGATTGTTGGGTTTATGAACCAACACATTAGTTTTGATATCCAAACGAAGCCCAAATACAAATAACTTGACCATCAAGGTGTGATACGAGACAAAAAAGGAGAACATGAAACACACTCCAAATCAGTCCACTAATCTTAAGGATCCGAGGACCTTTTTGGAGACCACTCTCGGATTCGCTACCAACAAGAAGAATACAAGATTCAATGATGTATATAACACCCAAAACAACATCAACATGTGAAGAACAAGAGGATTACAATAATAATAATCAACGGTTTCAACAACACAAGAAACAACAACAAAAGATTACACTGAACAAAGGGATAGAAAGATAGACTACATGAAGGCATAAGCTTAAGAACCCAAGAGCATATTCCACTCTTGGACCCTTAACACTACACACTATAATTCACCTATCTCTTACATGGCACAAGAGGGAGCTCGATCTCCCAAGCATCCAACGTTTCCAAGCTTGAATCCAACACGAGTGATTCCACACTCAAGTTGAAATCCCTAGTTACAATGTTTGGCCATAGGGGCCTTTCTCAGAAGAGAGAAATGTCTACGTGTCTACAACTTTCAATATTCATCAAAAACTAATGACTAAAACCCTACATTATCTATTTATACTAGGTTACAAAATAAAGTGTTAAATGTCCAAAATGACCCCTTAGTTAAATGCTTCAATAGGCGCCCTTGGAGTGCTATGTATGGACGGTTTTGGTGTCCATTTAGGTGTTGTTTTGCACTTCATTTGCACACACCAAGTCTCGGGTCTAACATACGCATTCATAAGTCCATCTATGCGATCGTACTCATATCATCCTCCCCTTCTTGTAAAGGATTTGAACTCGAATCCTTACCTTGCAAAATCAAGAGAAGACAAACAAGCACACATCCTCATGACACGAGGTTTAGGGTTAGCAAAAATAAACACATTAATATGCCATGCTGAGGGGGGGGGGAATTTTGAAGTATATCCACGGGTCCTTTGTATTAAACATGAAAATATTAGTACAAATATGACAAAGGAAGTGGCTCGGATAAATACCAAAATAAAATGAAAATAGGCCGAGAGTTATCTTTTCCCACCCTAAGATGGTACCGGGATGAAATGGAAGAATTGGCCAAGGGCCTAAGCCGAGGCTAGCCCTTCCTTCCCCTAGAATGTCACTCCCACATTCACACACAAAAATATTTTCATACACATGATCTCTATGAAAAAAATTAATCGCAATGCTTTTACCATACAAGATGTTCAAAGAGTCATGCCCATTATCAAGATCAATTATATAGACACCATCACTAACTTGCAAATTTTTAAGCACTTCATTCACATGCCCAAGTAGTGAACTACATTTAAGAGTAAATTGATCATCATGAACACCAAGAGTAATACCAAGAGTACTCATTTTTGAGACTACACATTCCTTGCCCATAAGAGTACTATCATCTTCCAGGAAGAGATTTCCATCTTTAGGAGGGATGTTGTCACACCATAGTGGGTTAGTATATTGGCTATAGCCTTCAAGGCAAGCTATACCATCATTTTCACCACTAGGTTCATTAGGAGTGTTTATATCATCTTCAAACAAAACATTAAACCTAAAGAGAGCATGATCTATCTCACGGACAAATTTGGAACTAGCAAGTGCTTCACTCTCTATAAGTTCACTATCAAGTACCAAAGATGTTTCAATCTTCTCTTTACCTTGGTGTGGGTCGGGGCAGCCTACCTCTTCCTTTGGGAAGCTCTCGGCAGACGGTGTTTGGACAAGGGAAGTTGGATTTTGTGGGATAAGCTTAGGTAATAATTGGCGTATCCTTTACACGTGCCATTTCATTTCTTCAATATCATCATTGATGCAATCAAATGTGGCATCGAGATTAGTGGCATCCATGGCACCTAAAGTAAAGAACAACAACAAACAACAAACAAACTTGTTAGCTCAAAAATGCCTCACCACACTCTCACTCTCGATTTTTACCTCACACTTGGTTTCACAAGTGTTGAAAGTCGTCTTGTACTTCGCGAGTGATTGAGGGTCGAGTCTACTCTTGCCCGGAATAGATTTTTGTTTGAGTTGACTCAAAAGAAATATTGTTTATGAACTTGAACCAACAAGACACAATGAATTCAAAAAAGAGAAAAAAAAAGCACACAACAAACGCTAAACACGAATGAACGAACACAAAGACTAACTAACAATCTAGTAGATGAGTACTAGTTTGCCAATTAGTATTGGAACCAACAAGCGAAACTACGAAACAATAAAAAGAAACTAAGAAAATCTAAAATTTGAGCCAAAATTTGATGCGTGAACAGTAACTTGATGACGTGGCAGCCACGTATTGATTGCGGTTTCTACAATTTTTATTTTCCAAAGTCCAAGTCTTGACCAATTTTAATTTGGATTGGTGAAATTTGTTTTAAGGAGGGAAGAATAAGTCTTGAAGCCTTTTTTTCAAGTTTCAAATTTCAAGACTTGACTTTTGTAGTACTTTTCCTTAAAACATAGACCCTTGTTTCATGGGAAAGTGGTTGAGAAGTGATGTAAAGTCTTTAGTGTGTAGGAAAAGTCTTTGAGTCACAAGTACTACACCTTGAAACTTGGATCTATGTCTTGCAAGACTAACACAATACACACTCTTTTTATTCAACTTCTAAGATCAACAACCACTTTTTTTTCAACAATATATGGAGATGGTGAAGAACACCAAGAACAACAAGAACACCAAGAACACCAAGAACACCAAGAACACCAAGAACACAAACTTTGAGTCTTGAAGTTCTAAGGTTCAAGTTGGACCTCCCAAACAACAACAACAACTTCCCAAGCTTAAATTCCACAACACAATCTCCATAAAACACGTTCAAAACTTGAACCAACAACACATTACACGTTCAAGTCTCGAACCCACAACAACAATACCAACAACAATCGGCCACACTTTGTTCACATTAACAACATCAATATTTCAAGCTCAAATCTAAGATATAGACTCAACGTGTTAGTGAGGAACAAAACTAACACTTAGATACAACAAAGACAAGTAAAAATATTGGCCAATACACAACAAGAACACAATTTTCGGCCAAGAACACAAAATGGACAGATTGCTATTTTTCTGGAATTTTCAGATTTCAACTTTTTTTTTAACAATTTTTTTTCCAACTAACAAACCCAAGATTGATCTTGCGGGAAAAAGATAAAGCCACGCTTTGATACCAAATGATACGAGACTAACAAGGAGAACATGAAACACACTCCAAATCAGTCCACTAATCTTAAGGATCCGAGGACCTTTTTGGAGACCACTCTCGGATTTGCTACCAACAAGAAGAATACAAGATTCAATGATGTATATAACACCCAAAACAGCATCAACACGCGAAGAACAAGAGGATTACAATAATAATAACCAAAAGTTTCAACAACACAAGAAACAACAACAAAATATTACACTAAACAGAGAGATAGAAAGATAGACTACATGAAGGCATAATCTTAAGAACCCAAGAGCATATTCCACTCTTGGACCCTTAACACTACACACTACAATTCACCTATCTCTTACGTGGCACAAGAGGGACCTCGATCTCATAAGCATCCAACGTTTCCAAGCTTGAATCCAACATGAGTGATTCCACACTCAAGTTGAAATCCCTAGTTACAATGTTTGGCCATAGGGGCCTTTCTCAGAAGAGAGAAATGTCTAAGTGTCTACAACTTTCAATATTCATCAAAAACTAATGACTAAAACC
This sequence comes from Capsicum pubescens, assembly GCA_030864215.1. Lineage (NCBI taxonomy): Eukaryota > Viridiplantae > Streptophyta > Magnoliopsida > Solanales > Solanaceae > Capsicum > Capsicum pubescens. The sequence goes on along the minus strand of CM061540.1, from coordinate 280,020,624 downwards.
CTACATTATTCTATTTATAGTGGGTTACAAAATAAAGTGTGAAATGTCCAAAATGACCCCTTAGTCAAATGCTTCAATAGGCGCCCTTAGAGTGCTATGTATGGACGGTTTTGGTGTTTATTTAGGTGCTCCTTTGAACTTCATTTGCACACACCAAGTCTCGGGTCTAAAATACACCCTCATAAGTCCATCTATGCGATCTTACTTGTATCAATGTGTCTGGTATATCCTCAGTCTCATTAGCAATAGCTTCAAACCTAGCCTGATAGTCGGCGACGGTGGAAGTTTGATGAAGTTTCGCTAGCCGGCTTTCTGGATCCTCCAATTCCCATTTTAGAAATTGAATGAATAGCTTAGAAGCAAAATAAGGCCAATCAACCAAATGCTTATTTTGGAAGAGCCAGCGATACCATTCAAGAGCGGTCCCATCCAAATAAAAAGAAGCCAGAGATAGTTGTTGCTCTGGGAGGATAGAGTAAAAAGTAAAATACTGTTCAACTTGAAATACCTAGGCATCCGGGTGTTCACCAGAAAACCTACTCAACTCCACATATATGGGTTTTTGTCAGAGCATAACTGGGTTACCGCCGTCGATGCGGGAAGACAGAACAACTTTGGCCGATTTCAAACGAGAAGATTCTGCCGATGGAGCTTTTAATTGAGAACTAATCGATGACACTTGATTAAGAACTTCTTGCATCATTTTTGGTTGACCGTCGATTGCCAATTGAAGTTCTGACATCTCCCGGGCCATGCCCGTTTGTGCCTCTTCAAGTTACTTGAGTAGAGTATCCACCATTGGAATAAAACAATGAAAGCACCAATGTTGTAACCTGAACTTTCAATAACAAGTAGTACAGGTGAATTTTATTAAAATGAAAGCAAAGATGAATGATGCTAATTGATATAGTTACTACTGCTAGAAGAAGAGGGTAAAGATGAGAAAGGTTATAGAGAGAAAGAGAGGTGAGGACACTAGAATACGCTGCAACATAATACGACGATGCCCTACTTCTATCCTAGATACTGCATGATATACACGTGCCTCATCCCGGTTTACATATATAATTCTTCAAAAGCCTATTGACATGTTTCTGCCTATTGCTCCTACGTGGCTGCTTCTCAGTCCCAATTTTTTCAGTTTGAATGGTCAGCCCATTTACTTCGTTGTCTAATGTTGGTTCACTGGTTGGGTTCATAATAGATACTTGAGAAGATTTAGTTGTTGGTCCACTTTGAAAAACTTATTTTAACAAATGGATACTCATTTTGGCAAACCCTAATTTTTTAGGGTTTGGTGGACCATGGGCTTAAGTGTAAAAGAAAAAATATCTTGGCACCTCTTATGTATTTTTAAAATCTTTTAGAACCCCTTATGTATTTATTAAATACATATTTAACCCTACTCTTCCATTAAATATAAAAAAAATCTCTCATCTTCTCTCTCTTTACGAAAACTGCTTCTTCTCCCTTTCCACCATTTTCAATTTCGAGCTCGTGTAAATCAGCTCCAACTTCGATTTTCAACTTCAGGTAAGCTATATTATTGTTCCGGTTAATTTGTGCTCCATATTGATTTTTTTTTTCGTACTCATTTGTGGAGGATGAAGTCGTTGGAGTTCAAATAAATTGATTTTTTTTTAAAATGGGGCTTGATTTCAGTGAAAGTGGTTATTTTTAGTTGGTATTTACTTATTTTTACGGATAATTGGTGTGTATCGATTATCCTTTGCGATTGCATGTTGAAATTTCTTCACTAATTTCGTTGAAATGTGGCAAGATATGTGATTTTTGTTAAAACTTTTCTCCAATGTAAGGGTGTTGTAGAAGAATGTTCATGTTGGGGATTCTTCACTGCGTATTTGATAATTAGACTCGAAAAGTTGAATTTTTTTTAAAAAAAATGGGGCTTGATTTTACTTATAATTTGTGTTTTTAAGTTGGTATTCAGTTTGTTTGTGCATTGTTTGTGCTGAATTATAACTTTCCTCGACGATTGCATTGAGATTTTTTTGTCACTTTTTGTCGATTTGCGTGATAAAAATATGCTGTAAATTGATTTTTTTTTGCAACTGCTACATTGAGTTGATGCTGCAACTGCTGTCATGTTAATAGACTGCTAGGTCGATTAGGTATTGTATCTGCTGTCAATTGAATTTTTTTTGAAAAAGTAGGGATTGATTTTACTTATAATTTATGTTTTTAAGTTGGTATTTGATTTGTTTGTGCATTGTTCTCATTGAATTTTAACTTTCCTCGACGATTGCATTGAGTTTTTTCAAAAAAAATTCTTGATTTGCGTGCTTAAAATCTGGGTTCCTTTCTGTTTTTGTTCAATATAATGGTGATTTAGATGCATGTTCTTGTGGGTGATGGGGTTGTTTTTGAAGAAACTTGTTCTGCAAATTAGAATTTTGGTGCTGCAACTGCTGCCATGTTAATAGACTGCTAGGTCGATTAGGTATTATAGTTGTTATTATAGCTGAAAAATGGTAGTTTTTGTCCGTAGATCATAACAAATGGCTAGAGGTAACAAATGTAAGGCTGCAGAAGGTGATAGGTCTGAGAGAAGAAAAAAACGAGTAGTCGATCAATTGGAGAATAGAAATTGCAGCGAGGAAGCAATTGAAGCTTCGGTTCGAGATGAGCAAGAGGAAATAGATCCTCTCGAGTCTAGGATAGACGAGAAAGCACTGATCTTTCCCCACTGTGCAAGGTTTGTTTCGGCTGAGAGGTACGACCTCGCCACAGTCCTGGATGATGTCGGATCATTTCCGGCTAAGATATCCGTTAGGTCCCGTTTGAAGATGTTTAATGAATTCAAACAAGTCATGGTTGATCAACGTCTGAAGTCTAGGTTTAAGAATTCCTGTTTCGGTGGTTTATGGGACCTGCCAGAACATATGAAGTTCAACAGACAGCTTGTCCACTATACACTTCTGCGCCGAGTCGAACCGGACAACAAGCTGCATGAAATGTGGTTCAACATCAATGACAGGCCTACATGTTTTGGCCTAAAGGAGTTTGCGCTAATCACTAGTTTAAATTGTGGGCGTTTTCCCCGTGATTCAAGATATGTCAAAGCGATGAAGGAGGGTGAAGCTTTTTTCAAAAAGATTGTCAAAAAGAGGAGTGTAAATGCAAAGAGATTGTTGAAGCTTATTAGAGATGGGAGGCTAGACAAGGAGGACAAGTTCAAATGCTGCTTGGTTTGGTTCGTGCACTGCATATTGCTTGCACGGGACTTGTCAAATACCGTGGACATAGACACCATCAAGATGGTGGATAACTTGGACTTCTTTGAGAAATACCCTTGGGGTAAGGAGTCATTTTCCTTGACACTAGACTATCTAAAGAAGCGGATAGACTTCAGAAGGCAGAAGAAGACATTTGAGACAAAGGGAGTTTCATCGTACGCGCTCTACGAATTTCCCTAGGCATTTATCGTATTTGATTATAAACCATTGAAGTAGTTTATTATATACTGTAATTCATCTATGGTGTCTATAATATACTTACTCTCTTTTTTATGTTTTTATTTTTTCTTTTGATCACAAATTTAGATATACGAAGCCTTTCCCGCGCTCAGCAGGGAAAATGGTAAATCAACTGAAGACCCGCTGCCCATTCCCCGATTGCTCAGATGGCACACCTCAAAAGGCGATAAACTAATCGAAGGTGATCCATATTTGAACGGATGGAGCACAAAGGTATGAAACATTTATTCTGATGAATAATTTTACCAATATTGTGTTGCTAATCAATCACATTTGCCTATTTATCTGTAGAGAGTGCACCCTTACCTTATCCCCACAGTCCGTGAAATGAAGCATCACTACATGAAAAAGTTCAAAGAATTTACAGATGAACCGAACGACGCATTCATCGATAGCTTGAAGGCCTGTCTGGAGGGTGTGACTATCATCACCTCATCGGAGGATGGTGAGGATGGGGATGATGACCGTGATTTGGGTGGAAATGTTGTTTCAAAGCATGACACTCGGGGTGCGGGGACAAGTAAGCCGAGAGCATCGGGAAAGACACCGATGATTGAAAATCTAGAAGAGCGCGTGTTTAGGCTGGAGGAGTCGATTAAGGACATCACTGATTTCGTAAAAGAAGATAGGCTAAGGAGAGCAGAAAAGGAGAGGCAAAAGAAGATAGATGAAGCTAAAGGTAATATCTGCTCTATATATTATAGAAGATGCATATTTTATATAATCCCTTTTACTTATAATAATAGAATCTATATCATTCTTCATCAACCGATATCTTAGTTTATTATAAATGGTAAATACTTAAAAATGCAGGTGTGCAGGTGCAAAGTCGGCATTCAGCAGCGAGGGATGGCCGCGATGACAGCGGCATCAAAGAAGCCCTCCTTGAGGTAGCAGCTTTGGAACATGCCTCCATCAATACTGATGAGGTGATGATCCCTGAGGTTACAGCTATTGTAGAGAAGGAAAATCTGGATGAAGGCGATGAAGAGAAAGAAGAAGAAAAAAATAAAGAAGTTGTTTGTGAAGAAGAAAACAAAGCTGATGGATTAGCTGGTGTGGAGAAGGAGGATCATGACGAAAACAGACAGAATGAAGATGATAAAAATAAAAAAGTGGTTGTGAAAAGAAAACAATGAAGGAGATGGAGAGAAAACAGAAGAGAAGAATGCACAAGAAGTAGAGAACGAACAACATGAAGAAGAAGGAAAAAGTAATGCACCAGAAAAAGATGGCATCGCGGAGAAGGATAACGAGAATGAATTTCCAAACTTGGATGAATTTCTTAATGAGGTTAGTCAGGAAATCGACAAGATGATGGTGGAAACTGAAAATGTTAAATCTTTAGACAATTATTAATTTTTTATTTGTGGCTGATGATTATTTTTATTTGACTAGATAATGTTAACTTCTAAGTTTCAGCTCAGGATGCGTAGAACTGAACAATTTTATTTTCTAAACTGCCTTTATATTTTATGATAAACATTTTTCATTTTATATAATCAACGTATCATTGCTTTTACATGAATTGTCATCGTTGATTATAGACTCTGATTAAAAGGTAAAGCATATACAGTAGAGCGATGTGCAGTCGATGAATGAAAAAGGTTAACCATTTATAATATAAGTAACAAGTAGTCGATTAATAAAACATTCAGAATACATTCAATACCAATAAACCCCCTTTACACCTTTCCAAAAATCTAAAACTAATAGTAAATCATAGACCATAAATTTCATGCCCTTTTCTTTTTCTTCAGCCATAACCAACTTATGCTTAAGTTGATCCCTCTCAATTTCGACATCTTTCAACAATCCCTTTAAGTGATCAATCTTGTGTTTCGATTCTCTATATAATGTCATTAGAAGATCCCTATTTTCTTGGGAATATATAAGCCTTTCAAATATTTCAAACTTTGCAATACCTTGAAATTTTGACACCTCGGAATCGGAGAAAATCCACTTGAAATAAGAGCATCCACCATTATCCTAAAATACCAAGGATAAATTAACAAATTGAATTATGAGATGAACACAAATAAATTTTTATTTAAACAAAAACAAACTTTTCCAACTGCACAGCTGTAGAATTTTTGTCCCGAATTTCTGTCGGTGCGTGATGTTTTCAACACCGCAGGATTACCACAACGGCAAATATAAGAACTTTTGGAAGTTTGAGATGACTGCGACATTGTTATTGTTGATGCAAAACTTGAAAGTCATGAATAAATGAACATGGATGAGTCCAAAAGGGTCCCTTTAATTAATATAGTAAGGCTATCAAAATTTGACCGTTGGAAAATTCTACCCGTTAGAATTATACTGTTGGAGAAAATTTAAATAGATTATCTTTTACTTCAAAGGTTCTCTAACGAATGTATATGTCTTCTATTATCGACTGGGTGACTTACGACTTATATACTGATGTCAGTGTTGATTATCCTGTGTATTAGAATATTATCGATTAAGACTACGGTTGATTATAGACCTTTTATACTGTCTATGATCAACTTGCTGAATATATGGAAGGCTTAAAATAATGGGAAAAAGGAGAGATTAAATAAAATAAAATTAGAGTATGTCAATTAACACCATTAAAATATTGTAAAGAAATTTTGATGCATCAATTATGACTCCCAATCACTTTTGGACGTGATCAAGTGTTATCTTAGACACGGCGTAGTCGTACATCATTGAGATGACATAAAAAGGATAAGAAATAAAATAAAATAAAATAAATATTAATCATCCAAGCACTAATGAACGACCACTTATCATGGCAAGAGATTAGACTTGTGTGATGACCATAAGGATGAGTGGTGGTTGTTACTTGTGAGTGTTCAATGGACAAGTAGTGTCTGAGAACAAGGAATCCTTCTCAACAGAGACGCTTGTTCTAGGTAATTAGTTGTTACTACCATTGCCCTCCCCTATACCAATTTGATCGAGTGTCCAATTAATTTGTAATCTTATATTATGATATTTAGGCGTGAGTGATGTTAATTTATTTTATTTTATTTTATTTCTCTCTTTTTTTAGACTTCTTTGGTCGATACATGACTAATAATAAAGTCTGGTATAGATAAAGCTATTTATCTATAATATACTCAAGATATCATAACAAGTCTATTTTCAAAAGAGGTGGGATTAAAAAAAGGGAGAAATAAAATAAAATAAACTAAATTAACATCACTCACGCAATGTAAAATGACTAAATATCATAATATAAGATTACAAATCAATTGGACACTCGATCAAATGGGTATAGGGGAGCGCAATGATAGTAACAACCAATTACCTAGAACAAGCGTCTCTGTTGAGAAGGACTCCTTGTTCTCATACACTACTTGTCCATTGAACACTCACAAGTAACAACCACCACTCATCCTTATGGTTATCACACAAATCTAATCTCTTTTCATGATAAGTGGTCGTTCATTAGTGCTTGGATGATTAATATTTATTTTATTTTATTTTATTTCTTCTCTTTTTTATGTCATCTCAATGATCTACGACTACGCCGTGTCTAAGATAACACTTGATCACGTCCAAAAGTGATTGGGAGTCACAATTGATGCATCAAAATTTCTTTACAATGTTTTAATGGTGTTAATTGACATACTCTAATTTTATTTTATTTAATTTCTCTTTTTTTCCCATTATTTTAAGCCGTCAATATATTCTGTAAGTTGATCATAGACTATATGAGTGGTCAATAATAGACTCGTTTATAAGTCGATAATCTCTCAATATATAGGATCATGAACACTGATTTCATTCTATAATTCACCAGTGACGCGGTCGATTATAGAATGTGTATTTACTGTAGTCGATTTTTTGTTCCTACTGTACTCAAAGTATAAATAAAGTTTGCAAATCTTAAAACAGGGACTACTGAAGAAACACTAACAAATCACTATAGATAAAGAGAACATTATGAATACAGAAACTTGAAACTTGTTTATAGATATATAAATGTTCATTGCATCTATAGTTACAATTTTTGGGAAAAAAATCCAAAACAAAAAGTCAAAATGAAGCTTTCATTTACATAATCCTACCATGAAAGCTTCATTAAGCAATGAACTACAAACCAAACAAAAAAAACACTACACTAGGGGGACGAATGGGGGGTGATGAGTTCACGGGGGTCCAAGTTGAGCCTCTCGGCTATGGCCCGAAGAAAATGAGCCATCCGGCGAAGCTCTCTGTCCAACCGTCGTTGATCACCGGCAAGGCCCTCTAAAAGGAAATCCAGGTCACTTCGAAGCCTTAGCAACTCTATGTTGTTGTGTTGTTGACATTTTGTGCAATGGTGGGTGCGCCTCTTAGCCATCTTCTTCTCCCTTAAGTCTTTTTTCTTCTGAAATTATGTTCAAAATCGACCATGGTCTCTTTAAATAGACCAGACCATGAGAAAATCGACCAATAGAAGCTTTACACGTGTTGATTAAAGAGGAGAAGACGTGTGAGAATAAGAAATAAAAAGTCACGGCGGTTGTGGCAGTCGAGGCATTTAAAATCCTGTCGTTTCGCGTAGTGTAATAATTACATTGAAAAGTTCAATGTATGATGAATAGGGTTTCTGTAATAGACTACACGACTGATCGATGATAGACTATGTATTTTACAATATACCCCTAGACAATGCATCGATGTATTATATATTTTGAGTCTAGTCGATGTGTAATGTGTATAGTCGATTTCAGAACTTGAAAAGACAGTTTTCAAATTGCCACCCATTCTAATGCGTCGTAATTATTTCTAATTCAACATTGTATAAAGAAAAGAGTTTGTTCAATAGACAACCAGGTAGGTTTATTATACACTACGTACTGAACATTTACTTAGTTGATCAAACACTGATATATTATATATTATGAGTCTTGTCGATTATTTAAGTCTAGAATCTATTTAGTACATAGTATATAATATATGAACAGGAATCGATAATGCACAACAAAAAAAGTTGATTTTAACTGCAGTTCAGTGGTTTTCAAAACAGAATACACATTACATATTGTCCAGTGCATTTGAACAAACAAAAACATTCAATACAATGCCAATCATATTATCCTACGTTAAGGTTGCATGTTGTTCTCTTATGTCCCAACCTTTTGCACATGGAGCACTTGTTTCTTTTCTTGTACCTTGAAGGCTCCAACACACCCTTAACGCGTTTCACCTTCCTCCGTTCGAGTTTGGGATCGAAGTCGGGTGGAAGAACTTGCATTTCAAGATACTCTCGCACTCCACTCCACTCCGGCTCAAGTGGTGTTGCACAAATAGGTTCCAAGTATGCAAGGAGGTATGATTCTTTCGAATATATTTTCGAAGAGTACTTATAAATGCTAGTGATGTATTCGTCCCCGTGCTTCAAACACAACGTTGCCATTGCATGAGCGCATGTCAATTTCACCAAGTCGTACTTTCTGCAAGAACATGACCGTCTTGAAAGATTAACTTTTGCGGAACGACCGTAGCCAAGCACGTTAAATTCGTCGGTGCTTCCGTTTATGTTGTTCACATATAATTTGTCCCCCTCGGTCATGTTTTCCCTCAATATCGTCTCGGCTATGGGAACGAAGGTTGTCTTTGAATTGTCCACCTCCGCATACCTCTTCCTGAATATTTCTCCAAATCTATGTGCAATTAAATTAAAAATGGCCGCCACTAGATACTCTCTTTCGTCGCGCAACATTGAGTTGAGCGACTCGACGATGTTTAAGGTCATGACGTTGAATCGATTACCTGGAAAGTGAGCCCGACTCTACTTTTCAAATCCTACTTCATGCTCGAGGCAAGCTGCTGCACTGGGGCATCTTTCTTTAAGGGCGTTGAAGTAGTCATTAAATTTTTTCAACGTGTACGCCTTGACCGCATGGTAGTACAAATAGAGAGAATAGGAACAATGGTGATTTATTCAAAGATTTTCACCGAGATGCCTCATACAAACACCGTGATGCGCAAGTAGATAATGCCTTGCGAAGCCGTTGGCTATGCTTACGTGTCTGTCGGAGATAACGCACAACTCTGGTTCGTCGACGACAAAGGCCTTAAGCTTCTCGAAGAAGAAGCCCCACGACGCATTGTTCTCCTTATCCACCACACAATACGCTGAGGGATAGATATGATTCTGCGTATCTTGACTGACAGCGGACAACAGCACGCCCTCGTACTTGCTGGACAAATGCGCGCCATCAACGACAACGACCTTTCTCATGTGTGTATATCCACGGATGGAATCCCCAAACGCCATAAAGTAGTAAATAAACCTGCCAAACTCCTCATCAACCCTGAGGGAATTAATAGACCCGGGGTTGAGGCTGTTGAAAATATATGAAAATGCGGGAAGAACTGCATATCCATGCTCGGGCATACCTCGAACTATGTTCTTCGAAATGACGCCTGCCATCCAACACTTCCAATAGCTCGGCCTGCAATGTAGCTCCCTAAATACGATCCTCTCGATCTCTTTCGGGCTTGAACCTTTGTTGTCGACGAAAAAGTTTAAAATAAGTGAGGCAATGACCTCCACGGTGACATTCTTGTGCTTTCCCGTGACATGATCAACGCCACAAGTATGCTCTCCCACGTACTTGTAGACGTGAAACCAACCCGATTCTCCGATAGCACATGCGCGCACCATCCACTGGCAAGTACGATCTACGCACCTCACCCTCAAGTATTTCTTACTACTCTTCAGAGTTGTGTAATTGAATGACATTTTCACCGACGCCTGCTTCAACAAAAGTTTAAATGTTTTCTTATCCTTGAATGTTTGTCCTAAAAAAAGATTGGTGTCGTCCGAGAAAGAGTGGCTTCTTTGTGGTTCGAGCTACCCATCCCCACCTCCTCCACACTTCTCTTCTTTATAATCTTCACTATTATCCCATTCATCAAAACCCATGAAATCGTATTTCATTAACGTATCATCCATATTCGGGGGTGGGGGTGGGGGTGAGGATGGGGGTGGGGTTGATGTGAAAGTTTCTTTTCGGGACCTTTCAAAAACTTTAACCCACAATATAGGTCTAGAGTTATCAGAATCAACGCAAAGCATATATAATTTCACATGTCTATCATTCCTTATGAAAGTTGGATGGATTTTCCCCCTCCCATTCATCAAGTAACTAATTAACACCTCGCTTTGATCACAACTTAATTCACCGCTCTCCATTACGCTTTTAACCATGTCGGCGCATGAACCTTTGCGATGAAGGGCAATGGACATTGTCTCCTTAGACGCGGTTTTTCAAACCCAACATTTAGGACTCTCCTCCCATTCACCAGAAAATATACCACCAACAACCACGTAATTTATAATAGACATAATATACCTCGATAATAGTATTCAATAGACTTGAATAGTGGTTTATGCGCCTAGACTTAATAGACTGAAGTCGTCTTCTTCCTAGCTGTTGGCCGTACAGTGCACGATTGACCCTTTTCCGACGACCACCGGAATAATCCGACGAATTTCAGCTTACAAACAACCTAAGGAGTATTGGAATGTTGCTATTGACCCAAGAATCGATTTCGAAATGTGGGACTGAATTTCAAGCTTTTTGTATGAAAGTGGAAGAAAAATTAGAGCTAAAAATAATCGAAAAAGGCTTATAATAATGGAGATAATGTCACTTTCCGATGGATACCGAAAAATTCGACGGAAAATGGTCGGAAAATTGAGGAAATGGCGCCAAAATAGGGTGGTTGCTAGTGGATTGGTTGAGAAGATTTGGGATTTTTTTTTTTAATTATTTATCCAATATTTATATTTTTCAAGATGGACTAAAGTGTAGTTTTAACAAAATTAGGGCTGAAATGAGAAAAGGGGCTAAAGTGTAGATTTTGTAAGTTGAGTGTTAGATTTGCATTTTATTTTTGTGGTCCCATAAAAGTGTCCATTCTTCAAATTAAAAAAACTTAATGGATAAATGTCAAAAAAAATTTGGGAAGTGGACTTTTGCCAAACTTCCCCGGATACTTACCAAACTCTCTAGATATTAAATTTGGCCGGAACTGTGACAATTGAAAACACTTAACAGGATCTCACATTTAAAAATGCAATCTTTGTAGGTTATGTTGTTTTTGATCTATTTCAAAAGACTGATGCAACTTTTTAAAGTGCAAATTCTGTTATTTTTGTGTTTAATTAGTTGCTTATGTTGCATTTTTAGGGATTTCCAAAAGTTTCTTGTATTTATGGCCAAGTTTTTTCGCAGTTCCAGTCAAATTTAACAATCAAAATTGGATATGTATCTAATGAAGATTAAAAAAAATATATTCACTCCTGACAAACTTAGAAAGCCACAACTAATCAGGGGATATTAAAGAAATTATTTTAAACTTATTATCAAAGATTGGAGACCATTTTTGATACTTATTTACGAATTTATAAAACAGTTCCGGTGAAAATCAAGTTGAAAGACATTAATAAGTTTCGTTTTAGTAGCACATTATAAGTGTAGAGTTCTGAATTAATTCATTCGAACTCAATAATCTTGACTTTAATTATATATGTACAGTATGTTAAATTTATCAATTGATACAACTGATTAAATTTGAACCTACTAAATCAAATAAGTTAGGAAAGAATAACGCCACCTCTACAAATTGCTAAGGCAATTTATTAATGTTAACTACTTTTGTGAGTAGTAACTACAAAAGAATCACTCTATCAGTTCATTTTTATTTATTCAATTTGTTATGAAATATGAAGTAAGAACCTGAAAAATGGAAAGAAGAGAGAGAGTTTGTTTGTATAGGATTAAAAAAATATTTTTTTTAGCTTAAGTGATTAAAAATTTAAAATAAGTGTTTATAAATTAAGTGTTTGAATAGAAGGGTTGAAAATGGAAAAAAGTTGTTGATGTGTTTGGTAAACAAATGATGTTAAACACTTTTTTATTATCAAAATGACTTAAATGTCCTTAAAGTTGTTAACACAAAAATAAGATGAATTATTTATAATTTTTAATTCTAATAATTCAAAAATATTTTTTATTTAAATGCACTTTCAACGTAAAGTGATTATGTGAGATCAATTTAAAAATACAAGTTATTTTTTATTTTTAAATGCTAAAAGATAAAAATTTTAGGAATTCTTTTATATATAAATAGTATTATATTGTAATATTACAAGCTTGTAACAATTTGGTTATGTTAAAAATATGACCTTCAATGTAATGTTGGATTCGCTGAAAAACAAAGGAGAACGATGAAGAGGAACTTGGAGGGAAGAACGAAGAGAAGCAACAAAGAGAAAAAGAAAGAATAACTATATATTTAACGCCTACAAGTTCAGGGTATTGTTGTAATTAGAGAAAAATATAAGGGATAAAAAGGTAAATATTTTGGTCAAACATAAAAAAAATTTAATCTAAAAAGTTGAGAGTACCCAACTTCTCATTTTTGTTTTTTTTTTAAAAAATCAGTTTTCTGCTCTCTTTTTTTAAAGTATTTTTTAATTTTATCAAACACCTCAAAAAGCTAAAAAAAGAAATTAAAAGTTGATTTGACCAAATTTTAATCATATCCAAATGGGCTCAGAGTTACTCTTATTTCTCTTAAGGATTTTTTGAGGGGTGAATAACAATGAAGGAGAGCTTTTTTATTTACAGAAGAAAACTAACTTTGTCCCAAAGTTAGAGTTTCTAACTTTTTTAGAAATAGACATTCACAATATATGATAATAAATTTATAACACTCCCCCTTTAATGTCTAATTGGTAGATAATACGAATACAGGTTGCCTTATTAAAAACCTTATAAGAAAACTTCAGTGGGACAAAACCTCGTAAGTGAAAAATAGTATATTCACAAATTAACTTCCTCTAATGAGAATAACATCGAACATTTACATCCCGATCTTTTGCACCATCTTCTTGAAAGTTATAGTTGGAAGAGACTTGGTGAATAGATCAACCACACTGTCACTTAAAATGAATATGTTGCACGGTAATATCATCATTTTATGGGAGCTCAAGTATATTGAAAAGTTTTGACGAAATATGCTTCGTTCTATCTCCTTTTATGAATCCCCCCTTAAGTTGTGCTATACATGATGCGTTATCTCCATATAAAATTGTGGGTACTTTATCACATTTCAAACTACATTTTTCTCAAATGAGATGTATCATGAATTTCAACCACACACATTCTCGGCTTTCTTCATGAATAGTTATTATCTCAGCGTGGTTCGATGAAGTGCTTTGTAGATCTCCAATATATAGTAGTACCCCCACATATTAATGCATAGTCTACTTGAGATCGAGTTTTATGCGAGTAAGATAAATATCTTGCATCAGCATAACCAACAAGATTAGAATTGCATTAGTTAGAATAAAATAAACCTATATCAATAGTCTCTTTTAGGTACTGTAATATGTGTTTGATCTTATTCCAATATCTCCTAGTTAAAGATACTGTTTGTCAAATGCTAAATTTGCAAATCAAGACATAATTTTGTCCTTTCAGGATATTTCATCTCAAATTATTTTATTAAATAATCAATTGCCTTTTGAAGATCTATTGAAGTTCCAATAATATTTATGTCATCGACATAGACAACAAGTACACAAACTTCGATGTTGTTTTCTTTATAAAAATAGATGAAAAAATTTCATCATTCGTATAACCTTTCTTAGATAAAGATTCACTAAAATGGTTATACCATATGCGTTCAGATTGCTTCAAACTATATAATAATCTTTCCAATCTAATGAAATACATTTCTCAAGGCTTTGAATTATATGCTTCTGACATCTTAAATCCTTCAGAAACTTTCATGTATATCTTATTATCAAGTGATCCATATAGACAGGGGCGGAGCTACCCCTTAGATATGGGGTTCATCCGAACCCTCTTCGGTGAAAAATTATACTATATTTACATGGTTAAAATTATTTTTTTTATATATATAGTAGATGTTGAACCCCTTTCGATTAGTTTGTATGTTCACTTGTGAACCCCCTTAGTGAAAATTCTGTCTCCGTCATTGCATATAGATAGGTTGTAACCACATTCATCAAATGCATTTCAAGTCTCTCATGAAAAGTAAAACTAATAAAATAACGCAATATTATTGCATCCATAACTGGTGAATATGTATCTTCATAAGCAACACTTGATCATTGTGAAAATTCTTGTGCAACAAGATGTGTCTTATACCTTTGTATTTATTTTTTGCACAAAGACCCATTTATAGCCAACATGTTTAATACCATTAGGTGTTTAAGTTGTAGGTCTAAAAACTTCACGTTTGGCAAGTGAATTCAACTCTAATTGAATTATTTCTTACCATTTTGATTGATCATTTCTTTGTCGATATTCTATGACAGATTGAGGTTAAAGATCTTCACTATTTTGCATGATTTTTGTAGCAACATTATATGCAAAAGACATAATCCATTACTATTTCTAATCAATTTAGATTAGTTCCACTATCACTTGAATTTATGGATAGTTCCTCATTTTCTTGAGTCTCCGGCTCATTGATTCCCTCATAGATTCAAAATTGATCAGATCTTGAACTTCCATATGAGAATCTTTTGTAGTGTCATCTTAACCATTTCTTTTTTTTTTTTAGAATTTTGATCCTTAGAATCCATTTGTCAATCGCGCTTCAAGCGTGCTTTGAACTCATTAGCTATGACACCAGTAGTGGATGATTCTTTAGGGACATCAATTCGAATTGAGACATTCTATGTAAGAATATGTGATTTGATAATTCTTTTCAAATCTGTAAATGCGTCTGGTATTTGATTTGTAATTTTCTACAGATGAATAATCTTTTGTACTTCTTGCTCACAAATAGAAGCGCATGGATCAAGATAAGATAGTGATGAATTTTTTCAAAAAATTTCTCTTTTGATGTCATTATCTTCTCTCCCTAATTTTGAGAAACTATCTCATTACACGGTCTTTATGCAAATCAAGCAGTAAACATATCTCCCGTTAATGACTTAAGATAACAAATAATAAATGACGAGTCAACCCTAACATAAATTTCTAACCTTCTTTAAGAGACCATCTTGGTGCGATTTGGTGATGCTATAACACATTTACATGTCACGCCTCAAATCCTATTGGGGCGGACTGGCACCCGTAACCGAGGAGGCCCGGGAGAACCAACTTATAACCTTATACTTCCCATGCATACCTCTATGACAACCCAAAATTCGGACAACATCATGTCGTATATAAAAGAAAATAATCACCTGTATAAGATCGAGCACACATATATATGTATATACAATACTTGGCCCTTGGAGCCATCACGTCTATTAACAAAACACCACCTTGACTGTACATTAGGTCTACAAAGCCTCTAGACAATACACAGAGTTTAACTAAGGTCGGGACACACCCCGCCATATAACTAACTTCTATACAATACCAAAAGTGACTGGATATGACACAGAAAGCCCCGAAGCAAACTGGAGCTCACCAAAAGCAGCTGGATATCCTGGCTCCTACTTGTGCGGTGTATGAGCTGAGGTACCTGTGCCTGCAACATGAAATGCAGGTCCCCCGTAGGGGACTTCAGTACAAAATATGTACTGAGTATGTAAAGTTATAGATAATCACATATGATATAGGAGCTCAATAGAAAGCAGAAATAAGTGAATAAATCATAATAGGAGTGGACCACACTTACTAGAACTTGTGACAACCTGTACATTGTATTTATTCAATCACTTTACCTTCGTTCTTATCATCTTTGTAATCATTACTGTACTGTACTGTGACCATTAGGCTGCCTCCAGTACATATCAACTGGGATCGACCCATGATAGGCTTATGCCCATGGGATACCACCCATAAACACATAAATAGGGATCGACCCATGATAGGCTTATGCCCCTGGGATACCACCCGATAAGAGAGAAATTCCAACACTTAGTTCAATTAATCTTTGAGATTGTTATTTCGGTCGCCACCGCATTTTTGATACTTTGAAACAATGATACATCAATAAGAGACATATAAATAGACCATCAATGCAATAACAATGAAGTAAGAACTCATTGGCACATCAATGAAGTGTTTTGGAGTCATCAATGCCATAACAATGAAGTAAGAACTTATTGGCATATCAATGAAGTGTTTTGGAGTCATCAATGTCATAACAATGAAGTAGGAACTTATTGGTATATCAATGAAATATTTTGGAGTCATTAATAGCACATGGATCTTGTTTGAGTAACCGAATACCTTCTGACATTCATTAGTGCAATAAACATGTAAGATTTGGAAAACAAGTAAGTATTGGAATGTCTTGACATCTTGTAGGGTGGAAACAAGTTCATTGATAACGTAGGACATCATACAATACCATTATGGATAACATGTTATTGAATAACTTTGGAAACTTTCTTAATAGAACAATTGTTCACTTTCATGCCAAAGATATGGTACAGAGTATGCTTTACATACCTGACTGTCAACCTTCAATACTAGTCCCGAATGGACTTCCCGTCTTTTCGGATTACTTATCTACAATGAACATATATAGCAATCTAGTATTAGCAACCAAACGTCACAATTCAATTATTTGAATTCACCAAACTAGTGGTTAAGTAGTAAGCCTTAATTACACCATAAAGGGTGTCACTTTAACCCTCTTATACTCCAATTACATTCACATGTCATGCATATTCATACAACATCCTCCAATATCAAGTTTGGATTCATTTATCCTTCCAACCAATCCATTAAACCAAATTGAGCCATAGACATAAATAATCATTAATTCAATAGTATATCACCATATCCACCTTCCATAACTCAATTACCATATCCAACTTCCACAATTCAATACAACCAAACCATGCAAAATAGTCCATAACCCTATTTCCATCACCTTTCATTAACAACCAATACATATAATCCTCTATCACACATATACATATGGAAAAGAACAAAGGCAAATAATATTCATACCTTAGAATTCACCTCTTGATTACGCAATTCTATTTGCACAAATAATAGGTGTCATTCGAAGCTCTCGAGATGACAAACGCAGTTATCGGATTACTTTGAAATTTCTACGGTTGAATCAAAAGTAATTTAAAGGTCAGATTTGGCTAGGGTTTGTTCTTCCTCAATGATTGATGATGAAAATGAGTTTTTGAACTCATATACATGTATATATACACATATTCCCGTCCATAATATAATAGAAAATGACCAAAATGCCTTTAAAATTTAAATAATGTCAAATCTGTCCTTTGGTGGACTGTTTTGGTAAGCTAAAGTAGATCGACAATAACTCTTTGCTCCGATATCGGATTTGGGTGAAATTGGTATCGTTGGAAAGATAATTCAAAGGGATTTCATTTCATATAAAGTAGGCCACCCAGTTCGTCCTGTACAAGGATTTATGATCGTTTGAAGTTGACCCTAAAAATCCGTTTTGATAGGCTGAAGTAAAACGGGTATAACTCCTTACTCAGACGTTGGATTTGGATGAAACCAATTGAATTGGAAAGGAGACTCAAAGATATTTCTTTTCATAGGTCGCAGCTCTCCCAGTTCATTATATTAAGGGAGTTATGATTGTTTGAAGTTGACCTAAAAATTTGGCTGGCCTCAGTAGTTTGTGTGCAGGAAATTTTCCTGCACATTTACTATTCCCAAATATCCCGGCCACCGTTTTATAGTTTCGAACGTGCTCGATTATATTCAAAACCTATTCATTTTTGGAAATCTTTATATCGTTGGAAAGCTTATTCAATAACCTTCGTATGGAACCATCGGCGGGCAAATTCCGGTATAAATAAAATAAAAATTAATTCCATATAAATAAGACCAATACACGTACTTGAATACGCCAATACACGTACTTGAATACGGGGTGTTACATTACAACACACTCAACAATTCTCAAATGAGATACATTAGGCTCTTGATTCAAAATCAATTGCAATGGTCTGAGACAAATAAGTGCTACAGTATGTGAAATTGCATGATCCCAAATAAAAGTGGGCAACTTAATTTTATAAGCAATGATCTTGCTATCAACTATAGACGTTTAATTAATGACTCAGTAAGGCCATTTTGAGTGTGAATATGAGCTATAAGATATTTCACTCTTATCCCAATCAATAAAAAATAATCATTAAATGTTTGGGATGAAAACTCTACAATATTGTGAAGGCGAATAAACTTAATTTGATTATAAAAAAACTGTGTTCGTAATCGTATTATTTGTGCCAATAATTTTACAAATGTCAAATTACGAGATGACAATAGAAACACTTGAGATCATCTATAGGATGACTCTATTAGGACCATAAAATATCTAAATGACCTACTAAGTGGATGAATAGGTCCACAAATATCCTCATGTATATATTGCGAGAAAACGGGGATTCAATCCTAACTTTTATTGGTGATAACCTCACAATCAACTTGTCTTGATAACAAGCATTACATGAAAATTCACCATTTGAAAGAATCTTCAAGTTCTTTAATGAATATCCATTTAAATTTTCTATAATTCATCTCATTATTATAGATTCAGGATATCTCAAATGATTATATCAAAGTACGAAAGTATTAAAATAAATAAACTTTTGATTTACTATATAATGTGTCTCAATTGCCCTAATCTTTGTTCAATACAGATCGAAAGATAAAACAGAGAACTTTTCTATAACACATGTCTGCAGAGAGACATTCTTGGAGATACCAAGATATTCAAAATTCATCTCATCAATTGTCTTGATATGATAACCATTTTCACGGATATCTTTAAAATTCAATAAATTTCTCTGAAAATTAAGAAAAAGGATAGCATTATTTATGATGAATTTAGCTTCCTTAGACAAGATTATAATGACTTTTCCAAAATCTTCAATTAAATTTACACTATCAAAAATCGTAGTAACATTTATCTTGTCCATATTTATATGAGAAATATATTTCTCGTCTTTAAATATTGTATGAGTAGTCTTGAGCCGGGGGTCTATCGAAAACAGCCTTGCTACTTCTTCGGAGGTAGTGGTATGGACTGCATACATCTTACCCTCCCCAAATCTCACTATGTGAAAATACACTAAATTTGTTGTTATTGTTATAAATATTGTATGAGTTGTGTCAAAATAAATCAAACTAATATCTTCATAATTGGAGATCTTTCTTTGATAATTATCCATTTCTTCAAACTAAATAACACACAAAATAAAATAAAATAAAATTTTGGACATCATGAAGTTTACATGTACTAGGCAAATGTGTGGGCCACCATAGTTTGAACACTAATAAAAAAATGCATTAAATTAGCCTATTGGAACACCACATTCTTGTATCTTTAGAAAAAGATTTCATTAAATTGGGTGAAAAAATTCCTTATGTACTTTAGTTCCTTTTCAACCATTAAAATAGTGAGAGAAAATTAAAAATAATATTAATTCATGCCATACATAGTTCTTTATACCCAAATACCACTTTTTTCTTTTCTTTTCTTCCCGGCAACTAGTAAAGATACTAGTTTAACTTGAGTTTAACGCACTGAGAAAAAACAACTAGCATTATCACAAAGATCAACAGCAAAAAAATAATTCAATTAAAACGAAATAAAATTGAGTTTAATTTGCTGATGAGCCGTAATAAAAATATGACTAAACAATTAATTATTAATTAAATGACTAAAACTCATGCAAACAATTACTTTTACGTGATCTTATATTCACTAACTATTATTACTAGCAAAAATTAATAATTTTTTATTTTTTTATAGTCACAGAACCATCACCAATCAATTGATCTATCTTTCATTCAGGATGTTCTACAAAATCTGTTATATCCAAACATATGATGTCAACATGATTTTCAAAGAAAAAATTAGCTTCAGGATTTTTCTCTTTCTTCTTTAGTGATTCTTCATAAAGGTCAACCAAGTGTTTGAGAGCACGACAGTCACGTGCATAGTATCCTTTTTCATCACACAGAAAACAAATACCTGCTTCACATTTCTCATATTTTCCTTTTTTTCTTTTGATGGTCCATTTTGTTCGATGAATGACTAACACCACGAACAAGATTTCTTTCTTGATATCACTATCACACCCCTATTTAACCTGAAAAGATTAAGTTTTAAGTTCGAAAGAATTTTTTTATTATTAAAGTGACAAAATAAAGATTTATTTCTAAAAAGAATTATCTACATTTTTTATTCAGAGTCGCCACTTGACATAATCGGGTGTGCCAAGTCACCTTTGAAAATCCTTTTTCAAAACTGTTTTTCACTCTTAAAAATTGGTTTGCGAACAGAGATTTCGACTAAGGAATTCTATTGATCGAGAGGAAGGTGTTAGGCACCCCTCGATCTCGTGGTTCGACCACGGTCGCTTGGTGGAGCGTATCGACTAATTTTGACACTAAGAATGTATAAACCACATCAAACACATAAAACAAGCAACAAACACATCAAACAACAATCCAAAACCAAAATAATTATGCCCAGTCCAATTATACAGTCCAAAATAGAAAATGCAAAAAAAACATAAATCCTATTCTATACTAGTCCTAGACTAAGCTCCACCCGATGCCTCGGACCTTCATCACGAACGTCCTCCGAGTACAAAATACTTCGGGGCATTTTTCGATAAATAAACACAAATACCTCGGGGAATTTTCCGGCCAAATGAATACATCTGAATTAAATACGATAAACTAGAAAACATTCAATACACACATTTAAACATTCAACACATTCAACAACACATCACTCCTAATTTTTGCCTACCCGAGCCTAAATATTTTGCCTATCCAATCCGACCTATCATGATACTATCGAATTCACAAACTTAATATTGATTCCAAATTAACCAAAACAACAACAAACCAACATTAATTTAAATTCACCTTTTTTATCAATTTCTCAATTCCGTCCCAAATTCTCGTTTAACACCAAATTTCCACAATTCATAATCCAAGGGAATCAACAACAAATCGAACAAGTAGCAATTCAATCACCAATCAAGATCAATCAACACAACATTCAATATGATGCACCGAATATCATCCATAGTGAATTAAAAGAGAAAAAGAGTAGAATTGAACCTCAATTTGAAGCTTTTGAACCTCAATTTGAAGCTTTTGAACTCAATATTATACGAATAAAGAGCGTCCGCACCCAGAAAACTCAAACCGAACCTCAACCACGACCAAACTCGACTCGGTATAGAGAAATACAACCCGATCAGATTTGAAAACCAACGGAGAATATCAAAAGGAACGACTCCAGCCTGGTATCGAAAACCAATGACAAAATCGAGTCCAAATTGAATAAAAACCAATGAACGAACCGCAAATTCAAAGAAACTCAATTGATCCAAGAACAGAATCGCTAAAAAAAACCACGCCCGAACCCAATTTCAGGCAGAAACGACCCCGCTTCGCTTGTTTTTGGCAGATTTCGTCGGAATCCGACAACAATGGGTCGGTTTCAATCAATTTGAGGCTGCTTTTGGAAATCCCGTCGAACTTGGCCGGAGAAAGAATCGAAGTAAGGTCGCTGCTAACGGATTTCGATTGATTTCTGCCTATCTTCGACTAGTGGAGTCAGTTTTTGATCTGTATGATGAAATTCGGCGAGGATTTGCTCATCGAAAAACTCAACTCAACCCGTATCACTCTCGATTTTTCACTCTATTCTCACCATCTCTCCATTTCTCTCTAGGCCTCGATCTCTTTCTTCTCACTTGATCTCTCAATTTCCCGATCTCTGCTTTCTCTCTATCTCATTTTTTTCTACTGATTGCGTTTATATCAGTCTCTAGATGGGAATTGGAGTCTGTGTATATGTAGGCAGTGTTTTCATGAAATCTGTGTGTGCATGCGTTGTGTATTAGTGTGTGAATGAATTCTCAGAATATGGGGAAAAAATAGAGATTTTTCTGTGTATTTTGCTTGAATGGTGGATGAAGAAGATGAGTGTGTTTTTGCCCGTTCTTCTCTGGATGGGAATTCTTTAAGTGGTGAGTGTTAGAAATGTGAGGAAGATTCCTCGTGGCCGCCCCCTCTTTTCTTTTGTGTGTATATACTGAATAGGGGTGTACATAGGTCGGGTTGGTGCGTTTTTTATTAAAAAAAATAATTAAAACAATCATGTCGGTTTATTAAAACTATATATCAAATCAAACCAACATAAAATTAATTTTTTCGGTTTAGGTTTTAGTCGTTTTTTTTGAGTTTTTCGGTTATTTTTATTTTTTCAATTTTTTTATAATCTTTAGTTTTTACAAATATATTGTGATCGAAGATTAGAAAAAATATGTTTTCACTCATGTGCTAATGAAAAACCATAACTATGAAAAAATGAGGAGCAAAAAACTCTCTTGAAACTAAAAGTGAGAGGAAGAGTGAAAAGTTAAGGTTTTAAGTTTATATTGGGTTTTGGATCATTTAACTAGCAATTAATGGACAAATATTACAACTTAAAGGCCCAAATCTAAATATATATCTACATCTACTTTCAAATTATTGAATTACTAAAACTAGTTGAAAAAGTATTTAAAAAGTAGATTATAATTAATATTTTATATATAAAAGAGTTCGAATATTATGTATAAAATATTAATTATAATCTACTTTTTAATTATTATGTCGGTTTGATTCAGGTTCGGTTTGACTTTTTTTTGTCAACACCAAACCAAATCAAGAATGGTCGAGTTTTTTTTCTAACGCCAAATCAATCAAACCAAATCATAAGTCATTTTTTTTTCTCGATTTGGTTTGGTTCGTCGGTTCGGTTTGACTTGACGGTTTGGTCTATACACCCCTAATGCTTAATATCAAAATGGGGGATGATCTGTGTGTGTTTTGGTGAAGTGCCCGTGGAATTGTGTGTGGGCCCCCCTATATTGTGATTGTATATAAATGGAAATTGAGCCCCCTTGTTGTGTGAGTATAGTCCCGTTGGTCTCCCTTTCTTCTTTTTATTGGTTAAAAGGAATAAAAAATGTGAGGGGGAGGCTGCCTAGGGGTGAGGTGGGGTAGTGGTTAGGATAAGATAAAATTAGTTAGAGGGATTGTTATTTTTTGTTGTGATTTTGTTATTTTTGTTCTTTTGTGAAGAGATTATCACACGGGGTAGGATACATGGTAAGACGAAGGTGAAATTGGATAAATTGGGTTTTTGGGAGGGACAAAATTAGGTGTCTACATCATGCCTTTTTTTGGGTGTAAACACAAAGTGTTTTTAGACAAAAAAGTAGACAACGAGACTAAATTTTGACCCGACCATTATTCCAAGAAAGAAATAGAGAGAAGAAGGACAACCAAGTTGGATAGTCGAGTGAGGTCCCTTTGAGGTTTCGGTCCGCAGCTCTGTCATTACATCAAAAATAAAAATTACATGTTAAAAAGATAATGAAATTACAAAATCCTATCTATGCAGCTTCTCTGGACTCTTGACTTGAGTTTCATCACCCTATTCTTCAGGCGGGCTCCTGACTTACAATTTCTTCAACTTGTTGCTTGACTTTTAATTTCTTCATCCTATTCTCCAGGCGGGCGCCTGACTTGCTATTTTTCAATCTGCTGACCTTCAATTTCTTCACCTTGTTGCTTGACTTTCAATTTCTTCACCTTGTTGTTTGACTTTCAACTTCTTCACCTTGTTGCTTTACTTTCAACTTCTTTACCCTGTTCTTCAGGCGGTCTCCTGACTTGCGATTTTACCACTCTATTCTTCGAGTAAGTTCCCGTATTTCAATTTCAGCACCCTGTTCTTCAGGCGGGCTCCTAAAATCACATCAAAACTAAAAAAAAATTATCCCAAACAAAGATTATTATAAAGAGATTCCATTTGCCAGAAAAGTAAAGTTTCAAACAACAAGAATTAAATTTTGCCCCAATTTATCATCAAAAAACTTTTGCGAATGTCAAATCTAATCATAAGTGCATGTTGCAATGATAAATCAAGACTATAACCAAGAAATGCGTCTGTTGAGAGTAAAATTAAATGACCAAGACTAGGAAATGCGTCTCCTAAGAATTAAAGTGATGAATTCTGACTAGAAAGTGCGTCTTCTAGAGATAAAAGTTTAAGTTAAAAAGTGTGTCACTTGAAAAATGAAAACTAACAAGGGAGTGCACCTCCTAAGGGTTAAGTGCAATGACTCGACTAAAGAGTGCATTTTCTAAAAATCAAGGGGACTGACTCGACTAGGAAGTACATCATCTAGGAATCAAGGGGAATGACTCGACCAGGAAGTATATCTTCTAGGATTCAAGAGGGATGACTCGACCAGGAAATACATCTTCTAGGAATCAAGGGGACTGACTCGACTAGGAAGTACATCTTCTAGGAGTCAAGACTTAAGTTAGGAAGTGCATCACCTAACAAGTAATATTCGAATTACCCAATCAAGGAAGTGTGTCTCCTTACCAATGCCTCTTGAATTATCAAAACAAGGAAGTATATCGCCTTACCAATGCCGCTTGAATTACCCAAACAAGGAAGTGCGTCTCCTAAAAAATTTCACTTGAATTACCCAAGGAAATGCGTCTCCTTACAAATGCCATTTGAATTACCCGAACAAGGAAGTGCACCCCCTTATAAATATCGCTTGAATTACCCAAACAAGGAAGTGCGTCTCTGTACAAATGCTGCTTGAATTACCCAAACAAGGAAGTGAGTCTCCTTACCAATGTCTCTTGAATTACCCACAAGGAAATGTGTCTCCTTACAAATACCACTTGAATTACATGGACAAGGAAATGCGTCTCCATACAAATGTCTCTTGAATTACCCAGCCAAGGAAAATGTGTCTCCTAAGGGTTAAGTGGAAGGACTCAACTAGAAAGTGCGACTTATAGGAGTGAAGGTTTAATATAGAAAGTGCATCACCTAATAAATGAAACCTGAATTACTCAGATAAGGAGGTGCATCTCCTAGGGGTTGCATGGAAGGACTCAACCAGAAAGTACATCTTCTAGGAGTAAAGGCTTAAGTTAGAAAGTATGTCACCTAGAAAGCTAAAACTTGAACTACCCTAACAAGGAAGTGTGTCTCCTAAGGGTTAAGTGGAAGGACTCAACCGGAAAGTGCGACTTCTAGGAGTGAAGGTTTAATTTAGGAAGTGCATCACCTAATAAATAAATTTGAATTACCCGGACAAGGAAGTGTGTCTCCTAGAGATATTGGATTATGATTTTTACCATGATTTTGATCACCAAACCTGTGCAGCAATATTGCCTCTTGCATTTGTAGAAGTGAGAAAATACGGCCTTTGATGTTTAGGCTTTGAAGTCCTTGATTTGAAGGAAACATGTGTTCCAGTTTCATACAAAGAAAACTTGTGTGTTTAAAAACATGGTGGCTGATTTGCGGTTTTAGCTTTTGCGACAATCACTCTTGCCCCTGTCACATTTAATCTTGCTTTCAACCATTAGCATATGCCATTAACTTGCAGCATCATTGACCTGAACTCAGATTATTAAGAGTGACTCTGAAACAGACACAGTATCTCTGCTTTGCCATGCTTCTCAGATAAACTGTTTGAACTTTGGTATTTACATGAGTTCTCAGACTTGTCTTGTTGACAAAACTTTCTGCATGCCTTATTTCGGCTCACAATCATGTCTCTTTCATGTATTGATCTTTTGTCTTACTCTGTGCAATTAAAGAAGCTGGTAGCCAGTTTTGAAATCTTTTCTCACTTGTTTTGACATGGACTTGACTCAAAGACAAGAAAAAAAAATGACAATGATTTTTTTATTTGGATAACTGGCTCAAAAAAAAAAAGACAATGAATGTCCCCATTTGAAACAAAGAACAAAAAAATTATCTAAAAATGACAGTCAACTCTAATGATTATGCCATGCATTTTGGATTAAGCTGCTTGATCTTTGCATCCAAACTTTCTACCAATTGTTGTTGAGTTAATGGCCTTGAAACTGAGTTGCTTCCTTAGGTCAATTACATTTAAGACCTCATTCAGATAGTGGTGCCTTGAAGAGTTTTCGCTAATAAGCCTCTCTTATTTTCTTTTTATCAGCTCACCATTACCTTATGGTGTCCGTGAGGGTTTTCACCAATGAGACTTTCTTATTTTTATTTCTCTCAACTCACCGTCGTCTTACAGTGCCCGTGAGGATTTTCACCGATAAGACTCTCTCATTTTTGTCTCTCAACTTACCATCATCTTATGGTGTCCTTAAGGGTTTTCACCAATAAGACTCTCTCATTTTTATTTCTCTCTTAATTCTTTATGCCGAGGAAGACAAGTAGTTCCCAAAATACGTCATCATATCCATTGCATGCTTAGCCCTAACATTCTCAAAGATTGATTTGAAGGTCTTTCTTTGGTTGTAACTTAAATTTTGGACAAGGTTAGAAAGAAAGGATGACATGAGGCTCAAACGACACTTGAAGTGGGGTAGGACTTACAACTTTTGGAATCGACTCAAACAATGAGGATTAACTCATGCCCAGTTTCTTTTGACCGAACAATTCTAAATTGTTCATTTGATTGGACTGATCCCAAAGTAGGGCAGCCTACGTATCTCACTCTCTCGAGAGGAGAATCAGGTCACGCGTAGTTTCGACAATTTATTTTGCTTGATTCTGACTTTTTTTTTGTTTCATTGACCTTTTTTATCTTGGGGACTTTTGATTCTATTTTTTGACATTCTTCTTTTTTCTTTCTTTTTGGACATTTTTTAAATTTTTTTTGACTCTATTCTTTTGCTTGACACTTTTCTTTTAAGCCTTGCTGATTCTATCTTGATTCCAAAAGAGGGGTATGAAAGAAAATAACACTAAAGATTAAATGGGGTAAACAAAGGATGACACAATGTTTGGATAGCAGAATGAAATGCTTCGTCATATCAATCCTTGAAAATGCTAGTACATAGCATGCAATGTGAAAGTACACGATCAATATCACTTATGACATATTTTATAACACTAACTTGCCCTGAGCATGTGTGCCAACTCTTCTTCTACACTTGTCAAACATACAACTCCATATTTATTGTACATCCCTCACATTGAATGGCTCATGCTTTCGTGAAGTTGATTTTTGTTATGGTCCTCTTGATATAGAGATCACACATCTACTATTTGACCTAACTGAGCTATGTTTTTCAATTGATGACCAAGTTATTTTTGTGATTCTAAAAATAATTTCCTTAATTTTCAAAGAAGGTTTCAACTTGTCACCAAATGTCTCAGCACTCTACCTATTTTCTCAGGTGTGTTTTCTAACTTTAGCCCTCCGATTCAAAGTTCATACTTAAACTGGATTTTAAGATCTGACTGAAAATTTCGCTAGCATGTCATATCACTAGAATCGACATAAAATATATTGTGTTAAGAAAACAAATAATACATATTTAAAACACAAAGGGAAAGGGACACTTCATTTAGTTGAAATAAAAGATAGCAGGGTGTGAACATAAACGACTGAGGGACAAAACAAGATAGATCCCAAACTACAATCCTGAAATAATTTAAAAAACAAAAAATAAAATAAAACAAACTACCAGACCTCTTACTAGTAGGGAGAGGGGTGACTTCTCAATTGCTCAGTCTGACAACTTACCCACTGGTTTGCATATCAGCACGAATAGAGCTTCTACCACGATCAGACACATTCCCTTTAACAAATAAGTTCTGAGTCCCCATGCTTAACTCATTATTTCCCACATATTGTGCAGTACCACGTGCCGGCGAAGAACTCTGTGGGACATTTGAGGTGCCAATGTTTTGCACCATAATCAATTTTTCATGAATTATTTTCTCTATTTCTCTTTTCAAAATACGATAATTTTCAGTACTGTGACCTTGCATATTAGAATGATAAGCACATCGTACATTGGGATAAAAAAAATTAAATATGGATTGGGAGTATACCCAGGGACAGAAGTGATCATGCCCCATTGTCTCAATGTCTGGAACAAACTGGTATATGACTCCCCAATTGGTATGAAATTATCTTTTGCCTTCCTCCTCATTGCAAACTATGGCCTCGGATGAAACTTAAAGTTAGAGGTTCCTTGGTAAATTTGTGGGGGTCGAGGATGGCGTTGATATACCGGGGCACGCCATTGTGGATAGAAAGACGGATAAGCATATGACTATGCATTGTTCAAAGGATATTGAGGAAGTGAAATGGGATTTCTTGGATTTTAGAGAAAGGAACCTTGTTGCAAGTGGTTATGTGGATCTAATATGTAAGCTCAGGATTGAGGCTGACAGTATTGGTGTGTTGGACCTCTCAAATTCTGCTTTGGCCCTGGCATGACAACAGGTGCGTTTTCCTTCTCCTTTCCTTTAGTTTCTCTTGATTGATTGCAATGTCGTCCCAAATGTTTCACAGAATCCTTCTGTCCACCAGGCTTCCTAAACTTTAATGTCTCAAAGCTTGGAGGAAGGTTAACACTTGAAAACATGCCTCAGTTTTTATATGAAACATCTTCATAGCCCATAAGTCCCAGGGAACTTTTCATATCATTGGTTACACTCTTCACTTTCACCATTATTTTCTCTGGCTTTTCTGGTATGCTAGGCTTCTTGGTAAGAAATTTTGGCGATCCACTTAACTTAACTTTAAGATCAATAGTATAGCAATGATCATTAAGAGTATTGAATGCGGATTCACTAGTGAACTGGGGAAGCACAATCGTTGGATTGATAGCCAAAGTGGAAGACTCAGTAAAAGGTTGAGCAACAAAAGCACAGACGGTATGTGGTGCGATGAATGTGGTAGGCTTATACTGAGGAGCTAAAGAATGAGTGGTGGAAGTATTAGGGTGCATTTGACGTGGAATGGATTCTGCAGCATGCTGTGGTGCATCAACAACAGTTGAAAACTGACTTTGTGATTTTAGTGGAAGACTCAAGGTATTTGCAGGGTCAATAGTGGGGAATGGAGAAAGAGGCAGCCCACTGGCCCAAGCTCGATACGTTTTCATTATTTGTTGTCTTAGTCTTAAATTCTATTTCTTTAAACTTTCAATTTCTTGTCTCGTTGTTTGATCCATGGGTCACTCGCTATATCTTTATTGGACACAACTAAAATTTCTTCAGATTTGGTGTGATGTGGAGGACCCGCCAAAATGCCACAAACCAACCAAGTTAAACTAACTGAACAAGAGATAACAAACGTGTTAGAGTTCAACACTTTCTCAAAATCTTTTTTTTTAGTTTTTCCTTTTCTTTGGAAAGATCACCGAACCCAAGAAGGGCGCCTACGTATCTCACTCCCGAATGAGGAGAATCAGGTGTGCGTAGTTTGTGAAGTTTGGCCACAAAAGGGCTAATAAAATTCTCTTTCTTTTTCTTTTTCTTGAAATTTTAAGAAGAAAAGAAAATAACAAATTGTCAAAAAAAATGACGAAAATCTTTTTGCATTTTTCAGGTTTAACATCCCTATACAAAATGAAACCTATGATTACCAAAGAAGAATCTTTTTGAGTTTTCGATTTTGAATTTCATACGAAAATAAAATTTGAACCTATTAAAGGAAAATCTTTTTGTAGTTTTCTCTTGAAGATGTATAGAAAACACCTACTCTAAATGAAGAGTGAAAGAAAATCTTTTTGAATTTTTTAAATAAGATCCCCGAACCAATAATAGGCTGTCTACGTATCTCACCCCCGAGAGAGGAGAATCAAGGGTGCGTAGTTCGTCCAGATTGGACAATTAAGGATTACATAACAAACTAAAACTTTAACTTAAGCGACACGATTACAGACAGACGATGAAAGAAAAATCTTTTTGGGTTTTTAATTTGACACTTCACACAAAAATGATACCAACAACTATGAAAGAAAAATCTTTTTGATATTTTTGATATGAAATATACAAAACTTCTACCATCTTTTTTGAATTTTCCTTTTATAAAAAACTCCTATTTGAAAAAAAAATCTTTTAGAAATTTTCGAATTATGAATGCATGGTAAAGGAATAAAAGAAAAATCTTTTTGATATTTTTTTAGAAAATGAGTGCGAAAGGTAAAAAAGTCTTTTTGAATTTTTAAAAAAATCTATAAGAACTTACGAAACTCTTTTTTTTTTTTTGACTCACTTTTCTTTTTCCTTTTTTTTCATTTTTCAACATTTTCTTACCTACGAACTTTACTTCTAACACATCCTTTCTCCAAATCAGTCCGTCAAATGACCATATTACCATCCGTTATACAATATTTAGCACGTAAGGATGCTTTAAAAGGTGAGTCTCCTACAAAAGGCCACACGGGTCCCGCTAGGTCTTAATATGATGCAGATAAGCATGTCCTAAAGACTGACCTACACTGGGGTTCACTAACAAGGCTGTTTGGAGGAGTGTATGATCGATAGTGGTTGCGAGAGATTTCCACCCACTCCATAACACCGATGGCTCTCCCTCCTAAAATAAGGGTGACTCAACTAGAGGTCGTGTACAACACGTGTACTACGGACTTGTTGCAGAAAAAGTGACTCGAATTTTGCACATGATGTCAGATATAAAGCGGTAACACATAAGAAAAAAATTTATAAATACGTAGCACGTAGGCACTCAACAATGATAAAACAAATACGAACGATAACACAAATAATGTCTATATACCCATAATGTCAAATTAAGTCGATACAACTCCAAAAAATAAGCTCGAATTTTAAAAAGTCCCCAGCAGAATCGTCAAAGCTGTCACACCCCTTTTTAACTCGAAAAGATTAAGTTTTAAGTTTGAAAGGGTGTTTTATTATTAAAGTGACAAAATAAAAAAAAATTTGAAAAAGAATTATTTATATTTTTTATTCAGAGTCGCTACTTGACATAATCGGGTGTGCCAAGACGCCTTTGGAAATCCTTTTTCAAAACTGTTTTTGACTCTTTAAAACTGGTTTGCGAACAGAGATTCCAGCTAAGGGATTTTGTTGACTGAGGGGAAGGTGTTAAGCACCCTTCGATCCCGTGGTTCGACCACGGTCGCTTGGTAGTGCGTATCGTCTAATTTTGACACTAAGAATGTATAAATCCCGTCAAACGCATAAAACAAGCAACAAACACATCAAACAACAATCCAAAACGAAAATAATAATGTCCAGTCCAATTATACAGTCCAAAATAGAAAAATGCAAGAAAAACATAAATCCTATTCTATACTAGTCCTAGAATAAGCTCCACCCGACGTCTCGAGCCTTCGTCACGAACGTCCTTCGGGTACAAAATATTTTGGGGCATTTCTCAGCAAATAAACACAAATACCTCGGGGTATTCTCCGGCCAAATGAATACATCTGAATTAAATACGATAAACTAGAAAACATTCAATACACACATTTAAACATTCAATGCATTCAACAACACATCACTCCTAAATTTTGCCTACCCAAACCTAAATATTTTGCCTATCCAATCAACCTATCATGATACTATCGTATTCACAAACTTAATAATGATTCCGAATTAAGCAAAACAACAACAAACCAACATTAATCTAAATTCACCGTTTTTATCAATTTCTCAAATTCCGTCCCAAATTCTCATTTAACACCAAATTTCCACAATTCGTAATCTAAGGGAATCAACAACAAATCGAACAAGTAGCAATTCAATCGCCAATCAAGATCAATAAACACAACATTCAATCTGATGCACCGAATATCATCCATAGTGAAATAAAAGAGAAAGAGTAGAATTGGATCTTAATTTGAAACTTTCGAACTCAATGTTATTCGAATAAAGAGCGTCCACATCCGGAAACCTCGAACCGAACCTCAACCACGACCAAACTCGACTCGGTATAGAGAAATACAATCCAATCAGATTTGAAAACCAATGAAAAATCTCAAAAGGAATGACTCTAGCCTGGTATCAAAAACCAATGACAAAATCGAGTCCAAATTGAATAAAAACCAATGAGCGAACCGCAAAATCAAAGAAACTCAATTGATTCAAGAACAGAATCGCTAAAAAAACCCACGTCCGAATTCGATTTCAGGAAGAACCGACCCCGCTTCGCTTGTTTTTGGAAAATTTTACCAGAACCTGACCACAATGGGTCGGTTTCAATCAATTTGAGGCTGCTTTTTCAAATCCCATCGAACTTTCCCGGAGAACGAACTGAAGTGAGATCGCTGCTAACGAATTTCGATCGATTTCTGCCTATCTCCGACTGGTAGAGTTAGTTTTCGATCTGCATGATGAAATACAACGAGAATTTGCTCGCCGAAAAACTCAACGCAACCCGTCTCACTCTCAATTTTCACTCTATTCCCACCATCTCTCCATTTCTCTCTAGACCTTAATCTCTTTTTTCTCACTTGATCTCTCCCTTTCCCGATCTCTGCGTTCTCTCTCTCTCTCTCATTTTTTCTAGTGATTTTTTGCGTTTATATCAGTCTCTAGATGTGAATTGGAGTCTGTGTATATGTAGGCAGTTTTTTCGTTAAATCTGTGTGTACATGCATTGTGTATTAGTGTGTGAATGAATTCTCTGAATATGGGGAAAAATGAAGATTTTACTTATGTATTTTGCGTGAATGGTGGATGAATAAGATGAGTGTGTTTTTGCCCGTTCTTCTCTGGATGGGAATTCTGTAAGTGGTGAATGTTAGAAATGTGAGGAAGATTCCTCGTGCCCTCTCTCTCTTTTCTTTTGTGTATATGTTGAATATCGAAATGGGGGATGATCTGTGTGTATTTTGGTGAAGTTCTCGTGGAATTGTGTGTGGGCCCCCCCATATTGTGATTGTCTATAAATGGA
Source organism: Capsicum pubescens (assembly GCA_030864215.1). Taxonomy (NCBI): domain Eukaryota; kingdom Viridiplantae; phylum Streptophyta; class Magnoliopsida; order Solanales; family Solanaceae; genus Capsicum; species Capsicum pubescens. The sequence goes on along the minus strand of CM061540.1, from coordinate 279,987,414 downwards.
AATTGAGCCCCCTTTCTATGTGAGTGGAATCCCATGGGCTTCTTTTTCTTCTTTTTGTTGGTTAAAAGAAATAAAAAATGTGAGGGGGAGGTTGCCTAGGGGTGAGGTGGGGTACGAGGTGGGATAGTGGTTAGGATGAGATAAAATTAGTTAGAGGGATTGTTATTTTTTGCTGTGATTTTATTATTTTTGTTTTATTATGAAGAGATTATCACACGGGGTAGGATACATGGTAAAACGAAGGTGAAAATGGATAAATTAGATTTTTGAGAGGAACAAAATTAGGTGTCTACAATCACGATCACAATCATGGACCTGTCCACGACCATGTTTAGGGTCACGACCTTTTTCACGGCTAGCATGGTGATAATACACATTATTCACTTCAGGAAATGATGAAGATCCAATAAGTCGATTCTCATGATTTTTCATTAACAAATCATTATTAGTCATCCACGAGAAGATGAGAACTCAGTTCAGTATATTTTCTGAAGCCTTGCTCTCAATATTGCTGCTGTAAGAGCACATTCAAGGCATGAAAGGTGGAGAGTGCATGTCTTTTTCATCATATCATCATCATTGACAGTCTCCCCACATAATTTCAACTGAGAAAAAATACTGAACATGGCAGAATTGTACTCATGAACAGACTTATAGTCTTGGAACCTTAGATGCATTCATTCCTACTCTGCTTTTGGGAGGATGACCATCTTCAAGTGATCAAATCTTTCTTTAGACTACTCCACAAAACAAGTGAATTCTTAGTAGTGAGATATTCGATTTTCAGAATTATTTCATCAAGATGACGACGCAATAAAATCATAGCCTTAGCACAATTTTAATTAGATGTTGTATTTTCTTTCTTTATGGCGTGTCCAAGATCCATAACATCTAAGTGGATTTTAGCATCCAACACTCCTGAAATATAATTGTTGTACGAACTTTGAACGGCAACGAACTCACATTGCGTAAGATTATTAGCCATATGAAAAAAAAAGAAAAATAATATCTTAGTCTTCAAATTTAAGACGGTAGAGTGTCGTACTGATAATGTGTTATAAAATATAAAATAAGAATAAGAAGAATGGCGAGAGAAGAGAGAGTAGTTCTTATTTCTCTTAAGGATTCTTGAGGGGTAAATAACAATGAAGGAAAATCCCTTTATTTATAGGGAAAACTAACTTTGTCCCAAAGTTAGGGTTTCTAACTTTTCTAGAAATAGACATTCACTATATATAATAATACATTTATAACAAATTTTGATTTAACACATCCGTTAACGAACAACAAATAGAATGATAATTTAATTATATCACTTTTGAATATAATTATAAGTTCAATATTTTGAAAAATAATTGTAATTAATGACAAAAGTAAATTAGAAAGGACCGATCGATAAACTATCTCTTAATTTTTTAAATTGAACAAATAAAAAACAGAAACGAGAATATTATTTTTCCCCTCAGCCTTAAGCACTGTCTCTTAGTAGGCGTTTAGCCATGAAAACAAAAACATTTTAAAGATGGAGTTGGAATTGGAGTTGAAGTTGTAGGTGGAGTTGTGTTTGGTCATGTCTTACTAAATTTTTTTTGGACTTTTTAAAAGACTTTTTTAAATATAATTTTACACCCACAACTTTTAAAAACTATCAAAATCACTCAACTTAACTAATTTACCTACAAGATACAACCAAATGTGAGAGGAGACAATAATATTGTCTTTGTTGTTGGTGTTGCATAAAGAATCGCAAGAATAGATAGATTAAATTTTTGTTGTATCATGAGGAGATTTTGAGGAAGAAGAAAAAAATTGAAGTTGCCTTTAATTTTGAGGTCTTTTATCCATGGACGTAAGAAGAAAAGGCCAATGTGGTAATCTGATATTTAACTCCGGTTATTGGGTCAAATTAATAGGGTGTTTTTATAAAAATAAAAAAAACGAGGTCATTTGTAACAATAAATAAAAGTTGAAAGTGAAGCTGGAAAAAAGTTACTTGTTTTCACTTGTTCAAAAACAGTTTGGAATTGAATTTGAAATTTTTATGACCAAACACCTCAATTTTTACTAAAGTGAAACAATTTTCTAAAAAAAGTAAAAAATTCTTATGACCAAACGGGTCATTAATTACGGGCAAATGAATTAGTATAACATGTTTAGGTCTGCAAAGTTATGAGTGCATACTTTCTCCATTTCATTTTATTTGGCTTAACAAATCAAATAAACTTATCATTTTCATTTAATTTGTACTATCATTATCGTAATTAAATTGTATCATAAGTACTAGTAGTTGAATTTAAATTCTCAAAGTATTACTAAAAGATTAATTTAATAAAATAAATCGCTAGTAAATAATCTATTTGTTCACTTTTACTTATCACGTTTCGCGCTCGAGAGTCAAAGTCTATAATGTTTACAAACACTTTGAGATGTATATTTTTAAAAGAATTCGTACAAAATATGAGAACGCTCACAAATTATAATATACTTTGTATAGTTTTTGAATATATATATTTTAATTATAAAATATTAAATTAATCTAATTCAATTTAGCTTTAAAAATTAATCAAATCAGCACTCGAAAAGCAAAACATGATAAGTAAAAATAAATAAAAAAAATTCTTTTTAAAAAAAAATATCAAATCAACAGGATCAGGTAAAATAAAATGGAGAGAATAATTAATTCACTTAAATCCCTCCACCTGCTAAAGTTTGTTGACAGGGAGTCAATACGATGAAGGGTGTCCATAAGACCATAACTCATACATACATTTCCCTAACAAGAAAATTAATCACAAGCATGTGAAGTCCACCCTCCATATCTTCATGCAATAAATGCAAAAAAAATAAAATAATTACAGTTATTTCATTCACACACCTAGCTTATTTTACCAAATACTCCTTCCGTTTTATTTTGGTTGGATTTTGTTGACTTGACACATTTCTTAAGAAAATTTTAACTAGAGTTGTATTTTATCAAATTAATCTTATTTATTAATGATAATGGAAACTTTTAAATTGAATGATTATTATTACTTTATATAATTATGTAATACTAAGGGTAGAAAGGAAAGAATATAAAAAAAAATTCCATTGATCTCGCAAATTAGACAAGTAAATTGACGCAATTATTTTTAGCTTAGGGCAAGTAAAACGAAATGGAAGGAGTATGTAACATTTCCCCAACAAGAAAATTAATCACAAGCAGATGAAATCCAATTGTCCAATCTCTTCATGCAATAAATACAAGGAGAATTAATAGTTGCAATTATATCATTCACGTACATAGCTAGCTAATTTTACCAAATATTCATTTATATAAGTAAAAGTTTCAAGATCCACATGACACATACTACAATATTGTGAACAAAATTAGATCTAACAAAAAAAAAAATGAAGAAAGTGAATGTGAAAAGAGTGGAAGATGTAGAAGAAGAAGAAGAACAATCATTTCCTGTTAGCCCTACTGGGCAATATTTTACAAGTTCTGTGTTGTCAATTTCAGTAATTTCAGTTTTGGAATCTGAAATTCCTATAGATGATTCTTGCACCATGATATTGCTTAAGGATGTTTTTCTCCCTATTAATCCTCGTTTCTCTTCTATTATGGTAAGTACTTCCTTGACCTTTTCTATAGTACTATTGTGAGTCCATTTTTGCTACTTGTATGGTGAAGTGTTTTTCCTTCTATTTTTTTTTTTTTTGGGGGGTGTGGGAGTTGTTTAATAAGATTATCTTTTCATGCTTGGATTCTCTAAGAATGTCATTATAGTCATGTCGGATTCTTCAAATATAGTTCATTTTCTTGGATTTGAAACAAATACAATCATATTTTTTTGGCAGATTTGAATAACATATATTGCATAAGACTTGGTTTCGTGTAATTACCTCTTCTTTATTTGTATAGTAAGACTATGTATAATAGATTTTTTTTATTAGATTTTTTTCCAAACTTTGCGTATAGCGGAAGCACAGTGTATCGAATTATCTCTTTAATACTGAAATATATATTTAATAGCAATAGATTTAACTTATATATTATGATAATGCAAATATTTTTTACAATATAAGGATAATTTTGATCTGTTGTGCAAGGTTGTCCATGTTATTTTTAGGTTATTAGTTTTACGTATTACTAAAAGATTACTTATACAGTTACTTTTTAGGTGACTAATACTGTTAATTTTCTTACACTTAGTTTGCTAATTAACTAGACTTTTAGCATCACATTTTCAAGATTAATCTCTTAAGTGTTAAAATAAAAAATAAAAAAAAAATCAAGAAGCCTTTCCACTCTCTGTATGAACATTGAAATTCATTTTCCTTTTTCCTCTACTAATTTTTATCCTTATTTTTCTTGCTAATCTTGATTAGGTAAGAGACAAAAATGGAGATAAACAATGGAAGAAAGTAGAAGTGAAGCACAAAGATCATATAATTGTGCCAATTTTCCCAGAAGGAAAAGCAAAAGAATTCTATGATAATTGCTTCAATGAATACCTAACCAAAATTGCTATGGAACAACTTCCACAATCTAGACCACTATGGGAAATTCACATATTCAAATATCCAACAACAAAATCAGCTGGAAATTTAGTGTTTAAACTTCATCATTCACTAGGTGATGGATTTTCACTAATGGGGGCACTTCTTTCTTGTTTACAAAGAGCTGATAATCCTTCACTTCCCTTGACATTTCCAGCATTTAATAGTAATAATTCCAATTTGGAAAGTGATTATAAGAAGAGGTTTTGCACTAATGTTGTACAAAAGGTTAGTGGGGTTGTGAATACTTTGGTGGATTTTGGATGGAGCTTATTGAAGAGTACTAACCTTGAAGATGAGAGGACACCAATTAGGTCTGGTGATGAAGGAGTGGAGTTTAGACCAATTGATATTACAACTATGGAGTTTTCCCTTGATCATCTTAAGCAAATTAAGTCCAATCTTAAAGTGGTATGTCATTTAACTTTTCATTAATTGTTTTTATTCTGACTTCTTCGTTATTGTATTTATTTTACTTATTTGCTGTCTGAATATGATTTACTTGAGCCGAGGTTTTATAAAAAAAATGATCTATTTACCTTCATAAGGTAAGCATAGGGCTACATACAAAGCACCCTCCCCAAACCTTTAATTGTGAGATTATACTGACATGTTGTTGTTGTCGTCATTTGGTTTCTTTTTATTTAATGATTTTTTAAAAAAATTTATGATTGGTACTACCACTTGGGTGCATTCATGATTATTTGATTTAGATAGATCTTTCTGTTTATAGATCTTTTTGTTTGTGAAAAAGTGAGTCGATTAAGATTGATAAAGACAGCAAATAATTAGGTCGTGAAGGACATGTGTTTAGGTGCAACTTAGAATGTGGAAAATAAGATATGATACTTGATCAGAAGGTTAAAAACATGACTTAAAGATAGTAAGGGTGTGTTCGATACCGATAAAAATATTTTTTATAATTTTTTTTCATAAAAACATTTTTCAGGGAAATAAATAAATTTTTACTTCTTTTATTGTGTTATGATATGTAAGTACAAAATATTAAAACTAAAGACATTTGTGTATGTCTAATGAGGTTGAGTCTTTGATGATCAATTATTCTAAGTAGTTTTTCTAACTTTCTAGGGTCTAAGAATAATTTCAAAATTAAAACAGTACCTAACTTGCCTAGGAAAATAAATGTTAAGAGAGCATTGATGATTTTATAGTGCTGCTTTATGTTATTATGGGAATTAAGTACCCAAATTTCTCCTCCAGGCTCCACCTCATTGCACTTGGTGCAAGTAGGGTAGAAATTAATCGTAATTCGTAGTAGCAGCAAAATAATTTACTGCAAGCGAAAGAGAAGTTGCGATTTTGAATTTATACTTTTTAATTCTAAAAAAAGTAATGTACTCTATTTTTGATATATATATATATATATAAAGAAGATTTTAAACACAAATATAAAGTTTAAGTTAAATTTATTGATTATGAGCCTGTTTGGATAGGATTTAAAAAAAAATAGCTTTTTAGCTTAAGTGATTAAAAGCTTAAAATAAGTGCTTATAGATTAAGCAGATAAGTGTTTGGATAAAAGTACTGAAACTGAAACAAAGTTGTTGATGTGTTTGATAAACAAGTGATGTTAAACATTTTTTTACTGTTAAAATGACTTAAATGTCCTTAAAGTTGTTAACACAATAAATAAGGTGAATTATTTATAATTTTAAAATAAAATTTTTGAACAAACCTCCGGTGTAATGATGGATTCGATGAAAACAAAGAAGAAAGATGAAGAGAAAATTACAGGGAAGAGATGAAGCAAAGCGGCAAAGAGAAAAAGAAAAAAAAATATATATATATTTAAGGATTACAAATTTAGGATATTGTTGGAATTGAAGAAAAATATAAGGGATAAAAAGGTAAATGTTTTGGTCAAACCTAAAAAAAAAATTAATCTAAAAAGCAATTTGGGGTACCCAGTTTTTCACTTTTTGATTTTCTTAATCAGTTTTTAACTTTTTTAAGCACTTTTTAATTTTACCAAATACCTTAAAAAACTAAAAAAAAGATTAAAAATTGATTTGACCAGATTTTAATCTTATTCAAAACGGGTTCTACGTCGAATGCAAGAAGCAGTTGAAAATGTGGAAATTACTTCTACATTGATTGTCATGGTTGAAAATGGTAGTTGAAATTGAAAGATAATTTTTAATGAACTCATAAATAAAATAAATCGAGATATGAATAAAGTGAACAAAATAAGTCGCCTCTTTAATAAGTTATTAAAATAGGCTAAACGTAAAAAATTATTACGTTTTACATTTTTTTAACGGAACTTTAACGAAGATCTACAGTAAATAACTTTTTTCAAAACGTAAGAAGTTATCACGTTTTACACAAAAAATTTTAAAAAAAATAGTGTATTGTCAAATCAATAGCTTTATTTCAGCTTTAGTTAAATCTGTAAATTGTAATAAAAAATTACAATTTATATAAATCGTAACTTTTTTATTACAATTTATATAAATAATCTCACCTACTAACTGGTTCCCATCGTTTTACATTTATTTGTCTCTTAAAATTCTATAAATTGTATACAATTATAAAAAAAATCTTTGTTGGAAGATTTTCTAAGACTCCATCAACTAACATGATGTAAATATTATGAATTATTTATAATTACTCCTAATTAAATCTGCTGACTATATTGACTCCTAATTAAGGAGCTGACCTGATAGAACATCTCGGCCTACAATATTTTCCAATACAGATGACTTTCCAGAACACCGAATTAATGCAAAACAAGCAGCAATAACAGTATTAGCCTATAACCATAAATGACAGACGTAAAACGCAAAATTCCACCTTTGCACTAACATGAAATCAAATTAGCATAAAATTATATTCAAGAATCCCATGTCACAAATGTTGGGAACAATCAAAAAATAATAATAATAATAACCACAACGAAAAAATAATAATAATAATAACAATAATATTATTTAACTGTTGACAAAATATTATATTAATAATATTAACAATACAATAAAATAACAGTATATAATATTATTGCTACCTTAGTGATAATACTGTAATCAATATGACAACTATAACAGTAATCTAATTGTTTCTAAACCAGTATATATATTAATTATACTTGAGTCGTGGTAGGTACTGTCCTAAGAAACTATTTCAGCAGTGTGAAATATTTCTCCAGGATTAAACAAGCACTTTCTTGATTAATTAGAAAATATTCAGAGTTAAATAAATTTTCTCTAATTAATCAAAAGATACAGTAAGACTGTCTAACGGGCCGGGCCGGTTCAACCCGGAACCGGCCCTCTCATTCTTACCGGGTTCCGGGCCGGTTACGGGCCGGGTTTGGCCTTAACCGGTCCGGGCCGGGCTGCACAGTAAAAATATTAAAACCCACCCGGAACCGGCCCACTTAACCCAATCCGGTCAAACCCACTAAAACCCGGTCAAACCCGGTCAAACCCGGTCAAACCCGGTTAAAAACCGATCAAATATACACTATATACGCTATATACATAATATATACATTAAATATACACTTTTATAGAAGATATATACACGTGTATACATTAAATATACACTTGTATAGAAGATATTAAAATTATAAATCGTTAAATAAAAAAAAAAAAAAAAAGAACGACTATACGTTAAATATACACGTCTATAGAAGATCTATTAACATTCATACACTCTATTCTATGTATATGTAATACTTTAAATGAGATATACTACAATATATATACATTACAATATATATTTGTATAGTTATATACTAATTTATAAAACATATACACATGTATACGTTAAATATACATGTCTATAGAAGATCTATTCACATATATACATTCTATTCTATGTATAGGTAATACTTTAAATGAGATATACTACAATATATATACATTACAATATATATTTGTATAGTTATATTCTAATTTATAAAATATATACACATATATACGTTAAATATACACGTCTATAGAAGATCTATTAACATTCATACACTCTATTCTATGTATATGTAATACTTTAAATGAGATATACTACAATATATATACATTACAATATATATTTGTATAGTTATATACTAATTTATAAAACATATACACATATATACGTTAAATATACATGTCTATAGAAGATCTATTCACATATATACACTCTATTCTATGTATATGTAATACGTTACATGAGATATACTACAATATATATACATTACAACATATATTTGTATAGTTATATACTAATTTATAAAATATATACACATGTATACGTTAAATATACACATCTTTAGAAGATCTATTCACATATATACACTCTATTCTATGTATATGTAATAATTTAAATCCACTAAAACCCGGTCAAACCCGGTCAAACCCACTAAAACCCGGTCAAACCCGGTTAAAAACCGGTCAAATATACACTATATACGCTATATACACAATGTATACATTAAATATACACTTCTATAGAAGATATATACACGTGTATACATTAAATATACACTTCTATATAAGATATATAAACATATACACATGTATACATTAAATATACACTTGTATAGAAGATATTAAAATTATAAATCGTTAAATAAAAAAAAATAAAAAACAACGACTAAGGAGTGAATGAATTTGTGGAATTTTATTGATTGCAAAATGATCCAAAATTTATAATTTACATGAATGAAAAATCTATAAATTATGCATCATTTTTTCCAACTCATTCATGTTAATATTAATTGGAACTTGCATAGGGTAGTCGACGTCAACGGGGGAAAAACCATGCATTGGACTTGATTCTGCTGAGTTCTCCCGTGAAGTCATAATTTCTTCAAGTTTGAGGTCGTCGTTGGGCTCTGGTTCCATTCCTTGGTTTCTTCTTTCTGCTCTAATCCAATCTCTGAGGCAAACTAAAACATTCATTGCGTTGCTTCCCAATGAGTGTCGGTTGTCTCCAAGCTGCTGTCGTCCCTGACTGAAGGCGCTCTCTGATGCAACGGTTGACATAGGAACATTCAAGATATCTCTGGCTAATCTTGAAAGTACAGGATATTGTGATTCATTATTCCTCCACCAATCCAGCGTGTTGATCCGTCGTCTGCGATCCTCTGGTGGCGTCCGCAGATAATATTTCAGCTCTTCCCGATAAGTTGATGTGTAAGCTCTCTCATCCACACTGTTCCAACAAGTTAAATCATAAAACGAATCAGGAAAACCACTATGTGCCGGCCTTTTAGAAGCTGATGGCTCCTCGGGAGGATGAGGAGCGACAGTTGGAGTGATATTTGTAGGTACGGCTAAATCAAATAAATCAGCATAGTGATTATATAATTTTTCTATGTAATCCTTTGCATCAGCCGTAGCCGTCCACAAATCAGGTTGTACTTGTTCAGAATCATGGTTAGTATTTATTTCTAAGTTAGTATAAATAAGAGTACTAAAGTGACACATATGATTATATTTCATGCACGGATTTAACATAGCAGCAACCAAGTAAATAGGGGGAATCGGGAAGAAATATTTTTTAAATTTCGTAAACATAGCGCCAACAGCTTCTTTATAACCTTCTTTATCTTTATATTGTCAGAGCAAACCAGAAATATCGGCTATATATGCCAAAATATTACAAACAGTAGGATAGTATGCACCGGAAAATTCAACCGTAGCTACATAAAATTTTTCTAAGAACTTAACAAGATCATTAATTATAACCCAATCAGAATTATGTAGCATGCAATCAGCAGAATCAACAAATGAACCACAATGTTGGTTAAAAGCTAGTGTAATAGGAATTCTATATTTATAACAAGTTTTTAAAAATTCATACGTAGAATTCCATCTAATATCAATTTCCTCAGGCATCAAAATCGGTGCAAGTCCATTTTCTTGACATTTAACTTTAAATTCTTTAATTCTAGATCTACGATTATTTCCTTGAATAAAACCAACAGCAAGACGAATTTTTTCAATATAAACCTCAAAAAAGTCAAGACCATCTTTTACAATTAAATTATATATATGACATGCACACTTAACATGAAAAATTTCAGGAAAGGGCGGAGATAGCGTAGATTTTATTTTTGTTATAGCAGTCTTGTTGTTAGAAGCATTATCAAAAGCAATACATAAAATTTTATTTTCTATACCATAATATCCGACAATTTTAATAATAGAATCAGCAATAAATTGTCCAGTATGTTTCCGATCTTCATCATATAAAAAAGCAAGAATACGTTTTTGCATTATGAAATTACTATCCATCCAATGACAAGTAACGGTTAAATAATCATTTTTATTTACAGCACGATCAAGATCGGAAGTTAGGGACAATCTACATTGAATATTTTTTAAGAATGTTGATAAATAAAAACAATATTGTGAATGGAGTCTAAAAATATCAGACCGACAAGTAGTTCTAGGAATACCATTAAACATAGGATTATAAATTGCTTGTATATAACGAATAAAGGCATCAGAAGAAGGAAAACTAAAAGGCAAACAACCCACAGCTACCATTTTAGCTATTTCTTCTCTGTCCCTCAATTTATTATACTTTTTCGCTACTTGACCGGTTGTTGGGTCCATTCTAGTTTGCGTTGACCCACCAACATCCCCACCACCTTTTGCAATATTGAACTCTCTAGTGTGATCTTCAGCTATATGTCTCATTAACGTACCCGTACCCCCTTGCTTACCGCCACTTCTATGCTTATATTTTTGTTGACAAATATTGCACTGCACCTCAATATCTGATATACGTTCAAAAAATTGCCATGCAATACTAGTTCTTTTACGGGGTTTTGGGGCACTGGGAGGACGGAAAGGGAGATTAACTGATTCAGATCTAACGTTAGCATGTCCTACTGCGGGTGTTTCAGCAATATTTTCATCATCTTCATCTACATTAACTGCATCTACTTCATTTTCTTCTTCTATACCGTAATTTTCCTGAAATTCTACATAATCCATATCGTGAGAACCTACACCTATTTCTTCCTCAAAAGGTGTACCAAGCGGTACCGGAGGCGAAGTCACACGGGTATATCTATTACTTGAACTACCTCTACCGCTAGTAATTCGCTTTTTACTACCACTACCGCTTCCGGTTTCGGGACAAAAATTTCTAACACCTTTAGCAGCGAGGTTTTTTAATTTATTCATAATATAAATTAAATTAAACTAAAAATATTCAAAATACACAAATATAATAAAATTAAATATTAAACAATTAATACAATAAATAAAAATTAAACGTAAGAGATGGAACGACAATACCAAATTTTGGAAGTATCCGAAGATTGTGACTTTAGAAACTTCCGCTCGTACTTTGTAAACGAAAAATTAAAAATTTAAATTGAACACTTTAAGAAATTAAATATATTGAATATTTGAGAATTGAGAATTGAGATTTGAGAGAGAATGAGATTTGAGAGAGTGAAAAATTGTGTGAGAAATGATTTGAAGTTGTAGGGTATTTATATATTTATTTTGGGGATTAAAATTTTTTTTTTTTTTTTTAAGTTAATGGGCCCAAACTAGCCGTTTGGACCCAAAAACGGTAATATAGCCGTTGGGCCAACGGCTAGTTTGGCCCAATAATTTTTTTTTTTTTTTTTTAATGCCGGGCCGGGCCGGGCCGGTTAACCGGCGGGCCTGGACCGGGTTAGTCCGGGCCGGGTTAACCGGGCCCAGTTTAAAAAAAAAATCGGACCGGAACCCGGACCCCTAAAGCCCTAGGGCTTACCGGGCCGGGTCAAACCGATCCGGTTTGATATGTAGGACCGGTTCGGGCCGGTTCGAGCCGGGCCAACCCGACCCGTTTGACAGATTTAAGATACAGGAATCAACAAAATTATTAATACAAATATCAACAAGTTAAACTAAATTATAAAACTCTTTAATAAATAATGATATAATAAGGATGAAAGAAGAAAATTGAGGGAGTTAAAACTAAAGAACGAAAAAATATGTATTAGTTACTGTTGGAAGTATATACTATATATATAATTTTGCAAAAGAAGGAATGCTAATATAGCATAGTTGAGGCGGCAAAGATGAGGCGGTGGACAACATTTTTCCTTTTCTTTTTTTCCTTCTCCGCAAGTAATGAAATAGCTTCTAAAACACATTTCTTGATAACTTCCAAAGTAAGCCTTTTTAAGTATATTTTTTAAGATATTTAAAGACATGATTTTTTTTTCAATACACTTCAAATATAAATTATTTTGAAATAACTAAACAATTTTTCAACAATTCCCACATTATTTCAAAATAATTTATAAAAAAAAAAATTTAACTTGCTGGATTTGCATGGACAAAATGCAGTAGATTTGATGTCTTCTGGATTATGAGCCAAACTTAGACCAATAAAATTTAACTTACAGAATTATCGGTGAAATATAATATTTTTATAAACCAAATAATTCTTGTTGTAAGCCAGAGATATTATCAATCACATTTTGACCATAATTTTATTGTTTAACGCGGTTTTGCACAAATAGGCCATGCGCGCGCCTGGTATTCATGAGAACTCTAGAGACTAAGGCCAAAAGTCTCATAGGAACGACTTCATTCCACTTCTCATATATGTGAATTCATCAAGTGTACACTGCTATACACCATCCATAAGGAGTATGAATTCATTAAGAGTCAATAACTCATTCCTCCATTTTATTAGCAGTTCAAGCACTCTCAATAAGTGCGCAGAGTCAATATCGACTTGTTATTACCCATATGAACCTACTTCATGGGATCTCCAATCACATAGGTTGGGTTACCATCTCTATTGACAATCATATTGACCTTAACCCCATCTCTTTTGAGGTTTGAAGAATTAACTTTCTTCCCGCAAGTTTAGTCAGTGAATCGGCCGAATTCAATTCTGACTTCACATAATCAATGAAAATTATTCCATCTCTCAGCAGCTGCTTAACAACATCATGCCTCAATTTCATATGTCTACTCTTACAATTGTAAGGTTTATTCTTCGCAATAGTAATTGCGGCTTGACAATCATAGTGTATATACACAGGAGGCATCAGATCATCAATATTAGACAACAGATCATCCTTTTTCAAAGGGATATTAGACAACAAATCATCCTTTTTTCAAAGGGATATTAAACAACAAATCACCCTTTTTCAAAGGGCTATGAGGCAACAAATCATCCTTTTAAAAGGGATATTTGCTAAGAAATTTCTTAACCATTCAGCCTCAGTACCAGCTAACTCCAGAGCCACAAACTCTGATTCCATAGTTGATCTAGCAATGATCGTTTGCTTAGCTGATCTCCATGATACTACACCATTACCAAGCGTGAACACATAATCACTAGTGAATTTTGTCTCGTCTGAATTAGAGATCCAATTTACATCACAATAACCTTCTAAAGTTGAAGAAAATCCACTATATAAGATACCATAATTCACGGTTCCTTTCAAATATTTCATCAATCGTATTAATGCAGACCAATGCTCATTATTAGGATTATGAGTATATCTACTCAATCTACACACGATATAGACTATATCAGGCCTAGTAAAATTCATTAAATGCATTAGACTCCCAATGATCTGTGCATACTTAGACTAAGCAGCTGGGTCATCATTATTCTTTTTAATGTAGAATTAGCATTATAAGGAGTGGTTACAGGAGTTACCTCCCAACATTCAAATTTCTTAAGAAGTCTTTTCATATAATGTTCTTGTGACAACATTATTTCATCTTCACTCCTTATAACTTTAATTTCCAAAATCATATTCACTTCACCCAGATCTTTCATATCAAAGTTAGTAGACAAAAATAATTTGGTACGTTCCACAATATTTAAACATATATCAAATATAAGCATGTCATCAACATATAAGCAGATTATCACATAATCACTTTCTATCACCTTTGTATAAACACATTTATCCACCTCAACAGAAGAAAAGTCATCTTTTATTAAGACTTGATCAAATTTCTCATGCCACTGTTTAGAAGCTTGTTTAAGGCCATAAAGAGATTTAATCAATTTGCAAACTTTATTTTCTTATCCAGATATTACACATCCTTTAGGTTGAACCATATAAATTTCTTCTTCTAAATCGTCATTTAAGAAAGCTGTTTTTACATCCATTTGATGAATAAACAACTTATGAATTGATGCCAAAACAATTAATACTCGAATAGAAGCAATTCTTGTTACTGGTGCAAACGTATCAAAGTAATCAATATTTTGCTTTTGATAAAAAACTTTAACTACTAACCGAGCTTTATATTTATCTAAAGATCCATCTGAATTAAGTTTTCTTTTGAAAATCCATTTACATCCTATCGATTTTGCACCAGGAGGTAAATCTGTTAAAATTCATGTGTTATTTTTCATAATTGAATCAAGTTCAATTTTTATTGCCTCTTTCCAAAATTTAACATCAGAAGAAGATATAGCTTCAAAATAATTTGATGGTTCATTATCAACAAGAAAAGTTTGAAAATCATTTCATAAGAGAAATATTTTTTTCGAGGTCTTTTACTCCTTCTCAGCTCTTCAATATAAGAGGAAGACTTATTTTCTCTTTCAACAGGTGCATGAGAGATTTTATCACATAGTGAAAAAATATGTTCAAAGAATTCAACATTTTTTGTCTCGATTATAGTATTTCTATCAAGTACATCACATTTCAAGACAAGAAATCTGTATGCAACACTATGTTCAGCATATTCAATAAGGATGCAATCAGCAGTTTTAGAATCTATTTTCCTCTTTTTAGGTTCAGGAAGAAGAACTTTTGCAAGGCAACCCCACACTTTTAAATATTTCAAATTAGGTTTATAACCTTTCCACAATTCATAAGGGGTTTTGCCAGTTCTTTTATGAGGAATTCTATTCTGTAAATGACATGCAGATAAAATAGTTTTACCCCACAAATTACCAGGTGCGCAGAAGCTAATTAGCATAGAGTTCATCATTTCTTTCAATGTCCTATTTTTTCTCTCAGCTACACCATTAGACTCAGGAGAATAAGACGGAGTTACTTCATGAATAATACCTTCTTTTTCACAAAAAGCATTCAAAGATACATATTCTCCACCTCTATCAGATCTAATTCTCTTGATTTTTCTACTAAGTTGATTTTCAACTTCAGATTTATAAGACACAAAAGTATCAAATGCATCATCTTTATTTCTAAGCAAATACAGCTTAGTAAATCTAGAGAAATCATCAATAAATGTCACATAATATCTTTTACCACCTCTAGTCATAGTTTGTTTTAAATCACCCAAATCAGTGTGAATCAAAGACAACAATTCAGTTTCTCTATAAACTGAAAAACATGACTTTTTAGTAATTTTAGCTTCAGCACATATTTCACATTTATCAAAATTACTTGAATCTAAACCAGATATTAGACCAAGTGATTGCATATTCTTTATATATTTAATATTAGCATATCCTAATCTAGCATGCCATAAAGAAATAGACTCAATCATATAAGCAGAAGCTAATACATTACCATTGATAATATCAAGTACATAAAGTCCATGATTACAACATCCATTTCCAATAAGAATATCATATTTAGTTAATATGACCTCATTATTTTCAAATATAACCTTTATTCCAGCTTTTTCTAATAATGCCACAGAAATCAAATTAATTCTGATATTAGGAACATGCAACACATTACTCAATGCCAAGGTTTTACCAGATGTGAGTTTGAGAAGAACTTTGTCTTTTCCAAAAACTTGAATAGTTCTCAAGGTCCCAAGATAAACAATTTCTTCTTCTTTCTCAACTTGGGTGTATGATATAAAATCATTTTTATTTATACAAATGTGCCTAGTAGCACCAGAGTCCACCACCCAATTTCTCACATTGATCTCAATATTCATTTCTGAAATGACCGCAATAATTATATCATCCGTTTCAGTCAAATTTATTTTTGACTTAGCAGGATTATCATTTCTTTCACATCTTCTCTTCCATTGAGATGCATTTTTTATAAATATTTTATTATTAGGCATGTGATCAAGTTTATTTTCATACCTGTGTTCTACAGTACCTGCAGTACCATAACCTTCTGACAAACTGACTGGAATGGAAGCAGCCAGAGCAACACCAACATCAGTATTATCCATGGTCTTAGGATCAAAATTATATGCCATAGTTTCTTAGATTGTTGGGGAACAATGAAAAAGTAATCTAATTGCTTCTTAACCAGTTAATATATTCGTGCTAGGCACTATCCTAAGAAACTATTTCGGCAGTGTGAAATATTTCCCCAGGATTAAACAAGCACTTCCCTGATCAATTAGAGAATATTCAGAGTTAAATAAGTTTTCCCTAATTAATCAAAGGATACATGAATCAACAAAATTATTAATACAAATACCAACAAATTAAACTAAATTATAAAACTCTTTAATAAATAATGATATAATAAGGATGAAAGAAGAAAATTGAGGGAGTTAAACTAAAGCAGAAGGAAAAAATATCTATTAGTTACTGTTGGAAGTACATACTATATACTTCCTCCATTTCGAAATAAGTAAATTATTGGGATATTTATTAATGTTTCAAAATAAGTAAATCATTGATTTTTTTTTCAAATTTATCTATATGATTTGACAACCAATTAACTTTTGAAAAGGTATTATAAGGTCAACTTTTTTTTTAGGGATAAAAATGGAAAGTTATGTTAAATTCTTTAATATTTTTTTCTTAATTTATGTGTCAAAATTTAACAATTCATTTATTATGAAACGGAAGAAGTATATAATTTTGCAAAAGGAGGAATGCTAATATAGCATAGTTGAGGCAGCAAAGATGAGGCGGTGGACAACATTTTTCCTTTTCTTTTTTCTGTCTCCGCAAGTAATGAAATAGCTTCTAAAATATATTTTTTGATGACTTTCAAAGTAAGCCTTCTCAAGTATATCTTTTAAACATTTAAAGACATAATTTTTTTTTCAATACACTTCAAATATAAATTATTTTGAAATAACTAAACAATTTTCCAACAACAAATTGAGTAAGTATAATGAGGGGATTTAATTAAGAGTAATTATAAATAATTCATAATATTTATATCATGGTAGTTGGTGGAGTCCTAAAAAATCTTCAAAACAAAGAATTTTTTTTATAATTTTACACAATTTATAGAATTTAAGAGAGAAATAAGTATAAAGCGATGGGGACCGGGTGGTAGATGAGACTATTTATATAATATGTAATAAAAAGTTACAAGTTATAAAAAGTTATAATTTATATAAATTATAATTTTTTTTTACAATTTATACGATTTGACTAAAGCTTTTGATTTGACAATACTTTTTTATTTTTATTTTTGCGTAAAAATGTAATAAATTCTTACACTTTTCAAATGAAATTTGAATATAAATTTTTTTGTAAAACGTATGAATTTCTTATGTTTTACAAAAAAGTTTTTTTACTATAAATCTCCATTAAAGCACCAGAGATAAAATATAATAATAATTTATTACATTTAACTTATTTTAACAACTTATTAACAAAATAACTTATTTTGACCACTTTATTCATATCTTAACTTATTTTGATTCCAAGTTCATTTTTAATGCTCCAGATTTTTGAATGAACAAAAATAAATCTGTTTGAAAATTTATAACGAAGTGAAAATATAGCTTTTTTTAGACTACAAAAAGCAAATGAAATCCTTTTCCATTTCAAATGATTTGATATACTAGTATTTCATTTTCTTCTCTTTTTATATCATTTGATACACTAGTATTCATTATTAGCTTGTGGGTATGTCAACTATTTCATCTGATCAGGTAAATATTTATGGCAACCCCTCTCTTTTCAACTATTTATGGCAATATGGCATTGAGTTGAATAGGGTAACCTGAAAATGCAGACCTAAATTAATGGTAACCGTAAGTAAATTCCATGACCAACATTAAATTTCAACCTTTTTTTAGTTGTTGAACTTCCATGACCAACATTAAATCTCAACCTGCTTCAGTTGTCTCATCTTTAATGTTAGCACAGTGAGAAGTGCACCTTCACCCTAGTATTTTCTCCGTTTCATATTATTTGACACGTTTTTCTTCTCGAAAGTTATTTTGACTAATTTTTAAAGTTAAATTAGATTAGATCAATTCGATATTTTAAAAATCAAAATTTTGATATTCGAAAGTATATGGAAAATACTTTAATTTACAGTTCTTCTAATGTTAATATGATATAAGAAAATACATCTTAAAAAGTTGATCAAAATTCGTATTGCATGACCCTCAAAAAGGAAATTGTGAGAGGTGCACCTTCATACTAGTACCATAATTCAATTTCCCAAGAGTTTATGCTATGTGCTAAACATACTGAATATGTATTTTATATAATTAGGTAAAATTGACTTATAATAATGTAGACAACACAGCTCTTCATATTAAATCGAATATGGTTATCTGAAAAAGAGACGGTGTGGTGTGTACATGTAACATTTTATTCAATGTATATGACCTAATGATATTATGCACTACATATGTGAATTTCACAATTTAAAATTTACGATTTTTTTGTCTAACAGACCATCAACGACGTTATATGTGGAGTTTTATTCCTGGGAGTAAGATTATACATGGAAGAGACGAGATACGAGCAGAAAAATGCAAATTCAACAGCACTAGTGTTACTCAACACTAGAAATATTGCAGGATATAAATCAGTGAAAGAAATGTTGCAACCAAGTAATGAATCCAAATGGGGAAATCGATTTGCATTTTTACATGTATCAGTACCAAAAATTAATAAAGACGAAGATTCATTGACTAACAACCCTCTCGGCTTTGTGTTTAAAGCACAAAATGTTATTCAGAGAAAAAGGAATTCCGCAGCTGTTATTCTTACTGGAAAATTGCTTGATACTTTGCAAAAATACAGAGGCCCTGAGGTGAAATTTCTTACCCTAATTAATATTTAGTGTGACTTTTCTACTACTAAAATTATCATCTTTTGGTGTTTGATTGCTTAAATATTGTCTATTAAGGGCGGAAAAATGACTTCTCTCATTAAGATTTGAAGGTTATTGGTTCGAGATTCTAATGAACAACAAGTAATATGACATTTGAAACAAATGTCATACTTAATATTTTTTATGTTTGTATCAAATGTCCTTGTTTAACCACATTTTGCTTCAAATACCATTGTGGTCACAACATTTTGTGCCAAATGTTTTTTTTTTTGTGGCATTTTGTCATAAATATCAAAAAAATTCTTTATATTCTGACATTTATTTCAAATATCACTAAATAAATATCATAGTAGCTTCACTTTCTTGTAGTGTCCATGCTCATACGATACGCTCTAACTCGGCCTCTATTTATGAGCAGAAGATATTTTCCATCACAACTATATATCTTAGCTCTTACCTTCATGTTATTGTTCAACCAACACCTAGAAATTATTATCAATCTTTAATGCTGAAAAAAATTTCATCAAAATACTACTCGATTTGTCAAAATTTTTATATTCGTTCTGTTCCTTTACTAGTTACGTTTCGTTTCTCATGAGTCAAACTGTATAAATATTGACTGATATTTTAAAATGTATTTTTTCATTATATAAATATGAAAGGATTACAACATATAGTATTTTTTATATAGTTTTCAAGTATCTAAATTTTAAATCTAAAATATTGAATCATTCTAAGTTTCAGAAGATTAGTCAACTTGATTTTCGTAAAATGAATTGTGTCAAGTAAAAAAGAAACGGAGGGAATATATCTTAAGATTTTTTTTTTCAAACTTTATTTTTCACTCACCAATTAAACATCGAAAAATATTTATAAGAAAATGACCTTTGTGCTCTTATTTTCTAGATTTCGTTAGCTAGGATTGAACCCAAAAAGGAAAAAAAGCATAGGAACAACAAAGTTTTTGACACATTGATTTTTTATTAAAATTTTTGAATTTTATTTGTTTTTATTGGTGGTGTTATAGGTAACGGCTAAGTACATACATAACACATTGAAGAACTCAAGCATGACAATATCAAATATGATTGGCCCAATGGAAAAAATGGCTTTGGCAAATCATCCTTGTAAAGGCTTGTACTTCATGGTGGTTGGTGTTCCTGAGGTAAATTACATAATTATATCCTCTTTTTTTCTAAAAAATAAATCATAATACTCCATCCGTCCCAAATTATCCATCCCAAATTTCCTAATTTGGTTTCCCATTTTACTTATCTTTTTTCATTAATCAAGAAGAGACAATTTTTTTCCATGTTTTACCCTTTGCATTAATTACTTTTTCTTCAAATTAAAATGTAAACATCATTTAATAGGGGTACTATAATAAACTAGACATGTTATTAATTATTTTTCTTAATCACTGTGTCATCTCAATTTGGGACGGGTAATTTGAGACGAAGGGAGTACATAAATGAACACTTTAGCTTGGCATTTTCATAGACAAATGCATACCCCAACTTTGATCGTGACCATCTAGACACTCAACATGGCACAAATCGTCGCACTAGCACCTTAAGGGATCGTTTGGTAGAGTGCATTAGAAAAATAATGCATATGTTAGCTTTGTGTATTCTACCCCCGAGTGCGACACCTTAATTAAGGGATCATTTGATAGAGCGCATTACAAAAATAATGCATATGTTAGCTTTGTGTATTCTACCTCTCCGAGGTAGTGGTAAGGTTTGCGTACGGTTTACCCTCTACAGACCTCACTTGTGGGATTTTTCTAGGTATGTTGTTGTTGGCTTTGTATATTATAAATACCTTATGTTGTGCACTTTTTTCACTTATGTATAACTAAGGCACACTCTATTTGGTATTAAGGTGTGTACAACTAATACATGAAAATTCATGATATTAGTAATACTATAGGTTTAAATGCATCCATTAACATAATTAAAGATACAATTGATCCTCAAAATCTTTTCCACGTCCTTTCAACTAAATTTGTGGAGGGTATGTCAATAAACAAACTTTTTTTTCTTAGAAATCATGCAACACATTTTATTTTTAATACATCAAACTAAACATTGTAATAGAAAAATCTCAGCATGACTAATGCAAGCATGACAATTGGACATGTAGGTTATATTCATACTGGTTTCTCATGTGGAACCATAGAAGGAATTCAATCACTACTAATTGGTATCTTTATTTATGCATCAATGACGATAGATGCATTCGCCATAGTTTTAGCATTACTCCAAACTCGTGTCAAATATAATGAAAGCATTATTAATACATATATATTTTATAATATTCTTATACACCATATTAAATAACCTTTATCTTTTGAAAATGCACATTTAGACACCTTCAAGGAAGTGCATTCTAGATGTACTTTCCCAAAAGTTAAGTGTTGAAGGGTCCAACTCAAACCAAGTTAAAATATGTAAGGTGTATTTTCAAAGTTATAATATTTAATCGTCAGTGGTTCGTTAAGGTGTCTGTCTACTATTATGCCATTTTTTGTGTGTTTAAAATGTGATATCACTACTTATAGACCTAATGAAGCTTGGTACTTTTGCACGCAGAGTTTAACAATAACAATGATGAGCTATATGGGAACATTAAGAGTGGCAGTGGGAACAGAAAAAGGCCCAATTGATCCACAAAAGTTCAAATGTAGCATTGAGAATGCCTTTGATAGAATTTTCAAAGCTGCTGTCCCTTCTGCTTCTTCAAAAACTCCAAATTAATTCATGAAATTAGGACTTATATTAAATACTGTTCTTCTTCCATGTTTTGCAGAAGAAAAAAAAGAAAGAAAGAAAGAACTTTTTTTTTTAGATTCGTAATTTATTTTCTTAAGCATTGGAAATTAATGTTTTGTATTTGGAGGTGCATCGTTGTATTCATTTGTTAACTATGTATTTTTCCCTCTATTCTACTTGTATTTTAATTTTCCAAGAAAAGCATATCTACAGTTGTTTCATTTCTCATTCAACTACAATCTTTTCATTTTTTAAAATTCTTTTATCCGGTTTACTGTATTAGTTTTGAGATCACAACCAATTTGAATTTATGTCGGATAAAACCCATCTAAAGGAGAAGTGTCGATACCGCTAATTAAGGATGGACCGGTCCTATCCATCCAACCAAACTTATATATGGATCAAAAAACCTTAGGTCAGGTCAGGAGTAACTCTCACTGGAGTATGACCATAGGAAATTTGATATGTTTCTTTTTATTTTTTTTATTTTTTTTTTAGGATAAAATTTATATGTTTTCTATTAACTGTAAATATGCTAAATATGGTAATTTGTATATTACGATAATTATAGACCTAACAGGTTAGGGTTAGCGAGTCTCTGGTATATAAATACATTGTACTGGCAATGAGAAAGAAAAATTCTATCAAACATTGTTCTTCTCGTTACCGTCTTCTTGGTCTAATTTTATATGTTATCAGAGTCAGACTAATGAAGAATCGGAAAAAAATTAACCTAAACCAAAAACCAATTTGAGCATGCTAGTTGCTGATTAATTCGTAGAGGTTGTAGCAGTTATTAATTTGAATTATTTCCTTATTGTTGAGCTGATTTGTAAGCATTCGGATTCTTGACGAATTGTGTTGTTCAATTCAATACTGTTGGTGGTGGTTATCTGTTCAATTAATTTTGCACAATTAATTTGAATTCAAGTTGAGAACTGTTGAGTGTTGAGCTCGAGAACATTACACGATTTTTATGAACGAACTAAACATATTAAAGTGCACTGTCATTGATATCCAATTGTCCCACATTGGAAAAATAGAGAAATACTAAGGGGATTATAAGCCAAATGGGTTGTCCCACCTATTTGACTAGTCTTTTGGGTTGGGTTCTCCCGTGACCAACTGGGCGTAGCCATGACCAACGAAGATCGATCCACGTGTGGGGAGCCGCGCGTTGGGCCGTGACTCGTAGTGGTGGCCTGTGTGCCAGTAGAGGTGGCCTGGACCCAAAAGGGATGCCAGTTGTGACCAATTGGGCATAGCTGTGACCAACGAGGATCGATCCACGCGTGAAGCCACGACTCGGAGTGGTGTCCTGCGGGGTGCCAGCCGTGACCAACTGGGCATAGCCGTGACAAACGAGGATCGATCCACGTGTGGAGTCACGACTCGAAGTGGTGGCCTGTGCGCCAAGAGTAGTGGCCTAGACCCACGAGGGGTGCCAGCCCATGACCAACTGGGCGTAGCCATGACCAACGAGGATCGATCCACGTGTGGGGAGCCGTGCGTTGGGCCATGACTTGTAGTGGTAGCACGAGGATCAATCCACGTGTGAGGAGCCCGCGCGTTGGATCGTGACTCGTAGTGGTGGCCTGTGTGCCAGTAGAGGTGGCCTGGACCCAAAAGGGATGCCAGTTGTGACCAATTGGGCATAGCTGTGACCAACGAGGATCGATCCACGCGTGAAGCCACGACTCGGAGTGGTGTCCTGCGGGGTGCCAGCCGTGACCAACTGGGCATAGCCGTGACAAACGAGGATCGATCCACGTGTGGAGTCACGACTCGAAGTGGTGGCCTGTGCGCCAAGAGTAGTGGCCTAGACCCACGAGGGGTGCCAGCCCATGACCAACTGGGCGTAGCCATGACCAACGAGGATCGATCCACGTGTGGGGAGCCGTGCGTTGGGCCATGACTTGTAGTGGTAGCACGAGGATCAATCCACGTGTGAGGAGCCCGCGCGTTGGATCGTGACTCGTAGTGGTGGCCTGTGTGCCAGTAATAGTGGCCTGGACCCAAGAGGGTGCCAGGGGCATAGCCGTGACCAAAGAGGATCGATCCACGCGTGGAACCACGACTCGGAGTGGTGGTCTGTGCGCCAGGAGTGGTGGCCTAGACCTAATAGGGGGTGCCAGCCGTGACCAACTGGGCTCGGCCGTTTTTTTTATAACGCTCAATCTACAGCTCTCGTAGGAGTGTAAAGCGGTCGTTAGCAAATATAGAACCCAACCTGGGTTGGGTGTCGATCCCACAGGGAATAGCTTGGCCAACAAGTAAGCAAGATTACTAAACTTTTGGTGCAAGTCTCGTAAAAAGGGGGGATTGTAATGTGTCACCAAAACAATTAAATAAAAGCTGAAAATAGCAAAGTATAAGAGAAAGATTATTACGTTGGTTGTAAACAATGAGAATTGAAGCGTTGGGGTTATGTCCACCTTCTGAGGTATACGTCTCTATTGGCTATGAGTGTGTAGAATTCTGTCATGCAATTGCTTATAGAGAATTGTAGTCGATGGTAAATCCAAGCGTCTCTCGACCTAAACAAGGACTATTTCACTTTAACTCTCTCGAGCTTAAAGCGTGTCTAACGGTACGAGAACAAATTCAGCCTAGTTTTGAGAACAAATTATATATTTCATGCACTTTTAGTCCTTTTTCCTGTAAATGAGCTAACGAACATGATTAGTAAAGTTTCAGGTATAAATGATGCATAATTCAGCATTTTATGGCTTACTTGACGCTAAAGAAAGCTCACGAAGGAAGGAAAGGGAGTTTGGACGCCTAAAGGACCAAAAGTGATGCATGGAGAATCTGTCCCGGGCTAAAACAGCAATTCTGAAGACTTTGGGGACTTACAGACACAAAGCTGGATTTTGACAATGAAATACATAACCTAGGTTATACCTGAAACTTAGCCCGGGACAGATTCTCCATGCATCACTTTTGGTCCTTTAGGCGTCCAAACTCCCTTTCCTTCCTTCGTGAGCTTTCTTTAGCGTCAAGTAAGCCATAAAATGCTGAATTATGCATCATTTATACCTGAAACTTTACTAATCATGTTCGTTAGCTCATTTACAGGAAAAAGGACTAAAAGTGCATGAAATATATAATTTGTTCTCAAAACTAGGCTAAAATATGGGCAAAATATATTGATATAGGCGCGTAAATTCGCCTATCATCAACACCCCACACTTAGAGCTTTGTTCGTCCTCGAACAAACTATCATGTCCTCCTAAGCATCAACTTAAGGTTTTTACAGCAACAGCACAAAACATTTATTAAGACAAGCACAACGATTATCAACCAAGAGTAGCTTTCCGATTATAAGTAGAAATAATTTAACCTCAAGTATAGACTTGTGATGGTGATCAACTCGCATGCAAACGTTAAAGTGCATAGAATCATATACAACTATCCAAAACTCATCAACCATGTGTGTCTCACCATATAGTACCCATAATCACTCACAAATATAGCATATTTTTCAAACATGGGTATCAAAATGTCCTTGCTCTCACTCTCACAAAGAGTTCATATGTAGCAACTGATGACCATAGGCTTGCCCTTAATGTAGTACTCCACTAAATGTTGGAATGTTAAGATTAGGATCAAGTAGGTCTTTTGATGGTTGTAATGTAGGCTAAGGGACGGGTAGGACTATTTTGGCCAAGAATAGTGACTAGGTTCCTAAGCGCTTTAATACATCACTTTGTATCATTGACACTTTTTTCTTTCAACCTTTCTTTTTTTTTCTTTTTTCTACCACCCTTGTTCTCCTCTTTTTTCAATTTTAAGCACAACTCACTTTTCAGCTTTCTTTTCCTTTTTCTTTTCACAACATACCTCTTATGATAGCATTTTTTTTTTCTTTTTCATAACACATTCAAGAACCATTCCAATTTATAGCATTATACTCACCCAATTTCCTTTTATGTTGTCACATGACTTTTTCACTTTAAAGCACTTAGGGATTTTGGGATCAAATTACGGTCTTGAAAGAAATGGATTAGGCTTACATACAAGGTTGTCAAAGAAATAGGCTAAAGGCTCAAAAGGGTTTAACTAGGATGATGTCCATGGGTAGGTAAAACTGAAGGTAAACAAATATAGGTTGTCAAAGAAATGCCTAAATCATATCCTAAACTTACACTCCTTATTTTCGCTTTGCATACATACCGGGCAAGTTCTAGCATCATCCACAAACATAGAATATACTATTATCTCACACACACAAGGCACATGGTCGACTTTATTGGAGGTAATATAGACTCTTGACCCAACAAGTGAAGGAATTGAACCACACAATATCACATAATGAGTCACAACTATAGCATAAACGTCTCAATAGTCACAATTGTAGCACATACTCTTGTTATAATCTCATGCTGCCTATCAAAATAATTTCATGCGAAGCTAGAAAAATTTACTACTAAAAAAACAAAACAAAAACAAAGCAAAAGCAAACAAACATAGATGCGAATAGAGAAGTATAGCATGCAATACCACCACCCCACACTTAGTCGGGACACTGTCCTCAGTGGAAAATAAATACGAGGAACCTGGTTAGTCGGACTCTTCCTCATTGTCGGGGGTCATACCCCCTTCGTCGAAATCCTCATAAGAGTCGTCGTCAGAGTTCTCCTCCTCGTCAGAGTCTGGCAAGCGTCGATCGTCATCAGTCGGCACATCATCATCTAGAGGTTCCTCAAAGTATACGCCCACTCCACACATCTCCCGTGCATGCATGTTCATGGGATAGTCGTGGTCCAGCTGTTGGAGCTCTGCAGCAGTTGGAACACGACCTCCGCTCATCATTGTAAACCTCATCATGCCGTACATATGGCGGGAGAAACTCTCATCCCGAGCATGTCTCTCTGTCGTAGTAAGGTTGATGCCATGTGTTGATTCAACATCTTTGACCTTTGTGAGGTCAACCTTCTTCGGATTGTGTGGGAGTTTATGATCAGTTGGTTCCTCTTCGATATCCTCCTTCCGCAAGATTGCTGTCAACAAATTGCCAAATGTGAAATGGGACCTTTTGTGGAGTCTGGCCTTCCTCATGGTAGATCGAATGATTGCCCCAAAGTTGATAGGGACATTCGTCATCAAAGCATAGACCAAACACACTCTATCTCTCGATATCTTGGTGTATTGAGTCCCAGGAATAAGACATGAGTTGACCATGCGCATCCAGATTCTTGCTTCCCTATTTAGTAGAGCATAGGGGAAGGTGTTGTGTCGGCCGGTTTCTTTATGTCTGCCCCACCTTTCCATTGATCTTCTTCCACAAAGCGTGTGTCGTATTGCTCTATAAGGAGGCCTGCTGCACAGCTCTTTGAATGGTGCTGTGTCAATCGAAGGTAAGCCAAGAAAAGAGTTGATCCAGTCCGCGGTGAGCTGTAACACCTGGCCCCGAATTTTGACTTCATTGCCTGTTGTGTTCGGCGACCAGTTGGCATAAAACTCTCTTGTTAGATCAAGATTACACTCTCCCATGTCGCGGAAGATGAAATCCAACTTCAAAGCCATTATTTTTGCCAACATACGCGGCTCCTTCTTTGCTAAGGTATCCTTGTTGATCAAGTCGACGTGCACATATTTTCTTTCTTTGTTGCTGCTGTACCATGCTTTGGCTTCTTCCTCAAGAACCCATTTTATTCCGAACATTCTGCGTGGTAGTTGTGTTGAGGATGATTCTCCTTGGTCTTTTCGACTTCTCTTCTTGCCCTTTTGGGAAGTGGTCGCCTTCTCCTTGCCTTGCCTCGCTTTGGGTGCCATTGTACCTGAGACTAGAAATAGTGTTAGTTGCAGCACCGTCTCACTTGATACAATCTATAAGTAAGCATTAGGGGTACCACCCCACACTTAGTTTTGTTAACACAAATCAGTGAGGTGAAAGTAGTCGATTTACTCAGATTTCGTCGAGATACGTTTTAGGATTGTATTCCGACAAGAGAATCAACAATGCATCACCTACTTGCAGCCATTGAACTACTTTCATGGTAGATATAGCAACACTCCTACATAGGGGTTACTACATGGAATCGTTATTCTCACAACAATCACAACCTCCTAAGTCGGTAGGCACTATAAGTCTTATCCCGATGGCCGGGATAGTCTAACATGTAAGTGTCCAAACAACAATCTTAAGCAATATTCATAGCCATAGCAATTCCGCAAATATCATAACAATGCTATTGAAACCAAATTCAAGTCGGAAACAAATCAAGATTTTCATACGTATATGTTCACTCACATGATTTTGCAACAACAATCCAAACACATGAACATCACCAACAATATTATATAATTTAGCAATTAATAATAGCCATAGCAACGTAGTACTTACGGGAAATAAATGAAGAATACGAGAGTACTTACTTGCTTGAAACTTATGGAGATGGTTTTGTGAATTGGAAGAGCAAAAGAAGAAAATTTTGAGAAGATTTGGAAGAGTATGCGGCGCCTTTAGGGTATTTTCTATTGTGGTTGTGTTATAAAACTAAGTCCCCTTTATATAGGAAGAGTATGGGTCGGGTTATGACCCATTTACAATTGGTTTTGGAGACAAAAATCCTACATATGCGGCGCATTGTCTATGGCATAATGGGACATATGCGCCGCATAGTCTATGGCATTTGTAGACATATGCGGCGCATTGTCTATGGCATAATGCGACATATGCGCCGCATAGTATATGGCATATGAGATACTGAGACCAAATGCCATAGCATAGGCGACGCATAGTCAAAAGCATACCTAGGAATAGGCGGCGCATAGTGTATAGCACACTAGATTACGAGACCTTAGGCTATAGGATAGGTTGTGCATCGTTCGTGGCCTAGTTTTACCAAGGCCTAGCCTTCCTTGAAGCCTATTTTGGTGTGAGAAAGGCTCAATCCATAGCCTTATGCATCACCCTTCCTAACTTACTAACTTTACCATACAATGCATCCAAATCGTCAATTGAAATCAATCTCCTCGTTGACTACTTTTTGCACCTATATTCGCTCAAACAAATGAAAATGATTAGTACGATGGGTTGCCTCCCACCAAGCGCCTTAGTTTTGGTCGTGGCACGACTCTTATTTTTGGATTTTTCATTTATCAAAATCAAATCAGGTACTAGAAGAAACGATAAGACGATAAAATGATAAAACGATGGGTTGCCTCCCATCTAGCACCTTATTTATTGTCGTGGCTCGACGTAGTAATCTCGAGTACTTAGACTTCGTCGAGATAAGTGATGGCCATGTCATTCATCGAGTCAAGAGGACCGATATAGGGCTTAACACGTTGGCCATTCACTTTGAAGACAACACCCTTATTGCCTTCCAATTCGACTACTCTAGACGAGTAGACTTGGATAACTTTAAATGGACCAGACCACTTAGATTTTAACTTACCTGGGAAGAGTTTAAATCTGGAGTTGAAAAGTAGTACCATATCACCCTTTTGGAAGTTTCGTCGAACAATTCGCTGATCATGATACTTCTTCATCCGCTCCTTGTATAAATCCGATCTTTCATATGCATGGAGACGGAACTCATCTAATTCGTTCAGCTGCTCCAACCTCAGATTCTTCACATCATCCCAATTCAGATTCAAGTGCTTCAATGCCCACAATGCCTTGTATTCAAGCTCGATGGGTAGATGACAAGCCTTTCCATAAACTAGTTGATAAGGAGACATGCCAATGGGTGTCTTGAATGCAGTCCTATATGCCCATAGTGCATCATCTAGCTTTCGAGACCAATCCTTCCTATTTGCATTAACCGTCTTTGCAAGGATTTGCTTAATCTCGCGATTGGAAACCTCTACTTGTCCACTAGTTTGTGGATGATAAGGCGTAGCTACCTTGTGTTGCTTGACACCATACTTGGCCAATACAGATTTGAATAGCTTGTTGCAAAAGTGAGATCCTCCATCACTTATGATAGTACGAGGTACTCCAAAGCGAGAGAAGATATTCTTCTTTAAGAACGCTACAACACGCTTTCCTTCGTTGTCGGCCAATGCTACAGCTTCAACCCATTTCGAAACATAATCCACAGCAACCAAGATGTACTTCATTCCAAACGAATTCACGAATGGACCCATGAAATCAATACCCCACACATCAAAGAGTTCTACCTCCAGAATTTTGGACATGGGCATTTCATGGTGTTTTGAAATAGCACCTTGACGTTGGCATTGGTCACACCTTCTCACATAGTCGTATGCATCTCTGAATATCGAAGGCCAATAATAACCACTTTGAAATACTTTTCTTGCCGTTCGATTGCCTGCATGATGTCCTCCAACTTGCGAAGTGTGGCATGCTTCCAATATAGTAGGCACTTCTTCATGGGATATACATCGTCGAATAATCCCATCCGCGCATCTTCGAAACAAATAAGGTTCATCCCAATAGTAGTGTTGAACATCATGCATAAACTTCCTTCTTTGGTGGTAAGATAAATTGGCAGGTAGCACATTACTCTCTACGAAATTTGCAAAGTCGGCATACCATGGTACTTTCTCCATTTTTGTCGCTAATATCTCCTCGTCCGGGAATGCATCATCAATCTGAATTTCAGGTTGCACCACATGTTCATTCTCAAGTCTAGATAGGTGATCAACCACTTGGTTCTCGCAACCTCTTCTATCTTTGACTTCGAAATCAAACTCTTGCAGCAACAATACCCATCGAATCAACCTTGGTTTGGCATCCTTCTTCGTCATTAGATACCTAAGAGCTGCATGGTCTGTATGGACGATCACCTTAGTACCCAATAGATAGGCACGAAACTTCTCAAACGCATATACAACCGCTAGGAGCTCTTGTTCAGTAACAGTGTAGTTCCTTTGGGCTTCATTTAGGACCTTACTCGCATAGTAGATAGGATGAAATAATTTCTCCTTTCTTTGTCCAAGAACAGCACCAACGGCTACACCACTAGCATCGCACATGACCTTAAACGGGAGCGTCCAATCTGGTGCTACCATGATAGGGGCTTCAATGAGTTTTCCTTTAAGGCATTCGAATGCCTTTAAGCAATTGTCATTAAAGTCAAACTTCACATCTTTCTCCAATAGTTTGCACAATGGACTAGAAATTTTGGAAAAGTCTTTGATGAATCTACAATAGAAACCAGCATGGCCAAGAAAACTACGAACTCCTTTCACCGAAATTGGAGGCGGTAGCTTCTCAATTACCTCTATTTTTGCTCGATCAACCTCTATTCCTCTTTCAGAGATCTTGTGCCCAAGAACGATTCCTTCTTTTACCATGAAGTGGCACTTCTCCCAATTCAGCACAAGGTTGAACTCTACACATCTTTGCAATGCCATGCTCAAATTTGCCAAACATGCTTCAAAAGACTCACCGACAACTGAAAAGTCATCCATAAATACCTCCAAAGTGTCTTCAACCATATCAGAGAAAATAGACATCATACAACGTTGAAAGGTGGCTGGTGCATTACACAACCCGAATGGCATGCGTTTGAAGGCAAACGTACCATATGGGCATGTAAACGTTGTCTTCTCTTGGTCTTCGGGAGAAATACAAATCTGATTATAACCTGAATAACCATCCAAGAAACAAAACCATCCTTTCCCCGCTAATCGATCTAGCATTTGGTCCATAAATGGCATGGGGAAGTGATCCTTGAGTGTCCAAGAATTCAGCTTGCGGTAGTCCATGCATACTCTCCATCCAGTAACGGGCCTGAGTTGATGATAGGCGAATTTATGCACCTATATCAATATATTTTGCCCATATTTTAGCCTAGTTTTGAGAACAAATTATATATTTCATGCACTTTTAGTCCTTTTTCCTGTAAATGAGCTAACGAACATGATTAGTAAAGTTTCAGGTATAAATGATGCATAATTCAGCATTTTATGGCTTACTTGACGCTAAAGAAAGCTCACGAAGGAAGGGAAGGGAGTTTACACGCCTAAGGACCAAAACTGCTGCATGGAAAATCTGTCCCGGGCTAAAACAGCATTTCTGAAGACTTTGGGGGACCAAAACTGCTGCATGAAAAATCTGTCCCGGGCTAAAACAGTAATTCTGAAGACTTTGGGGACTTACAGACACAAAGCTGGATTTTGACAATGATACATTAACCTAGTACAATTAGGTTATGTATTTCATTATTTTATTTGGATTATGATAATGTTACATTAACCTAGTACAATTGGGTTAAGTATTACATTAGCCTAGTAGGATTTGGTTAGATATTTTATTTATCTAGTAGGAGTAGGATATGGGTATTATAAATACCCTATCATGCTAGAGATTTTAAACAAGGAGGGAGGAGGGAGAACACAATACTTCCTTCCATCCCTCTCAACATCTCATCTTACAAGTCAATTCTATTTTTTTTCTTCTACTCTTCTATTCTTAAATTCCACAACAAGAGAATCGTTACTTTGCCTAGGAATTCACGCCTCACGCCTACCACCTAAGCTACACGAAATTACTCAATCTTGTGGTATAACAACAATGTCAATCGTGATCTCCTTCGCATTCATGGGTAACTAAACTTCTCTGTTGGGGTTATGGAAGCCGAATGAGTTACTATCTATTGCTGTGAGTTTGTGAGTTCGAGGCACGCATATTGCTTATATCATTATTCTCTTCATCTTAATCTACATTCTTTGCGGTTGCAAACGCAAGAATACGCCAGTCTAACATTTAACTTGTTCGAGAGAAAAGTTATTTGTCTGGAAAAGAGATAATGTCAAGGTAGTAGGACACCCTTTCCTATTAAAAAGCTAGTGCCGTAACTGGACTAACCTCTTGGAGAATTCGTACCGTTAGACACGCTTTAAGCTCGAGAGAGTTAAAGTGAAATAGTCCTTGTTTAGGTCGAGAGACGCTTGGATTTACCATCGACTACAATCCTCTATAAGCAATTGCATGTCAGAATTCTACACACTCATAGCCAATAGAGACGTATACCTCAGAAGGTGGACATAACCCCAACGCCTCAATTCTCATTGTTTACAACTTACGTAACAATCTTTCTCTTTTACTTTGCTATTTTCAGCTTTTATTTAATTGTTTTGGTGACACATTACAATCCCCCCTTTTTATGAGACTTGCACCAAAAGTTTAGTAATCTTGCTTACTTGTTGGCCAAGCTATTCCCTGTGGGATCGACACCCAACCCAGGTTGGGTTCTATATTTGCTAACGACCGCTTTACACTCAAACGAGAGCTGTAGATTGAGCGTTATCAAAAATTGGCGCCGTTGCCGGGGAATACAAGTGTCAATCAAGTTCGTAATAATTACTAGACCCTTTGGTCGAAGACTCTCGTACTTTTACTTTTAGTTTTTGTTTTTTTTTACTGCAGGTTTTTGTTTAGTGCATCAATGGATGCACAACGTGAGATACCGTTCGATGATGATGTTGATGATCTTGATGGAGACGGAGCCACAGGAGCCATTATTCTTCCACCATTAGCGCCCGGAGCCAAGTTCAACATCACAAGAACCATGATTCAGTTATTGCAACTCAAGGGATTATTTGGTGGACTAGCATGCGATGATCCGAATATGCATCTCATCAACTTTATTTCTACATGCAAGTCATTTGACAATCCTGGAGTTGGTCAGAATGCAATTCGATTACGTCTATTTCCATTGTCTCTGTCTGGGGAGGCAACACTATGGTTGAATGGGCTGACTCCTGATTCAATTACAAATTGGAGGCAATTGAGAGACGCTTTCCTAGAAAGATTCTTTCCGCCTTCTAAAAGGGCACAATTGAGAGATGAAATCAGCAACTTTCGTCAGCTTCCCACTGAAGCTCTTCATGAAACATGGGAGAGGTTCAAGACAAAGCTAGCGAGGTGTCCAAACCATCATATGACTAATGTTCACCTAATGGAGATACTATACAGAGCCTTGAATTCAATAACTAAACCAGTGGTGGATAATGCGGCTGGAGGATCATTTATGGACCTCACCTTTGGTCAAGCAAGCAATATGCTAGATCGCATGACGAAACAAAGTAGAGCTTGGCATACCAGGGATTCTGAGGTAGCAAGCCCCACTTTATCTATAGGCATTACTGCAGACCAAAGAAGAAGACAAGAAGAACGTGATCAAGATATGGCGCACATGAAAACACAGATGGATCTTCTTACAAAGCATTTATTATCAGGGAAGACCGACAAAGTGAAAGCTGTGGCGCTAAAAGGAAGAGACGAATCTGATTCGGAAGAAGAAGCCAACTACTTGAATAATCAGGGGGGTTTCCGAGGCAATGCCCAAGGAAACCAAGGTCGGAACTATTATGGTAAATCTGAAAACATGGAACAAGGTAGTTGGAAGAACAAGAATGAAAAGAGTGGTTTGTACGTTCCCCCTGGTAGACGTGATACCACCATATCTAATTCTGGAAGTATGGAAGACATGATGGCTAAATTATTGAAAGGAGTGGAAGCAACAAGCGCGGGAGTTACTGAGGTAATAAATGATTTGTCCTCTATGAAGCAATTAGTTGATTCTCATTCCACTTCAATCAGGCAAATAGAGCAGCAATTGAGCCAACTTTCAGCAACACTCAATCAAAGAAAGGCTGGCACTTTACCTAGCGATACTGTGCAAAACCCAAGGAATGATGGGTCATGCATGGCCATCACTACCAGAAGCGGTAAGGTGCTAGAAACTTCAGAAAAAGGCAAGCAAGTGGTGGACGAAGAAGCGGAAATTGATGACAAGGCGAAAGGGGAAGATGCCGCAGCAGCCGATCCTAACGTCCTTAACGTCACTCTTCACGACGTGCAACCTGAAAAAGCTGAAAAACGGAAGCAAGAGGAGAAGAAAGCCGTGGAGAGAACAATTCCATATCCACCACCACCTTTTCCTCAAAGATTGAAGAAGGTGGCGGATGATACAAAGTTCAGCAAATTCATGACCATGTTGAAGCAGTTGACCATTAATGTTCCGTTGGTAGAGGCGCTAGAAAAGATGCCTGGGTACGCTAAATTCATGAAGGACCTGTTGACAAAGAAGCGGGCAGTAAGCTATGAGCCGGCAGATAATATTCATCATTGCAGTGCAATTGCCACAAGGTCCTTAGTACAGAAGAAGGCAGACCCTGGTGCTTTCACTATTCCTTGCACGGTTGGATCTATGAATTTTGCTAAGGCATTGTGCGATCTGGGTGCTAGCATCAATTTGATGCCACTATCCGTCTACAAGAAGCTGGGGTTAGGCGATCCGACACCAACCAATATGAGGCTCGTGATGGCTGATAGGTCGGTAAAACGACCTGTGGGTATCTTGAATGATGTGTTGGTGAAGGTTTCTTCCTTTATCTTTCCTGTAGACTTTGTGATTTTGGATTGCGAGGTGGATTCTGAAGTTCCCATAATCTTGGGACGTCCTTTCCTTGCAACAGGAAGTGTGCTTATTGACATGAGAGATAATGAGCTTTTATTTTGAATGAATGACGAAGTGATTCGTTTTGATTTGTGCAAAGCGATGAAGCAGCCAAGAGATATGGATGTGTTCTCTGTAGCTGATGTTCATTATGAAGGTAAGAAAGCATTATCTGTAGAGAAACAGCCTACTGTTGAGCCATTGTCTGCTGCGCTGCTGAATGTTGAGCATGAGGATGCTAAAGAATATGAAGAACTTATGGGTGATCTAACAGAAATAGAGTCCTATTCCCATACTCCTAAGCAACCGGACCGTGATCTTAAGAATCAACCGTCACCAACAGCGAAGACTTCCCTTGAAGAGCCACCAATGCTAGAATCGAAAGAGCTCCCCAATTATCTAAGGTATGTGTTCTTGGAAAGTATAAAGATACTTCCGGTGAGTGTGGATGATTTAAGTAAACAGCACGTAGACGCTCTCATCTCTACTCTGAAGAGATACATGAGAGCTATGGGTTGGACTATTGATGATATAATTGGTACCCCTCCTACAAGTAAGCCTCATTGTCGTCTGAATCCATTCAGAAAATGATCCACCATCTATCCCGACGAAGTCTGAGTACTCGAGGTAACTATGTCGTGCCGCGACAATAAATAAGGCGCTAGATGGGAGGCAACCCATCGTTTTATCGTTTTATCGTTTCTTCTAGTACTTATTTTGATTTTGATAAATGAAAAATCCAAAAATAAGAGTCGTGCCATGACCAAAACTAAGGCGCTTGGTGGGAGGCAACCCATCGTACTAATCGTTTTCATTTGTTTGAGCGAATATAGGTGCAAGAAGTAGTCAACGAGGAGATTGATTTTAATTGACGATTTGGACGCATTGTATGGTAAAGTTGGTAAGTTAGGAATGGTGATGCATAAGGCTATGGATTGAGCCTTTCTCACGCCAAAATAGGCTTCGAGGAAGGCTAGGCCTTGGTAAAACTAGGCCACGAATGATGCACAACCTATCCTATAGCCTAAGGTCTCGGAATCTAGTGTGCTATACACTATGCGCCGCCTATTCCTAGGTATGCTTTTGACTATGCGCCGCCTATGCTATGGCATTTGGTCTCAGTATCTCATATGCCATAGACTATGCGGCGCATATGTCTACAAATGCCATAGACTATGCGGCGCATATATCCCATTATGCCATAGACAATGCGCCGCATATGTCATATCTATGCCAAGCATTATGCGCCGCATATATGGGATTTTTGTCTCCAAAACCGTTTGTAAATGGGTCATAACCCAACCCATTCTCTTCCTATATAAAGGGGACTTAGTTTTATAACACAACACATTGCAAAGTGACCTAAAGGTGCCGCATATTCATCCAAATCCTCTCAAAATTTTCTTTTTTTGCTCTTCCAATTCACAAAACCACCTCCAAAAGCTTCAAGCAAGTAAGTACTCTCTTATTCTTCATTTATTTCTCGTAAGTACTACGTTGCTATGTCTATTATAAATTGCTACATATTGAAAGATTGTTGGTGAAGTTCATGTGTTTGGAATGTTAATGCAAAATCATGTGAGTGAACGTATACGTTAGAATCATCTTGACCTGTTTCCGACTTGAATTTGGTTTTAATAGCATTGTCATACTATTTGCGGAATTTCTATAGTCTTGAATATTGTTTAAAATTGCTACTTGGATACTTACATGTTAGGCTATCCCGTTCATCGGGATAAGACTTATAGTGCCTGCCGACATAGGAGGTTGTGATTGTTGAAAGTAATTATATTATGTGGTAACCCCTATGTAGTAGTGTTGTTATATCTAACATGAAAGTAATGCAATGGCTGCAAGTAGTGATACATCACTGATTTTCTTGCCGGAATACAACTCCTAAAACGTATGTCGACGAAATCTGAGTAATCGACCACTTTCACTTCACTGATTTGTGTCAACAAAACTAAGTGTGGGGTGGTACCCCTACTGCTTGTGCATAGATTGTATCCATTGATATTGTGCTACCACTAACACTATTTCTAGTCTCAGGTACAATGGCACCTAAAGCGAGACAAGGCAAGGAGAAGGCTACCACCTCCTAAAAAGGGCAAAAAGAGAAGTCGCAAGGACCAAGGAGAACCCTCCTTGCTGCAAATACCTCGACTCACGCTTGGAATTAAGTGGGATACTTATGAGGAACTTCTGAGGATGACGACTCTGATGATGATTCCAATGCAAGGGGTATGACCCCAGACATAGAGGATAAGTCCGACCAACCAGGTTCCTCGTATTTATTTTCCACTGAGGACAGTGTCCCGACTAAGTGTGGGGTGGCGGTATCGTATGCTATACTTCTCTATCGCATCTATGTTTGCTTGCTTTGTTTTTGTTTCGTTTTTTTTAGTAGAAAATTTTTTCTAGCTTCGCATGAAATTATTTTGATAGGCAGCATGAGATTATAACAAGAGTATGTGCTACAATTGTGACTATTGAGACGTTTAGGCTCTAGTTGTGACTCATTATGTGATATTGTGTGGTTCAATTCCTTCACTTGTTGGGTCAAGAGTCTATATTACCTCCAATAAAGTCGACCATGTGCCTTGTGTGTGAGAGATAATAGTATATTTTATGTATGTGACTGATGCTAGAACTTGCCTGGTATGTATGCAAAGCGAAAATAAGGAGTGTAAGTTTAGGATATGATTTAGGCATTTCTTTGGCAACCTATACATGTTTACCTTCAGTTTTACCTACCCATGGACATCATCCTAGTTAACCCTTTTGAGCCTTTAGCCTATTTCTTTAACAACCTTGTATGTAAGCCTAATCCATTTCTTTCAAGACCGTAATTTGATCCCAAAATCCCTAAGTGCTTTAAAGTGAAAAATTCATGTGACAACATAAAAGGAAATTGGGTGAGTATAATTCTATAAATTGGAATGGTTCTTGAATGTGTTATGAAAAAAAAAAAAAAAGCTATCATAAGAGGTATGTTGTGAAAAGAAAAAGGAAAAGAAAGCTGAAAAGTGAGTTGTGCTTAAAATTGAAAAAAGAGGAGAACAAGGGTGGTAAAAAAAAAAAAAAAAAAGAAGAAAGGTTGAAAGAAAAAAGGGTCAATGATACAAAGTGATGTATTAAAGCGCTTAGGAACTTAGTCACTATTCCTGGCCAAAATAGTCCTACCCGTCCCTTAGCCTACATTACAACCATCAAAAGACCTACTTGATCCTAATCTTAACATTCCAACATTTAGTAGAGTATTACATTAAGGGCAAGCCTATGGTCATCAGTTGCTACATATGAATTCTTTGTGAGAGTGAGAGCAAGGACATTTTGATACCCATGTTTGAAAAATATGCTACATTTGTGAGTGATTATGGGTACTATATGGTGAGACACACATGGTTGATGAGTTTTGGGTAGTTATATATGATTCTTTGTACCTTAACGTTTGCATGCAAGTTGATCAGCATCACGAGTCTATACTTGAGGTTAAATTGTTTCTACTTATAATCGGAAAGCTACTCTTGGTTGATAATCGTTGTGCTTGTCTTAATAAATATTTTGTGTTGATTCTGTAAAAACCTTAAGTTGATGCTTAGAAGGACATGATATGTTGTTCGAGGACGAACAAAGCTCTAAGTGTGGGGTGTTGATGATAGGCGAATTTACGCACCTATATCAATATATTTTGCCCATATTTTAGCCTAGTTTTGAGAACAAATTATATATTTCATGCACTTTTAGTCCTTTTTCCTGTAAATGAGCTAACGAACATGATTAGTAAAGTTTCAGGTATAAATGATGCATAATTCAGCATTTTATGGCTTACTTGACGCTAAAGAAAGCTCACGAAGGAAGGGAAGGGAGTTTACACGCCTAAGGACCAAAACTGCTGCATGGAAAATCTGTCCCGGGCTAAAACAGCATTTCTGAAGACTTTGGGGGACCAAAACTGCTGCATGAAAAATCTGTCCCGGGCTAAAACAGTAATTCTGAAGACTTTGGGGACTTACAGACACAAAGCTGGATTTTGACAATGATACATTAACCTAGTACAATTAGGTTATGTATTTCATTATT
Source organism: Capsicum pubescens (assembly GCA_030864215.1). Taxonomy (NCBI): domain Eukaryota; kingdom Viridiplantae; phylum Streptophyta; class Magnoliopsida; order Solanales; family Solanaceae; genus Capsicum; species Capsicum pubescens. Next base: position 279,947,713 of record CM061540.1, on the reverse strand, counting down.
TTATTTGGATTATGATAATGTTACATTAACCTAGTACAATTGGGTTAAGTATTACATTAGCCTAGTAGGATTTGGTTAGATATTTTATTTATCTAGTAGGAGTAGGATATGGGTATTATAAATACCCTATCATGCTAGAGATTTTAAACAAGGAGGGAGGAGGGAGAACACAATACTTCCTTCCATCCCTCTCAACATCTCATCTTACAAGTCAATTCTATTTTTTTTCTTCTACTCTTCTATTCTTAAATTCCACAACAAGAGAATCGTTACTTTGCCTAGGAATTCACGCCTCACGCCTACCACCTAAGCTACACGAAATTACTCAATCTTGTGGTATAACAACAATGTCAATCGTGATCTCCTTCGCATTCATGGGTAACTAAACTTCTCTGTTGGGGTTATGGAAGCCGAATGAGTTACTATCTATTGCTGTGAGTTTGTGAGTTCGAGGCACGCATATTGCTTATATCATTATTCTCTTCATCTTAATCTACATTCTTTGCGGTTGCAAACGCAAGAATACGCCAGTCTAACATTTAACTTGTTCGAGAGAAAAGTTATTTGTCTGGAAAAGAGATAATGTCAAGGTAGTAGGACACCCTTTCCTATTAAAAAGCTAGTGCCGTAACTGGACTAACCTCTTGGAGAATTCGTACCGTTAGACACGCTTTAAGCTCGAGAGAGTTAAAGTGAAATAGTCCTTGTTTAGGTCGAGAGACGCTTGGATTTACCATCGACTACAATCCTCTATAAGCAATTGCATGTCTGAATTCTACACACTCATAGCCAATAGAGACGTATACCTCAGAAGGTGGACATAACCCCAACGCCTCAATTCTCATTGTTTACAACTTACGTAACAATCTTTCTCTTTTACTTTGCTATTTTCATCTTTTATTTAATTGTTTTGGTGACACATTACAATCCCCCCTTTTTACGAGACTTGCACCAAAAGTTTAGTAATCTTGCTTACTTGTTGGCCAAGCTATTCCCTGTGGGATCGACACCCAACCCAGGTTGGGTTCTATATTTGCTAACGACCGCTTTACACTCAAACGAGAGTTGTAGATTGAGCGTTATCATGAGTGGAATAAGCTCATTCTTTGCATTCGTGACCACCGTCATTCCTCCTTTCTTGGGAACACATTGTACAGGACTTACCTATGTACTATCAGAGATAGGATATACAACTCCTGCGTCTAACCACTTGATAATCTTCTTCTTCACCACTTCTTGCATAGGTGGGTTTAAACGCCTTTGATGTTCAATGGTGGGTGTGCACTTTTCTTGAAGCTGGATTTTATGTGTGCAAATCCCAGGTGGAATACCAATAATATCCGCAATGGTCCATCCAATGGCTCTAATATACTTGCGTAAGATCGCAATAAGAGCTGCAACTTGTTGCTCACCCAAATCAGCTGCCACTATGACTGGAAGTGTGTTTCCGCTTCCTAAGAATGCGTACTTCAAATGACTTGGCAGCTCCTTCAATTCTAGTGTGGGTGGTTCTTCAATAGATGGCTTGGATGGTGGTGTGGGTCGATTCTTGAGATCAAGATCCAGCTTCTTGGGAGTATAGCGATATGTCCCTAATCCCGATAGGGCACAAATAGCTTCTTCAGAAATTTCAGCATCCTCATTCTCTCCTTTCATGAGCAAAACCTCCAAAGGATCATCAAGAATTTTCTCTTCTTTAAGTCGTTCTTTCTCATCATCAAAGACAACATCAGCCACAGAAAATACACTCAGATCTTTGGGTTGCTTCATTGATTTGCAAACATCAAATCGAACCACTTCGTCATTTATTCGGAATGAAAGTTCATTAGCTCTCAAATCAATGAGCACACTTCCTGTAGCAAGGAAAGGGCGTCCCAAGATTATGGGAACCTCTGAATCTACTTCACAATCCAATATGACAAAGTCTGCTGGAAATATAAATGAAGAAACCTTTACTAAGACATCACATAGAATACCAACTGGTCGTTTTACCGACCTATCCGCCATAACAAGCCTCATGTTAGTTGGTGTAGGATCTCCTAACCCCAACTTCTTGTAGATCGATAATGGCATCAAGTTGATGCTGGCTCCTAGGTCACATAATGCTTTGGCAAAGTTCAAAGATCCGACGGTGCAAGGAATAGTAAAAGCTCCGGGGTCGGCCTTCTTCTGAACTATTGATCGGGTAGCAATTGCACTACAATGATGCACATCATCCTTCAGCTCATAACTTGCTGCCCTCTTCTTAGTCAAAAGATCTTTCATAAATTTCGCATACCCAGGCATTTGTTCAAGTGCCTCTACCAATGGAACATTAATGGTCAGCTGCTTCAACATAGTCATAAATTTGCTGAACTTAGTGTCATCCGCCACCTTCTTCAATCTTTGGGGAAAAGGTGGTGGTGGGTATGGAAGTGTTCTCTCCATGGATTTCTTCTCCTCTTGCTTCCGTTTTTCCATTTTTTCAGGTTGCACGTCACTGGGCGTGACATCCTTGACGTCAGGATTGGTTGTTGCGGCATCTTCTCCTTTTACATTATCATCCATGTCCGCAACTTCATCAACCACTTGCTTGCCTTTTTCTGAAGGTTCCAGCACCTTACCACTTCTGGTAGTGATGGCCATGCATGACCCATCATTCCTTGGGTTTTGCACAGTATCGCTAGGTAAAGTGCCAGCCTTTCTTTGATTGAGTGCTGCTGAAAGTTAGCTCAGTTGCTGCTCTATTTGCTTGATTGAAGTGGAATGAGAATCAACTAGTTGTTTCATGGAGGACAAATCATTGATTACCTCAGTAACTCCCACGCTCGTTGCTTCCACTCCTTTCAATAATTTAGCCATCATGTCTTCCATACTTCCAGAATTAGATGTGGTGATATCACGTCTACCAGGGGGAACATATACACCACTCTTTTCATTGTTTTTTATCCAACTACCTTGGTCCTTGTTTCCAGAATTATCATAATAGTTCCGACCTTGGTTTCCTTGGGTATTCCCACGGAAACCCCCCTGATTGTTCAAGTAGTTGGCCTCCTCTTCCGAATCAGATTCGTCTCTTCCTTTTAGCGCCACAGCTTTCACTTTTTCGGTCTTCCCTGATAATAAATGCTTTGTCAGAAGATCCATCTGTGTTTTCATGTGCGCCATATCTTGATCACGTTCTTCTTGTCTTCTTCTTTGGTCTGCAGTCATGCCTATAGATAAAGTGGGGCTTGCTACCTCGGAATCCCTGGTATGCCAAGCTCTACTTTGTTTCGTCATGCGATCTAGCATATTGCTTGCTTGACCAAAGGTGAGGTCCATAAAAGATCCTCCAGCTGCGTTATCCACCACTGGCTTAGTTATTGAATTCAAGGCTCTATACAATATCTCCATGAGGTGAACATTAGTCATGTGATGGTTTGGGCATCTCGCTAGCTTTGTCTTGAACCTCTCCCATGTTTCATGAAGAGCTTCAGTGGGAAGCTGACGAAAGTTGCTGATTTCATCTCTCAATTGTGCCCTTTTGGACGGAGGAAAGAATCTTTCTAGGAAAGCATCTCTCAATTGCCTCCAATTTGTAATAGAATCAGGAGTCAGCCCATTCAACCATAGTGTTGCCTCCCCAGACAGAGACAATGGAAATAAGCGTAACCGAATTGCATTCTGACCAACTCCAGGATTGTCAAATGACTTGCATGTAGAAATAAAGTTGATGAGATGCATATTCGGATCATCGCCTGCTAGTCCACCAAATAATCCCTTGAGTTGCAATAACTGAATCATAGTGCTTGTGATGTCGAACTTGGCTCCAGGTGCTAATGGTGGTGGAATTATAGCTCCAGTGGCTCCGGCACCATCAAGATCATCATCATCATCGTCGAAAGCTGGCTGCATAGGTTGGAGATCATGTCTATACCGAGCTTGTCAACTTCTTCTGTTGGCAGGTGTTGCGATCTCAGCGGCATGCCTAGGGTTTAGTAGCTCGTCATCACCTAGATCCTCATCGTCAGGATTTGGTGCTCGTGCAGGGTTATCTATGTTCTGCTGTTGAACCTGGGCTGCGGCAAGGGCAACCAATCTTGCTTGTTCCTGTTGAGCAGCCATCCTTGCGATTTCAGCTTGTGCTTCCATTCTACCAATGCGTTGTGGTTCAGGATTGATTGGTAATAACGGTTGACCAGAACTTCGAGTATGGGGCATGCACTAAAATAAAAACCTGCAGTAGACAAAAATAAAAACTAAAAGTAAAAGTACGAGAATCTTTGACCAAAGGGTCTAGTAATTTTCACGAACTTAATTGACACTTGTATTCCCCGGCAGCGGCGCCAATTTTTGATAACGCTCAATCTACAGCTCTCGTAGGAGTGTAAAGCGGTCGTTAGCAAATATAGAACCCAACCTGGGTTGGGTGTCGGTCCCACAGGGAATAGCTTGGCCAACAAGTAAGCAAGATTACTAAACTTTTGGTGCAAGTCTCGTAAAAAGGGGGGATTGTAATGTGTCACCAAAACAATTAAATAAAAGCTGAAAATAGCAAAGTAAAAGAGAAAGATTGTTACGTTGGTTGTAAACAATGAGAATTGAAGCGTTGGGGTTATGTCCACCTTCTGAGGTATACGTCTCTATTGGCTATGAGTGTGTAGAATTCTGTCATGCAATTGCTTATAGAGAATTGTAGTCGATGGTAAATCCAAGCGTCTCTCGACCTAAACAAGGACTATTTCACTTTAACTCTCTCGAGCTTAAAGCGTGTCTAACGGTACGAATAATCCAAGAGGTTAGTCCAGTTACGGCACTAGCTTTTTAATAGGAAAGGGTGTCCTACTACCTTGACATTATCTCTTTTCCAGACAAATAACTTTTCTCTCGAACAAGTTAAATGTTAGACTGGCGTATTCTTGCGTTTGCAACCGCAAAGAATGTAGATTAAGATGAAGAGAATAATGATATAAGCAATATACGTGCCTCGAACTCACAAACTCACAGCAATAGATAGTATCTCATACGGCTTCCATAACCCCAACAGAGAAGTTTAGTTACCCATGAATGCGAAGGAAATCACGATTAACATTGTTATTATATCACAATATTGAGTAATAGCGTGTAGATCAAATGATAGGCGTGAGGCGTGATTCCTTAGCAAGTAACGATTCTCTTGTTGTGGAATTTAAGAATAGAAGTGTAGAAGAAGAAAAATAGAATTAAATTGTAAGACGAGAAGTTAAGAAGATTAGAAGTTATAAGAAGATGTAAAAAGATGATAGAAGATGTTTTTAAAATCTCTAGCATGATAGGGTATTTATAATACCCATATCCTAATCCTACTAAGCTAATGAAATAAATAACCAAATCCTATTAGACTAATGAAATCCTTAACCCAAATGTACTAGGTTAAGGTAACATTATCATAATCCACATAATACAAAGTGATGTATTAAAGCGCTTAGGAACCTAGTCACTATTCTTGTCCAAAATAGTCCTACCCGTCCCTTAGCCTACATTACAACCATCAAAAGACCTACTTCTCTATTCGCATCTATGTTTGTTTGCTTTTGCTTTGTTTTTGTTTCATTTTTTTAGTAGTAAATTTTTCTAGCTTCGCATGAAATTATTTTGATAAGCAACATGAGATTATAACAAGAGTATGTGCTAGGGGTGCCAGCCCGTGACTAACTGGGCGTAGCCATGACCAACGAGGATCGATCCACGTGTGGGGAGCCGCGCGTTGGGCCATGACTTGTAGTGGTAGCATTAGGATCAATCCACGTGTGAGGAGCCCGCGCGTTGGATCGTGACTCGTAGTGGTGGCGTGTGTGCCAGTAATAGTGGCCTGGACCCAAGAGGGTGCCAGGGGTATAGCCGTGACCAAAGTGGATCGATCCACGCATGGAACCACGACTCGGAGTGGTGGTCTGTGCGCCAGGAGTGGTGGCCTAGACCTAATAGGGGGTGCCAGCCGTGACCAACTGGGCTCGGCCGTGGCCAACGAGGTCGTTGGTTCTCAAGTGAAGGTGATTGTTATGAACCAATTATCCCACATTGGAAAAATAGAGAAATATTAAGGGGATTATAAGTCAAATGGGTTCTATCACCTATTAGACTAGTCTTTTGGGCATAGCTGTGACCAACGAGGATCGATCCACGCGTGAAGCCAAGACTCGGAGTGGTGTCCTGTGGGGTGCCAGCCGTGACCAACTGGGCATAGCCGTGACAAACGAGGATCGATCCACGTGTGGAGTTACGACTCGAAGTGGTGGCCTGTGCGCCAAGAGTAGTGGCCTAGACCCAAGAGGGGTGCCAGCCCGTGACCAACTGGGCATAGCCATGACCAACGAGGATCGATCCACGTGTGGGGAGCCGCGCATTGGGCCATGACTTGTAGTGGTAGCACAAGGATCAATCCACGTGTGAGGAGCCCGCGCGTTGGATCGTGACTCGTAGTGGTGGCCTGTGTGCCAGTAATAGTGGCCTGGACCCAAGAGGGTGCCAGGGGCATAGCTGTGACCAAAGAGGATCGGTCCACGCATGAAACCACGACTCGGAGTGGTGGTCTGTACGCCAGGAGTGGTGGCCTTGACCTAATAGGGCGCCAGAAGTGGTGGCCTTGACCTAATAGGGGGTACCAGCCGTGATCAACTAGGCTCAGCCGTGGCCAACGAGGTCGTTGGTTCTCAAGTGAAGGCGATTGTTATTAACCAATTATCCCACATTGGAAAAATAGAGAAATGCTAAGGGGATTATAAGTCAAATGGGTTCTCTCACCTATTAGACTAGTCTTTTAAGCATAGCTGTGACCAAAGAGGATCGATCCACGCGTGAAGCCACGACTCGGAGTGGTGTCCTGCGGGGTGCCAGCCGTGACCAAATGGGCATAGCCGTGACAAACGAAGATCGATCCACGTGTGGAGTCACGACTCGAAGTGGTGGCCTGTGCGCTAAGAGTAGTGGCCTAGACCCAAGAGGGGTGCCAGCCCGTGACCAACTGGGCGTAGCTATGACTAACGAGGATCGATCCACGTGTGGGGAGCCACGCGTTGGGCTATGACTTATAGTGGTAGCACGAGGATCAATCCACGTGTGAGGAGCCCACGCGTTGGATCGTGACTCGTAGTGGTGGCCTGTGTACCAGTAATAGTGGCCTGGACCCAAGAGCATGCCAGGGGCATAGCCGTGACCAAAGAGGATCGATCCACGCGTGGAACCATGACTCGGAGTGGTGGTATGTGCGCCAGGAGTGGTGGCCTAGACCTAATAGGGGGTGCCAGTCGTGACCAACTGGGCTCAGCCGTGGCCAACGAGGTCGTTGGTTCTCAAGTGAAGGCGATTGTTATGAACCAATTATCCCACATTGGAAAAATAGAGAAATGCTAAGGGGATTATATGTCAAATGGGTTCTCTCACCTATTAGACTAGTCTTTTGGGTTGGGCTCTCCCATTTGGTTTATAATAAGTCATTGTGTTTGGAATAACCTGTAGTATATCTCCGGTGGCCTGTGCTCCAGGAGTGGTGGCCTGGACCCAAGAGGGGTGCCAGCTGTGACCAATGAGGATTGATCCACGTGTGGAGCATAGCTGTGACCAACGAGGATCGATCCACGCGTGGAGCCACGACTCGGAGTGGTGGTCTGTGCGCCAGGAGTGGTGGCCTGTACCTAAGAGGGGTGCCAGCCGTGACCAACTGGGTTCCGCCGTGACCAACGAGGTCATTGGTTCTCAAGTGGAGGTGATTGTTATGAACCAATTGTCCCACATTGGAAAAATAGAGAAATGTTAAGGGGATTATAAGTCAAATGGGTTCTCCCACCTATTAGATGAGTCTTTTGGGTTGGGTTCTCCCATTTGATTTATAACAAGTCATTGTGTTCGAAATAACCTGTAGTATGTCTTCGGTGGCCTGTGCACCAGGAGTGGTGGCCTGGACCCAAGAGGGGTGCTAGCCGTGACCAACGAGGATTGATCCACGTGTGGGGAGCCGCGCGTTGGGCCATAACTCGTAGTGGTAGCACGAGGATCAATCCACGTGTGGGGAGCCGCGCATTGGGTCGTGACTCGTAGTGGTGGCCTGTGTTCCAGTAGTGGTGGCCTAGACCTAAGAGAGGTGCCAGGGGCATAGCCGTGACCACCGAGGATCGATCCACGCATGGAGCCACGACTCGGAGTGGTGGTCTGTGCGCCAGGAGTGGTGACCTGGACCTAAGAGGTGTGCCGGCCATGACCAACTGGGCTCAGCAGTGACCAATGAGGTCGTTGTTTCTCAAGTGGAGGCGATTGTTATGAACCAATTGTCCTACATTGGAAAAATATAGAAATGCTAAGGGGATCATAAATCAAATAGGTTCTCCCACTTATTAGACTAGTCTTTTTGGGTTGGGCTCTCCCATTTGGTTTATAACAAGTCATTGTGTTCAGAATAACCTGTAGTATTTCTCCGAACTTTGTTCCCACGCATGAGACCTTTGTTCCCACGCATGAGCAGTTAGCTGATATCTTTTTTATGACGTTGAGTAGGTCAAAGAATGATAACTTTGCAAGTTTGACATTCGAAATCCTTATGCTTCTCCTTGAGAGGAGGTATTAACCGTAAGTATGATAATTCTAGATTATGGTAATTTGCACATTATGATAATTATTGATCTAACAGGTTAGGATTAATATTTCTGGGCATAGTAGGTTACGTCTAACAATTTTCTAACTGGGTGTAGCCGTGACCAACGAGGATCAATCCACGTATGGGGAGCCGCGCGTTGGGTCGTGACTCGTAGTGGTAGCATGAGGATCAATCCATGTGTGGGGAGCCGTACGTTGGGCTGTGACTCGTAGTGGTAGCACGATGATCAATCCACGTGTGGGGAGCCGCGCGTTGGGCCGTGACTCGTAGTGATGGCCTGTGTGCCAGTTGTGGTGGCCTGGATCCAAGAGGGGTGCCAGTGGCATAGCCGTGACCAACGAAGATCGATACACACATGGAGCCACGACTCGGAGTGGTGGTCTGTGCGCTAGGAGTGGTGGCCTGGACCTAAGAGGGGTGTGATGTTAGGCGTATTTACACGCCTAAAGCACCTTAATGTACCCATATTTTAGCTAAGTTTCGAGGACAAAATATATAATTCCTATACTTTTTGTCCTTTTTCCTGTAAGTGAGCTAACCAACGTGATTAGCAAGATTTCAGGTATTTGTGATGAAGATTTCAGCATTTTATGGACTGTTGGACGCCAAAGGAAACTTCACGTAAGAAGGTAGGCAGCTGCTGGAAACTTGTGGACTGAAAGTGATGCATGGAGAACTTGTCCCGGGAAAAAACAGCATTTCTAAAGACTTGGGGGATCAGCAGTAACTTAGTAGGATTAGGACAAGTATGCAGTAACCCAGTAGGACTAGGACAAGGATAAAAACCCGATTTCAGTAGGACTAGGACAAGGATGTTATAAAAACCCTATGATGCTGAATTTTTCAGCATTCACTGATTCATTCATTCAAAGCTTTTTATTATTCTCACCCATTCTCTTTCAATTCATTCTTACTCTCTTCTATTCTTAAATTCGTTGTTGACATTATTCTTCATCTATTCGACTTTTAATTTTCACGACAAGAGAAACGCTACTAGCAAGGAATTCGCACCACAAGTGACGCCAATACTTCCTTATCGTGATATTGTTATTGCTTTGGTATGATGATATCCTCATGGTTTTCCTTCACAATTATGAGTAGCTAAACTTCTCTTTTAGGGTTATGGAAGCCTTATGAGATACTATCTATTGCTATGAGTTAGTGAATTCTTGATACGTATACTGCTTATATCATTACTTTCTTCATCTTAATTGAATTCTTATGGTTGCAAACATATAGAATACGCCAGTATAGCATTAACTTGTTCGAAAGAAAAGTTACATGTCTGGAAAAGAGAGAATGACAAGGACATAGGGCTACCAACCCCTGTTTAAAAGTTAGTGCCGTAACTGGATTAACCTCTTGGAGAATTCGTACCATTAGTATACGCTTTAAGCTCGAAAGAGTTAAAGTGATATAATCCTTGATGGTCGAAAGACACTAGGATTTACCATAGAATACGAATCTCTATAAGCGCATGCATGTCTGAATTCCGCATAACTCATAGCCAATAGATACGTAAAACTCATAAGGTGGATATAACCCTAACTCACAATTCTCATTGATTAAAATCTTACTAAACATTCCGTTTTTACTTTGCTATTTTGATAATTTTACTTCACGCATAAAATCCCCCCTTTATCCGCAGAACTTTCACCAAAAGTCTACTAATCGTTGCATACTTAGTGACCGAGTATTCCCTGTGGGATTCGACACCCAACCCAGTTGGGTTCTATATTTGACGACGCCCGCTTACACTCTTACGAGAGCTGTAGTTTGAGCGTTATCAAATTTTGGCGCCGTTCCCGGGGAATACGGTTGTCAACTAAGTTTGTGATAGTTACTAGACCGTTTGGTCTAAAATTCTTGAATTTTACTTTTAGTTGTTGTTTTTGTTTTATTCAGGATCTGTTGAGTGCATGCCAAATACTCGTAGTTCTGGTCAGCCATTATTACCCATAAATCCTGAACCTCAACTTATTGGCAAAATGGATGCACAACGTGACATTGACAGAAGGATGGCCCTATAGGAGCAGGCTAGATTAGCTGCACTGGCAACTGCTCAAGTACATCAACAAAATATTGATAACCCAGGGCGAGCAATAAATCCTGATGATGAGGAACTGGGTGATGATGAGTTACTTAATCCATGGCGTGCAGATGAGGTGGCAGCGCCTGTGAACAGGAGAGATCGTCAAGCTAGAATGAGACCTGAACGCCAAGCTGTGCAGGCTCCTTTTGATGATGATGATGACGATCTGGATGGAGCTGGTGCCACAGGGGCTATTATTCCTCCACCCTTGGCACCCGGAGCTAAGTTCAATATCACTAGCACCATGATTCAGTTATTGCAGCTCAAGGGGTTATTTGGTGGACTCGCAGGAGATGATCCAAATATGCATCTGATCAACTTTATTTCAACATGCAAGTCGTTTGACAATCTAGGAGTTGGGCAGAATGCAATTCGGCTGCGCTTATTTCCATTGTCTCTGTCTGGGGAGGAAAATCTATGGCTTAACGGGCTAACTCCTGATTCTATTATAAATTGGAGGCAATTGAAAGACGTTTTCCTAGAAAGATTCTTTCCGCAATCCAAAAGAGCCCAATTAAGAGATGAGATAAGCAATTTTCGACAGCTTCCAACTGAAGCTCTCCACGAAACATGGGAGAGGTTCAAGAAGAAGCTTATGCGGTGCCCAAACCATCAGATGACAAATATCCACTTGATGGAAATATTATATAGGGCTTTGAACTCGGTGACAAAGCCAGTGGTTGATAATGCTGCAGGTGGGTCATTCATGGACCTTACTTTTCTTGAGGCAAGTGATATGCTAGATCGTATGACAAAGCAGAGTAGAGCTTGGCATACCAGGGATTCTGAGGTAGCAAACTCTACCGTATCTATTGGCTTGACTGCAGAGCCGAGGCGTAGACAAGAGGAACGTGATCAAGATATGACGCACATGAAAATGCAGATGGATCTTCTTACCAAGCATTTATTATCAGGGAAGACCGAAAAAGTCAAAGCAGTTGTGTCAAAAGGAAGAGATGAATCCGCTTCAGAGGAAGAAGCCAACTACTTGAATAATCAAGGGGGTTTCCGAGGCAATGCCCAAGGAAACCAAGGTCGGAACTATTATGATAAATCTGGATACAAGGACCACGATCAAGGTGGTTGGAAGAATAAGACCGACAGGAGTGGTTTGTACGTTCCTCCTGGAAATCGTGAGGCTGTGGCGTCTGGCTCTGGAAAGATGTCGATGAAAGATATGATGGTGAAGCTGTTGAAGGGAGTAGAGGCAACTAATACGGGAATGAATGAGGTGAAGAACGATTTGTCTTCAATAAATCAATTGGTTGACTCGCATTCTACTGCAATAAAGCAACTAGAGCAGCAATTGAGTCAACTTTCAGCGACATTAAATCAAAGAAAAGCTGGAACACTACCTAGCAACACAGTGCAAAATCCAAGAAATGATGGATCGTGTATGGCTATCACCACCCGAAGTGGTAAAGTGTTGGAAAATCCATCCAAAGGCAAGCAGGTGGTTGATGATATAGAAGATAATGAGATTATTGCAGAACCAAAAGATGTCAAAGCAGCTGATGAGGTTGTTCGGGACGTCACCTCTCAACGTCCACAGCCTGAAAAGATCGCCGAACTGAAGCAAGATGAAAAGGAAGCGGTGGAGAAAACTATTCCCCTTCCACCACCACTGTTTCCTCAGAGATTGAAGAAGAAATTTGACGATACCAGGTTCAATAAGTTTATGACTATGTTGAAACAGCTAATTATTAATGTTCCTTTGGTCGAGGCACTGGAACAAATGCCTGGGTACGCAAAATTTATGAAGGATCTTTTGACAAAGAAGCGGACAGCAAGTTATGAGTTGACGGATACTGTTCATCATTGCAGTGCAATCGCTACCAGATCACTAGTTCAGAAGAAGGCTGACCCCGGTGCCTTCACTATTCCTTGCACTGTCGGATCTTTGAATTTTGCCAAGGCATTATGCGATTTAGGAGCCAGCATCAATTTGATGCCGCTATCTATTTACAGAAAGTTGGGGTTGGGTGATCCTACTCCAACCAATATGAGGCTCGTGATGGCAGATAGGTCGGTAAAACCACCTGTTGGTATTTTATATGATGTATTGGTGAAGGTTTCTTCATTCATCTTTCCGGCAAACTTCGTTATTCTGGACTGTGAGGTGGACTCTGAAGTTTCCATAATCTTGGGGCGCCCTTTCCTTGCAACAGGGAGTGTGCTTATTGATTTAAGAGCGAATGAGCTTTTATTCCGGATGAATGACGAAGTAGTCCGCTTTGATGTATGCCAATCAATGAAACAACCCAAAGATCTGAACGTGTTCTCGGTAGCTGATGTTTATTTTGATGATGAGAAAGAGTTATCCGTAGAGGAGCAACTTATTGTTGACCCATTGGCGGCTGTGCTTATGAATATTGAGCGTGAGGATGCTGAATATTATGAAGAAACTATTTGTGCTCTAATAGGAATAGGGTCGTATCCTTATGCTCCCAAGAAGCTGGACCTCGATCTCAAAAATTGGCCTACACCACCAGCTAAACCATCCATTGAAGAGCCACCAATGTTCGAATTGAAGGAGCTACCCAGTCATCTAAAGTACTCATTCTTGGGAAGTGGAAACACCCTCCCGATTATTGTGGCGGCTGACTTAGGTGAGCAGCAGGTTGCAGCTCTCATCGTTATTCTAAGGAAATACATGAGAGCCATTGGTTGGACCATCGCTGATATTATTGGTATTCCGCCTGGGATATGTATGCACAAGATTCAACTTGAAGAAAATTTCATACCCACTATTGAGCATCAAAGACGTTTGAATCCACCTATACAAGAGGTGGTGAAGAAAGAAATTATTAAGTGGTTAGATACAGGGGTAGTGTATCCAATCTCTGACAGTAAATGGGTGAGTCCGGTACAGTGTGTGCCCAAGAAAGGGGGCATGACGGTAGTTGAAAACGAAAGGAATGAGCTAATTCCACTCAGACCTGTTACAGGGTGGAGAGTATGCATGGACTACCGGAAGCTGAATTCATGGACGCTTAAAGATCACTTCCCAATGCCATTCATGGACCAAATGCTTGATCGATTGGCAGGGAAAGGATGGTTTTGCTTCTTAGATGGTTATTCCGTCTATAATCAGATCTGTATTGCTCCCGAATACCAAGAGAAGACAACGTTTACATGCCCATATGGTACGTTTGCCATTTGGGCTATGTAACGCACCCGCCACTTTTCAGCGTTGTATGATGTCCATTTTTCTGATATGGTTGAAGACACCTTGGAGGTATTCATGGACGATTTTTTAGTTGTGGGTGAGTTGTTTGAATCGTGCTTGGCAAATCTAAGTATGGTGTTACAGAGATGTGTTGAATTCAACTTGGTGCTAAACTGGGAGAAGTGCCACTTTATGGTTAAAGAAGGTATTGTTCTTGGGCATAAAATTTCCGAAAGAGGAATTGAGGTGGATCGAGCTAAAATTAAAGTCATCGAGAAACTACCACCTCCAATCTTTGTAAAGGGAGTTCGTAGTTTCCACGGGCATGCAGGTTTTTATCGAAGGTTCATTAAAGACTTTTCCAAGATTGCTATTCCGTTATGCAAGCTTATGGAGAAGGATGCAAATTTCGACTTCGGTGAAGATTGCTTGAAGGCATTCGAATGCCTCAAAGGGAAGCTAATTGAAGCTCATATCATTGTAGCACCTGATTGGTCCCTACCATTTGAAGTTATGTGTGATACAAGTGGAGTAGCTTTGGGTGTTGTACTTGGCCAGAGAAGAGAAAAGTTGTTTCATCCAATCTACTACTCGAGCAAGGTCTTAAACGGGGCCCAGAAGAACTATACAGTCACGGAACAAGAGCTTCTAGCGGTTGTTTATGCTTTTGAAAAGTTCTGTGCTTACTTGTTAGGAACCAAGGTGGTAGTTCATACAGACCACGCAGCTCTAAGATATTTAATGGCAAATAAGGACGCAAAACCAAGGCTAATTCGATGGGTATTACTGCTGCAAGAATTTGATTTCGAGGTGAAAGATAGAAAAGGTTGCGAAAACCAAGTAGCTGATCATCTATCTAGACTTGAGAACAAGCATATAACGCAGCCTGATATTGAGATTGATGATGCATTCCCCGATGAAGAGATCCTAGCCACGATGATGGAAGAATTACCATGGTACGCAGACTTTGCAAACTATGTGGTAAGTAATGTGATACCTGCACATCTGTCTTTTCATCAAAAGAGGAAGTTCATGGATGATGTAAAACACTACTTTTGGGATGAGCTATATTTATTTCGACGATGCGCGGATGGTGTTATCAGGCGATGCATATCTTATGTGGAAGTGCCAAGTATCTTGGAAGCAAGTCATGCTTCCCAAGTTGGGGGACACCATGCAGGTGGTCGAACAACAAGGAAGGTATTGCAAAGCGGCTATTATTGGCCTTCGATATTTAGAGATGCCTACGAATTTGTGAGAAGATGTGACCAATGTCAGAGACAAGGCACGATTTCGAAGCACCATGAGATACCCATGTAAAAAATTCTCGAAGTAGAGCTGTTTGATGTGTGGGGTATTGATTTCATGGGCCCATTCGTAAATTCATTTGGGATGAAATATATCCTAGTTGCTGTCGACTATGTATCCAAATGGGTCGAAGCAGTAGCGCTAGCCGATAATGAAGGAAAGCATGTTGTAGTATTCTTGAAGAGAAATATCTTCTCTCGTTTTGGGGTACCACGTACCATCATAAGCGATGGAGGATCACATTTTTGCAACAAGCTATTCAAATTCGTGTTGGTGAAATATGGGGTCAAGCAACATAAGGTAGCCACGCCTTATCACCCACAAACTAGTGGACAGGTAGAGGTTTCTAATCGAGAGATCAAGCAGATCCTTGCTAAGAATGTAAACGCTAATAGGAAGGATTGGTCTCGAAAGCTGGACGATGCACTATGGGCTTATAGGACTGCATTCAAAACGCCAATTGGCATGTCCCCGTACTAACTAGTTTATGGGAAGGCTTGTCACTTGCCCATTGAGCTCGAGCATAAAGCATTATGGGCGTTGAAGCGACTGAATTTGAATTGGGATGATGCCATGAATATGAGATTGGAGCAGCTGAACGAGATGGATGAATTCCGTCTACATGCGTATGAAAGATCAGACTTCTACAAGGAGCGGATGAAAAAGTATCATGATCAACGGATTGTTCAACGAAACTTTCAAAAGGGTGATATGGTACTTCTTTTCAATTCCAGACTGAAGATATTCCCAGGGAAGTTAAGGTCCAAATGGTCTGGTCCGTACAAAATTAGCCAAGTCTACTCGTCTGGAGTAGTTGAGCTAGAAGACAATAATGGTGTTGTCTTTAAGGTGAATGGCCAACGAGTAAAACCATATATCGGTCCTCTTGACTCGATAAAATGCATGGCCACCATCTATCTCGATGAAATCTAAGTACTCGAGGTAACTATGTCGTGTCGCGACAATAAATCAAGCGCTAGATGGGAGGCAACCCATCGTTTTTCATTCTTTATTGTTCTACTAAGAGTTTGTTTTTTTTAAATAAAAAAAAATCCAAAAAGAAGAGTCGATCCACGACCAAAACTAAGGCGCTTGATGGGAGGAAACCCATCGTTCTAATCGTTTTTGTTGTTTTTGAATAAGTGTAGGTGCAAGAGGTGTAAAGGAGGAGATTGGTTTCAAATTTTGATTTGGAAGTATTGCATGTTGAAGGTGGTAAGTTGGGAATGAAGAAGAAAAAGGCTATGAGTTAGGCATTGCCTATGAAAATCTAGGCAACGATCAAGGCAAGGCCTATGCTATGGCCTAAGCTCTCTGAATCTAGAGTGCCATGGCATAGGCGCCGCCTATGCCTAACAATGCCATAGCATAGGCACCGCCGATGCAAAAGCCTTTTGTCTCTGAATCTAGAGTTCCATGGCATAGGCGCTGCCTATGCCTAACAATGCCATAGCATAGGCGCCGCCTATGCTCAACTAGGCTTTGCAAAAGGCGCCGCCTATGCGAAGCATAGGCAAAGCATTAAGTGCCGCCTATGCTCACTTTTTGGTCTCCTAATGCGATTCCAAATGGGTCAAAACCCGACCCAAGCTTTCCCTATAAATAGAACCTTAGTCTTAGAACAAAAATGCATTGCAAATTCAACCTAAGCGCCGCCTACCTCTCCAAAATCTCTCAAAAATTTTCTTTTTGTTCTTTTAACTTTGCAAGAACATCTTCCAAGGCCATCAACCAAGTAAGTACTTCTTTGTTCTTCTTTTATATTCCGTAAGTATTACAATACTACGCCTATAATAAGTTGTTAAATGTTGAAGTAGTGTTGGTGATTTGAATGTGGTTGACTTGTTGTGATACAACTAAGTGAGTGAAAGAATACTGATAACGCTTAATCTACAGCTCTCGTAGGAGTGTAAAGCGGTCGTTAGCAATTATAGAACCCAACCTGGGTTGGGTATCGATCCCACAGGGAATAGCTTGGTCAACAAGTAAGCAACGATTACTAGACTTTTAGTGCAAGTCTCGTAAAAAGGGGAGAATTGTATTGTGAAAGTAATGTAACCAATATAAGAGAGTAAAGCAGAAAATAGCAAAGTAAAAATAAAGAATGTTTAGTAGGTTGTGAAACAATGAGAATTGAGGAGTTGGGGTTATGTCCACCTTCTGAGTTATACGTCTCAATTGGCTATGAGTGTGCGGAATTCAGACATGCATGTGCTTATAGAGAATTGTATTCGATGGTAAATCCAGGCGTCTTTCGACCTATTCGAGGATTATTTCACTTTAACTCTTTCGAGCTTAAAGCGTGTCTAACGGTACGAATTCTCCAAGAGGTTAATCCAGTTACGACACTAACTTTTTAATAGGGGATGAGACCCTACTACCTTGACATTATCTCTTCTCCAGACAGATAACCTTTTTTTCGAACAAGTTAAATGTTATACTGGCGTATTCTTGCGTTTGCAACCACAAAGAATTTAGATTAAGATGAAGAGAATAATGATATAAGCAGCATACGTGTCACGAACTCACAAACTCACAACAATAGATAGTATCTCATTCGGCTTCCATAACCCCAACAGAGAAGTTTAGTTACCCATGAATGCGAAGGAAATCACTATTGACATTGTTGTTATACCACAATAAAGATTTCACGTTTGTAATGGTGTGGTAGGCGTTAGGCGTGAATCCCTTAGCAAAGTAACGTTTCTCTTGTTGTGGAATTTAAGAATAGATGAATAGAAGAAGAAAAATAGAATAGAATAGAATTGAATGTAAGAAAATGTAAGAAGATTTTAGAAGATGTTAGAAGATTTCCTAAAATCTCTAGCAAGATAGGGTATTTATAATACCCATATCCTATTCCTACTAAGCTAATGAAATGCTTAACCAAATCCTACTAAGCTAATGAAATACTTAACCCAATTGTACTAGGTTAATGTATCATTATCCTAATCCTAATAAGCTAATGAAATACTTAACCCAATTGTACTAGGTTAATGTATCATTATCCTAATCCTAATAAATTACTGCTAGCCCCCAAAGTCTTCAGAAATGTTGTTTTAGCCCGGGACAGAATTTCCATGCGCCATCTTTAGTCCTTGGCGTCCAAGATTGGCTTTTCTCCTTTCGTGAAGCTTTCTTTGGCGTCAAGTTATCCATGAAATGCTGAATTCTGCATCATTTATACCTGAAACTTTGCTAATCATGTTCGTTAGCTCACTTATAGGAAAAAGGACTAAAAGTGCATGAAATATATAATTTGTTCTCAAAACTAGGCTAAAATATGGGCAAAATATAGTGCTATAGGCGTGTAAATTCGCCTATCATCAACACCCCACACTTGAAGCTTTGTTCGTCCTCGAACAAAATATCATGTCCCTCTAAACATCAACTTAGGGTTTCACAGCAACAACATAAAATATTCGTCAAGACAAGCACAACAATTATCAACAAAGAGTAGTTTTCCGATCATTAGTAGAGACCATTTAGCCTCCAACATAGACTCGTGATGGTGGTCAACTCATATTCAAAAGTTAAGGCACAAAGAATCATACACAACTACCCAAAACTCATCAACCATGTGTGTCTCACAATATATTACCCATAATCACTCACAAGTATAGCATATTTTTCAAACATGGGTATCAAAATATCCTTGCTCTCACTCTCACAAAGAATTCATATGTAGCAACTGATGACCATAGGCTTGCCCTTAGTGTAATGCTCCACTAAATGTCAGAATGCTAAGCTTAGAATCAAATAGGTCTTTTGATGGTTGTAATGTAGGCTAAGGGACGGGTAGGACTATTTTGGCCAGAAATAGTGACTATGTTCCTAAGCGCTTTAATACATCACATTGTATTATTAACACTTTTCTTTCTAACAACCTTTCTTTCATTTATTCTACCACCCTTTTTCTCCTCTTTTGTTTTTCGATTTTAAACATGACTAACTTTTCAGTTTTTTTTCTTCCTTATTCTTTTCATAACATACCTCTTATGACAACACTTTTTTTTCATAGCAATTTCAAGCACCAATGCATTCTAAAGCATCATACTCACCCAATTTCCTCTTATTTTGTCACATGACTTTACACTTTAAAACACTTAGGAATTTGGATCAAATTATGGTCTTGAAAAAAATGGATTAGGCTTACATATAAGGTTGTCAAAGAAAATAGGCTAAAGGCTCAAAAGGGTTAACTAGGATAATGTCCATGGGTAGGTAAAAATGAAGGTAAACAAATATAGGTTGCCAAAGAAATGCCTAAATCATCTCCTAAACTTACACTCCTTATTTTCTCTTTACATACATACCAGGCAAGTTCTAGCATCAGCCACAAGCACAGAATATACTATTATCTCACACACACAAGGCACACGGTCGACTTTATTGGGAGTAGTATAGACTCTTCACCCAACAGATGAAGGAATTAAACCAAACAATATCACATAGTGAGTCACAATTAGAGCCTAAATGTCTCAATAGTCATGATTTTAGCACAAACTCTTGTCATAATCTCATGCTGCCTATCAAAATAATTTCATGTGAAGCTAAAATTTTTTTACTACTAACAATGAAAAAAAAAACAAAACAAAAACAAAGCAAACAAACATAGATGCGAGTAATGAAAAAAATGAAACAAAAACAAAGCAAACAAACATAGATGCGAGTAGAGAAGTATAGCATGCAATACCACCACCCCACACTTAGTCGGGACACTGTCCTCAGTGGAAAATAAATACGAAGAACCTGGTCAGTCGGACTCCTCCTCAATGTCGAGGGTCATACCCCCTTCGTCGGAGTCGTCGTCATCAGAATTCTCCTCCATGTCGGAGTCTGGCATTCGTCGATCATCATCGGTCGGCACGCCGTCATCGAGAGGTTCCTCAAAGTATGTACCTACTCCACACATCTCCCGTGCATGAATATTCATTGGATAGTCATGGTCCAGCTTTTGGAGCTCTGCATCAGTGGGAACACGACCTCCGCTCATCATTGTAAACCTCATCATGCCGTACATATGGCGGGAGAAACTCTCATCCCGGGCATGTCTCTCTGCCGTAGTAAGGTTGATTCCATGTGTTGATTCAGCATCTTTGACCTTTGTGAGGTCAACCTTCTTTGGATTGTGTGGGAGTTTATGATCAGTTGGTTCCTCTTCGATGTCTTCCTTCCTCAAGATTGCAGTCAACAGATTTCCGAAGCTAAAATGGGACCACTTGTGTAGCCTAGCCTTCCGAATTGTAGATCAAATGATTGTCCCAATATTGATAGGGACATTCGTCATTAATGCATATATCAAGCACACTCTATCTCTTGTTATTTTTGTGTATTTCGTCCCTGGAATGAGGCAACAGTTGACCATGTGCAACCATATCCTTGCTTCCCTATTCAAAGAAGCATATGGGAAAGTGTTGTGTCGACCAGTGTCCTTGTGTCTACTCCAGCGTGCCATGGATCTTGTTCCACAGAGTGTGTGTCGAATTGCTCTATAAGGAGGTCTGCTGTACAACTCTTTAAATGGTGCTGGATCGACTGAAGGCAAGCCAAGAAAGGAGTTGAAGAAATCCGCATTGAGTTGTAACACTTGTCCCCGAATCTTGACTTCGCTGCCTGTGGTTTTCGGCGACCAGTTGGCATAAAATTCTATTGTCAAATCAAGATTACATTCTCCCATGTCGCGGAAGATGAAATCCAGATTTAATGCCATGATCTTCGCCAACATTCGCGGCTCCTTCTTCGCTAGGCTTTCTTTGTTTATCAAGTCAACATGAACATATTTTCTTTCCTTGTTGTTCCTATACCATTCCTTGGCTTCCTCCTCAAGAACCCATTTTATTCCAAACATAAGGCGTGGTAATTGCATTGAGGATGATTCTCCTTGCTCCTTGCGGCCTCTTTTCTTGCCCTTTTGGGAAGTGGTAGCCTTCTCCTTGCCTTGTCTCGCTTTGGGTGCCATTGTACATGAGACTTGAAATAGAGTTCACGTTAGCACAATCTCAATGGATACAATCTATACATAAGCAGTAGGGGTACCACCCCACACTTAGTTTGTTGATACGAATTAGTGAAGTGAAAGTGGTCGATTACTTAGACTTCATCGGCATACGTTGTAGGAGTTATATTCCAACAAAAAAAACCAGAGATGTATCACTTCTTGCAACCTTTGCAATATTTTCATGTTAGATATATCAAGACTACTACATAGGGATTACATCATGGTATTGTTTCTATCAGTAATCACAACCTCCTATGTCAGTAGGCAACTATAAGTCTTATTCCGATGAACGGGACATTCTAACATGTAAGCATTCTAGTGACAAGATTATGCAATGTTCGTGACTATAGCAATTCCGCAAGTAGTATAACAATACATCAAAATCAAATTCAAGTCGGGAACAAGTTAAGAGTATCCTAACGTACATGTTCACTCACTTGGTTTTGTATCAACAATTCAAACACATTAACATCACCAATATTTCTTCAAGATGTAGCAATTCATAATAGACATAGCAACGTAGCACTTACGAAAAATAGATGAAGAACAAAAGCGTACTTACGTGATTGAAGCCTTTGGAGATGTTCTTGTGAAGTGGGAGAGCAAAAAGAAAAGTTTTGAGATGATTTGGAGAGTATGTGCGGCGCCTAGGTCAAGTTTTCAATGTGTTTGTGTTTCAAGACTAAGTCTCCTTTATATAGGAAAAGAATGGGTTGGGTTTTGACCCATTTAAAATCGGTTTTGGAGACAAAAAGTGACCATAGGCGGATCCTTTAGCTTTGCCTATGGTGACCATAGGCGGCGCCTAATGCAAAGCCTATGGTGAGCATAGGCGGCGCCTAGTGCAATGCCTTTAGTGACCATAGGCGGTGCCTTTAGCATGGAATATGAGATTCAGAGACCAAATTCTTTAGCATAGGCGGCGCCTATGCTATGGCATACTTGAGCATGGGCGGCGCCTATGCTATAGCACACTAGATTCCGAGACATTGGGCTATAGTATAGGCTTTGCCTTGTTCGTGGCCTAGTTTTACCTAGGCCTAGACTTGCTCGATGCCTATTTTGTCATGAGAAATGCTCAATCCATAGACTTATGTATCTTCATGCCTAACTTACCACCTTTACCATGCAATACGTCCAAATCAAAATTTGAAACCGATCTCCTCATTGAATACCTCTTGCACCTACATTTGCTCAAAACCAATAAAAACGATTAGTACGATGGGTTGCCTCCCACCAAGCGCCTTAGTTTTGGTCGTGGCACGACTCTTATTTTTGGATTTTTATTTATCAAAAACAAAACACGTACTAGAATGAGAGAAAGACAAAAAAATGAAAAATGATAAACGATAAACGATGGGTTGCCTCCCATCTAGCGCCTTATTTATTATCGTGGCTCGACATAGTTACCTCGAGTACTTAGACTTCGTCGAGATAAGTGATGGCCATGAAGTTTATCGAATAAAGAGGACCGATATAAGGTTTCACACGTTGGCCATTCACTTTGAAGATAACACCATTATTATCTTCCAATTCAACTACTCCAGACGAGTAGACTTGGATAACTTTGTATGGACCAGACCACTTGGACTTTAACTTACCTGGGAAGAGCTTCAATCTGGAGTTGAAGAGAAGAACCATATCATCTTTTTGAAAGTTTCGACGAACAATTCGCTGATGATGATACTTTTTCATCCGCTCCTTGTATAGGTCTGATCTTTCATAAGCATGTAGACGGAATTCATCCATCTCGTTTAGTTGCTCCATCCTCAACTTCATTGCATCATCCCAATTCAAATTCAATCTCTTCAGCGCCCATAATTCCTTGTCCTCGAGCTCAATGGGTAAGTGACAAGCCTTCCCATAAACTAGTTGATAAGGGGACATGCCAATTGACGTTTTGAATGCAGTCCTGTACGCCCATAGTGCATCGTCCAGCTTCCGAGACCAATCCTTCCTATTAGCATTTACCGTCTTCGCAAGTATTTGCTTGATCTCTCGATTGGAAACCTCTACCTGTCCACTAGTTTGTGGGTGATAAGGCGTGGCTACCTTATGTTGCTTGACACCATATTTTGCCAACACAGACTTGAATAGCTTGTTGCAAAAGTGAGATCCTCCATCGCTTATGATAGTACGTGGTACTCCAAAGCGAGAGAAGACATTCCTCTTCAAGAACGCTACAACACGCTTTCCCTCATTGTCGGCCAATGCTACAGCTTCAACCCATTTCGAGACATAATCCACAGCAACTAAGATGTATTTCATTCCAAACTAATTCACGAATGGACATATGAAATCAATGCCCCATACATCAAAGAGTTCTACCTCAAGAGTTTTCGACATAGGCATCTCATGGTGTTTCGAAATAGCACCTTGTCGCTGGCATTGGTCACATCTTCTAACAAAGTTATGAGCATTTCTAAATATGGAAGGCCAATAATATCCACTTTGCAATACTTTTCTTGCCGTCCGATTACCTGCGTGATGTCCCCCAACTTGGGAAGTGTGGCATGCTTCCAATATATTTGGCACCTCTTCATGGGATATACATCGTCGGATAACACCATCCGCGCATCGTCGAAACAAATATGGATCATCCCAAAAGTAGTGTTGTACATCATGCATAAACTTCCTCTTTTGATGGTAAGATAAATTTGCAGGTATCACATTACTCACCACAAAGTTTGCAAAGTCGACATACCATGGTAACTCTTCTATTATTGTGGCTAAGATCTCCTCATCAGGGAATGTATCATCAATCTCGATTTCAGGTTGCGCCACATGCTCGTTCTCGAGTCTAGAGAGATGGTCGGCCACTTGGTTCTCGCAACCTCTTCTATCTTTAACTTCGAAATCAAACTCTTGCAGCAGCAATACCCATCGAATTAGTCTTGGTTTTGCATCCTTCTTTGTTATTAGATACCTAAGAGCTGCATGGTCTGTATGAACGATTACCTTAGTACCCAATAGGTAGGCACGAAACTTCTCAAACCCATACACAACCGCTAGGAGCTCTTGTTCAGTAACAGTGTAGTTCCTTTGGGATTCATTTAGGACCTTACTCGCATAGTAGATAGGATAAAATAGCTTCTCCTTTCTCTGACCAAGTACAGCACCAACGGCTACACCACTAGCATCACACATGACTTCGAACGGGAGAGACCAATCTGGTGCTACCATGATAGGGGCTTCAATAAGTTTTCCTTTGAGGCATTCGAATGCCTTCAAGCAATCGTCATTGAAGTCAAACTTCGCATCTTTCTCCAAGATTTTGCACAATGGACTAGCAATTTTGGAGAAGTCTTTGATGAACCGACGATAGAAACCTGCATGGCCGAGAAAACTACGAACACCCTTCACCGAAATTGGAGGTGGTAGCTTCTTAATGACTTCAATTTTCGCTCGATCAACCTCAATTCCTCTTTCGGAGATTTTGTGCCCAAGAACAATTCCTTCTTTTACCATGAAGTGGCACTTTTCCCAATTCAGCACTAGGTTGAATTCTACACATCTTTGCAACGCCATACTTAGGTTTGTCAAGCACACTTCAAAAGTCTCACCAACAACTGAAAAATCGTCCATGAATACCTCCAAAGTGTCTTCAACCATATCAGAAAAATGGATATCATACAGCGTTGAAAGGTGGCTGGTGCATTACATAGCCCGAATGGCATACGCTTGAAGGCAAACGTACCATATGGGCATGTAAACGTTGTGTTCTCTTGGTCTTCGGGAGAAATACAAATCTGATTGTAGCCTGAATAACCATCTTAGAAACAAAACCATCCTTTCCCCGCTAATCGATCTAGTATTTGGTCCATAAATGGCATTGGAAAGTGATCTTTGAGCGTCCAAGAATTCAGCTTCCGGTAATCCATGCATACTCTCCATCCAGTGACGGGTCAAAGTGGAATAAGTTCATTTTTCTCATTTGCGACCACCGTCATGCCTCCTTTCTTGGGAACACATTGTACCGGGCTTACCCATGTACTATCAGAGATTGGATACACAACCCCTGCGTCTAACCACTTGATAATTTCTTTCTTCACCACTTCTTGCATAGGTGGGTTTAGACGTCTTTGATGCTCAATGGTTGGTTTGCAATTTTCTTCAAGCTGAATCTTGTGAGTACAAATCCCAGGCGGAATACCGATAATATCCGCAATGGTCCATCCAATGGCTCTAATATACTTCCGTAGAATAGCAATAAGAGCTGCAACTTTTTACTCACCCAAATTTGCTGCCACAATGATTGGAAGTGTGCTTCCGCTTCCTAAGAATGCATACTTTAAATGACTTGGAAGCTCCTTCAATTCTAACGTGGGTGGCTCTTCAATAGATGGCTTAGCTGGTGGTGTGGGTCAATTTTTAAGATCAAGGTCCAGCTTCTTGGGAGCATAGCGATATGTCCCTAATCCTGATAGAGCACAAATAGCTTCTTTGAAATTTTCAGCATCCTTACTCTCTCCATTCATGAGCACAACCGCCAAAGGGTCAGCAATAATTTGCTCTTCTTTAAGTAATTCTTTCGGATCATCAAAGAAAATATCAGCCACCGAAAATACACTCGGATATTTAGGTTGCTTCATTGATTTGCAAACATCAAAGCGAACCACTTCGTCATTTATTCGGAATGAGAGCTCATTAGCTCTCAAATCAATGAGCACACTTCCTGTAGCAAGGAAAGGGCGTCCCAAGATTATGGGAACCTCTGAGTCCGCTTCACAATCCAAAATAACAAAGTATGCTGGAAAGATGAATGAAAAAACCTTTACCAAGACATCACATAGGATACCAACAGGTCGTTTTACCGACCTATCCGCCATGACGAGCCTCATATTGGTTGGAGTAGGATCACCCAACCCCAACTTTTTATAGATAGATAATGGCATCAAATTGATGCTGGCTCCTAAATCACATAATGCTTTGGCAAAATTCAAAGAACCAACGGTGCAAGGAATAGTGAAAGCTCCGGGGTCAGCCTTCTTCTGAACTATTGATCGGGTAGCGATTGCGCTGCAGTGATGGACATCATCTTTCAACTCATAACTTGCTGCCCGCTTCTTTGTCAAAAGATCTTTCATAAATTTCTCATACCCAGGCATTTGTTCAAGTGCTTCCACCAATGGAACATTAATGGTCAGATGTTTTAACATAGTCATGAATTTGCTGAACTTCGTATCATCCGCCACCTTCTTCAATCTTTGGGGAAAAGGTGGTGGTGGGTATGGAATTGTTCTCTCCACGGCTTTCTTCTCCTCTTGCTTCCGTTTTTCAGCTTTTCCAGGCTGCACGTCGTGAGGAGTAACGTTAAGGACGTTAGGATCGGCTGCTGCAGCATCTTCCCCTTTCGCCTTATCATCAATTTCAGCTTCTTCGTCAACCACTTGCTTGCCTTTTTCTGAAGTTTCCAGCACCTTACCACTTCGGGTGGTGATGGCTATGCATGACCCATCATTCCTTGGGTTTTGCACAGTATCGTTAGGTAAAGTACCAGCATTTCTTTGATTGAGTGCTGCTGAAAGTTGGCTCAATTGCTGCTCTATTTGCTTGATTGAAATGGAATGAGAATCAACTAATTGCTTCATAGAGGACAAATCATTTATTACCTCCGTTACTCCTGCGCTCGTTGCTTCCACTCCTTTCAGTAGTTTAGCCATCATGTCATCCATACTTCCAGAACTAGATGTGGTGGCGTCACGTTTTCCAGGGGGAACATACAAACCACTACTGTCATTCTTGTTCTTCCAACTACCTTGGTCCATGTTTCCAGTTTTACCATGATATTTCCGACCTTGGTTTCCTTGGGCATTGCCTCGGAAACCCCCCTGATTGTTCAAGTAGTTGGCTTCCTCTTCCGAATCAGATTCGTCTCTTCCTTTTGACGCAATAACTTTCACTTTTTCGGTCTTCCCTGATAATAAATGCTTTGTAAGAAGATCCACTTGTGTTTTCATGTGCGCCATATCTTGATCACGTTCTTCTTGTCTTCTTCTTTGGTCTGCAGTCATGCCAATAGATAAAGTGGGGCTTGCTACCTCAGAATCCCTGGTATTCCAAGCTCTACTTTGTTTCGTCATACGATCTAGCATATTGCTTGTTTGACCAAAGGTGAGATCCATAAAGGATCCTCCAGCCGCATTATCCACCACTGGTTTAGTTATTGAATTCAGGGCTCTATATAATATCTCCATTAGGTGAACATTAGTCATATGATGGTTTGGTCACCTCGCTAGCTTTGTCTTGAACCTCTCCCATGTTTCATGAAGAGCTTCAGTGGGAAGCTGACGAAAGTTGCTGATTTCATCTCTCAATTGTGCTCTTTTGGATGGCGGAAAGAATCTTTCTAGGAAAGCGTCTCTCAATTGCCTCCAATTTGTAATAGAATCAGGAGTCAGCCCATTCAACCATGGAGTTGCCTCCCCAGACAGAGACAATGGAAATAGATGTAATCGAATTGCATTCTGACCAACTCCAGGATTGTCAAACGACTTGCATGTAGAAATAAAGTTGATGAGATGCATATTCGGATCATCGCCTGCTAGTCCACCAAATAATCCCTTGAGTTGCAATAACTGAATCATGGTTCTTGTGATGTTGAACTTGGCTCCGGGTGCCAATGGTGGAGGAATAATGGCTCCTGTGGCTCCGGCTCCATCAAGATCATCGTCGAAAGTTGGCTGCATAGCTTGGCGTTCAGGCCTAAACCTACCTTGATGATCTCTTCTGTTGGCAGGTGTTGCGATCTCAGCGGCATGCCTAGGGTTTAGTAGCTCGTCATCACCTAGATCTTCATCGTCAGGATTTGTTGCTCGCCCAGGGTTATCAATATTCTGTTGATGCACTTGAGCGGCGGCTAGCGCAGCTAGTCTCGCCTGTTCCTGTTGAGCAGCCATCCTTTCAATTGCGTGTTGTGCCTCCATTCTGCGAATACGTTGTGGTTCAGGATTGATAGGTATTAACGGTTGACTAGAACTTCGGGTATGGGGCACGCACTGAATAAAAACCTGCAGTAAACAAAAACAAAAACTAAAAGTAAAAGTACGAGAATCTTTGACCAAAGGGTCTAGTAATTATTACGAACTTAATTGACACTTTTATTCCCATTCAACCATAGAGTTGCCTCCCCGGCAACGACGCCAATTTTTGATAACGCTCAATCTACAGCTCTCGTAGGAGTGTAAAGCGGTCGTTAGCAATTATAGAACCCAACCTGGGTTGGGTATCGATCCCACAGGGAATAGCTTGGTCAACAAGTAAGCAACGATTACTAGACTTTTAGTGCAAGTCTCGTAAAAATGGGGGAATTGTATTGTGAAAGTAATGTAACCAAAATACGAGAGTAAAGCAGAAAATAGCAAAGTAAAAAGAAAGAATGTTTAGTAGGTTGTGAAACAATGAGAATTGAGGAGTTGGGGTTATGTCCACCTTCTGAGTTATACGTCTCTATTGGCTATGAGTGTGCGGAATTCAGACATGCATGTGCTTATAGAGAATTGTATTCGATGGTAAATCCAGGCGTCTTTCGACCTATTCAAGGATTATTTCACTTTAACTCTTTTGAGCTTAAAGCGTGTCTAACGGTACGAATTCTCCAAGAGGTTAATCCAGTTACGGCACTAACTTTTTAAAAGGGGATGAGACCCTACTACCTTGACATTATCTCTTTTCTAGACAGATAACCTTTCTTTCGAACAAGTTAAATGTTATACTGGCGTATTCTTGCGTTTGCAACCACAAAGAATTTAGATTAAGATGAAGAGAATAATGATATAAGCAGCATACGTGTCACGAACTCACAAACTCACAGCAATAGATAGTATCTCATTCGGCTTCCATAACCCCAACAGAGAAGTTTAGTTACCCATGAGTGCGAAAGAAATCACAATTGACATTGTTGTTATACCACAATAAAGATTTCACGTTTGTAATAGTGTGGTAGGCGTTAGGCGTGAATCCCTTAGCAAAGTAACGTTTCTCTTGTTGTGGAATTTAAGAATAGATGAATAGAAGAAGAAAAATAGAATAGAATAGAATTGAATGTAAGAAGATTTTAGAAGATGTTAGAAGATTTCCTAAAATCTCTAGCAAGATAGGGTATTTATAATACCCATATCCTATTCCTACTAAGCTAATGAAATGCTTAACCAAATCCCACTAAGCTAATGAAATACTTAACCCAATTGTACTAGATTAATGTATCATTATCCTAATCCTAATAAGCTAATGAAATACTTAACCCAATTGTACTAGGTTAATGTATCATTATCCTAATCCTAATAAATTACTGCTAGTCCCCAAAGTCTTCAGAAATGTTGTTTTAGCCCGGGACAGAATTTCCATGCGCCATCTTTAGTCCTTGGCGTCCAAGATTGGCTTTTCTCCTTTCGTGAAGCTTTCTTTGGCGTCAAGTTATCCATGAAATGCTGAATTCTGCATCATTTATACCTGAAACTTTGCTAATCATGTTCGTTAGCTCACTTATAGGAAAAAGGACTAAAAGTGCATGAAATATATAATTTGTTCTCAAAACTAGGCTAAAATATGGGCAAAATATAGTGCTATAGGCGTGTAAATTCGCCTATCATCATATACGTATGGGTGTTCTAGACTTGGTTCCAACCTAAATTTGATTTTGATACACTGTCATACTTTTGCGGAATCGACATGGTTAAGATAATTGCATAATCTCGTAACTCGAAAGCTTGTATGTTTGAATGACTTGTCCATCGAGATGAAAATCATGGTTAACTACAAACATGAGATGTTGTGATTATTTCTAAGCCATAAATTGATACGATATCTATGTAGTAGTTTTGTTCAAAGAGATGCATTAGTCCAAACATGAAAACATAGTTAAGAGTACATGAAAAAGAATTGAAAAGGATAGTGAAGATGATAAGAAAAGTATGACTGCGCTGAATATATTGTTGGAACATAACACCTAAATGTATGACAATGAAGTCTGATTAATTGACATCGTTCACTTAATCAGTTTGTCACAACAAATTAAGTGTGGGGTGGTGCCTCTACTGCTTGTTTGTTGACTGTATCCACCGAGATAAAGCTAACATGACTATTATTTTAATCTCAGGTACAATCAATGGCACCAAAAGCAAGACAAGGAAAAAAAAAACACTTCACAAAAAGGCTAGAAAGGGGACGAAAAGAGCAAGGTGAATCC
Source organism: Capsicum pubescens (assembly GCA_030864215.1). Classification (NCBI taxonomy): domain Eukaryota; kingdom Viridiplantae; phylum Streptophyta; class Magnoliopsida; order Solanales; family Solanaceae; genus Capsicum; species Capsicum pubescens. The sequence goes on along the minus strand of CM061540.1, from coordinate 279,917,366 downwards.
TTCTCGCTGAAAATACCTCAATGCATGTATGAGATAAAATAGGTCCTAGAGGAGGAAGGAAAGGAGTGGTACAAGAACAATAAAGTAAAAAAATATGTTCATGTGGAGTTGATACAAAAGGAGAGCCTAGAAAAGAAAGAACCACACATTTTGGCTAAAATCATGTCGCTACATCTTGATTTCATTTTCCAAGATATGGGAGAATGTAATCTTGATCTAACGCGAGAATTATATGCCAATTGGTCCCCAAAGACTACCGGAAGTGAAGTGAAGATTCGGGGCCAAGTCTTGCAACTGAATGCGGAGTTCTTCAACTCTTTTCTGGGTCTTCCATTTGTGGATCCATCACCGCTGAAGGAGCTTTATCGCAGACCTCCATACAGGGCAATCAGACACACACTACGCGGAACAAGATCAATGGCATGGTGGAGTCGTCACAAGGATACCGGTCGGCACAATACCTTCATGTATGCCTCCTTGAACAGAGAAGCTCGGATATAGTTGCGGATAGTCAACTATTGCCTAATTAAAGGTTCACAGTACACAAAGATCACACGTGATAGAGTGTTCTTGGTGTACGCTTTGATGACGAACATCCCCATCAACATTGGGGCGATTATACGATCTTCAATGCGTAAGGCCAGGCTGCACAAGAGGTCCCACTTCAGCTTTGGCAATCTGTTGACTGTGATATTGAGGAAGGAGGACATCGAAGAGAAACCTGCAGATCATAAGCTTCCACATAACCCGAAGAAGGTTGACCTCACAAAGGTTAAAGATGCTGAATCCATGTATGGCGTCAACCTAACCACTGCAGAAAGACATGCTCGCGACGAAAGCTTCTCCCGCCATTTATATGGCATGATGAAGTTTATCATGATGAGCGGGGGTCGTGTTCCAACTGCTGCAGAGCTCCAACAGTTGGATTATGACTACCCAATGAATGAGCATGCGAGGGCGATATGTGGAGTAGGTGTATATTTTGAGGAACCTCTTGATGATGACATGCCAACCGATGATGATCGACGAATTCCAGACTCCAACGTGGAGGAGAACTCTGATGACGACGACTCTGATGATGATCCCGATGCAGGGGGTATGACCCCAGACATAGAGGATGAGTCCGACTAATCAGGTTCTTCTTATTTATTTTCCACTGGGGGCAGTGTGTCCCGTCTAAGTGTGGGGTGCTGGTATTTGTATGCTATACTTCTTTGTCTGCATTTGTATTTATTCTAGTTCTTGTTTGTTTTAATTAGTCATAATTAGTTAGTTTAATTTTAATTTTTTTAGATTTTGCATGAAATTGTTCTGATAGACGGTATGGTAGTATAACAAGAGTTTGTGCTAAATCATTACTATTGAGACATTTAGGCTCTACATGTGACTCACTGTGTGATAATCGTGTGGTTTAATTCATTCATCTGTTGGGTCAAGAGTCTATACTGCTCCCAATAAAGTTGATCATGTGCCTTGTGTGTGTGAGGATATAGTATATTCTGTGTTGTGACTGATGCTAGAACTTGCCTGGTGTGTGTGTAAAGCGAAATAAAGAGTGTGAGTTTAGGAGATGATTTAGGCATTTCTTTGGCAGCCTGTGATTATTTACCTTTTGTTTACCTACCCGTGGACATTATCCTAGTCAACCCTTTTGAGCCTTTAAGCCATTTTCTTTGACAGCCTCATATGTAAGCCTAATCCATTTTTTAAGACCATAATTTGATCCAAATTCCTAAGTGCTTTAAATTGTGAAGTCATGTGACAAAATAAGAGGAAATTGGGTGAGAGTGATGCATTAGAGTGTATTGGTACTTGAATTTGTTATGAAAAAGAGTGGCTATCATGGAGGTGTGTTATAAAAAAAAGAGAAAAGAAAAGAAAAAGAAATAGAAAAACAAAAAGATAAATTGTGTTTATGATTAAATAAAAAGATAGTTATGCTTGAATGGCAAAATAGGTGAAAAGGGGTGATAGATGAAAGAAAGGTAGTAGGGTTGATTAAAAGAGAGTGTTTATGGCATAATGTGATGTATTAAAGCACTTAGGAACATAGTCACTATTTCTGGCCAAAATAGTCCTACCCGTCCCTTAGCCTACATTACAACCTGAAAACGACCTATTTGATCCTAAGCTTAGCATTCTGATATTAGTAGAGCATTATACTAAGGGCAAGCCTATGGTCATCAGTTGCAACATATGAATTATTTGTGAGAGTGAGAGCAAGGATAATCTTATACCCATGTTTTGAAAAATGAAATACTTGTGAGTAATTATGGGTGATATATTGTGAGACACACATGGTTGATGAGTTTTGGGTAGTCTTGTATGATTCTTTGTGCCTTAACTTTTGAATACGAATTAACCATCATCATGAGTCTATGTTGGAGGTTGAATTGTTTCTAGAAGTGATTAGAAAACTACTCTTTGTTAATAATTATTGTGCCTGTCTTGATGAATATTTTGTGATGTTACTGTGAAACCCTAAGTAGATGTTTATATGGACATGATATATTGTTCGAGGACGAACAAAGCTTTAAGTGTGGGGTGTTGATTTTAGGCGTATTTACACGCCTAAAGCACCTTAATGTACCCATATTTTAGCTAAGTTTTGAGGACAAAATATATAATTCCTACACTTTTAGTCCTTTTTCCTGTAAGTGATCTAACCAACGTGATTAGCAAGATTTCAGGTATTTATGATGAAGATTTCAGCATTTTATGGACTGTTGGACGCCAAAGGAAACTTCACGTAAGAAGGAAGGCAGCTGCTGGAAACTTGTGGACTGAAAGTGATGCATGGAGAACTTGTCCCGGGCAAAAACAGCATTTCTAAAGACTTGGGGGATCAGCAGTAACTTAGTAGGATTAGGACAAGTATGCAGTAACCCAGTAGGACTAGGACAAGGATAAAAACCCTATTTCAGTAGGACTAGGACAAGGATGTTATAAAAACCCTATGATGCTGAATTTTTCAGCATTCACTGATTCATTCATTCGAAGCTTTTTATTATTCTCACTCATTCTCTTTCAATTCATTCTTACTCTCTTCTATTCTTAAATTCATTGTTGACATTATTCTTCATCTATTCGACTTTTAATTTTCACGACAAGAGAAACGCTACTAGCAAGGAATTCACGCCACAAGTGACGCCAATACTTCCTTATCGTGATATTGTTATTGCTTTGGTATGATGATATCCTCGTGGTTTTCCTTCACAATTATGAGTAGCTAAACTTCTTTGTTAGGGTTATGGAAGCCTTATGAGATACTATCTATTGCTATGAGTTTGTGAATTCTTGATACGTATGCTGCTTATATCATTACTCTCTTCATCTTAATTGAATTCTTGTGGTTGCAAACATATAGAATACGCCAGTATAGCATTAACTTGTTCGAAAGAAAAGTTACATGTCTAGAAAAGAGAGAATGATAAGGAAATAGGGCTACCAACCCCTGTTTAAAAGTTAGTGCCGTAACTGGATTAACCTCTTGGAGAATTCGTACCATTAGTATACGCTTTAAGCTCGAAAGAGTTAAAGTGATATAATCCTTGATGGTCGAAAGACACTAGGATTTACCATAGAATACGAATCTCTATAAGCGCATGCATATCTGAATTCCGCATAACTCATAGCCAATAGATACGTAAAACTCATAAGGTGGATATAACCCTAACTCACAATTCTCATTGATTAAAATCTTACTAAACATTTCGTTTTTACTTTACTATTTTGATAATTTTACTTCACACATAAAATCTCCCCTTTATCCGCAGAACTTTCACCAAAAGTCTACTAATCGTTGCATACTTAGTGACCGAGTATTCCCTGTGGGATTCGACACCCAACCCAGTTGGGTTCTATATTTGACGATGACCGCTTACACTCTTACGAGAGCTGTAGTTTGAGCGTTATCAGGGTGCCAGTCGTGACCAACTAGGCTCAGCCGTGACCAACGAAGTTGTTGGTTCTCAAGTGGAGGCGATTGTTATAAACCAATTGTCCCACATTGGAAAAATAGAAAAATGCTAAGGAGATTATAAGCCAAATGGGTTCTCCCACCTATTAGACTAGTCTTTTGGGTTGGGCTCTCCCATTTGGTTTATAACAAGTCATTGTGTTCGGAATAATCTGTAGTATGTCTCCGACCTTTGTTCCCACGCATGAGCAGTTAGCTGATATCTTTTCTATGATGTTGGGTAGGTCAAAGTATGATAACTTTGCAAGTTTGACATTCGAAATTCTTATGCTCCGCCTTGAGAGGAGGTATTAACCGTAAGTATGATAATCCTAGAATATGGTAATTTTCACATTATGATAATTATTGATCTAACAAGTTAGGATTAATATTTCTTGGCATAGTAGGTTACGGCTAACAATTTTCTAATACATAAATAAAGGTTAATTGACAAAAACCACAAACATAACTGCATAATAACTCAGAACTTTAGAATAATTACAAAATATCGCCTATCTTATTAAGACCCTGTGTATCTTCAGAGTAGGTACATCACCCCCACTTTTAAAATTAGGGATTGTATCTTTCGCTGCAACATTCCTAATTTCACTCCTTTTCTCCTCCTTTGATTCTCCGTCTACTCAATGCTATCGAGGAACTCTTCACCGCCGAGACTTTTTCGGTCAGTGAAGCCTATGCAACATGAAAGTGAAACAAAGGAAGAGATTTATTGTTTGTCGTTAGTCATCAAGGAGTAGTGATAAGATCCTAGTCGGAGGTGACTAAAATCGATATCAGAACACGAAATTAAATAACAAAATTAAAGGATGGTTGAGAAATAAGAGATGAAAACTAAAGAAAGAAAGGTTCAATTGAACAACAATTAAACCAAGGGACAAGGAAAACTCAATCAAATGCATGAGAAATCAAATTGAATCTATAATATGATAACTCGATTATCAATCAATGGGATCATCTAGTGTATCCATATTAACAAAATATGAAAAAGAATCACATGATAATGTACTATATTTAAGGCACAAGTATGAACACTAGGTAGACACAAATTAATCTTATAGGAAGAATTAATTCGGTTATTAATAGGATCAACTAGTGTATGAACACTTTCAATAATTACATTATCTATTTGTGGAAAAGAATCATTAAGCTCACATGAAAACAAGTCATCATTTAAATACTCAATTGGCTACTAACTCACAATGATCTTTTACTTTCAACAAAGTGAAAAGCTTAATTATTATCACGGAGCTCACATGAATGATTATCTTCACCTTGTTTTCAACATTGGAGCATAAATATTCTTTTGAGAAGATTTTTTGTGCCTTATAATTCTTCATTGATCGAGGCGTCTCACTAAGCTTGCTTCCAAGGGTACTTGCACAAGAATAAACACAACTTGAAAAGGAAGACAGGTTACAAAAGTTAGTATAAGTTGTGAAAAAACGTCTCACACGTCACAACCTCTCTTTTTTTCACTCTAGAGTTGTCACATATCACACTTTTACTCCTCTCAATCTTTTGTCTCTCAATTTTATTGAAGTGAGGACAAGTGTCAAGAATTTTTTGGGAAGGATTTGGAGATCCCTTTACCTCTAACTTCCACTTTGGGTTGCTAGGAGTAGCCTTCATTTTATTCATTGGATCCTCTTCAAGCACCCTCTTATAAGGAGTAGCTTATTTTGCTTTCGACCCCTTGGTATTAAGCTTGAAGACGTTTGAGAGATCATGTCAAGAGTTAATAGCATGGAAGCAAACAATTCACTACTAAAAAAAATAGGAAAATCAACCACACAAACAGACCACATGTGATCGGTTTTCCTGCATTTTCGACCACAAAACCGATCAAAATGTGTGGTCTATAAAAGCTTGGTAGCTTTTTAAAAACCGACCACATGTGGTCGGTTTTTTGAATATATATATATATATATAAAAATTCATTATTATTTTTTAAAAAAAGATTTCAAAAATTAAAAAATTCAAAATAAACCGACCACAAGTGGTCGGTTGTATTTTTAAATTAATTAATTAATTTTAAAAAAATCGACCACAAGTGGTCGGTTTTTTTTATATTAATTAATTAGTTTTAAAAATACCAACCCCTTGTGGTCATTTTTTTTAATTAATTAATTAATTTAAAAAAATCGACCACTTGTGGTTGGTATTTTAATTTAATTAATTTTAAAAAATAACAGATTTTAAAAATTAATTAATTAATTATAATAAACCGACCACAAGTGGTCGATTTTCTGAAAAGTTTTTTCAAAAACCGACCACATGTGATCGTTTTTTCTAGTATTTTTTTTTTAAATAAAAGCTTATACATGCTACATTCCATCAACTAGCGAAACAAACAAGCATACAATATATATGCTACATTCCATTCAAACCACATTCAAAACAAAAATTCACATTTCAACTATCTACACTTAATCAATTTCAAGTCACTAAGTCACCTCCCAAAAAAATAAACTAAACTACCTTCAAAATGATAAATTCACTTTTCAAGTACCTACACTTAATCAATTTCAATTGACTAAGTCACCACATTAAACTACATTCAACACAAAAAATCTCATTTCAACTACCTACACTTAATCAATTTCAAGCCTCTAAGTCACCACACATGTAACCAAACTAAAATACATTCAAAACAAATAGTCAAAATTCAACTACCTACACTTAGTCAATTTCAAGTGATTCAGTCATCTCACATGTTACCAAACTAAACCACATTTAAAACAAAAATTCAAAATTCAAGTGACTACACTTAATCAATTTCAAGTGACTAAGTCACCTCCCAAGTTACCAAACTAAACTACATTCAAAATGAAAATTCACCTTTCAACTACCTAGACTTCAACATTTTCAAGTCACTAAGTCACCTCCCAAGTTACCAAATTAAACTACATTCAAAAAGAAAATTTTACATTTCAAGTACTTACACTTAATCACTTTCAAGTCAATAAGTCACCTCCCAAGTAAGCAAACTATACTACATTCAACTTGAAAGATATATCAACTTGAGATGTTAATTATTTTAATATGAGAAATATATCAAAAAAATTCTTTATTGCTATAAAAAGGACTAGAGAGAAAGGAAATACCACATAAATAAAATTTGTTCATCATAACTATACTCATAGTTCATGTCGCTACAAGCATATTCAATAATGTCATCTCCACAATGATCTGAAGTTATAGATGGCATTCTCTGTTATATTGTTATGACCAACTTTTTGATGAAATATGTGTTTCTTTGTGATTTGATTATTTTACTCCTTTTTGTAGTTGAATTATGGTATTTCTGGGGTGTGGGGGTAATTTGCACGATACCCAATGCATTTGAGTGCCTTTTGTGCGATATTGTGGTTTTTAATCATTACGAGAGCCTTATTATAGACGGTGTGGTTATCTTTTGATCTGTGCAATGAATGGCTAAGCGGACTATTCCAACAACTTTGAAATATTAATTTTAGGCTAGGTAGACCTTTGATTCGGGTCTCAATGCACCTGAGCTCATTTAGCCCTGCTGGTCGGAAAGTTGGAAAATTGAAAATATGGGTGTGGGGCCCACATTTGATTGAAAAGACCTCGGATAGAAAATTTGACTTTGCCAATACATCAGGAATATCAATTTTAGGGTGGTAACGTATTTGGTTGGATTTTATGGATTTTAAATCTCATTTCGATCCTCAGTTTAGAAAATTATGATTTTCAGTTTCGGAGGTCAACTTTGTGAAAACTACATCTTTTTGAAAATAAGACTTCACCAACGCGTCTGAAACATTGAATTTAGTGGGTTTGCAAGTTCATTTGCGTAAATCAAATGTCGAACGAATTTTGGGCACCCCATCGAAGTTCGTTTTGGACTTTAAAATCTGGTGCATCAGGTTAACTGGTGCTTAAAGGGTAAAACACACTCGGTGAATGCGTTTTATGCATTAAAGGGTAAAATCATTTGGCAAGTGCGGTTTATGCCCTTTTTGTACTAGGTAACCTGGTACAGTATAAAAAGGCTTTTTTACCCAATTTTAACTCATTTCACCTTGCCTCTTGATAGTTAATCCTAAAATAGTGTGGGAGCTTAAAAGTGAAGCTTGTGGACACTTGAAAAGCTATATTAACATATATTTCTCGATTCTTTTATAGATTTAAGGTGAGATTTCATCTTTTTCTTACTTTAATTCTTGATTTAATTGTTCAAAACCCTAAAAACTTTATTACTTGATTTATCCCCAAATTTTACTCCCTTTCATTAGAAAAATGTTCCTAATCCTATAATTACTTATTTTTCCTTGATTTTATCTTCAAAACAACTTCAATTCTTGATTTTAACACAAATTTCAAAGATTTTACATATTAAAGTTTAAAAATAATTTTTCTTCAATTTGAACCTCATTTTTTACTCTATTTGACTTGGATTTTCAACTGTAGGTTTCTAAAAATATGGGAAACATATTTTTGAAATAAAATTTTAATTTTTCTCTTATTTTTTGAAGATTCATTTCGGGAGTCTGTTTTCACGCCGAATCAAAAGTAGGAAATATGGGTATCGTTGGCATTGTTTTAACGCATAGATTCTATATTTTCTGGTTTTACTTGATTTCAAGATCATTCATGGAAATTAAGGTTGTGGGTTCGAAGTGTAGCAGATCAATTTTGACATTCGAGGTAGGTTATGGCTTAACTCTTTCAGACTAGATTGGGTAGTAAATATTGGTACAAAACACATGTTAAAAGTGGGAATTAATCATGAATAATGGCTATCTATGTGTTGTGCCCATGTGGGGCATATATGTGGTATAATTGTTGACTTTGGGACATTATGTGATATGTGTGACCGTGTGGGATCCTTTGTAATTATTGATAGCCTTATGATCATGCGAATAACTATATCTTGTTGATGAAAAGGTGTGTCGTGGTATCATTTGTGTGTTATGATACATTCATACTTATTGGTATATGGAAAAATATTAAAATTCATGGATGGTGGATATTGGCTCACGTGGTTATGGAAATTGTATCATTTGTTGGTTGTAAAAATACATCATGTTGTTCGTTGTGGAAGTAATTATTGAGATATAGATATATGGGTTGTGTAAGGGTTGACAAACCCTCCATGTCTCCTATATCGGGAAGTTATATCTCTATAGAAGATATGATATATGGATTGCATATGGGTTGACGAATCCCCATGGGTCCTACGTTGGGAAACTTTGGCTCTGTAGGCATATACGGAGATTGTGCGATGGTCATTTGCATTATCATCATCATCATCACCTTCATCATCTTATACATTGCATTTGTTTTATTATGATTGATGTTGTGATTGAATTTCTATATTGACTTATTATATGTCTACTTGCATGAGATATAATGTATACTTGTGCTATACATTTTATCTTGTTGTTATATTTGTGATATATTAGAATTGTTTGTGCAAGAGGTGTAGGCTGCCATTGTAGGATATTTTTTTATTGTTAGTGATGTGCCCTTAGTGTGTCTTTTATGTACTTTATTTTCTACTTTGCTCGATCGGTCTATGATACCTACTAAGTACAAGTGGGTCGTACTCACTCCTATTGTGCCTTTCTGGTGTAGATTCAGGTTTGGGTGCGCCCCATACAACTTGATTCGGGCGATATCTGGAGTATTCGAGGTAGTGTTTGACGTTTTTGGCATTCAGATATCTTATATTACCTTTCGTCTTTATTTTCACTTCAGAGATAGAGTTTTTCTTGTATTTGAATATCTTATGTATTTCCTTGGATTCGAGTTGTACTAGATACATTTTTATACTGTTGACATCTGGTTTTAAGAGTTATGGTTGCATTGTTATGTTTCCTTCCATATTTATTATACTTGTATGGTTAGGCTTCGTTTTAGGAGCCTACTTTGGGGTTATTATTATCCTTTCCCCCTTTTGTATATTGATTTGGGTGATAGGCTTACTTGACAAAGTTTACCTATGGATTTTGGGTTGTGACAAATTGGTATCAGAGCCAGGTTTCATTGGTCTCAATGGTGTAAAAACATATAGTCTTGCAGATCGGTACATTGACATCTTTATCTATAATCGAGAGGCTATAAGATGTCCTTAGAAAACCTCCCTCATTTTATTCCTTATCATGCAAAATCCTTATATACCTTATGTTTTGAGTTGTGTTTCACTTTTTTTGTGCAGATGGTGTTGACTAGGTCTCGCACGAATAAAAATGTGGAGCCTTCTCCCAGAGGCGATCCTCGAGTCGTGGATAGACTCGAGGGAGTGAACGAGCCTATGGTTCATCCCCATCTAGAAGGAGTGCTAGGGGACTCTCCCTTGAGCCTCGTGTTGAACAGGTTGGAGGTATGGGTTCTACTCCAGTTCTTCAGAGTTCGTCTTCCCCAGCGTTGGAGGGATTATTGGTACGATTGTTGACCCACTTAGAGAGTTCTCCTTTGGTTAAGCCGGGTGTTCTTCCAGCTTCTATTATGGATCCTTATGCGACACCTACTTTTGTCTTGGGTACTTCTCAGACACCGAGTACTATTTCTCCTTCTGCACCTTCATTTGAGTATGTTGCACCGAGATTAGGAGTCTAACCTTTATCTATGTTACCTCCTCAGTAAGGATCTCAACCGACCAGATTTTGCATGCCTCATTTTGTTACGAGTTTGGTGATGAGTCCTGAGGATCAGAAGAGATTCAAGAGATTTACCCGCTTAGTTCCTCCGAGACTCAGTGGTGCAGTAGGCGAGGATGCCTATAATTTTTTATTTACTTCCAAGAAAAGTTCCATAACTTGGGTTTGCTTGAGTTTCACAGGATAGAATATACTACATATCAGTTGAGAGATGTTGTAAGAGATTAGTGGATATCATTTGTCGGTTGTAGGCCTCTTGATGCTCTTGAGTTGGCATGGGATCAGTTTGTTGATGCCTTTTTTAAGAGGTTTGTGCCTTATAGTTTGAGGGATCAGATGTGTGATGAGTTTGATCGCCTGGAGCAGGGCTTCATGACCATTCTAGAGTATGAGGCACACTTTTACGCCTTGTTTAGATATTCTTATGCCAGTATTTTCATCGAGTCTGAGAAGATTCAAAAGTTTATGAAGGGTTTAGATGTCTCCCTTTAGTTGGCTACTTCTCAAATGGTTATATTTAGAGAATCTTTTCTGAGCATTGTGGATCACGCCAATAAGAAAGAGGGTTCTTAAAGCATCTCCGGGAGCCACGAAGAGGGTGCACCATTTTTGTGAGTTCAGAGGTCAGGCTCCCTATTGTAGAGATTTTAGAGGTTCTCGTAGATATCAGGGTAGGCTAGTGCAGATGGCCTTACAGAGTTCTGGTGGTGGATTTTTGGTTTAGCAGTACGGGAGGGCCGCCATGTCAAGTTTAGAGTTTGCTATGTTTGTGATGAGACTGGCTATGTGGCCAATGACTGTACCCGCCATATGATTAGAGCTACTCCTATTTCAATTATGAGAGGTAGGGGTGCTACCAGAGGTGTAAGAGGTAGAGGTCATAGATCCTGTGGTGGTGGTTGTAGGGCTACTCAGCCAGTTGGGGGTCATGGTCATTGTTATGCTATACTCGTCAAACTTGAGGCAGTGGCTTCTGATGTTGTGATCACAGGTATTATCCCCATTTGTTTCAGATTTGCATCTGTATTATTTGATCTCGAATTGAGTTTCTCCTATGTGTCTGTATATTTTGCTTCAGGTTTTGATTCTATTAGTGATTCTCTTTCCATACCTATTTGTATATCTACCCGGTAAGTGATTTTATAGTGGTGGATCGGATGCACCAATCTTGTGTTGTGACTTTCTCTAGCCGTGAGACTTGAGTTGATTTACTTGTGTTAGATATGGTTGATTTTGATGTTATTTTGGGTATGGATTGATTGGCTCCTTATCATGCTATCTTAGATTTTTTTGCTAAGACTGTGACTTTAACATTGTCGGGTGTGCCAAGGATAGCTTGGAAGGGTACTCTTCATTCGGAACCCAAGAGGGTCATATCTTATGTTTAGGCTAGTAGATTGGTTGACTGGGGATGCTTAGCTTATTTGGCGCATATTCGTGCTACTAGTGTTGTTTCACCTTCTTCATTGGATTCTGTTCGTGTTATCCATGAGTTTATGGATGTGTTTTCTATGGATTTTCCCGGTATGCCTCCAAATTATGATATTGATTTTTCCATTGATGTTGAGTCGAGCAACAAGCCCCTTTCTATTCCTCAATATAGGATGGCCCCAATCGAGTTGAAGAAATTGAAGGATCAATTACAGAAGTTATTGGGTAAGGGATTTATTCAACCCAGTGTATCACCTCAGGGTACGCCTATCTTGTTTGTGAATAACAAGGATGGTTCTATGTGGATGTGTTTGATTATCGACAATTGAACAAGGTGTCGGTTAAGAATAAGTATCCTCTTCCTTTTATTGATGATTTATTTGATCAGCTCCAAGGTGTTACAGTATTTTTAAAAATTGATTTGAGATTTGGTTATCACCATTTGAGGATTAGAGCTTCGAATATTCCGAAGATAGCTTTTTGGACTTGACATGGTCATTCTGAGTTCTGGGTCATGTCTTTTGGGTTGACCAATGCCCCTACTGCATTCATGGATATGATAAATAGAGTGTTTCGACCATATCTAAACTTCTTTGTTATTATTTATAGATGATATCTTGGTGTATTCCATGAGTGAGGCTAAGCATGAGGAGCATTTGTGGGTTGTGCTTCAGAGATTGAGGGATGAGAAGTTGTATGCCAAGTTTTCATAGTGCGAGTTTCGGTTAGAGTCTGTTTATTTCTTTGGTCATGTGGTGACTAAGGATGGTATTATGGTTGATCCAGCCAAGGTTACAACGGTTTGTAACTGAGTAAGACCTGCTTAACCCACCGAGATTCAGTATTTTATTGGCTTGGTCGGGTATTATCGGCATTTTTTTGAGGGTTTATCTTCTATTGCAACTCTTTTGAGTAAGTTGACAGAAAAAAATTTCATTTCAGTGGTTTGATGTATATGAGGCTAGCTTCCAAAAGCTTAAGGATTTATCGACTTCAGCCCCTATCTTGACTTTATAAGGAGGGCGTGCATTTTACAGTGTTTTATGATACTTTAGGTATTGGATTGGGTGTTGTGTTAATGCAGGAGAGCAAGGTGATTGATTATGTATCTCGTCAATTGAAGCCTCATGAGAGGATATATCCTACCCATGATTTGGAGTTTTGCGCGATTGTTTTTTCTTTGAAGTTGTGGAGGCACTACTTGTATAGAGTCTGTTGTGAGATTTTCTCAAATCGTCGTAGCCTTCAGTACTTCTTCACCCAGCAAGATCTTAATATGAGGCACGTCGTTGGCTTGAGTTACTTAAGGACTATGACTTGACTATTTTTTATCATTCAGGGAAGGCTAATATGGTTGCGGATTCCATGAGCCAAAATTCGACTAGCATGGGTACCTTGGCGCATCTTTTGGTCCAGGAAAGGCCTTTGGCCTTATAAGTTCAGTCTTTAGCTAACCGGATGGTTAGGCTTGATATTTCAACACCTGGGCGCATTTTGGCATTTGTGGAGGCTTGATCTTCTTTGATAGAGTAGATTCAAGCTTATCAGTTTGATGATGTTGAATTGAGGTTGATTTGAGATAAAGTGTTGAGTGGCGATATGAAGGAATCTTCACTTGATTCGGAAGTGGGGTCCGACTTTATGTGCCGAGAGTGGGAGATTGGATTAGGTTGATCTTGGATGAGGCCCATTGCTCCACATATTCCATCCATCCAGGCGTGACTAAGATGTATCGTAATTTAAGATATCATTACTGATGGGGTGGTATGAGGTGAGATATAGCGGATGTTATGGTTCGTTGCCTACATTGTCAGTTGGTAAAAGACGACCATATGATAACCGGTAATGTGATTCAGAGATTACCAATTCTCGAGTGAAAGTGGAAACGGATCACCCTGGACTTTGTGACTAATCTGCCTCGTACATCTCGTGGTTTTAACAATGTGTGGGTTATCGTGGATCGATTGATCAAGTCTTCTCATTTTATACCAGTTCAAGTTTTCTTCAGTGCCGCGAGGTTGGCTCTTATCTTCATTCGAGAGATTATGCATCTACATGGTGTGCCTGTATCTATCATCTCAGATGTTAGTTTTGTATTTACAATTCATTTTTGAAAGACTATTCAGGATAAGTTGGGTACTCGGGCTGATCTCAGCATAATATTTCACCCCCAAACTGATGGCCAGTCAGAGCGGACTAGACAGGTTTTAGAGGATATGATCCGAGCATGTGTGATGGATTTTAGTGGCCAATGGGAGTAATATTTGGCTTTAATAGAATTTGCATAAAATAATAGCTACCATTCCATTATTAATATGACTCCTTTCAAGGCATTTTATGGTAGGCGTTGTCACTCCCTAGTGGGTTGGTTTGATTTTTCTGAGGTTAGGCCTCGAGGTATGGACTTGCTTTATGAGTTTTTGGACAAAATCTAAATCATTCATGATAGACTTAGAGTGGCTCAGCGTAGGCAGAAGTCCTATACTGGCGGTAGACTTCATGCCTTGAGATTCAGTATTAGTGATCGTATTTTTCTTTGAGTATCAGCCATGAAGGGTGTGATGAGGTTTGGGGAGAGGGGGAAGCTTAGCCCTAGGTATATTGGTCCATTTGAGATTCTTCATATTGTTGGTGAGGTGGCCTATGAGTTGGCTTTGCGTCCTGATCTATCAGTTGTTCATCCAGTTATTCATGTTTCTATGCTTTATCGCTATATTCCTGATGAGTCTCATGTCATTCGTTGGGATTTAGTTCAGTTAGATGAGTGGTTATCTTTTGTTAAGGAGCCGATCTCCATTTTGGCTAGGTATGTGAGGCGGTTGCGCTCCAGGGTCATTCCTGTGGTTAAGGTCCAGTAGCGATATCAACCTGTAGATAAGGCTACTTGGGAAGTCGATTTTGATATGCTTAGTTTTTATCCCCAGCTCTTTGTTGATTCAGTTATTTCTTTTGCCTTTAGTTCGAGGACGAACTAGATTTTTAGTGGTGGATGATGTGACGACCAACTTTTTAATAAAATATGTGAAATGTGTATTTCTATATGATTTGACTATTTTACCATTTTTCATAGTTGTATTATGGTATTTTTGGGGGTGTGAGGGTGATTGGAATGGTTCCCGATGCATTTTGGTGCCTTTTGTGCAATATTATGGTTTTTGCTGGCTTCGATAGCCTTATTATTAAACCGTGGAGTTATCTCTTGTTTCGTGTGACAGATGGTTGAACAGACTGCACCAGTAACTCCGAAATATCAATTTTAAGCTAGGTAGACCTTTGGTTCGGGTCCCAATGCACCCGAGCTCATTTCAATATATTGGTCGGAAAGTTGGAAAATTGAAAATATGAGTGTGGGACCCACATTTGGTCTAAGCACCCTCTAATAGAAAATTCGACTTTTCCAACACGTCCAGAACGATGATTTTAGGATGATAACATGTTTGGTTGGGTTTTATGGCTTTTAAATCTCATTTCGACCCTCTGTTTGAAAAATTGAGATTTTGAGTTTCGAGGATCAACTTTGTGAAAACTATATTTTTGCTGAAAATCCGACTTTGCCAACGCATTCGGAACGTCGAATTAGTAGGGTTACATAATTCATTTGCGTAAATCAGACTCCAAACGAATTCCGGGCATCCCGTTGAAGTCCATTTTGGACTTTAAAATCTGGTGCACTAGGTTAACTTGGGCACAAAGGTTAAAACGCACTTGGTGAATGCGTTTTATGCCTTACAGGGTAAGACGCATGCAAGTGCAATTTATGTCTTTTTTGTGCCAGGTAACCTGGTGCAGTATAAAAAGGCCATTTTTACCCGATTTTAGCTCATTTTTTACCTTGTCTTTTGAGAGTTAAACCCTAAAATTGTGTGAGAGCTTAAAAGTGAAGCGTGCAGGTGCTTGAGAAGCTAGATTAACGTCTATATCTCAATTCTTTTACGGATTTAAGGTGAGATTTCATCCTTTTCTTAGTTTAATTCTTGATTTAATTGTTCAAAACTCTAAAAACCTTATTACTTGAATTATCCCTAAATTTCACTTTTTATCACTTGGATAATGTCCTTAATCCTATAATTACTTGTGTTTCCTTGATTTCATCTTCAAAACAACCTCGATTCTTGATTTTAACACGGATTTTAAAGATTTTACCTGGTAAATTTTAAAAATATTTTTTCTTCAATTTGAACCTTATTTTTTACTCGATTTGACTTGAGTTTTCAGCTGTAGGTTCCAAAATATATGGGAACCACGTTTTTGAAGTAAAATTATGATTTCTCCCTTCTTTTATGAAAACATGTTTTGGGGGTCCGTTTTGATCTCAAACTAAAAGTCAAAAATATGGGTATCATTGACTTTCGCATAGATTCTATATTTCTTGGTTTTCGTTGATTTAGGGATCATTCATGAAAAGTAAGTTCGTGGGTTTGAAGTGTAGCGAATCAGTTTTGGCTTTCGAGGTAGGTTATGTAATGCCCCAGGAGTACACCCTAGACGCTACACGGTGTTTACGATCACAAGTGATCACAAGTGACCACAAGCTAATCCATGAGCAGATACCTGTTGTGAGCACTGAATAGTAATAAAAAATACACATGTGCGGAATAATTGAATATTCCATAAGGTTTTAAATACTAAAATATTTCTTAATCATAAGTCTGAAAACAACTACCAAAAAACAACTGTCTAAAACTGATAAAAGTAATGACAAACTGACTGACTGTCTAAAGTGTTCGAAAGCCTCTAAAACTGACTGAATAAGAGTTGATGGGACAAACCCTAACTAACTCCAACTGACTACAGAACTAAAAACACTGTAATAAATATAATCGATCCTTGAAATATGAAGACTCACCACTGTTGTTGCTGCTAATCCGCTGGAATTTCTAAGTGCGGTCAAGAACCTGAGCGTCCGAACCTATGATATGAGACATCATAGGGAAAGAAACGAGTATGCGATCAGTACTTTGAATGTACTGGTATGCTAGATGGGGTTAGGCTGATATGCATGGGTTTATGTGTATGAATAATAACTGATTGAATGAATAACATGAAATAACTAATGCATAGTATGCGTAAAAACTGTAAAATCTGAGAATGCATGATCAAGCATATAACATGATATTGAAGTAGTCTGTAAACTGAAATACTGAAATCTGAGTACTGATTTAACTGATAAACTATATGCTATGGTCAAGAAAACCTAAACTGACTTTCGAACTGAGACTGTACTGAGACTATGAGGTATCATCTAACCGACATGCCCCATTCTATGTTGATTGGGGTCCAACCTATGACCCCAGTTGGAAGGGTGTCAGTACCATGCCACGAGCACTAACAATGGTTGTGTGGATCCACTAAGCTACTGAAGAACTAGGGTATTAAGCCTAAACTGACGGGTGATCCCTGGGCGGAGTCAAGCCTAAATTGACGGGTGACCCCTGGGAGGTATTCAAGCCTAAACTGACGAGTGACTCTTCATAACCCATGCTGGCTACGTGGTTCTGTAATATAGGGACAACTACTAACAACTTCACCTATCTGACAGGGAAGCCGTCATCCTGCATTCGCTCGGTGCTAAATCCTACTCCCAACTGAAAGCTACTGATTATTGAGCTTATCTGAGCCAACAACTAATGAATGATACTAACTGAATAACAAGGATCATAGTTTATCTGAAACCATTCTAAAGAATCTGTAAACTAGGTAAACAGCTAAGTTTTGAGTATTCATAACCCCCAACACTGAATGAAAAATAACAATAAAGGCATGTAAAAGCTTCAAACTATAATGGGGAAAATCATTCTATAAAATCATTCTCTTTGGCATTTTATCAAACACTTGGAATTCATAGACTTGAACATGGGAATAGTTAAACATGCGATACTAACATAATTTCCATACCAAAAATCATGGTTTAAGGATGCAACATGCGAAAATCACCATTCAAACGTGTCACGGACAAATTCCAATGAAAACACATGGTAAACATGATTTGAAATCAAAGTTCATAACAACTTCATGTAGATAATTCATAACAACATGTAGAAATCACAACTTTAAACTTGAAAATGGATTTTTGGACTCCATGGGTGAAAAGGGCCCATGGATTAACATCACACATACCTTAATTAATGAATTTGTGTGAGCTCTTGGTGGTTTTCTTGAAGCTTGAGCTTGAATCTTGAAGAGGCTAGAGTTTGTTCTTGAGAGAGAATGGTTTTCTTTTGAGAGGATTTGTGTAAAAGATGACCAATTATGCTTTTGGAACCTTCAATGCCATGTTATGGACCTATTGCGTGAAGAGAAATGAACCATTTCCCCATGGAAAAATGGAATTAGAAGCCAAAAAAATAAAGGGAGGGCGATGGAGCGAACGCCACGGGCTCTGGTGTGGTGCGCTGGAGAGGGCGTTGCGGGCTCTACTGCGGTGCACTACAGGGCGCGCCGCAGTCTTATCCTGGTGCTGCTACTATTTTGGAAATCCAATATGTCCTTACGCTCATCCAAAAATTTCAAAACTCACCCGAGATGCACCTTTGACATCCCCGATCATGAATCAACTTAAAAATTGACATTCTAAGGCTGGGAAGGTCAAAAATTAAATCATCAAAGTTTAAGGGGCTTTGTAAATGACAAAGTCTTAACACTTAGTGAAATTTTTCTAAGTCCTTTCCCTCTTTATCATGCAATAGTAAGCTGAAACAAGATAGGGTCTTACGGGGTCTTACAATATCTCCCCCTTGGAAACATTCGTCCTCGAATGAGACTAATTAAGCTGAGAAATACTGAGGTACTGAGAATAAAGGATGAATATGCATAACTAAAAACATGATTACATGACTGAGTCTGAAACATGGTGACTGGCTGAACTGATTCGTGGATGGATGCAATGACATGAAGATAATCAAATGGATGGAACTGACACTGGAAAAGAGATAATCTAAAGAAAACTTTTACCTTAAGATGAGTCTGAGATTGTAGAGAAAAGGTGAGGGTACTTGGATCGCATGTCTGCTTCTGTTTCCTAAGTGGCTCCCTCAACGGACTGATTCCGCCAAAGAACTTTGACCAAGGGAACTTCTTTGTCCCTTAGTTTACGAATCTGGCGATTAAGGATCTTGACTGGAATTTCTTCATAAGAAAGACTATTTTGAATATCTAGACTTTCTAAAGGAACAACTATATCTGGGTCCCTAATATACTTTTTCAACAAGGAGACATGGAGCACTAGGTGTACTGATGCCAAATCTGTAGGCAACTCAAGCTCATACACCACTTTTCTATAATGACTCAGGATCCTGTAAAGGCCAACATATCGCGTATTGAGTTTTCTCTTCTTACTAAATCTCTTGACTCCCTTCGTGGGAGAGATTTTTAAATACACTATATCCGAAATTTCAAACTCAAGATCTCTCCTATGCCTATCTGCATAGGATTTCTGATGGATTTGGGACGTCTTAAGCCTCTCCCTGACCAACTGAACTTTCTCTAATGCATCAAACACTAAATCAGGCCTTATGCACACAGTCTCACCCATCTCAAACCAACCAATGGTGTATCTACATCTCCTCTCATAGAGAGCCTCAAGTGGAGCCATTTGAATATTGGAATATAACTGTTATTGTGGGCAAACTCGATCAAAGGCAAGTGATCATCCCAAATACCTTTAAAGTTGATAACACATACTCTCAACATTTCCTCTAGGGTATGAATAGTGTACTTTGCCTAACCATCTGTCTGAGGGTGAAAGGTTGTACTAAGATGAACTTGGGTACCAAGATCCTTCTGAAAGGCTTTCCTAAAGTGAGAGGTAAACTGAGTAACTCTATATGAAATGATGGACAATGAGACTCTATGAAACCTAACCAACTCTCTAAGGTAGATCTTGGCATAGTCCTCGGCTGAATAAGAAGTATGAACTGGAAAGAAATGAGCTGATTTGGTCATTCTGTCGACAATAACCCTTATCAAATCATGTTGACGATGCATACGGGAAACCCTATCACAAAGTCCATGTTCACCTCTTCCCACTTCAAAGTAGGAATATTTAACTCCCCCATCGTGCCACTAGGCCTCTGGTGATCAACCTTAACCTGCTGACACTTAGGACACTTAGCTACAAACTCTGGACTATCTCTCTTCATGCCACTCTACTACTAGATTTCCCGCAAATCACGGTACATCTTAATGGATCCTGGGTGAATAGAATAACGTGCACCATGCCCTTCTGCCAAAATTTATTGTCTCAAACCATCAACACATGGCACACATAGCCTACCCTGACATCGCAACACTCCATCTCTCCCTTGGGAGAAAACCTCTATTTTATGATCTCTGATTAACTCCTTCAACTTAACTAGAGTAGGATCCCTATCTTGCTTTTCTTTCACTTCGGTAACCAAATAAGATTCTGAACTATTTTGAACCCATACACTATCCTCAGTTGAATCAACCAAACGAACACCTATTCTAGCAAGCTGATGAATCTCCCTGACTAACTTCTCCTTATCATTCTCGACTTGAGCAACACTACCCATTGACAACCTACTAAGGGAATCTGCCACTACATTGGCCTTGCCCGGGTGATACACCACGCTCACATCATAATCTTTTAACAACTCCAACCACCTTATCTGATGAAGATTTAAATCTTTTAATAAAAATACATACAATAATCTTTTGTGATCCGTGAACACATCAACATGAACCCCATACAAATAATGCCTCTAAATTTTCAAGGAAAAGACAATAGCTGCTAACTCAAGATCATGGGTGGGATAATTCTTCTCATGAGGTTTAAGTTGTCTAGAGGCATAGGCTGTGACCTTACCTCTCTGTATCAAAAGATAAACCAAACCAAATCTGGAAGCATCACAGTAAACAACAAACCCATCTGAACCATCTGGCAAGTTCAAAACTGGGGCTGAGGTGAGTCGAGTCTTCAATTCTTAAAAACTCTTCTCACAAGAATCTGACCTCTAAAAATTAGTTTTCTTCTGAGTCAATAGAGACATGGGGGATGAAATAGATGAGAACCCTTCAACAAATTATCTGTAATATCTAGCCAAACTCAAGAAACTCTTAATATCATACGGAGAGATGGGTCTGGGCAAGTTTCTCACTATTTCAATCTTTTGAGGGTTGACTCTAATGCTATCACCAAAAATAATATTGCTAAGAAAAGCTACTGATCTTATCCAAAATTCGCACTTTCTGAATTTGGCGAACAACTGATGGGCTCTAAGAGTCTGAAATATAATTCTGAGATGGTCTGTATGATTATTTTCACTACGGGAGTAAACAAGAATATCATCAATGAAGACTATGATGAACATGTCCAAGTACTGCTTGAACACTCGATTCATCAAGTCCTTGAAAGCTGTTGGGGTATTCGTTAGTCCAAAAGACATAACTAAGAATTCAAAGTGACCATATAGAGTTCTAAAAGCTGTTTTTAAAATGTCACATTCTCTGACTCTGAGATGATGATAGCCGAATCTAAGTTCTATCTTAGAGAAATAATTGGCACCCTGAAGTTGACCGAACAAGTCATCAATTTTGGGGAGTGGGTACTTATTCTTGATTGTGACTTTGTTCAAGTAACAGCAATCGATGCACATTCTAAGAGAACCGTCTTTCTTTTGCACGAAAAATACTGGAGCACCTCATAGGGAAACACTAGACCTGATGAATCCCTTATCTAAGAGATCTTTCAACTGTTCTTTTAACTCTCTAAGCTCAGCTGGAGCCATTCTGTTGGGCGAAATAGAGATAGGTTAGGTATCTGGAAGAAGGTCTATTCCAAAGTCAATTTCCCTTTCAGAAGGAACTCCGGAAAGGTCTTCTAGAAACACATCTCGAAATTTCCTTACTACTGAAACTTACTCAAAACTTGGGGCCTCATAATTAGAGTCTTTGACTCAAACAAGATTGTAAACACAACCCTTGGAAATCATTTTTCTTGCTTTAAGGTATGAAATAATTTGACCCCTAAGCACTGAAGTACTACCCTTCCATTCAATAACTAGTTCATCTTGAAACTGAAACTGAACAACTCTGTTTCTATAGTCAACTGAAGCATAATATGCCTAGAATAAGGAGTTACAAAAGAGAGTGACTTTAAGTGACATCAAAATCTGTCATCTCTAACTCCACAAGATCAACTGAAGTGACTTTCTGGGATATTGTGACCAAATGGTTCCTGTATACCTACTTGGCTATAATAGACACACGTACTGAAGTGGACACTGAGAAGGGTTCTGCTAAGTTTTTTATACTGACTCCAAAGTTGATAGCTATATAAGGGGTTACAAAAGAGTGTGAAGCCCCAGGATCTAACAAAGCATAAATATGTAAATAAAAGATCTGTAAATATGTCAAGAGAAATTTCCTGATCTTGTCGGGACTGAAGTGCATACAATCTGTTCTGGCGCTGATCACTGGTGGAACTAAAAGTAGTTCCCTACTGAGTCTGGTGGCCTGTTGGAGCTAATGACAGGTTGGACTGACCCTGTTGGTGCAAGTTCCTTCCCTTATGACTAACTAATCGACACTCTCTGAATCTGTGGCCCGACTTGCCATATCTAAAACATACATCACTTCCAGCTCTACATATACCCTGATGATTCCTACCATATTTATGGAAAAGGGTATTAGTGCAACCACTATTCATACTACCCTGGGGCTTAGATCCTGGCGCACTTTGGTACTGGCGCACTAGCTGAAGATGGAGCTGAGGCTGGAAACTTCTGTCAAAATTTAGAATGGTTACCACTCTCTGACTTCGCCTAAGCAAAATTAAAGCTACCTATTCTGGCTCTCTTATTCTCTCTCTCTTTATCCTTAAACTTCTATTTCTCAATATGTTGAACATGGACCATAAGCCTAGATATGTCCATCTCCTTAATCAACATTGCAATCCTACACTCTTTGACCAAACTATCAGATATGCCAGACATGAACTTACTCATTCTAGATCGGTTATCAGACACCATATGAGAAGTATACCTCCCCATCTGAGTAAACTTAAGAGAATACTATTTCACACTCATACTGCCCTACTTTAAATTAATAAACTCCAGCACCTTAGCTTCCCTCAACTCTAAGGGAAAGAATTTGTCAAAAAATATTATAGCAAACTCCTTTCACTTTATCGGCCCTGCATCTGCTCCTTTATCCTCCTCCCAATGCTTATACCAGGTGTGAGATACATCCAATAACTGGTAAGCATCCAACTCTGCACTCTCACTATACATAACACCCATAATATCAGTCACCTTCTAAACTATGTCAAGGAACTCCAGTAGATCCTTATCAGACTTAGATCCAACAAACTGAGGGGGATTCATATGGGTGAAATCCTGAATCCTAGTTATGATTGTATTATCCACTAGAACGTCTAGGGCAGCAGCATGAGCTAAAGTAGTGAATGCAGCTCTGAATTCAGCATGAGAGACATGCTCGTTCAGGGAATCTTCTTGAACAGGCGAAGGTGCAGGCTGATTTCCATTTCTCCTTCTGTTGTTCTTTCTGGGAGGCATGTTCTGTAAACGAAAATAAAATTGAATTACAAAGAGAGTTTAAATTGATCTCATGCTTAAAAGTCGACATTTTTAGGCCGAAAAGGTCGAAAATTAAATCATCAGAGTTTAAGGGGCTTTGGAAATTACTAAGTCTTAACACTTAGTGAAATTTTTCTAAGTCTTGGACCCATTTATCATGCAATAGAAAGATAAAAATGAGCTAGGGTCTTACAGGTTATAGCTTAACTTTTTCAGACAGAAATGGGTAGTAAATATTGGTACAAAATGCATATTAAGAGTGGGAACTAACCATGAATAATGGCTATCTATGTGTTGTACCCGTGTGGGGGCTTATATAAGGTATAATTAATTAATTGTAGGACATTATATGATATGTGTGACTATGTAGGGTCCTTTGTTATTATTGATAGCCTTATAATCATGCGAATAACTATATCTTGTTGATGAAAAGGTGTATTATGGTATCATTTCTGTGTTATGATGCATTCATACTTATTGGTATATGGAAAAATATAGAAATTCATAGATGATTTAAAATAATGAGTGGATATTGACTCACGATGTTGTGGAAATTATATCATGTGGTAGGTTGTAAAAATACGTCATGTGGTTGGTTGTGGAAGTACTCATTGAGATATGAATATATAGGTTGTATACGGGTTGTCGAACCCCCATGGCTCCCACATTAGAAAGTCGTATATATTAGAACAGTTGGGGCAAGCGGTGTGGGCTAATATTGTGGGATATTTTCTAATTATAGGTGACGTGTCCTTAGTATGTATTTTGTGTACTTTATTTTCTAATTTGCTCGATCGACCTATAATACCTAATAAGTACAAGGGAATCATACTCACCCCTACTGTACCCTTCTGGTATAGATTCAAGTTCAGGTGCGCCCCACACTGTTTGATTCAGGTGATATCTGGAGCTTTTGAGGTAGTGGTTGACGTTTTTGGCGCCTGGATATCTTCCGTTACCTTTCTTTATAAACTATGTCTTTATTTTCACTTTAGAAATAAAGTTTCTCTTGTATTTGAATATCTTATGTATTTCCTTGGATTCAAGTTGTACTAGAAATGTTCTTATACTGTTGACACCTGATTTTTTGGAGTTATGGCTGTATTGATATATTTCATTCCACATTTATTATACTTTTATGGTTCGGCTTCATTCTAGGAGCCCTACTTTGGAGTTATTATTGTCTTTTCCCCCCTTTGAGTATTGATTTGGGTGATAGGCTTACTTGTCAAGGTTCGCAGTGACAAGTGCCATCATGACGTATGGATTTTGGGTCGTGACATATATAACCCTTTTTACCTACAAAACTAACAAACAAGTTAGTAATAAAAGTCTTATGTTACTCTTTATATGAACTCTCAACTCACCTTCTTTGACCATTTTTTTTCCTAATTGATAATGTTACTAGATTGCTTAATCAATTCAAGGTTATCTATGTTTATGGAGGAATGAATCCTTGTGACTCTTGAAGAAGGATGACTCAATTAAAAACTAACGGGCTTGAATCAAGAAAACTAACAACAAACTAAAAATAAAAAAGCACACAAAAAAAGATAAAATAAAAAAATTCGAACTCAAAGTACTTGATAATATTTAATAGGGTGCTCTGCGAATTAAAAGCAAGATATGAAGAAAAAAAATATAGAATTAATACAATGAAATTAATTTACCAAGATTTGGACTTAAAAAAAGATATTTAGAAAGAAATTTGGGTTAAATCCCAAGACAAAATATTGAAAATTGCTTCAAAATTGAAGCTGACAGCGAATTTAGAGGGCCTGGTCCACTTTAGAGCAATCTGGAGTCGTTTTAGAAGGTTGAACCCATGTCTAAGATAGGCTAGAAGGCGAAAGCCATATTTGGGGTACGTAAGCCATTTTCCCGATCGGCTCACATAAAAGATGGTCGCTAGATAGCTCAGCCACGTGAAAGTCATTTTGGCTAGAGGCTTACATGCGTTAACAGGGCTGGAGCTGAAGTGCTGGACAGCTACACGCGCTGGACCTGACATGGCAAGGCATCACTGGATAGAAGTGCTAATCCAGCTAACGCATGTCAGCGTGAGTAGCTGAACTAAATACTGAGGCAGGCCCTGACCAGGTGACTTATTCTGATTGGTCTATGAGAAAGGATGAAAAGTGATTTTTTTTAAACTTCAAATATTTTGTACTTCTTTGGTCCCACAAACACCAAAACACTTTCTCTTTCTTTCCTTATTTGATCGAACAACACCCTTTTTGAAGATTCTTCCTCAAGAACATATGAATTTAATGAAGAACACCAAGAACATAATAAATCTTCAAAAAATCATAACTCCTTTGTTTTAGCATTAAATTTGATAAAATTTTAACTACTTTCTTATTTCAACACCACGAACAGTTTTTAGTATTTTTTTAGCCTTTAATTTCAAGCCAAAAATAAACTCATTTTCAGTGTCTTCAAACTTTGAAGAACACCATAAACTTCAAATCTTCATAACTTCTTCATTTTAGCTCTAAAATTCCATGAAATTTGAGATTTGGGCTCTTCTTGCTATGAAGAACAAACCCCAATGCTTTTCAAGCTTCAATTTAGCTTCAAATAATAAATTCACTTCATCTTCTTCAAGTTTTTTCAAGCTCAATAATGGTGAAACTTTAAAACACCTTCAAATTTCAGATCTAGACATAAAAAAATACTAGTGAATACAAATTTAGTATCAAAAATAACAAATTAAACATAAAAAAATTTAAACTTTTTTTGATGATTTTTTTTTTGAAAACCTCAAATTTATGAACCTATGATTGAGAATTATAGAAATAAATATATAACCTGGATCTGATACCAGATGACAACGATCCTAGTTGAATATGACTAAAATTGATATTGAAACGCAAAATCAAACCAAAAAAATAAAAGGATAGCTGAGAAAGAAGAGATCATATTCTCAACACTTTATTTTATTACATAATAAATAATAGAATAATAATAAGAAAAAATTACCTAAATAAACAACTTATGATTCTAAACTACTAAAAATCCCCCCACTTCTAAAATATTACTTAAATCCCAACATTTACAACTTTTTGATAAAGTTGAGATACAAGTTTACACCTCCTTTTCTGAAGCCGTTACTATTTTACCAGAAATTCATCCATTTTCTCCTCTTTCTACGCCTTAATTCTAGCAGCAGTTTCAATCTAATTTTTCTCTGTAATTCAAAACTTGGAATTAAGGTAAATTTCTCCTCTAAAATCAACTTCAATTTCTTCTATTCTTATTTTATGTTTTTTTTTTGAAAAAATAATTTTGCGCTTGGGTTTACAAACGGATTTTTCAGTGTTTTTGTTGTGAAATTTCTTTGATTATCATTTTTTTAGGCTAAAATGCTTTGAACTAACATTGTGAATAGAGATTCGAGACCATCTTTAGTCTTGGATTTTCTCAATTAGAAACTATCAAAGAATATGAAGACGTTGTAAACTTCGTTCCTAGTAGTTTTGACTACGAATCTGTTGGTTTTGATGAAAATAGATCCAAGCATAGAAACGATCCACACACTATGAAGAAATTGCATCAAAAGCATGCTAATAAGGATAAGAAAAAAGAAATTCATGGTTCTAAGAAAAGAGGATCTGATAGTTCTGCAATTAAAACTCCCGCCAAGAGAAGAAGAGTTGTTGAAGTTATTTCGAGAGACGAGCTTCCTAAGGTATTTGCATGTTCAGATTTGTTGAATAAGTTAGGTGAATTCTTTAAATTAAAGAGCATGCAAAGGAACTTGTTTTTGTCAAATTTGATGATTTGCTACAGTATAGATCTTTGGGCTTTTTGTTTTGTTTTATGTTGTCCTAGATACATAATAAAAAATGATGTATCTTAATAAATTAGATGTATATTGTTCATTTGTTGGTTTTTCAGTTACCTTCATTTTTTCTTGTGACATCGTGTAAGTAGATTTTCATTAGTACATGTATTTTGGATTATGTAATATATATGGTGATGTATTAAAGTCTATAACATGAGGTTGTTAGATTGATTGTACAAGTAAGATGAATTATTTAAGCTAAACATCATGCAATGGAACTTGTTTCTGTCAAATTTGATGATTTGTTGCAAGTATAGATTTTGGGATGTTTTATTTCAATGTATGTTGTATTAGATACATAATAACAAAAAATGTATCTTAATATATTAATATGTATCTTGTTCATTTGTTGCTCTTTCAATTACCTGCATTTTCATTTATTATTTTAGATACATAAATAATTTAATTTGTATCTCATTTAAAATCATTACAGTTACATGCACTAACATATATTCCATTTGATTAGAATTTGCACACCATCTGGATGTCATATTGTACTACTTGAGGAAGAAGTACAAAAACAAGAATTTTCCTCCAACCAACAGTTACACTATCACTGATTATTTTTTCAAAGTGTACATCGATAAGGCATATGTGAATTACTATAATGCTGGCGTTGGTGAGGAACTTGCAACTCAAGATGTGTTTGCAAGGACTGATGAGGTTGCTCAAATAGAGGTGTCATTGATTAACATCACCAAGGGATTGAGTACACCCGCAGATCAGTCTTGGCATCTGGTTAATGAGGTCTTTATCCCCATAAACTGTGACGGTATCTTTCACTGGGTATATTGACAGTCATTGCTTTAAAAAATTGATGCATTTGTATGTATGATTCAATGGACTCGTCATGAAAAAGAACACGAACAAGTGAGATTCAAAAGTTGGTTGTAATGCTTCCGACTTACCTGCAACACGATAATTTTCTTGAGCAAAAGGTACCCACTGACTGGGCTGCATTGGAATCCTACAAGGGAAAGACCGAACACGATCCAGTCCAAGTGAAATATGTATTTGGGATAGCACAATAAAATAGTGAAAGTTTGTATGTTTGACATTAATTTTTTCATCGTTTTCATTAGCGTTTACATGTATATAGGTGTTTTTAATTTAATTAGTAATTGCTATGCAGGGATTGTGGTGTATTTATAGTTGTATATGCTGATTGTCGAGTATCTGAGTGAGGAATTAGGCATTTCATCTTCGAGTATTAATGCTCAATATCATCGTTTGAGATATGTTAATCTTTTGTGCAAGTATATAGTTGAAAAGGGGGAGAATGGCTACTTTAGTGAGAATGACGATCCATCAAGGCCAAGGAGTAGGTTCTCAACAAAAGAAAAAAATCGTGTTTAGAATATTCAATAGTTGTTTATTTGTTGGCTATTAAAAACGTTGATGATGTTAGTAACTTTGATGATGTTTCATAATGTTAGTAATGTTTAGATAAACATACATTATGTATCTTTGATGATAAAATACTTCTACTTTATCACCAATTATAACGCATGGTTGTAGCATTTCATGATATATTATTGTTTCGCTATACGTTTTAGTGAAATAGATACATGTTAGTAAGCTTAAAGATATATATTATGTAAGAGGTTGTTTTGTATGTATATCACACTATTTTTTATTTTGATTCAAATATTTATAGCAAAGATACATATTCTGTAAAACAACAGATATATTTTAATCTTTTGTATATCTGGTTCCGATACCCCACTATGTGGGAATATACTGGGTTTGTTGTTGTTGTTGTTGTTGTATATCTGGTTCTGTGTTATTGTGGATTTATGTATCTCTTGTTATTTCAGATCTGGGTAATTTCAGGATTAGATACATATTTACACATACATGATATTTTTTTAATATCTTGTATCTATTGTTATCTGTTTAAGTTTTATATGTATCTCTTGTTTTTATGTTTTAGTGAAATCATCATACTAAAGATACATATTAGTAAGCTTAAAGATACATATAGTGTATGAGGGCTATGTTATATTTATATGTATCTCGCTTTATTTTATTTTATTTTAATTTTTTTTAATTCAATTACTTAGTCCTTGTACATTATATCGTTAATCCAAATGCTGGAATGACGTAACAACATTAATATATTCATTGCAATTACTTCAAACAAAATCAAGAAAAATAATAAAAAAGTCGTAGGAATCGTTTATAACTTAAAACAAAATATGGAAGAATTTTTGTTTAAAAATGTGGAATAACAAGAAATACATATATATACACCTAATTTATATACACGAGTGTTTTGTTACATAAATATATATATACAAGAGTGTTTTGGAGAATAAGACTCCAAAGTCATTACTGCTAAGGACTCCTATTTTAAAACAACTGCACCACTCATTCAATTAAAGTCCTAATAATAAACAACTATATACAAATAGACATTCACTCAAACACGTAGGTTACATTATCCTTACATAAAGTATATCACCAATAAAGAAAGAAAAGAGTTATTTGGTTAGTGTCTTTATTGAAATTCTAGATGTCACTCATCTATTTGTTCATAAGTCGAAAACAACTAAAAATATTACGTGAAATTTAGCGTCTGTTTGTATCTATTCAACATTCTTCTTTCCTTTTTTTTAAATGAGAATAATATTAGGGAAAAATTACCTAAAAGAATCTATAGGATGTATTTCACGTTAGTTATATGTATTTTCAACGGTAATATGTTAAAAAATTAAGATGTATTTTCTCATAAAAATTAACGAGAGATACATATATGTACAATCGTGCGCAATATGTATCTTTAACACTACTAATATGTATTTTTGGTATATTGATATCACTAAAATTAAAACACCAAGAGATACATATATATACACAACCCGAACCAAAGATACAAGATGAAAGAAAAATGTATCTAGTTAGGCCAAATATGTATCTCAGCCTACTAAAAATAGCAAAAAATAGAATTACATAAAACATCAATCAATTTTGCGTTAAATGCATAATTGAACAAATAAGAGACAAATAACTACTTTTGAAATGTTAAACAAGATACAAATTTTTTTTGTTAGATCTTTTTTCACATAAACAAGATACAAATCTTTTTTGTCAGATCAGTTGCAAGAATGCTCAATGGCATACCATGCCATAACTGAAATAACAGTACACTTGTTCTTGTAGATTTGTCCAACCTTAACTTCACTATTTTTGCAACCTGTAATGATCTTGTTCCCCTTCATATCGAACAACGGCAACGAAAGGGTTTTGAGTGATTATGGTATAATATCGTTAATCTAAATACCGGAATAGCGTAAGAACACAGAAATATTCATTGCAATTGATGAAAGAAAATTAATAAATAAATAAATAAATAAATAAATAAGGTCCGATGATTTTTTTTTTTTGATGAAACGTATGAACTTTCTTTGCAATTGATGAAAGAAAATCAACAAATAAAAAAAAAGAGGTCGTATGAATTTTTTTTGATGAAACGTATGAAACTTTTGAAACCTGAAAACTGATTATGGAAAGGTTCTTGATTAAAATGGTGGAATAACAAACTAATTATCATATATCGTGGAATATTATTTAGTTTTTACCATAATTAATTAGGTTAATTGTTATATTAATGCTAGTCTAGCTGTTACATCTCTTAAAACATGCTTATTAGTTCAACTAATTCCTTAAAACATGCTAATTAATTTAACTAATACATGTATCTGTAGGACGTATCTAACTTAACTTATATGTATCTTCAAAGACTAAATGTTGGGATTTAATAAAATTTTAAAAATAGTTGGGATTTTTAATAAATACTAATAAATATGTCGTTATATATGTAATTTTTACTAATAATAATGTGACTTGTGAGAATATAGCAAGAACTTTCCTTTTATGGAATTTCTTTCTTTCTCCATGGCCTCTCTTTAATAAGTTTTTATCCCCGCTATTTAAATGACCTTTATCTACAACAATATATTCCCTCTCAATTAAAAACTTGATAATGTTCTTGAAATGGTACATTAATTGATGTAACAAATCAGTACAATTCTTTTTCTTAAACAAAAAAGAAAGCTGTTCCGAGAAGCAAAACAATAGAATCACGAGTCACTAATTAGAACCAACACTAAATTAATTATTGATATTATTTGCACGTAGAATTTTACTATTAAACAAATGAAGACCCTAACAGTTTGGATATTTAAAATCTACTTCCGAACAAAACTGGTCCAAATAATTAACATTGTAATAAGTAATGGATAAGTACGTAACTTCACTGACAAATATCAGATAATGAGGAGAGAAAGAGATAAATTAGATTAATTTACATTAAACGCAAAAAATTACTTGAAAGTCCATAGTTAACAAATAGAATTATACAATGATTGTTATGATATATATCAATTATAGTGAATGTCTATCAATTTATTTGATGTCTATCAGAATTTGATGTATTTGTCTTTTAGTGTGAAACTAAAACCAAATTTACCCTATAAATAGAAAAGTTTCTTTCATTGTAAATTATACCTCAAGAGAAGAAATAAGAATTACTCTATTTATTTTCTCTATTCTTTATTCTTTATTGTTTCATAATACGTTATCAGCACGAGACTCTACCGTCTCAAAATTTGAAGGCTAAGGTATTATTTTGAAGGCTAAGGTATTATTTGTTTTTTACGAAGTGTGAGTTCGTTTCCCTTCAAAATTCGGGCAAGAACTATATTTCAAAATTCGGGCAAGAATTATATTTCATGGATGTTGGATGCTGAAATATGCTATGGGTCCTGGAGACGCCATAAATAATGAAAATACAACATCTAGTCAAAATCGTACTAAGGCTATGATTTTCTTGCATCATCATCTTGACGAAGTTCTGAAAATTGAGTACCTTACTACTAAGGATCCACTCCTATTGTGGAATAGCCTAAAAGAAAAGTTTCACCACTTAAAGATGGCCATCCTCCCGAAAGCACGATATGAGTGGATGCATCTAAGATTTCAAGACTATAAGTTTGTTCATGAATACAATTCTGTCATATTCAGAATTTCTTCTCAATTGAAACTATGTGGAGAGACGATCAATGATAATGATATGATGGAAAAGACTCTCTCCACTTTTCATGCCTCGAATGTGCTCTTACAACAACAATATAGAGAAAAAGGTTTCAAGAAGTATACTGAACTGAGTTTTCATCTTCTCGTGGCTGAACAAAATAGTAATTTGTTGATGAAAAATTACGAGAACCGACCTACTGGATTTGCACCATTCCTTGAGGTGGATGATGTGCACGCTCACCTTGCTAGGCGCGGGAAAGGTCGCAGCCCTGGTCGTGATCGTGGTCGTGGTCATGATGACCAAGAAAGAAACCTTGTTCCGAGTGTTAATCATTCATCGAATAAAAAGAGAAAAAATGAGAAACGTGAAGCAATTACTTGTTTTCGATGTGGTGGAAAATGACATTATTCACGTTACTGTCGTGCTCTCAGACATTTGGTTGATCTTTATAAAGCATCACTAAAGAAGAAAGAGAGAAATCTCGAGGCTAACTTTCTTTCTGAAAATGTTGTTGACATCACAAGCTTATAAAGCATCACTAAAGAAGAAAGAGAGAAATCTCGAGGCTAACTTTCACTCTGAAAATGTTGTTGACATCACAAGCTTATAAAGCATCACTAAAGAAGAAAGAGAGAAATCTCGAGGCTAACTTTCTCTCTGAAAATGCTGTTGACATCACAAGCTTAGAAGTAGCAGATATTTTGAGCACCCTAAGAAAAAATTGATCACTTGATTGGTGATGGTTCCGTAAATATGGAAGAATGAATGATTTTTTATTTTGTTTTATTTTTATTGACAAGAGTTGGTGAATAAAAATCATGTAAAAGTAGTTGTTTGCATGAGTATTAGTTTTTGATTAGTATTAATTAGTTTAATTATGTTATTATTGTTTATTATTAAATTGAATTTAATTGAATTTTAATTTTGTCATTATTTATTAAAAATAAAGAGGAAAAGAAAACAACGATATTATTATATATATTTGTTGAAAAGAAGAATGAAAAAAAAAAAGAAATAATGATACTACTAAAATTAAAGTTGTTATTTTTCAAAAGAATTTGCTTTTCGAGGAATGATGATTACTTTTCCAGTACTACTAGCATTATTATTCGTTTCTGAAAGAAAAAAAAAACAAAAAAAAAAAGAGATCGATGATTGGCTGGGCAACCAAGGACGCCTATGCCTGCATACCTTTTTATTATATTAATGTTCCATACTACTCCCTCCGTTTCAAAATAAATAAATTATTGAATTTTGACACACAAATTAAGTAAAAAGCATCAAAGGTATAAATTTAACATAAATTTTATTTTTATTCTTAAAGTCTCTTTTAACCCCCCCCCCCCCAAAAAAAGCTGCAGTCTCTTTTGCTTGTCAAATCATAAGGATAATTTTAGAAAAAAAATTCAGTGATTCACTTATTTTGAAACACCAATAAATACCCCAACAATTCATTTATTCTGAAATGGAGGGAGTACTTAATTATTAATTTCTTTATCAATTATAATATAACAATATTATATTGTTATTGCATGTTAACGTTCTTACTAAAAGAATATTGTTTACACGTACTTTGCTTTTTCTTAATTATTGAATGCTAAGCTAAGCTAATCACGTACTAATTGGACATATTTTTTTAGTAAAGTGTGATTAATAATTTCTTATAAGTTTTTATTTTGTACAAAAATTTAATATATATTTTATTTTGTGCATATTTTCTTTATTTGAAGATATGGATAATTTTCAAAGTAAGCTGTCTAATTATGAAGATATTTGTTTGATTGATTGTGACACTACACATACGATATTCAAAAATGAAAAATATTTCTCTCATCTGAACATGGACAAGATTAATGTTACTACAATTTCTAGCAGTGTTAATTTGATAGAAGGCTTCGGAAAAGCCATTATAATCTTGCCCAAGGGAACTAATCTCATCATAAATAATGTCATGTTTTCTCTTAAGTCTCAGAGAAACTTGATGAGTTTTAAAGATATCCGTGAAAATGGTTATCATATCAAGACAATTGATGAGATGAATCTTGAATATCTTGGTATCACCCAGAATGTCTCTGGGCAGACATGTGTTATTGAAAAGTTTCCTGCTTTATCTTCTGGCCTATATTGGACAAAGATTTGTGCAATTGAGGCACATTCTATAGTAAACCAGAAGTTTAGTAATTCCAATACTTTCGTGCTTTGACATGATCGCCTGGGACATCCTGGACCTATAATAATGAGACGAATCATAGAAAATTCAAATGAGCATCCATTAAAGAACTTAAAGGTTCTTTCGAATGGTGAATTTTCATGCAAAGTTTGTTATCAAGGCAAGATGATTGTGAGGCCATCGCCAACAAAAGTTGGGATTGAGTCTCCCGTGTTCTTGGAACACATACATGGGGATATTTGTAGACCCATTCACCCATCTAGTGGATCGTTTAAATACTTTATGATCCTAATAAATGTTTCCTCTAGATGGTCTCATGTGTGTCTTTTGTCCTCTTGCTACTTGGCATTTGCAAAATTATTGATACAAATAATACGATTATGGGCACCGTTTTCCGATAATCAAATTAAGTCTATTCGCCTTGATAATGCTGCAAAAATTTCATCTCAAGCATTTAATGACTATTGCTTATCGATTGGAATAAGAGTAGAACATCCTATACCCCATGTTCACACTCAAAATGACCTTACCGAGTCATTAATTAAACGTCTGCAGTTGATAGCAAGACCATTGCTTATTAAAACTAAGTTGCCCACTTCTGTTTGGGGTTATGCAATTTTGCATGCTGCAACATTTATTCATTTTAGACCCGATAAATTATCATAAATTTTTTCCGTTACAAGTGGTTTTGGGTCAAGAGCCTAATATATCTCATTTGAGAATTTTTGGGTGCGGTGTTTATTTGCCTATAACACCACCAAACCGTACCAAGATGGACCCCCAAAGAAGGTTAGGAATCTATGTTGGGTTTGAATCACCCTCCATTATTCACTATCTTGAATCATTAACGAGAGATATGTTCACTGCTTGATTTGCAGACAGTCGATTTGATGAGATAGATTTTTCAAAATTAGGGGAAGAAGATAGTGACATCAAAAGAGAAATTTTATGAAAAAATCCATCACTATCTCATCTTGATTCACGTACTTCTATTTTTGAGAAAGAAGTACAAAAGATTATTCATCTGCAGAAAATTACCAATCAAATGCCAGACGCATTTACAGATTTGAAAAGGATCACTAAATCACATATTCCTACAGAGAATGTCCCAATTTGAATTGATGGACCATCCACTAGTGCCATAGCTAATGAATCTAAAACACGCTTAAAGCTTGGCAGACCATTAGATTCTAAGGATCAAAATCCTAGAAAAAGAAAAACAGGCTATGTATTCATATGTGGGGGTACTGCCATATCTTGGAGATCAACAAAGCAGTCTATCATAGCCACTTCATCGAATCACGCTGAGATTATAACTATTCATGAAGCAAGCCAAAAGAGTGTGTGGTTGAGGTCCATAATACATCTCATTTGAGAAAAATGTGGCTTGAAATGTGACAAAGTACCTACGATTTTATATGAAGATAATGCAACATGCATAGCACAACTTAAAGGAGGATTCATAAAAGAAGATAGAACGAAGCACATTTCGCCAAAGCTCTTCTATACACATGAGCCCCAAAAGAATGGTGATATTGACGTACAACAGATTCATTCAAGTAACAATTTGGCTGATTTATTCACCAAGTCTCTTCCAACTGCAACTTTCAAGAAGATGGTGCACAAGATCGGAATGCAAAGGTTGAAGGATGTTCTTATTAGGGGAGCTAATATGCATTGTACTCTTTTTTCCTTACGAGGTTTTGTCCCACTGAGTTTTCCTTATAAGGTTTTTAATGAGGCAACCTATATGCATATTGTTAGACATTCAAGGGGGAGCATTATGATATATATATATCAATTATAGTGAATGTCTATCAAAATCTATCAAGATCTCTTTGATGTCTATCATGATTTGATGTATTTGTCTTTTAGTGTGAAATTAGAAACAAATTTTTCCTATAAATAGAAGGTCTTCCTTCATTGTAAATCATTCTTTATTGTTTCATAATAATGATTAGGTTTTCTTCATTATTTCCAGAAAATTTGTTGGTGTAATTTTATTTTTCTATACATTTTCTTAAAAACTTTTATTAAGAATAAACTTTAATTAGTTTTTCTAACCCAAATTGCAACTTAAGTAGGATTACCCAATTCTCTTTTTCTAATTCAAATTGAAAAAATTAAGTGGGATTATTGAAATATTATTATAAATACGCAGTTATCCTCTAGCTCCTTAGTTTAAAAATCGTAAAATCTCTCATTGAAATTTATAGATTTGTGTTTCTCCATTTTTTTTATTTTTTTTTGCATTGCTATGAATTCATCAAATTATGAATATGCTATTGAATGGAAGAAAAAATTGTCAATAGGTTTTCATTTCATACCAACGGATCAAGAATTGAATATGTATTTGAAAGTTAAGAGTTATGGTTGTAAATTGCACCTGAAATTTTCACAAATCTTGATATTTATCAACATGAACCACATGAGCTACCTGGTACACTTTCCTAACCTTACCTAACATTATTTTAATCCTTTTTTTATGCTAATTCATATCAAAATTTACAACATTGAAGAACTTTTGAAACTTTTCTTGAAAAAGTATTGTCGTTTTACTATTCGAAATTACATAAGTTTTGTCATATATTGAACTTTTAGTCCGTTTGTGCATTTAACCATCAAATATGTCATTTCCCCCACGCAGATGAAATCAAAGAAGGTAAGCCAACGGTGATTTTCATTGAGGAAGAAAACAAAATTCTCACAGCTACTTGCAGGTGGACGATTGTCGGTAAGTTTCTCAGAACTCAACCTTAATTCAATTGATAAAATTCAAACGAAATTCGTCAAATTGGTTCCTCTTAAGAACTTTGCGAAAATTAGGGCTAAGGACTTGAAGCATGTCTTTATCAACTTAGAGAATGAGGAAGATGGAAAGAACTACATACACTTTGAAGGAGAAAAATCTATGAAAATCCTAAAGTGGACCACTAACTTTAAACTGGAAGCTGAAACCACTCTTGCGCTGGTCTTGATTAACCTACCGGACCTTCCATGACACTTATATGAATGGGATGCTCTGTGCCGGATTGTGAGTCCTATTGGTTATTCCATCATTATGGATAAGGCTACGCTTGGGAAAACTAGACCCACTACAGCAAAAATCCGAGTTGAAATACATCTCATCAAACCTCTCATTCATGAAATTAATGTTGAAGTTCGAAATCAATATGGAAACGTGAAGGTCTTTATCCAAAAAGTGGAGTATGAAACCATCCCTGCCAACTGTTTCCTGTGCAACAAACAAGGTCACACCACCACTAGCTACAGAGTAGCCAATCTACTAGTTCAAGGGAAGTTTAACACAAGTAATCACCAAAACAAAGATGTGGAAATGCTGAAAAACGGAGGAGAAAGTTCCAACCAAGGCCAACAGCATGCCGACAAAAACAATACTCAGAATGGTAGACATAGGGACAGACCAAAAGTCAATAAAACAAGAAACAATGAGAATACTCAGGGAACCAATCAGAATCTGAACAACATCGGTAAAATCAGCTCTAATATTGAGGAAGGCTGGCACACTCTGGAAAAAAGGGCTAGAAAAGGAAAATATAATCTGAGAAAGCAACAAAACGTGGGAAATCCGAATAGCTTTTAAGCATTAGAAACACTCCAAATAGGGGAAGAGAATTAAGTTATAGCCCAGAGCAACAACCTCAATACAGACATGGAAATGGCGCAAATCAATGCTGAAAAGAACCAATTATAACTCCTTCCTAACATTGAATCAAGATGGGACAACTCCTAAGCAAAGAATCAAAACAAAAGGACCCTGAACAAGATAAAAAAAACTAGAACAAGCTCGGGAGCAGAAGCTCTAGAAGCATCAAGCCACTTGCAAGAAAAAGAGCTAAAACTCCAGCTGCAGGTGAACCAGCTAATTTGATAAATATGCCTAAGACAGTCAATACGAACTTGAGTAGGGGCAAGAAAAAGTACTGTCAGAAGATCTCCATCCCTTCTAATATCACCCTTGATGTCTTCCATGGTCCTCTATCATGGTTTGCACTAAATTTAAAGGGATCCGGGGTCATCAATGAGGGATAAATCCAAGTTTATATAATCGCCACTCTTGATCCAAAGGTAAGGGGTAGAAAAATAGGAGAAGAAAAGGTGGGAGAGTGGGACCGTGAACCACCAAATCCAAGCAGGCTAAATGAAAGTGAGATTACACTATATGATAACTCCCTTTACAAAGATGCAACAAGGGATGCCGTAATGGATATTAAAGAGCCACAACATGGCTCAACGAATGAAAAAACCACCTCTATCTCTCATGATGAAATGGTTAGGAGAAATAGAGGGTCTGTCCAAATCCTGTTACACAATCAAGAACAACTAGATACAGTGAACACGAACAACTTATCGCCAAAAAATTTGCTTAATCATGGAGGATGCTTCTCCCAAACTCAAGAGGAATGCCTGATCAACAACAAATCTCAACAGTACCTTTCCCAGTAATATGCCTAATGATGAACATCATATCTTGGAATATTAGAGGGATAGGGTCACAGGGATCTCTGGAAAGGCTTCAAGAATTCGAACTTCAATATCAAATTCCTTTATTTTGTTTATAAGAACCAAAGGTTTATAGTAGCAAACTCGTCATATTCAAGAGGAGATTGGGAATGCATTTTACTTTTCATAATTGTTCTAACAAGATTTGGCTCTTTTGGAACAATGATGTTACTGTGGATGTTATACAGGATAGGGAATAACACGTTCTTTTCAAAATCGTCTATCACTACTAAAAAAAAAAAAAAAACCGACCACAAAAATGCGGTCGCAAAAAACCAACAACATGTGGTCTGTTTTCATTTAAAAAAAAAAAAAAAACGACCACAAGTGGTCGGTTTTATATTTTAAAATTTCAAAATATTAATTTTAATAATTTCTATATTAATTATTATTTATTTTAAAAATAAAAAAATACAAAAACCGACCATAAGTGGTCGATTTTCTTTTTTTAAAAAAAATTAATTAAAAAGCGACCACTTGTGATCGGTATTATTTTAAAATTAAATTTAAAATATTTTTAAAAAGTGACCACAATTGGTCGTTTTTTAATTAAAAAAATATAAAAGAAAATAATTTCCAAAAATCGACCACAAGTGGTCGGTTTTGGGAAATTAATTTCTTTTTTATTTTTTTAATTGAAAATCGACCACTTGTGGTCGGTATTATTTTAAAATTAAATTTAAAATATTTTTAAAAAGCGACCACAAGTGGTCGATTTTTAATTAAAAAATAAAATAGAAAATAATTTCCAAAAACCGACCACAAGTGGTCGGATTTGGAAAATTATTTTATTTTTTATTTTTTTAATTGAAAACCGACCACTTGTGGTCGGTATTTTTTAAAAATTAAATTTAAAATAGTTTACAATACCACCACAAGTGGTCGGTTTTTAATTAAGAAAATAAAATAAAAAAAAATCTCAAAACCGACCACTTGTGGTCGGTTTTTTGAAATTATTTTCTTTTTTATTTTTTTAATTAAAAATCAACCACTTGTGGTCGGAATTGTTTTAATAATTAAATTTAAAATATTTTAAAAGCGACCATAAGTAGTTGGTTTTTAATTAAAAAAAAATTAAAAAACTAATTTTCAAAAACCAACTACTTGTGGTCGGCTTTTATTGAAAAAATAATTATATGTAAAATCAAATATATTATTATTATTTTAAATATCTTAGTGATCACACGTAGTCAATAATCAATATAATAATAACAAAAATCAATCAATCTTAGATTTTGTAAAAAAATTATACTAAAAAATATATCAAATAAAATAAATAAATTATGTTAAATATAATCTTTATCTTTTACTTATATTTCTATAAATAAAATAAATATTTTCCTTTGTATATACGTTAAATGACGTTAAATATGCATAATCTTTGTATAATGAATTTGTGTATATATATCATACCGTTGAGATAATGATATTATGCTACTATTACAGTTACAATAATGTAACGTACCTTTATAATCGATAATTCATCAGAATATAATGAATGTGTTCTATTATGAGGTAATATAGTATGCATTCAAGAGTTCATATATATATATATATATATATATATATGATGTAGTGATCGATCGATGAACGATGTAGTAAAAAACTAGTAGAATCTATCCAAACATATTATTGAATACCTTGATTTGAAACAATAGAAGTAATAATATATTGTACGTCGAAGTTATATTAATGTAAGCTAATCTAATCAATCGATAACTCATCAGAGTATGTATATAAAATACATCGTATTATATTATTGAATAGTATACTACTCGTGCACGTATGTGATGTATATAGTACGTATTTAGGACTTGATATAGTCGATAGTGTGTATATGTGTGTGTATGTATAGGTATATTTATAATATATACATATTATATAGCGACGGTATATTGATGACATAAGATAAACCAACCGATAATTTATGTGAATATATGTGAAATACGTTGTTTATTATTATGGGGTAGTGAAATTGGGTATGTGATTTATATAATACATATTTGAAAGATGATAGCCAATTGAACATATTTATATATACATATATCTCGTGTAGTGATCGATCGATGAACGATGTAGTAAAAAACTAGCAGAATCTATCCAAACATATTGCATACCTTGATTTGAAACGCTAGAAGTAATAATATACTGTACGTTGAAGTCATATTAATGTAAGCTAATAAAAATAATCGATAACTCATCAAACTATGTATATGAAATACGTCGCATTATATTATTGGATAATATACTCGTGTACGTATGTGGTGCATATAGTACATATTGATATAGTCGATAGTGTGTATATGTGTGTGTTGTATAGGTATATATATAGTATATACATATTATATAGTGAAGGTATATTAATGACATAAGATAAACTAACTGATAATTCAACTGAGTATCTGTGAAATACGTTGTATATTATTATGGGGTAGTAAAATTGGGTATGTGATATATCTAGTACGTATTTGAAAGCTAATAGCCAATTGAATATATTTATATATACGTATATCTCATGTAGTGGTCGTATGCAGTAAAAGAAAGCTAGATAACTGAATCTATATATCAAAATATTTTAAATAATACATTGATATCACAGTATTGATGAAATAGATATACTATTTTGTGTCAATGTAGACACACATATATTGTTGAAATTGTAATAACGTAAGACAAGTAATCGAAAATTTATCTGATTAACACGTTGTATTACGAGGTATATATATATATATATATATATATATATAAATATATAATATCGTATTTAAAACCTAATTAACCAAAAATTTATCGTAATTTGTAAAATTTATTGATATTATTATACGATTGAGGAAATATACTACTCGTGTTAATGTCATGATAGAATAACTAATTATCTGATTTATATACGCATTGTATTAAATTATTTGGATGTTGTTATAAATATTATAGAGTTTATTAAAAATTATTAAAATTTTAATTTGTTAAAAAATAATTTTAATTTATTAATTTATTTTGTAATTTATTTTTATTTATTAATTTATAAATTGTAATTTATTAAATTTAATTTGTCAACAATTTTGATTAAAAACCGAC
This sequence comes from Capsicum pubescens, assembly GCA_030864215.1. NCBI lineage: Eukaryota > Viridiplantae > Streptophyta > Magnoliopsida > Solanales > Solanaceae > Capsicum > Capsicum pubescens. The sequence goes on along the minus strand of CM061540.1, from coordinate 279,875,121 downwards.
CACATGTTGTCGGTTTTTAAAAATATTATCAGAAATTTGTATCTGATCGATGTATATAGTAAGTATTTGGAAGCATGATAGCCAATCGAATATATGTATATATCGTATATCTCGTGTAGTGACGTATGCAGTAATCAAAAGCTAGATAACTAAATCTAATAATAATTTTACGTAACATTATTTTTTACATACGTAGTAATTTTAATAATAACATCTTATTATTTCCAGTATTACATTTATTAAATAGCAACCTAAGTCAATTCAATTTGTCCAATTTATTTAATTTCTAGCCTAATTCTTGTTCAATTAATATCAATTTTAGCCAAAATTGATATCAATTTTTAACCCCAAATTAGAAGTCAAATTGCTAACCTTTTTTTAATAATTTTAATCTTAGTCGTTGATCAATGCTGATCCAACGGATGAGATGAGATCTCAATTCCTTTCCTTTTAAAACAACATCAAAACCCTAATATGGGTTAATTAGTTGCTTTACATTAGCAGATATTGAATAATTCATTATTGAATACTCTGAATCACCGTAGTAAACAAATTTGTTTTTCATTCTTTCTTTAACTTTTGAAGTAATGTGACTAGCGGAATATAGTTTCTTTGAAGCTAAAACTTATTTTATGGCTAGGATGACATTTTGCTCAGTCTTTATTTTTTTGTGATGTGTTCGTGGCAAACATGGATTTGGTATGCAACGTAGTTATGTTTAAAAGTAAATAACAATTTGCAGGTTCAAGTTCAACATGGATGGTGAACAAAAAAGAATGGAAAGTTTTAGGTTGATTTATTTAACTGTGGAATCATTGTTGATGTAATTAAAATTGGTGGAATTAGGTTGTTATCTAACATGCAACTCTTTTATGTTTGTTGTTTAAGCTTAGGTTGTCTACTTGGATTTGGATGTAAATAACTGAATTGATCTAATGCAATTTGAATTTCTAGATCAAATCTTTTACCTTTGCTTTTATTTATCTAATGTCATATTTGACTTTCATTTTGTGGGACTAAACTGGGTATGTTGTTTATTGTTGTTGTTTATTTGACTTTAAAAAAGAAAGCATAAAGATATCAGTTCTTGGTGGAAATGATAATCCATTTGGAATTGGTTTCCTTATAAGACACTAACCCTGTTGCTCAATTGAATAATGAATTACTTGGGCTCTTTTCTTTATGGTGACAATATACTTCTCTATTTTTCATATTTTCCAAGTTTTTATATTGTTTTTGCATCTATCTTTATGGAGTTATCTCAACCATAAGGATGGTGGACATGGGTGCTGAATAGAGCCCACCCCAGGGAGATCTTTCTTTGTGATGCACTTACTTTTGTTCCTAGCTTGCTGATTTGTCCCATATTTGATCTTTCTTTGTGTAAGATTAGAATAATGCAGGTTCTATTATTGAATTAATCCCACCCCAGGAAGGCTGTCTTATGCTGATAGACACCATTATTTTAATATTATTTGTTTGAAGGTGTGGTCACTAGAGAAGTGAGTTAGTGGGTCGAAAATGTTTAAGTGTAGGTACTTGAAATGTGGACTTGTGTTTTGAATTTAGGTAAGTGTGGTTACTTGAGAAGTGAGTTAGTGAGTCGAAAATGTTTAAGTGTAGGTACTTGAAATGTGAACTTGTGTTTTGAATATAGTTAAGTGTGGTCACTAGAGAAGTGAGTTCGTGAGCCAACAATGTTTAAGTGTAGGTGCTTGAAATGTGGACTTGTGTTTGAGTTAGTGAGTCGAAAATGTTTAAGTGTAGGTACTTAAACTGTGGACTTGTATTTTGAATACAGTTAAGTGTGGTCGCTAGAGAAGTGAGTTAGTGAGTCAAAAATGTTTAAGTGTAGGTACTTGAAATGTGGACTTGTGTTTTGAATTTAGTTAAGTGTGGTTACTTGAGAAGTGAGTTAGTGAGTCAAAAATGTTAAGTGTAGTTACTTGAAAGGTGAACTTGTGTTTTGAATTTAGTTAAGTGTGGTTACTTGAGAAGCAAGTTAGTGAGTTGAAAATGTTTTAGTGTAGATACTTGAAGTGTGGACTTGTGTTTTGAATATAGTTAAGTGTGGTCGCTAGAGAAATGAGTTAGTGAGTCGAAAATGTTTAAGTGTAGGTACTTGAAATGTGGACTAGTGTTTTGAATTTAGTTAAGTGTGGTTACTTAAGAAGTGAGTTAGTGAGTCAAAAATGTTTAATTGTAGTTACTTGAAAGGTGGACTTGTGTTTGAATATTGTTAAGTGTGGTCACTAGAGAAGTAAGTTAGCGAGTCAAAAATGTTTAAGTGTAGTTACTTGAAATGTGGACTTGTGTTTTGAATTTAGTTAAGTGTGGTTACTTGAGAAGTGAGTTAGTAAGTCGAAAATGTTTAAGTGTAGTTACTTGAAAGGTGGGCTTGTGTTTTGAATCTAGTTAAGTGTGGTTACTTGAGAAGTGAGTTCGTGAGTCGAAAATGTTTAAGTGTAGGTACTTTAAATGTGGACTTGTGTTTTGAATATAGTTAAGTGTGGTCGCTAGAGAAGTGAGTTAGTGAGTCGAAAATGTTTAAATGTAGGTACTTGAAATGTGGACTTGTGTTTTGAATTTAGTTAAGTGTGGTTACTTGAGAAGTGAGTTAGTGAGTCAAAAATGTTTTAGTGTAGTTACTTGAAAGGTGGACTTGTGTTTTGAATACAGTTATGTAACACCCCGTAAATTTTTTCGTACACTTATCGCGATTATATGGAGTCCTAAAGGCTTGCGTATGGGTTAAATTAAGTTTATGGTGTTCGGAAGTATCCTGTCAATAGTTGTATGTGTAGGTATTGGAATAAGCTTTCCAACGATATAAAGTTTGCCCAAAACAGAGGAGTATTTCATATAAGCGAGCACATTCGAAATTTCAAAACGGTGGCCGGGAAGTAAATCTGCAGGAAAATTACTGCAGCTAGGCAATTTTTTTTTGGATCAACTTTAGACGATCATAACTCCTTGTACAAAAAGAACTGTGTAAGCTGCTATATATCGACGAAAATCTCCGAGAGTCTTCTTTCCGATGAAATTGGTTTCATCCAAATCCAATGTCTGAGTAAGGAGCTATACCCGTTTTACTACAGCCTAACAAAAAAAAAACAGAATTTTGGGACAGATTTTTGGGTCAACTTTAAACGACCATAACTCCTTGTACAGGAAGAACTGGGTGGTATACTTTATATGAAAATGAAATCCCTTTGAATTATATTTCCAATGCAATTGGTTTCACCCAAATCCGATACCGGAGCAAAGAGTTATGATCGATTTACTTCAGCTTGTCAAAACTGTCCACTGGGGACAGATTCGAATTTATTTAAATTTTTAGGGCAAAATGGTCATTTTCTATTACCTCTTGGACGAAAATTGGTCTTTATAAACATACACTTAGCCTCATATATATCATATATCATCCAATTATTAAGAGAAGGTGAAACCCTAGCCTAATTTCAACTTCAAATATTTTGTGATTCAACCGTAGAAAATTCGAATTGGTTCCGTAGTTGTGTTCACCATCTCGAAAGCTTCGAGAAGCACCCCATGGTTATGTAAGGAGGATTCTAAATACAAGAGTTCATTGTTAAGGTATGAATATTGTTTATTCTTGATTCTTATCCATGAATAAGTATTGATAAAGGATTATGAGTATTGTCTTGATGTTGGAAGATAACTAGAAACATAGTTATGAATTGTTTTGTATAAATTGTTAGTAGTAAATTATGGAGGTTGTTGTATTGGATTATGGAGGATGAATTGTGGTGATATATCATTATATTAGTGGTTATGTATGCCTAGTGATCATGTTGGTATTGGATGGTGATTAAGAGGGGAAATAAAGGCTAAGAGTGATGTTGAGGGATATTGCATGAAAATGCATGATATGTGAATGTAATAAGAGTATAAGAGGATGTATGTAACACTCTTATTGATGAGTTAAAGGATTACTTCCTAGACATTATTTGGTGAAGTTAATACCTAAATGGTAAGGTTTGGTTGCTAATACTAGTTTGCCACAAATGACTTATTGTAGATAAGTGTTCGAAGAGTACGGGAAGTCAAGTTGGACTTGTATTAACGTGGTTATATCAAGGTATGTAAGACATACTCTATCTAATCTTTGGCATGAATAATGACCCATGGAACTCTCAAGTAAGCTTCCAACATTGTCTTACGACACATGACACATAATAACATCATATGATCTTCGACACTACCAATTGAACTTGTTTTCACTTTTAAGATGTCCAGCTAGTAAAAAAAATGTCCATATACTATTGTTGACTCCGAAATGGTTTAATGAGGTATCCATGATTCTCTACTTCATTTTCATGATATTGATTACCTATTTACATGTTTTTCCTATTGAGGTATCATGGTTTCGAGTTTCATAAGGTGTGACCACAAAGTAACCAATCTCAAAGATTAATTGAATTAAGAAATGGAATGTCTTTATTTTAAATTGATGATATGATGTATTGTATTAGTACCACTGATCAGTTGGCCATTGTATTATAAAGATTATGTATATATGTTATTCCAGGGGTGGTCCCTGATGTATTGTATTAGTACCACTAATCAGTTGACCATTGTATGACATATGTTATGTATTGATAAGGAATACGGGAAGTAATGATATGGAAGTAATGTGCAGGTATTCCATCAGCTCTTTTAAGTGTGGTCTACTCATACTGTTTATTCACTGGTATCTGGGTTCTGTTGATCTTTTGTATCTCATCTTGATACTCACTGCCTTACATACTCAGTACATATTTTCATACTGACGTCCCTCACGGGGGATCAGTATTCATGCCTGCAGGAACAGGTACTTCAGGTCGTACACCTCCGCAGTAAGAGCCAGGACATTCTGTTGATAGTGGTGAGCTCCAGTTGTTTCGGGGCATCCCAAGTCGTTTCTATATGTATTTTTGGTATTTGTATAAAAGTCTTTTGTGGGCGGGAGTTTGTCCCGACCCTAACTCAGTTGTGTATCTATGTAGAGGCTTTTGTAGACATATTGTACAGCCATAGGAGTGTTTGGTTGATAGACGTGATGACTCTGACGGCCAATTACTGTTTATATATATATATATATATGCGTGTCTGCTGGGCTGATACAGGTACTGTTTTCTTCTATTTACAACGAAGTGTTGCCCAAATTTCTAATTTTCATAAATAATGTAAATATGAAAGTATAGGTTATGAACGGGTTCTCCCGGGCCTCCTCGGCTACGGGTGCCAGTCCGCTCCAATGGGATTTGGGGCGTGACAGAAGTGGTATCAGAGAAGTTCGTCCTAGTGAGTCTACAAAGCCGTGTCTACGTAGAATCTCGTTTATCGATTTGTTGTGCACCACATCTATAAACAGGAGGCTATTGGACATTTAGGGATTGTTTCCATTCTTCATTTCTTAGATCGTGCAATAGAGCCCATATTAGAGATAAAGTCATAATCGATCGCTTAATCCAATTGTTTTTTTATTTATTTATTATAGTAACGATGCCGGTTACAAGGAGAAAGAATAAGTGGAAGCGAGTAGATGTAGTGGCCGGAGAAGGTACTAGTAAGTCACCACCGGCACAAGCTGAACAAAGTGAGTCTCAAGCTGAGCATATATCAGGAGCTTCTTCTTCTCCGGAAGGGCTATCTATTAATGCTGTTGATTGAGATTTGAGGGATGCAGTACAACTTCTGACGCGTATAGTTGCCGGTCAAGTTCAAGGGAAAGCTATTCCTACCACGGGTTCTAGTGGTACGGATAGAGCAGCTAGCCTTCGGACACAGGATTTTTTGAAACTGGATCCTCCTACTTTTACCGGATCAGATATTAACGAAGACCCGCAGGACTTTGTCGATCAAACCCAAAGGGCTCTAGATGTTATGCACATATCCGGTAAAAAGATGGTTGAGCTAGCAACATATAGACTGAAAGGAGAGGCTATACTGTGGTACGAGGATTGGAAACGATCTAGGGGTATTGATGCACCTCCAACTACGTGGGGAGAGTTCAAAGATGCATTTATTGATCATTATCTTCCATTTGAGACTCGTCAGGCCCGTGCAGATCAATTCTTAAATTTTTGTTAGGGTAATATGAGTGTAAGAGAGTATAGTCTTCGATTTAACTCCTTGTCTCGATATGCTTCTAATGTGGTAGCTACTATGGATGACAGAGTTCATCACTATGTGGATAGATTGGAACCATACTTGGTTAGAGATTGTACCATTGCTGCTTTGAACAAGGACATGGATATAGCGAGGATACAAGCTTTCGCTCAGAAAATGGAAGATCAGAGGCAAAAAAGAAGAACCCAGGAATAAGAAAAAGGATATTCTAAGCGGGCCAGAGCTATAGGGCAGTTTATGGCATCTCAGGGAGGTTTTAGGCCTTCGTTCTCTCATAGATTGCCTAGCCCGTTATCTTCTTATCCTGCAATTAGTGCTCCACCGCAATTTCAAAGGTTCAGAGGTAATCTGTTCGGGCAAAGCAGTGAAAATCAGAGTTCGCGAACAGTGGGGTATCAAGGGCAAGGGAGTATAAGTCAATTGAGACCTCCACGACACCCGTGCCCCATATGTAGAAGATTTCACTTTGGCGAATGTCGGCTTGGAACGAACAATTGCTTTTGGTGCGGTAAGCCGGGGCATATGGCTAGAGATTGCCCACGCAGGACCACAGGTGGTATAACACGACCTACCGGATCAGCTATTGCGTCATCATCGGTGCCTCCTTTGAGTAGGGGTGCACAACCTATGGGTCACGGTAGAGGTGATAGAGGAGCAGCTAGTTCTAGCGGAGCTCAGAACCGTGTGTATGCCCTAGCAGATCGGCAGAATTTAGAGGCTTCTCCAAACGTGGTTACAGGTACGTTGTCCATCTTTGCATTTGATGTGTATGCCTTAATTGATCCTGGTTCTACATTATCGTATGCTACTCCTTTGGTTGCGGGAAGGTTCGGAAGAACACCCGAATTATTAGCCAAGCCATTTGAAGTATCAACGCCAGTGGGGGAATCTCTTATAGCTAGGAATGTTTATCGAAATTGTGTTGTGAATATTTGTGGTCGTGATACGATGGCCGATCTTGTTGAGTTAGAAATGGTAGATTTTGATGTTATTATGGGCATGGATTGGTTAGCGTCTTGTTATGCTACAGTAGATTGCCGTTCTAAGAAGGTATATTTCCATTTCCCAAATGAGGCAGACCTTGAATGGAAGGGTAATGTTGGCGCGCCGAGAGATAGATTTATTTCTTACTTTAAGGCAAGAAAAATGATTTCCAAGGGGTACATATACCATTTGGTTAGAGTAAGGGATACAGAGGCAGAGCCGCCAACTTTTCAGACCGTTCCGGTTGTGAATGAATTTCCTGATGTATTTCTTGAAGAACTACCAGGTTTACCTCCTGAACGAGAAGTGGAGTTTGGTATTGATATGTTGCCAGACACACAGCCAATCTCAATTCCTTCTTATAGAATGGCACCAACAGAGTTGCGAGAATTGAAAGAGCAACTGAAAGACTTGCTAGAGAAGGGATTCATCAGGCCTAGTATGTCCTTTTGGGGAGCACCAGTATTGTTTGTGCGTAAGAAAGATGGTTCGCTGAGGATGTGTATTGACTATCGGCAATTGAATAAGGTGACTATCAAGAATAAATACTCTCTTTCCCGAATTGATGATTTATTTGACCAGTTGCAGGGTGCCCAGTGTTTTTCCAAGATTGACTTGAGATCAATGAGATTGAAGACAAGGCTCAAGATGGAGAGGAAGTCAAGGTTCAAAATGAAGATGTTGGCTGAGACTTGTTGTTATTGAGCCCTCGGATTCTTCAAAATTTTGTGGGCTGTTTTTGACTTATTTTTGTGACTTGTTTGCGGATTGTTTTGAGTAGGTTTCCTTTGAAGTGACCAATTGAATGAGGTGAAGCCGTGGATTTGTGGACATAATCCTCTCAATATGGAGAGGATGATATGGGAATAATCACGGATATGGACTTAAGAGAGTGTGTGTTGGACCCGATCCTTGGCATGTACAATTGAAGTGTAAAAGAGGCCCAAAATGCACCCCAAATCAGCCCATAAATTACACTAGATGAGTGCCCACTCTTTGAAGGGCCTTTTGGTCATTTTAACTTATATTTTGTAATAGTTATAAAAGGAACATTATAGGGTTTTTAGATTTCGTGTTTTGATATTATTGTAAGTCTTGTAAGACTTAAAACACCATAGTTAGGGCTTAAAAAATCCACCAATCGAAACTAGGGAAAGATCTAGTGTGGAATCACTAGTGATTGTGTTTGCTTGGAAACATTGGCGCTTGAGAGGTGGAATCCAATCTCGTGTCACGTAAGAGATAGGTGAATCGTTGTGTGTAGTGTTAAAGGTTCAAGAGTGGAATATGCTCTTGGATTCTTAAGATTATATCTTCGTGTAGTCTATCTATCTATTCCTTGTTTCTTTTATTGTAATCTTGTTAGTGTTTGCAACTTGTAATTATTCCTCTTGTTTCTAGTGAACCCGTAACTTGTTGTTGTTGTTCCATCTTGTTATCCATATTTTTAGTTTGTTGGTTGGATGTTTTTAGGTGTTAAACACCACAATACATTGTGTTCTTATTGTTATTTGTTGAATCCGAGAGGGGTCATCCAAAGGGTCCACAGTTTTATTAATTAGTGGATTGTTTTGGGTGTTTATTTTGTGTATTTTTGGTCTTTATTGTCTCAAAAACACCATCACTACCAGCTTACACACACCCTGGTGATGCCTGCCACAATTTTTGCAAAGCGAATTAGTACGACCACTATTCATACTACCCTAGGACTTAGAGCCTGGCGCCTTATCCCGACTATCTTTCCTGAACCTAGGCACTGGTGCACTGGCTGAAGATGGAGCTGGGTCTGAAAATTTGTGACGGAATTGGGAACGGTTACCACCTTCCAACCTTGGCTGAGAAAAGTCAAAACTACCTGGCCTGGCCCTTTTAGTCTCTCTCTCTTTCTCCTTAAGCTTCTCTTCCTCAATCTGCTGATCATGAACCATAAGTCTAGATAAGTCCATCTCTTTAATCGACATTGCGGTCCTACACTCCTTGACCATACTATTAGACATATTAGATATAAACTTACTCATTCTATACCTATTATTAGCCACCATCGAAAGAGCATACCTCGCCAGCTGAGTGAACTTAAGTGAGTATTCCTTCACACTCATACTACCTTGCTTCAAATTGATAAACTTATACACCTTAGCCTCCCTCAACTCTAATGGGAAAACCCTGTCTAAGAAAGTCGTGGCAAACTCCTCCCACTAAACAGGCCCTGCGTTAACACCAGGGTCCTCATTCCACTACTTAAACCAGGTGTGAGCTACCTCCTGCAACTTATATGCAGCCAAATCTGCACTCTTACTCGATGTGACCCCCATAATATCTGTCACCTTCTAAACCATATCCAAAATTTCTTGCGGATCCTCCTCACAATTGGATCTCAAAAACAAAGGGGGATTTATTCAAGTGAAATCCTGAATCCTAGCTGCAGTTGTAATTGCCACGGGATAAGTTGGGGAAACAGCCTGCCGATTATTCTAAGAAACTACTAAGTGAGCTAAGGTAGTGAAAGCAGCTCCAAATTCGGCGTGAGTGACATGTTCATTCAGGAGATCTTCCTGAATAGGCGAAGGTGCGGGATGGTTCCCATTCCTTCTTCCATTATTTTTTTTGGGAGGTATAGTCGGTAAACGGAATAAAGAATGAGTCAGAAGGAGAGTTTAAATAGATCTCATGCTCTTTCGCACGACATGAACATTGAAAGAAGGGAAACTTTTCTTAAAAAGTCTCGTAGCCTCTCGACCATAAGTGTGGCGGGCTTCAAACCCGTGTACAAGACTCTATTCAACGAGACATTCACAGACCTTAGGACACTGTAAAACCTTAGTCTATGATACCAAGTTTTGTCATGACTCGAGGCTACCCCCTAGTTGCGATAGCGGTGCTTACGGTCACAAGTGATCACAAGCTAAACCATGAGTTGGTACCCGCTGTTAACAATAAGTAAAATAGTTAAAATACACGTGTACAGAAGGTAAAATGTTGAAGTAATATCAATCTAGATACTAAAATGGGAGATTAAATCACAAGTCTAAAACGTCTGATAAAGTACTGAAAACTAACTATCAATTTAAATCAACTGATAATACTGAAAGGATTGATAACTGAACAACTGTCTAACTGACTATCTGATTGTCTGAAAGCCTCTAATTGACTGAGGAGTTGATGGGACAAGTCCCCAACTAACTCTGACTGACTGAATGTAAAGAACTACTGAAATAATTGAATAAGAGATAATTTTATCTCGATGGATGAGGACTCACCACTACTGCTATTGAGTGAACGCTGAGATGTCTAAGAGCGGTCGGGAAACGGGAACTCTGAACCTATGATATAAGATATCATAGCGCAAAGAATAGTATGCGGTTAGTACTTTGAATGTACTAGTATGTAAGATGTGGGCATGGCTAAAATACATGGGGTATCTATGCATGAATGCATGAACAAATAAAATCTGAGAATGCAAGAATAAGTGTATATCTATTATATCATTAAGATAATCTGAAATCTGAAAGACTGAAAGCTATAAAATTGAATATCTGAAAGTTTGTACACTTAGTCATGCAAACCTGAGCTGAAATACATTGAATATTGTAATAAGACTGTGGAAGGTATCATCTAAATGGCATGCCTCAATCTAAGCAAATTCGTGTCCAACCTGTAACCCAGTTGGAAGGATGTCAGTATCGTGCCACGGGTACTAACAGTGCCAATGTGGATCCATTAATCTGATATCCTGAATGACCAGGGTGTCAAGCCTAACTGACGGGTGACCCCTCATATCCTATGCTGACTATGTAGTTTCAGAATATAGGGACTGCTACTAACGACTCTACCTAACTGATGGGGAAGCCGCCATCCCTGTATTTGGTCGGTGGTAAATCCTACTCCCAACTGAACTGACACTTGTATTGAACTAAACTAAGTTTTAATTGAACATTATTTTTGATAGTGCTCATCATAATCATAACAATTGAATATTTGGGATATTCATGGTTTAACTGAATTATTGCTTGAAAATCTGAAATCATATAAAACACGTAGGTATCGGGTGTTCATAACCCACTATCACTGAATGATCATAAAATGTGTCATTTAAACTTAAAAAACTGTAGTATTGATTCATGGTTCAACCCAAGACATAGGCATTTCATCAAACATGTGGAAAACATGGACTTGTACATGGGGATATTCTAAACATGAGAATTCAAAAACATGAAATTCACTTGAATAAGATATGAAAACTGTTATTCATAGCATGAGGAAAAAAATTCTTACATGAGATCATACATGGGCTGACTTGAATTAAAATCACCAGGTAAACATGAACTAAACCCATTTTAAACAATATAAATTACCATAGTGAAAGAAAACTCCATTCTTAAATTGGAAAAAGAGTTTTTGGGCTGCATGGGTGAAAGAAACCCATGGATGAACATCCCACTTACCTTAAGTTTTTGACTTGGAAGGAAAACTCTATTCTTGATTCTTTCTTGAGTGCTCTTGAACTTGTGGAATTTGAATTCTTAATTTCTTGGGGAAAAAAGAATTGAATTCTTGTTCTTGAAGGAAGGGAATGATTTTCTTGAGAGAAAAATCGGAGAAGAGGGTAAAATTATGCCCTAACTGATGCCCAAGTCATGTTATGAATGAGTGGGTTGAGGTAAAAAAGACCCAACTGCCCCCCAGTCATTTAAATTCAAAACTGGGCATAACAGGTTTACCGCAATGCGGTCCTATCGTAGTCATGCATTTCCCTCACCGCGACATGGTCTGTATGACATCGGGACTAATGCCGCGTTGCGGGCTTATCGCGGTGACCCACTGATTTTAGGATTCAAACATCTCCCAAACCTCATTCAAAAAATCCGAAACTTTCTCGAGACATACTTTTTACATCCCTGGACATGAATTAACTCAAAAACCAACATCTCAGAGTCGGGAAGACCAAAATAAAAATCCTCAAAGCTTAGAAATCTTGAGAAATAACTAAGTCCCTAACACTTGGAGAAAATTTCAAGCCTTAAGCCCCCTTATGCATGCAACTAAAAGTTGTACTGAGCTAAGATTAGTACAGGGTATTACACTTATGTCGGAGTTAATATTTACTAACAAACTCGATCCTCAGTCAATATCCAATGAGATACGTAAACTTCTTATTATCATGCTTTCTTTGCAATTTTCTTTTAGTATACTTCTTTAATTTTAGAGAATAAGAGATATTTTTTTTCTTCATATATTTCGTCTTCCCAAATATGAAGCACTAGATTCTTGCATGAAGTTAAGTTTCGTCATAGCTAATAAAGCTTGATTTCTAGTGTGTTCTCTATAGCATCATCATATACTCCCAATATATTCCTTGCTGACTTTTTTTGTAGACAAAGGATACGTTTGATCTAACACTAAATGCGATCTACTATCATGGGCACCTAGAAGAATGATGATCATGACAAGAAGAATGATGATGACCAAATAGTTGAGTGTAATGATCTTATTCATCAAAGAAGTTCGATAAATTTTGATCATGATATTGCTACCACTTCAACCAGGCAACAAAGTTTTCCTCAACTACCCTGTGGTGTTATGAAAAATGTTGACAATGATTTTATCAAATTTGATCCCCTCATACATCATCTATCCTATGTTATTTTTTCCTTCATTCCTCAAAATATTGATTTTCTTCAATTTGATCCACTATCCTATGGTGATATTTCTCACTCCATTCCCAACAATTAAAATCAAGATATGAAGAAAAAATATAGAATTAATTTATCAAGATTTGAACTTAAAAAGATATTTAGAAAGAAATTTGAGCTCAATTTCATAAAGAAATATTGAAAATTTCTTCAAAAATAAAGCTAGCAGCGGATTTGGAGGGCCTGGAGCCACTTTGGAGCAATCTGAAGCCGTTTTAAAGGGTTGAAGCCATGTCTAAGAGAGGCTGGAGGGCAGAAGCCATATTTGGGGTGCGGAAGCCATTATTTCGATCGGCTCGCGAGAAAGTTGGTCGCTAGACAAATCAGTCACGTGAAAGCAGTTTTGGCTAGAGGCTTGCATGCGTGGACACGGATAGAGCTGAAGTGTTGGACAACTGCACGCACTGGAGCTAACGCGGCAAGGCGTCACCGAACAGGGGTGCTAATGCGGCTAACGCGTGTCAACGTGAGTAGTTGGATCATTACTAAAAAAAAAGAAAAATCGACCACAAAAATCGATCACAAGTGGTTGGTTTTTCCCAATTTTCGACCACAAAACCAACCAAAATTTGTGATCGAAAAAGTAGCGGTAGCTTTTTAAAAACCAACCACCAGTGGTCGATTCTTTTAAAAATATATATTTATTTTTAAAATTCATTATTATTTTATTTAAATTGAAAAAATAATTTTAGGAAAAAAAATCGACCACCTGTGGTCGTTTATTTAATAAATTAATTTATTAATTTAAATAAAAATCGACCACCAGTGGTTGGTTATTTAATAAATTAATTTTATAAAAAATTGACCACTTGTGATCGATTTTCTGCAAAAAAATATTGAGTGGTTGGTTTTTCTGGGAATTAAAAAAATGAAAACCTAAATACAGCATGCAACAACAACAATATACAACAGTAACCAAAATGAAAATACAACAACAACAAAAAAACCAAATGCAAATTTTAAAAAGTGTATAATACATACAAAATGTCCAACAAAGGTGAGTAAGAAAAAACTACAACAATAGTTTCAAACAACAAAATGTCTAAATTTAAAGTACAAGACATACAAAAATAAAAAAACTAACAGTCATCATCATCGAATTCGTCCTCGTCTTTCATATCATTATCCGTGCTGAAATCATCTAGGGGGCCTAGAACTTTTGCAACCCGAACTGCATCACCAGGACATGGAGGAATAACCCCCGCAGTCTGAATGAAAGAACTGAACTGCTGCTGTAGCATCCTAATTTGTGATGTTGTTGCCTCCTCCGTCTTTTTTTGCCTCACACTCTGTTCAACATACTTCTCTCTCTTTCAGCAAACTCTTCAGTGAGTTGAGAAATCATATTTTGTTGTCTTACAATGGTTTCTGTATCAACCGAAGAGCTAGAGTATGCAGGGCCGGACGAACACCTAATATTATCGCCAAAAAATTCTGTGTGGCATTCGTAGAAATGGCCTCTATTTGCAGGACCCGAAGCTTTTGTCCATAACTCATTCCGTACATGCTGGGGTATTGGGTCACCCTGACTTTCAGGAGGCTGACTACTTCGATGCTCACCAACAAGACGCCTAAATTCGTCCTATATTCAAGGTAAAGTTAATACTAAAGTCAAAAAATACTAAAGTAGTTATAATTGAATAATATCAACTTTGAGAAAAAGATTCATAAATTCAAAATTTATTTCTTATGTGGACAGCTTTTGCATGAGGTTCAACCCAGACATCTTCATCAGTCGGGTTCTTTTTCTATCTCAGATGAGTTTTCTCGAAAAGCTCATCAGTTGGTAGTTCCCTACCCTTTTCTTTTTCCTGCTTATGAAAAAATTATCAATGTTCAAATAATAAAAAAATTTAAATAGAAACAAAGAATTTAAAAAAATAAGTATGCATTTAAATATGTTGCAAATGCTTACCGTTCAAATGGATATGTCCACCTAGTTTAAACTGGATCGCCTAGCCGAGCTTCGTGCACAAGGTGAATGGGAAGATGTTCCATCACATCAAAGAACGCTGGCGGGAAAATCTTCTCCAACTTGTTGGTGATAACAACAATATTACTTTTCATTCGCGCCAGATTTTCTTCTTTCAATGTGGTCGCACATAAGTGTTTGAAGAACAAACTGATCCCTGCTGTTGGTTTCCATATGTTTTCAGGTAAACCAATAAAAGCAAATGGAAGTAAATGTTCCATGAGAACATAACAATCATGGCTTTTCATTCCATGCAAGATTCCTTGTGTCATATCAACCCTCTTTACCAAATTTGAGTCATAACCATCGGGCATCTTCAAACTTTGAACCCACTCACATATTTGCCGCTTTTGGTCCAGCTTGAATGTAAAACTATCCTTGGGCTTAAGAACATTGCCGTTGGGCCCTTGGTGTAAGTGTAATAATCTGCGGTTGCAATATTCTGGTAAGTCAAGTCTGGCCTTAGGATTATCCTTTCTTTTGCCGGTGACATCCATAACTGTATTGAACAAGTTGTCAAAGTAGTTCTTCTCAGTATTATCTGGCCAATATTCTAACTCCTAAAATATACTTTTCTTAGTCCAGTTATGCGAAACACCATATCCATCAAGCCTGTACAATCGTTCCTCGCTGGCTTTAGGCAAATCCTGAACTATTTCCCAGACATTATGACCAAAAAACATTGGAGGTGGACCATCATGTTCCATTCTATTCCTTCTGAAGGCATTCTTGAGTATCCTAAATTCATGATCAGGTGGCAAGAAACAACGATGACAATCAAACCATGAATTTTTCCTGCCATGTCTCAATGTGAAAGATTTGTTTTTTCCATGCAGTATGGACAAGCCAGCTTTCCAGCGGTCATCCACCCCGACAACATTCCATAAACAGGAAAATCATTAACAATCCATATTAGATATGCACGCAGATTGACATTCTGTTTAAGAGAGATGTCCTAAGTTTCAACCCCCTCATGCCATAAAATTTGAAGTTCATCTATCAAAGGTTTGAAGTACACATCTATTTCGCTTTTTGGATTACGCGGGTCAGGAATAACACGATTCAGAAATATATAGGGACTATTCATCAACATTTCAGGAGGAAGATTATATGGAGTGATAAATACAGGCCAACATGAATATAGCGCACCACCAACTGAAAAAGGAGAGAACCCATCCGTACATAATCCCAATCGAATGTTTCGTGGCTCATCTGCAAAATCTGAATAAGTTGCATTAAAATGCATCCAAGCCTCTTCATCAGATGGATGTCACATAACACCAGGGGGCCTTCTATTCTCACTATGTCATCTCATATGAGGAGCTGAGCTGTTGGAAGCATAAAACCTCTTCAACCTTGGTATAAGAGGTAAATAATGCATTGCCTTAATACCAAGTTGCTTCCCAGTAGAACCACGCCTATATCCAGGGTGCTGAAAAAACTTACAAAACTCTAGGTTAGCATCTCCCTTAAAGTATAACATGCATCCATTTTCACAACAATCAATTCTAACCGAGGAGAGACCTAACTTTGACACCAATCTATTTTCCTTATAGAAAGAATCAGGAACCTCCAAGATGGGGTCAACTAACTCGTTAATAAAGTCTATAATTGAGTCTGTTCCTCCTTCTGCAATATTCCAGTCAAATTTAATACTTAATAATCTAACAGCAACAGACAAACGAGAGTGCGAACACCCGTAAAAAAAGGATGACTAGCAGCATGCAATTCTTTGTAGAAATTAGTCGTTTCTCTATTAGGAACATCTTCAATATTTTCCCTAAAGTCAACCCCGTGTTGCATCTCAAATGCATCGTGCACCATTTCTGTCATCCTAGTATCTTGATATTCATTATGCCCTGCAGACCTACTACTTTCTCCAACAACAAAGTTATTTTTCGCAGCATCGCCATGAATACCACGCAATCTTAAAAGTCCTCTTGAAACCCCTTTCTATAAAGATGTTTCTTTACTTCTTCTTCACTTAGAAGATTTATACCATCACATCTAACACAAGGACACCAAATAACCCCAAACGTGTCCAAACATCAAGTGTCTTAGCATGTTCAATAAATCTTTTGACACCTTCAACAAATTCCAACCTAATACCCATTCTATTTTCATTGTTTCAGTGAAATATCCAGCTATAATCAGGTTCTATCTACGCAATCAATAAGATTCAACGAATTAGATCAAAGAATTTTCAACCAACTAAGTCACCTACCATAACCACATTCAAAACACAAAATCCCTTTTAAAGTCCGTAAACTTAACCATTTTCAACCAACTAAGTCACTTGTCAAACTACATTCAAAACAAAAAAAATCCTTTTTAAAGTCCCTAAACTTAACCATTTTCAACCAACTAAGTCACCTACCATAACCATATTCAGAACACAAAATCCCCTTCAAAGTCCCTAAGATTAACCATTTTCAACCAAGTCACTAACCAAACTACATTGAAAACAAAAAAATCCCCTTCAAAGTCCCTAAACTTAACCATTTTCAACCAAGTCTCAAAACAAAACCACATTAAAAAAAAAAAACCTTTTACAGTCCCTAGACTTGACCATTTTCAACCAACGAAGTCACCTACCATAACCACATTCAAAACAAAAAATCCCCTTCAAAGTCCCTACACTTAACCATTTTCAACCAACTAAGTCACCTACCATAACCACATTCAAAACACAAAATTCCCTTCAAAGTCCCTAAACCTAAATATTTTCAACCAACTAAGTCACTAACCAAACTATTTTCAACCAACTAAGTCACTAACCAAACTACATTCAAAAAAAAAAGATCCCCTTCAAAGTCCCTAAACTTAACCATTTTCAACCAACTAAGTCTCAAAACAAAACCACATTCCAAAAAAAAAAACCTTTTAAAGTCCCTCGACTTAACCATTTTCAACCAACGTAGTCACCTACCATAACCACATTCAAAACACAAAATCCCCTTCAAAGTCCCTAAACTTAACCATTTTCAACCAACTAATTCACCTACCATAACCACATTCAGAACACAAAATCCCCTTCAAAGTCCCTAAACTTAACCATTTTCAACCAACTAAGTCACTTACCAAACTACATTCAAAAAAATCCTTTTAAAGTCTCTAAACTTAACCATTTTCAACCAACTAAGTCTCAAAACGAAATCACATTCCAAAAAAAAAAAAATCCCCTTCAAAGTCCCTAAACTTAACCATTTTCAACTAACTAAGTCTCAAAACAAAACCACATTCCAAAAAAAAAAACCTTTTAAAGTCCCTAGACTTAACCATTTTCAACCAACGAAGTCACCTACCATAACCACATTCAAAACACAAAATTCCCTTCAAAGTCCCTACACTTAACCATTTTCAACCAACTAAGTCACCTACCATAACCACATTCAGAACACAAAATCCCCTTCAAAGTTCCTAAACTTAACCATTTTCAACCAACTAAGTCACTTACCAAACTACATTCAAAACAAAAAAAAATCCCTTTTAAAGTCCCTAAACTTAACCATTTTCAACCAACTAAGTCACTTACCAAACTACATTCAAAACAAAAAAAATTATTTTAAAGTCCCTAAACTTAACCATTTTCAACCAACTAAGTCTCAAAACAAAACCGCATTCCAAAAATAATATCCCCTTCTAAGTCCCTAAGCTTAACCATTTTCAACCAACTAAGTCTCAAAACAAAACCACATTCAAAAAAAAAAAATCCTTTTAAAGTTCCTAAACTTAACCGTTTTCAACCAACTAAGTCACTTACCAAACTACATTCAAAATAAAAAAATTCTATTTAAAGTCCCTAGACTTAACCATTTTCAACCAACTAAGTCACCTACCATACAAGAAACAATCAACAACAACACCAACAACATGTCAACAACAATGCTAGTGAATTGCACAAGGCCACACACGGCTTCACTAGACTTCAATATGAACAATAACAAGAAGATAACAACAATGTTAGTGAATCGCACAAGGCCACACACGGATTCACTAGACTTCAAGATGAAAAGTAACAAGACTTCAATATAACAACTTAGAGAAAAGTCAACTTACCTTTGCTTGGCCTAAATTAAAGTGCTAGAGACAAGCCATCACTGAAAAAATAGCAAAGTAATCCTTCCACTGAATTCGAATTCTGTCAAACAGTAACATCAAATTCCAAGCAATGAATTATGCAATTAAAAAATCTTGATCATTACACAAAGTAACAAATATATTCTCATCCTTCAATAAAGTAACCAATCTTATAACCAACTTTTACTTCAATAAGATTGATAATTTTAATTAATAACATAATGAATGATCAAATAATACTGCAAATCTGATATCTAAACTATACAGTTCTTAACATACACCAAATATTAACTTTACTTTTTTTTTTCTTAACATATCAACTTACTCTGTTACAACTTTATACGTTTACATTAGTGGGAAGATGAAAAACGATTTATTTCACAAAAATAAACATAATTTTCTTTCAAAAATTTATTTTCAGATAAGTGCTAACTAACTAAACCTAAATTTCTTGAACTATAATTAAATCTTGAATTAACTAGTTATGTACTTTTTTAACTTTCAACTAACAAAAATTATGTAACAAAGCATAATAATTACAACAAACATGAAAAATATATACTTTAAGCTAAGTAAAATTACTATCAAAGAAATTTTAGTTACTACCAAATATAAAAAATATATACATTGAGCTAACTAAAATACATACTTTAGCTAGTATCTAACAAGAAAATAAAAGTTCCCAGAGCGGCGGGAATCGGCGGCAATGAGTTGATCGAATTTGAGGATTTGGAGATTCGGGGATTGTGTTTTGCGTTTGGAGATTTGGGGATTTAATTTCTGTTCTTTTATGTTTTATTAAAAGGCTAAAACCCGCCGGGTCGGGTCGGTCTATTTAATTTATTAATTTTTTTTTACTAATTAGTGAAAATCGATTTTCATTAATTAGTAAAAAAAAATTACTACTTAGTTAATCAAAATTATAATTTAGTTAAAAAAAGATTAATAAATTAATTAATTAATTAAGTTAATTAAAATTTTACAAAAATGATCACAAAGTAAAATATAAATGTTCGAATTACTTTTATACAAATTATTATCGTAAAACAATCACATGTGCACAATTTTAATAAAATTATTAAATCATATAATTATTTATGTTATCATTATATTAACGCAATGCGAATATGTAGAAATCAGATACTTGGTTATTTTATCAACTCATCAACAGGACTAGTATATTTCCTCAATAATATAATAATATCAATGCATTTTGAGAATTACGATATTATATATATATATATATATATATAATATCGTAATTAAAAGCTAATTAGCCAAACAATTATCGTCATTTGTAAAATTTATTGATATATATATAACCCTCGCTCGTAATACAACCTGTTAATCAAATAAATTATCGATTAAATGTGTTACGTTATTTGGCACGGTCGTTCAAGTTTCGTCTCCCCCTCCCCTGCTTCCTCCCCTCCCCCCATATACCTCGTAATACTAGTCTTACGTTATTCCAACTTCTAAAGCACGGCGTGTCTACGTTGACTGAAAATATTATATCTACTTCTTCAATAGTTTGATATATATATATTCAGTTATCTAGCTTTTGCTTACTACATATGTCAATACACGAGATATACGTATATAAACATATATTCAATTGTCTATCAGTCAAGCTATATTTTGATATATAGATTCAGTTATCTAGTTTTTAATTACTACATAGGTCACTACACGAGATATACGTATATAAACACATATTCAATTGTCTATCAACTTTAAAATACATACAATAAACATCACATACACGATTTTACTACCCCCATAATATATACAACGTATTTCACAAATACTCGGATGAATTATAGATTATATTATCTTATGTCATTAATATACCTTTACTGTATATAGTATATATATATACCTATACATACACACACATATACACACTATCGACTATATCAAGTTCTAAATACGTACCATATATATCACAGATACGTACACAATTATATTATTATCCAATAAAATAATGAGATGTCTTTCTTATACATACTCAGATAAGTGACCGATTAGTTATATTTGATTAGCTTAATAAACTAGGTTTTGACTACATCGTTCATCAATCGATGACTATCATATATAAATATTCAAAATTACATATATATATATATATATATATAAACTTTTGAATTCGTACTATATATATCAAATCCATAAGTATATTACTTTATAATAGAACACGTTCATTATATGCTGATGAATTATATATTACATATTATATTATTATTATGCCTGTAAATACGTACTATAAAACATCGCCTTTCAAATACGTACTATAAAGATCAGTTTTCATCTTTCAATTACGTGTACGACAGATTTCAATGGTCTATCCCAACTGTATCGATCATATATATATATATATCTAAACACATATTCATTATATAAAGATTATGCATGTTTAACGTCATTTAACGTATGTATATTATATTATATTATATTATATTATATTATATTATATTATATTATATTATATTATATTATATTATATTATATTATATTATATTATATTATATTATATTATATTATATTATATTATATTATATTATATTATATTATATTATATTATATTATATTATATTATATTATATTATATTATATTATATTATATTATATTATATTATATTATATTATATTATGTTATATTATATTATGTTATATTATGTTATATTATATTATGTTATGTTATATTATGTTATGTTATATTATATTATATTATATTATATATGTAATGTAATATATTATTTTTACTAATAACAATAATTAGATTACATAAAGTTAATATAAGATTATATAATTATATTATAAAATTATTTATTTAGTTTTTATCTTTTTTTAATCCACAACCTACCACATGTGGTTGGTTTTTAAAAATTTTATTACTATTATTTAAATTTCTTATTACTATTTTCTTTTTTTGTTACTACTAGTTTTTTATTTATAATTAAATTTTTAATTTTAATTTTATTTTCTGATTTCAGTAAAAATCGATCACAAGTGGTCGGTTTTTAAAAATTAATTTCTTTTTATTTAAATAAAACCGACCACAAGTAGTCATTTTTTAAAAAATATTTTCTTTTTTTTAATAAATTAAAAAACTGACCACAAGTGGGACCGATTTCTTTAAAAAATAATTAAAAAAGAATTTTATTAATCCGACTACTCGTGGTCGGTTTATTAAAAAAAATTTAAATTAAATCTTTTTTCAGTAAATCGACCACTTGTGGTCGGTTTTTATTTTTTTTTTAAATTTTAATTTTTAAATTGTATAATAATTAATATAAAAATAATTGGAATATTTACTTTAATTTTTTATAATAAAAAAGAGACTACACGTGGTCACTTTTTTAAATAAAAAAATATTAAAAAAAAAAAACGACCACAAGTGATCGGTTTTCACTGGTCGGTTTTTACACTTTTTTTAGTAGTGGACTAAGTACTGATATGGGCCCTGACTAGGCGACGTATTCTAATTGAACGATGAAAAATGATGAGTAGTTCTTTTTTTCAAATTTCAAATATTTTGTATTTTGTTTCCCCACAAACACCTCTACACTTTCTCTTTCTTTCTTTTCTTTGATCAAACAACACCCTTTGAAGATTCTTGCTCAAGAACATATCAATTTAATGAAGAACATAATAAATTTTTAAAAATTCATAACTTCTTTGTTTTAGCTTCAAATTCGATGAAATTTTAACTGCATGCTTATTTCAACACCACGAATAATTTTTAGTATTTTTAGCCTTTAATTTCAAGTCAAAATTAAACTCATTTTTTGCCATCTTCAAACTTTGAAGAACACCATGAACACCATAAACTTCAATCTTCATAACTTCTTCGTTTTAGCTTTAAAATTATACGAAATGCGAGATTAGAGCTCCCCTTGCTATGAAGAACAAACTTCAGTGCTTTTTAAGCTTCAAATAACAAATTCACTTCATCTTCTTCAAGTATTTCAAGCTCAACAATGGTGAAATTTTAAAACACCTTCAAATAAATTCAAATTTTAGATCTATACAAAAAAAACACTAGTGAATACGAATCTACAATCAAAAACAACAAATTAAACACACAAAATTTTGAATTTTTTTTAATAATCTTTTTTAGATTTTCAAATTTATGAACGTATGATTGAGAATTACAAAAACAAATCTCTAATCTGGATCTGATATCAAATGATAACAATCCTAATTGAAGGTGACTAAAATAAATATCAAAATGCAAAATCAAACAACAAAAATAAAGATAACTGATAAAGAAGAGATCATATTGTCATCGTTTTATTTTATTACATAATAAATAATAGAGTAATAATAATGTGACTTGTGAGAATATAGCAAGAGCTTTCCTTTTATGGAATTACTTTCTTTTTAATGACATCTCTTTAATAAGTTTTTATCCAAACTATTTATATGACCTTTATCTACAAGAACATATTTCTTCTTAATTAATTACTTGATAATGTTGCTGAAATGAAACATTAATTGCCGTAACAAATTAGTACTTGTTATAAATGTATTTACATTATAGTGAATGACTTTGATATCTATTAGGATTTGAAGCATTCGTCTTTTACTCAGACTAGGAGTAAATTTCCTCTATAAATAGTGGGGTTTTGTTCATTGTATTGACAATCATACGATCTCTCATCCCTTTAAGAGAAGAAATAAGAATCACTCTCTATTCTCTCTACTCTTCTTCTTTATTCTTTCTTGTTTTACCATTACTTGAATTGAATGTGGTAGCAATAAATCATATGTATGCCTCAATTTGCTTTTGTAGTAGCTATCATAATTTGATACGCTTAAGGCATGCTTATATTTCATTCCTGGGGAATGAGAAACTTATTAATGCAAATGTGCACTTGATTGTGATGGTATCAGAACTCACCTCCGAATGAGGCAGAATAACTGAGAAGAATTATTTTGAAATCTACTTCTAAAGTACTGAATCTGAAATTTATTCATGTAATAGTAAATCTGAAATTTAGTAAAGAAAAAAGTACATGTCATGGTAAACTTGGAGTTTACTAGAATAAAAGTTCATAAATTGATATGAACGATTGTGACATCTCGAAGATGTGCATATTGAATATTAGACATATTCTCATAATAAGTTGGTTGGACCAACTAATGTTGGGATTGAATTCCTTAAATCTGGAAAATATAAAAGGTGAATATGGGCCCGTTCATCTATCATGTGATATGGTGAAAAGATGCATCAATAAGATGATCACATGTACATTCATTGTCAACTTGCAGTTTGACATTCATAAAGTTGCTTGCTCAATAAAATTGAGTTAAGAACATAGTTTTCAAATTGTGCAATCAAGAAAGTTATCTTGATGGTGATGGTTTGGCATTGAATGCCTTCGATAAATAGCTAAACCATTATTAATGAGAACAAAACTTCATGTATTGGTCTAAAATATGATATATTGCAATAGCATTTGTATGCATTAGACCAATAAATTATGATTATTTCTTCCCTCTCAATTGGTTCAAGGTCGGGAACCAATTATTCCATCTAATAATTTTACTGTGAGGTATACGATTAATGAATATACCATAATGCACAAAGATAAATTCCTCAAAGAAGTAGAGGATGTATGTTAGTTTTCCTAACATAAGGGAGAGATTATAAGCTCTATAAAATATCTTAGGAATTATCACCATATCCTCATCCAAAAGATAATTCAAGTCAAATGTTGAAAGCATCTCATATTAAGCGCAAGTGCTCTTATTTTGTGTCCTAAAGGACAAAATCTATGCATGCGTGAAGCGTGGTAGACTGATCGATTCCAAATAAAATAGTCCTTGAAAAATAAGGAGCAAATAATCATAATAAGAAGGCAATGAGCTCTTAAAGATCCTACGACATACCACTTCATAAAATCTTATGACAGGTTCATGTACCTGAAAATAATGAAGTGATGAGATCTCAAAATGTTATGTCGCATTGTGAACCGATACAAAATGATATATCATCAATATCTTTGACACAATATTAGCGCAATATTATGAAATATTACGAGGATCTGAATTCTACGTTTATTTAAGCATGTTGGCGTAGAAACATTTATCAAGTGACATGAAAGAATGCATTTTGGTAAGCATAAAACTTATTTGATTTGCAGTCCAGATACTTGAAGATGTCACTCATGAAATGTTGAATATTGTCACTTGACAAAACTTATGTGAAAACTTTTAAGGATTCAAACTGCTTGAAGCATATTAAAGTTTCTGGGAAACATATTTATAATCCTTATATTGTATAAGCTTATTGCTTGAACATTATTGGAACTCTTGGAGAGTTTTCAAAGCAATAGATTATTTGTTGAAATTCAAAATATATCGAATTGAATTGGTTATGAAGTACTATATCTTAGTGCAATTGATGCACTCATGTACTTTGCAAATACTACAAGGCCATAGCCTTTTCAGTCAATTTGTTAGCAAGGTATATTTGTGCTCCTACTATGAGACATCAAAATGGGATAAAACACATGAGCTTGTTTTATTCTAAAGATTGCATTCCCGATCTTATTGGTCATGCTGATGTTGGGTACTTATCTGACCCGCATAAAGCTCGGTCTCAAATAGGCTATGTGTTCATATGTGGTGGTACTGCCATATCTTGGAGATATACAAAGCAGTCTATCGTAGCCACTTCATCGAATCATGCTGAGATAATAGCTATTCATGAAGCAACCCGAGAATGTGTGTGGTTGAGGTCCATGATACATCTCATTCAAGAAAAATATGGTGTGAAATATGACAATCTACCCACAATTTTATATAGAGATAATTCAGCATACATAACACATCTTAAGGGAGGATTCATAAATGGAGATAGAACAAAGCACATTTTGCCAAAGCTTTTCTACATACATGAGCTACAAAAGAATGATGATATTAATGTGTAACAGATTCGTTCAACTGACAATGTGACTGATTTATTCACTAAATCTTCTCCAATTGCAACTTTCAAGAAGATGCTGCACAAGATCGAGATGCAAAGGTTCAAGGATGTTCTCATTAGGGGGAGTTAATACGCGTTGTACTCTTTTTTCCTTACGAGGTTTTGTCCCACTGGATTTTCCTTGTAAGGTTTTTAATGAGGCAGCCGAAATGCGTATTATTAGAGATGTGTACTCTTTTCCTTCACTAGATTTTTTTCCTACTGGGTTTTTTCTAATAAGATTTTAACGAGGCACATTATCTACCAATTAGACATTCAAGGGGGAGTGTTATAAATGTATTTACATTATAGTGAATGTCTATTAAGATCTACTTTGATATCTATTAGGATTTGAAGTATCCGTCTTTTACTCAGACTAGGAATAAATTTTCCCTATAAATAGAGGGATTTTGTTCATTGTATTCACAATCATACGATCTCTCATCCCCTTAAAAGAGGAAATAAGAATCACTCTCTAGTCTCTCTACTCTTCTTCTTTATTCTTTCTTGTTTTATAACAGTACTACTTTTTTCTTAAACAAAAAAGATGTTGCTTCGAAAAGCAAAACAGCATAATCACGAGTCACTAATTAGAACCAACATTAAATTAATTATTGATATTGATATTATTTGCACGTAGAGTTTTACTATTAAACACATGAAGACCCTAACAGTTTAGATATTTAAAATCTACTTTCGGAAAAAACTTGCTCAAATAATTAACATTATAATAAGTAATGGATAAGTACTTAACTTCTCTGGAAAGTATCAGATAATGAGAGAGATAGAGATAAATTATTTTAATTTACATTAAAGACAAAAAAATTACTTTAAAGTCTACGCAGTTAATAAATAGAATTATACAATGATTAGGTTTTCTTCATTATTCTCAGAAAATTTTTTGATGTAATTTTATTTTCTAAACATTTTCTTAAATTTTTTATTAAACTTTAATTATTTTCTCTAATCCAATTTGCAAGTTAAGACTACCCTTTTCTCTTTTTCTAATCCAAATTGCAAATTAAGTGGAATTATCAAATATTAGTATTAATACACAGTTTTCCTCTAGCTCCTTAGTTCACAAATCCTAATATATCTCATTGAAATGTATAGTTTAGTGTTTCTCTATTTTGTTTTCATTGCTATGGATTCAATCAAATTATGAATATGATAGTGAATGGGAGAAAAAATTGTCAATAGGTTCTCATTTCATACCAACGGATGAAGAATTGAATACGTATTTGAAATTTAAGAATTGTGGTGGTAAAATTGCACCTGAAATTTTCACTGATCTTCATATTTATCAACATGAATCACATGAGCTATCTGGTACACTTTCCTAACCATACTAGCATTACTTAAAAAAAAAATTTCATGCTAATTCATATCAAAATTTACAACATTGAAGAACTTTTGAAACTTTTCTTGAAGAATTATTGTCGTTTTACAATTCGAAATTGCTTAAATTTTGTCATATATTGCACCTTTAGTCCGTTTGTGTACTTAACAATCAAATATGTCCTTGTCCAATATTATATTAGTGAAACTCCAACACAAAACATTTGGATCTCTGTACGTCTCCAATGTCTTCGTAAAAAAAAATATATTTACCCGCTCAATATTTTACTATGATTTAAAATTATCCTCAGGTCGAAACTCTATTAGGGTTTAAGGAAAAAAAAATAAGTATTTTTCTAATAGGTGTTCAACTTTATTTCTTGGGAATATTTAACTATGGCTTGAATCACCCCTCGTTGGAGCTCCATTAGGGCTTATAGGATTTAATATCATTCAATTGCCATATTGAAAAATTTATTTACTTTCTCTCAAGTCAAAAAAAATCAAAAAGGAATACAGTGCTGCCAGCAAAATAATATGAACCCTAAATAAAACAACCCTTCTTAAAGTTAATGCCTTTCGCATTCTAATAAAGATCATATAATATGTTATTTTTTTTCTTTTTAAGATTGTCAAATATATTAGTAGAGAAAAGCACAATTTGTTTATTGTTTCGCCAATACATTTGAAAGATTCACGTGAAGTTTAAAAGACTAAATTTTCATCGTGTATATAATAGAGTTAATTAAGATAAAAGTCTTTGGAAGAATTATAGATCAAGAATATTATGATTGTATATATATGAACTAATTTTAGGGCTTGCTGAAAAATATTGAAATGGTCGTCTGTACTTCTTTTACTCTATCAAGAAGGAAGCATGACACTGAAACAAGACTTGAGAGAAGTACAGGAAAAAAATATTTGGAAAGCTTTCCAAGCACGTAAGAAATTATCCAACAACAAAAAACTTGATAATATCACGAACAAGGACGTAATAGGAGATGATCCTTGTCTACTAGGAAATCAAACACTTAAAAAAAAACTTCTTGGCTATGCCGGAGTAGAGATTTACTCGATCCTCAGCCAATATCCAATGAGGTACGTAAACTTCTTATTATCATGCTTTCTCTGCAATTTTCTTTAAGTATACCTCTTTAATTTTAGAGAATGGAAGAATTTTTTTTTCTTCATATCTTTTGTCTTTCCAAATATGAAGCACTAGATTCATGCATGAAGTTAAGTTTCCTTGGGGCTAATAAAACTTGGTTTCTAATGTGTTCTCTATAGCATCATCATATACTCCTAATTTATTCCTTGCTGACTTTTTTTTGTAGACGAAGAATAAGTTTGATCTAACACTTAACGTGATCTACTATTATGACACCAAGAAGAATGATGACCATGACAAGAAGAATGTAACGAACTAAAAATTTGATGAAATATATGAAATTTATAATTTTGTGTGATTTGACTGTTCTATCCCTCCCCATAGTTGCATTATTGTATTTCTGGGGTGTGGGGGTGATTGACATGATTTTCGATGCATTTTGGTACCATTTATACGATATTATGATTTTTTATGGCTTCGAGAGTCTTATTTTGGACTTATGTGGATATCCTTTCATCCGTGCGACGGATGGCTGAACGGACTATGCCAGCAGCTCCGGGATATCGATTATACACTAGATAGTCCTTTGGTTCGTGTTCCGGTACACCCAAGCTCATTTCGACCTATTAATCGAAAAGTTGAAAATTTTGAAATATGGCTGTGGGATCCACATTCGGTTGAAACGACCTCGAATGGAAAATACAACTTCACCAGCAGATCCAAAACATCAATATCAGGGTGGTAACGTATTTGGTATAATTTTATGGCTTTTAAATCTCATTTCGACCCTCGGTTTAAAAAATTGTGATTTCGGATTTTGGGGTTAACTTTGTGAAAATGATGTTTTTTAAATCTGACTGCCAACGCGTCCGGACCATCGAATTTAGTATGGTTGCATAGTTCGTTTGTGTATATCTAACTCCGAATGAATCTCCGGCACCCCGTCGAAGACCGGGGTGAACTTGAAGGGGAAAATCTGGTGCATAAACCAGATTTTTCTGCAATATAAATACCCCTTTGACCCTTTTTGTTCATTTTTCATCTTGTCTCTTGGTAGTTAAACTCTAAAATAGTGTGGAAGCTTAAAAGTAAAGTTTGTGGGAGCTTGAAAAGTTAGATTAACACCTATTTCTTGGTTTTATTATGGATTTAAGGTAAGAATTCACCTTTTTCTTAGTAATTTCTTGATTAATTTTTCAAAATCCTAAAAATCTTAGGGCTTGATTATAAACCTCAATTTCACTTATTCTCACTTGAATAATATTTTTATCTTATAATCACTAGTTTTTCATCAATTTAACCTTCAAAACAACTCTGATTCTTGATTTTAACTCGAATTTTAAAGATTTTACCCGGTAAAACTTAAAAATAGTTTTTCTTCAATTTGAACCTTGTTTTTTGACTCGATTTGACTTGAATTGTCAGCTGTAGATTCCTGAAAATATGCGGAACATGTTTTTGAAGTAAAGTTTTGATTTTGCCCTTCTTTTTCGGAAATTCATTCCAAGGATCCGTTTTGACCCTAAACCAAAAGTAGTCAATGTGGGTGTCATTGGTTTTGTTTTGACGCATAAATTCCATGTTTGATGTTTTTAATGGAGTTTAGGATTATTCGTGAAAAGTAAGGTCGTGGGTTCGAAGTGTAACGGACCGATTTCGACTTTTGAGGTAGGTTATGGCTTAACTCTTTCAGAATGGGTTGGGTAGTAAATGATGATACAAATTGCATGTTAAGGGTGGGAACTAATAATGAAAAATAGCTATCTATTTGTTGTGTCCGTGTGGAGGCCTATATGTGATGTAATTGTTGAAATCGAAATATTATGTGATGTGTGTGACCGTGTGGGATCCTATGTGATATTGATAGCCTTGAATACATGTGATAATTGTATTGTGTTATTAAAATGCTTAATATGGTACCATTGGTGTATTGTGATTATATTCATACTTCATTGGCATATGAGACATATAGAAATTCATGAATGAAATGAAAATAATGAGTGGATATTGGCTCATGTGATTGTGGAAATGTATCATTGTGGTTGGTTGTGGAAACATATTATGCAGTTGGTTGTGAAAATATATCATCTGGTTGGTTGTGGAAATACTCATTGTGATTGGTTGTGAGCATTACATCTTCATATCATACTCATTCATGAAACATTGATGCCACTATGGCAACATCTGAGAAACACTGGCAACACCTGATAACACCTTTTCGAGGGATGTGCCGAAAAGAAGATATGATATATGTAGCTTCTATACGGATTAACGAACCCTCCATGGATCCTGCGTTGGAAGGCTTGACTCCGTAGGTGTATACGGGGATTGTGCGATGATCCCGGAGGTTGTGCGATGACCTCTTGCATCATCATTATATATATATATATATATATATATATATATATATATATATATATATATTGCACTTACTTTATTGTGTTGTATTGCCATATTAACTTGCCATTTATGTAATTGTCTAATCTTTTTTTACTTGTATTTGATGATCTTGTATATGCATGTTCCCTCTTGTCCTACTTATATGTGATATAATGTATACTTGTGTTCTATCTTATTGTGACGTTGCAATATATGTGATATATTAGAATTATTAGTGCAAGCGGTGTGGGCTACCGTTGTGGGACATTTTCTGATTGCAAGTGACGTGCCCTTAGTGTATATTTTGTATGCTTTATTTACTACTTTTTTTGGTCGGACTAAGATACCTACTAAGTACAAGTGGACCGTACTCATGCCTACTGCACCCTTTCGGTGCAGGTCCTAGCTCGAGTGCGCCTCAGCTTGCTTGACTTGGGCGATTGTTGGAGCTTCAAAGGTAGCAGTTGGACATTCATGCATCCGAAGTTCACCTCTATCTTTCTATTACAGTTACGTCTTTATTAGTATTCAGATACAACTATTATTCCTTTGTAGTTATTTTTCTGATGTATTTGACTCTTGGATTGTATTAGTAGTTCTTACACTATTGACACCTGGTTTTGGGCATGATTCGTATTTTGGATAAGTTCTTTCCGCATTGTTATGATTACTTGTGTAGTTTGGATTCGTTCCAGAAGCCTTACCTTGAGGTATTTTTGTCCTTTTCTCTTTTTGTATCAATTTGGGTGATAGGGTTACTTGTCAAGGTATGCCGTGACAAGTGCCATCATGACCCTCATTTTTGGATCGTGACAAAGAATAATGGTGACAAATTAATTGAGTGTAATGAACCTATTTGTTAATCAAGTCCGATAAATTTTGATCATGACATTGTTACCTTTTCAATCAGGCAACAAAGTTTCCCTCAACTACCCAGTGGTGTTACGAAAAATGTTGACAATGATTTAATCAAATTTAATCCACTTATACATCAACTAGCCTATGTTAATATTTCTTCCTCCATTCCTCAAGATAATGATTTTCTCCAATTTGATCCACTATCCTATGGTAATATTTCTTACCCTATTTTTAACAATTAAAATCAAGATATGATGAAAAAATGTAGAAATAATAAAATAAAATTAATTTACCAAGATTTTGACTTAAAAAAAAAGAAATTTAGAAAGAAATTTTGGTTAAATTGCATGAAGAATATTGAAAATTGTTTCAAAAATGAAGTTGTCAGCGGATTTGGAGGGCCTGAAGCCACTTTGGAGAAATCTGGAGCTGTGTCTAAGAGAGGTTGGAGGGCGAAAGCCATATTCGGGGTGCGGAAGTCATTTCCTCAATCGGCTCCCGCAGAAGCTGATTGCTAGACAACTCAACCACGCGTAAGCTGTTTTGGCTAAGGCTTGCACACGTGGACAAAGATGGAGCTGAAGCACTGAATAGCTGAACGCGCTGGAGCTGAAGCGCTGAACAGCTAAACGCGCTGGAGCTAACGTAGCAAGGCGTCACTGGACAAGAGTTCTAATGCGGCTAATATATGTCAGCATGAGCAGCTGGACTAAGTATTGAGGCGGGTCTTGACCAGGAGGTGTATTCTGATTGGCCGACGATAAATGATGAAAAGTCTTTTTAAAAATATTTTGTACCTCTTCGGCCCCACAAACACCTCAACACTTTCTTTTTTTTATCAAACAACACCATTTGAAGATTCTTTCTCAAGAACATATGAATTTAGTGAAGAATACCAAGAACATAATAAGTCTTCAACAATTCACAACTTCTAACCAAAAACATAATAAATTTTTAAAAATTCATAACTTCTTTGTTTTAGCTTCAAATTTGATGAAATTTTAAGTACATGCTTCTTTCAACACCACAAAAAATTCACAATATTTTTTGGCTTTTAATTTCAAGTCAAAAATAAAGTAATAAACTCATTTTCACCATCTTCAAACTTTGAAGAATATCATAAATTTAAATCTTCATAGCTTCTTCATTTTAGCTCTAAAATTTCAAAAAATTCAAGATTTGGGATCCCCTTCATAGAACAAACTCCGATGCTTTGCAAACTTCAATTTAGCTTTAAATGACAAATCTACTTCATCTTCTTCAAGCCTTTTCAATCTCAACAATAGTGAAATTTTGAAACATCTTCAAATCAATCCAAATTTCAAATCTAGACATAAAAAAATACTAGTGAATACGAATGTAGTATGAAAAACAACAAATTAAACACAAATTTTTTTGAATTTTTTTATTATCTTTTGAATTTTTAAATTTATGAACCTATGATTGAGAATTATAAAAACAAATCTCTAACCTATATCTGATACCAAATGATA
Organism: Capsicum pubescens; assembly: GCA_030864215.1. Taxonomy (NCBI): domain Eukaryota; kingdom Viridiplantae; phylum Streptophyta; class Magnoliopsida; order Solanales; family Solanaceae; genus Capsicum; species Capsicum pubescens. The sequence goes on along the minus strand of CM061540.1, from coordinate 279,842,111 downwards.
AAATCCTAGTTGGAGGTGACTAAAATCGATATCGATATGCGGAATAAAATAATAAAATTAAAGGATAGCTGAGAAAGAAGAGATGGAAAGTGAAAAAAGAAAAGCTCAATTGAACAACAATTAAACCAAAGGAGAAGGAGAACTCGATCAAATGTATGAGAAATCAAATTGAATACACAATATGATAACTCGATGATCAATCAAGCAAAGAAGATAACACAAGCAATTTGAAAATCCATCCTAATCACTCGATCTAGGCCATCAATTGAAATTGAACCCAATTACTATCGTAACCTAGAGTAACTACATATCAAGTCTATTCAAGACAAATCAATCATCCAAAATCTAAGTAATGAAAATGGTTAAGGCAACTATTTATAGTCATTGCCTTTATAAAAATAGCATATTACAGAAATAGCCAAAAGTGATTGTTTTATAAAAAAAATCCACAAGGGACCTTCTTGATTGTCCAAATGGCATCCTGATTGTCTATGACCTAGTCTATTTATCTTTATGTCTTTCTATAAATTTCAAGCGATCATCCATATATGAAAGCTCCTCCTAATGTGCTCCAAACTAATCGTGCTTGTATCAAGTAGCGGACTTATAGTGGGTTGTTGTTTATTGTTGTTTTTCACCGGAGATAGTGATTTTGTGATGGGTTTCTGGTTAGAGTTTGATGGGGGCTGCAATGGATTGCTATTACAGTGGCTTGCTTCCCTTTGTGGAAGCTACAATAGCTTGTTGGATGTGGTGAAAACGGGGAGAGAAGAAAGGTGGTGGACTGATCTAGTGGGCATGGGGTATTGCAGCAGTGATGGTGGATTGCCAGACGGTGTAACAGGGGAGCTGTTGGCGGTGTGGGTGTTTGCGATGGTGATGATCGTGATTGCTAACGTAACAGGGGTGGCTGACAGTGTATTTATGACTGTTTATCTTCTATTTTTTATTTAAGATACATAAAATTTAAAACTTAAATTCACAGGCATAAAAATATTTGTGATGTTTAGGTATTAAAAATATAAAGATACACAGGCCATAAAATTTCTAAGATACAGAGTCTTAAACTATTCAAGATACAAAGACTTAAAATATTTAAGATATACAGAACTAAAATTATTTCAGATACACAACTTTAAAATATTTTAGATACATAATCACAGATACACATGTTCAGATGCACAATCTTTAGATCGTAGATACACATACTTTAGACACATTATGTGCTTTTTGAAATATTCTTTTCTTCAAGTAATCAGGGTTTAAGCCTTCTACATTTATCAATATCATATTAATCATGAGAACGACAAATAACAGAAATAGTCAAACATAAGGGGCTATCTACAAAGGCCCTTAACTTAACTTTAAACTAATTACAAAACATACTGGGTAATGGTAAATTGCATGTATCTTAGGCCCGTATATCTAAATCACGTGGATTTTGGGATTGCGTATCTAGCTATATAATTGAGATTGTGTATCTAGATCTGTGTATCTGGAAAAAAAAATTGAGCTTTGTGTATCTGGAATAATTTTAAAATAGTTAGGTGTAATTTATCTTAGATATACTATATTCGAAGCGTGATTTACATGTATTTGAGATACCTAACTAGATACATTAGTACATGTCTCTGAGTTAGATACACCTACTCCACTCTTATTGTTCCGATAGAAATCCACCGAAACACCATCCAAACTCTAATGCTTCCTCACGAGGTGTAACGCTCCGAAATCGGGTTCCGAAACGTCACACGGTGCTTAGGGTCACAAGTGACCTCAAGCTAACCCTTCTACTGGCATAACTCATAAGCAACTGAATAAAAATATAAATCCATACAAATTAGCAGAAATTAACTCTTTTCTAAATCTGATCGATACAAAAATGAAATTTTACGGGATTACAATTCTGCCTTTACAACCAAAATTGAAACAAAATACATCAACTTCTACTGACTGTCTATGAAGCCTCTACTAGTACTGACTGTAGGTAGCCGGGTCATGACTCCCGACTACCCCAACTCAATAAGACTGAATAAAGAAAATACAACACTATAAACTCTGCATAACTAACCCAAGCCCTTGAATCAAAAGGACTCATCACCTGCTGACTGGATACCACGAACTGATTGGATCCGAAGGTTCAACTATACATTGTACCTACATTTCGAGAAAATGTAGCTCACATACGAATATATGGGTCAGTACCATGGAAAAATACCGAGCATATGGGGGTGCAATGCATATATAAAATAATATCTTAATATCATCACAGTTTATAAAACTATGCATGCTGATATAGATGACTCACTTAGCTCGAATTAAATCATCAAAATCATGGATGAATAATACATGTAAAGTAAAACAAGTGAGTCATTACAATACGTTCTCAATTCACTTTCATCTCAATTTAAATCATCAAAACAATCAAATCTCATGTCAATTCTCATTAGAATATATTCCTTAAATCTTTTAAGAATAATAACTTTCTCAAACTCAGCCTTTTAAGCAAATATGTTTTCATCTCAGATAGAAGAGTACACACACACACATTGGGAGATCCTATAACCGACATAAACCATGTGAGCCACATGGAGTCCAACGTACAACCCACGTTGGGGAGAGCCGTCCTATCCTTGCCATCGGAGTAGGACTTCCAGTATCAATTCAAAAACACTAGTGATTACTATATAAATCAGCCTCAGGCTCACATCCTACGGGGGCACGTAGTTCTAGGGAAGTAAGGTCACTTTATACCTCCCACTCGGTGCTAAATATTACTCCCGGACTTAGCTCAGAAATTTAAATCAGCCTCAGGCTCACATTAAAGAAAATCCATAATAAACACTTCAATAATTTTCATCGGGAGCCAATTTGCTACCCCTTTATCATAATCAATAAAAATTTGGATTTCTTTCACAGTCAAGTTCAAAATAACTCATTCACAACCAAAAGGTCAAATCATTCAAAACATCTCAAATATTCAACATCAACGTGCTTATAACACATATTTTCTCAAAAACACAATTTCAAATGGGGCTCGCGATCCAAATATCAAAATCATGATAAATATCGTTCAAGATTCATGCTTTATATCACCACACATGTAAATTCATCTTTCAAAATCATAAACATCAAGATTTCATAATAATCATCATAAGATATGAGTTCATGCTTCAAATTCATAAAAAATCAAATAAAAATCATGCCTTTGTAAGGAAAATTACTTTTGGGCACAAAAACGAAAGAGAGTTCTTGTTGAAAAACCCCACATACTTTGAATGATGAAATTTAGATTGATACTCATTTTTGAGATGTTAATCGTGCCTTTGAATGATGGTTCTTGGAGTTCTTAAACTAGGAACTTGAAATCTTGAATAAATTTGCAGAATTAATGGTGAACTTTGGAGGTTCTTGAAGTTGGATGTAAGAGTTTAGGGTTTTCTTTTTGAGAGAATTTGATGAAATATAACATGTAATGCTTCTAATAGGCTTTAATATAGGGTTTGGACGAATTTTGGGTGAGGGAGATTGACCAAAACGCCCCTAAAAATCAAATAATTCTCGAATTTGTCCTTTGATGGACTGTTTTGATAGTCTGAAGTAGATCAATCATAACGTTTTACTTCGATATCCAAATTGGATGAAACCAATTTCATTAGAAAGATGACTCTCATATCTTTCCGTTGATATGTAGTATCTCACCCAGATCATTGTGTACAAGGAGTTATGATTGTTTGAAATTAACCCAAAAATTCACTTTTGATAGGCTGAAGTAGATCGACCATAATATTTTGCTCCGATAGAAAAATTGGATGAAACCAATTTCATCGGAAAGAGGACTCGTAGAAATTTTCGTTGATATATAGTAGATCATCCAGATCATTATGTACAAGGAGTTATGATCGTTTAAAGTTGGAGCAAAAATACGCCAGGCCTCAGTACTTTTTTCCTGCACGTTTTACTGTTCACTACTATTCACGGTTCGATCGGAATGTTCATAACTCGTCGCTCGGGTGTCCGTTTTGGATGATCCACATATCGTTGGAAAGATTATTCGATAATCTACGCAATGGTGGGTCATAATCTAAGACATTCCGCACGAAAAATTTATAATTCATTCTAGAAGATAGAACCCAACACGTTTACGCACAAACTTTCAACAAAAAATTTCTCGGGGTATTACACTAGGGATGGCAATGGTGCGGGTGCGGTGTGGGTTTTTAATAAACCTGTAATTTTTAAAATCGCACCGCATGACATTTAAATCCGCATAAACCCTCCCTACATTCATACCCGCGGATAACCGCACCGCCCCATGTTTTTAGTTTTTCCTTTTTTTTTTGAAAAATTTGTAACTCTATTGAAAATCATAATATTTTCAAATCTACAACTAGAAAATAATAATTAATTTCTATTATATCACTTTTTACTAAAAAATTGTCAAAAAGTATAACGTGTACAAGTAATGATCAAATATCATATTTTTATTCAAACAAATAGAGATGTTAAAAAAGTTACTATAAAATTATTTATTTGTAGTGTTATGCATATAGTTTTAAGTATCATAAAATTTAAGTAAAGAACACATATAATTTTAGGTATATTCACGAGAACAATATTAATTTTTAGTTTTTTTGTTATTTTAAACCCGCATATACCCACAACCGCACCACACCATTTAAAAAAAAAAAAATACTTTAACCCGCACCGCACCCGTACCGCCCTATTGCCATTCCTATTCCTCACCATGTTCTCACCTTTATCTTCTCTGATAGAGCCAGATCTGTCCAGATCTGTATTTTCTAGTGAGACCAAGATGAAATCAAAAGCAACTGCCATTCTCTGGCTATTGGGTTATTAAGTGAATATTGTTTAACGTTAAATTTTTTGTAAAATTTCATGAGGTGTTTTATTTTGGTTGTTTCATTTAAATATAATATTCATCCTATTTTTTCTAACACGAATATTTAGTATTAAATAATATTCATATAAAAGAATATACTTTTTTCTATTTCTTTTGTTTTTATATTCAAATCTGAATTTAGTTGGGATAGATTCGAGTGTATGAAATAAGCTAAGCATTTCTTTAAAGAAAATTAATCATTATATTAAATTTATCAGTTATTTAAGTTATTGATTAGTATCTATAATCTTAACATGGAAATTACGTAAGTATTTAATGGAGAATTTTGAAATAAAAATAGAAAAGTGTAATTATAAAATTTTGGTGGAATGATTTATAATTTATTATGGTAAGAATAATTCAAATTGAGATTTTGAATTATTTTCATAATAAGGAGCCTCCGTAATTAATTTTGGGGTCTTGGAATCCTATTTTTTATGAAAAAATGAGAAGTCAACGTCTATACTTGTTCAAGTAGAAACAAGCTGTGTTTTTCTTTCTTCTTTGAATTAGGAGGGTATCTTTATAAATAGGGATTTTCCTAATTAAAAATTGAACAACAAGAGGAGAAACGATAGAAAGAATTGAGTATTTTATTCAGTACTTGTCCACCCAAGTATTGAGAGAGTTCGGCTGTGAATTTGGGATCACGGTAGAAGACCACAAATTCAAAGACGGATTCACTTCAAGATATCTGCTCATGCTTCAAGAGATATTCCTGATTATTTTTAAGCAGATTTTTCATAAATTATGTATTTATGTCGGTTGTCTATATTACATGTAAGTGAATCTGTATATTTGTTTTCGTTGCATGTGATTGATTTTTCAATAATTGACATCACGAGTCTTGCTTGCATCTTTATAGATGACATGTAAAAACGTGATTTGTAGCTTTACCATGAAAACAAAAGAAAAAAGAGAGGACAGGTGGTTGGCTGCGGTGATATAACATCGTAAAAAGATGATCAAGGAACCTGTTAATTTGTTTTCTATCAAATCTTGCATGATTCTCTTGTTTCATGTGAAACAGTAAGTTAGTGACAATTATTCACTTGTCAACGGGCCTTTTTAGTTTAATGTTAATAAACAGATGGTCCTTAATATTTGGAATCTATTAGGGCAATTTTTTGTCAACTTTGTCTTGAAATTCTTAAGGGAGTAAAATTAATTTTGGATGGTACTTCTGTTTCACAAGAGGGTGGAAGATTTCTTGTTTTCACGAGTTGTATAAATTAAGAATTATGATTAATAAATAAAATTAAAATAATTTATTTATTTGAAATCATTAAAAATTCTTAATAATTTTATACATGTATAATTATATCAATACATAAATTGAGAATTATGATTAATAAATAGGATCTATAAAAATGATCTATTTATTTAAATCATTGAAATTAGCTCAATATATTATGTGTAAATTTTTTAAAATAAATGTACATGAGAAGAGATATTAAAAGTCTCCACTCAATAGGAGAAACGTAATATCTTGAACTCTCACATATATTAATGAAGAGAAATTATTTTGGTAAAGAGGGTTCGTCCCCATGATTATCAAGATTAAATAGTAATGAAGTATTAAATTTATGTGTTGGCTTAGACCTTCCTAGCTCCCTATCGAATGAATTTAGTACAAGTCATTACGTATTTAATCTCTAGTTTGCTAATCTGTATTAACTCTCTTAAACTGAGTAATATATGATTGGATCAATGTAACTAAAGTATGTTTTCACTTAACCTAACAGTATACTCTCCATCTGAGTTAGGTTTGTAAAAGTTTATGAAGTGAAAATTGGTCATTATATATGTGTACTGCATGAGTAGTTCTCCAATCTCATCGATTGACTATTTGAGATGCATGAATATATATATATATATATATATATCAACTATGTTGATGATCTATTTTAACATTTTTCGATCTCAGATTCAATATGTCTCTTTCTACCTCTTTTAGCACTATTTTGAGAAAAAATAAACTTGAGAGTCATGATTTTATTGAAAAAAATTCTACTTCTAAATCGAAAGGTGGACAGAAAAAGAAAAAGATTCACAATGCTAAGAAAGTTGTAGCTCTAACTGACGGTGTGAAAAAGCTTAACGGCAAGTATTTTCATAGCAAGATGTTAGGAAATTGAAAGATGCATTGCCCAGTTTTACTAGCCAAGCAGAAAAATAAGCTTGATTCACTTTCACTTGTCGTTGAAACGTGTTTAGTGGTTGTTTCTACCATATCATGGTGTGTAGATTCAGGAGCCACTAGTTACATCTGCACTACTTTGCAGGGGTTTGAAGAAAGGTGCAAGTTGAATAGAAGTAAAGTTAGTGTTTTTCAGGCTGATGGTTTAATAGCTACAGTTTTAGCATTAGAAAATATTAGTATTTCATTTGGTAGTGATAGAGTTTTAATTTTAAAAGACGCATTATATGCACCTGCTATTAGAAGAAATTTGATTTCAGTTTCTAAAGTTCTGAGATATGGTTATGATGTTAATTTTTTTTATAACGATTGTGTTATTAGCTATAATAAATATTTTATCTCTGCTGAAATATTGATTGATTATCTTTTTATTATTAATGTCTCTCATGAACTACAACAAACCATTGAGCTGAACAATGTTAATCTTTCAAGTAAAAGAAATATTCTTCTAAATTTATTGAGACTTATTTATGACATTTACGTCTATGTCACATAAATCTAGACAAGATTTCGAGCTAGGTAGGTTCGAAATGAACTTTTAGGTTCATTAAAAGTGGAGGCACTACCAACATGTGGATCCTGTTTAGAAGAAAAAATGACTAAGAAATGAGACTCTCTCTAATTTGTCTTTTTTATTTCGAAGTTATGCACTAGAAACTACAAATTATATTTTAAACTTAGTCCTTCCAAGTCGGTACCTATGACACTCATGAACTATGAGATGAGCATAAACCTAGTATGAAACATATTTGGATTTGGGAATGTCCAGCACATGTGTTGAAAGAGAAGGCAGAAAAGTTGAAACGTAGATCAAAAGTATGTGTTTTTATTGGTTATCCAAAAGGAACGAAAGGTGGTCTATTCTATAATCCTATAAAAAAGAAAGTCGTAAGTATCAATGCCAAGTTTTTAGAAAAGGGTTTTGTAACAACCACATTCTTAGAAGTAAATTAGTTTTATGGAAATAGGCAAAGAGGTAATGAATCAATCTACTGACAATAATGAAAATCAAATTCAAACTACAGATTCAGAGTTAACATACTATTGCATTTTAGTAGTGGGAGAGATATTAATAGACATACAGTTTCACAAGTACGAGTTTTTAAAAATTCATTGCATCAAAGTTGTGAGGATGTGCACAAGAGAAAGAAGTCAATGATATCCCAACACTGCAAGGTGATGAAGATAACATAAAGACTCAAAATGATGTTCAATCACAAGATCATAATAGAGAAATTCCCTCTAAATCGACCTTACAATTGTAGCACCTCATCCTAGTAGGAGAAAGATAAGAAAATCCTCTCGGTATGTACTGTTGGGAGAGTCTTTTGATAGATCACTGAAGAATTGAATATCGAGCCCATGAATTACGATGAAGCACTACAGGATAAAAATACAAACAAATGAATTATTACTATGAAATTAAAAATAGAGTCCATTTCCTCTAATAAAATCTGGGATCTTATAGAACCACCTGTATATGGAGTCAAACCCATTGGATGTAAGTGGATCTATAAAAAAAAAAGACTAGATGAAAAAGTTCAAACTTACAAAGCTAGGCTTGTTGCAAACGAATTTACTCAGAAAGAAGAAATTGATTTTAGGAAACCTTTTCGACAGTAGTCATGCTTAAGTATATTAGAATTCTCTTATCCATTGTTGCTCATTATGACTATGAGATTTGGCAAATGAATGTCAAGACAGTTTTTCTTAACGAAAGTCTTGATGAGAGCATTTTTATGTGACAGCTAGATGATTTCATTGAAAAAAAATACATGTTGTGCAAGATTAAGAGATCTATTTATGAATTAAAGCAATATTCTAGGGCATGAAACACTTGTTTTGACAATACAATTAAGACTTTTAATTTTAAGCAGTGTCTTGATGAGTCTTGTGTGTACAAAAAATGAGATGGAGATAAATTGTATTACTAGTATTGTATATAGATGATATCTTGCTCATAGAAAATAATGTGGGCTTGTTGAATTTAGTTAAGGAATGTTTCTCCTGTAATTTTGATATGACAGATTTGGGAGAAGTTGCTCACATCCTTGGAATCAAGATTTTACGTGATCGAAAGAAAAGAATGTTAGACTTCTCAAAATATTTATATTGATACAATTCTTACCAGGTTCAGCATGCATGATTTCAAGAAATGATTTCTTTCTTTTAGACATGAAATTTCTCTTTCTAAGGATCAACGTCCTAAGACAAATGAGGAGATAAAAAATAAGAAGGAAGTTTCTTATGCATAAGCTGTGGGAAGACTCATGTATGCAATGTTGTGCACTAGACTTGATGTCTATTTTTTCATGGGTATGGTTAGAAGATTTCAGTATAACCCTAAAAGAAAATACTAGACAACAGTTAAGCATAAAATCAAGTACCTAAAAAGGATTAAGAATTGCATGCTAGTTTACTATTCAATTGAGTTGGTGCCTGTAGGGTACACAGACTTAGATTTTCAGTCTGACAAGGACTCTAGAAAGTCGACCTCTGAAAGTATGTTTATTTTGGGAGGTGCAACCGTTGTTTGAAGGAGCATCAAGAAAACTTGTGTTGTTGATTCCATCATGGAAGCCAAATATGTAACAGTCTTTGAGACAGCTAAGGAGGCAGTACTATGGCTCAGAAACTTTCTCAAAGACTTGGTTGTTATTCTTGTGATAGAAGCGCTCCTTACAATTTGTTGTGACAATAGTGGTGCGGTTGCAAATTCAAAGGAACCACAAAATCATAAGAAGACAAAACATACTGAGCTTAAATATTATTTTATTCGAGTCACGGTGCAAAGAAGAGATGTGATGGTTGCGAAGATTACATTAGAAAATAACCTGACAGACCCTTTTACAAAATCTCTACCGCAAAAGTCTTTTGAAAGACATGTAGAAGTACTGAGTGACAGAGTTGTGGTGAATGATTATGAGTCTAAGTGAGAGATTGTTAGGATATACTATAAACCATGCGGTTTTGGTGTAGTATTATTTATTGAATAATTATTTATTTATTTATTCAATTCAATAAATCATTAGTTAAATAGATCATTGTCATATATGTGTCCTCAACTTATATAGTAGATGATTTGGTGTATAGAGTTTAGCTTACAAACAGAAGATTAAATCATCAATTATTATAAGTTAAAGTTATAGTTCACAATTGTAGATGAAAATTTGGACAAACCATCAGAATGATTGTAGCACGACATCAAATATAACTTATCTTGATTACAAGAATGGTATAGTTCTAACTTCTCGTGTCAGTGCATTTTGTATGCATTGAATGGGACCGAGTAGAGATAGTTGTTTTGGACTGACTGATAAAAACATATTCTCTAAACTGTTAAATGTACTTATATTCTCAATCTTGATATAACTATTATGATCTGTATATATTATTTATCGTTTTTATTTATTAAATGGTGATATTCTGATATGGGTCAATATTCCTGGTATATTGGATCATAATAACATATATTGGTGAAATAATAAATTAGTTGATGGAATTCATGTCTCGATATAGAGATTGATGATACGCCTTTTATGAGAAGCTTATAAGTTTTCATGTGTAAATTCGGTCGGTAGATTTATGAATTCCACATGTGAAATAAGTTAAGCATTGGTCTAAAGAAAATCAATCATTATATTAAATTCGTTAGTAATTTAATTTATTGATTAGTATCTATAATCTTAAGATGGGAAATTACATAAGTGTTTAATGAAAAATTTTGAAATAAAAATAGAGGAGTGCAATTATAATTTTTTAGTGGAATAATTTGTAATTTATTATGGTAAGAATATTCAGATTGAGATTTTGAATTATTTTTATTGTAGAGAGCCTCAGTAATTAATTTTGTGGTCCCTATAGTGCCCATATTACACTAGAACTCGAAATTCTATTTTCTATGAAAAAAAGAGAAGTCACCGCCTGTCCTTGTTCAAGTAGAAATAGGCGTGTATTTTTCTTTCCTCCTTGAATTAGGAGAATATCTCTATAAATAGGGATTTCCCTAGCCTACAAATTGAACAACAACAGGAGGAACAATAGAAAGAATTGGGTGTTCTATTCAGTACTTGTCCACTCAAGTATTGAGATACTACTTGTCCACTCAAGTATTGAGAGAGTTCGACTGTAAATTTGGGATCACTATAGAAGATCACAGATTCAAAGATGGATTCGCTTCAAGATATCTTATCACGTTTCAAAAGGTATTCCTGATTATTTTTAAGCAGCCTTTGCGTGAAGTATGTGTTTATGTCGGTTGTCTATATTACATTTAAGTGATCTTGTATATTTGCTTTCGTTGTGTGTGCCCGATTTTTCAACATGGTGGTCGTGTTATATTCTTTATGATATATGAAACTTATATTTTAAATTTGAGTATATTTAAATTATATTCATGTGTTAAAAATTCGAAGAACAAATTATTATTTTTTATTCAAATGCAATTGTCTAAAATTTCAACCTTTTTTATATTTATTCAATCAAATATGACTGAGGCGCCAACATAAAAAAAAATCATACATACATTGTTTGTTTTGATGCACTTATTTTTGAAGATATTGGACCAAGTCAATGATCTTGCTGCTTGCAGTTTATTAAGTTAAAAGTAATATAAACAAATAATCTTCTACAATAAATTAATACAAAGAAAATAAAAATATTTATTGCACTTCCAATGAGTATATAATTTAATAACTTACCACACATCAATTGTGGTGGAGAGGGAGCGCTTACTCCCTATAGTGAAATTTTTAGACTCGAAATCAAATTAGTTGAACTCCAATATGAATATTAGAGATCGGACGGGATATCAAAAAAAAAAAAAAACCTTGAGTCCTCTTACGACACCACAAACGACTTATTACAAAGGTTAATTTTAAGCAAAAACTCGTGAGTTATACTTTTCTTAAATCTTTTACAACAAATTAATTAACCCTAGCATTTCAGAATGAATTTCATAATCCCATGAATGCAGTAGGGTTTCAATAATATCATCAGTTGAAGAAGAAGATACATATATCAATTCCTTCAGTCTTGTATACACCCTTGTAGCTCTAGACTCCATTAATGTTGACTTCCCAATAATCTACACAGAAATTAAAAGGTGTTATAATAGATTCGAAATGATAGCCCTTTAGGAAAATGAAGAACTCATTTCAAATATTTTTAGAGTACTGTTAGTACTGATTAACTCTTTTTAAGTGATCTAATCGATTAAATATTTTCTATATGGTCAGTGAACTTAATCTAAAAGAGTCGTTTGGTATACAAGATGGAATAAACAGGGAAATTCTACGGGACTATTTTACTTCACCTTTTATATGGGATAGTAATTCTGCCATTCAAGTAAAAATTGCGTTGTGAGATAAAATAGTTATGAGATTAGCTAATTCATCACATCAAATATGAGATAAAGTTAATCGCAAATTTTATTTCAGGATTATTATCCTTATCCCACGTACCAAACGACTCTTATCAGAAATTAGTAGTACTACCCTACTACTACTGATTGTATAAATATCGTTATATTATGAGTACATGTGACAAAATTAGCTCGCGAAATTATAAATCCATTCAATCTGCTAAAGCTTGGGCGGGATATTGATCCGTAATTTATTAGCTCAGACAATCAAAATTTGGGCAAATATGTCGGGCAAATTAATCTATAGAAATTTTGTCAAAATACTTCCAAAAAAGATTTTTAAAAAAATTGATATGTTGTACATAACCATAACTAATACAGAAAAAAATAATGATTTTATTAGCTATTAAAAATATCAAAAAATAAATATAGTAACTAAAACTTAGTAAGAATTGAGCGAATTTGATTTTGACCCATATTTTAATCCATTTCATCACAAGTAACTTTTAGGCGGGTCAGTAACTTGTCTATTTATTAACTCAGCTCACCCCGACCTGCCCAAATTCAGCCCTACTATCGGAGCATATACTGACCTTAGTTTCATGTAAAATCTGCATCATAGAGTTCCCATGGAGTGAAAAATTGGCATTAATTACTTCAAAACCTTCCTCATGAAGTAACCTAATTATGTTATAAAACATAGCTACCTTATCAAGGCCAGTGATCAAAATTAAGTCCATTGTTGTGTTCATTTCTTGGATCTCAATCTGAGGTGATAATTTGCTGGTACTTCTATTGGAATCATGATTTTCCATGCATAATAAAGTAGGCCTTTTTTTACTCCTCAATTTTTCCAATTGCATTTTGCTCTTCTCCAATTTGATTTCCAAGCTTTTTATATATGTTATTGCTGCATTTATTTGATCTGGCAATGACATTGCTTCCTGCAACTTTTGAGGTAAACACATTATCAGTATGTTTAACTTTCGATTAATTAAAACGTGTATCCCTTAATATATACAAATTTAACACAACATATACGTATATAATTATTAGTGGTGGAACAATTCATAATTCTAGTAAATTTATGACTATTCACAAGTAAAGGATCAACGTGCACATTTCAATTAATTGAAAGTAAAATATGCCTAATCAGATATCACAAGGACTAAAATAAAAAATTATCAACAAGGAGGGAACAAAAATACTATTAATCGGGCGAAAAAATACAAAGCGAAATTTTAGCTAGCATGAGTAACATCAATTCTCTAGGGAACGTACATATCTACTCTACATACATTGATTAATTGGGAGGATACAATAAGAATGCTGAATGTGATTATTGCACCAAGTTTATTATGCTTATATCTATATTTGTTTTCATAGATCTTTTAGGGTTTTGTTCCTTGACCTCTTACTGTAGTCTATATATATGTTGTAACTATGGCTGTCAGGTGGGACGAGCCGGGCCAACCCAGAACCGGCCCGTGTTATTTAACCGGGTTGAGGGCCAGGCCGGATCCGGGTTGGGGTCTAAGTGGGCCGGGCCGGGCCCAACAGTAAAAAAATAAAAAACCACCCTAACCCGGCCCACTTAACTCAACCCGGTCAAACTCACCTAAATCCGGTCAAACCCGATTAAAAAACCGGTCAAACCGGATCAAAAATATAAAAAAAAAACTTTTTTTCAATATACATTATATATACCCACCTATATACATTATAAATACGTTAAACAATATATATACACTATATATATAGTATATACTACATTAGAATTTAAAAAATATATACACATATACACAATTACACATATATACGCACCATCCAAATATATATGTACTACTTTAAACTTTAAAGTTTAAATAAAATATACTACAATATATATATATAATTATATATATATATACACATGTATACGTTAAATATACACGTCTATAGAAGATCTATTCACATATATACACTCTAATCTATGTATATGTAATACTTTAAATGAAATATACTATAATATATATACATTACAATATATATTTGTATAATTATATACTAATTTATAAAACATATACACATGTATACGTTAAATATACACGTCTATAGAAGATCTATTCACATATATACACTCTATTCTATGTATATGTAATACTTTAAATGAAATATACTATAAAGTTATACATTACAATATATATTTGTATAGTTATATACTAATTTATATAACATATACACATGTACACGTTAAATATACACGTCTATAGAAGATCTATTCACATATATACACTCTATTCTATGTATATGTAATACTTTAAATGAGATATACTACAATATATATACATTACAATATATATTTGTATAGTTCTATACTAATTTATAAAATATATACACATGTATACGTTAAATATACACGTCTATAGAAGATCTATTCACATATATACACTCTATTCTATGTATATGTAATACTTTAAATGAAATATACTATAATATATATACATTACAATATATATTTGTATAGTTATATACTAATTTATAAAATATATACACATGTATAGGTTAAATATACACGTCTGTAGAAGATCTATTCACATATATACACTCTATTCTATGTATATGTAATACTTTAAATGAAATATACTACAATATATATACATTACAATATATATTTGTATAGTTATATACTAATTTATAAAATATATACTCATGTATACGTTAAATATACACGTCTATAGAAGATCTATTCACATATATACACTCTATTCTATGTATATGTAATACTTTAAATCAAATATACTACAATATATATACATTACAATATATATTTGTATAGTTATATACTAATTTATAAAACATATACATATGTATACGTTAAATATACACGTCTATAGAAGATCTATTCACATTTATACACTCTATTCTATGTATAAGTAATACTTTAAATGAGATATACTACAATATATATATACATTACAATATATATTTGTATAGTTATATACTAATTTATAAAACATATACACATGTATACGTTAAATATACACGTCTATAGAAGATTTATTCACATATATACACTCTATTCTATGTATATGTAATACTTTAAATGAGATATACTACAATATATATACATTACAATATATATTTGTATAGTTCTATACTAATTTATAAAATATATATACATATATATGTTAAATATACACGTCTATAGAAGATCTATTCACATACATACACTCTATTCTATGTATATGTAATACTTTAAATGAGATGTACTACAATATATATACATTACAATATATATTTGTATAGTTATATACTAATTTATAAAACATATACACATGTATACGTTAAATATACACGTCTATAGAAGATCTATTCACATATATACACTCTATTCTATGTATATGTAATACTTTAAATGAAATATACTACAATATATATACATTACAATATATATTTGTATAGTTATATACTAATTTATAAAATATATACACATGTATACGTCAAATATACACGTCTATAGAAGATCTATTCACATATATACACTCTATTCTATGTATATGTAATACTTTAAATGAAATATACTATAATATATTTGTATAGTTATATACTAATTTGTAAAACATATACACTTGGATACGTTAAATATATATGTCTATAGAAGATATATACACCCCATTCAATATATATGTACTAGTTTAAATAAAATATATACTACAATACATATATATATATACTACAATATTTATATATATATATATATATATAGTTATATACTAATTTATAAACCATATACATAACGTATACATTAAATATACTCATCTATAGAAGATATATACACATATATATATACCATTCAATATATTCACTACTTTAAATAAAACATACACTACAATATATATATATAGTTATATACTAATTTATAAAACATATACACATGTATACGTTAAATATATATTACTTTAGATTTAGAAGATATACACACACATATATATAGATATACCATTCAATATATACACTACTTTAAATAAAAGTATAAAACATATGCTACTTAATATAATAAATTAATAATACTTGATAGTAAATTAATAATGTATTAAAACTAAGTTTTTAATTTCAATTTGTGAAATTCTGAATTTTCAAAAAAAAAAAAAAAAAAACCTTAACCGGGCCGGGCCGGTTAACCGGCGGGCCCAAACCGGGTTATGTCCGGGCCGGGTTAACCGGGCCCAAATAAAAAACCCAACCGAACCGGGACCTGGACCCCTAAAGTCCTTGGGCTTACCGGTCCGGGTCAAACCGAACCGATTTAATTATGTGGGCCGGTTCGGGCCGGTTTTAACCGGCCCGTTTGACACCTATAGTTGTAAGTTTAGGAACAACAAGTGATTCTTTTAAAGGAAAAAAAAGGACAAAAATAGAAACTAGTTAATAGAACTCTAGAATTAAGTCATATTACAAAAAGACGATTTCAAATCCCTTAATCGCTTATCTAGGATTCATTCTCATCATTCAGAATATAAATTTGATGAGTTCAACCAGCTTTATATTCTCAACACTATCCGTTGTACTTTTTTCAGTTATGGATTCAAAATTCTATAGTCTCACATTCTCAAAACTCGATAGAGTCACATTCTTGTGATACTATAATTCACATATGTATCTACTTTAAAAAATAAATTAAATCAAGTTGAATCCGTTAAAAGTGATGATTTATTCAATCAACACAAATTCATATTAGTCGACAGAATTTGGAATAGAAGATTTTTTTATTTTTTTTTCACTTTTTATCCTTCCTTAGGAGCTCTCACATTTTTCTCCTTTTAGTAACTCGAATCCATAATTTTAGGGTTACACGTGGAGAGTGCTTATCACATGATGAGCAATCCCTCTATCAAGAAATTAAACACAATTTCTTTATTATTTTTGTTTCTTACCCTTCTTAGGACTGTCTGGGAGTTTAACATGACTCAAACTCATAATCTTAATATTAAATATTAAGGGTGTTTACCACCTAAACAACCCGCTCTCGTCAAGAAAAATATATTTCCTAGTACAAATATAGAAGTTAAGAAGAAATTAAACCTGAAAGGGATGAGGTGGGAGGAGGGAATAAAGCTGGTTAAAGAGTGTCTTCATCTTGTTCCTTCTATTCTTCTCCACATACTTTTTTTCCAATCTTGCTGCTGAATTTGAACCACTATACATTTTGTTGATGATCAAGTGTACTCTTTATGGAAACTCTTAAGTAATATACTATCTAGTTTAAGTATTCTTCTATAAATTATCTTTTTTGCAGATACCGGGGAGCAATGGATATATTTATAGTTTATATTAGTTTATAATAAAGGTAATAAAGGGCCCCACACGAAAATTTGTAAAATTGGGAATCGTCAACGAGAAAAAGATAGGATAACGTAGCAATGAAAACGTCAGTTTGACGCTGATTGATTGCCTCATTGCCACATCTCTCCTTCTCCCCACTTTCTCTTTCCTTTTTTACTTCTTATACATGCATGATGGAATAAGAATAAGAAAAAGAAATAAAAATTAGAATTAATTTTATACTCATTAGTTAATTTTGAGATTATTTTATCCTATAATTTATATTAAAATAATGAAATTATTATCACATTTGAAGGTGAGATAAATAATCGCATTGGATAACGACTTTGCTTATCTTATTTTGCATACCAAACGACTCTTATATGGAGTCATTTTAGCTTAGAAAAATTATCCTAAAATAATTGGGAAGAATTAGTTTTGTAGTTCACTTATTTTTTAAAATTTTTTATGTCTTTTTTACAAAGAGATCGTCATTTTTACATATGAAATCTTCATTTTAGGCATCAACAATCTTTAGAAAAGGTATTTTCATTTATTTATTTTGTAAGTGGGTGAGAGTTCTTAATTCCTCAAATTTAATTGTTATTTAAAAGTTAAGAACTAAAACTAATAATTAATTTTAATTATTCTCTCTATTTTATTTGTTTGTTAGATTTTGACTTAATGCGAAATTTAAGAAAGTACTCTAAAAAATACTTTTATTTCTTATGATTTTTAACTAAAGGTACGTGGAATGTATTAAATATTTAAGAAAGTACTCTAAAAAATATTTTTAAATCTTATGATTTTTAACAAAAGATACGTGGAATTTATTAAAATATCTTTTAATTTTATGATCTTAAATATGTCATGCAAAAAGTTAACATTCAAATGTTTTAAGCGGAAAAGAGATAACATTAATTTTTTTAAAATGGATTTAAAAAAATAATACAAACATATAATATTTGTATCAGATTCCAAATTTTAAAATTTTGTTTCTACTTAAATAATATAATCACATAAATTCAAAAGGAGACTCAGGTTACTTGTTACAAGTGATCAGGATGGTGACCCCAAATTGCAGTTACCGTCCATTTAGTAAAGTGTAGCACCAAATAAAAGTATATGCTATGCTGAGATGTTCACATTTATTCTATAAAAAAAACAGAAACAGATTAGAATTTATCATTCGACTCTGCTCAATCATATAACACGTTTGCAACGTGTGCTAATTATGTACCGTATTCATCTAGACCTAGTATATATTTTTATGAGGAATATAGTTTTTTATTTGAAAATCCTTAAATT
Organism: Capsicum pubescens; assembly: GCA_030864215.1. NCBI lineage: Eukaryota > Viridiplantae > Streptophyta > Magnoliopsida > Solanales > Solanaceae > Capsicum > Capsicum pubescens. The sequence continues at coordinate 279,823,034 of CM061540.1, read as the reverse complement.
TCTCACCTACTATTAGGAGTTGTCTGGTGTGAGTTATAAGGTATGATAATTTCGAGATAAAACTCATAATTTATTTTATCTTGTATTTGACTGAAGGTATAGGTTAGTTTCGGAATTATTTTTTCACCATTTATGTCGTAGTGATGGGATAAGTTATATCTCATATACATGGTGAAATAACTTATCCGGGGATAACTTGTTCCCAACCAAATGATCCCTTAGTATGAATAAATGAAAGAGAATCCTTGAAGTAACTAGTAAAGTTGGTATCATTTGATCAGGAGGTTACGGATTTAAGTCGTGAAAACAACCTCGGGCAAAAATATAAGGTAAAGTTGCGTATAATAAATCCTTGTAGTCTGACCCTTCCTTGGATCTCATGGAAGCTTTAGTGTACCGAACTTCCTTTTTTTTTTTTTTAATTGTTGTGAAGAAATGAATCATGAATATGATTTAATTTTTAAAAATGGTTCATGAAGTGGAAGATTATCCAAGATTATATAATTAAGGAGATCACAAATTCCTTAATCATTAATGTGAGACTTCTTTACTTTTTCATTGTTTTTAGTATAATTTCTTTATTACTATATTTTTTTTACATATTTAATTTGTTTTACTTGAACAAGAATCTAGTGAAAAAAATCTATTATCCTTTTTTTTTTTGGTAAAGAAAAGGTGTAAGGTTGTGTAAGAGTGTTATTGTTGTGGCAATTTAGGGGCATTTAGTTTCTAGGAAAGGAAGGCACTATACTTTTGCACAAGAAGAGACAAAACTACTCCGTTCATCCATCTTTACTTATTCAGTAGAATAAAAATTATATTCAATAATATTTGTTTAGTTTCGAATATCAATGAATAATTTATTATTTTATATCTATTTTAATTTGTTATTAAATATAGATTCATTATTTAATATATTTATTAGAATATTAAATTTATTAATATTCAAAAGGTGATATAGTAATATAATTTTTATTATTTATTATTTTTTAAGGTATGTATCAAGTCAATAATGAACAAGTAAAGATGGATGAGGAGTAATTTGAAAATTTTGTCTATACTCAACGTAGTCTTTCGTGTTCGATTCAATTCATCTATTTGTGATTTGGACTAAAGTGATATAAAACCAATTGTGGCAATTCATCAGGGGCATTTCTGGGAAAGAAAGGCTACTTTTGGACAAGAAAAAGATAAAGCTACGCTGAAAATTCCGCCTAAAATTATATAGTAATTATTAAAAAAATGTTTTGAATTCTAACGATGTCTTGCACTTTTGTGTTCGACTTGTCGTTAGTGGCTGCCGGCGGGGTCATAAATAATGACAAAATTAGCTCATGAAATTATAATTTGTTTAATTTTCTTTAGTTATGGATGAATTGATGATCCAATTTATTTTACGAGCGAAGAGCTCAAATATCTTCTTTTGGGGTATCATTAATTAGTATACGCTTCATAAATTTTTGCATGTTTTTCGCTTTGTGCAAAAGATCATAACTTCATACATTCCCATCTAAAAGTTTAACCTCGTGAGGTCGTATTAAAATCATGCGCTTTCTCTTGATGGTTAGTATGACAATCTTTGGTGTCCGATTCAATTAATCTATATAAAAACAATATAAATTTCGACAGTTTGAAGTTTAATTACAGAAAATTTTGACATTTTGCATAATTACTATTAAAAATTTGATTTTGAATCTATCGAGATACATAATTAACTCTCAATACATCCAATAAAGAAACATTTTTTCCTTTGTAAAGGTATGTAAATAGCTCCTGATACATTTTTTTTCAATTTCGAATCTGTCGAGATACATAACATATCTAATGAAGATATATATTTTTTATAAAAATACATAATTAATTTTTGGTATATTTTTTTTATTTTTGAATATATTAAAATACATAATTAGCTTTTCAATATATCTAATAAAGATACATAGTTAATTGAAATTTTTATAACTATTTTATAAAGATGAAAATTTATATAATATAATAAGTTAAGATGTATATTTATGTTATTTCCTTATTCTATTTGTGACTTGGACTAAAGTGTATAAAACCAATTGTGGCAATTCAGGAGCATTTCTGGGAAAGGAAAGCACTACTTTTGGACATTAAAAGACAAAGCCACGTTGAAAAATTTGCCTAAAATTATAGCGAATCTATTGAAAAACACGTTCTGAATTCCCACGTTGTTTTGCATTTGTATACTTTGTGTTCGACGCGTTGTCAATGGCGGATTTAGGGATTTAAAAGTTCGTGTAATATATATTATATATATAAAAGTAATTTTAATTATGTATAAATAATATTTTCTTCGTCTCATTTTATGTATCATTATTTTTTTTTGATCCGTTTAAAAAAAATGTTATTTTTCCTTCTTTGGTAACTATTTAATGACACCATACCCATTTTATTCTTAGTGGATCCCACTTATTATGAAAGGACAACAAAAAAGTAAACATTAAAATAACTTTGAAAGGGACAATTTTGTAAACTTTATAAAGTCATCACTTATTTCTTAAATTCCTTATCCGGTCAAATGGCGACACAAAAAATGAGACGGAGGTAGTATAATTTTTTGTTAAATAATACTATTTAAATTCTCTCATTGTATGCTAGCTCTATTAAATTTCTAGAATAGTCTAGTTAGTGAAACATAGGTTCTAAATAAGTTTCTAGGATAATATAGTATAATCACTTGGATAAGGAAATATCTTCTTGTAGAAGTATCTAGAAGATTTTCTAGAATCATCTATACACAAATATAAATAGGGATGTCTTGAACATTTGTAACAATCTAAAAACAAATTCAATAAAAAGCATATTCAGGTAATCTTCTTCCAAATCTAAGTTCTCTTCTTTCAATATTTTCCTTCACCTTTCTAGCTTCCTCTTCCTAGTTGAATCTTCCGATCTTAATTAACGATCTTGAGCTAGCAGAAAGTTTCCTAAATATACCTTTCTTCTGCTATTCTCTACAGTGAAGCCACGATTTTACTAAGGAGGTTCAGAAATAAACATACGAACTAACTAAAAGAGGTTCAACGTCAATTATATATACATAAAAGATACTTTTAATCATGTATAAATAATAAAATTTTTCGTCGAAAGAGATTCGAATGAACCCCTAAGCTAAAGGTGGCTCTGCCCTGCGCGTTGCTAGTGGCTGGGAAATAAGAGTGATAAAATCAACTCATAAAATTATGATCTGCTCAATTTGTTCATATTTGAGCAAAATAATGATCCGTTTATTACAATTGTAGGGCAAAAGAATTGGAGGATATAAGATTTTTTGCCCTCTTACAACATGAATAAAAGTAAATGACTTATTATTCATATCTTTTATGTGTAAAAATAATAATTTATTATATGTAGAAACAAAAATACTTGTAAAAAAGACATACAATTAAAATTATTTTTATAAAGAAATGGTTTTATGAACGAAATAATGATCCGTTTATTATAATTGTAGGGCAAAAGAATTGAAGGAAATAAGATTTCTTGTCCTCTTACAACTTAAATAAAAGTAAATGACTTATTCCGATCTTTTATGTGTAAAAATAATAATTTATTATATTATATCTTATAAGAGAGAATGAGGAGGAGAAGAAGGCAGGTCTCCGTCAACATGTCTGTTTCTCCTGCCTGCTTTATAAGTTGCTTCTTCCGTCATTTTATTATATTATCTCTAATTAATTATTATAATTTTATTTATGTATTATAAAATTAATAATATTTAATAAAAAAATAAAATAGATATTTATGACATGTCTGTTTCAGCTGCTTCATCCAAATATTTTTATATAGTAATGTTGTTATATCACTTCTAATTTTATAAGAGGGAATGAGGAGGAGAAGCAGGCAGGTCTCCGTCAACATGTCTGCTTCTCCTGTCTGCTTTATAAGCTGCTTCTTCCGTCATTTTATTATATCATTTCTAATTAATTATTATAATTTTATTTATGTATTATAAAATTAATAATATTTAATAGAAAAGTAAAATAAATATTTATGACATGTCTGTTTCAGCTGCTTCACCCAAATATTTTTGTATGGTAATTTTGTTATATCGCTTCTAATTAGACATGTCTGCTTCATTGTTTCACTCGTGATTTTACTATGTCACTCCTAATTAATTATTAAGACCATTTAATATTTTTTCACAAGTATTTTCATAGTAATTTTGATATATCACTTCTAATTAGTTGTTGTGAGTCATTAAGACATGTCTGCTTCGCTGCTTCAATCGTAACTTTACTATATCACTCATAATTAATTATTATGACCATCTAAGCATTTGAAATTTACATAAAAAGTATTATAAATTATAATAGTTAACAAATTAAAATATCTAAAAAGAATAATCTGCCATATATTTTTACAAAATATGTAAAAAAAAAATACTATAAATCACAATAATTAAAATAAATTTTAAAAAATATTTATTGAACCCGTGCCTTGCACGGGCTATTAGTAACTAGTACAGAAACAAAAATCACTTATAACAAAGGCATAAAATTAAAATTATTTTTATAAAGAAATTGAAAATCATATTTCCCAAAAACTTAATTGGATATAGTACATCAAGAGAATATTAACTCCAATTTGGAATTCCTTTATTTCATCAACAGAAAAGCACAATTATTTGCGTTCCTTTACCAAAAAGAGAAAACAATTTATTTGCATTCAATTATTTTTCGAAAAGTGCTAAATGATCATAATTTTTTGACTCAAATTTGATCATAATTGTGAAAAGACTTACATAATCTTGTGAGTCTTTTCTCAAATAAATTCCCACACAGAATAAAAATATCAAAAAATTACCTAATTTATAGTATGAACCTAATTTTTTTCTATTATGATCAAATTATGACCAAATAATTGTGACAAAAAGGATTTTTCCTTATTTTCCCCCTGTGCATGCATGTATGTCTCCATCCCTTGCAAGTTGCAAAAGTTTTTGCGGCGTGACTTCTTGGGCCATAGAATAATTGACTTCAACGACTCTAGTAATTCTTCCGTTGTCTTCGATTGAGCTTCTCCTCATTTCCATTTTCTCTATTTTTTTTTTAATTTTTTACTTAAATGAGAGACACATGACATGAGTTAAAATAAATAATTAAAATTTTATTAATAAATATTTTATATATTTACTTCCAAAATTTTTAGTAATTTCATAATTATATCTATAAAATTATTTTATCCATAAATATTTTTTTTTTAAAATTCTCTCTTCTTACTTTTTCTAATCATAATTTAACTAGAAAAAAAATTACTCTATAACAAAAAAATTAATAGATACACCCTTATCATTTTAAAAACTTTATTATTTCTTCCTTTTCCAAATTTCTTAACTCTTATCATCTTTTTTCTTCGTTCCAAAAAAAAAAAAATAGCTACGTAAAAAAAATTTCTCATAAATATAAATCTTTGAGTAGTAAATTATTATAATAACACGAGCATTATCAATATTATAATAAAAATAATCAATTAGCAAAATTAAAAAGAAACTTGATTATTAAAAATATTGAAGTGTCACCATTTATACTCTTAGCTAATTTTAACTAATTTTAACGAAAAAGTATCTAACGATTAAAATAAAAAAAAAATTAACTTAAAGAAGATGGAAGATAGACGGTGAGTATGAAAATAGAACACAATGTAGAAAAAAAACGTAGAAATAGAGTTTTTTTTTTAAAAGGGTATATTTGTGGATAAAATAATTTTGTAATTATAATAATTGTTGAATTACTAAAATTTTGAAAGCAAATAAGTAAAATGTTTATTATTCATATCATGGTTAGAATCATGAGAAAATTGAAGGAAAGATGTCTTTTAAGTCTTGAATGAAAGATTGGTGACATTGACCAACAGATAGGGTCAAACATCATTAAAAAACTTGATTAAGTTAATTGTGGACATGATTAATATTTTTAAAACTTTCTAATGTTTTTAAAAATACAAATCAACCCAACCCACACCCCTCTTCAATCCTAATCAACCACTCCCTCTCTCCAGTTTCTCCTAACCAACAGTTCTGCAAAATTTCTCCCTTCAACCTCCGGCGATAAATAGTCGGGCGAGTTCCTTTTCGACTTTCAATCGTCAATCGACGTGAATACTTCTCCGGCGACAACAACTTCGAGTTCTTCGTCCTCCCATTTCCTTTTTCACAGGTAAAAAATTATAAAGAAACAGAGGAACTTGAGCCAACTACTCTTCTGGTATTGAAATGTAGACTGAATAAAACCCTAATTTCTGGCATTTTTCCTTCTCGTTGTCGTACTGTTGATTCGAATTTATTGGTGATTTTTGGTCACAATTGATGTTCTTAGTGTGTATGTGTGTGTGATATGTTGGTGTTGCTTGGTTGATTTGTTGTTTGTCTTGGTAGAAATGGTATTGCAATAGTTGAAACATCTGATGTAATAGATGAAACATATGATGCAACAGATGAAAATCTGATGCAACAGATTAAAAATCTGATGCAACTATGAAAATTTGATGCAACAGGTGAATAATCTAACAGATCATTCATCTGTTGTGGCAGACGACTCTTCTGTTTGGAAGAAATCTAAACAATATTGATCCAACAGATAACTGATTAGTGATCTGTTTTTATTCTTTCCAATGGTTTACTCTTCATTTTAAAATCTGATACAACAAATTAAAAATCTGATGCAACTATGAAAATCTGATGCAACAGGTGAACAATTTAACAGATCATTCATCTGTTGCGTAGACGACTCTTCTGTTTGGAAGAAATCTAAACAATATTGATCCAACAGATAACTGATTAATGATCTATTTTTATTCTTTCCAACGGTTTACTCTTCATTTTACAACAGATTAGGACTATTTTTATTCTTTCCAATGATTTACTTATACAGGTCGATTATCTGTTGCAACAGATAACATACCTGGTGCAACAGATTAGTGATCCGTTTTTATTCTTTCCAACGGTTTACTCATCCATTGTAACAGGTCGGTTATATGTTGCAACAGATAAAATACCTGGTGCAACAGATTAGTGATCTATTTTTATTATTTTCAACGGATTACTCATCCGTTGCAACAGATCAGTTATGTGTTGCATCAGATAAAATACCAGGTGCAACAAATATTGCTGTTTTTATGGTTCCCACGTATTACTCATCCATTGCAACAGGTCGGTTATATATTGCAACAGATAACATACCTGGTGCAACAGATTAGTTGTCTGTTGGAACTGTTATATTACTGTTATGCATTAATCAATTATAATCTATATTATGTTCCTATTAATTTAAGATAACATAACTCCCAAAATAAAAGAAATCGAATCAAGTTCAAGTAAAGGAACAAGTGCAGCAGCTCAGCTACATCCACCACTCTATGAGCTTGCTTTACAAGCGTTATCTCAATTAGGAGCAGAAGATAATGAACACGGGGAAGAGGAATCTTTCAAAAGAGATGATCCAAATGCTAATAACCCTTCCGTCGAAGAGTTGTTCAAAACCTTCAACATTGATCGTTACCCGTGAGAATGCAGTGCGATGGTGCCATAGATTTAACGGATGATCTCGTGGTTAAGTCAGTCATGGGAAAATCTTTCGACGCCTTCAGAAAAATACTTCGAGAACAAAAATTGGATTCTTATTTCAGGGAAAGCTGCTTTGGGAAATATCTTGATTTGTCGGAGGACAATAATGCTCGTTTCTAGATAAAAATGGTATATGATCTTCTCAAGCGCAGGTTTATGTATGAAAACAAAGATAAGATGGATGAGGTGTGGATAAATTACTGTGGCATGCCTGTTTGTTTTGGTTGGGAGGAGTTTGCCATAGTTATCGGACTAAAATGTTATCCTCCTTCTCCTTCTCAAGTTATACCTACTCTGACCCAAAAAAAAGCACCCCGCACACCCAAAAAAGGAAAATGCAAGTCGAGTAATCGTGATGACTTGGTGTCCATTGTTGGTCCAAGATTCAAAAATAAAAATTTGATTGAAGCGTTGAAAGGTAAATGACTTTCAAAGAAGCACAAACAATCATTGTGCTTAGTTTGGTTTGTACATAATGTTCTTTGGGCGAGAGACGTTAACAACAACATAAGCCTCAGTTTAATAAATCTCTCCGAGGATCTTGAGGCATTTAACATCTATCATTGGGGTTATGAAAGCTTCAAAATGACTGTCGAATATTTGTTGACTCCGTTAACTCCAAAAATAGTCAACTTATCTGTTTTTTCATGGACCTTCATGGTAAATATTTCTTTTATCATGATATGATTCATCATTTTTTTATTCAATAATGCTTTTGATTTATTTACGTTATGTTATACGGGCTTGGGAATTTGAAGTCATTCCTTATTTGAGACAACAAGTGAACTACCAGGAAGAAGTTTCCTGTCCAAGAATTCTGAGATGGTTGTCGGCCAAAACCGATAAAAATGCAAAATTTCTTGATCTTTTCAATCCCCCCAAGGAAGCAGTAAATCCAATTCTAATCAAGTTTTTATTTTAATTAATGATTAAATGATTTCATCATCATTCTTAATATATGTACCGATTTATTTTAGATTGTCCATCCGTGGCTTTTTTCGACCAATCGAGAGTTGAAGATGCCATTTTTCTTACTTTACAGTCTGTGCAAACTTTATCGGACCCTAAGGCCGTTGATGGAATAAAAATAGAATTATTTGGAGCAACAACCATCACAAGAAAAACAATTTTGGAGGGTGGGGCTACTGATGCTCTTCTTACAGTTTTTGAAACAACAAGCCATTATGATTATGATCATAATGGTTGTACAAATTTTTCTCCAGATTTTGCCGCATCTTGCGAATGTTCTTCATGCAAATGTCAAGACTACTAGGTGAAACACGATGGAGTGATTAATGCTATTAATGCACTAACTGCTTCTGTAAAGAAAATGACATCTAAGAGGGGTGCCATTCCATCAAAGAGGATTTCATATCCAGACACTCCACTAGAGATCAAGGCGGCTAATAGGAGAAGGAAAGACACTTCCAAGGAATCATCAATCATAAAAAAAGCAAGATTGGAATGCCTCTGTCTTTGTCTTGCACCGATGTTCAGTATGCAAAGGCTACAGAAGAGCAGCATGAGCTGAAGAAGGTGAATGTACATCATCTTTTCCAAAAAATAAACAAACACATATATGTTTCAACAGATGATACATCTGCTGAAAATTATCAAACAAATGTATACATCTGTTGCAACTGTTGTCTAACCTGTTGCATCAGATTCGTTATGTGTTTCAACAGATGATTCTTATGTTGCAACAGATGGGTTATCTGTTCGAAATTATCGTACTGCTCTGATTTACCTGTTTGAATTTGTCCCAACAGATAATCTATCTGATGCAACATAAGAATCATCTGTTGCAACAGATAAAAAATCTGTTGTATATCTCTACTTAGCATTGACAATTCTGGCTTTCCAGGTGGATGTCACAACTACTGCCAAAGAGCATAATATGACAGTTGATAATCCATCAACTACTTCCAAAGATGAAAAAAAGTGTAGCCTGTCAGTTTGGGAGAATGGAAGAATTACCCGTTTGAAGGGTTCAACATCTCAGACGAGGCTCCAAAAAAACTAATACAGTTGATCAACGACTATTCAGAATGGATTGTCGATGGGCTGTTAAAGCATCATGCCGGCAGGTACATAAATTAATTTTATGGATATTGGTTTATACAATTCTTGTTGAAAGAACCTAACATTAACACATATAAATCATCATGTAGAAAACAAAATGACGAGCGCTACAAAGTGAACGAATCGAGTCTTGGTTTTGATATGTTTGACTTTGTCCTTGCACATCCCGAAATGAAGAATTGATTCTATTTGATGTCACAACACCAAACTTGCTGGAATGATGATGTTTAAAGGCCATAAATATTATTATTAATTAATACTTTATTTAATTGCATCTACGTATTGATTTTTTTGTCACGTAATCCAAAATATTTGATAATATTTGCAACACATCGATGTCATTTTTTACTACCTCCAAAAGAAGGCCAAGTTGCAAACACAAGAACAATACATATACACAACAGGCAATTGTTTGTACAAAGTTTACATCAATAATGCCCACGATAGGTATTGTCAACAGCAGCCGGAAGTTTCCCGAAATGAGGAATGCTTAATCAACATCATCAAAGGTTTTAGCATTCTGGCTGGCTTACCTTGGCATTTGATCGACGAAGTGTACATCCCGATCAATTGTGGTGATGAATTTTACTGGGTGTTGGCTGTCGTCGTTCTAAAAGAGAGGCGCATCCGAGTTTATGACTCGATGTCGCAAAAGAGACGTTCCGGACCATCGTCTGAGATACAAAAGCTGGCCAAAATACTGCCTACTTACCTTGATATGAGTGGCTTTTTGGATCAAAAGGTTCGTACTGATTGGTCGACGATTGAAGCATACCGGGATAAAATGTCTAATCCATTTGATGTACAATATGTTGACGGAATTTCTCAACAAACCATTGGTAGCCTGTAAGTTTAAATGTCATGATTTAGTTTCATTTCACAAATTTCACAACGCTTGCATGAACTGCAAGATATGAATTATCTATTTTTTTATAATGCAGGGATTGCGGTCCTTTTGTTGCTGCCTATGCCGAGTATTTGATCGATGGATTACAAGTACCAAATAATGGACTTAATGTAGGATTACTCCACAAAAGATATGCTGCTCTTTTATGGAAATATGGAGAAGCGAAAGCTCAGAAGCTGTACGCAACCGACCTTAAAGATCCATGACGACCAAAGCCGAATTCCATAGCACTGGATGAAGAACAACTTGTCCATATTGATTAGATCTTATTGCTTGAGTCCGTCAATATAATAACCTATCCTCCTTGGTTTAACTTGTTGATTTATTTGTAGAGTAGATCGTTTGTACTCATAATGATTTTTTTTACATTTCATTTATTTGTTAAGTTATTTTATTTCATGTAATTTCTGAAGGCTTCGATTTATTTTATTTTGTCTATGAATATAATTAATTCTGAGTTTTGAACATGTTAATTAAAATGGAGTACTAGATTCAAATACCGCAACAGATAATACATCTGCTGCAACAGACGACATATCTTATCAGACAAATTTAGATATATGTTGCAACATGAGATGCAATACGTAGGTCATCTGCTGGAAATTATATAACAGGTCTTCCTACTTTTTTGATTTGCTCCAACAGATTATCGATCAGTTGCAACAGATAAGTTATATGTTACAACAAATCGTAAATATGTTGCGACACACAGACGGGGAACATCTACATAACGCAACAGATGACCAACCTATTCCAACAGATAATCAATCTATCACAACAGGTACTATATCTGTTACGACAGATATAAAATCTGTTGCATTATAAAAATTCAACTTTGCCAGACATAATTATTATTTCCCCTATATGTATAGTAAATTGGCTTGAAATAAAAATTTGTTATCGTGTTCGTCTCTGTCTTTGTACATGTTTTTTTATACACGGGCTCCAACCATTTAGTTAGTACCCCATATGCCTAGACCCATTGCATCTTTCCCACAATGGTGTCGCACATACCGGTCATTTGTGTGGCAATCAGCAAATACTCCATGTATGCAAGCGAGTACGTCCCGCACGCTGCACCAGTTGTATTTTTTGGGAGGTAGATGTTCTTATTTCGACCTTCAAAAATCCATGATTCCTTCGCCAAGACTTCAGCCGGCAAATGATCCATCAGCTTACTCTGCGTCAACAACTTGGGCAACAACTTCAAGAGTGGTTGCATGTGGGTTAAAAACGTCTTCTCGCTGAACGCAGGTAAGTTGCAGTCATAAACCTTAATTTTTCCCTCATATAGTAGTATCTCAACAGTGAGAAAATGGGTGACATCCACGTTCATGACTGCAAGGATTCTCTTTGACTTGGTCCAGCTCTTGTCGTGTGGATATGACCTCTTTCCTCTAACATATTTAATCGCTTCTTCATCCCATTGGAACGTAGAAACTAACTAATCAAATTCCAGGCCACCGGAATCAGCTAGATTACGAAGATCAGCGTACCTATCTTTGAAATTATTGTAGAAGTTGAGGTCCATTATCCTATCAGCAGCATCATAATCATCTGGGTACGCTAATTGCCTGCTCCTCATGAGGCAGAGAATTTCATCAATATACTGTGGTATAAGAAGATAATTTTTAAATAGGTTAGTAATTGTAAAGAATAAAAATACAGTGGAAAGAATCCGATGCAGAGGGTTCTCTGAATCAGTTCACAGATTACCCAGCCAACGCAACTTATGCAATAGATCTGTATTATATTGCAACAGAATACCAAGATGTTGCAATAGATTACACATCTGCTGTGTATATTCTTCTTCATGGAGTAGATTGGAAGGGTAGGTTAGCAAAAGTAAACTTACCTTGTCCTCGTACCACACACACATATTTGTCATATTCGAGAAGTCTTTGGCGGAAAATGAATGCATAGTGTATTCTTTTTGAACCTTCATCTTGATGAATTCTTCCAGTTCCTTCTTCTTCTCCTTGCCAAGCGCCGCAAATATGTCCACCTTCTTCGGGGGCCCCTGAACTTCAACAACTATTGGAGCGGGGGAGTTGCATTTTTTGCTGATTTCAGAACAGAGAGAATTTGTCTAATTTTTATTCTTTTCCTCCTAACCTCCACTGTAGGAGTGCATGGCTCCTTCACCTCGTTGGATGGTATGACACCCCTCCTGGATTTCAACTCCTCGGCGCTTCAGCAATAGCCTCTAGATTGTCGAGGAGTTTATCCTCTCTGCCTTGCATACTTTGCATTTATAATGAGAACATAAGGGTGAGGAGGGGTGAGAGGGACCACGGTAAGGGTAGGAGGGATCGGTGTAGGGGTGAGAGGAAGGACCTGTTCAAGGGGTGTTTTAAAACATATTTATTTTTTCCTGAGCACCAACATGCTCATAATCACGACTGGCAGCAGAAGCAGAAGCAGGATAGCTGCCACCATCACAAATAACTCCACCAGCAACACCCCAGAAGAAGCACCTGGATCTGTTGCAGTTTGAGTTAGGTCGTGAAGAGTTTCAACATTAGACTGACATTGCCTAACTGCTCTTCTTATGGATGTTGCTCCATCCAATTCCTTCTTTATTAACTCCACCGTTGGGTTTTCTTTTGTATCAACAAGACCCAGAGTAAGAAAAGAAGTCATCCCTAGCTCATCAATGGTAGGCACGATCCAAGGATGCACAACCTATAAAAAAACGACAAGAGAAATTTAAATCATATAATAATAATTTACAGTCAGTTGGGTTACATGGGTCTCGGGTTATGTTAACACAACCAACTTATGCAACAAACAATCTAGCTACCGCAACAGTTGATTTGTATGTTGAAATAGATTGATAATATATTGTATCAGAATACCCATCTGTTGCATAATTTACAGTAGATGGGTAATCTGTTGAGTAGGGTTCAGAGAACAGAGAAACCTATGGTTAATCTGTTGTGAAATATGGATCATCTGTTGCAACAGATTACCCATTGCACCAGTTGCAGTTGACGGGTAATCTCTTGCAACAGATGGAACATCTGTTTCAATATCTTTCTTTGAGGCAAATTATTTTAGTTGAAAGAAGACGTACTGCATCATTCGGAGGGTTAAAGAGATCATCCTCGTTAATATTTTTTTGCTGCTCTCTACTGTAGCCAACCACCTAAGGATCCTTGGATGAGAAACCCTATTCGGGTAATCCGTGAAATGCTTTCGGAGGGGAGGAATGGATTCACATGCCCAAGCCTAAAAATTGTAAACAGGAAGCAAACAAAAAAAAGTCACAAGTATATTCAATATAAATTAATGAATGAGTAAAAATAGTGATCGATTTTACCATGAAAGCCCAAGGAAAGCCGAATAATGTGGTCGTCTTTGGCTTTAGCTCTTTCAGTAAATATTTGACAGTTAAGTAGTAGCTGTCGTAGCCCCAGGGATAATCGTTGAATCTCCTAAAATCATCAGCAAGCGCAAAAAAATCACGTTCTATGACTTTCTTGACGTCTCTTGCCAATAAAACGGAATGGACAAACCAAACTAAGAACAATTTCTCCCTGTAGTGCTTTGGTATGTCTTTATTCTTGAGATCCGCTATCAAATCCTTCACTTTGTAGCTAGGTCCAACAATACCCAACAACCCATCTTTTTTTACCTTGCATTTGTTGGACCCTTTGTGGGGTGTTTTCTTGATGGCAGGTTCTTTTGGACGATCGCATCTCAAGCCCGTCACAATGGCAAACTCTTTCAATCCAAAACAAACCAGCATGCCACAGTAGTTGATCCAGACTTCATCCATCTTATTTTCGCTCTCCTTCGGACCTCTATCATCCCCCGCATACATGATCTTGTGCTTGAGAAGGCCATATACCATGATCATTGGGAAACGGAGAGGGCGGAGCCCAGACAGCTAAAGAAAGTGTGCAAAGCAGCTCTTCTTAAAAAGTCCATCTATGTTATCCTTCTTCATAATACTCCTAAGTTCGTCAGAAAATTTCCCCAACTGACATTTAAGTACAAGATCACCAAATACTACATTAGAGTTATTCATCGGCATCGCAACTCGAAACTTGTCAATACTAATGGTTTTATCAGAATCATGCTGGAATTTTGATATTATTTCACGCCCCATTGGTGAGGAGGAGTTATCACTTTCCTCGGCTTCATTTTGCCCTGACTGAGATTGTTCTGGAAGTTTCTCCGAATCTATCTGTACTCTAGCCTTTTTTGTTTGGTGATCGAAAGTTGATCCACTTTCTCCACTTTCTGTTTCTTTTCTTTTGGGAGACATCTTTTAACTACAAACAAAAGAAAAACAAAAAATACATTGTATTTGATGTCTGCATAATTTTTTTAAAAAAGGTGAGACAAATTTTAATAAATTATTCTTACCACATAACCAAAAAAAATACTCTAACGGACAACCCATCAGTTGGAACAGATGGGGAACCCGAATCTGTTTGAAGACCTATTTAATATCTCCCCACATATATTCCACCTGTTGCAACAGGTGGAGAAATTTTAATAAATTATTCTCTGCCACATTACAAGAAAATACTTCAACGGATAACCCATCAGTTGGAACAGATGGGGAATCTGTTTGAAGACCTATTTAATATCTCTCAAAAGATCTCCCACCCGTTGAAACAGATGGACCACCACCACCACAACCAATGCCACGACCAATACCACCAATACCAACACCAAGACCACCGACACCACCGCCAAAAAACACAAATACCAACACCACCACCAACAGCCACCCACAACACTACAAACACCATCCAATAATACCACGATAGTCAACAAAACACTGAGAGAAAAACTAGGGTTTTCTTGGGTGCTTCCTACTTTTTTAGCATCAAAACTCAAAATTGTTAACCCATTCTTGAAGATAATATAACTAAAAGTCTTTTTTTTATCATTAACTAAAAAGCCCTATTTTTTAAAATAAAGAACAAATGTAGAACTCTTCTCGAACTCTGTTACATGTGAAGATAGAGAAAACTACGGATACAAACGGGAATAAAGTCAGAAAAAACAACTATATGTATTCGTAAATGGGAAGAAAATCGACCTGTTTTGAAGGGTTGAGCAATATATTGAGTAGTTGTTGTTTGTATTATTTGTATTGTTGAGAGGGAGAGGACACCCCGAGAGAGAGAGAGAAGAGCGAGAACTTAAGATTTGAAATGAAAAGTTTTTCGCGCAAATGGATAATTTGTATGGGTTGATTTGTAATTTTGGAAAAGAATGACAAGTTTTGAAATTGCTAATTTGGTCCGAATTAATCTTAATTAATTTTAAATTTTTTAAAAGATATAGTTTTTAAAAAATTGAGTTGGTGAGAACTCATTTCTACTCAAAGTGATCGATCGACAACTCGGATCGGGATGAACGCAATACCAGCGCCATGCAATTGCAAAGACTCGATTGGATTTGTAGTTGACCCTGCGAGCTCATTCATTCATCCCTAGTTCCACCTAAATCAACTTAGGTACTATCACTATCCTAACATTGAGTTGATGAGAACTCATTTCAACTCAGAGTGATCGATCGACGACTCAGGTCGGGATGAACGCAATACCAACGCCATGCAATTGCAAAGACTCGATTGGATTTGTAGTTGACCCTGCGAGCTCATTAATTCATCCCTAGTTCCACCTAAATCAACTTAGTTACTATCATTATCCTAACATTGAGTTGATGAGAACTTATTTCATCTCAGAGTGATCAATCGACGACTCGGGTCGGGATGAATGCAATACCAACGCCATACAATTGCAAAGAGTCAATTGGATTTGTAGTTGACCCTGCGAGCTCACTCATTCATCCCTAGTTCCACCTAAATCAACTTTGGTACTATCACTATCTTAACATTGAGTTGATGAGAACTCATTTCAACTCAGAGTGATCGATCAACGACTCGGGTCGAGTTGAACGCAATACCAACGCCATGTAATTCCAAAGAGTTGATTGGATTTGTAGTTGACCCTGCGAGCTCATTCATTCATACCTAGTTCCACCTAAATCAACTTAGGTACTATCACTATCCTAACATTGAGTTGATGAGAACTCATTTCAACTCAGAGTGATCAATCGACGACTCGGGTTGGTATGAACGCAATACCAACGCCATGCAATTGCAAAGACTCGATTGGATTTGTAGTTGACCCTGCGACCTCATTCATTCATCCCTAGTTCCACCTAAATCAATTGCTATGAAATCTGTTGCAACCAACGGCTAAGCTATTAAAAATTTTCAAACAGGTACATATATGTTGCAACAGATGACATATCTGATTTCCTTATCAAATAGATATTTGCATCTGTTGTGACAAATGACTGAGCTGTTGGAAATTTTCAAAAAAATATTTATATCTGTTGTAACAGATGACATATCTGATTTTATTAATTATCAAATGAACATTTTCATCTGTTCTCACAAATGACCGAGCTTTTGGAAATTTTAAACATATATTTATATCATTTGTAACAAATGACTAAGCTGTTCGGATTTCTAAACAGATATTTATATATGTTACAATAGATGACATATCTGTTTGAAAATCTTTTGATCTCTTTTAATTTTAAAGCAAGAAGCTTCTGGTCCGAGTAGATAATATCAAGAAGTAGTACTTACTACTAAAGACGATAAAAAATGTTTCTTGGATATCTCAAAAGTGAGTTCATTGAGCAGTCTTGTCTTGTGTTTTCAATGTCAGTAGTCTTAGTCTTCCTCGTTCCCCTCAAATTATTAATGAAATTAATGAATATTAATTAATAAATATTGAAAACCACCACGTCTACGTATATAATACATCTATAGAAATTATCTCATCTCTTCCTTCAGCTGCACTCTTATTTTTTTCTCTCTCCTCTTTAGGGTCACAACCTTTTTTCTCTCTTTTCTCTTCTCTTCTCATAAAGATCTTTTCGGATCTAAACCCATCCATATCTTTCCTCGACTTAAATTTCTATTTTGATCCCCTTTTTGATATTAAGGTATGGTTCATTATTGCTTTTTCATTCTCGTCTTCTTCTTTGCATGTTATTTACATCTATTTTTTTTATTTAATTACTATTTACCCATATTATATTTTTTTTTTAAGGAACTTGTAAGTGTATAATAAACAATCCGAGAATTTTTATTATAATATGAGAAAAAAGTCATCTGTTGGGAGAAGTTTAAAAGCCTTGTTGGCAGTATAATTTTTTTTTGTATGTATTTTATTTGTTTCATTATTGTTGATACAATTATTGATGTTATTGGCAGGGTTGACGTTGTTGGAACTTGTGGTGTTGTTGATGGTTCTGGCACAAAGGATGTTGTTTCTTTGTTGTTGATGATGTTGTTGGAACAAATGTTGTTTCTTTTTTGTTGATGTTTATGCTATTGTTGATGTTGCAACAGATGGAGAAACTGTTGGAATAAATAAGACCACCAGAAAGGCTGGTTTGATGTATTCCATCAGACTCCACATCTATTGCAACAGACTCCACATCTGTTGCAACAGACTCTATATCTATTGCAACAGACTCCACATCTGTTGTAACAGATAGAAAATATTCTTTTTGTGACATCAATTTTTTTCTTCTTCTTTGTAGATATAAGGAACTGATAGTTGATCAACTTTTGATGGACTATCTCAAGAGGCTGCAGTAAAGATGGGATCGGAGGAATAAGCTGCTTGTAGATGGAACCACTTCATATGTGGGAGGTATGTATTACTGATAATGTTATCATGGAAACACACATAGAGTGCACTGATTTTGTGAATGATGTTTTTACTGATTAGTCATAGATCGTTCAAACAAGATGTATGCAATTTTATAGTTAAATTTGGTAGGTCCGAACAAATAAGGCTGAGGGACCATGAATATGGTTTTGATAGCCTGTTAAGATTTAATGTCAGTTGTTGCTAATGTTTATTTGTCAAGCATTGTGAAGAGATCTAATTTTTGTGTCATTGTAAAGAGATTCAATAGTGATCGGACTAACTTTTAGGGTACATTGGACCCTTAGAGGGCCTTCGAAGCTTAGCACTGCATCTAATAAGAACGAAAAACCAATATATTTATTACCCTGACCAAAATTTATATGGCTGGATTGCTCGCTCGGGGTGATGATTTTATGCCAGAATATGCGATAGGAGAATGCTTTCGAAGGAAAATAGGTGGTTGATGGAAGACTATATCATTTGAGAGCTAATTGAAGAAGAGACATAGGGTAGAAAGTAACTTCTAACGAATCTGGCCGGTGGAATTATCTTAACAGATGCGAGATCTGAATCAAGTGCAAATATGAAAGTGTATCCGGTAATATAATTTCATCTGTTGTGTCTTCAAAAGAAAAACAATGTAGATGGACACTTTGCTAAGGAGATGCGTGGTCGGGATTATCACCTAGATAGAAAATAGGAGAAGACCAACAAAGAAGCCTCACGGGCATCGAGGGTTGAAATGATGTACAGCAAGTCTAGAAAACTTATGCCAACAACAACTGCAGTTAAAATAAGGAATCTAAGCAAAGGCGGCAAACTTCTGAATTTTAAATTTCATCCCATGCCTTCTTGTTTGTGTTTTCGATCAGGTCTACTGTCGTTGACCTGATTGGAAACACAAACGAGATTGAAAGGAAAATAGAGTATCATTGCTTCCTTAGCAATATGGTTATAATTGATTGTGTTTTCTTGCCTTGACATGCTTTCAACATTCCTTGGAGAAGATCAGATGCTTGTTGTAGTATGTGAATCCCGATAATTTTCAAGCTTGCCTCCAGCTCGTTGATTCTGTATTCAAGCTGGTCGTTGCCCTCTTCGAAGTTGGTAAAGAGTTCTTCGTCTCTTGTGAGCTCGATCAGGAACACTACCTTCAAAGTTGTGGCATTCTAGAAGCCCTTCAGAACACTTTCTTCAGAAGCCTTAAAGGATACATGGAGGGTATCTGTCTTTGTTTTAGGTCAAAATGTGTTGATGCACTTTGAAGATGTGGTCCCATAAGTTGAACAACATACTTTTATCTAGCGTTTCTCTATGCATCTTGCTCAATCAATTTGATAAATTAGTAAGCATGGAGTTACATAGCGTGTGATCTAAACCGGCTCTACCATTACTATCAAACGTTACGTAACTCTAAGCTCATTACTCTATAAAAAATATGACAGAGTTAGTGCACAAATCGAACGAGCTCAATCTCTCAGTCTTTCTGCTGATTTCTCTTCTCCAATATAGATGACAAGATATCTTCTATGCAAAAGTCTACACCATCGCCAGACATGTTCCCAGGCAATCATGTCTGGCGATGGTGTAGACTTTTGCATAACAGATATCTTATCATCTATATTGGAGAAGAGTGATCAACAGAAAGGCTGACAGATTGGGATTTTTTTCTATGTGCACTAACTCGAGCATATTATTTTGATAGGGTAATGAGCTTGGAGTTACGTAACGTTTGATAGGCTTGGTAGAGCCGGTTTAAATTACATGCTACGTAACTCCATGCTTACTAATTTATCAAATTGGTTGAGCAAGATGCATGGAGCAACGCTCAATAAAAGTGTGTTGTTCAACTGTTGGGACCACATCTTCAACATGCATCAACATATTTTGACCTAAAACAAACACATCGACCCTCCATGTATCCTTTAAAGCTTCTGAAGAGAAAGTGTTCTGAAGGGCTTCTAGAATGCCACAACTTTGAAGGTAGTGTTCCTGATCGAGATCACAAGAGACGAGGAACTCCTTACCAACTTTGAAGACGGTAACGACCATCTTGAATATAGAATCAACAAGCTGGAGGCAAGCTTAAAAATTATCGAGATTCACATACTACAGCAAGCATCTGATCTTCTCCAAGGAATATTGAAAGCATGTCAAGGCAAGAAAACACAATCAATTATAACCATATTGATAAGGAAGCAATGATACTCTATTTGCCTTTCAATCTCGTTTGTGGTTCCGATCAGGTCAACGGCAGTGGACCTGATCGGAAACACAAACAAGAAGATGGGATGAAATTTAAAATTCAAAAATTGCCACCTTCGCTTAGTTTCCTTATTTTCACTGCAGTTGTTGTTGGTGTAAGTTTTCTAGACTTGCTGAACATTGTTTCTACCCTCAATGCCCGTGAGGCTGCTTTGTTGGTCTTCTCCTATTTTCTATCTAGGTGATAATCCCGACCATGCAGCTCCCTAGCAAAGTGTCTATCTGCATTATTTTTCTTTCAGAGACACAACAGATGAAATTACATTACCGGATACACTTTCATATTTGCACTTGATTCAGATTTTGCATCTGTTAAGATAATTCCATCTGCCAGATTCGTTAGAAGTTACTTTGTACCCTGTGTCTCTTTTTCAATTAGCTCTCAGATGATATAGTCTTCCATCAACAACCCATTTTCCCTCGAAAGTATTCTCCTACCGCACCTTCTGGTATATAATCATCAACCCAAGCGAGCAACCCAACCATATAAATTTTGGCCAGGGCAATAACTATATTGGTTTTTCATTCTTGTTCGATGCAGTGCGAGGTTTCGAGGGTCCTCTAAGGGTCCAATGCATACTTAAAGTTAAGTCCAATCGCTATTGGTTCTTTGCAGTGACGACAAATATTGATCCCTTCTCAAAACTTGACACGCATAAACACGAGCACCAACCGTCAGTAATTCGTAACAGGGTATCTGCACCATCTTCATGAGGTCCCCAGCCTTGTCAATTTTGAACCCATCAAACTTAACGGTACAATGCAAGATCTTGTTTGAATGATCAATGCCTAATCGGTTAAAAACTGCATTCACAAAAACATTGTACTTTGTGTGTGTTGTCCCGGTAGCCTTATCAGTAATACATACTTAACTCCCACACATATGATAGTGGATCCATCTGCATGCACCTTATTCTTCCTAGCCCATCTATAGATTAAATTGAATAAACAGATGACTAGCTTGTTGCAACAGATGACACATCTGTTTATATTGTCAATCAATTGGAGACATCTGTTACGACAGTGATCAACCTGTTGCAGAAATCAAAAAGATATATACATCTGTTGCAAAAAAATTGCCAGTATGTTGTAAGTTATCTAACAGAAAGAATATATTTTGTAACAGATTACCCATTTGTTAGATTTATTTTAAAGCAATTTTCTTTTCTTTCCGAGATACAATAATTTATAAATAGGTCCCTCCTTACAAATATGGATGATCCAGATTCGTACAAGAATATTCATATCGAGTCCTTGCGTGAACTTCAAAGGCAGTTTGATTGATGAACTCCAGAGAGATATTTGGCTGACTTCGGAGCAAGGCTGCCGGATGAATGAAAGATATCTGATTGACAATAATAATAATAGTAGTAATAATAATTAGGTAATGTTTTTTATTTAAGCGATTATTTTCCTCCTTTTGTATATCAAATCTACCCAAGGGATCCAAAAATCTATGAACATTCATTTCATTTTGTTGTCGACTTTGAATTTTTAATTCTTATTTAGTATTTAATAATAATCATTCTGTTTATTCCTTGTTCTCAACATGTCGACGGTTGGTGGTAGGGATTGAGCAGCAATTTGTGTCAACAGTTAGAGGTTAATCTGCTATGACAGATCGATCATATGTTGCACCTGACTTTTATTAATAAAAAAGGGCTATTGTTGTTATTGAGAGGGTGAAAAGAGAAAGACATGACTCGGAGTTCCGATTATTCAATATGAAAAATATTTCGTAACTAAATAATAAGGAAATAAATAATAAATACAATTTATAACCACAATTTTAATAACTGATCGTGACTATTCACCATTTTTGTTTTTGAATTTATTTTTTAGATTATTTATTATATAATAAAATGATTATTATTTTATTAAGGAATTTGAAAAGGTATTTTTTTTTTATAAAATAAAAAAGTAGGCAAATTTGGATTAATGATATGATGATATAGTTTTTTTTTTAAAAAAGTAGATTATATGTTGCAACAATTAAATTATCTGATGCAATAGGTTCACTATGGTTGCAACAGATGATATATTGTTGTCACAGATGATTTATCTGATGCAACCTACATCGAGTCACAACTCAATAAAAGCAGTTCTTGGAAAGAACTAATTAATAATAATAATCTGAAAAGTCATGACTTATCACAATATTTCTTAATTTAATTAATTCATTACTTTTCACATTAATAAAAAATGTAATTAATAAATGGAGGTGAACAGTTAGATTATATGTTGCAACAGATATGTTATCTGATGCAACATATTTTATATTTGTTGTAACAGATAATATATCTGTTGTCACAGATGTGTTATCTGATGCAACAGATATAGAATCTGTTGCCAGAACTCAATAAAAATGGTTCTTCGAAAGACTAATTAATAATAATAATTTGAAAATTCATGACTTATATCACAATATTTATTTTCTTAATTTAATAAAAAATTTAATCAATGTATGGAGGTGAATAGTTGCGCCTTTTTGCCTCCCATTCAAATTTAATCCTCTATAAATAGGTCCGTCCTTACTCAATCCCTCATTCAAATACACACTCTATTTATTTATTGCATCTCGTCTTTCATATTACACTCTAGAAGATAAGATTATGGTTGACCCAGTGTGGGATGTTGTTTTTCTGCAAGACGCCGTGAATGAACTTCGGAATCAAGTTCGTGATCTGCAAGGGAATTGGGAGGAGTTAGTCAAGAATGCTCCGCGAGATACGCAGGCTGAGGAGGACCTTGCTACTTCCGGTTGAAGATTGGCCGGCTGGCAATGATGATGCAGATAATAATAATAATAATTAGACTATTATTTTTCTTTTAGTCTATTATATGTATTTTTATTTGTTTAATAAATAAATTATGTTTGATCTTTGACGTTTTAATCCATATTTAATTTTCATTCAGTCTATTATCTTCTCAACAAATAATTCGACGATTCCACGTAAAAATGAATAATTTAGAATCCAGTAGCAATAGCAAGATTTATCTGTTGGGTTTGTGGCAGGGGTTGATTTGTGTTGTTTCAAACAAATTAATCATTCGTTGCAACAAATAATTAGTCTGGTGCAACAAATAAACATTCCGATGCAACAGATAATTAGTCTGGTGCAACAGATAAACATCCTGATACAACAGATAATACGTCTGATGCAACAGATAATACTATGATGCAACAGATAAATAGTCTGATGCAACAGATTACTCATCTGATGCACCAGATGATTGATCTGTTTAAATTGTGGGCACTTGTGCTGGATTCATAATCGGGGTTCTATCCATTGTTGAAAAAACAGAAGTGTACCCAAATGACAAATACGAATAAAAATCATAATTTTACTTACCAAAGTAACCTAATGCCAAAGTGAAAAGTGATGTAGTAAACAAAATTTGACCTAAGAAATTGGTCAGATCGCAGCAGTAGCGCTGTACCACCACCACCAACAACAACAAATGGTCGACAAGAAGAAGATGAAGCAAAAGATGATGAATAAAGCAACAGAAACAGAAACAATTAACAAAAAAAATTGCTAAGAGAGAAAAAACAATAATGGATGAGAAGAGAGAGAAAAACGCCTTTTTTTCCTCCGTTTTCTGTTATTTTAGGTATACATTGGGATCAAAGTATAAATTTAAAAACTTGTGGGTTATTTTAAAACTTTTCCAACTTTCTTAATACATAATAAAGTAATTGTCACCTCCAACTAATAATTAAGACTTGTGTCACCTAAACCTCATTTTAAAACTCTTTTGTCACCTGTGACCCAAACCCCCTAGAATCATGGTTTAGTTATTAAATTTTAACCAGCCATTTTAACTCATGTCATGTGACTCTCATCCAAATAGAAACTTGAGGAAAATGGAGACAATAGAAATGGAGAGAAGCCGGATCCGTCTTCGTTTGCTTATCATGTTAATATTTTACTTTCTCTCCTCGCTTTTACTTGTCAGTAATTTTTTTAATTATATTTTCTTTTTAATTGTCATTTTTGATATATAAAAAAAAACTTTTTTTCCATTCTATTCTTAACATAAATTATTTTTTCTTCAAATTAGTTTCAAGATACAATGTAAACGTTATTTAATAGGGGCATTATGATAAAATAACTATGTTATTAATTATTTTTTTTAATGAATGTGTCAAGTTAAAATGTGACAAGTAAAACCAAACGGAGGGAGTAATATTGAGGGGCGAATTTAGGCAGTGGCGGACCCAGGATTTAAGGATAGTGGGTGCTTAAAAATTTTAAAAACTGAAAAAAAATAAAAATTCACCTCAATGAGGTTCGAACCCGGGGCATCTCCTCTAGTGGAGGACCTTAACGTCAACCTAAACGCCAATGCACCCTACTAAGTTTTCTTTTAGTGGGTGCTTTTATATATTATATATCTATTTTCGTATATTTTATATGTAATTTTATCTATTCTGCGTCGAGTTTAGTGAGTGTCGGAGCACCCCACAAACATATGTAGGTCCGCCCCTGAATTTAGGTTCAAAATTATGATGCTTTGACATTCGTTAAATTCAATATAAAATAGATATAATTATATACAAAATATATAAAAATTGATATAAGATGAAAAAAACACCTGTAAAATCAAGAAGATAGTTGGGTGCTTTAATTTCCAACGAAATCTTAAAACTTTGCATATCAATATTCGTGTTTGTACATTCCATACACCCACAAATTCTAAATTTTGAATCTGTCACTAATAATATCTCTACTAATTACATCTCATCCCATATTTTAAGTATTGTACTTGAAACAGTATGTACTCCATTGAATAATGCATCTGAATAGAGTATGTATCAATAGAAGTTAATTAATGTATTCGAAGACAATATTTATCATGATGAGTTAATTAACTTATGTATTATCCTGAATCTGATGTTACATATTATGTATCAGCAACGAAATATATTTCTGTCTAAACAGTAATTCATATATACTTCTGTCATATAATATATAGCAATATCATTCATTTAAATTGAACTAAATGAATATACATACAATTTTCATTGAAGAACCTTAAGGAGTCGTTTGGTGTGAGGTATTAAAATAAATAGCCTCGAAATAAATTTTTTGGCGCCTTGTTTGATTGTCAAATTCGAAATAACTCATTTCGGGATTAATAAATAGTACCCTTTGGGTGGTATAAATAATTTCAACATTATTTAACTTGGGAAAAATCCATTAAATGACAAAATTACCCTCCAATTATCACTTTATATATATTCCTTTCTTCCCTTTTGATGAAAAACATTCTCCCGATAATCAAACACCGTACCATAGAATAACTGTCTCCTGAAAAACTAACATCCAAAAAATTACTTGTATGTACCAAATACGAGGTGCATCATATTTTGAAAAAACGAAGAAGAAAATGAGCTACTTCTGATACTGAAACTAAGATTATTCGTTGATTACTTCATTGATAAAGTTATAAAGCTTAATTGTTTTCATTGTCGTAAATCTCTGTTACTTTCTGCACAAGTACACTGGAACCAAGCAAAAACCTCCGCTTTGTACATCAATTTCTTTCCCCCGCATTCAGTTAACATCCTTCATAAATAATTCGCGAAGGAAAACACATTGATTTTTGAAGTATTTCAATAAATGATGCGTATTTTTACCTGCGACTAAAAAAGGGAACCATCGTTGCTTGCTGTGGTGTTACACAAGTCCTGCAGACAAATGAGTAAATCATGCATGATGCACTCCGAAAAGAAAACAAGAACGAATATGAGTGAAGGAAGGTAGTAATTAAAGTTTAAATTTTTAGGGTGTTGTTGCATCTTATATATATATATTTAAGTAAAGGGTATTTTTGTAAACAAACAATCAATTCTTAACAAAAATGTAATGCATATTATTTTTAGTACCACAAATCAAACAACCACTAAAAAATAATACCAGAATAATTACTCTTGGTATAATTAATCCCAGCATAACTTATTTTCAAATCAAACGACCGCTAATAGTATATGTTAGAACGCTAGAGATGTATTCTTCTGCTTTTGTTTTGCATTTCATTCTCAATGAAATTACTTATATGAAGTTTATGGATCCATTTTAATATGTAGATTCTTCAACAAATGAATATTAAAGGTTGGAATTATGAATATTGCGAATTTTAAGTTTTACAATAATAAATTGGAATGATAAGAAATACTTAAGAAACTTATTGCCACAATAAATTTTTACAGTTATTGAGATATTTATTCTTGGAATAGGATTTTTTTTTTTTGTGAATATTCTTACAATAAGTTAAATTAAAAGAATGAGCGAATTTTTTTCTAAAATAAAAGAGAGATAAAAAATAAATCTATACACAATTTTTTTAGAAGTTGTGGACCTGAAAAAGAAATGGAAGTTATGCCGATGGTTATAATTAATAAAGAAATAAAAGGTGTGATTTATGAGATCGTTAAGTTAAAATATATAAAAAATGATGTATGCTTTTTCATAATCATTATATATAGACTAGGGAATTGTGCTGCGCTTCGCGCGGTCATGAAAGATATATTAATAATTAATTTTATAGATTTTTTTTTATAATAATGTACTTGTAAAATTATAAAAATTTCAGCTTCATTCATATACGACATATATTATTAGCTAAAATTTCATTCGAATTGTATTAGATTAACCTTTTTAGAATATTTACATATAAAAAGATTAACCTCATTTCGTAAATAAGGTTATTGCAATTCCGAAAAGCGACATATGAGAAGCTTTTAAGAAAAAAAAGTAATATAAAATGTATAACGAAAGAACATAAAACACTTGATATGTAAGAAAAATTTTGTTTTATAAGTATTTAGAATTTTTATGAAGCTATGCACTAAGCAAGTGCATCAGGTAATAACAGGTTGTGCAATCACCCTATTGTCTCTAGCATTCCCTGATTGCACAAAAAAGCTAACAAAAAAGTACCATCTCAGTTTAAGGTTGTGTATGTTTCTCCTTTTGCCTTCAAAATTGTGTTGTTTCAAACAGTCCACAAGATGGCCTAACCTTGACGTATGGTATTACATGTTATAGAGATTTCTTACTAATCCTCTGATTGTTCCAGCCACGTAAAACTCTTGCGTCTTTTTATTTATCTTTCCACGTATTTTTACAGCTTGTACTCTATTATTTTTGCTTGTTGTGTTCATATGGGAACTGGTCCCTGAGTTGAGGAGCAATCCACCCCAACCCTTCAATACTATCCTCCTCCACCAAACAATTATTTTCTGGGACGACGACTTTTTGGCAGTCCTAACACATTAACAGTTCTTATATTTTCCTTTGAATTTACTTCTGATCCGACATTGAAAGATCTTCTAATCTTCCATAAGATATCAATGTATCTTCAAAGTGTCACTAGTTTGGAATGGTTGTTACCTATTGTATTGTATTGTGGTGTTTTTTAAATAGATTATTTATTTGATTAGGTAATGATGAAAAGTTCAATTTTACGTAATGACCAATTTGGCGTGATCGCGTGGTTGCCTTTTTTCCTCCTCATTTTGTCTTTACTTATTATTTAATAATCTTATTTTATCTTATACCCTACCTTATTATAGTAGCTCTACCCCGTACCAATTTTTCTTGTAGGTTTATCCTTCAAATTGTTGATGTATGACATTATGTAACGACAAAAAATCATGTAATCATCCAAACATTGTGTCACACCCCCTTTTTAACCAAAAAAGATTTGATTTAAAGTTTGAAAGGGTTTTTATTATCAAAGTGGCAAAAGATGAAAATTTATTTTGAAAAGGACCTTTTATATTCAAAACTCAAAGTCGCCACTTGACATAAATTGGGCGTGCCAAGTCACCCTTAGATATCCTTTTTCAAAACGTTTTTGACTCTTTAAAACTGATCCGCGAACAGAGATTCTGGCTAAGGAATTCTGTTGATCGAGGGGACGGTGTTAGGAATTCCTCAATCCCGTGGTTCGACCACGGTCGCTTGGTAGAGTAAATCGGCTAATTTAACATTACGAATGTATAAACCACACAAAACACATAAAACAATCAATCAAACACACAAAATAAAATAAATCCAAAATATGGTGTCCAGTCCAATTATACAGTCCCAAAATAGAAAAATGCGAAAATGTAAACATACACTAATCCTACACTACGCTCCAATGCTTACCCGATGCCTCAGGCCTTGATCACGAACCTCCTTCGAAGACATGATACGTCGGGGCATTTCTCGGTGAATAAATACATCTTCCTTCGGGGCATTCTCCGTCCAAATAAATACAATTGATCCAAATTTATAAAATAAAACCATTCAACAAACATTTTTTAACATTCAACAATCCACAAGTTCTAAATCTCCTTCGAAGATATGATACGTCGGGGCATTCTCCAGTGAATAAATACAACTTCCTTCGGGACATTCTCCGGCCAAATAAATATAATTGATCCAAATTTATAAAATAAAACCATTCAACAAACATTTTTTAACATTCAACAATCCACAAGTTCTAAATTTGCCTTCCCGAACCTACTATTTGCCTACCCGACACGACCTATCATGATTCTATCACGTTCAATATCATCAATGAATAAAAATTTATCCAAGTTTACTTTTATCAAGACCAATCCCTTCCCGCATCCATTCACAAAATAATTAATCAATTCTTCGACTACCAATTCAAGTTTCCATATTCAAATCCAACATCAATCAAGACACAATCAAGATTCAAACATGCTCAAACAACAAATCATTCATATTCACGCAAAAATTAAAGGAAGAGAAGATAGAATCGTACCTCAATGCCCCTTTTAAAATTGATGTATTATTTCGATTAAATTTGGGTTCTCTGCATCCGAAACCTTTGATTCAAACCTCAACAGCAGATCAACTCCAAACTCGGTATCACTAAAATTGAAACCTGGAACCGACCACGATGACCCAATCGAGACAAACGGAACCTAAATCCCAAAACCAATATGAAGACCGCAGCGACCCTAAAATAAAAATCACGTCGAATACCCAAATCCGTATAATCCAAGCTCCGGTGAGCTGACAGTGGCAAAAACCGACAAGAAAAGGGTTGGAACAAAGCTGACAACACTGTTTTCTGGTGGGTTTCATCAGAAACAGTATCGGATGGTGATGGTAAGGTTTTTTGCTGACAAATCCGGCGAGTTTCTGGTGAGAAACTCGCCAAAATCGATCAAATCATCCCTATTCCTCACCCTCTTTCTTTCGATTTCACCATTTCTCTCCAATTTCCCTACTTTGCTCATCACTTTTGATTGATTTTCTCTGCTTTTCCAGTGCGTGTAAGTGTATCGTTGAGGAATTGATGTGGTTGTGTGTTCGTGTATGGTTTTCAGTGAGTGTTCAAGATATGTGTGTGTTTGTGCTTTGCTGTCACAAAAAAATGGAGTATGTATGTGATGGTGAGGTGAATCTGTCCAAAAAAATAGAGGTGCTCATTCCCCTTTATTAATTTGGAAAGAAAGAATAAGAAAAAGAAAATATCCCGTGGGCCCCTGTGGTGGTAACTGTGTATTGTGTATTTGATTAAAAAGAATAAAAATGTGAGAGGGGTGAGTGAGGTAGGTGGGGTAGTGGGGAGGTGAGGTGGGTGAGTTGATTAGGATAAGGTTTGTTAGGATAAGGGAATCTTAGAGATTTAATTTGTTAGGGATCTATTGAATTTTGTTATTTTTTGTATTTTTGTGAGGTATAATCACATGGATGAGGGTGTGTGGTAAGATGAGCTAAAAATGAATAAAATTGGACTTGGCAGGGACAAAATTAAGTGTCTACAACATGCCTCCTTTGAATGTAAACATGAAGTATTTTCATACAAAGAAGTAGATAACGAGACAAAATTTGTCCCGACCATTATTAAAAAAGAATGAAACAGAAGGAAGGAGGGAAACCAAGTCTTGACTTTGGACATCATACTCATCCCTAGTTATGAGGGAATCAAGTCACATATATTCCTAAAGACTGAAAGAAGAGGGACTATACCGAGTTGGAGAGTCGAGTGAGGTCCCTTCAAGGTTTCGATCCGCGGCTCTGTCATTACATCAAAAATAAAAATTACAAGTTAAAACATAAATGAAATTACAAAAATCCTAACTATGCAACTTCTTTTGGACTCTTGACTTGAGTTTCATCACCCTATTCTTCAGGCAGGCTCCTGACTTGTAATTTCTTCACCCTGTTCTTCAGGCGGGCTCCTGAATTGCAATTTCATCACTCTATTTTTCGGGCGAGCTCCCGACTTGCAATTTCATCACTTGTTGCTTGGTTTTTAATTTCTTCACCCTATTCTCAAGGCGGGTTCCTGACTTGCTATTTTTCAATCTGTTGACTTTCAATTTCTTCACCTTGTTGTTTGACTTTTCATTTATTCGCCCTATTCTTCAGGCGAGCTCTTTAAATCACATCAAAACTAAAAAGAAAATTATCCCAAATAAAGAAATGCATCTTCTATGAGTTAATTGAAATGGTTCGACTAGAAAGTGCATTTTTTAGGAATCAAAGGGAATGACTCGACTAAGAAGTACATTTTCTAGGAATCAAGAGGGATGACTTGACTAAAAGGTACGTCTTATAGGAATCAAGTGGAATTACTCGACTAAAAGTTACGTCTTATAGGAATCAAAGGTCATGACTCTACTAAAAGGTACGTCTTATAAGAATCAAGGGGATTGACTCGACTAAAAGGTACGTGTTATAGGAATCAAGGGTGATGACTCGACTAAATGGTACGTCTTCTAGGGGTCAAAGGGGAATGACTCATCTAGGAGATACGTATTCTAAGAGTCAAGGAGAATAACTCGACTAGAAAGTACGTCTTCTAAAAGTGAAGGTTCAATTTAAGAAGTGTATCACCTAGAAAATGAAAACTGAAATCCCTGGACAAGAAAGTGTGTCTCCGAGGGATATAGGATGTGAATTTTACCATGACTTGATTAGCAAACCTGTGCAGCAACATTGCTTCCTAAATTTGTAAAAGTGAGGCATTGCAACCCTTGATGTTTATGCTTTGAAGTCCTTGCTTTAATGGTAATATATTTTCTGTTTCATCAAAGAAAACTTGTGAGTTTAAAAAAACGGTGACTGGTTTGTGGCTTTAGCTTTCGCGGCGATCGCTCTTGCCCTTATCACATTTGACCTTGCTTCCAACCGTTAGCATGCATCATTGACTTGCTGCATCATTGACCCAAACTCAGGTTATTAAGAGTGACTCTGAAACAAACACATTATTTCTGCTTTGCCATGTTTCTCATATAAACCCTTTGAGCCTTAGTATTTCCATGGGTTTCCAGACTTGTCTATTGATAAAATTTTCTGCATGTTCTTTTTTGGCTCACAATCATGTCTCTTTCATGTGCTGGCTATTGTCTTGCTTTGTGCAATTAAAGAAGCTGGTAGCTAGTTTTGGAATCTTTTCTCACTTGTTTTTTATACGGACTTGACTCAAAGACAAGAGAAGAAACAAATGACGATGATTTTTTTATTTGAATAACTGACTCAATAAAGATAAAACAAAAATAAAGAGAAGAAAGAAAAGACAATGAATGTCCCCTTTTGAAACAAAGAAATAAAAAAATTATCTAAAAATGACAGTCAACTCTAATGATTATGCCATGCATTTTGGATTAAGCTGCCTGATGTTTTCATCCAAACTTTCTACCAATTGTTGTTGAGTTAATGGCCTTGAAACTGAGTTACTTCCTTAGGTCAATTGCATTTAAGACCTCATTCGGCTAGTGTTGCCTTGAAGGGTTTTCGCCAACAAGCTTCTCTCATTTTCTTTTCCTCAGCTCACCATTGCCTTATGGTGTCTGTAAGGATTTTTCACTAATGAGACTCTCATTTCATTACTCTCAGCTCACCAGTCGTCTTACGATGCCCGTGAGGGTTTTCACCGATAAGACTCTCTCATTTTTATCTCTCTCAACTTACCATCACCTTACGGTGCCCATGAGGGTTTTCACCAATAAGACTCTCTCATTTTTATTTCTCTCTTAATTCCTAATGCTGAGGAAGACAAGTAGTTCCCAAATGTATCATCACATCCCTTGCATGCTTAGTCATAACATTCTCAAAGATTGATCTGACGGTCTTTCTTTGGTTGTAACTTGGCTTTTGCATAGGGTTAGAAAGAAAGGATGACATGAGGCTCAAACGACACTTGAAGTGGGGTAGGACTTACAACTTTTGGAATCGACTCAAACAATGAGGATTAACTCATACCCTAGTTTCTTTGGCTAGGTGACTCTAAATTATTTATTTGGTTGGACCGAGCCCAGAGTAGGACAACCTACGTATCTCACTCTCGAGAGAGGAGAATCAGGTCGCACGTAGTTCCGGTAGCTTGTTCTTTATTTTGATCTAATTTTTCTGTTTTTTTTCTTATATTGGCTCTTTTTCTCTTTGGACTTTTCTGACTTTATATTTCTTGACTCTCCTTTTTTTTTGACATACTTTTTCTCTCGTTTTTTTTGTGAAACTTTCTGACTTTGTTCTTTTACTCGATACACTTTTTAAATTTTTTGACTCTATCTTGATTCCAAAAGAGGGGTATAAAAGAAAATAACACTAAGGCTCAAATGGGGTAAACAAAGGATGCCACAATGTTTGGATAGAAGAATAAAATGCCTTCATCATATCAATCCTTGAAAATGTCAGTACACATCATGCAATATGAAAATGAAAGATGAAGATCACTTGTGACATCTTCTAAGCATTAACTTTGACTGACTCTGTGCGTCACTACTTCTTTTGAGCTTTTCTAGCATACAACTCCACTTTCGTTGTACATTTCTCATATTGAATGACTCATGATTTTGTGGAGCTAATTTTCTTTTTGTCCCTCTTGATATAGGATCACGCATCCACTGTTTGACCTAATTGAGGCACGCCTTATAATTGATGACCAAGTTATTCTTGTGATTCTCAAAATAAATGGCCTTAATTTTCAAAGAAGGCTTGAACTTGTCACCAAATATCTCAGCTCTCTACCTATTTTCTCAGTTGCTCTCTTTTTCTAACTTTAAACCTTTGATTCAATGTTCATGCTTAAACTGGATTTTAAGATCTAGCTAAAAATTCCGTTGGCATGTCATAGCACTAGAGTCAACATAAAATGTACCGTGGAAAGAAAATTAAAAAAACACATATTTAAAACACAAAGGAAAAAGAGACACTCTATTTAAATAAAATAAAAGATAGAAGGGTTTGAACATAACGACAAATGGACAAAACAATATAGATCCCGAACTACAACCCTAAAATAATTTGGATAACAGAAAATAAAACAAAACAAACTACCAGACCTCTTTCTAAGAGGGAGAGGGTGACTTCTCAATTGCTCAGCCTAACATCTTAGCCACTGGTTTGCATATCAGCATGACTAGATCTTTCCTCACTGTTAATGTTCTGCACCATAATTGATCTATCTTGAATCATCTTTTCAATTTCTCTTTTCAAAGCCCGACAATCTCAATATTGTGACCCTGAACATTAGAATGATATGCACATCGTACACTAGGATCAAAATTTCTTGAATGTGGATCAGGTGTATACCCAAGGAGAGGAGTAATCATTCCCCTCAGTCTCAATCTCTGGAACAAACTGGCTTAGGATTCCCCAATAGGAGCGAAAATATCTTTTTTCTTCCTCCTATTTGTGAACTCTGGCCTCGGATGAAACTTGAATTTAGAGGTTCGTTGGTAAATTTATGGGGGGGAGAGGATGATGCTGAGGGACAGGTGCATTCCATTATGGATAAGAAGACGGATGGGTACATAATTGTGCATTGTTCAAAGGACATTGAGGAATTGGATGAAACTCTTTGGATTTTGAAAAGAGGAACCTCGTTGCAGATGAATAGATGGATTTGATATGTAATCTCGGGATTGAGGCTGACAGTATTGGTGAGTTGGACCTCTCAAACTTTTCTTTGGCCTTTGCACGACAATAGGTGCATTTTCATTTTTCTTTCCTTCAGTTTCTCTTGATTGATTGCAATATCGACCCAAATGTTTCACAGAATCATTCTGTCCGTCAAGCTTCTCAAATTTTGATGTCTCAAAGCTTTGAGGAAGGTTAAAACTTGAAAACATGCCCTATTTTTTATATGAAACATCTTCTTAGCCCGCAAGTCCCAAGGAACTTTTCACATCATTTTCTACGCTCTTAACTTTCCCAACCATTTTCTCGGGATCTTCTAGCATACTAGGCCGCTTGGTAAGAAGTTTTGGCGGTCCACTTAACACTGATGTGGGCTAAAAAATATAGCAATGATCATCAGGAGTATTGAACATGTATTCACTAGCAGCCTGGGGAAGCACAATCGTTGAATTGATAGCCAAAGGAAAGCTTCAATAGAAGGTTGAACAACAAAAGCACAGGCAGTATGTGGTGTTGTCAATGTGGTGGATTTATACTGAAGGGCTAGAGAATGAGTGATGGAAGCATTGGGATGCTTTTCGCTCGGAATGGATTCTGAGGCATGCTGTGATGCATCAACAACAATAGAAAACTGGCTTTGCAATTGTGATAGAAAACTCAAGGTATTTTCAGGGTCAATAGTGGGGAATAGAGGAGGAGGCAACCCATTAGCCCAAACTCGATACATTTTCATCATTTGTTGCCTCAAACTAATAATTTCTTGCTTTAAACTCTCATTTTCCTGACTCTTTGTTTGATCCATGATGTCACTCTCTATATCCTTGTTGAACACAACTAATCCTTCCTTGGATTTAGTATGATATGGAGGACCAGTCAGGATGCCACAAACCAACCACGTTAAACTAACTGAACAAGAGGTAAAAAATGTGTTAGAGTGCAACACTTTTTCGAAAACTTTTTTTTTCTTTGAAAAAGATCACCGAACCCAAGAAGGGCGCCTACGTATCTCACCCTCGAAAGAGAAGAACCAGGTGTGCGGAGTTCGTGAAGTCTTGCCAAAATGACCAATTAAACTCTTTTTTCTTTCTTTTTTACTTTTTTCTTGAAACTTTAATAAGAAAAGAAAATAAAATTGTCCAAAGAATCGACGGAAATCTTTTTTTGAATTTTTCAGCTTCCTATACAAAATGAAACTTATAATTACCAAAGAAAAATCTTTTTGAGTTTTCGATTTTAAATTTCATATGAAAATGAAACTTGAACCTATAAAGGAAAATCTTTTTTTTTGATTTTCTTTTAAAGATGTATGTGAAACACCTACTCTAAGTGAAGAGTGAAGAATTTTTTTTTTAAAATTTTTTAAATAAGATCCCCGAACCAACAATAGGCTCCCTATGTATCTTACTCTCGAGAGAGGAGAATCAGGGATGCGTAGTTCGTCCATATTGGACAATTAAGGATTAAATAACAAACTGAACCCTGACTTAAGAGATATGACCAAAGACAGATGATGAAAAATATAAATAAAATCTTTTTGAGTTTTCAGTTTAATACTACACATAAAAATGACACCAACAACTATGAAAGATTTTTTTTTTTTCATTTTATGAAATGTACAAAACTTCTACCATCTTTTTTTTGAATTTTATTTTTATAAAAAGCTCCTATTTGGAAAAAAAAATCTTTTTGAAAATTTTGAATTATGAATGCATGGTAAAGGAATAAAAGGAAATCTTTTTGATGTTTTTGAGAACATGAGTGCGAAAGGTAAAAAATCTTTCTGAATTTTTGGATTGTGAAAAAAAATCAAAAGTCATAAAGAACTCTAAAACTATGAAACACTCTTTTTTGACTCACCTTTTTTTTTTCTCTCTTTTTTTCCCCACACTTTTTTATCTACACCCTTTACTTCTAACACATGTTTTCCCCAAATCAGTCCGTCAAATGACCATGTTATCCTCAGAGATGCAATATTTAGCACGTAGAGATGCTTTCGAGGGGAGTCTCCTACAAAGGGCCGACCACGTGGGTCCCGCTAGGTCTCAATATGATGCAGATAAGCATGACCTAAAGGCTGACCTACGATGGAGTCCACTAACAAGGCTGTTCGGGGGGAGCGTATGGTCGATAGTAGCTGCGAGAGCTTTCCACTCACTCCATAATACCGACGGCTCCTCCTCCTAAAATGATACAAGAATAATCGCGGATATGAACTTAAGAGAGTGCGTGTTGGATCCGAGACTTGGTGGATGCAAATAAAGTGCAAAGGAGCACCTAAATGGACACCAAAACCATCCATACATAGCACTCCAAGGGCGCCTACTTGAAGTCATTCATTAAAGGGCCTTTTTGGTCATTTCACCTTACTTTTGTAATAAGTCTATAAATAGACTAGTTTAGGTATTTAGTTCTTTGGTTGATGATTATTGTAAGTCTTGAACCTTCAAAACACCAAGTCCTCTCTCCTTGAGGCACAAAACCAAAACTTGTAACTAGGATAGCATTCAAGGGTGGAATCTCTTGTGATTGCTTGTTTGTTAGAAACGTTGGTGCTTGAGTGGTGGACTCTGCTCTTGTATCATCGTAAGAACTTGGTGCTTGTTAACGTGTTTTGTAGAGGTTTTAGAGTTTAATAAATTCTTTAGTTACTACTTTACATGTTTCCCTTGTGTTAAGTTATTTATCTTCTTTATCATTAAGTTTGTGTTTGCTTCCTTGTGTCGTTTTGTGTCTTGCTTGTTACGGGTATTTGCGGGTCACTTGTGTACTGTTTTGTGCTTGTGGATACCGTGTGTTATCATAAAATAAGGGTGACTCAACTATAGGTCGTGTACAACACGTGTACTATGGACTTGTTGCAAAAAGAATGACTCGGGTTATGCACATGATGCCAGATATAAAGCAGTAACACATAAAGAAAAACTGTAAACACATAGCAAGTAGGCACTCAACAATGATAAAACAAATACGAACAATAACACAAACAATGTCTATACACCCATAATGTCAAGCAAAGCCGATATAACTTCAAAAATTAGCTTAAATTTTGAAAAATCTCCAGCAGAGTCGCCAGAGCTGTCACACCCCATTTTTAACCAAGAAATATTTGATTTAAAGTTTGAAAGGGTTTTTTATTATCAAAGTGACAAAACATGAAAATTTATTTCGAAAAGGACCTTTTATATTCAAAATTCAGAGTCGTCACTTGGCATAAATCGGGCGTGCCAAGTCACTCTTGGATATCCTTTTTCAAAATGGTTTTGACTCTTTAAAACTGATCTGCAAATAGAGATTTCGGCTAAGGAATTCTGTTGACCGAGGGAAAGGTGTTAGGCATCCCTCGATCCCGTGGTTCGACCACGATTGCTTGATAGAGCAAATCGGCTAATTTGACATTACGAATGTATAAACCACACAAAAAACATAAAACAATCAATCAAACACACAAAACAAAATAAATCCAAAATATGATGTCCACTCCAATTATACAGTCCCAAAATAGAAAAATACGAAAATGTAAGCCTACACTAATCCCATACTACGCTCCAATGCTTACCCGATGCATCGAGACTTGGTCACGAACCTCCTTCGAAGACATGATACGTCAGAGCATTTCCCGATGAATAAATACAACTTTCTTCGGGGCATTCCCCGGCCAAATAAACACAATTGATCCAAATTTATAAGATAAAACCGTTCAAAAAATATTTTTTAATATTCAACAATCCACAAGTTCTAAATTTTCCTACCCGAACCTACTATTTGCCTACCCGGCTCGACCTATCATGATTCTATCACGTTCAACATCATCAATGAATGAAAATTTATCCAAATTTACTTTTATCGAGACCAATCCCTTTCCTCATCCATTCACATAACAATTAATCAATTCTTCAACTACCAATTTAAGTTTCCACATTCAAATCCAACATTAACCAATACACAATCAAGATTCAAACATGCTCAAACAACAAATCATTCATATTCACGTAAAAATTAAAGGAAGAGAAGATAGAATCAGACCTTAATGCCGTTTTTAAAATTGATGTATTATTCCGATTAAATTTGGGTTCTCCGCATTCGAAACCTTTGATTCGAACCGCAACAACGGATCAACTCCAAACTCGGTATCACCAAAATTGAAACCTAGTACCGACCATGATGACCCAATCAATACTGGCCAAATCTAAATCCCAAAACCAATACGAAGACCGCAACGACCCCAAAACAGAAATCACATCGAATACCCAAATCCGTATAATCTGAGCTCCGGTGAGCTGATAGTGGCAAAAACTGACAAAAAAAGGGTTGGAACGAAGCTGACGGCGCTGTTTTCCTGCGGGTTTCACCGTAAACAATGTCGGATGGCGATGGAAAGGTTTTCCGATGACAAATCCGGCGAGTTTTTAATGAGAAACTCGCCGAAATCGATCAAATCGTCCCTATTCCTCACCCTCTTTCTTTCGATTTCACCATTTCTCTCCAATTTCCCTCACTTTGCTCATCACTTTTGATTGATTTTCTGCTTTTCTAGTGCGTGTAAGTGTATCTTTGAGGAATTGAGGTGTGTGTATGTTCGTGTATGGTTTTCAGTGAGTGTTCGAGATATCTGTGTGTGTTTTTTCGTGTGTGTGTTTGTGCTCTGCTGTCACCAAAAAATGGAGTACGTATGTGATGGTGAGGTGAATCTGTCCAAAAAAATGGAGGTGCTCATTCTCCTTTAAAGTCCAAGCAATTCTATTTGTGTTTCGATCTCTGAAGCTAGAGAACATATCTAAAATTCTACTAATCTCTGAAGCTAGAGAACATATCTAAAATTCTACTAACACTTTCTCCTTTCATCATCCCACTAAAAATCACTGATTTACATAGCATAAAAACGTAGGGGGATATTGGATACTGATGACATGGGAATATTTGAGACAAAACTGAAATGATATTAATATATACTATTTCTAATGGCCCTACCTATGAAAGACATCAACATGCAGTCCCTCCTCGATCTGAAGATTTTTCGTTGTCTTATACTTGACAGTTTTCTTGTTATCACTCAACTTGAAAATAAAGTAACGCAACAACCCAATAAAGAATATCTTCATCTGACTATAAGCAAACTCCTTCCCCAAGCAAATCCTTGGTCCTGCCTGTTTTAGCAACAAAAGAATGTGCTTAGCTAATTGATGCGACAAGTATAGACTGGCATTCAAGGTTTTACCAAATGATAATTAAAGCTAATAACCTGCAAAGCTGTCAATTTGGAAGGTGAAATGTCGTAACGTGTATAACAGTCAATCCTTATTGGGACTGTTTCTCTAATAAATGTGTGTATTATCTTAATTTTTTTACTAAAAGAATGAGTAAAAAATTTCAAAAAAATGAGAAAAAAGATAAATGCAAATGCTAGCCTCTTAGACATGTCACATTAGCATGGTCTTGATTCTCCTTTATATATATATATATATATATATATATATATATATATATATATTGATTTTTGATATATTAAGAAAAGACAACTTTTTTCTTATTTTGCCCTTAACATTAATTGTTTTTTCTATAAATTAATCTTAAAACACAATATAAACATCATTTAATAGGGGTATTATAGTAAAATAGACATGTTATTAATGTTTTTCTTAATTGGTGAGCCAAATCAAAATACGACAAGTAAAATCTAACGGAGAAAGTATATAACGTACATAGAAAGAAAATGAAGAGTATTAGAAAAAGTAATTAATCATATTAATTATTCTTAATATCAATTAATTATTTATGTTTGCACTGAAGTCAATATTTACCAAATAATTTATTTAATTTGTAATTAAAAATGAGATAAAGATTAAAAATTTGATAAAAACATAAATGTTAATGCTTGGCCATATAAATTGGAGAAGGGGAGATGAGCCAAAAATGAAGAACTTTTTAAAAAATAATAAAAAAAAAAAGTAGCTTTTCTTGCCCTATAAAATGTGCCACATTTTTTGTGCGGATATAAAAAATATATATCAATAATTGATTGGATATTTATGTCATAATTATATTAAAAACTTAATAAATTAATCATTCTACCAGCTTTTTAGTATTAATTCTTTTAATAAAAAAGAGTATAAATTTTCTAATGAAAATTCAATGACAAAAAGAAGATATTTTTTTTTTGTGTTAGCGGAAGACTTAATTCTAAGAATTAAAAAGAGAGAAAATAAATGATAAAAAGTAAAAGAACAACAACACTAATAAAAGAAATATTTGAATGACCTTGGGAAGGCTGACCTTGCACGTCACCTCTCTCGAAGGATTTATGAAAAGAACGTTTGCTATTTCTATTTACTTAATAAAGTACATATTAGAAGTTAATATCAAACAACACTTTAAATTATGCATGCATCTTTAATTCAAAAGACAAAACTATTTTAAAAACTATGATTTTTGTTTTTAAAAAAAGAAATAGTAATGAAGAATATTTGGAATGCAAACTTAATTTGTCACTACGTTTGTTTTCTTTCTCTAAGCTTATTTTTAGTATTTGATTTTTCTATATGAATTATGCACAATTATGTTAATATTGACATTATTTTCACTCTCTCAAATAAAAATTATAAGCGAATGAAAAGAGGACATCTCAATTTTTTGTTTTTTGTTTTCTTTCATTTATTTTTTCCCTCTTTTTAGTGTTTATCTATTTAATTTAAGATATGTTAGTTCTAAAGCAAACCAAACAATAAAATTTAAAAGTAATATTACGAAACAATTGTTTTGATTTTTATTTTATGTATCTTATACTAATTACTAAATAATTGACATAAAATATTAGATGGCAAGAAAATGGGAAGTAATTTAAACTTTTGTTGTTAATAATTTTCATATACATTATTGAAAGAAAAGAAAAAAATTGAAAAGAGATCCGAAATTAAAGAAAAGAAATTTTTGACTTCTAAGCAGTGTTTCCCTCTATTTTTTCATTTGCCTTTTCTGTTTGTTCCTCCTTTTATCCCCCCCCCCCCCATTAATTCTATTTTTAACTATTCAAGCAAAGTATTTTAATTAACATCCTAATTTTTTTGTAAAATTTCACAAATAATTTTCTTTTAGTTAACTTTTCTTACCATTTTAGAATGGGCACACCATAGTTCAAATGTGTATAAAAAGGAGGAAAATGAAAAGACAATTCATAATTCATACAAACTTCAAGGATGTACAAATGATTGAAGTGTAAGCCTCCAAAGAAGTATAGGAGTAGCAACAAATGTATAAAAGATACAAGTTTCACACAACTATATTCCAGTGGACTTGACTCACATAGGTAGCCCAAATATTTCAACTCCTCATTATTGGTTAATCTTCTTGAATAGCCCCCCATTAGATCTCCTGAGAAATATTTTTTGCTGTGGAATTACTCGACTCAAATTTGAGGGAGTTTGATATATCAATTTCCATCAGTAGCAACTCTTCCATAGTAGATATAACCATGTGTAACGTAACTAAAGTCTACAACTTCTGGTGGTTCAGTCTCCTAGTACTTCCTGTAGATTATGAGATCAAAATACACTCATTAGCAAAAACGAATAACCAAATTACTATAGGTTTCAAAGTCAAATAAAGATACTTACACATCAATGATCATAAATGCTTAAAAGTTGAAGTTTGCTTCAATGCTACTTCAAGACTTTTTTGGATTTTCCTTCGGTACGTGCTAATGCTCCTATTAGTAATTAGTTAGTTGGATTGAATTTTTTATTTTTGTTTTTGGTTATGGATTTATTGTTGCTAGCACATAAGAAGAAAAACCAACAATTTAAGAGAAAGAAATTCAAACCTACACACTCAACTCCTCCAGTCCTCCTTATATATACAATTGAATCCACGATGAGGAACTTAAGAGTTGTCTGAAACGTGGGGAGAGGAAAAACCTTTTTGTCTTTAAAAATAAATTTAATACAAATTAATGTGGATAGTTATAGACTTAATTATAGAGTGATTAAATTTCCAGCACATATTTTGAAGGAAATATAAGAGAAAAAGGCCAAAAAATTGACAAAAAAGATAAATACTAATGGTGACCTTAGAAGTATGCCACATAAGCAAATCTCTAAACCTCCTTTATATATATAGAGAGAGATTCGTGTTCCCTTTTTATTATCCATATAGAAATGGACTTTCAAATGTCCATATTTATTTTAATTAATATTGTAATATTTTATTTAAGCACATTTAATTAATATAATTTAGAGAGTTCAATATGTTTTTTGGGTTCCTTTTGCATAAAATATAAATGAGATAAATAAGAAAATTTAAAAATAAAAATAAAAAAATAAATGTAAACGGAGGTCATACAAAGATAATACCACATCAACTTGTTTATGATCTTCTTTTATATTATACTAGATGTATGGCCCGTGGTGAGCACGGACCCAACACCAATAAAATTAAATTATTGTTCTAACTCACATTAAAAATTACATAACTTAAATTACATCCCTTACTGACTACTAGCATTGCTCATTCAAGAAGAATCTATTGACATTAGTAAAAGTATGCCAATAAAGAAGAGTAAGTACCAATGAAGAAGCAACATTTTACTACCAACATTTTACTATCCAAAATTAAGCGTCTTAACATAATTCAGCTTAATACTACTTCAATAGTGTTTAATACTGTCACACCTTTTTTTTCGCTAGAGGGCCGAAGGGTTTTTCCAATAAAGTGACAATTTTGAATAGGAATTATCTTTTATCATTTTTAGAGTCTCCATTTGGAATTAAGTTATCGTGTTCATAGTCACCTTTTTGAATTCCTAGTCAAAAGGAAATGACTCTTTATTTTGGTCTGCGAAAACAGAAGACCGGGTAAGAAATTCTGTTGACCGAATGAAAGGTGTGACACACCCTTCGAATCCCGTGGTTCTAGCACGATCGCTTTTATTGACATAAACTATTTTGATAAATTATAATAAGGACTAAATTCACTCATTATTTTATTATACCAAAATCTGTTTATATATATATATATATATATATATATATTATATTAAATCTAGTGAAAAATAATTTTAGAAAATATTTGTCAAGGTGCATTATTGCATCCTTGAATTATTTTTAAATATCTTAGAAAGATGTGTACGCTGTATTCTTAATTGAGACAAAAAATTTAGATGTATCTTACATTTGCCTAGCATTAAAAGCGTTGGCTCGTTGTTTAAAAACTCGTAACAATTTTATCTTATCGGAATGCTACATAACCTTAATAATAAACTTAAGAAAAATTCATTCGATCGTTAATTAATTTAACAAATAATTATTAAGTTATTAATGAAAATGAAATAAAATGATAAAATAATAAAATAAATTAAAATTAAAAATAAAAATAAAATTATACATAAAGCTACCCATATTATGCTAATTTTCACTACAAGAAAAATGCTTATTACCTGGAGATTTTTATAGGGATAATGCGGTAAAATCCCCAAGTAATTTGATTACCTGCGGATTTTCTTGCCAATTAGAATCCAAAGGAAATACTTTCGTAGGTAATTATTACCTGCGGATTTATAAAATCCTTAGGTAATTACCTGTTAATTAGTTGTTTGCGGATTTATTTGCGATTTACTATCAAAATTTTGCATGAATTATTTTGTAAAATTTCATAAAAAAAGGATTTTACCTGCGGATTTCCACGAAAAAATTCACAAATTATTCCCCACGAAGATTTCCAAGTAAATTCGAAGGAAGTTTAGAGGTGAAAATTTCTAATTAACAAAAGAAAATTTCTTGCGGATATTTATGAAACTATTTCGCAAGAAAATTCGTATGAAATGCCCCAAGTAAATTCACAAGAATAAATTTTCTCAATTTTCATGTACATCCCCATGAAAATTCCCAAGTAATAATTTTCAATTTTCATGTACATCCCATGAAAATTTCCAAGTAATAATTCACACGTAAATTACTGAAAATATTTCACAATTAGTGAAAAATCTATTCAAAACCTTCAATAATTCTCAAAAATATCATTCAATACAAGTCTAACATAAATCATTATTAC
Organism: Capsicum pubescens; assembly: GCA_030864215.1. Classification (NCBI taxonomy): domain Eukaryota; kingdom Viridiplantae; phylum Streptophyta; class Magnoliopsida; order Solanales; family Solanaceae; genus Capsicum; species Capsicum pubescens. The sequence goes on along the minus strand of CM061540.1, from coordinate 279,778,553 downwards.
AATTTACAGCTAACAAAAAAAACATAATTCATAACATCCACATTAATAATGTATGATTCTTAAATGGTCCAAAACAAAATATTTCAAACTTGAATCCTCAATAAAACTATTAACTATCAGGGTCAGAATCACTTTCTTTCTCATAAGCTTGGTTGTCTTCTTGAGATGGGCGTTCGTCATTTGAAGATGATTTCTTGCATACATGTTTCATCAACAAGTCCAATTCCTTTCTCATCCTTCTTCCACAATTGATGCACTTTGAGCAGTTAATATTTCTTGTTTCTTTCTTTCAAACTCATTCTGCATAAAAATATATTAATTTAGGCTATAAAAAGTGCTAAAAATACATTAGTAACATAAATTATATGACATTATAGTATCAAATAAAATCATAAAAATCAACAAATATAAACATGTATATATTTGCATATAAAGCATCATAAACTCAAAGTTGATTTTTCAAATTGTTGTGACTATTGTTATGACTTGTTCTATTAAGATAACAGAGGATGAAATTAGAAGAATAAGAAAACAAGAGGAAGGGTTCAAGTGGTGCCATGTATTTAACACTTAATGTGAAGAAAACTCTTTTCTTATTTGTTAAAACTCTGTACCCGGTCAAATGGATTATACAAGATACACTGCAATAGATTATACATTGTCAGGTACACTGCAATGGATACAAGAAGATTTACTCAATGGAAAATTCTCAAAGCAGAGATCTTTTCATATAACCAAACATATTTATTTTGTAATTATACTTTATTATTTTCAAGTTATTAGTACACATTTCAAGTAACTAGACTTATCCATTTTCAAGTCACAAGTTTGCAATTTCAAGTAACTACAATTAACCATTTTCAAGTCACTACACTTAATAATTTTCAAATAACTTATTCACATTTTATGTAACTAGTACACATTTCAAGTCACTATACTCAAACCGTTTTCAAATAGCTAATTGACATTTTAAGTCACTATACTTAGCCATTTTCAAGTAACTGCATTCAACCATTTTCAAGTCACTAGTACACATTTCAAGTCACTAGACCATTTTCAAGTAACTAATTCACATTTCAAGTCACTACACTTAACTATTTTCAAGTCACCAGTACACATTTCAAGTCACTACACTTGACCATTTCAAATAATTAATTCACATTTCAAGTCACTATACTTGACCATTTTCAAGTAACTACTTCACATTTCAAATAATTATACTTAACCGTTTTCAAGTAACTACTTCACATTTTAAATAACTATACTTAATCATTTCATGCCACTACACTTAATCATTCATTTCAAGTCACTATACTTAACCACTTTTAAGTAACTAATTCACATTTCAAGTAACTACACTTAACCATTTTCAAGTCATTAGTACACATTTCAAGTCACTATACTTAACCATTTTCAAGTAACTACGCTTAACTATTTTCAAGTCACTATTACACATTTCAAGTCACTACACTTAATATTTTAAAGTCACTAGTATACATTTCAAGACACTACATTTAATTATTTTCAAATCACAAGTTCATAATTTCAAGTAACTTAGTTCACATTTCAAGTAACTACACTTAACCATTTTCTAGTCACAAGTACACATTTCAAGTCACAACACACAACCATTTTAAAGTCACAAGTATACATTTCAAGTAACTACACTTAATCATTTTCGAGTCACAAGTTCACAATTTCAAATCACTACACTTAACCATTTTAAAGTCAATAGTATACTTTTCAAGTCACTACACTTGACCATTTTAAAGTCACAAGTATACATTTCAAGTAACTACACAATCATTTTCAAGTCACAAGTTCATAATTTCAAATGACTACACTTAACCATTTTCAAGTCACTACTATACACTTCAAGTCACTACACTTAACCATTTTCAAATAACTAATTTACATTGCAAGTCACTACACTTATAACATTTTCAAGTCACTAATACACATTTCAAATCACTACACTTAACTATTTTCAATTAACTAATTCACATTTCAAGTCACTATACTTAATCATTTTCAAGTAACTATATATCTATGCTACATTCCATCAAAACACACTTAAACATAATTTTCAAGTACCTAAATTCAAAACACGTGTCACTAATTCATAATTCAAGTAACTACACTTAAACATAATTTTCAAGTGACTAATTCACTTCACAAGTTACTAATTCACCTTTCAAGTACCTACACTTACACATTTTCAGGTCACTAATTTACTCCTCAAGTGACCACACTTAAGTAAATTCAAAACACAAGATCACCTATCAAGTACCTACACTTACACATTTTCAAGTTGCTAATTCACTTATCAAGTGACCACACTTTACTAAATTCAAAACAAAAGTTCACATTTCAAGTACCTAAATTCAAAACACAAGTAGCTATTTCATAAATAAAGTAACTACACCTAAACATTTCAAGTCACTAATTCACTTCACAAGTTACTAAACTTAACTAAATTCAAAACAAAAGTTCACCTTCAAGTACCTACACTTAAACATTTTCAAGTCGCTAATTCACTTATCAAGTGACTACACTTAACTAAAATTAAAATACAAGTTCATCTTTGAAGTACCTACACTTGACATTTTCAAGTCACTTATTCACTTCTCAAGTGACCACACTTAACTAAATTCAAAACACAAGATCACCTTTCAAGTACCTACACTTACACATTTTCAAGTTCACTTAACAAGTGGCCACACTTTACTAAATTCAAAAGAAAAGTTCACAGTACCTACACTTACACATTTTCAAGTCACTAATTATCTTATCAAGTGACCACACTTTACTAAATTCAAAACAAAAATTAACATTTCAAGTACCCACACTTACACATTGTCAAGTCACTAATTCACTTATTAAGTGAGCACACTTTAGTAAATTCAAAACACAAGTTCACATTTCAAGTACCTACACTTAAAACATTTTTAAGTCGCTAATTCACTTATCAAGTGACCACACTTTACTAAATTCAAAACACAAGTTCACATTTCAAGTACCTAAATTCAAAACACAAGTAATTATATCATAATTCAAGTAACTACAACTAAACATTTCAAGTCATTAAGCAAGCTGTCAAACTTGTCAAACTATTAAGCATACCACATCTAAGCAATTTAAAATACTCAATTAAGCACGCTGTCAAACCACATCTAAGCATACCATAATTACAGAAAAAGGAAGCATCATTCTTTCACCAATTAAAGAAAAAGAATTTATAACGTAACAAGAATAGGCATGCCATGGTATTCACAACCAAAAAATTTATAAAACTAGCCTAGCAAACGGAATAACAAAACCCCTAAAAAGCGGTCACAAACTTTAAAAAAATGTTAATGAGAGCTCACAGGAACTAGGCATTTTCGTATAGGTGAATCTAAGCACATAGACACACATGAAATTGCAAGGATCAACTAAAAATTCATAATCAAGTTTCATCACGTTCAAATCTAAAGAAAATGTCGAAAAGGAAAAGGAGTAGAAGACGATGAGAACCTTAAAAAATTAAAACGGGAAACCAAACCTTGGACGGATTCTTAAGAATCCGTCATGAAGATTACATGTTCTCCAGCGGGTCGTACTGGTTTTTGTCAGAAATGGGTAGAGCAGCTGGATGAGAGGCGGTGGCGACATGAGTTTGTTGGTGCGGCTGGGCAGAGGTGATTTCATGCCCGTCAGTCGCATAGATTCTGCGCAGCGGCGGCAGAGCTTTTAAGAAGGGGAGATGGTCGGCGACAACGGTGATGAGGAGGCGGCGACGGTGTTGGCTCAACTAGTGGCGTCGTCGTTGGGGTGAGAAAGAGGAGAGGCGTCGAAGTAGCGGCAACATCGGTGGCGGTTAGCTAGAGAAGAAGAAATGGACGACTGTAATGGTGGAGTTTAAAGAGAGAAGGAAGAGCGTAAAGAGAGAAGGAAGTGCGACTGTTGTTGGTAAAACAATGGTTAGGGTTTGGTTTTTGGTATTTTAAAAAAGAAAGAGATGGAGAATCAATCTCAGTCATTGATCAATTTGATTTATGGCTAATATTGAAAGTTATAAGATATTAAAAATTGGGCCACAATTGAATTGAAGAGTTAAAATTAAACTCAAGTGGGAAAAATTTAGGATAAAATTGTCATAAATTGGAAAAATTAAGTTAAAAATAAATAAGTTGAGAAAATTAAATAAATAAATAATAATAAAAAGGGTTGCTATAATAAAAATAAATAAATAACAATAATAATGAAAACTAAAGAATGTATTTGTAAATTGTGAGTGTGCATATGATAAATATTAATAAAATTATGTAAAATAAATAAATAAATAAATAAAATAATATATTTGAATTAATAAATTGTAAAAAATAATAATAAAAAGTAATAAAAAATAATTTGTATATTTTTAAATTATTGGTGCGACACGTCGTTAATTATATTATACAAGAATAATAGCAACCTTAGAGAGCATCGGGAGGTCAAAATTGGGTGTCAACAATGCCAACTTATGGTTACACAAGAAAACCATGGTACAATGAAAAACCTATGCAGATATTACTTCAGAAAAGAAAAACTATCCAGCTTTATCAATAAAGCAGAACTACTCTATTTTTACAACAAAAAGTCATTTTGCATCTTCGACCTCGACAAATAATGTCCCTTGCCCCTACACCTCTATCCGTCTCTCCACCTTATCAGTATTTGTCCACCACAGGATTCGAACCCATCATACTATACTACCATTGTTGTATCAGAAAAACCTGGACCTGAAAGTCGTAGTGTGAGGTACAAATTAAAGGAAAAGGGGCACTTATAAAGGGTTGGGTCGGGTCAATCATGGGTATAACAAAGTTGTTGAGAAAACCAATTATAAATGGTCAATTTATTATTAAAAAATATTACTATCGAAAAACTATCATTTGTGGTCGATTTTTATTAAAAAATTAAAATTTTAATAAATTATATAATATTTATAATAACATCTAAATAATTTAATGCAATGTAGATATAAATCAAATAATTAGTTATTTTATTATCACATTAACACGAGTAGTATATTCCCTCAATCGTATAATAATATCAATGCATTTCGTAAACTAGGATGAATTTTTGATTAATTAAATTTTAAATACGATAATATATATATATACCTCGTAATACAACGTGTTAATTAGATAAATTATCAATTAATTAGCTTACGTTATTACAACTTCAACAATATACCCGTGTCTACATTGACACAATTAGTATATGTATTTCATCAATAGTATGATATCAACGTATTATTCAAAATATATATTTTCATATATAGATTCAGTTATCTAGCTTTTGATTACTGCATACGTCACTACACGAGATGTACGTATATATACATATATTCGATTGGCTACCAGCTTTCAAATACGTACTATATACATCACATACACGATTTTACTACCCCATAATAATATACAACATATTTCACATATACTCAGATGAATTATCGGTTAGTTTATCTTATGTTATTATACCTTCACTACATAATATATATATACTCTATATATACCTATACATACACACACATATAAACACTATCGACTATCAAGTTTCAAATACGTACTATATACATCACATACGTACACGAGTATATTACCCCGTAATATAATGCGACGTATTTCATATACATACTTTGATGAGTTATCGATTAATTTGATTAGCTTACATTAATATAACTTCAACGTACAGTATATTATTACTTCGATCATTTTAAATCAAGTTATTCAATATGTTTGGATAGATTCTGCTAGTTTTTGACTATATCGTTCATCGATCACTATATCATATATATATATATATATATATATATATATATATATATATACATCAACTCTTCAAATACCTACTAATACATCACATCCACAAGTATATTACCTAATAATACAACATATTCATTATATTCTGATGAATTATCGGTTATATATATATGTACGTTACATTATTATAACTTCAATAGTAGCATAATATTATTACCTCAACTGTATGATATAGACATATTCATTATACAAAGATTATGTTTAATGTAATTTAACGTATATACAACGGAAAATATATATTTTATATATTAAAACATAAATAAAAGATAAAGATTATGTTTAACGTAATTTATTTATTTTATTTGATTTGTTTTTTAGTATAATTTTTTACAAAATCTAAGTTTAATTGATTTTTTAAATTATTATATTGGTTATCGACTACACGTGATCAGTGTAATTTTAAAAAATAATATATTTGATTTTACATATAATAATTAAATTATATATTTTTAATCATAAGTGACCTCAAGTGGTTATTTGTGGATTTATTTTTTAATAAAAAGCGACCACAAGTGGTCTTTTTTTAAAATTATTTTCTTTTTTTATTTTTTAATAGAAAACCAACCACAAGTAGTCGCTTTTATATAAATATTTTGGTTTATTTTCTAAAGAAACCCGACCACAAGTGGTCTCAATTTATTTTTCATCAAAAAGCGACAACTAGTGGTCAGTTTCTTAAATAATTTTCTTTTTTATTTTTTTAATTCCAAAAGCGACTACAAGTGGTCGCTTTTTCAAAATAGTTTTTAAATAAATTTTTAAAATAAAAGCCACCACAAGTGGTTGCTTTTTTAAAATTATTTTATTTTTTTAATAGAAAACCAACCACGGTTGCTTTTATATAAATATTTTTGTTTATTTTAAAAGAAAATCGACCACAAGCGGTCTCAATTTATTTTTTAATTTTTTTATCAAAAAGCGACCACTAGTGGTCGGTTTTTTCATATTTTTTAATTCAAAAAGCACCACTTGAGGTCGCTTTATAAAATATTTTTAATTTAATTTTGAAAATAAAAGCGACCACAAGTGGTCGCTTTTTAAAAATAGTTTTAAATTAAATTTTTTAAATAAAAGAGGCCACAAGTGGTCGCTTATTTTTTTTTTTATATTTTTATTAAATAAATAATAATTCATCTAAAAATGATTATTTTGGAAATTTAAAATATAAAAGCGACCACATGTGGTCGCTTTTATAAAAATTTTAAAATCGACCACATGTGGTCTCTTTTATTGCGACCACAAGCTGTGGTTGGTTTTTTGTGGTCGGAAAAACTATTTTTTTTAGTAGTGTAGTTTAATCTTCAAAATTGAAATAAAAATCAGAAATAACTGAACCGAATTTATAGAAATCAAATCAAATCGAATTTATTTTGGTTTGATCACGGTTGTCATTTTTGTCAATCAGAAAATCGAACAAACAGAATGCCCACCCCTAATCTCATTATATATATAATTTTGAAACTTCCCAATACTTTCAACTCAATGTAAAATAAAATAATTTTTTATTTTATTTTGTGATTATTATACCTTAAATCTCACACCAAACGACTCCTAAATGTACATTATATTGATATATTATATTATCGTGCGTAGTATGATGCCTTACAATTATATTTAAATTAACCAATAGAAAAACACACTCTATTTGAGCCCTGAGTCGTTCTTCGCCCTATCTTAGGCCAATGAAATTTCACCTCTTTAATTTTTGGTGATATCATAACGAGTCAAGTTAAGGTTTATTCAGCTCGAATACACCTGTGATGTCATCTATGTCGACAAACTAATTTTAATTTCTTGAGCATCTTTTGTTTGATTATACGTATCCACTGATTTAATGTCTAATTTCTTTTTATTTTATGTTTTTTTATTCTTCAAGTTTATCCTTTTCCTATTAAAATTTTTCTAGTCATAAAAATCCTACATAAATTTTCAAGAAATAATTTAAGCTAAATTTGTAGCAACACAATCCCCCAATAATTTCCAAGTAATAATTTCGTAGGTAAATCTCCAAGAATAAACCCCCAGCAAAATTCGTAGAACAAAATCCCCAAATAATTTTCTAGGTAATAAAATCCATTACATAAATTTCCACCAAAATATCTCTACGTAAATTCGTAGGATAAATTAATTGAGAATTTTTCTATGAATTTAAAAAATATATATATTTGTCCATATACCTGCGGATTTACCTAGAGATTAAATACCCGCCGATACATTTCCTCAGGTAATGTCGCAAGGAATAATTTTGCAGGTAAATCCCCAAGAATAAATCCCCAGCAAAATTCGCAGCACAAAATCCCAAATAATTTCCCACATAATAAAATCTATTACATAAATTTTCACCAAAATATCTCTACGTAAATCCGTAGGATAAATTACCTAGGGATTTTCCTATGGATTTAGAAAATATATATATTTGTCCATATACGTGCGGATTTATCTAAAGATAAAATACTCGCCGATATATTTCCCCAGGTAATGTCACAAGTGCGAAATTTGTGCAATATGACGCCAAAATTACCTGCAAAATTTGTTGCAAATATATAGTTTGCAGGTAATATATTTTAATGTTGAGGAATTTAATATTTTCATAGGTAAATCCGCATGTATTTCCTGCAATATTATTCCCTAGATAAAATCCCTATGTAATTTACAGTTTTCTAGTAGCGTTTATAACAATCTTCAAATTTGATATCTTTAAACGAAAACGAACTCAAATCACAAATTATAAGACAACTCAAATACGAAAAAATTTTACAAAATTTAATCGAAATACAAACGTAGACACGATTCAGATCATTTTAAAAAAATAGAATTGGTAACGTCGTCCGTCGGCGGATTTCACCAGAACAGTGACCAATATCACCCAGTGATGTTTTCCAGTGGCAGATCTGATGGGATTCCAGCGAGGAATGGGTTGATTTGGGATTTTCGATGGGCTTTGAGGTTGTTTCCATTGAAAATTTAGAGTTTCCGGTGTCATTAACCGGAGTAGCCCACTAGAAAGTTGTGCCTTGCCTGAGTGGCTATAATTTTCATCGGGTTTCGGAGGCGCAGTGGAGCGCCGACAGCGGCTTGTTGCTGGTTTTTAGAGTCCGACATTCAATCGCCAGTTTGGGAGATTTTTCAGTGAGTTTTGGGGTGGTTTTCCGACGGCTTTGGTCGGTTTTGGAGTGGGATTTTGACGAATTGGCTGGAAAATCGGAGGAAGGGTGGATTTCGAGTTTGTGGTGACCGAATTCGGCGAGGGACGGATGATTTTGGCAAAAAATTCACCGAAAAACTTAAAATCCGTCAGTTTTCGTTCACCTTTTTCCTACCAACCCTCTTTTTGTCCCTTTCTCGTTATTTCTCTGTTTCTCCTTTCTTGTTTTGCTCCGTTTTTAATTATGTACACTATTTTTATTTACTATGTTTTCTATCAATTTTTTCTTTGTTTTTCCCTTATGTTTTCACTGATCTTTTCTTCAATTTCCCTCCCTCCATTTTGTGCATATTTGTGTGTTTATTACTCTATGTTTGTGTATAGTGTTGCATGAATGTGAGGAGTATGTGTTGTTTAACTTTAATGGAAAAACTTCTCCATTGCACTTACTGTTTTTTTTTCTTACTGTCCCAAACTTTTTTTTAAACTTAGAGATATTAACGCACAGTATTCTGATACTCAACATATCGATGTACAAATATATAAATATTCGATAACTTAATCATATAGCATATAATAACAGAAAGTTCACATGTCAATCAACCATACAGACTAAATAATGCTTGAGACAACTTGTATAATTAATTTCATACTTCGATTCATAATGCTAAATACTCATGAAAGCATAATGCAAAATGGGATAAGAACCTGTAATGAATTAAAGCAAAGAAACTCATCACCGAAAACTGCAAGCGAAATTCTGAAACTCGAATCACAACTCTTTTTCTTCTCTTTTTTTTCTTTGTTTTCTTCTCTAAAGTTTCTGAGTGTTCTTTTTCTGGGGTTTCTCTCTGTCTGATAGTACACACTTTTTTCTTTGGTTATCCGATCCTCTGTCTATATTTTGGGGATTGGAAAGTTATATCTGACAAAGGGGGTGTGGGAGGGCAATTGAGTGAAGATAGGATTGTGGAGGGAGGTTGGGTAGTTTAATTAGGATAATGTTTTTTTAAATAAAAATAATAATAAAAATATTAATTAATCAATTTTTATATTTAAGAAAATATAATAAAAATTTGTAATAATCTAAAATAAATATAATTAAGAGAATAATAAAACTACTAGCCTATTTATTAAAATTAAAAGGAATATATATATATATATATATATTTTGAATTTTTCTTATTATTTTAATAACAAAAATAAAAATAAAATAAAAATATTAATTATTTATTTATTTTAAACTAAAACTTATCAAAAATGAAATAAGAGCTAAAATAGATATTTGACAAAATATAAATATTTAATGCCGAAAAATAGGTTAAAATTAAGGGAGGATCAAAAATCACGTGTCTACATTTTGCCCCTCTTTGTTTGAAATCTCAAAGAGCTTTTATACAAAGATGTAGACAACGAGATGAATTTTGACCCTTCAATTATTCTAAAGGGGAAAATAAAGAAAATGTGTTCGAGTCCTAGTTTTGGATCGCCTACTTATCCCGGGTTATAAGGAAATCAAGTCATGTGTAGTTCAAGAAAGTAAAATGGTGAGGCAATGAGTTAGAGGTCGGTTCAGGTTCCGTCGAGTCTCTAGTTCGCGACTTCTACTTTTTACATCCAAATAAATAACAAAATAAAAAATAAAGATAAAAGTGCAAGATCCTATCTTATGTAGCTTTTCTAGAATCTTGACTTGAATCTTCATGACTCCTCAAATGGTGAGATAGTCGTTATTTTGAATAGAACTTGAAACACGAAATGTTCCTCCATGTTAGCTCTTGGTGCTGGAGAGGAACTTGACAATTGATTTTATTCTTCAAACTTTCTTCTGACTTGGAGTTGAAAATCTTTACCCTATTCTTCAGGGAGGCTCCTGAACTTGCAACTGATAATGTTCGCCCCATTCTTCAGGCGGGCTTTTGACTTGCTATTTCTTCACTCTGTTCTTCAGGCGGGCTCCTGATTTGTTATTTCTCATTTTCCAAATATGTTTCTGAACTCAAAGTAAAAGGTGAACTAGAAAAGAAAAGTCCCGTTATCCAGGATGGTTTTGAGCTGAAAAATAAAATCCCATTATCCAGGAGGGTCCTGAGTAGAAGGTAAATTCCCATTATCCAGAAGGGTCCTAAGCAGAAAGTAAATTCCCATTTTCCAGGAGGGTCCTGGGCAGAAAGTAAAATTCCCATTATCCAGGAGGGTCCTGAGCAGAAAGTAAAATTCTCATTATCCAGGAGGGTCCTGACTAGAAAATAAATTCCCATTACCCAGGAGGGTCCTAAGAAGAAAGTAAATTCCCATTATTTAGGAGGGTCCTAAGAAGAAATTAAATTTCCATTATCCAGGAAGGTCCTGAGCAGAAAGTAAAATTTTCATTATCCAAGAGGGTCCTGAGCAGAAAGTAAAAATTCCCATTATCCACGAGGGTCCTGAGCAGAAAGTAAATTCTCATTATTCAGGAGGGTCCTGAGCAGAAAGTAAATTTCCATTATCCAAGAGGATCCTGAACTAAAAATAAATTTCCATTTTTTAGGAGGGTCTTGAGCATAAAATAAATTTCCATTTTTCAGGTGGGTCCTGAGCATAAAGTAAATTTTCATTTTCTAGGAGGGTCCTGAACATAAAATAAATTTTCATTTTCCAGGAGGGTCCTGAACATAAAATAAATTCTCATTTTCCAGGAGGGTCTTGAGCATAAAATAAATTTCCAATACAACATACATAAAATTTTGCCCCAGTTTGTACTGGAAAGATTTATGAGTGTTAACGGATCTTAAAGTTTTGAAAAATACAATGAAAGGATGAATAATAACCTAGAATAGCGTTGGTAAGTACATCTCGCAAAGAATAAAATTTACGATGACTGAAATCCAACATTCGTATGCTGTAACCTTGCTTCTTGCACTGACAGAAGTGTGAAATTGCATCCTTTATTTGAAAACTTTAATGTGAAGACAATATTCTATCTCTGTTTCAAACAAAGAAAAATTGTGAGTTTTAAAAAAATGTGGTGGTTGGTTTGTGGCATTTGGCTTTTGAGGCGACCGCTCTTGCACTTGCCATGCTCAACTCCTTTTCAAATTGTTGATAAGTATTCATTGACTTGACATACTTCTGACCCCGAATTTTGACTACTGAAACTCTTGATTCAAATCATATTTCTCTTACATGATACCTCTAGGTTTAACTTCTAATACACCTTTAATCTTTCCAAGAGTCCAAAAACTATCTGGTCACAAGCATTACTAAGTATCTTACTTTATTTTGAGAGATATGTTATCTTTGTGCGTCTGCCCTTTGTCTTGATTTGTACGATTGAAAGAGTTGGTAGCAAGTTTTGAAGTCCTTTCTCACTTGACTTGATGTGAATTCGACTCAAAAAATACGCGAAAAATGACGATGATTTTTCATTTGACGACAAAGATACAAGAATAGAAAATCAAAATAAAAATAATAAAAAGAAAAGGAAAAGACAATATGTATCTCTTTCTTGAAACGATAAAAAGGAAAACTTATTTGGGCGTGGTAGCCGATTCCAGCAATTATGACATGCATTTTAAATTAAACAACCTGATCTACCCACTCTAATCATTACAACTTTTTCCCACTTATTGAATTTGAAATGGAGCCATTCTTGAACATGCTCCCTCTAGATCACAATCCTCCTTCAGTTAGTGACACCTCAGTGGGTTTTTGCCAACGAGCCTATTTTATTTTTATTTCTTTCTCAAATTTTCGTCGTCTTATGGTGACCATGAGGGTTTTCATCCATAAGAATCTCTCATTTTTATTGATCTCACAACTCACTGTCACCTTATGGTGCCCAAGGGGGTTTTCACCAATAAAACTCTCATTTTATTTTTTTTATGAAGGAAAACGATGCCCAAAATTTGAAACATCATGCACCATAACATGTTTAGCCTTGACATTCTCAAAGATCGATCTGAAGGTCTTTCTTTGGTTGTAACTTGACTTTTGAAAAGGGTTAGAAATAAAGGGCGACATGAGGCTAAAAAATATTCATGACATTAGGTGAAGCATATAACTTTTGAAATCAAATTTTAAGGAAAATAATGTTTGCCCCACTTTTATTTCATACTGGGTAGCTTGAATTTTTACATGGTTGGACCGAACCCCAGAGTAGGTCTGCCTATGTATCTTGTCATAGGAAGAATCAGGTCAAACGTAGTTCAGAAGAGTTATTCTTTTGCTTGATTTTGATTCTTGATTCTTGTTTTTTGATATTTGATTTTTGAACTTTTGACTTTAATTGTTTCCAAAAGAGAGTTATGAAAGAAAAATCAAATCAAAGCTTAAAGGGGGTAAGTAAGGGTTGTTTAATATTTGGATAGTAGAACAAAATGCCTTCATCATTTCAATCTTTTAAATATGCAAGTACAAAACATACATGACATAATTGTACATGAATATCATAGGTAATATCTCTTAACTGCATCAACATTGATAGCCTTTTCTTTCATTTTGCCATCTACGTCAGTCAAATATAATGCACCATTAGGTAACACTCTTTTCACCAAGAAGGGACCTTACCATTTAGGGGAAAATTTGCCTTTGGCTTCAATCTGGTAGGGAAGGATGAGTCTTAATACTAACTGACCGGCTTTAAAATGTCTGGGACGCACCTTTCTGTTATATGATTGTGCTATTCTCTTCTGGTATAGTTGGCCATGACATACTGACGTCAATCTTTTTTCATCAATCAGTCTTAATTGCTCCAATTGAGTTTTAACGTGCTGATCATCATCAATTTTGGCTTTTACAACTACTCGAAGAGATAGAATCTCAATTTCAGCAGGTATAACTGCTTCAGTTTTGTATACCAACGAGTAAGGAGTTGCACCAATTGAAGTCCGAACTGTAGTATGATAACCCAATAAAGCGAAAGGTAACTTTTTATGCCATTGTCGAGAACCTTGTATCATTGTGTGGAGTATTTTCTTTAGGTTCTTGTTGGCAGCTTCTACAACCCCGTAAGTCTTTGGGCGATAGGGAGTTGAATTCTGATACATAATCTTAAATTGTTGACATACTTCTTGCATCAAATGACTATTGAGATTTGCAACATTATCCGTGAGAATAATCTTTGGAATGCCGAACCGACAAATGATGTTAGAGTGAACAAAATTAACCACTGTGTTCTTAGTCACTAACTTGAAAGTCGCTACTTCCACCCGCTTTGTGAAATAATCAATGGCCACTAAGATGAATCTATATCCATTCGATGCTTTTGGTTCAATTGGTCTAATTACGTCCATTCCCCAGGCCACGAAATGCCATGGAGTAGTCATTGTATGCAACTCAGATGGAGGGAATGTATTAAGTCCCCATGTACTTGACATTCATGACACTTACGAACAAAACGGATGGAATCTCGCTCCATGGTGAGCCAATAGTAACCTGCCCAAAGTGTTTTCTTTGCGAAAACATACCTATTCATATGCAGTCCACAGATCCCAGAATGTACTTCAGTTATGATATTTGAAGCTTATTTAGCATCTACACATCTCAAAAGTCCCAAATTTGGAGTCCTCTTGTACAAGATCCCCCACTCAAGAAAACTTTTCTAGCCAGTCATCGAAGGGTTGTCTTTTTGTTACCACCAGCATGTATTGGATATTTTCCATCCTGATTATATTCTTTGATATCATGGAACTAAGGCTCCTCATTATGTTCTTCCTTAATCACATTGCAATATGCATACTGATCAAGGATCTGTATATGCAAGAGATAGACATGAGTTTTATCGGGATATTAGAGCATCGAAGATAAAGTTGCCAAAGCATTAGCAATCTCATTATGAACTCTGGGAATATGTTTGAACTTTATTGATACAAATCATTGACAAAGATCTTGAAAACAACCTCGACACGGTATAAGCTTTGAATCACGAGTCTCCCAATCTCCTTGGATCTGGTGGACTAGCAATTCTGAGTTTCCTAACACCAATAGTTCTTGGATTTCCATATCAATAGCTAGTCTCAAACCTAGAATGCAAGATTCATATTCTGCCATATTATTGGTCTAGTAGAATCAAAGTTGGGCTGTTATAAGATAATATTGACCCGATTTAGAAATAAGAGCTGTTCCTATCCCTACTCCTTTTACATTAGCTGCTCCATCAAAGAACAACTTTCAATCTGAGTGGAATTAATCAGAAATAACCTCATCAACACACAATACCTCTTCATCCGTAAAATAAGTCTTCAATGGTTCATATCCCTCATCAATAGAATTTTTAGCCAAATGATCTACTAAAGCTTGAAATTTTATTGCAGTTCTTGTCACATAGATAATATCAAATTCTGTGAGCAGCATCTGCCATTTCACGAGTCAGCCTATGGGTGTAGGCTTTTGAAAAATATACTTTAAGGGATCCATATGGTAAATAAGGTAAGTAGTGTAAGATGACAGGTAATGCTTCAACTTTCGTGCAACCCAAGTTAAGGCATAACATGTCTTTTCAAGAAGAGTGTACTTAGCCTCATAAGTGGTAAACTTTTTGCTAAGGTAGTAGATGACATGTTTTTATATGCCCATGACATCATGTTGACCTAATACACACCCGAAAGAGTTCTCTAAAATGGACATGTACAATATCAAAGGTCTACCTGGCTCTGGTGGAACCAAAACATGTGGATTTGACAAGTATCTTTTGACTTTGTCAAATTCCTCTTGATATTCTTCAGTCCATTTGACTTTAGCATTCTTTTTCAACAACTTGAAGATTGGCTCGCAGGTTGTCGTGAATTGGGTAATGAATCTACTGATATAATTCAACCTTCCAAGTAAGATCATAACTTCCCTTTTGTTCTGCTGGAGGCAGTTCTTGAATAGCTTTTATCTTCAAAGGATCTAACTCAATACCACGTCTACTAATTATAAATCCCAAAAGCTTTCCAAATGGGACTCTAAATACATATTTTGCTGGATTAAGTTTGAGATTATACCTGCGAAGCCTTTCAAAGAATTTCCTTAGATCTTTGACATGGTCAGACTACTCTTTTGACTTAATGATCACATCATCCACATAAACTTCAATCTCTTTGTGCATCATGTCATGAAACATTATGGTCATTTCCCTCTTATGAGTTGCCCCATCATTCTTTAGTCCTAATTGTATGACTCAATAACAATATATCCCCTATAACGGACTGAATGATGTCTTTTCTACATCTTCTTGGTCCATAATAATTTGGTGATACCCCGCATAACAATACACAAAAGATGCAAGCTCATGTTTGGCATAATTTTCTAACAAAATATGGATATTAGGAAGTGGAAAATCATCTTTCGGACTTGCTTTATTTAGATCATGATAATCAACACACATCCAAACTTTGCCATCTTTCTTAGGAACGGGGACAATATTTGCTAACCACGTAGGATATTGGGCCACTCAAATGACTTTAACCTCAAGTTGCTTTGTGATTTCCTCTTTGATTTTTACACTCATGTCAGTTTTAAGATTCCTTAGCTTTTGCTTGAGAGGAGGGAAAGCAGGATCAGTTGGCAACTTATGAACTACCAAATCAGTGCTCAAACTAGGCATATCATCGCAAGAATATTCAAAAATATCTTTGTACTCAAGAAAACTTCAATAATATCTTTCTTTTGTTGTAGTCTAGCATGTACAATTTTCTTAATCTTCCTAATATTTTCACGATCCCCTAGATTGATTGCTTCAGTTTCGTCCATATATGGGTTTGACTTATTCTCAAACTATTTGAAATCTTTGCTTATTTCCTCAAATGCTTTCTCTTCATTGTATTCAACTTCTTTATTCATTATTTTATAATTAGATTGAGTTTTAAAATCTGGTTGACAATTCTTCATGTATGTCATATCACTAGAATCAGCATAGAAAGAACTATATAATAGAAAATAAGTAAGTAAATATCAGACTTTAAAATGAAATAAAGGGGAACTACGTTTCATTAAAAGCAAAGATATAAGAGTTTTAACCTTAAAAACAAGGTAAAGATCTAAATTACAACCCTAAAATGATCCAAATTACAGAAAAAAAATAAAATACTAAGACTCCTTCATAGTAGGGAGAAGAGTGGCCTCGTAATTGTTAAGCCAAATATCAGGGCCAATAAACTGCACATCTGGATTGCTGGTACCTTTCCCAACTTCAATAAAATTATTATGGAAGAGACCAGTCAACTCTGTATCATCATCATCATTCATTGACCCTATGACAGGCAATGTAGAGGAACCAACAACATCGATTTTGACGAATGACTCTTTGAGTAGCGGTATTGGCTTAGTAAGTGACCAAGAATCTTTCTTATGCTTCTTAGCCTTCTTTCTATCCTAAAACATAGGCTCGTATCCAAAACCAAAGGTACCGAAGCTCTTATAGAGGTATAGTGGATAAGCTGTTCCTTGTAAAGACATCCCTAGACCTTTTCTTGATTCAAAACCATGCTTTAACATTTCATTCACTACCATAACAGATGCAGAGGACAATTGTGTTCTTGTAATGAGATTCTATTCGAGGATATGCTCAATAACCACTACCTCATAAGCTTGATAAATTGGTGCTCCATCTGCATTGTCAGCCTCAATAGGTGAAATTGAATAATCTTTATACATGGACAAATCACCTTTACCGTGAAAAACTATTTCTTGTCTGTTATTTTTAAACTTGACTATTTGGTGTAACATAGATGCGACTGCCCCAGCCCTATGAATCCATGGCCTTTCTAATAACATTTCTATGAAGTATCGATGTTCAGCACTTGGAAATCCACAGCAAAATCCACAAGCCCTATTGTCAGTATAAGCTTTATCTCACCAATGACATCCATTTTTGCTCCGTCAAATTCTCTGACGCATACATTATTAGGTCAGATCCTTTCTATGTTAACATTTAAATTTTGCAAGGTTGACATAGGACAAATATTAGCACCGTATCCTCCATCAATCAATACTTGAGTGACATAAGAATTCTCATACTTCACAATAATATAGAGGCCTCGATTATGTCCAGTACCTTCTGCGGGTAATTCATCATCTGAGAAAGTGATCCTATTTACCTTAAAGATTCTTCCAATAATTTTCTCCAGCTGGTTCACCTTAATCTCACTGGGCATTTGTGCCTCACTTAAAATCTTCATTATATCTTTGCGATGATCCTCCGAATGTATTAGTAAAAACAACAGAGAAATTTAGGTTGGTGCCTTCCTCAATTGTTCCACAACAGAATATTTTGGCAATTTTATCTTCCTCATGAATTCTTCAGCCTCTTTTTTGGTAATAGGTTTCTTGACTGGAATTCGGTCTTCATTGCCTTGTTTAGCTTTTCTTAACTCGTCTGGGGCATAACACCTCCCCAAATGGGTTAATCCTCCTACTCTATCCACTTATTCAAGAACTTCTTTCCCCTTATGTGTCACCATAATGGGATTATAGTTACAAGGGACTATTTTGGCGTTAACCATAGAAAGTTGTGACATCGGTTTAATCATAATTGGAGTTATAGGAGCTCTTTTTATAATTAAGAGATACTTGGTGGGACTTCCTGAAACAATAAGCCTTGGTTTTATCTGACCTGACCCAATACTTTCTGAAGTTTCTTTCCCCATAACCAAAGAAGTATTCGATGGTTTAGGTTTTGTTACTACCTCTTTTATTTCTGCAGGTCTTTCTTTCGTTAAATCCACAATATTTGCTGACTTTTCCATATTAGTTTTGATCTTAATGATAGGCTTGAAGAAAACTACAACCTCTTCGCCACTAGGTATCAACTCAAGCTTATTTGTTTCAGTATGATTCAGTAGTGGATTCTGGTTAATGTTTGGAGAATCTGGACTTTACACCACATTTGTTGTGTGTTGATTAGCTCTTGAATTGCTCTTTTCAAGTACCAACATTTTTTGTGTTGTGACCTGGGGCATCAGAACAATATGCACATCTTCTAGAATAATACAAGTTTTTTGGAAGAGGATTCGGGATCCTTCTCGTAATTGGGCTTAGAACATTCATGTCCCTCAGTCTCTGAAACAATCTGGCATAAGATATTCAGATATGAGTAAAATTATCTTTGCCTATGTTAGACTTCTTGTAATCTACTCTAGGCTGAAATTTAATTTATAGGGGCCTCGTTGAACTTGTGGGATTGGAGGATGATTCTGAATGGCTGGAGCACTCCATTGCGGGTAAGAAGGAACTCGAGCATATGGTTTTGCATTATAAATAGGATACTGAGTGGATAGAATAGAATATAATGGATTTTGGGGAGAAGCATAGCGTCATGGATGATTATATGAATCTTGGACATAAATTTGAGATTGAGATTGTGCGTATGGTTGACGCGATCCTCTCAAATTTTGTTTTGGACCTGGCATAATAGTAGCTACATCCTCCTTTCTTTTCTTCCCACCAAAACTTCCTGAACTATTTTAAATTGCCTGCGTTATTGCTTTCAAAGCAACTTGACTTATGATTTTTCCAGACTTAATTCCATTTTCTACCATTTCTCAAACCTTAATGACCTCAGTAAATGTACTTCCAATAGTAGAAAGCAAATGATGGAAATAGTCGAGTTCCTGCACCTATAGAAAAATATCAATCATCTCAGACTCCTTTATTGATGGCCTGACTCTTGCAACTTGCTCTCTCCATCTAACAACATGTTCTAAAAAACTTTCAGTTGTCCTTTTTCTCATGTTGGCAAGTGTGGTATGATCTGGCACTATATTAATATTCTATTAAAATTGTTAGACAAAATCCCTAGTCATGTCATACCAAACATACCAATGAGAAAATCTTGATCAATGAACCATTCTAAAGCTATCCCTGCCAGACTTTCTCCAAAGTAATCCATCAACAGTTCTTTTCCCCCCTGCTCCTCTTAATTGATTAGAAAATCTTTTCAAATAAGCCATGGGATCGTCGTGGAATTTGTACTTGTCAAACTTAGTAGTTTTAAATCCTTACAGAAAATGGACATCAGAAAACATACACAAATCTTTGTATGACACTTTTTTTCCCTCCTAGTCCTTGCATATTCCTCATATTTTGTTCTAAACTTCTCACTTTCCTGGCCTTATCTTCTTGCTCCTCATTCTTAACAGTCTTATCAATCATGATAGGGGAATCGTGGTGATAAGAGGGGTAATATGAATTTGAGGGTTTAAAAGTCACTTTAGGAGGATATAATTGATCATGACTTGGTTCACCCGTAGTCTTCTGTCCTGTCGATTGAAGACCCACATTAGCTGGTAACATAGGAGTGAAAAATAGGTTATTTGTGACAGATGGATTCGGTGGGACCATGGTATAAGTACCAGCAATGCCAGACACATTAGAATATGGGTCAAACCCGTATAGGTAAAATGGATTGCTAATTTTAGCTTGAGCGTGATTTGGATCATTTGTATTCGAAAGTTCAGGAATTTAAGAAGGCGGGGCTTGTCCATTCATCCAAGCTTGATACATCTCCGCTATCTGTTGTTTCAATAACTTATTCTTCTCCATGGATTCAAACTCCCGTGAAATGAATTGATTTTAATCTTTCTCACTGTCAAACTCTACACCCTCTTTGCGGGTCAATGTTCTCTTTCCTTTGTATCTTGTGTTGTATGGATGAGATGCCAGTTTAAACCACAAACCAACTGCCAACTACTTTTTTTTGTACCAAGTATCAAATGGGTAAGCGTTACATATTTAACACATTATAATGACACGTTGTATGTTATGCCTCTATATGCATTTCCCAGCCTATCATGGAAGGCCTTGTGTTATATCTCGTCTTTTCTAGGCGCACCTTTTTTTCTGAAAAGTTTTGATCGAACCCTTTGGAGGTCTACCTACATATCATTCTAGGTCATGCATTAGATCTTTGTGTGGTTCGGGAAAAAACTTAACAAAATATTTTTTTCGATTTTTTGTATATTTTTTTTGAAAGAAAATAAATAGAGTAAATAAAGTAAAACATATGTAATATATATATATATAGAGAGAGAAATAAATGGCCAACTTCATTATATTCAGTAATTTTCAAATACAAGTATGATAGAACAAATGACACAACTCCTAAAAGTAGACCTACCAAATGACATTTGATAAATAAAACTAAAATTAAACAACCAAGATTAACTGAAAGACATAAAATCTAGAAAAGAAGTTCTAATACTGAAACTAAAATAATGCAATAAAACAAAATAACTATCCATCAATACAACTAAATTCCGGTGTCTCAAGGTCTTCAACTGATTTCCACAACCTCAACATGCTCGATCAAGAAGATTTCGACTTTATACGGCCTCCCAAACCCAATTATATGTCTTCCAATGAAGTGGTGATACGCTTGGCAAAAGTGCGCTAGAAATTGTTCATAATTCAACTGTTGGTAGTCCAAACCTATTCTGGCGGTATCCTGTGCCACACAATGGACCTTTCCTCGAAGAGAACTGAAGGCCTGATCCCATACTTGGGTCTACCGATTATGGGAGTCAATCGACTCTTTTGAACGTTGTTATCGAGCGGAAGTAACCTCCAACTGTTCTCGTAGTATCCCTCTTTCACGTATCTACTGAGATCTCTCTTGATCAAATTCTTTTTCCATCTTCTTTTCTAATTCTTACAACTGTTGGCAGCGAGATGCGGCAAGTTGTACAACATGTGACCCCCTAGTTGTGTCCAACTTGATTTATCCTCGAAATGCAACCTCAATGTCTACTGACTTAGCTTTTTCCTCAGCAAATTCCCCCTGTTGTTCTTTTATTCTTTTCCTAGGTCATTCTAAATCAGTATTTAGCACCTGAATAGTAGACTGATAATCTCTCTCTACTTCTAATCATGATTCCTTAATTCTCACCTCATTCTTTGTATCCTTATCTGTTTGTTGTTGAGTCAAGGCTGCCTTAGCACACTCCAATTCTCCTCTCAAAGCTTTATTGACATTATGATGTTCTCGCATGGCCATTTCGATCCTTATCCTTATTGAAGCCTCTTGATCTATGGATCCCTTAACCGATCTTTCTAGTCCGACTAGTGGGGGTGGTTGTTTCTTAAACCATTCATAGTAACCTTGTGATACCCCGTACTAATCTTAGCTCGATTCAGCTCTTAGTCGTATTCTTAAGTGTCTTAAGGCTTGAAATTTTCACTAAGTGATTAAGGCTTGAAATTTTTACTAAGTCATTTTTTGGATGAGGATTGGGTCATGTTTGGATCACGATTCGAGCAACTTACCGCGATAGTGTCGCTTCATGGTGCTAATGGCGATGACACTCTTATCGTGTCACGGTGAACATCTAAATTGCAGTCCATTTACGAATTTAATTGCATGAGGGGCAATTATGTCTTAATCTAAGTCGGCATATCATGACTTATATCACCATTTAGGGCATTATTGGCCCCTCTTTTTCAATTCTTCTCTCAAAGAAACCATATTCATCTCACAAAATCATCAATTCAATTACTTACTCTCCAAGGAAAATCAAGAATTCAAGTTCCCAATTTCAAGAACCTTTAAGAAAGCATCAAGATTTGTGTTTCTCTTTTAATATTAAGAGTTTAAGGTATGTGAGAGTTTATCCATGGGTCCCCTTTCACCCATGGAGCCCAAGAACCCTTTTTATTTTTAAATTATGAGTTTTTACAAGTTCAAGTTGAATTATCTCCATAAAGCTATTGTTGATTTTTGATTTTGAGTTATGTTTACAAGTGTTTTCGATGGGATGAGCCATTACATGTTTGAATATTAAGATTTTTATATTGAAATTCCTAATTCATGGTTTTAGTATTGTAATCACGTTATCCTTGCATGTTTTACCCGTTATCATGCTTAAATTCATGACTTATGTGTTTAACGAAATATCTAAATATTGGTTTTTGAGCAATGATACCCTACTATGGATTTTAAAGCTTTATATGTCATCATTGTTAATTTTCATTCAGTGCTTGTGGGTTATTAATACCCAATACCTAGTTGTTTACATAATTTTAGTGTCTTCAGAATGATTTCAGATAAACCATGAGCATTGTCATTCAGTTAGTTGTTATGTTCAGTTGTTTTCTCAGTTAAGCTTAGTTAAGTGTAGTAAAAAGTATCATTCAGTTGGAAGTAGGATTCAACACCAGGCGAACCCAGGGATGGGGGCATTCTTGCCAGTCTAGGGTTTGACCCTTAGTAGCAATCCCTGAGTTACAGAACTATGTAGCCAGTGTAGGTTTTAGATGTCTTCCTGCTAGTTTAGGGCTGACACATATCACATAAGTTTCCAGCCAGTATAGGGTAACTCTTCAGTTCTTCATGATACCAGTTTAGTGGATCCACGCAGCCAGTGCTAGTACCCATGACACAATACTGACACTCTTCTAACTGGGGTTACATGTTGGAACCCAATTAGCTCAGACTGGGGCA
This sequence comes from Capsicum pubescens, assembly GCA_030864215.1. Classification (NCBI taxonomy): domain Eukaryota; kingdom Viridiplantae; phylum Streptophyta; class Magnoliopsida; order Solanales; family Solanaceae; genus Capsicum; species Capsicum pubescens. Next base: position 279,755,164 of record CM061540.1, on the reverse strand, counting down.
TGTCGATTAGATGATACCTCCCACAGTCTCAGTACAATATTCAGTGTAGTTTCAGTTCAGGTTTGCTTGACCAAAGCATACAGATTCTCAGTTATTCAGTTACCATATTTCAGTCTTGCAGTTTATAGATTATTTCAAAAATATACTTATGCTTGGTCTTGCATTCTCATATATTAAAGTTTTTATGCATTCATGCTCAGCTATTTCATGTTGTTCAGTCAGTCCTTAGCTCATATGCACAGTACCCCACAGTTTTGGTCCGATTATTTTGACTAAGTATAGTTCAGCTTTACATAATCAGTATTCATATGTTAGTCATTCAGTATTCAGTCATCAGCTATTCAGTGTTTGGATATTGGTCGTCCATATTCATATATCAGTTACTCAGTATATACGCATTAGTTATCCCTTTACTTAGATTTCAATCATTCTATCACTCGTGCATCAGTTATTCAGTAAATCAAACCTAGCTCAGTATATGTATGTTTGGTTTTGTATGTTTATGTATTCATGTTTTACCGCCTCCCAACTTTAGTTCTATTTATTCTACAAAAGCAACTTTTCAGAAACTAAGTGTAGTGATTCACCAGTTTATCAGATTATGTTTGTTACTCATGATTTAAGCTACTTCAGATTTCAGTTGATTTTAGTCTCCTGGTGAGTCTACTTGCACTTAGCATGCATGTTTTAAGATTATGTACCTACTCAATTTTATTTATTGCATTCACCCCTACTTACTCAGTACATTCCATAAGTACTGATCCACATATACGTCTGTGTGACTACATTGTTTCATAATGTAGGTACCAGTTGTAGCCCACACATCATGATCAAATAGTTGTAATTTCCAGCCAGCAAGTAATGAGTTCTCCTATGTTGGGGACTCCAGTCAGATGTTGTTCGTGTACTTTGTTTTTATTATTCATATGTATTGATTAGTTGGGGTTGGAGGCGTGTCCCAGCTATCTATAGTCAGTATAGTAGAGGCTTCATAGATGTCAGTCAGAGTTAGTCATGTAATTTTAGTTCTCTCTTCAATTTTATCAGATTGTAAATTGTATCAATATTATATTTTTCCCAGATTTTTTCATGATTATATTTCTGCATAGCAAAACCAGCTATTTAATATATTATAAATCAAATTCTTAATAGTATGCCAGTTCATGGGATAGCTTGGGATCACTTGTGGTTCTAAGCACCGTGTTACAACTAGGGGGTAGTCTCGGGTCATGAAAAACTTGTTATCAGAGCATAGAGTTTAAGTTTACTTGGGTGTCTAAGAAGCCGTGTCTAGTAGAGTCTTGGGGAACGGTATAGAGACATCTGTACTTTTCTTCGAGAGGCTATAGGTCATTTAAGAAACGTTTCCTTTCTTTCATGTCTCAGATCGTGCAGTAAAAGAATTCTCTAAGGAACTTCTACAGATTCTTACGTGAATCCATTTATGTCAACACTGCCTCATTCTTGAGGAAACAGAAACAATGAAGCTCAAATTCCAACAGATAGAGCTTTCTTAGACAGTCCCCATAGACAGTTATGGGGGATTACATATGGGACTAGAGGGATCCCATCAGTACCCTTATGTTTTAAATTTTAAAAATATTCATTTTGTTCATGAAAAATCTTGCGTTGAGCCAAAGTCAGATGTACTTTTAGATCCCTTCTTAGAATCCTATAACTGCATATGATCTAGAGTTACAAGCATGGACCCAGAAGCTTAAAAGTAGTAAGTTGGGGATAATATTTATTTAGATTTAGCAGATTATGTATCCATGAGTCTAGTTGTATAAAAGTGAATCAGTAGGCTTGAAGTAGTGTATGCAAGAATTTATATATGTTAATTCAAAATTATATGTTTTTTATGTTGGGTATGTTGGAGTAATGGTGATTATCATGGTTTAGGGAGAAATATAAGTTTAGGGATGTGATATTAGTAGGCTATAATGGAAGTTAGTATGGTTCATTAGAAGAGTGGGAATATCCATGTTAAGTATTAGAATATAAGTTTCAATCTTGTATGATTGAGCTAATAGAAAGAAGAGTTGAAGTTCTAGACGGTGTGAACTCATGGTATGACAATAATACTAAAAATTCTAAGTTGGTCAGTGTTTAAGTTATTGTATAATGACTATTGAGACGATAGAAAGATAAGAGTTGTATTTCAGAAGGAAGTTTTAGCAGTGGTTCTACACTTTCTGGTATAGTCTTTCAGGTTGAGTTTATTATTTATATGTATTTATATATCTCGGACTTTAGAGTAAAGTGGTTGCAGTTCAGTTTAGAGTTTATTAAAGGGGTCCACAAACTTAGAGTGATAGCTTAAACTAAGGGGGAAATGATAGAACAAGTAACTCAGTCAGGCTCTCAGATTCTTGTAGTGATGCCAGTATATTGTAGAAAACAGTAAGGGAGGATGATGCCCAACCCATTCTTATCTTAGTGCAAATTTTTGTACTTCAGTCATCATGACTAGGGGTGGGCATTCGGGAATTTGGTTCATTTTTTTTTTGTTTTTTTCGGTTTTTGGTTCTCAATTTAGATATACCAAAAATCAACCCGAATTAGTGCGGTTCGGTTCAGTTTTTAATGTTTTGGTTAGGTTCGGTTTAATAATTTTGGTTTTTGGGCCTCTTAATGGGCTAAATTATTTTGGTGCAAATATTTTGAACTTGTACCAGATGAAGTAAATGTTGGTGCAACAACTCTGAGCAGTCTTTTGGAAGAAGATAATAAAGTTTCTCTACAGTTATTATTCATAACAAAAGAAATGAAATGTTTGATTTCTTGGTTTAATAATCTAAAAAATGACCCATAGAATTCTTAGTTAATTGACCAGCTCTTCTATAGCAGAACATTGTTCTCATCCAAAAAGAAACATAGTATATGCAAGTTGTTGAGAAGTAAAGCTCCAGCAGGTATTGCGAAAGGAAGAGAAAATAAAGCAAAGGCAGGTCACCTTGTTGCATTCTGTATAGGGATGACTTGTACTCAAGAATTTCTAACTAGAGCTCATTTGACAAAATCTTATTTGTTTAGTGTTGATTTACAAAAATCATATTAATATACCAAAAGATCACAAAAATCAGAGGGGAAAGATTGGGGATATATTCTTGCAAGAGCCTCTTATCCATTAATTATTAATCCCATTTCTATGACCAGTTTGTCCAATTTACACATCCAGACATCTTTTCCATGGTCTCTCAGGGATGGAGGTTCAAATAAGACATTTGAGCTGACCGCTGAATTTGGGCCTAATAATAATTAATTGGGGTGGGCTGGATTGGGCTGTGTAGAGTGTAGACTGAATAATGAATTTGTATAATAATTCGGTTAAATCGAATACCCAAATATATAAATGCAATAACCAAAATCCGAACCGAATATCAATTTTATAAAAAAAAACACACACCAAACCGAAATACCAAAAAAATAAAACCGAAAAACCAAATTAATTCGTTTCAGTTCGATTTTTCAATTTTTGGTATTTATGCCCACACCTAATCATGACGTCTACTCATGCCTTACACATTATCTCCATGATCATAGCTCATATTCATGCACTTTTTGTAGAATTATATACGCTTTTAGTTCTTAGAAAAAGGAGTTCCAGTTTACTCAGCAGTACGAATCATATTCCATGGAATCATGAACTCCAAACTCAGGTCATGCAGCTCATGACTCATGTACTCATGCTTTACAGTATGTTCAGTTCTAGGTACTCATGCTACACTCTTAATGATCAACGACATTCATATTATGTCATGTATGTCCTCAGATTTGGTCTCTTTGATGAATCCATGATATTGATATTCTATTCCTCAGGCCTCAGTTAAATGTCAAAGTTATTCATCCATGCATCAGGATCTTATGTTCTAAATTTTTAGTTACTTCTCCTTATGAGATGATAGTGGTTATGAGTAATTGTTTAGAAGAGAGAGTAAATATTTCATGTTGGGGAAAGATCGTTGTATGCTTGTTCTATGTAAGTTCATAAGTTTGAAGAAATATTGAGGTAGAGATTTTGGTATATGTCATGGAGTTGAGAATTCTCTTTGTGTCTTCTTAAGAATAGTGCAAGAAAGTTATTATTGATAGAGGTTTAGAGAACATGAGAAAGATTGCTTTTATAGGTGTTTGCCTAGAAGTTGGTAGGTGGTTATGATGATAGACTTAAATGTCATGTTTATAAATATATGTGGATGAATATATTGCACGTCAATGGATATCTAGTAAGAGTTGAATGTTGTTGTTGAAGTTGTAATAGGAATTATTTATGAGATGAGAAATTGTAAAAGTGCAGGGTGTATTGAATTCATGATTCGAACTAGTGTTATAGTGTGATGTGTAGCACTCTATGAATTCAAGTAGGCTTGAACATCGTGAGAGAATTCGGTTTAGCTCAGACTTCAGTAGATAGAGTTATCAGCACCCATGCGAATATTTTAAGTAGCCTCAAGTGAAGTGGAATGTATAGTTGAGTATAAGCTTTCAGTATGATTCTGTCCGTATGGACAACAATTCAGTTTAGCTGTCAGACAGACAAGTTCCTATGATTCTCCATCTTCTGATCTAGTCTTAATATCTGAAGTTTCATGAATATAGCCATTCCATGAGGTAAAATATTCGCATCCCTATAAATTATGAATTCAATTTAGTTCATGCATCAGTTTTAGATTCCAGATATTTAATTATGACTCAGTTCATAAGTTCCCCATGCATAGTCTCAGTCTTTTCGTAGTATTTCACCCAAGTTAGTATCATTCGGGGGAAGAATAATCCCAAAGGGAGATATTGTAATAGCTCAAATTTTCATGCCCTAAACCTCACATCTTATCTTCGCGAATCCAGATCCATCTTGAGGTAATGGTTACTCATAAGTTGACTCTCTCTTTTCTATCTTAGCCTTATAACCATTCTCATGCCATTGAATGTATTTACGAAATCAGTTCAGTTCATGTATCATTCTCAGACTCAGCTATGTACTCATGTTCCAAGTCATGCATATTCAATATATGATCTCAGTTACCTTAGTACAATACTCTCATTCTAACTAATCTTATTCGAGGATGAATATCCCCAAGGGGGAGATATTATAATACCCCATACTAATTTTAGCTCAATTCAGCTCTTAGTTATATGCTTAAGGGGATTAACGCATAAAATCTTCACTAAGTGTTAGGGACTTTGTCAGTTTTAAGGCCTCTTAACTTCGAGGATTTTAAATTGGTCTTCCCGACCCCAAGATATTGGTTTTTGAGTATTTTCATGTTTAGGGGTCCAAGGAGCATGTCTCGGGGGAGTTTTAGATTATTCAGATAAGGATTGGGTCATGTTTCGATCACTATTCCAGCAGCTCACCACCACAGTGCTGCGTCGCGGTGCTAATGGTGATGGCACACTTACCGCATCAAGATGATCATCCAAATCGTATTCCAGTTACAAATTCAATTGCCTAAGGGGCAATTGTGTCTTTTTCCCTCAATCAAAGTCGGCATATCACGACTTATATCATCAGTTAGGGTGTTATTGGCCCCTCTTCTTCAATTCTCCTATCAAAGAAATCCCATTTATCTCCTAAAATCATCAATTCAATTACTTACTCTCCAAGTAAAACCAAAATTCAAGTTCCCAAATCTAAGAACCTTCAAGAAAGCATCATGATTAGTGTTTCTCTTTCAAGATTAAGAGTTTAAGGTATATAGGAGTTCATCCATGGGTCCTCTTTGTCCCATGGAGCCCAAGAACCCTTTTTATTTTTAAATTATTTATTTTTACATGTTCAAGTTGAATTATGTCCATGAAGGTATTTATTGATTTTTGATTTTGAGTTATGTTTACGAGTTTTTAGATGGGATGAGCCATTACATGTTTGAATATTAAAATCTTCATATTGAAATCACTAATTAATGATTTTAGTATCGTAATCACGTTATCTTTGCATGTTTTACCCATTACCGTGCTTAAATTCACGACTCTCATTGTTTGATGAAATGTCTAAAAGCTGGGTTTTGAGCAAAGATCCCCTACTATGGATTTTAAAGCTTTATATGTCATATTGTTATTTCCATTCAGTGCTGGTGGGTTATGAATACCTAATACCTAGTTGTTTACATAATTTTAGTGTCTTCAGAATGATTTCAGATAAACCATGAGCATTGTCATTTAGTTAGTTGTTATGATTAGTTGTTTGCTTAGTTAAGCTTAGTTCAGTCAAGTAAACAGTGTTATTCAGTTGGGAGTAGGATTCAGCACAGAGCAAACCCAGGGATGGAGGAATTCTTGCCAGTTTAGGGTTTGACCCTTAGTAGTAATCCCTGAGTTACAAAACTACATAGACATCGTAGGTTTGAGATGTCTTTCTGCCAGTTTCGGGTTGACACATATCACATGAGTTTCCTACCAGTATAGGGTGACTCTTCAGTCCTTCGGGACACTAGTTTAGTGGATCCACACAGCCAGTGTTAGTATTCGTGGCACGGTACTGACACCCTTCCAACTGGGGTTACAGGTTGGACCCCGATTAGCACAGATTAGGGCATGTCGATTAGATGATACCTCCTACAGTCTCAGTGTTGTATTTAGTTTAATTTTATTTCAGGTTTTCTTAACCAAAGCATACAGATTCTCAGTTATTTAGTTATCAGATTTCAGTCTTTCAGTTTACAGATTATTTTAAAAATATGCTTATGCTTGGTTTTGCATTCTCAGATATTAGAGTTTTCATGCATTCATGCTCAGTTATTTCATGTTGTTCTGTCAGGCCTTATCTCATATGCACAGTACCCCACTTATCTCAACATAGGTTGTTGGTGATGGACTTGGTTATTAATAAAGGCAAAAAGAAGAGATGTGCGGAAGCACGACCTAGGATTAAGTGGGGTAGCTTGACTTTGGCTAGTGCTTTGGAGATGGAAAAGAAGTTGAAGGGTAGGGGTCCAGGGAGAGTAGAGGGGGTGTGGATAATATGTGGAAGACGACTACTAGTTGCATTAGGGAGACCGCTAGAGAGGTATTGGGTGTCTCGAGAGGTCGATCTGGCAAACATCGAGGAGACTGGTGGTGGAATAATGAGGTCAAGAGAAAGGTGGAGTCTAAGAAGGTGGCTTAGGCTAAGTTGGTTGGGAGCAAGCATGATGAGAAAAGGCAGAAGAATAAGGAGGAGTATAAGGTAGCTAGAAGAGAGGCTAAGTTAGCGGTTACGACGGCTAAGACAACAACTTTTGAGAGTTTGTATGCGGCTTTAGAGGAGAAAGACGGAGATAAAAAGTTGTATAGGATGGGCAAGGCCAGGGAGCGGAGGGCTTATAACCTTGACCAAGTGAAGTGCATCAAAGGATAGGATGGTATAGTTTTGGTTGAGGATGCCCTCATTAGGGAGAGATAGCAGTCCTATTTTCATAAACTTTTGAACGACGAGGGGGATAAAGGTTCTGTGTTGGGAGAATTAAATATATCTCAGGAGGGTCGCGATTATAGTTCTTGTAGGCGTATCGAGGTTGAAGAGGTCAATGGATCTATTCGCAGGATGTGGCGGGGTAGGGCGACGGGGCCAGACGAGATTCCAGTAGATTTTTGGAAGAGACTACGGGGCAGGTCTGGAGTGGTTGACAAGGTTGTTTAACATTATTTTTAGAGCTGCTAAGATGCCTGAAGCATAGAGGTGGAGCACGATAATTAAGAGAGATATTCAGAGTTATAACAACTATAGAGGTATTAAGTTATTGAGTCATACTATGAAGGTTTGGGAAAGTGTGGTAGAGTTGAGGATGGGGAGGATCGTGACGATCTCTGAGAATCAGTTCGGTTTCATGCCTGGTCGCTCTACCACTGAGTCCATTCACCTTGTGAGGAGATTAATGGAGCAGTTTTGAGAGAGGAAGAAGGACTTGCACATAGTGTTTATTGATCTAGAGAAGTCATATGACAGAGTTCCCAGGGAGATTCTGTGGAGGTGTTTGGAGGCTAAAGGGGTGCTAGTGGCATACACTAGGTCAATTCAGAGTATGTATGATGGTGCAAATACTCGTGTGAGGACGGTAGGTGGAGATTCGGAGCACTTTACAGTTTTGATAGGGTTGCACCAGGGATCGACTCTTAGCCTATTTCTATTTCCCTTGGTGATAGATGTTTTGACGTGATATATTCAAGAGGGGTGTCTTGGTGTATGTTATTTGCAAATGATGTGGTTTTGATCGACGAGACTCGGGGTGGAGTTAATGATAAGTTGGAGATTTGGAGACAGACGCTTGAATCTAAAGGTTTTTGGTTAAGTAGAACCAAGATGGAGTACTTGGAGTGTAAGTTCAGTGATATGTCACAAGAAGATGGAGTGGTTATGAAGCTAGACTCTCAGGACATCCAGAAGAGGGAGAGTTTTAAGTATTTGGGGTCTATAATTCAGGGTAATGGTAAGATTGACGAGGATATCACGCATCATATTGGGGAAGGGTGGTTGAAGTGGAGGCTTGCTTCGGGAGTCCTTTGTGATAAGAAGGTGCCCCCAAAGCTTAAAGGTAAGTTCTACGGAGTGGTAGTCCGGACGGCTATGTTTTATGGAGCGGAGTGTTGGCCAGTTAAGAACTCCCACATCCAAAAGGTGAAGGTGGCAGAGATGCGAATGTTCTGATGGATGTGTGGACATACCAGGAAAGATAGGGTGAGGAATGAGATTATTCGGGAGAAGATGGGAGTTGCCTCGGTGTAGGATAAGTTACGAGAAGTGAGGCTACGTTTGTTCGGGTATATGATGAGAAGGGGCCCTGATGCTCCAGTGCGGAGGTGTGAGACTCTAGATATGGATGGTTTTAGGCGGGCTAGAGGTAGACTGAATAAATATTGGAGGGAGGTTATTAGGCATGATATGGAGCAATTACAACTTACAGAGGACATGACCCTTGATAAGAAGATGTGAAGGACGGGATTAGGATAGAGGGTTAGGGGGTGGGAGCGCGGCGGTCATAATAGGGGAGTGCTCCTTTAGGTCTGGAGTTTCTGGTTTGTAGTGTTGTGGCTATAGTTTTTGGGGCTAGTGGTGTTGGATTTTTTGCATCCCGTACTAGTATATTATGCACTTATCTTTTGTGTTTGTTATACTGTTAGATTTTTTTGTGTACCATACTAGTTTATATGCGCTTACTTTTGTATTGGTTATACTGTTATTGGTCCTAAGCCGAGGGTCTATCGAAAATAGCCTCTCTGCTTCTCTTGAGGTAGTGGTATAATCTGCGTACACTCTACCCTCCCCAGACCCCACTAGGTGAAAATACACTGGGTATGTTATTGTTGTTGTTGTTGTTGTATTCCGACTAAATATAGTTTAGTTTTACATAATCAGTAGTCAGATGCTAGTCATTCAGTATTCAATCATCATCTATTCAGTGTTTGGATATTGGTAGTCCGTATTAATATATCAACTACTCAGTATATATGCATTAGTTATCCCTTTACTTAGATTTCAATCATTCTATCCCCATGCATCAGTTATTAAGTTAATCAGATCTGCTCAGTACCTGTATGCTTGGTTTCGTATGTTCATGTATTCATGGTTTACCGTCTCCCAGCTTCAGTTTTATTTATTCTACCAAAGTAAGATTTTAAAAAACTAAGTGTAGTGATTCACCTGCTTATCAGATTATGTTTGTTACTCATGATTTATGCTACTTCAGATTTCAGTTGATTTCAGTCTCTTGGTGAGTCTACTTGTACTTAGCATGCATCTTTTAAGATTATATACCTACTCAGTTTACTTATTGCAGTCACCCCCGCTTACTTAGTACATTCCATAAGTACTGATCCACATATACGTCTGTGGGGCAACATTGTTTCATAATGTAGGTACCAATTGTAGCCCATACATCATGATCAGACAGTTGCAGTTTCTAGACAGCAGGTGATGAGTTCTCCTATTTGGAGGACCCCAGTCATATGTTATTCGTGTACTTTATTTTAATTATTCATATGTATTGATTAATGGTGGTTGGAGACATGTCTCTACTATCTATAGTCAGTATAGTAGAGGCTTCATAGATGTCAGTCAGAGTCAGTCATGTAATTTTAGTTCTCTTTTTAGTTTTATCAGATTGTAAATTGTATCAATATTATATTTTCCCCAGATTTTTTCATGATTATATTTACTCTCAGCTGAACTAGCTATTTAATATATTATAAATCAGTTGCTTAATAGTATGCCAGTTCATTAGTTAGCTTGGGATCACTTGTGGTTCCAAGCATCGTGTTACGACTAGGGGGTAGTCTCAGGCCGTGAAAAGCCTGGGTGTACCTCTCCTTTCTCACGTTCTATGACCATTGTTTCAATTCCCACAAGATGATAACCATCCCAAATCTGTTGTGCCAATCCCTCTGGAAGGGGAATCTCTGGTCTAACCTCAAACACAAACTCTTTCATATTTTCTATTATAGGAATTGTTTAACGTCTGCCTAGCTGACGTAGAACCCACAATGGCATATATGGTTGAACACCTCTAATACCCATCAATAACAAGAAAGGCCGAACAACAAAACTACGTATGACCTTTCTCCAAGGAAACCAAATGAGATTCCAAGTGATCTTATCTGCCATTAGTGAACGAAAAAGCTTATATTTCTCTATCATTTCTTCATAATCTTTTAATGTTGATAAAGATGCTCAACGATCCACATTTGTAGAAAGATGTTACATCCTTCGAAGAAGCCCTTCCCTTTCTGACATATAGTTAGAGCACGGTATATGTCAGTCAAGATCATTAGTACCATAGTGTAATCCTCTTTCTTGATCAATACATGTACTACTCCAACTAAGAGAATATTTTTTTTCTCTCTCCTAGGGAAGACCATAGTTCCTAAAAAGGTTACCATGAAAGAAAATTGTCTATGCACTTTTCAGGCTTCAAACTTCCTTTGTTGCAGAGTTGTTTACCGAACTCCTCAAACCCCTCTTGTCTTTCGTATCTTTCATAAAAAACTGTAAAGAGACCCAACCTTTTTCCATTGATTCTTCTTTTGAGTTTCGTATGTTCTTGAGCTTACAGAATCTGTTTACCTAGATGAGTCATGAGGCTATAAATCTTTTTCAATGCATATCCCCAAATCCAATATAAGCCACTATCTCCTCTAAAGTTGGAGTCAACTCAAAATTTGAGAAACGAAATACATTTTAATCGGATCCCAGAAAGTCTACAGTGCATCAACCACTTTCCTGCTAGGGTTGATTGTCATGATGCTTGTTAAAAAACCCAAATACTTATATATTTCAGACTAATCCAATGAATCCATCTCGTTCCACTACGTCCGAAGCTGCCAGGGGGTCTAGTCCACAACCTGTAGTGGTACATTCCCATTTCTTTTTCTCTTCTGACACTTTTCACGAACTGAAAGAGACATGTTATACCTATGGATAGAGACACAATATTAAGAAATGTCTAGACTCTTGTTATACCTATAGATGGAGATACAATATTAAGAAACGTCTAAGCTCTCGATAGAACTTAATTCACTAACTTTAGAATTTTTGTTAACTTGACTTGTGAGAGTTAATGCAACCATAAAATTTGACTCAGATGCACAAAATGATTTTATTTGAAAATAAGAAGTGAGAGAAATAGGAATGTCAATATTTCTTTTAAGGGATGACACTAATTTAGATCAACTCTATCAAAAATTTTGCAACAACAGACCCCTATACAATTTCAACTATGAGTTTGGAAGAAAATACAACTTACACTAAAAGAAAAAAGAGAATAAATTAATAAGGACTTAGAAAGTAAAGAAAACAAAAATGATTATTTTATGTTTGAAGTTGTGCAAAACTCAGCCTCACAGCCCCTAAAGGTTTAGAGCTGTTAGGATTTATATATTTTAAATATATATATATATTATTTTTAAATTTTATTTTGTAAACTTAGCTTCATGATCTCTAAATATTTAGGGCTATTAATATTTATATATTTTATAAAAATTAAACTTGAGGATAAGAAAAATAATTATGAAAGTAGTCATTTTTTAAAAATATTCCCCGATAAATCTATGAATAATTTTTCAAAAGACAGTGCCATACCCCAAAAAAGGTTTCCTACCTATCCCACTAAATAATGAGAATCAAACCCTCATAGTTCATGAAGACCATGAAAAAACTTTTTTTTCTTTCTTTTTAAAAGAATTTAATTTTTCTCTTTTTTTTTTTTTAGAAACAATCATTAAATTTAGAGGACAAGACACTCTCTCATGTTTCTCCAAGTTGCTAAAACAGGTCAACAATCAAATAAGCTTTCCAAATAAATGTCAAAGAGCACATAAGATGTACATGTTGGTCATTATAAAGAGGGGCACCTGCCCTAGACGGACCCGACCCCTGTGTCGAGTCCTGCAAAGTCAAATACACATAATGCAAATAAAGCAGAAACTAATAAGGATAACCATGTCTGAGTTTCAATTCTACTAGGTTTATTCTAATAGGGATAGGTGTCTAGACTGGCTTACCCGAGAGGACACTCGATTTGGGGAGAGACAACTTGATTGGTAGAAGTGCTACACAACCTTCGTTATTGATCCAAACCCCACCTAACATGTGTGACTAATAATCCTTCACTGGGTGCCTTGACACTCCAGCTATCTCAAAAAGAAGGTAGGATGCATACTCTGCATTCCTTCTATCCTATTTTCAGAGACTCAGAGGAGGTGCATAAGAGAAGATAGTTTATAATACAATTTAACAATATCAAAACAATAAATGAGTGACAAGTAGCACATTAGGCCAACAAACACACTATAAAAATTATTAAAGAAAGTAAAAGTCAATATCACAGCTCAAATTCTGGTTATTCCCCAGCGGAATCGCCAGAGATGTCACGCTCCCTTTTTCACTCGAGGGCTGAAGGGTTTTTCCAATTAAAGTGACAATTTTGAATAGAAATTATTTTTTATTAATTTTAGAGTCTCCACTTGGAATTGAGTTATGGTGTTTCTAGACACATTTTTGAATCCCTAGCCAAAAGAAAATGACTCTTTATTTTGGTTTGCAAAAACAAAAAGACCGGCTAAGGAATTCTGTTGGCCGAGGAAAAGGTGTGAGGCACCCTCTGTAACGACCTAAAAATTTGATGAAATATGCAAAATTTGCGATATAGTGTTATTTGACTATTTTACCCCTCCCCATAGTTGCATTATGGTATTTTTGGGGTGTGGGGATAATTGACATGATTTTCGATGCATTTTGGTACCATTTATGCGATATTGTGGTTTTTAATGGTTTCGAGAACCTTATTTTAGTCTTATGGGGATATCTTTTGATTCGTGCGATAGATGACTGAACGGACTGTGCCAGCAGCTTTGGAATATTGATTTTAGGCTAGTTAGACCTTTGGTTCGGGTTCTAGTGCACCCGAATTCATTTCGACCTATTGGTCGGAAAATTGAAAAATTGGAAATATAGGTGTGAGATCCATATTTGATCGAAATGACCTCGGATGGAAAATCCGACTTCTCCAACAGATCCAGAATATCAATTTAAGGGTGTTAGAATATTTGGTATGATTTTACGGCTTTTAAATCTCATTTTCATCCCCGGTTTGAAAAAATTATAATTTCGGATTACGGGGGTTAACTTTTTGAAAATGATATTTTTCAAAAATCCGACTTCACCAATGCATCTGGAACATCAAATTTAGTGTGGTTGCATTATTCGTTTGCATATATCGGACTCTGAACGAATATATGGCACCTCGACGAATTTTGGATCGACTTAAAAAGGAAAAAAATCAGTTTTTCAGCTATATCTTGCAGAAAAATCTGCAATAAAATAGCAGTTTTGGACTTATTTTTGCTTATTTTTCATCTTGCCTCGTGGGAGTTAAATCTTAAGATAGTGTGGGAGCTTAAAAGTAAAGTTTGTGGGAGCTTGGGAAGCTAGATTAACATCTATTTCTTGATTTTACTACGGATTTAAGGTAATAATTCACCCTTTTTTTTTAGTAATTTCTTGATTAATTTCTCAAAATCCCAAAAATCTTAGAACTTGCTTTTAAACCCCAATTTCACTTGAAAAATATTTCTATCTTATAATTACATATTTTTCATTAATTTAACCTTTAAAACAACTCAAATTCTTGATTTTAACCCGAATTTTAAAGATTTAACCCGATAAAGCTCAAAAATGGTTTTTCTTCAATTTGAACCTCGTTTTTTTACTTGATTTGACTTGGATTTTCAGTTGTAGGTTCCTAAAAATATGGGAAACACATTTTTAAAGTCAAGTTCCGATTTTTTACTTTTTTCAAAAATCCGTTTCAGGGGTCCGTTTTGATCCCAAATCAAAAGTAGTCAATATAGGGGTTGTTGATTTTGTTTGGATGTGTAGATTTTAACTTTGATATTTTTAATGGAGTTTGAGATCGTTCATGGAAAGTAAGGTCATCGGTTTGAAGTGTAGCAGACCGATTTTGGCATTCGAGGTAGGTTATGACTTAACTCTTTCAGACTGAGTTGGATAATAAATGATGATACAAAATGCATGTTAAGGATGGAAACTAATTATGAAAAATTTCTACCTATATATTGTGCCCGTGTGGAGGCCTATATGTGATATAATTGTCGAAATTGAGATATTATGTGATGTGTGTATGACTGTGTGGAGTCCTATGTGATGTTGATAGCCCTAAATACATGTGAATAATAATATTGTGTTGTTGAAATGCCTAATATAGTACCATTGGTGTATTGTGATATATTCATACTTATTGGTTTATGAGACATGCGGAAATTCATGGATGAAACAAAAATAATGAATGGATATTGACTCACATGATTGTGGAAATATATCATTGGGGTTGGTTGTGGAAATATATCATGTAGTTGGTTGTGGAAATACTCATTGTGATTGGTTGTGAGCATTACATACTCATATCATACTCATTCATGAAACATTGGTAGCACAGTGGCAACACCTGAGTAACACTGGCAAAACCTTTTTAAAACCCTCCTCGAGGGATGTGCCGAGGAGGATTTATTGTAACACCTTGTAAAACCCTTTTTGAGGTATGATCCAGAAAGAAGATATGCGGATTGTATACGGGTTGACGAACCCCCCATGAGTCCTACATCAGAAAGCTTTAGCTCCGTTGGTATATTCAAGGATTGTGCGATGATCCAATAAGTTGTGCAATGACCTCGTGCATCATCATCATCCTCATATACATTTCACTTACTTTATTGTGTTTATATTGTGTTGTATTATCGTATGGACTTGCCATCTATGTAATTGTCTTATCTTTTTTTACTTGTATTAAATGATCTTGTACATGCATGTTCCTCCTTGTTCTAGTTATATGTGATATAATACACACTAGTGTGAGGTATTCCTAGGATAATAATTTTAGCGAGTCTGAGAAGATTCAGAAGTTTGTGAAGGGTTTGGATGTCTCCTTTCAGTTGGATACGTCTCAGTTAGTTATGTTTGGGGCTTCTTTTCAGAGTATTGTGGATCATGCTAAGATGACAGAGGGTATTCTTAGTGCATCTCAGGGAGTGCCAAGAAGGCACAGTATTTTGGTGTGTTCAGGAATCAGACCTATCGAGGCAGATATTTTAAAGGTTCTAATGGATACCATGGTAGGACAGTGGCGGCCTTATAGAGTTCAGGTGGTGGATCTTCTAGTTCAACAGTTCAGGGTGGTCGTTCGTGCCTAGTTGGACCTTCTCCTATTGGGACTGGTCATAGAAGTTGCTATGTGTATGATGAGATTGGCCATGTGGCCAGGGAATTTCCCCATCGGGTGATTTGAGCTACTTTTATTTCATCTGTGAGGGGTAGGGGTGCTACCAGAGGTGCGAGGAGCAGAGGTAGTGGAGCTCGTGGGCGTGTTCGTAGGGCCACTTAGGTAGTTGGTGGTCGTGGGGCTACCCAGGCAGCTGGTGGTCGTGGTCAGTGTTATGCTATATCATTCGAACCTGAAGCAGAGGGTTCTGATTTTATGATTACAGGTATCATCCCTTTTTGTTTCAGACCGCATCTGTATTATTTGATCCTGAATAGACTCTTTCCTATGTGTCTGTTTATTTTGCTTCAGATTTTGATTCTTTCAGTGAGCCTTTTGCCATGCCTATTCATGTATCTACCCCGGTAGGTAATTCTTTAGTAGTGGATCGGGTGCACCGATCTTGTGATGTGACTTTTACCGGGTGTGAGACTTTGGTAGACTTACTTGTGTTAGACATGGACGATTTTGATTTTATTTTGGGCATGGATTGGTTGGCTCCTTATCACGTTGTCTTAAATTATTTTTCTAAGACTGCGACTTTAGCTTCACCGGGTATGCCAAGGATAGCTTGGAAGGGTGCACTTCATTCGGGTCCTAAGAGGATTATATCTTTTGTTCAGGCTCATAAATTGGTTGAGAGGGGATATTTATATTACTTTGCTGATATTCGTGAACCAGTGTTGTATCGCCTCCTTTATTGAATTCCGTCCGTGTTGTCCGTAAGTTTATGGATGTGCTTCCTACGAACTTTCCTAGTATGCCTTCATATTGAGATATTGATTTTTCTATTGATGTTGAGCCAGACACCAAGCCCATCTTTATTCCTCATAATAGTATGACCTCAACAGAGTTAAAGAAACTGAAGGATCAATTACAGGAGTTATTGGACAAGAGATTTATCTGACCTAGTGTTTTACTTTGGGGTGCACCTGTCTTGTTTGTGAAGAAAAAAGATGGGTCTATGCGGATGTGTATTGATTATCGACAGCTGAATAAGGTGATGGTTAAGAATAAGTATCCTCTTTCTCACATTGATGATTTATTCGATCATCTTCAGCATGTTGCGGCATTTTCCAAGATTGATTTGAGGTCTGATTATCATCAATTGAGGATTAGAGCTTTCGAATATTCCAAAGACAACTTTTCGAACTCGATATGGTCATTATGAGTTCTTGGTCATGTCCTTTAGGTTGACCAATGCCCCTGCCACATTCATGGAGTTGATGAACCGGGTGTTTCGACCGTATCTCGACTCCTTTGTTATTGTGTTGATAGATGATTTCTTGGTGTATTCCAAGAGTGAGGTTGAGCATGCGGAGCATTTGCCGATTATGTTTTAGAGATTGAGGTATAAGAAATTGTATGCCAAGTTTTCTAAGTTTGAGTTTTTATTAGAGTCTGTTTCTTTCTTGGGTCAGGTGGTGACTGAAAAGGGTATTTTGGTTGATCCAACCAAGGTTGCAACACTTCCTGATTAGGTTAGACCTACTTCGCCCATCGAGATTCGGAGTTTTGTTGGCTTAGCAAGCTATTATCAATATTTTGTTGAGGGTTTTTCTTCTATTGAAGCTTCTTTGACTAAATTAACTCAAAAGAAGATTTCTTTCTAGAGATATGATGCTTGTGAGGCAAGCTTTCAAAGGCTCAAGGATTTGTTGACTTCAGCTCCTATCTTGACTTTGCCCAAGGGCGGTGTGGGTTTTACCATCTTTTGTGATACTTCAGGTGTTGGGTTAGGTGTTGTGTTGATGTAAGAGGGCAAGGTGATTGTTTACACGTCTCTTCAGTTAAAGCCTTGTGAAAGGAATTAT